>OY756437.1:18425821-21106671 GCA_963576905.1 Mystacides longicornis
GAAATTTCCTTCACCGTTACTGCTATAATAAAAAATAATACCTATTATCTTAAATATCTTAAAGTTGGTGTAGAATTTTATAATTATGAAATTTTCTTTAAGTCGCCACATATTATTAAAACTTGTTGAAAAGTTAAAAAAAAAATAATATCATTAAATTATAGCATAGAATGAAAAACAGGGGTGTCATCCCTTCAAATACCTATTCGAAAAAAGAAATTTTGAACCATATTAAAAGAACCCTAATGGACATGCACAGAGTCGCAAATGGGCAGCGCCAATCAAGAAGGAAGGGACCTGGTATTCAGCATTTCAAGAGGACCTCTCTGATGGAACAGACTCCTGAGTCTACAAAAATTAGGACCAAAAAAAAGCGTAACAAGAAGAAGAAATAAAACGAGTCTTCCTCTGTTGCTCAATAAAAAATAAATAAGGATAATTTCTTTATGCTAAAGCATTATATTTCTAATGCATATATTGTTCTTTATGAAAGACAAAATAAATACAATTTGTTTAATGTGAAAACAGAGTTAAAATATTTTTATTATTCATTTTAAAATACATGATGTTTTCTAAAGGTTAAATATACACTTGTATAGTGGAAATAAAATACGCACTAAACGCCAAAAACTTCATTTTGAGATAATCTAATAAAACTGATTTTTCCCCCATACAGACATAGTACTATGATGATTTTTGGATCTGTTTTTTACGCCTTTAGATCATCGATATGGACTTAGTGCAATATTTAGGCTATTGAAAATGGTTTATAGAACATTTCCACATTCTCAACTCATTTTTTTCATTTTTGGCGTTTAGTGCGTATTTTATTTCCACTATACACTTTATCCCACCTGAAAACAGAGAAACCACAATTGATGTTAACACTTTATTGATTTTATTCACTAAATAATAATATAATAATTACTTTTATCAATCAATTCCAAATGTGTCTTGGTCAATCTTCATGAATGCCATCTATTGAAAAAAAAAGAACTAACTACAAAACTAAGGAATGTACTAATATGGTACTTTCTTACATGCATATAAAAAATAATTGTTGGTACCTACATATATTCTGGTTACTATTAATTTATCTTACTATTAAATTTATCTCACGTATTATATGGCGATAATGCATCTAAATAGTGTACTTATATGTCTTAAAGCATCAAAAAGAAAATCTATTGAACAGACAAAAAAAGGAATAGGAATGAATTAGGTAGGTCAGGTCAGGAAAAAATTGCCACAGGCAAAAAGTTTCACCAGCTTTGTATAGATAAGGTTTTAATCTCTAATAGACAAACAAACTAAATCGCTGAATGAATTTGTATAAGCAATGTAGCAAACGCTCCATGGCAGCATGGACAAAGGAAGCGTTTGAAACTACAATCAAAATAAATTGTTACGAAGAATAGACCATTCTAGAAACATAATACTGCTATTTGCCGAACAATACTCATTGGAAAATTAGTTATCGGTTACACAGACAACAAATACAAAAACATGTCCTTGATCTATATACTATACCACATACTCTTTTAATAAAAACTAGATCATTTCGGTAATTCATTTTCGGCCTTCGTCCATCAAAAACTGGGTAAATATTTCCAAGTAAGGTAAGCGTAGCAAAAATACTAGCAATCTCACCTTCGTCGGTTGTCTAGTGGTATATAGGTGCTAACTTCCGATCAAGAGGTTCTGGGTTTGATTCCTGCTCAAGTCAAAATTATTCTATACCTGTCTTAGATGGGAAGGTACTGGTTGACTAGAAAATAATAATTGCATTTCTCTAGAAAAGTGTTAATTTATTTATTTAATAGCTGATAACTGTATTGCTTTACCATCTCTAATAAATTTTACTATGAAGATCACTTCAATATATGGAAATAAAATAAATGTTTTTTTTTATGCAATATTACTACAATTAATTGCAAAGATCAGCGATGATTAAAATCTAACTTAAAGTCGGCAGTTTATGTATATGTGACGCAAAAATATTAGAAAATAAGTAACTGAATTTCCATTTTCTTCACATGTGTACACCAGAATCACTCCCATTTAAAAAATTTCCCCCTAATTCTCTACTCTATTTCTAAGGGCTTCAGAGCCTAGTATTAGGGTATTTAATATGGTCAAACTATTTTTGTATGAGTATAAATATTGAAATATTTTTTTGAACAAAAAGGTTTAAGTAATGAGATAAAAAACAAACCTTCAGTCTTCGATATCATTTATATGCACACTTCCCTAGACCTTTGCGGCAATATACACATTCTCGAGACTTCTCCTATTTCTTTTGCTTCAAATCTGATGCTCCTAAAGGATCGATATTGCTCCAAGAAATTCTTGCTCAACTGTCCTTTCTTAAACGTTTCCTGCTTTCTGAAATGTTATTTTTTTATATAGTAACAGTTTTCAAAGACACAATTTATATTACACTAGCTTTCCCGACAGACGTTGTTCTGTAGTCCTATACTATGAATATTGATGTCAAATTTGTAATTTATACAAAAAATATGTTTAAAATAAGTATGTAATATGTTTGAATGTTAAATAAAATATTTCTGAAAGCTCGAAAAAAATCCATCACAAATCCGCGTACGAATATTTTTAATGTCGATGGTTGTCAGAGGTAAACAATAGTTTTGTTGTTATAGAATTTTTCATAGATGGCGTTGGCCTCGCAGAAAATCCGTTCCATACTAACAATAATATCATAATTTTTATTATTTCTTATACATTTTTCAACTTTTTAATAGTTATTCTGTTATCCGGAGCGGAGAAGAACCCAATAAATCAAACATCGGAAGAATCTGTTCAGCCGATCTCGAGTTGTAAGTGTTCGCATTAACACGACACTCTTTTATATTATAGATTTATTCATATTTTTTTTACCTATCACTCCGTTTCCCGAAGGGGGTAGGCAGAGAGTACGGACTTCCATTCTTTCCTATCCAAAAAAACCTCTTTCGCTTCCTACAAACGCATAACAATCCGCATACGTGCTCTTCTATTCCTTTTGATCCTGACTTGGCCCTCCTCTAAGACGGATATGGTCGGACCAAGTCATTAGAGGTCGGCCTCGTCGAATTTTAACTATTTTTTTTTTATTTAAAATAAAAATAACAATAAAAACCAAAAGCAATAAACAAAAATAGACAAATTTATGAACACAATAATGCAGACCATTCGTCATAATTTCTGATCTTATCAGTCATCTCATAAAATTGACAATACTAGGGTGACCATAATAGTTTAAGTGGTTACAGAATTTCCCATCTTTCGAATAAATTTCAATTTTATGTAATTAGCTGGATGCACACGTAACGATTTATTTTTAAGATTTGACCGATAATCGCTCATTTTTCAATTGTTTTCTTCGCTAAGTTTTGAAAAATGAGCGATTATCGGTCAAATCTTAAAAATAAATCGTTACGTGTGCATCCAGCTATTAAAGTTCTTATCATGGATATTTTGCGACCCTCGGATAGGGTCTAATGCATTTTTTGAAAACTCGTAGTACCTAGCTACCTACGAGACAGAAAAAATCTTTGAAATAAAGAAATGGGGTTTAGTGCGTCTTTTTTGCATCGAGACTGGGTAGTCTAGGTGTGTGGGAATGTTTCGATTTGAAAATTTCGGTTGGAGATTTGAATCGGACCACTAAAAATAAATCACAATACATAAAAGTACCACCGAAGAGAAAGGCAAAATTTCGATAATATTACAAAAAAAAAAAAACTTAAATAAACTATGAATTCAATTGAGAAGTTTTTTTTACCATAAAAATTGCATAAATTCAGGCGTAAATTTGAAAGAGAAAGAAGTTTAGTACATGTTATTATTTATTCGCAGTGGCGTACCGTGGGTTTTCGCCGCCCGGGGCGGGTTTAAAATTTGGCGCCCTCCCCCCATATATAATGTGAACCCCCCCTCCTGTATATAAATTTAAAAAAAAACACGATAACGAAAAAAACATTTCAAAAATTAAAAAAAATTTCATATTTATTTTATTTTACATAAGTACTTACAGCACAACAATAGTACAAAATTTCAATTTTAGGACAGAGTGGGACAGAGCTAACTTCTGACACAGATTTTTCTACATGCGGATTCACAGGTAGAAAAATCTGTAAATATTTTTTTAAGACCTTAACCCGAAATTAAATGTTATTTTTGGTAAAAATAAAAATTCTGATTTTATCAATCTGGTCGTGTATAATATATTAATACAGCACAAGCAGCTGATGTTGCCGCCCTCTCAATAGAGGCGGCCGGGGCGGTCCGCCCCTCCAACCCCCCCCCCCCCCCTCGGTACGCCACTGTTTATTCGTATCAACTACTAGCTTTCCCGACAGACGTTGTCCTTTAATCCCAGAGAAATTTATGTACTACGTACTTTAATCCGTACTATTCCTTACTATGAATATTGATTTCGAATTTGTCATTTATACAAAAATACGTTTGAATGTTAAAAAATTAATTTCAAAAAATTTAATTCAATAATCTTCGTACGTAGGTGTCAATATTTTTAATTTCAACGGTTGTCAGGTAAACAATAATTTTGTTGATGTATAATTTTCCATCGATGGCGGTGGCGTCGCAGAAAATCCGTTCCATACTAACTCTAATATTATATTTTCATTTCTTTTGCATTTTTTTTTTCAACTTTTTATTATTTATTCTGTTATCCGGAGCGGAGAAGAACCTATTCTATTGGATTTATTAATCAAACATCAGTAGAATCTGTTCAGCCGTTCTCCAGTTATAAGTGTTCGCACTAACCCGACTTTCATGTATATTATAAGATTTATAATTATACGTAATATGTGAAAGCCAACAAGAGATATGAAAGGTAATGCCTTACATCACTGTATGCATATCCACTTGAACTGAACTTTAGAACTAAACATGCAGGTGAATCGTGAATCACAAAAAAAAAACATTTTATTAACCTAATATGAAAAAATACACTCGTTGATACATACTTAATACTTAAACTATATATTTCTGTTAAGAATTACCAAAAAGTATACGAATTCGAAACTTTTTTGAGCATTTAAAGGCGGGTCACGCCCGCTTATCAGTTGTCACACAACCATCTTGGACAAGCGTCTTTATTGGACGAAAGTGCACTAAACTAACACTCTAATTCCGCGATTAACTTTCAAACTTGTATATTTTGGTGTTTTATCTCAAATAAACAATTTGACAAAAATAGTTTTGAGTATATTTCAGAATTATTTGATACAAATCAAGGATGTAATAAAATTAATTACAAAATCAAAGTGCAAAATATATAAACTGTCTTGATTGTAGGACATTTTCAAATATTTCTATGAATTGCTGAAAAAAAAATCTTGCCGTCAGCAGGTGGTATTAGGCATATAAATTTCGTGTTAGTTTCAAAATAGTATTTTATGATGGTTACCCTAGCCTTTAACTTCGTAAAATTGATCTTTACACTATCTTTAAAATCTACGATTGCTCGATTTACGCTTCTTGTGAAGTCGCATTTGTTACCACAAAAAATATTTTTGTTTTTTTTTTAATGAATATTTTTCACATAAAAAAACACATACCTACCTAATTATACTTTTTGACATCTTTAACAGAAATAGTAGACAATTTTAATGGTGCTTTGTTCTGCTCTGGATTGCATCCGGAAAACCGGATCCGGGATCAAAATGCTCATATCGGATCCGGCACAAATTAACGGATCCGGTTAATTATATCAAAGGATTTTTCAACAAACTCGACATGTACAGAACTCGAACTCGTATCCCTAGCTATTCCACAGGGTCATTGTAGGTAAAATTGTTGGTACCCATAAAGATAAACAGAGAATAGGAGGCAAATGCGTAACACTGAGCGCAGTGGAATGCTGTTTTTGCCTCCCTGATGTGCCCAAGGTGGGGTTTTAAAGGTAGTGTTGACTGATCGTATTTTGATAGTATTGACTATCGAATGAAAAGACATCTGTTAGAAAAATTGTGAGAGCTTTAAAAAAATTTAGCCAATACAGTATTAACCAATTTAAATTCAAAATAATTGTGATTATTGTCGGCTATTCATATTAGTTCGGTAGTCTGTCATGTGTGTGCAATTACATTCAAGGATAAAACTGAAATAATTTCTCAAACAATATTTTATTCTCGATATAGGAGTGCCTCTGATTATTCCCGATTATAGGTATTACTCTTCGGACGCGTATGTCCGTCCAACTGCCCATCCATCTCTTTGGAGCTCGTCCAAGGGTCTGCTGGTTGATGTGATTTCATCATTTTATATTTACCAGAATCACCGGATCGTTCTATTGACGTGATCTTTCCAGTAATGCCTTCTATTTGTACCCCGTTGCCTGACGTTCTCGATATCGCAGAAGCTCCGATTCCAGAGTTTCTAACTCTGCCTCGAATGGTTTATTCCACTATAGGTTGGTGATTTTTTGAGAATCTTTCTTTTTCGTGATGTCGGTTGGTTTGCACATCGCAAATCATGATCAATCCAGCAGGTCATATAATTATGTTACTTATTTTCGTTAAACTTCAATTTGACTTTTATAATACGTAATTTAATGTGTAATTTAATTTTTTTAAAACTAAATTTTTTATAGTTTTTACCATTTAAAAGAAGTCATACCCTAATCAAATTAATTTTGTATACGTGCCGTTTTATTTTAAGCCTTTATTATTGTTAAAATGTTAATTTATCCAGGTTAGCTCAATCCGGTTGGATCCGGCCGGATTCAAAATGTGACCGGATTGCAATCCCTAGTTGAGGACCTCCACTCTTTTCTACCCAAACATACTTCTTTCGGTTCTCCCAATGACATTACGTTTCTTCTCACACAACGTTTCCTATTTCTTCAAATTTTTTGTCGCGAGCAACTTTGTAGAACATTTTAAAATAAACAAAAATAAATTAAAATCAACAAAAACTTTGTCAGTTCTACGTGAGTATATTTGGTTAAAACGTTTTCGGACAACCGTCCATCTTCAGTAACCTTAACAATACTAGTATTGAAGAAAAAATAACAACTAATGACTCTAACAATTCATTACTAATGTTCGATTTTTAAATGGAACAAACCACTACGGGCTTACGACCGCTGGCTTAGTGTGATCACTTTACGTTAACAACGTTCGCCATTAGGTGGTAATGTTTGTCTCCGAAACTCCTAATCATGAGAATTCTCAACATGTTCAACATGTCGAAAAATCTCATGTATGCAACAAGTAGAAATTTAATAATAAAATGAAAAATAGAGATAAAAGTTGGAAATTGTTGAGAACAAGAGTTATACCATCTTCAGTAACCTTAACAATACTAAATCTTCAAATTTGTTATCGTGAGTAACGTTGTAGAACATTTTAAAATAATTTTAAAAAAGAAAAACTTTGTATGTTCTACTTTTTATTTTGAATATATAAGGTTAAAACGTTTTCGGACTACCGTCCATCATCAGTAACCTAAACTATACTAAACTAAAAACTAAGAGGATAGGTTGCTTTCTATGTTTCGAGGAGGAGGTGGATTGGGCGGGGGTTAATAATAAATTATATTTTAAAAAGTAGGTATATAAGATTTTTGATTGTTTGATTACTTCGATCGAGCTGAGGGATCGGTTTCGGGTGGATCGGGTTTGCTGCAGATTGATCTTCTCCGGGCTGGCTTGCGTTGTGCGGAGGGCCTTAGAGGGAGTTTGTATTGTTGTTTGTATATAAATTAGTTAATTGTTAAATAAAATAATAAGTCATAATTAATTAGGAATTGGTCCTTTTGCGATAGTGATAGTTACTAGAAGGACTATAAACACGAAGATACTGTACTCAAATCTTCCGTGTACTAAAAGCAACGTTAACAAGATGTATGAATTAGTTGGCAAGGTTCATACAGGAACACTTGTGTACATAATAATTTCTCTATCGCGGCCAATCTAGATAACAATCATTTTCATTTTGTAATGTGCTATTTAAAATATTACATTTTGGTTAAGTTATGTACGGTTCTGCAACTTTTTCAATCGAGCAACGGACATCTTTTAGAACTACCTACGAAGCAATCTGACAGTACTGGTAAATTCCATTGTCTCTGTACTTTTTATCCATAGATAACTTTCTACTCATTATAATGTGTTGCCATAGATTTTTTTTTTAAATTGATAAAAATTATTGCAGTAACAAAGTAATTGTTAAAATTTAATTAGAAAATATAAAATGTATAGGCAAAGCGGTTGTTTTTATGAATTAAATTCGAAGTAATAATCATTTAAAAATTGTCACAGAGCACAGGAGACTTTCCACAAAAGTTCTCAGGGTTTCTTCCAAATAACTGTAAGTTTATCTAAGTGGATAAATAAAAACATTGTTGTAATAATTCCACCAATAATGCACTGTAATTTTAAAATAAAATGTTTATTTGAGTTGACCATTTTGTTAAAACGAAAATTAGGAAGAAAAATAAACTAAGTACAAAAATAATTTTATTTATTCAAACTTTTTTTTTTTTTAGAATTAGAAACATATTAAATTAATACTTAGGTATATAGGTACCTACTGGAAGCAAAAAATAATTGGCATAGTAAAGAGTGGAGATTTGTTATCTCTGCCTACCCTTTATAAGGAACACGGTGTTATGCCTAAAAAAATAGTCCTAACTATTACAATTTTTTTACTTCAGATCCAGCATTTTGGAGAAAACTAGCAATCGAAGACTTGGAAGAGAGCTTAAAGATAAAATGGAATTATAATCGAGCCAAAAATGTGATACTCTTTGTCGGAGATGGGATGGGTCCGAATACTGTCACAGCAACCAGGATTTACAAAGAAAAGGAAGAAGGCTATTTGAGTTTTGAAAAATTTCCACATGTTGGATTATTGAAAGTGCGTAAAATAACATCAAATTTATTAAACTTACAAAGTATTAAAAAATAATTTGTCAATTCTACATCATGATTGAATTATTGTTAGTTTATTGGTTAAGATCTAGTTCTGAAAAATGGACCCAAGAATCTAGAAATTAGATAGGTAGGTATACTTAGAAGAATGTAGTGTACCAATCCAGGGCCCCCACATGCCCGGTGCTACCGATGCTACGGCAACGGGGCCCGCAAGGACGGGAGAATAAATTAAAGTAGAACATTTTTAATAAATCATAGAAATAAAACCATAATAAAATCACTAGGACTAGATTTATGTGTAAATATTACATCAGAGTAATATAAGTTGGTTCATTGGATTTGCAGTGCGTTGCGTACAAAACGTGTCTGAATCTGCAACCTGTGAGTAAGAAAACCACCACCAAGGTTATTCACGAAGAGTAAGAAAAAATGAGCCGTCCACTTTTTATACTAATATTTAAAGAGGAAGGATTTGATTGTTTGCTCCGAAACTACTGAACCGATTTGAAAAATTCCTTCACTGTTGGGATGCTACACTATCCGCGCTGAACATAGGCTATATTATATTTTCAAAAAAAAAAATGAAGGATCCTTACTAATACTCCAATAATGTAACTCAAGGTGCAAAAAATTACCTAAAATATTCTTAATAAAAGTTAAAAAATGTATATTGTAAAAAAAGGTCGAAATTTTTTTTTGTAGTGAGAGGGGGGCCCATCATGACTTTTAGCAACGGGGCCCAGGAAATAATGTGGGGGGCCTGTACCAATCAAGCCAATAGGCATTAACAAAGATTAATATATCCTATCCTGGTGCCAAATAGATGACAGCAGTCGCAGTCTTTAATTTTGGTTGCTCTCTTGTTCTCAATAACTCCAACTTTTATATCTCTATATCTCATTAACATTATCTACATGAGGTTTTTCGACATGTTGAACATGTCGAGAATTCTCATGATTAGGAGTTTCGGAGACTTAAACACCTGATGGCGAACATTGTTAACGTAAAGTGATCACACCAAGCTAGCCTTCGAAATAACAGTAGAAGACGGTCGTAAGCCCGTAGTGGTTTGTTCCATTTAAAAATCGAACATCAGTAATGAATTGTTAGAGTCATTAGTTGTTACATATTCATTTAATAAATATGAGACTACATGACATGGCAACATTACTTGCTGTCTATAAATTTAGTTTCTGTAGTAGTCTTCAAAAAAATTCAACAGATGGTTCTATACCTCATGTATGTATCTACTTTTTATATAAACAGTAGCTTTACTATGTTAAAGAATTATTTCTGAAAGCTCAAAAAAATCCATAAAATATCTGTGTAGGTACCAATATTTTTAATGTGAATTGTTTTCAGGTAAACAAAGTAAATTTGTTGCTATAGAATTTTTCATAGATGGCGTTGGCTTTGCAGGAAATCCATTTCATACTAACTTTAATATTATATGATTTCTTAGGCATTTTCAACTTTTTAATACATAGTTAATCTGTTATCCGTAGCAGATATTGAAAAAATCTGTTCAGCCGATATCAGAACCTACTTTCTTTTATATTATAGAAGATATTGCTAAGAATAATCCTTCAAAATATTCAACATATTGAAAATTCTCATGATTTTTAATATTATTACCACTCCACCTTGTTAATGGTGATGACACTAAGCCAACCTTCGAACTAAGTAGCTTGTTAGGCTGTAGTGGTTTGTTCATACCATTTGAAAAATCAAACGTAACGTAATAGAATCATTGGTTGTTATATATCTCTGATATAAAAGAAAGTCGGGTTAGTGCGAACATTTATAACTCGAGATCGGCTGAATAGATTCTTCCGATGTTTGATTTATTGAATTCTCCTCCGCTCTGGATAACAGAATAACGAATAAATGTAAAATAAATGATATAAAATATTATATTAAAGTTAGTATGTAACGGATTGCACCGGTACTGTCACCGCCTTCTATTGGGGAAATAGGGAGATGTCTGGTAGATTGAAATTTTGGTAGAAAGATTCTGTACATCAATGTTTTCCCTATGTTTCCACAGATGCCTATCAGTCTAACAATACTTTTTTTATAAGTCAGATGATGAAAATTCAATATAGATATCTAATAGGTATATAAATGGGTGAGTTTTGGTGTTTTTGAAATACCTATTCATAATATTATAACCATATATATAGCTTTTGATTTTTTTACAATGAGTAGTCATGTATGTTAACGATGTTCTGTTAGCCAGCAATAGTTTATTGACTTTCAAGCGGGACGAAGTTCGATGGGTCAGCTAGTTAGTAATAAAATTGAGTTTGTTCTTCCAGACTTATTGCTCAGACACTCAAGTTCCTGACTCGGCATCGACAGCAACGGCTTTATTCACTGGAGTCAAAGTGAATTTTGAAACTCAAGGTGTGGATGCGAGCGTCAAACTAAATGACTGTGAAGGAAGTCTCAACAATGAAAAGAGGTTAAAATCTTTAGCCGTTCTTGCAAAAGAGGCTGGTATGAGTACAGGTAAACTATAACGAACATAATATTTTCAAACATGGCGACACTAAGCCAAAGTTCAAATAAATATTAGAAAATGAAGGGTACCTACTCTTCATGAACAATCTAAAAGCTCCATACTTAATGTATAAAATTCTTTGATTTAGTTACCAAAGAAAGAGACAACTTATTATTCCACTTATAAGCTGCATACACCGATAATCACTCATTTTCCAAATCTTAGCGATTGTTTTCTTCGCCAAGATTTTGAAAATTATCGGTCAAATCGTAAATGATAAATCGTTATGTGTGTATGCAGCTATAGAAAGGAATAAAACTGCACTTTTATATCAGATACTAAAAAAAGTAAATGAGCTTCTTTTCACCCTTCCAATAATTGAAATAAGAAATAAAAAAATTGTGTTTAAAATGTAAAGAGTATTATAATTATTGACATTTTCATGAAGCTAAGCTCAATCGGGGTTTGAAAGAAAAACTTAAAAATGAGAATTGGCGACTAAACCGCTAAGCTACCCACCATTTCTAAAAACATTTTCAGTTTCAATGGTTAGTTTTTAATTTGAAACACTACTGACTTACATAGGTACACATTCAATTGTCTTTGACTGCTGTTTTGAAGACTGGCTTAGTGTAATTACTTTTACTTGTCAAATAGTCAAAATTCAAATTCTCAACCAATAGTGAAAACTTGTAGAAAATACCTCTTGATAGAATTGAAACTGATGCTTAACTTCCTCATGCCGAGATTTTAACCACTCAGCTAAAAGTTTGATGCTAAACTTCTCTTTATTAATTAAGCGAATGGGTAAAATTCAAAGAAATGTTGCTACATCTATTGAAAATTAAATTCTATAAGTAAATTCTTGTTTTAAGACATTATTTTCAATTCACATAATCATTTTCTTCGACAGGCTTCGTCACAACGATGAGAGTAAGCCACGCTACTCCGAGTGCACTGTATGCTCATGCACCCAACAGAAGATGGGAATGTGAGACCAAAATGCCTGCAGGCACTGAAAGATGCAAGGATATTTCCAGACAACTAGTGGAAGATGAACCTGGTAGAAATTTTAATGTAAGTTTAAACGTTATCAATCTTTTTATATCAATACACAATTATTATTGACTTCAATATAATATAAAAGACTTGTGTTCAATTCCTGATAAGATGGAAAATGTTATAGGCATTTTTTTAAAGCCACTTGGGTTTGATATTTCATCTCAAAATGAACAGAAATCAACACAGGAAAAAATCGCCTAAAATTATAGTGTAAAAACACTTTCCTATACAATATTGAACAATGTTTTACTTCCCATAACTTCCAGTACGCTACACGTACGAAAGCCGTTGACTGATACCACTGGGAAACCAACCATCTCAATGGTTTCAACCCATTGTAATGCTTTTACTGTTGAACTGATCCAATCAAATCTGAGATGAACGAGTAGAATTTATAGTGTAAAAACACTTTCAAAATTCAGACTCAACAGGGAATTTATCTTTATCTTTATTCATCCCCCATAGGCCCTCTGCGATTGAACCTATAACTAGGTGACAGATGTCAGATAAAATAAGAATTTTAAATGCAATACAAGGAAGCATGCACTAACAGAGTGGTTGACATGTGGAATAAATTGGCTGAGAGTGTTGGGTCTGCTACTAGTGTTAATCAATTTAAGAACAGATTAGATGTTATTATTTGAGAGACAATGATACGGGCCTATCAGCTTGAGCTGCCTGCCCATTACAAATAATATATTTCATTCAATTATATATATTTCTCATGCTATTTTATAAAACATGACTGTTTAAAAAATTTTATATGCAGGAAATAAAAAACATATTTCAATTATTTAAATTTCAGGTCATCATGGGTGGAGGCAGACAGACATTTGTATTCAACACCACAGCGACCGCAGGAGATCCCATTGATACTTGGGCGTGCAAAAGACTAGATGGTAGGAATCTCATCGAAGATTGGGCTGAAGATAAAAAAACTAGAAACCTAAAATATGCCGTAGCACAAAACAATGCAGAATTGAAAAATGTTCCCGCAGATACTGACTATTTATTAGGTAAGTACTTTTTTTGTAGTCCTAAAAGGGTAAGCGCAGAGATTAGAGCACCTCTCATTTTCTCCTTTTTCCTTCTTCCCGCAACATAACATTTCTCGTAAAAACTCTCATTTCTGACCTAGCTTCTCGTGAAGATGAGTATATAGTCGATCTGGTTGGTAGCTCAACGGTTGTGATACCAACTTTCGTACTGGTCGTGGGTTCGATCCCAGATGCCCACCAACCTTCTCTTTCACAACACAGGCTTTGAGTAGCTTATTTGAAAGAGTCAAAGAGTGTATTTGTGTTCACTTTTGAGTGAACACGAATTCATTAAAAAAATGGAAATCACATGAAAGCACCGAGTACAAATATTATTAGAGAACTTTTTTGGATGCGCAGAACCGAAAATTGGTTCCTTCATTCAACAGTCACGTGACTGAAGATAAATAATCAATAAAAATTAACAAGATAACACAACAAAACCCATACATAAAAAAAACGAATGTCACACAACGCTACCTACCGACAAACGTCACAGTTTGTACGAGTTTGACAGCAGTCACGTGGTACTTGTTGGAACCACGCGCAGTAGCACATTATTTCTTCTCAAAGCATGAAAGTTGTATTCTTTTTTTTTAATTATTTGAGTAACATGTTTTTGACTCTTTATAATTACCTATTTATTCCAACAGGAATTTTTGCCAACAGCCATTTGAAATATGACTACGAGAGAGATAAGAGTGATGGTGGAATGCCGTCCCTTGAAGAGATGACCGAAGCAGCAATGAAAATACTAAAAAGGAATAGCAAAGGATTTTTCTTGATGGTGAGTAAATAACATTTACATCATTCTAAAATTTCAAAAGTTCGTGAGCGACTTTTAACTTTTTTAGATCTTGAAATATTATACAATCAACTATTTGATGCTAATTAACATTCCACTAATAACGTTCAAACTTCGATGGTTTATTGTTCAATTCAACAACTCTAATAATCTTACCATCATCCTCTACTTCTGTATTTCAACTGGCAGATTATTTCAACAAGTTTGTCAATTTTAACCAAGTCAGGAAACTGCAAAAAAGTTTTTTGAACTTACAAATTCAAGCGAATGTTTAGCAACATCATTAAGACTTTTAAATATACGGAATATAAAACAACTGATGAGTCTAATAATTCATATCTGATGTTCGATTTTTAAATGGAACAAACCACTAACAACCGTCTTCTACTGCTATTTCGAAGGCTGGCTTAGTGTGATCACTTTACGTTCGCCATTAGGTGGTTATGTTTTAAGACTACCTATTTCTTTTTTTTTAAATCTATCATTAAATCAAATGTAGCAATCCTTCACACTATAGGAAATAATTACACAGAGTCAATGTGAAAAATATCTAATTTAAAAATGAAATTAAATGAAGAAATGCGCTTTATTTTATTTTATTAACGATCTTTATATACAAAATTACCACAAGACTACATGACAAATGTATGTTAAATTAAAATTGTTGGATATCTGTATTTTTCCTGTTGCTGACTCAGTGAATCCCCGTTTTTTCACAATGACATACGCACTTGACCATAGAAGATAGCTGACAGAAGAATATGACATTGACTTTCTCAAAGAAATTTCATCTACACTTGGAATTTCTCCATAGGATACCTAATGATAATAATAATATGGGAATACATAAATTATTATGGTGTTTTGGGATATCTTTGAATACAGTGTGTGTGTTATTAAGGGTGGGTTTCTCGACGCCGCGAGTAATAGTAAAGTATTAGCACAACACTGTCAAATATCAAATTATTTATTTATTTATCCACGGCTATGTGAATTAAAATAAATTAAATGGTAACCGATTAATAACATGCATAACATCACAATGCTTAAAAACATTTTTTCATCATGCAAAATTATGATAAAATGTAATTTTTAATGACTAAAAAGTTGCTATTGCTAACGCTTTGCTATTACTAACGATCGAGAAACCCACCCTAAAATGCAGAATTGATGGTATAATGTTATATTTAAAACTGAAAAAAACTATATAATTCAACAGAGCAATAATTGGTTGATGTTTTTAAGAGCAAGCAAAATCTTATAGAAGGTTAGTTGAGCATCAAAAGAAAAACAAAAAGGCATTCAAATTCGGAACAAAATGAAAATTCACAATTCCATAGACAACAAGATCATATTTTTTTAACAGTGTTTCATTGAATTGAAATTATTCATTTTTTATTAATATATCTGTGTGCGTCACTTTCTTCTTACACCTATCCTTGGGTCCATGAAAGTAGATAATAGCAAATTTATCTGCTTACAGCGAAAGGAAAGCCCAAGGAATGAAGATGAAAGGTAGAAAGTTATACAAGAAAGTGGGTTTTCTCTTTTCAGGTAGAGGGAGGGAACATAGACATGGCCCATCATAGAGGCAAAGCTAAAATTGCCATCACTGAAGCTGCCGCTATGGATGAAGCTGTCAAAAGAGTTGTGGAGATGACAGACCCCTCCGACACTTTGGTGGTTGTTACCAGTGATCACAGCCATGCTCTCTCAATCAACGGATATGCCAAAAGAGGAGCTAACATTTTTGGTAAGAAAACGGACCTCCACTCTGTTAAGTTAAAATACTTTGTATTATTTTATAATATTGTATATTGTGTCCCATAGACATGTTAGTTGAAGAAAAGGCCGGTTGCATGGATGACAGTTCTTTTATACTATGTTCATGTAGTGTTGCCATTAACTAAACACTGCCATATACAACACACTCTTTTCTATCCGAGCAAACTTCTTTCACTTCTTCTACTGACACCATTTCTCATACAACCTCTCCTATTTCTTTTCACGCTTTCCACCACTACTTAACATACTGATTTACTTATTATTATTATTCTTATTCGGTAGGCAGCTTTCCCTGTTTGGACCCAAATCCCAATTAGGTTGTGTTTCCATCCAGTCTATTTTTGAAGGTGTTGATGGTGGGAGCAAGCACCACTGACTCTGGCAACCGATTCCAAGCACTGACAGCTGTGTTGACCAAGGGGATTTGAAGAGAATCTTGCTCAAGACAATGTTAATTTTCTTTGGTTATTTCAGAATTTGTTCTTGCTTCATCCCTTTCAAAGACCATAACATTTGTTTTGCTGATATTTGCACACTTTTCTAACACATTTGCCACAAGTTCTTGCAAATCATTTTCATGAAGATAACATATTAAAATCAAACTTAAAAGGTTGATTAAAATTTCAGGCATTAGTTAGTTCATCTCTATAAACACCAAGAAGGCCTAAGTATAACTATATTTGAAATCATTTGAATACAGGAATAGCCTCCGCATCGAAGATGGATAAGAAAAATTACACAACCCTAACATACGCGGCTGGCGGCCCAGCTTCGTTTCAATACTCACCAATATACGACACCAATGGGGGGTTATTTGTGGAAAGAAGAGATCCCAGCAAAGACGACGTTACAGATTTCAACTACGTTTCTCAAGCAGCAATCTTAACAGACGAAAACATACATGGTGGAAGTGACGTCATTGTTTACGCCAAAGGTATGTGATAAAACCTCATTTTTAAAGGTAATTCTAAATTTAAATTAAAAAGTGAGACAGTATTTTGTTAATGTACCTTCTCTTTCTCATATATCACATTTTTGATATTTTTTCAAAAGTTGGAAAGAGCAAGTCGAAAGATAAAGAAACTAATCAAATAAATTTGGCTCCGCACAGAGTAATAGGCAGTCACCCATCTGCAGCTTTTTAAGCCCCCCCCTCCCCCTTGGTGGTGATTTTTATTTGGAACTAGCCTTCCCGACAGACGTTGTCCTGTAGTCCTTACTAAGAATACTGATTTCAAATTTGTAATTTATACAAAAATAAGTTTATGTGAGTATAAGTGAATGTTCAAAAAATATTTGTGAAAGCTCGGAAAAAATTCCATAATAATCCACGTACCAATATTTTTTATGTCAATAATAATTGTCAGGTAAACAATAATTTTATTGTTATAGAATTTTCCATAGATGGCGTTGGTGTCGCAAGAAATCCGTTCCACACCAACTTTAATATCATATGTTATATTATATCTTGTGGATTTTTCAACTTTTTAATGGTTATTCTGTTATCGGGAGCAGAGAAGAATCCAATAAACCAAGCATCATAAAAAAACTGCTCAGCCAATCTCGAGTTAAAAGTGTTCGCACTAACCCTACTTTCTTTTATAGCTATTATAGATGCACTATCAACAAGTACCTTCTCAAAATATCAAAGTCATAATTCGGTGTAATGTTTACATTGGTAGTATTGTTAATCTTAAACCCAAGTTCACAGAAACAAACTGTCATTAGTGCACTGTTACCATGGGAACACCGACTTGATACCGTTGGTGGCCACTTTTTTTAGCCCCTGATTGTTGCTTATTGGTTACAGGTCCCTATGCCCATCTCTTCCACAACATACACGAACAACACTATGTGATGCATGCTATTAGCTACTCAGCTGGACTGGGAGATTTCAGCGACTTCAGACCTAACACAGGCTCCGGGATAAACCAATCACTCCTCATATATTTTCTTCTCACAATATCAATTTGTCTTAATATTGTATAATGAAAATGATTCAAATTATATCTGACCATAAACAAAAGTATTCTTATTACTTCAAAGGGAATAAAATGAATGATAAAATACCAACTTTCATTTCCAACATACACACTTTCACTCCACAAGCTTTACTTATAACAAATGATGCAGAAAGTATTTTTTATGTATTTCTTTAATATAATAAACAAAATAGTCATATATGATAGTTTCCAACTTATTGTTTGAGGTATTTCTTCAAATCAACCACTCCGCTAATCTCAGAGCAGAAATTTCTAGCGAAAAAATAAAAACACAGAAAATAGGGCCTCTGGATTAGAAAAAAATCAGTGCTCAATGCTCATGCAACTAGGCTACCAAGGTCAACACCGATTTACATAAATCTAAATATATTAATAGGTGAAGGAAAAACTTTGTGAACATTTTTACGAAAATTGAGAGGACGGAGGAGTATGAAATTTCGCACACTTAAGTTTATATAGAGAAGGAGTGGAACTCACGCATAAAAATATATTAAATCAATAAAAAAAAAAATTACAAACACTACTGTAATGTTATGTATTTGATACTCACACACTCTTTGATGTACAGTATTTGACATTGACACAGATGCATATATTCTTTTGTTTATCTCTGGTCAAATTAAGAATAGATTACTTTTGTTGGTCTTTAATAATTTAACCGGGATTGGACCTCCTTATACATAAGACCCAGGAAGGTAATATTAAATTAAAAGGAATACATTTGAACAGTCAAAATATTGTATTTATTGAAAACATTCTCAAAACAGTAGCTACTTTAGAATGGAGGTGGGCAGGACATGTATGCCATAGAGGATGTTCGCTGGAGCAGCAAGATATTGGAGTGTCAGCCAAGAACAGGAAGAAGGGGAGTAGGCAGACCAACAGCCAGATGGAGGGATTAAATCTATACTTAAAAAAAAGTGTACTTAAGTATAAAAAAAAATGTAATGAGAAACTGGAATTTTAAACTTACATAGTTAATTCAAAGCAAGTTCATGACATCTTTGATAAGCACATTCATTTCTAGCTGCAACTCATGCAATTTCTTAAGGACCCTCTTCGCTACCTCTTTTGTGTCTTTGTCATTCTCTTCCCTGACGGTCTCAGCGACTTCCTTAGATTCTGCTTTTGCCACCTCATCCTGAACATTATTTTTAATTTTATTGTTTTCATCTTTTGGCTTCCTCATTCCCTTGCAGTTGATGCTTTCGGACGTTGTCTCGGATTTCGGCTGAACGGGATCTTCATTTTTCACTTTTGTATCGGGTAAATTATTTTCTCTTTCATAAGCGGGCAAATCAAGATTAATCAACTCCTTGCAATTTTTCTGATTCACATATTTGACAGGAACCCTCCGAAGTAGATTACTCATATTGAGTAGACGTCTCACGTTGTAGCTAAGAACGTCTTCAAACACATAAACAGTATCTAAGAAATCAACGTATCCACCAGAAACATCGAGAACAAGGTTTAAAAAATCATCAAGATTTTCCATATGTTTATTATCGCCATGATAAAAAACAACCGAAATATTGGTGACCTCTTTCCGAGAATCTAGTTCTTCAAACCATTTGATTAGCAATTCTCCAATACAACTCGGATCAAAGCCCAATACTGATAACTTGGTGATCTCGGTGATATTTATCACAAGTAATGGATTACCCTTTTTATCCTTCCCGTGTTCACATATCAATTTCTTGTAATCGTCCAAAAATCGCCCTTCAAATGCTTTGTGCACTCCATTCACAGTTCTCCACTTAAACATGAAAACCAAACACACGATAGCTCTATGTACATCTCCTAATGCAGCTCCAAGACATCTCTTAATCCATTTGTCTTCTTTACGTAGTCTATCGATATCTCCATCATCACAAAAAGTCAGCGTATTTTCTCTGACAGCATTCATGAATAGTCGACGCACGTAAACAACCATTTTTCTTGAGGATTGCATTGCAGATCGAATCGTCGTGTACGAAACTCGCATAAACTTTACAACAATTAATTAAGTGGGTACTCTTTAACATAAGAAGAAAGACCTCTCGTTAGAGAGTATATGTGTTCACTGTTCTGTGGACTTCACCTCACAAGTTTAATGGAACTTCTTTGGATTAATTTGAATTTGATAGAACGATTCCTTCTTTTTGTCCTACGTTTTGAATAGCGCCAGCGATTAAATGTTGCCAGCTAAAAACAAAGATAGCCAATAAAAATAGGGTATTTGACTAATTTCCGAAAACCATTCTACGATACATTATAAGGACATTCTCCGTATATTTTCTGAAGACATACCATATTTTATATGAAAATCATGTTTAAAGTTTAAATATCCAAAAAACGCTGTCTTGTACTGGGTAGTGAGTACGTAACTTTTGCTATAGCACGACTAACCACACATCAATCTAACTACTCATAACCACGGCTTAACTACATAATAACCACGCTGAAACGCACAACTAACTACATTTGTAACGTTACGTACTCGCGCTAACTACACTAGGAAGTAGTTAGTCGTGCTATAGCCCTTACGTACTCACCCCCCTGGTCACGTGGTGCGCTTTACGTCACACGACAGTATTGGTATGAGTTTTGCTACGTGTTGATGACTGTCATTTACTGTTGTGTGACGTCACAAGTCGTTTTCATCGGTGACTAATTCCATAGAAATATTTGGATTTTTATTACGTGTTTTTATAAAAAAATAAGCATATTTAAGTCGTAAAATAAAAGAAATAAGCTTTCTTGGGCAATTTTCAAACAGGATGTCCACAATCTGTAGCTTATTTTTCATGGTGTCAAATACCCTATTATTCTACTTTAAATAAATCCTCAATATTATCTTATTATATATCAATAATTAAAAATGTTCAAAAAAATTAGGAGTTATTTTGTAACTTTTTTAGGTTATTAAGAGATTACATAGTTATAAGCTAATACCAAACATAAAATAAATAAAGGAACAGTAGTTATAACTATTAAATAATATTACTTCGTTGTATGTATTTAATTAAGAAGTTTTAAGTGAGGATGAGACCATTTTTTTTCAATTTTTTAACCGCTTGCGGCATACTAGACACTACCTCAATCAATATAAATTGAATGAAAATAAAATTACTTTTGAATTGGTCCGAATTTGGATTCGGTACAAAGATATAATATTAAATCATTGCATGTTTAAAATGACAAGATAAACTGTGACAAAAAAAAAACGTTTATTTGTTAAAGCAAATGAAACCGTATGTCATTACATAATTTTCGAAAAAGTAAAATCACATGTGTCATTCAAGTACGCAAACAATTTGCAAAAATATATAATATAATATACACTCTTTAGTTTGCCTACCAAAGCGTTGTTTTATGGAATGTTTATTATATTTTGAAATATTTATTTATTTATTCATACATAATAATACAATGATAATGTATAACAAATTTAACTGCTGCCCAAATAGGCCAAGCCTGTACAAGGGCAATATAAATGCAACTTTTGTTGCGTAGATAACTAAATAAATAAATATATAATAGTGGCAGGAACGGGTGACGCAGTTTATTTTTTTAATAATTATGAGAATTTTGTAGTTTGATGTTGGCAACTTTATCAATTTTCGGTGAACCCCCGTATTCCAATACCTTTTGATGCACAATAATGCGCACGACTATAGATACTGTTAATTCATAGAATATGTGTCAACCAGAATTTGACATTGACACTTCTGTGTCAGAAGGAAGTTTTATTCCCGAGTGAATTTAATTTTTAGACGTACAAGAACTTTAAAAATAATGTCATAACTTGTATACAAAATGAAAATTTAATTAATTCACCTGCGAAAATGAATTACTATCAGAAACTCTCAGCTTTTTTACTTTTGTTGGTAGATATACGAAAATTTAATTAATTCAGCTGCGAAAATGAATCACTATCAGAAACTCTCAGCTTTTTTACTTTTGTTGGTAGATATACCATGACATGATTCATATGCCGTCATTGTTATTTCCGAATGTTTTTTATACATTGTGTACATAAGTACCTCTTCATTGGCACGCATAGGTGGTAAATTTAACGACAAACTACTAGAAAACCTTAGAAGATACAATACGGAGCTCTATGATCTCTATCAGGTGTATATAGACTGCATATGAATATATATATATATATACTGTGTATATATATATATATATAGACTGCACTTGCTGGGTTTACTCGAATCGGTAAGGGGATCTGAGCTCCTCAAAAGGTGCTGTATAATGACCCAATCAGTAGAAGAGTCGGAAGATCTGAGCCACGATGATTGGATAGTGTTGTCGTAGACTGTCGGACTCTGAGGCAGCACAACTGGAAAGTTGGCAGGACGCACCATGGGTTGTAATGCTGAAGATGGTGACAATATGCCCCAGATATGAATTCTAACGGGCTTTGATATTTTTCAGCATCTCAGTTACTCTGAATTACTAACTGAACCTGTCTGTGGTAAATGAGTAAATGACGCTTTCTTCTGTGAAGCCACATCTCGAATGCTTCCAACCGGTTCATAGTGCATACACAGGTTTCCGAGCCATTCATCAGAACAGATCATACATACTTTAAAACTATAATGAGAGAATTAAGAAGGAAAATATTACAATAAAGTACTGGTATGAACAGCATATTTTGGTAACCTTAACATATCGAAAACATTGAAATTACTTGAATCAGTTACATTTGAAGAACGTCATATATCCCTGCATTGAGTGTAGAATCATATTTGCTAGCTGAAGGAAATCAAGAAAATGTACATCACAAACAGAGACATGTTATAATTTTTAACATATCACTGATCTCAAATGAACGATGTACTTAACAATACCTCAGTAAGAAATGTGAACAATTTTCCAATCAAATCAATCCATATATTATAATATTTATCCTTATAATGCGTTAAAAATTATCCCCTTATTATTATTAACAAGTAGCTGATGTTAATAAGTCAAGAGCCATCTGTTGAGATTTTTTGAGAACAACTAGAGCAACCAACTTAAAGATATATGCTGTCGTATAGTTGGCGCCAGGATGACTATATCGATTTTTGTATATGTCTCATCTTTATTGCCTATTGGTTGTGTACCATTTCATCGTACTGTTTTGGTGACGACTTTAAATATGTACAATTTTTTTTATTGGCATGGCAAGTAATTGGTTGATAGAAGTCCAAAGCGGAGGCTTTTGTTCATACTGGACATGAGAAGAAGACTTAGTAAGTGACAATAACAGAAACCACTTAAGCCACTGGAATAGAAATTGGAAGAATCCAGTTATAATAATTTTGGATCTTGAATGTTTTTAGGCTGGAAAATACGATTTTGAAGTCCATTCGTAAAAAAAAATGTTTCCTGTGAGAGCCAGGTAAAAAAAAAGAAAGACCGTCTGTAGACGGTCTTAGTGGGTTAGCTTAAAAAAATAAAATCAAATATTTGTAAAAAATTGTGTTTAATTATCGCAAATTCTGCATAAATTGATTCATATAAGCTACTAAGAGGTATATTGTTCAAAAAAATAAATAAATGGTAAAAATAAAAATTATACTAAGAGGAATATTGTTAAAAAAAAATCAATAAATGGTAAAAAAAATTATAAATGATAAAGCTTAAAACAATTTTTCGCTTTCGAAAAACACAAATAAATGCAGGTTACATTTCGTACAAAATGTATGAGTGTCGGATTTTTTAATTGATCTCTTCGTTGGAAGTAGTACTTCGTCCTGGTTCATCAATTTCATTCAAACTGATATTGCTTATATTCATAGAAAAAGTAATTGCGTTGTTGAGGTGTTAATTAATTGTGAAGAAGTATTTTTTACTGTATTGTCTTCAGGCTGAAGTTCATCACAATGATAATTTGGATCTTCGAAACTGTCATCAAAATCATCGCATTCGTCATCAGTTTCAATTGAATCCATGAAATTTTGGATTTGTTCGTCATTCATTGAAGAAGTGTTGAACGTTTTCTTTGTATCATTTCGTCGTGACATTTTCTAAAACAAAAAATACAAATACTCGAGTAAAATAACACAAAAAAATAGACGATAGTAAAATTTCATACATCTATTATAATAATTTAGAAATGTTTTTTAATTTGCCTTTTATCGTTGCTCTATCGTATGTTAGAGCATCACGCCTAAACGGCTGAACCGATTTCACTAATTCTTTTTTTGTCGTTTTGGCTTTTATCAGTAGAAGGTTCTTATGAAAGAAAAAATTAAGAAAGTTGCGTGGTAAATCTACATAATAATTCAGAAATGTTTTTTTATTAGCTTTTTACCTAATGTCATCGCATCACGCCTAAACGGCTGAACCGATTTCACTAATTCTTTTTTTGTCGTGTTGGCTTTTATCAGTAGAAGGTTCTTATGAAAGAAAAAATTAAGAAAGTTGCGTGGTAAATTGGGAAATTAAATAAAACTCGCATTAGCCCCTCCTTCTCTATCTAATTAATAATTCAAAAATGTTTTTTATTTGCTTTTTACTGTATGTCATAGCATGACGCTCAAAATACAAATGCTACGTCAGATATGAATCTGCACAGAGCCATGCAAAATGCCGGAGAAGGTTCTTTAATACAATTTGCTGCATTAACTTTAATATATTTAGAGCTATTTAAAAAACCCTATTTTTTAGGATCTCCATACAAAATTTTAATAAACATTAAAAGTGTCATTCTTCTTTTTCTGTGCTTATGTCAGTTATAGAGGTCTACAAAGCAATGGGAAGCTAGACTAGAACCTGTTTAATTACCTACCGATCAAGCCTGACAATCGGAATAAAAAACGTAAAGCAAGACGGGTATAAGCTAGTATAAAATAGGGTGATTTTTTTTCACCTAAGCCACTAACACCGTCTGTAGGTGTTCATAAAAAAATTGTTTAAAAAAATAAAAGAAATAAAAAGAATGAAACTAACATGCAGTTATCAAAACAAAAGAAAAAAACAAAACTGACCATAACAATGAGACTATGCGAGTGAGCGTGTTCAAACATGCGTCCGTTTGCCCGAAAGTATAAACAAAACTGACCATAACAATGAGACTATGCGAGTGAGCGTGTTCAAACATGTGGTAGCGGTAGCGAATATTATCGACAATAAACGAGTGTAAGTAGAGAAATCCTGTTGGAAACTGATCAAGAATATCTGTATCTCAAATATGCAAAAAGCAAAAAATACTTGCAAAGGAATGCAATATATGGAACACATGTTAGTATATACATATTATCTTCTTATACATAAAAATGGACTACTTATTTTCCTTGGTCATCGCATCACGCTCGGCAGGACGGCTCGCCATGTATTTGGTATTGTCAAGAATTATTGTTCTTATAAAAGAAAAAATTAAGAAAGTTGCATGAAACATTATGTAATTTTGACAATATACAATTTTTTCCTTGAATTTTAATTGATATTATTTGACAAACTGTCGGCTGATTGATAATTGATGCAATCGCCAGAATGTGCCCTGTAAAACCTTGTTTAAAACAGATGCATCTTTCAGAACTATTAAAAGGTAAATTTCATATTATACAAATTGGAATTCAATATTCATAGTACATAAATTAATATAAAACTTTTCTATACAAAGTTGTCAGTATAGCCAGCAGAACTTATTGCCGGAGGCAATTTTTTTCAGTCAACCGGTCCCGTCCAATCTGAGACAGGCCAATCCCGAGTAGAAATTTCAAGTGATAAAACATTTAGAAAAACTCTGAGCCGAACGGGAATCGAACCCGGGACCTCAGATCTTAAGTCCATGCCAGTACAACTAGGCTACCAAGGTTGGTATAGACAGGATGACTATTGGGAAATCTAGTAAAACATAAAATGTTTTATCATCCCTAAATTAAAAAATAAAAAGAGTGGAATCACTCACGTCAAATGGAAGGAAAATTGTAAGTATTTTTGAATGAAACAACATTATTCATATAAAAATAATCTTTAATGTAGGTATTATAAAAATATAAGTGTATCAAATATTTTAAAAGCTTAATTATTGGGTTAAAATATTAAACAATTAAAAGGTACCAAGTCAGAGATATAAAAATACCAATAAGTATTAAAAACCATTAACCATTAATAAAAGTTACAAGCACAAAAAATCAAAATTAGAAAATATGTAGGCAATTCAAAGCATGTTCATGACCTCTTTGATGACCACATTTATTTCAGACTGCAACTCGTGCAATCTCTTAAGCACCTGCTTTATCGTCTCTTCAGTGTGTTTTTTGTTATTCTCTTCCCCGACGTCCTCAGCAACCTCCTTAGATTCTGCCTCTGCCACATCTTCATTGATACCCTTAGTGACTTCCTTAGATTCTTCCTCTGCAACTTCATCCTTAACATCCTTTGTCACGTTTTCACTAATATTCTTATTTTCACGTTTATTCTTCCTCCTTCGCTTAGAGTTACTGCTTTTGGACGCTGCCTCTGATTTCGGCTGAACGGAGTCTTTGAATTTTCCATTTGTATCCGATGGCACAGATATATAATTATTGTCTCTTTCGTAAGAAGGCAAATCAAGATTAATCAGCTCCTTGCAATTATTTTGATCCACAAAACGCAAAGGAACCTGACAAATACGAGACATAAGTTCAAGTTTTACACGCATATCAAAACTTAGAACATCCTCAAAAACATATAGCTTGCTAACGAATTCAACGTATCCCTCAGATATCTTGCGAACAAGTTCAAGTAGAAGATCAACTTTTTCCATGTATTTATTATCGCCATGATAAAAAACCACTGAAATTTCCTTCACTTCTCTCAGAGAGTCCAACTTCTCAATCCACATGATTATAAAATCGATTGCAGGGAAACCAAAGCCCGATGTAATTAACTTATCCATCTCTGTAACATTTATAACCAGCAAGGGATTACCCGTACTATCGTTTCCTTCTGCTCTTACCACTTTCTTATATTCATCCAAGTTCGGTCCTTCCAAGGCTTTATGTACTCCATTTACTCTTCTCCACTCGCACATGGCAAATAAATGCCATACTGCTTCAGAAATACTGCCACGTGCTAATTTCAGGCATCGTTCAATCCATTTATCTTCTCTTAGTATTCTTTCAAAATCTCTTTCATCAACACGTATACCTGTCGTTTTGGTAATTTGCAAAAAAACACGGCGCACTGAATAAGCCATTTTTAGTTAGTTAAACGAAACTCAAAAGAAACACTTGAAAATATCTTAAAATTGAATAACCCGGAATTCGCGTTCACAAATCAAGAAACGCTATAGAATAGAAGTAGGAAGTAGACATTAGGCAAGCAGGTACCAATGTTACTATAGTCAGTTATGTTGCTAGCTGAAAACATAAATTACGTTAAAATTCACTTAATATGATTAAAATACCCCTTTGCCAGTGTGTTGAGTAGAAAAATAGTATAATTAGATAATAATAATGTTCTAATGGTAAATAGTGAAAATCCGTTTGATGTTGTATATTTGTATTCCATTTAAATAAACAAACATTACGAAAATAAAATTTGTTACACTTGACTACTATAATGCTTACCTTAACTTTACTTAGTTTTTTACATACCTAATTAATAAATTTAACATTAAACTTACATGGGTTTCGGTCTTTCAGTATATCCGGCGAAACTTAAAAATTTCTACCAGTAGCCGGTTCCGTCCAATTCAATAGCTTCCCGACAGACGTTGTCCTGTGGTCCTAACTATGAATTTGAATTTGTATTAATAATTATTACCCGTTAACCAATGTAATTCCGACCGATACATCTGTTTTTATCCATATATTTTTCCATCCATATTCTGTCAATCTCACCAACAAGCAAAACAACTTAAAGTTTCTGCCAAAAGCCAATACATTTTCAAAATAAGAATTAAATTACCTAAGTTGTAAAGTTAGTAAAGGACTAAGAGGGTTACCTACTTTAAGTTTTCTTAAATTTTCAGATGTTCCGCGCAACTTTCTAATTTTTTTTCTTTAGCGAAAAACAGTAATAAATGAATAATTAGTGAAATTGTTCCAGACGTTTACGTGTGATACGATGACCATGGAAAACAGAGTTCCAGTTTTATACATCGAGATAACAATATTATGAACCTATAAGGACAGACGCTTTGTCCAATATTTTGAAAGGGGATAATCGTGCGGCGGTCACATTATTATATTATCTAAACTCTAAAGTAAACTGTTGGCTTATATATTTATACGATGTTTGTTTTATTATAATTTATAATTCTTGGGTGTATTTTAAAATATAAATATGTTTTATTTTATTAATTGTATGAGGGAAACTTATAAAAAACCCTAATGAGATTTCTGATTTTTCGTGTTGGCAACATTATCGTGTTGTTCGTACTATCGATTCGCAGTCGCAGTGAATCCCCTTTTTATAGACACGGATAAGAACAAGTAGAAAGCCAATTCCGACCCGCGCCGACCGGCTCAAAGATTCTTGTCTATGGTTTCAATACATTTAAATGGGCATGCCGGAAAGCGGGTTCCTGCTTTTTCTGTGGGTATCGGTATCCCCATTCAAATGCATAATTGCATATAGTAACATTCTTTGCGCCAGTCGGCATCGGCTTTGTACGTGTTCTTACCCTAAATGCGTATGCACATGCATCATGGTCGAATCATGGACCTATTGAAAGCAATGATTGAAAGTACTTGCTTCATAC
Organism: Mystacides longicornis; assembly: GCA_963576905.1. Classification (NCBI taxonomy): domain Eukaryota; kingdom Metazoa; phylum Arthropoda; class Insecta; order Trichoptera; family Leptoceridae; genus Mystacides; species Mystacides longicornis. The sequence goes on from OY756437.1 coordinate 18,454,594, forward strand.
ATAGATGAGGTCACTGCACTTTATACTTGGATGAGAGGATGGAAGAGAGGAAAATTTTGCTCCCATACCGTAACGTTTGGGTTCCGTTATGGGCCCTCTGCTGTTTCTAGCTTTCATCAATGATATAGGAAATTGCTTCGTTCATTCGGATTTTTTACTTTTTGCAGACGATCTCAAGATTTATCGTCCATTCCTTCAAGAGATCAGTTACATAAAAAAGCACTTGTCCTCAAATGCAGCGTAAATACTTGCCTCATTGCTATCTTATCCCATTTTCTCATTCCTGATGATAGGTAAGATAGAAGTGTATGATATTCTATATATACTGTTTTTTTCTATTTGTTTTTGTATTTACTTTTTTTTAAGTTCAATATGTCTAATGAATGGTTAGATGTAAGAGATGCGTTATGTCGATAATCCCGCTATAGCTTGCTTAGCCCTTTTCTAAAGTTACTAACAATAACTATGTAGGTACTTATTTTTTATATCATGTATGAGCATCAAGCTCAAGTATGATAAGCAACATTCAGTTTAAAGACACATACTCCTTTGAGGCAGTCGATCAATTTATATAATATCTTTGGCTCTAACTTGACAGATATCAGTGATATCACCGTAGTATATAAGGAAATTAATCATTTCAGCCAATAAAAAATATTCATTCATTCTCCCTTTAAGGCCCTCCGCACACCGCTAGCCAGCCCGGAGGAGACAATTCCGATGCAAACCGACCTACCCGCCCCGGTTCGATCGAAGCAATCAAACCAAAAAGCTGGCCCCACACAAATCAAGTCCGCCGCGGATACCCCCCCCCTCCCCCAAACCAACCCGCAATGCGAGGCGCCTAAACCCCACTTAGGAGCATAGGGAGGCATCAAGAGCTCTCCATTGCGCTCAAAGACGTCCGAGGCTTATGATGCCTTTTCTGACCGGTTAAGGTTTAAGGACGTGAGGCGGTCAACCTCACGGTCCCGATCTGATTTTTCGATTACCTGCCTCTTACACAAGGGCAGATCCAGGGGGGAACTCAATAAAATACCTACATTCCTATTATAATCATAATCTCTTTTAGACCATGACCCCCCCCCCCCCCCTGGAGTTAGGAATTGACCTTTTTTTTTTTTAGGAAAAGCGTAGTTTCCAGATACCAAATTGTGTAAATGACCTTTTTTTTAGGAAAAGTTTAGATTCTAGATACCAAATTCCCCCCCCCCCCTGGCGCCAAAGCTGGATCCGCCCTTGCTCTTACAGGAAAAACCAGCAAGATTATTTTTATTAGGAATTCAGTATTATTATGTAGCATATTAAGGATGTGAGACGCTAACAATGACATTGCGGACGGCTGAAATGTTCGATATGTCGTTTGAAAAGATGGTGCTGAGACCGATTTGTGGACCCGTGAAATACGGAGAAAATCGGAGCATCCTAAACGATGACGAATTGTACCCTTTATTTCTGGCTCCTAAAAGATCTCAACGCATATAAAACTTCTAAGGCTGAGATGGGAAGCACGCACAATAATGCACACGCACAGAATATCAGATTCGCGGGTACTAAAAACAATCCTAACATGATACCTGTGGGCAAATCGAGACTGAGGTGAAAGGATGATGTGAAGAGAGATCCACTACAACTCTTGGAGGTGAATAATTGTTGGAGAGAGGCACCTGAAGAAAGAGAGCTGGAGGCCAAGGCTCGATTTGGGCTGTATTGATTGAAGAAGAAGATGGAAAGCAAAAAGTTGCTTTAGTATTGGATTAAGGTTAAATATTAAAACAAATTAATGTATCTTAGGTATGTCAATATAATTAAAGTATTTATCAAATACCAAAACAATAATAACATTTAAAAAAAGATATTGCAACTACCGATTAGATAAAAAAATATTTGGTGCATGAAGAATATAAGATTTTCAAGATAATACAACAAAAGAGTGATAGCAATTAAAGCAAGTTCATGACCTCTTTGATGACCACATTTATTTCCAACTGCAACTCCTGCAATCTCTTAAGGACCTTTTTCACCACCTCTTTTGTGTCTTCATTATTATTGTCCTCTCCGATGACCTCATCACCAACTTCTTCAGATTCTGTGCCTCCTATATTACCCAGAACATCCTTTGAATTACCATCTTTAGATACATTTTCAATTTTAGTGATTTCGCTAGTTTGCTTCTTCCTTTCTTTAGCGTTGGTGTTTTTGGGTACAGCCTCTGATTGGGTAGACTCACTTTTTTTTGTTTTTAGCGGCGCGGATAAATTTTCCCTTTCATAAGCAGGCAAATCAAGATTTATCAAATCCTTGCAATTATTTTGATTCACATATTTGACATCAGGAGTATTCAAAAATAGTATTCTCAATGCTAGTGCACATGCAATTTCAAAGCTGAGAACGTCTTCAAACACATAGATTGTATCTAAAAATGAGATATATCCGTCCGAAATTCTACAAATGAGATTTAAGAAAAAGTTGATGTTCCCCATGAATTTGCTTTCACCGTGATAACAAACAATAGAAATATTCTTAACAACTTTCCGAGAATCCAGTTCCTCGAACCATCGAATCATCAAATTACCAGTAGACCTTATAGGATCAGTGCTCAGTTCAAAAAATTTACTTATCTCAGTTATGTTTATGACAAGTAAGGGATTACCCGCTTTATCTTTCCCATGTTCTCGTATCGCTCTCTTGTATTCGTCCAAGTTCTCTCCTTGTGACACTTTATTCACTTGATTCTCCATTCTCCAATCACACATTGCCTTCAATTGCCGAACAGCACCAAACACATCTCCAGATGATTGTTGGAGACATCTCTCAATCCATTTATCTTCTCTAAGTACCCTCTCAACATCTTTTTTATCAAAATGTTTTAATCCTTCTTTCCGAACAACCTCCATGAACAAACGGCGTACGTGATCAGCCATTTTTTAGATAGAATGAGAACTAAACACACACACACACTTTAAATGGACAATGTCTATTACAATCGAGAACTGCGTGATTTATAACGGCGCGCGAGAGCTTAGGTACCTCGGAATATTATGTGTTGTCAGTAGTCAACGCAAAATTAGCGAATTTTGTAAAGTAAAAAGAATCTCCGCAATGTTTATAATGGGCCCACTAGAAATTATAGATTATAATAAAAAAGTAGGTGAGTACTTACATTTATTAATAAAATACCTAGTAAAATATACGGCATGGACCCAGCTTAGGGGGGGTCATGACCCCCCTGACCCCCCCCCCTGGATCCGCCCTTGGGAATACATATGTGTAAGAACACGTAAAAAGCCAATTCCGACCCGCGCCGACCAGCGCAAAGAATATGTTACTACGCATTTGAATGGGGATAGGTACCCACAGAAAAAGCAGAGGAACCCGCTTTCCGGCATGCCCATTTAAATTAAATTCATTAAAACAATAATAATACAACATTCTTTGCGCCGGTCAGAATCGGCGTTCTTTGTGTTTTCACACTACGACGTCCACTACGAAAGTCGGCGACTGAACTGCCAGGCTAACAACCAAAAATCAAAGATGGTGCCACCGCATCACGAACGCTAGCGCACCCAGCGCAGGCTCATCACTTTTAACATTATGGATTTATTTATTTTATTACACACACACTCCCATTTACACCCCCAGGGGCATAGCGCAGGCTCATCACTTTTAACATTATGGATGGGACACGTGTTAATTAAGGATTTATTTATTTTATTACACACACACTCCCATTTACACCCCCAGGGGCATAGGGAGGCAACAAGAGCTCGCTCGATCTTGCGCAATGTTTATGACCTCCTCCCACACCATGTCCCTCAGCTCTGCTTCGAAGGAGCGGAACACAGTATGAGAGGGTCTTCCTCGTCTTCGGGACCCTGATGGGAGGAAGAACAGCGCTTTCCTCGGCCAACTGTCATTCGGCATCCTTAACACAATATGTCCCAGCCAAGTCCATCTCCTCCCCACAATAGTAGAGGTGATGGGCTCACGCTGGGTGCGCCGGCGTATAGCGTCATTCGTGATGCGGTGGTACCATCTTACGCCCAGAATTCTCCTTAGGCACTTCATTTCAAAGGATGAGACTTTTTGTGCCTGGGCCTTGGTCAGGTGCCAGGACTCACACCCATAAAGGAGAATATGGGCAACACATACGCATCAAACAGTTTACATTTCGTCTCGACACTAAACGCCGACGCCTTCCATATCTTGGCCATGTTGTTGAAGGCGCCACTTGCCATACCGATACGTATCGGGAGCTCAGCCCCGAGGTCACCAGTGGCGGTAATGGTTGCTCCCAGGTACTTGAATTTATCCACCCGGGAGACCTGGTGACCATCGATGGTTATCGGTAGCTGTTTATCGGGGCAGGCATTATTCGCCATGAGCTCCGTCTTACTGGCATTGACTCGTAGGCCGAGCAGTGCTGTTTCGTCGCAGAGTCTTGAAACACTGCGCTGTAATTCATCCACTGTCGTACTGAACAACGATGTTTTATTAAGTTACCTATAGAAAATACTATTTATATATTATCTTATAACAATAATAATTATGAGCATAAGGATGCCGAATCAAAGGTGACCAAGGAGAGCGCTGTTCTTACTTCTATCAGGAATTCCATAAAAATGTAAGATTTCTGTTTTTTTGCACTGGCGACTTCGCAAATTTTCAGTGAATCCCCGTTTTTATATATTTCAAAAACCACTAATAACAATATAAATTGAAAATAATTGGTATTATCGCAGATAACTTCTTTATAACACACTAGAGGTCCTCCCCAGCTTCGCACGGGTAGATAGATACTTAAAAATAATTTAGTTTTCAGACAGATCCCTAACTTTTTCAAAATATTTTATAGCATATGTTAATCTGGAATAATTGCATTGCAATGTATCGTGTCACGTCACTTTACCACCGTGACTACTTTGCGCGGTATTTCTACTAAACTTGACACGACTCCCCTCAGCCCTCCCCGGCTCCCATACGCACTCTGCATCGGATAAGTTGAGATGATAAGAGACTATGCTTTTTTTTCCTATACTCACATTTTTAAACTCGTGATAACTTTCGAATGGAATGTCCGAATTGAATAATTCAAAAAGTTATACAAACATATTGAAGCAGACTTGAATATGAACTAATTTATTTTAATAAGGAGTAATACCAAGATACCAATAAAGAGCTTTTTCTAAAGGTGACATTTTATTGGGTTTTTTTAAATAAAAAAACACTTATTGTGACATAACTATAATAGTTAGACATATGCTGTCGCGATACTTTTTGTAAATAATGATGTCTTCTACAAAATTGTAGAACATTGTTTTATTCTATCATCATTAGTTTTCACAGCGTTCGCGATAAAAAGAATATTTTAGGTAAATTTTTTACACCTTGGGTTACATTATTGAAGTTTTCGTAGGTTACCCACTTTTTTTTGGAAATTAAATATAGCCTATGTTCACCGCCGATATTGTAGCTTCCCAAAAGTGAAAGAATTTTTCAAATCGGTTCAGTAGTTTTGGAGCCTATTCGAAGCAAACAAACAAACAAACAAACAAACAAACAAACAAACAAACAAACAAACAAAAAATCAAATCTTTCCTCTTTATATATTAGTATAGATATACCTATACATACAATGAAACTTCTTTTTGTGAATTTTCATACATACCTGCTTATATTATGTGCCTAACTGTATACTTTTATTTTATCAATCTGTGTTCACTCAAAGTGAACACAAATAAACTTATTGACACTTTAACAGTGATCTACTTAAAGCTTATGTCGTGAAAAAGACAGATGGTTGGCATCTGGGATCGAATCCACGACCTCCGCACGAAATAGTGCGATAGCCGGCGTCGTAACCGCTAGGCTACCGACCTCCACTACTTGATTGTATTATTGATTAGTAGAATTAAAAAACATCTCATTATAAAGATTGCAAGATTTTCACTCTTTTGTAATAGTAAACCATCCTGAATCACCTTGGTGCAAAAAACACGGTGAGACTAGTCTGGGTGCCCGGGCACTGTGGAGTCATGGGCAACGAAAAGGCCGATGAACTTGCCAGAGCTGGCGCAGAAAAACCCGCATTTGGCCCAGAGCCCATCTGCGGACTACCACGTAACGCTCTCAGAACCAGCCTAAAGAACTGGGTCAAAGACAAAAGTTACGAAATCTGGGCAACCAACCCAGGGATGAAACATGCGAAGGAACTAATCACAGGGTACTCGCAGAAGTTCACCTTTGAAGCACTCAAGCTTTCCAAAAAACAAATAAGGATCCTGACGAGGACCTTAACAGGACACTGCAGACTGCGCAAGCATATGTCCATAATAGGACTCTCAGACACTCCAATCTGCAGATTCTGCTCAGAGGACCACGAAACACCAATTCACATCCTCTGCAGCTGTGAAGCACTCGCTCACAAAAGAAGTCATACCCTCGGTGGGCCACTACTGAACGCTGAGAAGGTAAGACTGCTCGCACCTAGGCAAATTGTGAGCTACATGACTCACATAGGCCTGGATAACGAGCTGTAACATTGAGGGAAGTCACAATATTCCTATCCTGGTCGCAGTGACACAAAGGGTACCCTGGTCCCTTAACCCTCTTTCAAAAAAAAAAAAAAAATAGTAAACCATAGTGAGTAAAGACTAAAGAAAGTATTTTCACTATTTTGTAATAGTAAACCATAGTGACTAAAGACAGTAATGTCACTCTTTTGTAATAGTAAATCAAAGTGAGTAAATAATAAAGAAAGTATTGTCACTCTTTTGTAATAGTAAACCATATTGAGTAAAGAATAAAGAAAGTATTGTCACTATTTTGTAATAGCAAACCATAGTGAGAAAAGACTAAAAGAAGTATTTTCATTCTTTTGTAATAGTAAATCAAAGTGAGTAAAGAATAAAGAAAGTATTGTCACTCTTTTGTAATAGTAAATCAAAGTGAGTAAAGAATAAAGAAAGTGTTTTCACTCTTTTGATGGCAAGCCGAATGAGATTCCCTCATAAAAAAATAATAATGAGGGTCGATTGTATATGTGAAATTCGTTATCTAAGTAATTCCAAGCAGATGACAATCATCATGTCATGAAAACAATTGTATTCAAACTTAGATAAATGTAGGTAGGTATCTATGTTATGTTTTAAGGATTTCGCGGGAAAATTTTAGAACGTTCCGTTATAGTGCAGCCAGCGAGAAAATCCCGCGCATTTTTCGTGCGTGAATCCCCCTCTACAACTTTCTCCCATCCTGTCTCTTGTCCATAATACCTAAATTGATTTTTATTATATTACATTGATATATTATATTTGAAGTAGTCGGTAGACCAGTGGTACAGTCGACGGCTTTTGTACGTACATTGTATTGAGGGTCGTGGGTTTGAGTCCGGGTAACGATCATTTCTACATTCACATCACAGATTCTTCAGTACGGCAATGCATAGAAGTTAGGTACGCATACCCTCATGGATATTACAGTATATTGGGTCATGGATTTTGAAAAAAAGGTCTCTTTACTCTCTGTAGGTATAGGTCCATGATTGTTGCGATTGGCGCGAAAATACTTGCAAAATAAAAAAAAAATCCTTTTCCATATTAATAGATAATAATATCTTCGCAGAATAATCCTTAGCTCAATGTTATTATTTTATTGCACTTGTACTGAGAGTCTTTCTCCTTTTTTGTTTTGTTCGAATGAGTAAATTCCCGGTTAAAATAAAAAAAAAATATTACAGCATTTATTGTTTATTCGCAAAAAAATAATAACTAAACTAGCAGGAATTCGAACCCAAGATCTCTTAATCAGGTGTCGGTGCGATTCATATTATAGAGATATTACGGATAAATTAATAATGATACAACCCTATAATCCCCCAAAGCACGAGCTCTGCTCAATTTTGGGGGTAAAGTATACAAGTATTAAAAAAAAATATAAATTTATTATTGTGAATATGTATTTTTTAATGTTTTTTATCAACATAATAATTCAGAAATGTTTGTTTGACTTTTACCGTATAATATTTATTTTATTTTATTTATTTATTTAATAAGGAAATATTCCCCCCTTCAAAAATGCGTACGCATTTGTGTGAAGATGAGGATAATACAAAATTATATATTTACATTAACAATGAAGATTACAATATAAACTTTACTTAAGTCTTAAATTATCACAATCCATTACAGTAACAAAAAAAAGAAGCAAACAAAATGAAACCAATACACTAACACCTTCAATGTGAAGAGTTAGTTTGCTTTATAAAAAGAGTGAAAAATATATTTAAACAAGAATTGAGGATCACTTCTTTAATATTAAAATATTAGATTACCATCGGCCACATTGTGAAAGGCAATCCGAAAGCAATATAGGGCAACTCACATCTATCAAAAATGCAGAAAAGGAAACCAGAAACGAGCCCAGAGATCGAACCGTTCAAGCCTCCCATGCTATAAAATGCCGTTTCAACTCCCTTTTGAACTGCTGTTTTCCCGATATTTTTCTAATATTTAGAGGCAGTTTGTTGTATTCCTTTATACCCAAATAACAAAAGTGATGTTGAGCGGCTGTGGAGCCGCATCTAGGAATTAAAAGCATCCCTTCATACCTGATGCTACTTAGAGTATTCGTTTTATAGTTTTTAAATATTGCAATAATGGAATTCATCTTGAAAATAATTTCAAGTGGGTGCACTTTCAGTTCCTTATAAATTTGTTCTGTTGGATAATCCCTCGGTTTTTTCAGAATGATTTTAATAATTAATTTTTGAACAGTAATAAGTGGTTTGAGTGTGGACGGGTAAACCCCTCCCCACCCAACTATGCCGTATTGAAGGATTGATTGAACAAGAGCGAAATAAACAGTTCTTATGGAATTAAAATCAAGAATATCTCTCAATGCCAAAAATATATATATTAACTTTCTCAATCTTTTCGTTGTTGCTTCAATCAAGTTCTTAAATTTCATGTCATCATCCACTGTTATACCCAAATATCTAGTACTTTGAACTTTTTCCAGCTTTTTACAATTCAAATGACAAATTTCCCCAGAGCAATTTCTTTCATGGATAACAATATTCCCCAAAATAGGATTAGTTTTCGTCAGACTAAACTTCATGAATACGGTTTTCTCGGTATTCAAACTCAAGAGTTGCGAGTCGAGATATTTCTTAAACATATACATATCAGCGTTAGCATTTAGAACAACCTCTTCCCACGTTTTCCCGTCCGCCACCAACACGGTATCATCAGCATAAGCGACTATCTCACTATTAAGAGACAAGTTAAACATGCTGTTGACATAAATTATAAACATTAGCGGGCCGATCACTGTACCCTGTGGCACACCGTATTGGGTCATCAGTGGCTCACTCTCCACGCCTCGAAGCTTTTACTCGTTGTTCTCTATTCCGGAGGTAACTCTTAAACCACGAGAATACCCTTCCACCGATACCCATAGCGCGAATTTCCTTCATTATTCTCAAATGTGAAATGCTGTCAAAGGCTTTCTTCAAATCAATAAAAATTCCCAAACATTTTCTTCCCCTGTCTAGATTAGACATAATAAGAGACGAAACTTTAGCTATAGCATCATCTGTGCCCATTTCATTCCTGAATCCATATTGATTCGGCGCGAGCCTTTTGTAATTTTCTAAGTAATTCATCACTTGCTTTTTAACTATTTTTTCAATAACCTTTGAAATATTTGAAATAAGGGATATTGGACGATAGTTGGTGACTAACTCCGGATCACTACCCTTGTGTATTGGGACAATTATGGTTTTCTTAAGGACATGGGGGAATTTCCCAGATTTTAGGCTCGTCATTATTATATGAGACAGTGGCCCTAATACAGAATTTATGTGCTCTTTTAAAAATGCTGCAGTAATACCATCGTGCCCAGGAGATGTACCAGTTTTCAAGCTCTTCACTACTTCGCGGATATCTTGTTCCAGGGGCAGGATAAAGTCTACAAATATTTCGGGGATAGAAGCATCGTGATAATTTACCTCAGGTTGAGAACTCTCCCCCACTATGTCCCTAGCTAGATTTTCTCCTACAGAAGCAAAAAAAGTATTAAAAACATTTGCACAACGCTTTGGTTCAATCTCTGAGCTGATCCGGCCTCCTCCATCTCGTATACACTGTACAGATGACTTTTTCGGACTCCTTTCAACAATCTCCGACACCACGGACCATAACCGTTTTCTATTTGTGCTAGAATCTTTAAGTTTATCTTTATAATAGTTTGTTTTGGCTAGTTTTATATCTCTTTGTAGCGCGTTTTTGTGAATAGAAAAATCAGTTTTCAACTTAAAGTCGTTCGGATATTTTTTATGCAAACGAAATAATTTCTGTTTCTTTCTAATAGATCTTAAAAGAACAGGTGTAATCCACGGTTTTTTAATTCGACAGTTTGACTTTACCTTTACTATTTCTTGTACAGTACATTCCGAAATATGTAAATTCAAAATCTCAGCAAAGCAAACAGAGCTCACATCAATGTCAGTCGTGGACAGAACCGGAGCCCATTTTTCGTTCTCTAGTTTAGTTCTTAATAAATTGTTGTTGACCACAGTTCTAACATATTGACCCTGCCTACTATAAATTGTTTTACTTTTATCACTATCTACATTATAAATTAAGAAACACATATTATGGTCCGTAATGCCAATATAATAATTTATCGCCTTTAAATTGTTCACATCGTTAACATTGGTCCATATATGGTCTATACATGTCGGATGTTGTCCTTCCACAATTCGAGTAAAACTATTAATACATGATTTAAAATTAAGCTCAAACAACATATTCATAATATGTGAGCATCACGCTCAAAATACAAATGCTACGTCACATATGAATCTGCGCAGAGCCGTGCAAACTGCTTGAGAAGGTTCTTAAATACAATTTGCTGCATTAACTTTAATATATTTAGAGCTATTTAAAAAACTCTATTTTTTAGGATCTTCATACAAATTTCTCAAAAAGACAGTAAGCCATCTTTTGGAATCAAAATTACTCATGTAAACGTTGAATGGAATTTTGGTATTACGGTATGAAAATGTAATAAAATAATTGTAGATTGATTTGTTATACATATAAATGTTATTCAAATCTTATTATTCTCAATAAATAAAGATTTAATGAAAAAATTTGCAAAATGATTCCTCCATTTTGAAGTTTGACAGCTTTTGCACAAATCACCCTCTATGGGTGGAATGGCTAATTAATTATCACACATTAGAGGGTGTAGGGAATGTAGCTAAGATTCAAACCTCTCTCTATGAAAACTTGCAAATTATGTCGGTAGGTTCGTATAATATTATGAGGTCGGTAAAACAAAAGTTGTAAAAGTGTCATTCTTCTTTTTCTGTGCTTATGTCAGTTTTAGAGGTCTGTTACGCAATGGGAAGCTAGACTAGAACCTGTTTAATTATCTACCGATCAAGCCTGACAATCGGAATCAAAAACATAAAGCAAGAGGGGATAAGCTAGTTTCTCAATAAAAATATTTGAATTTGAATTATTGGTTACAATGCCGGCTTTCGTATCGGAGGTCGTGGGTTCGATCTCAGGTGCCGACCATCTTCCTCTTTCACGACACAAGCTTTAAGTAGCTTACTGTGAAAAAGTCAGAGTGTATTTGTGTTCAATTTGAGTGAGCACAGATTCATTATTATAAAAAAAAATTACGAAACTTATAAAAAAATATTAGGGATACATTTGGGACGCTATCATGGAGGATTGCCGAAAATTATTACTGGTGATGAAAAATGGGTAACTTATGAAAACATCGTTCGTAAAAGACAGTAACTAGTGGCTAGATAAAGATCAACCTCCTCTAGTAGATTCTAAAGCAAACATCCGCAGTAAGAAAATTTTGTTGTGTGTATGGTGGGATCATTCACTATGAGTTGCTAAAAAGGAAGGGAATGGTGATTGGAGACAGGGATGTTTAGCAGCTCCAAAGAGTTCGAGAAAAACTGGTGGAAAACCACTCAGCACTCGTCAACCGTAAGAACATCATTCTGCTGCACGATAATGCAAGACCACATAAAGCAAAAGGGTCTCATGAAAAAATTCTTGAAATTGGCTGGTCTATTTTTCCGCATCCTCCATACTCTCCAGACCTTGCTTCAATGGATTACCACTTTTTCTGTTCCTTGCAGAATTTTTTAAATGGAAATACCTCCCCTTAAAACAGGAGGTACATATGGATGTCTTTGAATTTTTTCAGTCGAAACCAGCCAAATTTATGAGGAGAGAATCAACTAGCAAACCCAACACGGGAACAAGTCATATTAAATAATGGAGAGTATATTTTTTATTAGTTTTTATTTAAAAAAAAAAATGATAATAAACTTTGTTGGTCCACTAACTGCATATTGTTAAGAGTTAATTATGTTTTGTAAATGACTGTGTGTTTACATTGATAAATTTAAAAAAAAATGGAAGCTATTTATGACTCGACCTAATATAAAAATAAAATGTTACATTATAATAATATTATCTTTGTAGAGGTTATGTTAAAATAAAAGTGTGTTCTGTTCAGTTCATTAACCCTTCAAGGACGAGAACAAAAAAAAATCAAGTAATTTATTTTAAATACTATTTTTTATGAACAAATAGACGTGTGACTCGGGAAAAAAAAAATATTTTGAAAATGTCAATGGTTTTCCCAGGGAAAATTGGTGTGACCATATGGTCACGCTCGGCCTTGGAGGGTACATGTTTTTATGTGCTACATTTTTCTTTTGTTTAAAAATTATTTTTTAAATACCAACCTAGAAGTGATTACTTTTAAGAAGGAAAACATAAAGAATAAAGTAAAAGATGTTTATGGATACTGTTTTTTTTTCAAGAATTATAAAAAATACATATAGGTAATTTTTTAGGTAGGTAGATTCACTTGAGTTTTCTATGAAAATCAGTTATAAGTAAAATATTCACGCAGACATTTTAGGTGCTAAGCATGCAAAACGAGTTTAAAACTTTTTCTGGCACTATTTTTCTTCTTTTTTGCTTCTATTGCTTACACTAGGTGAGAAAGATCATCAAATATGAGGTCATGACAATGTTTTCGAACGAGGTTTACAAAGTTTTTCTCTAATCGTTTCTTCTATAAACGTAATTCTGCGTCAGGAAATAGTTGATATCTACTGAGGGTTTCTGGAATGGCACAGTTTTCATCAGTTAAAACGTTTGCTTCAGCAGGTGAAAAAAACAGTTAATTTTTCATCAGTTTTCTTTTAAAAAATTTATTATTTGTCTGGCAAAAATATGTTTGTTACACAAATTATCAATTCTGAAATACAAATTGTTCAAAAATAGGACAAATTCGGGGTTTACACAAGCAAAGTGTTACAGAATATTTTAGTTCCATAAAAAATAGCACGTAGCCTGTAAGGACGAGCGCGACCATATGGTCACACAAACTTTTGTGCATGAAATACTCTAATATGGAAAACGTGAATATGTAAACTAATATAAGTTTTTAATCATCATTTAATTTATAATAAAAATATATTAAAAATATAAAAAAAAAATATAAAAAATTATTCGAAAAATTCTGTTAAGTATTTTGAGCTGGCGATCTTCGAGAAAAAGAAAATGTTGCCTTTTTAAAATATCATAAGTTTTGAAAAAAGACGTTTACATCAGTGTGATTCCTTTCATACTGAAGATCACGGCTTTCTTAACTAGTTTGTGGCCAAAAAATGTACATGTGGCTATAAAAAAAGACCGATAACGCTTATAAAAACAATGTCGAAAAGTGTTACCACACGGTCGCGCTCGTCCTTGGAGGGTTAATGTTTTTATGTACTTACTTAAATTATTAAAACTTACATATAAAAAAAGTTAATAATATGAACCAAAAAATTAACAGCCAAATGTGAATGTGCACCCTACCATCATTCCAGTTTAAATAAAACCAATAATTTCACATAGTTAAAAGATCAAGATTGACAAATTATCTGATATTCGAGAAATTTCTCATTCCATTATAATAAATAAAAAAGGAAATGTCTAGTTTGCCGCAAGCGGTATACTAACAAATCGCGCTAAAATGCCGCCAGTGGCAGTGCAAAGAAGAAGTGCGCATGCGCGATAATAATAGTAGATGTTATAGTTTTTCGGCGTGTTACGTAAGTCCACTGCGGATCGCCGCTGTTCATATTGATGGTTGTAGGTTCGAATCCCGGTGCGAGTGATCTTTTTTTTTGTTTTTTTTTCTATTTACTTATCCGTTTTTTTCTGTGAAAGATGTCTAAAGTGTATTTGTGTTCACTTTGGCTGTGCTCAATTCATTAAAAAATAGGTTCGTTAGCACACTTTCTACTATTTTCATGACTAACAGTCATGAAAATAGGTTAGGTTAGGTTTGAACATAATTATTTAGGGGGGTTTGGGGGGCAGAGCCCCCATACCTCTTCACATGTACCTGTGAAGATACATGTGAAGGAGAAAAGAAGGTAAGCCCCCCATACCTCTTCACATGTACCCCATATCCATTTTACCCTCTGCAAACCGAACATATTTGAATTGTTGACGCATTTGAACTTTTGTTCCGAAACTAGCGGCTTTTTAGTGCGCTTTTCTTGTATACAGCTAGCGGCAAACTAGCCACACCCAATAAAAAAAGTGGCTACAAAAACCAAACAATATAATAATAGGATGAAACATATCTCTTAACATTTTAATACAATTCTAACTTTCTCTCATAATCCTGTGTTCACGTTTTTAACTTATACCAACCATCCTTAAATAAAAGTCAGAAAGAACTTTACTCTTTCTTTCACATACCTGTGTTGCTTCTTTCAGCAACTTCTCCCGTTTGTTTTACATTCAACTTTTCTCGAGAATGAAGTCAGGATCATTGATCTACATCAATCTTGGTCGATCACCCATTCCCAAACTTTAGCAAAACACAATTTTATTGTAAGCTCTCAAACCTCCTCAAATTCTCAGACCTTCAATCTTTACTAAGTATATAATTTTATTTGTTTTTTTTAGTTTATAAATAAATATGTATTTAAAAAAACTAAATCTAACCTTTTCCTGTATTTATTCTAATGCAAATCTAATAAATTAATAAAAGCTTACAAAATAATAAACATAATTCACTTTCTTATATATATTTGAGACAAAAAGCTATCACATTAATTTGTAGCTAACCTTTCTAGACAGCGTTTGTTTATCCTTGTAAGAAAATGTAAATATCTCTACAAGCTAAATCCTGGTATGATATCACTTACTACGAAAATGTTCGTTACTTATATTAAAAATACATTATTGATTAATGTAAGGAAGAAAAGTATTTAAAATTTTTCATATATACATAATTATTATGATAACCCCTTAAAAAATGACGATCTATAATATAAAAAAAAGTCGGGTTAGTGCGAACACTTATAACTCGAGATTGGATGAACAGATTCTTCTGACGTTTAATTTATTGGATTCTTCTCCGCTCCGGATAACAAAATAACTAATAACACATCGAAAAAATCGATAGCAAATAATATAAAATATAATATGAAAGTTAGTATTGAACGAATTTCTACAACAACGCCACCTGTGAAAAGTTCTACAGAAACACGAATTTTATTTACCTGACAACCATTGATGTTAAAAATAATGGCACGCAGATTTTTTTCAAACATTTTTTTATTTGTTAAAATTAAAGAGCATTTTATATAAATTAAACCGCGTAAAGCGAATAAATCAAATTGTCGTTTGACACAAACTGACAGTTGTTTAATAGTTGGTGCGATTGACAGAATTCGGATAGAAAATATGTGGTTAACAGATGCATCGGTCGGTATGACATTGGTTAAAAGCCATTTTTATCATTCTTATTCAATATTCATAGTTAGACCACAGGACAATGTCTGTCAGGAAAGCTAGTTTAGAATAAAACTGAATTCTAGATAAATATACTTCATGACTTGTGGCATTGTCGCAAAGATTAGCTGAAGTTATAACCATGTAAGGTTTGCAATAAAAAGTTGTAAATATATCAAAAATAATCCTAGCACCAAAAATAATAATTTCCTACAAAATACTGTAAACTGTGCCCATCAAAGATTGAATCAGCAAACAATCCAACAATTTTCACTTGGCCTGTGAGCGTAATATGATGAAGCCCAACACGACACTCGCTGCTAAAGCCGCAACACCATATGGGGCATACCTAGAATCCAAAACAGAATTATTATTCCAAAATCTCCACCATTTTATTTCCCCTGGGAGATGGGAACCTTGCGGGGGAATCAAAAAGATGGTTAAGGAGACTTCTTGTCGAGGGCAGAAGCTAGGAAGAGGTACTGTCACTCTGCAAACGGCCTCTAGAGACAAGGTCCAACAAGAGGCAGTGCTCTTAGAACAAAGTAAAGATGCCACAATAGACTTATGACCCAATTCTGTATCGGTTCTGCTAAAATTTAGTAACAACTATAATTTTCAGTATCGCGGGTAATGTCAAGAGATTTCAACCACACTGAAAAATATTGAATGAGAAATTGGTCAAAGTGAATATAGTTGCAAATGATTTCCAAATATCAGAATTATATTGGATAAATGAGTATATAATTAATTTATCATTATACAAATTCGAGTTAAATATTCATAGTAAGAGCAGGACAACTTCTGTCGGAGAAGCTAGTCTAGTATATAAAAATGGAGAGCTATTTCACATGGTCATCGGATCACACCTAAACGGCTGGACCAATTGCGCTAATTCTTTTTTTGTCGTGTCGGCTTTTATTAGGAGAAGGTTCTTGTGGAAGAAAAATTAAGAAAATTGCGTCAAAAATTAGAATAATAAAGAAAACTCTACGTAGGCAATCTTATTAGTACTTTTCACCACATAATTTTTATTTCAATTTTGACAGAAACTGTCAATTGTTAGATAGTTTGTGCGATTGACAGAATGCGGATGGAATATACATGGTTTAAAACAGACGCATCGGTCAGAAATAATTATCATTAATGATAATTAATTCATCGCCATACAAATTCAAATACAAAGTTAGGAACACAGGATGTCTGTCGGGAAAGCTAGTATTTTATAAAAATCACAAGTGAATACATTACTTTTTTAAATTATCGCACATTTTGCAGTCCTTTTTTGATGCTTGTAAATCCCCTATCTTATATTTCTTCATCAGTTCCCTGTAAAATGTTACAAAGTGAATAATTTGTTTCGTAAACATTTAAAATGGACACGATCAAACAATCATAAACTTACTTAGCGTCATTACTGTGACCAACTTCGTCAAAAGGGACAGAGGCTTCCATTCCAGCATAATCCAACAGGGCTTCCTCGCCTCCAGGATGCTGAAAGTTAAATAAAAGAAATATAATAATGACAGAAGTGGTTGGTAGCCTAGCTGTTACGACGCCGGCATTCGTACTGTTTCATATGGAGGTGGGTTCGATCCCAGGTGCTGACACAGGCTTTATGTAGCTTAATGTGAATTGTGAAAGAGTCAAAAAGTGTACTTGTGTTCACTTTGAGTGAGCACAGATTCATTTTTTTTTACAAAGCAAAATTTGGTTGAACCATAAATTTCGAGATTTACAAAAGTTAAAAAAAATCAGCCAGCAAGGCTACTTGGCTTAAGTAATATGAAATACGACGATACGATGATTAAAATATATTCAGTTATTCTGTTTTATAATTTCTTATTATGACACTTTTTAATGTCCCTGTAGATATGCAAGTATCTAGATTGATTAATAAACCAAATTATATTAACACGGTGTTTCAATATAGCTTTTTCTTCAATGGTGAGTATTTAGGTATTATTATCAAATAAATACATAAGAAACACTAACTTCATTCAGAAATTTGGTCACATCATAAACACCATTGTGTATAACCATCCAGATACTTTCACTAGAATTATGCTGTTCAACTTCATCCATTGAAATAACTCGGGTGCCTGGCATTTTTATAAGATTTTATATTATTAGTTAGGAGATATTAAAATATTGTAAAATAGTCTTAAACAAAACTATTGCTTGATTTTATATTTTTAATCATTAATCATGCAAATCATTCACTTATCAGATGTTATTGTGACGTTTAAAACATTGCCAGCACACGAGTACACCACACAAAATATTATTATGTTTACAAGAACATTAGTAATATTGATAAAAACGATGCCTCTCTATTAATATATTTGAAGGAGTAATTGTTTTCTAATAAACTGATTTCTTTATTTGATTTTTGACAAATTTATTGTTCAATGTTTCATAACAAAATCTTAGTAAAATGGTTGCCAATTATCTAAGATGGTAACACCGTATTTTACTTTGACACTGACACACGGATAACACATTTTTAGGTTATCCGTGTGTATTCGATTATTCTCTTTGATTGTAGTATAGTTAAATTATTTATAGTTTAACAATAACCGGAGAAGCTTTAGTCAATTTTCTTTCTCTAAAAATTTCAACTTCTTCTAATTTTATTTCCATGATTGTTGTGAAGTAGCCCTTATATTATTTTAAAATTGTCACGTGTATTATTAGATTTTTATTTGCCATAATGAGTGAAGATGATAATAAAAAACTGGGTTATATGAAGGCGTGTATAGTCGAAATTATTTGTAACAGCAAGAACAAAAATGCTGAAAATAATGCAAAACATCTTAAGGGCTGGTTTCTGTCTGAAGAATATTTGAAGGGTATGTTTTGTGAATGACATTTAGCCAGAGAAACTCAACCTTTTATTCAACTTATGCCATTAATAAAATATTTGATTTTATCATTCAAATCAAACATTATTGATAAGAATAATCTAATGTTTTCAATTTATTTTTAAAAGTTTTATAACTGTTTTATACAATATTTTTTAAATCCTCATTCTTTTATTATTTTAGATATTGAAGAATTTTCTCGGAAAAAAAATATCGAAGAAAAACTTGATACTATATCTGAATCATTATCAAAAATGCTACCGTGGAATGCAGTTTTACCTTCTGAAAAAATATCAAATCCAACCGTTGGATCTAATTCCGAATGTAATGATAAAAACACATTTCATGTTGATGAATTTTTGTATGATGAATCGGAATTAGAAAACATTTTAGAAGAAAGGGGTATTAAACAAAAGTACTGTGAAGATTGTGGCTCATTTAATGTTAAGGTATGAAAAGTTTCCATATTTGAAATATCGAATATACAAAAATATTTACAGTTGTAAATATTATTGCTTTTATCACTGTAGGACACCATATTGATTTCTCATTCACTGTCAAAATTAAAAATTAAATATATATTCGATGTTTTGTTACCTTACGAACTGGCATCAAAGAGAATTTTGGATATCGGATCTAGAATTGGAGCAGTGTTGTATGGAGTAAGTTAAATTTAGCACTTACCTAATATTAAATAAATAATAAAATATTTAATTAATTTTACATTTTTCATCTTTTCAGGCATATTTTTATACAAAATCTAGTGAAATTTTTGGAATTGAAATAAATAAAGACTTATGCGATATTCAGAATAAAATTGTGTCCGATTTCCATTTAGGAGATAGAATAAAAATCATCAACGATGACGTACTAACCCAAAAAGATATAGTAGCAACGAGCGATGTTATAATTCTGAACAATGTTTTTGAGTTTTTTATGGACATAGCTGTTCAAATAAAAATTTGGAAGTTTTTGAAAACAAATATTAAAAAAGGCTGCATTTTAGTAACAAACCCATCACTCGAAGAAAGCTTAGATAATTTAAATATCTATGATTGCTTCTCAGGTTGGATGGAAAAACAAAATCCTTTCCAATCAGATAACACGGTTTATTTTGACGAAGATACTTTGCTAAATTTTCACGACTTATATATTTACAAAATAAAATAACGTTGAATTAATTTTTTTGTGTGTTTTTATCCATTTTTATGATATTGGAACATAGTAAGTTTAAGTCTGTAAACTTATTAATTAATTAATTGTAAATAAGTTTACTGATATTGATGGATGGAAGGTGTGAAAAAGATATTGAAAGAAAGAAACTGGCTGGTAGAAGGTTTGGCGGAACTTTGACCTCTAATGAGAAATAATAAGAACGTATCTCTTAAATCCAAACAGTTGATGCACAATGCAATCCTGATACCATCTGGAAGTTGGAATAAATTCTCTAGAAATCTGGGAGTTAGAATAAATTCTGTAGAAATGAGATCACTGCGTAGGATATGCGGAAAGAGACTAATTGATAAGGTGAGGAACTACAATATTAGAAACGAATGTGGAGTGGATGTTAGCGTAGTGACTAGAACGAAAGTGAATAAATTAAGGTGGTTTGGGCATGTAGAGAAAATGACTAAAAGGATAATATATAAATCTGAAAGAATGGGTGCACACAGGGCGACCTCGAATGACATGGTCCGATCATATCGGTGCCGTCTTACTGACGGGCCAAGTCAGAAGTAAAAGGAATTGAAGAGCATGTATGCGGAATGTTATGCATTTGGAGGAAGCGAAAGAGGTTTGTTTGGGTAGTAAAGAATGGAAGTCCGTACTCTCTGCCTACCCCCTTCGGGAAATGGCGTGATAGGTAAAAAAGGTTACAACTAGAGATGAAACGGATAGCAAATATACCGGATATTCGACCTACCCAGTAGCCGAATACCGGATATCCGGCGTATGTTTCTGGTTGGTTGATGCATCCATATGGGATTATTGGGAACATTTTCGAAAAAACCATCAACCGCATTAGTTAGTCTGGATTAGTGTGGTTTCATAATATTTTTTTTCCAATGATTAGAGAGTTTAGATTTTTAACCTTTACCCTCGGAACCAAGGCCGTAGCCAGGATATCATTAGTGAAGAGGCCCCCAATCTGTTTAGGTTTACGGCTCCCTTAATATCCAATCAAACTCCCTTTATTCTCTACTTAGAAGGGCACAGAGAGGCAACAAGACCTCTCCATTGCGCTCAATCTCTCGCAATGTTTATGACCTCCTCGGTATGAGGGGGTCTTTCTCGTCTTCGGGACCCTGATGGGAGGAAGAACAGCGCTCCCCTTAAAATATCAGTGTTTTTTTTTTCAAAATAAATTAATAATTTTCCCTGAATACTGAAGAAGTCTTTAGTAGAGCCCGGGCAGTGCGTGAATTACCGTGGATACAACGCATGAATTACGCTTACGTAGGCGGCATATATCAATTGGACTGACTCCGTTGCCGGAACGTTATTGTTCCAAAAATCGCGGAATCTATCTGCATCTTCCAGAAGGATAATATAATAATATGACGAAACGTATTTTTATTAAACTTTCCTTATTTACGGAGACAAGCGAATCGGCTTGCTACCTCTAATGTATAAAGAAATAAGTATTCATTCTCCACAATTTACCCTTATTGCAGTATGTTTGCCAATCATTTTTCTATATTGTAGACATTTTTCTTGTGAATTCAAGGTATGTTTGTTATCCAAAAATATATTTTTTTACTATCCGGTATCCGGCTGGATAGGTGCTAGTTATCCGGTATTCGGCCGGATAGCAATTATGCCGCCGGATAGGCCGGATACCGGATAGTTGCCGGATATCCGTTTCATCTCTAGTTACAACGTCTTGTGTAAATTGACCATGAAATTTATATAAAATATGTTTAGGTCAATCAGACAAAATTGAAGTTGCCGTGGACTCTAGGACATTATTTAAATATACTATTTTATACATTGATATTTTAAAGCATTATCCATTTTGAAATTCTGATATATACAATACGGGTGTAAAGTTAATGTTTAGAGACCTCTACCGCTGCGCTCCAAAGCTATCTGACCACATACTCTCGTTAGAGAGTATATTATGTGTTCTCTAACGAGAGTATAATATGTGTTCTGTGGTATCTGACATTTCAAATCCCATACTAATGAAATTGGGTTATTTGTTTAATTTTTTTTAACCACAAACGACGTTTAAAATATGTTTTTTGCCCCTGTTTGTTTCCAGTATCCTAATTTTTTGGTTTCTCTAAGAAACAATTTTATTTTCTGGAACTGATTTCATACAAAATGTATGGAAGATTGGAGCGCAAAGCTGTCTGTCAAATGACGTCACACGTTACACACGTATAATCATAAGTAGTCTGTGCGTATCACTGACGGTTATTCTGAAATGAAAAACAGACGATTGAGTTGCGTCGTATCCAATTTTATTGAGACTTGACATTCGCTATTCTGAAAATGTTTTATCCAATACATTAGATGCGTAACTACTGGCAACCGATTAAGTTCTAAGCAAGAGCTTCTTGCGTTGAGTTGGAACGTGAATTTGAGAATACCAGTCATTATCTTCTAATATAATATATCTTCTAATACAATATTATTGTATTAATATCACTGCTACAACATTATGGTTTCAAACCCCTGCAGATAAAGAAAGTAGTACATTGGTACATACATACGTATTGTATGTATTTTTGTGTCAAACTTGTTGGAAAGAAAATACACTAAACTACAGTCACATGATTCAAGTTTTTACTGAAAGTATTTTGAAAGGTGTATTCAGATTTACCTATAGCTTGAATTTTTTTTGTCGTTTACTTAAAATCTAGATTAAATTAATGGTGTAATTTGAGTATGAAAAATTTTCTTTAAAAATAATTTCGCAAGTTTTAAAATAAAAGTTTAACAAAATGACATCAGGGAAAAACATTGTTGTATTGGGTTCGTGCAGTGTAGATTTTACAAGGTAAATATTTCTAACAAAATATATTAATTATATTTTTATCTGTTAGCTGGAGCATACGGATCATTTTAATTTCAATTTTATATCTAATTGTGTATTGTATGAATTCATTAATTAGAGAATAAATAAAAATGAGTACCTACATTTTTTCATCAAGCTATTTTATGTTTCTACTGAGCACTCTCTTCTCATAATATACAATTTATTATTTTGCTCAATTGTTTGAATAGACTGATATAAGTTAACAATTCAGGGCCTAAGTAGAGCTAATATTTACAGAGAACCATTGATTTATAATATGTAGTACGGAATAGAAGCAGAATCTCTTCATAAAGTAGGGAAGCAGGAAGCATTTCTTCGCCTATCCATTAAATATGCAACAGTATTTGATAAAAGGACATATTTTCATAAAGAATTATCTAACAACTAATGACTCTAAAAATTCATTACTGATGTTCGATTTTTGAATGGGACAAACCACCACAGGCTTACGACCGTCTTCTACTATTGTTTCGAAGGCTGGCTTAGTGTGATCACTTTACGTTAACAACGTTCGCCATTAGGTGGTAATGTTTGAGTCTCCGAAACTCCTAATCATGAGAATTCTCGACATGTTTAACATGTTGAAAAATCTCATGTATGCAACAAATAGATATTTAATAATAATTAATGAAATATAGAGATAAAAGTTGGAAATTATTGAGAACAAGAGAGCAACCAAATTTAAAGACTGCGACTGCTGTCATGTATTTGGCATGTCATGTATATTTTCATAATACTTACCTATTTTTTTGGGATGTTTTTACTTAGCTAGATAACCTTTTCAAAAGTCTGTAGAAAATACAAGTAATAAAACCTTTTTATGTGCTTATTCGCTTGTCATAAGAATGAAAAAAAAAAAAAAGATTGAAGAACAGACAGGAACAGTTCAAATATACATAGGTAATAAATTTTTGTTCGGGTTGTTGGTAACATAAATAAAAGAGTATAAAAATATTTAAATAGTCTTCTACAGCTTATCACAGAACACAAAACCTAGGAGATGTTGGTATTAATAATAAAATAGTTAGTTAAAGTCAATAAAGTATGTGTTTATTCGAGTGAGTTAAGACAGAGAGTAAAAATTAGAGATGCAATGGATATCCGGCGACTATCCGGTATGATAGCATTTACGCTGCCGGATAGGCCGGATACCGGATAGTAAAAAAAGACATGTTTGGATAACTAATTGGTTTTTTAAGTAAGTATCACTGAAGAAATACACCTTGTAATCACAAGAAAAATCTTACAACTTAGAAAATTTACTAGCAAACATACTGCAATAAGGGTAAATTATGGAGAATGAATACTATGATGAATTTATTAGGAAAACTTTATTCTTCTGGCCACTTCGAGATCGAGCTGCATTGGAAAGCTCTTGTTGCCTCCCTATGCCCCTAAGTGGAGCGTAAAGGGAGTTTGGATTGGATTGGATATTAAGGGAGCCGTAAACCTAAACAGATTGGGGGCCTCTTCACTAATACTATCCTGGCTACGACCTTGGTTCCGAGGGTAAAAGTTGAAAATCTAAACACTCTAATCATAAGAAAAAATATTATCACCCCACACTAATCCAGACTAACTAATGCGGTTGATGTTTTTTTCGACAATGTTCCCATATGGATGCACCAACCAACCAGAAACATACGCCGGATATCCGGTGGCCGGGTATTCGGCTGATTAGTTGGCCAAATATCTGGTATCCGGCAAAATTGCAAAATCTCTAGTAAAATTATTGTTTTGAAGATAGTGTTCTATATTCAAATAATTATCTAATCATTATATTTTAACATCAAGTAGTATGTATGTACCTACTCGATTAGTAACAGGAGAAAGGGTACAAGACAATGGGATGTTTTTTTTCCATTTTGTGCCACTAGAGGCGCCCTAGCTAATCCGGTCTATTGTCAAATTCAGTGTTGCCAAAGGGGGCGATTTACTGCCATTTGGGCTATTTAGAACGAGAATATGCGACGAAAAAATCTAAAAGGCGACAGGTAGCCACTAGGGTTACTTACCTTAGCGAATTTTCGGATACTAAATGACCTTTTTTTAGTGAATTCCCACCTCTCTTCGGATACTAAAATTTTCGGAATGACCACATACCAAATTTTCAGTTGGGCTACTTTGCGTTTGAAAAACGGCGTTGGCAACACTGGTCAACTTAACGTTTATAACCTCAACCATATGTCATTGTTTAAAATAATCATTGTACATCTTTTTACATACCTATTGTTACAAATAAAATAATTGTTTATCTTATTTTATTTTTTATATACCTACCTAAATACAAATGAAAAAATACCGTAACAGAAAACAATAAAACAAAAAGATACAGAACCGAGACTTATGCTCAAAGAACTACTGCAAATCCACCCTTGAAGACAAATACATACCTAGTGCTTTTGTTTGTGTGTAGTGTAAAAGGACACACTATGGTATACCTCCTAGAAAAGCCACTTTTGCAATCATCAATAATTAAAGAACATTAAATTGAGAAAACAATAAAGAGAGGAGATATATTAGCATAATATTCATCAGTCAATGCTAGATGGTATGTTTGACAGCTGTCATAATTTGACAATAGACCTGATTAGAAGCGCTGCCACCTAGTGTGGCTTGTCGGAAGCTCCCCAGAAAACCTCCCATTATACCCGTATATGTTAAGTATATAAAATGTACTCGTACAATACTTGTTTTTATAGCTACGCTAAGAAATTGCCCTCACCTGGTGAAACCATTCATGGATACAAATTTGCAACTACTTTTGGAGGGAAAGGGGCCAACCAATGTGTAGCCGCAGCCAAGCTTGGTGGGAAAACCATTATGATTGCCAGAGTAAATCTATACATACAAATTCCCTTTACATTAGTGTTCGTCTGCTTACTTATTTGTAAATAGCTAATTACTTAACTATGAAGATCCTACATTTTGTAAATTTATTAAATGGAATAATTTGCATCTCTCATTACTACAATCATATTTGCAAGAATCAACAATGATTAAAATCGAACCTGAAGTCTGCTGTTCATACTCAAATAAGATAAAAATAGTTATTTTTAATATTGCAGGTTGGCGATGATGAGTGGGGAAGAAACTACATTAAAAATTTTGATGAAAACCGCGTTGATACAAGGAACGTGAGTATTTCTCATGGTGTCACAACTGGTATCGCTCAAATAAACGTCAGTAAATCTGGTGAAAACCAAATTGTCATAGTCCCCGGAGCTAACAGTAAACTATCTAGAGATGATGTCAAAAATGCCAGAGACATAATTCGGAATGCAGCGGTGTTGGTGTGTCAACTAGAAACACCAATTGATACAACGTTGGCTGCTTTTGAAATTTGCAATGGTGTAAGTTTATATATCTATCTTTCTTTCTTGTCTTCTCACATTGATCATTGGATTTTGGTTTATCTCTCACACATTTAGAATTCTATATCATGTTATTGCTTTTCTGACCAGGGCTCCAAATTAGATACAAAATATGGCTGCCATGCTGACAGTTCAACGTGACGTCAGATTCATATCTATTGAAGTCTTTGAATCAAAGGCAAACATGAGACCTTTGTATCATATGCTCAGAGGTTATAAATCTTTGCAGTTTTCTTGTGATATATTTGGCAGTCTTTATCATGCTTCAAGAATCAGATTTAAAGAGTTCTTAAAAGAAACAATCTTACCAGTGGCGTACCGTGGGTTTTCGCCGCCCGGGGCGGGAACCAAGCCCTTTGGCGCCCCCCACCCCCCATACAAATTGAAAAAAAACTGCCCGTAAATAAAAAAAAAATAAGCCTATAGAGTTTTATTTCATAATTAGGTACAGAACAACAATATAGTAAAGGTATCAACATGGTTTAAAAATTCAATTTTCAGGCAGAGTGGGACAGAGCCATCTTCTGACCCACAGATTTCTCTACCTGCAGACTTACGGCAGGGAAATGTTTTTTTTTTCATCAATCTAATTGTGTAAGAATAGCGCACCCGAGATGAAATGTTATTTTTTTATTTCATCAATATAGTCGTGTATAGCAAGAGCGCAAGCAAATTTTGCCGCCCTGCTAATAGAGGCGCCCGGGGCGGTCCGCCCCTCCGCCCACCTCCTCGGTACGCCACTGAATCTTACGAATACCTTTCCATACTTTTCCGTTACTTTGGCCTTCTTGCACTCTCCTTTCATGTTTGTTCATTTTATCTTGGTCTCTTTCTTTTCATATTGCACTGACACCAAAAATATTTCCTTCTTTTTTTTTTGTTTGCACAGTACCTGTTTAAATTCTTAGTAATTGTGTATTTTATATATCATACTTATATTGTACCTGTTATGTGTTTTGATTAATAAAACAACATTGCACAATGTTGTTTCAAATTCACATATCTAATGAAGTTACTAACAAAATGTTGACAATGGCAGCCATTTTGTTGAATTTGACATATCCCACCACCATTTTGTAAACTACGTTTAGCTCGTTACTATGATTGTTGCGGGCTTGACATTATAATTTGAATGATATTGAGTATTTATCCTTTTTTTTTGACAAATTATGAAGAAAAAATAACTATAGTTGATATATTTTAGATAAAAATTCTAAATGCAGCACCAGGGTTGCCAAATTTAAGCAGAGAACTACTTTTACTTACCACCATTTTGTGCGTCAATGAATCGGAGGCGGAAATTATCACAGGCAAATCATTTGATTCGTGTGGGTCAGTTAAACAGTCCTAAGAATTCCAGATATTTCTTTTTACATTAACATATATGTATTAATATTAGGAATATTTTTCCAGGGTAGTAGAGATGCTGTCGGAGCTAATAAAAACTGGTTGCCAAACAGCCATACTTACTCTGGGTTCTAAAGGAGCTGCTTTCATTACCAAAGAAAGTCCTGAAGTCATCCAGGTTCCTTGTGAAGTAGTTAAGGCAGTTGATACAACGGTACGTACATGATTTAAATGCCAATAATCAACACCAATGGACCTCCTCCCACACCATATCCAAATCTCTCAGCTCTGCGTCGAAGGAACAGAACGTGGTGTAAAAAGAGTTTTCTTCGCCTTAGGAATTCTGATGTGAGAAAGAACAGGTTTTTTATTTTGCAGTTTAAACTTATACTCAAAACTGCTTTTTTTTTTAAGAATATAAACTGCATCAGAGTATCGTAAAATTTCACCATAAGACAGTTTTATATTAAATGTAGGTAAAAGGTCATAAATTATTGTACACATATAATTCTCTTGTATTATCTAATATCTTTGACTTAGGCATTTTTGTCTGAACTTAGGGCATTTTTAAGTTTGGAGATGTCCTCATCACAATGTAATAATTTTCTTAATTTCGAAGCTTTTTAATAACAATTGTGGTCCAAATTTACCATAAATATTCAAACATTGTTGGTATAAAATAAACGTCAAAATATTGGTGACATATCCTTTGTTCCTTTAATTTTAGTCACCATTGCGATCTATGGAATATTTGTAGACATCCCAATCCTTAAGCTTCAACAAAGAATGGCGGATTGCTGCATAAAGTCTATTGGAATGTCCAAAAGCATTCGAAATGTTTATCCGACTTATTTTCTTTCTATGTTTACAGGGAGCTGGCGACTCGTTTATTGGAGCTCTCGCTACTTTACTGTCTTTCAACGACCCTAAAATATCTTTGAGAGAGATTGTGGGAGCTGCATGCAATGTCGCTTCAATATCTGTGACTTTAGAGGGAACGCAAACAAGCTATCCATCGCTTGATATAAGAACAATGTTGCCAAAATAAAAAATAAGATTTGTGTAATTTTATTTTATTCCCAACATTTGAACAGTGATGAGATGATGGATGCGTTATACAATAATCTCTTAGAAAGGTTCTGCATTTTCCTTCCCATTCCTTTCTGTACTCTTCAACTTAGCAAATGAGTCATAGGAGCTGTTTCCATTTTGTGAAATAACAACACTGACAGACAGGGTGTTGCACATGAGGAAAAATTAGGGACGGGACTACTTGCTAATAAAGAACCCAATTGCAATTGATTACTTGACATACCCAGCCATATTCAACTATATAATAAAGCTAGTGACCCAACTTAATGAGCCCTTTCTATTTTGCTTAACAAAATAGAAACGACTCATTAAGTCGGGTCACTAGCTTTATTTCCCAGTTGAATATGGCTGGGTTTGATTCTAGATTTATTGAAAGTAAAATCATTTGTAAAGATGTTAGTACCTACAGGGGAAATACATGATGCTTTTTTTATCAATCATGTCATGTTTCTATACGAGTAAGCAGAGGGACTTCCACGTTGTTCCAACTAGATATTTTTTATTAGTTGAAAAAGTAATGTGAATTGCAGGCAAACTCGCAAACAGTTCTTTAACATTTTAGTAACCCTATCAAATTTCTTAATTTAAATCTTATTAAGTAAGATGATTTAAGTTTGCTTTTTAAAACAAAAATCATTTCTTGTGACCTGTAATTTAAAAGCGGAATACAGATTCCTCTTTTTCACCTTAATGCTGCATGGTACCTACTCGGACCTTTTCTCAGAGGCCCCGACTGTGAATGTGGCCACTGCCATACAATGGGCCACATAGTTGAGTGTCCAATTTTTGGTTTCGAGTGCGGTCTTACTGAAATCCACATGGTCAGTGCTGACGCTGCCAATTGACATGCCTATTAACAAACAACAACCGCCAGGGCAAATCTTACCATAATAATTTGGTAAAACTTGGATTTAATGGAGTCTGTTCTTGCAATAGGATATGTAGGTACAATAACGTACCATGTTTCACATGTGACTTATTTCTTACTGCTCCGCCATCTCTTGATTTTTTTTAAAGTTATGCAACTATTGTTTTTATTACAAACTTATGGTACCTTCTTTTCCTAGAATACAAAATAAGAGTTGAAAAGCCAAAGCCAAAGTTCGTAATTTCGCGTAGTCTTTATCGTGTTGATCGTGAGGCTCTCGTTTCTGAGGCAGAAAATCTACAGTGGCAAAATATATATAGCGCCGACTCCGTGGACCGTAAAGTTGAAATTCTAAACAATCACCTACAATATCTTTATGACAAATATGCACCACCGAGAAGGATCAAAGTGAAAAATCCGAAGGCTTATTGGTTCACGGACGACCTAAAAAAATTGCAAGCCCAAAGGGACAGAGCCCGCGTTAAACACAAACACAATCCCACCGCCGAAAACTGGGACCGTTACAAGTCTTTACGCAAAAATTGCACCAAGCAGTGCAGACTTGCTAAAATCTCCTATACTAAAGACCTTTTTAAGAATTGCACTCAATCCCAAGCATGGAGGTGCCTGAATTCGCTGGGAATACCATCCGTTGGAGAAACGTATAAAGCCACTACTATTAATCCAGATTCTCTCAATACACATTTTGTGACTCCGCCAGTTTTATTGAACACAGGAGCTAAATCTGACACACTTCTGAGACTGAATTCACTACCTCGCAGTTCATCAGAGCCATTCTCATTCACTTCTGTTTCGGAGGAGGAGGTCAGACGCTGTCTAAATGTGATCAAATCCAAGGCAGTGGGCGATGATGGGGTTTGCATCGCATTTGTAACATTATTTATGAGCACTCTTATTCCAATTCTCACGCACATTATAAACTATTCATTTTCGTGTAAAACTTATCCCAGTCAATGGAAGAGAGCACACGTTATTGCTTTGCCTAAAAATAAGTCACCGACGGTCTCCTCGGATTTTCGACCCATATCGATACTCCCGTATTTCTCCAAAATTCTCGAGAAGCTTGCCCATTCACAACTGAAAGTGTTCTTAAATAACAATAACTCCCTCAATAACTACCAATCTGGTTTTCGTGAAGGGCATAGCACTACAACAGCGTTAGTTAAAATTACCGATGATATAAGAGAGGCCATGGAAGGACGAATGCTGACTCATCTAACACTTCTTGATTTTAGCAATGCTTTTAACTCAGTAGACTTCGATCTACTTCTGGCATCTCTCAAAAACCTCAATCTTTCAGGCGACGCTGTTTTGTGGTTCCACTCTTTTCTCCATGGACGAATGCAAGCTGTGAGGTCTGAAGGTGGTTCTATCTCTGGCTGGGCGGAGTTAACAGCGGGTGTCCCTCAAGGAAGTATTCTCTCTCCTCTACTATTTTCAATCTTCATCAACCCCATATGCAGACTGATTCCATTTAAATATCACCTATATGCAGATGATATACAAATTTACACACATTTCAAAGTAGAGGACTTATCAAATACAATCAATAAGATTTCCGAATGCCTCCAGAATATCGCCTCGTGGGCTAAAGACCATGGTCTTATTCTCAACCTAAAAAATCTCAAAGCATGCTTTTGGGTAGTCCTTATAACATAAATAGAATCAACCAAGACCCTATACCCCAAACTTTTCTTGGCACTGACGCAATCCCATATTCTAAGACTGCTAGAAATCTCGGGTTGATTTTTGATCAGACTCTCTCATGGAGATCGCATATTAATCACGTTCGACGAAAATTTTTTGCAGCAATGCATCTCCTAAAGAGGCAACAGAGATTTCTCCCTGTAAGCATTAAAACTTTACTGGTACAGTCTCTTCTTTTACCCACAATTGATTATGCGGATGTTGCCTACATTGATCTCAACGAAGACCTGGTCAACGTCCTGGAGAGGCTTCAAAATTTCGCAATTCGCTTTATCTTCGACCTTAGAAAGTTTGATCACATTTCTAATTACCGAAATAGTCTTGGGTGGCTTACAATACGTAAAAGACGTGAGCTCCACACAATATCTCTTGTTCACAAAGCTCTATATTCACAGTCTTCTCCATATTACTTAAAAGACAAATTCCAATACCTAGCAATTCATGGTCTTCCATTACGATCTAACAACGAGCGTCTTCTTGCCATACCTCCACACAGAACTTCATTCTATGACTATTCTTTCTCTGTCCACGGTGCTCGTTGTTGGAATAATCTCCCGTCCTCGGCTAGATTGGCCAATAATATAAATTGTTTTAAAAAAATGGTCAAGATACATTTGTCTTCTGGTGCATCGTAGACTCTATTTCCCCTATCCTACCCCTTTTTCCCACTCCACCCTAAACTATCCCATTTGGTGTACTATATCTAAATAAAATTTTGTATGAATTTTTTTTTTTTTTTGTTGGTGTTTGTTGATTATATGTATTGTGTGTATATATTATGTATGTATCTATATTTTTATTTTTATCATATGTGGTTGGATGTTAGAGATTGCTACGGCTATAATCCCGCCATTGCCACTTGTCTATACACTATTTTTTGTACACTATTTTTAATATGCATAAAGTATAAAATAAATAAATAAATGGTCATGACCTGTCGAACTTCATTCCGAATCAGCAATAATTATTAAACAATACAATACATTTTTATATAATTTAATTCAGTTTTAATGTCGTAAACTGTATTTAATGTCAAAATTATTTTTTTTTTATTCTGGGTTACATCAAAGTTAGATGGGCGGGTCAGCTATAATATATGCATTAATAAAAGTAATATTTAAATTATTTAATTCTTGGATAAGGTGAATTAAAAATAAAACACGTAATTGTTTTAAAAAACATTTCTTATTAACTATTAGAAAATAACACTATAATTTACATAAAATCTATCTCTTATATAAACAAACCATTTCAGGACACTTATAATAATTTTATTTAAAATAAGATTCGACAGTGTTAAGAAGGTGAGATAAATTCATAAGGACTATTATAAGAATAATAAAATTAGAAATTTTGACAAAACAAACAAGAAAATACAAGATTAAATTATTTACATGATGAATAATTTTCATACATTTTTTTCATTTTAACCCCAACTTATAAAATGAAATAACTAACAGTAATACTCCGAATTTCGATACAATATTTATCAACCATTTAATTTCCTTAAAATAAATCGACGCGCATTAAATTCAGGCTAATACGGCGTACAAATAAGGTGTAAGTTCTGGCATCCGACCACAGCTCTTCAGAAGAATTGTGGGAATAATATGGAACAATGCTATGTCACCTAGCATGCAGAGGTGGGCTTGTCTGGGACATGTGTTTAGTATGCCCAACAACCATTGAGTAGATCACTGTAATCCATTCCTTCCAAGCAGAATTGAGTCATTTAAACATGGGGCGATGGGTTATTGATTGAGTGCAATAGAGAACTTTTGATGCTCCAGAAGGATGTAGATAATAAAGTAAGTGTCTTGGAGTATTGGCATAGTCAGGTCTAAAAGCTTATAAAATGTATACGAAATATCTTGTTACATTATTTTTACCTCTCACCTGAGTGAATGATACGTCCATAGGGTAAGTAAAGAAGATACGTAGATAGCTACAGAAAAAGAAAGTACAGGAGATCAGTTCAAAAAATCCGATTAAGTGGCCAAAATTTCACCTACATACTGTAAACCATATTACTACAAATAAAACTTGTAGCTTTTAAATTTCCTAATCGAGTTAAAGGATTAAATTCTCGATTCTATATACATTTTCCCAGGGAATTAGCCGCAATTACGGATTGCAATCCGGAATACCGGATCCGGCATCAAAATGCTCATATCGGATCCGGTTATTCATATCCGCCTTCGAACGCAACGGAGAGCTCTTGGTGCCTCCCTATGCCCCTTGGTGGGGTTTAGGCTCCCTGCATTGCGGGTTGGTTTGGGGGGGGATATGCGGCGGGCTTGATTTGTGTGGGACCGGCTTTTTGGTTTGATTGCTTCGATCGAACTAGAGGGTTGGTTTCGTGCGGGTTGGGTTTGCTGCAGATTTGTCTCCTCCGGGCTGGCTTGCGGTGTGCGGGGAGCCTTAAAGGGAGAATGTATGTATATGTTTTCCATAACCTTAAAGTCAAAGTTAAGTAATTTATTTGGGAAAAATGTTTTGTCAGTTTAAAAATACACTTAATATTATGCGGTTTTTATACAGAAACCCAAATTTAACTATTTCCAAACTTTGTTATTAGACATGATTGAATGAGCAAAATGTCCAAGTTGGCAACACAAGTGTGT
The DNA here is from genome assembly GCA_963576905.1 of Mystacides longicornis. Lineage (NCBI taxonomy): Eukaryota > Metazoa > Arthropoda > Insecta > Trichoptera > Leptoceridae > Mystacides > Mystacides longicornis. The sequence goes on from OY756437.1 coordinate 18,488,384, forward strand.
AAATTCATTGCATTGTCATTTTAAAAATTATAAATCATTCTTTTAAACTGTATTTTTTCACACATTCAAAACCCCCAGTTCAATCTATTGTTGATTTTGGACATTTGAATTTGGATTCTTTTCGGATCTCACAAACAATTTCTATGAAACAGTTTTGCTTCTTTATAAATTATCCATGGCTGCCATAGAGAAAATTGTGTATATGGCAACCTTAATGCATGAATAAACATTGTTTGCGCAATCCAATAAATTATATTCAACTTTTACAAATAACATTAAAACTATCAAGGTTGGATTCATCGACTATCTGTAACAATATAGACAAATCTTCTATACTCGCCATTTCCTCCGGGGCACCAATCAATTCAACAGTTTTGTTGTTTATGGTGACAGTATATTCCATAGATGACTGGAAAACCACCACCTTTTCATATGTCTTCTTATTTTCAGAATATTTCCTAAAAATCAAACTAGTTATGATGCTATCTTCGTCCGATTTACCATTTTTCATGTCTTCCTCAAAATGTACGGATCTCTCTTTTTTGGATTGTGTATGTTGTTTCTGTTTGTCTGAATCTTCATCTATGTCTGCAATAGAGGTGTCATCTTTCTTGTCTAATTGTTTACCCTCAGTTTCTTTGGTTGGTGAATTTGTACTTTCAGTTATATCTAGATTAGTATCTATTTTATTTTCTGATTCTACATCCATATTAGAGTCTTCTACTTTGTTTGTATCAGGTAAAACATCTGTTTTAATTACATTTCCGATTATTTCTTCAACAGTTTCAGTACTAGAAGTTGCTTCCATTTCAACGTCTTGTAGAGTTTTCTCAATGTCTTCTTTTGTAATTTCGCTTTGGGCAACAGCGGTGTCTTCTAAAATATTGCTTGGTTTAGGTTCTGTGTCAGACAAAAGGGCCTCCAGTTCATCTCTCACAGATTTTTCAACTTTGCTATCATCCTCCTTCTTAGATATTTCATCAGCATCTTTCGACTCTCTAACATCGGAAGAGTTCTCAGAATCTACTAATTGGCTGAGAGTTTCGGTTAAATCCGCCTCTAGAGTCTCATGTCGGCTAACTGCTCCTTTAGTAACATGCGTTTTGTCACTAATATCATTTAGGTTTTCTTTATTTTCTTCTGTTAAGGCAAACAATTCTTTAGCTATGGAATCATTTTCAACATTTGGTATCAGAGGTGGTACTCTTTCTATTTCCCATAATTTAGAAGGTAAACATTCTATTTTCATGAAGTCCGAGAGGGAAGCTGCTGGTTTTACGACATTATTCTTCTTTTTATTGGCATCTTTTGGTGGTGAAAATACCAAATGGTATTCTGTGATGTTTTTCATAGGTGACTGGTGCTTCTTTGCATTACTTGCTTTATTATTTTTGTATTTGTTGGGAGTCGATTTGCCCAATGATGAATTTTTACGGAAAATTGAGTTGTTATTCTTCGATACTTTCGGAGATGAACTGTTTTTTTTCTTACTCACTCTAGGAGACAATTTCACTTTAATAACAGACTTGGATGCATTCCGTTTCGATTTTCTAGGTGACAATATATTTTTGGCCGGATGTTCGTTGTATTTAGATCTAGGAATGAAGACCATGCCGTTTTCTTTTTTTCTCAACCTGTTTTTACTTCGGGGACTGATAACTTGTTCGCTATCACTATCAGAAGCATTAGATTCGCTATCTTTTAACATTCGTTCTATATCTTTTTCTGAAAGGGGCTTCTTTAATAGGAGTAAAGGAGCTATGTCCATTTGAACAAGATTTACACAGCACTCCGTAATCTTAGCGTCTTGAAATTTTGCGAGGATCTCATCCTCACTCTTGGTATATTTGCGTTTTCTAGTTTCCATGGCTGATGCTTTTAGTTATTTACATAAACCATAACATTTAAACGCATCAAATATTATCTTACGAGCACTCACAATCGCAGGGCAACACGATAATCTAAAATTTATATCAGTTCCAAAATTGATATAAAGGTTCGGATAGCTGTCAACCTGATGCTTCGTTTCCCGCGCATATAAACTTCCAGTCAAAACGCAAACTATTGTTGTAGCAGATAATGCAACACTTTCTTCACAATAATACAGCATAAAAGTTATTAATTAAACGACAAATTAAACAAATCGTCAGTATAATAAATCAACATAACCGAAAATCTGACAACGCCAAAGCGAAGCTTAGGCTTACCATAGACAATAATTACAAACATAACACCACAGAACACACATATATATATACTCTCACGAGAGATGAGAATAGAGATTGATAGAGAGAGAGAGCATTGCTTATCCACGTCGATAAATCATGTTATTTAACAAATTACTTATTGTATCTATTTATAATAACGTTGATAAAACATTAAAAGTTATGTTAAACGACAAATTGAATATGAAGAGTTAAGTCAATAAAACAAACTAAGATATATAGAGAAGCTAAGCGATAAGAAATAAAATATTCATTTCAATATTTTGATGTCTTAAATGGAAATGACTGATGACTTGTCTCGAAGAGATCCTATGTTTTCCATGTATTTTTTTATCAAGCCTTAGTTTTAGGATTATCTGATTCAATAAGAAACACTGCATGCTCTATGAACCACAGTAGGTACAAAATAACCAGTGAAAATTTTCTGCACTATTCAAATGTTGAGTAAAAGTATTTTTTAAACTGTTATAATGTTTATTATATTACCAACTGTTTAAATATTGTCATTGATCATCATACTAATTTTTAAGTTCGATTTATTCGGTTATTTTTTCAATTTGACCAACATAGGCTTACGACCATCTTTTACTGCTGTTTTGAAGGCTGGCCTAATGTGTCACTTTACGTTAACAACTATCGCAGTTTAGGTGGTCAAATTCATATTATCTTCGACATCAAATTTAATGTTTCGGGAAATGAGAAATTTTCCCATCAACGAAAAAAAAATTATAGGTATGAAAAATTATCTGTGAAAAGACGATATTGCAGTTGTCTTTGGTAAATCGCCGCTTTGTATCATAGATAATATAATATCTTTGTATGCTGTCAAGTAATTTCGATAGGGGCTTCGTTCGCAGTTTGTGTTTCTAGTAATTTTGTTAACTTGTGCAACTTTCGATGGTTATTTCAATTCATTGAGGCGATCTCCTATATTAAAAGGTACAAATATAATATCAAATAACCTAAGCAATACCAAAAGAGGGATGGTACCGATAAACGTAAATTTCAAAGGATCTTTCGGCCAGTCGTTTACCTTTCAGATAATTTTGTCAGAGAAATGTTGAGTAGACACAAAAACAAATTTGCTTCGTGTTTGACCAAGATGACAATGAATATAGTGAGGATTAAATTAGCCTGCCTACAAAAAGTAAAGCAGGGAAAACGAAAGTAACCTGTCATTTTTAAAATTGTTATTAAACATTTCTCTTCTGTTTTAGAGGTTTTTAAAATGTCTTGGCCCGTATGGAATCAGTCGATGGTTCCACCTGTTGGGACAGGATTGCCACAAGATCAGTCATTAGCAGCGGCTGCAGGGTATAGTGGATATACCCCAGAACAGTGGGCGACTTTGCAACAACAGAATTGGCAACAATGGTCGCAGTGGCAAGAACAGTATAATCAATGGCAAATGCATTATGGGGAAAAGGTGATCATCACAATAATATTATTATGATTATTATTAAGTTCACAGGTTGATTATGATTATATTTTTGAAAAAAAAAACCCTCAAAATGAGTATGTTTTAACCTAACAGAGTGTAGTGTTATCACTCGGTGAGGTGTCCAAAGAGGTATTGGGGGTTCCTCCCCTCCAAACCCCCCCTCTATATCTACCTTAACCTAACCTATTCAGATTGTAGTGCTATCTTTCGGGGATGTTATGAAATCCCTTGATCTATCCAAATCAAGCAACTAAATGACTTAAGACCAGTAACACCTTCATTTTCCAAATAAAAACACCATCTTGAGAATGGAAAAATAAAATGTCACTCCAAGCAAGGAAAAGTTTATATGAAAAAACAGGCAACTTTTAAAATTGATTTTTATTTAGAAATTTGTTGATAAAATGCTTGAAATATTTTTAAATCAATCCATAACATGCTTACCAATCTAAGTAAATATAAAAAAGATGATGTGTTTTATATAAAAAATCGTGATCTGCATTTATAATTTTCTAAACATAGTAGAAAGTTTTTATTCCAATATTGACTCTTAGTTACATAAGATGGGCCGACTAGTTGCCACTTAAAGTCTGCAAAAAGTTCAGAATATTCTGGGTTATCTATAATATAAAAGAAAGTCGGTTTAGTACGAACATTTATAACTCGAGATCAGCTGAACAGATTTTTATGATGCTTGGTTTATTGGATTCTTCTCCGCTCCGGATAACAGAATAACTAATAAAACATCGAAAAAGGTATAGAATATAAGAAAGGTGGGCGGAACTTTGGGAAAATTGATGAAAACTTCTTAGTGCTTAAGACGATATGCACTATTTTTTAATTTGATTGACGTTTGAAATACTGTTGTCAGTTGTTGGTGTGATTGACAGATTGTCGTCGTTGCATATTTGACACATGTGACAATTTTTTCGAAAAAAATGAAGTATAACGTTTGAAAGAGAAAATGAAACTGAATAGAATGGTATACTTCATTCCATTTTCGAAAAAATTGTCACACGTGTCATTTTAAATATACAACAACGTTGTGCTATGTAAACATAGATTAAAGCAGAGATGCGTTGGCTGGAATTATATTGGTAGAATAACTAACTTATCATTATACAAATTCGAATGCAAATTCATAGTAAAGACAGGATGATGTTTGTTGGGAAAGCTGGTACATGATAAAATAATATTTTGCTATCAGAGACAAAGTATGCTTACAGAGAAACTATAGTCACTGCTCGATCGGGAAGCAAACGGCTTTTTGCTTCTTATATATTGTCATAGTCAGTAATTTGCTGTATATAGAGCTACTCGGACAAATAGATACTTGTTAGCAAGACGAGACATTCCTGGAAATCTCGAGTAATTTTGGTGTTAAATTTCAAACGGATCTTCATTCCGTTTAATAACTGGCATTGCACAATAAGGGATGAGTTTGTAAGCCACATTCTGTAGAAACATTATTGGCGATTTAAAGCTAGTCAGCCCATCTCCAGTTACGTATAGTTTATCCTTCTGTTTATTGGCTTGGTCTTGAGTATTGATAAATATATTATACTTTCTGTTTGTTGTTTTCTAGTATGCAGAACAGTTGAGAAACAGCAGTATGTCGTTTGATCCGCAACCTCCTTTACCTTCTGTTGTTCCTTCTAAACCCCCACCCCCTCCTCCTAGTGGCCCACCCCCACCACCCCCAGAAGGTCAGCCCTCCAACGACAAGTTTAATCGTAACTCTTCCTATAAAAATATGCCTCCAAATTATGGTGGACAGTATAATCAAAAAACATATGGACATCAGACTAACACGCAGTATAATGCGAATGCGCCTAACAGAGGTTATGCAAATACTACAAGTCAACATGCTTCAAATAGTTATCAACAAAATGAACAGTGGAATAATAATCAGGTACAGAATGACAACAGAGGTAATAAGAGTAGCACCACTGCTAAATCTAGCGGCAAATCGAGTCAAGCAGCCAAAACAGAGCAGGAAATGAACGAAGAAGAGAGACTGTTTGACGAGCAGTTCAGGAAATGGGAGGAAGATTTTCTTATATGGAAAGAGCAAAACGCCAATCATCCAGACAAGAATGCCTACAGGGAATATGAGCAGAAATTCGAAGCTTGCAGAGCTCAACTTATTGAAAGGAAAAAACAGATGAACGCCAAAAGGTTAGCGGCCTCTGCGAAAAGTACCGAACCCCAACGTGATACAAACCAACAACAAAATGAGTTTGTCCATGTCCAAGATAGCGGCTCTAAAGAGAATACTCAATACAGTAATGAAGACTTAGTGAATGATAATAGTCAAACGTCTTACATTGAAGACCAAAATTCTTCAGATTTATTTCCAAACATAGCCGATAGGAAGGGTATTCCCGGCTTAGACTTGGTAGAGAATGTTAAAAACACAGAAGATGTAATAATTCTTGAAGGAGATGAAAGGGATGAGGAAAGGAATAAGGGAAAGCCAGATCTTTTGGCTATCTCCAAGGGCATTGATTCCATTTTGGGAGACAGGAAATTATTAGATATGATTTCAATGGTGAGTTCAACATCTAATGTAAACCCTCAGTCTGCAGGAAGAGTGTCGAGATGGTCCAATCAACAAGCAGACTCTACTGACCAGACACAAGGACCACCCAATAATTCTGGAGTTCCACCACCTTTTCAACAAAATTCAGGATTTCCACAACCTAATATTCCGTCTCTTATGAGTTTACAAGTTCCAACAGCGCAGAACACTTGGGCCAATGCGCCTCCTAACCCTAATCTGAATGCCAATATACCTTCAGGACAAGGGAACACACTGGTGGGACCACCAGACCACAGACCACCTGCTGACATGAGTATTCCACCTCCCGGGATACCTGGTGGTATGCATGGCATGACAAATATTAGGGACGGCGGCATGTTTAATGCACAAGGGACTGCAGGTTTTCAACCAAATATGTCAGGGAGAATAAATAAGAGTGCTCAAGGTTTGGAGAACCCTGGTAGTTCCAGAATGAATAATATGTATGGCGCTGGATCGGGTGATGTTTACGGCCAGGAGAGAGATTATCCAGGGTCTGGACCTGGAATGGAAAATCGAGGAATGAATTATGGAGGAAATAAAATGGATACCATGCATAGAAGGGGTATGGATGATTTTCATGGTTCTGGAACAGGTATCACTCGTAGGCAGGGCACTGAGGATGAATATGATTCAGGAATGCGTATGCCGAGACCAGGAATGGGTAACATGCAGAGACCAGGAATGGGTAACATTCAGAGACCAGGAATGGGTAACATGCAAAGACCTGGGATGGATAATTATGGACCAGGAATGGATGATTATGGGCCAGAAATGGATGATTATGGACCAGAAATGGATAATTATGGACCAGAAATGGATAATTATGGACCAGAAATGGATAATGATGGGCCAGGAATGGATAATTATGGGCCAGGAAAGGATAATGATGATGGGCCAGGAATGGATAATTATGGGCCAGGAAAGGATAACATGCAGAGACGAGGAATGAATAACATGCAGAGACTAGGAATGGATAACATGCAGAGGCCAGGAATGGATAACATGCAGAGGCCAGGAATGAATAATAATATGCAGAGACTAGGAAGGGATAACATGCAGAGACCAGGAAGGGATAATATGCATGCACCAGGAATGAGTAACATGCAAAGGCAAGGAATGGACAATGTTCAACGTCCAGGAGCGAATAACATGCAAACAGGAGAAATAGATGATGTCTATGATTCCAGAATGGATAATATGCAAAATCGAGGGAACAGTAATGTGCGTAATATGGGAATGAATAACATGAGAGGTTCTGGATTTAATAGAATGCGTGGTCCTGGACCTATGCGTGGTTCTAACATGGGTGATTACCCTCCCGAGATGGATGATGAATTTGGACAAATGGATTCTAGATTAAATGACAGAGACGACAATATTGATCGTTGGTCCGAGCAGGAGCCATCAACAAATGCACCATTTTACAAACAATTTTCCGGAGAGGCAGACCTTCCTCCTTCTAACAACAGATCTTTTAGAAACAATCACATGTTTAGCGTGGACCGTAACATAAATGCTGGCGTCCAGCAGCCGGTGGAACCTGAGAAAAATCCAGAGTGGTTAAATACACCTCTCATAGAGCCAATCACTATTGTGGATTATCAACATATGCCTAGGAAAATGCGTAAGTCTACTTTACTTCTATATTAAGACTAGCTTTACTGACAGACGTCCTGTCCTAACTATGAATATTTAACTGAAATTTGTATAGTGATAAATTAATTACCTACTCAGTTTACCAATGTAACTCTGACTGATTCATCGGTTTTAAAAAATGTTCTGTCAATCGCACCAACTATCAAACAACTGACAGTTGTGTTCAGGGTTGCCAGGTTTTTTTCAAAAATATACCGAACCAGTGTTCCCGCTTGGTATCCGGAAAGATAAAAGTTCCCAAAAAAAAGGTCATTCTCAAAATTAACTATCCGGAAAGTAGAAATTTCCTCTATCTTAAAATACCGAACACTCTATAGTTGGGTATTTTTTTCATACCGAACTATAGAGTCTTCGGTATTATACTGAACACCTGGCAACCCTGGTTGTGTTAAACCCCAATTTAAATTAAAAAATAGAAAAGTTAAATATATTGTCAGAAGTGCCTACCTATGTTCTGCTCAACTTTCTTATTTTTTTCTTTCATAAGAACTTCCTGACATTAGAGAACACATCGACTGTGCTCAGGTAAAAGGCTTCAATCCACATTTATAAAATTTTACACCAGAAACAAAAAACATATGCGAACCGATGTATTATTGAAAATGCAAAATAATTATATTTATCGTGTGTAAATATGCTTTCTTTACCACATTGAGCAATTTAAGACTAAAAAATTAATAAATAATCGAGATATTAGAAAAAACATGATTAAAAGGTGGTTTAAGTCCTTTTACATCACCACTGACATTTGTGTCCGTCATAAAAAAAACTATCGTTTTCATACATCATGCGTCATGTGGCTTAATGCCTTTTACCTGATCCAACTAGATTATTGTGGCTTAAGTCCTTTGACATGGTTGCGTTTTGCGTTTAAGTCCTTCTTTTTGCAATCATTTGCGTTTTTATGTAGGAAATAAGTGTTTGCGGCTTAAATCCTTTTACCGGAATGTGTCTGAGACACACATTATTAGTTTAAAATAATAAAACCAATTTTGTAAAAAATGTGGATTAAAGCCTTTTACCTGAGGACAGTCGACATCAAAAAAAGAATAAGTTCTCAGTTAATGGTGTAGCTAAGGGAAATAGGGATACTTTGTTACGTATATAAATGAGATTGGCTTCAGGCCGCCATTGGCTACTGTCTCAGTACCACACAGCTAGGGATAAAGGTTCTAATACTACCAGGACCATGGGGTTTCACAATATTTTGAATTTTGATGAGCTGGGAGATTTCCTAGAGTTGTGATTAAAATTAATAAATTTGTGTATTGTAACTGGCGTCAAATGCATGACAGCAGTCGCAGACTTTAAATTTGCTTGCTCTCTTGTTGTCAATAATTTCTAACTTTTATCTCTATATCTCGTTAATTATTAAATATCTACATGTTGAACATGACGAGAATTCTCATGATTAGGAGTTTCGGAGACTCAAACATTACACCTCATGGCGAATGTTGTTAACGTAAAGTGATCACACTAAGTCAGCCTTTGAAATAACAGTGGAAGATGATCGTAAGCCCGTAGTGGTTTGTTCCATTTGAAAATCAAACATCAGTAAAGAATTGTTAGTCATAAGCTGTTACATATTTGTTGTGTATTGCAGTATATGTATAATATAGCAATACATTGTATTGTTGCATTTTGTTCTAGCATCAGAATTCCACGAGCCATCTCAAATATTTGACTACAACCATAAATCTAAAGACGACAAAGGAAAAAAGCCTCAAACGGAAAAAATTATGTTAAAAGCTGATACGCATGTTTTCAAATCGGTAGCATGTGACGATTTTGCTAAAAATTTACAAACAGAACCCATAAAATCACGTGAGTCTAGTGTTGAATTCGTATCTTGTTCCTACGACGATAAAACCAGAGACGAGAGACATGACAGATATAGGAGAGGTGAGAGATACGAAAGGGAATATCCTAGAAGTGATCGTTTGCGAGACGATCGAGAAAGAGGAAGAGAATACTACAGCGAGAGAGATGATCATTGGAATTATAGAAAGGACGAATGGAGGGATGGTGAAAGGAGCAGGGATAGAGGTAGGTGGGAGGACGACTATGGTAGAAGAGATACGGATAGGTTTGGGAGGTACAGAAGAAGAAGTATCTCGATGGACAGAAGCAGAGGGTCGTCTGTTGTAGAATCGGACGTGAACAATACAAACACAGTGGCTGATCCACCTCTCCAGGGTAGCGGTCGGGTTATCATGATCGATGATTTGTTGGAGCATCCCGGTAGAGACACGAGACCGCAGAAAATTGTTGTTATTTTGAGAGGTAATTGCCATTTTCATAGTTTTATTTTTAAGCGATTAAATTTCAGATCATAAAAATGTATGCGTTTCCGTTGCAGGTTTGCCAGGCAGTGGAAAATCATATTTAGCAAAGTTAATAAAAGAGAAGGAACAAGAAAACGGTGGTACTAGTCTAAGAATATTGTCTATCGACGATTACTTTATGGCTGAAGTCGACACGGAAACTAAAAATCCCGATACTGGTAGAAAGGTTCATTCATCCACTTTTTGTTATTGCTAACTATTATTAATTATTATAAAATACTAGCAGACTAGCCCGTCCATCTTTGACTCAACCCAGAATAAAAAAATCTTATTACATACATGAATTAAATAATATTTAGGACATCTAATATAGATGAATATTTGTTTTGTTTGTCTCGCTCTCGAGAAATTTCCTTGGGCATTAAAAAATTAAGAATATTACAAAAGAAAAAAATAAATCCATATACCACCCTATACTATGATAAATGACAAGAACTTAACTCTGAGAAATAACTCTTAAGTAAGTTCTGGCTCCGATGATTCCAGTAGAGTCTACCTAAATTCAATTTAGCTAATAAGTTATTACATTATTTATTTTTTCAATATTTATTTATTATGTAATGATTATTGATTCTGATGCGGGATGAAGTTTGACGGGACATCTAATTTGTGTCGTAACTTAAAAAAAAAATCAAGAGATGGCGTTGTGGAATATAAGTCACACTTCATTTTCCATATTTTTATGTTGCAGTATTTTATATAGCATTGAAAGAATATATCCTATTAAAACCTAATTATTATGGTAAGACTATCGTGAGAACTAAATGATTTGGAAAATACAATATGGCCGCCGGATAGCTTTGACATTTGGCCAAAAACCATCATGCCCGCCGTATCAGTATTTTTAATCGCAATCTGCGGTATTCTTACGACAATTGATTATTTATTTATTTGTATTTTTTTTTACATTGTTGTAGGAAGTGATCAGAGAAATGAAATATGAATTCGACAAGTCCATGGAGGCCATGTATATCGCTTCTCTCATTAAGTCATTTAAGAAAACCGTGACCGACGGCTTCTTCTCATTTATTATCGTCGACACTGTCAACGATCAGTTTGACATTATCAACGAGATGTCAGCATTCGCCAAACAGAAAGGCTTTACGGTGAGTCTTACGGGTTATATGTCGGTATATTTTTATTTAAAATGTTGTGTTCCATCAAACAATGTGGATTGCAAAAAAATGGATATATGTTGATATCCTGGCGCCATGGCTGCTCAAAAAGTTTCTCTTGAAGTCCAAAAGATGTCTCTGTCTCTCCCACATCTAGGGCTCACATTACATGCTCAAATCCTATGGGAGTTTTTAATACGTTTGACTAGTTGAAAAAACTCATTTGTAATCACATTAAATCAATCTTCTAAGACAGTTGTAAGCCCATAGTCGTATAAATTTACCATAGAAAATTCAAACAGGATTAGTGTAACTTGTCATTTACATTTTCCGAATTGTTGTAAAATTTTATAGACTTACGTTTGCGAGATGGAAAACGACGTACAGGCATGCTTCAAACGCAACATTCACAATCGCACCTTGAAAGATATAGAAGATCTGAATTCCAAATGGTTCAAGACTCCGCTCCACTGCACGTTATTGGACACCACAACCTTGCTTCAGAGCGCGGCTATCGACGACGTCCAAATGGAGGATGTCTGCGACGAGGATCTCCCCGAAGTCGGAGAGGATCAGCCCGAAGAGGAGGTGAGTCGTCAGTATGTGGTTATGAAATAAAAAAATATTACTTGCAGGACACTCGATGTACGATAAACGAGGTAACAGATTGATTTGTGTAGTTCAATTTGGTGAGTATGAAAATGTGATGATTTCAATTCTGTATTACAACTTTATATCAATGTATTAATTGATGGCTATTTTTTAGGATTTTCAGGTACACTTTTTAAATAATGTACTTTTTTTTAACATACAGACTGTTGTTTCACAACCAGATTCCTTATGAGATCTGCTAAAGCTTAGAACCCGCCAAAACATATATGAACATAGTAAATTTTAACCGACTGGCCCACTTAAATTATCACAACTCCTCTAAAATGTCCCGCTATTCCATCAATTTAAGCGGCACCTTAGAAAGACCCGCCAAAATTGTAGAGGAACCGCTTATATTATGTCAAAACTGCTCGTGTCAATTTTTTTCTCAGATACCTCTCTTGAAAACAACAATGGACACAAAATAACTTACTATTTTCATTACAAATATTATTTTATTATTTTCATTACAAATATTATTTTGCTCTTGTTTTCATCACAAAAGATACATTAATAGTGTTTATATATCTTGATCATGATGAATTTGCCTAAAAAAAAGGAATTTGGCGGCCATGATGATAATTTTGACATGGGGATGTCATTAGTTTGAAATCACTTGCAGCTATATTCACTTCGATCGATTTCTTAAGCAATATAATATATTGCTTGGATTGGTTGAAATCACTTGAATTTGCCCGCGAAATTCAAAATTTTAGTTGATGCTAAGTTTTAGCAGATCTGATAGGGAATCGGGGTAATAACCTGTTATTCTCATTTCAGAAATATGTTTATAAAAACTTGTTGGTATATACGTATGAAAATTATGGTCTAGAGCTTTAGGCTGGTTTTAGGGGCACGCTGACTGCACCCGGACCGTTATGCTGGCAGTCGAAATTTATGAACCGTCTGCGCTGATAGTTACGTGTTATTCTAAAACGCTTCCTAGAAGTTCATCATGTTTTGGCTGTCATTGCTGATGGTCTGCATGACTTTAAAACCGGCTTAAGAATGCCTAATTTATGTGTCGGATGTAATGCATTCTACTGCACATAGATCATATTATTCATCTCTCACAACATAATATATATAGAATGATATGTTTTGTTTGTTATCAGAAATTGTTGAACTGAATTTTTCGACTATGAAATATCAAGAAAATTTGACGAGTGTCTGAAATGGTTCTGTTTCTGATCTTCACAAACTCAAAGACGATCGAAAATACATCTTTTTTTCATAATAATAAAAATAAAGACAATCTACGGAGACTGGCTATTTCTAAAGGTCCCAGATATGCCATTCAAAAGGCAGTCCTATTAGTTGTCATGTAGGCTGTCAAGAAAGTTCCTCTCTTTGTAGTTTAAAGATCTCTCATGATAACATTACATTGTGATGAGTGACATGACCGACATATAATTTATAATTAGTTTGTAGCTAATTTTAATTCTGTTTTTGAATTGTTATTTTTTTTAAATGCTTTTTTTTTTAAGGCTTTTGTGATTATATTGTGATTTTATGAATAAATTTTTGAAATAATGACACCTACTAATAATCTACGGACTCTAACAACTCCAGCCATGAAGAACTCTTCGATTGGGATAATCTGTTGTACGCGACCGTTGTTGGATTGGAATTCAGCACCTTTCTTTTCTTTTCTCTCTCTTTTTTACACTTGTGTTTTGTTAATCACCTTGTTGAGTATATCTAGCAGCCGTGTTATAATTGAGAGGCTTCACAGGTCCAGCTGACGCCGTTTTCTTCCAAGTGGGATCGAATGGACGACATGGACATAGGTAGGTTGATTCACAACGAGATAAATACAATACATTTTGATGTTTAGCACTTGTACCACTTTTGAAATACTAATACGCTCATGCTTTATTAAGTACACTTGATTTTAGATATTATACAACCTTGGGTGTTTCCGTATTATATTTCATGGTTTATTAATATAACCGTTTACGAGCTGAAGGTTTTTTTTTCATATTCTCACTGAGAATTTATATAAAAAATTTCTCATCATTCTTATTACATACCAAATTAATCCAAATAAACTCTTTCAAAGCAAAAGCACCGATGTCGGTAGCCTAGTAGTGTAGGCGTGGACTTCAGATCACGAGGTCCCGGGTTTGATTCCCGATTGTGTCAGAGTTCTTCGACTATAAAGGTTGCCTCAGGCAATAAGTTCCGCCAGCTACACTGACACCTTTGTATAGATAGGTGTTAATTTATTTAAAGTGCTGTAGCTAACGAAAAGAAATTTCATAAAAAATGTATGAGGAGAAAACTTCACAAAATTAACGTTTTCCGTTAGAAAATTTCCACCCTTCTTTTTGCTTTAAAACGAATTTTAGGTATGATGCCGTAAAGATAGCTTAATGAAATTCACAGGGTAGATAGTTTGATAAATTGGCAAGTTTTTATATATATATTTAGATGAAAAAATTATGTGATTATTTTTTTCAATCATCTTCAAAGTTTTTTGAAATTTTAACTTGCATCTTATGAGTTTCAAGATTTTTTGTTGGCTCAATGTTATCAGATAGACTCGGTATTATTTTTGTATCTGCTATGTACACTATTCAGCTATAGATATCCAAGTCAGGGTTTGACAAAAAAAAATACTAAAAAATTATATCTTGAAAACTTAACATATTATATTGAGGTATTTGATAGTCCTAAAGGTGTTCTATGTCTGGACTTCTTATTTGTATTTTCTGGGACACCCTGTATAACGATGTTCAGCACTAAAATGGTTGAATTCTCCTTTTTACATAATAGTGAAATTAAAATATCACAAAGGTTATGCTCGTTCGTGTGTAACTTATATAATTTTAAAACATAGGCGAACTTTTATAATTATTTTTTTATTATTTAGTGCTTTTTTATCGATATCGTATTGACGTTATCGAATACTCGAACCCTTTGTCCAAACTTTAACCTTATTGCCAGATTTTCAAAGAAAACTTCGAACTTACTTAATTTATTTTAAACAAAACAAAATACACCTGAAAGATACTAAGCAAAATTAGACTTTTTTGTTTGTTCTTTCCATTCATCAATTTGTTGGTATGGAATCTAGGTTTAATCTTGTTATAACCCATATTGAAAAACTTGTGAATTATATATTTCATTGAAACCAAACCTGATCTTGATAGAACAAAATATTCTTAATCGAACCTGTCTGTAAAATTTGATGGAATAGTTGGTAGCCTAGTGGTTATGACGCTGACTTAACCTTCATATTGTAGGTATCATACTGTTTGATCCCAGGTGCCGACCATCTTCCTCTTTCACAGTAAGCTTTAAGTAGCTTACTGTGAAAGAGTCAAGGAGTGTATTTGTGTTCACTTTCAGTGAGCACAGATTCATTTTTATAAAAAAAAATATTGAGAAGGAATGTAATTGTTTTTATACAAGCTGACACAGGACTGTGTTTTAAAAGCTATTCCTGTAGTCAATTTCTATCTAAATTCTATATACTTATGCAATGTGGATTTTTTCCAGAAAACGAGTTGTCTGTTTCTTTCTAAACTGGCAAGGTGATTGTTGGTCAAATGACTAATTGAAATATTTTTTCATTACAGCAAAGCTCGATGGTACCAGCAAACCCCTTAGACACGCGGCCAGCATGGAAGACTACTTGCAATTAGACGAATGGACAGAAAAGAAGGCTTCTCAGCCTGGAAAAAAGACGGTGAGAATTGCCTTAATCAATGTTGTCGTGGCCAATACTTAATTAACTTTCTCTACCATTAAGAACCACATGCTCTTTGCTCCTCGACATCTTGTCGAATTCTGATTGTACAAAGTGCTTGTATATCCAATACAGTGAGTCCTCAGTAATCAGTCCCCTAGCTAATCTGACACCCCCTGTAATCCGACACACCCATCACTATTAATTGTATCTAAAAGTCTCTAAATCTAAATGTGCTCCTAAGAGGCTATAGAAAAAAATTTAAAATAACTCAGCATGAAAAACTTGGTTTTTGCTCTTTGTCAATCATGGAATGCATTAAACCCATAAACTATGGAAAAATTAGGACTATAGAAGGTCTTACGCAGTACTCATTAATCGGAAAAATTTGATAGTCTGATACCACCTTGTAAAACGTTTGTTGTACTAGTGCGGGTCCACTGTATTTTCGGAGGAAGAAATGTACTGATACATATACATCAATCATTTGCACTATCCTCAAGAACGAAGACATAAAACGACGTTTTTTTGGCAATAATCCCGCTATTGCCCACTATTTTTATACACTAATTTTGTAATATGTGCATAAAGTATTAAATAAATAAATAAATTATTGCATTTTATGTCGTTCTGTATTATAAAAATATGTTTCAGAGTGGAAAGAGTATTGTGTGATATTTGCAATAATTAAAAGTTATTATAGTCCGAACCAAACGAAATGTCGAAGACAATAATAAAAAGTAACAATAGAATGGAGAACTTATTTTCTTATATAAATATCAAGAAGTAGAATTTGAAGACAAATTACAAAGTGAACATAATTTTTTAACATATCCTCTATATAGATTTATTGCCGCCCCAGACTTTTGGTTGTATCAATTACTATTATAAGTTTGAACATTATTTAGGTTCCATTGTAAAAGACTGAGCGAGCGCTATTTCACCATTTTATTTCCAAAACAATGTCACGGATACGTCAAATTTGAAATTTTGATATTATGCATAAAGTTTTTTCTATTAGTATTAAAGACTTCTTATTCCGATGGCGCTACAGCCCAATTCTTGTCGCCTCCAGACAACCCTGTCCTCTGCCTCGGTAGTATTAAAGACAAACAATATTAATCTATTCTCAATTCGACGCAATGAGTTAGAATATCTGATCACACCACCTTCACAAAGCTTTCTGAGCCCATTATGAGGCGCTTTTCATTTTACTTGTTTCTATAAAGTTGATGATCTTTAATAGTCTGTTGCAAGTGTGTGTGACTATCAAATACCTACATAAAGTTAAAGTAGTGTTTGTAATGTTTTTTTATTGATTTAATCTTTTTTTTATGCATAATTTTAAGAAAATATTAGCATTTGCCACTCCTTCTCTATATAAACTATAAGTGTACGAAATTTCATACTCCTCTGTCCGCGCAATTTTCGTAAAAATAGTCACAAAGTTTTTCCTAAACGTAATATATTGATAGTATATTGACCATTTGTTTTTTCATTAGGTTCGTTGGGCCGACATAGAAGAACATAGAAAACAGGAGAAAATGAGAGCTGTTGGGTTCGTAGTTGGGCAAACAGATTGGCAGCGCATGATGGATCCAACCATGGGCTCCGGGGCACTGACCCAAACTAAATATATAGAAAGAGTCAAAAGAAATTGAAAACCCACACGGAATTTTTTTAGCTCAATTTTTATATAGTTATAATAATTGTTAAGAAATAGAGACCGGATTACATGAGTGGATTTAAAATATTTAACTGGGAATGTATTTGGCATCAGGTTTTAACCCATTCAGACACAAAATTTTGTAATCATCGGTCTGTCTTTAAATGAGCATTTTTATATAAAAATTGATAGACGATTACTATTTTTGTTAAAACAACATTAGATAATAAATATGTACATTGACAATATCAATTTAGTAATAAATAACTTTATTTTCGAATATTGACTATGTGTTATTTCAATGAAAACTGTCAATATTTACAAAAATTTTTACATAACCCGATTGTTTTGTTCAACGATGGATGCATTCAAAAGTGTTTAAAAATTAATCAAATATATATTTTTTTTCAAGATTTTTTTTTACTTGAAACGCACAGATAAAATTTTGTAAAATATGCTAATGTAGGTAATCCGGTCTGTATTAATAACTATCACAATACCATGACAACCAAAATGAATGACCAAACATCATTTCGAACCCGAACTACGGCTTTACGATTTCATTAAGTAAGTGTTGTAAAATAAAATAAAAATGTCTCCCAAATTTCAGTAGCTGAATAATTTTGATAAATGTTTTAGTATTAGGTAACATTTTGATAGTCATCCGTACATTGTAATTTTGAGTACATAAATAAGTAAAATGTTTTTTTATATGATGAATGTGAACCGTCAACAATTTTATTGATTTAGCCAACACCGTTTCACTTTATTTTTATTTAACTTTGAGTTTCTTTTACATTAAAATCTGATTTATTCTGTAATTCACGTGTTAACTATCTAATTCTTTACCGTTTACCGTAAACAGATGTGTATAACATTAAAAAAAAATGTATTTTACTACTGTATAAATTATTATTAATTCTACCGTGACATCTAGTATTAGAATTAATAATAATTTAAAGTAATTTTTTGCATTCACTACTATGTACTGTGAAGGAGTTCATAAATTTTTGCAATATTCACATATGTTTTTGTCTTAATCTTCTAAAAAAACACTAAAAATAGTAGTTTAAGGGTCTTATATTATAATAGTTGTAAGGGTCTGTAATTTTTTTAATATTATGCTGACTTAAAATTTTATTTTGAGATGGGCCCCGAAGTGGCTGATAACTGACAAAGATCGTGTGGTTTTTAATTCCAACTTGGCCAATATTCTCATTTCGCATCACATGTTTTTTTCTTCAAATATGTAAAATATGTTTCATGTGTATATTTTAACTATACTCGAATTCATACAAATATTATTAAAATAAAAGATCGTTTTAGTATGTAATATAATATACTAACTACAATAGAAAGCAAAAAATATGTGAGGTGTTTTGTGGCAAGAAGAAAAAAGAATTCATGTGCAAAGGGCTATTTTGTTAACGAACGTCATAAGATTGTTAGAGATTCCAAAACAGTCCCTCTGCTATTCCACAAATACATTTTAGCCCAACTATGATCCGTAACTGCATAATATTATATTGATCGAGTTATTAATAAAATAAAAATACTCTATTTTTAAGGTGGATTAAAACTTAATGTGTACATAACTAGATCCCAATTGAAACGTAATTGAGTTGTTTTTATACATACTCCTGTTGATTATTTAAAAGTAAAAACCTAATAATGTAGTTCAGTCGAATAATTTTTACAATTAATTACATAATATTAAGAGATGTATATGTATATTATAATATAGATCAAGACACTAATTGATTAGTTCTATTTTGGTTCGTCTTTCACAAGAAAACTTGAAATTTTCTTTATACAATTACATGGCTTAATGATTTATGGTTTAAAAAAAATGATCTTGAATTTATACAACTTTTTTTAATGTATCCTTTTTTTCCAATACTGTTTTACATATTTTTGCACTTTCCGAATTGACGATTTTAATGGAAAACTGATAAAATAATGAGATATTTAGAATACGTATATTATAATATAGATCAAGACATTAATTGATTAGTTCTATTTTGGTTCGTCTTTCACAAGAAAACTTGAAATTTTCTTTATACAATTACATGGCTTAATGATTTATGGTTTAAAATAAATGATCTTGAATTTATACAACTTTTTTTCCAATACTGTTTTACATATTTTTGCACTTTCCGAATTGACGATTTTAATGGAAAACTGACAAAATAATGAGATATTTAGAATACATTATCTGTTTGAAAAAACATTCTCTTCAAAGAGCCCAATTCGATTATCTTTTTAATAAATTTAAAAAATATAAATATTATAAACTTTAATGCACTGCCAAAACTTCATTTATATGCACCCACCTTAATGTTGTGTTGTAATGTCGATAAGGGTCCTTCATTTTTATAAAATATCATTTCAATACAGGTTGATATTTTTTTGTATCTTCATATTAACAAACTTTTTTTCCACGTTATGACGTATTGATGTAGTTTGTATTTAAGGTAATAAAAAAATTAAAAACAAATTGATTTTAACATTTTTATAACCTACTAATATAAAGAGGAAAGATTTGATTGTATGTTTGTTTGTTTGTTTGCATTGAATAGGCTCCGAAACTACTGAAGCGATTTGAAAAATTCTTTCACTTTTGGAAAGCCTCACTATCCCCGGTGAACATAGGCTATATTGAATTTTCAAAAATATTTGGGATCCTTACTAAAACTCCAATGTAACCCAAGGTGTAAAAATAATACCTAAAATATTCTTTACATCGCGTGCGCTGTGAAAACTATTGATGATAGAATAAAATAATGTACTACGACTTTGTAGAAGACATAATTATCTACAAAAAGTCTTGCGACAGCATACGTCTAACTATTATAATTATGTCACAATAAGTGTTCTTTTATTTAAAAAATTTAATTGAAATGGGGCAGAGATATAGGCGTCACTGGTATACGAGCCGTATGGGAGGGGACCATAAGAGTGCTACATTATTCCAGATTAACATAACCTAAAGGATATTTTGATAAAGTTAGAGATCTATAAAGATCATAAGAAAACTGGATTATTTTTTTTAATACCTATCTACCCGTGCTAAGCTGGGACAGACCGCTAGTAACCTATGAATCGATAACACTATTTTATATAAAAATGTCAGTATATCTAGAAGGACTTGACAACTTTTTCTAGTCATTCATCTTGGCCTAAGGGGGCGTTCAAGTATTACGTAACGCAATTTTTGAAGATTTTTGACCCCCCCTCCCCCCCATGTAACGCGCCGTAACGTTTTTCTGTACCCCCCCCTCCCCCCCCTAAATGTTACGTAACACCCAAGAGACTATTTTTTTACTGAACTCTCGTAAAAAAATAAAAGGGTTTCAAAGGGTTCCTTTGCTAACTTCGGAGAAAAAAAAATACTATTTATATGTTCCATAAATTTATCTTTATTTTTTCTTTTGCTGTTTTCCAAATTTTGGCATAGCTGCGTTGGCAAGTCCAGTTGATGATGTAAATCCCCCCTTTTGACCACTAACGAATGCTGACAACGAAAATAAAATAAAAATTACGTAAGTATAATACAGTCGAGGGATTCCCCGTAAAACATAAACGAAAAGGATTGCCCAACTTGGAAGATTTATTTCCCAATTTTTTTTTATTTAAGAAAAAAATACCGTTACGTAACGAGTTGTTCAAACCCCCCCTCCTGCCCTCGTAACGCACAGTAACGTTTGACAAGACCCCCCCTCCCCCCCAAATTGCGTTACGTAATACTTGAACGCCCCCTAATCTGAAACTGGGTTAAAAGTTTGAAACACTAAAATTCCTACCCGACTGGGAATTGAACTTATGCGGTGTTCACACGAGGTGAATATCGCCAGGACACCAAAATATCGCCCGCCAATTGAACCGTGTGAACAGATTGTCGATAAAAATGGTTGAAAGCGATATCGCCTCAAGTTGAACGCCTTTCAACTTTTGTTTCTGGTGGAACGATGCACGCATGCGCAGATATGCGCGGCGTCCGTATGTTCTGTTTCTTGACAGATGACAGCACTGCTCCAAATTTATTTCTCCTTAGAATCCAATTCCGCACCCAATATCTGCGTTTTTTTTTATTTTTCCTTAATTAGGAGTGTCCTTATATCGTCTAAAACAACATTTTCAACTACCCCAAACACTCCGTCCGCCATTTTTAAAACTACGTCAAAATCAGCGCACCTGACAGATTATGTATGCCGGTGGACTCGTGTGAACACATCACACGATCAATGGGCGACCGAGCGATATTTTTTTTATGCAAGCGAAATCGTCTGGCCTTATATCGCCCCGTGTGAACACCGCATTATGTTAACATGATAAAAAATCTAGGCTTTCAACATCAGTATTTAGTTCTGTTTTATATTGAGAATGCTGTTTAATTCTAGAATTACCAAATTTAAGACTATTTTTTTTAACTTCAGTATTTGATGTACAATTACTTTGGTAAAATCCAAGGATGTGATATTTATGATCTAATTTTGAATTCAAAATTTTCATGACCTAAGTTTTGGGTTTATTATATCATTCAAAACTAGTTAAATTTACTAATTATGAGAAAAATACATTGTTTTTTTTATTGTCACTAAATATGTATTTGTATGGTTAGAGATTATGTTACAAACATTGAGTTTTTTATAAGTCAATTATTGTTGAATCATAGGCACAGATTTTAAATAAATAAAAAAAAACTAAAAAACAGCTATTGCTTAAAGATAATAGGAAATATAACAATGGGTGACCTTACCCCAAATGATCTAATCGAACCAACCCGATTTTATAAATAACCTTTATTAGCTGACCCAATAGACTTTATTCTGGGAAGATTTGGAGATTCTTAACTAATTTCATTATCATTAGGATAACCTGGGCCATATTATCCATTAAATATTTTTTTTATTGTAAAACTACATCTATTGAAATAATACAGCAAGTTTTTTCACACAATGTTTCATAAAAAATTCAATAGATGACAATAGCAGTAAATTTAAATGATTTATTAAAAAAAAAAACAAAGAGGAGTACGACCTAATAAAGTGGTAAAAATCAGTCTAGCTTTATAGATAAATTCAGTATAGGCACATAAACAAAATAACTAACTAAAGTTCGGTGGGTCAAAGCAAGACCATTGTGAATAAACTAATACAGTACAATGTTAACAACAACCTGATAATCATCACCAAAACCTGAAGAATTGAAATCCACCGTAACCATTGCTAAGTTCTATGGGTTTTTAAAATTTTCATCCGACATAGCATTAACAAAAATAGTTTCAGTCCTGCCAAGTTCTCTATTATCCAGCTTGACTATTTTCACTTTTGTGTACCGCTTTTCATCTTTATTCTTTGGCAAATTCCTAGCGCTCGCATCTACTAGCATGTAAGTTTTTTCTTCATCGTTTAAAGGGGGTTTTTCAGTTCTTGATATTTCTTCTCTTCCCGATGCCATCACCATAACTGGAGGATTCATGGATTGCATTTGGTCCTTGAGACACTGCTGTAAGATGTTCAAGAAGAACAAAAAGGCCAATAGAGTGAGTGCTGACAATGCCGCGCTTCCTCCTCCGCTGCTTTTACTTCCAGAATGACTGAAACTGTAACTGTAAAAAGAGTTGATGGATAGTAACGACTTATAACAATCAAATTCCTAACAAGACCGTCATATTGTTTCTTATTTTAATAAGTTATCCTACCCCGGTTAAGGATCATCCATTAATCAGGTGATCGTATTTTGCATTCATTTCCCCCTTCCCCCTGTTGATGTGTGGGGGGGGGGGGTTATAACCCCCCAACCCCCTACTAAAAATCATGTGTATTTATTTTTGCACATAAGTGTGAAATAGGGATAAAAATGTGTTAAAAAGCACATTGAAAATAAATACACCTGATGTTCTCAGTACCCCCCCCTGTGATTTTGGTGACCATTCCTTTGGGGGAGTCCATTAATCAAGTGAGATCAAAAGGAGGAGTGAGAGGGGGTCTGGAAATATCACGAAAGATCATGTAGGGGGGGATGGGACGGTCTATTGAGAAATTCACTTGTTTTTATTTTTCTGATGAATTTAAAGTAACACAGTTGCACTTTCAGTAATTTTAAATGTTAACGAAATTTAAATTCATAAGTTTCTTAATTCTTTGTACTAAAAGAGTACCCTTTCTAATGCTATCACTCCTTACTTTATTAATCAGTTTTTTCCTTATATCCTGCATATTGATCTCATTTCTACATCATTTATACCAACTTTCAGATGTTTTGTCCTTGCCCAAGATTTTGAACACACCGATTTTGTCTTCAAGAAGGTCAGGTACGAAGCAAAAGAAATAGGAAAAGCTGCATGAGTTGGGTTGGCTTGCAGAGATCTTTCAAGAGTTTCAAGATCAAATCCGCCCTTTTAATTGCTCAAAAAATCAGCACTAAGGTTATATTTAAAGAAATAAAGTTACATGGAAGGGGTTCGCCTATCCACCCCCCCCCCCTACCCGTTGTTCCTTACGATTCTGCCACACTTCATACTCATATATTATTATAAATACGAAAAACTTACTGCTTAAAAACTGGTGGCGGAGCTGGATGATAAATTGGTGGGGGGGCTGGCGGGCCATGATACATAGGCGGGGGCTCCGGTGCATGGTAGCTAGGTGGCGCATGGTAGGAGGGGTACACGGGGCCGGGGTAGCTGTAACCTCCTGTGGGACCATTGTGGAATCTGCAATCAATAGTTGACATACATGCCCTGACATTGAAAAAGTCATCCAAGTCAGTGGTGATAAACTATCGATACGCGATTCATCAGACCAAGTTGATATGAATGTCCTGAAAGTGTGAAAACACGTAGAAAGCCGATTCCGGCCCGCGCCGACCGGTGCAAAGAATGTTACTATGCATTTGAATGGGGATACCCACAGAAAAAGCAGGAACCCGCTTTCCGGCATGCACATTTAAATGCATTGAAAACATAGAAACATTCTTGACGTCGGTCGGCGCGGATCGGAATCGGCTTTCTACGTGTTTCCGCCCATACGTAATATAATTGCTTAAATTTAAATAAAATCTAGGAAATTAAAATCTTACAAGTTGGCAACCTTTTTCGTTTATGTTGTACGGGGAGTCCCTCGATTGCACTAAACTTCATTTATTATTTTTCTCTCCCAAGATGGCAACCATTTTCGTTTATGTTTTACGCGGAATCCCTCTATTGACTATTTTATAAAAGTGGGCCGCCAGAATTTTAACGAAGGGGGCCCAATGCATAAAATTTATCACCTGCTCCAAATGGTATACTTACACCACTGATGCGATGCGATGTTTGCCCAAAGTTTAAAAAAATGTTGAAGAAATGGCTCACCTTTCAAACGGCTTGCTCAAGCCATGATTGCTTGCGACAATATCCTTGATGGTCATTAAAATATTATGTTTTCAACTATTTTCAAGCTAAAAAAACTATATTATTATGTAGATACGTTATTTAACTCTTGCGCACTTCAAATAGCCTCCTTCATTCAGCTTGACGTGACAACTGGCTGACAGCTTGTGATATGTTTCGCGTCGTTGTTAGTTCATTGTCATGCATATTAGGTTGCTCGGTGATATTTTTTACTATCAACAACGGGGTGATACAAAAATGTAGATAAAATTAACAAAAACATCAATCAATTCTCCCTTTTACACCCCACTCAGGAGCATAGGGAGGCAACACTTAATCGCGTGGTGCCAGCGACTTTCACTTTCAACAATGCGCAATGTTTATGACCTCCTCCCACACCATGTCCAAATCCCTCAGCGCTGCTTCGAAAGAGCGGAACACAGTGTAAGAGGGTCTTCCTTTTCTTCGGGACCCTGATGGAAGGAAGAACAGCTCTCTCCCCGGCCAACTATCATTTGGAATCCTTAACACATGCCCCAGCCAATTCTTAGGTAGGTATAATAATACAATAACACTTTTCTATACAAAGGTGTCAGTATAGCCGGCGGAACTTATTGCCTGAGGCATTTTTTTCCAGTCAACCGGTCCTGTCCAATCTGAGACAGGCCAACCCCGGGTAGAAATTTCAAGTGAAAAAACACTTAGAAAAACTCTGACCCGACCGGGAATCGAACCCGGGACGTCGGATCTAAAGTCCACACCAGTACAACTATAGGCTACCGAGGCCGGGTATAATTATTAACAAATCATTTTAACTTTGCAGAAAAACATTATTTTATTTTTTAAAAACAAGTATTTTTTTTTGTGATTAACAGGATAGGTAAATACATTTGCACTTACTATTATACTAAAGGATTCCACCCGAACATGCGCTACTGTTTAATCCATCACTTTCTCCAGAAGGTGAATGCCATAGAAAAAAAAATCCATTTTCTTCTTCCTTTATCCCTTATTCTGTATTATATGATGACTTTGGTGCTCAAAATCATTTGCTGTGATGTAGGTACCTATTTTTTGAGATTTACCTGATTTTTATCGAACATGCGCTATATGAATAGAAATGGCTGTTTATGATCTTAAAAGATGTGATAAGAGGCTTACGTGCTGGAACTGATTCCTCTGCAAGTAACTACGCCGAGGCAAGATGCCATTGCAGAAGATCTAGAACGTGACAATTGAGAACTACTAAACTGCAGCAACGCATCATGTAAATGGTAGAAATATTTTGAACGAGCAGCCGGCAAGTCATGGAAATGTTTATTCGATTACACTACACTAATTGACATACAAAGAAAATGTAATAAAAAGTATGGGCAATGAGTTGTTTAAAGTCACAATAAATTGAAAATTATACAAATCTTATACAAAGTCTGAATGAAATGGGAGCCAAGGTTCGTGAAGGGGTCCAAGGAAATGTTAGGCGCAATACAAGAGCATTTAATGCCTCTCATCCACTGCATTTCAACTCGACCATTCGACTCTCTACCTACAAACGGCGGTTATAATCGGTCCCTTTGGATGCTTGGGTCAACAATTAGCAGAAAAGAGTACGGATGCCTTACATAGCTGTCCAACATGCAGGGCATATCCTACACTTCTGAGTCCTGTCTTCCTGCCTTCTATCAGCCCTCCCATCCATACTCATCTAGTCCTATCATTCCGGAAGGATTAAACCTTTCTTCCCAAAAGTCCGCAATCCAAGCTGGTGTCATTCGACCCGTGCCGAAGGATTCGTAACTGACGGAGGCTCCTTGATACTAGGCAACCTCAGGGTGACTTTTTACCTTACCTCTACATGCAGGGACTGTACGGTCGGACTTAGACCTAGTTTTTACCTAGTTCTGACTATGGAGGATTCACGTGGTATCTTTGTAGAGCCGACCTGATTTGGTGGATATAATGGGTACTTCTGCATCAGTGGTCAAAGTGGACATAGGGTCAAATCACCAAAATCAATTGCTGCAACCGGGAATAGGAATTCTGTTGGGACCTATTTTACAGCATAGTGGTAATAAAGTATGATTGTAGGGTCTGCAAAAGGTACAAACTTTTTTTAACCATCACGCCATTTCCCGAAGGGGGTAGGCAGAGAGTACGGACTTTCATTTCCACAGCATTTATTCCAACTTCCAGATTTTTCGTCCATGTCCAAGTTTCACTCCCATACATCACGGATGGTAGGTATCAGGATTGCATTGTGCATCAACTATGCAATCCTGTTAACATCCATGATGTATGGATGGCATGGATGGTATCAGGATTGCTAACAAACGGGTCAGATTTTAATGTATATCTTTGAGTTCAATACTTCAGGAGTATTAAAACATCATTAAAAAGTTCTTAACTTTGGAAGGTTTGAAAGGGCATTTTTGGACCAAGCATGGGGAATAACTTTTGCGATGTAACGTTTAGGCCATTACCCAATTATGTACATCCGGCTGCATAATCGTTTAGTTAACAGGGTGTCTCAGAAAGTACAACAACAGAGATATAACATCTTTAGGGATACCGGAATATCTCAATATAATATGTTAAGCGATTTAAGTTAGTTTTGGAGTTATAATTTCTTTGGTCAAACCCTGACTGGTTACAGAGACACCAATTTTTGAGATACAAACATATTTTTTTTTGCCTGAAGCAGCTGAATAGTATATACCTACTTGCCAATTTATCAAACTATCTAGACACAGTTCTTCTGTCTATTAAGAGAGAGAGAAAAATGCAGTTAAATGATGAAAAAAAAAAACATTAGATTAGATGATGCATGTTTCCAAATCGATAGTTTACTTAACCTTTCTTTTAATCTTACCATAATAATACGGTAAAATTGGGTTTAATGGAGTCTATTCATCCAACAACATATACAATAACGTAACACGCTTCATATGTGACTTATTTCTACTACACCGCCATCTCTTGGAGTTTTTTTAATATACGCAACTGGCAACTATAGAGGAATTGTTTTTATTACAATCTTATGACCCGTGGAACTTCATCCCGCATCCGAATCTACAATATTTATAACAAATAATACAATACATTATTAACTAAATTGAATTAAGTTTTTGTGTCGACAGGCGGGTCAGCTAGTTTAGTATTTTTTGAAAATATTGTACCTACATTCTTATATGTATTTCATACTGTCTCTCATTTAGTATTCGATACCTAAATATTGTTCGAGTATGATAACTTATTAAACAGTTTTTCAAAATAAATAAATTGTGTGACTTTTTGTATAACACTGCTCCACCATAACTCATTTTACATAATATATGCGCATCATCTTGTAGGTACTCGTACCTTCGGGCAAAAAAGTACTTCAGTAAAAAAATACTACGAATATAATATTATTTATTACTAATTATTTAATGAAATTCCAAAATGTGCAATCTGCAAATGGATCTTAACGTTTTTTCAGATCAACTTTTAGTCAAAAATAATTATTGGAGAATTATTCTCCCTTTCCCTATAGGGAGGCAACAAGAGCTCTCCATTGTGCTCGATCTTGCGCAATATTTATGACCTCCTCCCACACCATGTCCAGATTCCTCAGCTCTGCTTCAAAGGAGCGGGACACAGTATGAGAGGGTCTTCCTCATCTTCGGGACACTGATGGGACAGTGCTCTCCTCGGCCAACTGTCATTCGGCATCCTCAACACATGTCCCAGCCAAATCCATCTCCTCTCCACAATGGTAGAGGTGATGGGCTCACGCTGGGTACGCCGGCGTATAGCGTCGTTCGTGATGCGGTGGTACCATATTATACCCAAAATTCTCCTGAGGCACTTCATTTCAAATGCAGCGATTTTTTGTGCCTGGGCTTTGGTCAAGTGCGAGGACTCACACCCATACAGGAGAATGGGCAACACACACGCATCAAACAGTTTACATTTCGTCTCGACACTAAACGCCGACGCCTTCCAAATTTTGAACGTTTGTTAAGTGTTGAATATTTTGTTAAAAAAAAAAACAGTTTTTAGGGTGTGAATAAATAAAAAAAAAATATTTTAAATAATTTATTAACTTAAAAATTATTACATTTTTATCTGGCTACATACCTCACACATTCACACATTTTAGCTTCATATTTACGTTCTTCATCATAATCACACTATAAATAATAATATTAAAATTAAATATTTATTTAAATTTAAATAATTTTAGATGTACCATTCATGGTTCGAGGTGGCTTTTTAAAACTCAAAGAGACTTGGAAATTTATTCCATTAAATTTTGTTTAATGGATTTTTTTTTTCATAATATGGCAATTTTAATTAGGATAATGGGTTAATTGCCTTGTACATGTTCGTTATGCCAGTTGTTAAATTAAATATTGTTTTGTCAAAACAATAATTTAAACGTATATTTTATGAAAGATATGAATTTGAAAAATATGTAAATGATAGAATAAAAAATATGAATTTATTAAAGCGTCTCTCTAAGTTAGTGGACTGTGTTTAAAACTAATAAAAATTTATTTAAAGATTACAAACTTATGATTATTATTTTTTTATTTAAATTATTATTTAATCTTTAGGTACTATTTACAAAAGTTCAAGATTTTATCGAAATAATAATTTCATTTTTTAATGAATTGAAATTTGTTTGTTAAATTTGAATTAAATTTAAACACAGTCTTGCGTGTAAATAAATAAATAAATAAAATCACATAAAACATTCTTATAAAATAAGCACACACATTGAAATGCTTTCGTAAGATGACTGATAGTAGTTCTATTACAAATAAAAAAAAATATATTTCACTCGTGTAGATAAAAAATAACAGTTATTTTTATAACTGTTATTTTTTTTTTTTAAATAAAATTGTCCAAATTTTTAAATATGTATTACACCGCTGATGGTCTGTTAAAAAAAATGCAGTGTTTAAATCGATTCAAGTGTTTTTTCAAGTCAGTCTGTCGAATCGATACAATTTACAAACAAAATATCGATAAAAAAAACTATTATCAAGATTCTCCTGATTATTTATTTAACCCTTAAAGTGCAAGCGCTTGTCAGAATAAAGGTTAAGTTTTGTTTTAATATTAGCAGTCAAAAGGTTAAACTATAGGTTACGAGAATGTGTTCGTAAAATATTTCTTCAACGTTTTGAATTTCGAATTTCGTTTGTAAATTATTCGACAATATTTTTTATTATGTTAAAGCGTAATGTTAGAGTCGTCAGTTGAAGAGAAATTAGACTTCGTTACATTGCAGATACATTTGTCGGCAGTCTACACCGGATCTTCCTCGTCTTCCAGCTTCATAATATTCGTCGAACGATGATCTGGACTGTCTTTCAAGGACAAAACTGGCGGCATACCTGGAAAAATAAGAAACAAATATTTAATATGGTCCAAAGCAAAGCAAAGCTATGAGGGAAGTTTTTCGAAAAGTTGCAGAGATTTTTGATAAATAATCAAGTTAAAAGATAAAAATAGCCCAAATCCATCGACGAAGGGTAAAAAGAGTTGAAAATACTAATAATTAAGACAATTAATGATAGATAATAACGCTTAATAAAAAAACAAAAAACTATTGCTATAATAAATGGTACGTAAGAAAACCCAAAACAAAATAGCTTGGTTAAAACATACGAGAAAGGTTGGTTTAATGTAGAAATAAGGGATCAATCAGTTCAAGAAAACCGGGAAATTAAGGATGCGATAGATGGATAGGGAAAGAACTTTCCATAAAGTTTGCATTAGTTAGTTCGCTCTTTAACAACATGAGGAAAATATGGAAATCAACAAATTTCTACTCCAAAACCAAGTGTTTTCCTCTTTAATGCGTGGTTTTTGCGAGCATTCGGTATTGGTATTATTATTATTGATGTGGATCCTGGCATCTGATGAAGGCTCAACAGAAGAAACTCCTTAGTGGTGAGAATAGCTGATTTTTGCAGCAGTTTTTGGGGATAAGGTGATTCCATTATGACTCAAATGAGACCATACACATCAAAACACCAAATTGAACTAGCTTGGTCATGTTCTACGCATGTCCCCTGTTTGAGTTTTGATACTCAAAACTGCAAGCCCTTCTTTAAACTGGATGGGACAAGAATATTAGGGAGGCCAAAGTTAACAACCAAATGAGCGGTTTTACAAGAAGCTGGGATGAAGATATGCAACTGGCGCTAGACAAGGATGCTTAGAAGAATTTTCGTGGCGTCCACACTGAGAAAGAATGTGGATTAAGTACGTAAGAAAGTAATAATTAATTAAGAGAATAGACTTACGCTCCCATTTGACAGAAGACGCTTTTTGAACCGAGGTCGGTTGAGCATTCCGTGCTGGCATCACAAACATATTTTTCCAAGCACTTATCGTTCGTTGTTGAGAAAGATTTGACGTAGGTTTTGAGCATGGTGATTCCAGCAATGGCCGCATCACTGACTGAATCCTTTCTTCCCAGAGATCTGGCTTGGAGACTGCGGTGAGAGAATGAGGTTTTCAAAGCATCCAAAAGGTTTACAACGATGTTGATAAACTGAAAAAAAAAAAAAAAGTTTAAGGCGTTTTTATTTCGAAAATTCGAGTGTCTGAAATCTGTTTTTGAGTGATTTTTCACATTAGCACACGCTCAAATTTCGTTGTTCTCTGATGGAAATCTTACATTGTGCTACCACTCCAGAGAATGTGTATGTATGGATAATCTATTTGTTAATTTCTAGAAAATAGTTAAATACGAAAGCGGGAGTTTTGATTAAAAAGCATAAAATAAAGGTAGGTATGTAGGTGACCATTACATTAACAACATCACCATCTACTTATGTACAATCTTACAGTAGGGATCATCCGTCACTATGAGACGGTTTTCATCGCCCGTTTTCAGAATTGGCTCTTTAGAAAAAACAAAATATTCCAAAAATGTTGTCTTTACCTCTCCTGCTTGTTTAGCCATAGTGGAAACCTGGTCTGGATCCTTTGTTCCAAGAACGGCGGAAAGGACTGCGGCCAAGATACCCTGAGGAAAGCGAAAAATATTTCTCGTGCCGTAACCATTTTCATATTTACAGATATATAATTACAAAAAAAAAAACTAAAATAATGTTTCAATCATAGTAAGAAAAAGTCAATCTAAGAAAAAAAAACTGGTTTATCTTTGAATTGATAGGGACGCATTTTTCAAATGGGTAAATCATCGTCTTCGGGTATTATCTACTAAATAATTGGGAAATAAAAAATAAGGAATATTCTGGTTAACCCAATTAATTTGTGTGTTTCAAAGAGGGTTGCTAAAGGTTAAATCGTTTCTAAAATTATCTACTGAGGGATTTAAAGAGCCCTTCTGGTTAACCCATTATATGCGTGGGTACGTATTTTTCTGAAGGAAACTTAATGTTAAATCGTCTTTGAGAATGAATTGCATAGTTTTGTATATAAAAGAGAAAGGTTCGAAAGATAAGATACCCTAAAATTTAACGTAATTTTTTTGGGTGAAAGGGGGTTGTAACAATACAATCTACAATTATAATAGTTACGCAGTTTTGCGAGTTTCCCAAAGCGAGAATGAAATTACGCCCATAATAATAATATAATTTTTTACGTAAGTAACGAATATTTTACAACAAATGGCTCTAACAATTCATTACTGATGTTCGATATTTAAATGGAACAAACCACTACGGGCTTACGAACGTCTTCTGCCGTTATTTCGAAGGCTGGCTTAGTGTGATCACTTTACGTTAACATCGTTCGCCATTAGGTGGTAATGTTTAAGTCTTCGAAACTTCTATTCATGCGAATTCTCGACATGTCGAAAAATCCCATGTATACAACACGTAGATATTTAATAAAAAATTAAATATGTATAGAGAAAAAAGTGGGATATTATTGAGAAGAAGAGAGCAACCAAATTTAAAGACTGCGACTGCTGTCATGTATTTGGCGTAAGTAACTATACTCTTCTCCGTATTTTGATTGACTTGAAAATCGCAAGTGTGCGTGGGGCCTTACGACACAATATAATATGCAACTCATCTAAGTTGGGTATAAAATATACATGTGATGGAAAGTATGCACGGAGGTACATCATACTTGTAGGTATATCTGATATTTCATGAGAGTGTGTGTAAATTACATGCCGGTGTATGACTGTAGTATGAGTCCACGATTACTTTCATGCACGGTCCGAATCGAGTACCCCTTTCACGGCAACTATACGCACCGGCGCGGAGAAAGTGATTCTTTTTGCAAGTTTCGCTTCTGTCTTTTTTATTCCATTTCGTTGTACATTATAATTATCTTCGATGCACCAATGTGTTGTGAATGCTGACTGACCACATCGAGAGATCACGAAACAGGTATACCATGCATTAACAATAGAAGGAAAATGAAAAAACAACAACAATCTATGTTGATTTTTTTTTGCTGAAACGGTAAATCGAACCTTAAAACTTTTGATAATACTTGAAGCATTTAATACGGTTGTCAAGTGGTTAAGTTAGGCATTGAAATGGCAGACGGATTATGGAGCACAAAAGATACCTACTCGTGGCTGGAAAACCGCGTAAATTATTGGAATGGCTCAAGATTTAAAGTAAAATTCACTAAAGGCCCTTCACTTCAAACAGAAGTGGCAAATTTGTCAATTTTTGTTATTTGATTATAAAAAACGATGCTTGCTTATATGTTGGGATAAAGAGGTTCGAATCTGGAGGTTTTCATACGGCATAGTGAAAGCAGGGAACTTCAACAATAATTACCCTTTTTTTCACTACATAATTTTCTCTATAACATAATCTACAACGTGTATAGCAGCGCTGTTAGAACCCGACATGAATGATGACATCGAAGAACCGTTGGATAAAATTGGATGCCCATTACACAGGATCGGGAGACATGGAGAAGTTAACAGAACGCGTCTACAGGCTAAATGATTATGAAGATGATATAATAAGCAAGGTGATTCACATTCAGAAGGCTCAGATGACAGGGGAAATAAATCTGATTGAGGATTTATAAACGTCAAAAAGTGACACCTGAGGGGAGCTAAAGAGAGAAAGACCCAAATATAGGTGGATGAGCCATGCCAGAAGGGATTAAAACACACAAATTAGATAATATAGTCAACCGGAAGAGAGTGACCATGGTAATTTGGAAATTCCACCAGTCCAAAACCACAGTCCAGATTTTAAATAAAGAATATGATGTCATGGCAACGGAATTAGGGTACGAATTCAAATCTGCTGAATAGTTTAAAAGGATTAAGAACTGAAAGGGATTAATTGGAAGAAAAAAATGGGCCGACCTAATCTCACATGGTTGGGTAGAGTAGACAGGGACATAAAGGCACTGGGCTAAATAAATTGGCTCTAGGAAGTGTCGGTAGAATGCAGTGGGAACGATCCAGTCCTTTATTTGTGATGGGTTTTAATAGATTTTGTCATTAGCCCTTTTCAACTGCCAACATATTTATAACAATTTAAAGCATATTATTCATATTTCTATAATGCTTTGATTTCATTGTTTTTTTTTCCCTTGAAAATGTGGCGAAAATAATGATTAAAAGCGATACTTATGAATATTATTAGACAAAAATATCAATAAAATCTAATTGTTAGACTTAAATAAGAACTAAGGAAATATATAACCTACATTTAATTTGCATAGGTAGGTAAATAATATAATAAAATAATATTTGATTAATTACAAGGGAAGTAAAATATAACAAATGGCTTGCCTAAACTATTATTAGTTGTATTATATTTTTGTGTTGGTTAATTTTTCGGTGCACCAATATAAATGCGATTCGTATAATATTATATTAATTTACTTACTGCATATTTCGAATTGCGGGTAAAAAATGTACAGTTGGAAAATAAAAGTATCATTTAAATAAATTTAATTTTGCATGGGACAATTATTGTTCTTGGGATCTATTACGAAATGGGAAACTTTGGTTGTGAGGAGAAAAAAAACAAACAAAAATCCATAACCAATTGGAGCAAATTACTATAAGGATCAAAAACACGGTTGGATTTTTTAAATTTACAATAACAAAAACGATTATTAATAATTTTGATATGAATTTCTACAGAACAGACGAATTGCTAACCTGCATTGGAGATCCGTTATCGACCTTGTCGATTCCATCGTTGGAGGCTCCCCCACCTAAGATAGCTGTAAGGATTTTGAGTCCCATTGAAAGAATGTTGGCCCATGGTGATGGGGAAACTCCGGTGTCGGCATCTAAGTTGTCGCTCTTGGTTGGTCCAGTTGGGCCACCGTTGAAGAACATCTGCATTAACATACCTGCAATTTGATCTGTCTTTTATCAATGTGATCACGAATATAGCTCAATTTGTGGGCATTGTCTTCACATGAGTTCTTGGTAAAATGCACTGTTAATTAATAATTAAAAAGCCGAGTGGAATATTGCAATTGGTTTTTAAGCCTAAAATAATGACAAAGCTATGTAAATATCCTACCCAACATATTAGACCAAGAAAACCCTGAATCTTGGATTTGATTCGTCTGTATGTCATCGATATCATCCAGCGACACTTTCTTCATGTTGTTTGGTTTCTCTGCAAATTTCCTGTTCATCTGCGTTGATTCATTTTGTGGTTCATAATATTGTGGTTGTTGTGTTCTAACTTGACGAGTTACCTGAAATTGAAATCTAAAGTGAGCTTTTAGGAAGCAAATAAAATAACTGATTCTTGATCACCCAAATTGTATTCAAACGACAAAAATAATATTGCCATGCGTCCTTAGACGCGGCGAGGATAGAAATATTAAAAAATAAAAGCTTTGAAAAAAATCACGTTTTCTATTGTTTAATTCAAATTTAAAACTAAAAAGTTCTAAATGACACCCCTGCAGCACACCATATTATTTTGTCAAGCACCTGTCCTTTTACACTTGTGTGAGATTGCATAGTAGACCAAGACTCAAGTAGACCACATAAAATACATTATCAATCTGAGAAGCTGCATTCTTCGAAATCGAAATCTGAAAGAATGGGTGCACGCAGACGAGGCCGACCTCGAATGACATGGTCCGATCATATCGGTGCCGTCTTAGAGGAGGGCCAAGTCAGGAGTAAAAGGAATAGAAGAGCATGTATGCGGAATGTTATGCGATTGGAAGAAGCGAAAGAGGTTTGTTTCGATAGGAAAGAGTGGAAATCCGTACTCTCTGCCTACCCCCTTCGGGAAACGGCGTGAGTGGGAAAAAAAAAAATTCTTCGTTTCTGTAGGAAATTTATTTTATCTGCATCTCCTAATACTATACACGAGATAACTTTTTTTTTTACCAAACTTGGATAATCAAAAGATAACATTTTTGCCTATAAGTATTACATTTTTGGCAAAATATGGAGTGCTGCAGGGTAGTCATTTAGAACTTTTAAGTTTTGAATTGGAATAGAATAAAGCATGCATAAAATATTTTATTACATTTTTGGCAAAACATGGCGTGCTGCAGGGCTGTCGTTATGATCTTTATATTTTAAAATTTTTACGAAACAATATAAAACGTGACATTTTAAAGCTGGTATTGAGATTTGATCGATTTAGTGAGTTATTAAATGCTTACGTACCTGTGATATCTGTACTCCTTGTTGTGGGTATGCAAATGTGATCAAAATACTGTTACAACTGATTAGAGCCAAAAGGCACCATCCTGTCGCTTGGCGGTGAATCATTCTGAAACTAAAAGAAACAAAAAGATCTTGAGAAATGGTCCGAAAAATGAACACAAAAATTTGGGTGCAAACAATAACCGTATTTTGTGTGACGATACAAAGAATGAACGCACAACTGATTTTGGCTCATCACCAAAAATACTTATAATTAATTCTACTACATATTGCGTAATTGAAAATTAATGTGGAGTTTTACCAACTCTCTATCATTGTTCCTGAAAATATAAAAGCTTGCAAAACCATCGAGCATTGTATGAGACGGTTTCAATGAGAATATTAATCCGATGATTTGCTATGACAAAACCCTGAAGGTAAATATCTACAGTCGTGCTACGTTTAGCGACACGTTAAGTGAAGACAGAAAAAAACCGTGACTTTAGGGCAGAGCCCCAAGATTGGTTTTCAATGGAATTAGTTCCTTTTTATGGTTGAAAAGATTTTGCAACATGCCAAACCATCAACAAAATCTTCCATACCACGTACGTTTCCGCATATTATTCGAAGATCTCTCATTTCTACTGCATGTATACTGTATTCCTCTCTTTTTATCCATGCCCACGTTTCATAGCTATACATCATTGACGATAACAGGATTTCGTTATGCACTATGTGATTTCCTTAGTAAACCGTCCACCCTGCTGCGACTCACTTTTCTACACTGGATTCCCTTTTCACTTTCCATCCCTACTTAATATGATTCCTAAATAAACATACACGTTCATTTGCACAAGACCTTTCTAAATTTATTTTACTATTAGTTAATGCTTCATCCCTTTCATAGGTAATCTAAATGCGTGTAAGGAAAATGAGTGTTTGAGTGGTAAGCAAAATAACGTTGTAGGCTAAAATAAAAGTTTGATTGTAGTGCATTGACGTGTTTATAGAGAGTACTAGGTACTCATTAAACAATATGAAGTTGCCGCCTCATGGAACAATCACAATAAGAACAATGTTGTCATATTTCGAAAAATGTGTCACATATTGTTATTGTTGCAAATAATCACACTTATGATTTTTATTTTATTACCTTTGCGTAATAGCAACACTTCCTACAGGAAGTCGAACAATTCTTATTTCAAAATTGCTTCGCGTTATTCGTTTCGAAATAACGATTTTATCTACTAAGGTGAGATTTGACAACTAAGTACCTACACGTCATTTTAAGCCGTCTATTCGATATACAGGGCTACAGAACAACGTCTGTCGGGAAAGCCAGTGCCAGTATACATACAATAATTGATACCCAATATTTCGTACAACTTGTCCAAACTATCATTCATCATACTGTTTATTAAAATTTGACTATTTTCTATATATTTCCCTTTCACTAACCAACTAATCTGGTAAAGCACATTCTCTTTAATCATCTTTCTTCATTCAATACATACATTAGTCACGTTTCAAATAAAATCATGTTTCGTGCTTACGAGCATTAAAAAACTCATATTTAAATGATTTAAAATTAATAATTTACAAACATTTTTACATTCATTTTCGAACCATATAATAATGATTAATTATGT
This sequence comes from Mystacides longicornis, assembly GCA_963576905.1. Lineage (NCBI taxonomy): Eukaryota > Metazoa > Arthropoda > Insecta > Trichoptera > Leptoceridae > Mystacides > Mystacides longicornis. Next base: position 18,526,372 of record OY756437.1, read on the forward strand.
AGTTTGTTTTTCTTAAAACTCGGAGATAATTAACATAGCTACGTAGCTCATTACAATAATTTATATATAGATATACTCAATTTGTAAGTAAGATTATTAACTGAATTTAATTATGAAAATACCCAAATAATTTCATTGTAATTATTTGGAGTTTGTCAGGAGTAAGTAACTGTTTAAATGGTGCACACAATTTGATGTATTACTATTACAGTAAGTACCGTATTGGCTCGAATATAATAACGCGATATTTTTCGACAATTTAGTTTGCGTTCAAAAATTGACACGCGCTAAATTCGGGGTTAAGGGTGATTCGATACTGTAATATGGCTAGGTTGATAATGTTTCCGCGTATTAGTATCTCTTGCGCAATTTGTTTTATTTGATTGCGCGAAACCCTTACTATTGAAAGGAATGCTACTTATGTTTTATTTATAACTAGCGGACCCGCCCGTCGGCCTTCGACCTATCCCAGAATTAAAAAATAATTTTGACTTATTACATGAATTATATGTGATTTTCGATATAAAAACTTAAGCACGAGTATAAACTCATTTTCGGGAGGTATCTTGTTAAAGTATATATTTAGTTGTTAATAATAATTTGTAAGCATGTTCTTTTATATTTGTGTATTTTATCAATAAAGGCTTTGTATTATTATTATTAAATTTAGCTAATAATAATTAATTTATTGCATTATGTAATAGTTATCGTTTATTCGGATACGGGATGAAGTTCGATGGGTTATAAGTTTGATATCAAAACAATTCCTCAATGATTGCTTTACTTTTTAAAAAATCCAAGAGATGGCGGTGAAGTAGGAAATAAATCACATGTGAAGCCTGTTAACTTATAATATACAGGTATTGTTGAAAGAATAGCACCATTTTTACTGAATTTTTATGGTAAGATTACCTAAATGAAAGCTTACTCATCTGATTAAATTTTACATTCTTTCTATTCTTTTTTGATTGGTTGTTTTTATAAAATATTTAAGAAAATTTAGGAATCGCGTTAAATTCTGGGTCGGGTTATATTCGGGCTAATACGGTATTATAGCAATTAGTTATCAACCATGCCTGTCACATTTCGTTTTACATAAAAGGGGTAGAAAAAAGAAAAATGCGAATGTCCAATGCCTTGATATATTCGATCGCTTCGGTATTTGGATACGAGAGCTTTGACAATAATTATTACAGTCATGTTCGCAATTCCATAAAAGAGAAGGTTAGGCTACGTCCAAAGATTTGCACGCTGATCAATGCAATTATAATTATTAATTGTGGTTATGTTAGATTCACAATATCATTTCATTTCCTCGAATATAAAAATATTGAAAACTACATAAAAGATTTCAGTTAAAATGTGATAGCCAGCTTATGAAAATATAATTACTGAAATTAATTTTATTTCGAATCGTATCTAAATAGATTTGAAAAACAAATGTAATTGAAATCATAATACCTACCTCTTAAATTAATAAGATTTGCATGAAATAGTCAACTTTATTACAAAATGTCGAAATTTGACACATTCAATATTTAGATCGGTCGGTAAAACAGATTCCGTTTAATTTGAATAATGTAGCTAAGAAAAATATTCCACTGATAGTCTGTACTATACGAATCGACAACATAAAGCAACTTTTTATGTTTTTAAAAGATTTGCGGTTTCAATGAAAGTTACTGATCGATATTATAAGTTGAAGATCACTGTGTTTGATAATAAATGAATTTCTAAGCACGTTAATGGTTCTAATTGTAGCGTAGGATGAGCGCTCTTTCAAGAACTGCCCCATTGGCTATCTAGGTTAGGTTTTACATACAAAGTATGATGCGGTTGCTCAGCAACGTGATACCTGTCCAACTGTTACACACTCGTAGTTATAATGAAAGTCTCCAATCAAGTGTGAAAAACATTGGTTGTGCACACCTGTTGGTTTGACCTAGACCCTTACTATTCAAGTATAAGGTTATACTAAGTGTGCATTCACACCAAACGAACATAGAGGCGAATTTAGAAACAGAGCATACTTTCTTTTATGGTTGATATTGGACACCATCGAAACAATAACAAGCAAGAACTTATCAATGAGCGATGACAGTTCTTTCTCGTTATTATTTCCTTCGTGACCATATCAACGATCAAGAAAATATACCTATACTCTTATTTTCCAGCTCTGGATCTGGGTTCGTTTAGTATAAATACACCCTAGTAAGTGCAAGAAAAAAAACACTTCGGGTATTTTTTTTTAATTTGTTTATGAAGTATGGAGGTGAAAAGACATCGAGGGTCAAATAACAACGTCAAAAAATTATGGCATGTATCTTGATTAAGCAGTACGTATAAATAATGTCTATGCTAGGAATGTTCGCTTTTGTTGGGAGTACCTACGAGTATGGGTTTGACCTACTAAATTGATTTGAACGGTTTTTTTATCTTTTGTCTGTCTCTTTCTGTATTGTTGTTTTCAACGATTGTTCGATGAGAGATAGCAATAAAATTTGCCCAATTTTGTGTAAATTTGCCGCTTATGGTATTCAGTAGGTACATAATAATTCAATACCTAATGGCAGATATTTTTAACGTAAAAGTAGCCTGATGCGACATTCAGAAATAAAAAAAGCTGGCTCTAAGCACGTAATGGCTCAAATTGAAATAAAAGCGTTCGTCCACTTTTTGAGGTTGGTGTTTCTCAGAAATACTCAACTAGTCATAAACAAAAGAAAATTTGAAAACTTGTTTCGATATTAGAATTTTTTTGAATTAAGAAAATAATATTACCATATAGGCAGTTTAATCATCTGGGTTTTATGTATTCAAAGTGTTGAAATCAAATTAAGTAGTTTTTTTTAATCTAACGGCAAAAAATCTATGGAGGTCAAAATCAGTAGCAAAAAAAAATTTTTTTTAACTTTCTCTTTTAAAATCGTCAAACCATATTTCACAATAGATAATTATATGTTTTTTTCTTCTTCATTTATCAGTCCATCCGTGGTAGGGTAGGTAATGAACATAGACACTGAATTAAAAAAAGAGTAATTTTCATTTTTTAAACCATTATACGTCATTATAATCCGTCAGTCACACTCTGATTATCTGATAAATTAATGTCTCGTGTGTACGACCATTAGAAGAGTTGTCACTGTCAATAATTTCGACAAAAAAGTGAAACAGTATCATGTTACCAAATTTGGATCAGACCACTGAGTACAAATATTATTAGAGAACTTTTTAGGAAGCGCAGAACCGAACATTGGTTCCTTTTATTCAACAGTCACGTGACTATAAAGATAACTTATCAATTCATTTTGCTTTCATCCACGAGGACAAGACAAGACAATAAAACCCATAGGTATTTCCATTAACTAATTATATGATTAAAACATAAAACTCCTCTGTGTTAACGCTAAAATATTAAAAATAAAAAATCGAATGTCACACACCGCTACCGACAAACGTCACAGTTTGTATGATTTTAACAGCAGTCACGTGGTACATGTTGGGACCATGCGCAGTAGCACATTATTTCTCTAGTATTATAATAATTCCTTTATTGATAATTATCTGAGTATAAAAATATACCTAATACAAAATAATAAATTGAGACAAAATCGCTATTAAGTACTTATTGATATTCTCCCCGAAAAATGAGTAAAACTCGTGCTTCGGGGATTATTTTCTTCTCAAAGGATCAGACATTATTTCTACATTTTTATTAACTAGAATTACCTATTGTGTGACTCAAACTCGTGGCATTCTGCCAGTTCCGCCACTGGTGTGTTGATTGTTTTAAAAACAAAAGCATGTATGAAATATAGGTATAAGATTTCATATTTGGGGTTGTTTCTCCGAGACTTAAAATGCAGTATTTCCGTTGACAGCTTTTGAATCTTTTAGAATACATAAGAAAATGATGACGCTTTAAGTAGCATTTAAATAAATCATTTTTAATTAAAAAAATCAAGATTCAAATGACACTTTCGCTTAACATCTAATAAAAGCTCTTTAATTCTAGATGGTAAAGTTTTCCACGATGAATTTTATTATAGATAATAATTGATAAAAACATACTTAGGTAATTACATTTATTTCAAGAAAAAATTTGTTAACAAGGTGATCATAATAATTTGAATTTTTGTGTCTCGTTAAATTAATAGTTAAATGTTTACACGAAAAGGAAGTAAATTTTATTGTTAACATAAATATAATAATCACATTATTATAGAGAAATAATAATTTAACTTTGCGTGCAGATTGGAGAAACAAGAGTACGTATAAGAATGGCAAATATAATCTTCTAGCATATTTCAAATTACTCTATCTATAGAATTTCTACTGTAAAAAATAAGGTATAGAGTATGTAGGTACTTAAAAGTAAACAAAATAATGTACATAATATTTCTACGCATATTTACATTCGCACATTTTGGGTATTTTATCTGAATATTGCATATTTTGACTTAGGTTTGTTTAAGGTATGAAGTGCCTCAGGAGAATTTCGGGTGTAAGATAGTACAACCGCATCACGAACGACGCCAGCATCCAGCGTGAGCCCAGCACTTCTACCATTATGTGGAGGAGATGGACTTGGCTGGGACATGTGTTAAGGATGCCGAATGACAGTTGGCCGAGGAGAGCGCTGTTCTTCCTCCCATCAGGGTCCCGAAGACGAGGAAGACCCTCTCGTACTGTGTTCCGCTCCTTAGAAGCAGAGCTGAGGAATCTGGACATGGTGTGGGAGGAGGTCATAAGCATTGCGCAAGATCGAGCGCAAAGGAGAGCTCTTGTTGCCTCCCTATGCCCCCAAGTGGGGCCTTAGGGGGTTTGGATTGGATGTTTAAGGAATGTGCATTAATATTGTAAGTGTGACTCCAATATAGCAGTGAGTTTGTCTCATGATAATTTAAATTCCCCAATTAAACCCATATACAAAGTTGCACAAAGTTGAAGAAAAAAACATTCGTTAAATCCTGTGTCGAAAAAACATAAATATAAGACTGGGAATTGCTATGTTTTTTTTTTTTTTTTTTTTAAATGAATCTGTGCTCACTCAAAGTGAACACAAATACACTCCTTGACTCTTTCACAGTAAGCTACTTAAAGCTTGTGTCGTGAAAGAGGAAGATGGTCGGCACCTGGGATCGAACCACGACGTCCGCAGTACGAAAGCCGACGTTGTAACCGCTGGGTCACCAACCACTTCGACTGTTAAATTCGACTGTTAAATTGATGTTAAATTATTATGTTCAGAATATGTCTCAAATTCACATCTGAAGTAGGTAGGTACTTAGTTTTTTTTTTAATTTGTTGATGCATTATTTTGGCGGTTTATGGCGATTTATATTACACCCATTTATTTCATGCATATTTCAATAATGTTAAGACTTTTGCGTGTAATTCGGTCTCTATCTATGAAGCTTCAATGACTCATGATAGAGACATGTGAAAGTGGAGGGCTTAGGTAACACTACTTACTGTCACATAAGTGACAACATACTGAATATCCCACAAACTCAGTCTGACATAGTGTTGTAGGTAAAATAGTTTCTAAGTCACCCTTAACAATATAGAACGAGTTCTAGGAACGATAATAATTTTATACGCAAAAACCAATTAAGTGTTGTTCATATTTCCTGTTACCATTAGAAACAATATACAGGGACCTCAATACATATTTACTTACTAGCTTATACCCGTTTTGCTTTACGTTTTTGATTCCGATTGTCAGGCTTGATCGGTAGGTAACTAAACAGGTTCTAGTCTAGCTTCCCATTGCTTAACAGACCTCTATAACTGACGTAAGCACAGAACAATAATACCAAAAATTCAAGTCACCACCGCCATCTGTGGAACCAACGCCAAAACACTCAATATCAATTCATAACACATTTATTTATCTTTTCAACAGATGGCGATGCTAATATGTGTTTATTCAATTTGTACCTGTCAAACTTCAAAATCAAACTGCAAATTTTTTCATTAAATCTTTATTTATTGAGAATAATAAGATTTGAATAACATTTATATGTATAACAAATCAATCTACGATTATTTTATTACATTTTCATACCGTAATACCAAGATTCCATTCAACGTTTACATGAGTAATTTTGTTTCCAAAAGTATTTTTAAGAAATTTGTATGAAGATCCTAAAAAAATAGAGTTTTTTAAATAGCTCTAAATATATTAAAGTTAATGCAGCAAATTGTATTTAAGAACCTTCTCCAGCATTTTGTACGGCTCTGGGCATATTAATATCTGACGTAGCATTTGTATTTTGAGCGTGATGCTCGGACATAACGGTAAAGTATTGTCAAAGGCAAATAAAAAAACAAACATTTCTAAAATATTATGTAGATTCGCGCCAAGCTAAAATGGCCGATAATCGACAGCTGAAATCATTTTTGACAGCTCGAACATTTTCGTTCTTATTTTAAAAATATTTCATTAAATTTATAAACGACTTTTACCGGGGATGGAGTGTAAGAATTTAATTTGCTCTAAATAGGTTATGGCGTCGATGAGAAACCAAATAAGACCTGCTAACAAGTGTGGCTCACGGTCTATTGATTACCGCGTCTGGTCTTTGGGTCGCTAACGGTTTTCTTTAATAAGAGTATCATTAACAGGCACAACATTATTTGTAGATACTAATAATAATAATTCGTGCAATGATAATGTATGTGGTAATAGATACTAGGAACGCATGCACGTATAGATCGAATTATCGGTGTGCCTAGACCTAACTACAAATATTTTGTGAAAGTCATGGTCCCTGCTGCTTGCGTTACATTCATAGCACGTCTTTTTTACTACTATTTTGTCATTGTGTTTATTCTATGGTTTTAGAACGATTATATTACGTTTTTTCTTCATATGGTTTTGAGTGTTCCAGAGGTTTGGTTATGTGCCTACTCAAAAATAACTTTTTTACACACTTACTTTTAGAATCAATAAATTGTAGTGCTGACTAGATGCACGTCTCATGCGTTTCACCTTATTCCTAAGAAACTAAATTTTGTTGGAATACATTTGATAGGCAGGAAGACATTGTATGTGAAAACAAAATAATTGTTATATTTCAATATTGCCCGGAATTTTTCCGTAGTGTTTCACCGTTTCAAAATGTCCTCATCTTGAACGGATATTTTGAAACCAAAATTATCAAAATCGGTTCAGCCATTCTCGAGATTTAGCGAGATTTATCAATTTAAAACTTGATGCTTTATTTTTTTATGCTAACACTTGGGGACACGTTGCAATATAATATTGTAAAGAATTATTCGTTCCATTTCTGAAATATCTTCGATACCTATTCATTGGTGGTCCAATTCAAATTTGGGAGTTTTCTAAATTCGAATTTAATTTGATCAACCACTAGAATTTGGAGCCGTGCATGGGAACGAATTGTTCCAATATTTCAAATTATGAACATAATATTATAACCAATGACAGTGAAGCAATTTCTAAACAATCGAATTATTTAAAAATCGAACATCAAACTAAAGACCGATGGACTTACTTTCGCTTTTACAAATTTCTTTTGAACACATATTGTATGAATACCATTCATTCATGTGCGTATGTATGTATGTATAGTACACTCTTTCACGAGCGACGTCTTCGTGGTCGGCAGTGGATAGCATTGACCATGCAGAGTTCAATGATCTTCACCATTTCTTTTAGTCTATTATACATTCATAAATTTAATAATATAATAGTCGGTAATAAAATTTAAACTATCGGTTATTCTTTTCTGTATTATAATTTGAGTTATATCAAAACCAGTTTGACCATTAATAATCAACTATTATCTATCTGTTACTGCGACACTTAGATATCTGGTAATTTTTTTCGTGTGGCAACTCGTAACAATAATTATATTGTCAATCTTATAATAATATGCGGTAATAAAATTGCTACCTATATTACAAATTAGATAAGTAATGTTTCGGCTGTCAAACTTTTTGTGTGATAGGTACCAATTTACTATCATTTTGTAACTATCTTCAGATAAGTTAGATAATACTGTTGCTCAGAAGACGTTGAAAATTTGATTTGAGTACTCATCAACAATTCACACTGACAGCTGCGCTGAGCAACATTTAAATTAAATCTACATAAGTATCCAAGTGGACATTTTCACGCTTGCAGGTTTCTGCAGAGTAGGTACCAAAGTATATAAGAACTTGCTAAAAAGCATCAATAACAATAAATAAAAAGAGCGTCGAACGTCACTGTCAAAATTCAAATATTTGAAAAGGAAAACATTTCGTTTTTTTTTGTATAAGTAGGTTATGACAATAAAAATACACGCTATGTCATCTATGGACAGCTTCTAATGTATAGATAATAATAATTATCAAATTTGACATTGGATAGACCTCATGCGCTAAGAAAATAATTATTATTCCATTGGCTGTCTGTGTCTCTTCTTGTCTATTAATTATTATAGTTATGTAGACTCTGAAATTCCTATGGTGTTTCGTACAAGAGCAATGTCCTGTTATTTGACACGCTTACCCACAGACACGGTTCTATCGTAGATAGTGTGAAGGCATTTTAAACCGTAGATAATAATTGATTTTGTTTATGGATGTACCTATTATAAAACGAGTATGGTAGGACCATGGATTTTTTATACATAGCTACCTCAATGGAAAATCGCTATATCTTTTTTCGTTGGAAAAAAGTGAAGCCTCATTTACCGGCATTTTTGACAGATTGTTTGGCAAATAATATGTTGTTGTACCTATAGAAATTCGTTAGTTTATTTATTTGAATGTGTAGATTTTCATTTATAGAAAAAAATGGGATTTTCTTAATTCTTTAAACTCGTTGTCGAGCGATTTAGGTTTAAAAATATTTAAAAAGATTTCAAGAACATCTTTAGAATTAGCATAGAACGAATAAAATAATATATATAGAAGTGGTTGGTGACCCAGCGGTTACAACGCCGGCTTTCGTACTGCGGACGTCGTGGTTCGATCCCAGGTGCCGACCATCTTCCTCTTTCACGACACAAGCTTTAAGTAGCTTACTGTGAAAGAGTCAAGGAGTGTATTTGTGTTCACTTTGAGTGAGCACAGATTCATTTTCTTTTAAATTAAAAAAAATATATATATAATTACTTTTATGCCAACCAAACTGTCAAACGATGAAAAATTTGGCCTTCACTTTTAAATGCGAGTCGGGGTTCGAGGTTTTGTTAAAAATTCTATGAGTAGGGCTTGCACAAAAATTTGAAAAGAAAATATTTTTAAATCATATTACAAATGAATATTACTTAAAATTAATACTTAACTTGAAATAATACAAGTATGTTTACTTATTCCATAAATAGTAATGTAATGTAATTCGAAAAGAATGTGTAGCAACTAGTGACTAACAATTCATTACTGATGTTAGATTTTTAAATGGAACAAACCACTACGGGCTCACGACCGTCTCTACTGTTATTTCGAATGCTGACTTAGTGTGATCACTTTACGTCAGCAACTTTCGCCATTAGGTGGCAATGTTTAAGTCCCCGAAGCTCCTAAGCATGAGAATTCTCGACATGTTCTCCTAACATGACATGAAACTCTTAAGCATGAGAATTCTCGACATGTTCAACATGTCAAAAATCCCATGTAGGTATACAACAAGTAGATATTTAATAATTAATGAAATATAGAGATAAAAGTTGGAAATTATTGAGAACAAGAGAGCAACCAAATTTAAAGACTGCGACTGCTGTCACGTATTTGGCTGCTGTCATGTTAATGTAATTCGCTTCAATCATTATTAAACTTCAATACCAATGACTGAATTGCGTTATCCGAAAGCACACAAAGACATCCATTGAAAAATGTGTCATTTGTTTAAATATTAATTAATTATTGTCGTGTTCATAACAGCGTAGAAGTTAGTAGAAAAATATGTTTTCTCAGAAAGTAGTTGACCCGACCTCAATTGTGGGAATAATCTGGCAAACAATTTAAAGAAAATTCATTTCTTTGTTATGAGCAGTATGTTTAAGAAGTAGCCATTTACTATGGAAAAAATAACAAGTGCATAACTCTATGACCTAGAGAGAATTGTTTGCTAGTTCTTCTGTTATACGAATTGTCATAGAGAAATAAAGAATAGAACGTTGATTCGCTTATGTAAAACTCTGTTATCTGCTCGCAGTACCTTGTCAAAGGTAATGTAGTAATGTTTAATATTATTTTAAAATTGTAACAATGTCATTTGATATTGTACGAACTAATGCTGTTCTTACATATATTAAAGTATACCTATACTAGCAGCAAAACTTGTCATGTAGGTATATATTTTTTCTTTTTTTCCCTCTGTCTTTTTTTTTTAATTTTATACAATATTATATAATAAAACGTTATAGGCCTAGTCCGTTGATATCATAAATAAATAAATAAATCAGTTAAGTACATATTAATACCGTCCCAGTAAGGTTCCAATAATTATACATACTTTAAATACTACGTCCGGGACTTGGGACAGTAATTTGTCATTTCTCCCCGTAGCAACAGTGGTAATTATGTATATAAACAAAAGTATAAAAAATATTCCCGGAATTGGATTTGCTTGTCATATTATTATGTTTGAAAAATATTTTCTCGTGGGTTATTGTTTAAACGAAAATTACGAGTTACAGATGAACTTAAACAAATATTACATAAGATTATCAAGCTGATGTTAAATTCAACATGATTAATTACACATGCCTCCTTTATATTGCATCAAAGTCAGAACTAAGCTCGTATATCAAGAGTAACGCCAAAAACAATGACATTTGACGGAAGGATCTGGTTACAAAAAAAAGGTTTGAATCTGCATTAAAAAATGTGAAATAACAAGAAATTGTGTAAATAAAACACCCGTTTTAAATTATAAATAAAAAGATATTGACAATGGTTAAAAATAATACAAGGTCGCTTGTACATAATATAAATAATTGAGGGTCATTAAAAGGTAATAAATATTGGATGTGTATAATGTTCCTGTGAATTCCGGAACGCTAGTGTGATTAAAAATACAGTTAAACTTCTGTTTTCGCCATAAATTAAAATAAACGAAGCAAGAGTTTTGTCTAAATAGGAAGGGATGGGTCCGTTATTTCTGCCTACTCCAGCCGGGAAACGGCTAGATGGCTAAAACATATACCCAGGGTTGGCCTATCTAAAATTGTACGGAACAAGTCAACTAAAAAAACTTGCTTCAAATTCCGCTGGTTAGGTATATTAAATTTACATTTTTTTAGATAAAGGTGTTGAATTATTTTATTCAATACTAGCTTTCCCGACAGACGTTGGCCTGTGTTCCTTACAATAAATATTGAATTCAAATTTGTATAATGTTAAGCTTGTTACCTTTTAACCAATGTCAAACAGATGATCGATGCATCTGTTTCAAATCAAATTCAAATATTTTTATTGAGAGAATAAAAAAACAATTTATACATTTCAAATCATGTAGGTATTTTCCATGGATATTTTGTAAATTGCACCAACTATCAAATAACTGACACTTCCTGTCAAACTTTCATTTAATTTCAATTTTTCAAAAATATAAAATACTAAGAAGGTACCTACTTAGAGTTTTCTTTGATTTTCTAATTTTCAGTGATGCAATGACCACGGAAAATGGCTCTCCATTTCTATACATAAGAAAGATACGAAACAGAGTGGCTGGTATTTCGACCTATTCCTTCGAAAGGGGTTATACTAGATCTCATTTGCAATAATTTTCTCTAATTCCAATATTTTGACCTAAAAACTGATGAATGAAAAAATGGTAGGAGAAAATTTCGAAAAACTTACACATAAGTCTTTTTTTTTAATGACAAGTCAGTTTTTTCTTTTTTAATTTCGATTATCGGCGTAGGTAGGCAATTGATAAACATTCCGAAAAGGTATAAATTTTGTCTATTATACTACAGCTTTGGTAAATAAACGTTCATAAGCTCTCAGAATAGCAGTAAGTATACGAGGAATAGAGAGGTCGCACTGTATTTTGTTTATAGTTTCTTGTATGTAATCAATTCGCTGTGTTACCCATCTTAAAACTAACGGTGAAATGTATATTATAATATCGTTGTTATTATTATGAGCTGAGCTGTGGTATTGTGTGAAGATATTTGGGTCAGGCTAAATTGTTATGTAGCCCAGTTGTATGAAGGTCAATAGCAAGGTGTATTTCATTATAATACCTGATGCCCAAGTAGTATACAAGTCTAGGAAAGATTGTCAAGAGGTTATATAGCCTTCTAAACTTATTTTTAACCGAACCGTGCGCAATGTAAACATTCTTTGAACCTATAATAAGTACCTACTTCTACAACTGTTTACCATCTTACAGTCCTTACCTCAACTAGATTCTAGGGTGATTAAACGAAACCAGTTTTGGATTGAGTTTTGTAGTTTGTGTATTGGGTGAGAATGCTGTTCCCGATAAGTTGCATCAATTCTAAAGGATACAGGATACAGGTTTGAAGCAGCAGATTATAAGGACGTTTTTGAAATAGGTATGTTTATAGGCATACGTCATTAACTTCTCCATGTGATGGGTAAATAATTTATTTTTTTACCAATCACTTCGTATCCCGTAAGGGGTAGGCAATGAGAATGGACCTCCACTCCCTCCTATCCAAGCACATTTCTTTCGCTTCTTCCACCAACATACCATTTTTCATACACCTCTCCTATTTCTCTTACCTTCTTTTGACCTCGCCTTCCTTGAAGACGAAATCGATTTATTCGATCCACGTCATTCTCGGTCGTCCACGCTTTCTTACACCTTTTCTTTCAGCCTTATGAATTCTCTTTGTCATTATGTTTGCATCGATTCTTTCCACATGCCCAAACCATCTCAACTCATTGACTTTCATTTGTTTCACAGCACCAACTTCCCTACCACATTCCTTCTTAATATTCTCATTCCTTCGATATCCCATATAATTTTTCCACATATGACTGAGAACATTCTCTTTGTAATGCAAAAATTATATTAAAAACGAAATATTTTTACGACTAACCTTGGTAGGCTAGTAGGTAATCTTGGCACTATCTGAAGAAGCGGACACGAATTCGATTCCAAAACTGCAACAAGTGAATTCAAAATTTGTAAAGATACCATTTATTGGTATGCGAAATAATTAGGTTTCGAAATTTCGTTCGTTGATGTCTAAACTATAGAACATTACATTGGACTGTTTCCGCAAAGAAATTACCTACACCAGAATCGACTGAGGATTATAGAAAATAAATTAATTGTGGATGACGATTCATTTGTTTTCTGAATTATTTTGATTATTATTTGTAAATAGGTACTTTTGTATAGTCCCTTTACTGACACACCGATCCATCCATTGCAATTTAAATAATCGTTTTAACCGATTGCATGTTGTTGTTATTTCTTTGTGTTTGTAATGTAATTTGCTGTATTTAGTATAATTTTATTTATGACTAATAATTATTGTTGACTATTTGTCATCACTGTCTCCACGTTAATTACGCAGTGCATGGCTTTTCATAGCTGATTAAATAAATGCCAAACAATTTTACCAACTTCAATATTTATATTGGATCTAATAATAATAATAAATAAAATTCACCTAATAAGATAAAGGAATAAATATATGGGACAAGATGGTAATAATGAAATATTTTGACAGCAATCCTCGAGTGTTTTTTTGCCATTCACGTACCTATTAATATTATCTGCCACAACAACATCTACATGGTCATTTCATCAAAGAACAAGTTTATTATAACTGTGCGTATTTTTTTTTGTTATTGGTATCCCCATCACAGATGACTCTATTATACCGCTACGTTACAGGTTACCGCTTTTACCGGTATTTTTTTAGAGCATCACCCAGAAAAGCGTACTTTTGCCGTAGCCGGTACTAAATAATAATGAGCGTTTATTTTAATAACGTACAATCCTACCCGGAACCTTACAATCTTTATAAAGGAACATGCCTACTCCAAGAACCAGTTTGAAAGATATCTTTGGGTCATCTTTGAGGATGAACTTAGAGTGGTCAAGAAGTGCTATCAATTATTATCAATCAATCACATTAGTACATCACTGGATAGTTGAAGTCGCGTTTTGTATCCAGACTAACGCCACCTTGAGTTAGACATTAGATTGATCAATGGCACTGAATATTGACTGAGCATGACGAAAAATCTATAATGGACAGTCAAATGTGGTGATAATATACCTTTAATTGAGATCTATGATCTCTTCTAGGATATCAGCGAAGCCAGGTTGATTAAGATTAACAAGCATCGCTAACTGGGAGTTGCTCCTCATAGAGGATCTGATGGAGGTCCCATAAGGGTGTTGTATAAGAACCCCTTCGATAGAAGAAGTGTTGAAAGATCAAGGCTACAATGGTCGGATGCTGTTGTAGCTGAATGTCGAGTTCTGGGTAGTGCTAACTGAAAAGTGGCAGCCATTGATAGATCATGATGGCGAAGCTCCTTAGAGGCAGCTAAGATCCACCACGGTTTGTAACGCTAAAGATGATGATGATCAATCAAACGATTAAGTTGTAACAATTAAAAATGTGGAAGGAAAGATGATAATCCCGTAGGAGATAGTACTAGATCCCACAATTTAGCTAGGTAATTGTTTGATCTTTTGCGAATGGTGTGGGAGCAGCGAAATAGAGAGGAATAACAGAGCAGGCGTTTTGCAATTCCTTCCTCTGGAAATAAGGAAAAAAAGGAGTGATCTTGACTATGAGCGCAGACAGTGAAAGTCATTATCTACGACAGCAAGCTCAGAAAATTTGTGGAAATCCTCAAGCATATCCATAATGCAATAATAAAGACATACCGGATGCTTTAACAATTTGCAAAAAAGTCATTCTAATATATTTTAATCTTGACAATTTAATGCGATTAAACAATTGGATTGATCTAGATGTTCCGCAATACTGTCCAAAATTTACAGAAAAAGACGTTTGTTTATTTCATTGGATGTCACTAAGAAGAATACTAGTGTGTTATGGACAGTCAATAGTTTTTCAAATACTTTTTCTGTGTGTCCAATTACGTTTGTTACGAATGTTTTTTCCTGCTAACACTTTGGGACCTTCACTATATTCTGATGGTGCAAATGGCACCTTGCTACATTTCTCCTTTGAGCACAGTGTATCCCAAATGTAAGATTCTCCAAAATGGTCACTTTTTGGGTTGGATTGGACAACAACTCTCACTTAAGAACCCTAATGTTACATACTGGACCTGTCGGTTCATATTGTTTTTAGAATTATGTGATGCAACCATACTATTTCGATTGAAACTCTATGATTCCTCTCTATTGCTGCCCAATAGCACAAGCAGTGGGGCTAGTACGAGTTTTATGGACAGCTAATTGCACAAAAATAAGCGTGCAATCAGTGTTCTAAAATCAAACGATCGAATCATTCGATCATTTTAGTATGAAATTTTTTCGAAACTCTTTCGATGATCGAATATCGAAACGATATTTACCTATACTAGGGCTACTGTTGTCGAAGTTAAAGAACTTGGAGAACAGGTGATATTAATAATCTTAACCTTGGGATCAAATGCACATACAAAGGTATTGCTCAATGGTCACATCCACAATATAAGATCTAGTGATATTTACAATATTAAAAAAACCCGTCTGGTGTTTCATGGTTTAGCTTTCTCTTCAGCCTCTAAGTAATATTCTATCGCATGGCATACTCGTAACGATGTCTGTACTTGTGATTTATTTACTACATGTCTTCCACTCTCTAGTGGGATTTCCCTACATATGGAATAACCTTACAAGGTTAAGTGTATATTTTAGGATCTATTATGAAATATACATAACACTACTTGGATATTGAGACAGCGAGTCCAGAACACAGTATCCTTTTTTGTTCTCTCAGAAGATGAATCCCCTACTTGCACACTTGTTTCCCAATTAGATCATCCTCTTCAGTTCTATGTATTTCTCAAAGTCCAGCATTTGGAGGAGATCTAGGTATCAAACATGATGACTAACTTTCGACAGAAGTAGCTCATTGAAGATCAAGAAAGACCCTCCACCACCCGAGTATTACAGGAATTTGGAGATTCCTTTTTTCTCGCATTATATAAAGTCAAGACGGGACTCCGACATCGCCGTAGGGGTCCCACATCGGAGTGAATCCCGTCCGATATTTTAGACCGTCAAAACTTATTCAATGTCCCATAACTATAAGATCTTTTTTTAGAAGAAAAATGAAAAAAAAATGTACGTTCATGTTTCTAACAAATTATCCATCATCGTTCAGAGGATATCACCATCAGCGCAAAGGCGAAAGCTGATGGTGTTATATTGTAATTTTGTAAAAAAAAAAAAAAAAAATATCTGGAGTAGGCAAAACCTCCGCCTCTCTATGCTTTGCCCAAAATTGAGGAGGGTTTCAAAAATTGACCACCAATTTTCTACAGAATCAGCATAACAAAATAAAAAGAATCACGTTTCTTTGTATATAAAACCCTAAAAGGTTTTGGTAGTAAGGAGACTTACTAGAATCATCCAGACTCTGTCGTATTTGGAACACGACCCCAGAAAGGTTATGGATTGATGTACGGCATCGCGAATCGTCAGTAAGAAACCAGAACCTATATAATCTGATATTATAAAAGAATTGTTTGGATATACACAACCGAAGAAAGCTGTGGTAAAAATTCATTGGTAAGATATTATGATGTAGATATGCAGGACTGGCACACATTTGAGCAAATTGTGGGTAAAAAGAACTTTTTATAAGGTCAATCATCCTACCTCTTGAATAAAAATGATCTTAATGACTAGCTTCTGCTAGTTACTTTTCCAGGACGGCCATATCGAAACCATTTAAGTTTAACTAGTGGTCGACCAGTGTTTAAAATCCGACCATAACTTATTTAAATTATAAGTTTGAACATAATATTAAGGTTCCACTGTCAAGGAATGAGCGACCGCTATATCAAAATATTCTTTCAAAAACGTGGTTACGTTGAATTTGAAATGTCGATATGTATGTTAAGTTTTTTCAATCATTATCAAAGACAAACAATATTAATCTATGCTCGATTTATATTCCACCATTGCCAGCTCCATGCACCTTCCATTTGAATATAGCTTTCATTTAACATTTTGTTTCTATGAAGTTGTGAAGTCTGATGAGGAAGTGTGTGCGAGTATCAAATACATAACATTACAGTAGTGTTGGTAATGTTTTTTTATTGATTAAATCTTTTATTATGCATAATAAAAAAAAACATTCGCCTTCTTTATATAAACTATAAGTGTGCGAAATTCCATACTCCTCCGTCCGCGCAATTTTCGTAAAAATAGTCACGTCACAAAGTTTCCTTTGCGTATTTATATATCTAATATAAAAATGGAGAGATATTTCCCGATGTCATCGCATCACTCCTAAACGGCTGGACCGATTTCGCTAATTCTTTTTTGTCGTGTAGGCTTTTATCAGGAGAAGGTTGTTTTGAAAGAAAAAAATTAAGTTTGATAGAACATCTATTGAAATTATATGGTTTGAAACAGATGCATCGATCTAAATTACATTGGTTAAAAGAGAATAAGCGTATCATTATACAAATTCGAATTCAATATTCATAGTTAGATCACAGGACAACGTCTGTCGGGAAAGCTAGTAGATAATAAATTACCGCCCACCTTTTAGCTATCAAATTATTTACACCGGCATGCCTTCTTCCAATACACGTTTATGACACATTCTCAACGCATTAGTCATGATTTCTGTGCTCAGTTTAACTTTCTTTTTTTAAATTCTTGTCGTGTTAACGGCGACGACTCACTTAAGTTTAGTTATGTATGCGCGACAAGCAATTAATATTGACAATGCGCGGAACCGTTCTGACGAGAGATAAGGAAAAAAGATAAAATTCCAAGTAAAAGCGATAGCGTTTTTTTGGTACCTACGCAGATTCAAGTTCTACTTTTAAAGTAGTATTCCGGAACATCTTTTGAATATTTGAAATAGAGCGCAGATACGAGTTTCGAAACTGTCTATTGTTCGCAGTTTGGCGATATTGAAGACTCGGTTCGACTCGAAAATCGGCGGCTGAATCCCTAGGCTGTTCTACTAACCTCTTCATTAATCTTCAAATGTGTACGAACCTTCTTACTTAAAAGCAAAGCACGTGAGATCAGCAGGGAACTTCCACGAACCACGGCGTCCTAATAAGCAGTAAGGATGACAGCATTGCTGCAAAACAGTAGGTATCCACGAAGATTGAGCGTGGTAGAGGGCCCAATGCCCAAGTGAGATCACAAAGGAGTGTCTTGTGTTAGACAATATAAAAGCTTTGATATGAAATTTGAGTAAAATCCCGCAATTGGTCGAACTTAATATCTCGTTGTCGGACACGAAATATGACTCTTGTAGAAAAGTTAACGCACACGAAATAAGACTAATGTGAAAATGTCTCAAAGCTGGGAATATGGGTGTATAGAGATAAAAAAAAAACAAAATCTGATGACAACGAAATTTTATCGAATCGAGTCGACGAAAGCCATGATCGAAAACGACAACAACACTTGTAAAAGTATCCGAACTGCAGGTCGTTGTCATACTATATCCGGATGACGGATATCCACCTGCCAACTAAAGGTACTCGAGTTCGCGTCCGGGTTCGTATTGCTCATATTATTCCGAATAAGGAAGCTTTCTTTTCTTAATACTAAATGATGACGCTAAAATCAGCGTAACACTTATGGACGAAATTAGTTTTTAGTTAGTGGCTTGTATAAAAAGGCTATTTTATTATTGATGGTTGATTTTGTAATTCAGTTCAGTTTAAAGTTCATTATGTTCATTAAGTAAAAAAATATTTATATTTAACGTTTTGTCGATATTAAAATAAATATTTTTATATACTCGATAAAATCAATCAACACAATCAATCTTGGAGCCTTAAACAAGGTAGCGCACACCTGTTTATGTTTTCCCAGAAAAAACCATACACTAATATCAATATAATAATATCATTCAATTTTCTTTAAAAATATAAGCACATTCTTGATACGTGTAGACTGTGTAAAAAAACTTAAATTTAGTTTTAATGAAGAATAAACGCCAAAAAATATCCTAATAAAATATAATAAGTATAGTGAATTTGATTATTTCGTATATTTTCTCACAAAAATATCCGGGGCACTTATCATAAAAATTTAACATACTCTTTGATACTATTAAATAAGATTTTCCAAAGCAATACGTTGATATCGTAAAGTGATCACACTGAAACTGGCTTCGAAACAGCAATAAAAAACGTTCTTCAGCTCGCAGATATTCAAATTCAACATACACAATTATTATTAAAATCAAAATTGAAATTATTTAATACATTTACAAAATATATTTCTTACCTTTTTGTGAAACAATTGAAGAAGAAGAAAAAAAACCACTTGATTTATTCTATTTCCAAAAAACACTGCACAACTTCAAAAACTTTTTGTCTTTCAAACACAAATCAACGTGAATAACTTTAAAATATATTTTATAAGTATTCAAAATGTACTTTTATTGTGATACTAATAAATGATACTGGTGAATGTATAAAATACTATCATAAAATTGAAGATTGTTATTTTATGTCGGAGAAAGTTGCTCTTGTGAGTCGGCGAAGACACCACTAACTTAGTACAAAGTAAAATATAAAATGGTAAGACTTCTGCCTTGAACTTGGGTATATATACCGTGACCCACTTTTTAACCAGTCCCCTACAGAGGAGCATTCACATTGTCCAAACTTTTTTATTCTATTTTTAAATAATTTTTCGTCTATTTGTTTTATTTTGGTCTTAGCTATGTACTATGAATTCTCTTCTATTATTGTGATATTATGGTTGTTTCTTTTATTTTCTAACGTTGTGAATTTGTAGTCAGTGAAAGGCTTTTTAAATTAAGTCTTGCTTAAAAAATAAATAATAAGTATTTAAGAAACTTTCTTAGTCACCTGTGACAATGCAGGACCTGTGCCTGCGAAACTATAGTCAGGGTATTGAATTGGTGGAAAAACAAACAAATCCATTGTTTTATTTGAATTACCTTATTTAAAGAATTCCACCAAGAATGCATGTTGAATTCGTTTATTTTGTATAAAATATTTTGTGTATCCCATGAAAAAAAACCTTTATTTTTTATTAATGCAATATTAGTTATTTTGTTGAACAATCAATTAATAGTCCTTTACAAAACACCAGACTAAGAGGTCGATTCTGTAACAGTTACAACGATATTGTATAATAAATTGAAATATGTGAGGTTGTTTATACCAAGTGATGTCCAAATGTCAAAATTCAGATAATGGCCGCTTAATTTAGAAATAAAACGAGTTTATGATAGAAATAAACAAAGTTGAATGATAACAATTAATAATAGTATTCTTACTGGTGAAAATAAATTATTGTATCTTTTTAGAATATTGAGAATTTTTTGTGGCAATATTTCTGGTATCCTCTTAATGTGGCATATTTTTTGGTATCCTAAAATTTTATCAGGACCGTCTCAGCTGCTGCTGCAATTGGTCTAATATTGCGTCATTCTAGAGAAATCATTAACATTTTGTCAAAATCGGCAGTTCAAACGCTTTATTTTTTTATAATAAATTAAAGAGAATTCCAAATTTTGGGATATTTTTACTGAATCGATATCTAACAATGTCTACACGCTCGGTCATTTTTGTTTAAAATCTAGAAGTCATTTTATATCCCATCTAAATTAATTACTTTTTGTAAGGTTTGTGTATTCACATAGTGAAAGGTCATTTAATTTTGATGATTAAAATGATAATACAGTTGCACTTTCACAAAAATTTTATGAATCTCGAGTGTTTTCATCCGACTCGTGCAGACATTGTCAAGAGACTGCGTGAGTCGGACGAAAGCGCTCGAGATTTTTAAAAATTTTGTGAAAGTTCAACTGTGTTATCATTTTAATCATTAACACATATGTGTTTGGTATGTATCATTATACTAACTTTAATTATCAGAATAGCATTTCACAGAAAGAAAATTTCAATATAGTCGCGTCAAATCCGTGTAATAAATAGATTAGTCGGCGTGTTCTTTTTTGTCAATTTTTTGGGAAACGGCATTCAGGTGAAAGTCATTAAAAAGGAAGGTCTATGCAGAAAGATGTCATATTTACTTCCGTTCTTAGCATATTTGTGAATTCACGACACAAGTCACATTAGGCGGGAATGGAAAATGCCACAAGCATAAAAACCATGAAAAGTTTTTTTTTTAAATTTATTCGATGTAGAAGTATCTTACGTGTGATTCCTCCGCACACACCAGCAATACGTTTACTTTGCACCTCTGCCGACAAGTCACCGCGAGAAAGTGTTTAGAATCATCGTATCGACGAGTAATTCTACCCAACGCATCTGCACCTGCCCTTGTTGTGCACGTCTCACAAATTCTACTATAAAATCTTTCCAGTAGGCTCGGTTGTGATTTTTTTTTACTGAAATAAAATCATGAACGTTAAGTCCGGGTTCAATTCCCGACTGAGTCATTTAATTTCCTGTATATAAAAATAGTTAAAAGCATAATTATTCCACTTATTTATACGTCATAATTAGGTATTTTGTAAAACACTTTCTACGGCATTCCTTAAGGGTAGGCAATATTATTATAAGATTTAGATTTATTTTTTTTCATCTTCTTCTTCCTACACTCTCCCAGATTATCGTCGTCGGATGCTGGGGTCAGCTTTTCTCGTCCCAAGGCTGTGTTTTCTATGTTTCTTTCTTTCCCTTTCTGAGAACTTCTTTGGTCTCCCTCTGCAAGAATGACGGAGAATATCCACCGAGAGGTAGGGTGTGATTTGATGATCAAGTGTTTTCACCCAACTGATAGTGTGGGAGGAGACTATTCATATTTCCACTTAGGGACATAGGGAGGTAACAAAAGACCTCTAGAGCGCTCGATCTTGCGCAGACTTTGAAACGTCCTACACACCATGTCCAAATCCGTCAGCTCTGCTTCGAAGAAATGGAAAATGGTTTGAGAGGGTCTTCCTCGTCGTCGCAATCCTAAAGGAAGAACAGTAGGGCTATTCTCGTAATCAATCGCTTTTAAAAATCACTTAACGATAAGATTAAGACACGATCGCAAGCAGTCGTATTCACAAAACTATCGGAATCTAATCATAATCCTATCTTGAACTGGATCATTTTCATACTGATATTTCAAACATAACGAATTTTCAAGATATCTACTAGATATCTTGTTTTGTGAATACCAATCCGCCATTTTATGATTGTCAATCAAGATAAGAGCGTATTAAGACTGCTACGAGAATAAGGGCACAGAGCTCTCCTCGGCAAACTGTTATTACAATAACGGAAGGAGTGATGGGCTCGTGCCTGCGTATAGCGTCTTTCGTGATGCAGTGGTACCATATTAAACCCAAAATTCTTCTGAAGCACTTTGTTTCAAACGCGTAGATTACATATGTATGACCAAATTATTATCTTTCTCCCATTGTCAGTTGACCTTCACTTAAAATCACAACCAAAGTATATTCATCAGCTGTCTACATGGAGTCTTCTTCTTACCTTCTTGTCTATGGCTATAGGTAACTGTGTACTTCTTCTTACCTTCTTGTCTATGGCTATAGGTAACTGTGTACTTCTTCTTACCTTCTTGTCTATGGCTATAGGTAACTGTGTACTTCTTCTTACCTTCTTGTCTATGGCTATAGGTAAAATGTGTACTTTGACAGGTTCGTCAGTCCATGCACGGAATCAAATACATAAAAATTTTCTCCAACTTTCTTGAAGGTCCGCGATCTATGGCGTCACGTACAAACAAGAAAATATTATTTAAAAAGTTATAGGGAGTGGGAGTTGGTGAAAAAAAGGCTATTATTCCTCTCATCAAAGTTCCAGAGATCATTTTACACTACATACCTACATATAACTAGCTTTCCCGACAGACGTTGTCCTGTAGTCCTTACATACTATGAATATTCAATTCAAATTTATTTAAAAGCATGATAAAAATGACTCTCTTAACCAATATCAATCCGAAGGATGCATCTGTTTTAAGTCACATATTTTCCATCCGAATTCTGTCAATCTTTCCAACTATCAAACAACTGCCAATTTGTGTCAAACGAAAATTTGATTTCAAAATTAGATATGTTCACCTTTCGCATTTTATGTAATTTATAAAAAATGCTCTTCAATGTTAAAAAAATTGAAAAATAATCCATAAAATATCTATGTGCCAATATTTTAATGTCAATGATTGTCAGGTAAATAAAAATGGAGTGTCTCTAGAATTTTTCACAGAATGCGTTGTTGTATCGAAATTCGTTCCATACTAACTTTAATGTTATATTATTTGCTATAGGTACATTTTTCGATGTTTTATTAGTTATTCTGTTAACCGGAGCGGAGAAGAATCCAATAAACAAAAAATGATACATATCTGTTCAGCCGATCTCGAGTTATAAGTGTTCGAACTAACCCGACTTTAGATATCGTCGCAGGAGAGCTGACAGATATAGACATTGAGGTACTAAATTTTGCAAGATCACGTTCAGTGAGGGCTCGTAATATGTAAAAGAGGACAAAATTGAGTTTATAAAAAGAAAAATGTAAAATCAAAACATGGCAATAGAAAAAAAACTCCGAACATCCACCTCCACGCATGATCCATAAAGTATGCGCTATACGTACCGAGTATACCGACATCGGTAATCTAATTATTTTTTTTTATTAATGAAAAATATATACAAATACAGATATATAGGTATCTACATAAAAACATATATAACAAAAAAAATGTGAATTTTATATGCCCCATTTGAAGTTAAAAACTTGTGTATGTGTATGGGACGATATAGGCGCTTACTTCAAATCAACAGGTCCCTGGTTCGATTCTCGCAGGCGAGTCCGAATTTAAAAGTGTTTTTCACTTCAAACTTTTTCCTGGAGTTGGTATGTCTTAGAATGGAAATTTCGCTGGCTATACTGACACTTATTTAATTATCCAATCCAAACTCCCTTTAGACCCCACTTAACAAGAGCTCTCCATTGCGCTCGATCTTGCGCAACGTTAATGACCTCCTCCCACACCATGTCCAGATTCCTCAGCTCTGCTTCGAAGGAGCGGAACACAGTATGAGAGGGTCTTCCTCGTCTCCGGGACCCTGATGGGAGGAAGAACAGCGCTCTCCTCGGCCAACTGTCATTCGGCATCTTAACACATGTCCCAGCCAACTCCATCTCCTCCACATAATAAAAGAGGTGATGGGCTCACGCTGGGTGCGCCGGCGTATAACGTCGTTCGTGATGCGGTGGTACCATCTTATACCCAAAATTCTCCTGTTTCGAATGCAGATACTTTTTGTGCCTGGGCCAGAGTCAGGTGCCAGGACTCACACCCATACAGGAGAATGGGCAACACACACGCATCAAACAGTTTACATTTCGTCTCGACACTAAACGCCGACGCCTTCCATATAATATTCCATTAATTATAGAAGTGTTTATTCGTTTATTTATTTATTAAATGCATGTTCTATAATCATTTTTTCAAATTTCTGAAAAATATTTTTTTTTGAGATAGCGCAGTTTTCATCTAGAGGTGCGATATATTGCAAAAGTTTTTGAATTTAACCATTTTTATTTTTAATGCGGTATCCAATCTACGCTTACTAACATCAAACGTCAATATGACACTGTCCCGCTGTCATTATTCCACTACTGTCAATGAAAGAGACAAGCATAAAATACTTTGTAGTAGTTTTTCTTTTCTAAGAAAATTACTTATCAAACCATACGATTTTTGGTAATTAATATCATCAAGGAGCCTGTCAAATCTTGGATAGTTGAATCCTGGAAAATTATTTTCTAAACACTGTCTATTTATTTATTTTTTATATTAGGTAGTTAATATTTTGTTTATGCTAGTAAAAGGTCCTACTGACCTTATTTTGTAGATATTTAGGAATTCTCTCTTTGAGTGTGATAAAATAATTTATTTGTTTTAATTTAAACGTAAACAAAACATTGTCACGATGTTTATGCAAAGGCTGATTCGCTATATTTAAATATTTTTAAATAAAATTTATTTGTCATAAAAAGAAGAAAAATATTATATAGGTATATATACCATCATTTAAGTTTTTTTTAGAGCCTTAGAACTATAAATCCAGGAATTGTCATCATAGAAATCACATAAGAGATTATGAAGACTTTTATGATAAGGCGACTGGTTCATATCCGGCTTGATGGACCAATTTTTTTGTTTATTAAAACATCAAACCTGAAATGGAAGATGGATAAATAATGATGTTGAAAAAAAGAACTTAGCTGTTGGTAGGTACCTATATTGTTGTTTTCCACTCATGGTAATTAGTCTTTCTCATACACAAACATTTGTGCGAATTGTCTACTAAATACAATAATACGTGAAGGAAAAACTTTGTGACCATAAATAGGAAAATTGCGCGGACGAAGGAGTATGAAATTTCGCACACTTATAGATTATATATAGAGAAGGAGTGGCGATTGCTAATATTATATTTTTTTTAATCATGCATAAAAAATAGTTTAAATCATTAAAAAAAAACACTACGCATGCACACTGCTATAATGTTATGTTTTTCATACTCACACTCACTTCGATGTATTTGACATAATTTGACACAGATCTTTTGTTTATCTGTGGTCAAGTCAAATTAAGAATAGTTTAATATTTTTCTGTATTAAATAACCATATAAAAAACTTTTAACATGTCAACATTTCAAACTTGACGTATCCATGTCGTTATTTTTTTTTTAGAAAATTGTGAAATAGCGCTTCTCAGTTTTTGTCAAAGCAATCTTAATAATGTTCAAACTTATAATCTTAATTAGTTATGGTCGGTTTCGAGTACTGGCCGACCACTAGTTTAATATAGTTATGGTCGAATTTCGACCACTGGTCGACCTCAAGTAATTGATTAATTTAAAATCTGTTTACGTACAAGTAGTGATCACACTAAGCCAGCCTTCGAAACTGTAATAATAAGATGGGTGTAATCCCAATATACACATGTTTAAATTTAAAAATCCCACAGTCTCACATTACGTTCTCAGCCCATATTACTACGTCCTCACAACGCCACTAGCGTGGCCCATGATACCCCCGCTTTTATCATATTAGTTCAGACAGTATGTCGCTAATGAACACCAAAAAAAAAAACACCATGTACATTGATGGTCGAATAATTGTGTTGATATTTGATACATAGAAATTACACTTGCTAACGGGACTCTATATGAACCAATTCATGTCACCTTGTTAGCGTAAGAATATCAAACACGCATAAGTACTGCAAAGGCGGCGATACACATGCCAGTAAAATGGGACAGTAGCTTGCATGCCTGTTAATGGCATGTAGAAGTTACTGGCGCGATGTGAATACATTTGCAAGTTAAACATGCATGCAATTTACGTCCTTGCATGCCTGTATACACAAGCTAGCCACGAGACAGTACCTACATATCCCAAATCACATGCAAAACACTCGAGATTTTTGCAATGGAAAACATTCGAAGTGAATTAAATTTCATCGTATTGCAATTAGCAGTACAATGTGTGGCTAATTTAATGAAAGAAAAAAAGAAAAGTAAAAGAAAACGGATTTGAATGAAATATTGGATTAGCAGAAGGGAAGATTTTGGAGTAGTCAAGTAGTTGTCTGCTTACAGAAATGCGACAAGAAGATATAGATGGTTACAGAAACCATTATTTAAGAATATTGCCAGAAAAATTTGATGGATTGTTAGGAAAAATTGCGGATAAAATAAAAAAGAAAGATACTCATATGCGAAATGCTATTTAACAGGTCAGCTACTGGCATGCACCGCACGTACCTGTCGTCACACGTGCAAGTTTCGTAGCCCCCCGCATACCCGCCGCGTCCTCTTCCTCATGTGGCATGCCAGTAAATCAAATGTTGTGCGATCTACTGGCATGCCAGTTAGCTTATACACATGAAGCTGGGAATACACATGCCTGTAGCTGGCATGCAAGTGTGCCAGCTACAGGCATCTGTATTCCCAGCTTCATAGTAGGTGGCATGTGCAAGGAGCTGGCATGCAAGTGTGCCAGCTACAGGCATCTGTATTCCCAGCTTTATTCAGCGTTAGTTGGTATAGTTTCATTGCACACTCAATCCAAACAAAATCCAAATCTATAATATAAAAGAACACTTATAACTCGACGAGATCGGGTGAACAGTCGGTTTATTGGATTCTTCTCATCAGGGTTATTCTCGTAGCGCTTGAATTGCAATCTAGTTGAAAAGATATCTTAAAGGGCGGCTCGGATAAGGATCGGACCAATCAGAGAGAAAGAGGGAGTGTCATGATCGTTCCACGATTGGCTACATCGTATTGTAGCTCGTTTCGAAACAGTTTCAAATAACCTGTGACCATAAAGGGCGTGCCCCTTCGAAACATGTCAGGTACAATAAATTTGTGGAATAGTTAAAAAGTTTTTTATTTAAATTTGATTAACACAATAATTATTTAAAGTTCCGGATACCATTTTATTTTTCGGCTCAAAGCGGCAATAAAAACAATATTATTTTGAATAAGGTTTACCCCTATTCTATGTTTCCGTGACATTTACGCTGGCGTGAATTAACAATTTTTTTTATGGAAACGTGAATAGTTCCCCTACAGAATACTTCGAAAAGCTCCGCAGCCCATACAAAATATTCATGAATTGTGAGTGAAATTCGGAATATCTTCGGAATTGAGTAATAATATCTCTATTGACTGAATTGCGTTGATTGCCAAGGCTTGGATTGCTCTGCAGTGAGTTTTTATGTTTAAACATAAGCCTTACATATTAAAATTATGGGAATTTCTTTATCCTACTTGAGAATTCTTATATAAATTGATTCGCCGTAATACGTCTTGTTTACCAGCTCATTCATTGATATGGTAGCACTGCGAATGTTTCCGTCTATTGTTTTAATTGAAATGCAAACTTGTATTATGCGATTATCTCACACAATGCTTGAATCATCTTAATACAATCTTCTATAACACTACGGGTCATTTTCCATATTGCGATCCAAAGTGATTCCAATGTCAAATTCAAATACCTATTCAAAACGAATTTTCATACGAATATTTTTTTTTTAATTTTAGAACAAATTTTGAAACAGTTGAAAAGAGATCATTTTTTTAAATTTTAGAACGAAAAGAGGTACTTACTTAATTAAACTTATTTTCATATTTAGGAGAATATTTCTCAATATTATATACAGTTCCTTCTTGGCTTAACTGGCATGACAGCAGTCATGTATTTGGCGCCAGGATATGACTATATCCAATTTTGTTAATGTCTCATCTTACTGCCTATATTGGCTTTGTGGCTGGGACATGTGTTAAGGATGTGTTGGCCGAGGAGAGTGCTGTTCTTCCTCCCATCAGGGTCTCGAAAACGTGGAAGACCCTCTCATACCGCATTCTGTTCTTTCGAGGCAGAGCTGGAGGGATCTGGATATGGTATGGGAGGACGTCATAAACATTGATTTACGGTCAAAAAACCTTCAATGCCAGAAATCAGAACTAAAACAGCACAATGTGCGATAAATACGCTTTTGTAAACAAAATGAGTTTGTTTTATTTCACAGTAATGAGGGCAGCACAAAAAACATTTCTTTGAAGAATTATTTTTACAACAAATGTTTGTTCCGGTTGAAAAATTGTTATGAATTTGACCCGTCGATCTTAACAATAATTAGTTTTTCCATGTACAAAAACAAAAAAGTTACAAGTTCTCATTTTCTACCATTATGTGCTTATAATCTTCAAAAGCTAATATTTAGTTCGGAGTCAAAGGGCACAAAGGGTCACCCCAAATCGATTCCAATTAGATGTAAAACTAACTCGTTATGTACCTAGATGCAGAACCCATTCCTTGCAGACAATAAAGCAATGTTTATGACGTCCTCCCACACCATAT
Source organism: Mystacides longicornis (assembly GCA_963576905.1). NCBI lineage: Eukaryota > Metazoa > Arthropoda > Insecta > Trichoptera > Leptoceridae > Mystacides > Mystacides longicornis. Next base: position 18,555,401 of record OY756437.1, read on the forward strand.
CCAGATCCCTCAGCTATGCCTCTAAGGAGCGGAACACGGTTCCTTGTCTTCAAACCCTGATCGGACGAAGAACGCGGCTTTTCGGCCAACTATCATTCTGCATCATGTGCCAGCAATGTCCACGTCCTCTCCACAATGGTGAAAGTGAAGGGAAGGCGCTGGGTGCGCCTGTGTTTAGCGTCGTTCGTGATGATGTGGTACCATATTATACCCAAGATTCTCCTAAGGCATTTCGTTTCGAATGGGGAGACTTTTTGTGCCTGGGTTTTGGTCAGGTGTCCGGACTCGCACTCATATAAGAGAGTGGGCAACACACACGCATCAAACAGTTTACATTTCGTTTCGACAATAAAAGGCGACGCTTTCAATATTTTGGTTATGTTGTAAAAGACCAGCTAACCTCCACGCTGAGATTGGTTGGAAGGGAGGATGACTGGGAGTCGCAGGCTGCGGACAGGGACGGTTGGAGAGAGTTGATTGCGGGGATTCGCGAGGTTCCAGCGCGCAGAGTGCAGTGCGACAGGGATAACGAAGTGACCGAGTGCGCAGTGTGTGGCAGGATCATCAAGTCCAGAATTGGTATGTTCAGCCACATGCGTACTCATAAGTAGCTGCCGTCTAAAAGCTGAAAACCATTGCTCGTGTTGAGAGTTGGGAGCTACAATATGTTGTAAAAGGCACAACTTGCCATACCGATACGCATCGGGACCCCACCCCGAGGTCACCAGTGGTGGTAATAGTTGCTCCCAGGTACTTGAATTTATCCACCCGGGAGACGTGGTGACCGTCGGTGGTTATCGGCAGCCGTTTATCGAGGCAGGCATTAATTACCATGTGTTCCGTCTAACTGGCATTGACTCGAAGTCCAAGGCGTGCTGTTTCGTCGCAAAATCTTTAAGCACTGTGCTGTAATTCCTCTTACTCCTTGCATGGACTTTCTCAAGAGAAAGTCCTTGACATATATATAAAATTAGTCAATACACAGCCCTGTTTGACTCCCGGGGTGATCATTTAAACTTCAGTAGGACCACCTGGCGTTTCCATACACGGACTGCACCATTTTAACTATTTTCGGAGGTATACCGAGCAAGTATTTTCCATATTGATGGTGTATGTGGGCTGTCGAAGGCCTTTCCAAAATCAATGAAGCACCAAACGCTTGGAGAGTTAAACTTGATATGAGCTAGTTACTTTGGTGAATCAAAATGCTGTATAGAGATTTGTTTGAGAAACTCTGAGTCGCCACAGTTTTAGATTCGTTTAGGTTTGCAGCTGTAGGGATGTTTTGGATGTTTTAGATGAAAGACAATAGCTTAGGAATGTGTCAGGATACGCGCTAGGTATACACAAGGAGATAGATGCAACGTTGGGAATTTTTAGTTAATATCTGGGCAACATATGTTAGTTAGGTGGTACGTAGGCAAGGCGAGAGTGGCTGCTAGCTACCCTGAAAACAATAGACAGTCCCGGGTCCGCGTAGAGACAATAGGTGACCATCGCCGGCCGGACACGTAGGGTAACCGATCAGCACAGATGTTGTGAAGGCTTGGGAGAACCCAAGTTTGGTAGGTAGAGATTCGCGCCAACAAGAATTGGCGCGAAAATATTGTTATGGATTTGGTTTGATAGAGAAGAGACTTCGCGGATTGGATAGAGTGGTAGTAGGTACATATGTTGATATTAGAATGAATTATTGTCTCCAAATAAATATATGCTCAGGCAGGAATGAATAGATCGTAGGTAGACAAGTACGATAATGTTACATAGTAGGTATTAATGTTTGGTCATACGTTAGAATTAAATAGTGTCGTCATCAGAATAAATAACTAATGATTGATAGAATGGTTTTTAAGTGAGTAGGTTCATGACAATTATTGCAACGTAGAGTACATAGGATAATTGTAACGTAAGATAAAAATGTATGTACCTAGTATTAAGATTTTTTTTCCTAGCGCACACGTAAGAAGATAAACAAGGATGAAGATATCGGACGTCTCACTTACACACTGCACCCCGGAAGGAGAAAGGGACGAGGGATCAGAGATGTATTTAAAAAGGACTGCGCGCCGCGGTCAGTCTCTCAGAACGCTTATTCTCTTTTATCCGTCAGCCTCTATTAGGCTCTCCTTAGCCCTTATACGGTGACTCTGTTGGCTGGTAATTTGGACACACGGATCTACGCACACTGCACGCAACGGAAGGATATTTGACGACCACGATATTATTGAGACGCCCAGCGAGGATTGGAAGCCATCCACTTTTGAAGGACGACACGACGCTGTCATTGAAGGAAGGAAGATCGCCACGTTATTGACACCAGCCTTGCAGGAGACTAGGACTGGACTTCGGAGAAGAAGACGACATCACAGGACGGGAACTGACCGACCACGGAAGCCCCTGGATAACCCACAGAGAGGACCCAGCGTGAGGACACCGGACAGAAGACGCCGAGGGACCCACAGAGAGGACTCGAGTGAATTATAGTGTTAGTTAATAGTGATTCTGAGCTCAGAAAGGTAGTCGTCACTAGGATTTTTAAGGTCAGTAATTTTTATATGTCTGTAAAAAGCGAAAGCCCTCCCGCCGAGTAAAATTAATTATTAGTGTCCGCAACCCTTTGATTTTCGAGCAGCCGGAGCTCATAGAAGAAAGAAGACCGAAGTAGATGCCCTCCTTTTGATAATAAGGTGTCAGAGAAAAGATCACAAACTCTGGTGGATTGGGAGGGAAAGGGCGAAACGGCTATCGCTTAACCTAATTGATTGTTTGTATTATAAGAAAATTAATATCACAAGTACCTAACAATTCTCACACTCGAAGATTTTGATTTGCCATTATTGTAAATTGATATGTGTTGATTTTTTTTTGCTTCCACCGCGGAGCTACAATATATGTATTAAACCGTCTCAATTCTTTCTCCTCAGTAGTGATTAGAAACCCACCAAACCTTATTTTATTTCAGCGCCCTAATTAATGAAAGGAAAGTCTCATTGCCCCCTGTATAGGATATTCTTTTAGAAATAATAATTTTAAACCCCCCCATATCAACCTTTTTTTATATTAATTGGCGCCCAACGTGGGGCCCAATTAATAAGAAGAATTTGATATGGGGGGTTTTAAAATTATTATTTCTTAAAGAATATCCTATACAGGGGGCAATGAGACTTTCCTTTCAATTAATTAGGGCGCTGAAATAAAATAAGGATTTGGTGGATTTTTCTAATATACTAAAGTGAAAAGAATCGAGGCAGTTTAATACATATATTATGGCTCCTCAGTGGAAGCAGAAATAATCAACATACAATATCAAATTACAGTAATGGCAAATCAAAATCTTCGAGTGTGAGAATTGTGATAGGTATTTGTGATATTAATTTTCTTAAACAATCATCAACAATCAATCAATTAGGTTAAGCGATAGCCGTTTCGCCCTTTCCCTCCCAATCCACCAGAGTTTGTGATCTTTTCTCTGACACCTTATTATCAAAAGGAGGGCATCTACTTCTTTCTTCTGTCTTCTATGAGCTCCGGCTGCTCGAAAATCAAAGGGGTTGCGGACACTAATAATTAATTTTACTCGGCGGGAGGGCTTTCGCTTTTAACATACATATAAAAATTACTGACCTTAAAAATCCTAGTGACGACTACCTTTCTGAGCTCAGAATCACTATTAACTAACACTATAATTCACTCGAGTCCTCTCTGTGGGTCCCTCGGCGTCTTCTGTCCTGTCTCCTCACGCTGGGTCCTCTCTGTGGGTTATCCAGGTGCTTCCGTGGTTGGTCAGTTCCCGTCCTGTGATGTCGTCTTCTTCTCCGAAGTCCAGTCCAAGTCTCCTGCAAGGCTGGTGTCAATAACGTGGCGATCTTCCTTCCTTCAATAGCAGCTTCGTGTCGTCCTTAATAATGGATGGCTTCTAATCCTTGCTGGGCGTCTCAATAATATCGTGGTCGTCAAATATCCTTCCGTTGCGTGCAGTGTGTGTGCGTGTCCAAATTACGAGCCAACAGAGTCACCGTATAAGGGCTAATGAGAGCCTAATAGAGGCGGACGGATAAAAGAGAATAAGAGAATGAGAGCGGCGCGCAGCCCTTTTTAAATCCATCTCTGATGCGCGTCCCTTCTTCCGGGGTGCGGTGTGTAAGTGAGACGTCCAATATCTTCATCCTTGTTTATCTTCGTGCGTGTGCGCTAGGAAAAAAATCTTAATACTAGGTACATACATTTTTATCTTACGTTACAATTATCCTATGTACTCTACGTTGCAATAATTGTCATGTACCTACTTACTTAAAAACCATTCTATCAAGCATTGTTTATTTACTCTGATGACGAGCCTATTTAATTCTAACGTATGACCAAACATTAATACCTACTATTTACATTACACTGTCGTACTTGCATACCTACAATTCTTATTACGCAAACCTATTCATTCCTGTCTGAGCATATATTTATTTGGCGACAGTAATTCATTCTAATATCAACATTCAGAAGAGGTCATGTGGCAAAGAGAATTTGTTGTTGTTTATTATGGATTGAGCAATTTGAGTTGGGGATTTTGGTTAGGTAGTTCAAATAGGTAATGTTCAGGAGTAACATTACCAATAAGGGTTTGTTGAAGATATCGTGTCATTGTAGGTCAGGTAGTGTGATTTATTGAGTAGGTAAATTATGTTTCGAATTTGGATGTATAGGGAGAGTGCGTAGATTTTTTTTGATGAATAGTAGTTATGGTATGTGCAGAGTTGATAGAAGGTTTTAGGAAGAATTAAGTTTTCGTACGTTCGATAGGTGACATGCGGGGTTAATTATTAATCGGTGATTAATAAAACCCCTGCGTAGCCACGGGAAAGGGTAAAGAATATGACTACCACCTTTTTTTTTTCGTTGGTGATTTTTTCGGTGTGCTGTAAGAGGCAGAGAAGAAAAAAATCACAGTAGGGCAGTGTAGATGCGATAGTAGAGTTTTTAGTAAGGATATGAAATGGTTGAGATGTGTGTTGTTGAAGTGATTTAGTTTTGAGGGAAAGGATAGTAATGTGATGTATAGATCGGGGAAGATTTTGGAACTAGAAGAGGGAGATTAATTAAGAACGGAAATGTTAGATACGTATTAGTTTTAGGAATATTTTTTTTTATACGTACTGGTGATGGATAGTCTTAAGAATAGGCTAATATGCATGGTAAGCTAAGGTTGTATATATCGATAGGTGTAAGCATATAAGAAAATTGATACATGCGAAAGGTGAGCAGCTTGCGCGTTCATACTTACCTTTCATCAAGCATTCTTAAATCGAACGTCGCTGGCGCCCTTATTCGGTAGATTTTTTTGGGAATTGTGATTGATTAGGAATTGTGATAAGTTGAAGTATCATTTAATTGAGGATTCGATAGTGTTATACATCATTTTGATTCAAAAAGAGGGGGTCGATTGATATGAGCTAGTTAGTTTGGTGAATCAAAATGCTGTATAGAGATTTGTTTGAGAAACTCTGAGTCGCCACAGTTTTAGATTCGTTTAGGTTTGCAGCTGTAGGGATGTTTTGGATGTTTTAGATGAAAGACAATAGCTTAGGAATGTGTCAAGATACGCGCTAGGTATACACAAGGAGATAGATGCAACGTTGGGAATTTTTAGTTAATATCTGGGCAACATATGTTAGTTAGGTGGTACGTAGGCAAGGCGAGAGTGGCTGCTAGCTACCCTGAAAACAATAGACAGTCCCGGGTCCGCGTAGAGACAATAGGTGACCATCGCCGGCCGGACACGTAGGGTAACCGATCAGCACAGATGTTGTGAAGGCTTGGGAGAACCCAAGTTTGGTAGGTAGAGATTCGCGCCAACAAGAATTGGCGCGAAAATATTGTTATGGATTTGGTTTGATAGAGAAGAGACTTCGCGGATTGGATAGAGTGGTAGTAGGTACATATGTTGATATTAGAATGAATTATTGTCTCCAAATAAATATATGCTCAGGCAGGAATGAATAGATCGTAGGTAGACAAGTACGATAATGTTACATAGTAGGTATTAATGTTTGGTCATACGTTAGAATTAAATAGTGTCGTCATCAGAATAAATAACTAATGATTGATAGAATGGTTTTTAAGTGAGTAGGTACATGACAATTATTGCAACGTAGAGTACATAGGATAATTGTAACGTAAGATAAAAATGTATGTACCTAGTATTAAGATTTTTTTTCCTAGCGCACACGTAAGAAGATAAACAAGGATGAAGATATCGGACGTCTCACTTACACACTGCACCCCGGAAGGAGAAAGGGACGAGGGATCAGAGATGTATTTAAAAAGGACTGCGCGCCGCGGTCAGTCTCTCAGAACGCTTATTCTCTTTTATCCGTCAGCCTCTATTAGGCTCTCCTTAGCCCTTATACGGTGACTCTGTTGGCTGGTAATTTGGACACACGGATCTACGCACACTGCACGCAACGGAAGGATATTTGACGACCACGATATTATTGAGACGCCCAGCGAGGATTGGAAGCCATCAACTTTTGAAGGACGACACGACGCTGTCATTGAAGGAAGGAAGATCGCCACGTTATTGACACCAGCCTTGCAGGAGACTAGGACTGGACTTCGGAGAAGAAGACGACATCACAGGACGGGAACTGACCGACCACGGAAGCCCCTGGATAACCCACAGAGAGGACCCAGCGTGAGGACACCGGACAGAAGACGCCGAGGGACCCACAGAGAGGACTCGAGTGAATTATAGTGTTAGTTAATAGTGATTCTGAGCTCAGAAAGGTAGTCGTCACTAGGATTTTTAAGGTCAGTAATTTTTATATGTCTGTAAAAAGCGAAAGCCCTCCCGCCGAGTAAAATTAATTATAAGTGTCCGCAACCCTTTGATTTTCGAGCAGCCGGAGCTCATAGAAGAAAGAAGACCGAAGTAGATGCCCTCCTTTTGATAATAAGGTGTCAGAGAAAAGATCACAAACTCTGGTGGATTGGGAGGGAAAGGGCGAAACGGCTATCGCTTAACCTAATTGATTGTTTGTATTATAAGAAAATTAATATCACAAGTATGTAAGGTGTTGAAAAAGAAAGTGGAGGAAAGTAGTTGTCTTCTCAGTTGGTGGTTGTCCCTCCTTCTTCTCCACTAGTATTCATCTTCTTCATCCTTCTACTTGCGGCTAGCTCTCGGCAGTATAGAGACAGGACTCTTGAGTCTCATATGGGAGAAAGGATTCATGAGAAGAATCAGAAGTCATCTGGTATTTTTAATTGAGAGTTTGTTTTATTCACTTTTTATCTTTTAAAAACAATTTACATTTATATTTTACAAATTGCTATGGTGTTAGCACAAAACACTTTCTTATTTAAATTCTATGTTATAACATAAATAAATCTGTACATTCATTTTGTAATCTTAATTATCTTTGTGACTTTAAATTTATTATTATAGAAAATTATAAATTGGCGGGTCCTCGCGCTGGAGGCGCGGGGACCGCTAGTTTTATCGACTATCTTCCAAGTAGGCAAATTTGCAAGTGAGCGCAGAGAGGAGAGCTTGTAGCTAACATGCCTCGCCATCCCCTCCCCAGCGACTGCATACCTCAATGTTATTGGTTAAGGCGGCCGCCGCCATCTTTGATTAACTATAGCCACTTAGATGTATCTTTATTTTCTAGATGGTACTCTTAAATAACATGCATCCACAGCGTGGGCTCTGCATGATCCCGTACAAGGGTCAAAGAAATACTTGCGTGATAGGTGCATGATATGTGAATGATCAAATGGTACTTTCATAATGAGGTCACGCGTGATCACATGACACAATTACTTGGTACCTAACCCGGCAATGCACCTACCTACTAATACTCTGATGAAGATTATATGAATTTATTATTTTATTACAATTGAAAACTTTTCCCAAATTTTAACTCCTTACACCCGACCATAGCTTATTAATGGAAAAGAAAAAAAAGAAACAAAAAAAAAGAAAGGCGTTGAGCCCGCCCGTACATCTATTCAAAAAAAATTCAAGTTGTAATACTCAAGGCACCTACACGGGTGGCACAGCTAGTATGATACTGTTAATTGTTTCTACAAAAAATTTAATATCAAAAAAAAATTAAAAAATTTTGAAGGAGACCCTCTGTCAAGGCAGCTAGTATTTTAAATATCGGGGGTTCTTTACTAATGTTTATACAATGCAAATTCATAACCCGTGTATCATCCATGAAATAATTAAAAAAAGAAAAACCTTTCCTTAAGTATCAACTTATACAATTCAATGGTGTTTTTATTTTAGTTTTATGTAGTTCAACCCTTAGATTTTTACTATAAATTAAAACTTCATTACACTAATGTTATCGAGACTATTTTAGCAAAGTAAAATCTCCTTTCTTGCAAGCGAATAATTATTAATGAACTCATAACATCACAGACCAAACAGTTAAATAACAACTCTCAATTAAACTTCAAATTAGTAAATATTACAAAAAAAATAAAAATTATTACTAAGGTAAATTTTAGAATTACGGTAGGTCTGTTCCGGTATGATAGCTAATATATACATTTCAATTTCAATATGGGTTTACAATATGAGCATACCTAAGTATTTTTCTATGAATCATAAGAAATATACCATGAATATGATTCGTATAGGTTATGCCATCTATGTATAGAACTGTTCTGATCAATCGGCGACGTAACATCTATAATACCACGGTAGGTACGTATGAATCTTGAAGGTACTAAACTTTCATTCTCAAACTTACATTCGACAGCGCTGTCTAACACTTCACACTACATTCAAATCCTAGATTCATACTATTCTATTTTTAATGTATTCAAAAAAATTAATAACACACATTCATCACTCACCTTCAATTTCGTAACACCATAATTCAAAATAAACAAAGTTACCTATCCGATCAGAACACCTCGCCACATATTTTATTATTTTACATCATCATTTGATTAAACTTTTATGTTCAATCATTAAAATTTTTAGATAGTATTATATACACATTATACATAAATTAAAACAAAACAAAAATATTTTCAAACAGTGTTGAAGGACCTATCTGTGTTGTGATTATTATTATTTATTTGACTCGAAATTGTCATACCAAGAGTCTCAAAATAACAATTGGCTATCACTGCACATATCACAAGATGTTTTCACTTTTTGGTTTTAAACACAGCCTGACATGAACAAAATAGTTCTCAAAAGGTTTGGAGATAGCTAATTTATAAGCTTGCCAATTCGTGACTTACAGGATCCAACAACATTATATTTTATAAAATAAAAAAAATAAGACTTAAGTTATTCTACCTGTAATGCCCAAGTTATTTACAGTAATTTTCGAAGGTGTAATTTACGAATGCCAGCAATGATATGATGTTAAACAGAGCTTTAATAGGACGCCATCCAATTTGGAGAGGTAAACTGGAAAACCCTTTTTTCAAAAAAATTATCTACAATATTAATACTTATTTTATTTACAAAATGCAGTGATTCAGTGATCAAGAAAGGCGTCCCTTAATCGATCATGAATCGACCCGTACCCTTAACCTAAGCTACCACACAGAAACAAATACCTAATGGTTAATAAAATAAAGCTAAACCTATCTGATCAGAAACGTACTTTTAGGGATCTAAACAACTATAACGGTGATAGTCTGATAGAAACTTTTAACATATTTATACAAACTAACTTAAAATTCTGAGAGAAACATATATCAGCTATTGGACGTAAGTTGTCTAACAAGAGACCAACCCATGATGTCGCTTGGACACAAGCTGATACTTCTCCACAGATAGTTAAACCAAATTTCAAGAGTTTTGACGCTACACGTCACGACAATCTTAGGAGTTTGGTGAAACAAAACTTATTTACAATCGATCATGTATTCTAGAGCCCATGGTGGCTATCGCATGGAGCGGATTGGATCCAACCGGATCTCAATACGCTAAAACAACTCATCAAATCATCAAATACTCCCACAATACATCAAATCATTAGCTCATGGCTAATCCCATCAAATCATCAAATACTCCCACAATACATCAAATCATTAGCTCATGGCTAATCCCATCAAATCATGCCACCACATTTCTGTCGTGCATCTTCAAATAATTTATTCTCCTATACACTCTTAACTCGCTTAACAAAGTCTTCTAACTGTGAGAAAACTTGGGGGGTCAGCACGCACAGTGAATGATCCTACACACTCAAATGATAGGGAATATTATATAAATAATTTAATAAGCGAATTTATTTTTTTCGGATGGCAAAAATTGCAAAAATACCATTTTAATTAAGCGAATTTATTTTTTCCGGATGGCAAAAATTGCAAAAATACCATTTTACCTATCACTAATCCTTAAACTACGTGAATACCTCACAACTAAGTAGGGTCTTAAAATATATAAATAAAAAAAATTAAACTAATCACCAGCAGTTATTTACAATAAATAGTACCTATACTAAATTTACAATGTTGTCGAATATCGTTTTCCTAAGCCGCATTTTATACTTTATTTCTAAACGCAATCACTCTGTATTCATTTTCTGCTGGCACTATATGCCTTTCCATAAACAAAACTAATTATTCATATCCCGACTGCTTCCAAAATCTTCACCACAAGCAATCAGCCGTGGTCCAGTCTTACTAACAAAGAGGAAAACTCGGGTGACCACACGGTGGCTGGATCACTTGATAATAAAAATTCAAAAAGACATTCATTTTCTGCTGGCACTATATGCCTTTCCATAAACAAAACTAATTTTTCATATCCCGACTGCTTCCAAAATCTTCACCACAAGCAATCAGCCGTGGTCCAGTCTTACTAACAAAGAGGAAAACTCGGGTGACCACACGGTGGCTGGATCACTTGATAATAAAAATTCAAAAAGACATTCATTTTCTGCTGGCACTATATGCCTTTCCATAAACAAAACTAATCTTTCATATCCCAACTGCTTCCAAAATCTTCACCACAAGCAATCAGCCGTGGTCCAGTCTTACTAACAAAGAGGAAAACTCGGGTGACCACACGGTGGCTGGATCACTTGATAATAAAAATTTGGAAACACATTCCTATCACGAGTGTAGTTATTCATACTTTGCCAATCATCCTACGACTGAATCAAATAAGCCGTGTTCATACAATATTCAACACAAGTACCTATATACAATTGACTATTTTAAGCATTGACCTGAATAATTTGGAAACTATCCTTACTCTATCTAAAAAAAAAATTTACTCTTGAATTATCTATGGCGGACAACAAAAAAAATGAATTCCGTGTGGATAAAGGATTCTAAGACTCCCTGTATCATTCGTTCCGCAAGGAAGTTTCTCACTTACACTGTGGTTCAACAGCTCTTTCTAATTTATATACATCCTTTAAACTATGGTGATGCTATATACTTATAACTTAAAACTATCGTTCGCAGAAGGCAGTCTTTTAACTATGAAAGGACTAATACGACGCAATTAAAATAAAATAAAACTAAATGACTATTTTCTATCCTAAGTCTTATTATAGTACATTTCCGATCAGTGAACCTGTTCTGTGCTAACTTCCATTGCAAAAATGAAACGGAACTTTCATGGTTCGCAAAAAAAAAGAAGAAGAAAAAATAATTGTAAACAACTCTCGTCATCGCTGGTTACCACACAAAGAACGATATTAAAATAATCACGAAACGAGACGCATCTTTCATAATTAATAATTACAACTCTAAAAAATTATCCAGGAAAAAAAAATATCTAATCTCGACAGAGCTAGGAAAATTTTTATGATTCTATTCCGCTAAACGCAAATCTACATAATAATTCAGTTATGTATTTACGCTTATGGCAGCATCACGCTCAAAACACAAATGCTACGTCAGATATGGATCTGCGCAGAGCCGTGCAAAATGCTGAAGAGCGTTCTAAGATACAATTGGCAATGTAAACTTTAATATATTTAGAGCTATTTAAAAAACTTTATTTTTTTAGTATCTTCATACAAGTTTTTCAAAAAATACAGTAAGCCATCTTTTGGAAACAAAATTACTCATGTAAACGTTGAATGGAATCTTGGTATTACGGTATGAAAATGTAATAAAATAATTGGAGATTGATTTGTTATACATATAAATGTTATTCAAATCTTATTATTCTCAATAAATAAAGATTTAATGAAAAATTTTGGAAATATAATTCCTCCATATTGAAATTTGACACATTTAAAAAAATTTATGGCCACATTTTGTGTAAAACTGTCGTAGCCATTAGATGAGTAAGTACCTGATAAAATCATATTAAATGTTGGTAAATAATAAATATACATTAAATTAAACTCATAATACATTAAAATCTATCAATCGTACCTTCAGGAAGATTTTCATGTAAAAATGATTTTTGAAAATTGAAATGAGTATAAAAATTCTTTAGTAGATTTGGTCGGTAAAAAAGAACTCTGAAAGAAAGCGAATCTGACAGGAACTAATGACGTTCCTGTTTATCAAAATCATAATGGATTTGTCAGGTATGTGTGCATGTTTATTATAGTAAAAAATATATTTGTTTTCTCCACATCATAATAATTAAGAAATACTGTATAATATTCATATCTGAACTATTCACATAAAACAGATTTTTGTGGACAGAATCATTGAATATCACTTTATTCGAAGATCATTTTATTAACTACATAATATAATAACAAAATTATCTAAATTCTTAATTAATAGGTATGAAGATAAAGTAAAAACAATGTTAAATATATATGATTTTTTTATTGCATTAATATAACAATCTTCATGAATGTTTCATAATACGACAAGAAGCATTATATTAAAAAAATATGGTATGGGATTATTGCTGTAGTAGTTTCTTCCGTCAACAACATATTCTCTTTACACATCTCAAACATGATCGAATAAAGAATCCTTGAAAGACCAAAACTGCAATCGTTGGATGTAGTCTGTGCAGCAGGTTTTGACGCAAAAAAAACCCAAAGGTGTCTCAGTCACAGCACAATTTGATGACAGATAAAACCAACCAAGGTTTGTGACACTGAAAATGAATAAATTTATCATCAGTCAATAAATATTTGCGTTCTTTACTAACCCCTTTGCACTAATGGTTGAATTTAAAATCAAATCTTATAGTTTAGCATAAATCATATTGCTTATATATTTTGAAAAAGAGTAAGTCTTGGTTCATTTGTTTTCAATTCCGTAATCATTACAAAGTGATTCATGCATTCTTAAACTAAAAAAATTAAATACTAAGCGATGGAAAGAATGTTACAGAAAAGGTCATCATTTTTTATGGTTCTGAGTCAGTACTTAAAAATTACAAAGAAGCGATTATATAATAAATCTTAAACAACATTACGTACCTACCGAAAATATCTATTGAGCAGCAAATAACTTTTATTTTTAATGAATTATTTTGAAATTGGAAGCATTCCATCACTCTATTATTATTTTTTTGACATATCAATATTTACCAAAGATATTGAGTGTCAAGTGACATTGACAAGGAATTCTATTAATCTATGTATAAGTAAATCTATGGTTCGGCAGCGCATCTAATTAAAATAAAACAGCAATATTAAGCAACGTTTAATATTGCTTAACTAAATTATATATATTGTGTGCAAATGACATCTAATACATATTATATTTTTATGAAGGTTACTTTTACAGACACTATCAAATCTAGAAAATATGTATTGCAGAATAAAATGTCGTCTATAATTACCAAATTTCCTACGTCATAATTAATTATTAAATAAAAAAGGTCTTAATTATTTAAATGAATAAAAAATATAAAATTTCAATATTATCAATTTTATAAATATTTAAATAGAATGAATTATTTATATACTGTATTTTTTTTTCAATATGAAAGGGTTGGAATAAAGTTGTGTGCACAGACTACTTATAGTGTTGTATGCGTCTTCGTAATGATATAAATTTCTACTTCTATGGTCTATGGTGCTGTCAAAAGTGTAAAATTTTATACGCAGTAAATAATCAACGCGTAATAAAAATGAGATAATTGGCAATATCTATATAATAATTTAGAAATGTTTTTTTATTTGCCTTTTGTCGTTGCTTTACGGTATGTCGGAGCATCACGCCTAAACGGCTGAACCGATTTCACTAATTCTTTTTTTGTCGTGTTGGCTTTTATCAGTAGAAGGTTCTTATGAAAGAAAAAATTAAGAAAGTTGCGTGGTAAATCTATATAATAATTTAGAAATGTTTTTTTATTTGCCTTTTGTCGTTGCTTTACGGTATGTCGGAGCATCACGCCTAAACGGCTGAACCGATTTCACTAATTCTTTTTTTGTCGTGTTGGCTTTTATCAGTAGAAGGTTCTTATGAAAGAAAAAATTAAGAAAGTTGCGTGGTAAATCTACATAATAATTCAGAAATGTTTTTTTATTAGCTTTTTACCTAATGTCATCGCATCACGCCTAAACGGCTGAACCGATTTCACTAATTCTTTTTTTGTCGTGTTGGCTTTTATCAGTAGAAGGTTCTTATGAAAGAAAAAATTAAGAAAGTTGCGTGGTAAATCTACATAATAATTCAGAAATGTTTTTTTATTAGCTTTTTACCTAATGTCATCGCATCACGCCTAAACGGCTGAACCGATTTCACTAATTCTTTTTTTGTCGTGTTGGCTTTTATCAGTAGAAGGTTCTTATGAAAGAAAAAATTAAGAAAGTTGCGTGGTAAATCTACATAATAATTCAGAAATGTTTTTTTATTTGCTTTTTACCGTGTGTCATAGCATCACGCTCAAAATACAAATGCTATGTCAGATATGAATCTGCACAGAGCCGTGCAAAATGCCGGAGAAGGTTCTTTAATACAATTTGCTGCATTAACTTTAATATATTTAGAGCTATTTAAAAAACCCCATTTTTTAGGATCTTCATACAAAATTTTAATAAACATTAGTGTCATTCTTCTTTTTCTGTGCTTATGTCAGTTATAGAGGTCTACAAAGCAATGGGAAGCTAGACTAGAACCTGTTTAATTACCTACCGATCAAGCCTGACAATCGGAATCAAAAACGTAAAGCAAGACGGGTAATTAGCTAGTGTAATAATAATATTATCATTTGTTTGTCTTGATAATTATAGCTTTTGTGTAGTTTTGAGTAATATAGCGAATTAGTTTCACACAAAGGTTATTTTTATTGTTTGAGCTTTGTCGAAAATAGCCGTCAGAAATTATTCATTCCTTGCAAAACCAAAAACATACAAGTCAGTATGAGTTTGATAGATGGACTGAGATTTACATTAATATGGAATTCTATTTCTCAGGTATGTAACATGTAACCTATTTCAAAAAAAATGTTTACCTCACAGTTTTATATGTTTAATTTAAATGTATATACTTCACTGGTGTATGTTTTGCAAATTGTATGTACTGTCTTATTTTTGTATCAATTTCACTGTTTGTATATAAATGTTTTAAATAAAATAAAATAAATACAAATAATAAAAAGAAATAGACATTAAATGCAGCAACTTTAAAGGGCTCAATAAAAACATTTTTCAACACACATAATTTTTTATTGCAGATAAGTCTTGCGTCTTCTCAATATTACTTTACAAGGCGGCATCAGTACGGTTGAACACCTACCATTCACTTTATGGACTGCCCTCAATAGACTTGGGTTGGTGTCACCAAGTGTAGGAAAAACCTACATAAATGGGGCTACCTCTCTGCTGACAAAACTGAATGTGGTGAGCTCCAGGATGACAATCACCTCTTGACATGCCTGCTGATTGGTGAAACATGTAACCTGCAAATACCTTATCCTTGCGAACGAGGCGATGACTGTTGCTGCTTACTGGTGTGGCAAAGTGTAGACCGGAAACGCAAAGTAAGTAAGTAAATATTAAAATAATTTAAATGAAACAATTGATTTGTTATTCCACTATATATTTCTTTATTATTTATAAAGTGTAATCCCATTATATGTTTTTAAATTTTGCGTAAGAAATTTTGAGATATCTAACCTCCCATCCTAATATTGGTTAATTATCATAGGCTACGGTGGGCCAGATATGGACAGAGAATGCCATCATTGCGGGCACCAAAGAGAAAATTATGCTGAATTGGCAGACCTTGGCTGCGATGTGCGAATGAAGTCAGGAAGGATGCGAGCAATTTCTTGACTCTCGAAATTAGGACAGAGACAGGGTTGTCTGGAGGAGTCGAATTATGGAACACAAGGCTAGAATTGGGCTGTAACACCATCGGAAAAAGAAGATTTTAATTGGAACAGGCCTTATAATCTTAACAAATGTTATAATAACCAACGCCTGGACTATTAAAAAATTATTACTTAAAAACTTCTAAAAAACTTAAACTTCTCACAATTTTTAATATCATTCTTATGAATATAAAGATTACCTATGTATATTTAATTTACAGATTATGCCGCTGAGTGCTGACAGCCGAAATGTATGAACTTCTCAGAAGCGTCCGTGCTGACAGCTACGCGTTATTCTAAAACGCTTCTTAGAAGTTTATACATTTCGCATGTCAGCGCTGATGGTCAGCGTGACTCTAACTAAACCCAACCGTCGCGCACTGACTTTTTCATTATTTTACTACTTACTGAATTTTTAATATCATTCTTATGAATATAAAGATTACCTATGTTATATTTAATTTGCAGATTTTATGTGTATTAAGTAGGTAAAAATAAGCATTCATAGATTAGTTAAAAGAAACTTACAAGTGATTGCCTTGGAGGACAATAATTATTGTAAGCCTATAGCAGTTTAATCTATATTCTAAACCATTAATTTTTTTTTATTTGGAGACAATTATTTTAATTTCAGAATTATTATTATTGTAAACAACATGTTTTTTTTATGTTGAAATCTAAAATCAGGCCTTTTTGCTATAACATTGAAAAGTGTTATATTATACAGACTGATATATAATATTTCAACATTACACCATTATTTATGGTCGATTTTAAAATGCTATATTTTTATCAATTTGACCAATACTGGATTACGACCTTCGTCTCCTGATGTTTCAAATAGCTTTGTGTAATTACTTCACGTTAACAACTTTCCTTATTTAGGTGGTCAAATTGAAATCCTTGAGTATTCGACAAATTCAACAATCTGCTAAGACGCTAGCCATAGGGCCAACGGCTCGATGCTTTTATGTCTTCAATAATTCTTCAATGGAGCTGGGATTCCTAGAGTTATATATTATCATTGATGCAATGCCAAGATGTCTACAGAATTTTAAAGTGTGTCAAAATTTTTAAAATATTTTCTCTAACAATAACTTTAACTTTTGTATACCTCTTATTAATTGTCAACTCTTGGTATGACTTATATTAAGCACCTATAGATGAGAGGTCTAATCCTCTAGAAGTAAATATTTATACTCAAAATTAACATTTATTAAAAAATTATTATAAAAGTTTTACCCTGTAAAAATGAAGTTTAAACAGCTACTGTAAAACCCCTTAGTTATGTATTACTAGCTTATACCCGTCTTGCTTTACGTTTTTGATTCCGATTGTCAGGCTTGATCGGTAGGTAATTAAACAGGTTCTAGTCTAGCTTCCCATTGCTTTGTAGACCTCTATAACTGACATAAGCACAGAAAAAGAAGAATGACACTTTTAATGTTTATTAAAATTTTGTATGAAGATCCTAAAAAATAGGGTTTTTTAATTAGCTCTAAATATATTAAAGTTAATGCAGCAAATTGTATTAAAGAACCTTCTCCGGCATTTTGCACGGCTCTGTGCAGATTCATATCTGACGTAGCATTTGTATTTTGAGCGTGATGCTATGACATACGGTAAAAAGCAAAATAAAAAAACATTTCTGAATTATTATTTAGATAGAGAAGGAGGGGCTAATGCGAGTTTTATTTAATTTCCCAATTTACCACGCAACTTTCTTAATTTTTTATTTCATAAGAACCTTCTACTGATAAAAGCCAACACGAAAAAAAAAGAATTAGTGAAATCGGTTCAGCCGTTTAGGCGTAATGCGATGACATTAAGTAAAAAGCTAATAAAAAAATATTTCTAAATTATTATGTAGATTTACCACGCAACTTTCTTAATTTTTTCTTTCATAAGAACCTTCTACTAATAAAAGCCAACACGACAAAAAAAGAATTAGTGAAATCGGTTCAGCCGTTTAGGCGTGATGTTCACATATACGATAGAAAGCAGACAAACATTTCTGAATTATTATATAGATACAAGAGTGTTTCTTTACCAATTGTATTAATTGTTTTATTTATGTAAGCAAATTAAATTTTTGAAATATTTTAATAAATTGATGGGATGCCATAGCAATTTGAAAATTTTTAATTACTACCCTAATCCAGTTTTGTTTGAAAAAAGCAATCTACAATGATTTTTCTACTTACACGAAGGATGGCATCATGCAGGAAGTATGGTGCAGGTTCGAATCCTGATAATGATGGCCACAACATTAAAATTACTATCTGCCCACTACTGATAAGGAATTTCTGGTTCCAATTCCCAGATGGGTTTGAATTTTTATAGTTTTTTATACAATATTTCTTGCTGGCTGTACATACTGAAAATTCTTCATACAAAAGATTTTCATGTACAAAATCGCTGGCTCGGTAGAGGTCTAGAATACTAAAATAATTACCTATGTGCCTACCTGTTAAATTTGATATTAAGAATAAATATAACTTTGTAGGTACATAATAATTATGTTGTTACAGAAGAATAAGATCAGCATTTACAGAAATCAAGTCTAATGTCCATGATGGGGAAGGTATGGTAAATAGATAAAAATGCTATATTTGTGACTCACTTTTGTTGCCTCCACAGCAATTCTACATATTTCTCATACAGACACGCCTACTATCTAATTATATCTACCTATTTACCAATTCAAACCCTCAAACTTTTTAAATATAAGTAATATAAGATTAAAGTAGATCAATCAATCAATTATTCTCCCTTTTTTGACCCTACTTAGGGTCATACTTTAAAGGTACTTTTATTTTATCCAGAAATCAGGTTCTATAATTCCCATTTTTCTCAACAAACTTCATCAATAATTTTATGGACGGGTAAAAAGGCTAGTAATAATAATAATTTTATAAAATTTAATTGGGTCACTCAGGTACGTAGGTACCTGAGTGCGCGAAATATTCTTCGCTATTTGGATATACATACCCACCATTTATAGCAATCTAACGGCTACGCCGTCGCAATGTGACGAAAAAAAAAACCACTGCGATTTTTTACATATGAGCAGGTAGTGATTTTACTAAGATCAAACTCAAATTTAAAACAAACAGAACTCTTCATAACTTTAACAATTTACTATTATCCTGATAAGGCTATTGTGAAAACGGATCGGGCACAAAAAATTAACACGCGATTCAAATATGTAACCCACACAAAATTAAACGAAAAGAAAAAAAAGAACAATGCCCTGGTAAAATAACAGGCGATATCTTAAGTCAGGTAATTTCTACACTAAGTCGTGTCTGCTACTCAAAAAAATATTAAATGCTGTTTTTAATTCATGCTTAATGACACCTATTGTTCATCTCTTTAATAACTATTAAAATAAATAATCGAATTTCGGAATTGATACTAAACTCAATGCGAACGGACAGACTAAACAAATATTGCTCTATACTTTTATTATTTTAAAATTTGCTAATATAAAATTATTTAACACACATACACACAAACGTATGTGTATGCACGTACCATTCGGCTCTGCACTATACTAGGTAGGTATATCGGGATAACATGAACCAACTAATAACAATAATAATAATGAGACTATCGGGCAAATAATCTCTATATTTATTTAAAAATGGTGAAGTATGAATGAAAATTAAAATTATTTTTAATTTAAGTATTTAAACTTTAAAAATACAAATCTCTAATTTTGTCACATAAATTGAATTGGCCAGCTAAAAAAAATTCTTTTGACTATTTAATTATAAATTGATTTTTTTTTAATTAGACTCACATGAAGATTTGTTGAGAAGCCTTGTCTTCCTTCCCGCTCAAAATTTGCGATGAGATGGTGAATCGCTGCTCGCAGATTCGGTGATATCTGACCCCATCACAGTCAGAAAAACGGAAGAGTAGATGATTCAGATCTTCTCGAGCCTCACTTTGGGACGCCAATGTAAGGTGTTGAAAAAGAAGGAGAGGTGGTGGTGGGCGTCGTCTCTATTGGTCGTCTCCTTCTCCTCCACTAGTATTCATCTTCTTCATCCTTCTACTTGCGGCTAGCTCTCGGCAGTATAGAGACAGGACTCTTGAGTCTCATATGGGAGAAAGGATTCATGAGAAGAATCAGAAGTCATCTGGTATTTTTAATTGAGAGTTTGTTTTATTCACTTTTTATCTTTTAAAAACAATTTACATTTATATTTTACAAATTGCTATGGTGTTAGCACAAAACACTTTCTTATTTAAATTCTATGTTATAACATAAATAAATCTGTACATTCATTTTGTAATCTTAATTATCTTTGTGACTTTAAATTTATTATTATAGAAAATTATAAATTGGCGGGTCCTCGCGCTGGAGGCGCGGGGACCGCTAGTTTTATCGACTATCTTCCAAGTAGGCAAATTTGCAAGTGAGCGCAGAGAGGAGAGCTTGTAGCTAACATGCCTCGCCATCCCCTCCCCAGCGACTGCATACCTCAATGTTATTGGTTAAGGCGGCCGCCGCCATCTTTGATTAACTATAGCCACTTAGATGTATCTTTATTTTCTAGATGGTACTCTTAAATAACATGCATCCACAGCGTGGGCTCTGCATGATCCCGTACAAGGGTCAAAGAAATACTTGCGTGATAGGTGCATGATATGTGAATGATCAAATGGTACTTTCATAATGAGGTCACGCGTGATCACATGACACAATTACTTGGTACCTAACCCGGCAATGCACCTACCTACTAATACTCTGATGAAGATTATATGAATTTATTATTTTATTACAATTGAAAACTTTTCCCAAATTTTAACTCCTTACAAGTACCTAACAATTCTCACACTCGAAGATTTTGATTTGCCATTATTGTAAATTGATATGTGTTGATTTTTTTTTGCTTCCACCGCGGAGCTACAATATATGTATTAAACCGTCTCAATTCTTTCTCCTCAGTAGTGATTAGAAACCCACCAAACCTTATTTTATTTCAGCGCCCTAATTAATGAAAGGAAAGTCTCATTGCCCCCTGTATAGGATATTCTTTTAGAAATAATAATTTTAAACCCCCCCATATCAACCTTTTTTTTATATTAAACTCTTTACACTGTTCAAAGATGAACCTGATAAACCTAGCACAGAAAATTGGGTCCATGCAAATCAGGTGGGTACTAAGCCGTATTGTTGCTCTTTCAGCCATGAAAGGTCTCCGAATGCGGTGTAGTAATATCTGCTATAATACCTTACCGGGAATACTCAATAAAGTAATTCCACGGTAGTTTCCGCATTCAAGGTGTTCCCCCTTTTTAAATATTGCGACGATAGATCCATTCCACTAATCTTTTGGGCACCTCGACTCTTCCCACCCTTTTTAAATATATCGATAAGTGGTTGGCCAAGGGTGTCTATGCCTTGTTTGAAGAGCTCTGCGTGAACTCCATCGCATTCACAAGATAAGATATTTTTGCTAGTAGTATGAGTTCGTTTAGTCAGATGAGATAATTATAAACATCATTTATACGCAAATCGCCGCAGAAAATTGTTATTATTAATTTTATGAGAACACTATAAAAGTAA
This sequence comes from Mystacides longicornis, assembly GCA_963576905.1. NCBI lineage: Eukaryota > Metazoa > Arthropoda > Insecta > Trichoptera > Leptoceridae > Mystacides > Mystacides longicornis. The sequence continues at coordinate 18,577,210 of OY756437.1, forward strand.
TTCATTCGTGAACCAACGGTATCTAATCACTTATTGGTAATCATTATCAGGCATTACCAACATATCGTTCGCGATCGATCAGATGAAAACCAGAATAATTATCGAAAACCATAAATTTGTCTATGTTTCTCTCAAAATTCAGTCAATCAGCCTACCAGATGAACAGGGTGACTTTCATTCTATGCGAGCTGAACACCGACTTGCATTCAAAAGTGAATTCCGAATATTGTAATATTTGACAGTTCAGTTTCCCCAAAAGTACGTGGTATAGCGTATATTTGTTTGGTAGTTTTTCGTGTTTTTTACAATAAATCGAAATTTTTGCTTTGAAATAAGCGCGATTGGTCATTATAAAGTTTCTTGAAGTGAAACTGAAAATTCAAACACTCGTATAGATTTTTCCATGCGTAGACCTGTCCAATTACACCCTCCGATGTAACAAATTTAAGTACTTTGTTCTTTAAAAAAAATCTATATTTCTTTGGAATGTAGGTAAGTAAGTAGGAAGTAGGTACATTATATTTGAAATTTTTATGTTCGAATACTGTCATAGAGTATTGAGAAATAATATTACATAAATTTGCACATAAATAATTAATAGAAAGATTAATAAAATTTGATGTAGGAGTCAAAAATGTTGGGAACACCTGCATTATATGACGGTTAGGCTTGCTTTTCTATTATCTAAGCAACTATTCTGAATAGTTTATTTATTACGGCATCTCTCGTAATATGGAGTAACCAGCTACAGCAAAACACGTACAAGAGGTAAGTACGGTTGGCCAATTTCAACCCCCAACTCTATTTTAAGGCATAGAAAGTTCATACTTTTACCCTATTTTGAGGCATAGAAAAGCATAAAAACCCCTTCACTCATGTCAATCATGCTCAATGTCAAAAACATCTTCCACGTTCAAATCGCTCAGCTCTGCTTCGAAGGAAGGTAACACAACATGAGAGGGTCTTTCGCTAAACCCTGATGGGAGAAAGAACTGTGTTTTTATGGGTCAACTTTAATTTGGAACCCTTTTCCATAAAAAACGTCAAGGGACCATATTAGATCTATTGTGACATCCTTCAATTCATTCATGGAGAACTGCCTCTTATTGTGCCTCGTCTCCAGAGATCTCTCGGAGAGTGACAGTGCCTCTTCCCGGCTCCTGCCCTTCGCAAAAAATCTCCTTAATTTTCTTTTTAGGTCGCAACAGGATTCCCATCTCCCGGTTGCAACAATTGCTTTTGATCATGTGACCTTATGTCCTTTTGACCACTGATGTAGAACTAACAATATATGCACCACATCAGGTCTACTGCCACAAAGGTGCCACGTACATCCTCCATATCCAGAACTATGAAAATAAAAGTTCGCTCGTACAGATCCCTGCATGTAGAGTTAAGGCAAAAGACACCTTGAGGTTGCCTAATATCAGGGAGCAAACGTTTACGCATTTACGCATATTATGCCAGGGATGTCGAAGATGTATTGGTACCATCTTTTTCCCATATGACTCTAAAGAGATATTTTCCTGGCACCCTCCCAACTAAATGCCTCTGTTGACTATTATCCTAATGTTTTATTTTCAAAGATTTTGGATAAAATCTTCCCTCGTGCAGTTTCTCTTCAGTTTTCTATCACATTGCTTCATCCAGTTCCTGGAAATTTCCCCTCTGTACGAATGACGGGCGCAATACAGTATTCTGACAGTTCAATTCACAGCGATATTGTTAGGAGATTTGTCCCGACATGACGGATGACTCGCCAGTTAGTTTGAGCACACATTAAGAATGATACATGTAAGAAGTCGTATTGAGATGAACGACATTCCGATATAATAAACAAGTTGATGCCTCCGTTGGTTGTCCCGTTATATTGGTTTACCTATATTCGTAGCCACGCCTGCCTACCTCTTCATATGGACACGGGTATTCAGTTATGTGTGTGCATATTACATTAGCATAATCGTAGTTATAATTAGGTGTTACTAAATCCACAAGTGTTACGGTCAGGGTATAACCAGCTATCAATAATTTAATTGAACAATGTCATGTGGAGATGTACTACCTTACTACATCACTATGAAAGCATATTCCTGATCTAATCACGCAAATCCGGAATCGCACACAAATTTTGCCATTCTATAATATAGGGTCCGTGTATACCAAACAATCGTCGAGCCGGATCTGGAAAATAGAGCACCTATACAGTATTTTCTTGATCGTTGATATGGTCACTAAGGAAATAACAACGAACCAGAACTCTGGCTCGCATAGTCTGTCATCGCCCATTAATTAGTTCTTGCTGGTTGTTGTTTCTATGGTGTCCAATATCAACGATAAAAGAAGGAATGCTCTACTTTTAACTCTGGCTGCGAACACAGGTTCGTTTTCTAAGTGTCGTGTTAGTCCCTCTCGTCAGAATAGACAGCTCCGTAAAGCTCCTCCACAATCCTCAGTCTCGTTTCTTTTTTCATCTCCAGTCCAGGCGGACTCTTGAAATCAAATTCCAATTTTAATGTCGATTGTCGGCGAATCGTGTTTGAAATTATTGTCGAGCTGTCAAAATACTCAATCGTGAACTAGGTATTAAACTTTTTCGTGTTGTAAATGTTACAATTTATAGAAAAAAATACAAAGATATACCTAAATAAATATTCTCGAATATTGTTTTTACAACACGATAATAATATTAACTTATATTTTTGATACCTACATAAAGTTTGTTTTTTTTTTCATTTCAGCGTATTTTTTTATAATATTAATTAAATTATTGTATTTTTTTAAGTATGTATCATTATAATTCTCGTTTTATGCCATTTATTTTTAAAATAAATAAATAATATGAATAAAAAACTTACTAATAAAGGGACAGTACTTATTTAAATGCTTATTTGTATTTTTTATTCGCAAAACAGGACCGGATTAAAAATAAACCAATCGTGGAACTCTTATCATAGTAGCCGGGCAACGCGAGTGTTTAAAACCAAGATGTCAGGTTTGAAAGATTTCGAGTTATTGATGCAGAATAGGTATTTTTTTTTAACTACCTATATATTTTTTATCAATATATAGTTATGTCCTTATTAAATCTTGCGAAAACTTTATGTTGCAGCCAAAATGAACCAATTTATGTTTGATCACTTCAATTTTAATATTTGTACTTACTTAAAATGTATGCTTTGAATATTTTCTTCAAAATGTCATTAATTTTTCTTATAAATTTAGTTGGTACATCATGGTTCTAAGCCCTCGAATGATTACGAGAATGCATAATTTTCCTTTTATTAAAATGATAAACCATAAAATCATTGGACCAAAATATGCAGGGAGCATATATTTGGACGGGGAAAAAACTTAAATACAGTGTATTAATTACAAAAAGCGTTCTTGTATACTCGAAACAACTGTCAGATGACGTTAAATCCAATATGGCGGGTCAAAATCCACAGCAGCTCACAATCAAGCGATATGCGTTAAACTATCTCGATGACAGCTTGATCGTAATATTTTCTATCGCTGAGCTATTTTTTCCACTGATCGTAGTTTTTAAATAAAGCAGTAGATCTAGGCCAGGGTGGTACCTAAATGGTGGCAAACCCTTCCGGAACTTGATGTAAAAAAGCTCCATAAAACCCTGTGAGTCATCATACCAGTCAAAACAACCTGCTGTTGTAAAATTTGTTTTATTTTTTTAAGTTGTGGACTGTTGGAATATCTCTTTACATTAACAACAAAACAAATGTGACTTGAAGTATGAATAAAAAAATTCTGCAATTACATTTTTTTTTCAAGATATTATGTAGATATACTAGCTGACGAAAAGGTGACGAAGACTGCTAAAGAAAATATTGTTATCAATTATTGGTAATTTCTTGACAATCTTAATATAATGCATCTATATCAGCTGAATTGCATATTTTTAAGTAGGCACCAAAATAATTTATTGAAATTAGAATGGTACCGGTAGCACCGCCAAAATCAAATTGTATTATACGGCGACCACACGGTCCACCTTGGGAACGAACGTGGATAGATAAGCTAATAAAAGAGAAGGCATGTCGGCAGATCCATTAAAAGATGGACATACAACGTAATACCAGGTATGGGTCCAATTGGATACAGAAGGTACAGAATAGAGAGAAAGGTGGAATGTTTGGAAAAGGCCTATATCCAGCAGTGGAGAAATGGCTAAGAAAAATGGATAGCAAATTATATAAAATATAATATTAAATTAAGTAACGGATTTACTGACAACCCCATCTGTGAAAAATCCTATGACAACACAATTTTTATTTACATTGAAATTCAAAACAGATTATTGATATAATTTCTATCAAGCTTTCAGAATTTTTTTTTTTTACCATTTAAAAACATATTTTTGTATAAATTACAAATTTGAAATAAATAGGTATTCATAGTAAGGACTACAGGACAACGTCTGTCGGGAAATCTTGTTACTACTTAATAAAATCTTTTCTATACAATGGTGTCAGTATAGGCGGCGATACACATGCATGTAGCTGGCACACTTGCATGCCAGCTCCTGGCACATGCCACCTACTATCAAGGCAACCACCTACTAGGTGCAAGTGTGCCAGCTACAGGCATGTGTATTCCCAGCTTATAGCCGGCGGAACTCATTGCCTGAGAGGCAATTTTTTCCATTCAACCAATTGAGATAGGCCAACCTCGAGTAGAAATTTCATGTGAAAAAAAAAGGCTCATAAAAACACACACACGGACAAAAGAAATTCGTATATAAAGATGTACGTAGGTACTCAATGTAATAACATTTACGCCACTATTGGAAGTACATATATAATTGGATGCGTCTCACATTGACCAAGACCCACTGACATAAGATGTAGGTTCCCTAGCTGTAAACAGCAGCAAGTCGACCAGAGCAGACCAGACGCACCACGCAAACCCAACCGGCTGCAAGATGCTCCCTCCGACTAACGGCCGTGCAAGTGTTATGTCTTTAATGGCCATATTATTACATTGTACAGTAAGCTCTATTATTCGGACCATTATCTACCGTACCGCATTCTTTGGATGTGAATAATACTATAGTAATCAAGTGTACCATTATGCCAAAGGCGACCCTTGTTTACGTACACATTGACCTTTTCACCGCTCCTCCAAAATCTGGTCCAAAAATATTACAAACGAGCTTAAGGGCAAGAACACGAAGAAAGCCGATTCAGACCTGCAGGGTTATTCTCGTAGCGCTTGAATTGCAATCTTATCTTAATTGATATCTTAAAGGGCAGCTCGGATAAGGATCGGACCAATCAGAGAGAAAGGGGGAGTGTCATGATCGTTCCACGATTGCCTACATCGTATTGTAGACATATCTTTTCAACTAGATTGCAATTCAAGCGGTACGAGAATAACACTGCTGCACTGACCAGCCAGCGCAAAGAATGTTATTATGCATTTGAATGGGGATACGCACAGCAAAAACAGGAACTCGCTTTCCGGCATGCCCATTTAAATGCATTGAAATAATAGACAACTTAACAAAAATTGGTATATTAATATCCTAGCGCCAAATACATGACAGCAGTCGCAGTCTTTAAATTTGCTTCCTCTCTTGTTCTCAATAATTTACAAACTTTTATCTCTATATTTCATTAATTATTAAATTTCTACTTGTTGTATACCTACCTTTTCGACATGTTGAACATGTCGAGAATTCTCATGATTGGGTGTTTCGGAGACATTACCACCTAATGGCGAACGTTGTTAATGTAAAGTGATCACACTAAGCCAGCCTTTGAAATAACAGTAGAAGACGGTCGTAAGCCCGTAGTGGTTTGCTCCATTTAAAAGTCGAACATCAGTTATGAATTGTTAGAGTCATTAATATTGTTATATATTCGTTAACATTTTTTGCCCCGGTCGGCGCGGGTCGGAATCGGCTTTCTACGTTTTCTTGTTCTTACGGTGTATTACAAACCTTTGTCAAATTGACTACGCCGCTTTGTAAAAACAATTATTGTCATTTTTTTATTCATGCACACGTTCCTGTTTCAAGCTAATCTCAGCCATCCCTATAAGGGCTTGCGATGGCCAGTTGTGTATTTTGTGTGTAAGTGCTCTCTATGTGCCATTTTTGAAACAGCCGGCGACTCGTCAGATTGACGAAGGTTTGTGATAACGACACATTTTACTCTCAAACATAATGCATTTTTGAATTCTAAAAATCTTTCAATTATTTATTTGATTATTTCTTATGATTGATGGCTGATGCAATACGTCGACTATTTATTTATAGAAGATGACCATGAAGGAAATTATTCTGGAAGTGAGCTGGAAGATCATCTTGACGTTGATCCCGCTTGCAAAGGACAGTCTTGAAGAAGTCAAAGGACAGTATTCTTTGACCACACAACCGTTATCCAGTGTAGATGTTCGTCATGAAGAAACTTATTCTTTTTTTTTAATGAATCTGTGCTCACTCAAAGTGAACACAAATACACTTTTTGGCTCTTTCACATTAAGCAACTTAAAGCTTGTGTCGTGAAAGAGGAAGATGGTCGGCACCTGGGATCGAACCCACGACCTCCGAAGGATACAGTTTGAAAGATGGTGTTGTAACCGCTAGTCTACCAACCACTTTATCTTCACAACCATTATTATAACTGCAGTTTCTGTTGCAAAAAAGGGAAATACGTGTCGAACGACCCTCCCCAAAGGAAAGAATGGCTAACAGGAGGTACTTTTTTGCAATAATAACACAGAATAAATTAAGATCTAAATGTCAAATTATATAATAAAACACACAAAAGCAAGAAAAAAATAGCAACATGCACAAAAAAAGTAGTAAAAACGAAATAAGAAAATCAATGACAGAGCAGGCAAAGATTGGCTCGTTCAGAAGAACTTCATGCACAAACACAGCCACCGCAATAATACCTAGCAGCACATTGGAAAAATCTCTGACATAACCTAGTAGATCAACATGCCACCATTTATTTCCAAGTAATTCACGGAACATACCTACTTGTTCCTTCCTTTTTTTTATAAATAACCCAATTTTTTCTTTTTGAGCCATCACGCCGTTTCCCGAAGGGGGTAGGCAGAGAGTACCTACGGACTTACATTCTTTCCTATCCAAGCAAACCTCTTTCGCTTCCTTCAACCGCATAACATACATGCTCTTCTATTTCTTTTTCTCCTGACTTGGCCCTCCTGTAAGACGACACTGATATGGTCGGACCATGTCATTCGAGGTCAGCCTCATCTGCGTGCACCCATTCTTTCAGATTTATATATCTTTTTAGTCATTCTCTCCTCGTTCATTATCTCTACTTACCCAAACCACCTTAACTTATTCACTTTCATTCTAGTCACTACGCTAACATCCACTCCACATACCTTTCTAATTATATAATTCCACACCTTATCAATCAGTTATCAACCTCACCTCTTCGATGAAATTACTATAGTTTGGGGTCCATAGGAACTCAAAATACGCACACGGTGGTGGAATAGTTAGGGGGTTTCCATATGTAGACGCAGAACCCTTCTTTTTCTCTCTCCCAGTTCCTACCTATGTCCTTATGTGATCTACATATTCATTTAGAACATTATTGATTGTTAGTGTTTTTGAAAATGGAACTTTTTGTATTTGTTTTGTTGTCATGATGTTGTTGTTTGAAATGGCTCCTTGTGATTCGTGTTGATAAACAAATTTATGTTGTTATGTGAGAAATTAAATGAAAGCAGAAGAAAAATTGCAGAACTGGCCGGTCTGAAGTCATCCGTTATCCAGCATATCAGGATGCCAAGTCGAAATATTAACGAAAGCCTCCAACGTTAACAATTTGTTGTTATTTCCATAGAGATAAACAATGTTGTTCCAAATTCCGAGTCGAAAAATAATTCTGATAGTTGTTCAAAATTAATGTTAAACGTTACCTCGAAATCTATGGAAACATTCCGAAGCTGCTGTTATATCGAAGACGGAACATATTTTCAATTTGGTTAACGTTAACGTGTGGAACGTTAACAGTTTTCACGTTTAACGTTAATTATTTCGACTTAGCTCCCAGGTAGGTCACACTACTACCCCTCTTCTTACTACAGTCCAACCCACCACCTGAGGGTCTACCTGCGTTCACGCCATATTTTGATAATTTTGTCACCGTTTCAACTACTCAAAGTAGTAAATATTTATTTGATCGGGTATTTTGCCATATATTTCCACGCACTTTGGCTGATTAAAAGTTCTGTTGTTTGTCTCAAAGGAATAGCGCCCATGAGAAAGTCCGCCAGTTTGTGAAAAGAACCTGTATGGGTGGCAATGTGTGCTCTTTGTCGGCAATGTTGCATTCTGTTTGTTGTCTGCAGAGCCAACCACTTACATACCTACCTACTACTGACAGGTGAATGACTTTGTTGAAAAAATTTCACTCTTAGCTCATGGTTAACGTTGTTACGTATGAACTTACCACACGTATAACATCAACTGATGCCCATCTAGCTAGACATTCATAAACTATCCTATATAATAATTACCTATGAAGTGGTTGGAAGCCTAGCGGTTACGAAGCCGGCTTTCGTGCTTTATAAAAAATTTAATTCAATATTCAGAGATAAGACAACGTCTGTCGGGAAAGCTAGTCCAATGCGGAATGAATCGTTAAAATAAACCTTACGAATAAACAAAAAAAAAATTCTTCTAGCCGTTGACCTGGAGCTAGCTTGAGACGCGGATTTGAATCCTGTCGAGGTAATGGGAATGGAGGATTCAAACTAACTAAGTAGATTCATCTTATAGTGAGATTGCTACAGGAGACAGTGTCTTGGCTAGCAGCGTTAATATGTAAATTTATAATGAGGAAAATACCAACGTTATATTAATGAAAGTGATAAAATATACCAAGCGAAAAATGACATTGAGTATTTAGGATTCTGTGTCAGTAGGCGGTCATTAATGATTCGCGTCCCATTATTTCTTTATTTGTTTATGGTGCATTCTATGGTTGAACTGTGATTGCACTCAATTTATTGAGCTTCTTTTCAAAAGTTCAAGAAATGTTCTAAATAGGTATCATATTTTATTACATCTTCCGCTCTCTTTCAATTAAATCGGATGTTGATAACATTTGAGCGAATGCTTTCCAGTTTTCAGCAAATTTGAATTTCCAATGCCCATCTTTTTTTTTATTAGCCTTCCACTCATTATTGAGTGATTTAAGCAATGCCCATCTTGTCGCAAGGCGTTCTGTCTAATGTCAACATTGATTCAATTTTTTTCTTTGAGTATTTTCACTACAAGCACTCTCTTTTAACTGAAATTCTTTAACAAAATTTATGACGAACGTGTCAATAAACCCTTTTTTTATTCGAACGATAAAAAATATAGGTATAATAGTTTCTTTCAATTTAAACATTTGTTCCAGTTCCAGATAGCTAGTAAGTAGGTACCTACCATTAACTAGGTTGTTTTCTAGAGCTAATGACAAAGACTCTATGTCCTGAAAAACTTTCTTCTTTTTCTTTCGTCATCCTTGTCGTGTCTATTGATGGGCAAATACTATATTTCTACTAAAGGAAGATTAAAAGAAACTAGAGGAAGATTCTTGTTTCATAGTGAAAATTCTCTCACTACTTATTAACTATTTGAAAAATACAGTTCTCCCTCGTCTTCGCCGATTGTGTAGCGAGTATGCTGGTCGTATTGACTTCTTTGACACCAGTATCGGCCGCCTTAGGAGGATTACCAAAGAAGCCTTCTGATAGTCCATTCTTTGCATGCATGCACTCATCAGAGTCTGCATCTTTTTTTTTTTTAAATGAATCTGTGCTCACTCAAAGTGAACACAAATACACTCCTTGACTCTTTCACAGTAAGCTACTGAAAGCTTGTGTCGTGAAAGAGGAAGATGGTCGGCACCTGGGATCGAACCACGACGTCCGCAGTACGAAAGCCGGCGTTGTAACCGCTGGGTCTCCAACCACTCTTTTAATTGCCCTTCCTACTTGCCTGTTTTACTCTTTAGGCTTGGAAATTCACTGGTCTTATTCAAATAAATAAATCAATTAGGTATTGTTTTGTATACCTAATTGTTGCAGATCAGAGTCTTCGTCTCTTCAGTAAAACCAATTTTGACTGTTTTTTTTTTGTATTTGTTGACAGATTTAATGTTTACTATAATTTGTATGTTTATTGCATTGTCAACTATTTTGTTTTTGACTATATATAATAATTGTAAAAGACCTCGGTTCGTATTAAATAAAATATTACTGGAGTGAATGGCCAAAAAGGTGTACGAATTTGAGCTTTTTGAACAAAGAAGAAAAGAAGGGTAACAAGTAACAACCCCTAATTATACACACACTCATCTTTGACATCTGACTGACAGGCATTTTTATTGGACGATAGTACAACGACAGACCTTTAATTATTGTTCAAAAAACTTTCAATTTCGTATAAGTTGGTATTTTTTGGTCATTTTGTACAGAAATAGAGAATAGATTTCCCCCAAAGGACTTCCACAGATCCCTGTCCTGTGCTAGCCGCATCCATCCGCCCCCGACAACGTCGTCTGACCATGCACCTTTCCTGAGTTCTGCCAACATTACGTAATACTACTTTCAATTTCAACCCTCATCCCTTGATGAATGCCGGACATCTTCCTCTTTCACGACACAAGCTTTGCTTACAATGTAGATACAACAAATCTTAAAAGATAAAGAGAAAAAAGAAAGCAAAAGATGAATCTTTGATGGTTTTGACATTCGTGAGAATTGCTCATCTTACCATACTACGATTCGATGATGGGACCAATTATTGGAAATCACATACCTACATATCTCTCCAGTGTGGTATGTGATGCAATGACCAAAGACCATAATGACATTGTCTCATACTTGCCTGGTCATACATATTGTCATCATTATCATCATCCAAAACTTTCACCCGAGTCTGCTGCCAGCAGAGCAATGAACTTCGCATTATCAAGGTCAGAATCAACGTCGACCACGACGATACAATGCTGGACATTGCGTTTTTTTTGTTCTACGTGCTTCTTGAAGAATAAAGAAATCACCAGTTCATAAGCCTTACTTTTGAAGAGAGGAACTTCTTTATATTTTTTCAATCGATTCAATCATAATGTGTCGCAAGTAGGGTATAATGCTGTTTTATTTTGTGTAAAGTTTCTTAATTGAAAGATTTTTTTTATTTATCTATTCCATTGCTGTAGCCCTAGTATAAGTTTTCGATGATCGAATATAGAAACGATAATCGAAAGAGTTCGAAAAATTTTCATACTATAATGATCGAATGATTCGATCGTTTGACTTAAGATCATTAATTGCACGCTAATAAGCGCTTATTTTTGCGTGCAATTAGCTTTCGATAAAACTCGTACTAGCCCCACTGTTGTATTTTCCTTGATTCTGTTTCATGTCAAAGGCTCAGGAGGTATATTAATTTATTTCCAAAAATGTACAAATAGGCCTAGGATGGAAAATATACCAATATTTAAAATGTTGGTAGAGCTATACTATAAGCCTGTTGAACACAAAAAGCATATATATGAAAAATCGACATTAAACAAAAATAAAACACATATACTTATACATCACCTCCACCATTGTGGGGAGGAGATGGACTTGGCTGGGACATGTGTTAAGGATGCCGAATGACAGTTGGCCGAGGAGAGCGCTGTTCTTCCTCCCATCAGGGTCCCGAAGACGAGGAAGACCCTCTCACACTGTGTTCCGCTCCTTCGAAGGAGCTGAGGGACATGGACATGGTGTGGGAGGAGGTCATCACCGTTGCGCAAGATCGAGCGCAATGGAGAGCTCTTGTTGCCTCCCTATGCCCCTAAGTGGGGTCTAAAGGGAGTTTGGATTGGATTGGATACTTATACTTAACTACAAAAAAATAACAACCTTAAAAATCATTAAATCCAATCCAATCAGTGGCTCTACAACCCAGTCTTGGCCTCCTCAAGAGCTTGCCTCCACGACTGACGATCCAGCGCAGAACTCCATCAATTGGAGATTCCAATCTGTCTAGTGTCCCGCACTACAACATCCAGCCACCGAAGCTTCGGTCTTTCTGGTCTTCGTCTTCCGCTCTGCATTCTGCATGCCGTCCAGAATCGTCTTCGGAGCATATCTTCGTCAGCCATTCTTTGAATGTGTCCAGCCCATCGCAGTCTGCCAATTCTCATTGATAGTTGGGTCTTTATCATTAAATAAATAATGAAAATATGAAATTTTTATAAATAAGTTAGTAAATGTATCAATAGGAATTGTATTTGAAATTTTATTTTTGTTTGATTCTGGTAGTCAGAGAGAACGGACCTCCACTCTTTTCTTCTCAAGTACACTCCTTTCACCAACATATCATTTCTCACACCTCTCCTATTTCTCTTCCTTCTGACCTGGCCTTCCTTGAGGATGAAATCGATGTGTTCGATCCACGTCATTCTGTGTAGGCCACATTTCTTACATATTTCCTTTCAGCCTTATAAAATTTAAGATTTTTAACTAGCAAAATACCTATATATACTTACTAGGCGCTTTATATCCGTAGAAGATACTAATATTTTTTCCAGAAATAATATCGATTAAAGAAGCGGTGTTTCTATATTTAGAAGGTATGGTGTTTTTTTCTTTTCCTATTTCTTTAATGGCGCTAGAGCCCAAATCGAGCCTTGGCCTCCTGTAACGTTTGTCTCCACAGCTCTCTTTCCCCAGCCGCCCCTCTGCAAGAGTTGCGCTACGTCTCTCCTCACATCGTCCTCCCACCTCAGTCTCGGTCTGCCCACTCTTCTTCTCCCCCCTGGATGTCCTGTCAGGATTCTTTTGGGAACCCGCGATTCTGGCATTCTTTACTTATTATGTCCAGGCCATCTCAATCTAAGAAGTTTTATATGCGTTGAGATGTTAGGGGCCTGATATATAGTGTGCAATTCGTCATTGCGTCGTATGCGCCAAACTTCTCCGTCTTTTACGGGTCCACAAATCCATCTGAGCACCTTCCTTTCAAACATGTCCAACGTTTCAGAAATTACAGAAAGGCGAGTAGGTATAACCTACTTCAATAAAATACTAAGTAGGTACCTATAACAGCCAAACTAGACAATTTGAAACTACAGAAAGGCGAGTAGGTATAACCTACTTCAATAAGAAACTAAGCTTTCTGTGTTTTTTTTAAATAAAAATAAATCTGTGCTCACTCGAAGTGAACAAATACACAAGGGTTGAGTCGTGAAAGTGGAAATGGTCGGCACCGACGGGATTTGAACCCACGACCTCCAATACGCTATACGAAAGTCGCCGATTGATACCACTGGACTACAAACCACCTCAATACTAATAATTGATTTATTAGCTTTCTCGATAAGCTGTGTACTCACCTGCGCCGCGCGCGGTAATGTTACCTTGGTTCAGATGTGTACGCGTGTTCGCAACGAACTTGGTACCGTTGCATGTCACGTGACAATCGATGTCTACCTAGTTTTCTAGGTTATCTATGGTAAATCTACGTCCTAACCAAGGGCGGATCCAGGGGGGGGAGTTAGGGGGGTCATGACCCCCCCCCTAGGTTATGTAATCTCAAGTAGGGCAGTGATATTTATTAATAAAATCTTCATTTTGCTAGCATAATTATAATTTCATGTGGGCCATGACCCCCCCCTGGAGCAAAAGTACCATATAACAAATTTAGGAAATGACCTTTTTTTTTTTTTTCTAGGAAAAGTGTAGTTTCCAGATACCAAATTTTGAAAATGACCTTTTTTTTTTTTTTTTTAGGAAAAGTGTAATTTCCAGATACCAAATTTTTTACTTTGTGACCCCCCCTGGTGCCAAGGCTGGATCCGCCCTTGCTGTCAGGATGGAATGATGACGACTATTTGAGAAAGCCAAGACTTACAATGACCGGCATATATGTTACAATTAATTGTTATGAATCAAGGATTTAGAATTATTATGAATCACGATGAAGTAAGTACCTATCTGCCCACGGTTGTTATAACTGACATTATATTTCTTTTGTGATATAATCTATGGAATATCCGGCTCTCCGGCTCATGTAATATTTAAGTATAGATCGCTCTCCAAATGAGAACTAAGGTATCGTTATATAATAATTATGCACGACGTGTGTAGTAATAATCCTTTGCAAATACGCAAGATCTGCACAATTTAAAACATCCGCCAACAAATTTGTACGCCAAACCTCAATACATTAATTTATTATTGATGCATGATGTTATAGTTTTGTTTCATAAGAGATTTTAATCGATCGCAGCACCAACGACATCTATCGAAAATATCATTTTTTATTTCATAATATGATCAAAAAATAAACCTTACATAATTGATGTTTCAACACTTGCTGACATTATGAAGCTTCCAAAGTATTCCGTTTCTTTGCAGTTTTCTGCTCTAAATTATAAAAAGCTACCAAGTCGCGTCTTATTGCTATTAAGCCTTTTATTTTTTGACGCTTTTCTTCCAACAGCACTCTTGTGGGAGTTGCAAGATCCCTATTATTTCTACTCTGGAGTGGAGTGGTGTAAAGAGATTCAAAATTCAACATCCATTGATTTCATGATATTGGTTACATGAAAATAATTCGAAAAATAGTTCGAAAATCAAATGATCGAATGACAATAGTTTCTGTTAGCATCACAATCGGTAATTCTATCTATATAACAAACAGTAGGTGTTGCGGATTTTTACGAGGACGTAATTAATATAAATTATAAACCATAGGAACAATTTTGATTGCATTAGGAATGGGCTGGCTGGCAGAGATCCTTCGGGATAAGTCCGCCTTTTCTACTGTGTTTTGTGTTTTTTGTCGCCACATTATACTTATAAGCAATAAAGTTTTGTTTATTTATTTATTAATAAAGTTTAAAATCACACCTACTATAGAAAATCGTCTACGATTATTTTTGTATTTTGTTGTTAAACTCAATGTGCCAGACATCAGTCTGATTCCCACGGAATACAGCAAGGTAAGTACCCCGTTATTGCTGCTAATTTATAAAGCAAGATGGGAATGAACCAGCAGTATGTCATTTTTATGTGTGTGTGCGTTCACTGTGCTACCTTACAATTATGAGAAGTTTAAACATAAACTGCAAGCATAGTTAACATTTCGATATTTGTAGAAATATCTAGAACGGGTCTGTCTTCTACGAATCACCGGTGGGAGGAGAAACATCAGTGTTCACTCGTCAATTTCTTATTCAGTATACTTATCACATGATTCCAGCTCCTCATCATTATTATACAGCAGATACATAATTTCCCTGACGTATAGCACCGTTTGAGAATACGTGATACTATATTATTTTTCCTAAAAAATGTTTTAAGGCAAAAATTGGAAGAGCAAGGAATGATGGGAAATTTTTAACGATATAATTTGGTTGCGGTCAAGTAGAAGATCATTAACATTGAGAAAGATTGGTTGTTGTTGATGAGAACTCTGGAAATCGTCCAATGTTGCTGAAAGCAAGGAATTGATTGATCGATGAATGAAAAATATCTATGAATTTAAATAATCAGGTAAACTTCTTGAGGATTTCCAGTGATCTGTCGTCAACCCTCATGGGTTTTAGAGGCGTGAGGTGGTCAACCTCACGTTCCCGATCAGATTTATCGATTTTCTGCCTCTCAGAGGATACTAAAAAAACAGTAAAAAGAGCAGAGGTGCTTTTCTTAGGTTGACCACCTCACGCCCTAAAAACCCAATAGGTTAGAAAAAGACACAAATAATAAGCTTTGGACGGCTGGACCCCATCAGGGGTAGGGGGGCTCAAGTGACACAGGTCCCTCCTGTGATTGCGCAAAATCAGACACAATTAAGCTCATCTTGCCTCCTTATCCTCCGAAATGGGGTTTAAAGGGTGAGTTAGTGAGTGAAATATAAACCTGTCTAAAATATTGTCATCAGCATTAAAGATTTTTGCAAGTCTCTTATAGAATCCAAATATGTCGAAAACAATTCAGTAATCGTGAAAATAATGAAAATTACTACCCAATGAAGTTAATTTAATTTAATGTCTGAACGACAATTTAATATACTCAGCGTAGGAACATGGAAGTTTCATTTTTTCTAACATTTTTGAATTGTCAACTTGAAAAGCATATTCTAAATCTTATCGTATTCTTCTTATATATAAAAATGGATAGCTATAGTTTTCGATGTCATCGCATCACGCCTAAACGGCTGGACCGATTTCGCTAATTCTTTTTTTGTCGTATTGGCTTTTATCAGGAGAAGATACTTATGAAAGAAAAAAATAAGAAGTTGTGTGGATAATTCGCAAATCAAAGAAAACTCTAAGTAGGTAACCTTCTTAGTACTTTTAACAATACAGATTATATTCCAAATTTGAAATATTGAAATAAAATTAAAGTTTGACAGGAACTGTCAGTCGTTGATAGTTGGTGCTATTGACAGAATTTCGATGGAAAATACACAGTTAGAAACAGATGCATTGGTTAAAAGGTAAAAAGCTCATCATTATACAAATTCGAATTCAATATACCTTTAAATACCTCCGCGCAAGCATTAAGTTGCTTATGGAGGAATACCATGTCTTGTGTTATTAATTAATTGTTGTTTAATTGATTATTGTATTTTAAATGTATATTATTTAAATAAAATAAAAAAATAAAAAAAATCATAGTTAGGAATACAGGACAACGACTGTCGAGGAAGCTAGTAACAAATAAAATCAAAGAAAAAAACAAGTGGGTTCATACTCTACATAATAATATATTCATTCATAATACCTAACAATTATTATTCTTATGCTAAAATCAATAATTTTTAAAATGACCAAGAAAAAGTTTATAAAAACCAATTGCTGTTCACATCAGCAACAAAACAAAAGTTAATCTAATAATCTACATAATTTATATTTACTCTCGCACATATCTCCATGCTCTATGAATTCTCTCACTTCCGGTAAATGACGGAAAAGCGCATGACGTTGTTCGCCATTTTTTCTTCTGTCATCTTTGTTATCCGAGTTGACAATTACTTTGCCCTCCTTTTTCAAATCATTTTCACCGCCATTATTACTGTAACTAGATATTTTATCGTCTGTACTTTTATTGTCTATGCTTATATTTTTTTCGGTGCCCTTCTTGTTTATGATTGTCACGTTCTCACCATTTGGGAAGTCAATTTTGTTTCCAAATTTCCTCTTCATATTCGTTAATGTTTGTTGCATTTTATTTACAAATGGCCCCAATTTACAAATTAATAGTTGAATACAATGTGTTTCCGTCTCTTTGGTATTTTCTTGGACGATTGTTATTATGTTATCTATAAGATTTTCGTTTTCTGCCGCGTCGACCAAATTCTGCAGGTGATCCGAAGGATTTTGTAAAATCCAATCGATAGGAGAGCCATCTTTGATTTTCCTCGGAGTTTCGGCAATAGCGGGATTTTTCGTAACTAACGAGGTAGTGAGCTGCAATCAAATAATGTCGAATACAAGTTTTAATAATGATCCAATTGATTGTGATTTTATTTCTTAGCCACTCACATAGATGGCGGTTTAGCTCCATCACTATGGAAAACATTTTCTTTATTAAATTTGAAATGAAATGAAATATTACTTACTCATAAATAAAGACATTAATACAATTATACATGCCAAATCACTCGAATTCGGGTGAAAGGCCTCAATAAAAATAAAAAAAACAATTATACATTTTTTTACTTACAAAATTTCTTTTAATTAAATAAAAAAAATATCAAATAGATTTTATTCGTAACTTTTGGGTATCTACATTGTAACTATTCTCGCTTCATTGACATACCTTACCTATATGGTTTTGAAACTATATTTACCACCTTTAAAAAGTAGTCAATACAAAAACTCCAAGTATAACACAACGAGCGATGAGTGAAAGATGTTATAAACATTATTTCGAGGGAATGGATAAGAGAAAGGACCAAAGTTACCAATGTGAGAAATAGTTAAATATAAATGAGCCGATCATAATAATATAGTGAGAGCAACGTAAGAAAGATGGAATATGTACACAGTTGATTGGAGGCCAAAATAAGTTATAGACATCCAGGCAGGCGATAGCTGAGGTTGTCTTTCAAAGGCACAGAATGGCAAGAGACAGAGAATAATTAATTATTGTAGAAGTCGGGAAGGGTGCATTATGTTCAATACAAGTGAGGCAAATGATTATGTTGAAGCCTGCTTCAAAATACACCAATTTCTTGACTTACCAACTGTGCTAAAAATACAATTGCGTTTAGAACAATTGCGCCAATTTTTGCGGAATCGAAACTAAGCGCTCTCATAAGTCCAGCCAAAAGAGCCTTGCCCCAGTTTCCTTCTTCCTGCAAAGGTTTTGATGAATATGTATTTTTAGCTTCTCTGAACGCCTCTGCAACCAAATCCGCAACTCCAGATGCTGTATCTAGACCTAGAACATAAAGTTGGATTCTGAATCATGAAGAGGGGGAGAAACCATTCATCCCTACTCAACATTTACGCTCTTCTTAAGCCGTCGAAATGCTTGGGAGGTAAAAAAGCCCTCCACTCGGTCTAGTGAAGTTTTAATGAACTGCAGGGCAGGAGCCGTAAAGACGCACTGACTCTCTGCAAGGGGTCCCTGGATACATTGAAGTATGCACAGTAGACCTTTTTTGGAGCAGTGAGATATAAGGGGCAATTGGTTCCTTGACCTTTTTATCAAAAAATGCGCGAGTCTTTTCCACCTTCGGTTATTGATGAGAGGAAAAACATCGATACGTAAACGGTAGTTTTTCCGGCAGAGCAGCACAAAAAACAAAGCAGAAATGAAGGGTATACTCTGATTTGGTCGTTCATAATGCAGTGGTTGATTTTTTTCTGAGGTAGATACACTGTGTTTCAAAACCAAAGATATTTTGTTCCAGTAGGGTAATTCACAAAAAAATATGTTCAGAACTAATCAAATATTTGAAAATAGAGGCATTGTTGCCAGTTTTTCTTAATCGATCATACTAAATGATTTCGCGATCCCTTATCATACGAAACTGTAAGGTGCCAGGAATCACAGCCATACAGAAAAATGCAAACACACACGCATCAATTAGTTTAGGTACATTTTCGAATCGACACGAAATGTAGAGGCTTTCAGGCACCACTTGCCATACTGCGATAATGTTTTGGAAGTTCAACCCTGAAGTCACCAGAGCTGGTAAAATGGTTACTCCCAGATATTTGAATTTATCCATCCGGGAAACCTGATGACCATCATCAATGGTTATGGGTAATGTTTATCGGGGCAGGCCTTATTAGGTGATTCCTTTCATATTTGGCGCCTAGGGGTGGAAACACGTAGAAAGCCGATTGCGACCCACGCCGACCGGCGAAAAGAACGGCGTCATTATCTGATTTATCAATTGTATAATCTATATATTTTTGAAATATCTCTTATTTTTATTGATCACTAGCCCAAGCCACAACAAATCGCTTAAAACACACCTACTTTAAAAAACTGACAAAAACATAAACATTACGTACGGTATATTGGTATTTTATACATTTTGAATTGTTCACAATCACATCACATGAAATATTATTAAAACACACTGTACTTACCCAAAAGCTTACTGGCCGCTTGGAATCCACTTTTGATATTCCCAATTACACCGTTATCCTCTAAAGATGGTGTAGGGTTTTCTGGGATAATTTTATCATGTTTCTTAGGGTTCACCACTGAAGTGTCGACCAATGCCAAAGCGGCAATGAAGAGAAAAGCCAGAGATCTTTTCTCCATAGCTGGTGATATAATACTAAGCGTCATATAGAACAACTATAAATTGTGCATCTTCGATAATAATTATCATCTAGTATTTTTATTGAAGGTATAAACACAATAAAACCTCTGTATTCGCCAGATAGATTCGCAACATTCTAAATTTAAAATGTTATGTTCCATTCTGCAATAGAGGCAAAAATGGACACAGCTTTAAATGAGTGTAGTAAAATATCAATGATAAGCACTTATTACAACAATACCAAATTTGACCCCACATAGGAGCATAGAAAGGCAACAAAAAATCTCTAGCACGCGCGACTTCAGTTATCCACCTCCCAAACAAATTCAAGACAAATTCCCTCAGCTCTGCTTAAAATAAATGGAATTTGAGGGTCTTTCTCCTCTTCGGAGCCCTGATGGGAAGAAGAGCAGTACTCTCTTCTGCCAACTATCATTCGGCATCCTCAACACAAGTACTAGCCAAGTCCATATCTTCTCCATAATGGAAGAAGTGACGGACCTCAGGTCTGCAGAGAACGGATAAATTCACCATATAGCCTTCGAAACAACAGTAGAAGACGGTCGTAAACCCGTAGTGGTTTGTTCCATTCAAACAGTAATGAATTTTTAGAGTCATTAGTTGTTAGATAATCCTTTAAGATCTAGTCCTGAATTTTTTTTTTTAATTTTATTTCCAAAAAAAAAACAATACAAATAAATATGAATTACATGAGAATGAGAATAAAATTATTGGAATTTATCACCCCACTAGGCAAGAGCCCGTGCTGAGGTGATACTTGATATTTTTTCTGCGCATTTTTTTATTTTTTATTTTTTTAATTAGGTGTAGGATTGATACTATTATGAATTGTTCTGTCTATGGTCCTATGTGGTTAGACAAAACGAGTAAACGGTGCACAACAAAAAACACGAAAACAAATTATCCTAGTAATGAATTGTTGGAGTCATTAGTTTTATTTTTTCTTAAAAAATCATTTGTGGCATTTGTGTGTCTAAGATTAACGACGAATACAATGGTTCTACTGTACCGTAAAGCAAGTTCTTTGTGCTAAAAGTTCAGAAGTTCTGCATGAAGTGCTTCATAATTTATGGTATCAGATTTATATTGTTTATATTGATTTATTTATTTATTAAAATCACCTGTCATTCATGTTTTTTAATGTTCAATAAAAGTGGTTGTAATGAAGCTAGATGTTGTTTATTCTCTTGCACTTCAAGATGGCGCGGAAGAGGAATATAAAAAAGCCAACTGAATAAATTATGAATAATTTTCTTACATTTTTTTCTTTCTTAAAAGAGTTTTTTTCTTTCTTAATAGAGTTTTTTTCTTTCTTAATAGCCAAGCTAGTAGTATCAAACAATGTGTGAAACATTTAAAACATTGACTTGCCGAATTTCGCATGCTATACGCTATAATAAATCTAATGTCCTAACTGGATCCCGATTCAAATCAAATAAAATGATCTCGAGCGTGAGAGTGACGTGAACATTCCTCAACTCACAACATCACCATGGAGATACCATCAAAACTTTCACGTTTGTTGACGGTGGCAGCCATTTTTTTTTAAATGTGACTTATGTAGGCTCCCTGATGTAGGTACTCAGTGGACTGTGGGTTTCAAATATGTATTTATTTATTATTTCTAAAGGTGTTCTTAAAGTATATTTTTAATAATATATACCTGGTGTTTTTAAGGTTTGTGTTCAAAATAGTAGATATATACTTACTCAGTGTTGCAATCTTTCTTTTAAAGTTCTATGTGTGTATAAGTAGTATTTCGTATGTGTTTATTTTAACCGCATTTTTAGCGATTAGTTTAGAGGGTTTTATTATTTATTTTTGAGAAAGGATGAATAAATAAACATATCGCGTAAGTACCCACTTAATTCGCAAGCATGTGCCCTTTAATCAATATTATAAAAAAGGCTTTTGATGATACTACAAATTTTGAAACACCTTGATTATTTTCACGCCAAAATACATGACCGTAAAATGTTGGTTCATGTTCATATATTATCAATGTGATGGTTATGACTGATAGTTAGAATAACGGATTAAACCTTATTTGTAAAAATATTGCAAAGTTATTTAAGCAATATGCACCTACCGCGTTTTCTTAAAGTAAACTTGATGATGACTTGAATTCGAAAATCATCGACTAAAACTTCAGGCTACTAACAACTTCTGTTAAGAAAGAAGTTCAAATTTAATTTAACCATTAAAAATCTCTTCTATATTTCTGGAGAAAATGACCAAAATTTATGTACCTAGTGAATTACCAAAATTTATAGAGAGAATGACGGTGAGATAGTGAAAATTATATTTCAATCATGTTTTTTTTCGAAATATGTAGTGAGATAGTGAAAATTATATTTCAATCATGTTTTTTCCTAATTTTTTTTTTCAATTTGCGGCCTAGGTGTTTGCTCCTCTGACATGGTGAGATTTCTGTACAAGCTGACCCGCAGCGTCGAACTTCGACCTAGCCCAGAATAAAATAAATAATTTTGACTTATTACGACATATAAATGAACTAAATATTATTATGTTTGTAATGAAAACAATTCCTATATAGTTGCATAACTTTTAAAAAATGCAAGAGATGGCGGTGTAGTAGGAAATATGTCACACGTGAAGGGTGTTACGTTATTGTATGTTGTTGGATGAATGGACTCCATTAAACCCAAATTTATTGAATTATTATGACCTTTTTCTTTTTTTATTGCTCTTTCGTTTGCTTATATACCAAAGCATTGTTTTATGAAATGTTTATTATATTTTGACATGTAAATGCAACTTTTGTTGGGTAGATAACTAAATTAAATTAAATTTCGTTTTTTGTCATTCTCTTTAGAAATAGAGAGTAGAACCCCATTATTAATTAATTATTTTATTCATTTATTATGTATGATCATCTACTGGTTGTTACTGTTTGATGCGTGTGTGTTGCCCATTCTCCTGTATGGGTGTGAGTCCTGGCACCTGACCAAAGCCCATCAGACACAAAAAGTCCATGCGTTTGAAATGAAGTGCCTCAGGATAATAATTTTGGGTACAAGATGGTACCAACGCATCGCGAACGACACTATATGACGGCGCACCTAGCGGAGTCCCATCTCGTCCACCATTATGGAGAGGAGATTTAAACTTGACTGGGACATGTGTTAAGGATGCCGAATGACAGTTCCTTCGAAACAGAGCTGAGGGATATGGACATGATGTGGGAGGAGGTCATTGAAGCCGCGTAAGATCGATCGCGGTGGAAGGATCTTGTTGCCTCCCTATGCCCCTAAATGGGGTCTCGGACAGGAAGTATTCATTGATTGATTATAAAAAGAAAACAGAATAATAATTATGAATACTAGGTATATAGGGAGTCTCATTTCTGAACATAAATTATATATGGAACTTAATAATAATTCATAGGTCTAAAGAATTAAGTAGGTACTAACATACTAAACTGATTAGTGCATTCACTGGATGCATCACTCTGATTCATGCATCTTCGCGATATTGATAACGTGTGTTGCAGCTGAAAATTTAATCTCAATTATTATAACAGCACTCATGGTGCCGTGAAGACACAGTTACACTTCTTTTAGCACTGCGATGTTCAAACTGTAATTCTCTTTAGCAGAAGGTAGATGGATATTATACATGCCAAAAAATCATTCATTGGAGTACCTACCTACTTAATCGTTTTGTTTTAATTATTTTAATTTTTATTCTAAACTAGCTATCCCGACAAACGTTGTCCTGTGGACCCTTTGGTCCTAACCAGAGGCGGCCCGTTCATTGTGCATAATGTGCACTGCGCCTCCAGAAACAAAAATAAACTAATTAAATACCTAATAACATTAAAATCTTAATTCTAAAACGTCCATATTTCATTCGTATTCAAAGCTCAGACGGGATCAACGCGAGAATATAATTATATGCGCGCAATTTGGTTGACATTGTATGAAAAATTTCTAAAACGCCTAAAACGGTGCATGGAGTAAGTAAAATGGGCTACCTACTGTAAGAGTGGCAATTACGTATGCGAGAATGAGAGGGTGCAGGTGCAGAAGACAATAATGTTGTTGTTACATTTTTTTAAAGATGGCGTCGTATGAAATTAGTCCCATACTAACTTTAATATTGTATTTTGTATTATTTCTAAATTTCTGCGAATAATGCCTGCCCCGATAAATAGCTACCGATAACCATCGATGGTCATCAGGTCTCCCGGGTGGAAAAATTTAAGTACCTGGGAGCAACCATTACCACCACTGGTGACCTCGGAGTAGAGCTCCCGATACGTATCGGTATGGCAAGTGGCGCCTTCAACAACATGACTAAGATATGGAAGGCGTCGGCGTTTAGTGTCGAGACGAAATGTAAACTGTTTGATGCGTGTGTGTTGCCCATTCTCCTGTATGGGTGTGAGTCCTGGCACCTGACTTTGGCCCAGGCACAAAAAGTATCTGCATTCGAAACGAAGTGCCTCAGGAGAATTTTGGGTATAAGTGGTACCACCGCATCACGAACGACGCTATACGCCGGCGCACCCAGCGTGAGTCCATCACCTCTACTATTATGTGGAGGAGATGGACTTGGCTGGGACATGTGTTAAGGATGCCGAATGACAGTTGGCCGAGGAGAGCGCTGTTCTTCCTCCCATCAGGGTCCCGGAGACGAGGAAGACCCTCTCATACTGTGTTCCGCTCCTTCGAAGCAGAGCTGAGGAATCTGGAGATGGTGTGGGAGGAGGTCATTAACGTTGCGCAAGATCGAGCGCAATGGAGAGCTCTTGTTGCCTCCCTATGCCCCTAAGTGGGGTCTAAAGGGAGTTTGGTTTGGTTTGGTGGTATTATTTCTAATTCATTTTTTCAACTTTTATTAGTTATTCTGTTATCCGGAGTGGAGAAGAGTCCAATAAATCACACATCGGAAGAATCTGTTGAGCCAATCTCGAGTTATAAGTGTTCGCAGTTCGCACTAACCCGACTTTAATTTATATTAGAGATTCAAAATTTTCATATATTATATAATTTGAATTTAGAACAAAAATTAAAATAATAAATTAATCTATTAAATGTTACTCTCAAGAGTGATTTTTTCATTTAAGGAATTGTGTGACATGAAGGTGTTTATTTTTAAGAAATAAATAAATAATTTCTCGAATCCCTATCAAAGGTACCAGGTACTGGATTTTTTCTATGTATTTCACTCGGTTGAGTATCTATCTAGTTTTTTTTTTTTTTTCTAGATTACCGGATACCCATTCTATTGGGAACGTATTGCGCCGTGGTTATCTATCTAGTTAACTAGAAAAAAATCTCATGATAAAGTTCTGCCGACTAAACATTCTTGTAGAGATAGAAGTGGTTTAGCGGCTACGACGCCAGCTTTCGTACTGTTTCGTTCTGAGGTCGTGGGTTCGATCCCAGGTGTCGACCATCTTCCTCTTTCACGACACAAGTTTTAAGTAGCTTACTGTGAAAGTGTCTAGATTCTAGAATGTATTTGTTTTCACTTTGAGTGAGCACAGATTCATTATTAATATAAAAAAAATATGTTTTTATATATTCCTACATATCTGCACTTTTAATAATATTACTCTAAAATCACGAACCACAGATTGAGCATCGTGTTTTTTCTTACAATACTATTAAGTGATGTTTATTTGCTAAGCTTGTAAACTGTGACAATATGTCAGATTGTTTCATTACACTTGACGAGATCTTATGCGGTTCTTATAAAAATATATTCTCTCATACGACTTGTGTCTTTAGAAAAAGGGTTATAAAAAAATAAATAAACAAATTGTTGAAAAAAATAACCGCTAAATGTTTATTTTTCGATTTGTCTCAAAAAGTAAAACACATGTTTACCATACTTAATAAATCAGTGTTTTTTACATCCTAACGTGTGTCGCTTAACGTGTTTAAATAAATATTTATATTGAGAATGGAACTTCATACTTTGTGTATCGTTTCGATATTTTTGTTTTCGATGAAACAAACATTTTGCGAAACGTACGAAAACTCAACCATTGCTGCTGGAGAATATTTTTTAGATCATAATAACTTCAAAATGTTTAGTGAAATGCCTATGGATAAACTGCTGCGTTTAAAATCCACAATTTCGAAAGATACAGTTGTTGATCAGGAACTGGACGTTGAATTTCAAGAGTCGAAAACTGGACCTTCTGCTTTACCATTGAGTAGCGATCCTGAAGAACCGATTAAAAGAACAGATATGTGGTCTAAGAAAGGAAAAGTCGGTAAGGTGAATTCCCTTTTCACCCTATCAATAACCACCTTATCATTTCTTGCTTTTGGTGGTTACCTGCTGTGTCTCCTGGTGACTACAATTAAGGGGAAACAAGGCATGATGATGAGCACTGCTGCTGCTGGAACGCAGCCAATGCTAATGGTGACGGCGCCTGTGAAAAAGAAGAAACCTCAGATTAATTATGGAAGAAGAAAAAGAGAGATCATGTTGGAGATGGATTCCGAGGAGATGTACGACTCGTTGATACGGCTGGCTGAAGGGTACGCTGTGTGGGATGGGATAAGAAGCTTATAATGTTGGAATGTAAGTTTATAATTTTGTAATGTACGTTTATAATTTTGTAATGTAAGTTTATAATGTTGTAATGTAAGTTTATAATTTTGTAATGTACGTTTATAATTTTGTAATGTAAGTTTATAATGTTGTAATGTAAGTTTATAATTTTGTAATGTAAGTTACTAGTTGCTAGTTTTCCCGACATACGTTGTCCTGTAGTCCTTACTAATATTGATTTCAAATATGTAATTCATACAAAAATACGTTTAAAATAATATATTTGAATGTTAAAAATAATATTTCTGAAAGCTCGGAAAAAAAATCCATCAAAAATCTGCGTAACAATATGTCAATGGTTGACAGGTAAACAATAATATTTTTGTTATAGATTTTTTCATAGATGGCGATAACGTCGCAGGAAATCATATTATTAACTTTAATACTTATTGTATTTTATATTATTTCTTATGCTCAACATTTAAAAGTTATTCTGTTATCCGGAGCGGAGAAGAAATAAAAAAAAATAAAACATCTGAAGAATATGTTCAGCCGATCT
Organism: Mystacides longicornis; assembly: GCA_963576905.1. NCBI lineage: Eukaryota > Metazoa > Arthropoda > Insecta > Trichoptera > Leptoceridae > Mystacides > Mystacides longicornis. The sequence goes on from OY756437.1 coordinate 18,604,110, forward strand.
CGAGTTTGCACTTACCTGACTTTCTTTTATAAACTAGCTTTCCCGACAGACCTTGTCCTGTTGTCCTTACTATGTGAATATTGATTTCAAATTTGTAGGTAATACGTTTAAAATAATTTTGAAGTAAATATGTTTAAAATAATTTTAAATGTTAAGGAAATTTCATAGATGGCGCTGGTGGCGCAATAATCCGTTCCATAGTAACTTTAATATTATTATATTCTATAATATTTCTTATCCATTTTATCAATATTTATTAGTTATAGGTACTAGCTTTCCCGACAGACGTTGTCCTGTGTTCCTAAATATGAATATTGAATTCGAATTTGTAGGGTGATGAATTAATTATCATTTGACCAATTAGATTCCGAACGATGCGTCTGTTTTAAACCATGTATATTCTATCCACATTCTGTCAATCGCACCAATTGACAATTTCTGGCAATATTTCAAAATTGTAAGGTAAAAAGTACTAATAAGGTTATCTACGCAGAATTTTCTTTAATTTTCTACTTTTCCATGCATTTTTCTTAATTTTTTCTTCTAAAAAGACATTCTCCCAATAAAAGCCTACACGACAAAAAAAGAATTCGCGAAATCGGTCCAGCCGTTTAATGATAATAATATGTTTACAGGTGACATTCTGAAAATCGCACCAACTATCAATGAACTGACAGTTTGTCAAACTACAGACAAGTAGAAGTAGAGTTTCTAATGTAGGGATTTATTTAAGGATTTTCTTACTATATACATGCTTCTATGATTATATTATGTTATCTCTATTTACTCATAAAAACTGAGCCCTGATTCCTTTGGTCATCGCATCATGCGAGAAAGGCTGAACCAATTTCGCTTATTCTTATTTTGTTTTTTTTCCATTGTCAATTGAATGTTAACTTTTAAAAGAAAAAGATGCATGCGATAGAATAGAGTTTTATTTTTATAAATTGTGTAATCATTTTTTAGAATTAAATTAAATTTTTATAATTGATAAAACATACAGATAATTATCTATTTTATCAGTATTATTAGACCAGTCTTAACATATGCTTCAGAAACCTGGACAAAGCATGATGAAAACAGGCTGGACGCTTTTGAAAGGAAATCCTATACGTACCTAATATACGGTCCTTTAAATGATGGTCAAATGGTCGTGACGTATAGAAGATACAACACGGAGCTCTATGATCTCTTAAGTGTTAAACATTTGATAATGGAGACGGTAGTCTCCGAAAACCGGTTCATGTTTGAACAATAAAATTTTGTGATAGAACTATACAAGACTCTTTCATTTTTATTTTGTAATGGACTATCACCAAGCACCTTCTGCCCAAAACATCGAAGATCTATGTTCTCTTCCAGGGTATCAACGTAGTAAGGTTCATTAAGATCATCCGACTGCGCTGACTGGGTCATTTGCTCCTTATGGATGTTCGGGAGCTCCGGGTAAGGGTATTGATTTTAATGACCCAATCGGTAGAAGAAGCGTCAGAAGACCTAGCTACGATGCTTGGTTGGCGTTCTCGCAGACTATCGGGCTCTGGGGCAGCATAACTGGAGGGTGGCAGCCAGTGCTAGATCAGGATGGATAAGCTTTTTAGAGGCAGAAAATCAAAATAAAACCCTTTGAATTTGACCAAATATTTCTTGCACTTCACGTGAATTACTTCTCTGTTCGAGTCTTCAGTCTGCACGGAATCCCTTTCATATGTATCATAAGTAAATACGCTATGCAAACACTTTGAAAGAACAACCTGTATAAAAAAAAAAGAATCTTGCATATATGTAACAATAGGATATGGTTTTGTAGCTGTTATTGTATCAATATCTAATAATGGTATTGTTCCTCGTATATAACAGAAAGGTTAATAAATAGATTTATTCCTAGATGAAACTTTACATGTTTTCAATAGTAAACGATATCCTCATAAAATAACACACAGCCTTACAACTCCATAACTCATATTACAATACACAAACCCACACACACACACGCATCTCTAGTTCGTTCATAACGTAGCGCCTTCCCTTTGTATCTGTAAACCCTTTACTTCATGAATTAAATCACATCCTTTACTCCCTCTTTATTTAAATTTACTTCTGGATAAAATGACTAAAAATTCCAAAGGACTTATTGTCTCCGTGGGAACCATCAGAGAAGAACATGCTTAATACTATTAAATCTGGAAGAGAGTGGCGCCCGACAGAGATTTATGGAAGTCCAAGAGCGGGGTTCAGCACTGTAGCCCTAGTATAAGTTTTCGACGATCGAATATCGAAACGATCATCGAAAGAGTTTCGAACACTTTTCATACTAAAATGATCGAATGATTCGATCGTTTGATTTTCGAACACTATTTGCACGCTAATAAGCGGTTATTGCCGTGCAATTAGCTTTCGATAAAACTCGCACTAGCCCCACTGGACACAATAAGAAAACATGTTTGAACCTAAGTAAAATAGGTCTTAAATAAAACCTTATCAGGCTTCTTAACGGGTCACTGTAGACTAAGAGAACACCTGAGAAAGGTTCTGCAAAGAAGGGGTAGAAACGCCTCACCACTTAAGTACAACTTACAGATTGCGACATCGCCGCCTTGGATCCCCTCCTAACGCTGGATTTCCTGAAGCGTCTGGGATTAGTGGGGAACCTCTTATTAAGAAACACTATGAGCAAACAGGGGAAGCACAATAGACTACTTCAGATTGTAGCGCAAAACATCTCCTACAAAAAAAAGTATGCGCGTCACACCCGCTTATCAAATACCCATCATTGACAAAAAAAAGTTTCAAATAATATGGGTTAATATGTGTTATCTGCACCCCAAAAATGTAATTATAAGTTATTTTATGAGTATATTATAAGTTTATTAAAAAAACTATAGGCACATCATTAAAGATTGCTAATTAGACATGATTCACGGAGCGATGGAAGCCTTGCACAAGCTAATGCACCCTTCTCTCTCCTAGCCAATGAAATGAAATAATCCAGAAAATCTTGGAAGAAACTGTATTATTCCTTTTTAAGTTTACTGACAGCACGTCAATTACAAACGCGATTGGTTGACATTAAACGTTTGTTGAAAGAGTGTCGGGTCAAAAGAGTTGCGATTTTGATATTTCTAAATCGGTGTTGGACTTCAGACCAAGTGGTCCCGGGTCCGATTCCCGGTCGAGTCAGTTTTTAAAAGTTAAAGTGGTTTTTCACTTGAAATGTCTACCTGGGATTGGCCCAGATTTGACGGGATCGGTTGACTGGAAAAAATGTCTCAGAGAATATGTTCTGCTGGCTATGCTAACACCTTTGTATAGATAAGTGTAAATTTATTAATTGAATTTCAAGAGTACCCCTACTGGTCGGAGAAGCACCCAGAAAGTAAGCTGTGAAGATATAACAGCGATGCCTGTACTCAACAATGGAGGCAAAAAAACAGTAAAGAAAAAGAAAATTGTAATGTTGATCATGTCGATAATTCTCATGATTAGGAGTTTCGGAGACTTAAACATTACCACCTAATGGCGAACTTTGTTAACGTAAAGTAATCACACTAAGCCAGCCTTCAAAATAACAGTAGAAGACGGTCGTAAGCCCTTAGTGGTTTGTTACATTTAAAAATCGAAGATCAGTAATGAAATGTTGGAGTCATTAGTTGATACATAATATTCGGAAAAATTGTAAATAAAAACCATCAAACTTGGTTATCCCATTTTGATTGAAGTGCTACAATAAAAATTTTGGACGTGCTGTATTGGATACAAGTTCGTTATGAGTGACGACATAAAATCAAATTCAACACCCGCCTCTATTTTATGAACGCACTCGGCGTTTAACATCGAAACGTTGAAATAAATATGATAGATTTATTTAGTAATATTATTATGTGTGTATTATACTAATATTATTAAAAATTATTGGTTGATAAAATGTAATCTGGTGGTATATGGTCACGCCGAGAACTGTGAGTCCATGTACAGGGTGATTTGATACCACTCATGACCATTTATTATTAAGTTGATCACACAATCCTCAAATTTCAATATTTTCTTAATGTTATTGAAATTTATAGACTTTCGAAAGGTTTTGATATCGTTTCACATTGTTATTAATATACTGGTTCTGTCCACGATTTTCGAAACCCGGAGCTAGCTATGTAGCTTCCTTTTTCACAACAAGCTTTGCTTTGAGTACAAGCTGTAGCAGTTTTTTTGTCCTGGTATGACTTGATATTAAATTTCCACCAATAGTATCAATAGTACGTGAAAGAAAAACTTTGTTACTATATTTACGATAATCGCAAGCACGGAGGAGTATGAAATTTCACACACTTGTAGTGTATATAGAGAAGGGGTGGCGAATGATATATTATATTATATCTTTTTTAATTATGCAAAACAGTACTGTAATGTTATTTATTTGATACTCACACAGACTTCCACAAACTACTTATAAACATCATCAATTTCATAGAAACAAATTTAAAATGAAAAGCGCCTCATAATGGGCGCAGAAAGCTTTTTGAAGGCGGTATATTAAAACAGAAGGTGGAGTTGGAAATGGCGGGATATAAATTGAGAATAGATTAATATTGTTTGTCTTTGATAATAATAGAAAAAATGTTTGTATATATTAACATTTCAAATGTGACGAATCCAGCGAGCGCTATATCACAATTTTCTTTCAAAAACAATGACATGGATTCGTCAAATTTGAAATGTTGATTTGTACAAAGTATTTTCTATTGTTATTAAAGACAAACAGTATTAATCAGTTATCAATCCCGCCATTTCCAGTTCCACCTTCCATTTGAATATACCGCCATCAAAAAACTTTCTGCGCCCATTATGAGTCGCTTTTCATTTTACATTTGTTTGTATGAAGTTGATATTCTTAAAAGAAGTCTGTATGGGTGTGTGAGTATCACATTAAAGTAATGTTTTTTTTATAGATTTATGCATAAAAAAAAATATTAGCATTCGCCACTCCTTCTCTATATAAACTGTAGGTGTGTGAAATTTCATACTCATCCGTCGGCGGAATTTTCGTAAAAATACTCACAAAGTTTTTCCTTCACTTATTAATACAGTAGGTATATAGATAATAGATATTTCTCAACAATTTCCAACTTTTATCTCTATTTTTCATTTTTTTTTTTTAAATTTCTACTTGTTGCATACATGAGATTTTTCGACATGTTGAACATGTTGAGAATTCTCATGATTAGGAGTTTCGGAGACAAACATTACCACCTAATGGCGAACGTTGTTAACGTAAAGTGATCACACTAAGCCAGCCTTCGAAATAACAGTAGAAGACGGTCGTAAGCCCGTAGTGGTTTGTTCCATTTAAAAATCGAACATTAGTAATGAATTGTTAGAGTAATTAGTTGTTATTTTTTCTAATAGATATACGTTATTGTTACAAAACATGGACCGTTCAGATGAACATAAAAACAAATTGAAAAAAAATATGTTGATATTAATATTATTATTACTATCTAATACGCGCCATAAATGTTGATTCCATTAACGGTATGGTTCTATTAGGTACCAAGAGAAACATTTAATAATTTATGAATGTATAAATGTAATAATTCTGAAAAGTGTGTGTTATTTAAATGTTCCTAAAAGAGGAAATGTTCTCTCTAATAGTTAATAATTATTTATTAATTTCATTATTAATATTACAGATAAATTATTACACGGCTTAATAAATCTCTACACACCTCTTTCTAAGCAGGGTTGTCACTTTTAATAATATTTTTTTTATTCAACACCCCAAAAGGATAGGCAGAGTGAATAGACCTCCACTCTCTTCTTTCCAGGCTTCTTCAAACGAATATGTATAACAACATTAATGATGTTCGAATTTTAAATGGAACAAACCACTACGGGCTTATGACCGTCTTCTACTGTTATTTCGAAGTCTGGCTTAGTGTGATCACTTTACGTTAACAATGTTTGCCATTATGTGGTAATCTTTAAGTCTCCGAAACTCCTAATCATCAGAATTCTCGACATGTTCAACATGTCGAAAAAGCTCATGTATACAACAAGTATTTAATAATTATTAATGAAATATAGAGATAAAAGTTGTAAATTATTGAGAACAAGAGAGCAACCAAATTTAAAGACTGCGACTGCTGTCATGTATTTGGCGCCAGGATATGCATATATCCATTTTTTGTTAATGTCTCATCTTCATTGCCTATTGGCTTTGTTCTTCAAACGCTTCACCGTTTCTCATACTTCCTTCCTTCAAACCCCACATAGAGAGGCAAAAAGCGAGTTTTCCATTGCTCTCGATCTTGGGCCATGTTATGACCTCCTCCCCATCAGGAACGGAACTCGGTATAAGAAGGTCTTAATCGTCTTCGAAACCCTGATGGGAGCAAGAACAGCGCTTTCATACAGAATGTTATTTTCATCTCGTTTTGTTTTATCCCGTTTCAAATAATATTGTATTATTGTTACACGTATGAATATGTTCCTAGCGCTGATGCCTCTTATTGTGCCTTGTCTTCAGGGGCCTCTTGCAGAGTGACACTGCCTCTTCCCGGCTCCTGCCCTTCACAAAAGATCTCCAATCTTCTTTTTGATGCCCCCAAAAGATAAGTCCAAACAGGACTCCCATCTCTCTACTTTTGGTCATCTGACCGTATGTACCTTTTGACCACTGATACAGAAGTACCTATTATATCCACCACAGCAGGTCGGCTCTACAAAGGTGCCACGTACATTCTCCACACCCAAAACTATGGAAATAAAAGATACCTGCATGTAGGTAGGGGTTAGGTAAAAAGTCACCCTGAGGTTGTCTAGTATCGAGGAGCCTCCCTTAGTTACTAACCTACCCGTTAGTCACGCATCCTTCGGGACGGGTCTAATGACACCTTGGATTGGGGATTTTTGGGCAGAAAGGTTTATTCCTTCCGGATTGATGGGACTAGGTGAGTATGGATGGGAGGGCTCATTGAAGGCAAGAGGATAGGATTCAGGTGTAGGCAATGCCTTGCATGTTGGGCAGCCATGCAAGGCATCCGTACTCTCTTCGGCTGATTGTTGACCCTAGCATCCAAAGGGACCGATGTAACCGCCGTTTGAAGGTAGAGAGTCGAATGGTAGAGTTGAAGTGCAGTGGCTAATGGGCATTTAATGCTCTTATATTACGCGTAACTTTTCCCTGGACTCCCAATTTGTATTTATAGTTACAGGTTTCATATTCATTGAATCCTTTGATATCTGTAGCAGATATGTGGTTTTCGCACAAAAGACTCTTATGGTGTGGGCTGCAGTAGGTACCTACCAAAAATAAAAAAATATTATAAAATCAATATCATATATTTTCATCATAGTTTGGCAGCCCTACAGAATCTCAGTGTGATAATGTTTATAATTGTCATAATTAATAATAAAAAATGTTACTAATTTTATTAACAATATGAATTTTAAACAGTTAAACAGAATATCACGTTCTTTATTACCACAATCCTCTCTAGCTTCTACAGGCCTACATATTATTATCTACCTACATTCTTCTTTAAGGAGATTAAATTTCATCGAAATATCCTTTCCATCCTGTCGAAGAGTCGAGTCAAAACGGACATAATTCACACTTTGAAGAATGCATTTATAAGTATGTTGTTTTATTTTCAATCAAACCATTCTTGTTCCTACTTTTTTATATTCTTACGTATTTATAAGACTTTATTATTTTATTCGTCTATTGAAGTATTGAACCAAGTAACAAGCAAAAGAATGTATTAATTTAATACAGATCAAAATGTTATATTAAAAATTGTAACCCAAAATAATCGGCAAGATTTAAGCTAATTCTATAACATGCGTATTAAAGAAGGGTGTTTTTTGTAATCAAATTGTTTTGGTCTACAAACAAAACAGACTCTCATTAAGGAGGGTACTTAGAAGAAAGCAGTGCATAAAAGTTAGATTTGGGGGGGCATACCTATAGCTCCTCATTGTGATTGTTTTCCTGAAAACGGCCAGAGTTGGGCCAAACAGACCTGTACCTCTGAAAAAACGAGTTACAAATTACAATTGTTTGCTGATCTCTATAAATAGAAATTCTGCGCATAGTTGGACCCATATCAGTGCAGTCTGAATAGTAGATGCAAATACATGTTACATTTAAGTATTGCTTTTTTCTAACTATTTTTTTTTCACTTAGCGGTTACGATGCCGGCTTTCGTACTGCTTCGTGCAGTGGTCGTGGGTTCGATCCCAGGTGCCAACCACCTTCCTCTTTCACGACACAAGCTTTAAGTAGCTTACTGTGAAAGAGTCAGAATGTATTTTTGTATTCACTTTGAGTGAGTACATAGTCATAAAAAAACACAACAGCATATACTTACACAAAATGTTATTTTTTTTTATAATAATTAAATCTGTAGAAGAAGTATTGGAAGACCAAAGTTCTTCTTCTTCTTCATCATCACCCTGTCTCCGTCCATTGCTGAACATAGGCCTCTCCCCTCTCCTTCCAATCATTCCTGTCCTGATGAGCCTCTCTCATCCATGTGCGGCCCGCAATTTTCGCGACGTCATCCGTCCATCTGGCCTGGGCCCGGCTCTCAAAGTTACGATGACAAAGTTAGTTAGGAGTTGTCGCAGGGGAGGGGGTTGGGGGCAGCATAACTTGAACGTGGCAGCCAGGGATGGATCAGGATAGAGAGGCCAAAAATCGCGTAAGGGATCTTTCTATTTAAAATTATTGTACATTTTTTTCTTGTCCATAAATTAAAAAAAAAGCTTTTTAGAGGCGCTAAGACCCTACACTATGGTCATCTTCAGTGCAAAACACTCTATATGTTTGTAATTATAAAGGTGTATGTATTTACACCACACGAACAAAGACCCAGAGCTTGAAAATCTCTAATATAAATTAAAGTCGGCTTAGTGCGAACACTTATAACTCGAGATCGGCTCAACAGATTTTTCCGATGTGTAATTCATTGGATTCTTCTCCACTCCGCATAACAGAATAACTAATAAAAATATGAAAAAAATGGATAAGAAAATAAATTATATAAAATATAATATTGAAGTTAGTATGGAACGAATTTCATGTGACGCCATCTTTGAACAAATCTAACAACAAAATAATTATTGTCCTCTGCACGTCTTAATCTCGCATACGTAAATTTTGCCACTCTTACAATAGCCCATTTCACTTACTCCATCGTTTCGGCGTTTTAGAAAATTTTCATACAAATACTACCAAATTGCGCGCATATAATTATATTCTAGCGTTTATCCCATCTGCGCTATGAATACGAATGAAATATGGACGTTATAGAATTAATATTCTAATGTTATTATTTTTGATTAGTTTATGTTTGTTTCTAGAGGCGCAGTGTACAATTAACGGGCCGCCTCTGGTTAGGACCAAAGGGTCCACAGGACAACGTCTGTCGGGAAAGCTTACTAGCTATACATTCGGAAACAACAACGAATTAGTAGGCAATGACAATTCTTTCTCAGTGACCATATCAACGATTACGAAACTACACTCCCTTTTCAAGCACTGGGTCTTTATTCGTTTGGTATAAATTCACGTACGTACCTACCTATATTCGTTCGAAATTCATAGTTTCTATAGTCCATTCGGAGTATTTCCAAATAGAAGTCTATTTACCCATATTTAGAGTAACTTGGAAAGCATTTGATCAATATTTACGGATAAGTATGCGCCTATATTATTGAAGACAACCGTTAGCGTCAAAAAGCTTTTAAAATATAAAAAAAGGTTGGATATTTTCTGACCCGGTATCTCACAATAAAAATAACGATATTATGAATAATAGTCACTATTAATCATTTTACAAAAATCAAATTTTCACTTAGCATTGGATCGATCACATCAGTATAATGTAATATACTTAATGGCAATGCATGTGATGTATCGTGGCATCGGTCTGACACACTATCGCCATTCATATAGCATCGGAGAACCTAATTTACATACGTGTAAGCACAGCCTTATTTGTAGGCTGTCTCCCTCGCGATGTTAGCCAACTAGCTGCGTCCGCACAGACCACCTCCCTCGTGAGGACTTCAGGGTGCGTTTATACCTTTGAGAAGAAAAATAATAGTAGAGATATAATGTACTACTGGCTACTGTTCATGGTTCCAACGAGTACCACGTGACTGCTGTTAAACTCATACAAACTGTGACGTTTGTCGGTAGAGGTGTGTGACATTCACTTTTTATTTTTGATATTTTGGCGTTAATACAGAGAAATTTTATGTTTTATACAATTATTGAAATGACGTACATATGGGCTTTGTTGTGTTATCTTGTCCTTTTGGATGAAAGTAAAATGAATTATTATTGATAATTTATCTTCAGTCACATGACTGTGGAATAAAGGAACCGATTTTCGGTTCTGCGCATCCAAAAAAGTTCTCTAATTTTTTTTTGTTTTATAAAAATGAATCTGCTCACTCAAAGTGAACACAAATACACTCCTTGACTCTTTCACAGTAAGCTACTGAACGATTGTGTCGTGAAAGAGGAAGATGGTCGGCACCTGGGATCGAACCACGACGTCCGCACCAAACAGTACGAAAGCCGGCGTCTACCAACCACCAACCACTTCAATCTCACTATTTGTGATATATCAACAACTGATGACTGACTAATACTGTTCGATTTTTAAACGGTATGAAGAAACCACTACGGGCTTACTGTTATTTCTAAGGCTGACTTCGTGTGATCACTTTAACCACTGGGCTAACTGCCCCGACGCTAATTCCTTCATTATGTGTATCTAACAACTATAACAAGTAGCTGATGTTAATGAGGTATAGAGCCATCTGTTGAGATTTTTTGAGAACAACTAGAGCAACCAACTTTTTATAGATAGCTACTGCTGTCATATAGTTGACGCCACTTTTTCTATATATCTCATCTTTATTGCCTATTTTAAAGTAGATAATAGTCAGTCATGAGTTGTTGATACATCGTTAGGATCTAGTCCTGAAAGAAATTGACACAAGAATCTAGACAAACTTAGTGTCCCATGAAATTGGTTAAGAATGTACTTGCTTCGGCGGTAATTGGAATTAAATTTGTTGAAAAAAAAAACATAAAGTCCTAGAAAGGCTTAGCCTATTTGGGCGTCATTGTTACATACCTACGCTGTATTCAAGTGTTATGTAATACATTCAATGAATAAAAAGTTTTTCAACGATAATAATTTTTCATCACACATTGTCGGCAGTGCACATTGTATATAAGAAAATCACGTCTTGTGACAACTGTCATGGTTTGAAACGCACTTATTCTCGCTCAACGAATATCGATTGCTACATATTTACCCTTTTCTTGATACGTATCTAACAAACGATTTCACAAAGACGAAATTTTGATAAGTGCGGTGTGGATTGGTGGTACCGGCGAGTTCTCATTGGGGTCCGGCCCCCCACTCAGCGCTGGGCTCCCCGCTGCTAGAATTACGAGGAACATTACACCATTTAGCTTTATCACCTCGCATACTGGACAACACCACATAAAGAGACCCTGAGTTATGTCTGTACACCCATATCATTCTACTTAGCCACATGTGATATTCCCATACCACCATACCATAATAATAATAATATGCTCTTGTCATATTCTACACAAGGATCTTCTTCGTTATACGTGAGGTTGAAGGATCGATTGGTAAAGGGCGTCTTGCCAAGAGTATCTGGGGCAACAATGTCACGAAATCCATAGTACCTGCTTAACTGAAGCGGAGGAAACATCCGGCTTTTACGAATCAAAACGCAACTACGGAAGTTATAATAAATACCCTCATCCATGTTGATCGAAATCTGATTATATTATATTCCAGATAAAAGTATCTTTCGGTTAAAGGACGTCTTCACCATGAGTATCTGGGAAAAAATATCAAGAAATCCATAGTTAATACCCCGCCTGCTTTACCAAAGGAGAAGAGATATACATCTTTTACGGACCAAAATGAAACTACGGAATATGCGATAGCTCTGAAGTCATTGTCAATAAGTGTTATGTTGTGTATATCTATCCATACCATCTATCTTATACAGGAAATCCAAAAAGTTTTCTTTTCAGCACTAATCCATGTTCACCGAAATCTGATTATATGATATTCAACAATGAAGTATCGATTGGTAAAGGACGTCTTCGCTAAGAGCATCTGGGACATGAATGTCACGGAATCCATGGTGCCTGCTTTACTGAAAGGAGATATCTGACTTTTACGGATCAAAACAAGACATCAATAGATGCCTCACATAGGAAATTTTGCAATTTTGCCACGAATACGGAGCATTCTACTCTAACAGTCACGATTTTGGTTGGTTGACACTTTGGAAGTAATAATTATAAATATATTATATTAATAATTATCTATTGTATTCCATGGATTAGATTTGATATGTTGACAAAATTCGTCCTTTAATAGTTATTCATCTTCAGGTATATCCATACTTCTTGAATTCCTTAAAACAATAATTGTGATTTTTATAGGGATGCGTTAATCCCATAGAGACATTTTCAATATCTCATGTAGGTTTGCGTTTAGGTACATCAAACGAATATAGAGCATACTCCTTGATATTGGACACCATGGAAACAACAACAAGCAAGAACTAGTCAATGGGCGATGACAGATTACACGCGCCAGAGTTTTGGTTCTTTTTCGTTGTTCTTTCCTTGGTGACCATATTATCAACGCTCAAGAAAATACTGTAGGTATACTCTATTTCCAACTCTGACTCTATGTATGTTCGTTTGGTGTAAACGCATCCTTGATGATTTATGTCTAGAGTTTTGCAAACAATGACTGTAATGGACGTCATACAAGTCCTTGTCGCCTCTCAGGGATGAAAGAACTCATATCAAATAAACCAAACCAATATTGTAAACAACAATAATTTAAATCAATAATATAACACCAATACAAATAAAATTATATCCAACATCAGCTGTAGATTCGAATCAATAAATCAATATAAATCCGTCTCATTAATCCTCATATTACTGGTGGGATCCTCATTGTGTGTTGTGAATTATCATTATTATTATTTAACCTGGACATCACGAACCACTATTCGTGGCAAAAATGCACGTTATTGCTATACAGAGGCTTTGACTTGTAAACCATCTTCCATTAGAATTTTAGATTATTGATATTTTCATCTCCATTATTTGATTCCTTACTTTTGTTGACATTTCCATTATTTTACCCCTTACTCTTGTTTACATCTCCTTTATTTGAGTGCTTTCTCTTGTAGACATCACCATTTTGTTGACTCATTACTCCATAATTTCCGATTCTATTTGATTCAAAACTAACATTTTTATTTTTATTTATAATTTTTGTTTTAGTATCTAGCTTTTTTATAACCCTTTGCACTCGTTGTCGAGTGATTTGGGTTTTTTAGTAGCTTAATAACCATTGATATATTATTTACTGTGATGTAATAGTGAACAATATTATGATTGTTATTTTTTTTTTGTAACATGAAAAGGATATTGCCGCTGATTGAATAAATAAAAGATAGTGGGCTGATGCATGCCGGTATGCGTATGACCTAGAGCTGATGGCTAAAAGTGGAGATGATTTGCAAGAACATGGGGTTGGCTGCTGTCCTTTCAACTCTTTGGTGGTCTGCCTGGGAGGCGATTTGGGGTTGGCCGTGAGGAACAAACACTAGATGAGTCCATTCTCCATGAGTTCTTCAAAAAGTGAAAACTTTAAAAACAATGTTTTTTTTTTTTAGTATTAGGTAATCTTAAAGCTATTTTTTTCTCATCATTCTCTTTGATTTGTCCTTGGTTATTGTATTTAAGATTCGTCTAAGCCATGTTGATTTTGTTTTATGTATAGATTTTTCAGATTTGGCTCCCTTGTAAATTTTGAAATACAACTGATCAAGATCAGAGACAGAAAAGTATAGCTACCCAGTGCAAAACATTTTTAGTCAAGCAGTGACAGAAAAGCCCTGTATGATACATTAATAAAATTTGAATTAAAGTTATAGTGACACTGTGGTGCAGTGGTTGGTGCTGGCTTTCCAACGCGTTCTCATATTATTGACGCTTTATCTTGACTTGATTTGTGTTGATTGCCACGCAGTATCTTCTCCAACACACGGTATCTGACCACAGAAGGTGCCAAATATTTCACCAACAAGGATGGCCCTCGTCAAAAAAACCATTCATAGTTGAGAATTTTTGGGGACACGACAATAATTGAACAGCAAATAGGACATTTGAACTGCGTCAAAAACTTCCCGACCCGACATAAACTATATGAGAATAAAAAAACAATTTTATAGAAGTTAGATAAACTTTTCTCATCATGTGGTGTACAATTCTTTCGATATAATTTCTGCAACTTTTCGATATAAAAAGAATCTACCTATAATATTCTATATTATGAAAATGGAGAGCAATTGGAGAGCAATTTTTCGATGTTATCGTATCACGCCTAAACGGCTGTATCGCTTTCGCTAATTCTTTTTTTGTCGTGTTGGCTTTTATCAGGAGAAGGTTATTATAAAAAAAATTAAGAAAGTTTTGTAGATGTTTAGAAAATCAAAGAAAACTCTAAGGGGGCGTTCAAGTATTACGTAACGCAATTTGGGGGGGAGGGGGGGGTCTTGCAAAACGTTACTGTGCGTTACGAGGGCGGGAGGGGGGGGTTTGAACAACTTGTTACGTAACGGTATTTTTTTTTCTTAAATAAAAAAAATTGGGAAATAAATCTTCCAAGTCGGGCAATCCTTTTCGTTTATGTTTTACGGGGAATCCCTCGATTGTACTGTACGTCATTTTTGTTTTTTTTTTTCTCCGAAGTTGGGCACCCTTTTCGTTTATGTTTTACGGGAAGTCCCTCGATTGTACTGTACATCATTTTTTTTCTCCGAAGTTAGCAAAGGAACCCTTTTCGACAATGTTTTACGGGAAGTCCCTCGATTGTACCGTACGTCATTTTTATTTTGTTCTCCGATGTTAAAGCTTTTGGTGGAAACACGTAGAATGCCGAATCCGACCTGCGCCGACCGGCGCAAAGAATGTTTCTATGCAGTTGAATGGGGATACTCACAGCAAAAGCAGAAACCTGCTTTCCGGCATGCCCATTTAAATGCACTGAAACCATAGACAACATTCTTTGCGCCGGTCGGAATCGGCTTTCTACGTGTTTTCACCCTAAGCGTAAGAATTTTTCGCTCTGCGAAAAAAGGAACCTTTTTCGTTTAAGTCTTACGGGGAGTCCCTCGACTGTATTGTATGTAATTTTTATTTCGCCCTCCCAAGTTAGCAAATCTTTTATTTTTTACGGGGAATCCCTCGACTGTATTATACTTACGTCATTTTTATTTTATTTTCGTTGTCAGCATTCGTTAGTGGTCAAAAGGGGGGATTTACATCATCAACTGGACTTGCCAACGCAGCTATGCCAAAATTTGGAAAACAGCAAAAGAAAAAATAAAGATAAATTTATGGAACATATAAATAGTATTTTTTTTCTCCGAAGTTAGCAAAGGAACCCTTTGAAACCCTTTTATTTTTTTACGAGAGTTCAGTAAAAAAATAGTCTCTTGGGTGTTACGTAACATTTAGGGGGGGGAGGGGGGGGTACAGAAAAACGTTACGGCGCGTTACATGGGGGGGAGGGGGGGTCAAAAATCTTCAAAAATTGCGTTACGTAATACTTGAACGCCCCCTAAGTAGGTAACCTTCTCAATACTTTTAACAATATAATTTTTATTCCAAATTTGAAAAATTGAAATTAAATTAAATTTTGACAGGACAGAACTGTCAGTTGTTTGATAGTTGGTGCGGTTGACAGTGTCGATGGAAAATAAATGGATGTCAATACAAATTCGAATTCAATATTCATAGATAGGAGGAACACAGGACAACGTCTATCGGTAAAGCCAGTAGAATAAAAATAAACAATAAAAGGAATCTAATAATAAATTTAAAAATCATTCATATACCTACCTACTTAAATGAACTCATATCTCAAATTATATTATACTTAAACGAAGGGTTAGATTCATAACTTATATCTAACTGAAAATCGACAGGATTAATTTTATAATCTTTGGATTTTTCGGATTCTACTCCGTCCTAACTCCTAAATGGCAGAAAATTGTGAAATAAAATTCATTTTCGGTACAGGAACATGAAGGAAAACATGTTTTGGTTAAAGAGACGGTATATCGGGTAATTTAGAACTTTGAACCTTTTGAATGAAGACAATGAACCATACAGATAGAATGAAGAATCTTGTAAATAAATAGAAAGATACTAGAAAACACCCATTAAGAAAGTGAAAATAAAACGAATCGATGCAGTCAGAATTCCTTATATCACAATCAACGACACAAAACCGTACCTCACAGAACAACTATTCTAAGATGAAGAAACAATTGGGGAAGAACACAAAACTTTTTATTATAGGCCTAAAATTTAGTTTGACGAAGATCTTTGGAGAAGGGTTTTCATTTGTAAGGCATGTTAAACAGAATTTAAAGGATCATTGAGGCATCCCTGTGGTATTCCAATATTTTTAATCACTCATATTGAATGATAATAAATCCAGTACCGGTGTGAGGTCTGCTTTGCCAGGACTCACACACAGTCACACAATATGTAATATTAATAAATATTCATATTTGGCCAAATCGGAATATTGTAAATTCATTTATTTATTTAATATTGAATATCTCTGACAGGGCTGGAAATTTTGTGAATTTTGAATAAGTAACTGTCATCGAGAATAATATACATAGATCAAGTCTAAATTATATCTGTCTAATTTCAAAAAATCAATCACAATCAGCTTGGTAGTATATCTTCCAAATCTTACAATAGTGCTTTCTTTGATTTTTGTTCTCTTTTCTTTTTCCTCTTTCTTCCTTCGTCTTTCCTTTTTTTCCTATTTAACTTCATCTGAGTGAGAGCCAATTATGTTGATTTTTTTTCAAGTTTTTTTCAAGGATAACATACTTTTATTTAATGAAGTGTTGGTAGACTGGCGGTTACAACGTCGGCTTTCGTAGGTACTGTTTCATGCGGACGTCGTGGTTCGATCCCAGGTGCCGACCACCTTCCTCTTTCACGACACAAGCTTTAAGTAGCTTACTGTGAAAGAGTCAAGGAGTGTATTTGTGTTCACTTTGAGTGAGCACAGATTCATTTATATAAAAAAAAATGTATGGGATTGATTAGCTCAATTACTAACAAGTTGTTTGGGATTGTAATAAGTTATAATTATATTGATCAAACATGTTGATTTAAGAAAATTTAATGCCTGTAACAAACATAGCTTAGTAAAATTTAAAAAAAAAACATACATAAACTTTGCCTCTTTAATGCTGGGTATCGAGCAGAACAAACGAGATTGATCTACAAGTCTTTGGATGAAAAGGTTTCAAAAGATAACTTTTATAGTGTTCCCATTATTTTGTTTTGGGTCATCTCCAGTAAATCGGATTCTTGAGAAGTTTCTTGATACGCGACCAGAAGAAGGTGGCTAACTACAGAAGTTGGGCGATGAGCCGAGGTGAATGGCTAAGGTCTGGAAAGGGAGACTCACATTGGGATGTATTGCCAACGATGTTTTGATAACCTTGACGGTATCCAGGTTTCTTCTTTCAACTAACCAGTGTTAAAGTAAGTCAAGTACTCTACGCTTTCCAATTACCTGCATTTCAAAACGCTCTTCAATTTTTTTTGTTTTTATGTTGAAATTCGATTCTATAAAAGTGATGAGTTTTCTATGTCGATATCGACATCTCTAGGTACATTTGATATAAGCAATCGATTCCTTTAGAGTTGGTACTGTTTTATGTTACAACGAGAGGAACGTTAAATTTTATATGGTTTACCAGGAAATCGATGTGAATTAGCTCGGATTTTATTGCCTCATGTGTAAAAACGTTTAGGTTTTATGTTCGATCATCGACTGATCCACGTAAGGATCAAATTTGAATTTTTCATACATACAAGTACTACAGTACAATACCTCGAGATACGAGCTTAATTCTTTTCGTACCATTATCCATGCCTCAAAACAGTTTTCTTTCTACACTAGATTGAAATGCAATGGTTGTTGTTGGCATGTGTTTTTAAAAGAATTAGGTTATAATTTTAGAGAAGTGAAAATGTTAGGTTGGTAACTTAGCGTTTCAGTCACCGACTTTCATAATAGAGGTCCTAGACTCGATTCCCGGTGGCGACCATCTTCCTCAAAGCTTTGCTTTCTGTGACAGATCACAAAAGTGTATTTGTGTTACTCTTGAGTGAGTCATTTCATTTTGTTTATTGCTGATGTCGATGGCCAAGTGGTATAGGCGCTAACTTATGATCTAGAGGTTTGTGTCAAGATCAAGTGCATTTCACATGAAATTTCTACCCGGGGTTGCCATGTCTTAGAATGGACGAAATTGGCTTGAGCCAATACTTAAAAAAAACACTACCTTATCACCAAACTTAATATAACGTAACAAAGTTGTTATACTATGTGTTATTCTTCATTCCTTTTAGAATTTTGATGTTTCTTTTAGCCGTTTCTTCTACGAAATTTGAATATTACCTATTATCTCTCATTGACTCGCTGATTTGATTCATTACTCGTATCTCAAAGATAATATATTTCGTTTGAATGCTCGTACCTTAATACTCTAGTTTGTCAAAGCGCACGTATCTATAAACAAAATAAAATCAATCGATCAACGTTTTATTGATATTGGATTTTTGAACGATCGCATTTGGAAGTTTAATGCTATCATTTCGAAATCACTCTTCGCGAGTCTGGAGGTCTTTCTATTTGACCGAATGTATAAAACGATTTCGAATAACTTATACGGAGTTTGATAACCTGATGGTAAGTGCTTATAAAGGAAATCCAAATCAGGGAATCGAGATCAAAATGCTAACTCCAATTTAGTTAAATCTGATTTGGTATCATATAAGCAATAGCTGCATTGATCTATTAGCCCAAGACTTAAGGTAAGTACCCAATTCGAAAATTTGAATTTATATGAGAATAACTTACCTAAATTTATTTAAACTACTATAGATAACTCCTAAAACGTAGTACCTACCTATCACCTTGATAAGCATGCTCGAGGTCTATGGGAGGAATTAGCCACCGAAAGAGGGCCTTCCATGTCAAACGAACCTTCTTGCCAAAATTCAGGCGAAAATAAAACTCCGAAGGTCCGAGACTGGCCCAATTTCGATGCGACCTCACGCCTCGAGCAGGTACCAAAAAGGTGCCGAAATTCGGCTATCAGATATAGTGTGTATAGACAAAATGAAAAAGGTTCCTGATGGTGTACAGACTACAGGGGCTGGAAGCTATCTTTTAACTATCTAACTCTTGACTCTAAATACCTAAACGTACTTCCAATAAAGACTCAAAATAGGACAGGATTTTACTACGCGAAAAATATGCCACGGCTCTAGCTACAGTCAAAACGATCCTGCCCATTAACAATTTAATTATTATCGATCTCAATATCAAAATAAACGTTCAATTACTTTATAGACGAACAAATCAACCTTCTAGTCGAATTACGTACTATCCGTGGGCTGTTCGTCGGGCCGCAAGTTTTCCTCAGTAGGATTCCGAGTGGCTCACCATCTTGGGCTTGTGCACTGCTTTTTCGAAGGGAACTTCCTGAGCTGAGCTGAAGAGCGTCCAATTCAGTCAACCCATTCTCCCGGAGATTCATGTGAGGTATATCTTCAGTCCACAGCGCTCCTAACATACCTACTATATATTATTGTACGGGCTCCGTAATTTTAACTTTGATAAATTTACAACGGCGCGGGCCAAAATACATAATATTTCTTATGCGCGGGAAATAATAAGCGCAGAATATCATATCGCGACCGGATATTCGTAACAAAATTACTCTCTCGGGGAACAGACCGATGTACCTTTACAAATGAAAATTCTATACTAAGCTTACTAGAAGGTTCTAAATATGAAATTCCTAACCAGGTTCAAAAATAAACAATTAATATCACACCACTGGTATCAGAAAATGGGGTAACCCGCGAATGACATATAGCAATTCGCGACGTGTGCTTGACATGTGACGTGTGAAAACAATACAGGGAGGTACATGCTGCAATACAATAAGCCCAATGGCACACAGAGATCACAAATATTCAAAACAATGCCGTAACGCATCGGTCATATATCTCTCAGCTACAACCACATCGAGCAACTTGCTCATAAGCATGCTTGGCGGGTCAACCAAGCAACAAACAAAATACAACATAAAAATATATCTCTGTTTAATATAAAAGCAAGTCACATTCACACATATGAGAAATGCTATGCCACTTGTTCCCGCTCCAAACCGCTTGCCTCGGATTGGGAATCTTCAATTTATAGAAGATACTGATGACAAAAGTACCAAGTATAATTTTGTTGTGGCTCATCAAAATATTCAGGGACTTCGGGGTAAACTTCATGAATTGTCTACGTGGGAAAAACTCAAAACCATCGACGTGCTTTGCTTGACGGAGTCTTGGTTGGAGAGAGAAGAAATTGATAACTATAATATCGAGGGTTATGTCATGTTAAGTAGTTTCTGCAGAACTAATTCAATAAGGGGGGGATGTATTACTTTTATTAGAAATAATATTAAAGCTAAAAACAGACAGGACATTGTTAATTTGTCCGAAGAAAAAATTTGTGAAATGAGCTGTGTAGAGATAAAGAATGTGGTAATATTATGTGTATACAGATCACCGTCATGTGTTTTCGAGAGGTTTATTGATTTGCTGGAGGATGTCCTAAATAGAATT
This sequence comes from Mystacides longicornis, assembly GCA_963576905.1. Classification (NCBI taxonomy): domain Eukaryota; kingdom Metazoa; phylum Arthropoda; class Insecta; order Trichoptera; family Leptoceridae; genus Mystacides; species Mystacides longicornis. The sequence continues at coordinate 18,624,940 of OY756437.1, forward strand.
TCTTGTTGCAACTCCAAACATTTGATTATTTGTGGGGACTTTAATGTTAATTTTAATGACATGTCAAGGGAGCGTAGTAAATTTCTAGATTTAATGCAGAGCCATTTACTGACACAAACTATATTTGACTCTACCAGGGTAACCAAGACAACATCTACATGCATAGATAATATATTCACCAGCTTCAAAAACTATAAAACTCAGCTGGCTGACTTCGTTAAGTCAGATCATTCAGGTCAATTGTTAAATTTAAATATAAATGTCGATAATAAAAACGGAGGGGGAAATCAATACATATATAAGAGGCAAATAGATGAAAATGGTTTGAGTCAGTTTATCAAGGCCATGAGGGAGGTTACATATTTTTCAGAAAAAGAAAATGCTGATATTGTATTTGATAGATTTTTTAAACAACTTATTTCAAATTTAGATGTTTATATGCCCGTAAAAGCTTTTAAGAAAAACTTTAATAAACCAATAAAATGTTGGACAACTCCCGGTATACTTGTGTCCCGTAAGAGACTGTTCACGCTTTATGCTTTAAGAAAACACGACGACTCGCAAGAGATGAAAACATTTGTATCTAGTTACAGCAAGGTGTTTAAACTGGTCTGTAGTGAAGCAAAGAGAATGTTCCTTAGAAATAAGATAAAACAATCCAAGAACATCATTAAAACTACCTGGAGCATTATTAAAAGCGAAACTGGTAGATCGATTTGCAAGAGTGACGATGAATGTGACTATAAAATCAATTTAGAAACTGCTAATGTTTTCAATGATTTTTATGTAAATGTTGCAGAATCTATAACTAAAGATTTGCAAGCCTCGGTAGAGAAATCTGAAAAATACCTTAAAGCTACTAATAAATGTTCCAGTTGTTTTAAGTTTAAATTTGTATCCAAATCTGATATCTTAGGTGTTTGTAAAAGAATCGAGGCAAAAGAGTCTGTTGATTTGTGGAACATATCAACAAAAACACTTAAACTTATTATTGATAGCTTAGCACCCCACCTAACAGACATAATCAACATGTCTTTTGCTCAGGGAGTCTTCCCAAACTCCTTAAAACTTGCCAGGATCATACCTATTTATAAAAAAGGTGAAAAAACTGATCCTGGAAACTATAGACCGGTTTCAGTGCTTCCTGTGCTGAGCAAAATATTTGAAAAGATTGTTGCTGATCAGCTTGTAGACTACCTTGTCCAGAATAACATTTTGCATCCACAACAATTTGGATTTCAAAAGCTTAAAAGTACAAAAGATGGAATCAGTTATTTGGTCCAAAATATATTAGAATCATTTGAACAAAAACACGACACCTTTGGCATATTTTGTGATTTGTCAAAGGCTTTTGACTGTGTGAACCATAAAATTTTAATCCGTAAGCTAGACCACTATGGTATAAACAATAACGAGAAATAATTTTTTGAATCATACTTAAAAGGAAGGAAACAACTTATTGAACTGGGTAATGTTAAATCATCACTTGCTGATATAAATCATGGGGTACCACAGGGGTCTATTCTCGGTCCAATACTTTTTCTGATTTACGTAAATGATCTGCCTTATTCTTTAACTCAAGATGCAAACATAGTGATGTTCGCAGATGATACATCCCTTTTGATCAGAGATAATAACAATGCAATTGAAACCAAAGAAAAAACCCTCCATGCTCTGGATGAGGTGCGCGAGTAGTTCGGTAGCAATAATTTGATTTTAAATGTAAGCAAGACTGGTGCGATTCGCTTTTCCCTTAAACGGTCAACACAAGGTGACATTGTGGCTGATGCCTTAATAGAACGTGAGATACAAGTGATGGACGACTGTAAGTTCCTTGGAGTGATGATCGACAGGAAGTTGCAGTGGAGTCCACACATTGACAAGGTGGCACCCAAATTAAATTCGGCAATATTTGCAATAAAAAAAATTAAAGAATCATGTGGAGAGAGCAGCGCGAGAGCTGTTTACTTCGCCTACTTCCACTCAATCATGTCGTATGGAACACTGTTTTGGGGAAGCGGTACTGACGCATCTCGCATATTTTTGTTGCAGAAGAGAGCGATCCGAGCACTTTGTGCAATGAAGCCGCGTGACTCGTGTAAGGAAGCATTCATCAGGCAAAGAATATTAACCTTACCTAGCCTGTTCATGTTTGAGTGTCTCATGTATGCATATATAAATATTAATAACACTCCTTTGAATAGCGACTTTCATGATTATAATACGCGTTCTAAAGGGGTTATCAGACCAATGAAACATAGGCTTACTAAAGTAGACAAAAGCTTCGTTTGCACGTCCATTAGATTGTTCAATAAATTACCTGAAAATTTGAAATCTGACAATTTAAAGATCTTTAGGGGACAGGTGAAATCGTACCTAATAAGTAAATCATATTATACAATTGACGAAATGCTGAATGGATAACTCATGCCATATGTGAGAGAAATTTTTATTTTGTTGTGTTCTTGTTTCCACTCTCAATTTAATAATATCTGCCAAAATTAGATGATGGTCTTTGAATGTCCAACACCTCATAGTTAAGATTCATTTTTTTTTTGTTTCTATTATCTATGACAAAATGTGATATTGGACCCTTTACATCTGGTATCACATGGCTATTATTGATTTTATTATGTACCTATTGTATTTGAAATGCTTTTTATATTTATATTTTTTTTTGCATAACAATGTGATGCTTTATGTATTGTTTTGACAAGTTTAAGTGCCCTAATTTGGGCCTAAAAACGAGAATAAAGAATAAAGAATATAATAAACCATAATTAAACGGAAGGTTTAATCAACAAACGCGTCACTCTAAACAAAACAACTATAAATATGTGACATACCATAACTCAATCGTCAAACACTTCCCAATGACTACAGAAACTATAAAACGCGATGGAAATTATAAATTGATTAACAAGGAAACAAAATTGCGATAAACTATGGAAAAATGTTTTCTGAACGAGATCTGATATTGAACTGAAGTAAAAAAAAAATCAAAGCATTCATCTCAAAACTGGAGAATTTACCTTCTATACTAATCGCTGTAAACAATAAAAAAATTAATGGTTTCCTGGACATACATTCAGTGCGTAAAAATACCAAACTTTCTAATCCGCCATAAACAAACAAGCAACTGTTTTTCAAACTCTTTACCATCGCGTTCCCAAACTTTCAGATAATGACTTGAATATTTTGAATAACAAGATACGAATAAATCCCTCACATCAACCTACATAATAAGCAACAAAAATGGAAATACCTACCAATTTATATCCTGGCGCCAACTAAATGACAGCAGTCGCTACCTATAAAGTTGGTTGCTGTAGTTGTTCTCAAAAATTCCAACAGATGGTTCGATACCTCATCTTCTTAATTTAGGCTTTGTGGCCTGTAAATTCAAGAGGTGGGGTTTGCCTCCTGCGAGGTCGACGCCCAGCTGTCCTTCCACCTCTTTGGTGGTCTTCCATGGGGTTGGCTGTGCAATGCCACCGTTTTATAGTACAAAAATAATATGTTTAAAATATCATCTCAGGAGCCAAACCTACACTGTGTTCACTTCTACAATGCAAAACCGCCACTACGTTTTTTGACCAATTGATTTGACCAAATACGGTGATCTCGGTGCTTGCTCATTAACATTTCGTGGTATTTTCTTAGTTTTTTTTTCATAATTTCGTTTAGATAATGGTGGAAAATATTGTACCAGCTTCTCAGAATAAAACTAGGCAGCGAATGCGCAATCTGGGTTTAAGAAAACGTGCTATGGAGCAGAGAAAAAGGTAAAAATGTAACACTATTTTTTGGCGGTATTTGGATACAAATTGTCATTTTTCTTACGTACCTACATACTAACATAGAATGTTAACCTCCTCCCTGCTGATTTACACTTTTTTCATTACAAAAAGATGAAGAAAGAGTCCCAATCACAGGATAATAAGGTGCAAAACCGACACTGTGTCGTTTAGTGATATTGAAAACCGCCATTATTGAAACAGTTGAGTGCATATCCGCCACTAAGTATTTTGATTACTCTTTTTTTTACTTTTTTGCATTAAATCATCAAATAAATCCCGTAGATTTAAACTAAATAATCAAATTGATAAGATGCGGTAATTTTTTACGACATAATTCGTTTCCGTAAAACTTGAAAAGACCCATAGTGGCGGTTTAGATTCTGGAGGCCACAATAATTATCATTATACCCATTAGAATTCAATATTCATAGTTAGGAAAGGATAACCTCTATCGGGAAAACTTGTTTTTGTTACATAATAAATAAACACCTTAACAAATTTACGAAAAAAAATCATTAGTATAATAAATGACGTATAGTTACAATAAGGTATTATCAAAGTTATGAATAATATGATATTGTGTACAATATTCGCGCGCAGTTTTCTTTGTACTAATAAAATAAAATCCTTCCCATTGTTGAAGATTGATGGTGCTTTGACCCTATGAGTGTGTCAAAATATTAACACATATTATAATAATACACCGGCATGGCTAAGCTGTTTGAGTAAGTACCATAAAACTTATATACTTACAGGAAAATAAGAAAAAAAAAACACTTCATCTACAAGTATCTACCCACCTATAATTCAAAATATTTCTAGATACCTATACTTAAATCAGAATATTTCTCCATATTTCCTACAGATGTGTCATAAATAAATTGAGAAACTTCGCATCAACCTGTTGGCAGCTATAGACGTGGATTTGAAGACGTAGATCATGCCAGGGACATGGGATTTTTCGACATGTCAATATTGAAGATCCTCGTGAAGTTGATGTTTTCGGCAAGGCGAACACACTCGCCATCTTGTAAAACGGTGATGGAAGCTGGTCGTAAGCCCAATTTGAAAAATGTGGCACTTGCTAATCCATTCCCGCTCCAGTAAACTACAACATTTATTGCTTTGTCATTGTCCAAAGCCGGGTCTTAAGCTGACATGGGAGTTTTCCTACATTCACATCTTCCATGCAGAGGCAAAAATTCCCCTTATCAAGACTTTGTCAGCTAATTGAAAAGAGACCATAGCGGTATGGGAGGTTTTGTCCACGGTAACTAGTAAGGATACAGTTTTGAGAAAGGCCGTTAACGGATAAATAAAAAAGGTTATAGATCTCTTTTTGGGTATTCAAATTGATTTATAGCCTTTTAGTAACAAAACATACCTATTAAAAAATACAATACAATTTAACCTTGTGCATTTTATTGTTAAAGTTTACTGTTTCGTATGCACTTTTTAACATTGGTCTGAATGTCGATCAGACTGATTCCAAAAAGACTCTCAATTTAAGGCTTTTTTGATCCTTTAAACTTTTTAAGAGGCATATTATGATAGTTTTCATTTAGATGGGATATTGCTGATTGAATTATTATAACTGCATAGGTCTATTTAAGAAAGCGTAACAACTCACAGACAAAAATACAAAGAAGATACCTAATCAAGAAAAAGGCACATTTTATGTTAAAAAGAATTAACAACAAATTTATAATAGAGAAAATGGGTGGAAAATGCCTTAGATAGATTCTTTCATTTCTAGATTGAGATGGGATGGACATGTTCATAGAATATGCCAGGCCATACCAAAAAGAATCCTGACAGAACCTCCGAAGGGAGAAGACCTAGACTGAGATGGAAGGACGACGTGAAAAAGAGATGCAGCGCAACTATTGCAGGTGAATAATCGGAGAGTGGTGGCTGGAGAAAGGGAGATGCGGAGGCGAAGGTTACAGAAGGACAAGTCTCGATTTGGGCTGTCTTCTTCTTTTGAGTCCTAAGATTGGTCTGCACCGAGCATGCCAACTCTGTTCCTCCACTCCTCCCTGTCACCGGTCAGCCTCTTCATCTCCTGCTAGGTCCTGCAGCCCATGCCCCCGATCACCTGATCTATATAATTATCTCTCGGGCGGCCTCTATGGTTTCTGCCCTCAATCAATCCTTTGGTGATAGCAAAGAGCAGACCCGGGTGCCTGTTGGTCTAACCATTTATCGGGTTGTTGGGCAACTCTTTTTAAGAGCTGCCTTTTTCCCTCGGCTCTACTCTACGTGACATGTTCCGACCAATGCATCCCTTAAGAGAGTCATTAAAGAAGATGTAAATTTTAGGTACATGTATTGAAGTAAAATGGATGAATGTGGTAGTAGGATGTATTGAAGTGGTTGTAGTGGATAGGTCGTATTTCTTATAGTTGAAATCAGCAGAACTGTCGAGTGCGATGGTGCATTCCTGCCACCACTATAACTCAACACTTACATCTGCACTCCACTACGCATGTGAACCAATCCATTGCTGATAAGATGCTATCAACTCATAGACAATATAACAAGAAAATGGTGCAACGTTGTTATATCTGTGTGACGCATCCAGAAAAGTCTATTTATTTACTATTTTTTTATTTAATAGAAAAAAATATGACAAAAATTTCCTCCTATGCAGCAGTTTGCTGGTATGAAGGAGGACCTCGAAATTCAGATTCGTGAGATGGTTTCATTTCATGGCTCTGGACTCTAATAAGTGTTGCTTAAGTATGTATCTTCGAAAAAGTTTTTAAACCATGTTTCTGTTTCATGATGTGGGTTGGTAAAGCGTTGTAGATTGTACTGGTGGAATACATGAAGCTCGACCTCACCCGATCGGTGCGGGGAATATTCGGTCTTATGTCACTTCTGATGTTTCTGGTGTTGTATGTATGTACTTCTTCATTGAGAGTAATTGATTGCTTGGCTTTGATAAGCTGTTTCTTTTTTTTGGAAAACATCTTTGCCCTAAAGGGCGAGTGTCTCATGCTCGTCGTTGGTTTGGAATGAAAATGATTTTATTCTGTGAAAAGGCGGCATTGTTGATCTCTGAGTGTCATAGTGAAAATGTAACAGATGAGAACTGTCTTTTTCAAATTGTTATACAAACATCTCACCATCTTTCAATGTACCTTTAAAACATTTTCAGTGATTCAGTGGTGTGAATTGTTATGAATTTGATCAAATACGATGCTATTCAAACAACGAACTTCTACAACTTGACTGCTGAGTTTTCTCTACTTCTGTCAAACGCGTTGCGGAAAAAACTCATTGCAATGCATTAAGCAACCGTCCTTACAACGGGTCTGTTTGTAGAGCACTAAGCCCTAACTAATTACTTGACTGTTAACTTTATTACTTCCACTGGATATTATTCATAACTGATCACTTGCTAATTCATAGGATAGGTACCTACACTCCGAGCAGGGCAGGGAGACGTTGCATGGAAAAACGTTTAATATTGGATGCGCTGAATTAAAATCATGAGGGCTGCAATTAGGGTTGTCACTTTGTGAAAAAAAAAATAATTCACGATAATAAAACATTAACAATCAAACAAGTAGAGAACCACTTAAAAGCTGGAGTCACAACAACACCACCTATATAAGAAGGCCTTAGTGCTGCGTCACATCGGGAGGCCCAACATTCACTCACCTATATCTGTATGTACTTACCTGTGCACTATGATATCTGTCTACACACAGGCAGTCGTGACGCGGGAGGCCAAAAATGGCCGCCTGCACTAAGGCCTTCTTATATAGGTGGTGTTGGAGTCACAACAAGATCATGTAGCTTCCAACAGACGAAAACCATCTAGAACAGTGGTTCTCAACCTTTTTGGAGGTACTGAACCCACTGACGTCACGTTTAATCAAGTGTTGATACAATACATAGAAATAATTATTGTATCTGGTTATGATAACACTCGACACTTGAGTGTAGAAATTATACTGTATACCTACGGTTGTTTATCTCATTTATGATGCATATAATATCTCATTACTATCGTACTAAATCTACTAATTTACGATTTTTAGCCCGCCAGCCGGAATTCAATATTAAAAAATGTAGATTCCAGCTTAAATTCAAATTGTGGCAACCCTATCAACAATTTTGTTGTACATATAATATAGTGAGGCAACGCAATTTTGCATTGCCCTTTTCCAAAGTTGTAAGAAGAAAATAATTGCTAGTGAAAGAATATTCTGAAATTATTATAAATGCTTAATACCTACTTATATAAACTTTTTTACCACGCCGCCGCGTGTCCCGTAAGGAGTAGCAGAGAGAACGAACCTCCACTCTTTTCTATCCAAGCACACTTCATCCACCGACATACCATTTCTCAAACAACTTCTCCTATTTCTCTTGAATCGATGTGTTCGGTCCACGTCATTCTCGGTCATACGCTTTCTTACACCTTTCCTTATAAATTTTCTTTATCATTCTGTTTGCATCCATTGAAATGGATGTCACTCTGTTTGCACATTCTGAAATTATAAATAAATACCTACCTTATTTAAAAACCGGTAGATGGAATTTGGTAGTAGGTATATGAAAAAATAATGAATGTGCTGGACATAAGATAGGAAAGTATACTTGAAAAAAAAATGAAGTATATACCTATCTATATGGATTGAAGAGAGCGAAGGTCCGTTCTCTCTGGCTACTCTTAAAGGAAACATGGCATGATGTGTTTGGAACTTATGAGGATGACTATCATAGAATCCAGAAATTCCACAACTAATTACAATACCTAATATAAAACCAGTATAAAACTGACGCAGGAACAAATTAAGTAGGTATGTAGGTAGGTACTTACTTATAACGGATAAAATTTATCGTTAAAAATATTAATATTAAAAATGTTAAACACATTAAGATATCTATACATATAGAAAAACAGAAATATTTACAACCCCCATAAGAAAATAATAATTACGTATTCCTAGACTAATTACCCCTATATTAATTGTCAGGCAAGTAAAGAGGATGTACTAATTGGCAAACTCATTTGGGTATATAGGTTAACCTTCAATTTATTCTATGCTATCTTAAGGTTTTATGCATGTACTTAGTAGGTATATAGGTACCTACCTACTGTTGAGATCTGTATGTAGGTACCTACCCGTAAGATTTTTAAATGTAACAAACGACTACGGGCTTACTACCGTCTTCTATTGTTATTTCAAAGGCTGGCTTAGTGTGATCACTTTACGTTAACAACGTTCGCCATTAGGTTGTTATGCTTAAGTCTCCGAAACTCCTAATCATGAGAATTCTCGACATGTTCAACATGTAGAAAAATCCCATGTATAGGTATAGGTACAACAAGTATCTAGATATTTGATAATTAATGAAATATACCTACTTAGAGCTAAAAGTTGGAAATTATTGAGAACAAGAGAGCAACCAAATTTAAAGACCGCGACTGCTGTCATGTACCTATTTGGCGCCAGGATATGACTATATCTGTATCTATATGTGTAGGTACACAATAATACTATACCTTAGTCCTTAGTCGAATCGACAGTCGATCAGTTGATTCTCGATCGAAATAGGTAATACCTACACATTTATTTAAATTTGTACTAGATCCGCCATTCCAAACAATTTCATCTTTCAAAATTTTATGTCACAATTTCGAGGAACGCAAAAGAGATGTCAAGGGAAGAAAAAGTGGGTCTATACTTACCGTCTAGACAGCGTAAAAAAATCATCGCAAATAGTCTTAATTTAGAAATAATGACTTTGCTAGGTAATTATACTCTTTCCTTGCGAATACGAGTAGGATCTACATATGTTTTAATGCGTGAAGGAAAAACTTTGTGACCATTTTTACGAAAATTGCGCGGACGGAGGAGTATGAAATTTTACACACTTATCTATAGTTTATATAGAGAAGGAGTGGTGAATGCTAATATTTTTTTAACTATATAAATAGGTACATTACCTTAATAAAAAAAATACAAACACTACTGTAATGTTATGTATTTGATACTTACACACACTTCGATGTATTTCACATTGACACAGACATATTATTTTGTTCTTCTGAGGTCAAATTGAGAATAGGTTAATAATATGTTTTAAATAATAATAGAAAAAACTTATCAACATTCAAAATTTGACGTCTCCATATGTCATTGTTTTTGAAAAATAAAAATATGAAATAGCGCTCGCTCAGTCTGTGACAATGGAACCTTAATAATGTTCAAACTTATATCTAATCTACTTAAATAAGTTATGGTCGAATTATTTATTCGGGGTGGAGTCAAATTTATTCCGATGGTTTCTTTATCTTTCGTCTATCATGCGAAAAAACATATTTGCATTTGAAAATCATTCGGTTGAAATCATTTGCAGCTAAATTCACATCGATCTTCTTATAAATATAGTTCGAATATTCTTTACCTACCTATACCTATTTTGTTTGAAAACACCCGCGAAAAACAAAATTTTAGAAGATAACTGTAATTTGTATAACCACCATTCTTAAATATTAATAAAGAAAGGAAAAGTTTTTGTATAAAACTATCTTCTATACCACATTCCTTCGCATATAATATTCTCATTTTTTTTTTCAATATCCCACAAAATTAATCTTTCTACCAATATATCCTATCAAGGATGATGTTATAATAATATATGAATCATTCACCGGTTAACAATTTGTGATAAATATATTTTATATATAGGTAGGTACTACGTACCTATAGATATACCTATTCATGTTGTTCATGACACCAATACATTTATTTGGATAAAATTTATTTATTAACATTAGTAGGTACCTACACATAATAGTGTATAATAATAAAAAAAACACCATAACAATCCAACATATTTAAATTCATAATAAATTGTTATCTAATCTACAATTAAATTCTATTAAAAATATAAATCATTTAAATATTTCTGTGAAAATATTACAAAATTCCGTCTCTGATTGGTCGTTGGCCTTATCGAAAACTTTCCAATCAGCTGCCGAGTTTCGGTTTTAAACACACCCACATGACACATTTACCACGCCCACCATATATTAAAATACGTAATGATTTCCAGATGATAAAAACTTGTTGCGTACCTACATACCCCCATGAGAAGATCCAATTTAGTTATCGGGCATTATCGCAGTTGAACGACGTGTTTCAGAGCGATTCCGCTGTAGATCCTTTGAAAATTTAAATGCGCGCGCATTCGAACGATCAAATTGACGTTTAAATATTGTGTTGATTGAGTGTTTTTTTAAATATTTCGATAAAAGTTGTTGTTAAGATCACGATAAATTTAAAACCGACATTCTTTTGTTTTATTTTTTTTTTTATTAATTGAGATCTATAGATCACGACGAATGTGTAATAACTTACCCATATATATTTTTGTGGAAACATTAGGTGTAGGTACACGTAAATCAAGATGAGTTTTTCCGAAAGTCCATTTTCATCTTCAGACAGTGCCGATAGTTCCAACGAAATGCCCATAGAGCTGTCAATGTCAAGAAGAACCGATGATCGGAGAATGTTTTTAAACAATAACAATGTTGAAGCTGAAAATTTAAGTTTTGACGATAGCAAAAGATTAAACGTTGATGGAGATTCCAATAAACTAAAATTCGGAGTTGATCGAATTCTTTCAGGAGAGACAACACCTTTGAGGCGTCCGAAACCCCTGCAAAGAACAAACGCGGATTTGCTTATAACAGCAAATGCAAAAAGTAGCGAATTTTCAATTTTATCCTTGATCAAAGACAGCAAGCAATACGCTCAAGATCTATCGAGCTCTTCTCACAGTCCCCACCATTCAGCACCTTGTTCTGAATGTGTCACATCATTGTACAGGTGCTGTAGATTGAGTCCTAGTTTGCCATCAAGAACCAATAGTGAATCGATATCACATCCACATTTGACGGCATCATCCCAGCTTTCATCACCTAGAAGTCATCAAATTTTGTTGGCTAATGGTTTACCGGTTTCTTCATCTATGGGCTACGGGTTGTCCAGATATATCCCCAGCAGCACATCATTGAGAGATGCTGTCCATCTTGGATACGGAGTCCACGTTCCATCCAGCATCAGGCATCTTTCTGTTCGACAGTTACCATCAGGTAAAATTTTTCTTTCATATCATTCTGAAACATGTTAACCACTCCTGTTTGTATTCTTATTTTTTGACATTAGGGATACCTATTATAGCAATGTAATTACCAACATTGCCCTATCCATGGCTTTCTGTGCTACTACTTGTAGCGTTGATGGATCGTTTGCTGTGTTAGGGTGCAGGTTTCTACCCCGTATGCCATTGCATGCATTGGTCGAATATTTTTCTTTTTAAGCACTATTGTAATGTAACAGGTTGCTGTCTTTGATATTTGTATTAAATGCTACCCCTTCTCAACACCAATGCCAATCATGAGGATTGCAGTAGCTGAATTTTCCAAACAAGTTATACAGATAAATTTAGTTCCAGGATTTTCAATACAGGTCTCATGCATCCACTGGAAACATTTTGATGCGCATCTTATCCGTTTTTCACCCTTCTTATCTTTAGAAAAGCTTTTTAGACAAACTGGGTATTCAGCGTCATTGCTATCACTTTCTTCTTCGGGAGTATTGACTGGGTCATCATCATGTTTCCTCGTCAGAAGTTTCTTTTTTCGCTTGTTGGTTTTGTTTTTGGCTTCTACTACATCTGGTAAAATTGGTTTTCTTCCCATATTCCCAAAAATCAAATTATTAACTGAGGTTTCAGATTTTTAAAATTAATCTTACAAAGTTGATCGCGTTTTTAAAAGTTTTCGCTGCTTTTTTATATACCTAGCCAATGTTTTTTGTTCTAACATCATCAACTGCTTTTTTCAATGCTTCAGAATCCCATAGCATTCTTTTTGACATCTAAAGAGTAACATAAAAACATAGAAAATGAATTTTAAAACGAATTGAGAAAGTCTCCTAATATCGCCCCCGGGGCGGTATTTGGTACCATATGAGGGGACGATATTAGGAACTCGCAGTTTTTTTTAATAAATATCCCTTCAACAAATAACATAACCTTCAAATATTCATTTGGTTTAAATTAAAATGAAAAAAAGATCTTTTTTAAAAATCTTTCATTTGAATAAGTACGGTAGATATATTATCATTTTTGAAAAGAATGAAACGTATCAAGAAAAACTCAACATCAACGGTTTTTTATTTTTTTAAATATCTTTTCCTAGAAGTGTTGTATCGCTGTCACTTTTTTATAGTACTCAACTGAGGTAATTGATATTCGATTCTACCTATCAAAACTAGATGGCGTTGCTTGCATTAAAAGAATCGCAGGGGGGCGAAATTAGGCTCGGGGACGAAATTTGGCGACCCTACCTTAATATTTTGCCTATTATTCATTGAGAACTCAGCAAAGGGCTACCATCAGCCAGCCAGCCTTCACAGCCAATATTTCCATCGCCAATCGACTTTCTGGTGTAAAATTTACAAATTTCTTTAATAATTTGATGGAAGGCGAAAGATGTGCTAAATTTGTGTTCATCCCATACTCGACAATCCCTTTGTAGTCCTGTGATCCAATGACAAAACGGGGAAGGCGGTTGGAGCACTAATCAATAGAGAATCCCAAAGGGTAGGAATTAAGAAAGTGTTTTTCCACGAGAACGAAAGAAGGATGCTATTGGAAAGTCGGCAATTTTTCAACAAAAACAACGAGCTTTTAAATTCATAAGTAATTTCATAGTTGTTGTGGATGGGAGACTGGCAGGTTCCGTAGCCGGCTTCCGTACTCTATTTCGACCTGGAGGTCGTGGGTTCGATCCCAGGTGCCGAGAATCCTCCTCTTTCACGACACAAGGTTTAAGTAGCTTACCTACTGTGAAAAAGTCAAATGGTGTACCTATTTGTGTTCACTTTGAGTAAGCATAGATTCAATTAAAAAATACTGTGAAAGGGTGAAATAGTGTTCCTACCTATTTGTGTTCACTTTGAGTAAGCATAGATTCAATTAAAAAATACTGGGAAAGGGTGAAATAGTGTTCCTACCTATTTGTGTTCACTTTGAGTAAGCATAGATTCAATTAAAAAATACTGTGAAAGGGTGAAATAGTGTTCCAACCTATTTGTGTTCAAATGAAGGGTGGGTTTTTCGATCGCTAGTAATAGCAAAGCGTTATCTATAATAGCAATCTGTTAGAAATTAAAAAATCATAATTTTGCTTGATGAAAAAATGTTTCTAAGCATTGTGATGTTGGTATGCATGTTGCTAATCGATTATCATTTACTTTGATATTCCTTACGATCGAGGAACACCTGATAGTAAAGTATTGTGCAAATACTTTACTATAAATTTCACAACACAAGCTTTGCTTTATGTGAAAGATATCGAAAGTGTATTTGTGTTCACTTTAAGTGACTACCAATGTAATTCCGACCAATGCAACCATGTATTTTTCATCCGTATTCTATCAATCGCACCAACTATCTAACAATTGACAGTTCCTGTCAAAATTTCAAAATTGGAATAATAATTGGTATTTTATGGTAAAAAGTAGATACTAAGAAGGTTGCCTACTAAGAGTTTTCTTTGATTTTCTAATTTTCCACGCAACTTTCTTATTTTTTTCTTTCATAAAAACCTTCTCCTGATAAAATCCAACACAACAAAAAAGAATTAGCGAAATCGTCCAGCCGTTTAGGCGTGATGCGATGATCACGGAACATAGCTCTCCATTTTTATATAATATAAGAAGATAGGTGTACCTACACAATATCAAACTAAAATTTTCGAAATTCAAATTTACGAAATTCTAAATTTAAAAATTTACTGTTACGCAGGTCGAAAAATGAATGGATTGGTTGGTAGTTATTTATGTATTTTTTAAAGAAGAAGCCATGATATTGTACTAGCTGACGTATGTTCGCCTCCCACTATATGAAGAATCTCCTAATTGAAACTATTACAAGAATGCCTAATAAAGATTATTTATATTCGTTTTGTTCCTTAATGACTTTCGGACAATGGGAACCTTACTGTATTGGAAACACTGCTAGCCAAAATTATTTAAATATGTAATAGAATAAGAAGTGTGAACTTACAAAATTGACCAATACCTAGATGTACCTTTTTCATGAAATTGATTGATTAAATTGATTAAACTAGTGGTCGACCAGTGCTCGAAATTCGACCGTAACTAATTTAGATTATAAGTTTGAACATTAGACTGAGTGCTATTTTACAATTTTCTTTACAAAATAATTACATGGATACGTCAAATTTTAAATGTTCATATTATGTATAGAGTTTTTTCTATTTTTATTATTAATAAAAAAAACAATATTAATCTATTCTCAATTTGACGCAAAGAGTTTGAGTATCCCGCTATTTCCAGCTCCACCTTCCATTTAAATATACCGCCTTCAAAAAGCTTTCTGCGCCCATTATGAGGCTCTTTACATTTTTTTTCTATGAAGTTGATTATTATTATTATATAAAATACTAGCTGACCTGCCCGTCGAACTTCGACATAATCCAGAATAAAAAATAATTTAAACTTATTGCATGAATTTACAGTTCCTTTATGACATAAAAACTGAATTAAACTTATCTAATAATTTATTTCATTATGTATATAATGATTATTGTTAATTCGGACACGGGATAAAGCTTGACGGGTCATGAGTTTTGTAATAAAAACAATTAATTCCTCAATTGACGTGAAACTTTCAAAAACATCCAATAGATGGCGGTGTAGTAGTTTATAAATCACATGTGCTACACGTTACGATATTCTATATGGTCTTGAAGGAATTGACGTTCGTCAAAACCAAATTTTTCAGAATTATTATGGTAAGATGGCATTAGGTACGTCACGTCGTAGAGGACGATTTGTGGCAACTGGAAGCGAAGCTATGAAGTTGATCTTCTTTATAAATAGTCTGTGAAAGTGTGTGAGGGTGTATGTGTGTGTGTGTGTGAGTATCAAATACATAACATTTCAGTAGATTTTATATATATTTTTTTTTAATTTATTAATGAAAAAAAATATATAAGTACAAAACATATAGGTACATTAACAAATATATCAAATGAAAAAGTCAATTTTATATGCCCCATTTGAAATTAGAAACTTGTGTATGGGGCAAGATGCATAATGTTTTTTTATTATTGATTTAATCTATTTTTATGCATAATTTTAATAGAGTATTAGAATAACCATCAGTGTTGACAGAACACAAAAATTTATCCAGGATGTAGCTTTTGATTGGATCATTGTCAGGAGAAAGAGTTTTTGTCAGTCGCTCGTATGAATTATTCCGTTCTTTACGAAGGACAGTAGGCCTAGACAAAATGACGATCGACTACAAACGGATTCTTCGACAATGTAGAGAAGGTAGAAAATTAACCGTCCACTTTTTATATTTTTATATGTGTCATTGTTGGTTTAGATAATTGTTTATATGTTCCAGTGGACAGATTTTTTCGCACTACCTATACATGTGCGAAATCTTCGTTTGTAGTCGAACGCCAATTTTAATTTGTCTACGGGTCCATCTGTGGATGAAGCAAAAGACGAATGTATGGAAAAAAGAAAATCCTGGCTGGTAGTGTGGCTATGTGTGCGTGCATAGAGTGAAGTTGATGTATGATTATTCGTAAGTCCACCGGACAAGCCTGGCGCACCACTGGAGGTCAGTATTTTGTTGAAATTTATAGCACCACATCCCAGCAGGGAGTCCAACCAATATACCCACTTGCTAATGGTATTTTTACAACCACTTCTTAACCCTTTGGAACGTGGGTATTATAAAATCTTCACCATATACTTATAGGTACAGGAACTTCGTTCGATTTTTTTTTAATTCAAATTATGCCCTCTGTCACGTGACCTGAAATTTACATTTTGGATTCGCCCTTAACAGTAGGTATGTAAATTATTTACTTTACGGTAGATCACAGACTTTGTTCAAGGTCTGAAAATAAAGGTCTAGGTACTTACTTCTTCAGGCAGGTTATTAACATAATCTGACGCTTACTTTTTTCTCTTTCTTCGTTTCCTTCCTTACTGAGGGTCGGTTACATGTTTAACGTATTGCCAGCTTTGGGAAGCAAACGCCTTAAGTCCTCTCTATCCTTCATAGCCCTCATGGTCATGAATAGCTTCCTATCTACTACATTCTTAATCAAGCCACACCACCTCGTAAGTGCCCAAAGGAACTTATCTTGCCGCCAACATTTCTTGTGATTTTAGTTCATTACAACCTTTTTGTTTATAGTTGTTGGTTCCTAAGCGATACGACCATAGAAACCTAATAATCCCTGAGTATTGGTAGTTATCCTAAGGGGTCAGTTGTTGTCATTCGTTCGTGTTGTGAAATATGTCAAAAATTTATTTTTGTTACGTCCATTTCGACAATTTTGCGATATTAAAGATCAAATTAAAATATTAGGTATGTTTACCTAAAATAAAACACTCTCAAAGTGTTAGGATCGATTTTAATCAATATCTATAAGTAGGTATACATAAAATAATCTAAAATGTCTATTTATTCGGAGTGTTTCGCAATGAATTTTAAAATCAATTTATCATTCAACAGAATTAATATAGAAAATAAATATATAAAAATAATACACTCAATAATAATAACATTAGTCTTTATCAAGATTGGTTTAACACTCTATCATTATGAATGCAATATGCTTCATCCGAAATGCATTTTACATATTTTTTATTATTGAAAAATGCTCGCACGAATCGAAAAACGGGCGAAGCATTACTGGAGCTAGAGAATTTTTAAAGGCAATCAAATGTTTTCCAGAATTGTCCCGACCGATGAAAAGAAGCATATGATTGTTTCATTGATTATTACAAAGCGTTCGATAGAGTAAATCATAGAAATCTGCCCTGCATGCTTGAGAGGTGTAAAAATATTAGCTTCATTAGAAACCTCTACTAATTCCTCTCTCTCTCTCTCTCTCTTTTTACGTATCCTGTCGGGTCCCCCCAAAGTTGGCGAACTTGTTCCTGTCCCGCGCTCCTCCACATTTGGGATGCCGGTCCACTAGGTACCTTACAAAACGCAGCCAGGATATCTGTCTCCTGCCAGACCCTCGGCGTCCCTCTACTGGTTTCAAACTGCCAAAATAAAGGTGGCCAGTTCCCGCTCTGTAGAAATCGAAATTAAGTTTTAATATAGCGAAAGGTTTGGACGCACCGAGTACTCGGTCTGAGAGCACTGTCACTTCGCTGCATTTCAGATAACTATCAAAGAGACAGTCAGAAACAGCAGTATATGGGAAATATGCAATGGCCAATGATCAAACGAAGACACGGAAGGTCATAAGAATGGGGGAAGACCAAGGAAGACCTCGAGTTCTGCACCCAAAAAGGTTGGTGTCGGCGGAGGAGGTACCTGAAGAAAACAGATCGCATGATCTAAGAAACGGACGAATAATCAAATTCAGGACACTCAAAACCAACCTAAAATACTTAAATAGAGGAAAATGACAAGACCACTAACAGAGCAACCCAGCCTTTATATAAATATTACTAATGTAAATATTTTTGACACGAACTCAATTTTGTGGAATGTCTGATTGAGATTTTTTGGAATTCATTATAGAAATATTCAGGATTCCGGTATGACTATTAGATAAGATCAGAGAATATTTTAAGTGCTGTTAATATTATTTGTTAGATTACTTAGTCACTAAATAATCTAATATTCTAATACATTACAAAACAGTGGTCTCCAATGTAAGGGCCGTGTTCAAAAACAGTTGTTCTTAATCAACTTCATACCTATAGGCACGTTTTATCCATTTTTGATAAACACTGGAAGAGGTTGAATCGTTACTATGCCTACCCCAAGGTATTCTACATAAATCTTCAGATTAACAATGCTGGCGTTAGGTAGGTACCTAATATATTAACGAAATTATGACATGGAAATGTGTAAAGCGCCGACGGAGAAAACTTTGTAAAGTTCTGCAGCCCTTACATTTATTTCCTTACTAACGTGAATCTTACCATAATAATTCAGAACAATTTGGTTTTAACGGGGTCTATTCTTTCAATGATGTATACGATATATCGTATATATACCGTATACGGTAACAGGTCTCACATGTGATTTATTTCCTACTACACCGCCATCTCTTGCCGTGGATTTGTTAAAAAGTAAAGCAATTATAGATGAATTGTTTTGATTTTAAACTTTATGACCCATCGCACTTCATCCCGCATCCGAATCAACGATAACTATTACTAAATGCAATAATAAATTATTAGCTAAATTTAATTAAGTTTTTATGTCGTAAATTGCATTTTATTAATGTAATAAGTCAAAAATATTTTTTTATTCTGGGTTAGGTCGACGGGAGGGTCAGCTAGTACCTATTTTAGAATAGGGTACCTAAGTATACAGGATTCTGCAGTGAGAAATGTTGAAAACTCTAGAATACGAGTATAGTTACCGCTGTATTGGTAAAACTTGACTTCACTGGAAATCCAGCGCGTTCGAGTTGGTGACGAAAATAAAAATACTCATCAATTCCCATAACAGAAGATTTGATTTTGGCGCCGTGTTAATCGTAAAGTAACCTTTTTGAAAAACTTAATTGTTATTTTTTTGGTAGTTTGGGTTAATTATTGAAATATCCAAACCTTAAAAATTTAACGCAAATTAGGTATGGTCATGAAAACAGCCCATTCTTTTGCAGACATTTTTTGAAATCACAGGTCTAAAAAATACTGTAAGGGTCTTTTACCAAACAAAATTATTTGGACAAAAATTCAAAAAGACCGCGTGCACTCGTGTAACCACACCTGTCCACGTATAGTTAGGTCAAATCTACATTTACATATTTTATATTATTAATTGAATATTAAATAATAAATCACACATAATATGCAAGAAAGTATCGAGTAAGTAATCTGGATAGAAACAGAACTGAGAATCTAAATACAGTGGAACTTCTCATGACGAACTTTCCAGAATCTTACTCGTTATTTGAATTATTTATCTAATTAAATCAATATGTACCTAAATAAATATCCAACGTTTTGACATCCAGTACTCGATTGTTTTATTTTCTACTAGCTATCCCACAGACGTTGTCCTGTGGATCCTTTGGTCTTAACCAGAGGCGGCCCGTTCATTGTATACTGTGCTTCCAGAAACAAAAAATAAACTAATTAAATTATAACATTAAAATATTAAGTCTAAAACTTCCATATTTTATTCGTATTCTAAGTTCAGACGAGATCAACGCGAGAATATAATAATATGCGCGCAATTTGGTTGACTTTGTATAAAAAAAATTTAAAACGCTCGAAACGGTGGAGTAAGTGAATTGGGCTACTGTAAAAGTAGCCATTACGTACGTATGCGAAAATGAGAGGGTTTTTTTTATAACCTTTTCGGCAATTCATCCATTAGGATGTTTTGTGCCAAAATGAGAGGGTGCAGGTGCAGAAGACAATAATTTTGTTGTTAGATTTTTTCAAAGATGGCGTCGTATGAAATTCGTTCCATACTAACTTTAATATTGTATTTTGTAGTATTTCTTATCCATTTTCTCGACTTTTTATTAGTTATTCAATCCAATTAATCACTGTTGAGCCAATCTCGAGTTATAAATGTTCGCACTAATCCGACTTTAATTTATATTAGATATCATGTTCATGGCTTTTTGATACACTTACCTATTTACAAAGAATCTTTGCAACTTTCATAAAAAAAAATGCAAACATTTTCTAATCACGAGTTAGGAACAATGATTGATATTTATATTGTAGGTACATTCTAAGGATGTTCTTTTTGAAAATGACGACAATTAAGTCACTAAAAAATACACGCCTTGGTTATGTGAGTATTTTCTGGTTAAAAAGAATCATTAACTATAAAGAGAATGAATCCATTACCGAAATACATGTGCAGGGACTTCTAAAATAGTGACACGCCTACCGCAGTACCTACCCTTTCTGAACGACTTTTTTTTTGCTTGTCCGCTTAAATTTGTATCTCTGAGTTCTCTGACATTAGAAAACTGCATCCAATCGCTGATAAAGTCTGAAGACAGAGAAGTATGCTATCTGCTACATAGGTACACTAGACCCACATCCAATAGAGCAGCATCCAGGCTTTCAAACCATTAAAGAGCATTGGGGGTGGCAAAATGATTTTTGTAGACACTCATCCAAAGCAATTCAATACTGAATGATATTTACCTACAAAATTGATTTTTTCTATTGCCATCAAGGGCGTCGCCTAGATATTTAAAAATGTAGCCAATTTATATTTTTCTCATTCGGTATACGGAGAGTAGCCTATGAATGGGTTAAATCCCCCCCCCCCCCTGGGCCTTGGACTGGCGACGCCCTTGATTGCCATTACTATTTATTTCCCGTATCACGACTTGAAAATTGCTGTTTTATGCCATAGACTAGATGAAAGTCCCAACTCACAAGCATCAGGGGAAATAAAATAATATGGGATATTTTGCTTTACCTCCTCGTTGTAAGAAAAATTGCTATATTTTTTTTTTCTTAATCTATTTATCTCGTTATATGAATAACTCCTATAAAGAGGTTCCACTGTACTGATTTGAAACATGAATGAGCCATAGATAGGTACAGTGCAGTATCATTACTTGAATCGCCATCCTATTAACTGTTATTTTTTACCTCAGTTAAAATACCATTTTCCATGTGATTTATAAATCTACAGCTACACTGTTCCTCTGTTCCTTTTTAACACACATGGTTACTTAAGAATAACAGTAACATTTCGGCACGTGACTGAAATTATTGATATTTTGTTAGTTGATAGGTACCTATGATAATCAAAATACTACTGGACGACTTCTTCTTGTCGTGTCATACTGTACTCGTATAGAATATGTAATTCTACTTTAAAAACATTATAAAATAAAATGTCAAGGTGTAAAAAGTCAAAATAATAAAAACAAAGGGTCAAAACAATAAAAACGAAAAGACAATGTAAGTATAGGGCAGCCAATTGCGAGCCTACAGGTGGAGATTTTCCTTTGCCCATTGTACGGCCACATTATTTGCCATAACCAGATCTTGCTGTGTCACCCGACTGTGACGACTTCGATGACCGAGAACGACGTGGATCTATTCCTTCCTCAAGCAAGTATAAGTTATTGTATGGGAAATGTTATGTAGGTTGCAGAAGAGAAAGAAGGGTGTCTTAACAGTAAATATTAGGTCCGTTCACTCCTTTCTCTTTGCCAACCCTTACGGCGTGACGGGTAAAAAAAAATTGACAACAGAATAACGTCAAACAATTTAAAGTTTAAGACGATTCATAATTCTAAATTCGTAAATACCGATTAAGGTTGTGGTTATGGTAATGTCAAATGTGGCCAAACGGGCTACCTCAACGGCTCACAAAATGATCTATATCTTATGAAATATATTTAATATAAAATGAGGGTCCATGAAATTACAAAATGAATAAACTGACTTATATTAACACTAGCTGACCCGCCCGTCGAACTTCGACCAGAATAAAAAAAAATATTTTGACTTACTGCACGAATTAAACACAGTTTATGAAATAAATTAGCTAATAATTTATTATTGCATTAGGTATGTAATTATTGTGGATTCGGATGCGGGATGAATTTCGGTGGATCATAAGTTTGTAATAACCCAAATCACTCGACAACGAGTGCAAAGGGTTAAAATAAAGTTTGTAATAAGAACAATAATTATTCCTCTATAGTTGCGAAATTTCAAAAAAAAAACTCCAAGAGATGGCTGTGTAGTAGGATTACAGGGGCCCCACATGCCCGGTGCTACCAATGCTACGGCAACGGGGCCCGTGGGCCAAGGGGCCCGCAAGGATGGGGGAATAAATTAAAAAGCAGAACATTTTTAATAAATCATAGAAATAAAACCAAAATAAAATCACTAGGACTAGATTTATGTGTATCAATGATTCAATGAAATATTATATCAGAGTAATATAAATTGGTTCATTGGATTTACAGTGCGTTGCGTAGGTACAAAACGTGTCTGATCTACAACAGCTGTGAGTAAAAAATGATATGAAATAAAATATATGAAG
The DNA here is from genome assembly GCA_963576905.1 of Mystacides longicornis. Lineage (NCBI taxonomy): Eukaryota > Metazoa > Arthropoda > Insecta > Trichoptera > Leptoceridae > Mystacides > Mystacides longicornis. The sequence continues at coordinate 18,647,844 of OY756437.1, forward strand.
AAAATAATATTCTCATTCATTTTGAATGGAACAGCTTATGCCATCTTTGGTAAATAGCTTAATAACGCATTTTTATTTACCTAGCAACCATTGAGTTTCAAAACATAGGTACGCAGATTTCTGACAGTATTTCCTACAAGTTTTCACAAATATTTTTTTAATGAACATTAATTCAGCTTATAATTTAGAACATGATGATTAATTTTGAGGCGGTACGAAGTGTGCATGATGGTTCGTAATGTATGGTTTATAATGTAACCACCAATTTCCTAAGACAATTATTATTTTATCTGTGTGAATAATCAAGCAAACAAAAATATTTAAGATTTTATTTGTTCAATTACGTTTTTACCAGAATAATACAAATAAATTTACGATGTGTTTTAAATATGTTATTGATTTGATGAAAAATAATTGTAATTAAAGTAAAAAAAGTATACTGTAAAAAAGGGTCGAAAATTCTTTTTTGGTAGTTAGAGGGGGGGTCCATCATGACTTTTAGCAACGGGGCCCAGGAAATAATGTGGGGGGGCTGAGTAGGAAATAAGTCACATATGAAACATGTTTACTTATTGTAGGTATATCTTGTCGCAAGAATAGACTCCATTAAAACCAAATTTTACAGAATTTTTATGGTAAGATATTCACTCTATCAAGGGCGCCCCCTAGTGATTGAAAAAATGTAGCCAACTGCAAAGCAACCAAAGTTATAAGACCGTGCTTTGCCAATAAATCCTAAAAACTCTTCGTACTCTTGACTATACCTAAAATTCATATTTTTCTCTCCTCCATAATATAGGGTATACGGAGAATAGCCTATATGAATGGGTAAAATTGCCCCCCCCCCCTCTAGGCCTTGGGCTGGCGACGCCCTTGCACTCTATAATGTTGAAAATTATGAAAATTGAATCTTTCAAAATCAGTTGTGGGTCTATCAAAAACTGAAAAACATGAAATGGGGTCTAAGAGAGAGAAAAAGGTTTGGGAATCTCTGTTCTTGTTCGTCAAAAAAGTAAAAAAATGACAAAACAAAGTATGTACAGTTTACACACAACTTCAATTATTAAATTAGCAGTGATAAAAATAGCAGTCACTGTGATTTAATTGAAACGATAGTGAGTTTGAAGTAGTGAATGTTATTAATAATCAAATAGCAATTTATTTGTTATCAAACAGGGCCTAACTAGTCGCACGTCGTGTCGTTCGGCCCAGGGGGTCCCCAGCCCAGCACTATGGGACTCTGATGGTCACCTGGTGTCCAGTACACCTAATAATATTTAACAATGTTATAAAAATATTTATTGTATCATTTAAATACAATAAAAAGACACCAATTACAACAATGGATGTTATCAATCCTTCCCTATAGATAGATTAACGCCTTTAATGGTATTATTGTAATGATTCAGTGGCGTGCGGTGATTTTTGTTGTTGTTTTTTTTACGACAATATATCCATAACATACAACCATTTTTAACTATATTATTATGAATATGATGCAATCGTTAAATCAATGGGGTGTTTTCTAGGGATATTCCGACTATTCCCACCAGATGGCAGCAAACTTAATAAGCGTCTAATATCAAATGTCATTCCATATGCCATTCATTCTTTTTGAAAGCGTATAGTTGGTGTCTTGCTAAATTTTCTGGTTTTCTCAGTTTTGTTGTATCCTATATAAATATGTATATTCAAAATGAACAGGGACTATGGCACGTTAAGTTATTACAAGAATTCCTACACGCTTTTGTATACAATTGTCATAGCGTGGTCATAGCCAAACCTAAATTTGACATTTCTATCAGTGTTGCCAACGGCTCTTGCCCTAATATCGCCGATTTTCATTCAAAAAGTAGCCCAAATGAAAATTCGGTATCTTGAAAAGTGGCTAAAAAAAGGTCATTCCGAAGAAAATTTTGGTATCCGGAGAGGTGAATGTTCACTAAAAAGAAAAAAGGTCATTTAGTATCCGGAAAGGTGTGAAAATTCGCTAAAAGGGAAGTAGCCCAATTATTGGCGACCAGTCACCTTTTAGATTTTTTCGTCGTCGATTGTCATTCCGAATAGGCAAAATGGCGATAAATCGCCCATGTTGGTAGCACTGATTTCTATTAGACCCTGTATGTCAGTGCTGCCCCCTGCGAAATAAGTAAAAAAAAAAACAACCCATTAATTTGCGATTATCAGAGGTATTTTTTTTTACAAATTTGTCCGACTTCTAGGCACTGCTTCGAAGATTGACAAATAAGTGACATTTACAACTTGGCCACTCGAGTTTCTCCATTGACAATCCGTTTGGAGTGATGATCCGCCTCACCCTATCACTTCACATCATCCATTTGGTTTTTCCTATTCACGGTCACTTTTTGGTGTGACATCACTTTATTTGGATGGATACACATACACCGTTGTTTATTGCAGCGTCGTAATAGTAGGAAAACAGAACTTTACCCTCACTGGTAAAGAAATTAGCATCAATTTACGTTATCCTCTTGAATCATGATGTTTCTTTTCCATAGAAACCATCTCAGCCACTAGGTGTTTGGATATAAATAGGCGATCACCGATAGACATTATGAGCAACGATCAATAAACAAGCCACGTAAACAAATCTCCTTTGAAATGTTAACGTGTACTCGTGTTTTATTGTGGGTATTAAGAGCGGCATAAGTTGTATATCCGTCAACAGCATCCAGCGCTCTCTTTATTATTCCACTGGCAACACCACCGCCTTGGCAACGTGGCGAGCAAGAGACACCAAGCTTAGATTTCCATGGAAATAAATGTCCTCCATTTTGAAAAAAGTTGCTTACGTTCTTACCGAATCCGGTTTGCCATGCACACCATTAAGCAGCGACAGTCATCGCCTTGTCGTTTGCCAGGATAAGGTCCTGCAGGCAGCAATTTTCCCCAATCAATGGGCATTTCAGGAGGTGGTCGTCGTCATGGAGCTTACCACACTCACATTCAACCTCATCTGCAGATAGGTAACCCCATCTATGTAGGTTCTTCCTACATAATATGATGACACCAGCCCTGAGTCTATTGAGGGTAATCCACAAAGCGTACGGCAAGTGATCGTCTGAAGAAATACCCTCATGTGGGATCATCCACGGCATCGCTCCCAAGTGCGCTTGTTACCATAGTTCCTCTGCGTCTTGTGGTGGTTTGAAAAAGTAACATTGAGACACGAGTGTCGTAACTGAAAGCTTGAAAAAATCTGCGTATCATTGTTTTGAAACTCAATGGTTGTCAAGTAAATTAAATATGTGTTGTTGGTTTTTTTCACAGATGGCCCTGTTGTCAGTAAATCCGTTCCATACTAACTTTAATATTATATTTTGTATTATTTGCTATCCATTTTTCGAATTTTTAATGATTATTCTGTTATCCGGAGCGGAGAAGAATCTTATAAACCAAGCATCATAAAAATCTATTCATTTCTTTCGAGTTTTAAGTGTTCGTACTAACCCGACTTTCTTTTATATTATAGATAAGATTAAAATAGATGCATGAAATTCTTCGGTTCTTTAACTAGCCAAGATTTGGTGGTTATCTGGCTAGACCATATCCTTACAATATTTCAGTTACGATGTTACTATTACTTTTTACAACACGAGGCAGATAAATCATCTATAAAATGAATAGCCTCAATAAATGTTACGTGTCTTCTACGGAGTCGGAATCTGCTTCAGCTTCTCTTCTTCTTTTAACCATGAATACTTGCCTCGGCTAGTGTTGGTAGAGCGGACTCCAGAATCTCTGGTCTTTGGAAGTTCGATCCAGGAGGAGATGATGATTTGTTTAATCAAAGATGTTGTTTGATAAATTAAGAAACACTTGTTTATTGCGTGTAACAGGAAATTGGAAAATATACAAAAGTTCAGAATTTTCACGTAATTCACAACAGTAATTGTATCAAATTTACAATCAATTAAAATGTTTGCTTATTCTTTTAAAACAACAATATTAATCACTTTTCGTATCTATGAATATAATTGGTTGGATTCTAAGGAAATCGCGGTAAGAAATGGTTTGAGTTTCTCCAACTATCAGGGAGTACTCTAAAATTTTATACGTCTGATTCCCACAAGGTGAGTTTTAAGAATGAATTTTGAAACAAAGGAAAAAAAAATACTTAACGGTCGTTTTACTTGGGTCAGCAGGCCCGTGATCATGTGACTATGGGTGAGAGAGATGGAAGATATCTGCCTCTCATATTCCCATACTCAGTAGCGAAAGTTTGACAACATAGGAATAGAATCTGCGTCGTAACTAATTATAAAAAAGGGGTGGAGAGAAAGTGAGTGAGTGAAATGCATAGGCATCCATCCCACTTACACCAGTGCAATTATATCCATATTTGGCAACATGACCTGTGGCCTACGTGCAAAATCGCACGATCAACAGAAACCAAATTATAAATAGATGCATACCTGTTAGTATAGGGGTAGGTATGTATAGCAATATTTGAAATTTATAAAGAATATTCCGTACTGAGACGGGTGAAGCTTCACAACAAAAAATACATGCTACAAATCGATTTTTAGTTACCAAAAGAAAAAAAAGAAAAAAAAGAAGATTTTGAGTACATAAAAATCTCTTAAGGAGTAACTGATCCAATAAGGTAGGATCAAGGAATTTAGAATAATCCTTGAACATTTAACTTCAAGAGTTCCAAAGTTGTAAGGGGTATACCAAAGATAGATACCCTAGTTTAGTAATTAGGTATAACAAAAAAAATTTATATTTTCATACATATAGATAAGGAATTTAAGCATGGCATGAGAAGAAAATTTGATTGTGGAAGTATGGGACAACCCTCATGAAGAGTACAACCTAGATTGGTAAATTGTTTGTCACACTTTCTTACCTATTCATCCATCCCTAACGGCCTTCATTCATAACCTCTCACTCCTAGATTTATTCATCAATAATTACTATCACACGGTTAGACAAACAACACAAAAAAAAATTTATTAAATAATGGTTCCAAGCAGAGACTGCAATCCAATAATTCCACAAAAAAAATTATTATTTTTAATCAATACAATTAACAATCCAACTGTCAAGAAGTAGAAGGTGACAGAATATTAAACATAAACATAAAAAAAGATATAAATAAAAAAAATATTTCGTACAATATTTCCTCTTCATCAAGGACATCTCTTAAGAATATCTGATAGTGCTCACTTAGATTATTATTAATATTGATTTTAAAATGCCCATAACATTTCTCAAAGTGAGAAATGTCCACTGATTTAGTTCACTGTTCACTGAGTAGTTTAAGAGCACTCCTAAGGTTAGCTTGTAGCTCAAAGGTTTGGAGAGAACTAATTTAAATGTTCTGGTGTTTGTACATAAAAAAAAATTATTATATCATTTACAATTGCATAAGAGTATCCTGCAAAGAAAGAAATTCACTTAAAAAAAAATATATAAGAGAAAGGTATCCGTTGCCCAAAGATTACGGATCGACAAGTAAGAAGAGATGTCAAACTTCATGCTAGCTATTGTCCTGTAATTAGGACACAATACTAAGTTTTGAGCGCCACCTAGTTTGGGAAAATACGGGGAATGAACTAGGAAAATTCCAATAATAAACCAAAACAGCAAAAAAAAATATTATCTTACTTCCTGACAAGAGAGAAAGATTTGAGTATGCCAAAGTTGTATAAGATTGATCCGAGCGTCCTCATTTCAATCGAATAGAAAAGTTAAGAATATACTTAAATAGAGAAAACGAGTTGCAACTCAAAAAAAATTGTCTAAGATTATTAGAGAAGTATTAACTACAATTGTCAGTAGACTAACGTTATGAGTCGACTAAAATATTAACTAATAATTAAGAAGATTTGTGGCCTTAATTAGGAACACAAAAAAAAAGTTTCACTGAAATTGATGTCTGCTCTACGCCAACAACGCGGTGACGAAAGATGCCATTTTTACATCAGATAGCGTGCTTATCATTGCACAGATTTACAAGCCTGGCATAACCAGAAATGTACCAAAAAAAATTTTTATTCAATACACATTATCATAAGGGTGCATTGCTCATTTACAGCTCTCAAAAAAAAAATAGGAAGGTTGAGAGTGTACCAAAGTTTATTATTGCGCTTATCATAGCACAGATTTACAAGCCTGGCATAACCAGAAATGTACTAAAAAAAATTTCATTCAACACACATTCTCACAAGTGTGCTTTGCTCATTTACAGCTCTCAAAAAAAAAATAGGAAGGTTGAGAGTGTACCAAGTTTATGATTCGCACAAATTTTCTTAACGGGTGCGATTAGATCAAGGAGAAGTGAATTGAGCATTCCAAAAAAAAAAAGGAAGTGAATAACTAATATTGACCCTGTGTGTAACAAAACAGTATAGAAGGTATTACTACGATTAGGGTAATATCATGAAAAAAAAAAAATAGTTCCATGTGGATAAATCGTGACTACAATTAACGTTCAAAAAAAAAATTAACAATCGCAGAAGCGAAAGACAACAACACAGAATAGTATCCGCGCTCAATACCAAACTAGAAATTATATAGGACACCTAGAATTACACTGACCCAGTAAACAAAACGTATTCGACAAAAAAATTATTAGTGGGGAATTTATGAAAAGAGTCGATATTCTGACGCGCTTCTATGAAACTCGTTAGCCGCGATGCGGGGCGCAGGGAAGTTTTGTGGGCCGGGAGGTGGGTCTAGCGGTGCGCATGGAAGTTTTTACGGGGCGAGCGATGCAATTCGTAAACAACTGTGGAAGTTCACGTAATGTGTAATATGTCTGAACCACTCTCTCACAGGCTCAAAACATGCCATCTCGCTCACTCGCCGACTCTGGGCGGTGCTGTGTGTCGGGGACGCAACACGATTAGTGAGTGAAAAACCAGTTTAATGAAGGAGAGAACACACATTTTGTTAGTGATGTGAAGTTATAATATGAAAAGCGGAGCGGGATAACGTCACAACATTTATTTATTAAGATATTCTGGGAAGTATTTTTATTTACTACAGTCACACAAAAAAAGGAACTTAGGACGTAATTCTTCTACAAGTTATTTGAGATAATTATAATTATAAAAATTACTCGACAACCTAGAGGGATGTGGGTGGTATAGAAGATATGTTAATGGAATTCACATAATGGAAAGAAGTCTTTCATGACTTAGCCTACATCCTCGGACAAGGAACACGGTAATCTAATGAGAAGGAGTACCGAGTTCAAGTCGTTAGACGAAAAAAAAAATTAGTTAATAAAAAAATGAAGTTACACTTAGTGCAACAAAAAAAAATAAATAATAAAAATGGAGATCATGCTTCTTACCGGGTAAAACAGTATTTAAACGTGGGTTGTCCCAATATGATAGCCTGAAGCAAGAAGTAAGCTATCATACTGGACCACAAGGAAGAGAGATGCCAAGTAGGATCGTATACTTGGAATTCTCGCCCTGCTCCTCCCAAATGAATAGCCAACAGAAGGTTGGGTTCCAGGAGGCACACTTAGGATCTCTGAATATACTTCGATTAGAATTTTTTTTGTTAAACAAAATTCACATGTATTGGGGTGAGCCCAATTTGACTTATGATTCTGACTGTACGAGACTAGTCAGGGTGTTAAAAGATAATAAACGTATGGGAACGGGTCCTCAGGAGCCCTTTAACCATAAATCAAGATATGATAAAACCTAAACTACAACTTTATTATATCCTTCGTATGGAACCTACCGATGGATCCACTATCACAATCCTTTAGTTCAAAAATTGTTCTTGATATTTTACGTACAACCTGAGACTTAATGAAGCGAGGAGCTAATTTTTTTGAAAAATATTGCGAAGCATTTGAGAGATAATGAGATCTTCTCCATACCAGCTGACCAATTGACAAGGATATGTCTTTACGACGCAAATTATAACGGTCCTTATTTTTATTAAAAGCTTGTACTAACGTTTGTGAGACTTTATTATATAGATTTTCTAAGGTGGAAATGTCATTCAATCTTTGTTTTAAGGGATCAAATGTTTCAGACGGGGAATCATGATTTATCTGTAGTGGCTTATAAAAAGAGGCGTGGGGAATGTACTCTCTACCGAACATCAAAAAATGTGGAGAATATCCGGTAGCAATGTTAGTCATAGAATTTAAACAAGAACAGATTTTTGGAAGATGTTTACACCAATTGCGTTGGTCCTCCTCTACTAATATTGCCAACAAGGTTACTAGAGACTGATTAAATCTTTCGGAGACATTATGTTGGGGATGAAAATATGCGTTATATCTAAGATCATTTATTCCGTGGGAATGTAAGAATTCTTTAAACTGTCGAGAAACAAACTGTTTTCCGTTGTCTAAAACAATCTGTCGAGGGATTCCAAAGACTTTAAAGATTCTTTCTTCTAAGATTTGAATTATACTACTGGTATTTGCGGCTCGGAGAGGAAATGCCCAAGTTATTTTACTAAAATTACAAACTACAGTGAAAATGTAACGGTTTCGCTTATGACTCAGCGGTAAGGGACCTATGAAATCCATAGATATACTTTCCATGGGACGTTCAATTTTTTTAGGGTATTTCATAAGACCATGGGGCATTTGGTTATTATACTTGTAGGCCTTGCATATTTCACACTCATTCACAACCTGTCTAACAAGAGGTAATAATCGTTTACAGAAGTATGTACGGGAAATAAATTCGTAGGTTTTTTCCATTCCAGAATGACAGTTTCCCTTATGGTAGTCCAATATGAGACTTTCTATCTTACACGCAGGGACAACCAATTTCCAAAGGTGAGTGGGAGAGTTAGACAAGGAATCTTTTTTATACCTAGAATAACGATACAAGTGTCCATCATTTATCATAAAATTAGTGAACGATTGGGGTTTTTGAAGACAAGAATTGTACACCTTTTTATACCAGGGGTCTATAATATTTTCAAACGGTTCTGGAACAGATAGACTAGAAACAGGAATACGGCTCAATCCGTCGGCAAGGTTATTTTCGCAGCCACGCTTAAATACAAAAGTGAAATCAAACTGTGAAAGTCGGCAAGCCCATCTGGCTAACCTACCAGAAGGTGAAGAAATTGAGTTTAGGTATTTTAAACATCCGTGATCACTGACTACTGTAAAGTGTACTCCGTCTAGATAGCTTTTAAAGTGTTGTATAGAATCTACTATGGCGAGAAGTTCTCTCTCCGTGGTACTATAATTTCGTTCTGGACCGGACAATTTACGTGAATGATAAGCAATTATATATTCTACTCCATTAGAGTCTTTCTGGGACAAGAAGCTGCCCAAGGAAACTCCACTTGCATCACACGTCAATGTATACGGAAGGGAATAGTCTGGTGGTTTAAGGATTGGAGCGGAAATCATTGCTTGTTTCAAGGCTTGGAAGGCAAGTTCAGCTTCATTTGACCATTCGAATTTTTTACCGTTAAATTTATTACTCGTGAGGCGAGTCAAGGGAGAAGCAATCTTAGAAAAGTCCTTAATGAAACGCCTGTAATAAGACATTAATCCCAAAAATGAGCGGATTTCCTTACTGGTGGATGGTCTAGGATAATCTTTCATAGCACTAATCTTATCTGGGTCCGTATGAATTCCCTCCCTGTCAATAATATGACCGAGGTACTTAAGCGATGATTTACAAAACACGGATTTACTGAGCCTAATTGTCAAGTTGGCTTCTTTCAAGCGCTGGAGAACAATTCGTAAGGTGGAAATATGGGAATCAAAATCTGAACTACAAATCAAAACATCATCAAGGAAACTGAATACTCTTTGTCCCAAATCGGAGAAAAGCTTATCCATAATTCTCTGCATTTCGGCGGGCACGTTTTTCAGGCCGAACGGGCAGGTAACAAACTGATACATCCCTTTGGATTCTACATAGAAGGCTGTCTTAGGTCTGCTTTCTGGACTCAAAGGAATTTGCCAGAAGCCGTAGCTCAAATCTAAGGTGGTTAAGAACTTGGTGTCTCTCAGATTATCCAACATATGGTTGATATTAGGGAGTCTATAAGAGTCTGAGACTGTGACCTCATTCAATCTTCTAGGATCGAGAACGAATCTAGCTGTGCCATCGGATTTTGGTACACAGAAGCAGGAATTTAACCAAGGGGAACGTGAAGGTTCTATTATTTTTAAAGCTATCATTTTATCTACCTCTTGACACATCTGAACTCGTCGTACATGGGAAGCTGGATATAATTTCTGTTTAACGGGCAAACTATCACCTGTATTAATGACATGAGAAACTACATTTGTCCTACCCAAACCCATCTTCTCAAAAGAAATATTCTCGAATTCATTTTTCAGGTCATCCAAATTTTTCCTCTGCGACACTGTCAAATCGTTTATGGAGTTAAGACATTTTGGAGCTGATTCTACATTAGACGACTGTTGATCAGATATGGATGCTACCGTAACATGAGTTTTGGTGGGGAACAACCGAGGAATTATTCCTGACTTTTCCAGAAAGGGTGACCCTAAAATGAATTGGTCAGGAATGGAAGGAACAATAACAAATTTAACCTGCTGATTTTTATTGTTGTAACATAATGGCAAAACTATGGTACCTATAGATCTTATGGAATTATTGTCAACCCCACGAATATTTTGCTGACAATATTCAGGACGGAACCCTATTTCGATAAAAGACCGATATAACTGACCCCCCAGGACATTACAAGCTGATCCGGTATCAAGCAAGGCTCGGAGTTGTATTTGAGAGATAGAAAATAGCAAATAAGGGCGTCGATCTCTCTCGTTTATTACGGAAACTTTATTGACCTGCAATGTTGAAAAGAACAATTTAACACTCTGAATCCACGACAATCTTTCGCGAGCTGAGGTCTCTGGGCTCGGGAAAATTGCAGGATTCATTGTTCGTTTTTTTGAATTTCTAAGTGGGGGAGGCGGTTTACTCACGTCAGGTAAGCGTTGGCGTGGCACAGGATTGAAGGGTTTCTTAAACTGAAATGAATGAACATTATTGGCACTGGGTCCTGACTTAGAGTAACAGTTTCGAGCAATGTGACCTATACGTCCGCAGTGAAAACATTTAATCATAGGAGCAGAAGGCTGTTGAGAAGAAATTGATTGAACAGGGTTTTTCCTTACTATCTTAACTTTAGAGGGAGAGCGGGTTGGAACTGTAACCGAAACACACTCCAACTCCGTGCAAACTTCATCTAGCTCAGCAATTGAGTTCGGTCGCCTGGACACTAATACACTGGCGTATCTGCTATCTAATCCTTTTCTGATGGCCTTTAGGATATCTGACATACGCAATGGAGACTGTAAGGACTGATTCAAAAGGGTTATACGTGAAATGTAATCACTAGCACTCTCCAAAGGTTGCTGTGATGCAGTTAAGATTTCCAATCGTCTGTTGCCTTCAGCATCAGGCAAATCGAAGCGCTTGATAAACGATTGTTTAAGCTGTGTCCAAGTTTTAACACTGTTATAAAATGTCCGGTAGAAGGTGAGTGCTTTTCCCTCCAAAAATTCGGGCAAGGCGGGGCCTAGGTTTTCCAGTGGAAAATTTCGAGCTCGGGAGATTTCCTCCAATCTCAAAAAGAAATCCCTAACATCCTCGACACCGGAATAATGTTGAACTGGCCATGAACTAAAATTTACTGAATGTATGATGTGTGATTGGCTAACTGTAGGATTGGGTCTATCTAAATTTCTGCGAACCGGTGTAATAATTAAATCGTTGGAAACATTAGTATTTATCATTGTCACGGCTTGAGTGGGCGGAGAAGAAGGTACAAAACTATCACGAGGTGGATTAATCTCCGAGAGGCTATCAGGGCGTTGGATACCTAACAATCCCGAAGGGTGATTGTCACGCTGACCTACATCAGACAATAAGTTAGAATTGAAAAGTCTGCATTGCCTTCGCAGAGATTCAATACCTACATCAGGCTGGATTCCTCTATTCAACAGTGCTTTAGAGAGAGTCTTGCATGTCGCCCTCTCCACACGCGGAATAACTTGATCGACCAGGGATGACATTATTAAGAAATAAAACTAGCGGAGTGTGACTATCTCAAACTTTGACCACCGTCGGGAGCATTCGACCACAAGAAAGTCAAAAAAAAATTATTAAAACTATCGAAGTTCTATCTCAACCTCACTCACCCATCCAACATTCAAGGGAGGAAGACCCTTTCTCAAGGAAAGTTATTGAATTATTGTGGCAGAACAGAGTACCCAAATGCAAAAATAAAAATTTTTAAGAAAAATTGCAACAAAACACAAAAAAAACTTTTCTAGTTGCCGTCGGCTGAATTTATCTGTAGGTATTGCAAAACTTTACGGCTCTTGGCCCACAACAAAATTTTAGCAATTTCAGAATTTAAATTGAGATAATAGAACTTGCTAATACTCAAGAGAGAAGAAAAGGAAAAAAAAAAAAGGCAACTTAATACACCATTATCAAAAAAAAACTTTAAACACCAGAACACTGTGTTATTGCATTATTTAGTGATTTTCAAAAGAATTGGATTATCAATTACGTTTCGCTCACCAATTTCCTGTCCGGCATCTATGTGAGTCAAGGGAGGCGCAGACAAGGTTCCTCTGGATGTCTTCGAATCTTGACGCTGCTCGCATTGCCATCAGCTCGTTCTGGATTTGATGCTCACACGTTGGATAGCGCCATAATTGTTACGTGTCTTCTACGGAGTCGGAATCTGCTTCAGCTTCTCTTCTTCTTTTAACCATGAATACTTGCCTCGGCTAGTGTTGGTAGAGCGGACTCCAGAATCTCTGGTCTTTGGAAGTTCGATCCAGGAGGAGATGATGATTTGTTTAATCAAAGATGTTGTTTGATAAATTAAGAAACACTTGTTTATTGCGTGTAACAGGAAATTGGAAAATATACAAAAGTTCAGAATTTTCACGTAATTCACAACAGTAATTGTATCAAATTTACAATCAATTAAAATGTTTGCTTATTCTTTTAAAACAACAATATTAATCACTTTTCGTATCTATGAATATAATTGGTTGGATTCTAAGGAAATCGCGGTAAGAAATGGTTTGAGTTTCTCCAACTATCAGGGAGTACTCTAAAATTTTATACGTCTGATTCCCACAAGGTGAGTTTTAAGAATGAATTTTGAAACAAAGGAAAAAAAAATACTTAACGGTCGTTTTACTTGGGTCAGCAGGCCCGTGATCATGTGACTATGGGTGAGAGAGATGGAAGATATCTGCCTCTCATATTCCCATACTCAGTAGCGAAAGTTTGACAACATAGGAATAGAATCTGCGTCGTAACTAATTATAAAAAAGGGGTGGAGAGAAAGTGAGTGAGTGAAATGCATAGGCATCCATCCCACTTACACCAGTGCAATTATATCCATATTTGGCAACATGACCTGTGGCCTACGTGCAAAATCGCACGATCAACAGAAACCAAATTATAAATAGATGCATACCTGTTAGTATAGGGGTAGGTATGTATAGCAATATTTGAAATTTATAAAGAATATTCCGTACTGAGACGGGTGAAGCTTCACAACAAAAAATACATGCTACATAAAAGAGGAGCTATTGGCGCAAATTTAAAGTAAGGTCATTAAAGAAACATTAAACTTACGTATCTCTTGGTTTCTCCAACTATCGGGGTGGTCTTGTCTGGAACGGACCATTGATGGCTGTGAGAAAAGCATATGCGTATGCGCGCGCTCGACGTATCTACAGGATTCCAAAAAGTCAGCATGGAAGTAATAACTTCAGATATGAACCTACCTATATTATTTTAAACCTATATAACTTAAACGTTATATTAATAGCTTTTTTCAGATAGATCCAGCAACTTTATAAGTGAGAAACCCACGGCAGTTTTGAACGGACTACGGAGCATTTATTCGAAGTATTCTGTAGGAAGGGGGGAGGGGGGGAGTTCGATTCCCAAATCCCAAAGTCGCCCAAATGCCTTTTTGAAGACTGCGTGAAATGTTAGGTTTTAAACATTACATCTGTATTCTAAGTTTTATAGTCACGGAAGTAAAGTGAGTAACACGATACGTTTTGTATGAAAAACGTATCCTTTTGTTTCTAGAAATATCCTTGTAGCGACGCTATACAAAATGTATCGTGTAATACGTGGTAATACTGACATTACTAACTCCACTTAGGAGCATATGGAGGCAACAAGAGCTCTCCATTGCGCTCGATCTTGCGCAATGCTTATGACCTCCTCCCACACCAAGTCCATTTCCCTCAGCTCTGCCTCGAAGGAACGGAACACGGTATGAGAGGGTCTTCCACGTCTTCGAGACCCTGGTGGGAGGAAAAACAGCGCTCTCCTCGGCCAACTGTCATTCGGCATCCTCAACACATGTCCCAGCCAACTCATGTCTCAACTTCCGTGATTACCTTCCGATAAAACTTATACGATCTATAGGTACGAGTGCTGTTCGAAAAAATAAGGGTTAATCTAGAGAGGGTTTAATAATTAAGAGTTAAGTCGTATTGTCACATCGATATCTTTTTTTATGTCTCTTGATGAGTAGGTACCTATGCCTGCGAATTTCTAGCTGTATGTATACGCACATTTGCATGAACTTTATTTTAACACTCTTACCACGCACAGATCTTATAGACACCAAAGGCCTCTTTATCTAATTGATTCATTCAATTTTTGTAGTTTTGAAGTATATTGAAAAAAAAAACACAATATTTTCTACAAGCAGCAAAAACTGTCGCGAGACTGGCATAGTAAAAGGTCATTGATTGTTTGCTTGTCCATTTAAACAGTAAATATCATCCCTTTTACGTTAATAGCTGCTGACAATTTTACATTTTTCTTCACAGTTATAAATATGTACCTACCAACTTACACGATTAAAGTGTATTTTTTTTGTTTTCAAGAGAAAACTTTTTTTAGATAGGTAGGTACGTTTTGCGTTCTTTCTAAACTCACATAAAATCTTGAGAAAAAGTTTAAATTTAGAACTAGTCTAAATATTGATTGTTTTGTTCGTAACTTAAACTTTTTCTCTATCGATTATATCTAGGTACCTACCTGCATACTTAATGATAACATACCTACGATGTATACGTCTTATTGTAGAATGAAATTTATAGTTAAATACTTAGTTAAGCTAGTTTAGTTGCGGAAAATGTAAAAATAAATCTTAATACCTAATCATTGGAATTTGTTTTCATTCACCTAAAAAAGTAGGTACATACATTCACCTAAAAAAAGTAGGTACATACATTCACCTAAAAAAAGTACATAAGTAAATAATTTATTTTTATTTTATTTTCTTTATTTCGTCCATTGACCCCAAAGAGGCACTTAGACTCATCAAAATTCAAAAAATCACAAGTTTCAAGGTAATACAAGCAACAATTAATAAAACAACAAAAAAACAAAAAATGGAGCAACATTCCCATATGATTGCAAATCATCACTAAAAATTCAAATTTATAGATCAACGCTGGCTGGGTGTAAAGGTCCCAATCCAGCGTGTCGTCAAGATTCACAATAATATTATAATAGGTAGGTATATAAAAAAAATTAAGTATTGTAACAGTACAGTAGGTAACATATTTCATATTTATTCATTTATCATTTCGTCAACAGAATAAAATGCTTTATCAACCAAATACGATTTCACCTCTCTCCGGAAATGCATTTCATTTAAGTTTTTTAAATAGTCAGGGAGCTTATTATATAAGCGTACGCTAAGACATAGGAAATTGAGTTAAGTTCGAACTAAATTTTTCCGTCAATAAGGGGACAGCTGTCCATAAAAATGGTAACAAGTAAATTGTTCGAAAATCACAATTCACCTAATGGCAATTGTACGAAATCACAATTTACCTAATGCCAATTATACGCAAATCACAATTCTCCTAATGCACAATTCATCGAAAAATTTCATTTTACGTTAGCAAGCTTTCTACTATTAGGTTAGAATTATAGGGGGGCATACCTTCTCAGCTGTTCCCCCGAATTAATTTAACGTTATACTTACAAATATTAAAAAATACAATGACATGTATTTGTAGAAATATTCATTCGAAAAATTCGCTTTAGAACAATTATTGTAGGTATGCATAATTCGAACAATTGATTTTTCGAAGAATTTTCATGGAATCCATAAAAATGACACAAAATCAATATTGTTAAGACATAAAGTCCCACTCTTTGATGCATTCAATTAGTTTTAGATGTTTTATAAGATGAAAACTCTTCCACTATGGGCTCAAAGTGAGACACAAGTTTAGGCGGATGTTTAAAGGTAGTTATATTTGGGCGATGGTTTGGGCGACAGTAGGTCCAAGGAATGGATAGGAGTAGTTGTAGGTATAAAATCAAAAATGAACTTTGATTATGAAGTGTAAAATGCTGTATTAAAGTTTAAGTATTATTATTTGCTGAGAGCTCTTAATTCAATGTGTGTTTAGATTATCTGAACGTAAATAATGTTTGGAAAAAACGTGTTTATTTGTTTGAGTTAAACCATATTGTATATTAGCAAACGCATACGGGATGGTTGGCCCGGCACCACATCACCCCAACTCCCAAAACTTTAAAAAGACTCGAATTTATACCAACATTTGATGCATGTACTGATTTTTAAAACCGTTCGATTTTCGAATAGTTAATTTTTTTAGGTAAATCATTCGATTTTCAAACAATATAAATTTGAAAACGTTCGATTCCAATAATGGTATGGGTAGGTATATTATGATTGTTATGAGGCGACCACAGGACACCATGATCCAGAAAGCTACATAAACATCGAAACTCCAGCCAGGAAACCAGGCAGACGACTCGCTATATGGTTATTGATCATCAAGAAGGGAATTGGAGTTGTCCCTTGACAGTGATTTTTGATTCTTCGACACTATAATAGGATATTCCAATCTGTCTGAGGAGAAAAAAGTATGAAACATGTATACTGCCAGTGACTACATATGCACTGGAGACCATGTCCTTCAAAAGAAGAAATGCCGAAAAACTAAAATGCATGCAGCGATCCATGGAAAGATCCATGCTTGGTACATATAAGCCTAAGAGATAGAATAAGAAATGAAGAAATTAGGAATAGAACCAGAGTAGTAGACATCATGGATCGCATAGCAAGACTGAAGTGGCAATGGGCAGGACATGTTGCAAGACATGATCCCAAAAGATGGGCTCTGAAGATTTTGAGATGGAGACTCTGGGAGAATAAGAGAGGCGTCGGAAGACCTAAAAAAAGATGGTGCGACGACATAACCGCTGTGGGGGGGAAAACTGGGTGCAAATAGGAAGAAATAGAATAAGAATATGGAAGAGGCCTATGTCTTCTGTCTTCTAAATGAAGGTTAAAGAAGAAGAGATAATAGGAGAGTCGACCGCAAATAAAGAAACAAAGGCGAGGAGGGTGAGGGTGAGGCAAGGTTGTTTACTTGGTGCATGTAATGTCAGCATTAGGAGAAAATGCTCTAGTTCTTGATCATCAGACTCTATCTATCTAGGCTCCATTTGGAATAAATGCACACTAACTTGGTAAAGGTCTTCTTCTTCGTCTACCTTATTGTATAAGTTTATTTATTCAGAGAAATGTATCTTGTGTAGTGTATTCATATAAACATCTTCCACCTTTTGGTAGGAAAAGACTGGTTCTATCCATTCTTTAATTTGTGTCCATACCTCTCCCTGCTTCTCTTTCTTACTCGGGTGTTCCTTATAACGATCTCTATGCTTTGCCAGCTTTAACAGTTCTAAGTTTTTTTTTTCACTTCTATGATTCTGACAGTTCTGAGCATTCGTTCAAAGTCTATGCTATTGAAAGCTTATATTATACCTAACATATTTTCCAGCTGTGCAGTTTGCGAAGTTCGCACAGGGCCGGCTGCAGCGTTACAGAAACATTTAATCAATAAAACGTATCGAACGAGAATTAACTGTTAAAATGCTTTATTCATCTCAACAACGCTACCAAAATACACAAACTCTCCACTGAATATATCTCATTGGTTATAATCACTCAAAACATACTTAGCCGCTCTCAAAGATCATACAAATAAAAAATTATAGGAATTGTTGGATCAAACAGACTATTTTAGTACTTAAAGTACAAAATCTTATTAACATATATATAATGATTTCATCACATTGTGCAATCTTATTAAAATGACTTAATGAAATTCAACTATACCTACTCTGAATATTAATAAAGGAGGAGTCTTTATAGGAATCTGACATGCGCGCATGTGAGGAAATTGGTTTAGATATCTTTTTTTCAGTTTTTTTTTTAAGAGAGTTAGATCTAAGCTTGTTAGTTGCACTAATTGTCAAATTTATGAGAATCAATAGACATTATAATTATTGTAGAGTTTGATATATTTATGTATCTTTTAAGGATTCGTCTATTAATCACGTGAGCTAAAATCGTGGGGTTCGTAAAAATCACGTGTATTTATTTTTTCGTTCCGTAAAACTGAAATCGAAAGATGATTGCACTAATAACAATAGGCTTCCAACAATAAGACTTTTAGCGACTGATTATCTTTACTTATTTGAGATTTTGAGGCTTAAGACATTGAAGAGTGATTGGTAGACTGCCTGTTACAACGCCGGCTTTCGAGCTGATTGTACTGGAGGTCGTGGGTTCGATCCCAGGTGCCGACCATCTTCCTCTTTCACTACACAAACTTTTAAGTATAGCTTACTGTGAATTAGTCAAAGTACTTAGTAGTTTAATGAAAAAAAAGAAAAAAACAATAATAATAATCATTTAATATGGGTACCAGACCAACATCAAGACCCTAATTGCTTCATAATATGACGGCCGCACAATGTTATAAACAGTTTATAAACATATTCTCTCATGTATAAATCTACCAAACAATAAACATCTTTTACCAATAAAGATCTACTTACATTGCATATATACCTACCTACTTGTACCCATTCTTGTTGCATTCTAACTCATACCTACATATTTTTTGGTATAAAAATTGTCAGCTGTTTGAAAGAATGCGGTTAGAAAATGTATGGTTTAAAACAGTTGCATCGGTCGGATTACATTGGTTAAAAAGAAATTAGGTAATTTTTATCATTATACAAATTCAAATTCTATATTCATTGTTAGGACGTAGATTTACCATAGATAACCTAGAAAACTAGGTAGACATCGATTGTCACGTGACATGCAAACGTTACCAGGTGAGTACACAGTTTATCGAGAAAGCTAATAAATCAATTAGTATTGAGGTGGTTTGTAGTCCAGTGGTATCAATCGGCGACTTTCGTACGTACAGCGTATTGGAGGTCGTGGGTTCAAATCCCGTCGGTGCCGACCATTTCACTTTCACGACTCAACCCTTTGGTTAATGTGAAAGATGTCAAAAAGTGTATTTGTTCACTTCGAGTGAGCACAGATTTATTTTTATTAAAAAAAAACACAGAAAGCTTAGTTTCTTATTGAAGTAGGCTATACCTACTCGTCTTTCTGTAGTTTCAAATTGTCTAGTTTAGCTGTTATAGGTACCTACTTAGTATTTTATTGAAGTAGGTTATACCTACTCGTCTTTCTGTAGTTTCAAATTGTCTAGTTTAGCTGTTATAGGTACCTACTTAGTATTTTATTGAAGTAGGTTATACCTACTCGCCTTTCTGTAGTTTCAAATTGTCTAGTTTAGCTGTTATAGGTACCTACTTAGTATTTTATTGAAGTAGGTTATACCTACTCGTCTTTCTGTAGTTTCAAATTGTCTAGTTTAGCTGTTATAGGTACCTACTTAGTATTTTATTGAAGTAGGTTATACCTACTCGCCTTTCTGTAGTTTCAAATTGTCTAGTTTAGCTGTTATAGGTACCTACTTAGTATTTTATTGAAGTAGGTTATACCTACTCGTCTTTCTGTAGTTTCAAATTGTCTAGTTTAGCTGTTATAGGTACCTACTTAGTATTTTATTGAAGTAGGTTATACCTACTCGCCTTTCTGTAGTTTCAAATTGTCTAGTTTAGCTGTTATAGGTACCTACTTAGTATTTTATTGAAGTAGGTTATACCTACTCGCCTTTCTGTAGTTTCAAATTGTCTAGTTTAGCTGTTATAGGTACCTACTTAGTATTTTATTGAAGTAGGTTATACCTACTCGTCTTTCTGTAGTTTCAAATTGTCTAGTTTAGCTGTTATATAGGTACCTACTTAGTATTTTATTGAAGTAGGTTATACCTACTCGTCTTTCTGTAGTTTCAAATTGTCTAGTTTAGCTGTTATAGGTACCTACTTAGTATTTTATTGAAGTAGGTTATACCTACTCGCCTTTCTGTAGTTTCAAATTGTCTAGTTTAGCTGTTATAGGTACCTACTTAGTATTTTATTGAAGTAGGTTATACCTACTCGCCTTTCTGTAGTTTCAAATTGTCTAGTTTAGCTTAGTATTTTATTGAAGTAGGTTATACCTACTCGCCTTTCTGTAGTTTCAAATTGTCTAGTTTAGCTGTTATAGGTACCTACTTAGTATTTTATTGAAGTAGGTTATACCTACTCGTCTTTCTGTAGTTTCAAATTGTCTAGTTTAGCTGTTATAGGTACCTACTTAGTATTTTTTTGAAGTAGTTTATACCTACTCGCCTTTCTGTAGTTTCAAATTGTCTAGTTTGGCTGTTATAGGTACCTACTTAGTATTTTATTGAAGTAGGTTATACCTACTGGTCTTTCTGTAGTTTCAAATTGTCTAGTTTAGCTGTTATAGGTTTCTACTTAGTATTTATACTACCTACAACATACCCAAATTTGTACGATAATGTGCTTTTTAATTTATTTATTATACTTTTTTCTTCTAAAGTTGATTTATACTTGAACATAATAGCTAATAATATGATAATATGGCAATTAAATAAATATTTTTTTAGTTAATATTCGTTTAGAAATAATTATATTTCTCGATATTTCATTAATTCGAACTTTGCGGTGCATCGAAGGTCAATTTGATTGATACTTTACCAGCGAAATTTATTTTTACCCAATGGGATGTTTTTTTTCCTTTTTGTGCCGCTAGAGGCGCCCTTGCTAATCCGGTCTATTGTCAAATTCAGTGTTGCCAACGGGGGCGATTTACTTCTTCTTCTTCTTATGGTCGCTCACAATCTAACCTCCAGAATATCATTCTAGTTTATTTCAAATTAAACAACTTATATATTATTATACATGATAACTTACAATATCTTTAGAGTAATCATTGTACAATTTTTACATACTATTACAAATAAAATTGTTCATCTTTTTTTATATGCCTACCTAAATACAAATTAAAAAATACAGAACAGCACCCCTGAGATTTATTCTCAAATTTATGCGCAACAAAATCAACAACTTCTTAGCAACTCAATCAATAACTTCTTAGCAACGCAATGGAAAACAAACTTCCCAACGTTGGCATCACTGAAAAAAAACATCTCTACGTTGGCAGCACTGAATTTGACAATAGACCTGCAGCCCGATTCACGGAAAAGTTTAAGTCTAAGTTTAGTTCGAAGTTCGAACGAAGTTCGATTCAAACTTTTCCGTGAATAGGGCTGCTGGTAATAATAATTGTAGGCGGCGACTATCTACAGTCTATGTACCTATTCACGGAGGGTTTGAATCGAACTTCGTTCGAACTTCGAACTAAACTTAGACTTAAACTTTTCCGTGAATCGGCCTGCTGATTAGAAGTTCTGCCACCTAGTGTGTATTGTCGGAAGCTCCCCAGAAAACTTCCCATTCAAAGCTTGTTATCGTTTAATTACCTACTTGCATATCTAGCACTAGCTTGTTTACCAGAATTTGATATTAAAGAAATGAAGAAAACTAACTCATGTCCTCTCGGAGCCAGGTTATCTCCCGTCGACCCTCCCAAGTCGATCCTCTAATTTCTATTTCATTTACAATATTTGCCGTAAAAAAATATTCCCCTCTTAAGTAGGAATTATTTCGGACCATGAGATTTTAAAATCTGTTTCAATTCTTTGCAAACATATTTCTACTTATGCATAAATGCGCCACTTCCATTAATTTCCAAAAGTGTCTATACCTTTTAAATCCATGAATTTCTTTTGAACAATCGGGGATACGTTCGATAAAGTTCTAATGCAATCTACGATTCTTCTTTTTCATTTTGAAATGTCCTAGCGGTTCAGTCGCCGATTTTCATTCTGAACGTCCTTTGTTCCGTCCCGGTGCCGACCCGTGCCGATCATTTACCGTAGGTACACAACACAAGCTTTGCTTTCAGTGAAAAATGTAAAGATTGTATTTGTGTTCACTTTGGGTGAGCTCAAATCATAAAAAAGATAACAACCCTCAATTATTTTGTTTCTCTAACTACAGTAGGTAGGTATATATTTCCGGTTGATTTTGTATACCTACAATATGGATCTGTTAACATAACCTATCAGATTCTGTAAATAAAAAAAAAACACAGAGTAATTTAACATTTATTGTTCTTAGGCACCAAATTAAAGACAGCAACGGTAATAAAATTATATGAGTAGGCACCTTTTGTATAAAAAATAATGTGGAATAATTAGTTGTCTATGACATTGACCAGAGACGCGGGGATTTCGTGTGACATTTCAGAGAGCGCTGTTTACTTGAAGTATTATTTTTATTATCTCTCTCTATGGTAGGTAGGTACCTACCCACATCCTGATATAGGATAATCGAACCACTTCACTTTAAAAGGATGTTTACACCATCAAGTCCCTCACTCACAGACTTACGCATATTGATAATGTCATAATTCAAAATTCTTTAGAGGGTAGGCAGGGAGGTCACAGTAAACTGAAACAAACGGGGTCTGTGAGTACGGGGTTTGTTAGACAAATGACTCATTATCTCAGTACAGTGGTTGGAAAATAATTTAAGTACAGACAACGACTATCATTAGATTTTTATTAATTTTTTAGGTGTGATATAGATACATAGGTACGTATTGTTATTATATTTATTGTGATGTACAATATACGACATAATTGGTGTTTGGTGTATTCGGTGTAAGTAGGTATACCTAATGTTTGAAAGAGGATTTAGAAAAATATTTACGATATTTTGAAGAACTCAATCTTTTTTCTGAGTATTTTTAAAACTGACTTAAAAACGAAGTTAACTTTTTTCGAACGCATCTTTGGATTTTGATCGGCTGCAACTTTTCTTCTCGACACTTTCTAGAAAGGATTTTTTTTTTATTTTTCTGAATGTACCTAGGTACATACATTTGCGATAAAACAAGATTTTGTTGGATTTGATTGGTTGGTATTCAATAGTAACAAAACAAAAGGTCAAAAAATATTTTGAGTAGGTACCTACATTGTTTTTTTTTAATTATTGTTAACCAATGCATTCAATTAATCTTCCTTATTTGACCCCACCAAGGGGCATAGGGAGGAAATAAGAACCATTAGGTACCCTCGATTCTCCCCCCATGTCCAAATCCCTCAGCTCTATTTCCAAGGAACGGAGCATGGTGTGGGAGGGTCTTCCTTGTCCTCAGGACCCTGATGCTCTCTCAGCACAGCGCTCTCCGTCCATTCTCCGGTGTGTAAATACCTATTACTGATAGCAACCATTAACCACCTCTGCCCCCGTAGACAATAATTTGAAATTGGCGTTCGACTACAAAAATTACTACAAAGATTTCGACAATGTAGAGTTCGAAAAAAAATTATCTGTCAAACAATGACTGTCAAACTTTCAAACAGTCCACTTTTTTAATACATTATATAAATATCTTTGGTTTAAATAATCTATCTAGGTATACTAATATACACGGTGCTAAGTTGGTATAGTGGGTAAACCGAAGCAGGGAGGTAGAGAACCTCAATACCTATCGATTTGACCCTCATGTATGTTCAGCGATATTGGGTGGATCAAAAGTTATTTACATTTTTGTAAAATTTGAATAAAAAGCGGATTTATGACTAAACTACGTAACTGTGGCTAAACTATTTAGATTACGATCATGATTTTTTTTTCTGGAAATATTCCGATAGTGATCCTTACGCAAGGTATTATTGCTATGTGTCAGCACCCGATAGCTTTTGTTCAAAAAAATTTTTTTCAGGAAATTTTTTCCAAGCAAAAATTTTCTAAAATCTTTCAAAGGCTCTAGACAAAAAATTTCACGAAACATCTTAAAAACTTCTAATATTAATGGAGAATCATCCCTGCCAATTTCATTTGGCTGGTGTAATGGGATCATGCTTAAACGCTCAACACCGTGTATTTTTTTTTTCTAGATTACCGACGACTCATTCTATTGGGAACGTATTGCGCCGTGGTTTTAACACCGTGTATATATAAAGAGGAAAGATTTGATTGTTTGTTTGCATTGAATAGGCTCCAAAACTACTGAACCGATTTGAAAAATTGTTTCACTTTTGGGAAGCTACACTATCTCCGGTGAACATAGGCTATATTGAATTTTTAAAAATATTTGGGATCCTTACTAAAACTACTAAACTACTACTAAAACTCCAATAATGTAACCCAAGGTGTAAAAAAAATACCTGAAATATTCATTACATCGCGTACGCTGTGAAAACTATTGATGATATCTACAATAAAACAATAGATATACCACGACTTTGTAGAAGACATCAATATTTACAAAAAATGTCGCGACAGCATAATATGTCTAACTTTTATAGTTATGCCACAATAGGTGTTCTTTTATTTTAAAAATATTATTGAATTGCTGCCTCTAGAAAAGGCTCTTCATTTGTATCTTGGTATTACTCCTTATCAAAATAAATTAGTTCATATTCAAGACTGCTGCCATACGTTTATAAAACTTTTTGCATTATTCAATTCGGACATTCCATTCGAAAGATACAACGAGTTTAATAATGTAAGTAACTATTAGAAAAAAATGGTGGTCGCCGCTCACCGTACCTCATCTTTAGGCAGCGATATAGGGCGTCACTGGGGTACTAGCCGTATGGGATGGGACCATTAGAATGCCACATTATTCCTGAATAAAAGGCTGTAGAATATTTTGAAAAAATAAACAATAGGGATCTTCATGAAAACTTTTTTTTTAATAGGTACCTATTTCCCTTGCGAAGCTGGGGCAGACCGCTAGTTTTAAAATAAATAGTTTTTTTTTTTTATATTCAGACTGTTATTTTTTTATTCATACAAAGGGGGGGGGCAAATTTAGTTCCCGTCCGGGGCGGCGAAAACCTGCGTTACGCCACTGCTTCTAATACAGTGAAACCTCTAATAACGAGCAAAATTCGTTCCAGAGTATTATTCGTTATGCGAAACATTTTTCCATAACGCGCTCCATGCCAAAGAATACCATTCTCTATCTACATAATAATTCAGTTATGTATGTAGGTATATTTTTTTTTGTATGTTGGAACATCACACATAAACCGCACACTCTAGATTTTAATCGTCGTGGATCCTTGCTGATATTTCTGATAATCATAGATACAAATTTTTCCAATTTCTCAAATATACATAGGTATTTAATGTTATTAATAAATTTCTAAAATTATGACATCGTCATGGTGGCCATTTTTTTTATTAATCTGTGTTTACTCAAATTGAATACAAATATGCTCTCTGACTCTTTCACTTTAAGCTACTTAAAGCTTGTTATAAAAATACTAAAACTATTTAAAAAAAAATCGTTTTTTTTTATCAATTCCAGTTTATCAACATCGCATTCAAGCCAGCTCGCCGAACAACAGTAGTCAACTGATAACTTCATCGTCGTCTCCATCATCAGGCGTTGGAGCAGGACCTGGTCAAAGCAAAAGAAAACGGAGTTGGTCGAGAGCCGTCTTTAGTAATTTACAAAGGAAAGGGTTAGAAAGAAGATTTCAAATACAAAAATACATCACTAAACCAGATAGGAGGCAGTTAGCAGCCACTTTGGGACTTACTGATGCCCAGGTAAAACAACATTTGTCACCACCTCCAACATATTACGTCTCTATATCAAACAAATCTATAATAGAAATGTTGCGTAGAGAGAAATAAAATAAAATAATATCTATGTGGTTGGATGTTAGAGATTGCTTCGGCTATAATCCCGCCATTGCCACTTGTTTATACACTATTTTTAATATGCATAAAGAATAAAATAAATAAATAAATCTATAATATAAAAGAAAATCGGATTAGTGCGAACACTTATAACTCGATATCGACAGAGCAGATTTTATGATGTTTAGTTAATTAGATTCTTCGTTCCGGATAACAGATTAACTATTGAAAAACGCATAAGAAATAATATTTAAGTTAGTATGGAACGGATTTCCTGCGACACCAACGCCATCTATGAAACATTCCATAATAAAAAAATTATTGTTTACCTGACAATCATTGACATAAAAAATGTTGGTAGGTACACAGATTTTTTTATGGAATTTTTATTTTCCTGACAACCATAGAATTTCAAAACACTGGCACGCAGATGATAGATATAATTTTTATCAAGCTTTCAGAAATAATTTTTTAACATTCAAAAATATTTTAAATGTATTTTTGTATAAAATTACAATTTTGAAATCATCAATATTCATAGTAAGGATTAGAGGACAACGTCTGTCAGGAGAGCTAGTATTTTATAAAACTGAATATTTGTGTGTGTGTGTGTGTTTACTCTATAGATTCAAAGACCAGTGAACGTATTTCAATGAAACTTTGGTGATCTGTTCTACTAATGTCCGGGAAAGTTTAAGAGGAGTATGAGTTCAATACCACTCCTTGGAGGGTGGTTGCAAGTAGAAAAGGTTAAAATGTAACAAACATTGCATAAACAAGGAGTAAATTATTATTGTTTATTCTGGGTTGTTAGGTCGAAGTTCGACGGGCGGGTCAGCTAGTAAAATATAAATTTTTCTATCATGTGCCTACCTATGTATATGGTTAGTTGGTAGGTTCTCTGCTTGGGGCAACTAGAGACGTATGTTCAAGTCCTGCAGGGGAATGGAATTTTTCGATATGCATGTTGAAGGTTCCCATGGAGGTTATATTTCGGTGATTTGACAAAATGTCAAAGTACGTAAATGACGAATATTGTTAACGTAAGAGTAATCAAACTATAGCCAGCTTTTAAACAACAGCAAAAGACGTTCGTAAGCTCGAAGTGGTTAAATTTTGAAATAAATTACCTCTTAAAACCAAACTTGTTGGTTTGAGAGGAAGACTCAGACCAAGAGACCTCCGCCATTTTTAAGCTTGCTTTCACTGTTGTGTGTTGTTGTTTGTGTATTTGAATTGTTCCCGAATTTATATCAGACTAGGTACCCTATGTTGGTTCTAAATTCAAATAAAGATTAAAATAATATCCAATAGATGTCTCATTTCACAAATCACAACAAGCACAGAAATAATAATTATATACTTACCCAGCATATTGCTCTAATTACTTTCAATGTTTAATAATTATTTAAATCGAGTCACAGTAATTGGAACTTTGGAGTTTACCTATACATACGTATTTGTTACAGGTACATTATGTGCATATTTTATGTATGTACTTACTTTTATGTATTTCTGCTTTCAGGTTAAAGTATGGTTTCAAAATAGACGAATGAAATGGCGACATACTAAGGAAGATAGAGTGGCCAACTCCGGATCTAAAGAAGATATGCCCCTCGGTGGTGCCGATTCTTCAACAAACGACAATGAAGAAGTCGATGTGGACACTGTCAGTGATTGACTGCACGTCCAATTCATCATTTTTGTTTTAACAAATCTTCAATAAAACCCACATATGTATGTAAATAATATCAACAGATTAATGAACTTTTCTATACAGTAAATAAAATAAAAATATTTATTTCTTAGTTTCCATTGATTATTTTTTATTTCTTTATTTTTCCGACACAAGCTTTAAGTAGCTTACTGTGAAAGAGTCAAAGAGGGTATTTGTGTTCACTTTGAGTGAGCACAGAATCATTAAAAATAAATAAATAAACTCGGACTTTTTTTTCAACAACTTTATTACATACTTTAAAAGATTTCCATTATATACAAAAAAGCCTGTTTAGGAATATAGGATAATTTTAAGGAAGACAGTTTTATGAATTATTATTCAATATGAAATCTTTACTGCTGTACATACAATTATTTTTATTCAATTTCACTTTTAATTATAATAATTACAGTGAAAACTCAAATAACAAACAAAATAAATTATGAAAAATATGTTTTCTAACCAAGCATTTCGCATAGTAAAATGTAAGAACCTTTGAGAAGAAATAATACTAGAGAAATAATGGTCTACTGCGCATGGTTCCAACAAATAACACATGACTGCTGTTAAACTCATATAAACTGTGGGTAGCGGTGTGTGACATTCGATTTTTTATTTTTAATAATATAGCGTTAACACAGAGGAATTTTATGTTTAATTCATATAATTAGTTAAAGGAAGTACCTATGAGCTTTGTTTTGTTGTCTTGTGCTTGTGAATGAAAGTAAAATGAATTATTATTGATAATGTATGTTAAGTCACCTTACTGTTGAATAAAGGAACCAATTTTCGGTTCTGTTTATCCAAAAATGTTCTCTAATAATATTTGTACTCAATGGTAAGAACAAAGCTTTTTCCTGTAGAAAAAAGACAATGAATTTGTACCTTTTTATCCGGCATTACATTTTACATTGTTATGCTTAACACAACTGAATTTTCTGAAATCAGGAGAGAATTCACTGTACTTAAAGTTTGTATGAAAATTAACATTTTAACATGTTCACTGCCTTAAAAAAAATGCGATTTCTTTAAAGAATGCCGGATAATGTTTTTCTTTTGTTTCTAGTAGTAATAAGTGTCTTTATTACCAATTAAATTAATTTGGAACCAAGTGCAAAAACAACGCTCGCTATTACAGGAGCCAAGTGCAAAAAGAACGCTCGCTAGGAGTGCCCGCGATAGACTGGCGCGTTTATATGTTTATGTGTGTGATCACGGATCCGTGTAGTGGGCACTGTGCGCTAGACGCATGATACACGGATCCGTGTAGTGGGCAGTGAAAGTGTTAAACTGTACAATCGAACCTGCAAACGGCATTAAATACGAAATAGAAGAATATATAATATGTTACATTTCCATAGTGTCTTTTATAAGTAGTGTATATTTATTTAGGAACGATTATGTTCTTAAATTTCACAACCAAATAAGAATTTTACAGGCAAAATGACTTAATTCGAGACAAAATATTTTGATTCTGTAAAAATGATAAGTAGCAAACTATTAATTCTTATAGAAAAAGTAAAAATATTTAGTTTTTTAAAACAATACAGATCAAACTCTGGAGAAATATTGACAAAAATACATGTAGATATATCTTATATATAAAAATGATTAGATTTATATGTGTGTTTGTGTCTCGCTAAAATTTAGGAATGGGTAATTATAGTTTCAAAAAATTCATACAAGTTTAAGGTAGTTTTAAACAGTGGGAAACATGGAATAATTGCGAGGAAATTGAAAAAAAAACGAATATTTCATTTTTACATACAAAGTGCTCCTGCAAATCAAATGTGTCACAATGAACGACCGTCATTTTTGGGTTATGAGTGGAAATTAGTATTTTAAGCTATGAATATTCAACTCTTGCTGATAGGTGAGGTGAATGCTCGAAAAGGTTCTGGCCGAAGGAAAAAAAACTTGCGACAACATGAGAGAATTGACCGGAATAGGAACGGTAGAGGAGTTGTTCCAGCTGGCGCGTAACCGAGTATTCTTCGCAGAAGTGGTTGCCAACGTCGGAAAGACCTGATATGGAACAAGCAGAAGATGAATGCAGGTGATACGAAGTTTAGTAGGTAATCTAACTAAGGGGGCGTTCAAGTATTACGTAACGCAATTTGGGGGGGAGGGGGGGTCTTGCAAAACGTTACTGTGCGTTACGAGGGCGGGAGGGGGGGTTCGAACAACTCGTTACGTAACGGTATTTTTTTTTTCTTAAATAAAAAAAATTGGGAAATAAATCTTCCAAGTTGGGCAATCCTTTTCGTTTATGTTTTACGGGGAATCCCTCAATTGTACTGTACGTCATTTTTG
The DNA here is from genome assembly GCA_963576905.1 of Mystacides longicornis. Lineage (NCBI taxonomy): Eukaryota > Metazoa > Arthropoda > Insecta > Trichoptera > Leptoceridae > Mystacides > Mystacides longicornis. The sequence continues at coordinate 18,677,883 of OY756437.1, forward strand.
TTTTTTTTCTCCGAAGTTGGGCACCCTTTTCGTTTATGTTTTACGGGAAGTCCCTCGATTGTACTGTACATCATTTTTTTTCTCCGAAGTTAGCAAAGGAACCCTTTTCGACAATGTTTTACGGGAAGTCCCTCGATTGTACCGTACGTCATTTTTATTTTGTTCTCCGATGTTAAAGCTTTTGGTGGAAACACGTAGAATGCCGAATCCGACCCGCGCCGACCGGCGCAAAGAATGTTTCTATGCAGTTGAATGGGGATACGCACAGCAAAAGCAGAAACCTGATTTCCGGCATGCCCATTTAAATACATTGAAACCATATACAACATTCTTTGCGCCGGTCGGAATCGGCTTTCTACGTGTTTTCACCCTAAGCGTAAGAATTTTTCGCTCTGCGAAAAAAGGAACCTTTTTCGTTTAAGTCTTACGGGGAGTCCCTCGACTGCATTGTATGTAAAGTTAGCAAATCTTTTATTTTTTACGGGGAATCCCTCGACTGTATTATACTTACGTCATTTTTATTTTATTTTCGTTGTCAGCATTTGGAAAACAGCAAAAGAAAAAATAAAGATAAATTTATGGAACATATAAATAGTATTTTTTTTTCTCCGAAGTTAGCAAAGGAAACCTTTTATTTTTTTACGAGAGTTCAGTAAAAAAATAGTCTCTTGGGTGTTACGTAACATTTAGGGGGGGGAGGGGGGGGTACAGAAAAACGTTACGGCGCGTTACATGGGGGGGAGGGGGGGTCAAAAATCTTCAAAAATTGCGTTACGTAATACTTGAACGCCCCCTAAGGAAAAAATTAATGACTAATGAAACCAAAACCACATACAAAAATATATGTTCAAAATAATGTTTTCGATTTGAAAAAAAAATAGCCTATAATTACATTTAAAATTCAACAAGTTCATGTGTCAAAGCGTAAATTGAATCGTAATTTTTTTACCAAAATATAATAATTATTATATAGATACCCCTATTTAGAAACAACTTGAAAGTTTGTTAAACACCAGCAATTTCTTTAGGCGTGTTTAAAATAATATTAATTGCAGTAAGGATAAACTAAATTCAACCATTCCGTTTTTTTGCAATGGGTTACTTTCAACATATGGGTAGCGCAAATTTCAAATTTTGAGAATAAATTCATTAAACAATTTTTAAGGAATTAATACTGATTTTTAAAAAATGATTATTTTAGGAACAACCGACCAATGATTTCAAAAATTTTTACAAATATTTATTTCATACTTTGCAAGTAGGTTTATCTAATCTATAATCAACAATACATTTTCGTTTTAAATATCTAAATTCTAATATTTGTTACACTGGGTGTACCCAAGACTGGGTTATTAGAAACAAAGTGAACTATATTAGCGAAGCTTACAAAATATTTTACGTGTTACATGAAGATTTAATATAGTTCCAATCGGGTCATAACAAAATTCATCAAAACGTAGAAATCATTTTATCATACTAAATATATAGCTTCTTTATAAACTTTTATATGAAGTTGAATTTCAATCTAGATAAATATTATATGAGAAAATAAGTAATATATTTTGATATTTTTTTATGTCCAGTGACACATTATTTCATAAAAATCGATTTAATATCATGTCAAAATTTCAAACTCAGAAATTTGTTACATCGGTATTTATTATTACTATATTTGATCTATATTGAGGTAGCTTTACAATGAATGCCATAAAAAGCCGTAGTACGATGTTTTAATTGAAAAAAAATTACCTATTGATTGAATCTTGTGTATGAAGGTAATTTTATGTGATATAAAATTTTTTAATATATCACGTGAGTGTATAAAAATACAAAATAATACATTTCATAAAATACAATGCATCAGACATAATATTCTGCTATATACATCAATAGATAATTGACGGGAAATTGCTTAAAAAAACTTAAAGAATTGATTCTACACATACAAAAGTGTAGCTAATGAAAATCTTAACATAAGGAACTCCTTCTGTCCAATCTGGTGTTTCATGACCCCTCGTCCTTCAACTTCAAAATCTATCAAAAACCTAAAATACATACTATATGTGTACTGTAGTTAGACTTAAGTTTTAAAATGATTTAATGTCGACACTAGATTGTGTCTTGAGCTAATAACACAGAGACCAACGCGTCAGCTAGTAGTCCACCAACTTTCTGTCGGAATATTTGATAACGTAGTCGTCTTTCATATCGTCTCTCCTTCCGTGCTTCCTGTCGTCGCTATCAGAGTGTTTAGAAACTCTGTCCGAGTGACCTCTGTGTCCACTGCTTTCATGTTCATTTCTACCGTGCCAATGTCTTCCCGACTTGCCACGATCAGAACTTCTACTTCTTTCACTAAAGCCACTTCTTCCGTCATCGTCCCTTCTATACGTGTACCGACTGTGTGATCGTGATTGATACGAATCGCCGTGGCTTGATTTATGATCATAGTGACCCTTTCTGTAACTCGAATGATGATCTGAATAGGTTTTTCCGCTTCTAGAATCTCCCCTCCGATCGGACAGTCCTGCATTGCCGGAATATCTGGAAGAATGTCCTTCGTCTCGGTCCCAAGACGTTCTTGATCGGGAAGGTGACTTTTTGTATTTTTCTGGAGATCTCCTCTCCTTGTCATCTTTCCTAGAAAGTACTTCATCCTCTTCACTACTTTTATCCGGAGATCGTCGTCTGAAACAAGAACGAAGAACAAATGCAAATTAATAATTGTAATCAAATTATAAAAAATTAAATATTATTGCCATTGGAAACAGTTTAAGAACGTTAGAAGGGCAAGGGGATATCTTCCACCCCCCAGACTGTGGGGACGATTGGAGAGAGGATGCGAGAAAGCCAGTTACTGCCCTAAAACCTGGATATATTCGAAGACGAGGAAGACCCTCTCATACTGTGTTCCGCTCCTTCGAAACAGAGCTGAGGAATCTGGACATGGTGTGGGAGGAGGTCACAAACGTTGCGCAAGATCGAGCGCAATGGAGAGCTCTTGTTGCCTCTCTATGCCCCTAAGTGGGGCCTTAAGGGAGTTTGGATTGGATATTCGAATAAGGGGATGTCCATTAATCACACATTTTTTTGCAACTTTTAGACCCCCCCTCACCCCCAAAATCACATGTACTTTTTTAGTACAAAAAATTATGAAACTTGTGATTTGTACTGGATTTCTTTAAATTCATCAGATAAAATAAATGCACATGATTTTCTCACTGGACCCCCTCCGTGATCTTTCGTGATTTTTTCCAGACCCCCCTCCCCGTTTTGGGCTCACGTGATTAATGGACGCCCCCTAAACATGTGTTTTGTTCTAAAAGCCCTCACCCCTAGACATCAACCACATAAATTACAAAATAAGTGCATATCAGTATTATTTTTTCTTTTCGATACGTTCCTTTGTTCTTTTTTAAGAGCGTTTTGAATTGACACTTTTATGTCATTTCTAGATGCACTATTGTGCTAATGACATATAGCTGTGATATTTTTCTGTCAACAATGTGTGAACAGAAAATATCTGTCCTAGAAGAATGGGTGGAATTAAAGAGAGTGCTATGCCGAATCACTCGAAAACTAGTGCGGTGCTAAAGAAAAAAGAGAGTGCTAGCTCAACATTAGGTAAATTCACAAGATGCAAGAAGAACCTCCACAGGTGGGGTATGAGTTTGGAAGAGGATGTAAGATGTGAATGTGGAGAGATCCAGATGATGAGCATCTGCTGTTATTCCTGAGTTTGGAACAGAGGTGTGACCTGAACGACATTTTATGAAGCGAATGACAAGGCGATTGCTGCTGCTACATATTTTATTTTTTATTTTATTTATTTTTTTTTTTAAATGAATCTGTGCTCACTCAAAGTGAACACAAATACACTCCTTGACTCTTTCACAGTAAGCTACCGAAAGCTTGTGTCGTGAAAGAGGAAGATGGTCGGCACCTGGGATCGAACCACGACGTCCGCAGTACGAAAGCCGACGTTGTAACCGCTGGGTCACCAACCACTTCCAACCACATTGGATGGGAAAGGCTTAGCTTTTGCATGGACATGAAAAGTAAGTACTCTACACTTAAAAAACATCAGCTACCTATTTTGAAAAAAGGCAGAGTCCATTAAATAATTGAAAGGTCTGTCAGTTTGTGCAGTAAATATAAAATCTCTCTATAAGAGGTCTATAATGCCCTCAATAAATAAATAAAAATAAAAAAATTATTCGACTGGATGACGTCACAAATAGTCCTACCTATTGTCAGCAATCATGGTTTAAAACAGATGCATCGGAGGAAATTATATTGGTGAGATAATAAATTAACAACTATACAAATTAGAATGCAATATTTATAATTAAGACAGGAAAACGTCTGCCGGGAATGCTAGTATTAAAATAAAAAAATATAGGGCAGTAGAAACAAAATATTAACCGAAATAAATAAAAATGGGGTACAAATAATTAGTATAAGCTTACATATTAAGCCGCAAAAGAGCATGGTCGACCAAAATTGAAATCACTCGGGTGTGAAATAAAAAAGCACTGGACAACGCCTTAAGTTACCATCAAATTTATACAAAACGAGTGAACAATAATACCGATAAATTGATGACTGAATCTAAAAAATGTATTATCGCTTGCTTAACTAAAAGACAAAAACAAAACGTAAACAAAAACTTACATTTTTGTATTAAGTAAGGAAGTAAACCAATTAAAAACGACATTGACATAATAATATTATGTACAAATTTCAAATAAAAATAATGCACCAATCTGTGATCAATTAGTGACCTCAAAAACGCTATTTTGAAATCTTTTGCAGTTAGCAACAAGGCTTGGATCATGAAAAGTAAATGGTCTACTTCTGAATTCGAACCCACGCCTTTAAATTTTAAAGTCTCCTTTAGGTAGATGCGTTTCATAAAAAATATTCCCGCTTACTTTAGCTAAAGTTTGAAATGTCAAAAAAATATTTGAAAGTTGGTAGCAGTTGGTAGTGTTACCATGGAAATCTATGGAAAACATAGGTTGTTTACTAATATTTTCGCGGAATTTCTGTTAATCTTTCAATTTCATTTCTGAATAGAGCATCAAAGTGCCGTTATTTGTGTTTTAAACATATTATTATGGTTTATGAATTAGTAAACGAAATCTGTTAACAATAATATTCTCCCCGTTTTGCAATGTATTCCACCCTATTTTAGTCATTTTTGTCCACAGTGTCACCGTATACAAATGTTCACCATTTGTGACAGAGAGAGCGCTACGAAATTTTCTATGAACCCCAGTGGTAAAAGATTGAACTACACTAAAGTCGACTTTAAGTCCCAATAACAGGACATTAACATAAAGTGTCATTTTGTTGTTGTCAAACGCGTTATTTTTTAAAGGAAACTTAAAGTCTCCTTTATTATTTATGAAACCGACTGTAAGTCTTAGCTTACTGAAATATCAAAACTATAAAATTGATAAATTTATAACAAAAGATAGGGGATAGATAGGTTACTGAAAGTGCGCATGGGGTAATTATCTACCAGCTAATCGGTCCCGTCCAATCTGAGAAAAATGTCAAACGTTTGGAGTGAAACAAACAGTTAATGAACACTGAAACAACAATCACACTGCAATAAACATGAAGCTGTTTACCTTGGAGAGCGAGATCGTTTATCCTGATGCGGTGAAGACGAGCCATCATCAGAGCTATGGGAAGTTCTTTGATGCCTCAACTCGCGTTGCCTATAAAAACACCGCAATACAAAAATATACTCTATTATATTTCCAAAAACATTGATTCTTTCTCAAACTCCAATATAATGAGGAGGTCTCGGTAAGAGTGCACTTTTCTATTTAAAATAAGTAAAAATGCTTATTTTTTTAGAGTTTCCATATTGTTTATTTGTAGTAAAGAAGACATGTTATGTTCCGATTAAGTATGAAATAAATGACAAATGACCCCACGGCTCTGACAACAGCCAATTACTCAATGACTTTCCATATCATAAAATTTGAAGTTGTCGAGAATGATTCCGAAATATAAATTTTCGGTTCACTTTCGTTTACAGCGGCAATGTTTTCACGAGACAACCAAGATTGTTGAGGCAAAGGAGTCTTAATGTCCTTAAATTCTAAAATTTGTCACCTATCTTCGAATGGTTGACATTTTCCCCAATTTGCAATAAGTTTTCAACGATCATACCGAAGTGATATTTTCTAAAGGTGACGTAGGTGAGTAGATAACTGTCCGATTTCAGTGTCGCCGCTCGTACGAATAAAAAATTACATTAAATTTAAAAAAATGCACACTCAATGAGACGCCTTATATTTGTTAGTTTGACACTCACTGACATCTAAATAACAAGAGTTTATAAAAAACGCAAGAAATATTTAATAATAGAGAGGTTATTTTATAACATGTGAAAGTGTGAAAAATTGGTATTTTAGAAACTGCTCACTGAGTAAAAATCTAGTGAGAGATCAATAACAGTGCCTTAGTCAAAAGGTCATGTATATTTCAAAGCCAAAACCACGGAATCAGTGATTGTATTAAGGGTCCGAACATCCAGATTATGGAGAATTTTGATACATTGCTATACGCTACCAAGCCAAACTCTGAGGAAAGTATTTATGTAACGTTGTTAGACTTATAAGTTAACATTTTTCTATGGAAAGCTGTAAGTATAGCCGGCGGAACTTCTTTTTTCCAGTCAACCGGTTTCGTCCAATCTGAGACAGGCCAACCCTAAATAGTAATTTCATGGGAAAAAAATCTGACCCGACCGAGAATCGAACCTGCCATCTCGTGATCAGCAATTAGCGTCTATACCAGTAGTTCTTAACCGTACTGGTACTGATCCCACAGTTTCATATGCAAATTCACTGAACCCTTCTTAATTTGAAGAGGGGTTCAGTGACAAGTTCTTAATATGAGTCAAGTCTGTGTTTTAACCTTAACCGAATCCATGAGACTGACTCACTGAACTCTTGGTGTTGGATCGATCCCAGGTTAATAACCACAAGTATAGGCTTGTACACTACAGCTACGATGACATTAAAGCCACACAACGCTTGATTAGAGATACAGTATTGTGCAAATTGCTGTGAACACAGGCAAATGTTTGTTAAATAGCATTTGTTGCCATAAAAATATACAGATACCTAGTATTTATTTACTTAAAATTTAAGTGGTACTCAACAGGAAATGTCTCCTCTTTTAACTTTCATTAAGGCTTTTACTAGTTTAAGTATAGATTCAAAATATTTTTACCAAGAACGCCAGGTTGTGTGCTCTGTTTAAAAACAACTACTGTCAAAATCGCTATGAAAAAATGTAAAAAAAATACTTAAAGTTCCCATTAATTTGCACAACACTGTAACAACTTGTTGTTACAGTTTAATTTGGAAACAACCTCGACATGAGTCTTTAAGATGTCAGACGGTAAAGATGAGTACTGACAATTTATTTTGGTTGTTTTCTAACAATGCACCCCTTTGAACTAAGATGTTAACATAATGTCAAATATTGCAAAGAAAAAATTAAAAATTATACCTTCTCCTAATCTTGATGGCAAGTTCTCTCATCTCGTCGTCTCTTTCTTGCTGCATGAGTTGTTCTCTTTCCTGTTTCTCAGCTTCCGCTTTCATGTCAGCCCGCACTGTTTTAACAAACAAAATTATTAGTCACTAATGGTTAATTTTTCAATTTGATCCATTATCAATAGGGATTGTGACTGATTTCTACTGCAGCAGGAGTATACCGATATCGGCATATTTAGTTTTATAAAAAAATTTCCATATTAATTTCATGGACCCCCTATTTCTTTATGTCATAGACCTCTTGCAGAGTTGAATAAAATTTGAACAAAAAAAAATATTTCATTCATACCCAAAAATATGAGTACCTATACATATATTTTTTTTCTGTTTAAAATTATACCATAACATATTCTCCAAAACACTGCCAAATTTCAGAAAGATTCTTCAATAAACAACTTCTCCATGACAAAATAAAAATGATATGAACTCTTAGAACTTTTAAATAGGATTTTTATGCACATTTAGGTCCAAACAAAAGAGATTTAAATGGGTAAAGTTATTAAATATTATCGGATCTTCATAATAAGATTTCAGTTAAACAGATTGCAATTTTTTGAAGATGTAAGCAAGATGGGTATCAGCTAGTATAACGACATTTTTGACAATTGGAAAAAATGAAGTATCATTTCTTTAACTGAATCTGGGTCCTCCAAAAATGAACATAAGTACACTCTGGACATCTTTCACAGCAAGATACTAAAACTGTGTCGTGAAAGAGGAAGATGGTCGGCACCAGAAATCGACCTACAACCTTCAGATTGAAAGTCAGCGACTGAGGCGTTAGCAACCACTGCAAATATCATTGACAGATGAGGTCATTTTGTATACTTAATAATCAGGTTGACTTGAAACCTTTCACAAAAAAAAACAAAAGAATGTATGCCAAAGGTTCAATAGACTGACAATAACAATAAGTGTCGTATTTCAAGCATGTAAAATTTAGTTCATGGATTTACGTCAATTGATGAAAATGGGTTACTGTCTCAACTGGATAGTGTTACAACAATATTGTTTGAGTCAACAAAAAATGTGTAAAACATCCGTCTTACACTACAATTAGGTAACACGATGATGATTAAAAGAAGTTCTTAATGTTTTAAGGGTGGTTTATCCGAATTTTTGATTTTGACAACTCTGCTAGATCGCCCTAACCGTCTTGATATATAACAGAACCAACAATCTGATGCCATAATTAAATTAATTAGTATTCGACTCTAGGAAGGAAATTTTTTACACTTTTGAACCACAAGGGGCTTACGACTTAGTCTGGTCACTTACGCTAACAATGTTCGCCATTTAAGTGGTCAAATTATTCCAAATCATGAGAATCTTTCACATACCAACCGACTCAGCGATTTTCAGGAAAAGGTTTTTTATGGAAAAAAAAATAATGAAAGATCAAATAAAATAACGACAGAACATTAGAACATTTTTGCTATTATAAACTCTTCTATTTTTTATTCTAATTGATGTTTGACAAACTGTTAGTTGATTGATAGTTTATGCGATTGTCGTAATGTGCCTTATAAACATAGTGAAACACGTCCCATTCTTTAAAAAATGCGGGATATTTTTTTTCTTGTTTCTAGTAGTAATAAGTGTCTTTATTACCAATTAAATTAATTTGGAACCAAGTGCAAAAACAACTCTCGCTATTACAGGAACCAAGTGCAAAAACAACGCTCGCTAGGAGTGCCCGCGATAGACTAGCGCGTTTGTATGTTGATGTGCGTGGTCACGGATCCGTGTAGTGGGCACCATGCGCTAGACCAGCGATGCACGAATCGCGGGCCGCATGCAGCCCGCCGACGAATTAAAATATTGGAAAATCAAAAGAATATTTAAAATATTATACTTGAGTAGATAATTTTATACGTTTACCTACGCCGCGCCGCGCCGGGAAGAAGCCAGAGTCTGTCATGTGTTTTTGGATTGTTTATGATGTTAATTGATGTTCTGTGCGATATTTGATATTATTTTAATTATCCATTGTACCTAAGTGTATTGTATGTAAAAATGATTCCACAAGATTTCTGTGTTTAGTGTTGTGACAATAATATTTTCTATTTTCCTAAACAATGTTGTTTTATGTTTTTGTTCAATCATCATGTACAAAATGCATAGCTTACTGCTCTTCCAAAAGTATTAAGTAAGTAATTTGTAACATGCCATTGATTGTTGTATCATCCCTACAGGGACGTACTGCTGTGATAATAAATAAAAAAATATGTGTTTACAGTGTTTGATCATTAATCAGTAGTATTGTAATTTGTACAAATTAAAAAATTAAAACTTTTATTTAGAGTTAATTTTTCAACAAAGATGGCGTGTTTAAAAAAAGTTGTGAGTCAAAATATGAGTTGTGGAGCTACCCTCGAGGATGCAGAAGAATGAGCTGAGTGGCGGCGTAAAATACAAAAGGCAGACCCCACCATCATGTGGAAATTATAATTTCCCGGGAGAAGAAGAAGAAGAAGTGTTAATTTTCCTTGTAGTGGCCCGTCCTTGGCTCATAATCTTCCCCAGTGGCCCCTGTTACCTATAAGTCTGTGCATCCTTGCGCTAGACGCATGATACACGGATCCGTGTTAAAACAGATGTATCAATCAGAACTATGTTTGTTGAATAGGTAATTGGAATTTCCTATTCTTAGTCTATATGATTTTACTCTTTTCTTTGTTAAACATTTTTATTTATCTTTCTTTTTATGATCTGTTACAATGTTCTTTTACTTGAGTATGTATTGTATCGTTTTCCCTTTGTGGCTTTTCAAGAAGAAGGCTGTTTCTATGGACACTACTCGACACAGGCTATGCTTAGTGAGGGTGTCCAAGACTGCACTTGAATGTGTTTATTTATCTTAAATGATTTTGTTTGTATTGTTTTTCATGTATCATATTTGTTTGTAATAAAGTTTATTATTATTTATTTTATTATTATATGTAAAAAAACTGAATGTTTGTGTGTGCGTGTTTATTCGATAGATTAAGACCAGTGAACGTATTGCAATGAAACTTTGGTGATCAGTACCCCTATTCTCTGCTTTATCGGAAGGTAGTCACGGTAGTAAAGTGAGTATTACACGATACATTTTGTTAATGTAAAGTGATCACACTAAGCCAGCCTTCGAAATAACAGTAGAATAACAGTGAAAAATCGAACAGTATTAGTCATCAATTGTTGACGTATCGAAAAAAATATCTGTGGGGAAAACTAGTTTAATAAAAAATTTTAAAGGTGGCAACACTAATACTCACCCACTAAGTACACATACTAAAAGATGGTGATAGTAGATAAGTAAAAAAAAAACTAGCAAGGAACCATTTTGAATTGATGAAGTAGTAAAGTTTAAAAAACTCACGTTGCCTTGATAGTTGCGCCTGCATCTTCCTCTTCAGCCTTTCTTTCGCCGTGATCTTCTCTTTTGTTAGCTGCAAATATACAACACCGCGTTAGAGCTAAAATAATATACAAACTCACGCATTATCCAAACACTTATACATCCTCATTAGATACCGCGACAGATTGTTGACGCGTGGGAGATTTAGAGAAATCAAAATACATCTGAAGCAATATTAACCTTCAACTGGTGATGTACAGTCAAATTGACACCGGCAACGCAAAAACACAGTTTTTCACAGAAATGGCTTGCCCCCCACGACCGCGCCCCATTATAACTGCTTCAAATGGAGTTTGGTGTCGGCCAACACACGGAAAAGACGTTGCATGCGCACAGTTTTGGTTATAGATTGTACCCGACATCATTTTGACGTTACGTCACCTTTAGTGTTACCGGGCATAATTTTGATTTTTTGTATTAAACCAACACACTATATCATTTTTTTATTAATTAATTTTCTGCTGTTATTAATTACTTAAGTCTTTAAGAGAATAAGGTTGATTATTATGTTGTTTTTAAGTTTTTTGAATTTTATGTTGATTGATCTTATGCCTAACAAAACACAGACCAAAATTTGATACAATGTTCACATGTATGATTAAAGAAATCTTTCCATTTAATATGTCAAAAAAGTGTTTTAATTTAAAAACAAACTAACCTAATTTTAAAAAAACATTAGTTATTTCAATTCCGCTGTAGACAATCTACAGTATTGATGGCTTTCAATTGTTACGTCATAGCGACGTCACCTCTCCAATACTGTGACTCGTATGCACATCACCAGTTGAAGGTTGAGTCAAATGTATTTCAAATCTCTTTTATACATTACAGATATAATAGATTCGTATTCAAGTTAAATGAATCTGTGCTCACCCAAAGTGAACACAAATACACTCTCTGACTCTTTCACAATAAGCTACTTAAAGCTTGTGTCGTGAAAGAGGAAGACGGTCGGCATGGCGGACCATATCTACGACTTCTAATACGAAAGCCGGCGACTGAACCGCTATGCTACCAATCACTTCAATAAATATCCATCGTTACACTTTACACCCTAAAGATGTATTTAAAATTAGCTTCATTAATTTACCTTTGTACATTTTTATGCTTAGTTTTGTTATCCAAAACGAACAAAGCAACTGCTTGTCAAAATAACTTAATTTTCAATATTGCCAATGTGAAACCTGATTTATAAAATGAGTTCTTGCTTAGCTACAAACCACAAGCTTTCTACAGAGCAGCGACCAAGGCTATTATAGCTAAGTAACAGATTCTTCCAAGAAGAGATAAGAAGGAAGGGAAGAGAAGAACAGTGGAACAACCTCCCCGGACTTAGGCAGTCCAAGGATATTCTTGGTGGGTTTAACTCCAGAAGAACCAAAATATGTTTAAGCCTAAGTAAAATAGGTCTTAAAACCCTAACAGGCTTCTTAACGGGTCACTGTAGACTTAGGGAACACCTGAGGAAGATGACGGAACCTCTAGTCTGCGAAGAAGGGGTAGAAACATCTCACCACCTTCTTACAGACTGTGATGCAGTAGTTTATGCAAGAGAAAGAAGTTTTGGTAAACACTGGATAGAGGTGGAGGACTTCACCGCCTTGGATCCTTTGGACTTCCTGAAGCATCTGAGATTAGTGGGGAAGCTCTAAATTGGGAGATACCATGAGCAAGCAGGGGAAGCACAATAAACCACTACAGGCCAGAGCGCAAAATACCCCCAGCAAAAATACAACTCGTCCAGCAAAGAGACAACTGTTTAAGATTGATGTATCGCAACATAATTAATATGAACCCCGTTCTTTTTTTTATTCAACTTTTTTATGATGTATGATTTTTTGAAAACTTAAAAAAAAATTATAAATTACAGATTGTTCATAAAGTTTTTGACATAAACTACATGTTAAATTTTGATATAAATACTTATCCAAATTTTTCATAAAACACTACGTTTATAAACATGAATAGTTGAACAATATTCATGCCCTTCCCAAAGCAAAAATATTATTATATAGCTATTTATGAAAAACCAACTTTTTAATACGAATATCACACTTTTTATGATCGAACCATTGCAAAGTTACAACTGTCAAAAAATCAGTTTTGAAAATGGACTTAGAGTAACCACATTTGCCGACATTGCCAGTTTTAAAATTACTATTGATTGAGGTAATTTCCAGCTATACCAATATCATAATCATATGAGAGCAATCATAATCATATGAAGCGATCATTAAATTTTTGTAGTTCACGCCTCATAGTCATTGCAAAAAACAAACATGTAAATTGGTATTTTTATGGTCATTCTCTCGATGAACAGGGAATGCCAAAATCAAAAATATTTTAAACTTTAGTAAAATAATATTTATTTATTTTCTTGACTTATTTCACAGGCCGAAATCTAATATGATCACATGAGACTTTTCCAGTTCTTAAGTCTTCTTAGTAGGTTAGGTGCCTACCAAACTAATCAGAAAAATAAAAATTTGTAAATTAACAAAATAATTAAAAAAGTATTGAAATTTTACTATTTAACCCTTTCCCATCCAACGCACACTGGTGCCTACAGCATTTCAAAATAAAAATTTGTATACGGCGGGTGGAATGGGTGTATCAGAAATTCAATTCGATAAAAGTAATGTTCAGAAACCATACAGTTGAATGAATAAAAGTGGGTAATGTACATAGAATGTGTGTGCGTGTAAAAAGTGATAAAGTAATTGTTTGTCAAGGAGAGACCCAATACAAAGATTCTTACTGACTTTGGACGATCCTCCCGTACTTTGGAGTATGTTTGAGACATGGCTCGATTTACCGCCAGCCATTTTGTCTTTATTAGAACTGAAACAAAACAAACATTATTACTCTCTTAATATTTATGCAAGATATTCCTAATACCTACCGTTATACAAGGCGTAATTTAATTCGTGAATCAACCGAGAGGAGGTAGAGGAACTCTATACCTATCGATTTAACCCCTTGTATGTTCAGCGATATTGGGTGGTTCAAAAGCTATTCACACTTTAGTGAAATTTCAAATGAAAATCTAACTTTGGACCATTAAACTATGTAAATGTGGCCAAACTATTAATTTTTGCGATCATGAATTTTTTTTTTTCAAACCTTAATGTAAAATCGTTGTAAATCAGCACTCGATAACATTTATTTAAAAAAAAATTCCAAGCTTTAATTTTCCACTAACATTCTTTTTTCCACGATTTGCCTTTAAAAAAACTACTATAATTCATGGAGAACTTGCCTTGAAAATTTTAATTCTGTAAAGTGTTAAGGGATCATGTTGAATATAATTTTATTATACCTTTTGAACCACCCAATATCGCTGAACATATAAAAAATAACTGATTTATTATAGCTTGAAATTTCCTCAAGTCCCCTCTAGAGAGAAGCAGTTGGTGTCTATTTCCTTTTTCAAAGGGGGCAATATCATATTGAGAGAAGTATTAATAGGTTACAAAAACGACTGCCTGAGGCAAGCCAGCCAACTGGCCCTATTCAATCAGAGATAGAATAAAATTCCAAGTTGGGTTTGGCAAGCCATTAAATTTTGGCGACAGTACTGACATCTTTGAGAAGGAAAGTATAATGAAATGAACGAAACTGTTACCAAAGAAAAAAGATAACTTACTAATTTCTGGTTTCGGAATCATCGCTCTCTGAATCTATGGATAGTTCACTGGAAGACGATCGGATTCCATCCCTTTTTCGTCCGTAGTATTTAGGTATATGCGATGTAGTATTACTGTTTTGTTGAGAACTACCCAAATTACTGTGACTGCTGTTTGAATAGTAATTTGATTTACTGTTTCGTCGCTCGTTATCCGAACTGCAAATGTTAAACATAAACCTTCGTTATATTAAAAAATAAGAACAGAAAATTGGTTGATTGGAAGAAATTGCCCACCAATTAGAAATATCCAATAGTGTTTTAATTACTATTGTTATTAAAATGTACAGAATAATGTATTTTTACAATACTTATATAATATGACTTCATATATGTGAGTTATGTTTTACTGCACCACCATCTCTTGAAAAGAGTTGAAAGTTAAACAATCATAACAAGGCAAATGACTTCCATCCCACCTCAGAATGAAAAATTGTTGTGTTGTTGTGCTGAATTAAATTCCGTAATTATTAAATTAATATCACCTTGAAGATTTAGAAGAATGCCGATGTCTAGATGAAGATGACCTGCTACGCCTTCTTGATCTACTCCTCGACGAACTCGAAGATTTGCTTCGTCTTTTTGTAAGTGATTTGGACTTTGACATTGGACTACGGGATTTGGATTTTAATTTGGATCTAGAACCAGACCTAGATCTACTCCTCGATGAAGATATCCGTTTTTGCTTAGATCGCTTGAATGGAGACTTTTTAAACCTTTTAGGACTAGGTGTTCTAAAACCAAAAAGAAAAATATTAAAAATGTACTTTTTTACATTCCTAAGTGGGGTGACAAACAAAGAATCCATTGAATTCAACACAAACATTACACACCTCATATTTTTTCGTCCATCCTTCAATGCTGAAGCGTACGTCCTTTGATTACTAGCTAGCAATTTTGCTGAAATAAGGACAATAAAATTAATTAATCTATATTAGAATAACCCAAAAAGGGGCCCTTGCCAAGTGAATTAAAATGCCCGCCCATGGTAACGTTCTGTTAATGTTCCCACGGTGATAAAAGTTAAAAGCTATCGGTTGAACATTGTCACCAAGGAAATACGGACAGAATGGTAAAGCTGGCGGCCATTTTAATTTACTTGACTCGAGCCCCAGTTCAGTGCTCCAATAACAGGTAACTCCCACATAGCTATTGTATAGTCAGGTACTTATAAGTGGTAATATAATGGTAAAATCTAATCATGTAAAGCATAATTCCATGTCAAAAAGTGGTTGAATTGGTACCTGGTGGCATTGGCTGCATCTCGTCCTCACCACCAAAACTGGTAATGAAGGTTATTTTCTCCGGCTGCGGGTACGCATGAGCCGGAGATGGTGAACGTGCGGGCGACAGTGACACGGGACGTGGAGAAGGTGGGCGAGCTGCGTAATGGGGTGGACTGACTACCCTGAGAGCCAACTTTTTATCTCTGAAATTAAAAAAAAACATGATTTTTTTTTCAAATAAATTTACAAACAATGTTGTCAATTCTACTTATTTGAGCATTACTTGCTAAAACAGAACTTTTCAAACTTTTTCGGTTCCCTACGCTCAGAAAATCAAGGTTTGTATCACCCAAAAAATGTTATATTATTAGCCAGAATATAACCCAATATTTTTCAACCATTTAAGTTTCCTTAAAAAAGTTTCTTGTAGTACAGTTAGGAATCCGTATTAACATCTCTTGCTTAATTTTTTCTGTTTCATTGTGCAGAAGTTAACATTAAAATTAATTGAAGTATGGCTTAATAAATGCTTATCTGATTGAATATTAGAATTATTTTTTTCTAAATCTTTATGAAAATTTCAGGTTTGCGATAAATTTGGGGTTATAATGTTATTAAGAAAATTTCAGGCAACTTAAGATATAGGTAGATATAGATATATATCAATTAACATGAAAGTCACTGGTACCACGTAATTTTAAGTGGTGCGGTATAAAACAGAACCCAAGCAAACAATACAAGATGCGAATTTGCTTTAGCACGAGAAACTTTGCATAAAGAAAATTTTTCAAGACAGGCTTCACGATGCAGTTTGAAAAACCCTGGTCTAGGACATCGTAAGTTTTCTATGGATAAAATAGTACGTCAATCAAATTACTGAAAAAAGTTTGATTTGACATACCGGTGTGCTCTGCGTTCCCGTCTGCTCTTTCTACCAGAAAAGAGGGCTTTTTCCTTTTCTTCCCGCATCAACTGTTTACTTTTTTCCGCTTCTTCGGCATCGCCCGTCAAGAAAGAGAAGAAATCTGTGCTGGGCATGCCAAAGTTGGTCCCGCAGCCGTTCATCGCGTGAGCCTTCGTATATAAAAAAAGAAAATACAATTAGTTGGATGAAAAGCGCTTAACTGCCCAAAAAGTTACAAATTCGTTTATTTATTTGGTCATTTTGGTCACTCCAGAAGTGAACAAGTCAGATGTCCTACTAACCAAGCTAAGAAGTAGTGTGAATTGTAATATTACCTGTGAAGTCTCGATCTTATTGACGTCAATGCTTAGATCCACGTCAATTATCTCCGGATCTGACTCATCATCGGAATCTTCCACATTATCATCCATTGTTTTCTCGTTGATTGGCTGAGATACTGCCGTCACTGGTTGGACTTCTGTAAATCAATAAATATAAGCTTGAGCTGCTTGCCCATTACAAATAATAATAATAATAATCTATCTGCAATAATGTTAAACAAAATGCGTTCAACATTATTTATTACAAATCTAGTTATAGGGCTTATGAATAACTTTTTTTTCATCCACAACGTCATGTCCCTTTAGGGGTATCAGAGAGAACACACCTCCACTCTTTTCTATCCAAACAGACTTGTTTCGCTTCTTCCGCCGACATATCATTTCTCATACAACATCAGCTATTTCTCTTGCTTCTTACCTGGCCTTCCTCAATTGAGGAAGGAATCAATGAAATCTACTTCTTTTTCTTAAATTTCAACTTAATGGTGTTCTCGGTAAGTCTTAAGTTCACGTGTACTCCGCTAAGGAAAAACAGGTCTATTCGTAATAACCAAATTTTAAACTTCTAAGCTGTACTCACCAGCATCGTAATCAAACCCAATGGCTACACCCGTGCCCTTCTTCTCGCCTTGCTTCTCCCGTTGCGCTTCCTTCTCTTCTAAAGTTACACCATACTTTTCTTCAATGGATAATTGATGCAGAAACTTTTCTTCGCCTAAACAATACAACAATCTCTTGATTAAAAGAAAGAGTATTCACCGAGATAGTCAGTACTTTTACACTTACATTGATTAACTGACAGATACCAAAGATACGATTGTGTCAAATAATGGAACGACGCGGTAACCACTAATGATAACAAAACTTTCTAAAGCTACGGCTACACTATGGGCCATGCTGGTCCAGGATGGCCAAATAGTGGCTCTGGCCAAGCATTGGCAAGTAGCAACATTTGGCAAATATACTTGTACACCTGGCTACACTATTGGCCCAACTCTGACAGCTGGCACGAGGCTAGACTGCTACACAATGTATCTATCACTGATTTATTGATTAATTCTTGCTTTTATTCATCATTTTACATTCTAATATCCAATTATTCACTGTATACTCCTATCTGAGTGGGGAATTTCAAGAGAGTTTATCTCCCTGGGCAAATAGGATATTTTAATATAATTTCCAATTCACATTATATACACAATAAAAACATTCATAATTTTATTAAGCCTAACCTTCAATTTTTATTGATGTTTATTGTTTTGCAATTGGTATATATTTACCTAGCTCTTACAGGTTGATTTGGACTCTAACATAAATGAAAATAAAAAATATTGATAAAAAAAACAAGAATCATGGGTACATTACATACATACTCGAGTGGTTTAAAGAAAGCATCAACCACCATCTTTGCCGTTTGCGTTTTTCATTATTTTTAATAACAGAAAAGCAGATGCCGCATGTATCACTGTATAAGATGAT
The DNA here is from genome assembly GCA_963576905.1 of Mystacides longicornis. Classification (NCBI taxonomy): domain Eukaryota; kingdom Metazoa; phylum Arthropoda; class Insecta; order Trichoptera; family Leptoceridae; genus Mystacides; species Mystacides longicornis. Next base: position 18,696,504 of record OY756437.1, read on the forward strand.
TATTATTTATTATTTGAATACTAGCCTGCAGCCTCCATGGAGGCCGCCGTCACTGCGTCCCTTAATGGAACTTTTGTGACTGGCCCTGTATCTAGAGTTCATCGCTCAACCCGGCCTCCAGGAGGAAGCGCAGGATTTTGTTGGCGTTCAACTCTTTGATGTCATCTGGGCACATTAGGAATTTGCCCAGATTTCTGTGTCTGTTATGCATCATTGGTAGGCATTCGCATAGGAGGTGCATTGGGGTCTCGAGTGATTCCCCGCACATCCTGCACACGCCTGAGTCCAGTATCCCTATGGTACACATATGCTTGTTCAGCCTGCAGTGACCAGTTAGGGACCTTGTGATGATGCATAGATTGTTCCTGCTAAGGGATAATAGGTCCCTTACGGATTTTTGATTGTAGGCATTAATTAACGCCTTGGAATGTTTTTGTCCCTGGGTTTCAGTCCAGAGTTTAAAAGAGCGTTCATTGTAAATGTCCGCTAGAGTTTTGCGTTTTGTGCTATGAGGAATACCAAAGAATGGTTCAGGTCCATAAAAATTCCTCTCAGCTCCGGCCCTCGCTAGCTCGTCGGCCTTTTCGTTGCCTGCGATGCCTTCGTGTCCCGGTACCCAACGCAATATTACCTTATTTCTGTTACCTAAGGTGTTTAGTACATCTTTACAGCTTTGCACTAGCCTCGAATTGGTTGAGGCCGATGTCAAGGCCAGTAGGGAGGCCTTACTATCCGAATTGATGTAGATTATTTGTCCTGAATAGTTTTTCTGAAGGTTTATCATTGCGCATATTTGTATGGCATAAACCTCAGCTTGAAAGACAGAGGGATGCCTACCGAGGCTTATTGCCGCCTGGTATCGTGGCTTCTCTCCGTAAATACCACTACCTGCTCTGAGGTTGTTTTTGGATCCGTCAGTATACCATATCAGCGAGTGGCCTTCAAAGATAATCTTGTCCTCTAGCCAGTCGCTTCTTTCTGGTAATTCGACCTGATAGTACATCTTGAAGTCATGACTGGTTGTCATAACATCTGATATCATGTTTAGAATTGGATGTTCATTTATTGAGTCCTGTGTCGATCTCAAGGTCCTGGACATCCAGTTGTATTTAGCCTTAACATCGCCGATTCAGCTAGCATGCGCACATGCAGGTGTAGCGGCAACAGGCCCAGCATAGCATTGAGTGCTGCTCCAGGTGTAGTTGACATGGCACCCGTGGCCAGGATGCATGCAGTCCTTTGTAGGCTGTCTAGCTTTTCCATGGCCGTTCTTTGCTCAGTCTTTCTGTACCAAACGACAGAGGCATATGTTATCGACGGTCTTACTACCGCTGTGTATAGCCAGAGAGCTATGGTAGGACTAAGTCCCCATCTTTTGCCCGCTAACCGACCGCAGATGCCTAGCGATATTTTTGCCTTATGTACTATGTTGGTTAAATGTGTATTCCAGGTGAGTTTTTGGTCGAAGGTCACACCTAGGTATTTTACTTCGTGGGAGAAGTGGATTGTTTTACCATTTACGGAAGGTGTCTTGAGCTTGTCAAGTTTCCTTTTGTTGGTAAATGGTACTATTATGGTCTTGTCAGGGTTAACTGACAATTCATTGTCATTACACCATTTGTGTATAGTGTTTAAGGCTTTTTGTAACAGGTACGAAAGCGTGTCTTGGCAGTCGCCTCTTATGATGACAGCCAGGTCATCTGCATAACCCAGCGTGTCAAAACGGAGGTCCGCCATCCTGTACAAGAGCTCGTCTATTGCTAAGGTCCATAGGAGGGGTGATAAAACTCCTCCCTGCGGGCATCCTCTAGTGGTGTAAAACTCAAGAGAATGATTGTGCAGGGATATCTTAGCATGTCTATTATTTAACATAGATTTGACCCATCTTATGGTAGTTGGGTCTACTTCCTTCCTAGATAACCCTCCAACCAGCGTACTGATTGGAGTGTTATCGAAGGCTCCTTCTATGTCGAGAAATGCGCAAAGCGCTATTTGTTTATCCTCAATCGCCTTCTCGATTTTGTCCGTGAGATCGAGTAGAGCTGTCTCCGTCGATCTCCCTTGTCGATAAGCGTGTTGAGTGTTATGTATTGGCATAGTTTTAGCCACAGTGTCTCTAATATGGTAGTCCAAGATCTTCTCCATGGTTTTAAGCATGAAGGATGTTAGACTTATAGGCCTGAAGGACTTCGGATTGGATTTGTCTCTTCCAGGCTTAGGTATGAATATTATTTTGACTTTTCCCCATGCCTCTGGTATATAACCCCAGGCGTAGCTAGCCTTGAAGATTTTCACCAGATGTGGTAAAAGGATATCCACTCCTCTTTGCAATAAAGCAGGAATTACACCGTCCTCCCCACTGGACTTATAGGGTTCGAAAGAGTCAATGGCCCATTTAACCTGTTTTGGCCTGAACAGTTGGGCGGCCCTTCTCCAGTCTTCATTTCTGGGTCTTGGAGTGTGGGTTCCCTTTGCCGTACTCCCAGATGCACACGTTGGAATGGCGCCCGGGAAGTGCGTCTGTTTCAGCAGGTTCATAGTTTCATCTAGATCAGATGTAAAGTTGTTGTCGGGCTTTTTTAATAGGCCCACCTTGTTTGTTGATTGGGATTTGGAGAGCACTTTGTGAATTCTGGCCCCCTGCGGCAGAGAGCTGATCTCTCCGCAGAACCTCGTCCACGATGCTCTCTTCGCCTTCCTGATCTCTTTGTTATATTCTGTCAGAGCACTAGTGTATTCCTCCCAGTTGGAGGTCTTTTTAGCCCTGTTGAATAATTTTCTTGTTTTTCTCCGCAGGTGTTCCAAATTTTTGTTCCACCAGGGAGTTTTGCTTGCTTTGTATAAGATGATGCAATTAATGCCATAATATGATATTATCATTGTCAACTTCCATTATTTTATCTGGATTATAAAAAAAATGTACAAAACACTATGAAAATAACAACATGGAAGACATGACAGCTGTCAACATTGTTCCAATATTGGTGAATACTTGCGAACTTGATCTACAAGTAAAGCTACGGCTACACTATGGCCCATGCTGGTCCAGGATGGCCAAATAGTGGCACTGGCCAAGCATTGGCAAGTAGCAACGTTTGGCAAATATACTTTTACACCTGGCTACACTATTGGCCCAACTCTGACAGCTGGCACGAGGCTAGATTGTTACACAATGTTTCTATCACTGATTTATTGATTAATTCTTGCTTTTATTCATCATTTTACATTCTAATCTCAAATTATTTGCTGTATACTCCTATCTGAGTGGGGAATTTCAAGAGAGTTTATCTCCCTGGGCAAAAACGATATTTTAATATAATTTCCAATTCACAAATATACCTACACAATAAAAACATTCATAATTTTATTAAACCTAACCTTCAATTTTTATTGATGTTTATTGTTTTGCAATAGGTATATATTTACCTAGCTCTTACAGGTTGATTTGGACTATAACATAAATGAAAATAAAAGATATTGATAAAAAAAAAAAGAATCATGGGTACATTACATACATACTCGAGTGGTTTAAAGAAAGCATCAACCACCGTCTTTGCCGTTTGCGTTTTTCATTATTTTTAATAACAGAAAAGCAGATGCCGCATGTATCACTGTATAGGACGCTGCAATTAATGGCATAATATGATATTATCATTGTCAACTTTCATTATTTTATCAGGATTATAAAAAAAATGTACAAAACACTATGAAAATAACAACATGGAAGACATGACAGCTGTCACATTGTTCCAATATTGGTGAATACTTGCGAACTCGATCGACAAGTACCAAGTACAATGTCAAATATTGGGCGATATTGGTCATTGGTGAAGCGGCCACACTACTTGCCCATGATGGGCCAGCGCCTCTAACAAATTTGTGATTTATTTAAAAATTATATGTTATTTTGCTCTTCTGTGACAAATCTTGTTTTATTTTGTTATTTTGTCAACATAAACCAATGGACGCACTATTTGGCAACACAATATTAAACCTACTGTCTTTTTACGTATACTGTTTTATTTATATTGTTGTCTTTTGAATTGATATCGATTGTAATTACTAATTGTTTAAAAATAATGAACAAAACTCTGAAAATAACAACATGGAAGACATGACAGCTGTCAACATTGGCCCAATATTGGTGAATACTTGCGGACTCGATCGACAAGTATACAAGTAACGGCCAATGTCAAATATTGGGCGATATTGGTCATTGGTGAAGCGGCCACACTACTTGCCCATGATGGGCCAGCGCCTCTATTTGGCCAGCATGGCCCATAGTGTAGCCGTAGTTTTATGGCCAATGTCAAATATTTGGCGATATTGGTCATTGGTGGAGCGGTCACACTACTTGCCCATGATGGGCCAGAGCCTCTATTTGGCCAGCATGGCCCATAGTCTAGCCGTGGCTTAAACAAGTAACGGCCAATGTCAAATATTTGGCGATATTGGTCATTGGTGGAGCGGCCACACTATTTGCCCATGATGGGCCAGCGCCTCTATTTGGCCAGCATGGCCCATAGTCTAGCCGTGGCTTTATGAGAATGACACATGAGTGTTGGGTGTTGACAGTCCGTATTATGTGCCAACTTCGCACCAATGCAATCAAAATAAAATTAAGCTTGATCCATCGATAAACCATATGTTTCTTGAGATGGTCAGAGGCTCATTGACCTTACCAGATATAATAATGTTCCAAAATAGTTTTGCCTCGTTAGTTTGCAGGTTATTTTGCTAACTCATAATTGTAAATTCTTAAATATTTAATTGAGTTTCCATGGTGGTAAATTTTCTTTTGTAATTAAGCACTTAAAAATGTTGTAGATATCTTCTCCTTTACATGTTCAAAAACAGTTTTGTATGATATAGCGGCAGTGACCAAAATCTCATGAATCAAGGAGCCAAATTTATTTCAATTTTCCATCTTGCTCCAAATTTACTTTGAGATAAACCGGTCGATCAACAGATTGCCTATCCTTGATCTATGACTATTCATATACTTTTTTCTTTCTTCTCACATGACCCTTATGCCTGCCCTTAGCCTACATCCCTTTACCCCAGCTGAGTCTAATTTTTTGTTGTTTCTTTTACTTTTCTTCTACTCGCTATTAATGGTGTTTTTGCTGTCCATAGCTTTTATATCATAGTTTTTGTATCATCACTGTTTGTGTATCTGGCTTATAATAATAAAATAACACTTACTTATTCCCAAAAACATGTTCTGCGCTAATATCCTATATCTCTCGTAATTGCAATGGCGTTCTTCATAAGAGAGCTCGTCAGGATGAAGATCTTTGATAGAAACTTCTGGTATATAGTCTAAATGTGCTCTGACGTCGAACCTATCTATCATGTTTCCAGTGTCTCCTTGCCATGGCATCCTGGGTTATAAAAAACCATGTAATATTACACAGTGCAATACTAATTATTGAAAAGAGAGTGTATTTTTTTAATAGGACTTACATAATAGCTGCACTTTCTCCTGCAGCTGCCACAACTGGGTCTAAATGGATCTTACATGGGCGTCCATGTACCTGAAGAAACTGCGTAGGATCAGCTTTCTGTACGAAAAATTCAACATAGCGTTTACATTCATGAACAGAACATATAAATTTATGCTCTAACTTTTGAAAATGCAATTGCACAATAATTGCTTAGTGTTAAATTCAGTTTAATGTAATTAAACAAAACAGTTGAGTAATTTAGTTCACAGGGGACTGTAAAATCTTACATATTATTTTATAAATGTTGTGTAGAACAATACAAGTGTTTTGCAATAAAAATCTTCATTTTGAATAGGGTATAGTTATTGGCCTAAATAATATAAAAGAGTACAAGTTTAAAAAAGCGATAAATACTAATATGTATAAGATTTCCAAGAATCTAACCAAATATTTTAATATGGTATAATAATTCACCTGAAATTAATATATTTAACAACAATAATTGAAAGTAAGGATATGAGGTAAGAAATGAAGCTGATCAACAATTATAAACTAACAATCTTTTCATAAAAATCGCGCCTTCTCTCCGCTCGTCTTCGATAATCCACTATCATTCCTTTGATTAACTTCTCCTGTTTCCTAGCTTCGTGCCACATTTTTAGGTATTTTCTTTATCAACAAAATTTACAAACTCAAAATATAATCTCCTTTACGAATATATAAAACTCAATTATAGACGCTTTTGTCATTATTTTTCAATCCATTTTGATTTAGTTCGTCCGGCTATTTACGTGATTGCACAAAACGTCAAAAATATACACCGCGCCACGGCGCCATTTTAATTTTTCAAGTACATACATAGAATAAAGAAAATCAAAAGTTGAACGCTTTTCTGAAAAATGTTTTTTGAAAGATGATCAATTCTTGACGCGTTTGGCTTTGGATTTCCTTCCGAACAGTGAAACATCACGCGTCACGTTAGATACTAATAGAATAGTACTATTTATTTATAATAAGTGTAAATAAAACAAGTTTAAAATATCGTTTTGGGTTGGCAAAAATTCATTGAAAATTAATGACCATAAACAATAAATCAAGCAAACCATAAACCAACCACAGACCATAACGTATGAAAACATAACCTCAATTTTGTAAATGGTTGTCAATTGTGTCAATGAAATCAAATGATACAGCCGTAGTTGTTTTGCTTTTATCTGGAAATAAAAATTATTTGAAAAATGAATCAAGCCAATGTTAATAAGCTAGTTTCTAAACTTAAGTTTAAAGTAAATCCTCGGAGGAAACTCCCCAATCCTGGAGGTTTAGAGGGCCGCCTTATGAAAATGAGGAAAACTGTGACGGCTTTAATTAAACACGAAAGAATTGAGTTGAATTATCCAAGAGGAGATGAGGCCAGGGGATATGCTGAGAGGGTAAGATAATAATATTATGCTACTTTTTTTTAATGAATCTGTGCTCATTCGAAGTGAACACAAATACACTTTTAACATCTTTCACAGTAAGCAAATGCTTGTGTCGTGAAAGCGGAAATGGTCGACACGGCCAGGATTCGAACCCACGACCTCCGCACGAAACAGTGCGAAAGCCGGCGTCGTAACCGCTGGTCTATCAACCACCTCAAAATACTTTTCAGTGATAACCCTAGTGATTCTCTTCCTACACTTCAGCTATGGAATTGACGTGCAAATCATTTCACCTTCCCATTCAACGACTTCCTTAATCTCATAATATTATTCTATACTACATATTTTTTCAAAGATTTTGTTATGCCCGCCATACGATCACTCCATTCGTCCAAATGGAAACAATGTCAATTAGATCAAACCGTCCATCACTCCAATAGCACGATCGTCAATCGGGCACTCAAGTGAATGTGGTCCAAGTCGCTATGTTACTTGACCGTCAGGGTTAAAATTATTCGTTTCAATTTGTCATTGTCCTTCCACCATGTTGCTATTTCGGATTTAATTAAAATATATCAAAATATATGTATATTCAACGGTAGAGACAATATTAATTATAGACCATTAAAGGAAGACGTCATCTGACGTTTGCCGGGCGGCACAATGGCGGCCATGATGGCACACACACACCACACATGCATAAGCCTTAGTGATGGGTAACAAATCACTTTGCATAGCGACCCGAACTGCGCAAATCAATAGTGATCCGAATCAGTTATCCGGCTCACTTTGGTCAGTTTTGTGAAACTTTCCAAGAATAAAACACAATTATATGTTATTTTTCTTGTATAATACAGAAATTTGTATTTGTTCGTATTAATTATTAATGTCTAATAATTACCTACACATTAAAATATTTTATTCCATATTAATATTATCAATGATTCTTCTCGGTCATAATAATTGTTTTTTATAATTTTATTTATCAAACCCATATTTCTTTGTCATCTGAAAATTGATTTATGTGTCTAATTGTTCCATTTGATGATTATTTAATTATATCTACTAGTTATTTAAATTTTTTATGATTTTAATTGTCTTAACCTTGGTATTTTCTTTATTGGGCTGTGATTAGTTCTCATCTCTTGGAAGTTTCTCATTTTCCTTTTATTATATTATTTTTTTTATCTATTATAGAATTACTGAGGATACTTATATGTTTTGTAAAAGCAGCGTTGCTGTTGCGTAGAATTTATTAATAAGCTATCTATCATAATTAAAATTTATGTGAATTTTTTGGTTTCTTATTATGTTGTGAAATGTTAGCCAAAATAAAAAGTATGGTAAATAGTATATATATTATCTTTGCTTTTTTTCTCAAATTTTGACATTTATTTATTTATTATCTCATACTCTAATTGACTCGTAACATCTGTAGATTCACTCTATCCGTGACCCGATAAACACACTCATACCAACTCGAAATTTTTTGTATGCCGCCCGGCTAATGTCAAAATCCACGTGGCCGTTAATCTATAATGATGAGATGAGACATTAAAAAAAATGGGTATATTCATATCCTGGCACCAAAATACATGACAGCAGTCGCAATCTTTAAATTTGGTTGCTCTCTTGTTCTCAATAATTTCCAACTTTATCTCCATATTTCATTAACTATTAAATATCTACTTGTTGCATAGGTACAAGAGATTTTTCGACATGTTCAATATGTCGAGAATTATCATGATTAGGAGTTTCCCAAGTTTTTAAGCCAGCCTTGAAATAACAGTAGAAGACGGTCGTAAGCCCGTAGTGGTTTGTTCCGTTTAAAAATGGAACATCAGTAATGAATTGTTCGAGTCATTAGTTGTTACATATTCTTTAATATTAATTCAGCAAATATTGCTGTTTTAATTATTATTTTTATTTTATTTCAGTTGATATCAGATGCAATTCGTCATGGAGATACTCATAAAGAAACAATGGAAATGGCCGACTATTTTCTATTGGAAAAACAATTGGTCCACAAATTGTTCAAAGTTCTAGCTCCAAGATTTGAAGATTACAACATAGCTTACACTAGAATGTTCAAAGCACCTAAACCATATCCAGGACCGCATCGACCTAAATGTGTTCTAGAACTGAGAGGCAATCCCTTTCCTCCGCTCAAACCTGATACGACAAACAATAGAAATTTAATACACAATGTTTTATTAGACGCAGCAAAACGAGACTATAGACAGCAGAAATACACAGAGTTAGCGCAAAATATCACAGAGAATCAAGAACCGATTCTTTCAGAAGAACAACCCGCTTTGGAAAGTGAATTCAAAGAAGAAAAACCACAATCTTGATACGAAAAGCCTGATATCCGATTTTTTACATAATTTTGGATATCATCTACAAAACAAGACTATAATACCCAAGTACTAAAAAAAACTTCAAAGCCCGTATGCCCGATTCTACTTTTCACCGTTGAATATGTAATACGTACTTACTAGAAAAGCCATCTCATAAAATGTGTCTAATGGTAAAAAAGTTTAGTAAGCAACGGTCTGTGGTCATTTGTATTTTCAAATACACTTTTTGCTGGAATTATTCGATTAGATACCTTCCATTTTCAAATATCTTTATAATTTTTTTTTACTTTTTTCAGCATTGTAACCGCCAGGCTACCAACCACTCCAAATTTACTTTTTGTACAAACTATCTAAAGTTCAAATATCTTTAGAAAATAGGAATAATAAAAGTTTGTTAATCGCTATCTCATTTGTCATAATTATTAACAAGATGGAAAGAGCAAAAAAAAACCTAATAAATATAGCTCTGCCTTATTATGAATTAAGTAATTTTTGACATTCGGAATGCTGTTTTTAGTACTTAGTATGTATAATTCGATTCTTTTTACCTGAATCATGGCATGTTGCAGTTAAGAATTGACTTGCTTTGTTGAAAATACAATAATTAGGTGAGAAATGGGTTTTTGAAAATGTGTCTTTCTAGCACATTCATCACTGTCTAACTCAAGCGAAACAACTGTTTAAAAAATAGATACAAAATTTGCGTAACCTTCTTGCTACTATTGATATCTTTTTTTTCAATGAAAAAAAAAAACAGATAATTTCGATAAGCATTTTGTAGGAATTTAAGGCTTAAAAAACCAGTGATCTTTGTAGTCATTAAATAAATAAAAATATTTGGAAATATTGGTTTCTGTTTTATTAAGTTTTCATCACCCGATGCTAAAATTTGAATTGAAGAAAAAAATACTGTAATATTCGTTATCGACAAAATAGTGTGGATTACCTACATATGTTTGTGACTCTACAATGTCTTTTGTAGGTTTCAGCCTGCAAGCAAATTTCTCCAAGCCACCAGGCACTCCCAAAATCATGCGGATGACAATCCCAAAATATTCAGCAGCTTTGGTATTTCAAGCATGTCTCGTCCATATTGATTATGTCTAGATTTCTCCAAATGAATGCTCTGGTAAAGTAATTAGCCCAAACATAATGCGACTGAAATTTTCATGAAGATATTTTGAAAAAAAAATAATGTTCATGAAAGAATGTATGAAAATTCAATCTAGTGACTAGCATTCTCTACAGATGTCCTCTCTTTACTATGAATATTGAATTCCATGTATTTATCAAACATACAATTCCGACCAATGCATATGTTTTTAAACCATGTTTACTGGACATACTCTTGACAATAGCACCAAATATCGATTTTTCTTCTCCGATGCTCTTGGACTACCTCAGGAATGTATGGAAATGTTGACCATGAAGTTAGCGCTTTATAGCACCATGTCACCAACTGCAGAGCACAGTGTAGAAGGTTGGTAAAACAAATATCAACACAGATTTCAAATGCCAATTAAAATTAAAAAATAGAGAAGTTTATATTGTCACCTACAATTTTCCTAATGTTCCACAGAATTTTCTTTCATTAGAACCTTCTCATGACAAAAGCAAATGCATCAAAAAGAATTATCAAAATTGGTCCAGCCCTTTGCATGTGATGCAAGGACCATGAAAATAGGGCTTTATTTTTATATACAGAGATAAAACGTATATTCATTTCAATATTATTTAAGTAATGTAAAACGAAATTTGAACAGTTAACTCGTTGATGCCACATTATACTTTTATTACCGCTTTCAGTAATGTCATTATCTGTACCGTTTAAATCATCGGAAATGCAGTGTTTCTTGAAACATTTAACTATCTATTCATGTTAGGTCTTCTGTCACGCAGTCACACTTAAAGAAACTAAGGGCTTTTTTTATTTTTCCTGAAGGACACTGTTAACCGGGGAGTTCCCATTCTAATTACGCATCATGTAACGGGCGCGTATTCTTTCACTAGGACGTGTCAACACGCCACGCTCGGAGAACGTCATTTTCATAGTACCGTTTTTTTTATTTATACTTAAAATAAATAAAAAACTATGAAATATATATTTTATCGTAATTGATATGTATAAAATACAATGGAAAAAACAAAATTTCTACGAATACAAAAAGATACCAACTATAATTCATCATCGCTGATATCGCTCTCATTCATTTTGATGGACACTGAAATAAAGATATTTTTTAAATAAAAGGTTGGACATACAAATAATATATAATAGGAAATATTTTTATAGCCATTGTATGTATTTAAATAAAAAAAATACGTAAGTAAATATAAGTACGTACCCGTCACTGGTCACACAACACAACCCACCGCTCGCAACAGCGAAATGAAACTGACTCCATCCACGTATTAAATTCATGTCGAGACCCGTATGAATGACGTATTACTATAGTTGTTCGAAAAGTCCCGCACGTTCCAGGGCGCAACATTATTTTCAAGGACGTATTCAGTAAAAATATAACATTATATTTCAGCTAATACGGTACCTTGGTTCTTTATTAAGTAATTCTAGATTGGAAGTAAAAGAAATAATAGAAGCTGCCAATAAATATTACATTATGAAAGAGTGGAAGTCCATTCTCACTTTGTACTCCTTTATGGTTAAAAAAAATACATAACTTTGTTTATTAAAGTCCTAATAGTAAATGTGTTTAGGATGTACATAAAAACTCAGAATTAAGTATAAAAAATAGAAAAAAGGCAGGGTCTTCAAAGTAAAATATTGTCTTGGAAATACTTTATTATCTTTCAGAATATAACATTCAAATAAATATATTTGTATTTTACAACAGCTACTAAATTAATGCCATTATCAGTGATACTACACAATTATTATATTTTTTACACTGGGAACACTATTACTTACACACTTCAGCATAGTATTATATTATGATAATCACTGAAGGATACAGATGGAGTATGATTTTTATTCCTTTAAACATAAACCTTCATTGAATCGACATGTTTAATTTTGCAAAAAAAAGCGATTTATCAGTTTATTTGCATAACTAGCTTATACCCGTCTTGCTTTACGTTTTTGATTCCGATTGTCAGGCTTGATCGGTAGGTAATTAAACAGGTTCTAGGTCTAGCTTCCCATTGCTTAACAGACCTCTATAACTGACATAAGCACAGAAAAAGAAGAATGACACTTTTACAATTCATAAAAAGAGAGAAGAATGATACTTTTAATGTTTATAAAATAGAAAGAAAAAAAATTATAGTCTGCTAGCCACATGGAAAAAAAACTCCATGTTAATATGTTACATCTCACACTTGATTCAATTTCACTGTTCAATCGAAGTGTAAAAAAATACTTTAATAATAATATTATACGAACCTACCGACATAATTTGCAAGTTTTACTCTCTCTATGGTTTGAATCTTAGCTACATTCCCTACACCCTCTATGTTTGTGATAAGGGACCGTTCAAGTATTACGTAACGCATTTTTTAAACATTATTGACCCCCCCGAGATGCACCGTAACGCTCTTTGTTACCCCTCTTCCCATTCTCTAAACGTTGCCTAACGCACATATTACAACTATGTATGCCTCAAATCACAATTATTACTGGAAAGTCACTAAATACCTTTGTTGCGGCGCCGGTAATACAATAGTAACGTTTTACAAGAAAACCCCCCCTCCCCCCCATATTGCGTTACGTAATACTTGAACGCTCCCTAATTAATTAGGCATTCCACCCATAGAGGGTGATTTGGGCTATGTGTGATAAAGGCAGCTGTTTTACCGACCACTGTATGTCACTAAAAATATGTCAAACTTCAAAATGGAGGAATTATTTTGCAAATTTTTTCATTAAATCTTTATTTATTGATAATAATAAGATTTGAATAACATTTATATGTATAACAAATCAATCTCCAATTATTTTATTACATTTTTATACCGTATTTCCATTCAACGTTTACATGAGTAATTTTGTTTCCAAAAGATGACTTACTGTCTTTTTGAGAAATTTGTATGAAGATCCTAAAAAAATAGAGTTTTTTAAATAGCTCTAAATATATTAAAGTTAATGCAGCAAATTGTATTTAAGAACCTTCTCCGGCATTTTGCATGGCTCTGCGCAGATTCATATCTGACGTAGCATTTGTATTTTGAGCGTGATGCTCCCATATACGATAAAAAGGCAAACAAACATTTCTGAATTATTATGTAGATTATATAAAAAAATATCTACAAGTTAAAAGACACACTTAAAATTTACTAGTTCCAAATTAAAATTTTTGAAGCCATTTGAAACAATGTTTACATGCGGCAACACTTAATAGGTTTTTTTCATATTGGCTAAAGGTACACACCAAGCCATCTGTCATGGCACCGCCGTGACTAAAAAAAAAATGTTTATATTATACACAAAGTTCAGTAGGTAAATCATGGTTGTACTGCACTAATTAAATTAAATGTTTGTAATAACACAAACTGAAAACTGATCAGTAGCCTAAGTATGTAAGACACAAAACGTACTTATAGTCTTCGTTTTGTACCTAAACGGAGCCAACTGTCAGTTTTTAATTACATCGGTAGTATGTAAGCCTACGTCACCGTAATTTAGTGAAAACCTATGCGTTTTTGATTACGCGCTGTGATTTGATTTGTATTGTGTACCGATTTTGAAAAGATTTGTAAACGAACGTAACGTTTTCCTTAACATGACGCAATGTCAAGTTATCTATGCGAGTTACATACTTAGGCTACAGTTCGTTTATCAGATAGTATTTTTGAAGTCGTGTGAATTCTGTTATTAATTCAGTTTTGTAACGTAAAATAATATCTGTTCGTGTAAATCAAATCTTTAAGTATTGCTTCTTAACGTGATTAAGTAAAAATTTACACTTAACCCGTTACCAGCCAATGTCGTATTGATGCATGCGTGAAAGACAGTGTCTCACATGCTAGCATAGCACTGGTGCTGTATAATATTATTTCACTTTATTTGGCATATACACATCTCTCATATCACATATCATCCAGCGAAGGAAAGGTTAAACAAAGCTAATATGTGCACTCAATTTTAACATATCGAATCAATGAATGGTTTATCATTAGTGTATGAAATACATTTAGTTAACTAGGTTTAAAAATTTATAAAATTACAAATAAAACTTTTTTTTGTTTCTTTAAAACTATCTCAAACAGAATAGATAGAACGAGAAAGAAAAAAAGACAACAGGCAGTAAAATACTAACAAAAAATTAACATTGGAAGAACTGCATTATAAACTTATTAGGAGCTACGTTTCTCAACACTTTTCACACTCATTTTAATAATCACGTAACTATGTACAATTTATCGAGAAATTGATTTAGAAAATCAAATTTCGAGAAATATTATAACAATACAAAATGCATATTATAAAACATATTCAAAAGAATGAGATCTTCGCAAAAAATATGTAGATTAGAAAATTATTTTTTTATCCCTACACATTTTTTGCTAATATTATACCTAGGTTTCAGGAAGTGTATCTGGCTTGAAAAAAATAATATAGGAACAAAATGTCTAAGATAAGCTGAGAAAAAAGATGCGATTGGTGCTGTAAACTTTCTATGGAGATAATTGTCACTTTGGATGCTCATTCTGATCTTTTTATCAACCATAATTTTTGTTGTACCAAATTATGAAATATTAGGAAACTTAAGTATTTTCAGCATTGAAAAAAACTCAAGTGAACAGAAAATGTTATAAATATTAACCCTTTAAAAACTTTAAAAGGGATAGTTCTGAAATAAATGACTAGAACAAAGATTAGAAAAGAATTTGTGGATATCATGCAGATAGATTCTATTTATTTAGCAATTTTTTATTAAGGCTAGTAAAAATACTTGATGTACGCAAGTCCCAGTCTATAGTGGAAATATGATAGTAATATGTAAAATATTTCTGGTATTTTTTTTTAACCTTCTTTACAATCATAAAACTGTACACAAAAAACACTCTCTTAGGAATGAAAAAGAATAAAATAAGATTTTTTGCCAAAAAAAGAATACAACAACATAACACCATTTTGGACCCCACTTAGGGGCATAGGGAGGCAACAAGAGCCCTCCATGCGGCTTCAATGACCTCCCACAAAAGAATACATACAGATATTTTGCTAAAAAAAGAATACATAGAGATATTTTACATAACACCTTTGTATAGGAAAGTGCATATTCAATGTTTTTAGTAAAGAATGTCTCTCCATTTATAGTATCCCATACATGCTGGGACCAGGGTTACCAGGTTTTTTTAAAAATATACCGAACAAGGTTCCCGCTTGGTATCCGGAACCCTGGCTGGGACATTATTACAGCAAGCATATTCTAATAAACTTTTGCAAATTAAAGTAATAAATAACCTAACATATACACGGTGTTAAGTTGGTAGTGGATAATCCGAAGCAGGGAGGTAGAAGACCTCAATACCTATCGATTTGACCCCCATGTATGTTCAGCGATATTGGGTGGTTCAAAAGTTATTAACGTTTTTGTGAAATTTGAATAAAAACCAGATTTCTGACTAAACTACGTAACTGTGGCTAAAATATTTAGATTACGATCATAATTTTTTTTTCTGGAAATATTCCGATAGTGACCCTTACGCAAGGTATTATTGCTATGAGCCAGCACCCGATAGATTTTGTTCAAAAAAAAATTTTTTTTTGAATTTTTTTCCAAGCACAAATTTTATAAAATCTTTCAAAGGCTCTAGACAAAAAAATTCACGGAACATTAGAGGGTCCAAACCCCTGACGTTTTTCAGGAACCCTAAAATGGATTTTCATTTTATATGGACCCCTTGAATGATTTTAGAGTCCCCTATTGATTCAAAGGGACCACATTGAGAACCATTAAGTGAGAACATTTTTCGACATAATTTACCCATGGCGATGGAGCGGCCACAAGGGGTCCATAAGCTAGCCCCTAAGGTCCCCAGCTTAAATCCGATGGACTTTCGTCTTTGGAAGTTCTTATTTAGAGCTATTTTATTAAAAAAAAATATCTTATATTATTGAACAATAACGGGAAATATTGGTTTCAGGCTAAACAAAGGAACCATCAGATTATTCTAAAGTACAACAATTTTAATTATAGGTTTAAGAGTGTATTACAATATTTTTTATCTTTATTTCAATAAATAATTTATTTTATTTAAATATCACATCAAATTATGCATTTAGGTACCTCAAATAATTTAAAAACTGCCTTTTACCACCCATATAACAAAGCTGTGTGTTAATGAAAAAATGTTGAATATTGATACTTGCACAAGTTATGAGAGCGTTTTTGCATGATCCCATTATACCAGCCAATTGAAATTTGTAGGGATGATTCTCCATGAATAGTAGAAGTTTTTAAAATAGTTTGTAGAAAAAAATGTTCCGTGAATTTTTTTGTCTAGAGCCTTTGAAAGATTTTATAAAATTTGTGCTTGGAAAAAAATTCATGAAAAAAAATTTTTTGTGCTATCGGGTACAGACTCATAGAAATAATACCTTGCGTAAGGGTCACTATCGGACTATTTCCAGAAAAAAAATCATGATCGTAATCTAAATAGTTTAGCCACAGTTACGTAGTTTAGTCAGAAATCCGGTTTTTATTCAAATTTCACAAAAACGTTAATAACTTTTGAACCACCCAATATCGCTGAACATACATGGGGGTCAAATCGATAGGTATTGAGGTCTTCTACCTCCCTGCTTCGGATTATCCACTACCAACTTAACACCGTGTATATATTTTAAATATTTTTGTGCATATACATATGAAAAGAGTATTACAATACAATAATTACTTAAGCAAGATGAAACAATTATAATAAAATACGATGCAAGCTACAACACACTTAAAAACTTAACTTAAACTATATTTTTTATAGGAAAACAATAAATTGCACATTTTGCGATTTAAACTATTCACCGAACGTAGACATCATTTCATATTTGTCTTTTCAGAATTTATCCACTTAGCACCAGAACATCTAAACCAATATTCACCCACCCTAATCTGTATATTATCATTTCTCATTTTTTGTCACTCATATTCGTCATTAATGCCATTATATGAAATCTATTGTAAAGACATTCAAATTCAAGGGAAATTAATTTTATTTAACAAAAACGTAGAAAAACATTACAAAAGATAAAATTGTAGTTATTTATTTTCTTTCAATATTTTTTTCTATAACCTCTCCAATAGAGCAGGGGTCTAAGCTGAGTGTAATGAAATAGCCGTTGACGGTACAAATGACAGCTTTTTACATTGTTACCATGGGAAAACTGACCGACCAATACCATTGACGGCCATTTTATTACATTGAGTTCAGCCCCGGAGATCGTGTGACGAGAGGGATTTAATTAATCTATGAACATTTATATCTACCTATATGGTCAGAAATTATTAAGATGAAGATTTCGGTATGTATGTATGCATTGAATTAATCTATTTATTAGAGACATCAACAAAATGCTGAACAACACAAACAAAACAAATCATGAAACAAACAAATAGAATCTCCAGTGTTCCAATAACAGGTATCTCCCATATAGTTGAATTGCAACACAATAATATAATTCAATACATACGGACTAATTAAAATTCAGTAGTTTATTTACGGAAAAATTGTTAATTATCACAAAATTTCCACACTATTACGATATTTTTTTTATACATGTCACTTTGTTTAAAACAGTATTGATAATAAAAAAATATTTGAAGTCGGTAAAACGAATACTGTTTATATCAATTTATTTCTTAGGCATTTTGCAGATAGTTTTAATGTTTTCTATACGTAAATGGGGTTAAATAATATGTAAAAAATGTGAAAGTGAAAATGAATTATCATAATTACCGACTTATTGATTTGAATGTTGAATCATTGGATTGCATTTGACTACATTTAGTGAAAAACAGACGTATGTTAAAAATAACAATAATTAAACACAATAGAATACAAAATGACTTAACGCGTATAATATACTCGGTAATAAAGGGTTTTAGATCTCCATAAACTAAAGGTGTTATCAAACTTAAGCAAATAAACTCCTTCTCCGGGGTAGGTATGGGAGCCAGCGTAAATCTGAAACAAACAGTGCGGATACATTAAGGGTTGATTGGAAGAGATTCTTGGGGTTGAGTTTGCCTTATGGTAAGGCTCATTGTCGAAAGAAAAAGGAAATACAGATTATCCAAAGATGGGAGACCTGACACAGAAAGGTTATTATAAAAATTTATTTTAGCTCACTGAATATTACTACGTTCACAACTGTCATGTACCATCTGCTATCAGCAGTTGCTAATCAACTATCTGTGCCACTCAATTATTTATGTTTTGTGATTGGTTTCTAATATATTCACATAGTAGTTACTGGTTAGTTCCTTGTTGTTTGACTCTGGTACAAGTTTGACATCAAGGTCACCCTGTTTGGAGCCATTCGGTAAAGTAAAATTCATTTTTTTTATTATTCAAAAACAAATTATCATAAAAAACAGGGTCATATTTTTAACTCATTTGTTATTTCACCCACAAAAAACAAAAAGAATGTCGAAAATCACTCATTATTTGATATAGATAGACCAAGATTTCTTACATTCCAAATTAAATGGATTTTTTTTTTTCATATAAATTCAAAGCATTTTATAACGTAAAGTATGAAAAAAATCTTAAGGACAAGAAGAATACTCTAAATCAGGGGTCGGCAACCTTTTAGCTGTGGTGTGCCAAGCCACTCTACCAATATGATTCAGGGTGCCGCCTTAATTCAGAATTTTATACCAAATTAAGAATTTTATACCAAATTTATCTTTGTAGAGTGCCATTCAGAACCCCATCGCCTGGCACGCGTGCCATAGGTTGCCGACGCCTGCTCTAAATATTTATCAAATATTTTCATTACACCCTGCCTTCTGACGACACTTTTCTTATGGTCTGTTTTCCTACAAATACGGTGCTACTATAAACAGCGGTGAGTATGTATATCAGTCTAGAACATTAACAATATTATACCCGTAGTAACAAAAAACTCATATATTTTGAAAGACTGCCGTCTTGTCAGTTGATGGACTGTTCCCTAGGAACCCAGTGCATAACAGTACCAAGGTTTGATCTTAAATTGTAAAGAAACGATGGCTTACCTCAAGGTGACTGTCTCGTCTGAATATGGGAATGATGATGCTCACGAAAGGTTTATAGCCCGGTAACGAGGAACTGTTCACACTGTTTAGTTGACCTCCCACTTCTAGATCGTGGGGGCTTATTATTTCTGTAAAAAACACATGATAACCATAAATCAAATGACTTCAAAATTCATATGCATTCATCTTCAATTTACAAATCAGCGTCAAATTTATATAGTGTGAGCTCAACCCATTGGGATCAGAATTGGTAGCACATACCGACTGTCAAAAATCACAATAACGACGTAAGACATACCGAAGCGCATAGACCTGTGATTTTTTTCATTTTCCTGCATACCACCGACATTTGTGTGTACGTAAAAGTATATCTGACCAATAGCTGAAAGTCAAAACTTCTCATTCATATATTCAGTTTGTTCAGTGTGGAGAAGAAATAAGATCATAACCGTAGTTAAAGTACTTGACAAGTTCTGCTGCCTTTTTTTCTCCATGTTACAATGCTTGCTTATATACATATAAGTATTTTAACAATATAAATGTAAGAAAGTACTGTACTTTATTTAGCTTTGGCCTATTATCGATAGATGGCGTTGATCAAGACTGACAGCTAATGGCGACTGAAAAGAATGTAGTTAAAGTACTTGATTGGGTCGCATTATACAAATGTCAACTGACCGCCATTACTGATTTTTATGTTGCACGTGGGCATTTCTATCCGGTAATTCTTTTGTTATTGCAAATTTTAATTGTTATTATTCTAGATTTGACAAAAATTTATTATTTATTATGTTTATAACTTATTTTTTAAATTATTCATTATTATGTAATAAGTTGAATAAAACTTGAACAAAAAAATATCTCTTGTTCACACCCAAAAATCATACAAATATTCTTAATAATATTATATTCTCCAAAACACCGCCAAATTTCATAAGGATTCTACAGTAAACAACTTCTCTATTACAAAATATAAATGATGAGAACTCATGTAACTCTGTTGAATACTTTTAAATAGGATTTCTGTGCACACTTTGGTCCAAACAAATCAGATTCCAATGGGTTATAACAAGCGAATTTCATAGTCCAGAATTCTCGGCAATTATAAAAAGTGAGCAACTTACCATCTTCTTCTTCATAATCATCATGGTCTAAATCTCCTTCATCGTCACTTTCGGCAACGTGAACTGTGACTTGCGTGGTAGGCGATTTTACCCATTCAAAATATACACCAAACCCTACAACATAATAATATGAAATGTGATTTAAAAGATATTTTAACATCCATTTATTGTGTCTATTCGTATATGCATGCTAGCCTCAACACAGGTTCACACCTAGTGAGGCGGCAAATTTTTCTTTTTTATTTGTATCTGGTGTGTATTATTGTTTTGAACTGTAAGTATGTATGAATTTGATGTGACAATGATTAAATAAATTTTCTTCTTGGTGGAGAATAGTCGCAATAATAAAATTTAAGTTAAAAACTAGAACAAACTAGAAGCCATTTGAATTGTTGAAGGGTTCAGTAATCAACTTTATTTCTGAAGGTCGTAGGTTTAATCTCCGGTGTCAACCATATTTCTCTTTAACAACACAAGATTTGCTTTATATGACAGATGTCCAAAATGTATTAATTGTGTTCATTCTGGAGGCCTTTAAACAATATCTTGGTTTGGGTGCCATTTAAACCCAATCTTCTGAAATCTTCTCACTTTTCTAATAAGGGATATTCTCATATCTCTCATTTTCAGAAGGGTAAAAACCAACTAGCGTACATAAAAATTACACATACAATTCCAGTACAAAGATTAAACAATTTTTAACAAACGTGAAATTTACGTCATCGAGGTTTTAGTGCATTAAAAAAGTAAAATGGCAGACCTATATCAAAGTTGTCAGTGGCAAACTCCCAGAAGAGACATCTACCATCTTGATGGGTGGGGACTCGTACCGTTACCGTTTCACCGTGGCCAACTTGCAGTACACCTCCGCCTCCTGCAGCCCCTCTCACTGCCTGTTTGAATTGGACCAGACCTCCTCTCGTCCACATACTAGGATCTGCTATCACTGAAATTATAATGAACACCATTTAACCAATTCGTTCAAAATATAGAACCAACTAAAATGCAATTATTAATGTGACATTTTTAAGAGGAAATTTTTTTTTAAATTCGAACCACTATGGGTTTACGACCGTCGTCTACTGCTGTTTCGAAGGCTGACTTTTTTCCCCTCTAGTGCTTTCTTCACGTCAACTATTTTAGTTCATTGTGAATAGATTTGCTGTTAGAGGTCGCCCCACAGTCCGATCTCGCGGATGAATTTTAGGATCTTTTGTGGGCTGGTTTCTTTGATTTGAGTTGATCAGAGATATGAGATCCAATTATTTTGGTTCTGGTCATCATCAGTGGTCCGCAGTCACATAGCAGGTGTAGTGGCGTTTCATGTTCATCTAGGCAGAATCTGCATAGATGCATGTCCATCAGTTTCATTGTGCTTAGATATTTATTCAATCTGCAATGTCCAGTCAGTGCTCTGGTTAGAACTCTGATGTTTTCTCTAATTTAAAGCAAGGATTTTCTCTGATCTCTTTTTTCTGAGTTTGTTTAGTGCGAAGGCTGACTTAGTGCGATCATTTTATGTTAACAATATTCGCTATCAAGGTGGGCAAAACATAATAAAAAAGTCGAAAAATCCCATGCTCCCTGCAGGACTCAAACCAGCATCCTTGCCACTTGAAATCAATTTATTGCGCATCTTTTATTGGCAAATACAGGCTTAGTGTAATCACTTTCGCCAGTAATAAAAAAAATCACACACTTGGAATATTTAAGGTGAGAAAGTCATACTAGTGCTTGCAGACAAAAGTTTCCATGCTGACGCTCTGCAACAAAAATAGGAATACCCAAGTGTATATAAAGTGTAAAGTGCAGTACACACTTACCACCATCGTCAGATTGGCTGTCATCTTGATGTTCTAAAGAGCTGTCTTCGGTCTGATCGTTTTCATGCTTATCAATATGTTCACTCAAGTTGTTAGATCTGAAACTATGATCTGTTACTTTTTTATCCTAACATTTTATTATCACAAATTTCCAGCAGATGTCCACAAAAAGAAATAAAATTGAAGGCCTTGGACCAATAAGATGACAAGCCACAAATTATATATTTTTACAGTAGAGCGAAATGAAGATTTCAAAACATTCTATAATTATTATTTTGTGGCGTTTTTTTTATATCCGTGACAAGAAACCAAAAGTTTAAAATATTGTTTATCTTTATTAATGCTAATGAACAAAACATAATTAACATTTAAATTAATTAATAAGCATTTGTTTTTATATCACCACCAGTTTTCTTTTCATCTTATTGAACAAAAATTGGACATCACAATTACGCTATATTTGAGCCGGCCATGGCGTCCATACGGTCTAAATCATTTTTAAGCACAAATGGCATAGCAATTTTCTTCAAAATAAATCAAAAAACATCTGAATAAAATTTGTTTTTAGGTATTTTTTTCATTTTAAAATTATATAGCTCTAAAAAAACACCCTTCATATGTGGGGCACGTGCAGACAGACTATTATACCTTGATCACACATGCCGAGTAAACGGGTGAGACAGTAAAATGTTACTCGGCCGAGAGAGTCATGTTGGCGATTAGCTGTTCACACAGGTTTTGAAAATAGGATAGTCAGTACCACACCAGTAGCGTTCTATTGACGGAATAATTCGGATTGAATGATGCATCGTAAAAAGATTATTATAAAATATAAAACGATTTTCATTTTCGAGCAATGTAATTATATGCTACATCCCGTTTTTGTTTAATTTTGTACTCCAGAAAAAGAAAACTCCATAAACACAAATTTAGTTTATATTTATTTTTCATTTACAAATTAATATGAAAAAATACAATAATATTCCCACTAGGCAAGCAAGGGAATATAGTTGAATGAAATTTAACAAAGTCTCAACGTCCCATTTAATATAAACAGACATGGTGTATTTTATTAAAAAAGGAATTGATATGAAAAAGCATGGGCGGCGGATTGACAACATCCATGTGACGGAGTGGCGAGACAGTGAGTGTACAGACCTGCTGAGCAAGCGAGGCAGTAAAGGGGTGCGGAAGGGCAGCGG
Source organism: Mystacides longicornis (assembly GCA_963576905.1). NCBI lineage: Eukaryota > Metazoa > Arthropoda > Insecta > Trichoptera > Leptoceridae > Mystacides > Mystacides longicornis. Next base: position 18,720,086 of record OY756437.1, read on the forward strand.
GAGGGTTAGTACTCGGCCGAGCAACGGGAGGCGAGCCACTGTCTCGCCGCTTTGCTCGGCCTTAAGGTTTAGACGCAGCGAGTACTCGGCTGAGTGCACTGTCTCGCCCGTTTACTCGGTACGTGTAATCAAGGCATTAGAGAGAATGGGGGAAACTGACATACGAAATATCTTACTCTTTTTCATAATTGATGGCAAGTTCATTGTGTATTATTTCCTTATCGTTCAACTGGCTCTCCGTCTGAATTTCTTTATTAGAATCCGTTTGGTTTTCCAGGGCCTGCCTATTTAAGCTCAGCTGCTGAATATACTGATGGTAGTGTTGATCTTGTAATTGTCGCACTAGAACTGCTTGCTGATCGGGATTACTGGGAAACTGTTGTTTGGCATACACCAAAAACTGCTCATAGGTTTGTGCGTTTAAAGCTTCTTTGATTCGCCTCCTGCAAAAAGATAAAAAATCATTGGTTAATATCAATTGATTAACACTTAAAAGGTATGACTGAAGGTCTAAGGATCTTCAATGGCATTTAAAAGATAAATGTTAAATATGTAATGAATTTATCATTATACATATTGGAATTCAATATTCATGGTAAAAACAGGACAATGTTTGTTGGGAAAGCTAGTCATGAATAAATCTATATATTAATACGTGAAGGAAAAGCTTTATGATCAACTTTAACGAAAATTGCGTGGACGGAGGAGTATGAAATTTCCCACACTTTTAGTTTATATAGAGGAGTGGCGAATGCTAATATTCTTTTAAAATTATGCATAAAAAATAGACTAATTAAATAAAAATAAATATTACAAACACTACTGCATTGTTATGTATTTGTTACTCACACACACTTCGATGTATTTGACATTAACACAGAAGCATATTTTCTTTTTTTATCTCTGGTCAAATTGAGGATACCGAATATGTAACAACTAATGACTCTAACAATTCATTACTGATGTTCGATTTTTAAATGGAACAAACCACTACGGGCTTACGACCGTTCTCTAGTGTTATTTCGAAGGCTGGCTTAGTGTGATCACTTTACGTTAACAATGTTTAAGTCTTCGAAACCCCTAATCATTAGAATTCTCGACATGTTCAACATGTCGAAAAAGATAAAAGTTGTAAATTATTGAGAACAAGAGAGCAACCAAATTTAAAGACTGCGGTCATGTATTTGGCGCCAGAATATGAATATATCCATTTTTGTTGATGTCTCATCTTTATTGCCTACATATTGGCTTTGTTGGAGCACAACGTTCTAATTATGTCTAGATTCTTGTGACCATTTTTCAGGACTAGATCTTAATGAATATTCGTTAAGATCTAGTCCTGAAATATTAATAATGTTCAAACATATAATTTAAACGAGTTATGGTCGAATTTAGAGCACTGGTTGATCACTTGTATTACAAAAATGATTGACTAAAACTCATTCAAAGAAACTAGTATTGTTAAGATTCTTACACTTGCTCTTCTTCATTTGCCTTCTGTTGTCTGATTCTCCTTTGTTCCTCCTCCGCTTGGTTGTCCACTAACTCTTCCTTCTCCAACTCATTCTTTTTTCTACAAAATAAGTTTTAGTGGTTTAAAACCATGTTCGCAATATATCAAAGTTAGACAATAGGTACAACCATTTATTTGTGTTTTAATTATAATGGATGGTGGTCTCAAAGAATCTACCCTTTATCAGCTTTCTAAAAAAACCAGTTTGAAGCCCTTCGGTTGGATGATTTTTAAGTCTTTTAATGACAAAGAAAGATTTTTGTTTTTCATAGATTGGTAAAGATAAAAATCTAGCAGCCTAGTTGTTGAAAAAAGATTTTTTTACTTTTGGATTCAATTATTTTCTTAAAAAGCTACAATCGAACAAAAACAAATATACTCACTCTAACTTGTCTATGCTATCCTTCCTATTAGCTTCCACGTACGTTTTGAACAATGGACATAACCTAAAACACAAAAATAATACTTTATCTTTGGGAGGTCGTGGGTTAGATCCCAGGTGCCGGCCGTCTTCCCTTTTCACGACACAAGCTTTAAGTAGCTTATTGTGAAAGAACCAAAGAGTGTATTTGTGAGCATAGATTCATTTAAAAAAAAAACGAAAAAAAAATTCATAAACTTTTTTGGTAATACCTAATGTAGAAATAAATGTTATTAAAATTTCATAGCATAGTAGGCATTTAAATTTGCTGAATAATGTGACATTAAAATATAACCACCAACAGTAATAGACGGTGAAACCATCATAAAAATTGAAGAATTGAATAAAAATGAAATGTAAAATATAATCGGGTTCCTTTATCTTTAAACGCAATGACACAAAATAAAGTAGTTAAAATATTACGGTATCGTAAACTTTAAAATATGTGGTGTTATTCTTAAGGCAGTATGTTTAGACTATCGTTTCTACAGTAGCACAATTTTATAGACAAATAGAAGGCCTCATGTATCTGAGTTCGGCCATAGCAAAATAAAACATAAGACCAGATAGAAATTTGAAAAAAGAATATACACTCGAATTCAAATCACTGAGTGTCAAACGGAGATGACCTAGCATGGACAGAAGTCTATATCAACGGGCAATGGGCTAACGTGACCAAAATCACCCTCTTCAAAACAAATATTACATAGTTACATGGTAACATAAAGGTGTGTACATTCATCAAAATTGGACATTTCTGAGAAATAGATGCTGCATAGCATCCTAGAACCTATGTGTGATGGTGAATCCTTGACAATGCAGTATAACGAACACCAAATGTCGATTTTGTCAAAATTACAATTAGAAATTATTGTGAACCTTGTGGGATTATTGCCATTTTTGTTATTTTATTATGTTTTGACGAACCTAATTGGTGATTATTACTCTTTTCTTTTTATGTGACGCGCCCTTGAGGTGGAGATTTTTTTTTATTATTAATTAGGCATTCCATTTCACTAAACGGCGCCATAAAAGTTGTCCAAGTATTATTATTATAAAATACCCCACTTAAGGGCATAGGGAGGCAACAAGAGCTCTCCATTGCGCTCGATCTTGCGCAACGTTAATGACCTCCTCCCATACCATGTCCAGAGTCCTCAGCTCTGCTTCGAAGGAGCGGAACACAGTATGAGAGGGTCTTCCTCGGTTAATTTATACCTATTTAAAAACAGTTTATGGGTGACCAATACTCTTTTTTATGCATAGGTAATATATCTTCTTCTTCTTCTTTGTAATGCGGTAGGTAATACAGTAGGCGCCGGATATTGTGATCACGTTTGTCCAAGTGTGTTTTGATTCTATTAACCGGCGAGTCTAATAAGCGGCGGCCATATAGAATATACGTACTTAGTACATACCTACATATATTTCACACAAACATAGGTACCTACTCATTATAAAACTAAGAAAGGTTTTTATGTCAAAAAAATCGTGACAAAAGAGAGTTTGTCCCCATGTTTCGGATAGTTTTCGGAAATATGTGACTTCATTCAAGCATTTGTGTAAAAAATATACCTACTAAAATCACTAGCAAGTGTTTTACGCCTTAACATCTGGGAGATTTGCTGTTTCCAAAAACTAAAATGTCATAGCGCACGTTAATAGTGCTCACCATTATTCGGTCTTTTATCTTTTTGCATGTTCCAGGGTTCCAATTTTCTATCACCATACAATAAACAAACACTCGCACAGTTGGAAACAATTCAAAACTGACCTTGGCTGAGCTATAAATCTTTTCTAATGCGCAATTTGTCTTTTGAGACGAAATTGAAAAAAAAAATACAAAAACGTGCACGTCAGTGGCTAAAATATAAGAAAGTGTTCTAAATTTTTGGAACAATTGATTCTATTGACCGAAAATGCGATTCTATTATCCGATAGAAATTGTATGAAATTCTTCATTTTGAATCGGGACTTGGACTTTTGATTCTATAAAGCGGCTGATTCTATTAACCAGTGATCACAATAACCGGCGCCTACTGTATATCAAAGTAGGCAGATTACTTAGAATTCCGTAATTGGCATCCACCATTAATACCAGCTATGGAATATTACATAGTTAAATTAGAAAGTAATTTACCTATCTAACATGTGGATGAATCCCGCCATTGCCTGTGCTTGAGACATGCTACCCAGCTCTATCCATGCAGCACGCCGATCCCTTCCAATGACATCCAACACTCCTAGCGGAGGAGCTGTCTTCTCATTGAAAGGTCCGTGCATGGCTTGCTGTGTGTACGCTATTAAATTTAACTTATCTTCATAACTTAGATGTAATGCTTTGCCTTCCTTATCTGAAATAAAAGCATATAAGCACCCATTTAGAAAACACTGAAGTCATACAAAGTGTTTGTGAATCCGCGACTTTTTTATTATTACTTTTATTCAACATTTTTGTTTTACAGCGTACTAGTATTTTATACCAATTTTTAGTTTTAAATTTCTTCTTCAAAATAAAATTCAACATTTTAATGTACATATCTATAACAAAGCATAATTTCAATAATATTACGATCCATCTGCATAACAAAATAGCATCAGACTACTGCACTGTTGTGTACCATGACAAAGATATGGGGTTTCTTGCAGGCATGAGAGATTGTCATAAACACTATCCAAATTTCAGATAAGTTATCTTTTCGATTCTAACCACCTGGTTGATGCGAACATGAAGAAGACATTCGGTCTTCAAAAAACGATTAGCTTAGTAAAAAAAAAAATTGTAGAAAAAACTAAATATTTTATGTTACTTATTTTAACTATCCAAATTTCAGATAAGTTATCTTTTCGATTCTAACCACCTGGTTGATGCGAACATGAAGAAGACATTCGGTCTTCAAAAAACGATTAGCTTAGTAAAAAAAAAATTGTAGAAAAAACTAAATATTTTATGTTACTTATTTTAACTATCCAAATTTTAGATAAGTTATCCTTTCGATTCTAACCAGCTGGTTGATGCGAACATGAAGAAGACATTCGGTCTTCAAAAAACGATTAGCTTAGTAAAAAAAAAATTGTAGAAAAAACTAAATATTTTATGTTACTTATTTTAACTATCCAAATTTTTGCAAAAATCTCATTTTTCCTATGCTGCGAATTGATTGTTGTGATGTATATCATGAAATTTAGTGTAGATAATTCAAATATTTATCAAGATATTTAAAAAATGTACCTCAAGCAGAGTTTCGGAGCCCTGCATGTGCTCAGTGTTAAGGATAATTGCTTTCAAGACGACTAACAAATTAAAGGGCTACTGAAAAAATAGCTTGGCAGAACCAACACCACCTATACAATAAGGTGGTCTACAGTCACACCCGAAGGCCCAGGCCGCCGGCGCTGTGCGACTTTTTCTCTATGAGCCTAGTACAAGTACTTGTTCAGTATTAGCTATGCACCATACTATGAAAGATATAGCGACTGCTGTCATGTATTTGGCGCCAGGATATGACTATATCCATTTTTGTTAATGTCTCATCTTTATTGCCTATTGGCTTTGTTGGCGCACAACGTTCTAATTATGTCTAGATTCTTGTGACCTCTTTTTCAGGACTAGATTAGGAGTTTTGGAGACAAACATTACCACCTAATGGCGAACGTTGTTAAAGTAAAGTGATCACACTAAGCCAGCCTTCGAAATAACAGTAGAAGACGGTCGTAAGCACGTAGTGGTGTGTTCCATTTAAAAATCGAACATCAGTAATGAATTGTTAGTCATTACATATTCAATTACTATCCGCTAAAAATAAAAATATTTTCAAGAATGTGTACACTTTGACGATTCCAAGCGCTCCAAAGAAGCCAAGAGACAAGAGTTAATAAATAAATAGGTATGTTTACTATCATAAAAACAAATAAAATTGTGTTTCAATCCTTTCTGTGAATATGAGAGGTGATATATTTATATAAAGGTACACTTGAATTTTTGCGTCGTGAACATTTCTATTCGAATTATCCACAACTGTCATTTCTTATGACGTTTAGCGTTTCCATAGATTTTTTATTGTATTAGTGTTCAATTTTATGTTAGCGTTAGCAAGCTTTGTATTATTTTATATAATTGGGTTAGGTTAGGTTAGTTTATAATTATAAGGGGGGTTTGGGGGGCGGAGCCCCCCATACCTTATCACGTTTTCCCCCGAATTTATTCAAAGTAATACAATATTATATTAAAAATGCCTTTATATAAAAATACATGGAAACGCGAAACGTCATAAGAAATGACAGTTGTGGATAATTCGAATAGAAATGTTCACGACGCTAAAACTCATTTTTACCTATATAAATATTTTAGTGTGAATGGGGCGATTATATCTGTCTTATCTAACAATGATTCTCTAAATTATGAAAAATCCTACCAGATACCTACTGTAAAATATTATGATGCAAGAGAAGATAAATTATGTTAGAAAAGTAATACGTTTTTTTCACATTATGCATGGGAAAAGTTTATTTGTATGTATAAAATAACTGTATTGAATTTATAACAAGGAAAATCAAGGTTTCTGTAATGTTGTGAAAACTCCACATCAAACACAAACGTCAAAACAGGCAGAAAGACATTAAACCGATATTATAATATAAAAAAACCTGTGTAACTTCAAATGTTATATTTCCTCCTAATTCAGGTAATGTAAAAATACTTTGTTCTTTAAACAAACTGCATTCGTAGGCGAAAACGACATTATAAAATGTATAAAGATTACCTTTATAAAAACTCAATCCAAGTCTATACACTTCTTTAAGGGTAAGTCCCCATTTTTTATGTTCGCTATCCAAAATTCCTTGATCAGTTTCAAGAGATAACTTTTCTAATTTAATTTTAACATTGGCTCCACCGCCGACAGCCATTTTCGCCGATAGTTGAATTTAAGCAAATTGAAGGAAATTCAATTCAGGCGACGTCAAATAGAAACGTCAACAAAACAATTTCCCACGGTAGTGAAACTTCCATACAAACCATAGACAATATATTTGACAGATAAGTTTGACACCTCATGGTCCTTGAGCCAGAACTTTTTTTTCGGAAATTATTGGAACTACAGCCGCGCAGCCGCATGACTGCTGTTATTGAGTTGCTAAGTAGTTGTTGATTGTTGCTAAGAAACTGTTGATTGGGTTACTAAGAAGTTGTTGGTTGTGTTGCAAAGAAGTTGTTGATTTAGTTGCGCGATTTTATATTTTTTTCACCATGTGTCAGTTTCTTTATATTTCGAAGCTTGATATGATAAGTTTTGTGATTTCATTTTAAGTAAATATATTATTTGTATCGTTGTATGATATTTGGACGCTTTATTCCCTGTTTTCATTCATGTGTTGCGATATAGGTCGCATTGTTTTATTTTCATCAGTGCAGCGATGTTTGAACGATCTGTCTCGTAATTTAATGCAAAATCTGTGGTTAAATATTGGAATATCTGAGTGATGAACAAACCTCAAGAAATAGGAGGTTTTGTGATAATTTTCTTTAAGTCTTCACTCGTAATATAAATTTTATTTTTAAAAAAATATTATGTCAAAGCATTAAGTATAAAAAACAAATAAGGAAGTGCCTCTAGAGCCGTAGCCGGATCCCGTACCCGCGTCCGTAGATTTGTGTGTTGCCATATTATTTCAATTCATACTATGGTAACACTCAAATGACAGTTAATGTCAAAGCGTGAATTGGCGCGAATTTCGTATTAGTACCAAAGGACAGTTTGAATTTTCGTGCGAATCTCATTGGGGATACAGGGAATCCTGTATCCCCAATGAGTATCCTGATCCGGGATTAGTATCCGGAAATAATAATTAAAAATCTATATTATTCAAAATTTGAATTTTTATTTGCATGTCTTTACATAAAGCTTAGTCTTTTTTTACTAATTTTTAATTTTATTTCTTTGTGACTTTTTAATATTTTTTTTAGTGATATTTTTTTGAATACGTGAAATGAATTTGTGTTTAAAGCCGAAAGCCGTTTATATTATGTAAAATAAAAAAATATCAAAAATATGGCGGATTACATAATTCTAGGAATCCCAAATTTATGTCTCAATACTTGGCAATTTTGCATGGTTGATAGTGAAGTGTTAATATTAATCAATTATTCAAAAATGAAAGTTGGTGATACAAAGATTTCCCAAATGTTTTGGCTGATAAATATAATAGACGCAAGGAGTATTGAAAATCAAATAAAAAGGCATCATACAGAAAAAGATGCTAAGGAGTCTTTAAAATACTATTATGCAACATTAAGTTGTATAAGAGGTGGCAAGAAATACCACTCAAAAAGTGAAAACTCCACAAGAAATATTTTTTCACAGATTGTCCCGTTTCCATCCACCTTCATAGTAAAAATGTGGACAATTCTTTACTGTGACAACTGTAATAACCATGCATCCTTGCAAGCTTATTTTAATGCATTGTGGCAGCAGCTACTTAAATTGCCTCCACGTATTGAATAAGAAGCCTCATCTTCATCGGTCCCTCAATTCTGAGGATCATCGTATCAGCCCGCGAACTCAATAATTACCAAATATTTTTTTACGTTTTAACTTCTAAAATGTTATATTGTGGCAACCATACTTCTAAAAAATAAAAACATCTACATTAATAAGTATTCTATTGTTACTATTGCTGATATTTGTAATTTTGTTATACAATTACATTATTGTTCAACAATATTAATAATCAAATCCGTGCTCAGCGACAATTTAATATCATCTGTCAATGTCAATCGTCGGCTAAACAAGTGTCAATTTTTAGTTGTCTATGATAAAATATTGTCTATGGAGATCTACGGACGCCGTACCAAATTTTTGATGTTTCCGTCTACGGCTCTAGAGGCACTTCCAACAAATAAATTTAATTTATTTTATTGGATTGTTTTATTAATGCATTATAACATCTCAAATCTTAATTCCTTTTCATAAAATATATAGTGTAAAATATTCATCAACACACTGACATAATATTCAATTTTGTCCATAACTTATGAATATTTATAGTTTCTTAAAGTGACTTATCCTATTTCTAAAATGGATGTATATTTGTTTTAATTTAACATTTTAATCTTGAATGTGTAAAAAAAAGTTTAAAATGTTACGTTAAAATAAAAAGATATTTGCTGATGAAATAGAGTAGGTCATTTTTGAAACTATTTATATTCATAAGTTAAGGATAAAATTGAATATATTGAGGGGTATAAGATTTGAAAGCGCGCATGCGCGTAATTTTAGTACGATGAACAAAATATGGCGTTGTAATCCCAGTCTACAAAAAAACGCTCGAGTTGCCACTCTATTTTAAGTAGTATTATTATACTCTATGCAATTTCCATTAATTGCCATAGTAAAAATTATCACATAATTCTTCTTCTTCCTCTTTGTTTAGGCCTGCTGGCTTGTTGTTCCCAACACCACCTATATAAGAAGTCCTTAGTGCTGGCGGCCATTTTTGGCCTCTCGCGTCACGGCTGCCTGCGTGTAGACAGATATCATAGCGTACAGGTAAGTACATACAGATATAGAAGAGTGAATGCTGGGCCTCCCGCTGTGACGTAGCGCTAAGGCCTTCTTATATAGGTGGTGTTGGTTGTTCCTGCTGTATCGACAACACAAAACAGCATTCTATATTACAAGTTATCGAGGAAGGCCACGCTGAAAATACTATTTATTTGTATTTTTAGTGTGGCCTTGTGATGATTGTTTCAGTTGTTCTCTTGGAAAGCTGACTAACAATATCATCGATTTTCCGTGTTTCGACAAATATTCATCTCACTAGTACTAAGGAGATTGTTTGATCAATCATTACCACTATCATTACGTTTACATTTGAGTATGTAAATAGGTATAACAAAATCCACACACATGTCCTTTAATGGACTATATAGGTTATCGCCATCGCAGATATAGCCACGGCATGCATAATCCAACTCCACATAGGTAGTGTTGGCCATAACATGATGTACCTAATAGCAAATAATATTTTTTGATTTGTTTTTATTTAATTTAAAGACTTTCACCCGAGATCGAGTGATTTTGAAATATTATTTTGATATATTTTAGGTATTTCATATTTCTCAAAATTTTCCGTTTTCCATAGAAATGTGAACTCGAGTCAATAATTTGACAGGAGTGGGTAAGTTTGACATCCACGGCATAAGAATTTAAGAAATTGTGAGGAGTTGAAAAATAATTATTTCATATAGATATCTTGTAAAATCAACCATGTAATTGATGTGTAGTAAAAGTCTGCTTCAATTTTCAACTAACAGTTTAACCGCGTTTTTGTTTTAACGCAAACTTTGTAGTCTAGTACCGTCTGCTTTACGGGAGTGTTGTTTGAAGTATGGTATGGACTCTGAGGTTACATTTATTAGCGGCGATAAATATTTCATATTTCATGAAATAGATCATGGAATATGATAAAATCACACCTGACAGGGATAATGATTTTGATAAACTCATTTCAAACATCGATGATGTCGATTTGAATGAGATTTTGGAAAATGTTTCTCCTGTAAGAGAACCAAGCTTAGATAAAATCTCACCGGAGAGAGATTTTGAGTTTGAGAAATCATCGCCTGAGAGAGACTCAAATCTCGATAAAGTTTCTCTTGATGGTAGCATAGACTTAAACAGACCGCCTTTTGAGAAAGAATTGAGCTTGGAAAAAATAACTCCCGATAGAGAAGTTTCTCCAGTAAGAGATCTGGAGTTGGAAAGGATAACACCGGATAAAGAAGTTTCTCCTGTGAGAGATTTAGAGTTGGAAAAGATTACTCCAGATAGGGACATAATATCTCCAGTAAGAGATTTGGAGTTGGAAAAAATAACTCCTGATAGGGACATAATTTCTCCTGTGAGAGATTTGGAGTTGGAAAAAATTACTCCAGATAGAGAAGTTTCTCCAATAAGAGATTTGGAGTTAGAAAAGATTACTCCCGATAGGGAAGTTTCTCCAGTAAGAGATGTAGAATTGGAAAAGATCACTCCGGATAAGGAAATTTCTCCAGTAAGAGATTTGGAGTTGGAAAATATATCGCCAGAAAGAGATCTTGATTTAGGTGATAGAGTAAATCATATGAAGAAAGAAAAAGAAATGGAAAAGATCACTCCAAATATGGAAAAATCTGATACAATTAGTGAAACAAATACGAACTTAGAATCTACACCAAATAAAAGTATGGAGGATAAAGAGAAACTTGATGAAACGTGTCACATTGACCAAGGGGAATTGACAGCAGGGTTTGAAGTCATTGATTCTTATAAAGCCGACGATGAAACCAAAAAGACAGACAGGAAACATAAGAGAAGTGGGGAAACTGAAAAGTCTTCAAAAGATAATTCTAATAAGAAAGACCATAAGAAAATTGAATTTTCTATCAATAAAAGTAAAACCTCTAAAAGATTGAGTCCATTGAGTAGGCCCAATGATGGGGGGAAAAGACTCAAGAAAAGTGTACACCACGACCCTCTGGCAGAAACAATCAAACATCAAATAGAGTTTCAGAAAAGGCGAGATCCTGAGAAAAGCAGAAGGGATATTGAGAAGAATAAATTTTCTTTAACATCCCAGAGTATACTAAAGAAAATGGAGTCTGGCTTGGTGCCTCCCGGTATGGAATCTGAAGAGTTTGGTCGTTCCGAATCATTGCTTTACCGGAATAGAACAAAACCTGAAAGAAAGAAAAATTTTACGCCTCCTCCACCTAAAATAGGAGAGAGGTACAAAAGAAAAGATTACAAACACAATCCTAATGAGAGAAAGTCACCATTTGGGGACAGAAAGTCACCAATTATGTACAAGTTAGCCGAGTACAAAGAGGCTAAAGAAAAAGCAGTAGATATCGGCAACAGACCTTTTTACGAAATGGCAGCCAACTATAAATCGCCACCGAAAAAATCACCGTCAAGAAAATCACCGCCAAGAAGATCACCACCAAGAAGATCAAGATCGCCACTTAGAAGAGGGTCCCCTAAAAGACGCTCTCCCAGAAGATGTTCCAAATCTCCTATGAGGCATATCCCACACTCTATGTCACCTCGTAGACGTTCCAGATCTCCGTACAATCACCGGGATAGGAGGAGGGAAACTTCGGCTAGCAAAAGAAGTAGATCGCAGGAAAGATTTCTGAAAGCCCTCGTCCAATGTTCTGGGATATTGACTGAACAAAATGCACCCAATAATCCTCTACCGCCGCCTGAAATTCATCACAATTTCCCAAATGTCCCACCACCCTTTGAGCCACCCCACTATCCGCCTTTCCCGGGACCAGGAATGTTTGAGCCTGGTATGCACCCTGATATGCCTCTACCCCCGATGATGATGCCACATCATCCATTTGAGCCTCACATGCTCCCTCCTAATATGCATCCCCCCAATATGCTGCCTCCCAACATGCACTCTCCCAACATGCACCCTCCCAATATGCTGCCTCCCAATATGCATCCTCCAAATATGCTACCTCCCAATATTCCTCCAGGAATGGAGTTGCCACCACCCTTTCCTCAACCACAAGAACCTGTTGATCAACAAATTATCGAATTGGTAAGTTGTTTTATTTTTGTAATAGAATTATAAAGGTCCTACAGAGCAGACAATGTTTTTGGTATATCATAACATACTCCCTTTGTAACCCCACTTAGGGGCAAATGTAAAGCAACAAGGTCCCTCCACTGTACTAAATCTTTTTAGGCTTTAATTTTTTAAAGCCAAATTTTTTAATAACCAAAAAAATAACGATCCCTTGTGACGTATCTGACAAGAGAGGAAGACTTTGTATGGGAAAACAACGTTGATGTTTTTCTATTTTCCTCGCAATTTTTCATTATTTTTGCTTCATTGGTCTTTATCTTTCTGCTGTTCCTTTCCATCTTGTTGTTTTGATGATTGTTGGAAGCAAGATGGCTAATGTGGTGTTCAGACGGGGCGATATAAGGCCAGACGATATCGCTTGCATAAAAAAAAATATCGTTCGGTCGCCCATTGATCGTCTGATGTCATACGAGTCCACCGACATACATTCAATCTGTCAGGTGCGCTGATTGTTTTAAAAATGGCGGACGTCGAGGTAGAAGTCGCGGAGTAATTGGAGTTAGTTGAAAATATTGTTTTAGACGATATAAAAAGACTCCTAATTGAGGAAAAATAAAAAAAAAACGCAGATATTGGGTGCGGAATTGGATTCTAAGGAGAAATAAATTTAGTGCAGTGCTGTCAACTGTCAAGAAACAGAACATACGGACGCCGCGCATATCTGCGCATGCGTGAATCTTTCCACCAGATACAAAAGTTGAAAGGCGTTCAACTTGAGGCGATATCGCTTTCAATCATTTTTATCGTTTCAGATTTATCGCCAATCTGTTCACACGGTTCAATTAGCTGGCGATATTTTGGTGTCCTGGCGACATTCGCCCCGTCTGAACACCGCATAAGAAACAATTGAATAGACGTCTCTTCACCTTCGTACGTCACAAACAAAACAGTGACAATAAATTTTGAAAATGTGTACAATAAATCAATGGTTAAAACATGTAGGAGAAGCACAATAGCCCACTATAGGCCTAAATGCATAATATCCCGAAGAGAAAGCAAAAATAATATAATCAAATTTAAATAAAAAACTTTTTAACTCTTCTAACTAAGGGCCGGTCTTTTAAACGAGCATTAAACAGCCCAATAAGTTTTTTTGGAGGATTAACTCACTAATGCCCCATTAGAGAAAAAAATGGATCTTTCAACTGTCAAATAGCGGCTATTGGGGCTTTAAACCCCTTGATGAACGATTAAAGTTAGTGGGCCGTTCCACCTCCCAATAGCGCACTAAGGGACAATTAAGAACTGTCAAAATGGTTGTTTCATTTTGTCAATTTTACTTACTTTACTTTTCGTATGGCTTTTCCGGAAATAATCTTGACCCGTAGAGGGTTGCGTCCCGTCCTCTTCTACACTCTTGGGTCCAGCGCCATCAGCCAGTCCACTGCCTCCGGAGTAGCCTCGTGGATGTTTTTGAGATGACAGTCTTGCACAATGTGTCTTACTCTCTGCATAGCCCCGCACTCACAATCAGGGTCAGCCCTTGTTCCCCATTTCCAGAGCAGGTAGTTGTGAATTTTGTCTGTTTGGTACCGTATTTCAGAATTGTTGATGATTTTTATTATGAGAGAGCCCATTTTTTTTCGACCAATTTATAAATCGGATTACAATGCTTTCTATAAAGCATCAAAATAGGAACTATGCGATACTAAAATATCTTCTATTTTATAAAAATATCTCACTTTGGTAGTAATGCTAAGTGAAATGTCAAAATCACAAGATGACGCACGTAGTACATAATATTATTATAAATAACAGAAATAAAATAAAACATTATTTTGACTTGACAGTTGCAGTAAAACAAACACACAAGACCTTGTCTGTCATCTCTTTCTAACACATGGTGTTTACCGCGCGTCTCGCTCTCACGCATATATACGTGTGTAAAGTGTGACGTCATTTGACAGCTTTGCGCTCCACTCTTCCATACACTTTGTATGGAATCAGTTCTAGAAAAAAAAATTGTTTCTTAGAGAAACAAAAAAAAATAGGATTATTGCTAATCATTGTACCTACTGAAAACAAACAGGGGCAAAAAAAACATCTTAAAAACATTGTTTATGGTTAAGCAAATTTAACAAAAAACCCAATTTCATTAGTATGGGATTTGAAATGTTAGATAGCTTTGTGGAGCGCAGCTGTAGATGTCTCTATACATTGATTTTACACCCATATAGAGTGAAGATAGCAATAAGTTCAATATTGCCAGTCGCAAAAAAAAACAAGATAACTATCAATTAACTAATGGTCCATTAAGTTTCTTATAAAAGACCCGTTTTGAGTTGGTGGAGCCTTTAAAGTTATATGTTAGCTAACTATTGGGCTGTTTAATGCTCGTTTAAAAGACCGGCCCTAAATTTCTTATGAAAGACCCGTTTTGAGTAAGTGGAGCCTTTAAAGTTATTTGTCAGTTAACTATTGTGCTGTTTAATGCTCGTTTAAAAGACCGGCCCTTAGTACAATGAGGATGAAGGCACAAACAATTTAATTGAACTTTAGTTCAGAAAATACCTATTTGGATGTGTTTATTTTTTTATTTTATTTTCAGAACCTGATCAATAAACCTCAACAAAGAAGCAAGAAAAATATTGAAATAGATCATTTTGATGTCTTGGGGAAATTGGATGTGTCTGAAAGAATTAATGAGGAAGATAGTAAGCTACCAACATTTTGTTATCTTTTTTTTACCTGTCACTCCCTTGAGGGGTAGGACTTACTATCCACGCACACTTCCTTCGCTTCTTCCACCGATAACATCTTTGTGTAGAAAATCATTAACATATTATTTATTTTCTTTTTTTTTAGTAAAAGTTTACATGGACCCGAATATTATTAAACAGCGTGCCGAAAATAGTAAGTACCTAATATTTTTATTATTTGTAACAAAATTAATTTTTAAACAAAATCCATTCAAATATACATGAAAATGGGAGAATTGAGAAAGTTTAAACCATTTGACTTGACCATATTCATATTGACCTCATGAATTATTTAACAATTGCGGGTATTTATCACTGAAGTTGTTCATTTGCCAATTACGTGTATTAGAAGAGTTTTTTGACAGTACATATGGTTGGGATGCCATAATGTCTGAAAGGTTTTGAATTTCATAGAATTTTCTTTAGTTCAAAATGCTTGGCACTACTAGTTACTTTTTTGTATAAAGCCACCTAGATCTAAGAATATTAATAAGTTTGTATTTCATCTGTCATTAGAAGAAATCTGAAAGGACGTTATTAGCATTTGGCTACCTCATGAATGTTGCATAGGCATGTCGTAGACATTTATACCAAACGCACAAAGACCCAGAGCTTGAAAATAGAGTATGTTTTCCTAATGGTAGATATGGTCACCAAGGAAATAATAACCAGAAAGAACTGTCATCACCTACTAATAAGTTGTTGTTTCCATGGTGTCCAGTACCAACGATTAGGAAAATATACTCTATTTTCAAGCTCTGGGTCTTTGTTCGTTTGGTATAAATGCACCTTAACGCATTCCGTATAGTGTTGTCCTTATTCTTAACCACACAGTAACAATGAGTTATAATTCCCTATAATAAATAAATAAAGCTTTATTGTGTAATAAAAAACATTTTTTATAAAAACATTTAAAGATTCAAAGGGCGGACTTATCCCGAAGGATCTCTTCCAGCCAACCCAAAGTGTTGTCCTTACTTTTAAGTATGGTACACACATTATCAGACTGTCCGTTGTGTTATCCCACACGACCATACCGGTGAATAATTTATCTAATGCACGTATTTGGCAATAAAACCTACATGAACATCAATTTTAATAATTCAGTGTGACATCTTTTTTGGACCAACTGTATTGACGAGAATATTTTCATTTGTTATCGCACAATTCAATCTCGGTTTTAAGACCGTTTGAATTAATTTTTACCTAAATAGGTTGCTACGAAATACAAAAACGTGTTGTTTATCTTGATAAATTATTATATCGACGTACTTGTGAAGGTGTTTACGTCATTTTATTATTTTTTTTCAAGTTTTTGTAAGCAATTTATTTGTAAAGCATTTGATGTGTTCATTGCAGTAAAAAAGAAGTGCGATATGTCGTGGTGGAAGTTACAAACTCTACGTTATCCAAATAAGTTATACTTTACTCCCAAAAATGTGCTGCCGCCGTGTATTGGTCGCTCCAAGAAACCATCACCTCTGAATCGTCATCCTGAACCATGTTTCGATTTCACCAGCGAGAAAATGGATATTGGAGAACAAGTCTTATCGAAAGTCATTTCCACTCTTAATTTAGAGAATAAAATTCAAATAAAGGCGTACAATCCACAGTACGGAAATCCTAAATTAAAAGATGTGTCTATCCAGACGGTCGGTTTAGAATGCGATTCGTGCTTTAGCAAAAAGTTGACGGAGACTAGAAGCATAGGTGTGAACACTACAATCCTTCACAAACCGTCCGTGCAAACACAAGTTGAGGAGAGTGAGCTGGCCACTTCAAGAAGTCTCTTTGCGTACAACAAACCCTCATCGGAATCTAAAGAAGAGATCGTTTCCCTGACGCACATGACACCAGCGCAAATATTGATAGCTGAACTCTCAGCGAAAGCAAAGAGCTATCACGGTTCAAGCAATCAAAATCCATACCAAAAGTACGCAGATAATTCTGAAAGTTATCAAGGATCAACCAATCAAATGTCCTACCAGAAGTACGCGGACAACTCGGAAAGCTATCAAGGTTCCAGCAATCAGATGTCCTACCAGATGTACGGAGATACGTCGGAAGGTTCTACCGGAGATTGGAGAGAGGGACAGGATCAAGATATTCACCATCAGTCTGGGATGACACGATACGGAGGGTCTATCGATTACCATCCTCGGAGGTCGCAGATGGCTAAAAAATTTGAAACTTTCAAAAGAAGGTTGAACTAGTTATAAAATTGTAAAATTATTTTCTGTTATGCATTTCATATTTTTAGCTTTATATACTTTCAAGATAGTTTCATTGTACATTGATAGTATTACCAAATTCTTATGTTTTGGTACCTATATTGTGATGAGTTCCTTTTTTAATCAAAAGTGTATATTAATCAGTACAAATGCATTTTTTATGTACCTATGTTAAAATTGACAATGCATGCATAAAAATACCTGTCATAGATAACAAAATATTATGTCATGTTTCTCAAATTTATGCTATTGAAAATCTTAAATGAATAATACTTTTTATTCATACTGATATATTGAATGAAAAACAATTGATGTACCAAACTAGCAATGAGCATTATTCATTTGAGATCCATAATAATTGTCAATTGAAGTAAATAATGTACACTCTTCTCTTTTTTACATGGTTCATTGCTTTTTTGCTGAAATTGTGATTAAAAATTAATAGATTGCAATTGAAAAATTCATTATGGATTCCTGTAGTTTGAAAAATCAAAAGGATATTATATAAATTAAAATTTTGTCCAAGCAATCATTATTATGAAGTATTTTATCATAGTTATGTACCTATGTTTATTCCCTACAGCGATGACAATTTGACGTATTATCAATGTCGCCAGTGCAGAAAAATTGCGATCCGATACTGTTGGAGTACCTATATGTAATTTTATGTGTTTTTGAGAGTCGCATTGAAACAAAACAAGTACCTACTCTTTTATAAAATTCTTCTTTGGACCGTGCCATTCCAAAAACTAAAAAAATACTGATAAAAATTTGTCTATGCTGTGATAGCATTTATGATAGGTACTTCAGTTTCGTGTATAAACGATAGTGTCATTTTGTATCAAATTGTGTGAGAGCAGTCTTGAATTTACTAAAGTGTAATTACTAAGTTGAAGTGATACATATTATGGAATAAGCCAAGCTCGAGATAGATATCCAATCAATTTGAAAGATTATTGGTCTGTCTGGTATATAATAAATAGTGTCTCAGATCTGTTGTAAAAATCAATCTTGATCTTATAGTACCTTTTTGTGATTCTTCCGTATATGTAGGTAAATGTAAAAATATTTTCTATCTCGGAAATATTTTATGCTAAGTATGCACAATAGAATGTACCATTTTTCTCAAACATTGTAATATAAATCATGAAAATCGATTGCGGTTGATGTGAATTGAACTAAAATGAATTTACAAATATAATTCATTAAGAAACATAGATTTTCATGACAAGCAAAATACTCTGTATGTAACTGTGTTGCCAGTTTCTAATTTTAATTGACTATCTGTATGTATGTTCGTTTTCTGAATAGAATGAAATTTACGTTGTTCTAACTGGTCATAAATTAATCACCAAGAATTTCTATAATGATGAAGAATTTTGAAGAAAGTCGCATGGAGAGAAAACTCTGGTTTCTACAGCTGCTGAAAGTTAGGTTAGTAAATATATTAAAAATAAGAATATTATGTCATACAATAATAATAAATGTATAATTCCTGGATCGTGAACTAAATTACTTGAAAAATTTAATCTTGCACCTGTCTTGAAAGTTTTTTTGGTGTTTTTTTTCGCACCTGTTGTTTTCAAGTAATTTATGTTAAATTATTTTTTGTTCAGTATCTTTTATAAATCAATGATTTTGTACAAATTTTCATTAAAAAAAATGATTAATACAAGTTTGTATTATGAAATATATTTTGTAGGCTTAAAACTTTTTGAATGGTACACGGTAAAAACAAGCACATTGCCTTTTTTCGCAATTTGAGATTTAAATACAGCTTTATTCCTCTATACAAGTACTTCAGAATGGTCTTTATAAGACTTGCAAAGTTTTCTCATTCTTTAGTAAATTAATAATGTTTGAGAAGCATTTCATACAGTTAGTACGGAGCATTTAGTTTTGTTTTAGCTCCTGTAAAATTACAATTTATCAATGAGTTTTTTCTTGCCATGTACTCTTCATTTGGGTTTATATCTGATTTCGAAATTTGTTGTAATAATAATATGTTTTAGATAAATTAGTTGTGTAATTGTTATTTTTAATTAATTGCACTTTTGAGTTCATTTTCGAACACTTTGTTTATGGTGTTTAAATTAGTATGCTGTTTATTTCCTTTATGTTTGGATGAAAAAAATCTCATGGGTTCCGTGACATGGCTAAACGAAGAATGGATCGACATTAGGAAGATGCCGTACATACCTGATGAAAACACAAATAGAAGTAACCAGCTGTCATTGAAGATTATCCCAAGTTTTTTTTATCTTAATCAATGTGATGATGCAGTAAGACGCTGCAGTTTCTTTTATCTATGGTTAAGAAATCTAGAATATTGTTTTTGTTGTCTATGTGAGATAGAATTAATTACTTTCATTAAATCTATGGAAAATGATTTAGTTTTATTTCTTGAATAAGAACCTGTATTGTTTCGTACTACAGTGGAATCCGGATAAAATGACTTGGCTTATTACGACTAATCGTTTTTAGCAACTTAATTGCTAACCTAAGTAAAATTTCTCAAGACTTTTTATGAAAGCAAATCTATTTAATGCGTCCAACTGCTTTTAGCGACCTTATTTTGAAATAAACTGTTTCGTTGCATCCTTACGAACAAACAATACCTCCCACTCGGCTGACTCTTCTATGGCACTTTTCTCCGATTGACCACATAAATCACACATAGTACATCTATGACTTTTTGAAACCTGCAGAAAATCTTTTTTTGTTTATACAAGTTAACTTCGGTGAAGATAGTATGATGTGTCGTATTTGCAACCCTGAATGCGAAAAATGACGGTAAAAAACAACTGAAAAATACAGACCTTTCAGGTTGTTAACAGACAGGTCTTAAGTTTTAACTGGATTATTTATAATATTACAAATTAACATAGTACCTACTTATTAGCTGTCTAATCTGTAATATAGTGCTATGAACGTAGTTATCAATCAAATTATTTGATGGTTTTGTTTTATTTGCATAGAAGTTTACTAACCTTTTGATAATATTTTCTAAATAGAAAGTCAAAATCAGTAGTAAAAAAAACTAAGTTTGTTTTATGCGTTGTAACTTTATTATGACAAAAGATTAACTCTGGTGGTTACAACACCGGCTTTCTTACTGTGGGTCGTGGGGTTGATCCCAGGTGGCGAATATCTTCCTCTTTCACGACACAAGCTTTAAGTAGCTTATTGTGAAAGAGCCAAAGAGTGTGTAAAGATAAATTGTCACCAGTCCCATGTAGATAGTCACTTCTGGATTCTACTGTAATTTTATTGCATATCAGTGCGTGTGCTTCACAATTTATTCGAGTATGGCTTCTAATCCTGGACGTCAAATGTGCACTGCAGATCCCCGAGCGAGATTCCAAAAGTACTTTGAAGTGAAATGTGATCAAAATTGTTTGGTGAGATTTAAGATAAATCTTATGGATACAAGAATTTATCTGTCTACAAATGTGCAACAGAAAATCTATCCACTCTTTTGATCCAGGGGCAGCCGATAACTCTAAACCTTTAAAGATACTTCTATTACAGCTGGAAATTTGCGGAATTATTTTCTCCCTTGACACAACATGGTGGGTGGTGTACCGTACCGCTGGAAGCTGTTGTTTGTGAGATGACACTTAAGCAGATTGTAGTGTAGTCTTGTTAGAACAATTCTTGCAACAATTATTGTACAAAATGAGTATCTTAAGGGTTGTTTCCACTTTGTTAATTAGCAAGTGAAAATTGTAGGTCAGAAGTGTGTGTTCACTTCTGTTAAGTGTTATTCCAAAGTAGCTCCATTCAGTTCAATGGGTTGTTTATTTTATTTTTTCGCCACTTGTTACACCACTGATAAACAAGATGAACGCACCTTCATTTCACAATGTCAGCAGCGCCGCCAAGAAATGACCAATCGACACCGGCTAGGTGGCCGTTTATAGATTTGTAGTCACAAACCCTGAAATTTTTTTTACCCACTATCCAGAAAAAAATCAATCTCCAGAGGTGGATGGCGTGTATCAGCTGGAAGTATTGAATCAGTTGCCCTAGATACATCAACATTTTCGATATCGGAAAGAACCAGATCCAACAGTCTATCAAGACTATTTCGTACCATGTTATACTGCACAAAACCAAGAAAAGAGGACATGGTTTTTACTTCGATTATTTCCTCGCTTTCACCGACTGCCATATCCAAATTCCATTCGGCATGTGGCAGATTATAGTCCCCAGTCAACAAGATATTAGCATCTGGATATTTAAAACGTATCTTTTCTACACTCTCACAGTGCTTAGTGTACACCTCAATGCCAGAGTCTGGTGGAATGTACACACAACCCACAATCAAGGTACCAGTTGGGACAATGACCTCGACGAAAACCTGCTCCAAGGAAGTATGGAGACATTTAATTACACGGGATTTATGTTTTTTAGCAATGCAAACGATTACACCCCCACCCCTAGTTTTACCACTGCTCTTGGAATCTCGGTCCCTTCTATACACACAGTATCTGTCAAAACCAAGCTCTCCATCCAGCACACCTTTGTTTAACCACGTTTCAGAAAAGAACAAGATATCATATAAAGTCAAAGATGCACTTAAGAATAGTTAAGTTATTACTTGTTAACTCGCACCCGCACTCCTACATACACTTGCTACTTAACAAAGTGGAACTAGCCCATTAGTCTTAGTGGCTTATGAAACAAAGATGTTAATCTTGTGTCAAACAAATACAGTGATCCATTGTTTATTGCGGCAAAAAACCTTCCACTACACTTGATAAATCAACAAGCGGAGTGGAAGGCAATGATGTTACTTACATGTTGAAGTACATATACCATGAAGCAAACATGGGATGGATATTTGTTGTTGATGTTTCCCATCCACTTGCTTTGTCTAAGTACCAGTGGGTACTTATGTACATAACGGAAGAATTTTCTTTCTTTGCCTAGTATCTTGGAAACCTTTTAGTTTGTGAATTACAATGAAACAACACCGCTATTTGCAATACATAGTGGTGATTCTACAAACAAACAAATGCTGCTACCAATTTTGTGGTAGTTTTAATTTCTGTCTTGACAACATCTTTTTGAAAAATCTACAATGCACTTTAACTGCAAAGTATCGAGGGATCACTGTCATTTGTTATATTTAAATTTCATTGTAAAAAGAAAATCATTTTATTCAAAAATGGCCTATTTACAAACCTGGTGAAGAAAACTAAACTTGAACATTGATTTTGTCAACACTCACTATCATCATGAGATGGGCTAGAGTCAAGTGAATTAAAATGGCCACCATCAGTGTTTCCATGGTGATAACGTAAAAAGCTGTTGTTTGTATATTGTTAGGATAGAAACTAGTGATGTTGCGGATGCAGGTTTTTTGACATCCGCGGATGCGGATCTTTCAAGTCAGACATCCGCGGATGCGTAGCTCAGAATTAAAAATGATACTAATAAACTGTATAATAGGGGTGTAAAACCTAAGAAATAAAAGGACCTTTTTAACAAAGGGCCGCCTTTTCACAGAATAAAATAATTTTGTACAGTTTCTTCTTCTTCGTCAGCCTATCTAGGCTGCCACTCCACGCACAGTTTATAAGCATTCATTAAAAAATCAATAACAATTCGAGGATCTTACTCCTATACGTAAGAAATAAAATGTCTTTTTTGAAAGTGCACTTAATTTCAAAGTTTGTCTTGGTAAGTCCAGACTCCAGACCAGAACTAACACTTTCTAATATGGCACTTGATAACAAAGCTCAGCAGTTAACACTCTCCATGCCTTTTACTTGCACGTAGCATGCATCTTCTTTCTCTCTCAAACTTCAAGGCCATACCTTTTGAGATGAGAACACAATTGCATATCTTAATTTCGTGTCGCGACTTGCTCTAGCGGTAAATCGGCATTAATTAATGCGGATGTGAAAATTGATGCGGATGCGAATATCCACATATCCCTTTTGTTTGTAATTAAATATGATGTGATGTAATAGAATATAACCATACGATAAATAAATCCCTAGTAGAAACACTTACAGAATGTTACCGTTGGCGGCCATTTTATTGCACTTGGTTCCAGCACCTGTTGAGCCTAGTATTTCTCATGTTACTAATTTTTATAAATAAAAATCTGTCACAAATAAATATTGCTTGAAATACATAGTTTCTATTTCTAATAAGATATGCCCTCGGATTTTACACTGTGGGACATCGAAGCCGTTTTGAATACAAAAACTTCAAACTGGATCTGCTCCTATGTTGGATCCTTAAAATATGTCAAGAGTCCTGTTTTTGCGTTTTATAGTGATATTGTATGGTGTTTCCCAATTCCTAAAATACTCGGGCGATTTTCAAAACACCGTATTTAGTGTTTTTATTGTACAAACTGCTGTTGTATGTAAATTAGCTGACAATATTTATTCCTGCAACACTGTTGGACCCTAATGGATGCTTGAAAAAAAGGTTATGTTACGGTAAGAGCAATTTTATTGGGTAAAATGGCAGTTTGTATCGTGGAACCTTTGAAAAACGAATAGCTGTGATAGTCAATAAAGGTAAGTGCTGTAATTATTGTTTTATTTCCTGATTTTTTTTTTATTTAAATTTATATTTTGTTATGTGATTGTTGAATAAATTGTTTTTTTATTGAAAATGTTTTTCTCTCTATGACTAAGAAAATATGTATGTATGAAAAATCTTTCTGACATCTTCAAGATGTTTGCTGTCAAATCTTCTGATATTAGATGACATGGAGGCTCGAATTGAGCTGTGGTGCCATCGGAAGAAGAAGATACTCTAAAGAACTTTATCACCATAGCATGTCTCATAATGTGATATAGCCATGCATCTGCACTCATCAAAAAGACCTACTTAATAGTGAGCTTTAACCCATTCCGACACAAAGCCGTTGAATCGCAACTTTGTCTTTGAATTAGCTATTTTAATGACACCAAGGCAACTGTCAGTACATACAAGATGGCTGCCATGTACAACAGATAAGCATATTATACAATATTTTGTCAAAAGAATTTATAACATTTTTTTTTTCACATATTATATTGAAAATGTATTTCAATTCGTTAAATATTTCATATTCCACCAGGTCTAATCAAAAAAAATCTAGATAAAATTATCTAATTGTATCCTTGAAGAAATATAGTCTTTAGGATCCCTGGATGTAGGGGTGCAAATTGCTTGGTGGTTTTGCACACGGTCCAGAGTGCTTTAAGAAGTACCACATTCTTCAAAAAACATATGAAGACGAAAAATAATCATTTAGTCTACAAATAATTAAATAAATGTAGGTTTTACTTTCTGTGATTCTCTAAAAAAATTTGCTAAAATTAAATGGTGTTGGAATGGGTTAAGTGTTGTATCTGCAGAATGACTCGCATTTTATAAAATTCTTAAAAGGTAGAAACTAAAATTATTTCTATTCTAGTGTCTCACAGAGGTAATCATTTTCTTTTTTAAAAGACAAATTATCATAAAAAAAAAACTTTTATTTAATAAATACATAATAATAATTTAAGTCTGACTAAATCTTTTCAAATAGAACTAAAATGATCCATCAACACTTTATATTGCGAAATTCTTGAGAGAATGCACTTCTTTCATTGTCTCTGCCCATCTTCCACAACAATGATATTATATTCTATGGATGCTAGCCTGAGTTTCCAGTGTTATCAACGAAGAGGAAAAACTACAATTATGACAATTTAATGATAGGTACATCATTAATGTAACGGTAAAACGTTTTTCCCTACAAAAATACAGCAGAATTTAGGTCGAAAGGCTTCAAACCAGTACCAGGTTAGTACATTTTTACATTTCTCCAATGCCGAGAAAAGGAAAAACAGAGAGGAAAAATCCTTGCATGTTGATAACAAAAATTGTTCCTTTGACAGTTCACGTTAGCAGTCCATAGATATAGTAGGATCCATAGAAAGAGGAATAAGAAATATAAATAAAGGACTTGCCTTTATTCAACACTGAGACTATGGTATATTTCTTTTTAAATGAAAGTGACAATGATATTAAACTACAATCAAACTCAAGAATATAGTATACCTATACTATAGTATACTATAACCTATATATATATAAACTATAGTATACCTTTGAATGATATTTTTTTAAAATAATTTTCTAAATAAATTAATATTAGATTTTTTTTAAATCTGGAATTTACATACATACATACACATTTTGTATTAAACTAGAACAAAATTTCTGGATATAATTATAAGAGACTACTATGGATTGGAATACAGTAACGTGATAGTCGGATCTTCAGTTTCGTAAGTTATTAGCACATCCCTAAACTTGTCCAAAAGTTGAAGAACTTGTGATCTAGTCAAATTCTCCATGAACATTATTTCTTCCAAGTGTTGTTCGCCTCTGAAGTAACCTGTGGAAAGACAAGAGAAAGAAAAGAATGAGCAATTTCAAGACACAAAAATAAAGGTCTAAAAAATGTAAGTAAAATCTATATATTAATACGTGAAGAAACAACCTTGTGACTATTTTTATGAAAATTGCACGGACGGAGGAGTATGAAATTTCGCACACTTATAGAGAAGGAGTGGCGAATGCTAATATTTTTTTAAAATTATGCATAAAAATATATTAAATCAATAAAAAAACACTATGCACACTACTATAATGTTATGTATTTCATACTCGCACACACTTCGACGTATTTGACACAGATCTTTTGTTTATCTGTGGTCAAAATGAGAATATTATATTAATATTTTTTTGTATTAAATAACCATAGAAAAACTTTGAACATATCAACATTTCAAATTTGACATATCCATATCTTTATTTTTGAAAGAAAATTATGAAATAGCACTCGCTCACTTTATGACAAAGCAATCATAATAATGTTCAAACGTATAATCTAAATTAGTTATTGTCGAATTTCGAGCACGGGCCGACCAATAGTAATTTATAAACACATTAAAGCTATCTCAGTTTACGTCACCCCTGTCTCGATACACGCTATTCACATTATTTTACACTGGATATCCGTGAGAAGGATTCAATATGCAGCACTCCATTTCAAACAACGTTCTACTGAATAATCCATGCTTGTATCGAACCAATCGAGACATGGATTGTGCTCAGTATGCAGCTGGTTAAAGAGACGAGCCTTCACTGGACTTAACCGCAATGTCAATGATCTCCTCTAACCTCAGCTCCAATTAGAAGGAATGGAACACAATAATGTGTTCCCGCAATTTTAAGAGATGGTTCTATATCTTAGAAATTAATCAAATATCTACCCCTTGTAAAATTATATGTACACATATTACAAAAGAATAAAATTGGGGTGGTTGGTCCGGTGGCTAGCATCTATACCCAGGATGAGGGTTCGAGTCCTGGTAAGATTCCCACGATTGGGAAATTGGCAGATTTGAACTTGACCACCATGGGAAACTTTGTTGATGTAAAGTCATAATTTTAATTTACCATAAAAAAAAATCAAACTACGTTAGTAAAATATTAAAATCCATTAGTTGTTGCATATGCAAATGGAATGCTGTATTAAGAGTCTTCTTCCTCTTCGGAGCCATAAAAGAAGAAAGAACAGCCTTCTTTTCGCAACTGTCATTCAGTATTCTCAACACATGTTCACTTATCACTAAGGGTTTTTGCGACCCTCTCGCTAATAAGAGACACAGGATGCTGGGCAGTGGATACCCAAGACCAGAAGACTATGCCTCAATCCCAAGGGGAAGCACAATAAGCTACCTGAAGTCCATCATGGATTAAGGAGGGGGAAGGTATAAAAGATCCTAAGGGTCGAGATGCCATAATAGCATATAGCTATAACCCCTATACAAGATAAAAAAAAAAAAAAAAAAAAAAAGGGTTTTTGCAGTAACTTTGTAACACTTCATTAAAATGTTAAAACTGAGTAAAAATTATTTTTATTGTAACTTTGTAAAAGTGTTTGAGTGTAAAATAAAGCACGACTGGTTTCGGGAGGATCAGACCTCTCATCGTGCAAACTAAATATCTCTAAGATGTCTACTACTATTTAAAGGAATTTGAACAAGGAGAATATGAAGGTAGGTATATCTAATTTGTAAAACGTGTGTTTGTTTAGTCTGTGGGGGTGAGTGGGTTTCTAATGCGTTAAGTGTGAGGCCTCTGTGTGTTGTGTGATGGAGTAATTTAATAGTGTGGTTATCAAAGTTGTGGTTGGTTTCATGGATACGATTGGCAAATTCCGAGAAGTTATTGTTGGAAAGACATCTTTTGTGCTCCTGTAGTCTGGTTTTGATATTTCGACATGATTGAACGATGTACGATTGGTTGCAGTTATGTTTTAAGATACCAAATGTATAAAATAGCTTTCAGCTTTTAATATTAACGTTATTTTCAATTAACGAAATGGCTATAACGTTTTTGAATTTAAGCCGTTAGTCCCATGTCTAATTATTGTTATAGGTGCCACTTGCCATAAAGATAGGTTTACGAAGCTCATTATATTGGATGACCATTGATAACTATCAGTGCAGGCATTATTTACCATGAACTCCATTTTGGATAAACCATACATGTAGTGCCATCTGTTGAGAAGCTCACCAAGAGAAGGAATGCCCAAAAATTTTATTATCATTGTATATATAGTTATTTGCCCGTAAGAACTTGACCAATACATGCATCACTAAATTTCTTATCATTCATTCTGGAAACAGCTATGGCCGCCTACCCTTTGGAAGACGGGCGTCTTATTGGCCATACACAAATAGCTAGGGCATTCTAACCAGCATATTTTCTTATTGCACCATCCTAAACTCGTCTTTCTCAAAAGGGCATAAATATGATGGTCCAACTACCTTTTTTGTATAGCGTGCATATCAAAGTAAGGTCATCTGGATTGTGAGCTGCTGGTATCTTGAACAACGCTGCCTTTTCTTCCTCCGTAAAGTCTGCTAAAAGCATCTCTATTGTGGGCGGCTCTACCGTAGTATTACCATTTGCCAGAGTGGCACTTTTGGGAGCGTCCACCACATCACAATTCGCCATGCCGGACACCAGAGTAGAAGATTGGAAACTAAAAAATGTAACATAAATTTGTAAATTATTAAGTACTAATGGCCTAAGCATATCTTGTTTATATCCTCGCGGATTGAAAACTGGATTTTTCCTAGTAACATAGGTAATCAAACCAATGTATTGGGAAACAATCTAAACAGCGAGTCTATCAGATCTTGGACAACAGAGCTGTGGCCCGTTGCAACCAATAAACTGGAATAAAATATAGGTTCGTCAACCTTACTGGTCAGTGACACGTGGTGTATTAACGGAGATTAAATTGAGAATCTTTGATGGAAAGAATACTAACCTTGTATCTAAATGTTTGATCGAAGATTGTCTCCTTTCAGATAGATTACTGCCGGAACTAGAATTGCTTGTATTCAGAGAAGTCAATAATTTTTCTTTTTCGTTTGTTAAATTTAAATAAATGCCGTTCGACTGATTCTTCTCTAATTTTGAATCATCGAGCTTCACATTGTTGATGCTGTTCATTAACTTGACAACATTACTCTCTGTTTCGATAAATGCGTCCAATTTGATTTTATTCACGGGATCTTTTAAAGGTAACATTTTGTCAGAGACTCTCGAAAAATCTGATAGATCCATCCCGAAATTGCTGTTATTATTAAAACAATTGTCGTTAGAATGCATATTGTTCCAATTCGATGATCGTTCGTACGAATCTTTGAAATTGTCACTATTTACAGAATTTTCAGATTCTTTACGATTTTTGACAATACCGTCGATCACATCGAAACTAGGGGGCGATGACAGATTAGAATCCATGGAACCGCAAGTTATATCTCCAAATATCAAACTATTCTCTCTGTAAACAGTCTTTGGATTGTTGCTTTTATGATTGGACACCGTGGAGTCGGAGTTTGGTGATTTCAATATCGTTTTTAAATTATTATAATTATTGTTTTTGGAATTGTTGGATTCGTTTTCCCAAGACGAGTCTCCGTTGCTGTAGTGATTCTTGTTGAATTTCATTCCGTAATCGTGCTCTTTAGCCTTGAAGTTTATATAGTCCATACTGGAATCTTCGGTCGGAGTGTACACCGTCATTTGTGGTATAAGGCTCAAAGATACGAAGGAATCTGATATGGTCGGTCTGATTCCATTATGTTTATCACAATAGTAATCTCGTGTTCCTAAAATAAATAAATATGCAAGCAATAAATAAAATTTAGTTTAATGGCCAATTTCAAAAGCTTAGCCACAATAAAGAAAGAGAAGACTGATTAAGAATTAGAATAAAAGAAAGTCGGGTTAGTGCGAACACTTATAACTCGAGATAGGCTCAACAGATTCTTTCCATGTTTGATTTATTGGATTCTTCTCCGCTCCGGATAACAGAATAACTTTTACAATGCATAAAAAATAATATAAAATATTATATTTCAGTTAGTATGGAAAGAAATTCCCGCAAGACCAACGCTAAATATGAAAAATTCTATAACAACAAAATTACTGTATACCTGACAACTATCGACATTAAAAATATTGGTACGCAGGTTTTTGATGGATTTTTTCAAGTTTTCAGAAATAATTTTTTAACATTCAAACATATTTTTGTATAATTTACAAATTGGAAATCAATATGCATAGTAAGGACTAGAGGACAACGCCTTTCGGGAAAGCTAGTTTATTATAATAATAATATAACACTTTATTGGGTAAAAATATACATAATTAACCAAAATTGGCGGGCTTATTGCCTAGGGCAATTTCTTCCAACCAACCTATTATAAAACTGAGTTATGGAAAAATTTAATCAATCATTATATTTGATTTACAGAAATCCAACCAGTGACTGCAGTATCAGTGGAATTTGTATCCATCTGGTAGTCCTCCAAATTGACAACAGAAATTGTGAATGTCGTACGCGTACATGTCTATGTCGTTTTGTATTGTACGGATGAGGATAGGTACCTTGAAAGCACAGGTTTTTGAAACTGGCCGTTAATCATATCATTTCATTAAGATAGCTGTCATCTTTCTTACCGTTCATGGGAGGACCGAGAGGTGTGGGTAGAAACTGTACGTATGTGTGTAGTTGAAGAAGTAAATGTCTTTGCAACATCCACACGATGCATTTGGCGAGAAGAGCCGCACCACCCGCCCACGCTCGTGCGTGGAACCACAATGGCGCCGGTAGAGACAACATTGATACAATCTGTAAAAAACATTACAGTAAGTCTTGATCTAAACCACTGTAGGTATGTCATCTGTTGAAATTTGTATGAAAAAATTCTGAACGGGCATTACCCACCTGCCCAGCTTTGGTAATATGTTTACAAGGAATCCTAACACACATCTGAGAGGACATCACCTCAAGCTCAATCCAACTAAGTTCAACTCCAATCCGGCCAAACATTTCCTTACCAATCGTGTAGTTGAGGTGTAGAATGGAATATATCGAGGGTATACAAGCATAAGGTTGTAAGTGAAATTTCATAGTTTTGAGATAATCGCGTTTTAAGGGTAAATTATTTTTGCAAAAGCAATAGTTTAGTAACACTAATTGCGATTTATCTGCTTTTGCCATTAATTAATAGATTAATTATTTACGTAAGCCATTGAATATTCGCATTGTTATTATTTTTAATATTTTCAGCGAAAAATATAAATAATTCAGAAGTCTACTTACTTATTACCTTTTGCTTGTACAAAATTGGTTTAAGTATGCCAGTATACACTTACTACCTCAAAAAAGTACATCAAATAAAGAAAACGTATGTCATGGGATGTGTAACTGCATAAATTCGTATACCATACCAAATTAATGCACATTCTGTTCGGTATATCCAAATGAAATGGATAATACAGATATTTTTATATTTAGCATATAGCATTGTATTAAATGTATGATATATTGCGATTTAATGAATAAATTTTTTTTTTTTTTTTTTTTTTTACCCATCACGCCGTGTCCCGTAAGGGGTAGGCAGAGAGAACGGACCTCCACTCTTTTCTATCCAAGCATACTTCTTTCGCTTCTTCCACCGACATACCATTTCTCATACAGCTTCTCCTATTTCTCTTACTTCTTACCTGGCCTTCCTTGAGGACGGAATCGATGTGTTCGATCCACGTCATTCTCGGTCGCCCACGCTTTCTTACACCATTCCTTTCAGCCTTATGAATTTTCTTTGTCATTCTGTTTGCATCCATTCTTTCCACATGCCCAAACCATCTCAACTTATTAACTTTCATCTTTGTCACAACACTTACTTCCATACCACATTCTTTCCTAATATTTTCATTCCTTTCCATATCCCATAAAGTTTTTCCACATATTCTTCGTAGAGATTTCATCTCTACTGCATTTATACTACATTCTTCTTTTTTCGTCCATGTCCACGTTTCACAACCATACATCATCGATGGTAGCAGGATTGCGTTATGCACTAGTTTCTTTGCTTGTAGTGAGACGTTGTTGTTTCTCATTATAGGTCTTAATGCACCGCCCACCCTGCGACCAGCAACTTTCCTACGTTCGATTTCTTTTTCACACTTTCCATCCCGACTAAACATGCTTCCTAAATACACATACTCATTCACTTGCTCAAGACATTCATTTTCTACGGTTACTTTGCAATTCGTTCTTGCTTCATCCCTTTCAAATACCAACACCTTTGTTTTGCTTACATTCATTTTTAGACCATTTTTTGCACAATTTTCAAACACACTTGACACAAGTTCTTGCAAATCATTTTCACACTCAGCCATAAGTACTAAATCATCTGCATACATAAGCGCACATACCTTTATACCATTCAATTCAACCCCTATATTTATATCTTTTAACCCACTGACGCAAAAATCAAAGAACAAATTGAACAACCAGGGTGACATGACGCACCCTTGCTTCACACCTTTCGTAAGATAGAACTCCGGTGAAAGGTGACTGTTCACCTTCACACACGCAGTACTTTCCGAATATAGCGAAGCAATGGCACGAATCAACCGGTTATTCACTCCATACATTGATAGAACTTCCCATAATTTACCCCTGTCTACCCTATCATATGCCTTTTCCAAATCTACGAATGCACAGAAAAGCTTCTGATGTTTACTCAAAAGCTTCTCCGTAATCATCCGCAGAGCGTAGATCTGATCTAATGAATAAATGATTTGAAATAATAATAAAATATAATATAATGACAGTAGGTTCAAAAATATAATATGGGTGGGTTTTATAAAAAATTAAATTACTCCAACTAAATAACTTAGATAAAAAAATAATTAACACTTAAAACTACGGTTTATCTATATTTATAAAAACTAAAAAAGTTTCTATGTCCACTATAAACTCAACTCGGAAACCAGCCAACCGTTGTGCACCAAACTGGTTTTATTAGAAAGTAAATGGTGCGAACATGGTTTTAGACCACTATGTACATATTTTTTTTTTTTTTTTTTTTTTTTTTTTATTTTTATTTGAAAACAAAAAACATATTACACAGATTATAAGATTTACAAAAATATATACCTATATGTATATATATATACAAACGTACAAATTAAAAAAAAAAATCGTTTACTCTCTCAAAAGAACAAGTCTTGTGTCGAGAGAGTGAGCTCTATAGATTTTTAACATAAAAAAATTAAGTAGGCAAAAAAATTATTAAATGAAAACAATTATTAATTAAGTACATGAAAAACAAAGAGAGAAAAAATACAAACAAAAAGATTCTTTTCAAAAGGGCAGTCTCCAATATATATAACATAATGTGCATATTAAGTATGCCAGATATTACATTAAACGCACACAGGCATTTTAGTCACCAAAAATCTACACCTTCATAGTATCTATAATAATAATATTATGTATTTTATTTACACCTCCACACGCAGAACTACGAACTATGAAATATACTACATAGGTACGACGCTAGTACATCGATCAGTTGGGGATACAGCATTAGAATGCACGGCGCGGTAATATTATTTTTGTTACAATTCATAAGATCCAGTGGTGGAGCGACATCGCTACCTCACGGTTAACAAAATAATAATTTAATAAATGAAATTATTCGTTGTGTTCTGATATTATATGGTCAATCATCTTTCTTTTAAATATTTTAAAATTTGTCTCCGCTCTGACATGCGTGTTTAGTCCATTGAAGTACTTTACCCCCAGGTAGGTGTAGTGGCGTTGGCCGACATCCCTCTTACACTGGGGTACTGGTATGCAGTTGGTTGTTCGGAGTGTTCTCCCTTCCTGGGGCTGTATTCCCGGTGTCGTTCTATGTTCTTTAAATATCTGCAATATTGCGTTTTTTTTATAAATTTGTTTAAATGTGCACACACCTATCTCGTTGTACAGCATTTTGGAAGGGTAGTCACGAGGTCTACGAAGGATAATCTTGAGGATAGTCCTTTGGACAATCTCAATTGGCTTTACGTTGGTTGGGTAAGCACCCCCCCAGCCGGCAATGCCATATTGCATAATCGATTGTACTAGCGCGTAATACACAATTTTAAGCTTATCTACTCTAATAATGCTTCTTAATTCTATAAATATGTATATACACTTTCTTAATCTTTTCACGATTGTTTCAATATGGTCTTTCCATTTAACATTACCATCTATTATTACTCCCAAATATTTAACTGTCTTTGCTACTTTTAAGGCGGCACATTCTTCGTCACACTCCTCGCCGTCACATTTTACAGAATGAATACATATTTTAAACTCTATTGGGGCACCCACACTGTTTGCCGAGAACGGCATGCAAACAGTCTTCTCCGTATTCAAGGATAAAATATTACTGTCAAACCATTGCTTAAGAATTTTCAAATCATTTCCCATACGATGAGTTAAATCATCCCATGTGTCTCCCTTAGCTACCAGGACAGTGTCATCGGCGTATGAAACAAGTTTGCCGTTCAAAGGCAATGCAAACATCTCGTTGACATAAATCACAAAGAGGAGTGGTCCCAAGACTGTTCCCTGAGGGATTCCGTATTGGCTGCTTCGAGAGCCACTAATTGTGCCATTTATTTTTGTGAACTGTTTTCGGTCAGACAGGTAGCTCCTTACCAAGGAGAGTGCACCGTCAATAATACCTATCCTTTGTAGCTTCGTTGTCAGGATTTCATGTGATACACTGTCGAAAGCTTTACGTAGGTCTATAAACACTCCTGCACATTTTTTTCCGGTATCCAGATTTCCATATATCTCCGACGTCAATGTCGCTATTGCATCCTGAGTTCCCAACTTGGGCATGAATCCATATTGATTATTATGTATTATCTTATTTTTACAAATATAGTTAGTAAGTTGGTTTTTCAATACCCTTTCAAAAATCTTAGCAATATTAGATACTAAGGATATTGGTCAATAATTTGATATGTCTTCCGTGTCTCCCGATTTATAAATAGGCGTAACAATAGCTCTTTTGTAATTATCTGGGAAAGAGCCCTTTGCAAGGCATGTATTCACCAGCTGTGAGAGTGGCTTGGATATAAGCTCTTTTATTCTTTTTAACACGTCGATCTGAATACCATCTATACCTGGAGATGAACCTCCTCTTAGTTCCGATATTATTCTTTCTATATCAATGTGTGTTACTTTTTCGAAATTCTTAAATGGGTGGTGTGTGTAAGATTGGTTTCTTATCAACGAAACGTGGGTACGGCCCGTTGGTATCTTCTCAGCTAGCATATTTCCACACTAGAAAAATAGTTGTTGAAAATGTTTGCAACTCGCAATGGTTCATTTTCAGTTTCCAGTTTCAATCCTTCATGTTCGATGGATACTACTGCATTAGTCTTCTTTTTCCTTCCAATAGCTTCCCCAATTGTACGCCACATGTTCTTGTTGTTATTCTGTTGCTCTGCGATTTTGTTGCTGTAATAAGTCTCCTTAGCTTTCTTTATTAGTGTAGAAAGTACATTTCTGTATCTCTTAAAGTATTCAACCATTTTCTTGTTTTCGGGATTTTTTTTCATAGAAACATAAATTTTATTTTTACGTCTTACGGATGCCAACAATCCTCGTGTTATCCATGGCTTTAAGCGCATATTCTTGTTTTGTACTTTAAAAGTAATTTCTCGTGATGCATTTTTGATATGTTGCGCCAGTGTTTTTTCAAAATAGTTCGACATTATGTTAACACTGTCATCAGTGTATTCGACTGCGCTGAACAATGCGGGCCATGTTTCTTCCTTTAATTTATTTAAAAGCAAATCATAATCAATTTTTTTCTTTTTTATTGTTTTAGAGCTAATGTATTCTGGATTTGGCTGTTTACAGGTTAAAATGCAAGTGTAATGGTCCGTGATGTTTGTTTTCCAAACGATACTAGAAATATTCTGCGTGTGTCTCGTGTTGCACCAGATATGATCGATACAAGATGATTGTTGGCCCGTCACCTCTCTTGTAAAATTGTTGATACATGACTTATAGTTCAGCTCTGTCATTGCATCTATCAATTCATCCCTGCATTTGTTTGTTGAATTGTTCATTATATTAATATTAAAATCACCCAACACAATAGTGAACATGCCTCTGTAATTATTCAATATGTCCTGTAACTGCGAAATAAAACGATCTGTACTGGATTCGTGTGTTCTGTATATGGCTAATATTTGATAGGTAACAGAATTATTCATTTTTACTCGTACAGTCAGACAGTTAGAGAGATCTATGTCTCTGGACTCCTCAACAATTACATTAGTAAATGTTTCATGAGTATATATAATTATTCCACTGTTTTTATTTATTCTGTGGGTAGTACAATAACAATTATAATTTGGTATATTGAACAATAAATCGTTCGAGTGCGTTTCAGTTAACACTATGCATGCCGGTACACATTCTAGTTCGGATAGATTTATCAAAAATTCATCAAGGTTTTTATTCACGCTTCTTATATTCATATGCAGTATTATGAAATCTGTCTTTTTACCTTTCAACAAGCTGTTACAGTTCTGTATATTATCGCATACTGTTTCATTAACTGAGTATATATCATCTAGATTATTTGTTGTAAATTCGTTGTCTATCATAATGTGTTATTAGAATGAGAAATATAATAATATTTTTTAGCAATTGTAATCGATTCTTTGTTCAGCTAGTATATTCATTTTAATTCTGTACTTACAGCATTTATCGTTAGCCTGGTGCGTCTCATCAACAGCTTCCTTGTACTTTTGGTTGTTCCTTATACAGTTTATGCATCTTGGTTCTCTGTTCCTACTCTTGCAATCTGCGTATTTATGGTCTTCGGAGCAGTGTTGGCATTTTGGTTTTTCCGCTCCATGAAAGCAACGCATGCTGGTGTGTCCGTATCCCAGACAGTGGTAACACTGAATAAGAGGACTCGAATCTGTGACTTTTATCCTGTAGAATCCTAGGTTTAAATACTCCTTTTGTAATAGGAATGCTCTCATTTGTCCGCTCGTCTCAACTATGTAATTAACTATGTGGGGATTATTTCTGCCTTTTATTATTCTTTTAATTTCCATTTGATTCATTGTCTTATTTATGTTGTGTATAGTTTCTATGTCGGCATTCTGGGCTAGTAGATCTTCCATTAGATTTTTGGACGCGTAATCAGCTTGAACACCTTTCAGTATAATGCATGGTTTTTTTTTCTTTATTGGTTCTGCTGTTGTTTTTTTCATTTTTGTGTTTATTTCTTTGACCAAGATTTCTGCGTGTTGTTTCTTTTCGCAGGTGATTAACATTTTTTATCATGTGCTTTCTTGAATTTGGTGATTCCAATTCCCAGTTTCGAAACGTTAATATTCTTTTTTATATCTTGAGCGAGTTGCTCATGCTTAATATCTCTGTCTTCTGCATTCACAATGATGCTGTATCCGGTGTAGGGAGGTGTTTTCGCTTCTTGTTTCCACGTGCCTCTTGCAACTCCAGCATAGGATCTCTCCGTTTCCCTTCCCTTTGTAGCTATTATTAAGGCCATGTGGGCGATCATCTCACTTAATATATTTGATTCCTTTGACACTTTGATTTGTTGCTCCTTCGTAAATTTACTCTGTTCAGAGAGAGTACTTATGATCTCATTAAGACTTCTCTTCGCTTCTTTGATGAAGGAGTGAGGGTCCCACTCCTCCATTTTGAAATTAGGTCTCGCAAGTGTTTTTATTTATCTATCCGCCGTCGATACAATGTATTCGTCTAGTCACACCGAGGTGAACTCGAGGATATTGTAATACATGCTGAGTATTTACTAGTATACTTTTAAATCAAAGTTGTCCGAATCAAGGTATTTCATGTCTGGTAGCTAGCATCTTGGTTCGACTAAGAATGATGCAGGTTCATATCCTGCCAGAGCATGATCAAAATGTTGAAAAGGAAAAAGATCAAATAATTTGACTACACAAAAAACAGATTCATCATAGCAGGAGAAGGCAGATGAAATCTTGTGGTGCAATTATAAAAACTAGTGGTCGACCAGTGCTCCAAATTCGACCATAACTTATTTAGATTATAACTTTGAAGGTTTTAAGATTGTTTTGTCAAAAACTGAGCAAGAGCTATTTCACAATTTTCGTTAAAAAAAAATTACATGGATACGTCAAATATGAAATGTTGATATGTTTTCTATGGTTATTTAATACAAAAAAATTATTAATCTATTCTCAATTTGACCACAGATAAACAAAAGATCTGTATCAACATGTGAGTGAGTATGAAATACATAACATTACAGTAGTGTTTTTTTATTAATCTAATCTATTTTTATGCAGAATTAAAAAAAAATATTAGCATTCACCATCCCTTCTTTATATAAGTACACTATAAGTGTGTGAAATTTTATACTCCTCCATCTGCGCAGTTTTTGTAAAAATGGTCACAAAGTTTTTCCTTCACGTATTAATATATAGATTTCATGTTGTAATTCTATAAGTTTGAGAACCTTCGGAGATTAGAAAGTATTTTATTTCGTAATTTTTAAGACCATTTAATAAAAAAATTGTATGGTAATTTAACCAATATCAATATTAATTTAATAGTCATAAAAACATTACCTGAATCAGACACGAACCAGGAAAATCTTGCGCAAACTTTTCCACCAAGGGGGAGTTCAGATAAACCTGAGCGTCTGGAGCGATCACGTACACATTGCTCTCGCACAGCGGGTATATAATAGTTGCCTTCGCCCAATACACCAAGTGTCCGGTCACTTGAAATACCTGTGGACCATTCAACACTCATTTAATAACTAATTATTAAGAGAAAACATTCACAATGTCCATGATGGGGTTCTTTTTATTTCAGTTCTTTCTCAGTCAAAAATTTACTAGGTATTCAATTATACTCGAATTAAAACAGAGGCGATTCTGAAAATCGATTCGTGGACTACCACACCTTCTGCTCAAAACATTAATCTTGCTTGCATATACAAATTTAAGACAAAGAAAACTTTTTTGCTTCAGATAACAAATATCCAATGACTCTAAATATTTATGTTTGAGTTACTCTTAACCAATCTTAAAGCATGAGAATGAAATAACATAAATAAATAATAAATACAGGTCAGGAAAGCTAGTACTTACTAAATTTGAACAAAATGGTCATAGTTGTTTTTTGTCTATGGTCTAAAGTTATTTAATCCCAAAATATAATTTAAGCTGTTTTGGGTTTCACCAGGTTTAATTCAAGTAAATTTATAGTAAAGTTTCAATTAAGTATGAATAAAATAACCTGTGAAAGAGACATGTCAGCCTCTAAAGCATAAGTCTGCAAGCTCTTCAGTGGACTGTACAGTAGCAATATCCTTATGAGACATGGGTTGCTGTCTAACGGTATAGTTTCCAGAAGTTCATTGGGCTCAACCTGGAAAAAGAAAAAAAATCATTTACAAGCACTGCTATGGCTTCACTTTGAGAAACACTACATCTGGGATCCACGGAGGCGCTACATGTAGCAACACGCCACAAGCAGAGGGTGGGAATCACTTGGCATTTGCTCTGAGCGGTAACTCGGTCGCCACAGAAAGACTTCTAAAAATGTTATATCTGTTTGACAAATAAATGTGCATTAAGTGTCATACTGAGTTTTATTTGGAAACATAAAGATCCCAAATGTATTTACTTTGAAGGGGAAATAGAGGGGTAGGGAGAAGGAATATTAAAGAGACTGGACCGGAATAAGAAGCGTGAAGGAGTTGTTCCAGATAGCGCATGACAGGGAAGGTATTTTGAAACTGCGATCAAAAATCTAAAAGATCCACCTTTGTCAAAAGGATGAATGTATATTTCTGAGCAAAGAACACATATCCATATAATAGACATAGGGGTTTAGGTGACTACTACACAGATCTGCAGAGAACTTGTTAATGATTGAAAAGTATAACTTACTAGAAGCAAAATCCCATGATATGGTCGAAGGCTTCTCAGGCACCTCTCAATAGTTTCCGGTTCTATAATCTTTCCTTTGTTATGGAACTGGTGTGCTTTGTGAGGCAGACAAAACGAAACCAACACCCATTGGTTGATCCTAACTTGGACAATTCCTGTGCTGCATAAATTTTCAAACACTAACTTTAAACTCTGCGCCAAAGAGCTCTTCTGCATGATGAGATGAAAGGGGGATTTTGCCGGAGATGAAGGGAGGATGTCCATAGCGTCTTGCATCTCGTCGCTGTCACTGTCGATCGCCGACATCTCATCGTGGATTTGGATCTGAAAAGTTAATAGTTATGTTATTTGAAATGTAATGAAATCTTTGTATATAAACACAAGAAAGTGTTATATTACCATTATTTTCATCTCGTCGGACAAGTACGCACACCTTTTTTCTTCGTGTCTTAAAGCTTTCCCTAATCTTTCACTCAGATCATAGTAGCATTTCACTGCAATTTGAAATTGGTTAAATTGGTAACGAGACTAATGGAACCAGATCAACTACATCTGATTATATTTTTAGCGATAATTATAATATTCTGAAAGGATTTCCGATTATATTATAATTAATATTGTTGATGAAGTATTATAAGAATCATAATGAAAAAATGTAACATCGAATGTGCTTAAAAAATTCACATAATACTGAGACAAAGTAAAGCCTAAGAAAAGCAATGAAAATACAAGGAGCTTAAATATAATATAAGTATGAAATTAAATGACCCTTTTTTACTTTTACGGTCGAAAGGTGGTGCTTTTTTTTTTATCTTGCATAGGGGGGTTATAGCTATATGCTATTATGGCATCTCGACTCTTGGGATCTTTTATACCTTCCCCCTCCTTAATCCGTGATGGACTTCAGGTAGCTTATTGTGCTTCCCCTTGGGATTGAGGCATACCCCTGTATTCACCAAGAAAAACTGAGTGTAAGATCAGCTAAGCGAAAGATTAGCCTAATGTCTCCCTCAGCCTCCCTCAACGCTTATTGCTATTCATCAACGAAAACTTACAAAACTTAGCTGAGCCTAGACTGATCGTGTGTATCCATAGACAAAACTGTCATTTATATACGGAAGCAGTCAATAAAGTAACTAAAATGTATATTTTTGATTATTTATATAAATATAAATAATTTTTATATATTAAAAAAATTTTATAATATAATTATGATTTCTTATTTTGTTGAATTCAATGATAACAATAATTTTTACAAACAAAATCCCAACGTGTTCTTTTCAGATGCCATAAGCTGTCAGTCTTGATCAACGCCATCTATCGATAATAGGCCAAAGCTAAATGAAGTAGATAGTACTTTCTTACATTTATATTGTTAAAAAGTTAAAATACTTATATGTACATAAGCATTGTAACATGGAGAAAAAAAGACAGCAGAACTTTTCGGTTATTGATAAGTGTCGATTTGTCGAGCTGATTAATTTACATATAAAATTACTAGCTTATACCCGTCTTGCTTTACGTTTTTGATTCCGATTGTCAGGCTTGATCGGTAGGTAATTAAACAGGTTCTAGTATAGCTTCCCATTGCTTTGTAGACCTCTATAACTGACATAAGCACAGAAAAAGAAGAATGACACTTTTAATGTTTATTAAAATTTTGTATGAAGATCCTAAAAAATAGGGTTTTTTAATTAGCTCTAAATATATTAAAGTTAATGCAGCAAATTGTATTAAAGAACCTTCTCCGGCATTTTGCACGGTTCTGTGCAGATTCATATCTGACGTAGCATTTGTATTTTGAGCGTGATGCTATGACATACGTTAAAAAGCAAAATAAAAAAACATTTCTGAATTATTATGTAGATAGAGAAGGAGGGGCTAATGCGAGTTTTATTTAATTTCCCAATTTACCACGCAACTTTCTTATTTTTTTCTTTCATAAGAACCTTCTACTGATAAAAGCCAACACGACAAAAAAAGAATTAGTGAAATCGGTTCAGCCGTTTAGGCGTGATGCGATGACATTAGGTAAAAAGCTAATAAAAAAACATTTCTGAATTATTATGTAGATTTACCACGCAACTTTCTTAATTTTTTCTTTCATAAGAACCTTCTACTGATAAAAGCCAATACGTCAAAAAAAGAATTAGTGAAATCGGTTCAGCCGTTTAGGCGTGATGCTCTAACATACGATAGAGCAATGATAAAAGGCAAATTACGAAAAAAAACGCAAAAAATTGGAAGAAGACGGCAACAAGTATGGCGGACGCTATAGAATAATTTTGACAGATGGACGCTTAGCGTAATGTAAGCCAGCTCTATAGCCGATTAAAATTTGAGGGAAAGGTTCACTCAAATCACGCTGAGGGCGTGTATAATATTTTGGTGAATACCAATTTTGACATTGATCGTAATTTGAGTTGATAGTACGCTCAGTTTATCTTGGTGAATACAGGCGATAGTCTTCTGGTCTTGGGTATCCACTGCCCAGCATCCTGTGTCTCTTATTAGCGAGAGTGTCGCAGTTACATAGTAGATGTTCCATACTCTTCAAACTCGCTACAAAATCTGCACTTGGGATCCTCCACAAGTCCCATTTTAAATAGTATCCTATTGACACCATAGTGTCCGGTGAGTATTCCGATTGTTGATCTGATATACCCCTTGCCATAGTTCCAGATTTTGTGGATTTGGTCTTCATTTACATTCGTTATGAATTTTTTCGAGTGTCTCAGTCCTGGTGAGGACCTCCACTCCTCTGAGAATTTATCATTCGCATAGCTTTTAATCGCATTTATGATCGACACATACGGTAATCTCAGAACAGGTTCTGGTCCCGTATATGTTTTTTCTGATCCTTTCCTTGCTAGTTCATCAGCTTTTTCGTTGCCCTCAACCCCCACGTGGCCAGGGACCCACACCAGCCTGACCTTGTTCCAGCGACCCAACTTGTTGAGTGCATGTGTACAATCCAGTATAAGTGCGGAGTTTATCCTGTATGGACATAGTGCTCTGAGGACAGCTTGGCTGTCACTGAGGATATAAACAGTTTTATCTCTTGTAGATCTGTTTAGTTTATCTTGTGCACATGTCAGTATGGCACATGCTCCTGACCCAGATGTATTGACCCAGGCTTAATGTATATTAGTAGGTGGTGCTTAATTGTGGTACTTTAGTAGACCATGCCTGAGAATGATAAGCGCATTTAAGTGTTTTATGATAATTTCATTTAAAATATTGTATTGTGCCTTTACATTCTGGGGCCTACCATTACACAATGGTGTGCACATATTATGTCTGATTTCACCAATACAAAAGTCTTCCTGACTCAGAATGTAAATACATTCTACAATCATTAGATGGGAGTAAAGATTACTACACATTCCTAGCTGGGTCAACAGGGCTTTTTCGCTGTCAATCACTTAAGAAAAAAATGCTAAATTCTAACAACAAAACTTATCACAATTAAATAATCAACTATTGACTTATGTAGATAATAAAACGAGATTACTTGTAGGTATACTCAATAATTTCTTTGTATATTATAAAATAAACAAATACGTACCAACAGAATGACTGGTTTGTGCTTGTAGAGCGAACACAATATTGATAAGTATTGTGGATGATGTTCCGTCATCTTTATTTGCTCTGAATGGTAACAAAGTAGGATGCCCAACAAATCGAACATCATTCACTTTCAATTCAAACTTCCTATGGCACAACTCGGGTTTCACAGCAAATAATGTTGATAAAACCTCGTCTGTGAAGCCAGTTAGCTGCCCTGAAAATCAATAGTTATGTCATCTAAATGAAAAGTTTCAGTAATATCTTCTTGGAATGATACTCGTCGAACTATTTTTCTTTTAAATTCAAAATTGGAATACGAGTTATAATAAAACGAAACTGTCAAACTCCAACAGGAATACAGAGATAAACAAGTTTTTATAGTTTTTGGTTTCTATCAATACAACAATATGCCAGGACAATATTTTCAAGAAAATCATTTTACAATGATTAAAAGAGAGAAACTTGATAAATTACCTTTGTGTATATTTGATGTTTGTGGTAAAGGAGTCTGTAGTAGATCTTCAATAACATTAAATGCATAGGGATTTTTCTTTCCATTTCGTGGATCTAATGTATCTTGAGAAGGTTCGACATCGTAAGGATAACGAAATAATAATCTGTCACCCTTGCTATCCGATTTAACAAGTATTATACTCAAAGGGTTCACTTCCATGTTAGTCATCCGGGAAAAATAATCAGTAATCAATTACTTGGAACAAAACACTACGCATTTTTACTGTACCAATAATGAAACAACTTTTTTA
The DNA here is from genome assembly GCA_963576905.1 of Mystacides longicornis. Classification (NCBI taxonomy): domain Eukaryota; kingdom Metazoa; phylum Arthropoda; class Insecta; order Trichoptera; family Leptoceridae; genus Mystacides; species Mystacides longicornis. The sequence goes on from OY756437.1 coordinate 18,764,305, forward strand.
ACCTATGAACCAAGATACAATAGGAGATAAACAAATTAAAAGACACAACCCCTCATGGTTTCTAATAACTAATTATGATAATATAGAACAATAAAATGAATAATAATTAACAAAACAGAGCGCGACTTTCCGTCAAACAAATATGTCAGATTGTGTCAGATGTTCTGAATTTATCCTTGATTTATAACTTTTTCTTATGAAACAGCTGAGCTTCGATAATAATTTTCTATGTCAAAGGACACACACCACGAAAAATGCGACACTCACTCGCCTATTATTTAGAACACAAATAGAATTTAATTTAAATCATACCTATTTGTGAAAAGGAGGGGGCAATCATTGTTATTCTGACTTTGAAATTTATTATTATAATATACCCTTCCATAACACAATATCACCTTAAATCCAGTTGGTATATTAGTTTTCCCAAACTGGGCGTCGCAGCGGCCTAAGGCACTTTTTGAAAATTTTCAGTACAAAAGATTACTTTATAACAATATTCATATTATGTTATTAAAGTCAGAACAAGCTTGCGCTTGAAAAAATAATATGACGATAGCGAATACTCCTCTTATATAAAAATATTATTTAGCAGTAATATTTGGACAAGTTATATTATGAGAACAGAAAGAAGAAGTAAGAGCCAATAAATGTTATTGCTGGTCAGGCCATCCGAGATAAATTCAAAGGAAATCATATCCTGAACCTCGTATCACAATGAGCTTTTCTAGACTTAAGTCTAGGACAAGATCATCCAGTCATTAAACTTGGGAAGTCGATCAATACATTTCAGTGGGAAAGCGAATAACCAGTCTTATTTCATGTAACTGAACTGAGTTCGAAACAGTAAAAATGTGAAAAGTAGAAAACCTTATGAACATAGTAAATAGGATAGTACGTGTATTGCGTCCTTTAGTTTTATTCCATAGAAAAAAATATTTTTGACATCACTCTTTATGTGAATATGTCAAAATACGACCATAGAACAAAATATAAATTTTTTGATTAACTGTTCAAGGTTATTGTTTGTTTTGTTCATATAAAACAAATTTATTATAGATGTCTTCGTTTTATCAATAATCCTATTTGTCGGTTGACGTGTTATAAAAATGACTTCATACATTATAAAATAATTATTTTACTCGGATCAATATTTCTATTTTAACAATTAGTTTACCCATTTACCGATAGAAGTTGTTTTTTTATGATGAATTTTCATGTTCGAAGTGAATATGTTTATACTAAAATTATTAATGCTTAATTAATGAACTCTTTTCTCTTTCTAAGTTTTTTTTTTCACCGTTAAACAAGTCACAGTCAGTAAACATGGAGTGCCCCGAAAGTTGGGATAAGTACAAAAACTCCAGTGTTTTTCAACTAATTACTCGATTGTGTGAAAAGACCGTTGATGAATATGAAATAACAGAAGATTTTGGGCAATTTAATAAGCAGCTAGTGAAAAAGATTAGATCTCACGCGTATGGAATACTTTTGAAAAAGTCTACAATTCTTCCAAGTACACCATGTGATCCAGTAATGGATATAATCAGTGAATACTATATAAGAGATTCTAGGAAGAAAAATATTGGAGATTATGATTGTGTGGTGTCAATAAAAAATAAAATAGATTGGCTATTTGAAAGAGATAGATCCAACGAAGAAGAACATTTTACAGATATCATGGCATGTGTTGTTTCCTTGCGAAATTCTGTGCCTATTAGTTATGGAAAAACCATGTTTGAAGTGAGTTATTAATTATATTGCTCTCAAAGTGTTATTTTTTAAATTTCATCATAAAGATATATTATGGCGTGAAAAGGAAATTTCTCAGATTGTAAATATAACCAGGAGTTAAGGATCACACTGTGATTAGTGTTTGCAATATATATTCCGTTATTTTTCCTTTTGTAGTATACCCAAATTTTATTACGAGCTTTGACTGAAAAACAAGAGTGACACTGTATAAAAAAAAAGATTGAAAAACATTGAATTAGTTTATACTATGAAAACATATTGTATTTCAGAATCCATTCAGTTTTGGTAAAATAAATGAAATACTTCCAACAGCGACTCAAGTGAACGAATATGATCCTGTGCCGTACCAGTATTTTCCTCCGCACATATTTCAGCTGCCCTACACCATAGATGAGAACACCAATACTAAAACTAAATATGATACCAACACCATGTATAACTTCCCTGTGGAATCATTCACATCTAAGCCAGGTAATCATAAAGTATCAAAACAGAAGTAACCAATTAATATCAAGAAGTATCTTAATTATTCTTATTTAATGCCATAAAGCAGGCAGCTTGGAGCTGATGTGCTTGATATCCCACACTTGTATGGTACTAAGCCTGTTATGAAATATCTTAGTATTCTTTGCAACAACTAGCTCAGCAGGCAACCTATTCCACTCATCCACAACTCTATTTCCAAGGAAATGATTCGAGGGTTCTGAGTAAATCTATCCTTGACAAATTGGAATGTGTATCCTCTCAAATGTTCTTTGTGGCTTCTATGGATCATGGTTTTCAGCTCTGGTCAGTCATAGTGGTCATTCAGTATTTTGTAGGTACTCTCCGTTTGGTAAAACTCGCAACAAAATTTTGGCTGATTATAGCATGAATGGAGTGAAGCTTTTAAGAGTGGACGAGATGAGGGACTTGGGCGTCACGTATGTGAGTGATCTATCATTCAAAACACATATTAGTAACATTGTAGTTAAAGCATATATGACGTTGGGTTTTGTTTTGAGAAATTCGATATTTTTCAGAAACGCCAATACGCTTGTCACTTTGTACGAGTCATTGGTGAGATCCGTGTTAGAGTCAGCATCGATCGTATGGCTGCCTAGTGAGCAATCTCATATACTGACTATAGAAAAAGTCCAAAAAAGGTTCGCAAGGCACCTCTATAGGATAAGGTATGGATACTATCCATATTTATATCCAACGCTATTTGTCTACGGATGCCTGGGAATGGCGACATTGGAGAAGCGCAGAGATGAATACCTTTGCAGGCACTTTTACAAGTTACTGCATGGTATCATTCATAACCCTGACATGTTAGAAAAAATTAATCTCTACGTGCCAGATTCCTATGGCAGATCTCGACATCATAAACTATTTTATCCACCCACAGGCAGAACAAATATAATTCACCACTCGGCCATTAATAAAGTAATGGAAATTTTCAATAAATTACCGCAATATGTAGATATATTTAATATAACATATAACAAATTTATTAGTATATTGGAAATCATAATTTAAAAGCTTATGTATTTGTCATTTTGTTTTTAAGGATTTTTGTTTTTTTTTTCTATTAATGTGTTAATCATTGTGTAATTTGTATAAAACTGTTTCATGGCGCTCAGCGAAAAGGTATTTACTGTTATGCTGAGCGACATATCATTGTACCATAAATAAATAAAAATATTGGTTAGAACTAGTATTTCAAAGCGATCCTCGTACAATATGTAACCAAGCCCAGCCCCCTCTTAGTAAATAGTCTTTACACTTTTTCCAACAGCTGTATGTCTTTCTCAAATTAAGGACACCATATTTGGAAACCTTCCATCCAAGATAGGTCTCATATATTCTGCATTTTTTGTTCCTCCATTGGATGTCTGCATTCATTTATTTGTAGTCTTTTTTTTAAATGTTTGAGTATCGTGTGTTTTATGTACAATTTCAACCATCGTTTGCTCAATACAGTATGTTTTCCTTTACTTTCTGCAGCAAATGGTTTACCTATCTTTTATTGTTTCTTGAAAACACTTAGCGCAGTATGAATTGTAAAATGGGATAAATATTACGAACGTAAAAGCAATGTTTGGATTATATTCTATAATACAACCATAAAAGTATTTCATTCTAAGTATCTACCTCGAATAAAGAATAAATTAAATATTATTTCTCTGGATTATAATTTCAGGTACCAACTTAAGATATCTAAGCAAAACCAACATAACAGATGATGAACTCTCCAACACTGGTTCTGTCACCAAGGTAGCCAACATTTCTCCCCCGAATGTGGTGTCTCAACAAGATAATGTTGTGGCTTTTCCACGACTCACTGGACCAAGGGACCTCTTTATTCCCAAAGATATCCCCTCTGTGGTAAATTTATTCATTACTTGATGAAGTACTTAACAGGTTTCTTAGTCAGTGGATTTATGCATATCTTTTTGTATGGTTTTGACAGGCAAAGAAAAAACATGACTTACAAAGCCAGACAGGTATACAAACTGTCAAATCACCAATAATGGATCAAGATGCCCAACAAGATAATATGATCAGTGGAAGCACATCTATTTGGGACTTTGCTCACTGTTGCAATAGTGACGTCAATATGGAGATATGGGAAGAAGCCTGTAAGAAAGCATTCTTTTTTTTAAACTTCGCAGTGTGACTAAATTATCTATGAATCTTACTTTAAGTTGTCTTTGGTTTCTATTTTTATAGCTAAACTCCCTCCTGTGATAAAGCAGCCTTTGATATCATCGTCAGTAATGCAAATGAATAATTGGAAATTAACCCATCAAAATCAGTTCAAAAGATTGCATGTCATATCGGGTGTTCAATTTTTATTGCATATCAAATATTTAGTCAGTGAGTACCTTTATTTTTTGTACTTTTTTTTATATAGATATTTATATTAATGCTTCTTTATGAAAAGTTCCATTCTTTTATTTCACATAACTCGTATTTTGAATTCATAATATATTTGAATTTTCCAGTGGGAATAGAATCAAGCTCGTTTCCGTTCAATCAATCCTTAGAAAAATTTCAAATGAAGGACAATCTGTGCTTAGAAGGAATGTTACAAACTAGTCTGAAGATATATGTGGCAGACTTGCTGGTGGCTGGAGACTGTTATTGGAAATTGAACAAACTGGTGTCATTCAGTACTTCAGCAAGCAACGTTCGACACGGTGGTTTAGTCTACAAGGTGAATTACTTTTTTTCTATATAGAAGAATATTTGAATCATATCTGGAAACAAATTGAATTTTTCTTTGATACATTAACTGTTATCATAATTCTTCTTCTTTTTTATTTGGCTTATCATCCCTAAATGAGATGTTCCTGCCATTAGCATACATGTCCGATTCTGTATTTTTTTAAACCTTTGCACTCATTGTCGAGTGATTTGGATCATTCTGTATTGGTACTACTAAAATTTTTAATTTCACGAGTTATGTCAAGTGATTTCAGCCAACGCGAGCGATATTGCATAAGAAATTGATCAAAGTGAATATAGATGCAAGTAATTTCAAGCTAATGATGTCGAAATTCTCGTAATGGCCGCCAAATTTTCTTTTTCTTAAACAAAATTATCTTGATCAAGAAATTTAACGCTATTAACATATATTTTATGAAGAAAACATAAGCACAATAATATTCTTACTGAAAATAATAAACTAATAGCTGCATACACACGTAACGATTTATCTTTACAATTTGACCGATAATCGCAAATTTTTCAAATCTTAGCGATTGTTTTCTTCGCTAAAATTTGGAAAATGAGCGATTATCGGTCAAATCGTAAAGATAAATCGTTACGTGTGTATGCAGCTAATGACACGAGTAGTTTTGACTTAATTTTTTTCCAAAACCACGTCTCATATCCTTATTCAGCTCAAAACCTAAACAACCAGATCACTATATCAATTACAGCACATCTTAAACTATTATGATATTTTTCAGGCCATGTGTGATAGTATAAAACAATATTTAGTGTGGTTCCGGATGGAAATAGACAAGATATTCGGCGAAGGTTTGACTATGGAAATCAAACCTGACAAGCGCCTACCTTCACTCATGGAGGTCATACACCAAATCAAACCGTTGGCTGGTCAAATTAAAACCATGGCCAAGATATTCAAGGTGTATGATACTGCGGAAAATGCAGACTGCACCCTCCGAGGGGTGGGGTTGATGGCATATCTGTACAATGAAATATCCCAAATCACGCAGACAAATATGTTGACCATTCTCTATGTTATTTTGAAGACCATCTGCAGCGTCTATATCAAGTAAGTACCTACTCATGATTAATATTGCATAGATCCTTTTTATAAAAACTCTTGCAACAGTCGGCCGACTCTTTGTTTTATAATCTCCTACTTTGTAGTTTTCTTAGCTTACCGCTTTTTAAAGGCTTCTAATACAATTACATAACCTTCTGTGTGTAATAATAATTACTGTACCTTTTGTGTATTTTTTAGGTTCATAGAAAATTTCATTTTTGAGGGAGAGCTGGATGATTATTTTGAAGAGTTTTTCATCCGCAAGGACTTCATGAACGACGACAAATTCAACAAGAGATATTGGGACAGAGGATTCACGATAAGAAATAATGAGATTGTGCCCGAGTTCTTGAGAGGAATGGCGAGACATATTCTCTTGTGCGGGAAATCTTTGAGGCTGCTGAAGATGTGCAATCCTGATGTAAGTTTTATCCTGCTGTCTTTAAAGGGGGGAAGCAGGAAAAATGGACCTCCACTATTTTCTGTCCAGGAACACTCCTTATTGCTTCTTTCAACCACATACAGCTCCTTCTGTTACTCCTTCAAGACAAAATAAATATGTTTAATCCACATTGTTCATTGTCGATCATGCCTTCTCAGATATTCTATTAGCTCAACTTGTTAACTTTCATCTTTGTTACAACACTTACTTCCAAAAATAAATTAACAATTTTCTATGCAAAGATGTCAGGATAACCAGCAGATAATATTGCCTGAGGCAACTGTTTCTAATCGACCTCTCCCGTCAACCTGATAAAAAATTTGAATCCGGAACCTGTTAATCAGAAGTCAGGGTTATAGCAATAGGCTATAGAGGTCGCTAACCTCACATTCTCACCTTTTTTCCCACTCCTTTCAATGTCTCAAATACAATATTTCTATAATTTATCCTTCGTAGAACTCTCATCTAAAATGCATTTTATTATTTTGACTCATTCAACATTGATGTTTTAAACTATTTCTGAATATGATTTGCTTTGACATTTCAGGATCCGTTGTGTTTGCTTCTTTCAACGGAATATCCCCCAATCAAATGCTGTCTGAACTTCAGCGAGATTGAGGAACAACAAAAGCTGTACGATCGATATCGAACACAATGTTTGTACGTCTGCGGAGACCCGGTGACGTTCCAGAGTATCTTGGTTCAGAGAGAAGCGGAGAAGAAGACATTTAGAGAGATGGTCAGTTTGAAGCAAGCCGAGACTATGCAGAAATTAATAGGTAAAAATTTTCCACAAAGAATTCAAAGAACAAGTGATTGGTAGTCTTCGCCGACTATCGTAGTGAAAACTTTGTATTCAGATTTAGTGTTTACCTATTTTGTTTTGTACAGAGGAGCGCAAACGTCTGACTCACATAATATCAAGCAGCAAACAAAGGCGATACGACGCTTTGAAGGCTGCTCTTGAAGAAGCGGAAGCTAAGAAAAAGCAGAAGAAAGCGCAAGAATTAGCTGAAGATCGACTCATAAGAAAACATCAGGAGGCCAGTGACAAGTTGTGGCATATTAAAGCTATGGAGGAAAAGTTAGTATTTTCAAACTGATTGCTTCTAAGAAAATCAATTCACACTTATATGAAATAGTCAGATCTTTATTTTTAGACCAGATTTTATGCATGCATATTTTATACTGACAGTGTATATTTTCTAAAATTATAACTATAAAATAGGCATTAAGTAGGTACCTACTTACAAGTATACGAATTTGATTCACATGTCCAAAAACATTACCAGCATAACTCGAGACTTGTATATTTTATAAAGCAACTATTTCCTTGATTTATTTAAGTAAAATAAACACCACTCACCATAACAGCATTCGCCTTTGCGATGAGTGATGATAATTATAAAAAATGACAGTTGATTTTATCAAGTAAATACTCTTTACATTAATTGATTTTATCAAGTAAATACTTAGTTTGACCAGAGTCACGGAAGAATCTGTCTTGTAAATTCAGTGTACGGGACACAAAAGATATCGATGCGATCCGCCATGTCATTAAATAATTTGACAGCTCTATTTACCGGAGAGTTGCAGATTATGTTTGTTCTGCCCGAAATTGGACAGAACAGAATGTGCAATCTTGTGGGTTCATTTTGATGTTGCATTAATATTTCAAACATTTTAAGGTGCATAATATTCCAGTCTGTAGCAATTTGTAAATGCTATGATGTTAAGTTGGCAATATTTATCTATGGTTGTTCTTTCAGGGATAAGATTAATGCGTACTATTCAGATTTATACAAAGAGGTTGAAAGAAGAAAGGTCCGATCCGAATGGAAAATCAAGAGACTTCAATTGGACGAACGAAGGGTTCAACTTCTAAGCACAGAAAAGATGAATCTCAAAAGAGAAAAATTGGAATTAGAACACAAAGCAATGGAAGAAAGTGATATCAGTATCAATGCTGATGATACTAATAAAGTAGATTTAGAAATAGAAGAAGATATAAAGCTTGATACGGTTGAAACTGAGCAAGATTTAGAAAAACAAAATGATGTGAATGAGGAGGCTAACGAAAACATCATCAATAATAACTTTTCTAATGGAGAAGTTGTCGTTACCGACGATAATGCAAATGCCGATAAACAATCCAACAAATCATCAGAATCTCAAACATCCTTGTATATGGAGGCATTGGACTATGTCTCTTCCGATCCTAACCTGAATGAAATAGCCGAAAGTCCTGAAGAAATCAAACATTCCGAAACAAACACCACAAACGATCCAAAACTATGTTTGTCTGATATAATCAATAAAAATACGCTTACCACTTCCAAATTCTCAAAATCTTTAGATATAGACGTAAGTCCCTCCGATATTATAAATAGTAATGTTTCTCCGAGCTTAAAAACCACTTCGTTCAGTGATCAGGATATATTTGAAAAATATCAACAACGCAAAAAGGAAGCTTTGTCTTATAAACAGAAAGTAATGGCTCACGAATTCGCTGTCGATACTAATCAAAACGAATCTGAAGAATCAAATTTACCGATCATTTCTAATTTCAAATCCAGCGAAGAGTCTGATGTAAATAAAAGGAAAGCTCTAGGATCTACGTTATTTAGTAAAGAATTTACCCACACCGTGTACGATTCTGAAAGAAACACAAAACCTCAGTACAATACGGATGCGAGCAGGCAGGCTGTTTTGAACAGAAAAAAAATTCTGGAAGATGAATTTGATTTGGGTGTTAGCGAGAGTAGAGAAAATAGATTAAAACAGATAGGCAATCTTACTCTCGATTTGAAGAAGTGTGTGACCATCTCCCAACATAACACTCAGGAGAGTAAAATGTCTATAGGATCCACGCCAGATAACTACTTGACTACTCCGAGCGAATTTCAAAATAGGGTAAGTGTAAAACCCCATTGTAATTTTTAGCAAAAGTTGCGCTTAAACTGAAAGATGAAGTAATTTTAAATCTGTTTTACAGTTGGATATTGAAACACCTTCTACGTTAGATGTCGGACTGTTTGGTGTTCCCCTGTCGTCCACATTCACCCCGTCATCGTCCAACATTGAATCTGATACGACTTCTAATTCAAAATTTTCCACAACAGACGGTTTCCCTTTTCCCACCATTATAGAACAGCAATTTGTCGAAGATGATAAAAGTGAAGATGTCCCCGATTTCCCGACTGAAGAACAAAACACGGATATCCCGGATTACACATTTTTTGATAATAATGATATTAATATTAAATCCAAAGTGTGGAATTTCTCAGATGACGAATTAAACTTCAGCGAATTTAGACCTTTTGGTTTAAAAATGACGGGTGATCTAAAAATCCAATCTATGGATATATTCAAGGAACATTTTTGCTTTGAGAATCCCAAATCACCTTACACAGATATTGATGAGATTATCAATAAAGCTAAAGATAAACCCATGACTAACATATCCATAGGCAAATTGGACGATGAACTTAAGATAGATATTGATAACGTAGATCCTTCCATGATGGTGGCCTGCTTGCAGCGCTCCATTATGATTCCTCTGTTCCATCAAATGGAGATGGTGAACAACGCAACATTAAAGTATTTCTTGGTTAACTGCGAACTGTATGATCATTTGAAAAGTTTGTGCGATTATTTCTTCTTAATGGATGGCGAGTTTGCCAAGACTATTTGCAGCAAGTTGTTTGAAAAGTTGAATGTGACCGACAGTCCCAGAGAGTTATTGAACTTCGCAACACTTCATAGTATTTTGGATAAGTCCTTTGGATCTTCTATAGGAGGTATGCATTTCTTTTATTATTTATCTTTGCTAAATATCAAGCCATAGATAATCATAACTCTAAATGTTAGGGCATAGACAATATACTCACAATGAAATGTCCATCAGAATCTGAATTAGATTAGTGCTATGTCACATCGTGAGGCCCAGCATTCGCTTGCCTATATCTGTATGTACTTACCTGTACGCTATGATATCTGTCTACACGCCGGTGGCCTGGTGACGCGAGAGGAAAAATGGCCGCCAGCGCTAAGGCCTTCTTATAAAGGTGGTGTTGATAAAAGTATTAATTTTTATGTTATTGTAAAGAAAACAGAGATTTCAACATTTTTGTATATGCTGAAGATTCTCATGACTACTGAGAATTATAAGTTGTGTGTTTATGGTGTAATATTGAGATTTATAAATATCATAATAGTTCCTTACCAACAGATAGGTACTAAACTACGGACAAAGTTAACTGACGAAAGGGGGTCATCAAATTTAAGTGATCCTAATCCCTCTAGTTAAGAGCACAATTATCTTGTGCAAAGACAAGACTTAGATTCCTAATAATAATTATTATTGATAAAAAGCACTAAGATAAAAGTGACATCTGTTGATAGTTTAATTGTTTCATGATGATGAAAATGTACATTCTTTTGTTTTATCATTTCAGGTTCAAACAAATATGCGGAAAATTTGTCATTCATCATATCAGACATGCCCCTCAGTTTCTCCCACAGTTCTCCGGACGTCCTGGAGTGCCTGTCCTTGTCCTACTCCATCGTGTGGCCAGTCAATATTATCCTGTCCAAAGACGCATTAGACAGATATGCCAAAGTGTTCAGATTCCTAGTCAAAATGAGAAGAATATCATGGGTTTTGGAGCAAGATTTAGAAGTAATTATTTTTATACATTTAGTTTTTTAATAGCTTTACCGAATTGTGACCCTCAACAGAGGCCAGTTTTCCAATTTTCAAAGATCAAAAGTTTTGAAAAAAAATTGATGTAATTCTTCAAATTTGTTGTCGTGAGTAACGTTGTAGAACATTTAAAAAAATAATTTAAAAAATGAAAAACTGTCCGAAAACGTTACAACCTTATATATTCAAAAATAAAAAGTAGAACATACAAAGTTTTTCATTTTTAAAATTGATGTGCCTATTAAGGGAGCTGTAATCCTATTCCGACACATAGCCAGCGAATCTTCGGTCTATTTTTGAGTGAACATTTTATAAAATTGATGAAAAAGAATTGTCATTCTAAATGTTTATAAATAAAACTAACTTTGCAGTATTCTATTGTAATACTGCAAAGTTAGTTTTATTTATAAACATTTAGAATGACTTATTACAAAGTTGAAAATAATGTGTTTGAAAAATTGACATTCTATGTTATACCGTTTTAATTTTATGCCAGTTGAAGTTCCACGAGTATTGCAAAGTTATTATATAATTTTTTTTTTTAAATTACATAGTTACAGTTTTGTACCTCTCATCTTACAAATATTTCCAAGGTGTTTTAACTTTTTAAAGTATTGTTTTGTTTTATTACATGTTTTTCAAATAGTTTGACATAGATTCAAATGTGCTTCTTTTATATTTTAGGTCTTAAAGATGTCGATGAAAGAAGAATTCATGGTTGCCCAGGATATGGTGAGATCCCCTCAGTATCACACCATACAACTCTACAGATACATGATGTCTTGCCTCATAAGAGCTCTGCACAGTTACGTGGTGAATACTTGCATCAAGTCCTCCTGGACGGAGTTTGAGAAAGACTTGTTGCAGGTTCGGACATTGGATGATCTCTACATGGTCCACGTTACCTATATCAAAAAGGTTTTATTCAGATGTCTATTGAACAAGAGGTCCACGCCTGTCATGAAGATTTTGAATGACATATTCACTGTTGTCTTGAGATTTCATCATTTGTTGAATGCCAGGTATGGATTTTAATTACATTCCTTATAAGTAAGGGCTAATAATATCCATAGTAATCTGTTAAATGCTATCGGACAATTAATTGTGGTTACTACTCTACCAATACTCGCTGTTCAATAAACAAAGATAATCACTCCGATTAATATGATTACTATCTGATAGCCCTCCAAATTGTCATACAAATTGTGAATTTTCTTTTGTCTATAGGTAACATGAAAAATTTATGCATAAATTTGGCAGTGTTTCGATCAATAAATCATTTTCAGCTATTTTTGTTAGCCGAAGCCTGTACCTACACAAAATATTTAGTTGACAATGTCGAAATATATTAAGTAAATATTCATGGCCTCAAACCCAACTCACTATTGTCACTTGAAAATTACCATTAAAAAAAGTTTTTCGTTGTATACATAACAAAAGAGTGACACAAAACCATAGAAATAATAAGGGGGCGTTCAAGTATTACGTAACGCAATTTTTGAAGATTTTTTACCCCCCCCTCCCCCCATGTAACGCGCCGTAACGTTTTTCTGTACCCCCCCCCCCTCCCCCCCTAAATGTTACGTAACACCCAAGAAACAATTTTTTTACTGAACTCTCGTAAAAAAATAAAAGGGTTTCAAAGGGTTCCTTTGCTAACTTCGGAGAAAAAAAATACTATTTATATGTTCCATAAATTTATCTTTATTTTTTTTTGCTGTTTTCCAAATTTTGGCATAGCTGCGTTGGCAAGTCCAGTTGATGAAAACAGTTGATGATGTAAATCCCCCCTTTTGACCACTAACGAATGCTTACAACGAAAATAAAATAAAAATGACGTAAGTATAATACAGTCGAGGGATTCCCCGTAAAAAATAAAAGATTTGCTAACTTGGGAGGGCGAAATAAAAATTACATACAATGCAGTCGAGGGACTCCCCGTAAGACTTAAACGAAAAAGGTTCCTTTTTTCGCAGAGTGATAAATTCTTACGCTTAGGGTGAAAACACGTAGAAAGCTGTTTCCGACCGGCGCAAAGAATGTTGTCTATGGTTTCAATGCATTTAAACGGGCATGCCGGAAAGCAGGTTTCTGCTTTTGCTGTGCGTACTGCGTATCCCCATTCAACTGCATAGAAACATTCTTTGCGCCGGTCGGCGCGGGTCGGATTCGGCATTCTACGTGTTTCCACCAAAAGCTTTAACATCGGAGAACAAAATAAAAATGACGTACGGTACAATCGAGGGACTTCCCGTAAAACATAAACGAAAAGGATTGCCCAACTTGGAAGATTTATTTCCCAATTTTTTTTATTTAAGAAAAAAAATACCGTTACGTAACGAGTTGTTCAAACCCCCCCTCCCGCCCTCGTAACGCACAGTAACGTTTTGCAAGACCCCCCCTCCCCCCCAAATTGCGTTACGTAATACTTGAACGCCCCCTAACCTAATCACAAATGTCAGAAGCTCCTATAGTCAAGTTATTGAAACAAATTTGATTTGAAAAACAATATTGCTGATCTCCGAAAGATAGATAAAAAATTTGGATAGAAATTCTGACTTATCTTTGTTTATCAAAACACAAAAATGGGAAGATAAATTGTTCTAACAAAAGATAGGAAATAGATTATTGAAAGTATCTACAAGTATTGCAAAGAGATAGCATAGTGGTTACGACGCTGGCTTTCGTACTGTGTTGTGCGAAGGTCGTGAGTTCGAGCCTAGGTGCAGACCATGACACAAGCTTTAAGTAGCTTACTGTGAAAGAGTCAAAGAATGTATTTGTGTTCACTTTGAGTGAGCACAGATTTATACATTTTTTAGTACATAGTAGTAGAGATGTAGTCATGGGTAACAGATCACTTTGGAGTGATCTGATCTGTTCGTATCAGATCACTACGATGATCTGATCGAACAGATCAGATCAGTGATCCGTGTCACGGATCTATCTGGTTGCGACCCAGCCCAGATATGATACATACACGGCTCACGGCTCTTTCCGGTTGCGGCATATTATGTACCTGTCTGTATCTTCGGATCAGATCTGTTTCCGGTGTAGATACATAGATCATTCTCTATGGTCGACTGTATCCTTCATACAGTACAGAGATTTTTACACTTAATATCTGGACGGAGTAGATACTCAATATTTATAAGAATAATGTAGTCGAAACGTTCATTCATAAGTTGATGATAAAACTACGGTTCTATTGTTCGTAATCCGTAAAAAAAATACAATATTTATACACGCTTGGTTTTGTCGGAATGTATTTTTACCTTTAACCAGGGAAGTCCTGCGCATAATTATTGTAAAAAATAAGTTAACTCTAGAAAGAGATAAAATATAAAACATATGTACATGTGTGAGAAAACGAAATAATATAATATGTATCACTATCCGACCTCAATCGTTAAGTAGGTACCTACCTACATGTTATGAGCGTAGACAATAGACATTTCTCGATATGCCAGTAAAGTGTTGTCGGGCTATATTATTATTACCTCCACACGGGGAAGTCCAATATTTTAGGACAGTATGATGAACATGCGTCACGAACCCCGTCCCCTGCCCATAGGGATGTTGCTATAAATATCATAGATACAAGTATGTTGTATTATAACCGACCTCGGTAGCCTCACCGATCTCGGTAGCCTAGTGGCAAAGGCTCCGACTTCAGATCAAGGGGTCCCGGGTTCGATTCCCGGTCGGGTCAGAAATTTTCAATGTGTTTTTTCACTTGAAATTTCTACTCGGGGTTGGAATCCTGTCTCAGATTGGACGGGACCGGTTGACTGGTAGATAATGTTTCAAGCATTAAGTTCCGCCGGCTATACTGACACCTGTGTATAAAAGAGTGTTATTTATTTATTTATGTTGGCATTAGGGAATTCAAGATAACACTCTGAATCGATGTTTAAGTTTTACATTGTTTTATCAATACTTAAGTAAATTTTTATTTTTATTGTATACTTAATATAAAAAAATATAAAAAGAATAGTTTAAATTTTTTTATAAATTTGGTTTTTATTTAAAACAGATTAAACTTCTTTTATTAAAAAATAAATATTTTGTGTCTAAACCAGAAACCTAACTCAAACAGATCTTTGGGTCCTCAATTCAACATAGATCCAACGAGTCCGCGATTCAAACAGATCATTACAGCTCACACAGATCCGTTGATTCATTGATCTGTTGAACCGTAGGACCCGTAAGTGTTCTGTAGATCAACAGATATCCAACGGGTCCGCAATTCAAACAGATCATCACAGCTCACACAGATCCGTTGATTCATTGATCTGATTGATCTGTTGATTCATTGAGCTGATTGATCTGTTGATTCATTGAGCTGATTGATCTGTTGAACCGTAGGATCCGCAAGTGATCTGTAGAACACAGATCAATTAAGAGTGATCCGGATCATTGATTCAGATCAGTTCTGAGTTACACATGACTAAGAGATGGGACTAACGGCTTAAATTCAAAAACGTTATAGCCATTTCGTTAATTGAAAATAACGTTAATATTAAAAGCTGAAAGCTATTTTAAAAAATTTGGTATCTGGGATCTTAACTTTTTCTAAAAAAAAAAAAAAAAGGTCCTTTTCTAAGTTTCATAATATTACGTGACATATACATTATAGGGGTAGGCTATTATTTCCCTGACTATTATTTTTATTCAACTATTATTTATAAATAACGTTTAATATTAATAACGTTAGATACATTATTTTTATTTAGCTATTATTATTATCAGCTGTCGTTATAATGCCCATCTCTACATAGTAGTATGCATTTTTTGCTTTAAAAAAGTGGTTTTCTTTCTCTGAACAATCAAAGGTTATACGGAAATGGTTGTCCTTTGCCCATTGTGATTTTATGGTGTTTGTTTTTCTTTTCAGGTGTTGGCACATAGCTGACGAAGACGTCCACTACACACATCCATTCTTCCCGCAGATGAAAGAACTCTTCATCACATTTGAAAAGTTGGCTAAGCACCTCCATAAAATGACGGTCAGATTATCGGAATGCGGATATCAGACGCACCTCACAGAGCTGGCAACTCTAATTAATATCAATGGCTACTTACATTATTGAAAGAGATTGATTTATTTAAATTTAAAAAAAAGCACCAAAACTCACTAATAATGATCTTTTTTGTAAATATAGTTCTTAAGGTAAACTAGCTATCGCTATAATTTCAGATATTAACATTTTATGCTAAATCAAGTATAGCACATTCCTAAAAAAAATATGTATTTCATGTTATTTTAATCTTCGATGCTCACTTTTTTATAATATTTTAATAAATTAATCTGTACATAACTGTTATAATAACACTCGCCTATTATTTATGAAGACAATAAATTATATTAATATACAAGTGACTTATTACTGCAAACCTTACACTTAAATGAACAACAATTCGACTATTGAACGCCTTCAAAAAATTTCATGACTCATTGGGTCTGTTATGATTTTGCTGTGCCCAACAGTAGTGTTAAGATCAAACACATCAGCTCATCTGCCTGATAAACAACTATAATAATAATATAAATTGTATTGGTTGATTGTAAGAACGGGATAACGTATCTCGTGGATATCACTATACCGTATGACGAAAATTTGAAAAAAGCTGAGCAAGACGAGATAATTAAATATATATCTATAATTGATCTTGAATATATATCTATAATTGATCTTGCTCACGAAATCAAGGATATGTGGCATACACCAACCACCCACATAATACCTATAGTGATATTGACGAATGGAGTTATTCCTACGTCTCTTAAAGACAATCTAGGGAAACTCGGCATCTGTAGTGGTCTCAGATATGCCATTCAAAAGGCAGTTCTGTCGTCCTCAAGTAGGATGTTAAGAAGGTTCCTTTCTCCGTAGTTCGAAGATCTCTTATGATTACATTACATCGTGATGTATCATGAGAGATATACCGATATTTTATATTTAATCCAAATATAAAATATATGCCCCAACCAAAACACTAACTTGAGAGGACATAGTTTGAAGCTAGACAAACACAGTTTCAGGCAGAATCCCTGGAAGCATTTCCTGTCCAACAGAGTTGTGGATGCATGGAACGGTTTGCCGTCGGAACTAGTTGTTGCACCAAGTGTTAATGTGTTCAAGTGTGGACTTGATAGACTAATCAAGTGAATACTGTTTCGAGATCAGACATATCAGCATAGCTGCCTGTCTGATAACATTGATAATAATAATAATAATAATCTGTTGTGGTCTCAGATATGCCATCCAAAAGGCAGTTCTGTTGTCCTCATGTAGGATGTTATGAAGGTTTCTTTCTCTGTAGTTCGAAGATCTCTCATGATTACATTACATCGTGATGTATCATGAGAGATAATACCGATATTTTTATATTAAGTATATAGCATTGTATTCAATTTTAATTTATTTTTATTAATTTTTTTTTACAATGATGTATACTTCATATGATATATTGTGATTTAATGAATAAATGATTTGAAATAATAATAATAATAATATATAGCATTGTATTTAATTTTTATACAATGATATATTGTGATTTAATGAATAAATGATATGATACAAATGTCGTGCATGTGGCCAAATGGGAGAAAGACTCACGACATATTTTGTCTGGGTTTCCTTTCGTGTGTGGTTCCGAGTATCTGCACAGACATAACGATGTGGCAAAAATAGTTCACCAAAAAACTTGCTTTAACCATTAGAGTGCCGACAGGCGCCGTCGCGCTCGTGCGGGTACTTTTTAATATTGCCACAAGCGCGACGGCGCTCGCGATGTCAGTTGTTGTTTAGTCCGCGTTGTGAGAGGTTGCGCGCACGCATAACTATTTTTTTATATTTTTTTTTTTATCTTTTTTTTATAAAAATAGACCAGAACCTGCTACTCCGAGAGGTTGCGCGCACGCATAACTATTTTTTTATCTTTTTTTTTTTATCTTTTTTTTATAAAAATAGACCAGAACCTGCTACTCTCATTATATCTTCTCCTCAAAGTTTTGGGTTAGAAAAGTTACCTGGGCGTAATTTACGACGCTGTGTAGTGTGCAGCAGCAAGGATAACAGAGCTGTGAAGCGGAGCAACTTGATTTGTGCCCGTTGTAAGAAGGGGCTGCATGGAGTCTGCGTGGGGAAGCACAAATGTTAATTTTTTTTCTTTTTGATTCCAGTTTTTGCAAAAAAAAAATGTTGACAATATATTCTTCAATAATTTTTGTGTATTTTATTATCCTTGTACAAATTTTTATTTAGAAAATGCCGAAAAAATCATTGAAATTGGTCAATTTTTGGAGAAGATACAGTTTTTTTTGTGAGACAAGAGTAAAAGCCATCAAATTCAATTTTTTTTATGGCATTTTTTAGTATGGTAACAAAAAAATCTATGGCACTAAAAGGGTTAAAATATGGTATATTCGATGTTGAAGTACCTTATTATAAGTAGGTACACCCAGTTTCAGTAATGCAAAGCAGTAATAAAGTTACATTGGGATAAACCAATAAAAAAACTCATCGAACGATGAACGTAGATTGTCCCGACATTGTATTGGTTTTTCACCATGCCTCTCTCTATCTTCAATACTTTGCTTAGTCATTATGCTGAAAGTATTTGGCGACTCCAACCAGATTAAATAAATTCCTTATTTTGATCCATGTCCGGAATCAAAATTCGGCCAATTCTAAAAAGAATCTATTTGCCAAGGGATATAGGGTTTGAAATAACTAACAACGAAGTGTGTGAAATATAATATATTTACAAAAATAATTGTGCACTTGAGTGAGAATCTTTGATTTAAACAATACAAAATTTACAGCTACGATTTAAAAACAATAATATCAAATAGTACAGATACAAAATATTGATTCAAGAAGGTAACATCGTAATAAAATACAAAAGTATTGGTAAAAATAGACTTTATAACACAATAATAACAAAGATATAAAAAATATGATTGTTCGTTATTAAATGAAAGCATGTTTAATAATAATATAGTAGATTATAAGATATTATGTAGATTAACAGATTATAAACTAAGTAGGTATATTACATTAAAATATAAGGCTGAGCATATGTATTCAAACAATATTCCACAGTTTGTCAAACATAAAAATGAATTTTAGTTCCATTTTTCTAAAATTCTTAGTCAAAAATCACGCTTACGCTCACTTTTTCTATTTAGTTACGAAATAGAAAAAGACCCTTTCACACCTACTGTGTTTCGCTCTTTAAAAGCACAGCTGAGGGATTTGAGCATGGTTTAGGAGTAGATCATTGAAATTGCTCAAGATCTTAGGATTAGACAAAATAATATTTTTGGAATTACCCAATAACAAATTTACAAAAAAAATGTAGTTCTAGTATTTTAGCTTATTTTAAGATATAAAACTTCGACTTTTATATTTCATAATACGAGCCAGTTTATATGCAATCGTTTTAAAAAAAGTGCTCAACCACATTAGTAGAACAAAATTTCTCTTTATTATTGAGTGGCGTCATCTTGTGGTAAACTCAGGAACTAAATGCGTTAATGACCATCAGTTGGTGAGTGAGGCAGTGACAAGGACAATTATATCACAGATTTATTAAATTGTCCCCTGACTAATATATTGGCGTAATGAAAAAGAATTGACTGGCTTTTACCCTTGCAATCATATCCTAATGATAAAAGGTCGTAGTATTAGAAATATATCTACTATTCTTTTTCATATATTTAATTTAGATACTAAAACTAATTTCGTTATTTTATTGCTATCTCCCTTTGATTAATCATTCAAAATATCAAGACAGAAAGAGACAGAGGTAAGATAAAGAAACCGTTTAAATAAAACTGCCTCCATCTCTAGTAAATAATATACTTGTATTCGCAACATAAGCCCACTTGCTTAGCATTGTCGTAATTTCTAATTATTTATCTGTGATGATTTTTTAACATAGTCGCTACTGTTTCTTCACTTCTGTACTTCATAAACGAAATTTTTAGATAATATTTTGTCCCGAATGCTATATTTAGTACATAGTGCATTTGCAGGTGCACTGAATGCCATTGGGGATGCTTCAATTTAGTTAATAAGTAATAATATTATTGAAATCACATTTGTAAAAATATAACAAGATTATCAAAACATTTCAACACAACAAATGCGAAGTAGAAAATATACCGGTTCGTTCCTCGTTAACAGAATCAACGAGGATGCCGAGTTCACTTTCATCCGAGCAGAACTTTCTTCATCATGTAGCCGCGGGCAACAGGGTCGTGTTCTCGACTCTCCCACGTGCCGGGAGCGCATTTCGAACTGCAAAGGTATTGTAGAAGGGGAAGACGGTATTTTCCGCAAAAGTCTACAAATTTTATATGTTCTACACGACTGTCGAAAAATACTCCTGAAAAAAAAAACAATAAAATTAAGATCTTTGTACATTAAAAATTGTATTCTTAGCATATATTGTTTATAATTAATTGTTTACTTCGTCTATAATAATATAACACACAGGTGTCAGTTTAGCCGGCGGAACTTATTGCCTGAGGCAATTTTTTCCAGTCAACCAGGCCGTCCAATCTGAAACAGGCTAACCCCGAGTAGAAATTTCAAGTGAAATAACACTTAGAAAAACTCTGACCTGACCGGGAATCGAACCCGGGACCTCGGATCTGAAGTCCACGCTAGTACAACTAGGCTACCGAGGTCGGTCTATAACTAAATACTCTTAGCTCTGAGATAACTAATAGAGTGCAGAATTCACTTAAGTCCCCCCATTCACTATCATCCATTGGACAGCCAAAGAATTGTCACTACGTTAATACACAAATTTTGTTATTATTAGAAATTTTTATTACAAAATGTCTAAGAGAGCCATAAAATGTAACAATAGACTGACAACTGATGTCTATTGTTACATTGCATGTCCTGCTGTGTCTCATACGACTATTTTCTTTTACACTGATTTATTTCTGCCTTTGACTTTTGGTAGTATTATCATAGAACCATTACCTTTGCATTTAGGGTTGACGCAGCACTGCGCTTGATCCAAGTACTGCATGAGACAAGCTGGGATGTCTCCGGGCTGCAGTTGGTAACCGTGAAGTTTGACAACTCGACCAGCTAGTTCCAATAATGACGGAGGCTGAAGCGTGATATCTCGGACGAAACGGACAACTAGTGGATTATCACGTAAGCTCAGCTGAAAGAGATACAAAATATTCTAGGTTAAAATATATGGTGTAAAGTTAACCAAATAAGATGTGATTTAGGCTGCTTCGCTTCAAACCTACATAAATGGGGATGGATGGACTCACCAGCATGCACATGTGGGATGACACAAACAATCTATCATCTGATGAACAATTGTCGTATATACGTAAGTAAAATCCAATCCAAACTCCCTTAAGGCCCCACTTAGGGGCATAGGGAGGCAACAAGAGCTCTCCATTGCGCTCGATCTTGCGCAACGTTTATGACCTCCCCCCACACCATGTCCAGATTCCTCAGCTCTGCTTCGAACGAGCGGAACACAGTATGAGAGGGTCTTCCTCGTCTTCGGGACCCTGATGGGAGGAAGAACAGCGCTCTCCTCGGCCAACTGTCATTCGGCATCCTTAACACATGTCCCAGCCAAGTCCATCTCCTCCACATAATAGTAGAAGTGATGGGCTCACGCTGGGTGTGCCGACGTATAGCGTCGTTCGTGATGCGGTGGTACCATCTTATACCCATAATTCTCCTGAGGCACTTCGTTTCGAATGCAGATACTTTTTGTGCCTGGACTGTGGTCAGGTGTCAGGACTCACACCCATACAGGAGCATGGGCAACACACACGCATCAAACAGTTTACATTTCGTCTCGACACTAAACGCCGACGCCTTCCATATTTTGGTCATGTTGTCATGCCATACCGATACGTATCGGGAGCTCAAGAGTAGTTTACTAAGAGTAAGTAAAATAAGGAGACAAAAAAATTTCCATGGAGAATCGATGATTGTAGCCAATGTACAGCCAACATCAATCATCATTAAAACAGAACCTTTAAAATAGACAAAATGTGTTTTTAAACACATGATATGAACTAGCTCATTGACTTTTTTTAGTTTTCGAGATTCAAATGCAGTTTGATTCCTCTCTACACGTATTTTAGAAGTTGGTAAATAAGAAATTTTTGAGGGTAAGTATGTAACACTTAGCTCTCTTGTAAACTAACAATTTTAAAACGAGTTTTGTTCTCGCCGTGTTCCCTTTCAAATTTAATTTGTAATCAAACGAATCGTTCACAGTGTGTAGACAAAGTCCTAAAAGACGTTGATAAAAGTAATTCAAAGGAGAAATGATAAGATGCATATAAAAAGCAACGGTGTATTTCTTATATACATTATAAGTTATCAAAGTGTTAAGAAGGCCATCTGGCAAACAAATTTTCATCAACTCATTATTATTGTTATAAAACTCCAAGTGAAATTATAACAGACATCCGAACGTGGAAGCCAATTCCTCGTTGGTGAACAGATATGTCGGAGACTTATCAACACTCCTGTCAAAGATCACGACGTTTGGACTATGAATTGAAAAATTAGCTGGGGATAGCTACAAAGGTTACAATATACAGTATTTCAATCAGACGGTACCAATAGTTTATATTAGCTCGAAAAAATGTCTGCTTAATTACGGCATGTAAGAGACAGAAAGAAACGAGGTTGCAAAAGAATCTATCTACTTTTTACAAGCACCCCACATAAAATCTCGTAATAATTTATTTATTTATTTAATAGCGAAAATAAATACACTGTATCACTAAATATAATTGGACCTCTCGTCCGTAGCTCAATATTTTCGGTGAAATACCATAATGCCACGCAAAAAATGTTCATAATATAGTTTACTTTGGTAAATAAACTGTTTCTATGACAACCAACCAATAGATCCGTGGGAAATATTGTTTCTATAGACGACAAAAAAATATATAAAAAGATGATGCCATCCTATTATTGGTGCGCGGGTATGACATAGGCGCACAGTGATCTCTAGCAGCAAATCTATTCATAATGAATTAAACTGGTTGACGTGAAGGAAGAACATAGAGGGAAAAGAAAAAAAAATTGTAGATAATGTTATCAATATACTTCCAAAAGTGGCCACCGCGTGCCGAAAATGATGGCGTCGACTATACATGCAACTATTGGTAAGGGAAGAAATGTCAAATTGTCCGTAATTCTCAACGTAGTAATGTGATTTATTTATTCATTATAGATCAAAGCGACATTGTCGCTTTTACAACAAAGATGAAAATATTTACTAATAAAATACATACATAATATTATGCACTTACAAAAAAAAAACAATTAGAAAAAAAACATAAAGTATACTGTAGTATTCCCCATTATGTCTATGTACTGTAGTACCTATAGGTCATACCGCAGGACACCGCCACGCAAGGCAACCATTCGTAAGTCGCAACAAACTACCACACCACACAGACGCATGTCATCACCAAACACACACCAACAACCACACTCCACAGTTCATGGTTCATACAGCGTGTCCCATCTGCCGAGACATCTCAATCATACATTTTTCTTAAACAAATATAGAGTTTCAGAAAATATGTCTGTGTTCATCAGCTTGTTTGCATTTCTCAAAATTCTTTGTAAGGGAGAGTAATAGTGGTAGTTAGTGGTTGCATTGACTACACTGAACGTATCCACACTTCTGGTGCTCCGTCTCGGCACACGCAAACTTATCTTTTCTAAGAGGTCAGGAGCATCAATTAGTCCATGAAGAATCTTGTACAGAAACACCATGTCAGCGGTTCCTCTCCTTAATTCCAGGGAGTGAAGGTTATACTTTTTACGGAGCATTTCGTAATTAATGTCAACCAAGGGTATACCGAGTTTATAATTTAGGAATCTCAGTAATTTATTCTGGACCCTCTCCAACCGAGCTATGTGTACCTGATAAAAGGCGACCAGAGCACACAATTATATTCTAACAAAGGTCTAACAAGACCAATAAACAAGGTGATAAAAGTTTCTATACGCCTGAACTCACTACACATTCGCAATACGAAGCCAAGTGTGCTAAGAGACTTGCTGACTATTTCATTTATGTGTGGGACAAATGTCAGGATCGAATCAAACACCACTCCCAGATCTCTCACACAATCAACCACCTGCAGCTCAGACCCGTTAATTTTTGATATTGGGAATCATAGGACAATTAATAATTAATGACCTATGCCTGTCATCCGACAGGTTTTATTGCCTATATTGTAAATTATAATACGAAATGGGCGTATGCTTTTATTGTTTATTTTATGTTCATAAAATTTTTGAGATGATATTATTTCACGTGATATCACCCACAAAATCACGAGTATCGTCGTCTATTATGTCCAAGCATGGAGCCATAGCGTGACCCTTTATACGCAATGATATGCTGATAGCAAAATGTGGTATGAGAATTTTTCAAAGAAAACTAATGTAGAAGATAAAGACATGTCAAATTATTATTATGAATTTTATCATATTGAAAATTCTTGATATAACAAAGAGTTCAGAGTTTTTATAAATAAAAAGCATTAGAGAATATTTCTTTACACAACAAAGTCTTTGAAGAAAAAAATAAGATTGTAAATGAGAAAAAATAACAACTAATGACTCTCACAATTCATTACTAATGTTCGATTTTTAAATGGAACAAACCACTACGGGCTTATGACCGTCTTCTACTGTTATTTCGAAGGCTGGCTTAGTGTGATCACTTTACATTAACAATGTTCGCCATTA
Source organism: Mystacides longicornis (assembly GCA_963576905.1). Lineage (NCBI taxonomy): Eukaryota > Metazoa > Arthropoda > Insecta > Trichoptera > Leptoceridae > Mystacides > Mystacides longicornis. Next base: position 18,789,279 of record OY756437.1, read on the forward strand.
GGTGGTAATGTTTGTCTCCGAAACTCCTAATCATGAGAATTCTCAACATGTTCAACATGTCGAAAAATCTCATGTATGCAACAAGTAGAAATTTAATAATAAATTAAATATAGAGATAAAAGTTGGAAATTATTGAGAACAAGAGAGCAACCAAATTTAAAGACTGCGACTGCTGTCATGTATTTGGCGCCAGGTTAGATTTAAGTTGCTATTGGACTCAATTTGTGTAGATGAATTTAGTTAAATCTTTACACATGAAGAATTTAATTTACTAGCAAAATATAGCAACGGAAACTGATGTTTATAAACAATCAAAGTTATAAAATCTATAATCTCCATCGTGTTATATAAAAAATGATTAAATTCATCGATTTGACTAATTTTGGTTTTGAAATATGTTTGTAAGCTCAGGGTATTTTTGAACAGTGAGATAATGTGAAAAATTGCAGGGAAAATAAGTACCTGGTAAAAAAACAATTTTGATTTCCCAAAGTATTCCTACGTGTCAGATGTGTGTCACAATAACCGATCATTATTTTTTTGTGAGTTAGGTGGTATTCGTGAAGAAATTAGGGGGAGGGAGGGAGGTCTCGTAAAATGTTCGAACAACGCGTTACGTAAACTTATTTTTGTTTATTTAAATAATATTTGGAAATTTGAATCTTTGAAGTTGATTGACTTTCCATTTATGTTTTATGGGAATCCTTACATTGCATTGTGCGTTATTTTCGATGTTGATTCGAAAAAAATAGATAAATTGATTAAATGAATGAGCACTCCCCTGTGTTTCTAATAAAAATCAAGAGTGTGTTAATTGATAATAAGTTATAATATTATGAATATTGATGTCGTAGTGGATATCACACGCCGAGCGAGTGTCCAAGATCAATCCATGTCACGTTATCAGTAAGCAAATGAAAAAAAAATGCTGAGACATAAAAACAATTCTGAGATGCAACACTGACACTTTAACCCGAAACAATTATGTATAAATTGCATTATCGGAAACATGAATTAGGGAAATATGCAAGGTCCAGGTCCGGGACACAGTTAGAAAGAAAAGACTGTTGAAACTTCAAATCGGAGAAAATTGGAGAAAGAATTATCTTGTTGAAGAAAGTATCAAAATAACACAGTTTATTTATTTACTAAATATTTAGATAAATTTAAACTATTTTAAATTAAAATATAAACATATTTGTAGTTCTACGAATATTTATTATAAATAATAAAATACAATAAGATAGCGCTAAAACGTTTTCGGACTCTCGTCCATCCTCAGTAGCGTCTTACAAGTTACGAAAACGTTTTAGCGCTATCTTATTGTATTTTATTATTTATAATAAAATATTCGTAGAACTACAAATATGTTTATTTTTTAATTTAAAATAGTTAAAAATGTTCTACAATGTGAATCACGATATCAAAAATGAATTTGAAGTGTTAAATTTAAACGTTACATAATTAATCGATGCATTTTTATTCCTACTTAATTGTTTTTAAGTAAACATATCTTATCAAGATGTTTTCTAAGAATTTGTGTTGTTTACAAACAAAACCTCGCTGGTAAGATTTTCAAGAATCTTGTCTTGTTTTATTGTTAATCTCTAATATAAATGAAAGTCGGGTTAGTGCCAACACTTATAACTCGAGATCGGCTCAACAGATTCTACTGATGTTTGATTTATTGGATTCTTCTCCGCTCCGGATAACAGAATAACTAATAAAAATTTGAATAAATGAATAAGAAATGATATAAAATATTATTTTAAAGTTAGTATGGAACGGATTGCACCGGTACTGTCACCGCCATCTATTGGGGAAATAGTGAGATGTTTGGAAGATTGATATTTTGGTAGAAAAAGTCTAAAATAAAATAAAAAAGTCTGTTAATACTTTTTTATAAGTCAGATGATGAAAATTCAATACAGTTATCTAATACAGAAATGGGTGAGTTTTGGTGCTTTTGAATGACCTGATTCATAATATTATAACCGTATAACTTTTGATTTTTTCACAATGAGTAGTCATGTGTGTTAGCTATATTCTGTTACCCAGCAATATTTCATTGACTTTAAGGCGGGACGAAGTTCGATGGGTCAGCTAGTTTTAAATAAAATAGTACTCAAAAACAATATTTTTGTCAAAGATATTTATCTTTTATATTCTAAGAATTCAGGAAGCTAAGTGAAAAGAAAATATAAATGATAAGGAACACGGAGGGAGGGGTGCCCTGTAATAAGTTACTGAATCTTATCGGGGTGGGAAAGGGGGTCTGAACAAAGGTATATGAGTGACTTTCCGGTACCTAGTGTAAATCAAAGAGGACTACAAAAAATTGCGATACGTAATAGTTGAGCGGCCCCCATATGAGAATTCTAGCATATTAAACAACTAGGCATCAGAGCTGTAGCCAGGAATTCGTTTCGGGGAGAAGGTCACCAGTATTTTTTTTTAAATTCATGCTATTTATTTTCGACAGGCATAAAAATAATTGCAAAAATAAAATGCATAATTGTGTGACAAGATTTAATTATGCACCTATGTATAGATCATTGAATTCTTTGTGAGCAGCACTAGGTGGGTTCTTGACTAAGCCCCCCCCTGGCTATGGCAATGCTAGGCATCCACGCTTTAATTGGTTTAATGTATATGTAACTGATAAAAGTCACACTGAACAGAGTTAAGGATAGGTGACAAGTCAGTCAGCGATAAGAATATCACAGAATTCATGTTAATTAGCAGTTATCTATGTACCAAAAAATGCTAAATCATGACAACTTAACCAATTTCGAATCCTGTTACACAATTGTTGGCAAGCTCAAATTATTTTAAATTAGTTTTATAAAAAAAGAGATAAAAGTTTATAAACCTCTTGTTTATAAACTTCTAAAGTAGAACTTGAATCTTGTGTTTGAATTCACTAAGTTACTTTTGACAGTAAAAAAACGAAGAGAAACAATGAACATTAGAGAAATAGGAATCAAAGAAACAAATAGATCTTCAATATATAAAGAATCCATTAATATTTGAAACATTGTGTTTAAATTGTAATTGATTTATTGATGATTCTATCAAATAGTTTTTTCATATTATGTAAGGGCAATATGTCAGGACAGTATGTAAGGCCACGGCGATTTGATATTGACTTATTTCAAATTTATTATTGTGGAACGAGCATAAGCATTGCGCAAGATCGAGCGCGCAGTGGAGAGCTCTTGTTGCCTGCCTATGCTCCTGAATGGAGTTCAAAGGGAGTTTTGATTGATTTGATTTTATTGGAAGACGTTTGCACTGTTTTTGTGGTCTCTGGGAACATCAATGCCTAAATGAAAAACTGTTTTTGTAGCATTTTATGTTATACCTACTGTACTTAGTTGTTTATTAATATAATGTAAAAGCAACATAGTTGCATAAAAATGAATAAAATTTAAAAAGATATTTGAAATGGTAATTTTTTAAATTAAAACTGCTACTGCTTTTTCAAAGGGTGGCTCAACGTGATCACTTTACGCTAACAAAGTTCTTCAATTCCCGATATGCTAAATATATTTTCAAATCTCATGACTCAGAAGACTAGAACGCGTTTCTTTAGCCATAGCAAGCAGAGACACTATCCACTGAGCCAACTCACCCGACCACTAATTCCTTCGTAATACATGTATACAAGTTTGTAGGTAGAAATTATATTTTATTTATATAAAGCAGAAACATCTATTGGAAAAAGGTGAAAACATTTTGATTGAGCAAATAGCAGTTCAATACCATTGGACATGAGGAACAGAAAAGATGACGATGAATCCAATACATACCTCGGTCAAACATTTCAATGTGATGATTTCTGTGGGCAGGGTTCGGAGTCTGTTGTTGTGCAGCCTCAGGCACTTGAGATTGTTTAGTTTCCCGATGCTGGCTGGCAGCTGCTCAATCAGGTTCTCACTCAGGACGAGCATCTGCAGTAGTTTCAGCTCGCCCACAGAATCAGGAATGTCTATTATTTTGTTACCTCCCAGCATCAGGATCTGTAAGCTGAAATGTCAATCAAATTAAAATAAAGCATAACTTTTTCCATTATGGAAAGGAGATGGACCCATGCACTGTGTTTTGGTCACCCACATTATGCTTTCTTAATCATACTGCAAAAATTAAGACTAAAAAATGGATAAATTATCAAGATATTAGCGAAAGCATGATTAAAATGTTGTCCTTTAACATCACCAATGACATCTGTGTCCACCATAGAAAATGACATTTTTGTCATGTGACTTAACGCCTTTGACCAGATTGTTGTGGCTTAGATCTCTAGACATGGTTGTGTTATGTATCTTTTTTTTGTAGTAATTGCGTTTTTATGTATGAAATAAGTATTTGCGACTTAAATCTTTTTACCAAAATTACTTTAAAATAATAAAAGCAAGTTTGAAAAACACAGCTGATGTATTATGGAAAAACCTGAAGACGAAATAGACTCTCGAAGAACGAGACAAAGAAATGAGGAATTTCTGGGGAGATATGGTGTGGGGAGGATAATAGCAACTGCACAAGATCGAGCACTTGTTGCCTCCCTATTCCCCTAAGTGGGGTCGGACAGGGAGTATTGATTGATTGATCTTGCAAATATGGCAGTGGACACTGAAAACGTTCGGACCACCACTGCTTCTTAGCTGGAAATGGCTTAAAACCAATACGATACAATAATAATTTAGTCCAATCTTAGGCAGTTAGAAAGAAATTTCTAAAAAAATGAATTAGTCTGATTTGAGACAGGGCAATCAATTGCGATTCGAACCTGGGACCTTTTGACAATAACTCTGGCGCCTAGATTACAAGGCCACCAAGGTCGGTAAACTTTGAATCATCAAGACTACAGAAAATAAATTTGAAAAATTAATCTAGATACCTAGGTAGGTACTTAATTAATTAATTAATTAAAAAAAGAGAGATAATTAATTAAAGATAAACCTCATTAACATCAGTCGGACAAGTGTATGATAATGTTTATTATGATCACGATGAAATGTGGTGATCATAACATTGTATGTGTTTTAAACAAAAACCTGTTTAATGTGTGAATGTCCAAACAAAGCAAATGGGTAGAGCCATTAAAGCAACATTGAAACGCAATTTACAGAGTTGGAGAAAGATTTTTAAAAGCAAACATGTCCGAGATAGGTGGAAAATTTCTCCTTCTATATTTTATCTATTCTTATAAAGTTTGCTATTAATATTTGGCTTATGTTCTGTTTTCCTAGGAATATGGTACTGCTGTAAACAGCGGTGTCAAACAGCGGTGTCAAACATTGTCTATGTGGTTACCTTAGCGACAAAAAACATTGTCCAAATTTTCAAAGACAACAGTCTTGTCAGACCCTAGGAAAAACCAGTGCATTACTGTTTTCACTGTTATGTTAACCATATTTCTCATTTTAAGATGCAACAAAATAACCACGAACAATGTTGCAAAAAGCCGCATATAAATCGGGATTTTACAATGCTGTGGTTTAAAGATTACATTATCACAATTTTTTTTTTTCCAGTTGTGCTGTTCAAAGAATAAAACTGCCGATATTGGTAGCCTAGTGGCATAGACGCCGACTTCTGATCTTTAGATATTTGATGAAAGATTTATGGTCACTTTCATCAATGGTTCCTAATAAAGTGTAGAGTTTTATATGTTGTGGAGAACGCTAAGAGCTACCTAACAGTTAGGAAACATTGGTGAAAGACACCATAGATCTTTCATCAGACATCTATGATGAAATGTTTAATTCTCGGTCGGGTCAGAAATTTTCTGTGTTTTTTTCACTTGAAATTACTACTCAGCGAATGACTCAGATACTTTCTACAACTGGAAACCTGTTTCAGATTAGAAGGGACCGGTTGACTGGTAGAGAATGCTTCAAGCATTAAGTTCCGTAGGCTACACAACACTTATGTATAGAAGAGTGTTATTTATTTACAGCTCAAAGTACAAATTCTTCATTTCAACACGATACAAAAAGGCAGTGGGGCCCTATATTCAAAAAGTCTATAAACTGAGGTTTATTTATGATTTCACTATGAGAATATTCACAATTTATAAACATGTCAAAAGCACAAAAGTTCAATATTGATTTACCCCATGGTCACAGTAAGTAGGTACGTCAAAACATTAAAGGGCAAATTGATAAGATTCAGTAAACTCAGAAATTTAAAATCTTGAGAGGTGAACGCAAGCTTGTCACATTTAAAAAAGTTTCGTAACATAATCCTGTTAAGATCTATCTTTCGGCGGCATCAAAAAGACGATTAAGGAGACTCTTTGCGGAAGGCAGGAGTCAGGAAGAGGGGCTGTCACTCTGCAAGAGGTCCCTGGAGATGAGACACAATAAGAGGCAGCGCTCCATGAATGATTTGAATAACGTCACAATAGATCTGATTTAGGTGCAGTGACACGAGAGGCATAAGGTCCCTTGATCTATTCATATTCCATATTAAAGGGAATCCTCAGCTTCGCTGTATGCTTAAAGACTGCACTCGGTCGCAATGTCCCATATTGGAGCGGTTTATTACTACAATTTTGTACTATGAATTAATGGGAAATAGACAACTCATATAATGAACTATTTGGTGAACTACCTCTGACATTTTACTGCCTGATTTCCGAGCACTACCAGTTTACCCATGACTTATATAACTCTGTACTCACAGACGAATCTTATATAACACTCATTAAAAACAAATTTAGATATATACACAAGAATAGGCTGGCTGGGAAACATGGAAAATTTTGACAGTGTATTTAAAATTATTATTGTTGTGTCTGCTACTAGTGTTAATCAGTTTCAGAACAGACTGGATGTTTATTTGGGAGACAATGATATGGGCCTATCAGCTTGAGCAGCCTGCCCATTACAAGAATAGCATTAATATAATTAGCTACAAAATGATGACAATATTGCAGTGGATTGAAAAATAAGGTTGCAATTAACTACACTTAGAAAACAAAGAAGAAATTTAGTTTCAATTCATCTGAACAAGGGTCCAAAACCTATTTTAAAGTTGTAAATAAACTTGATCAAGACTCTTTTCTGGAGTATACTGCTTTACGGCTGTGAAACATGGATCATTGGATTAGCTAGAGCGTGTCTGAGCAACTTTTGAAGTTTGGTGGTAGAGATCCATGCTGAGGTCAGATCATACCACAAATGACGAGGTACTGAGTAGAATCCTAAAAAGAGTTGCCTAACAATGTGTGAAATAGATAGGCCATAACATCAGGCACCCGGGTCTGCTCTTTACCATCATCGAAGGAGTGATTGAGGGTAAAAACTACAGAGATAATTAAATACCTAGACCAGGTGATCGGTGCTGTAGCAACTGAAGAGGCTGACCAGTGACAGGGAGAGTAGGAGGAACAGAGTTATCATGCTTTTGCATTGCTTTGAAATGTTACATTTCGTTTCATAAAATTCTCTCAAAAGATTTCGACAGTTGAATGCCAAATTAAAAAAAAGATCAAATCATTTCCACCCTCAAGGAAGGAGAGGTCAGAAGTAAGCGAAACAGAAAAAGAAAGAAACTAGGAATGAATACATTTTTAAAACAATGAAAAATTGCATGTTGTGTTTCACATGTGACTCGAATAGACAAAGATTTTAGATTGGAAGGAATTCATTGCGAGGGACGCTGAGCAGATTTACGCCGTACAAAATGCCGGATGATTGTACGTAGGTACGTCTATTGAATAACGAGATAATGTATTAAGATTGACAAGTCACATAAAGATTCTAACCCTAAGTATTGTTGTACTGATAGAGCAATAAATATTCCAGCGCAGATCTTCAAGATTCATTCCTGCTTAAGAGAATTGTCTTTTTATTTGTTTAAATAAAATGAATCTGTGCTCACTCAAAGCTAATTAAAGCTTGTGTTGTGAAAGAGGAAGACGGTCGGTACTTGGGATCGTACCCACGATCTCCAATACAAAACAATAGTAAAGCCGGCATCGTAACCGCCAGGCTACCAACCACTTCACTGTTTGCATTTTTTATAAATGAATCTGCGCTCACTTGACGTATATACAAAATACATTCTTGACATCTTTTATAGTAAGCAAAGTTTGCGGCTTCGGATCCAAGATTTATACTAAGAAAATTCAATAACATTATCAATTATTGTATCTTTTTGGCAGGCAGAGTAGGCAAAGAGTGTAGAGTACCACTTATTTTTGTGGTGTTACTTATTATGTGGTCAATTGGATCGCGTGTGCATCATTTCTTCATACTGATCAGCTTTCTTACACTCATCCAACGCAACCAGTTTATCAACTCTCATTCTCACTACTATACGACACGGTTTCATCCTAATGACGTGCCCCACCCATCGCAACCGAATTTCCACCATCATATTCTCAATGGATCTACATCCAGATTGCTGGAGTACGGATACATTAGTGATGTGATCACTCCAATGCACTCGCAGTACACATCTCAGGAATCTCTGATGGAATAGCTCGAGTGCTCTCACATTAGAGTGGAACAAAAAATTTTTTAGTCGAATTTCGATTTGGAATAGTTGTATTATGTTGCCTATTGGCATCAATAATCTACATAAAAAATATAAAAATTCTCATACAACGGTAAGAGCCCCCGCTTTGACTTCGAATATTTACAAAAACGGCAATTTTGGGGCTGTTTTCGCGGTCTACGAAATATTACAGAATTTATTTAAATAGGTTTATTTTATTCAAAACCTAATTCAAACATGGTTGACTAGCTGTTGCTATCACTATTTCATCAATTTAATAGTCTTTGACGCTGTGAGAGAGGAGCAAAGTGCAAGACAAAACGGGGGCGGCAAGGGCTGATTTATACATTTGAAATTTTAGTTTCATCAAGTGCAGTGGATGATTATTGTCTTAAAGTGAAAGGTCACATGTCAATTATTATTTCCAAGAGTGTGTAGGAATAGGTGATGTATGTTTTAAAGTGTATTAACATGACTTCTATGAGACAAAAGTTAAAATGGCCGATAATTGGTTTCATAGAACTTTTGTGCAGAGTTAATAGAATAAATCCTACCTACGTATGAAAATGTGATGTAATTTTATGAATGGGTTTGACAAATGTTATAATAATATTAAAGTACAAAAAAAAAAAGAAGAAGTTATTACAGATATTTTAGTGTGGCAACTCTTAGTTAAAAAAAAAAAATAGTTTTGTCACTTGTTATTTTTTCACTTGTAAAAATTCTCTCTCTGGTAAAGTTGAATAAAGAAAGGTTGCTGTGTATCTGAACTCCAAGTTTTTTTTATTGCAAAACATAATCCTGTCTTCAACAGGTTATGGGCCCAGATCACATAAGGGTGAAATTGTTTGTTTTTGAATTTAAATAGTTAAAAAGTGCTGTTTTTGTGTTTTTAAATAAAATTGTGTTTTTGGCTGTAATGTTACAAGGCAAGATGGAAGTTCAGCATACAAAGTTAAATAACACAAACTGGTCTGTGTGGAAGTTTCAAATAAAAGTATTACTAAGATCAAGAAAGTTGTTAAGCATTGTCTTAGGGGAAGAAAAGCGACCAGGAGAGGAAAAAGATGAGAAAGCTAGACAGTCATGGGATGATAGAGATGCTTTGGCCCAAGAAATTATTGTCACAAGAATTGAAGATTCCATTATAATACACATTGTAACATGTAATTCAAGCAGTGAAATGTGGGATAAATTAGCAGTTATATATGAACCAAAATCTAATGTTAATGTACATCTATACCAGCAGAAATTCTTTTCATTGCCGTATGAGGAACCGGCTACATTGTTTATAGCTAAGTTAGAAGAATTACAGAACCAACTTAAAATGATGGGTGAAGAGATGTCCGAGAAAATGGTGATGACAAAATTTTTGATGACACTGCCGGACAAATATAAACACTTCATCTCAGCTTGGGAATCAGTGCCATCTGAAAAACAAAATCTAAAAGAGTTGACATCAAGACTGATATTAGAGGAGCAAAGATGTGCCAAGTCGGAGGTTGAAGAATCAGCAGCGCTTGTTATTGGAAATAAATATAAAAGAAAAGAATCTACATTTAAAGGATCCTATAAAAACACTAACATAAGATGTTTTAGCTGCGGCAAGAATGGTCATATGCAAAAAGATTGCAGAGTGAAAAGAAATGATAAGCTATATGTCTGTCATTATTGTAAAAAACCCGGTCACTTAATCAAGGACTGTAGATATAAATTTTCATCAGAAAACAGTAAGAAGGAAGATGGAAATATTAGAAATGCTTATCTTGTGAATAATCTGCAAAATAAAGATGTGTGGATAGTGGACACAGGAGCAAGTGATCATATGTGCAAAGATAAAAATATATTTTCAAACTATCAAGACCTTGTTTGTGAAAAGTATGTCACTGTCGGAAACGGAGAAAACTTAAAAGTATTAGGAATCGGCGAAATAAAGTTGTCAGCCTATGATGGATTTAAATATGTACCAACAGTGCTACTGAATGTATTGTACGTGCCAGACTTAAAAGTGAATTTATTTTCAGCTATTTGTGCTACAGATAAAGGATATCAGATTAAAATAACAAGAAATAAATGTGAGTTTTTCAAAGGAAACAAAGTAACAGCTGTGGCTAGAAGATATGATAAAATACTTATAATGTGCTTCAAATTGGATGAACATATTGCTTTGACAAGTTTAAGTGTATGGCATGAAAGATTGGCTCATCAGAATTACAGATATGTGAAAGAACAAGACAAGAAAAATGTAATTCAAAAGAGTAGTGAAATAGTTACCTTCCAAGAATAATTTATTTAAAGTATTTTTATCAACTTTGTGGTACTTTTCCATAATGATAATAAAAAACACAACTTTGCAAAGTATCACTTTTATTTTTTATAAAAACCAAAATATTTTCGACCACAATGTGGCCATCTTCAGTGGTGATTTAAATTAAACTGATCAGTTTAATTTAAATCACCACTGAAGATGGCCACATTGTGGTCGAAAATATTTTGGTTTTTATAAAAAATAAAAGTGATACTTTGCAAAGTTGTGTTTTTTATTATCACTTCCAAGAATACATACCTCAAGTGGAAACCGGTATCGTAGAAGAAACAACGGTAGCAGATAACGTCAATGAAGATACATTAGGACAAGTTGAGTTAGAAAGCAGTTCAGAATCTTATAGTGTAGATGAAAGTGATGATTCGGCTTTAACTGAGAACGAAGAAGAAACTGAACAGATGATAAGAAGAAGTTCACGTGTATCCAAAATGCCAAAGAGGTTTGAAGATTATGAAATGAGTTTTGTTGCGTTGAACGAAGAGCAAATAACATATCAACAAGCTATAAGTGGTCAAAATTCAAAAGAATGGAAAAATGCTATTAAAAATGAATTGGATGCTTTAAAAAGAAATGCTACATGGAGTGAAACAGATTTACCTGATGATAAGAAAGCCATAGAAGCTAAGTGGGTATTCCGAGTTAAAAATGAGCGAGATAAAGAACCAATATTTAAAGCAAGATTAGTTGCAAAAGGTTTTCAGCAAGACGATCATTTCGATCACTCAGAAATATTTGCTCCAGTTGCAAAATTACCTACGATGAGAATCCTACTAGCAATTGCAAATAAATACAAGTTATCGTTGCATCAGATGGATGTGAAAAGTGCATTTTTGTACAGTGAAATAGACGAGGAAGTATATTTGAAGAAACCTGAAGGTCTAAAGAAAGATGGAAAAGTGTTAAAGCTAATGAAGTCTTTATATTGTTTGAAGAAAGCACCCAAAATGTGGAATGATACATTTAACAAGTTTATGATTAAGGAAGGGTTTAAAAGAAGTCAATCTGATTATTGTTTATAATTATAAGGGTAATAATGAGAAGTTTTATGTTTTATTATATGTGGACGATTTAATGATTGCCGGTGAAGATGAAAAACAAAATTATTGGATTAAAGAGATCGTTAAAAGAATGTTTTAAAATGAAAGATATATGAAGAATATTTGGAAATTAATACAATACAGAAGGATGTTGGATTAAGAGTTTAATTGAATGAAATTGGTCTACAATGTAAGCAGACTTTAATGTTAGAGGACAACCAGTCAGCTATTTGTGTTATTTGTACTTCAATTGGTCTTCGTGTTTAGTTTTTTGTTATTTTTTGAGGAAGGGTATTAAAGTACAAAAAAAAAAAGAAGAAGTTATTACAGATATTTTAGTGTGGCAACTCTTAGTTAAAAAAAAAAAATAGTTTTGTCACTTGTTATTTTTTCACTTGTAAAAATTCTCTCTCTGGTAAAGTTGAATAAAGAAAGGTTGCTGTGTATCTGAACTCCAAGTTTTTTTATTGCAAAACATAATCCTGTCTTCAACAAATAAAAATCTGTGTAGAAACTTAAGGAAGTAGAGTTAGAAGCATTCAGAGTCCAAAATAGAAAAGTTTTTGACATATCTGCATGTAAACGTAATGATTTTGTAAGATGTACTTATTTTAGAGATGAAAAATTGACAAAAGAGGAACAAATATTTTTAAATGGCTGAAAGAATAATAGATTTAGGAATAATTGATCTAATCCAAAGTTAAAAGTTTGCAGAATAGAAGATTACGTGCTCTAAACAAAGAAATATTTCATAATTCAAATACACGAACTGAAGAAATTTCTTCTACTAAAAACTCGCTAAAAAGTGGATCTGCCTTCTTGTTCGTCGACCGCAGATGGTTTTACCACATATAAATTCCTCGTTGGAAGAAAATAAAAGACGGCCAAAACTTGTTTTGAAGGATCGCAAAAGCCTAGAGTGGTTGTACCAGAGGAACATATTTCGATCATAAAGAAGTCAAGTTCTGTTTAGCTTGGGTACGTTATTTCGGAAAATAAACTATCTCGACCATTGAAATGGATAATTTTTCACATACACATCAAACAGTTGCCATTGAAGGATTGTTTACCTATGCCGTTGGTCCATTTTGATAAGATTGAAGATCTACCTCCACGAATATCAACAGATCTCAACGCACACCAAAAACATTTACAAGAAATTACTACTGCTCTCATAAATGGATCCAGCACTCCTGATTCATTAAACAGAAACACAGTTAAGCTATCTCGTACCCGCTGGTTGCCATTTAAAAATATTTGGCAATTTTTCATCTCTAAAATAAGTACATCTTACAAAATCATTACGTTTACATGCAGATATGTCAAAAAGCTTTCTACTTTCGACTCTGAATGCTTCTTACTCTACTTTCTTAAGTTTCTACACAGATTTTATTTTTTATTATAACATTTGTCAAACCCATTTATAAAATTACATCACATTTTAATACGTAGGTAGGATTTATTCTATTAAGTCTGCACAAAAGTGCTATGAAACCAAGTAGCGGACATTTTAAATTTTGTCTCGTAGAAGTCATGTTAATACACTTAAAAACATATATCACCTATTCCTACACACTCTTGGAAATAATAATTGACATGCGACCTTTCACTTTAAGACAATAATAATCCACTGCACTTGATGAAACTAAAATTTCAAATTTATAAACCGGACCTTGCCGCCACCGTTTTCTCTTGCACTTTGCTCATCTCTCACAGCGCCAAAGACTATTAAATTGATGAAATAGTGAAAGCAACAGCTAATCAACCATGTTTGAATTAGTTTTTGAATAAAATAAACCTATTTAAGTAAATTCTGTAATATTTCGTAGACCGCGAAAACAGCCCCAAAATTGCCGTTTTTGTAAATATTCGAAGTCAAAGCGGGGGCTCTTACCGTTGTATGAGAATTTTTATATTTTTTATGTAGATTATTGATGCCAATAGGCAACATAATACAACTATTCCAAATCGAAATTTGACAAAAAAAAAATTTTCATACAAAAGTGTTCCACTCTATCTCACATGTCTACAGTAGGGAACCCAGGCCTCAGCACCATATAAAAGTATAGGCAGCACAACTGCCCTATATACTGGGAGTCTCAGAGGCACGGAAGTTGCAAAACCGCCACAGAGCGGATGCCCAACGGCAGAGAGAGAGGGATCGCGGAGAGATCTTCGAGACTTATATTCCTCTTTCATTCCAATCTTAGCATTTTTAATCTATATAAAAAGAGATGAGGCGCATTACAATTTATTACATTTAACTTTACTAAATTCTTATTGACATAGTTTAGCAACACACATTTTAAAACCAAGAGTAAAATTGTTGAATTTGCATTATTATGAAAATCATGGATGAAATTTGATAATACCTACAACATTTTTTAATTTCAATTATTTATGATAATTTATCCTTTCGACTGTGGCTACTTGGTGGAACATACTTCGAACTTATTTTAAAGAAACAAAATATTTAGTTTTTTCCACAATTTTATTCAGCTAACCGGTTTTCGAAGACAAAATGTCTTCTTTGAGTTAACATCTACTAGCCTGACGAAGAAGACGTTCGGTCTTCGAAAACCGGTTAGCTGAATAAAATTGTGGAAAAAACTAAATATTTTGTTTCTTTAAAATCAATCATTTATCTTTATCACCTCAAATGTTTCTAGTTAAATGGAAAGTGGTTGGTAACATAGCAGCTGGTTCTCTGACTATTGTAGTGGGATTGAGTCCCGGTTCTGACATCTTCCTCTTTCATAGCCGTTGCTTTCTTTAATGTGATAGACGTTGAAAATAAGTTTGTGTTCACAACGAAACAAATCATATTATATTATTAAATCTTGATGTATAGAATAAAAAGAAAACTTTTTGCCAAAGTGGAATATTTATGTAATTTAATAAAATCAACAAACTGAATGTTCATTATCGGTGGAATTATTTGAATAATAAAATATAAATTAAACAATTTTTTTTTACAAAAATGAATACGTTCTCAACCAAAAAGTAAACACAAATACAATTTCGACATCTTTCATTGTTGGAAAATTATGATCTCGGTGTATTTATTGTCTATGGAAGTGTGAATTTTCTTTTTCATTCTAAAATCAAATTTCATTCTGTTTTGTTTTTCTTGTTTTTCCAATTATGTGTGTTTTTTTCATGTTCTTCATCCTTCTATCAACTTTTTCTCAGTCAAATTATATTACAGTTTTTCAGTTGTATTAAAACGTCAAATCATAAACTCTTTATTTTAACATTCATACTAAGCAAAATTGAGCTTTGAAAGAGAAAGATGCTGCTAAGCTATCGACCATTTCATTAATTCAATTATTGTCACAAAAAGTGATATGTTCTATATTATGGTCACAGAAGACTTAAGAAAATTAAAAAAATTAACATTTTCTTATTAAATCCAGTTTCACCACTCTCAATAATTTCGAGGTTATTATATAAGATATACTACCTACTTAATTATTTTGTTATAATTTAATATGATTTATTTATATATAGCAATTTAAAAACTATGCACGGCAATAAATTTTAATTAGGAAGATACGTAGAAATTATGTTATTGGCATAGATCACTATCGAGAGAGTGGATTGCCACGTTGAAAGAAAGAAGAAGAATTTAAAAATTTTGAATTGAATGCGCTGTCATTTTTGATGAAACTGGAGTTTTACCAAATCAAAATTATATAAACTTAGAATGTCGACTTTTACTTACTTGGTTAGTTTCCGAATATCCCAGGGTACATTAGTAATATTATTAGCTCCAAGAAATAAATATTTTAGAGATGTGAGTTCTAGGATTTGTTCTGGAAACAATGTCAACTGATTGCCATTTAAATTCAGTTCTTTTAATGTTCCGGCACTATGAAAAAATGATTTGGGGAAGGATTCGTTGGTGAATAAGTTATGTTTGGCCGTCAGAGACGCTAAGGGACAGTGCTTCAATACATCGGGCAGAGCAGTTAGATTGTTGTTACTTATGTCTAAAACTTTTAAGTTGGTAAATTTGTAAACTGTGCTCGGTAGACTATTCATTTTATTTCCGGATAATATCATAACTTCATATTCTTCCGATGATTTCTTTTCATTGGAGGCACACTGTTCTAAAATTTCTTTCATATTATCAGATTCCATCATTGAATTGGAGAGATTCAATGTTCTTTGTTCTCTAACGTCACTGTCACAGCTATCCGATGTATAGCACTCCATTTTAACGAAAAAATATTATTAATAATTATCTTTATGACTTGTTTTAACAATGTTTGAATAAAATAAACTTATTACGTCGACAAACAGCGTGTTACATTTCGGAATAAACCAACTGAGCCGAGTGGACGGGTGTACAGAACTTGTCACGGACAACTAAATTGAACGACGTTAATAATAAAGGATTGTAATAAACGATAACCACAATATCTTGTCATTTGTACTATTGGTGACTCCGATACCGGTTGTACAGATACGTACTGCACTTTAAAACTTACTTTAAATTAATAAATAAGAGAATTAACGAATAATTGATAAAAAATAATGTACTACACGTGTATGGTTTGGATAGCAACAGCGACAAATGTTGTAAATAAAATTAAAAACTATGAATTTGGGACAATTTCGTTTAATCAAATTCTACAAGTCTACTCAAAAATGAAAATTTAGAAGAAAAACTCGAAAGTAATGTCAATGTGATCGAAATGTCAAAAGTGAAGGACGTAAATTTTGACGTGACACCGCCATAGAATAATGAAACTTTCTAATTATTGAGAAAATAGCGGGAATGCTGAAAATTTACGTAATAATATAATATCGTTATAATGTCGTTACGTAATAATATACGTAGTAAACTATTTTTAAAATAATTTTCTTGCATCTTTTGTTGTATTATGGGATGTACTTCTATACTAAATACCTACTCGAATCGATCTTTCTGTGGGTAGCAGTACCACAGAACACAATAATATACTCTCTAACGAGAGAGTACCTACCTTACATAAAATGGATGCATCTTTTTTTTTAACTTACTTGACTTGCACCGGAAATGGATGTATCTTATTATTATAAAAAACCGAATTGTTTTATTTTTTAATTTTATTGGAATCAAATGTGCCCATGGCCATTATCGATTCTGCACTGGCATATCAAAACAGTCGCCCACTCAAACCCATGTAGGTACCTCACTCACAAACACAGACTCTCATAGAGATGTCCATTTTTATACGACTGGATGCATAAAAGCAAAGTAAGAGATGATGCGATATTATGCATATAGCACACTGTATATGATTGGCTGAACTGGCACTTAGTAAGAAATAGATCCAGCATAAAAATATTTTAGTTGGAACCGTACAACATTATTTATGTTTTACTCTATAGTTTTGAAACTTGGCAATCAACAAGTGCCTAAGAAAATGGTGGGGACCTCTTAAAAATGAAGAGAAAATTTCTCTTCATTTTTAAGAGGTCCCCACCATTTTCTTAGTATCATATCATCAATTTTTTCATGCTTTGCATTTGTGCTTTACTTACCTACAATCAACTGATTAATACTCCCTTTAAGACTCCACTTAGGGGTATAGAGAGGCACAAGAGATCTCCACTGCACTAGATCCTGCGTAGTTGTGATGACATCCTTTCTACATTATGTCCCAATCCCTCAGCTCTGCTTTGAAGAAACGCAACACAGTGTGAGAGAGTCTTCCTTGTCTTTGAGGCCCTGATGGGAGGAAGAGCAGCATCCTTTTCCCACTCAAGTACATAATATATTATGCAAGTAATTATTTTTGACATTAGAGTTATCACTATTGCTGGAGATCCTAATGCCCCCTAGACACAGTCTGTCCTAAATAATTATTAAGATATTTTCAACATTTGACCTTATACTCATTTTCAATTAATAAATATTATACAATCAAACATTATTTATCATTATTGAGAAATTTGAGAGTAGCTATTCAAATTATTACATTTACTTACAAACATTTACCAACCGCGATAAGTTACTTACATTATGAATCACATCACACGTCCTCCATATTGAATTATTTTTTTGAGCAGCAAAAAAATCTTCAAACTTTGATTGCAATCTTAAAAGCAACTACAAAAGTCAGAAAAATATTGAATAAAAACTTTTACCTATTCCTTTTTTAAATAATCTCTAATAAAACTTCTTAAAATGTTTTTATTGGTTGTCTTTTTTGAAAAATGGTAATAATGGAATAGACCTTAAAACATCTGACTTACTCATCACAGTAGCAGACGCAGGGAGAAACATTATTGCCTCAGCGATAAATAAGCTCCTATACAGCAAGGGTGGGCAACTGGTCGATCCTTACTATAAAATAGAAACTAGAAACATGTTGCAACATACGAGGTTGCTAAATTGAAACTTAACCAGTCATGAGGAAATATAAAATCATTCCACAAACACTGAAAAGACAAAAAGAAAACCGCTGATTCAAAATTCTTTGGTTTGGGGATTTTACATGTATACCTTATTATACGGCTAGTTTATTTCAATGAGGTTTCTTTCTTCTTTTGTATAAACGGTGTGCTACCGTTTCTAGCCTATCTTAATCTCGTTTGTGTACACTGTGTGCTGTAGTGAACATGTACACAAGTTACACATAGCCATGTCAGTGAAAACAGAGGCTAATTACGTTAACAACTTTGTATTATGTGCTGGCGAAGTTCCTCACAATATGTGGTACAACGATCTTTGTTAATTGTACCTTTAAAAAGAGCTGAAACCTGAAGTGATCTTTTATACCAAGTAAAATTAGGTTTATTAGATTGGTCAACATTTCGTGGTCTACCGTCATGTCGGGTGACTTTGTCCCAACATTTGGAAACATTTCACTATTCACTTTGTGGTTTTCACTGTTATGGATGTATCAGCTCCATATCATTTTGATATCAACTAAAAGGTGCCCCAGTTGCAATACAATCATTTCAATAATTTTCACTACAAATATATATAAATATTTATTATTTTTATTTTGGGCCAAAGTATATCATCAAAGAGGGTGACTTTGGCCCCCGTAAGTTCGGTGATAGAAAATGTACTTTTATTACACTTAAGCTAATGTCACCCGCCCAGTAGGTTCATACATAAACTCTTTTAATTATTTGTGGTCACATTTGTGTACCACAACTGATTATGGCGGGAATATACAAAAACGTCAAATGCGTGGAGATTTGTGAACTACTAATGCCATCTATCGATTACACGCAAAAGTTTTTCTATATCTCTGATTATTTTGTATCAGCGGGAATTTCAATTTTATTATCATTTTGGGCCAAAGTCACCTGCTAGGGCTAATGTCACCCGACATGACGGTACATCAAAGAGATTTGTTGCTTGCATTGATGTATCTCGTTTCAAACGGGTAACATCACTCAGTGTGGCCAGTGTTGCCAACATTTTGCATAAACCCCAATGATTTAAGTTTCATTTGTGCTTGTTTATATTTGCCTAATTTGTTTTAGTTTGGTTGTTTTGACATCTATTCAAGTTTTCATTCATTTAATTTCCTTTTATACTTGATTTAGTTTTTATTTTATTTGAAAAAGTGAAGATAGGTACTTCAAAACAAACAAACATCATTTATTTAATGTCAGTCCAGACATCACCATTATCCATTTTTTTTTTCAAAATTTCCTTTGGTAATATCGTCTTTATATTTATTGGAAACCAGCACAGCACAGCCATTAGCATTTTCAACACCAAACATGGGCCGAAGGAAAGTACATTAAAATAGCCGCCAATGGTATTGATTGGTCAATGTTCCCATAGTAACAACATACAAACGACAGCATTTTATGTTGTCAGTAACGGAACACCCACTGATCGATACCATTGCAGACCATTTTATTGCACTTTGACTTCTTCAGCCTCTGGTGTAGGTGCACAATATCGCTGGCAAAATGTATCCAGATTTAAAACAAGCAATATTATCTGTAGCCAAATGTGGACATAGCTTTAAAGAAGTGAGGTTTAAAGGCAAGCTATTTTTTAAAACACAAGGGTTTTCAATATTTTTAAAACAAAAGTTTATTTTTTTACAACATGGCGCTAGAAGACAGAAAATGTTCACTTATCATTGTAAGAAAAGAAATAATAGATGACTATATTCTGTAATATATATCATGTCATTAATCAAACAAAATACATCGTAATAATAATAATATTGTTATTTAAAATTAGTTTTTCAATAGTAAAACATCAAATATAATCATGTTGATATTCTTTTATTATTTTATACATTATACAATATAATAATAATATGTATCATGTGCATCAAAATTGGAATAAACTAATATTTACAAGAGATAATAGTAATATTGAAACACAGCATAAGATGTATAATATCCACTATTATAATTATACGACCTGTCTAGGGTGTGCTAGGCTGCGAAATTACGTCTACGGAACCATTGTCTATGCATTACACTTTTTTGCATTTACAAATGGTCCAAAAAATTCTCTACAACACCTTCTTTAATTAATTCATTTACACAAAATTTAAAAAAAAAGATCAATAATTTTCATTTAATTTATTAGTACGCGTGATGTTAGTGCATATTATAATAAACTTACAGTAGTGTGCTAATTAATGTTAACAACGGTAAAAGAAAAAACAGCTTTTAAGGGAAAAAGTCATATTTTTTTGGAAAAAGTCACATTTTTAACTAATTTTATCTTTTATAATTTCTTGAAACCTTTTTGGCATAGATTATATTATTTTTTACCAATTTCTTAAATGCTTTCATCTAAAAAACAATCTGGATCACTGCTTCAACCACATTTCTTTCAATTTTAGATTCTAATTTCCGAATTCTTCTTATATTGTCCATAATTTTTCCATCGGGTTCAAATCAGGCGAATTTCTAGGGCGATTTTTTTTTTAAAAATTAACAGGTTTTTGCCAACAATGGTTTTGTAAATTAAACTATAAGAGTAAAAGAAAGATAATTAAAGCGGTGATTCAAAATTGGTTTTGAGATAAAATCAATCAAAATTTTATAGAAATCATGTCAACAAGTTGTAATAATATAATAAAAACTAAAATTAGTAAAATAGATATGTAAAAAAATCTCTAAAGCTGTTTTTTTTTTTAATTTTTTTAACCGTTTTCACATAAATTTGTACACTCACTGTGTCTCAATGATGAAAAATAAAATCACAATGATTTATTTTTGTGTATAAAGTCTAAGACGTAATCTTCAAATTTGCTTCAAATATTTACCCCACACGAAATATTGATCACTTTTTTTTAACATAAACAATAATTTAAAACATACATACATTTTCAATACCACACAAATCACATAGTTAATTTTACCCTTTCTCCAAAATAAAATTAACCTAATGTGTAATAATAATAATTATAATCACAAAGTACTACATCGGACACTTCAAAACATATTTATATTAGTTGTAATAGAAATCCATCAATGGCTATTTCGATAAAGACGTTAATGCACGATAAGATTGTCTTTTTTTTCAAATTTGACATATTTTCAAATAAAATGTGACGACTAGATAATGTATATTATTATTTCAACACGTAATGTAAATATGTTTTGAATCACCGAACACTGCAAATTACAACTACTGTACAAATGTAAGAATACACTATTATTTAAAACGTGTTTTTTTTTCAATATTAATTCAGATATACAATAGATATTATTTAATTATTTTAAGGCAATAATATAGTTCAATCGATTCATAGATAGCCAAAATTTCTTTATCACTAACGAAGAATAAATCCAAAGTTCTAACTAGGTATTTAGAATAATTTGCCGTCCGTTAACAAATTACTTAAATCTTATTAATCCATTTGTCATTTTTTTAACGAAAATCGGGATAGCTATTTTCTGGTCTTTGAACTGATGCTTATAACGAGACGACAGATAAAAAACTAATTTGATTTTCATCGTGATAAAAAATATTTTTTCACTCGGGAATTTTTTTTTCTCTTCTTGACCCACCCTAATGGCGTTCATGGTAAGTTTTATCATTAAATGCTAAAGATTGGACTTGAGTGGTCATTTAAAGAATTCGTTCTTTTATAATATGTACAAACAATACAAGCCATCTCCAATATTTTTGGATTGCTGACATCTGTCTCTCAACATCCCTCTTCGCATATATTGCTGTCAAATAATTTTAATGGTACCGTTTCGGACCATCATCGTCATGTCAAAGACCCATCTTCCTCATTAATATTAGGGATTCTCCTAAATATAATATTAATAATTTTATGCTACAGTAGTGCAATGCTGAAATTCACTAAAATTAATACACGTTATATTTGATGGCCGTGCACATAGCTCACTTTCAACCGACCCAATTATAGAGTCGTAGCGTTGATAATAAAAAGAAAAAAAAGGAGGTTGAAAAAAAAATATTCATATTGTATCATTATTATTTATTATTCTCATTAATATAACTTCGTAATATCCACAAAATTATTTTAAAATTTACATATAAATAAAACTATTGCATCAACCATATTTCATATGGAATCAATTGGAAATAATACATTTATTCAGTGCAATAGATAGATTGATTGATTAACGTCCAAAACACTGAATATCCAAGTAAACTATGGGCAAGTGTGTACGTACAATAAGTTTTATAAAACAACAAACATACAAAATATTAACTTTATACACTTCATCACATGCGTCCGTGATACGCGACGCGACCAATATTTACCTTTATTCAAGCGATTAATGTGTAAAAAACCCGTCTAATTGTTTTTACAGTCAACAAATATTATTGGCAGTTTGTTAAATATATATATATTAGGAAAATTCTACAATATATTTATTTCTTCTTCTTCAACAAAATCAAGTCACCCTTCTTTTCTTTTGTTAATATTGTACTACGTTAGAGAAATGTCCCAGTTAAAAAAAAAAACATTGTAATTACAATAATATTATGCAAGTCAATAAATAAAAAAAATTACACACATTATAATCGGGAGTGTAAACAGAATATCAAAGAAAAAGATAATATTTAGCAGGGTATGATCCGCGTTTTGAGTTTTGTTTATATATTATAAAATTGCTATTATATTGATACTTTTTTTTTTAACAATAATTTTATATACTTTGTACTAAATTGTGTTAATTTTTTTTTAAATAACGATTTATAATATCTTCTCGCGATTGAATATTAACTCAAGTTTTTACGAAAGACGAGAGAATAATTAAGAATCATAAGAGCACGCCGTGTTCTTGAGGGCTGAATGACATCATTACTAACATCAAATTTCTCCGCGATATTTTATATATATATATATATATATATATATAAATTATGAATATATAATATATATATTTATGTCTCTCACAATTTGTACACATTTATAATATAATACAAGGTATATAATTAATCAAGGTAATGATAGAACTAAAAAAACATACAAAGACAAAAATTTGTTTACAATTTTATAATCATTATTATAATATTGTATTATTAACATTTTTTTTCTATTAATCTTTCCGATACCTGATATATATTTATTTTTAATATTGATATTTTTTGTTTAGCTAATAATTTTACACTCATCTATGATAGAATACACTTGAGAAAGCTCTATACAAAAATATGCGTAAAGACCAAACGGTGCAGCATATGTAGCAAAATTTTTATTTTTAATAGATAATAAATATTTTTGAAAATAATATGTTGAAATACTTCCAGATTTTTAATACAATCATAAAATGGACTTCAACTACCGTTTAGTGTGTTCTCGAACGGTTTGAATTCACCCAATGAAAATATAGCATTATATGCTTCATGTTTGCTGTAAAAATTTGGTTGTATTTCAATACGTAAACGTAATAAAGTCTAAGACCAGAAAGGGATTAAAAAAATGCTATTATACGTAAGTATTGAATAACATTGTATGTATTTATTTTTTCATTATAATTTGTTTTGAAAATAGTTCTACCGAAAAAATGTTTAAATGTTTTTTACAAAATTCATTCTTTTAAGGCAATTGTTAGAAAAAAAATATGGTATATATATATATATTTATATAGGAAGTGTCGGCGGCGGCTAAAACGTTACGACTGGATATATAAAATACTTTTTTTTTAGCACACACTATCCTTTGATAAAGAAAAAACCAATCTCGAATTATATAATATATATAAAATGTAATTTGTAGCCTAGGTGTTTCCTATATATATTAACAGGAACATACATGTTATATATAATTATTACGCGTAGTACACTAGGAAGATAACGCATAGCGACGACAAACAACCGTACATATGATTATCTTTATTTTGATGAATTACATAAAGTACACCAATGGTACTTTTCAAAAATTATATATATATTATAACAAATTGCTTTTTTTTTAAACGATAGACCCGTCAAAAAGAACCGTCATCACATTAAGACGTATTTTAATTTTTTTCAAGATTGTGATACCGACGACAGACGAGAGAACAAAAAATATAAACTTGAAACTAAAAACGCAAGCGTGTGAGGCGTAAATATTTTTGTATAGTATTAAACAACATGTGACATAATGAACACATAAACAATATTATAGGTATATTATAATTACATTTTTTTTATTTTTTGTATAACTACTAAATTATGATAATTTTTTTTTATATAATATTCAATAGTATGCTCTATTACAAATTGTAATGTATGTATGCAGTATCGTATGATAACATGTGTCGAGGTATTGTGCACGTGTTTAAAATTGAATATTTTTTGTTGTTGTTGCATATTTGTTCCTTGAATGATGCAAGATATAATATTATATTAAATTTTACTCTCTCGTTAAATCGACAATAATGATGGATCGGCAACAGCTACTAACGACGACAAAAATATCACCAACTAACTATAGATGCGCGCACTAGTGTGTGTCCACTATTAAAATTAGGAATTTCACTCTGGGGAATCTTCAGCGACGTTCCATGGTCTCTCTCTCGAGCGAGAGAGATTTCTGTCCATTACACCCTTAAAACACTCTGTTGTATATTAGTTATATATACAAATTAGAAGCATATCCAAACGACTAAACACGCTCTTCTGTGGGATAGTTTCGTATCACTTTCCAACACTGTTTGCTGGTGAATTCGGCGGCTGATAAAATTAACAATACTCGTTTTGTTTAGCGCAAAATCGTGGTGACAGCCCGTCCCAATGTATATGCAAACTGTTTGGTGGTATTCCACATCAGATATAATAATAATAATTACAGATAATCATAATAATATTTTACAAATATAATTTATAAATTTTTATTTAGCTAAACTTTGTTTAACACAATATATAATATAATAGTTGCGTGGCACAACAGTCCTATTGAGTGTGGTAATATATATGTATGTGTGTGTGTGTTATAATAGGATGTGGGTATTGTATGTTTGGGCGTGATTGGATGATGAGGGACCTACGCGACGGGTTCGGCAGGGGTAGGCTCTGGGGCGGCCGCGTTTGAAGCAGAGGCGGTGGCGTCTTGTGTTACGGGCGCCACTTGCTGTTGCTGCGCGGTTTGCTGCTGTGAGTTGGTGGCTGTCAGAGTGTCGGAAGCGGCGGGAGGATTCCCTACTGCACTAGAGGTGCCAGTGGCCGCAGCTTCGCCTTCGTTATTGGTCGCTTCCCCACCGCCCATCCACTGTGGTATGAGAGCTGACTTGAGATTTGGCTCGGACGATAGTTCTGGAAATAAAACCGTAACACATTTAGACATATTATTCATAATTACATGTTAAGATTACCAAATGATGTATGTACATAATACTATCAAAATGTACCTACTAGTATAAGAGCAATCAGAGATAAACTACAACCACACTGAAATTTAGACAAAGTCAGCCTCATACAAAAAGCCAATGTCTTTGGAATAAAGAGCAAAGTGATCAGTCATTACCGGGTTTAAGGGTAACTAATTTTGTTTGAATGTTCATTGAGTAAGTATAGTGATAAATTATTATACAGTTCCTTTTCTTTATTCTGTGAATGTTTTTATTAATAAATTAGCACTTTTCTGTACTCACTTATGTAGACATCTAGGATATTCTAGTTGGTCTCATACTGGAGTTTAAGAATTAAACAATAATTGATATATATATACCTTGTTCACTGAAGTTGAATAAAGGCGGCAGTTCATAGTTGGAAGGAAGGCGGGCGTCCTTCTGTCGGAGTTCAGAGAAGAATTTATGTGCGCAGGCAGCTAATGGCGAGATACGGGAGCGTGGTCTGTATTCTAGAAGTTTCTCTATGAGCGCGAGGGCGTCCGGAGGGGTACCAGATCTGAACACCTGGCAAAAGAAAGATGTCATTCAGCAAATTTATCAAGTGTTAATTAACTTGAGTAACAATATTATGCTAGAGGCACTAAAAACAACATGAAATCACATACTTGGAAGATTTTTCTTTCCTACCAAATACATGGGGGGTGATTTCAAAAAAACCATGATCATATATACACGATTTTGAGGATGGTTAACATAAATCAAATCAAACAATGCATGTTATTTAACAATGAATTTTCTATTATCGATGATACATAAAAAAAAAAACGCCAGCCGATTGTAATTTAAAAATTTGAATATCTAATTATTTTATCAAATCATGAAAAGACCAAAAAAAAATAATAATAATCGGCATCATGCTGTTTAAAAAATCTTCATCCTCTTCTTTTAGAAAATATAAGTAGGCAAAAATAATGTTCTTTTTTTGTAGCCAGCAATACTTAATCAAAATATTCAAAATTCAGTTCAAAAAACAAAATAGCACACAAGGTTTCGAACCCAAGAGGCGTAGAACACACAGCACTCTTACTTATTAAGTATCAAACAAAACTAACAGATGTCAATTGAGAAATCGGGACAGTACCAACAAAATAGAAAAAAAAACTGAGAAAACATTTATTTGGCAAGTATGTGGGTCGTGCTGTTAAGGAATAATTCAAATGTTATAATATGTAATTGAAGAGGTTATTTTGAAAACGACTTCGTAATTTCACAAAAAAAAAAAAAAAAACTAATAATTTAGCTTCCATATATCAAATTTATTTGAACTATTTAAAAAAATAATAATAATACTGTTGAAGAAATAAGCCAATTATTATTAAAAGAACCCAAATTTTTGTTGAAATAAAAATGCAATAAAATTGAAATAGTGTAATTTTTTTTGTATATTAAACAAAACAAATATATTTTTTTCATTTTTGAAATTATTAAAAATTATTAAATTTGAAATAAATTAGACAAGTCTCCTCCGGGCTGGCCTCAGGTGTGTGGGGGGCCTCAAAGGGAGAATGTGTGTGTGTGTGTGTACAAGATTAAAAAACAATGTTTTTTTTTTGTTAATAAACTCATGGAAATAAATAACATTTAATTCAACACAATATTCATGCCTGAAGTCGAACCATAAACAAACTCAGAAAATGATGAAATTTTTTAAAGATACACAAGTACTATTGAACTAAACTCTATTTGACAAAGTATATTGAATTCAAATAATAGGTATATTTCAAATTTATTTTTATGAAAGAAAAAAGAAGTGATTTTATGCACGTAAATTAGTTTTGAAATGATAATTCAAATTTGGTCATTTTCAAAATAAGCCAAATCAATCAAGTCACGATTGTTTTAATGCTTTATGAAAAAAACACAGACTTATATGCAATTGAAATCAAATCGGTTGACAAAAGAAATAAACAAAAATAAAAAATGAAAGAAAATGTAAAGTTCGTCGTATATTATACGTATATAGCCATTGCACACACAATTTGAATAATGTGGAACTTTTATTTAGTACACGCGAATTTACACTTAAATCAAATTTTGCATGCCTTAAGATTTTTGGGTGAGGGTGTGAAACGATAGCATATCAGGAAAAGAAAAAAAAACAGGTAGATAACATAATCTCATTTATCATCAAATAAGAAGAATGTAGTGTGAACACAACAGAGATGAGAGCTCTACAAAGAATATGTGAGAAGATTCTGTGGAAAATGGAAAGGAATGTGGTACGGAAGTTAATGTTGTGACAAAGATGAAAGTTAATAGGTTGAGATGGCATGTGGAAAGAATGGATGCAAACAAAATGACAGGAGGAAATTTATAAGGCTGAAAGGAAAGGTGTAAAAAAGTGTGATGGCCGACCGAGAATTATTGTGGATCGAGCGCATCGATTCCGTACTCAAGGAAGACTAGGTTAGAAGTAAGAGAAATATGAGAGGTTGTAGGTTGAGATGGTTTGGGCATGTAAAAGAATGGACGCAAATAGAATTTATAAGGTTGAAAGGAAAGGTGTAAGAAGGCATGGTTGACTGAGAATGACATGGATAAATCACCTTGATTCCGTTCTCTATGAAGGCTAGAAGGTCAGAAGCAAGAAAGAAACGGGAGAGGTTGTATGAGAAATGGCATGTCAGTGGAAGAAGTGGTTGGTAGGTAGCCTGGTAATTATGATACTACCTGGAGGCCGTGGGTTCAATCCCAGGTGGCAACCATCTTCCACAAGCATCAAGTAGCTAAGCGGATGTTCATTCTCTCCATCCATTCCTTATGGGATAATATGCAGTGGCGTACTGAGGGGGCGGGCGAAGGGGCGGACCGCCCCGGGCGCCTCTTTAGAAAGGGCGGCAAAATCTGCTTGAGTTATGTTATACACGACCAGATTGATAAAATCAGAATTTATATTTCGACCAAAAATAACATTTAATTTCGGGTTAAGGTCTTAAAAAAACCTTTGCGGTGAATCCGCAGGTAGAAAAATCTGACAGAAGTTAGCTCTGTCCCAAAATTGAATATTTGTACTTTATTGGTGTGCAGTAAGTAGGTAAGTACTTACCTATGTAAATTAAAATAAATACCTAATAAGGGCGGAAGGCCGCCAAATTTAGATTCCGCCCCGGGCGCCAAAAATCCACGGTACGCCACTGATAATATGGTGTAAAAAAAATCAACTTGGTAGCTCAAATTGTGTGCGCAACGCGGATATACCTTTATAATATTTATATTAGGATGAAATAATATAAATATATAAGTCTGTGTCTAGAGTTAGCTGAATGCTAAATTCAGACAGAACCAGCCAGCCGACTTACTCTGATGGTGGGACTTTTACCCGGGATATTATTCAAGGGGTTGCTCATACTACACTCCAACGACAACTGTGAATAATATCAACAATACCAAAAAGAATACATCATTTTACAACAAACAGAAAAAAAAGAAAAAATCAATTTAAAAAAAAAAAGAAAAACGTCACAAAAGTTTATTCTACATTTGATTCCAAATTCGGGGCGGAGATATCAAAGTGTCGGTTAAACCAGAGTTAGCTCTTGGTTATATCAATAATTCTAATGTCAAATTGTCGGTTAAACGACCAACTTTTCTTCATATTGCAGAGTTACCTGTTAGTTATATCAATTCTATGGATGTAAGTTAAACTTGTTGGTCAGCTCATTGTTTCTCCAAATATCAGAATTAACTCTTGGTTATTTCAATAATTCTAATGTCAACTTGTCGGTTAAACCATCGACTTTTCTTCATATTGCAGAGTTAACTGTGAGTTACATCAATTCTAGCAATGTTTATTCAGGGTAATAAAAAAATATTGTATTTATTAATTATTGATCTATTGAATCTCCCAAACAGCAGTCCTAAGTTAGCCATTGGTTATATTGTTTCTAAAGGATTTATAAGTTAACTTGGGGCAATGAGTTAACTGTTACCTTATATTAATAAGCATACAACCTGACGAGAGATATATTAATTTGTTAAACCATCGAGGCTCAAACAGCAACCTCAAAGTTAAAACTTCCGTTAAGCATTTCTAGAAGCTATAGAATCAGGCAATAATAAACATCCCACCTCTTTTAGTTAGAGATG
This sequence comes from Mystacides longicornis, assembly GCA_963576905.1. Taxonomy (NCBI): domain Eukaryota; kingdom Metazoa; phylum Arthropoda; class Insecta; order Trichoptera; family Leptoceridae; genus Mystacides; species Mystacides longicornis. The sequence continues at coordinate 18,819,045 of OY756437.1, forward strand.
ATAGTTAACAAACAGATTAACTTGAGTCATTCTTAATATAAATTTAACTCGCCATTGATATCTCCACCCTTGTTATTATGAAAAATATCAACCCTCTATTTACCCCAATAAACAATTGTTTCATAATGAAAATGGTCATATCGATTTGATATACTTTTTTTTGAAAAATCTTCCAAGAGTTAGTTTCTATGTGTTTTTTTTCATTTAATAACAGTTCTAAATTCATTTTGATTTATTTTAAAGTGAACTTAAAAAAAAAAAGAATGTAGGTATTTGTATTCATAATATAATGGAGAACATAAAAGTTAGAATAATTAGGTTTCTAAATAATCAGAATCCGTTGGATCACACTAACCTTTGCCCATGGATGGCTCTTGATCTGCGGGAATTTGAATTCCGTATAATTTGGATTCATCTGTCGGATTTGTTCCCGGGTGGGCGTGCCTAAAACTTTAATAATCTCGACCAACTGATCGACTCCCGAATCACCGGGGAATATGGGCTGACCCATCAGAAGTTCCGCCATTACACAACCGGCTGACCACACATCTGAAATTTAATTATAAACTTTTAGCTATGAAAAAACACAAACTGTCATCCCAAATAATAGCAAAATATACATTGATAAACAATAGGTGTTCTGAGGTAGAAATTTCAAGTGTAAGACATTGGTTCTTCTAATTTGCAGTAAAACCTCGAAAACGGACTAATTGGAGGGTGGGTGTGTCAATTAAATTCTGAAACTTTTCTTGAGTTAGGCAATATGACATAATTATCATGGCCGGTAAAAATTTTTCACACATGGCAACACTTAAATAAGCATGTATAATATTAACAGGACCTTTTTGTTTTTCATTTGACCAAGAATATCATTGGTATAACCCTTCAAGACAAAATATAGAAGTCCAAAGGGTTGAAATTGAAGACATTGTCAGCACGCTATATTCTTGGACCTTTCAGTTCAGTTCTAAGATTATATAACAGGTTGGCTAGTAGATTTATGGAGGTAGTACTAAAAAGGAAAAAGCAAGTTTGAGAATAAATAGTGGCCAACTCACCAATCTTTGTAGTATAGTCGATGGCACCAAAAATTAACTCGGGCGCACGATAATATCTTGAACAAATGTAGGAAACATTGGGCTCCCCCCTGACCAGATGCTTGGCCGAACCAAAATCACAAAGTTTCAGGACCCCCGTGGATTGGTTAATTAATAGATTCTGAGGTTTTATATCCCTATGGCATATGCCCAACGAGTGGATGTACGCCAGGCTGCGGAACAGCTGATACATGAATACCTGCAACCAGAGACCATTATTATTTGTCAAAGCATAGTGTCAAAAAAATCAAACTGTGATTCTAAACCATCCTTGAATAACCATGAACACACAACATTTTCTATTCAAATTCATCCTGTTTTGAATGGGGAGTACGGTAGTAAAGAATCTGCATAGCGTGACACTTTTTTAGGCAGAGGTGTCAGTGACTGACGAAACTTAGATAAAATGTGAGATAAAAAACACGACAAGAAAATTTTTGACTTGAACGGCAATCAAACCCGAGCCCCTTGATCTGAAGTTGACAACTAAACATCTAGGCTACAAAGGTTATCAATTGACTTGAAAGCCAAGGCGAGCTGTTACGTAAGTACAGTATTGTTTTTCTCCTATAGCTTTCCTTAAGTGTTTCCTCTTCAAAATATTTTTTTCCTCAACAGACTTTCAATATATCGGAGGAGTAGTAGATATCACTAAACAGTGATTCCTATACACCTCAAATATGTGGTGCCATGAGGTGGTTAAAGAATTAAACATTACGAAGAAAATAAAAATTTACCTTTACATAGCCGAGCGGCATATTGAGTCTATTCTTACTATAAAATCTTGCGAATCTGTACACAGTTTCTGGCATGTACTCTAATACCAAATTAAGAAATACTTCATCCTTCTGAAAACAGAAAAAACACAACGGTACACACATTAGATACAAAGTAAACCATTTCAATTAAAAAAAAAGTTATATCAATAATATAAATAAAAAAAAACAAAAATTACTTTTGCGCATGTAATCAAAAACTAAAGTCAAACAAAACGAAACCACACACACATTAATGAACCATGTAAATAAAAAGAAAACCAGCGGATGATGAGAGTATACATAGGAGCCATGATGAGATGATGGTAGAATAACTAAAACCCAAAGCTATCTTTATAATCTTGGGGCGTTTAGATGGTAAACCCACAATGAGAAGTTTTTCTAGTTTAGCAGCAATCAATCAAAATACATAACACAATGTGATACCAGCAGTAGAGATATTTCGGTTCAGTTTAAGAGCAAAGATTTTTCCATAGTCAACGTGAAGTAGTCTAAAATGGAAAAAGAAGAATGTGCACGGAGTAATACACAGAGTGGTTTGATTAATTAATATAAACTCAGAATGTTTGATTTGAACGAGGACATGACAAAAAATAGAGGACTGATAATGCAGAAAAGAGATAATATATTGGAACAGAAACTCTTTATGAATCATCAATTCTTGGATGATTTGAGATCGAATAATAGGTGAAAAAGGAGATAAATAGTAATGCATGGAATGAGGTTTAAAAGATCATCAGAAATTAGCTATAGCCCCTACACAAGAAACTAAACATAAAAAAATGCTTGGAAATATACTCCATTCGTCTATCCTGTAGAAAACGTATCTCATATAATTGTATCACTCAAACACGACATAGAAAAAGAAAGAAACAACGTCTCATTGATGGGTATAGTGTAAGTATGTACAAAAAATGTTAAAATTCTGACAATCACAATTATTATAAATTCGATAATGACACTTCACTCTGGAAAAATAAAACTAGCGGGGAATTCGTCAAATCAAGCAGAATATGAACGTTCACTCTACAGCAAAGATTAACGGCGGCGGAATCCAAAGAAAAAACCGTGAGAGTTATTGATAATTGATGTTAGAGATGTGCGGGACTACAAGCTTAGTTTAGCTCCGAGAGACAGGTGACAAAATATGCATTGACTGGCACACGACTATGTACTTTGTACTGCATGTTATATTCTTTCTACCTGCATGGCCCCCATGTACACTGTCATATCCATCGGGATGTCCTTCCTCTAAACAACATCATTCCCCATACAACAAGACAATAGATAATCAATCAATCGTCCATAAAAATATAATAATAAATCAGGTTGATATTATCCAGGATATTTCAACAAAACATAAATATACAAAATCTAGATAAGCAAACTGCCATCAGACATAGCTCTAATGAAACTCTTCACAGAGATGGGCGAAATATTGAGTAATAACAACACTCATCGACCACAGCCAAAAAACCTTCACATTATCAACAATATTTCGACTATATTATCAGCAAATATTCACATCAGAACATTCTTATTTCAAAACTTTTGATAATATTTTGAACAAATACACAAAAAGAATATTTTTACCATTGGGAAATATTCTCGACTGAAGACAAGTTTCCATAGATTCTGGAAGTTGTGAGATTAAGAGTCTCCATCATAAAAACATTCTATGCATTGCAAAAATGTTTTTTAGGTCTAAGATCTGATAAGGCACATTGTGAGTTGGAATTATTTCCCGATATTTAAATTTAATCATTGGTAGTTACGAAAGTGTCTCGTCTATTAGAACCAAATTAAGGCATCATCCGTAATAATGAGGCAAACAAAGATTGCCTTCTGCCTCTACATTGACCAAAAGGCTATTCAGACTAAACTCGCAATGATATTTAGCATCCTCAGCAATTTTACTTAAATCTCGTAAATATAATGAATACGTTACTAGAAAAAAAAAAATTAAATTACCGTTTCGCCACTGCAGTAGTAGAAGTATTTCAGTTTGACAATATTACAATGTTCTAAGCGTCTCATTATCTGTAACTCTCGATTCTGCAAACAAAAAGAGATAGAATCAATCAGTAGTTGTGTAAAGTAAAAAGATAGTAAGTAAGAGCATCTATATTCTATTATATTCTCCTATCAAACCCCACTCAAGCAACAAGAGCTCTCCATTGCAGTCGATCCTTTGCATTGTTTACGGTCATGACAGGGGGGACACTAGCTGGCTGAACCCCCCTGATGGGGTCCAGGCGTCCGAGGTTTATATCTGACCTGTTGGGGTTTAACTATGTGAGGTGGTAAACTTCACAGTCCCAATCTGATTTTTACAATTTCCTGCCTCTAACAGAATGGTAAATCAGCAAAAGCAGGGGTGTTATTCTTAGCCTGTAACCCCACAGAGTAAAAAATATAGTGTGGGTAAAGTAAGATGGTATGCTACCTTGAACCGCTTATCCTGTAGTACTCTTTTGATTGCAATGACCTCCCCTGTTTCACAGAGGGTGGCCTGGTAGACAACTCCAAAGCTGCCATTTCCTATCACCTTCTCCGCTGTGTAGGTCACTTCCTGCGGCCGGTCTGGACCTTGTCCCGGAGTAGCTAGGACTGTCACCACTTCCGTGTCCCCACCATCTTTACCTGGAACCAAACATAACAACAACATCTTTAATAAATAACATACACCTTAAAACAATTATAGTATTGGTTAGATGCTTTGGAATTTAAAATGGAAAAAAAAATCAGGGACAAACACAGAGAAACTGAGATATGGAAAAGATCAAACCAGAGATAGCGGGATGGAGGCGATTTCTTGGGTTTAATTAGATCTAGATATGTTCAGTTCACATTGTCATTTGGATCTGTACAGTCGAAAATATATAGAGCCTATTTAATAGATATGGAAGGTCTGAAAAATATCTTGAGTAGAGGCAACTGTCTGATAGCTAAGTGAAAAGCTTGTGTACAATGGAATCAAGTATTTAAATAAAGAGCTAAGTAATAAAAATGTAGTAGAGAAGAAATTTGCATAATGCCTGGAAAGAATCTATTAGATAAAATGAGAAACTCAGGTAAGTGAGAGTATGAAAAGGTGCTGTTGCTTTAAAGTTTTTTTTAGTAGATGGACAATAAAGTATGAATCAATAAAAGGTAGTCAGCTATATGCTGACATGCCAAGAATGAGCAAGAAAGATATGGACTATTCTGATGCCATTATAATAGATCACGTCAGAGGTAAAAGAAAAGAAAGAGTTGCATAAAGATGCGAAGATAATATGATAAAAAAAGTCTATAAGAAATAAACGAAGTTGGGATAGGATATTTCCTAATTTTGACCGGCTGTACAACACCATTCTGCAAAAACTGGTTAAAACTTGATACATTAAAAATGCAATAGAAGTAATCGGTCATGAAATAACATAACACTGCAACGATATCCAAGGTGACTTAACGAGGTTTTTTCAGCTTTCTCAGATGATTAACACATCAGATTCATAAACAAATGTTTGCACAATTAATTTCTGACACGGACAGTCTCGAGGTTTCGCACTTTGGAATCGTTGATTAACTCAAAAACAGAGAATGAAAAAAGTCTTTCAGGCGGCCAAGACAGATATTTTATGGTACCATAATAGCCAACGTTGCGCGATTCTGATAGGGAACTTCAAGAAGGAACGGGATGTTTTAAAGCACAATAGGGACAACTCACACAGGGCCTTCTTGATCCGACGGTACAGCTTCGTCAGACTGCCCGATTTGCTCCGGGAGAGATTCGTGATGACCATGTCAACAATAACAAAAGAATCACAACACTTTCAAAAATAGAAATTTTCGAAATTCAGAAGTCAAGTTTGTAAGTCAACGGTTTACTTCACGACACCCATTGTGCGCAAACACCACAAATCTGGAGGACTTCAGGTTTAAAACGTCTGTTCAACACTCGATTCACACGCAATAATTACACATCAAAGAAAAAAACACAAAGATCTCGCTCTAGACGACGACTGACTACTAAGGAAAGACAAAGCGGCAAACACGTCAACCGGTGACTAAGAGAGGTTGCCTCACAGTGGCGCGCAACAGTGACGAAGATCCGCTTAAATAGAAAACACGTTTGCCGGAATATTGGATGATATTTGGGAAGTCACCTGCGCCAATCGGAGGGGCTTCCTCAAAACAGGGTCTAATCTCATTAGTGGCACGCGAGAGACTCGGATACGGATCAAGCGGGATTATAATCTTTGGCAAATACGGTTTTAGCGAGTCTCGCTGTCTGTGTTGCGCCGGTCGCTGCGATACTAACGGAGCTGTGGGCCGTATTATGCAGGTGGAGTATGTAGTGTTAGTGTAGATACTCCCTGTTCTGTTACCATTCGGTACGGCGGCGCATTGCAACATGAACTGTGTGTCCAGCCGTCTTTGTATTAAAAATATCCCCAGTTCTCGTGTTTGTAACCTACAAACATCCAGAGTATAGCGATGCTCATTCGACGCATCAGAGAATTCAGTTTACAAATACACATTTATGATCAACTCTTTGAAGACAACGGTCGCGTTAGGCTAAGCTATTCAACAATCCTTCACGGACAATTCAATTTCAAACTGAGGTCTTTGGCTTTCTTTTAACTAGAATAACACATTAAAAAAACATATAAAATCTTCAGAAATTGCATATTTTATTATTAACAAGAGATCATGTCCAAAGGATTGGCCCTTCGCAATCTGACCTCCAGATACCGAAGCCAATGTATCGCGTCATTCGTTCGTGCGTGCAAGTCCTGTAGTCCTTCTTTAAATGCGTACATAGGGCAGTCGTTTATCATTATGATCGATTGTTTGTGTTATTCCACATGCGCATCCCACTGGTGAGTCCATCCATCCCCATTTATGTAAGTTGGAAGCGGTGCAGCCTACATCACATCTTGTTCGGTTAACTCTACACCATATATTTCTGGTTTACGTTGAGCCAGGCAGTTCTTTTGTCGGGTCAGCTACGAGGTTCTGGTTCCTTACTGACGATGCGGTCCATACTTGTCTCTATTAGTCTTCGATCGAGTAATCCGTATTTGTAACGGCGTATTTGTAACCAGTATGGGTTTTGGGATTTCAGACGGCTTCGGGTGAGTGTAAAATGGCAATGCCAGAGATTGCAGAGGGTCCCAAACTATCGGGATAATCGCCAAAGGGGTTAGAATTATTATCAAATATCTAGTATTAATGATAAGTCCCTGCAATAAACACTAAACAGGTTTTAAGACCCATAAAAAAGTAGGAAAAATATGAGCAACTGAATAAAAATTAGCAAACAAATGTAGAGACTTAAAAACAAAATATTGTGGAAGGGTTTCTTAGACCAAGTCGCATAACGTCCTCCGTCTCCAATATAACCACAGACTTCAGATCGATGGCGTGCAAAGGCTAGTATACGTATTATTTGCATATCAAGAGACGATAAGTGGCTTCGATTCTGCTACAGAGAACCAGATACAATTAGTGGAGGTAAATTTTCCACTTGGAGAATGCGCTAAATGAGTGTATGACTGGATAAGTGTATGAGCTAACATTCGCACCGCAGTCGGCGCATGCAAAACACCAATGACAGATACGAGAATAGCTCGACCCACTAATCCACCACTGAAGACATCTTTTAAGTAAGTATAATCGTCCAGGTCACTGAATTCGTAACGCTGACATCATTCATTCCTTGTACCTGTAATTATTGTGGTCAGTGTGAAAACATGTTCCCTCAAAGTTAGTACTATGAACCACTAGTACAAATATTAATAGAGAACTTTTATGGATGCGCAGAAACGAAAATTGGTTCCTTTATTCAACAGTCACGTGACTGAAGATAAATTATCGACAATAATTCATTTTATTTTCATCCACAAGCACAAAAAGAACGCAATAAAGCCCACAGGTACTTTTTTTGACTAATTATATAAATTAAAACATAAAATGGATTAAAAATAAAAAATCGAATGTCACACACCGCTACCCACAAACGTCACATTTTGATTGAGTTTAACAGCAGTCACGTGGTACTTGTTGGAATCATGCGTAGTAGCACATTATATCTCTGGTATTGTTTTTTTTTCAAAACTATGATTTTTTTTTATTCAATTTATTTATAAGCGGGATGCTCAGGTGAGCAAAGTATGCAAGACATTGTACTCCATTTTGGGTAGGATGTATAAGATTCAGCTCTTTGTACCAAAGTCTGTGTTGAAAATAATATATAGGTAGCTAGCAGAATCTGTAATCGGGTATGGGTTGTCGGCGTGGGGTAATACCACTAAGACAAACTTAAATCGAGTGCAGAGTAAGCAGAATCCTATAGTAAAGCTGATCTCAAACTATATCTCAGCGCCAAATACTCATTTTGACCTGATAAAATACTTTGGCGAATTAAAACTGCTCACAGTAAGAGGATTGTTAAGTTTCAAACTGGGAGTACACAATTTTTCCGATGTCAGATTCAAGCAGAGACTGGCACACGCACACAACACTAGATTGATTGAGAATGAGGGGTTGGTGGTTCCGAGGACACAGAATAAATATGGTGACCGCACTCGAAAGTGCACCGTGCCCAAACTCAAAAGTGCAAGAGTATGAATGGACTGAGAAAAGTGTTGAAAGTATGGCTGACAAATAATAAAAGTATGTACGTATAGTTTCAGGTAAGTATGGCTGAGAAGTAATAAAGGTATGTATGTATAGTTGGTCAAATAATGTTGAAATAGATTCTGAGTGTACCAATGTATTGCAAATTAGAGAAGAGTGTGCATGTGTTTGAATAAATGTATTTGACAGAATGGAAAGATGAGGGATTGATGGTGGAAATGTTTTTGATTGATTATGTGTCTATTCGTTATGTAGACGGACGGTGGGGTGAATGGGTCCTATTGACAAACCGTTTAAATGGCTTAATGGGGCCCATTTCACTTGCTGCAATTGTTGTTCTCTATGTATAGTTGTATATTTCTTTATTTTGTGTGTATTATGTATCTTATTGTTTATTATGTATTATTTTTTTTTAATTCTACAGAAATATAGAAATAATAGAAATCACATTATAAACATTAAAAGTCACAATAGAAAAAATAAACGTTGTTTCTCTCCCGATAGAGTCGAAGACTCGTGTTCGAGAGAGGAGCACCGCTAACATAGAGTATATTAATAAACACATTAATAAAATATTTAACAACATGAATATAATAATATGCAAAAACATATTACCTTAATTCAATCAACTTAATGATAATAATAACAATGCACAAGGAATAACACATATACACATAATACAAACTCTAGAAAATTCAGAGACGCAAACAAAAGGTCAAACAAGCATCTTCACAAAATCTAATTATCGGATTGAGGTCTCATATGCTTTTAGAGTTTCCTTTTAAAAACTTCCAAGTCCCGCACTTCGCGTATGTCATCAGGGAGATCATTAAATAACATGATCCCCCTATAAAAACATCGCTTTTGTGCGGTACTTGTTTGGTTTCTGGGTATTTTTATTTTATGTTGTGTTCTAGTTCGTCCATCGTTACTGGTAGAAAAATTTTGTAAGTAATAAATGACAGGGAAGAATGGAGGAGAAGAATTGAGGGAATTGCTGCAAACCAATCTTAGGATTGAAACCAGAGAAGAAGATGAACCGACTAGAAGCTTTTGAGATAGGCTATGCATTTTTTGGACAGACTTGGTCAACAATGTAAAATTCTCCACAGAAGCCGAGTTGAAATGGGGTTGCTGACCAACATTAAAGTCCGGAAGGTGTCCTACTTGGGGTGTATGCTGAGAGTAGACAAGTACAACTTACTTCATCAGAATTCTGATAATTAAAGGAGAACTTTATGCAGGGAGAAGACAGGTTTCGTGGCTGTGAAGTGTAAGGAATTGAGGCTTTTTAGAGCTATCTTTTCTCAGGCGATAGTCGACGTCAGTAGTAATCCAAAGTAAAGTGTCACTTGTAATAGGTTATTAATTTTCATTGGTTTAACAAATAAATAGATTCGCTTTCCCAAGAAACGTTGCCTTGTCATTACTATGACTGAATTCAACTCTGTACAATGAAACATTGATTACCTACTTGACCAATTTAATTCCGACCGATGCACCTGTTTTAAGCGAAGTTTATAGGTCACATTCTGACAAACAACTGACAGAATATGCCAAAAGACAATTGAAATTTAAAAATAGAATAGTTTTTATTGTGAAAAGTACTAAGGTTAGGTTAGTTTTTTTGAATTTAAGAAAACCAACGTAGGCACGTTAGGTTTTTTTAAATTTAAGTAATAATGTTCCGCGCAATTTCATATTTTTTTTCTTTCATAAGAACGTTCTCTTGAAACTGGTCCAGCCGCTAATGCGTCGTTTATGTCCATATCCGTTTATGAGATGTGACAGCCAGATAGGTGTCAAACTATCTAAAAAATATCCTTTGGTTTGACAATAAGAGAACAATAATAATATGGTCGTCGTACCTAATAACACAATTCGAGGAGTGCTCTTAACCTTGGCGTGCACCGAAATACCTAATATTATAGCAAAGTAAGCTGATAGAAATAGTAATTGTGTGTTAATAATAACACTGGGTGGGTACACGGTAATACATCTCTCGTGGACTCTGTCCAACCCATCCGTCAAGTCTTCACTCGCCGAACGGAAATAAAGGAAAAACAAAACGGCGCGGCGATAATAATTATTTCGACATCGGATTCTACAACCGATGCGTACGAAGTTCCACGCTAATGAGAAGTAGGGAAGTGGAAAAACTATATAAAATTGTTCTCATGTTTAGGAGTTTCGGAGACTTAAACATTACCACCTACATTGCAGCCTTCGAGCATATGATGGAGACCCAGAAGACTTTTTCACCTTCAATGACCCAGCGACCGAATATATTATATGAAACCTTTTAAACATTTGACAAGCAAGCCTGTTGCTTGCGCTCATCCAAACATTTTTATTATTTTACTAAATGACTATTATTTTGAATAACTTATGATGTGATGTACTGTATACCATACGATAAATAAATAAATACCACCTAATGGCGAACGTTGTAAACGTAAAGTGATCACACTAAGCCAGCCTTCGAAATAACAGTAGAAGACAGTCGTAAGCCCGTAGTGGTTTGTTCCATTTAAAAATCGAATCAGTAATTAATTGTTAGTCATTAGTTGTTACATATTCGATAAAATTTTTAAACAGATTGATCGCTTGTAGTAGTTTATTTTAGTTTGGACGGATCCATTTCGATATACATAGCACCCTTATCTATATTATAAAAATGGAGAGCTATTTTTCGTTGTCATCGCATCACCCCTAAATGGCTGGACCGATTTCGCTAATTATTTTTTTACCATGTTGGCTTTTATCGGGAGAAGGTTCTTATGAAGGATCAAAATAAGAAATGTGAGAAAATTAGGTTCTGGTAATGCGAGTAAATGGCCATTAGTGTTAAATAACTAAAAACGGGACGAAGTTCGACGGGGCAGCTAGTGTCAAAATGTAAGTGATCTCTTGATGTAGTAAAATTGCGAGTAACACGGAACTCCAAAATCCCAGCAACCCCTGGTGGGATGAAGGGCTGTACGTATTAGGGTGCATTTAAAACAAATGAACATAGTTGATATGGACACTAATCTGTCATTTGTTTCCATGGTGTCCCATATCAACCATAAATATACTGTTTCTATATTTTATTCCATTTTCGTTTGAAGCATCAGTGGAATTATATCGGTAAACTAGCAGTGTACCTAATTAATTTATCATTATATCTACAAATTAGAATACAATGTTCATAGTAAAGATAGGAAGACAGGATGTCTGCCAGGAAGGCTAGTTAAAAATAAAATGAGAAAAGATGCGAAGTCGCAGAGAAGCAAAATCGAGCGAGTGGACCATCACAATCGTTTCGTAGGTAATGAGAGTCGTGCGTGGATCAACTGAATCAACAAACCTAACTGAACCTTGTACCAGATCCGACGGACAGTCTGGTTTGCGAGACGCGCAACAGGAATAAACGGTGTAGGTCAACAATCACCAATAACACAGCATAGTAGCTCTGTAACTTATTATTTAACCTTAAAACATCCATACAACGGCACAGTGTTTCAAATGACATCAATATTGTAGTTAATCTTGAGCAATGTTTAGGACGATATTTTTCGTGTCATGACTATACCATTTTATTTATTTTTGTACTCAACCAAAGTGACCACATAATATAGGCTCTTTGGCTTGTGTCGTGAAAGAGGAAGATGCTCGACACCTGGGATCGAACCCACGACCTCCGCACGAAACAGTACAAAAACCTGCGTCGTAGCCGCTAGGCCGCCAACCACTTCATCGCCGACAGACGTTGTGTCGTTCCTATGAATATTGAATTACAATTTGTACCTATAATGATAAACTACAATAAGTAATTAAATACCTATTTAACCAATATAATTCCGACCGATGCATCTGTTTTATACTATGTTTGCAGCTCACATTCTGTCAATCGCTTCGACTATCAATCAACTGACAGTTTTTTGAATATCGATAAAAATTCAAAAATAGAACATGTTTATACTGTCAAACAAAAGTTCTAAAAAAGGTTACCTACATACGTGAAGTTGTCTGAATTTTGTTAATGTTTCAAGCAAAGTCTTATTTTTTTCTTTTATACGAACCTTCTCCTGACAAAAAGCAAACATAGCTAAAAAGAATCAGCTAAATTGTTTCAGCCGTTTTTAAGCAAACGAACATAAGAGCTACTAGGGCTGGAAGTACAGTATAATATTTTCGTTATCGTTGATATGGAGTCAACCATTAATTAGTTCGTGTTTGTTAATGTTTCCATGGTGTCCAATATCACATCACAAAAGAAAGTATGCTCATTGCTCAGCAGGGTAATTCACGAAAAATTTATATTTTGAACTAATCAAACACTTGAAAATTAAGGGCCCATTCTCCGTTTTTGGTACTTTTTCTTAATCGATCATACATACTCAATGATCCCGCGATTCCTAAAACACAAGAAACTGAAAAATGTGAAAAAAAATCTTAATAACGACTGGAATTTGATTCATTCACCAAAAAAAGTTTTTTTTTTTAAGGTAACGACACTGAGTAAAAGGGTAATTTCTAGGCTCGGTTCCGGTTCGTGTGAACGCACACCTAATAGCGACGAATATTTTTTCTATAGCAGGAATACAAAAAAAAATATGACGAAATCTGACAATTTCGATCATTGATGAAATACCTGCGACATTTCAGGCAACGTGCACCAGTGACGGCTGTTGTATAACACAACGGATTGATCGGTAAGTAAACAAAGATCAGTCATCTGACGAGCATAGATCAGATTCGTGCTCGGACAATTAGAGTCAGAAATAATAATATGATTAGTATCAGAGGAGGCGACACTAAGACAATAGAATATCCAATCTGGATTGTTTGTCGACATTTTTGTTGCTGTGTACTCGCCGCTACTACATCACATGCCGTCCGTGTTTGCTTTGGAAATCATCTGGTTCTGCCCTGCATGGTTGCGTTGTATCGGTATTCGTACCAATAACAGTAGCGCTTCAATCTAGAGACACTTGTACAATGTTAGTACAAGAAAATTCCTTTTTATTTATAGACACCGCATATAAAAAAGACCCTCATATTCGAGAAATTTGGGAGCGATTTCGAAAATCTAAAAAATTCTTCCGATCAGCCTTGCGCGTGACACGTCTCGATGGGGGCTAATTGAATTTAAAGGCATAACATGTATTTTTTTTTAAATAAATGTATAGTTGTTGTGTTTTGATATGATGGATAAGCAAGTAAAAAAATAAATTTTTACATATTATAAATTATAACACGATTTGAAAAAGTAGGTACTCTCAGATGTCTTGCCTTGTTTGAAATTGTAAACATAGAAGTAAAAACGAGTCTTCAATTTGTGCTATTACAAAATTATTTCCACATGCCCAAATCATCTCAACTTATTGTATGACATCTTTGAAATTTTCCGATGGTTTGGGCGTGTGGAAAGAATATATGTAAACAGAATGAAAAAGAAAATTTACAAGGCTGAAAGGAAAGCATGGCCGACCGAGAATGACGTGGGTCCTCAAGGATGGCCAGGTAAGAAGTACTTTCGAGAAATAGGAGAGGTTGTATGAGAAATGGTACGTCGGGAGGAAGAAGCGAAAGAAGTGTGCTTTAAAAGAAGATTAGAGGTCCGTTCTCTCTGCCTACCCCTTACGGGACACAGCGTGATGGGTAAAAAATAAAATAAAAATTATAGTCATAAACTAGTTCTTCAGGTGGACAAAGCGAAGTCTAGATTAATTTATGGTTATATTATTATGTAGTAGCACAAAGTGAAGGCTCTCGTCATTTTTTCATTTGTGAATTTTTTTTATTTATGAAGTACGACGTTATGGGACGTCGAGAGGAAGGAATAGTAGTAACTAACTTAAAAAAACCACCTCCGACAGCCTTAATTAGTATTACCTTATTACCGTACGTAGCTACGTTTATTCGAACTGATCATGTGTCTCTTTTCATCTAGTTGTTTTAAATTACTATGACCAACGGGATGGCGAATAATAAACTTTCATTAATTTTTATTTTCCAGAGGCTTTCGAAAAGGGTTCCTACTCATGTATATTTGAAAATAGAACGACTGTTTGTGGAATTATTTTTTTTTAAATTCAATCCTTCAACTTCAGTAAATAATAAATCGCATAAATAGAGGAATCACTCAAACAAGGTATGTTTTTTACCGCAAGTTTTGGTGAATTAATCGTACTGAATTAGAGGGTTGCATCACCGATCACCGTCTGTCGCGTGTGTTCGATAACGCGTCATTTATTATTGTTTTGTTAGTACACATCGACTTTTTCCACTCGAAGACTAGACTGGCTGAAAGATAGCGTTTTCACACAGCTACAACAGATGGCGCGTCGCGAATATGACATCACCTATTTATAATAAGGTAAGTAATAATAATTGTATCAGAGGACGACTACAATGAGTGTTACGTATTATAAAACAAAAGGAAACGAAATAAACGTGATTTGTTTTTATGTTACCATGTGCAAACAAAAAAAATACCCACTCATCACTTAGGTTAGGTTATGAGCTTAAGAAAATTCTTTGGTAACTAAGAAAAAGGAATATGAGTCTAATTTTCTTTATATGAGTTATTTTTATCTTCCTGGCGCGTCAGATGAAGTCCTTCCGATTTTCATTTCAAAACTTCCTTTTTTTTTGTTTATACAATCTGGATGAAATGAGAACTAAAGCTCCTGAAACATCAAAGGGTTTACGAGGGCGTAATCCTTAATGGTTTAAGTACTTCGTAATAACATAAGGGAAAAATCGACTCATGTTGATACTTTATCCGTCTTATTTATAAAAACATAGTTAATCGTAAGATTATGTATAACTCACTGATCAGTTTTTACTTCATTTATAAAAACAATATTTGATCCGCGTTTGTTATGTATGAAGATGACATTTCATACAAAATTTTGTAAACAAACAAAATAGTAGGCGGGCAACGCGAGTGTTTACAACCCAGATGCACTATGTCAGATTTGAATTATTTCGAGTTAGGTATTGATGCAGAATAGGTAGGTACCTTATTTATTATTTATTTATATCAAAATATACTTAAGTCCTTATCAAATCATACGAAACCTTTATGTTTGAGCCAAAATAAACTAATTTATGTTTGATAACTTCAATTTTAATATTTGTACTTACTTAAAAAGTATTCTTTGAATATTTTCTTCAAAACGTCATTATATTTCTTAAAAATTTAGTTGGTGCATCGTGGTTGTAAGCCCTCGAATGATTACGAGAATGCATATTTGCTTTATTTCTTTAAATTTCCTATAATGAAAATGATAAACCAAAATACAATGGACCAAAATGTGAACGGAGCACACATTTGGACGGGGGGAAAACTTAAATACAGTGTATTCATTACAAAAAGCGTTCTTGTCAGTTGACGTTAAATCCAATATGGCGGGTCAAAATCTACAGAGATCAGCTCACAATCAAGCGATATGCGTTAAACAATCTCGATAACAGTTTGATCGTAATATTTTCTATCGCTGAGCTATTTTTTCCACTGATCTTAGTTTTTAAATAAAGCAGTATGCGATCAAATATCGTTTAGTTTTGAGAAAAGTTAATAATAATATGATACACGGCTTAAAAGTTCGATGGCTCTTGTACTCTTGTTAGATTAATCAGTTCTGGGAATTTAATAATTACTCAGAATTTTACGTAGGGTTTATAATTATGACGACAGAATTGATCATAGAATGTACAATTTTAAAATAGAGATCATCTTAAATTTAAGGATCTGTTAAGGGTAAGTTTTGAAGTGTCTACAAGTGTTGAAGGAGCCAGAGTATCGGACGAGGTGTGAATTGAACTGAATAAACGTACCAGCAGGTCAAGAGGAATACTACATTCTCCTAACATCATTACACATATTTCGTGGCAAAATGCTTCAGTAGATGAAATATTAGAGAGAGCGAAAGTTATATAGGGCTAGATAACTAAGATTAATCAAAACTGTATACAAAGCAGTGAGTGATGGATATACTACTTATATCGAAATGTATTGTGTTTTGTTTTGATTATCGCTTTTGTACTTATTGTTTTTTGTATTGTTGATGTAGGTGTCGTTCAGATTCTTGTTGTGTTGTACATAGCTCTATTCAAATAGTCCACGTATGGTGATCGTGTTTTGTCTTAATGATAATTGTCCTCACCTATAATGTTATTGTTTACATTACACGGCACATCCTCTCTTTTCAAAAGAAGGATAAAGAAGTTTTATTATGAATTAATGTTATTAAATTATACATTCATTAAAAATACACTGTAAGAAATTGATTGAATAAAATATAAAGTAAAAAAACAAATGTGTGAAATTAGCAAACGGTACCCAAATTCTCGGAGGAATTATGCTAAATGATAATAGATTTCTGTTGAAAAACATTGAATTATGTTCCATTTTAAATCGGTGTTCTAAATAGATAATAAAAAAAAAAACACAACGAAACCCCTCTTCTAGTCAAAATGTACACATTTTTGTCAGAAGACAAAGCCCGCGCGCGTATGTGGGACAATCAGCTGTCCTCGTTATAAAATTAACGTTTGTTGGTCGGATCAAAATAGCGCTGTCATAAGGCCTCGCCCGAATACAACACATCTTCATAAAACAACATACCGCATCTGCAAGGGGACAGAAGGACGGTCGCGGGCGCCGGCAGGGCCCTCCAAAGTCGCGGGATCCGCAGCAGAATCAGCTGCAAAAAGTCCACCACGAAGAAGTGGACTATGGTGGAAATGTGACCGGCCATCGTCGTCCATCGGCGCCACTCCGGAGTCACATCTCACTTCGCAGAAACAAAACACAATGACAGAATTGACGAAGAGTTGCGTGGTGACGCTACCACCATCCTTAGAGATACGCGGAGGCCAGAACTCGCGTCTTCACACAATGAAAACAGCAAATCAAGACGGAAGACGACGCTGCCGTTATTCTGGCCCACATAATTTCACACTATCACCAGAGTTGAAACAATTAATTGATTAATTAATTGTGCGCTGTTACGACGCACTAGGAGCGCTGTTGAGCGCACGGCCACCACTGATACTGGCTTCCTCGTGTGCTGCACACACTGACACTACTTCACACCCGAAACCTTGTCCCTTATCACTGAATCAACAACGGTTTACTTACACTCGCAACATCGCGTAAACAACACACTTGGGTTACACGCGATAAATTATTACGTAGGTACCGAACATCGCCAGAAACAAACGCGAGAAGAATGATGTGTGTGATCTAGGTATATAGAGCGAATGACGGCGATGCAGTGTGAACAACTGAACAATGAGCGGTGGTTCTGTGGAATTCTATCTGGAGGTGGTGGCCAGGCGAGATATTATCGTGATGTGTGAAGACTATAAAGAATAAAGATTACCCTCGGATGGCAACACAGACCGCAGATAACATCGGTAGGCAATTATAAGTACGCGAATTACATCATAACACCTACATGATTAAGTATTATTATTAGACAGAGTTCTGTCAAAGAAACCAAGGAAAAAAAGTTAAAATTAAGATAACCGATAACGTGACCCAAATAATCTACCTACTAAAAACGACTAATATCAAATAGTTTGTTAAAAGAGTACCATATTAGACACTGACCCGTTCTTCTTGTGTCCTTTTCTATATAATATTTAAAGCTTGACATGTAAAACATCTAGGCCGTGGATTTCACAAACAAATAAAAAAAAAAACATCAGACTTACAATTTTTATTACGCATTCCAGAAAATATTCCACCTAGGTTGACAAATAGCTTCAGAAGAAGAAAATGAGAATGATTTATAGATAGATGGTGGAATCTTTAGTGTTTAATATTTTTGTATTCTTCGTCAAAGAAGCTTTTAAAATGACAACCTTCCGATGACCTTCAAACGTAACGCCAAAAGGCAGAAAAAGGTCATTTTTGACAGAGGGAGAAACATGTCATACTGGTAAAACGGCATCTTAATCAGTGTTTTAACACAACAGACTATAGGAGAAGACGATGAATGCAATGAAGAAAGTGCCTCTGGAAACATCAGCAAAGACTGAAGAATGATAATAGCAGAGACCAAACAGTAGATATACCTAGGACCTATGTGCGATATCAACTTGGGAAGAAAAATGAAAGTATATCGACTTAAACAGTGAACGTATGATTGATATATTTTAATAATTTATTGCTAATGACGACACCTATCGTTGGATAAGGAACACATTCCCCAGCAATAATCCAACACAAGAGATCAATAACGGAGATGCGCGCGCGCACCACAACACATGATCAACGTACATAACAACATTAAAAATTATTATGCATTCGTCTCACACAATGGAAAAAGTATATATTTTTAAATGAGCAAGGCTGGATCGTTGGTTGCATTTGTCATTTTTACTTTTAAACCACATCTTTCACTATCATAAAAAATAAGGTATTTTTTATGATTTTAATGAATCTGTGCCCACCACTTCCAATTCTGATGAGACATTTTTCGAAATCTCGAAGATATTTTTCTCGACATCTCTCTCCTTTTCTTTGGGGTCTAAAAAATCCCAAAAGTAACAATATAAAAAATGTACATATCTAAGAATTTTTCCATATCCAATTTCAAAATATCTAGGTAACAGTTTCAAAATATCTAAGTATTTTACCAGAACAATATCCGCAAGTTCAAGGTGGTACTGTCTATTCTATCATGAGACATCAAGTTACACCGCAACAAAAGCGATTCAAGAGATACCTTGATAAACACGAGAGGTTCTGTGTTAAATAATGTAAGGGTCCATTACATACTAATCAGCTCGTCTTCGCTGATGGGACGCTGTTAACCTGACGTAATGTGAGCCACCGTAAATTGGCATGGTCCCTTGGCTTATTCAAGTTGTATGGGTGTGTATTACATTGAATTGTGTTAATAACGAAGAGAGACGATTTGAGGGTTGAATTTTTGAAGAATTGATAACGTGTATGTACACGCACAAACTCTTAACAAAACACAGGTTATGTCCAAAAAGTATGCCTAAAACATATGTCTAGATGAAGCAACACTTGGGATATCCAAATATCAATCCAATCCAAACTCCCTTTACACCCAACTTAGGGGCATAGGGAGACAACAAGAGCTCTCCATTGCGCTCGATCTTGATGCGTAATATTTAATTTATGACCTCCTCCCACACCATTTCAAAATCCTCTGCTTCGAATACATACCTCAACATTATATTATGCGATATTTTGAAGTTGTATTAGCTTTATTTTTTTGTACCGAATACTTTGTCGAACCCGGGACTTACAGGGCCTCGTCACACCACTTTTTAGAATAGACATAATTTTTTTTATAAATAAGAATAAATTTGTGATAAAAATATGATTTAGTAGGATGTGATTGATTGTTAGAGAATTTTAGAGGCTAAAAGGTAAAAAAAAATTAAAAAAGGAGACCATGCACCCATATTTTTAAAAATCTGAGTACCTACATACCTACACAAGATGTTCCACAATACGTCCTCCTCTACATATAAACTACATTGGTTTGTAAAGTTCAAGCTAGCACATGTATAATAATTCAAAATCTATAACCTCCCCTTCATGCAGTATAATACCTGTAACGAATTTCCGAACAACCAAACCGTTTTCTTTGTCTCATGAATTTCGTTATACCGGCGATTAATTCGTAATTTAAAAAGTGTGCTTGTGTTCAAAAGGTTGGACCTTTAAGTTATACATTCGGCTGACAAAGAAGATTGATAGTAGAACAGACCAGTCGCCACGGGCTATGGTTTATAACCATCGCCAATAAATTCACCGTATTCAAAGGTGGTCGCAACAAACCCCTATCACCTTAAAGGTTAAACAATACAACCACCATAAGTCAAACAGAATTATTATGTCACAGTGGACGGAGAGACCCAAGCCTAGTTTACACTAGGGTAGCGAGTAAGTTAGTAGCTAAACTTGACCAAAAATCGTTGAAAATATTTTCGAGTAGATCATTAGCGAGTTTTTTTAAAACGTACAGCACACAAATAATGTAGGGGTTAGTTAGAAGACACAGGTATCTATTTATAGCTGGTAAACTCCAACTCTGTTCACTGTATTAATAGAGATAATTGTTTTGTGTTTATGTAGTACCTAACAGTATGTGCTTTGAAGTACAATTTTGACTATCAATATTCATAATATTATTTAATGTGTAAAAATACATGTTTTACCTAATACATGGCTCAATTTATCGCTTGGTGGGCGACGTTATTCCCCAAAAATAGAACATCCACCCAACAAAATTTTAGGTAATCAGGAGACCAAGTCGAAATATTAACGACAGCCTCCAACGTAAACCATTTGTTGTTATTTCCATAGAGATAACGTAAAAACTGTCGATCAACGTGCGTTTAACAATGTTGTTCCAAATTCCGACAATACAGTTGTTCAAAATTAGCGTTAAACGTTATCTCTAAATCTATGGAAATACTACGCTGCTGTTATATCTAGGTCGAAACATATTTTTGTTTTGGTTTGGAAACCATTTTCAATTTGGGTAACGTTAACAGTTTTCACGTTTAACGTAATTTATTTCGACTCAGCTCCCAGACACGTTCGGTAACTAAATAACTTGACTAATGTGACCTAGACTTTAGGGGTGGCAGCCTCACAGCCTAGCACCGGTTATAGCCAACGGGGTGCGAGGTCAAGATCGCTCGCTGTTCTTTTTGCTTTCGTTCGAGGCTGTTGTGTTCTGGGTATTCGTTGCGGGGTATGGGAAAACTCTCGAGCAGTCACGCATAGGTACAACCAAGCAAGCAACCGTGGGCGGATATCAATACGAACATAAGGTAACTTGAAGAGCGAGCTTGAACAATTTGCGTAAATACAGAGTAGGTACCGATCGAAATATTATGTAATTCCTTAATTTATTCTTTTCAGCTACTAGTTACTAAAAGAAACACGAGATTTGATATAATTTTTTGTGAAAGAGCAACTAGATTTTCTTCGAAATGATCTTATTTATGTTCATTTATTCGTCCGTAACTCGGTATTTTCGAGGAAACAATCTAACCCCACGAGAAATATTTTTCATAAAATGATCTAACCCGACCCGGAATCGAACCCAGAACCTCTTGATCTGAAATCCACGCCTATTGCCACTAGGCCACCGAGGTCGGTACTGTGGCTTAAAATTGTAAAAACAACTATTAATGCAATAAGTGTTCAATTTTTAAGAGATTTACCTCTTTTTGTACATTTGAACAACTACGGGCTTATGAACATCTCCACTGTTTCGAAGGCTGGCTCATCATTTTACGTTAGCAAAGTTCGCCATTTAGTCGGTCTAATACCAAACGGTGGCCCAATCCAAGGGATCCTCGACATCTTCATCTTTTGTGAATTTCGACGAATATTACGAATCGAACACTCGTTAAAAATCGAATTGATTGTATCAATTCTATATGTAAGAACTAGAGCTGGAAAAATCTGCGCTACTGTAGTTTTGTTCAACTAAAAATGTACTTCATGATGAGGTATCTGCCTGATAGAATAAACAGACAACCGTAAAGCAAAGCGACCCATCAACTTTTCAATAATATTTTCAAATAAACAAGTAAGACCAATAGGAAAAATATTAGTACCTACACCTACCTACGACATTATTATTTAGAGAGTGTAATTCCATATTATAATATAGATACTTGGCTGGTTTGTTTGTTTATGTACAAAATGAGAGCCTATAAATATTTAAAGCGTGCAACGGTGGTGCGTGTCAGATTAGTTTAAAGATAAGCCTGGGGGATAATCTGCTCCAATATCGCGGATCAAAATATCAAACTAATTTTAATCGTATTTTTATGTAGCTATCCATTAGAAAATTTCAAAAGATATTACGCAGCTAGATACGTGGGGCGGGCACATGAAATTCCCATTAGAGAAAACATTAAAGCCTACTTTATCGGAAAGCAAAAATATCTATACACATTACATTTCGTAGATTACAATACGCTAAGCTAACCTCCAAAGATTCGCTGTCCGAATGCCCAGACCTGGAAGGATCCAGACAATTCCTACCCGGTTTGGATCAAGTCTAAAATTATTGTCGATTAAGTTCCGTCGGCTACTCCGGCAAGTGTTTACACGTAAGGTTCATTTATTTATTAATTAGATTGTATTATTTGTTTTCTTATTATATCGTATCACGCATAAACCGCTACTTCCCGTTAGATTTCAATCGTCGCTGAACTTTGCAATCATAATTGTAGTAATGTTGCATACAAACTTGGGAGGCTTCGGAGTTGGCGTTGACGAATGTACGTAATAATTACGTTGAATGATGGGAGAGGACTACGAAGGTAAGTTAAGTGTGTTGTTGGCGCTTTGCTGGTTGTTTTTGTTTTTTTTTTGTTTGTTTCTGTTGTGCACCGTTTGCTCGTCTTTGTGTCTCGTTAATATTAGGTCTACTTGCACAAAACTACAGTAAATAGTTATTCATCATAATGCGCAGTATAAATACTTAGTAGATCACCTCAGCAAGGGCTTTTGTTTAGTGTGGTGATAAATTCCATTATCTTAATCTGTATTTATATATGTACACATTAATGTATTATATTAATATATTTGGAAAAAAAAACTATTGCATTCTCTCGAATACAATATTAAAATTATAATTATTTTTTTTAAACAATGAAAGTATCTTTATAGTAAAATTACCGTAAAAGATAAAGTGTATCTTTTGTAAAACAAATCATCTTTATGAAGATGTAAAGAAAACGGGTGTCAATAAATGCAGTGGATTGAGAAGTTTCAACCACAGACGAGATCTTCGCATTCTAGGTGTTCTGTATCCCTATTCAGAACTTTGCTCAAAAACGTAAATGAGCAAATCAAGGGAATTTTGGGGGCGCTATACACGTTTCCATAAAAAAAAAATACTCCATGCTAGCATAAACGTCAAATGTCACGGAAACTTGGAATCGGGGTACATGAGAATGTTCTTAACCTCGTGGAGACATCGCGCGCCCAAGAAATACCCAACATTTCGACCATATATTCTCAAAAAGGAAGAAGGGAACGAAAATTTATTTTGAAGCTTTGAATGACTTTATCGTATCATCAGAATTTTTACCAAAGAATCTTCACAGTCAGGGATGTTGAAAATCTGTGAGACATTGCAAGTTAGGAATGCGAAACAATATTACTAAAGGGGGCTCCTTACCTCAATGCAGTTTTAAGTGTTAAGTAATAAGGAATGAGATAAACCATGGCCACTTACAAGATGACTTACCTGAAAGGAGAAAGAAGACAACAATCAGTTAACAACATAAAAACACATACGAACATAAGTTTTTATAATAATAATAGATACTTGAATGTCAAGGAACCATCAAATTTACTGTGAGACACTAGAAATTTATAATTTTGTAAAATCTAATTTTATTTTACCTTATAACGACTTTGGCATTTGATGCCTTTAGCAATAATGTTATGTATTTACAAAAATAAGTAATTATAAAATTAGAAATAATAATAATAATATAACACTTTTCTATACAAAGGTGTCAGTATAGCCGGCGGAACTTATTGCCTGAGGCAATTTTTTCCAGTCAACCGGTCCCGTCCAATCTGAGACAGGCCAACCCCGGGTAGAAATTTCAAGTGAAAAACACTTAGAAAAACTCTGACCCGACCGGGAATCGAACCCGGGACCCCGGATCTGAAGTCCACGCTAGTACAACTAGGCTACCGAGGTCGGTTAAATAAATACACAATGACATAACAATTAATATACGAAATATTTATTTAAACCATTACATAGATGTGAATTTTACATGTTTTGTTGTTATATTTTAATGGCCTATGGCCGTGTATGATTATGAATAAATAAATAAACTATAATTATAGATACACGGGTTAAGAAAGTGTATGTATTGTTTTAATTAAAAAGTAAATATTATTTCAAAAAAATATAATGCTTGCATTAAAATTTTATTTACACAATCCAAATACATAATATTATCAGCATTTGTATTGTAATCTTAAATTGTTTTAATGGCATTTGTCGTCTATATTAATAAATAATAAGTAAATGAATAGTTAATTATTTTATGTAATAACACGGATATTTACAAAATTTTTCTGTCAAAGCACTCAATTGAAATATATATGTATGTATAAACTGAAATTGTTCTATAAAGTACGAATCAGCAACTAACCGTTAAATTTACAGAGTTAATCAACTACTTTATAAATACCCTATTAAATTAGGATGTAAATTAAAAAATAAACAAAGGATATAGTAAAAAGTTTGGGAGGCACTGCTAAACATAAAGATTCAAATCCGTCGTAAAGGTTTAGAAATAAACGATTTCAATAAACTGAAGAAAAAAAATCAAACACACTTACGATTTAATCGCAAAATAATCAATCATTCAAGATAACAAAAAAATCAATGAATCTTGGTGGACCCGAGGCCACGTATCTAACAGATAATATGACGGTGAATCAGACAACCGAATCTTTTTGACTGAGCCGACCTTTATGGTATCTCTAACAGTGATCGTATCGTCTTCTCAAATATACAACGTTACAATTACAAATTAGCGTTAAAAAGAAGATGTTTAAATTTCTACTATTGGTTTCATCTGTGTCAAATAGCAAATAACAACGAATCGGTAATTTGAATACATCAAACATGCATTGATATATTTCATAAATGTATAAATGCATCGTCTTCAAGAAACATACAGGGTAATTCATTCAATGTTTTTTCTTTAACAAAACAAGCTTTGCATTCTGTGAAAGGATATATTATAATGTGTAGACATTTGGGTTCACTTTAGGTGAACACAGATCGATAATTTGTAAAATAAAAATGTAAATACATCGAGGAGAGGAGATGGCTGAGAGGTGTGTAAAGGATGCGGAATGACAGTTGACCGAGAAGAGGCTGTTTGTTCTTCCTCCCGTCAGGGTCTCAAAGACGAGGAAGACCGTGCTCTTTCGAAGCAGAGCTGAGGGATTTGGACATTTGGGTGTGGAAGGAGGTCGGAAACAATGCGCAAGATCGAGTGCAACGGAGAGCTCTTGTCGCCGCCCTATGCCCCAAAGTGGGGTTTGAAGGGATAATGAATGAATGAAAT
Source organism: Mystacides longicornis (assembly GCA_963576905.1). Lineage (NCBI taxonomy): Eukaryota > Metazoa > Arthropoda > Insecta > Trichoptera > Leptoceridae > Mystacides > Mystacides longicornis. The sequence continues at coordinate 18,844,663 of OY756437.1, forward strand.
TTATTGCAATTCAATTTCTAGGATCACCGGTGATGCTATTATATTTCAAAATATTTAAAACTAATACTCCAAAACAAAAGACCCTAATATGTATAATTTGAAAAAAAAAAATAGAAAAATGTGTACGGCTCCCTAAATACAACAATTATGGAGTTAGGATGAGGATCAAACGAGAAATTTCCATCAAAAGCAGAAATATTGGAATCGGCCTACCAACAATATTTAACACGCGATTATAATATTTATGTTAGCGGGGTATTAAAGTTGTTGTCGCAATCCATAAACATCGAAATCCACCACCAAATCGCACATGACGTCACATAGAAAATGCCAACACAACAACCATCCAAGTATATATTCGCAAACTTAGTATTTTCAAGACTCATGAGCACAATTCAATTTCATATTCCACTAGGTTATCTCTATACAAGGCGTCCCTGAAAGTACGACTAGGCCAAAGTCTAGAGATAGAACAACTTTAGGGCTATTTAAATACCTCAACTCAGAGTTTTTTTTATAGTTTTTGAGTTAGAATTATTCGAGTAGGTAAGTACTTTTTTGTCGAACCCTTAAGTACTTACAGGATATAAATGGTTTCAGAGACACCAATCTTTGAAGTAGGTACATGCACATTTTTTTTTCTAAAATAGCTTAGTAGTATACTTATAACTCGAGATCGGCTGAACAGATTTTTACGATGCTTGGTTTATTGGATTCTTCTCCGCTCCGGATAACAGAATAACTATTGAAAAGTTGAAAGAAGCATAAGAAATAATATAAAATATAATAATAAAGTTAGTATGGAACGGGTTTCCTGCGAAGAAAAATTCTATAGAAACAAAATTATTGTTTTACCTGACAACGATTACACATTAAAAATATTGGTACGCAGATTTTTGATGGAATTTTTTTCGAGCATTCAGAAATAATTTTTTAACATTCAAACATATTTTAAACGTATTTTTGTATACCTTAATTACAAATCAATATTCATAGTAAGGACTACAGGACAACGTCTGTCGGGAAAGCTAGTTAAAAAATATTTCCGTGGCCATCGCATCGCATCATGTACTTGATATGAAAGAAAAATTTAAACATTATAAAAACTAAACAAACTGAAAGTAGATAACCGTCGTAGTGCTTTCACCAATACAGTTCAAAACTGCTTTTGAAATGAAATTGGCGTTTGAGAGAAACTGTCAGTTGTTTGATATTCAATATCCAAGAATAGGCAATGTATAGTTTCGAAAAAAAATCAACATCTCACATCGCCCTTATTGAGTTTACTATTTTGTGAAAGTGCTACCGTGTTTCCATTAAAACTAATTTATTTTTCTAATATTTATGTACGCAGATTAAAATATCTTTCTTTTATAGCAGCAACGCGTAAGATAACAACTAGGTAGTAGGTATTCTTTAATAATAATAATTTAGTGAATAAAGAAATTATGGGCAAGGTCGAGCAAACTAGTCTTCAGATAAATGCGACACGGTATTATTTTGGTATATTAATTACGGTTATAATGAAAGGGCGGCTACGCGAGGGGAAAAAGCTCGGCTCAATGCGAGCAGATTCTATACTTCTTAATAGAGGCGCCGCGTGCGTCATTGAAGCCGTGGTTTGAGGTGTGGAATAAGCAAATAAGCAGCGCCTCCGTGGTGGCGACACATTCGAGCGGGTGTGGGCTTAGAGAAACTATACTCAACTTGGGGTCCGGGACATTTTTATCAGAAACGTGTACCCAAACAGTCCCTTGTACCCGTTAATCTCGTAGTGGGCTTATGGATTACTTTGACGATTCCAAATGCCAAACTAATGGCCTAAGGATGATAAGAAAGAATAAAGATCTCGGTGGCAGCAAAATAATCGAAGTGCATGGAATGTTATCCAAACAGAATACCTATTTGGATGAAATTTGCACGTATTTTCAAAGGTTTATATTTATATCCTTTCGATTTGTCAAATTACATATACAGTCAATTTAATAGATTTGCACTTCAACAATATTATGGCTGCTTTTAACTGTCAAAGATCGGCAGTTCCTATTCCTATTAAAAAAAAAGTGAATACGCAAAAAAGTCGATTTTTGTTAATCTTAAAAATGTTTTATACTAACGAGACGGGGGGAGGGGGGGGGGGGGGCTGTGACCGTGTACTTTTAAATGTGGCCTGACGATACAGGTTGAGTATCATTGGAATAGCTAGACGGAGCGTAAAACACCATTAGGGCACGGCTAGTCCTTCTCAAAGTAGGTACTGCAAATTTCAGAGACATCATAAAATAATCTGTGTCATTTGGTGCACCTGTTCTGCTGTAACGAGACAAGGGGCCGCATGCACCGTGCCAGACTGGCTGGCAAAAAGCTTTTGTTTAGATTCTACTTCAAGCGGAATATAGATACGGTACAATAGATGGTCTTGGCCAGAAACGCTGAGCTGCAAAACATCACAGTCACAGCCAATTAAAATGTGATCCCAATTAAGCGATTCAGAAAGAAGTGGAAAATAGAAATATTGCTTTTAAAAGAAGGTTATACGAATCATTCCGATGTTTCGTAGGCTAGATATAAGTGAAATAAGTTTGATACATGAAAAGATAGCTCATCGTTACTGTGTAAATGGATATGGGAACAATAGTGCCATTAATAAATAAATAAACAATAAATAAAACTTTATTGCTAAGAAAAACTACAATAATCATGCAATAAAAAACACTAAAGGAATCAAAGCAATAACATTCGATGACAGCAAGGTGACAGAGTTCTCACTCATTAATACACTCTTACAACCGCACTACGGCAAAAATTGGTGTCTATGGTATACTTCTTCTTTTAAGGTTTGAAGACGAAACGTAGATTTATTTACTGAAACTACTTGGAGGAACAAAATAATAATATTTTGAAAAAATACTAAGAAAAATCAAATGTTGTTGGATGTTAGAGATTGCTACGGCTATAATCCCGCCATTGCCACTTGTTTATACACTATTTTTTGTACACTATTTTTAATATGCATAAAGTATAAAATAAATAAATAAAATGTTTCTTCAATTTTGAACTAACCATCTTCGATAACAGAACGCCTTCTTTATACAAATTTTATTTGATCATCATACAATAACACACCTAGGCTACGTATTGTCTTGTGAAAGCACGGGAAAATCTACGAGTATATAAATACGTGAAGCAAACCTCTTTGTGACCATTTTTACGAATATTGCGCGGACGGAGGAGTATCAAATTTCGCACACCTATAGTTTATATAGAGGAGTAGCCAATGCCAATGTCTTTTTGAAAATTTTGAGTACAAAATACATTAAATCAATAAAAAAACATTTCTCACACTACTGTATTTCATACACACTTCCTTATATTGGACAGAGATCTTTTGTTTATCTGTGATCAAATTGAGAATAGATTAATATTGCTTGTCTTTAATAATAATATAAAAAGCTTTGTATATATCAACATTTCCAATTTGACGTATCCATGTCATTATTTTGAAAGAAAATTGTGAAATAGCGCGTGCTCAGTCTTTGACAATGGAAACTTCATAATCTTCAAACTTTTAATCTAAATAAGTTATGGTCGTATTTCGAGCACTGGTCGACCACTAGTCATTAATAATATGCAAGTCATCCTAAAATAGCGATATCCTTATCAAATAATATGCAACGCCAAGACGTCTCAGGTGAACAGCTTATTATCTGAAACTATGATGTATGAATTAAAATTAAAGACATCTGTTGAAAATATCAAAAATATATCCAAATCAAAATTTTAATCGAAGACTATCGATACTGATGATAGGCATGATTTTGTATCGTACTTTAAAGCCGATATTGCCGATCAAATCAACATTCTAAATATTTTACATTTTTTTGTTGTTGGTGAAATCGTCCATTCAGGATATTGGTAGGAAATGAATAATCTACGTAGATTCCACTGTATATCGATATCTTTTATTGGGACGCATAAGACACACACTTTTAAGCAAGTAGCTTAGTGCGAAGACTGTGTACGAGGCACTGAACGTACCAGTGCATGTGTTAATGAAACTAAGTATTGTCTTACTTGCTTGGATACGTCACACTCGGACGCTGGAGTCTGGACGTTACACACTCGTACAACACACACACTGCACGGCTTCGAGCGAAGAATAAAGCGACCCGCACATATTCAATGCTAATAATTATTGACGCTACATTACTGCATTGTGTGTACGCATGAATGTGTCGATTGACTATTCAACGCAAGCATTCGCGGACATCTGTCGCTCGTTATTATTATGGATCCATGAAAAGTGAACATAATATAAAAAAAATATCTCTCAACCCTTGATGCGGGAAAGCGATTTTCGTACATAGCGATTCCGATCCAATTGCAATCACAAAAATGATGTCATTATGAAATTTTGGATGCTAAAAATTTTTTTTTTTAAATGAATTTGGGCTCACCTAAAGTGAATACAAATAAACATTCGACATCTTTCACGATATTTATAAATAAAGATTTAGGTATACAAGTATTTTTCGTACATCAGCATGCATTTTATTTATATTCTTACAATAGTATAAAGAAAACACTAAATGTGGAAAAAACATTCTGTAATTATTTTACAACATATGATAATACCCCTTTTTGGTATTATTATCATATGTTGTAAAATAATTGTAATCGGGATTGAATTTTAAGAGTAGGAAGTATAGAAATCGGTAGATAGGTATACAAGGTCCGAAAATTGGAAAGATACAGTATGGCTACGCTGCTACTAATTCCAAATCGTCAATTCACAATTGAAATTGACTTTATAACCAAGCAGTTCGATTAAACAGAGATCAAAAACAGGACGTAAACGTCCCTGAAAACCCTGACTGACAGCTTTACATAAACAATTCGCCATTGTGACTTATGTTAATTTTCCCTAAATTAATTAACCACGAATACGCACACAACTGTTCTATTAACGATATATTGGATGTGTATACAAGAGTAAATAAACCAGCCAATGTACGTACGTACAACCCTCCGTGAATCCATAAAAAATATAGAAAAGCAAGGTAGATCTCGCGGGTAAACTTTTACACCGCCTATTGATGATTGAAATATTGTCAATTTTCACCCGAATGAACATCCATTAAAGATTAAATTGGCAAAAAATGGCCTTAAATAAACAAAGGGCAAGTTTGTGAATATGTTTATATTATCGTCTAGCGTTAGCGCATCCAGCATTAAAAAAGTTAGGCGAATTGGGGTTAGTGAATAAGTAATGATTAAAATTTTACGAGATGTAATTTTTTTCCAGCGACAATGGTTGAAAAGGGGTTAGGAATATCAATGTCAAAACAATGATTGGTATTCACAACGAGAGTCGAATCAAAGACAATAGGGCCGACGCACACAGACGTCGCGACGTCAGCGACAAAGGAGGCGGATATATTACAAGAATCATCGCGAGTAGTGCATACATACATATATCTTTATCATGGTACAGTTGATGATCTGTTTACATACAATACGTTACAAATTTAGACATCGATAAATTGATAATTTTTATGGGCTTTAGATAAATTCGATGCATACTTACTCTCAGTGCACTTCTATGGACTTCAAAGAATCCTGCAGAAACTCAATGTAACATGAAAAATCAATGGAGAGAATGATATTAAATCACTACGTGATGCAAATATAACATCGATTCGACGCGTAAATGATGGCCGTACCAAAAGTTCTTGTCTAGGTAAATATGGTGGGAATTTATTGTAGGCAAACTCTTTATATTAGTTTAATTTTCTACAGCATGCTTTGTTATAACATTCTCTCGTTATTTGTACGGGATATATTTGTGTGTCAACATTCAACCAACAGAACTCACGCACCACTATAAAAATGTATGTGGCTGGGTAGGTGGCGTTAGTCGGCCAATCATTCAGTAGGTATCCTGGAATATTTTAATATAGATAACAGAAACTGAAAACGAATTTTGGAAAAAGGGAAAGGACCCAGGTGGAAGATGTGGCTCAATAAATCGTGTTAGATCACATAGGAGTGGGTAGGCCGTAAACGAGATATGGCATTAATGCACTGGTTTCCTAGGGAGCGACCTATATTACGGCAGCTTACGACGGCGGTCTTTACGGTGACATTTGGAAAGTTCCGTGCCCGTATTATTCCCATCGTTGTTTTAATAACAAACGTCAATTGTGTATTGTGTCGGAAGGAAGAAGACAATTTATATAAATCTCGTAGCACAGAAGGTGCTTTTTTATCATTTCCCCTAATTCATTATTCATTTATTCATTCAATTCAAGCCACCAACCGTTCTTCATCTGCGTTTTTCTGAATTCTTTTTTTTTTTTAATTAGGCATTCCACCCATAGAGGGTGATTTGTGCCGATTGTATTCTTTATTTTTAACATTTTAGATAGCTTCATGATTACGTACGAAATCTATTAAAATTTCGCCATCTTCACTTCTCCAGGTGGAGTTGGAACTCATTTCGTGGAAACTCAAAGCAAGAATAGACATTTTAATAAATAAAATAATTCAGTGCTATCAATGAAAGCATTCACGAATCATCTGACACTGACAAGACGGCGACCGTTTTTGAAAATAACGACAATGTTATCTGTAACTACGGTAACAAAATAAACAACGTTCTACTGACGCCGTTCTCTGAAACGTCGCATTTTTAGGCAAATAACCCGTAAGCGGAGAAGCGGGCCTGTACTGGAAAAGACTCATTCACTAAAAATGGGTGAAGTAAGGGGTTGCGTTTATTGAGTATCCGTTACCCGCAGTTCGTAATTCGAGTCGTCGGTGAACCGATGCTCTCCTGTGTTACATTGTAGTAGCTATATAGTATAATCTCTACCGCCCAGCTAATCTCTATACACCCGAGCTACCTGTCCTATACTCGGGTGCCTTATCGTATACAACTATTGTACTTACTATCTATACGTCGAGAACAAAAAGAGTTCAATGTCAAAAATAAAGTAATACCGCACCACACGACGTACAGTTGATATAGGATTACGATAATATTCTCAGTGCTGTCACGTTCAAGGTAAGTAGTGTACGTAAATGCTGCAATGTAGAATAATTGTTCCGCCAACACCGAATATCTCTAGATCCTAAGGTAGCAAGACTCAAATCATTCAAATGAAGGTGCTAAGAGGTAAATATTCATTATAAAAAAGAATTCAAGAAGTTTTGTAAACTGTGAATTTTTAAGATTCAACCCTAATACGGTGTATAGGTTATGTGTAAAAATGGGACAGTAAATCATGTACCAGCCAATAAGTACACAAGTACCTATTAGGATTACACTCCCAGTGTAAGAATATCCCAGAAAAAAAAAGTTAATAAGAAAATGCAACATTTCATCGAATACATCAGATCGTTGAGTGAATTAACAATTTCCAATATCACTTATTTAATTTTAGTTTGCCAAAATATTTTGGCAAAAATATTTAAAATCACATTAAGTGATATTGCAAAGTTCTTTATTATTTTCAACCTCTTTAAAAATATACAAATATCACAAAGTTGATGAAAAAAACATTATTTAGTGAACTAACAGTTTCCTTTTCAAGACGGCATTTTTGGAGGAGATCTAGGCAATCCATAAGTAGTAATAGTAAAGAGGCGTTGGTCTGGTCATTATTTCTGCAGCCCAAACAAATAATGGACAAAATGCTTCTTAGCTGGCGCTCGAGAACTTTTGACAGAACCTAACCCACACCATGAGGCATCACTGGAGAATTAAGTTTGGAAGGCGCAAGAAAGACTGGAGTAGAAACACATGGAGGCTTTACGTTTGCGACTCAGTATCATTTTTTCGGATACTTTTTATAAAATTGATTGATAGTGAATAGATATTTTTCAATGAAATAAATTCGCCTAGCCTACATAATAATATCACGATGGAGGTCTTTCAATCGATAGCTCTGTTGCCGTTTAACAACAATGTTATAAAAAGGTGGCACATTAGCGGACACGTGCTCAGTGCCGCCCGCCTCCAACAGTGGGCGGTCACTGGTGTTACGTGCCGCGTAGTGCCACTGCTGGGGCTTCACTAGAGGCCCACGGCACCAGGTAACTCTGCGTGCAGCTCTGTTTGCCCCTAATCATCTATTCCTCAATACAAGTCAAATTCCGTTAGACGGGTAACAAAATACAGGTGACCTAGAAAATTATTTCATGATACTGAACGTATGAAACCATCCCGAATTTCAGTGAATTGTAGAATTGTGAAACGAGGCAAAATACTCAGTCCATTGCATAGATTTTCATTGCGTACATAAACCGGCTACAATAAACATAGACTACTATCCGAAAAAGATCGAAAGAGACTGGAATTTTTGCAGATGTGATCCTGCAGAAGAATTCTAGGTATATCCTGGAGGGAACTTCCTTTATCAGTTTCTAAAGGGATGAATTTAAAAATAAACCGCGACATTTTCATAGTACGAGATTTAAACTGAATGACGGATACAGTGTTCCTCAATTTAATAATAAATACGGTAAAAGAAGGTTAGAGTATAGTGTGCCGAAGCTGCTTAATATGATCCCTGCATCTATTAAGAGGTGCTCGAGCAAAGATGTACTAAAGAAACTTATCAGGGAATGGTTGCAGAAGTGTGGATTTATTTATAACTGATATATGTATATAATGCCTGTATATAACGTGTAAATAGTCATAATATGTTAAGTGTTTGTATATTTTGTAACGAAAAACAAAGGAACTCGGAAGAATCGAAATGGAAGGGACCTGCTTAAAACTCAAAAACCTAAAAGAAGTGCAGCCCCCACTGTGAAGACGCAATGGAGAGCTTTTGATGCCTCCTTACACTATTCCTAAGTTATTGACATAATGCAGCCGACTTAAAACAGATGCATCGGTCGGAATAACATTGATCAAAAGATAATTAAATTATGCAAATTCGAATTCAATATTCATAGTTAGGAACGCAGGACAACGTCTGTCGGGAAAGCTTGTTAGAAAAATAATGATTACGTCGATAAAGTATGCATTACTTCATAAATGATTAACTTCCTAAACAGTTGAGTAATGCAAATGAATCCACTTCATACCATCTAATAATTAAACTATTGAATAAACAAAAGGGGTTGATTGATGTACGGAGTCCATGTTCCGGGTTCGATAGGGTGGTATCTCCCTAGGACGGGGTGCCATCAGGACAAAGCCTATCGCACGCACTCAAGCCATTAGTCGGAGGCATGCTTTTAGCATAGTGCACTTATTGGCTTAGAACATGCAATCATGCTCGGCTACGTTCAAAGTAGACATTATTATTATAATATAATGTCAAATCTACGTCAAAATACACTTATGCTATGATTCCATTCAAATCATTATCTCCATCTCTGCCGGCAGTAAGAAACTAGTGCAAACGCAATCCTGTTACTATCCATGACGTATGAATGTGAAATGTGGACATGGACGAATAAAGTAGAATGCAGTACATATGAAGCTCTACGAAGAATGTGTAGAAAGACTCTGTGGGATATGGGAAGACGATCCTTAATCTCCAATATAAATTAAAGTCGAGTTAGTGCGAACACTTATAACTCGAGATTGGCTCAACAGATTCTTCCAAAGTGTGATTTATTGGATTCTTATCCGCTCCGGATAACAGAATAACTAATAAAACATTGATAAGAAATGATATAATATTAAAGTTAGTATGGAACGAATATCATGCGACGACATCTTTGAAAAAATCTACCAACAAAATTATTGTCTTCTTCTCCTGCGCCCACTCATTCACGCATACGTAATTGCCACTCTTATAGTAGCCCATTTCACTTAGGTACTCCACCGTTTCGGGCGTTTTAGAAATTTTTCATACAAAGTCAATTAAAATGCGCGCATATAATATTCTCGCGTTGATCCCGTCTGCGCTTTGAATAAGAATGAAATATGGACGTTTTAGAATTAATATGTTAATGTTATTATTTTATTACTTTATTTTTGTTTCTGGAGGCGCAGTACACAATGGACAATGGCTAGGACCATAGGGTTCACAGGACAAAGTCTGTCGGGAAAGCTAGTTGTATATAATTTTTTCTCGAATTTTTTTTTAAGTGCTTGTGTACCTAAACAAAATTGACAACTAACTGATACGGTATCTCAATATGTTATGTGTATTTTCTATTAGAAACAACAACAGAAATCACACAACATAATACATCACGCGCATGTACATATGTGATACCAGCGGGTATGCGGAGTCAGTCAATAATTCACTCAGTCAGTGTTCTGGGCTATTCTAATATTAATTATTATGGCAATGCATCGCTAGGTATATTGGAATATATATATTGTAATAATGAATGATGAATGAAACATACATAACAATAAAATAGAATTTGATGTCTTTAGAAAACCAACATACAGCGACAATATAATTCACGCCAGTTCAAACCATCACATTTCACATAAAATGTCAGTATTTCATTCATTATTACACAGATTACTAGAGTTACCTTTATCTAAAGAGAATTATAACAAAGAGATCAACACAATTAAAGTATTAGCAAAAAACAATGGTTACCCTGTTAATGGTATAATTAAATTATTAGAACGTAAAATAAGGAAAAGATCAGTAAAATTGATAGCACCGGGGCTTAATACAATACAAAAATCAGACAGTGAAAAATGGGCAAAATTACATTACATACCGAGAATTTCACAGAAAGTGTCAAAAATTGTTAAAGGAAATAAGAAACGAATAGCTTTTTATAACAAAAACTCATTAAGGACACATCTAGTAAATAATAAAGATAGAATAGACAACTTTGAGAATAGTGGAGTATATATGTTATCATGCAGTAATTGTAATGCGTCATATATTGGACAAACGGGCAGGAATTTTAAAAGCAGAATAAAAGAGCACGAAGCTAGTTATAGATTAAAGAATGATAAATCCTCTTTCTCAGAACACTTGAATAACCATAATCATGTTTGCAATTGGGACACAGACGTCAAAATCTTACATAAGTGCGATAAAGGTAGAGTATTAGATAGATTAGAGACTATAGAAATCAATAAATTAAAACAGGATAGGAACAAAATCATACTCAATGATCAATTAGATTTACAAAACTCATCGCCCCTATTAAAGCCTATACCAAAATTCTGATTATTCTTTGATAATAATAATTAATCCTAACATTATCACTTTTTCGTGTTCTCTCCCTTATGGCCTTTGATACCGCACCGCTGTATTATTGTTTCAGATACACTCCAGGGATGGTGAACATTTGGCCTCCACTACACCACATCAGCCCAGTCGGCAGCGTCGACAAGATATGGGATATACCTACATAATATTATCTTCGACAAGTGTTTGTGTTAGTTCATTTAGGATACGGATAGTCATACCTACCTAAATCAGTGTTTGTGTTTGTGAAAATTCATTTAGGATACGGATATTCATACCTACCTAAATCAGTGTTTGTGTTTGTGATAATTCATTTAGGATACGTAGTTATTCATACCCAAAACAATTTGTTCGCGACAGTAGTTTTAAGCCCTGTATATCTAATTGCCTTTGTTTTGTACACGATAAAATATCTCCATTAATTTACACAATATACCTATGTCCTATATATTTATTACTATTATTACTTTAAGCCTTGTACAATAAATTTATGTCCAGTATATTAAATTGCCTTTGGGTAGTAGTTTTAAACCCTGTATAATAAATTGCCTATTGTTTTGTACACGATAAAACATTTCTATAATTTACATAATATGTCCACCTATATATTACTAATAATATTATTATTATTATTATTTTTTTTTTTGCTACATGTCGTGTATAATACACTACATATTAAGTCTCCGTACAAGAAAAAATAATTTTATAGTTTTGTTATAATATATATTTTTTATTTGGAGGTCTATTCAACATTATTTTTATTATAATTTTTTTTTTTTTTTTGTATCAGTTCTCCACCCCTGTCTCCTCTTTCTTATTACATTCTTTGTCATACAGCTATGTACCTGTTCGGGGAAAAAAAAAATATATATATATATATATAAACAAAAACTTTCTCTTTTAAAATATAATAATATAGAATCAGCTTTCGAGGTATGGATTATTTTAGGTACTATGCATTAACAACAATGTCTTTTGTTATTATTATCTCTCTCCGTTTAAAAATTTGTTTTGGAGCACTTAATAACATCTTTACTTGCCTTTGTTCGACCAACCGCATTGTTTCTGTCTCTTTCTAGTATGTAAGAATAATATTGTTTTGTCTCTCTAATTTTGAATTATATAGCTTCTATTTTCTGTTGGATCACTTTTTGTAATTTAGTTAACATCTACTAGCCTGACGAAGAAGACGTACGGTCTTCGAAAACCGGTTAGCTGAATAAAATTGTGGAAAAAACTAAATATTTTGTTTCTTTAAAATAAATATTTGATTAATCTCCTATAGCAGTCGAAGTGGTCATAGCCCAGCGTTTACAACGCCGGCTTTCGTACTGTATCGTTTGGAGGTCGTGGGTTCGATCCCAGGTGCCGACCATCTTCCTCTTTAACGACACAAGCTTTAAGTATGTAGCTTACTGTGAAAGAGTCAAAGAGTATATTTGTGTTCACTTTGAGTGAGCGCAGATTCATTTAAAAAAATAAAAAAAAAAACTTAAAACATACTATTTTCTCAGGTAAATAGTCAAAAAATGTAGTTAAGCAATGTAAATTCATATTATTTGTACAACCTTCTTTATCGTGGTTACATTATTCAGCTGTAATGACCGGAGAGAACGAAGGTGTCAAACGTAGGTGGGTAAGTTTCAAGCTAAAACAGCTTGTTTGCAGTTGAGCTCTCCATGCAATTTAATATATATGAAGCTCTTTGCCTGTCCTAGTTGTTATTAAAGGAATACAAAGCAGCTAGTCAAAGGGGAGAACGCCGTTTATTCACGTCACCCGGAGTATTTCGCTAATGATATAACCAGCGCTCACATATTTTATTAACACACAACAAAATGTAAAAATATATCATCGACTTTCAAGGTTTTCTTCCATGGGAACTAGCCATATAAAGAGTCTGTAAAGTTTTGAAATCGAGCATATCATAAATCATCTTCTTCGAATCCTGCTGGCGAAATGGGATTCCACGACGAATTTGACCACCTTAAAATGGCGAACGTTGATAATGGATAATGATCAGACTAATGGTATGTTTTCCTAAAAACACATTGTTACCGTAGCGACAAACAACATTGTCACAATTTCAAAAACTGACGTCTTGTAACACGACGGAACGTTCCCTAGGAACCCAGTGGATAAGCCAGCCTTCGAAAAACCAGCAGAAGGTCGTCCGAAGTGGGTTAAATTTGGAAAAAAAAATTTGAACACTATTTTATTTAACGACAGCATCAACAATCTTCCTTTTTGGTCTCATCTATCATTTATCCCAATATCTCGACTTTACTCAATGAAAATTTCTTCAAAACTTAGAATTGACTGATTACGTTTTCAAGGAGCCTAAAATTTATGAGTAAACATTAATAACGGTTTCTTAAACTATCAGTTTAAAGTTATTTTCTTCTCATTTCTGTACAATACAAACCTGGTTTTTTATCTATAAATTATCTTGTTCTAGTGGTTAAAATCCGCATAATCAAACTAGAAAACACATATTCGCAGACTACGACATTGATCAGAAGTTTTTGTAGGCAGAAACGTCATTTTTCAAAATGACATTGGCGCAATTGAATTAGGTAATAATCAAATACCGTATAAATGTAAAAAAAAAAACATTAGTTTGATAAACAAACATACAGTAGAAAAAAACAAAACACGTGTATTTAGAGTGTCAGAAAACAAACTCATACTATGCGTTTTTTAATATTACAAAACAATTTGAATATTGTTAACACATTTTGAAAAAAAAAACACAATCAATAACAAACATAAAAACTAAATTTTTTATCACATTTTTTAATACACACGAAACGAATATGAATCTGCAATTATAGTTTGCAGAGTAGAAAGAAAAATAAGGATCAAGACATAGAAAAAAAACTGAATTGTCCTGTTGGATTCTTCGTATTATGGTTCAAATTGAAAGATAGCAACATATGGGTTCTTCGAACGGTATATCTTCAAAACTATGATGGTGAATTGATGGAGATAATAAGATGGTTTATTTTGGTTTCCGACTACTTGAATCGAACAGAAGCTGGTGAATCCATTTCCATCTCTCGATTTGGGGGTTAGTTATGAAGTTACTGGGTGTGGTTATCTGCCTCGCAAACTTTGATGCCAATATTCAAAATGTGATAATAAACTTAAACATGAAAACGTGAAATGTAGTATGGAAATTATGCAGTTTTGTTGCAAAAATTAAAGAAAATAAGTTGAAGTTTGAAAAAAATAAAGATGGAACACATCGATTCCGTCGACAAAAAAGGCTAGAAGATCGAGAGAGGTTGTATGAGAAATGCAACGTCGGTCGAAGAAGTGAAGTAGGTGGGTTGGGGTAGAGAAAAGAGTGGAAGTTCCCTCTGTCTGTCTATCCTTAAAGAGCCATAGAAACAATGGCAGTGAGCAATCTAACTAAGAAACACCATTGAATTAAATCCTGGTCGTTTTAGATCGGGATTTTGGCATGGGAGTTCTAATAATCATAACTTTAAAAGATTGACAATGCATTTTTTTATAAAATAGCGGACCACCAATTAAACGGCCTTTACGAGAAAACATTTAATTTTCAAAATATCCAAGCTACGCTTAATGACACTATACGTCAAGCTTACAATGTCTCTTTCGCGCTTTTATTATTTTACTGAAGGTAGTAAAAGAGATAAACATATAATGCTTTGTACTCGTGTCAAAGAATATAATATTTTTGAATTTTATAGGCATCGATAAGATATCTAAAGATATTGAGTTGAACACAAATTTGATTTTCATGAGGTCCTAATTCATGAATATTGGTACCGTGTCCTTGAAGGATCGTATTATGCAATATCTGGTTAGAAATGGCATAAGTATTATGCAGCTCGGCGTTAATCATTCGCAACACCGCGTTAATAGAGGTCAGTTAGTGCACATGTGTTAAGAACGACATAAAGAAGCTGACGACGACAAGGGGAACATCGGAGGCTCGCGATAGACGACAGCTGTAAATGCGGTTTTGTCTAAAGCAAACGTTAGTTGCGGACAGCAAAATGTATTATATTATATACACACACACACACACATATATAGTTACAAATAGGTGAGTAAGTAAATAAATAAACAGACGAACATATAATACAAAAAGAACATAAGTATATTATTATTATGATGTGTGTCTATACGAACCAAAAGGACGCAACGGTCTCCCGCCCACTAGTAATGGTCCCGGTATGGTCCCACCAAAAATAAAAAAACAAAAACAATCATCAGTATACAATAAATTATTAGATAATATATTATCATTAATATAATAACATTAACAATAATATGTTGTTACATAATTGTGTTAGCGATTCATCCCTTGGAGAAGACTGTTGAAAATTTGGGAAATGAAAACGATAAAAAAAAAACAGAAATAATAAAAAAATACAATAATTATTCATGCCATGAAAATTAATTAAAAAAAGTAACAGACACGGTGAGACAGAATTAAGAAAATTATAGAGTACATCGAAATTCTGAGAACTGTCCAAGACATGGGAAATGATCCTAGTGGATGTAAAGTAGTGTAAAATAAAAGACAGTTGGTTTTTATACACATCATGCGGATAGTTTATTAATTAGATAGATTATGGTCTTAGAATAAATGCAGAAAAGACGAAATTGTTATATATAAGGACTCCACACACTGTTGCATCTAGCCCTCGCATAGTTTCGCATGATTATGAGTGTATTCACATTGGTATTAGAAATGATTGTAACTGTAAAAATATTGAACAGGTAAAAACATATAAGTATTTAGGTGTATCTATATAATAATTTAGAAATGTTTTTTTATTTGCCTTTGACAATACTTTAACCGTATATGTGAACATCACGCTCAAAATACAAATGCTAAGATAGATATTAATATGCCCAGAGAAGTATAAAATGCTGGAGAAGGTTCTTAAATACAATTTGCTGCATTAACTTTAATATATTTAGAGCTATTTAAAAAAACTGTATTTTTTAGGATCTTCATACAAATTTCTCAAAAAGACTTTTGGAAACAAAATTACTCATGTAAACGTTGAATGGGATCTTGGTATTACGGTATGAAAATGTAATAAAATAATTGTAGATTGATTTGTTATACATATAAATGTTATTAAAAGCTTATTATTCTCAATAAATAAAGATTTAATGAAAAAATTTGCAGTTTGATTTTTGTAGTTTGACAGATATAAATCACCCTCTATGGGTGGGTTGCCCAATTAATATCAAAGCAGGCAATGTATGTAGCTAAGATTCAAACCACAGAGCTCTCTCTATGAAAACTTGCAAATTATGTCGGTAGGTTCGTATAATATTTTTTTTATTATTATAGACCTCCAAAAAAATAAAATATTATACGAACCTACCGACATAATCAGTATATTTATATTATCTGTGGACATAATTTGCAAGTTTTCATAGAGAGAGCTCTGTGGTTTGAATAGGTTCGTATAATATTATGAGGTCGGTAAAACAAAAATTGTAAAAGTGTCATTCTTCTTTTTCTGTGCTTATGTCAGTTAAAGTGGTATGTTAAGCAATGGGATGCTAGACTAGAATCTGTTTAATTACCTACCGATCAAGCCTGACACTCGGAATCAAAAACGTAAAGCAAGACGGGTATAAGCTAGTTAATTGATAATCATTTTAAATGGGACGAACATGTTAGTAAGCTGTGTAGTAGGTTGAGATCGGTTGCGGGACAACTTCATAGGGTAAAATATTTTGTACCTGATTGTATAACAAAAACCATATATTTTTCGTTGGCGGAGTCTTTGATACGATATGGAATCTCCGCTTGGGGAAACACAACAAAAACTAATCTAAACAGAGTACAGAGTGTCCAAGACATACTTGTTAAAATAGTTGCCAATTACAAGTCTGTTCCAGGTAGACATTTCAATGCAAGAGATACATATACAGATTGCAATATAATGACTGCTAAGGGAATATTTTTGAACAAATTTTTACTACCTGATATTTTGGACATTAGATATCGAAATAGATTGATACACAACCATAATACTAGATTCACGCAGAATGAGGGATTGGTAATTCCTAAAGTAAATAATAAGTATGGTATGCGAACCCTAGAATATCTGATTCCCAAAGTATTAAATATGCTACCTCAGAATATTAAAGATACCCAAAGACTAGGTGAGATAAAGATTCTTATGAGACAGTGGATTGTGAGTAATATGGATATTATTGATGCAGTGTGAGATATGGTCGTGCTGGTTGTGGGGTTTGGTGAGTAACATGTGTGATTGATTTTATTTTAAAGTAAATAATTAAAAAATAGTCATGAAGAGTACCTATATAGATTCTTTGTACTTATTTCGTTTTGTTTTTTTGTATGATTGAAGAGTATATTTGTTGATTTTATACTTTGTTTTATATATATATTTTTTATAGAGTATATTTGTTGATTTTATACTTTGTTTTATATATATTTTTTTATATATTATGTCTGATGAGGATATTTATTGTTTTGTTTTATATTTTGTTTTTTGTATGACTGATAGGGATATTTATTATCTAAATAGTTTGTTTTATGTTTTATTTTATTTTATTTTTTTTTATGATTGATGATGATATTTACTAGTTTTAATACTTTGTTTTATATTTTATTTTTGTATGACTGATGAGGATATTTATTGGTTTAATGCTTTGTTTTATATTTTATTTTTGTATGACTGATGATAATCTTTATTGTTTAATACTTCGTTTTATATTATATTTTGATATGACTGACGAGGATTTTTGTTGGTTGAATGCTTTGTTTTGTATTTTTTTGTATGACTGATGAGGATGTTTGTTGGTTTGATGCTTTTTTGTGTTTTGTATAGCTGATGGGGGTATTTGTTGGATTGCTTGTTGTTTTGTGGAGGCATTTGCCGTGCATTTTCGAAGATAAAAAAATAAGAATTATTTGGTAATGTTTGGCGTGCAATATAATGTGTAAATGTATTATACAATCTGCCTAATGGTATAATAACATGTATGATTGGTTTTGTTTGTATCTATCTTTTGTTTTATATAAATTTATCAAACAATCGAATTATTTTTGTAATTTGTAATAATTGTGTAAAGAACCTGTTGACAAGGCTTGTAAAAGCCTTAACAGGACTTGTATTGTTATTATTTGGTGAATAAAGAGAAGTTATTATATAAAAAAAAAAAAAAAAAAAAAATCGTGCGAAAGATGACATAAAAGCTGGCTATATTGATGTATGGGTTTATTCTGTCAGTCAAAATATTATTGAAAAACAAAAACTGTTACATTGTAGTTAGTTCATCCTAACAGTAGAATGCCAGAAATATCTTAAGTAAATAAGAATAAAATTAATACACAGGTCTGCCTTCAAATGTTACTATATAGATATATTGTGATGTCAAAATGCATTTACCTAAATGAATTGTGTTTGTTATATACCCGTTTCACACAAGCGTCTTTTTGATTTAGAAACGGGGTCTATATTGATTTAATAACATAAAATAATAAGGCAATGTGTACCAAAAATAAAAACTCGCAAATTACAAGACTGCAAAAATGAGAAATTTTCAACGCTTGATTCTACTTTTCATATTGACAAATTTCTGAAGAAATACCCGAATGAAATGAACAAATACTGACTCGATATCGCACTGCATAATCAGTATGGGTAATCACGTAAAAGTTTAGCTCGCACTAAACTTGAATCATTTCCCTAAGGGAAAATATAACACTGAATGAAAATTATGTTTGAGACGAATTCCAATTATAATTATTATTCAGATTAATATCCACAGTTGCCCGCATCTAACGTTACTATAAAAAAGCTGCTAACATAGGGTAACTCATAGTAAATTATAACAGCCTTTTCGTGTAAAACATATCTTTGCATAAAAATTCATAATTTTACGATTAAAATGAATTTATCCTTAGAACTTTAAAATGATATCGAATATTGGAGCTTTTTATTATCTGCTTTAGAACTACATATTCAATATTAATCGGTACTTTAAGGGTTACCCACTGAAGTAACGGACCTCAAATTTTACGTGCTTGTGAAGGAGCATAAGACCAACCCGTATACCAAATTTTATGAAAATCGAAGATTTTTTTTTCTTTTTTAGCCCTTTTTCTAGAACAAGTGAAATTTTCTTTGGATACTTTAAGAGGGTTCCCCTGAAGGTACAGATCTCAACATTTTACTGACTCATCTACATCGAGGGGCTAACCGTTCTACCAAATTTCAATCAAATCGGATAAGAATTACTATGAGTTATGGGTGCGCACATATTTTTGGCGTACGGGTACGCGGAAATTATTTTTTTTCCTTTTTGGAATCTACACCATCGAAAACGTCGAGAAAATTAATTACAGCGAAATCTATTTTTTTTTAAATCCGATCACAAGACTCATGTATATTCCATGAGTCTTGTGATCGGTACTATCGGTATCGATACTATGAGTAATATTGAATTTCTGAGTTATGGATCGAGAAAAATTTCAAAAACGTTCCAGAAAAAAGAAAATTATTCAAAAGGCATTTAAACTAGCTAAACTATCAAATTAAAGTTTAATCTAGAATAAAACAAAGTAGTTCTACGTATGTTAAGGCCACGCGGAATGATTAATCAAAATCGACCAACTAAATAAAACGGCAAAAAACGGGTTTTTGGGTGAAAAACACCCAAGTCTCAAATATTATACTACTTGAAGTTTTTCTTAAATAACCCTTCAGTTTCACAGGAGTGGTCCAAGTGGAAAAACAACGGGTTAAAAAGCCGCCTATCCATTAAATTAATTGGTAACATAGGGTTTGGTCGCCAACTTTCAAATAGAGAAGTTAAGTAAGAGTTTCGAACTCCGGTGCCGACTTTATTCTTCGACAAAAGCTTTTCGTTTGATGCAGGTGAACAGAACTCGAAGAAATTGAAACACCGTACAAATATTTTCATAAAGAAAACGTTGCAATTAATTCTATTGTTGAAACTGAGAACATCATAACTTGATTTAAACTACAAACAATCAAAGTAACCGTCAAACCGTTTTATTGTTATATGTATGTACGTATAAAAGCGAGTCTCCAAGATGAATTTAATTATTTGGTTACCGGTATAGAGAGTGCGTGACACACTCACTTGTCAGCGCTTCTTCCCGCAGTGCAAGATACACGATGTGACGCTCATTAGCAGTGACACACTCGAAGGAAAACAAACAAGTTGACAGAAAAAAACCAACCTCTATTTGTGGAGTGGGTTGAGATCAAAACGCTTTCACGGAAAAAGTATCTATTTTTCTTTCGAAAAAGTTATTACTTATATCAAAACCTTCTGCTGATGTTTCGAAGGCTAGTTTAGTGAGAAAACTTTCGCCCGAAAATCCCAAAACGGGAATAGGCTTGGGATTCGTGTTCGAGCCTTGCAGGAGGAATGGGATTATGCGATATTTATTTAATCAGAATCGATTTCAGAGCTAAATAATTGTAGGCCAATTTTTTAGCCTTTTGTCTTATGACCAACTACGTTAAATTGAAAATAAATATCTAAATCTCCCATTACACACTTTTTTACCATTCATAAACTAACACATCTAATTAAAGACACGATCGAAATCTACGACTTCAAAACAACATTCGCCTAATAAAATTTAAAACACCGTTATGTTCTAGCTTTCTTCTCCTGTATTTGTCTTTCTTTTGTCTGGTCCCTATCAAATCCGCTAAAATTTAGCATCAACTAAAATTTTCAATTTCGCGGCCAATGTAGAGTGATTTCAACCAATCCGAGCGATATTGCTTAAGAAATCGATCGAAGTGAAAATAGCTACAAGTGATTTCAAACGATTTATTTCCCCCGTGTCAAAATAATCATCATGGCCGCCAAATTTCCTTTTTTAAACAAATTCATCTTGATCAACAACAATAACCAGTACTAACGTATATTTTATGAGGAAAACAAGAGCAAAATAATATTTTTACTGAAAATAATAAATTATTTTGTTTTCATTGTTGTTTTTAAGAGGTAGGTACTTATCTGAGAAAAAAATAGACACGTGTAGTTTTGACATAAGGTTCCTCTAAAAATTTGGCGGGTCTTTCTAAGGTGCCGTTTAAATTGACAGAATAGCGGGTCATTTTAGAAGAATTATTATTATTTAAATGGAACAGTCGGTTTAAATTTAGATTTTACATAGATATTTTGGCGGTTTCTAAGCTTCGGCGGATCTGATAGGGAATCGGGGTATGGATATTAAATTGCTCTTATACGACATGCGGGATTTTTCTAGTTGTGAACCCTATCCACTTTCGAATATTTCGAAGCCAGGAAATTTCTCCACACCAAGTCGACTATCGTTTTAAGTAAGTTTCAAATGCGGTAAATTCATATCGTGTCAAAATAAAATGACCAATTATATAGGACACCTTTCGGTAGCCATTAACATTCTATATAACTCTGGCTCAAAGAATATCCTATTACTGACCGTGTCTATTAAAATGTTTCTCCGTTCAAGCTTTAAAATCTCCTACTAGTTTGGCGGAAAACGCGTTGATTTAATGAACGAGTTGGCGATCGCCTGAGGCAGCGCGTCATACGGCCAGCCTGTCACTGAGGTGACAAAAATGAATCTGTGCCAATTAATTACGCGGCCAGAAGCGCGCGTCACCTCTCCTATACCGCGCAGACAGATTTCGGCATCAGAAGCGTCCGTGATTCATTTATCAGGCGACGTAGAATAATATAATATTTAATAAACAAACAACACCGGTGATATAATAATCTATTTTGACAGAAATTACGGCGAAGGGAAAACGCACAACTCCCCAAGATAAACAATAAAAAATAATTATTATTGTAATTATACTAAATTTAAATAATTTTTAAAAGTCACGCAAAAATCTAAACACCTTGCGAATATTTTGGAACTAACTCTTTATACAAAATAATTTTAACTTAAAGGGTAACATAAAAAACACATTGCAAGATTTTATCGGATAAACATATAAACAAGAATGTTAGTAATGTTCAAATAAAACAATGTTTAACTTATCCACAAATTTTTATTTTCCCGACTAGTTTCGTAGGTACACGTCCTACATGGTCACGGGAGACTAAGAAACTTGGAAACTAAGAAAAACTAAGAAACGGGAGACTAAGTTTCTTAGTCTCCCGTGACCATGTAGGACGTGTACCTACGAAACTAGTCGGGAAAATAAAAATTTGTGGATAAGTTAAACATTGTTTTATTTGAACATTATTTTCAAATATATCCATCAAGAAATGCATGTTCACGAGTTGGTTAATTTTATTAAGAATGTTAGTTACTAAAAAAAAGGTGTAAAATGATGAAAATTTTATTCATACTTAATTTACCGCATTTATTACATCTTTAATGCTATACAAAAAATTTGCAGTATTTATTTATTTATTTGAAATCTACGCAACCAATGGTTGCTTTTACATACAATTTACAAAACAGAAGAAGAAAAAATACAATAGTTATGCATCACAGTAAAAAAAAAAAAAAAATAAGTATCTCTAAGAATTCAATGAGCCAGGCGGTACCTATCTCTTAGCATTTTTTTGAAACCATACAAAGGTGCAGAAAATATATCAATTTCGCCAAGATCATTGCCCCCCCTAAGTAACCTTTGCATGGGCGCATTGAAAGAATAGTTTGTGACACTGTTTGCCAATCTAAAGGTCTGTGTACTTCGCGTGCTCCTGGAAGGGACATGAAGCTCCACCATAGACAACAACCGAGAGGAATCAATCTGGCCACCGATCAATAGCAGTATAGTAATAAACAAATTTATTTTCCAAAAATAATGTTTCTCTTGTATATATAATACTCTCATCGCCATTAATGCAATTTCTTCTGACCCGACTTTCTTGAAAACGGTTAGATAGATGGAAATTGCACACGTTTTTCCTTCTGAAAATATACAATCGGAAAAGGCTCCCAGTTTCATGACGAAACACGAGGATGAAGTGTTTTTTTTGAAAATGCAACCATAACCCAAAGTGATGATGCAGGAACTCAAAATCACCCTAATCAAATCTTTTGTCGAAGAAGAGGGAGATGGTCGGCACTGCGACTCAAGCCCGTGGGTTCTAGAACAATGAATAATAGTCGTCGACAAAAACCCTTAAGCTTGACCAACCAACCACTTCACATGTATGAAAGAATTTCCTTTTTTTATTTTTGACTGTCACTAAATTGATAAATTAGAAAAGCGTCATTGTCTTCATCATTCTTTTTGGATGTAATGGCATTATTGAGAAGAAAAAAAGATTAATACCGAATTGGTTGTAGAAAGTTAACAACAAATAAACAAGACGATTTTCCCGCTATGATATTATGACGATATAAAATCAAATAACAGACAGAGAAGTCAGTTCCACGTTCCGACTCAACCAGCAAAAAGTAGGGTTGATGGGATCCGGCTTGGTTCCACAAGTGTTGTTGGGACAATCAGGAGCATCGATGACGAGGGTCTCCAGATGTGCCAAGTGACATCACATCCAAGTCGGGCGGCGAATGGGGAAAGGTAAAAGCCACAGCATGGTGTATTATGATGGAGACTCGAGTTGTGTCCGGAGAGTGGTGCGAGGTCCGTATTGATTTCCCGGCGCCGGCGCGCACGTGTGGCGCCCGAACTACACGTGGTGAAAACACACAAGCGGGTCCGCAGCCCGCTACACACCGTTCTGTTTGCTATCCGTCACACAAAACGACATGTTGTATATCAACGCTAATTAAAAATGCATTCCCACATTAAGACTACCTGAGTGATGGTTTACCATATTTTCCTTTATTCTTCTTCTCTGATCACAATCCTAGGATTGGTTGGCAGCAATATAAACCACTCTTTCTCTCCATTTCGCCCTATCCGTTGCAGTCCTTTTTAGTTGCTCATAGTATAGGAATAACAGCACGACATGTTTGAGTACCAACATCTTTTAGATACCTACTATTGACATGGTCTTCCTCGATCATCCTCTCAATGACTTGAAGCCTTCATTACGTAGATCGTGTGCTCTCCACTTTGCACACCCTTCAGATAGGGGTTTGTGCAGGTGCCTTCATCCACCGATTCCTTGGAGAATCTCTAATTATTTCGGTGCAGTTCTTCCATATTTGTCCGTCGAACCAACAATTTGATGCTAATCGCTAAATCAATAAGTTTTCAATTTTAAGAGGTAAATTTTATACAAATTTGAACCGCTTCGGCTTACAACCGTCTTCTACTGCTGTTTCAAAGGCTGGCTTAGTGTGATCACTTTACGTAAGTTTCCGCGGAAATATTTTAACGACAAAATATGTGATACTTGATCGGAGATCTCTACAGAAAGCTGCTGCTACCGGAAGACATGTCAAATTGTTTGCAGTTTTCAACGAAGTAAAGTTTTCAAGCAACATATATAGACATAGAGAGGTACAATATACTCGTAAGTATGCAAGAGCTGAATTGTGGTGTTCTATTCCATATCTGACTATTTCCAGTTTCACATTTTTAAAGGAACAGAGAATTTATATTATGAGCATAATAAAGCACACCTGTTGTAAATTATTTATACTGTATTGAAGGTAATCTAGATGTCTATCTTTCTTCAAAAATTCAACACCATCCAAGTATTATATCAAAAGTTATTTACATAAATTAAAAAAAAAAATATAAGTTTCTTTCCAAATTTGACTAATTCCAGGAAATAGTCACTTTTGCTCAGTTTTGTATAATATTGGTGAAAAGGTAATGATGAAAAACAATAAATATTTTATAGAGATTAATAGTTTATTAGTAGTGAATACAAAAATAGAAGAAAAGTAAATACAAAATTTAAATGGGTATATTTATTAGTCTTAATCTTCATCAAATAGCTGTTCTTCTGAATCAGATTCTTCCTCGAGGTGTTCCAAACCCAATACTTCATTATAAAACTGTTCAGCATCTGGCGGTATTGTAAAATATTTCATTAATTTTGCCACATCCTCTTTCTTTGCCTTTTTTATATGATTTTGTTTCTGTAATATTTGAAGAGTGTTGTCCATCGTCAAAATCATTTTTTGTTTTTTTAAAATGTTGGCAGTCACAAATGATCCACTGTAGGTTGATGATACCCCTACACTGGCTTTTTTTCCTTTAATGTATTGTATTACTTTTTGTTCCGTAATTTTAAATGGAAATTGCTTTAATAAAGGTTTTACAGCAGATTTATAGTCATGAAATTGAAAATCTTTTCCGTAAACTTTTACCTGGCTAAATTTTTCAAATATACTATAGTATGCCACAGGAGACAGAATTTCTTTTTTTTTTCTTATAATTTTTTCTATTCTCCCAAATGTGCGGTCCGCTGGCATGTAACTGTGTCCACGAACTGGAAATATTTGTTCTATTTTGTTAAAAATTTTCGATTTGTTGACGAAGTTCAACAAAAAGCCTGTCATAAACTGATTCTTATTCTGTGCCGAACAAGAATCTGAAAACAAACGCAGAGTCAAAGAATCTGAACCGTCATATTTTTTTTCCACTTCTTGGAGAAAATTGTTCAAAGCAGAGCATACTTCATTTGGTCCTCTGCCCGACTCTGATTCAAGCCACGTGTATATAAAATTGTTTTCAGGTCCTTGGTTATCTTCGGAACATATAACAAAATTCAAGATGTATAGCCAAATTTGCCTGCTATAAAACACATCCGTTACATTTAATTTGGGAAGTGGCTGATTCTGCATCATGTCGAAGCAGACAACTACAGTTTTTTGAGGTTTCTCCTTGAGAAGATCAAAGAATTTCCTGGCCCTCGCTTTATGTACCACCAAATCAATTTTTAACGACTTTTTTATATCATCCACCTTTTCATTTTTTATTTTTGTATTGGCTTCTGTGCAGTAACTACACACATCTTGTCTAGGGTGTCCAAAGCCTAAATTAAATTTCTTGATAAAAATATCATAATACTTTGAATATGATGCTTTTGGTTGCATTTTTTTCTTTTGATCTTTCTTCCAAAGTCTCCACATTTTCTTAACGCTCAATTCGGGTGGTAGATAACTTCTCTGCGTATCTTTTCTAGTATGGTGTGATTTTCTCATCTTGAAGGTCTGAATATGATTAAATATCGAAATGCTTAAATCAACATCCTTGTCTGTCAACCGTGATCCACCTCTACGTTCTGTAGGATTTTCCATTGATGATAAAAATCTTTTCCCTATCAAATTCAATCTTCGTCGTTTTATACAAGTTATACTTTCAAAACTTTTGCTACATATAGGCATCTGCTTGCCTTCAGAATTATTAATCATAAAATATTTTATAGAGATCCTCTCGAGTCGGTCCTTTACAGGTGGATTTTTAAAAGATGACAACTCTTTGCGACGTTTTCTTTTAGTGTCAGATATTTTCATAAATTTTAAAATATATGCGTCTTGTTCAATTTTACTTTTATTTAAATAAATACAATTAAAAAATGCATTTATGTCACTATGTGAAAACTTCTTAACATGACATATCTTACTATCAGTATCATGGTCACATGTTATCTTCCACTGTTTTCCTGTTGAAGAATATCTCACACATTTGGAAAGATCTTTATGGTTTCCTCGTATCAGCTTTCTACCTCCCACAACAGGCACAATCTTATCAATGTATTCTGGATCACTTACTTCCGATTCGCTTGATGTAGGCTGTGTTGTAGCAGCAGGCACTATTGAATCATCCATAGGTCCAGAACTTACATGCATTTCTTCTATAATAACATTATCACACTCCAAAAAAACATTTTGAGCGACATTGTTCGCATTGTTTACGCACTGAATTGAGGTTATGTCATGCTTTAGTATGTTTTCGTACTCTTCCAGTACTGATACATTTTCTTCCACTTCATAATAATTATTGATATTCGCTTCATTACCTTCCATTTTATATAAAATTGACCAACGGAGTAAGTTAAAGTGAGAAATAAAACAAAAAACCACACCAAACAAACACCACTCGTCACGGCTATTTTGACACTTTGACAGTTCACAAAATATGAGGAATTAGTCAATTATGACAAAAATATGTTTTCTGTGGAATTAGTGCATCATGGAAAAAACTTCGATTGCTGCAATGTGTTTTCAATAGGGAAATAGTCATTTTTGGCCAGAAACGGAATTAGTACATTTAGAGAAGAATAAATTTTTTGTCCATACTGTAAATAGTTCATTTTGAGAAAAATGACGATTTTCAACTGGCTCAATCACAAGTAAATAGTGTTATTTAGCAAAAAATAACTATGCACCCTGATCCGTGAGACTAAAAATAGAATATCTACATATATAACTCAATTTGTCCAATTTTGGAAATAGTCAATTATGGAATAGAACACCACAATTGGTTTTAAAGGACGATAGTGACTATTATTCTGAAATGAAAAACAGACGATTGAGTTGCGTCGTATCCAATTTTTATTGAGACTTTTGACATTTCTGTATTGTGAAAATATTTTATCCAATACATTAGATGCGTAACTACTGGCAACCGATTAAGTTCTAAGCAAGAGCTTCTTGCGTTGAGTTGGAACGTGAATTTGAGAATACCAGTCATTATGTATAACTAGAGACTGGAAAATTTCGCGATCGCGATAAAACGATTTTTTTTCGCTAATTTTGAGGTTTTTATGCAAATAACGCGAATTTCAAAGTTTTTGCGCAAATAGCACGAATAATGTGATTTTTGGAGAAAAAAATGCGAATTTCATACCTATTTTACAGAAATAATGTGATTTTGTAAAAATAATATTTATTTATTAAGCGTATGGCCAGTTCATCACAAAATATTAGAATACAATCGATAAGAAAAGTACATTTAAGTATATAGTAAAAAGCAGTAAAAAGGATTGGAGCGCAGGGGAAATTTTCCTGCTCAAATGTCCTGATTTGTGCTAACAAATCGAAGGAAAAACCTTAACTAAGACGTAGTTTCAATATTGTATAATTTTCTGTAGTATTGAATATTGGTTTTATTTTTATTGTATTAAGTAGGTTTACTATTTGTTTTAATCAGATTTTTTCATTCATTT
Source organism: Mystacides longicornis (assembly GCA_963576905.1). NCBI lineage: Eukaryota > Metazoa > Arthropoda > Insecta > Trichoptera > Leptoceridae > Mystacides > Mystacides longicornis. The sequence continues at coordinate 18,872,913 of OY756437.1, forward strand.
GGCAATGTATGTTTATAAATATTGTTAATTATACTATAAATTTTGAAAATTGCTTTTATTCTTTGTTTTGCTATAACATCTACCTTCATTTTGAACAAATCAACGTTGAAAAATAACGCGAATTTCCGTGTTTTAGAGCAAAAATAACACCGAATTTCTCAAAAAAAAAACACAGAAATTCACAAAAAATAACACCACTATTTTCCAGTCTCTATGTATAACAGACCAAACAATAATGATTTTTTCCATGTCTGTCAAACATTCAAGTGAAATAAAACTTTCAGAGCATATTTCGTAACAAAATAAAAATGTACTTAGAATTTAAGCGAACACGAAAGACAAAAAAAATACAAATTTATTTTATAAAGTTATCTTCGCGAGTTAGCTCAAAATTACTTGACGACGTATCGCAGAATATTAACCGAAACCTTTGCCAAAGACTTGTTGAAAAATACGCCCGCGATGATGGAACAAAATAACTAATGAGTTACATACTCGATTGGTTATTAAAAGGTATTTGCGTACTGAAGTGAAATACACTACGCAAAGGTTCCTAGCTACATTACTGCTTCAACGTGGAAAGATGTGGGGTGTTCGGTTTTATCTTGAAAATTGAAGATAATATTAACTAATAATCTAAGTGGTAAGGAGTAAATGTCTGATTGAGGAGACAGACTCCCATGGACTTCTACGTCAAGAATTCATGCAGAACATGTAGAACGAGGACGTGCGTGTGTTCCTAGGACTTGATCAATTTGTATAGGAAAAACAGAGAATGAGATGGGTGAATATTGCTGCAAAACATCTGCAGGAGCGTAGAATATTTTTGGACTTGGGATTTTTGTATAAAATTATAAATTCGGTCTATAGCGAACCTGAACTTCTCAACAGGATTTCTATTAGAGTACCTACCCGCACAACAAGAAACACTGATACCTTTCACGTTGATATACACGCATCCAACTATATCCGAAACACGGTTGTGCCACGTCTTCACATTTTGGCTAATCGTTACTTAGGCTCTATAGATAGATATATTTAATACTCCTATCTCACAATTTAAATTAAGACTAAGAAATGCAATAGAGGGGCCACAGGAACGTATCACTTGAAGTGATCAATAAGATTGTTCAACATTCGCTGAGCGTGAACCGACTTATTGAGTAGTTGTAGCTTTTCATTTTCGTCGATTTCAGCTCGCATGTTTTGCCTTAAAAGTGATCACTTGCTTTTATTTACGTGTCGGCATGGATTGTTCCGTTTCGTATGATCAACTTTTAATCAATAAGCCAAAAAATTATTTTGTGTTTATGATGTATTTTTTATTTTCTTGACAACATGAAACGTTTTATAATATTAATTTCATAATGATTTTTTTATTTATTTGACTAATGGAAATGTTTGGTATTATTTTTTTTTTTTTGATAAACTATTTCCATTAATGGAAAAAGGGACCGTGTTTTCGTTTTGTGCAATCAATTGATCTATAATATGTGAGCAACATTTGTTTTGTTTTAATAATGAGATTTAAATTTGTTTTTAATCAATTATATTTTATTGATGTATCTTAATTTACCTGTTTCGTTTTATACAATTATTTTTTTCTTTATATTATATGCTAACACGATTGGTTTTGTTTTAATAAGGGATTTAATTTTTTTATTTTTAATCAAGGGGGCGTTCAAGTATTACGTAACGCAATTTGGGGGGGAGGGGGGGTCTTGCAAAACGTTACTGTGCGTTACGAGGGCGGGAGGGGGGGGTTTGAACAATTCGTTACGTAACGGTATTTTTTTTCTTAAATAAAAAAAATTGGGAAATAAATCTTCCAAGTTGGGCAATCCTTTTCGTTTATGTTTTACGGGGAATCCCTCGATTGTACTGTACGTCATTTTTGTTTTTTTTTCTCCGAAGTTGGGCACCCTTTTCGTTTATGTTTTACGGGAAGTCCCTCGATTGTACTGTACATCATTTTTTTTCTCCGAAGTTAGCAAAGGAACCCTTTTCGACAATGTTTTACGGGAAGTCCCTCGATTGTACCGTACGTCATTTTTATTTTGTTCTCCGATGTTAAAGCTTTTGGTGGAAACACGTAGAATGCCGATTCCGACCCGCGCCGACCGGCGCAAAGAATGTTTCTATGCAGTTGAATGGGGATACGCACAGCAAAAGCAGAAACCTGCTTTTCGGCATGCCCATTTAAATGCATTGAAACCATAGACAACATTCTTTGCGCCGGTCGGAATCGGGTTTCTACGTGTTTTCACCCTAAGCGTAAGAATTTTTCGCTCTGCGAAAAAAGGAACCTTTTTCGTTTAAGTCTTACGGGGAGTCCCTCGACTGCATTGTATGTAATTTTTATTTCACCCTCCCAAGATAGCAAATCTTTTATTTTTTACGGGGAATCCCTCGACTGTATTATACTTACGTCATTTTTATTTTATTTTCGTTGTCAGCATTCGTTAGTGGTCGAAATGGGGGATTTACATCATCAACTGGACTTGCCAACGCAGCTATGCCAAAATTTGGAAAACAGCAAAAGAAAAAATAAAGATAAATTTATGGAACATATAAATAGTATTTTTTTTTCTCCGAAGTTAGTAAAGGAACCCTTTGAAACCCTTTTATTTTTTTACGAGAGTTCAGTAAAAAAATAGTCTCTTGGGTGTTACGTAACATTTAGGGGGGGGGAGGGGGGGGTACAGAAAAACGTTACGGCGCGTTACATGGGGGGGAGGGGGGGGTCAAAAATCTTCAAAAATTGCGTTACGTAATACTTGAACGCCCCCCAATTATTTTTATTAATATGTCGAAATGACCCATTTCTTATTACTATTATTATTTTGTGTCAACACGACTTATTGGTTTAGTGATGAATTTGTACTTTTTAATCGTATTTCTGTTGGTGTGTCTGCATGCATTATTGTTTAATTGCTCTAATCAGATTGTTCTCACTACAGTGTCCACAATGTTTTGTTATTGTTTATTGATCTGTTGCTTTTTCTGCTGTAATATTGAAATAATTATATTCTTAAGATTATTATATTGTTATACATATTATTTTTTAAAAAGGCCCAACAGGCCGTAAATAAATAAATAAAACAATCCTTATATTTTTATCATTGAGAGATTATGAGAGAAAGTGGCTATATGAAAAATAATAATGGGAATAGAAAAACTAAAAGAATATATTTTTAGGCTTAAATGATTCGAGAATGATACGGTACGAACACAATGCCTCCAGTCTCGAGAAATGCAAGAAAAAAGTACAGAAAGTTGAGCAGAAAATTGGTAAATTTAATCAAATTCAAGTAAGGTAATCTTCTACGTATGTACTTTTGACAACACTGTATACAGTGTATTATAAATTATAATACATTTTCTATTCTTGAATTTCGATTGGAGTTTGACTTAACTGTCAATTGTTAAATAATTGACGCGTTTGTCATAATGTGCCCTGTAATGCAAACATAATTTAAAGCAGATGCATCCGCCGGTTATTGTTTATATTGGAAATTAATTTATCATTATACAATTTCGAATTCCACATTAATAGAAAATCCAGGACAACGTCTGTCGGGAAAGCCTTAGTTTAGCGGAAGTTCCTTATACAAATGCACTCGAATCTGTGTAAGGTGGTTCAGTAATGAAACGGTAATTTCTATTACATACTTTGAATATTAATTAACAAAGCTGAGAAGCAATCCATGAGAGAGTTAATACAGTAGTAATACTTCAACTGAGAGTTTGCAAAAGTGCCAGCATATTATTGCTCTCGTAACAAGGCGATCGGAATGGAATTAAGGGATTTGACTAAAATTCAGAGGCGGATTTATAACAAGTTGGCGGAATGCCAACGGCTGATGTCACAGATTCAGTATGTCCACCACTACACACAGACACACATAAATACTAGGAATAAAATTCATCGAGGCGTGTGCCTGGACTGGTCTAGTTGGGAAGTGAGGGGAAAATGCTTTAGCGGGGAATTGGAGAGGCGTCTATTGTCAAGTATTGGAATGCTTGGGAAAAAGTTCAGCAAAGAAAAGCCTTATTTCTTCAGTCCATTTTTCGTGCGGACATTTACGACTATAAAATCTCTGGTGAAATGTAGCCTGTGTTTAGGTAGGTATACAGTACAAAAAATATATGGTTTCAGAGCTCGCACAATGATTGATATACTTTTTTATGGAAATGTTATAGGTACTTAATAAAATTTTTAGTGTTTTTATGAAAAAAAAAAATCAAAATTTGTATTTTTGATCCAAAAACATTGAATTCACACACATTTTTCACTAACCTGCGATATCTTTTTTGTCTTTTTTTTTACTCAAACGGCAGAATCGTATAAATAAAGTGTAAAATTTGGAATGATAAATAAGTATTACTATATTCAACCACATGACCAATAAGTATATGGAAGACGTCGGCGTTTAGTGTCGAGACAAAATGTAAACTGTTTGATGCGTGCGTGTTGCCCATTCTACTGTATGGGTGTGAGTCCTGGCACAAAAAGTATCTGCATTTGAAACGAAGTGCCTCAGGAGATTTTGGGTATAAGATGGTACCACCGCATCACGAACGACGCTATAGGGCCGGCAGGCCGATCACTTCCACCATTACGGAGAGGAGATGGGCATGGCTGGGACATGTGTTAGCCAGGGAGAGCGCTGTTTTTCCTCCCGTCAGGGTCTCGAAGACGTGGAAGACCCTCTCATACCGTGTTCCTTTCCTTCGAGGCAGACCTGAGGGAAATGGACTTGGTGTGGGAGGAAGTCATAAGCATTGCGCAAGATCGAGCGCAATGGAGAGCTCTTGTTGCGTCCCTATGCTCCTAAGTGGAGTTCAAAGGGAGTTTTGATTTGATATTTTGATATAAATTTGTGTATAACAATATTTCTTATTTTATCAAAAACGTGTAATTTCTCACATACACGCAATTTTAAGGTTACACAAAATAAAAAAAAGTGAGAAATTAGCAGCCAAACAGTGGCTTACGTCATGGACACGAAGCGAAATGAAAGGCAAAAAAAATTCAGACGATATACTTACACAGCAGAGGCGAGGTGTACAAATTTTATTTTTCATCGGTAACATTAAATTTAAACGTGTCATTCATATTTAAAAAAAGGACTTGTTAAAAAAAAGAAGGTTGCGGTGGCTTTTTTATACATAAAATAAAATGAAAAACTTTGTGAACTTCCCTTTCATTGTAGAAACAACAAACTTATTAAACTCACTAATAACGCTATATTTATTGATTCCCATAGCCTTTTGAAATTGTCAACGCGAGACGTACAACACAGCTCGAGTTAAATTAAACTTACCATGTAATTGCAACAATTTTTTTTAAATCTGTTTTCACTGATGATTTTCAAGTTTTTTTGGGTTTTCATTATAAATGACCCAGAGGCCAGAACCTGGTAGCTGACCCGACAAAAGTACAGCCTGATCATCCGATTAACGACTGACCCAACAAGAAAGGGGGAATGCAGGACTCGCGCACACACTAACGGATGATGCGATCCAACGGCTTCAGAAGGAGTAATACAGACAGAGTCATATTGGACTGCCCGGAAGTGTCTCTAATTAGACAATCCAGTTAACTCTTAAACGTTTTGATGTATCGATTCAACGAATCAAAACACCCACGAATCGCCACACCTGTCCACTAGATTAAGCTATATACGCAGGTGTAGGCGAATATTGGATCAAGATATTTGTACCATTTTACTGACCTGTACGTGTACATAATGACATTGCAATGTAATCATAGATACAAGTTGATCGGTAATACAATACGCGAATATAATCCCTTCGGAAGCTCTTCGATTGACTTTATTTTGTGCTCGGTATCGTTTTTTTATCCCGCTATAATAGTGATTCTTTAATCTCGTGCTAATTCAAAATAAAACCTTATTAATCACATACAGGGTTACAGGAAAAGTCGTACCTACTGAATATTAAAGGACGTTATTATTTAGGTCATTTTTTATGGATTTGATTCTATAATATGGTGTCCGAACCTTAACCGTTATGGAGATATTGAACTTTAAAGATTTTGAAATAAAATCCTTTATCGATTTTTTCGGATTAGAGGTCCTTGGGTCCAGTTTTTTTTATGTATCTAGTTAGAGATAATGCCAATTAATAAAAATGATTAACAAAAACTGAACCTGCTACTAACAGCTTAAAAAGACAGCTCGACAACGGTTAGGATTAAAGAATTTTCACTAAGTGTATTTAACTTTGAAGGGTTTTTTTTAAGATGTATGGAACTTGTTCTGCAGATAATTTTAAAAACTTCTACGTCTCTTTAACTATTCAAAAAGGTATAACACTTGCTATCAAATAGCCATTGACCAAATAACAGTGTTATAACATATTATTAAATCAAATCCATCAGAAATGACCTAAATAATAACGTCCTTTAATATTTTTTTTTATTTTTTTTTTAACAAACTTTGGTACAACAAATAGCATAATATAAACAACATATTTTATGATTAAACCAAAGATCCCACCAGGCTAATCCTAAGATATTCAGTAAGACTTTTCCTGTAACCCTGTATATATGTATATTTATCATTAGTCTTTAGGTAAAGTCCAACGATACCAAATATTATTAACATCATAATAAATAAAACTTTTAAAACAAAAATTACCTGTATAAGAATATATTTTTTTTTAATTATTCATCTGGTAAATTATCTTAAAGATCAGTTGAAACTTTGGCAGATGTGAATAAAAAAGTTAACAATTGAGTTTAGAATAGCATACCGTCTTGCAGTCAATCTGCTGAGTTTCTTCGGCAGAAGGGAATAATTTGAAAATAAAAAAACTATACTTCATCATTGCAAGCGTTTCGGAAAAAAAGGCAGGAGCTGGCACTTCGAGATGGTGGACCAGATAAAAAATATAACAAAGAGAGGGCTATACTCGATATTGCGGGTTGCGCAGGACAGAGAGAACTGCAAACGTTTCGTGATCAGAGAAACATGATAACAGAATCCTGGGCGCAATAGCAATTAGTCCATAAACACCTTAATTAGTAGGAAAAAGCAGACGTTAAGAGACCTATGTGAAAACTTAAGTTAAAATAAAGTAGTTGAATCATTAAACAAAACATTAAAAAGCCTAAACTATCTTAACATCAAAACAAAATATTGTATTGGTAGTATCTTAACACCTCTACAATAACAATATTATCATACAATAATACGCCCTCACAATAACAAAAACTCAAACCTGTGAGATATTCTAAGAACTGTGTGAAGACACGAAGAAGGTTGTTCGCTCGCAGGACGGAGGAGTCTTGCACGTGTCTTCGCAGCGTCCAGGAATCGGACAAGAGGACGCAGAGGGCGTACCTCAGAGACAGGTCCGCTAGAGGACACGCGTACCAAAACGTATCTTTTATTCGGGTCGACGGGCACATCTCTCGACGCGACGATAAATAAACCCGAAAGGACGGAGAGAGTGACGAAAACTGCGGTGACAGCCAACGAAGTGACAGTGTGTGTATCGCACAAAAGAAATCCTTGCGGGGCGATGCATTGTGCCGCCGCTGTATAGCGCGTGAAGCGGTCGTGGCCCTGTGACGACACGGCGCAGTGACGCTTCGGAGGAGATGACGATATTGCATTACATCGTACTTAGTAGTATACCAATATCTAAACAGCGACAACACTAAAACAACAACAATCTCCCTTAATGACCCCGTTGAGATGCATACGAAGGCAAGATCCATTGTGGGTCTTGACCTCCTCAAGCAGTCGTCGGATTTCCGCCCCGTCAGCTGCTTTCTTATTCCCAGAGATTGCAGATCTCTACTCACGCAATTGAACCATCTCAGCCTCGGTCTGCCAACACTCTTCCAATCGGGCTGTCAGTGCGGAGTTTTTCATTCTCTCCACGTGTCCCAGCCAACGGAGACAGCATATTTTGATGAATTTGCTGTTGTTAATGTTATCATATTATAATCGGTATACATCATCATCATACCGAATTCTTCATCTTCCGCCTCCATTAATGGGCCAATAAATTCGACGCAAGTCAATGATGGACCCGTAGATTCGACGTGAGATAGAAAGGCAACAAGATCTCTCCATTTCGAAGGAATTTTACCTTAATTTTCCTGTAAATTATCAATAACCACGCCATCTGCAAACCCCTTAGTTTTAGAAGGGTATTAATCCATAAGACGGTTTAAATACGATATATATTTTTAGAATATCACTTCAACTAACATTCACCAACGGAAATGCAATATTAGCGGGTATTTGAGAATTTGATCTTCATCCGCCCAACTGACATTGTCATCCTTAGTGTCCAATATCCATCAAATCATTCCAATAGTTAAAGCGCTACGTGCACTTTGGAGTTCATTGCGTTTTACCGAGAATTTCAATGACGACGCCGCATGTTTTACCTCTCTGCTATTCAACGACGAAAGAGCGTGCACTTTATAATATTAATAATTGCCTGAGGAATTTTTTACCAGTCAACCGGTCCCATCCAATCTGGGTAGAAATTTAATGTGAAAAACTCGAATTCGACCGGGAATCGAATCCGGGACCTCGGATCTGAAGTCCACTCCAGTACAACTAGGCTACCGAGGTCGGATCATAATATCTTTGGATTTAACTTTGGATTTTTCTAACGATTCCAAAAAACCTTAGGTTAGGTGCTTAGTTGCGAAAGAAATTGTTAATACTCAAAATATCCAGTGCATTATAATTAGAAGACATTATTTTTACAATAATTCCACGACACGCACGATTGAGGCTATTAAAAAAGGAGAACACCTACAGATTAACAAATTTCAAAAAAAAAAAATAAAAAAAGAGGAAAAATTAGTCTACTTTCTACAAACAGGTTTGGTCTGAGTTTTTTGTGTATCGATCAATTTTCTACCCGAGTTTAGGATAAGTATAATAATTAATCTTTGGGCCGATCTTATAAACGAGATACCAAATATCCGTAAGTTTGTGGATGGTTTACTAACAAATTGTCGTACTGAAATTTGAATAACGAATTTTTTTAAGACGGAATAACGAGCAAATGGATCATATTTCCGTTTATTTGGTTTGACTTTTAACTAACGGATGTTTATAAGACCGGCCCTTAGAGAACAAAGTTTTATCAGTTTGAAAATATGTAATGACATGATTGGTTTGCGAGGTTGAAGATATTGGGTATTGTCAGATGGGAGATGACAGGCATAAGGTTCTGGAATGAACATGAGTGTCCATTATGGCGGATACAAGATCTGTAAAAGCAGCTAAAGATGGCATTCCATAATCTGGCAGGCTTTCAGGACGACCACCCAAAAGATAGAAGGATACTTGGGAATCAACGTCACAGGCAACAATACAAAAGCCTGGTAAAAGAAGTAGTGATTTTTGAGCTACACTTGGAAAATTCACACCAATAAAATTGTTAACAATATATCGTCACGTATAATTTGATACCTTTCTGTCAAAAGAAAAGACTCTTGCGAATTACTCAACACAATGGATTTTAAGACATCTATCTATCCATTCGTGGCAATGCATCCAGGTAGGTACCCTATAAAAGCCAAAAGATACATTCAATCCACGTCGCGTTGAAAGATTATATAAATAGAAACCATTCTTCAGGTGGAGTAAACAGCGGAGGTCATGCACCTCCAAGAGTTCAACGCGTCATCGTAAAAAAAAAAACTACAGTATGCAATCGTTGTTTGAGCTTGAGCACGTAGACCAAGGGCGTTACGTAGGGCAACCTTTTGAACGGAGATCGACGTTTATGTATACGAACAATTACGAACGATCACATAGACTGATTTTGAAAAGGCTTTTGACTCAGTATATACCTACATGGGCGGTTATGAAAGATCTTGATAATTCTAGAATGGATCATAGATATCTCAACTTCTTCCAAATAAGTACAACAATAAAATAATTTAAATGAAACAATTGATTTGTTATTCCACTATATTTATTTACGGTAAATAAATATAGTGGAATAACAAATCAATTGTTTCATTTAAATTATTTTATTTAAATAATTCCACCAAGAATGCACATTCAATTCGTTAAAGTACAACATTGCCACATCAGTTATACAACTCAACGAAACAGCCGAATTAAAAGGGGAGTAAGATAGGGCGATACATTCTCTCCAAAACTTTTCACACTAGCTTTGAGAGACATCTTCAAATCTCTAGATTGGCACGATAAACGGCGAACTAATCAACGACCTCAGGTTTGCAGATGATATAGTCTTGTTTGCCAAGGATGATGAGGAGCTGGAAACTATGGTTAACGAAGGAACACAGCATCTGACAAAATAGGATTGAAATTAAATATTTCGAAAACTAAACGAGTGCTGCAAGCCAGCCCCGCAACATCTACATGAATGGACAAGAATGAATGAAAGAGTTGAAAGATATGTGTTCCTTGGACATACCATAAAGCTAGGAAGAGAGAATCAAGAAGCGGAAATAGATAGAAGGCTTGCATGGGTGTTCCTCCGTAAAAACCGTCGTTTATCCTGAAGTCTCCAAATTTATAAACTAATTTTAACGAAAATCAGAGCTTTACGCATGCGTGTTTACGTATTTTATAGTGCCTTATGTTACTATGTTCTTATCGTAATCTGCAAGACATCCTAAAACAGTGATACTCTTTGGCTAGTACATCGATATGATACCCCAAGAACGGAAAATTTGCCAGTAATAAGCCGGTTCAAAGGAAAAAAAAGGTTGCCAGGCGTCAAAGTTCTCACAAGACACAAACGAACTTTCCGCGATATCGCAAATATCCCTTACACCTAGACAGAGAGGTAGCAAGGATAGCCGAGACGTGGCGTTTTAATGGAATGGAAAAAAAATTTCTTACATCTTTCGATAATGTAAAAAGGTTATTATGTTACAACAACAAAAACTTCAACCAAACCACGCCATGTTAAAAATAGTACATTCCCGCATAGAAACGAAACAAAGAAACGCTATATTATTATGCAGGTCGTCATACATAGGTAGGGTAGGGCGGGGCTAGTTGAGCAATTTTTTACTTAAACGGTTATAGCTCCTCAACGAATCTTTTTAATTGCTTGTTATGCATACTGATGGATTGCTAGTTTATCCCTTTGCAAAAGTGTCCACAGTAATTTATTTCTAACATGTCGAGTTTAAGAGCTACAACTGTTTAAATGCAGAAACTCATGTATGCTCAACGTACCCCATAGGTGAGGTAAGTTGAGCAAGGGTATGGGGCAAATTGAGCACTTAGAAAGTCTAACCAAATCATGGATTCAATGTTAACTAGACATGAAATAAAATTTATGTGTGACAATCAACTTTTTATTTATAGTCTTTTAGTGACAAAACAACAAAACTAAAAACAATTTTGTTTGAATATAAAATCGATAACCGTTTGATACCGAATTTTTTGGCAGCGGCATTCACACTTTTTCCCTCATCGTTGACAGCCTTAACAGCATCATTCAAATCGTGAATAGAGTATGAACATCTTGTAGTCTTTCTTTTATAAGTCCGCATCCTAAAACCAATAATAAAAAACATATTTTACTTTTCGAGCAACTATTGCTCAACTAACCCCAACCCGAAATTGAAAAAAAAAGATGAGGGTATGTAAAAACGGTTCGAATTATAACCAGAACCTGTATACATTTCAAAAGTACAATAAATTTATGTAAATTTAACACTTACCTAATTGGAAACGGATAACATTTGACTAATACAGATGAATTATTTCGGTTAACGATTATTTTACTTTTTTGTCAAAAAACAAACAATTGTCGCTTGCACTTCTCTTGATTGATAAGTGGTCACCGGCAGTCGCGCGATGTATTACCCTCCCGCAAACCCTTCTTTTCGCTATTTGATGCTTTCGTGTGCGGTGAATAGTTTTCGAGATATTTCGATTGCCCAACTTGCCCCTATGCTCAACTAGCCCCGCCCTACCCTACCTACTATATGTGTGTTTTGTTTGTAGAAGCAAACGCGATATCGGAGTTTTTTTTAATAAGGTATAACGCGTTTTTATTGTCGAAAAATTACAATGTAGAGTGAAAGAAATCAATATTTTTTCGAGCAGACTTTGTTAACACTAGTTCAAAAATATTTAGTGTTTAGACGGGATCTATTCCGTTATCTGAATCCCCACTTGAATTCATCATACATTGCGAGTAAAGGGAATTCCGGGAATACATGGGTGCTGGAGGATCTTATTCTTTAAAGGAGAGTTAGCAGAAAGTGGAGGTTGTGAGGTTGGTATCTGGATAAAGCAAGCATATGTACAAGATTGGGCACAATTGAAAGTCGTCTCCTTAACTTCCTTTATACATGAAAGGAAATAGTGCCTAGGTTACAGGGAGAAATTATAAGTTTATAGCCCATGTTGGATTTAATTAGTACCTACCTTTAATCTTATATATAAAAATGGAGAGCTATTTCGCGTTGTCATCGGATGGCGCCTAAACGGCTGGACTGATTTCGCTAATTCTTTTTTTGTCGTGTAGGCTTTTATCAGGAGAGTGTCCTTTTAGAACAAAAAAATTAAGAAAAATGCATAGGAAATTAGAAAATTTAAGAAAACTATAAAAATGGAGATTTATTTCCCGATATCATCGCATCACGCCGAAACAGCTGGACTGATTTCGCTAATTCTTTTTTTGTCGTGTAGGCTTTTATCAGGAGAGTGTACTTTTGAAACAAAAAATTTAAGAAAAATGCATGTGAAATTGGAAAATTTAAGAAAACTATAAAAATGGAGATTTTTTCCCGATATCATCGCATCACGCCTAAACGGCTGGACCGATATCGCTAATTCTTTTTTGTCGTGTAGGCTTTTATCGGGAGAAGGTTGATTTAGAAGAAAAAATTAAGAAAAATGCATATAACGTAAATATAATCTGCATCGTTAATATTTAAAAAAAGCTGGATATTTTTTTGCTAATGACCTAGCATGTGTTTCTTTATTGAAAATAAAAATTGTTACACTTCCACCATGTTGTAATAGAAGTTTGAAAAAATTTCACAGATACTGCATTAAATGAGCTTTTTTATTTCCACTGTTTTGAAAGAGAAGATTTAAGAACGCAATGTTGTGTGAAAGTGAATGCCGAGAACTTGGAAGTATGTCTATTTAGGTAATTAATTTAGAAGAGATGCAAGGTGTGATAAAGAGATTGAAAGAAGGAAATTGGCTGGGAGAAGGGTTGGCGGTGCACTTAGACTTCTAAGAAGATATCTCTGAAATCGACAGTTGATGCACAATGCAATCCTGATACCATCCATGATTTATGGGAGTGAAACTTAGACATTGACGAAAAATTTGGAAGTTGAAATAAATGCTGTGGAAATGAGATCACTGCGTAGGATATGCGGAAAGAGACTTATTGATGGTGAGGAATGATAATATTAGAAAGGAACGTGGAGTGGATGTTAGTGTATAGTGACTAGAATGAAAGTGAATAAAGAAAGAAGGTTTGGGCATGTGAGAATGACTAAAAAGATATATAAATCTGAAAGAATTGGTACACGCAGACGAGGCTGATCTGCAATGACATAGACCGACCATATCGGTGCCGCCTTACGTGAGGGCCAAGTCAGGAGCAAGAGGAATATAAGAGCATGTATGCGGAATGTTATGCGTTTGGAGGAAGCTCATGAGTTTGGATCGGAAAGAATGGAAGTCCATACTCTCTGCTTACACCCTTCGCGAATCAGCGTGATGGGCAAAAAAAGTATTGACACCTCAATGCGTATTTTGAATCGGTACGGAGATGTTCCTTATCGTACTGTGATTAATCAATCAATATTATTTTAACTGAGCAAAATAAGTATTAAAATATCGAATATAATGACATACCTAAATTCTTTTATTACATATTAACATAAAATCAATCAAAATTAAAACTCCATTTGAACTCCACTCAGGAGCAAAGTGAGGCAATAAGAGCTCTCCATTGCACTCGATCTTGCGCAATGATGACCTCTTCCCACATCATATTAACATAGGTTATAAGTTTTTGATGTAAAAATAAACTCAGTCCCAATGAATGCAGCGTGGTATGCAGGTTTTGCTAATGCCAGTAAATAGTCATTCGTGTTAAATAACTTAAAAACGAATTTGAGCTCTGTTGCATAAAACCTAGAATACCCATATTATTTATTTCGATACGAAGTTCGACGGGTCAGCTAGTAAATCAATAAAAATCCTTCCCAGAAGACAGTTCTTCGATGTTATCAAATGCCGACAGTTTAGTTTGCCTTTAGGCTACTAAAAAAATCCCAATCCCATAAGAGTTAGGCACTTAAAAACCTAATGCATTGTAAAGTAAGGGAACATTATGGCTAAATATTCTGTAAAAGGGAGATTTTCACAGAGGATGTGATTTCAATGAATTCCATTGTTTTCAGAAAGATGTGATACTGTGATCTTCAACCGAGAATGACGTTGATAGATCCCTTCGATTACGACGTCACGGAGGTCAGATCAGAAATTATAGAAATAGGAAAAGCTGCATTGGGTAAAGTAGGTATACTTCGAATTACAAAAAAAAAATATGATGTGAGACTGTTTGGGAAGGTGTGAAAAGGCGTTTCCGACCGACGAAAGTGATCGAACACATCGATTCTGTGCACAATGGAGATCAGGCGTTTCAATCACAATCAATTTCAATCTTAATAACAATGTCATTATCACACTTAGATTTTGGAGTTCGTATGCATAAAAATAGTTCTACGTAGGTCTATTTTAAATTCGGCATTGATTTATGAAAAAAAATTATTGACTGGCTGATTAAAAGTATTGACAGTCGACATTTAGATCGGGATTGAGTTTCACGAGTTACCCACCAGGAGTAGGATGCACGAGGATGAAATCGTCAAAAAAAAAACAATGAAAGCGTGTATGGATGGGAGTAGAGGACCGTTCTCTTTGTCTAGCTCTTCAGAGACAAGGCGTGATGGATTGAGTTAGTGTACCACTACGTACACCGATAGCACCTAGCAGGATACTCTATACCTAAAACTAGTATAAAATGACATCTGTACATTATGATGTAAACTCCTTAGGAAGTCGAGATGTAAATGCATACGTAGTATTATTCTCATGAACGGACCAGTCACTATTTCTATGTATATTATACTTTATAAGGAAGTGATAGGTAGGTACGACAGTGTACCTGTACTTAGGCACAACATTGTAACCCAGTTTCGGGGACAGCTGCGTGACAGGAGTACTGCGTGCGGCATGGTGCAGAACCCAAGGGTGGGTCAGGAATAATAGGGTTGCCAACAGTTTATGCGACTCGACTGAGAATAGCGAAAATTTATCAAATCGATTCCGTCCTCCAAAGAAAATAGAACAGAAGTAAATGAAATAGAAGAAGCTGTGTGAGGAATGGAAAGACTTTGGAAGGAGTAAAGGAAGTATGGCGGGATAGAAAATAATGGTTGTTAGTTTTTTTTTCTTTGCCTACCCTTTTTAAGCGATACGATGTGATATCTGATAAACACAATTCAATAAATGATCGAGGATGAAATTTTGTAAAGGATCCAATCTGTTTCTTTCCCATAAATTTCTGTGAAAAAAAGGACAAAAAAACACGGGACAAACATAAAAATAAGGACAGTTAAAAGGTATGGGCAGTTTCTCGTCGCCTTTGTGTTTGGCAGTTGGCAATAAACCCGGGATTAATCAACATCGTGGAAAACAGACCAAAAACAACTGGGGTAAATGTGTTTAAGAATTCCCCGCAGAAAAGTATTACATAGTTAATTATTCTATCACTCTTTCTAATGGTTAATGATTGGATACCAAACATTTATCAAGCGAGATTCTAGTTGTTCCATCATTTATTGAACTTATCTTTACATTAAGATAGGACATCCTTGAAACGCGTTGTCAACATTACCATGCATGCTAACACCAAAGATATTGAAGGCAGGCAGACATCTAAAAATAGTAAAATGCATGGATTGAAAAAGCTTTCAACAAACCCCAATTAACCGGGGGGAAATCGAATTCTTCCGGGATCAGGGGCAATCTGGGGGTATGGCAGCCCTATTCGGAACATCCGTCTACCTGATACGACGCTAGTAATATGCAAATGAGTGCGACATCACCGCGTGCAACCAGTGCTGTAAGTTTCAATGGGCCGGATATATCCTTTGTTTGCTCCTGTCTTCGGGCAAACTACAAGACTAAAGCATTTATGAATTTAACGCACTATAATGTTTTTTACGAGTGTTGCATATTAGCCGGGTTTATTTAGGTACGATCCGGAAATAAACTGTTAAATAAAGTAATTACGCTTATATTCATTCTTTTTTTAGATGAAATGTAAATAACTTTTAATGAAAATAACCTCAATATAGGAGTTCAACATTTGAAATCTCAGTGGATTGGCTTAGATTCGTTAAGTTCGATGAGTCATAAGTTTGTAATAAAAACAATATCTCTATGGTTGCGTAGCATTAAAAAAAATCCAATAGATGGAGGTGTAGTAGGAAATAAGTCACATATTATGAAACATGTTACGTTATTGCATATTATGTTGTTGAAAGAATGGACTCCATTAAGACCAAATTTTACTGAATTGTTATGACAAGCCTATTGCCATTTCTGATCGCTGGTAAGAGCTATTGTTGCCTCCCTACGCTACTAGGTGGGGTGTAAAAGGGAGAATTGATTGATTATGATAAGATTCTCATCAAAAGGTTTTTATATCATTTGTACTTATTGCGTCGATCATTTCGTATTAGCATAGCCGGGTATCCGCATGTCTTGATATTATGAATTAAAACAAGTAATTTTAATAATATTTGGAGGGTTTGTGTATTTACGTAGTGAAAGTTCATTATTATGAATTAAATAACACACAGTTGCACTTTCACAAAATTTATATTGAATCTCGAGCGCTTTCGTCCAACTCACGCAGACATTGTCAAGAGACTAAATTACAATAACAAAATCCTCTTCCAATAGCCCTCGCTCACACAAACTTGCCTTCTTCCACTCCATGGTTCATCGATTGTTACACATCCCACTAGACAATACTGACTTTATCAAAGAACTTAAAGTAATTAAAACCATTGCTAAAAATAACGGATATAATGATGCAACAGTTGATACCATACTCAAAACTAAACAATTAAAACTGATAACCACCCAATATATATACCCACATGTCCCACAACACAGTATCAAAGATGTACCATGGAGAAAAATATTATATACCGGGAAAGTCTCTGATACAACTAGTAACTTCACAAAAAAATATTATAAAAGTGCTTTTTACACGCAAAACAATCTTAATAAATTACTGTTTAACAATAAAGATAAAAAAGATAGCATGGATGAAGGTGGTGTATATATGCTATGGTGTAGTGACTGTCCAGCTACATACGTTGGTGAAACTGGCAGACCCATAACCACTAGACTAAAAGAACATCATAGAGCGTTTCGAGGTCTAACTGGTTACTCCGAGATGGCAGACCATTGCATTGAACATGACCATGCATTTGGTATGAACAATGTCAGGGTATTGCACTCGGAGGAACACAAGTACCGTAGATTAGGCCTGGAAACCCTCGAAATACATAAAAATCGCGACACTATTGTTAATATTCAAGTCCCTACACCATCTCCTCTATTATCTTAGAAATAATATGTTCATAGTTAAGTTTAATCAATTTATGTTTACCCTATAATTAACCAACTTCAAAATTCATAATATTTCGGTCACACATTTCCAATGTTTACTTTCTAATGATCCCACCCAACAATAATATGTACCAATGTATGTATATATATATAATAATAATAATGTTTGTCATCTGTAAATATCCTCTCCCACAACCGTGGTACCATGATTGTCTTCTCTTTGATTTTTTGTTATTGTAATTTAGTCTCTTGACAATGTCTGCGTGAGTTGGACGAAAGCGCTCGAGATTCAATATAAATTTTGTGAAAGTGCAACTGTGTGTTATTTAATTCATAACAAGTAATTTTCATGATAAATAATTCTGCAGTGTACCGAAATTTCGTATATTGTATTTAACTACAGCGTTCTTTATTCTTCTTACATTATAATATTGTATTTTTACAGTTTGTGAAATTCTTCTGGCCTAATTCCCATGCGGCGGATCGTTCTGCCAAAATTTACGCGAAAATGCTCTCTGTCTCCACAGCCTGACGTCACATCCTGCTTTTATTTTTCGCTCAATATTCCCAACGACCCCATCCTCTCGCGGAAAAGTCCTGCAGCAGCACCTACCCTATCACGAAACTCGGTGAATCAACGCTGCGCTAGCGAAGAACTATAAAAATGTAACGTACGTGTAAAGCTCAGTCACACAACTCTGTAAACTCGTCGGAATCTTTTTATTTTATTGACTCTTCTTCGTTTCCTACCGTTTAAAGTAAATAAAGATCTTAATAAGTAAAACTGAAAATGTGAAATATTCGAGTTTCATCTTTGTTATCAATTCGAGAGTTTTTGAGTAACGAGCACTAAAACCCTGAAAGCGACGAGAGAAACGAAATGCATTAATTACTACCACAAAAAAAAACATGAACAGATGAATGACTTTGTCCCTGTTAATGGATTCAGAAGAGATAGGGCGTACAGTGATTTCTGAAGGCGCAAACTGCTTTTTCCGCAGCAGAGAGATGGCAAAGGCATAAGTAAGCAAGTTTGAACAAGTATAAAAAAGGAAAGATTATCAGGGTTAGATTTTGTGCTCAAATCCAGCTCATTTGTTATAGAAGTAAGGATACCTGCATTGAAAATAAATAGTATGCCGATTGTAGAAGCGAAAAAAGCGTTTCAGCAAGAAACAAAGAAAGAACCGTCCTTGTAAGGGAAACGGTGTACAATTCTTAGAAGCTAGTAATTTGATAGGCAAGAATCCAGTCTGAAAGATTAATTCAGATAACTAGTACCTATACAAAATGATCTGAAAAACTCCAAAAAGAATAAATATCATGGAGTTATTACTATGCAAACATCTCCCTGACATTTAATTTGACTATCGACCCTGAATTTCTTCAGCCTCGCGTCATGACTCGCGAACACCAGAAATATCCGGTCGGCGGATCGATCTAATGATGCGAATAAACAGACGCTTAGCACGGAATTTTCGCAATTTCTGATGGGAAATGTCAATATAGCCAATAATGGCCACAATGATGCAGAGAACGAGGAGCCAACACTAATCATGCAGACATCGAATGCTTTCAGTGTCGTGAGAATCGTTGTCAGGAAACGAAGATGATTAAAATTAAAGGGACGATAATGATACAAAATCACACGTTTGGTCAGCAGGAATTTGATACACGTGCTGTTTGCGAATTATCGAAAATTTACATATCGAGGAAGACCAGGTTAAAAGTATGTAATTGAAATAGGAGAGGCTGTATAAAAAATGGTATTTTTTTGTAAGGAGCGAAGGAAGCATGCAAATCAAAATTCAAAGGAATGCGGGTTAGTCTTCTCTGCGTACCCTTTTACGGGAACGGATCATGAGTAAAAATATTGATATCACGACAATATTCTTAAAAAGCCTATCGTATATACAGACGTCGATGCATGTGAGTTCGTTTTTTTGGTAATTATTTACTTCGCGGGCTTCTTCGATTTTTGACAAAACCCTTCTAAATGAATATGTTTCAACCTAACAGTGTAGTGTTATCATTCGGGGAGGTGTCCAAATAGGTATGGGGTGTTCCACCCCCCCAATCCTCCCATAAAAACTATGTTCCAACCTTAACCTAACCTATTCAAATCGTAGTGTTATCATTCGAGGGTGTTATCAAATCCCCTAATCTATCCAAATTGACTAACGAAATAACAATGACCAACAATATCTTCATTTTTCAGACAAAAACACCAATTTTAGAATCAATAAATAAAATGTCACTCCATGAAAGAAAAGTTTGTATGAGAAAATAGGCAACTTTTAAA
Source organism: Mystacides longicornis (assembly GCA_963576905.1). Taxonomy (NCBI): domain Eukaryota; kingdom Metazoa; phylum Arthropoda; class Insecta; order Trichoptera; family Leptoceridae; genus Mystacides; species Mystacides longicornis. Next base: position 18,892,896 of record OY756437.1, read on the forward strand.
ATTGATTTTTACTTAAAATTGGTTGATAAAATACTTCAAATGTTACCAAATCAATCCATAACATGCTTATTTACCAATCTGCATATAAATTTGATATGTGTTTTATATAAAAAATCGTGAAAAATTTAAGAAGTCCGCGAAGTAAATAATTACCCGTCTTTTATAGTCATGCGACAGATATCCAAATGGAATGAATGACGACTAACAAAACAGATACAGAGTGTACGTACATTTTATAATCCGACGAAAATCTTCATCCGAATCGGTTGACATATGACGGGTTGTTTTTAGGTTCGATTCCCGTTTCCACTACTATAAATAGAGACGTCGAGGTTGTTCCCTTGATAGAGAGCAGGGGTCCAGAGGGGATTGCAACACCATCAATAAACACACACGGACACAATCACAACGTGTAAATTTAACATCAGACAGCTTAATCCAAACAAAGAAAGGGCCGGGGATTTGAACTGAACTAACAAACAGTCCGTCGCCTAGGAACAAGGAAAAGAAGACGGTGTTTTTAATAGGTGGTAGCTACGGTAAGTACCTCTTAGGTCTGAAAGATTTTCACAAACGTCAAAACAAGTGTTAGGTACACTGACTGCTATTCTCAAAGTCACGTTCCAACTCAACGCAAGAATCTCTTGCTTAGAACTTAATCGGTTGCCAGTAGTTACGTAACTAATGTATTGGATAAAACTTGTTCAGGACCCCCATTCTGTAGCAAGTGTAGGGTAGTCACTTGAAAAAACGTGACTATTAGGCAATACATTTTGTATGAAAAACGTCTATATGCGATTCTCGCATTCGATACGTATAGACGGTTTTCATACAAAATGTATCGCCTAATACACTTACTACAGGGGTACAGAATACAGAAATGTCAAAAGTCTCAATAAAAATTGGATACGACGCAACTCAATCGTTTGTTTTTCATTTCAAAATAACCGTCATTATTTATTTTGTAGGTTTTAGAAGTGCCGACCTTCTATTCTCTTGAAATGATTAATAGATAATTATTATCTTTTGTTGAAAATAATTTGATCCTTATTTGACTTAATTCTTTCTCTTAATCATTATTATTATTTGATCTGTACTGTTTTTATGATTTTCTCTGGATTTTAATCTCAAGCACAAATCATTCCTCGTGGGATGCGATTGCCGGTAAATTCGAAAAACAAACGTCGACCATTTCCACTTTCAACACAACACAAGCTTCGCTTCATGTGAAAGAAGTCGAAAGTGTATTTGGGTTCACTTTGGGTGCGCCCACAAACATTTTTAAAAATATGCAAAAAAAAAACTGGAAAATTATGCAATTTGCCGAGATTTTGAACGTCAATTTGACAAACAAAATTTCTACCCTATTAAAATACAATTCTATTCCTTAAACCGCAAATCCAAAGATGTAAACACACAAATAAATTGGAAAATCTTTCACAAATAAATTTAGTCAAAATTGTTGAGTAAAAAGTTGAGAATTTATTAATTTTGAGAAATTGAATCAACAAAATATAAGTAAATATAATAAGCGATATTTGATGACGACGACGAAGACCCTCTCTTACTGGTTTCGTTCCTACGAAACGATACTGAGGTTTTTGTACATTGTGTTGGGGGAGGTTATTGGTATTGAGACTTTGACCCTAAGAGGGTGAAGATTGATTGATATACAGTTCTTTGTACACATAATAGTTAGAAAAAAAAATCATGTTTTAACTGTATATAGCAATATATACAAAGATGGAAAGAAAACAAGATGTGCACTTGCAGACTGGAAAGACTGCTTCTGCCCAAAATATTATTCATTGTTTCAACTCGCACAATAGGTGTACGCGCGTATATTATTATGAATAATCAGCTGATTGTGAATTTATCTATGTAAGTAGGTACCGTACATAATATACATACACATACCGACTGTGACGTATTATTATATAGCTACAGTATCATGTGTGTGTGTGTGGCATACTGCAGCTAAAACTTTGTAGGTTGTTTTGAAACGATAAAGCAAAGGGTTAGAGATATAACGTGTAGTAAGGTCACCAAGTGAGTTAATTTGGCGGTGTCACTGAAAATCGAAGAACACGTACCTACACACGAATTAGAACAAAACTTTTGAATGCAATCATGGATACTTGCACCATCGGAATGATTTTAAACAAAGAGAGACACATCTTTAAATTGTTTTTTCAAACGTTTTGCAGAGAAAGTTTTCAGCATCGGCCACCTAATTCACGAAAAAATTTAGTTCGATATAAACTTAATTATTTACTTGAACTTTCAATCGTTATTAAAATTTAGTTTCACATTTTTCTACAACTAATAAAACTATTTGATTAAAGTTCATTCTACAATAAAAAGTGAATTATTAAGTACTAGCTTATACCCGTCTTGCTTTACGTTTTTGATTCCCATTGTCAGGCTTGATCGGTAGGTAATTAAACAGGTTCTAGTCTAGCTTCCCATTGCTTAACAGACCTCTATAACTGACATAAGCACTGAAAAAGAAGAATAACACTTTTACAATTTTTGTTTTACCGATCTCATAATATTATACGAACCTACCGACATAATTTGCAAGTTTTCATAGAGAGAGAGCTCTGTGGTTTGAATCTTAGCTACATTCCCTACACCCTCTAATGTGTGATAATTAATTAGGCATTCCACCCAAAGAGGGTGATTTGTGCTATCTGTCAAACTTCAAAATGGAGGAATCATTTTGAAATTTTTTTCATTAAATCTTTATTTATTGAGAATAATAAGATTTGAATAACATATATATGTATAACAAATCAATCTACAATTATTTAATTACATTTTCATACCGTAATACCAAGATTCCATTCAACGTTTACATGAGTAATTTTGTTTCCAAAAGATGGCTTACTGTCTTTTTGAGAAATTTGTATGAAGATCCTAAAAAAAAGAGTTTTTTTAAATAGCTATAAATATATTACAGTTAATGCAGCAAATTGTATTTAAGAACCTTCTCAAGCAAATTGCACCGCTCTGTGCAGATTCATATCTGACATAGCATTTGTATTTTGAGCGTGATGTTCACATATACGATAGAAAGCAGACAAACATTTCTGAATTATTATGTAGAAGATAATCGATTAATAAAAAGTGTCACAGACGGCTGTTTTGAGAGAATGGGCCCTTGATTTTCAAATATTTGACCTGTTCTAAACATAAAATTTTTCGTGAATTCCTGCAGAATCAACATGACATACCTAAATCACTCACAATTATTGAGTCACATGAATTGCAGAAAATTAAAAAACATTAACATGACGTACTTGTAATTGTACCAACTCTATGGTCTATCTATACCCCCAGATGCAGATATAAATTACATAGCATTAAATAATATGTCTAAATATACATTTACGACAAAATAAGCAACATCGTAAAAAAAATATGCAAAAATATACGTTTCACTATATGCTTTTTTCCGAACACTCCATACCATAATCTTCTGATTTCTGCAGTGATGTTCATTATTATTTTTTTAATTTCTTCGTTTATGGGAGATACTTTTATCATTGACATTGCATTAAAATCAAAATAACTACCCCTAGTAGATATGAATTTCATTGAAGCGTTGCTCATAATCAATATTATTCTTCAATTGATTAATAGATTTAGAGTGAGAATAAGGTAAATGGAAAAAAAAAACAGTAACTTTTCGTCTAATAGTGAATAGTCTACACTCTACACAATAATGACATAAACAAAAATCTTGCAAAATTCTAACACGATCTTTGAAAGATTTTTATTAAAAAAGTACCTATAAAAATGTGTATAAAATGTATCGAGAACTTGTAGATTAGTGAAACATCAAAAGAAACTAAATTATAAATTCATAGAAAAGTTTGTTGGTGTCAGAATGAATGTAATATTTTTCCCTCAGAGACTTACTTAAAGATTCATAAAATAAATTGTTTACTTACTACTAAGAGTTATATAATATAAATAAATTGAGGATAATGGGTAATTATTGCTTTTATTAATCTTTATGGTAGTATTATAATAAATTTTCATAAAATGATGAGGATAAAGTATAATTTCACGATAAATACAATTATTGATGTTTTAACACAACATGCAAGCATAGTATATCCTATATATATGATTACTCACTTCATTATACTTTTAATTACTAGAATCTTTCCATCTTTCCATATTTTGTTTTATAATATTAATATGTTGAGTTCAAGAAGAATATTGTCTTTTTGAAAAAGAAAAATCATCCGCACCAAGGACTTATGCTACATTGGAAATTTAATGACAACTTTGTGAGTTTACCTATACCGATTAAATTTCAAACAATATTGTCCATTGAAAACGGCTACACCTAGTTCTGTTCAGTGTTTTTTTTTTGAAAATTTAAATTGAAAGAATCTAGTAGCGGCCCGTAACAGTATCGATAGACTGAAAATTTACGACAGTTAAGCTGAGGTGAAAAAAGTTATTCAGGGCCTTGAACAGAAATACATAAGTACTTTTTCTGATGCCTTGCCACAGCTGGCCTTGGTAACTTTATTTTTTTTTCAATGAGGAATAATGCGTATTTAAAATAGCGTTTGTTGATGAGATAGCAACAGTAACACTACCTTATGCTTTATCATTATTGACTTAAAATCTATCTGCTAAGCCGATGTCTGTATTTCTTTCTCGGTAATCTATCAGCAGATAAAACTGAAGAAAATTTTTGTACGACACGAAGCAACGAGATCCTGCAAAGAGACAATAATTGAAGTACAAAAAAGTATGAGAAATACAAGAAACAATGAACGAGATTTAATAATAGAATGAAAACTAAGCTATTTTACAATACAAATTTGGATTGTTATAGTGGTGATAAAAGATTCAGTTCAAATTTGGTTGTAATGAGAGTATTGACAATAGTGATGTTCTTCAGAGAGCAACATACAGACTTCAGTATTGCGAAGTTCAAGGTTAGAAAAGCCTTATATTCTAATTTAGGTGATAAACAATGGAGAGATAGCTATTTTATTACAATCAATGTAAAAGAGAAACATGCAAGGGATCTGAAAGGGAGCAGAAAACCGGAATATGTTCAATTGAACTTGGTAAGTGATAAGATTTGCTTGAAGACAAAGTGCATGGTCTCTACTGTTGTCATAGCTAACGCCAGACACAAGAAGAATAATTTACATCAAAGAACATCTATAAAACTTGGTCCAATTCAACGCATGTCTTTAAGTGGGTGGATTTCAAATATAGAATCAATCTTTTGAGTAACAGAAATAATATTATGTCAAATCCCCTCTTTTATTAAGATAGAACATTCTCCCGAAAAGGTTTGACAATAATCAACTGATTGGTTAAACATCCTTAAATATTATGACACAGCACACTAAATGTTATATGTTTTTGAAATCTACATGAAAAATTCAATCAAGTTTCTATCCTACTTAAATTTACTTTTACTCATTTGATTTTAGCATATGAACTAGTGTATTGCTGCACAATATTATAAGATAAGATATCGATTAAATTCTTCACTTTCAATCAATTTTATTTAGAAGCTATCAACTATTAAATAAGTTATAAACATATTGAGCCATACTAATAGAACACTTGCCAACCATCTTCCTCTTTCACGACACAAGCCTTCAGTAGCTTACTGTGAAAGAGTCAAAGGGTGAACTTGTGTTCACTTTGAGCGAGCTCTAACTATTCATCGAATAAGCAAATCTCCCACGACAGCGTCCCAAATGGAATGTCAAACCATCATAGTACTTCAACTTCTTATACCTAGGTTTGACATCCCATTTGGGACACTGTTCCGTTTGACATTCCGCGCTTATTCAACGAAAAGCGTTCTATTAGTACAGTTGATAATGTACAAATTTTCTGATTCAACTAAACTATATCCCACAGATTAAAATCATATAATGGAGGGCCTCAGGGTCTCAAAAAAAATTTTAATACGCACTAAGCATTTTGAAATATAAATCAAAAAACATATTACAGCTTTCGTTGCCTACGATATATTTTAAATACATTTTGAAAAAATAAAAGAAAATCAATTATTGTCTATGATGGCCCGCCAAAAGTAAAATTTAGGAAGATGAACTTGAAAATTTTGTTATGGAATGTCATTTTTTTTTTTTTACAAATTGTTGATTTGAGTATATAAGAGACCTAAAGATAGTAAAAACAATAAAAGTAGTCATTTACAAAACAATCCAACTGTTAAAAATATGAACTGATGGAATCTCTTTGTTTTTGGGAAGCCATTTCCTTAAACCACTACAATCTTAAATTACCAGGTGTAAAAACGAATAATTCAACTAAGAATGGTATCAAAAATACGTAATGACGATGCAAATTGAACTAAAAATATACATAAAGTAGGTGCGACATAAAAGATAATAAGTACGTAAAAGTAACCAAAAGGTGAAAGAAGAAAGGGAAGATTTAATATATAAATGGAGGACTGTTAACAAGTTGACAGAAATTAATGAAATACCGAGCAAACTTTTATATTCTGACTTATAACAAGATGATAGAAATAATAATTTCTAATTTGACATAATAATGTTCGTTTGATTGACAGAAAGATAATGGGTTAGGAATACGAACGCGCATATCTATACATCAGGACATAGTAAGGTAGCTACAAAGAAATACATTGCAAAATAGTTAGCTTCTGGATTTTCTATAAGGAAAATCACGTATTTGACGAAAATTAATTCGGCACTTGAGCAAAATTTACATTTGAAACTTGTCCAAAATGTCAGTAGAGAAACTGGTGCAATCGATAATCGTTTAGGAACAAAAACTATAACATGCGTGTATATACATTGATTCGGTAAAAAGTATGAATGTTGAGGATTTGCAAGACGGAAATACGATGCAAATTGGGGTATATATCGATAAAAGAAAATGATCTCGTGCTGTGGTAATCAGCGGCCATGTTAATAGGAACTCACGATACGTCACAGCCATAGAAATCACGATGGCCGACAGTAGGTGAAGATACTTACTGCTGATTTTCAGGCCTCCTAGAGGTGGATTCGGCGGTTGTTTGCTGCCCTCAGCAAACGACGTAGTCCTAGGACGGCCACTCATTCTTAAATATACGAAATGAAAACCCAAACGTTCACTAAACTCATAGATCTTTCACATTTCTTGATACCACCCTTGCACTTGCACTAAACTATCGCACTATATCAGGGTAAAAAAATGGTAATTGCACAAAATAACCTCGGCATAAAATACTTATAAAGCTATGTGAGTAATGAACACTATATAAATGTTGGTTCAAACACTTTTAAACACCCATTTCCACTCTTCGTTCAACGTTTTACATCATATTTCACTCGACGGCAAAAAACCTACAGAGAATTTTTTAGATGCTTCAGACATTGCCCCATTCGGCAATGTTCGATCTCCTTCTTGCGAGTATAGCCGAAGTTGACGTCACTTGGTTAAATTCAACCAATCACGAGACATGCGTCTCGCTGCAGAAATCTTTAAAAGCGGTCGGCTTCGTTCGGGTCCCGTCGGTTCAGCTCGGGTCTATCTAATAGTACTAACATAATATTATATTCTCTTTGGTACTAACTTGACTTTGACAGTTTGATGTCATTGTTGATTGTGATGATTAACATTTACAGCTAGAATAATTACTATAAATTCACAAAACACAGAATGATTGTGATCACAGACTACCTATTGTGATACCGGGAACAGATATAAATATGCTGTGACTGGGGTATAAGTGGTGGCGGCGATGGTGATACTTATATGCTGTTTAATTTGCATCCACCACACACTGCTTCCGTCAATCACCTGTTCAGTGCTCAGCAAGAACGATACCTTAATATTAATCATTATTTTTGCGGTCATAATTTGGCGACGTTTCTTGCTTTTCGGGTAAATCGTGTGCTCGTTCATTATGTCGCATTTTCTTAGATTCTTCGTGCAGTAATGCTCACTCCAAATATAATTTAAAAGCATGCATTTTACCTGTAAAACAAGAATTATTCTAAAGTAGTAGTTGATGTTTGTAATCTTATAAATATATATATATATATATATATATATATATATATATACCCACACACCACAAACACATCTCCAATCAAATACCACAACCTCCAACTCTGACTCAAATCCATCTATACCTACCCAACTTCACAGGAAACGCATTTCAACAGCAATAATACTACAACCACATCTATATCGGCCGCATATAACCAACACCTTGGGTGTTGATATTCTAGATAACTTATTATTATTGTCTTCTGTGAGGGAAAAGGGCATTATATATTATGTGTTTACAGAGCACATAGACGAAGTACTGATACAAATAAACTTCCTATAAAATTGAGCATTGCTTTGGCAGGATATAATAATGAACTTCTTTTAAACCTCTTTATTCATTCACAGCTCTGTTAATTTACACTATTTGTTCAGGAACTCCTAACACTTGGTTTGAATCCCGGTGCTGGCAACTTCCACTAAACAAGCTTTGCTTAGTGTGAAATATGTTAATTCACTTTGAGTGAGCCCAGATTCATTAAAAAAAGTTTGCCAGTTTTTTTTTTTTAATAAATCTGTGCGCACTCGAAGTGAACACAAATACACTTTTGACATCTTTCACAGTAAGCAAATGCTTGTGTCGTGAAAGCGGAAAATGGTTGACACGGTCGGGATTCGAACCCACGACCTCCGCACGAAGCAGTGCGACAGCCGGCGTCGTAACCGCTGGTCTATCAACCACCTCATAATTATTCTACTAACTTTGTTCCTATCTATAAAACATTTTGGAACAACTGTCCACCTTCAGCAACATTAATTTAACTGAAATTAGTAGAATTTACATTTTTGTGTATTTGAAAATAAAATAATTTGATATTAATCTCGTAACAAAATAACATAGAATCACATAAAAGTTTGGAATTTGGGTTGGAATTTTGTATGGTGATGAATTGTTTAAAATTAAAAACTCTTTATAATTATTTTAACTTAACAAATTTAATACACGACAGGTTGACAAAATAAAGTAGATTTAAAATATTACACATTATTTAGATATGTCAAAAAGTATTAGGGTTTGTTCAAGAGCTCAGATTCTATAAAAAAAACTTGTTACTTCATAGTATGTATATAAAGATTAGTAAACCATGAATCTGTTTCACTTGGTCAAGACTGTTTCACCTGGTCAAAAGTAGTAGTATGTACTTGAATATTGGTGCACAATGCCATTTTTTCTTCCAAGAATCCTTTAGGTATGATCAACATACAAATCTGGTACAAAATGTTTTGCCAAAATAAAATTAACGAAGAAGAAATGAGCTGTTACATAATTGTTATGAGTAAAATGCCCTATGACAAAATTGAATGTTAATACGGATAATGACAGGAAGTCAAGTAACTCTGGCATTCAAGTTATAAAAGAGAAATGCAATCATGGTTTCACTGATTTTAAACTCAGGCCCACGAGCACAGATGATTAGAGCATCAATCAGAACAGGCGAGTCACACGGGCTTGCGACCATGTATGCGGGTTTAAGGGGCACCTGTATGACTGAAGTCACACTCACCACTCACCCACCAATCTTCGACTGATCCTCCACTCCTCTGCGCAACCAAATCCAATAAGATGCGGACAATGCAGTTTTTGATATCCTATCCAGAAATTCTTTTATTTTAGTTCTAGGAAGACCTAAATCTTTAAAATAGCCATATAAAGATTTTGCGGGTAGTCCTCTCGCTCCCACCTCTACAGCATATATATATATATATATACTAAAGCCATTTTGAACTGTTTTATCTACTAGTTCTTTGTATTGGTGGTCATTTAGGATATTCGTGTCCCATGGGAGAGTTAGCTCCACATAAATAACTCTTTTTAATGAAAGTGAGTATATAATTAAATCAGGTCTAAGAGATGAGATGCAGATTTCTTTTGTAAGAGCATATCTTTCATTTCTTGTATCCATTAGGATAATCCAATCGTTTGATTTTTTTATTATTGATATTGGTTTTTTTGTAGGTCTGGCTTTTTGTCCTGGTTTTATAAATGTTATAGTTGATTTTATCGTGGTTATTCCTTTGATACTTCTTGCCACCGCAAGGCTGGAAGCTTCTCTCACAATTTCTAGTATTTTATCATGTCTGTATGAGTATTTTCCCTCTTGTAAAGCTACTTTACAGCCTGCTAAGATATGCCTAGCCGTGCATGCTGATGTTCCACAATGGTGGCAATTGTCATCTCTGGATATATTCTATCGTTTTAAATTGCTTGGGTCTGGGAGTGTATTCTGAAGAGTTTAAATAGAATTTTAACATTTCCGATGACCACCCATGTATTTTTTGCTTCCATCCTAGAGCTGGAGGAATACAAAAATCACCCAAAGATAGCCAATCGTTTTGAATTTGTAAATTTAGTGCCTGAAGTTCAAATTTGTTGTTTGCTTCTTGTGTAACAAAGTCTTTCATTGATTCTTTTTCTGTTTTATTTTTCTCAATTCCTAGACCTGTGTGGTTTTTTGCTGCAACCCGCAATGAATTTATTATGAAAATCAACTCTATTTTTCAGATTGTTTACATTTTTTTCTTCTTGGGTAATTTCTACTATGGTTTGGTATGAGTTTTTCAGGATGGTATGTCTAGTAATTCTTAGTTTTTCATATACTGTTGAGGGTTTTTTAATATTCATGCCATAATTATTTTTTGTTCTAAATAGGGTGCTAGTGTCACAAGGCCTAGCCAGAGATAGCCATTTTTTAGTTTACTTGTAACTCTGGCATCCATTTATTTTATTTATTTATTTATTTACTTCATCCCCCTTAGGTCTCTTGCGAGACACTTGGGTTCATTAATTTCTTTACAATAAACATGAAATCAGGTAACAAAAAAAAAAAATAACAGGCAACAGTTACAAAGAATCCAAGAAAATCACAATGAAAGATATTTTTCAATATCATTGTCAATGAAATTCCTTTCTGGAATTCATAGATCATAAATGGCCATGTCAGCTGCGTTATAATATAATTATCATATATCCATGCTTTTCTTGTTCCCGATATTACTAAGGCGTCCACTTTGTTCAGCATTTTTTCTAGTTGGTTGACTAACCAATCTATTGGATGTGATCTTTTAAATTCCCCAATGCCTCAAAAACTTGTTTGAAAAAACCTGGCTCCGCATCGATTCCTGAAACCCAATTTGCAATGCTCTTCTCGTGGGGGAGCCTGAGATATTTTCTGAAAAGGAAATAGAAATAAATATGATTACATACGTTTTATATGAAGATATTTCCTGGTGTAGACTTTTGTATTACATATTATGTATAATTTAATTAGTTCACACTTACCTAACAAACCAATAAGTTTTTGGAGAGTGATAATGCAAAGTTATTGCAAATTTTTTCACTTCTTCACTGAACCTTGCACCATTTGACTTCCTAGTGCCATTGATGTACTGATTTTTAAACAACTCCAATGAAAAGCCATCAAATTGTTGAATAAGATGATTAAATGTACTAGTCTCTAATAATCCCTTGCTTTTTAAAGTTTTCAGCAAGTCCGAAAGAGTTTTAATTTTTTTGTTGCGCCTACGCACTTTTTGATGCAAAGTTTTGACTTTACGCTTCAACACCTTGTATGAAGATCCACTTAAATTTGTTTGTACACAGGCATCTTTTGTTTTATTTTCAGTTTCAGGTGGACAAATAATTACAGGTTCGGCACCTTCACAAGGGTTAGTACTTTGATGTAACTGAAAACATTTTAAGATAATAATTAATGATAATAACAAAATTCAATAAAAGATTTTAATACATCTAAATCATTTTTCATATAAATTACCTGTATACGGTGACGATTCCTTGAGATTTTGGTTGATAATATGAGGGAAATGCAGGAAACACAGAAGGAATAGCATCTGGTTTTAAATTTTTACGCTGACCAAGAAATAAATAATCACTTTCAGTGAAATGTTCACTGCAAAGACTGGAATTTGAGTTGGCTTGAAAACCTTTCCTTCTTACTGCGATCAACCACTTTTTCATGAGATCTTCATTATATACAGGAAACCTGTAACAGTATTGCAAATTTTAAGATAATAACAATGTTATTGTATTCTGCAATGTATTGTTTGTTAGCATTAAAAAATGGTAGTAAAAAGTTCGTGATGCGATTCAAAATGTTTTATTTTACCTGTGGAATTTTCCAAATCCTCCAGACACAAAACGATTTGTACATCCATATGCCGAACAATATGTAGGCATTGTAACAAAATGCCTATCGAACCACACAACTTAAAATATTTGGCGCTATACCAGAGTCCAAAAAGCACTTAAAACTATGTAAAAACACTAATAAATTAAGGTCCTTACAACTACTTATCAGTCTTAAAACTATTCGTATGACACTAAATATTAATGTTCAAACAAATAAGACATACGCAAGATCTATTTTAAGTAAAAAATAAAGTTAAATAAACAAAAAAGTCTCGCATTTATCACCAGAAATGATATAAGCATTAACAAGGAATGAAAAAATGTCCAATTGCACTTATTTAAAAGTAAAAATTATGTATTTATTAAAAAAAAAACACTTGAAACGACAGAAGAAATATACGCCATACAACGCGCTCTTGCCTTCCTAACTGTCAAACACCTGTCAAACGTCGAAATATTTCGGCTTCACTTTTGTACGCGAGTCGGGCTTCTAGACCCGAGCTGAACCGACGGGACCCGAACGAAGCCGACCGCTTTTAAAGATTTCTGCAGCGAGACGCATGTATCACGAGAGAGTAGACGTTTTTGCCATCTGGTGGATAACAGTGACATTAAGCTGCATAGATAAAGCCGGTAAAGAGAAAATAGTAGATAAAAATTGCGCAGCTAATATCACTGGCAACACTTCGACTAGCGAAGATAGAATAAATTTGAATAAAGACAACTTTTATAAAACTTAATACAATCTTTCATCCAAATGGATGCAATGCCAAGAATTAAATAAAAAAAATACAATCTTATAATATTTTGTAAGCTTATAAAACGTTGATTTTAAAAACTAAGTTAAAGTTATCATTTTCATGCTATAAACTGTAAAGAATAAAACAAGCATTATCATTAAATATCTATTTATTAAATTAAGGATAAGTATTGAAATATTTTAGAATAGTCAAAATATAAATTTAAAATATTTAATTCATCTCTTTTTGTTGATCAAAATTGAGGACAGAAGTTATTACAATAATTTTGATTAATATAATCCCAGCTCATATGTGCAATGTCTCAGTAGAAAGTAAAACTCATTTACTTTGTAATTTTTTTTACTGCCTTCTTGTATTTTTTTTTTAAATGAATCTGGGTTCACCCAAAGTGAACACAAATAAACTTTCGACATCTTTCACATAAAGCAAAGCTTATGTTGTGAAAGTGGAATTGGTCGGCACCAGGATTCGAGCCCAGAACCTCCAATAAGCGGTACGTACGAAAGCTGTCGACTGATACCACTGGTCTACCAACCACTTCATGATATTAAAGGCACCATGATCAAACTTTTGCGAACCTATCAATTTAATACCTTATATTTCGCTGTTAATGTCACAGAATTCTAGGAAGAATTATTTTGGTGTGCGGTAGGTGAAAAAAGATTGCAGAGCACTGCCTTAAGACTGTTCTAAAGGTATAAGTTGTTAGCCTCTTAAAATCAATTTGTACTTCCGTCTATTAACTCAAATTTGTATTAGACTTAAAGCAATGTTTTCAATGATTGTATAATTGGCAGTAAAGCTTAGTTGGCTGTTGGGAACTCATGATTACCTATATATTATATATTAACTCATGTATTATTTATGATTTATGAATACCTACTTACAAAATTTTGGGAAGTGAATTATTAAAATTCTTGGTATCCAGGCACAGCTTTAACCATCTACAAAGAGTCCAGAGTGTATTGGTAATCTTATGGGCTGTTGCCATTTTGGGACATAGCAAGTGTTTATGCTTTCCAAAGTAGCAAAATATATTGGAAGTGCGAGTTGTAGGTTAAAATCTTATTATAATTCTTCAAACACAATATTTGTAACTTTGTAATACTTTGTCATTATACCTATTTATTTATAAATAAAACCAACTTTGCAGAGCTTCGGTTTCGGAGTTACGTCCTCCAACACAATACAAGCACCTACACACCAAAATTCCTGATTACTCAAATTATTTGTGATATCTTAACCTTTAAATTCAATGTATTGTACCACTTTTTATTAATTTATTATTTTATTTTGGAACCATGAAAATCCAAATATGGTCCGTTAACATTTTAACGTTAATATTTTTTTCTTCTGTTACACGTGTTAGTTCCTAAATCTTTGTTAGTATCACTATTATTATATTATGTTACCCAACCCTTAAAACATCAATTGTCTATTGACAGTGTGAACTTCTTGACCTTGTTAATTTTTTTTTGTTTTATCCATTTGTTAGATTCCTTTTTAAAAATAAAAATATAATATTTGTTATTCCAAAAAACTCTCCGCTGAAGATGTTCACATAGTCGACCGAAAACAATATTTAGGAAAAAAATACCATCTATTGTAATACTGCAAAGTTGGTTTTATTTATAATAAATAGTTATTATTATAGTTGGTTATCAGACAGGCAGCTAAGCTGATACATCTGATCTCAATACTACTGTCACAAACACAACTGTCAGGCAAAACCACAACACTAATACAAATTTTCGAAAGCACCCACATTCGAAGAATCAACCAGCACAGGTGGCAAACTATTCCAATGATCGACCACTCTATTAAGCAAACAATGCTTCAATAAATTCTATTTGAATCTGTAGCCATCATTCTTCAAATTGCAGATCAAAAGTTAGTGTTAAGTACGAGTCTAAAATTGCTCCGTTCATCTCAATGTATTTCGTTTCTTCTTTCACGAAAGCGCAAGTGCGAAGTAACATGTATTAAACACTAGTTGTGGATGGAACTGCGAGTTAAGTGGAAGTGTCGACCTAACGCAACTTCTACTTTTTTAGCCTCTTCCCCTGCTCCTTTCTCAAACCCACAGAAGACCACACTTTACGGTATGTGCACATAGTTTGTCACTACTGTCTCTCGGTGGCGAAAAAAGAAAATAAACAACATATTAATCTTTTTTTTACTCTGTTTTTAAATACACATAACTTTTTATTATATGACTCTTTTGATATATTTATTTCTGTAATCTACTTTATTTGTTTCGAATTGTGTTTTAATTTTGTCTTCGGAGCTGTCTTGGATGTCTTGACTTTACACTAATTTAATTTAATGCGTGCTCAGGTTTTTAATTATTTATGTAATTTTTATAACTGATATTGACCTGACCTTCGTTTGATTGTATATTTTTTTCGCTTTTTGATTTTCTCTTTTTTGTGTTGGTTTTCTCTTCTGATTGGCTTTGATAAATGTCGGCTCAATTAGCGTTAATTTAAATTTATCTATTTTTTCTATGGTTTTTTTTTTTTATTCTTTTATAGTTATTATCAATATTGTTATTATTGTTTTATCCATTTTTTCACGATTGCCATGCTTTGTGATTGTTGTAATTTTGTGTGCTGTTACTTTTCAATTGTGATATATCTACTGCCTTTCATTTATATTATTTTTTTTATCAGCATTTTCTTGCTTATATATTGTCATGTATAAACATAGTATTGATTCTTAATTTTCTATGTCTATTTATTTGAACTTATCGTTTTTGTAATTTTTAAATTGTTTTTATTGATTATTTATAACCTATTAAAGGCACAGTGGTGCCGTATACACATGAATAAATAAATAAACACATTGAACTGAACGGAGCAATTTTGGACACATTTAACAGAAGTAAGTGAACACTCACTTTTGACCTGTAATTTTATGTAGCCTACTTAACTTATTTGAGACATTGACAAAGTGAGATTCAAATATGAAGTCTTTTAAGCCCAGTGTAAAATTTCTCCAATATTTCATTTTAGGTTATTTTTGTTCTTATCAAACAGTTGTTCTATGAACTGAAAACCTAGGGTGCTCTTAGTGCAGGTTGCCTTGCCCATCTGTTAAGTATAAAGCCGTGTATGTATTCAAGAGCAATGTTGTAATTGTGGTACGCTACTGCCCTCTGGTGAGAACTCATCTTTTAAGGTCCTTTGTGTGTCCAATTTCTGTTCGAATACCAGAAAGACGAACTCTGTCTTATAGATTGAGCAGTAAAGTTCATATGCAGAACTTTATGTCCTATCTCTACGACATCCTTATAAAGGACCGTCACGAGTTAAGATTTCTTTTTAAAGGGAATAAAGATGTAAATCCATAATAAAACAATTTTTTTTTTATCAAATAAAACACGTATATTAAATATTAATAATAATATTTAAAACTAAGGCAAGTTCCTACAAAAAAAATAAGTAAAAACAAATAAATAACTTCTGAATTAAAAAGTTGACTGACAAAACTATATGCTACAGAATAATAATATAATATAGTCAAGATTAATTTACAATCACTAGGGATCCATAATAATAATTGTTCTAAGTTTAGAAACAAAATTAAAAAGTTATATTTTGTGTTATAATAACGATAAAAAAGCAGATAGATAATATGAATATAAAGATGTTGTTCCCTTTTTTCTATCCAACTTCAAAAGATTACAGATGATCTGACATTTAGTTTTTAATTTATTAAATTTAGCAATCTGGTAACATTTTTCAAATTTTGTAAATGGAATCACCAAAGTGTTGCAATCATAAAAAAAAAAACAATAAACGCAGGTCAGCTTGACTTTAAATACAGTGTTGCAACATAAAATAAATAAAATCCGATAATATTTCATTTAATAATAATATAAAACACCCTCATAAAAATGAATAATTTCTAACAATAATGGGTTATTTCTTTTTTAGATTCGTAAACTCTACATAGTCATTGTTCCCTTAATATGCAGTTTATAATATCGATAGAAAATACGCAAATCATACAACAACGAAAAAAATAAGCATTTTATTACACCCAGACATTAATTAATATTAAGGTACAATCTTAAAAGATTAAGCATAACATTATGTATAATATTTAGTAAGAAGGCTAATTGTGAATCACTTATAAAGCCTGATAATTCATAATAATATTTTATCTTATGCAAAGAAAAAAGAAACACGCTCACCAGCTTTGAGGTTATTTCAAGCAATCTGTTTTACGATAATACTGGCCGCAAAAATACGTGCTGCAATGACTAGTACGCAGCTAAGAGGAAAAAAGAAAAAGAAATTTACCATGAATGAAATGATGATATGTTTCATCTGAACGCTGGTAACAGACAATTTACTTTTCTGTTTTTTTTTTAACTATTTTCATCTAAAGATTGATAAATACAAACCATTATTTTTATATATGCTGTCATTACACACACACACACAATACGAGTCATGTGTAAATTTTTACTGGACATAAAATTCAAATTAAACAAAACCGATGGTTCACAAAATTATGTCATAATTTGGTCTGCAATACAGATTAAAACTTACACATAATTCATATTTTTGCCTGTTATGTCTATATTAACATAAGGAATAAACTAAAGGATACACTCGAACCTCATTTATTAGTTAATCCCTATTAATTAAATATATAATGTAATGTATATTAATTAATAAGGTAGTATATTATTAATGTTGTAATATTTTTCTTTGATCTAAAATCTGATAAAAATCATAATAATATTGAATTTCATATAATAATAATATTGTTTCATGTTCCCATTTTTGTTATAACTTAAAACGCTGATATTGTTCTCTAAAAATTCATTTCTGTCGTAACATTGAGATTTGTCAACTAAAGAAATATATTATCAAATAAAAAGAAATAAATTACATATGTACCGTTAATGATAAACAAAATTAGCGATGCATTTTTTGCGCCTTAAGAAATTAAAATTTGTGCTCGCGTTAACAAATTCATTACATTCACTGAGAGATAGATTAAGTTAAAAAATACAGATACTTTGAAAGGTTTGCTATAAAAATAGATAAAGATAATTCATTACGATCATCTTTTATTTCATTCAATACACATTTTTTCGTTATAATTGTTTTTTTTTTCAGATATGTCGAACGTAATTAACTCAAGCAAAGAAACAGAACCCTAAGTTTATTTTCTTTTTAATACTTAATTATATTATTATATTTAAGTCTAAGAATAGATAACACGAGATTTTTTAAGGTTAATCATACCACAGATAAGAACATAATTAAAAATATTTCAAACGAAAGAGGTTGATAAGAAGAAAATGATAAGTAAGGGAATTGCATAGTTTACGCTACACTTTTAATTAATTGGTAGTCCACTACATATACCTTAAAACAGATTTGAGGGTTGTTTGCATGTATTTGTAAGAGTTCCCATACATAATAGATACAGGAATCGCAAATAGATGAACAGGAATTATGAGGCACTTCGATATCTACAAAGGGTCCATACAAATAATAGAAACTGATAAAAAAAAAAACAGAATATTAAACAAAAAAGGGATGAATAAATAATACAAAATGATAAATAAATAAAAAAAAAAGAAAACAGTGCAAAATAAATAAGATAAAATTTATAAAAAACTTAAAACGCATTACATAACAAAGACAAAATTATTAATAAATGCTTCGCTTATTATTTGGATTACTTTTTATTTATTTTTAAATTAAATTTCAACAATGTTTAAAGTGCAAGATGTGCTTAAAATCTACACATGGAAATTTACAGAATCCTTATTTATATACACAACTATGTTAATTTTAAGGTTAGGTTAGTAGTATACAGAATTACAATCAACTTCACTAGCGAATATCATTTCCGTCTTCGCTTAATCGAAAGGAACGTTTAGTTGAAATTCAAAAATATTCGGGGCCATTCGTTTAGTGTTGTTTTAACATAAAAATGTAATAAGGTATTTTAAAATCAGATTTTATATTTAAAAAAACAATTCATGCAATAACATGCTCGGGCGTTTAAAATAGCATAATTTTTACTACCAAATATATTAAATAAAAATGTTTTTTTTTCAGTTCATCTAACAATATAATATAAATACAGTATATAATAATAATCATTATGATTAATTCATACATACTAGACATTATCTTTTAAGGTTCACTAAAAATATAAATATATATTATATAACTATTTTATAATATAAAACAACAGTTCATAACTAAAGGGTGCAACAGCCAATGAAAAATATAATAAATTCATTATTAAGTGTCCACTAATCAAAAGAAATATAAGTAGGTATACATTTCATAAAAACTAACCATCATGTTAGAATCAAATTTAAATAATTAAAAAGGAGCAAAATAGTATATTCAAGATCTGATAATATAACAAAAAGATCGTATAGAATATTTAAGATTTGTATAATTTCAAAGCTCAAAGAACAGATATTTTTGTTTGTTTGCATTCAGGAATTAAAATTAATCTTGTCATTCTTACGCATTGGAAATGACGGAAAAAATGTGGTAGTTTCGTATTGTAGTTGGAGAAACAATAATAGAAGAGAATCTGTATCCGGCTCGAAGGACCAATCGTGCCTTTTATATAATGAATTTCTAAATAGTAATATTATATATCTATTTTCTACATACACTTAATAGTAGATGATTATTCATAAAGAAACGAATACACCTCCATCTTGGGTAACAATCAAATAATATAAAATACATAAAAGTTATCAATACATTGGCAAAAATTCTCTCTTTCATAATATTAAAACAATCATAATAATTATTATAATGCCTCCCAAAGTTCCAGTCACATCACATATATAGAAATACAATAATTATTTGTGTGAACGAAATAATAATGCTTAAAGAAATTATTTCATCAATTTTGTACTAAATTGTCATTATTATTATTATAAATATAATTTTTCTCAATGGGTTCATACATTATAACGTTAGTGTTGTAGAGATTGCTGCGGTTTTAAGACTTTCTTCAGTCGAAAGTCGTATATTCGCCGGCAGAACAACACAAGATCTGGAGATATGTTGAGTGGGATCTTGGCGTCGTTTGTAGTAATCGATGGGGTGAGGTCGTTCTTAGGCATGCTTGGGACGATGCTCGGAGGACATCGGATATTTTCTTCCGATGCTCTCAATTGTTTGCGATACCTAAAAATAAATAATTGTGAGTTAATAAATAGAAAATAGAATAATTTAAATAAAAGAATTTTTATGTTATTCCGAATATTTGAATTTTCTCCAAATAGCGTTAGATCAGATTTTTGGAATACACAATAAGGCCATATTGATTTTGCAAAAATGTATTGACAAATACTAAGAATTTTTTACACACCACAATTTCAAAATTAATATTAAATCCTATAAAACTTGACAATCTGCAAAGGCTTTGACGTTGTCAAAGTATTCGAAAAATGGATTTTCATTGTGTGTTGAGCTATTCTGAAATTTTAAAAGGTCTTGCTAGTCTAAAAATTAGATCGAAATTAAGATTTGCACTGGAAAACGAATTAAGAGTACAGCTCACTAGGTAGGTAGGTATATAAATAAAAAATGGTGGTTTTAAAAATTTTAATAATACTAAATTTGAACAAAACACGACTATTTGAAAGTTTCACCTTTTATTCCAAAAAACAACTTAATTTCCTATATAGGTACATTCATAAAAGTAGTATTTAAAAAAAAAAAAGAAACATTATTTTAATAAAAAAAAACAAAGTTGAAGACTTTCAAACCAAAAGTGATTTGACGCTTTCAGGGTTTGAAAGGGGCAGATAACAAATATTTACCTGCAATATTCATTGTATGTTAAAACATAACATTTGTCTTCAATGCAGGCAACACTGTTGGCGTCCCGATGCTTAGAGGCAAACACTTCGTCTGTGCAGTCGTCAGGTTGCCGTCCTCTCTCAGTGTGCTCCGGTCTGTAGTACCACAGTAAGGATACCATCATCTCCCCTGGAATTCAAAACAAAAAAAGTTTTGTTACGATAGACACATACAAAGGCTAATAATACTTCTATAACCAAATCTGTTCTCTGTAAAACCAAAATGAACCAACACTTGACACTACCCTAATGCAAATGATGGATGTAGAAAACACAGATGATGAATGTGGTCCCATAGAAGACTTCTAGGAATATCCTGAAGGGACCACATAACAATCAAAGGTTCTCCAAAGAATTCAAGCAAGAAGGCACCTTCTCAGAATCCTGTCCGAAAGGCTTGCAAGATGGGGCAGGTGATACAAAATGAAGGTCTTACTACATACCATCATTGAGGAGATGACCAAGGGGAAAAATTCCAAGGGATGACCCGTCAAGAGTAACTGCAAGACTTTTGCAGGGGCAGAGTGGAAAGACAGTGGTCAACATTGATGCCAATTAATCTTAGGATTGAGCCCAGAGATGATGAAGATGACACAGAAGCGGACAAAGACACAGAATAAGATCGATCGGATGAGAGTTGATCTCATAGGAAAGAAGGCAGAGGATGGTATACCACAAGGCAGAAGACTGCCAGTTAGAGAGCTGGTAGTAGGTAGGTGTCCACGGAAGGGTTACCAAAATAGATTTCATGATTTGATCATCTAAGAGTGTCAAATTTTGGTTGTTTCAACATTAGCAGTTTCCTACATAAGGTTGACCACAGTGGTTTCCCATTGTCTTCTCTGGTGAACTATTCTATAAGGGCTGCTTTACCGGTTTAGAGGCACCACGAACTCGCCCATCATCCTCTTGGTTTTTTCAATGATTCATATGATGTGACCAAATAGCTTAAAGTATACAAAAAGAGATGCTAACAGATTGTTCTATGCAGAAGTGTTTGCTGGTGTTAAGCAACTGGCATTTAAGAGCAAGGTGTAGTCTTCATCATTGAATCCCCGGTATGATCTAAAAGAAGACACGAGCGTTATCAAATAGAAGAAGAAAACCTTACCATCAGGTGGATTTTCCCACAGCTGCGAAACTTTAGCAACAAAAGGTGCTTCAGATCTCCTAGCTCCAGCTCTCAGCAACACAGAATCTCCTCGTTTCACTGTGTCGCCTGCTTGAGAATGTCTCATGGCCGACCAGCAGCGTGCTTTTATTGTATCTTCATTCTGAAAGGACAACATCAGGTCAAAATTCAATGAGTTTAATGTGTGGCATGAAAATGTCTAAATTCAAAAGCATTTTTTTGTAACTTACATTTATATAAACTCTGCTCAGCTGTGATTCTCCTTCCCAAACCCATCCATTGCTCCACCTAGGTTGACCAATAGGCCTATTCAATAGAGCTAAGTCGGCCTCCTCAAATTCAGTATTGTCAATAGATTTTGACTTCCTCTTCCCTTTGGATTTCTTCCCCTTAACAATGCCTTCAATTTTTGTGACGGCTAATGGAATGTCTTTTACAATATTATCAGGTTCACTTTGGTTTTTAATTTTGGCAGCGATATCTATAGACTTTCTTTCAGTTAGCCTATTTACGGCCGCTGGTGATTTAGATTTTGTTCTAGAGTGTTTGTCCGTAGTTATTTTATCTTCTGCCTTCTGTATAGGAACTATCTCGCAATCTGATTCATTCGCTTTTTTAACCACATTATTATTTATATTAAGTACTGTTTTGCCACTGTTCACCCCAGCCAAGTCTTCACTTATCTGAGGACATTTTTTGGGTTTGAGCATTGAAACCTTTCTAGATGGTCTCGGAGACGATGTTGCAGTTGTAACACTAAACAACGCAGCGGGATTCAACACAGACACTGGTTCCGATAAATCTGAAGGAATGTTTCTAGCCACACAGTCAATTACGCGATCCAAATTATTCTTCATCAATAAATTGTCTAATAAAGCCACACTCTTTGCTTTAGGAACTGGTAAGATCTTCTGGATTTTGTCTTCAATTACATCGTCCTGTGATGATTTGGCAGCCTGCTTCTTGTCAGCCGATTTCAACAGACTTTGACTTAATTTTTTCCTCTTGTTTGTTGGAACTTCTTCGACAGGCGTGGTACTTTTTCTTTTGGCACCAATCTTTTTTGAACTCCCTTTGTCCGATTCACCTGCAACTGGGAGTTTGCTAGTTTGTTTATATTTGTCAACTTTGGTGGTATTATTTAGATGTTTCTTAACATTACTTGTAGTGAGGGTTAATAATCGATTATTCTTTTTCATAAAACCTTTCCCCGTCATAGCACCATTCTTCTTTGGTTGCAGAGTATCGTTTTGAAGAACCTTCTGTCTTTTCTGAAGTTTCACATGTTCACCAATTCCGTTAGCAGCCAGACTATCATCTATTTCTACCTCCATATCAATATCTAAGTTAGAACATCGTCGCTTGGTTCCGCTTTTAGACTTCACATCACTGCATTTTTTAACAGGTTCACTATTAGATTTACTTTTTGCATTACTGGGTAATTCTTGTGGTTTTGTGTCGACCTTGGTTTGTGATTCACTTGTGCTTACTGGTTGTTCGGAAGTCTTAACAACATTCTCCACAGTCTCTTTTTTGGTCTCTGTTGATATATCGACTACTATTGGATCGTTTTCTTCCTTCCTTACTATCTCACAGTCTTTTTCACTTTTTGAATCATTACAATTATTTTCATCCGATGAAGATAGGTCAATAGGAGCTAGTTTAGAATTAGGTGAATCAATTATAATAACATCATCTCCACTGTCCTCTTCGCTTTTGAGAGTTTCCACTTTGGGTGGCAGAGGATCTGTGTTGATTGTTAGGGGAGGTGGAGGCACTGGATGACACATGAGTAGAGTTGTGTGACCCGGTGGTTCTTCCGGAGCTATTGATTTCCGTGCCATGGCTTTTCCTAATCTTGCCCTTCTCGGTGGATGTGGTGGGTCTAAGCCAGCCGAGCCTCTGGCTGGTGAAGGTGGTCCTAGAGTTTCAGGAGGAACAAGTCCAAGAGAAGGATTTAAGGCTACTGCGCAACAGCCACCTCCTGAACTTTCTTGGCTGATACGCTTTCCCCCCGACGTACTAGACTGACTGGGGCCGCTACTGGCCGGGGGGTTACCAGTAGCGGGCCCAGTATGGACGTTTTTTGGACAGGATTGCATTGGACATGGGCAACCCTGGTATGCTGATTCTGTAAATAAAAACACGTAGGTATATTGCATTTTTCTTTCCAAGATATTAAGTATAAAGAAGAGGAAATTGTTTGCGAAATCTTTACCTAGGTATGATATGGCTTGTCTCTGTGGTGCATGAGGATGTTGATAGCATGGTGGACAAAACTGAGGTGCATAAGCATCAGTTCCAGCCGGAGATACCTGTAAGAAGTGATAAAATAAACATATTAGTAATTCAATGCGCAATCTTAAAAACCAGATATTTGCATCCTTGATCGGTTAAATGTGACAAACCTGATTGTCTGATGGAGGTGGAGGTCTGTACGGTGGATGTGGTTGATGCTGTGTCGGGTGAGACCTGTGCGCAGGGGGCGGAGGTCTATAGCAAGAGGCTGAGGGGGGCGGGGGCATGGTGGGCAGACGAGGCGGCGGCGCTGGTGGTGCCGTGGGGCCATATCCTGAGCCTGGTCCATAGGGCGAATGGGAGTGTGGATTGTAGTGCATCACCTGGAAAAAATAACATACAAATTGATTATGACAATGTCACGAATCTCTTCAGAAAAAAAGGGAATCGCGCGGGTACATATCCACGTGTTTAGCAAAACTATCAGCAAATGACCAGTCTTCCCCAGGCAAGAAAAATGACAGCAAGATGTTGGGTATTTTACTTAAAACTGAATGCGTAAGTGAATCAAAGAAAGATTCTTTGTGAAATGTTCAAACAATATTTATGGACGCGAGTGTTGTTGGAACAAGTAAGTCTTCTTGATAAATTAGAAGGTAAGGTAAATGGTTTTAAGGATACCATTGAAATAACCTTGTAACTTTTAGGATACACCATTATTGTCGTTCACGCGCAAACTTTATGACTAAACTTTCAATATGTTGAAACACGTCTGCAGTCACGGAGCGTCCAAGAAGAACTGAAAGAGAGGGCTGCAGGCAAAGACAATTATAAAGCCGGACATTCATTTCCATAGATAATAAATAGACACCCCGACACCCCTTTTGACAAAGACAAAATATGGTGATTAGGTAGGTAAGTCAGTTTTATCACTTTGGCGTTAAACTAAAGATTAGAAAAATCGCAGATAATATTATTATTATGTATAGGTACAGTGGGTGATCCTTTAACGATGGATAGATTTTTGTATTCTAAAAATGATCAATATTGAATTCGAAATATTATGTAGAAGTCTCTTGTCGGATCTTGCTGCATAAGGTCTCGCTGCACGTATGATTTTTTGAGCGGAGAATCAAATAATTCTTGTGATTTTTATGTAATTAATAGCAAGTTCTGATTCTGCCCTTATGAATTATCGTACCGTACCTGCTTTACACTGATTTGATACAAAATGTAATATTAATTGCTGTTCTAGATGTATGGATATGTGGTATAAAACAACATATAATGACTGGTATTCTCAAATTCACGTTCCAACTCAACGCAAGAAGCTCTTGCTTAGAAATTAATCGGTTGCCAGTAGTTACGCAACTAATGTATTGGATAAAACATTTTCAGAATACAGAAATGTCAAAAGTCTCAATAAAAATTGGATACGACGCAACTCAATCGTCTGTTTTTCATTTCAGAATAGCCGTCACTATCTTTAGAGATATTGAAACCGATAAAACTAGTGGACAGTGGATACTATAATTTATGTCCAATGCCTTGAAGATATTAATAAACTAGATTTTTAGTCCCTTTCAAACGCAGCCATTGAAAGGAAGGAAAACTACAGGTTCAATATGTTAGGTATAAGATGTTTGCCTTAGTACAGGCTTGGCAGCATTTCCATTTGTTGTCTGTTATCACTGTATATGTTTAATATTATGTATGAATATAAATAAATAAATCTTGGAACGAAGTATACCTAGGTTTGTTAACATAGCACTTTTTACGAGGTTTTAATATAAACATAGATAAGTTAAGCAATACGATAATTTTGTTGTATTTCTTGCTCAAGATGAATTTGTTTGCCAAAATGTAATTTGGCGGAAATAAGGAGAACTTTACAATTTGGACATCATTTGGGGGGAGGGGAGGGCAGGGTTCAAACTCAACACCGATCTCAATGACGACCGTCAATAATATAAATACTTGTATACTTCCTTATTTATACCATTTTTTTGTAAAGCAAAACCGGATTTTAAAGTAGTAGACCAACGGGGGAACTAATATTAATTTTCATGCATAGCAACCAAAATCTAAGGTTATTTAGATTGAAATTGGATCGGTATTGAGATTGAAATGCAGAGTAAGGCTCCCGGTTAAAATCAAGTGCACTGAGAGAAAAGTAAGGGGGAAAAGCTCGTATTTCTGGAGTTTTTTCTCGTAAGAACTGTTTTTTTTGACTCAGAGTGAAGCATTGGTTTTTTCAATGCTCCGTCATTGAATTTTCATACGAGGTATTTTCCCGTACGGTTTACTGGAAATTAGCAGGTATTGGAGAGGAATTGATCGATGCAATGTCATTGAATTTTTAAATGATAGTTCATTGGAAAAAGCAATGCCGTCATTGATATATCTAAGTAAGAGACTTCATATTTCCTATTAACGTACGGGAAAAAATCAATGCCGTACGTGGTATAAACCGTTACATCATTGAAAAATCTAAGTAATGGCCTGTATATTTTCTAGTAGCGTACGAGAAAAAACCAATGACGTACTTGGTACAACCCATTACTTCATTGATATACCTAAGGAAGAGACTTTTTATTTTCTAGTACATTACGAGCAAAAAACAATGCTGTAATTGATTCAACCAGGTAGCAACCCCTTTCTTACCTATTACATCATTGCTATCTAAGCTCTCAATACCTACCAAGATCTAAAAATTCCACACATCCAGGTGATTGAGTTTGTCTTCTTCGTACTTGATACGTTTTCTCCCAGTTGATCAAAGCAAGACACTATGGAGGTATTGTTGACTTGATGAAATTTTTGCGTCTCCCTAGATTACATTCAGCTCGTTTTGTGAAGTTTCATCTAAAAGTTTCATCTATAAACTGATGAGTTGGTGACGCATAGCCTCCTTGAGGAAACTCGCCAAACAGCTGGGAGAATACACCGTCTTCTCAGGCTATCCATCAGTTGTCTTCCGTAGGTATGGATCACACATGTTTACCTAACATCTACAATGTGGTTATTTCGAAACTTGATCAAACGAATTGTACGAATAAAAAATTAACGATGAAATTGCGGAAGTTTTTTTGGAATATTCTTCTTTATTAAGACTTCACTTATAAAAGAAAAAGAAGAAGAATTTCCCAAAAAAAATCGCAATTTCATAGATATTTTATTTTGTCTTTTATATTTATTTATTATCCTTATACGGCACTTAATTACAAAAAAAATATAGCAATAAATTGATAATATTATTTTTTTTTAAGAAAAAACACTTGATCTCAATTGAAGGTCTTTAAAATAAAGTAGAAAAAAAAATATTTCCCAAAAAATAATTTCCAAATTCATTGAAAAAAAAAATCTGTTAAGTATACCTACTTAAGAAAAAAGGTTGTTAACCTGGAGAGAAAATAAATAAGAACACGGAGTTTGAATTAATCTATTTCAATTTAAAGTGCCAATTGCAATTTCAACGTAAAATGTTTGTCTTTTGTTCGTACAATTCGTTTGATCAATAATTATCCAGATAACACATTGTATAGAGAAATATAACTAGGTAGGTACATAATTTGTAAAATGATTTTAGTATAAACTTTTAAGTAATGAGTAAACAAGTCTT
Source organism: Mystacides longicornis (assembly GCA_963576905.1). Classification (NCBI taxonomy): domain Eukaryota; kingdom Metazoa; phylum Arthropoda; class Insecta; order Trichoptera; family Leptoceridae; genus Mystacides; species Mystacides longicornis. The sequence goes on from OY756437.1 coordinate 18,920,745, forward strand.
GCATCTACGAGCTCAAGCAAACTAATGGTAGATCTAAGAGGTAGGTCGATTGCGTCTGGTAAAAAAATATCCCTACTCCGTCTGTAAATCACCGACGTACTTGTGAAAACCCCGTACGAACTTGGTTTTAACATGTGCCGCACGGGAGAAAGTCAAGGGCCTGGATTTTTTCACGTTGTCCTTGCGAAATTCTCGTATTTACTTGTTTCTGTTGAAATTAATTATTGTCATTGGATTTTTCAAGTTTACTAGCTATTTTCCATTACCTACCAGCTCTTACCTAGTATCCTATTATTTGTACTGGCTTTACTCAAAACCAAAGAAATAATGGAATTTACAACAGAAATATATTTGACTTGCATAGGTTTTTGAAATTGTACGGATGTCCAGGATAAAACTCCATGCTCCATCATTGAAAATACCAATGATGTTGCGTTTTCATATAAACCATCTCCGTAATAGAAAGAAACAATTCCTGTACGGGATATTTTAAATTATTATAAATTGAATCATTGTTTTATTCCAGTTGCATCGGTTTAATCAATGACATACAGCATTTACATTATTTCTATTCTTACTGGAAAAAAAGTAAAACAAGTAAACTTGTTTCTTTCTATGAATTACTTGAATAATTCCCTGATACGAGAATTTCGGAAATTCCATTCTTGGGAATGGAAATAAGCAGATAAGGTGAATTGATTATTTCAATGATAATGGTTTTTTTCATAAAAGTTTATGATTTTTTCTTGTATTCTGCGGTTTTTATAAAACCATTTACTGTACGTGCCTTCATCATGACAAAATTTCTCTCAGTGTGGGTACCTACCTACATATCTACACATACATACTTGTAGCTATGTTCAAATCGATCAATTTCTTATGGAATATCGCTCGGGTTGTGTTATTTTGGTTCGTATGAAAAATTAAAATTTTTGGTCGAAACTAAATTTCAGCGGAACCGATTGGTAGAGAATGGACCGGGGACATATTATGTATTATCTAATACTTTCATAGATAACAATTCTCTAGCAATAATAATAAGAGATAAGCGCTATTGTTTACCTGCTGTGGCTGAGGATAAGGGTACCTTCCGTACCCCGTGTCTTGGGGTGGCGGAGCGCTGCCGGCACTCGAACCCCCGTCCGTCTTGAAGCCTCCATGTAGCGGCCCTGGCGATATCAGTGGACCGGCCGGCTGATAATAACCTGGAAAAAAAAACACATATAATTAAACAATGTAACGCGGTTTGTAACTATGAAAAAAATAACGCGGTTTGAAACCACGCTAAAAACATTTTGAGGATATTCGTAATTCACAATTAAAAAATATTGCGATAGTAGGTATAGGTACCTATACGTACCTAACACAAAACGATTCGTCCGTACTGTATTTTAAATTTTCGACTTGCTTTCGTTTTAAAAAAGTCAATATTTTATAATAGAAAACTTTGAAAACGGAAAGAAGAAAACATAAGAAAAAGTTTTATAAATAAATAAATGAACACTTTTCTACACAAAGGTGTCAGTATAGTCATCGGAACCTATTGCCTGAGGCAATTTTATCCAGTCAACCGGTCCATTTCTTTATGAGACAGGCCGACCCCGGGAAGAAATTCCAAGTGGAAAACGTTTCAAAAAATCTTGAACGATGGGAATCGAGCCGGACCTCTTGATCAGAAGAAAGTGCCTATACCACTAGGCTACCAAAGTCGGTGTTTGAGTAATGATTTGTCGTTGCAACAAGTACCTACCTAAATGAAATAAAATTAGAATAGACATCTATTCTCTCTGCCTACCCTTTCCGGTGAATCTCTTCCGGTCAATGTTATAAAAAAACAATTCTAAACTGAAGAGCGCGGATTAATTTGAACTCGCTACGATTCACAACGCATGCGTCATGTTGAGTTCCAAGAGCGCGGGTTAATTCGTACGATAGGAAGGCCGGATTACATCAACTCAACATTTTTCTCATTGAAATAAGTTGTTTTACTCGAGTACCTAATATTGAACGAATAAATAAAATATATATACCTACGCGCAAAGGAGTTAAAATATTTTAGACGATCATTGGAGGGAGAAATTGGAATCAGTCCAGATAGCTCGGTGCGGCTCTACATAGAGATATCGGATCGAAAACGTAAAATTCAAAAGAAATAATAATTTTAAGCCCATTTTAACATCGATGGAACTACATACATGACGTTGTTCAAGATTGGGTCGACTGTTAGTTGTTTTAAACGAAGTATTGTTTACATAAGATGTAACAATACTTACATGTATACAAAACTGATCGCTCCTAATGGTTTGAATGATACTCACCATATACATATGTAAATCTCAAGTTTATTTCTTCTTTGAAATATGTAGCGTCTCGCTGTACATTTTTTTTCAATAAAATGAATCTGTGTTCACTCAAAGTGAAGACACTTCAAAAAAAAAAGAAAAGAAAAATGAAAGTTAACACGTTGAGATGTTTCGGGCATTTTGACGGAATGGATGGCTATAAAATTATAAAAATATACAAAAATAAGGGTAATAAAGGTAATAAAATGGCGTGGCGGACGTAAAAGAAATAGGAGAGGTTGCATGAGAAATGGTACGTCGGCGGAAGAAGCAACGTAATGGTGTTCGGTAAAAAAAGTAGGTAGTTAATTTTGCACAATAGCCATGAGGGAGATATAACAAACTGTTATTGGAGCACTGGAGATTCTATGTTTTTGTTTCATGTTTTTTTTTGTTTGTGTGCTGTTGGTGTCTCTAATAAATAAATGTTTGTGTTAAGCTACGGCTACACTATGGACAAAGCTGCTGGACCATGCTGGTCAAATAAGGGCTCTGGTCAATAGTGGGCAAGTAGAGTAGCAACATTTGAAAAGTAGGTATATTTGGCTACTAAGGTACAAAACACTATGAAAATAATAACCTAAAAGACGTGACAGCTGTCACAACGTTGGACCAGTATTGGCGATGTTTGCCGTCTTGATCGACAAGTACCTACACAAGTAATAGCCAATGTCAAATATTTGGCGATATTGGTACCTAATTGGTGAAGCGGCCACACTACTTGCCCATGATGGACCAGAGCCTATATTTAGCCAGCATTGTCCATGGTGTAGCCGTGGCTTTAAAATAAACCATAAACAAACACGACATGCACGAACGAAATAAGCTAAACTAATAAATAAAGCAGATTTCTACAAATAAGTGATTACAGTTGAAGATAAGCCACAATAAGATGACGAGTGTGTAGTATTTAGAGAGTAGTAACTACATTCAATACGAATTGGAGCAAACGGTAAAAGTTCTCGAGTAGAACCCATCCATAATACACTTTGTGAGGCCTCTTCAGAGCGCCTAAAGAGGTTCTACCACAGTATAAGCAGTCGGAACGTGAGTCAACTACTGTATAAACACAACTGAGTTCAGTTACCTTACTTTGTTTTTCGATGATGAGCAAGTATTTGATATGAAATGGTTTGAAGCAAAAAAGAAACAACAATAATTGTGAAGTGAATTTTTTTTGGATAAGTAAAACACAATGTCGCTATTATCGTAGCTATACTATATATGAACAACACTATAATATATTAATTTTTTTACAAAATATTAGCCCTTTTGTCTAGGGTTATCAGATCAAAAATTCTAAATAAAAATTCCGGACTATGAAGAAAGTTCCGGAAATATATTTATTGAAAAAAAAATATTGATTTCAATTTTTGGTTCGATGATTTTATTCTGATCGGACGGCATAGTGTTTCCCCGTATTCCGGACAGAATTATATTTTCAAGACACGTCCGGAAAATTTCAGGTGTACCTAAAGTATAGGCACCTTACTAAAACGTGAGGTCACCAAAAAAATGAATGTTATAATTGGTTAAGTTCGTAAGATATATTTTATACATATTTTTCGTAGGAGCGCTGTTCTTCATCCCATCAGGGCCTCGAAGACGTGGAATATCCTCCCATACCGTATTCCGTTACTTCGAGGCAGAGCTGTGAGAGTTTGATAAGGTGTGGGATGAGGCCATAAGCACTGCGCATGATTGAGCGCACTGGAGAGCGCTTGCTGCCTCCCTATGCCCCTGAGTTGGGTTCAAAGGGAGATTATTGTTTTGTTGTATTATTGTATTGTATTTTTCGTAAGTCGACGGTTGCTATGACAGTTTATAATAGCAGGTGTCAGCAGTAAAGCGACACTTAATCCGATACTTATTGTTACGGGAAGAAACGTGAAATTTTCCGAAAGTGGTAGAGTAAAATAAGGAACACGATATTCTTTTACTGATTATTTTTATATGACTTAACCGAGTCTTTTATATGGCTTTGCCGCTAGAAATAAATAAAACTTTCGTACATATGAAGGGTGATAATGACGAAACGTTCGAATTGAAATAAAAACATCGACTTCAGGAAAACCTAACAATACATAGATACACTTTTTAAGAAGAAATGGCTCACAGTTTCAACGCCCATATAGTTCATTAACGTAATAAGGTTTGTTTGTTGTGATTTTGGTTTCCCGCTATAACGGACCGTTTCTCCAATAACGAGAGCACAACCTACCACGAGTTGAACGGATTATTTTCGTATTGTATAGGTATCTAGATCTCCACGGTCTATAATAAGTGCATATTATAGTATAATGATGTTGTCTGTCTGTGTTCGAGTTTTAACTGCGGGTTTAACAAAATACGCAAACATCGCAACTTGGGCATATTATTATAGGTCATAAGGTACACCTGTGATGAAACTGGATTCGTTCATGGTTTGGGTTGGATGAAGAATAAATTTATAATTTTAAATAATCACATGTACACAAATGTGTATTGACACAGGATGGAAATATGTAGTACCTAATTGTTGAAAAAGAAGATGTATCTACACCTATCGTTTGATTGGTCGCTTAAATCACCAAATTGTATTGTGCCATTCATCGTTCAGGCTAAAAGAAAAGTGTACGGGTGCATTTACACCAAACGAACATAGAGCCGAATCTAGAAACAGAGCATACTTTCTTTTACAGTTGATATTGGACACCGTGGAAACAATAACAAGCCAGAAATATTTAGTAGATGATGACCGTTATTTCTCGTTGCAATTTCCTTGGTGACCATCATGAAAATATACTCTCTTCTCCAGCTCTGGCTCTATGTTAGTTTGGTATAAATGCAACATAAGGGCGCGTTTATACCAAACTAACATAAGAGCCAGTGCTGGAAGTAGAGTAAATTTTTTGATAGTTGATATGGACACCAAGGAAACGACTTCTTTCGTTTGGTGTAAACACGTATACCAATTTTCAGCCTGCCTCAAATACCTACCCCAAACTGTCACAGCTCTCGGATCACTAGGAAATTACAATGCTGAATAGGAATTTCCGAGGCACGTTTGTGGGAATTTATATATTATGGTGCGGGAATCTTGGCCAACCATCATTGGCTCCAGCCATCCAGCTTAGCTCAGTTGGGGTGGGTTACCTAGGGCTGTCTTTTTGGTTTTTTTGTAGGTAAAAAAAATAACAAATTCTAAATTAACACAAAACTTATTTAATAGATTGAAAACAAAACAAGAACAAAAAAATTATAAAACTATACTAATCAATTTTTCTGTCGTGTTGCCCAATTCTTCGTTATAGTTTTTTTTTTATATATCTTGCCCACCATTTCTATCCGATATGACCAATCTTCATTACACAAATTTCCACCAAAATATTAAGAAAACTCTCCTAATGTATGTTTAGTCCTGTTAAAAAAAATGTACAAAAAAATACTAATGTAATTGAAAATGTGATAAAAAAAAACATGTCATGTGCACTAAGCACTGAAATAATATGAATATTTGGACAATAAATTCTTACCAACAAAACAAATTATCCATACAGAGCACTGTATGCCATGAATTACATTTTCCACTTTGTTTTTTCAAAAAAATAAAATAATAATCAATTTCAAACACCAACCGTGTTCATTTCTCTGTATGTTTTTCCGTTTGATGAAAAGAAAATAAAATAAAACAAAAACCTGTTCCAAACATAATTCAAATTCAAAATTTTAAGTGTCCAACTATATTGTTAATCAAATAACCAAAAATAATAAACGCGTGGGTACCTACTTTAAAGTATTTATTTTTAAATTTAAAAAAAAATTCTATGTGTTTATTGTACCGCTCCATTTAATACGTGAAGTAGGTACTTAAAACTTTTTACGCATTTCAACGAAAATTGCGCGGAAGGATTCGGATGTAATTTCGCACACTTATAGAGGAGTGGCGAATGCTAATATATTTTTTTTAATTATGCATAATAAATATAGTGCATCGAAAAAAAAAACTTTACGAACACTACTGTAATTTTATGTATGTATTTGATAACCACACACAATTCGATGTATTTGACATTGACACAGACGCATATAATATTCTCTTGTTTATCTGTGGTCATTTCTTTTTAAATGAATCTGTGCTCACTCGAAGTGAACACAAATACACTCTTTGACTATTTCACAGTAAGCTACTGAAAGCTTGTGTCGTGTAAAAGGAAGATGGTCGACACCTGGGATAGAACCCACGACCTCCGTACGAAACAATATGAAAGCCGGCGTTATAATCGCTGGGCTACCAACCACTTCTATTTGAGAAGATATTATTATTGTTTGTCTTTAATAATAATAATAATAGAAAAAAATTGTAAATATGTATCAACATTTCAAATTTGACATATCCATGTCATTGTTTTTGAAAGAAAATTGTGAAATAGCGCTCGCTCAGTTTTGACAAAGCAATCTTAATAATATTGTTCACAATTATAATCTAAATAAGTTATGGTCTTATTTCGACAACTGGGCGACCACTAGTAAAAATTAATACCTATAATAGCAACACCCGCGACCATTATAGTATAAATAAAGTGAACTATATATTATTACGTTTCGGACCGAGTGCATCTTCTTTTATCTCACCGGACACATTCGACATTTCACAATGACGCATGATTGGCCACGTCCGACAACCGTACTACGTACATCGACAGCACGATATAATGAGTCATCGAATCGATGTTATTTATTTATCCACTGCAGTCCCGCCGCCCGTGATGATTCAACACTCCGGTAGGTATGTGAATGAGTTTGTTTTTAATAACTATGTCGTTTGCCTTGCAACGAGGCGAAAACTGCAGCTACTTAGACGTGCCTATTATAAAATCATGTTGATGAAAAAATACAATTAATAAATTGCAGAGGAGTATGCTTACCTTGTGAATTTGATTCATGAATTTCTTATAGGTATCAATAAGTTTGTATAGTTTATCAATTAACCTTTGTACCTATACCGACAGTTTAAGCATACAGTTTAAGCGGGAGCGGTCGTGTCGTGTCAGGTGGGAAACCTAACATTATTTAAGTTTTTTTTTTTATTTATTATTATTATTATAGAGATTAGTGTCCGTAATGGTTTAACAATCTTTCTAGTTTAATTGCTTTTTTAAAATTTTAACTAGTTTTCAACTGATTAAAAATATGAGTGATTCAAAATAAACATTTTAAAATTCATTGTGTAGAAAAGCTATACGAGTGTAGTAATTGTAACAAAAAGTTCTCTGTGTTATGTAAATTACGGAAACATTTACGAATATATTATTATAGTGGAGTAAAGCCATTTGAGTGTAGTAACTGTAACAAAAAGTTCACTTATTCAAGTGATTTAAAAAATCATTTACGAACACATAGTGGAGAAAAGCCATACGAGTGTAGTATATGTAACAAAAAGTTCACTTATTCAGGTAGCTTAAACAAACATTTACGAATACATAGTGAAGAAAAGCTACACGAGTGTAGTATCTGTAACAAAACATTTTCTTCGTCAGGTAATTTAAAGTTACATTTACGTAAATATAGTTGAGTAAAGTCATACGAGTGTAATATCTGTATCAAAAAATTCACTTATTCATGTGAGTTAAATAAACATTTACGAATACACAGTGGAGTAAAGCCATATGAGTGTAGTAACTGTAACAAAAAGTTCACTTATTCAGGTAGCTTAAACAAACATTTACGAATACATAGTGAAGAAAAGCTACACGAGTGTAGTATCTGTAACAAAACATTTTCTTCGTCAGGTAATTTAAAGTTACATTTACGTAAATATAGTTGAGTAAAGTCATACGAGTGTAATATCTGTATCAAAAAATTCACTTATTCATGTGAGTTAAATAAACATTTACGAATACACAGTGGAGTAAAGCCATATGAGTGTAGTAACTGTAACAAAAAGTTCACTTATTCAAGTGATATAAAGAATAATTTACGAATACATAGTGGAGAAAAGCCATACGAGTGTAGTATATGTAACAAAAAGTTCACTTATTCAGGTAGTATAAACAAACATTTACGAATACATAGCGAAGAAAAGCTACACGAGTGTAGTATCTGTAACAAAACATTTTCTTCGTCAGGCACATTGGGTCGTTGTCGCTGGCCGTATGTATAAATAGGTATACATAATAACACATCAATTATTTCTAATGTGTGATCTTAAATTATATATGTGTGGGTGTGATTTATATTTAATAATCAAAATAAGAAATATTGTGTATTAGTTGTGTCTGTGGTGTCTTTTGTTTACAAATTAACGAACACAAGATTTTCGTAGTGCTGCAGTGGTGGTGCACATGTGTTAAAAAATATTTAACAAAAGGCAAGAATCAGTGACGGTACTAGTATTATAACAAAGCAGGTACTATCCCGAAAACGACACGTACCATTATATGTAAAATACAAAATGTCTACTCTATCTCACTGTGAAATAATTAAACCAGCATCAACAGCTGAAATATTGGAAAAATTAAAAAATCATATTCAATCCATAAAAGGATCAATCAATGACGGCAAAGGGAAGGTACCTGTTGCTACCAGAGATGCAGTAGGCCGTAATCTTGACAGTATACATGATATATTCACAATATTGATTGCCGAAAATTCCGAAATGAAAGGAGAATTGAGATCGCTCCGACCTATAATACATACTATGACACGAGACATAAATGACATGAAAGTATGTTTGTCAGATAATATTAAAGGAGTGAATGAGGCACGTGGTACTCTGCACCAAAATATAGAATCAGACCACAAACATAAGCGTGAAGCTATAGTAATAGTGACACCCACAAATAAAGAAGAAATACATAGTCAGACGACCGATATGATAAAGAATATCTTGAACCCAATACATGTGGGAGCAACAGGTCTCTCTAAAAGAAAAAATGGAGGAATCGTAATAAAATGCCAAAATAAAGAGGGTACGGAGAGGGTTCAGAAAGAAATTCTTGAGAAAACCGGGAATACATACAATGTAAATATACCCAAGAGACCAAAAGCTACAATTAAAATTGTGGGGATAACGGAAAAGTTGACACCAGAGGAAATAACAGAAAGAATGAAAAAACAAAATGACTTTGTCCTCGAAGAGGACAAAATTAACATCATATTCATAAAACAAATAAATCGGGGTGTACAGACAACATACACCGCATTTGCGGAAGTATGTGATAAGTTATACCAAAACTGCCTCAAGAAGGAAAGAATAAATATTGGATGGAGTAAATGCAGAGTTTACAATAACGTTACACTAAATACATGTTATAAGTGTAACGGATATCAACACAAGGCGAAAGACTGCAAAAATAAAAAGGCATGTGCTAAATGTGCAGAAGAACACGGTGAAAAGGAATGTAATGTCGGCCCTGATGCATATAAATGCATCAACTGTCTTGCGGCTAATAAAAAATTAGACCTGAATCTGGACATGAAACATGCAGCCTGGGATAGAACATGTGCAGTGTACACAAAGAAACTATCGGCCCTTCAAAGCAGGGTAGATTTTTTATAAACAAGAAACAAAAAACCATATATAACATGAATGTGGCTAGCTTACTAGCCCATCATGAAGAAATAAGTCAAAAACTTGTAGAATTACAACCCGAGATGCTGATGGTGTGTGAAACATGTGTCACGGAAGAAATAAGCGATGTAGAAATATCGTTCCCAGGATACAAGACAATCAGGTGTGATTCTACTAGTAGACATACGGGAGGTGTAGCAATAATATTAAAAGATAAAATTACCTTTAGAACAATGTACACTAATGTTCTGGAAGAAAAAAACGCATGGTTCTTAACTATTGAAGTAAAAAATGGGATGAAAAAGGGAATTTATACGGTACTCTATCACTCACCAAATCAAAGCCACATCAAATTTTTAGATTTCTTTGAAAAATATTGTGATAAGATTAAGAAAGATAATAAGTTTATGTATATATATGGTGACTTCAACATTGACATGAAGAATAAAAATACATATAGTAATAAGTTGACACTCATTCTAAACGAAATAGGATTTAAACAACACGTAACAGACTATACTAGAGTAACTGAAAATTCAAAAACCATAATAGACTTAATTATATCTAATGATTATTATCTGATAGTAAATGTGGATGATAATTTTAAGATATCAGACCACGAAACTTTAAAAACATGTTTAGAGAGTCCATCAAACGTTACAAGCTATGAAAGAGTTACATATAGAAATATGAAGGGATATTCAAAAGAAATCCTTTGCAGTGAGCTACGGAGCACAAATTGGAATCTAAATGGAGATGTCAATGAAAAAGCCAAAAAAGTTATAGATAATTTTACAACTGTCATTAATAAAGTAATACCAGAAACGACGATTACGATAAAGCAATCATGCAAGTGGTATACAAAGCATCTAGAAAATCTGCGTAAAGAAAGAGATAATGCGTATAAGGCTTGTAAATATGTGAATAATAGCGAATTATGGATGAAGTACAAAACAATAAGAAATAAGTATTCTAAAGATATTAAAATTCAAAAAAATAAATATGTTAAAGATAAGATTGAAGGATCTAAGCACGATAGCAAAAAAATGTGGACAGCATTAAAAAGTCTAGTGTTAAACAACAACAGGAAAGCTAATAATATCGTGGAATTTCCAGATGGAGAAGAAGAGAATAAAAAACAAATTGCTGAAAAATTTAATAAGAACTTTTTGTCAAGTATTGAAAAAATACACGAAAGTATTCCGATAGGTATTGAAACTAGAGATAAGGAAGAAAGAAACACCGACACCTGCTTTCAGTTCACACCATTAAATATAGATACTCTTCTAAATAATTACGTCAGCAAAATCAAATCAAAACCATCATCAGATGGTATTACAATACAATTTATATCGGATACTTTTGAAGTTGTAGGCTTTTACTTGCTTGAGGTAATCAATGATTCATTGCAAACTGGTAGGTTCCCAGAAACATGGAAAACCTCAGTTATAACCCCAGTTCCAAAAATATTGCACCCTAAAATGTTTGATGAATACAGACCAATCAATTGTTTACCTAAATATGAGCAACTCTTAGAATATATTGTTAAAGACCAACTTGTAACATATATTGAAAAAAATAAAATATTGGTACAGCAGCAATCTGGTTTCAGAAATAATTACTCATGCGAAACAGCACTAAATTGGATTATTAATAGATGGAAAAATGGAATCGATGAGAAAAAAATTGTAATATCCGTGTTCCTCGACTTTAAAAGGGCATTTGAAACCATAGACAGAAATAGACTGATAACAAAACTGGAAAACATTGGAATAAAAGGAATTGCAAAGGAATGGTTTGTAGATTACCTTACAAACAGAAAACAAGTAACAAAATTTGAAGGAAATTTTTCGACGGAGGAAACAGTAATAAGAGGAGTACCTCAAGGATCTGTTCTGGGACCACTCTTATTTATAATATACATAAATGACATTGTGAAGTGTGTTACAAACTGTGAAATAAAATTATTTGCTGATGATACCCTAATATATGTTATATGTGATGAGTTACAAAATGGACTTTTAAATATACAGAATGAACTCAATGAAATATCTAATTGGTTGTGTGTAAATAAATTGAAGTTAAATGTCAAAAAAACTAAGTGCATGATAATAGGCAAAACATCTTCTAACACAAAGTATGAACTAAAAATAGACGGAGATAATATTGACCTAGTCGACAATATCAAATATTTAGGAGTAACGGTTGACAATAAATTGAACTTTAAAGCCAATTTTGAGAATATCATTAAAAAAATTAGTAAAAAAATAGGTTTCCTAAATAGGGTAAAGAAAGGAATGGACGTGAGGTGCAGAAGAATGGTTTATAACTCTATAGTATTACCGCATTTTAATTACTGCGCTTCAATTCTCTTCTTATCGAACCAAACAGATTTCAATAAATTGCAAAAATTGCAAAACAGAGGAATGAGAACAATATTAGGATTTGGAAGATATCATCGAGTAAAACTTATGTTAGATAAATTACAATTCTTGAGTGCCAAAAAATTAATTTATTTTCAGACAATGACTTTTATATATAAAATGAAACAGGGAATGCTGCCTAATTACATGTGTGATAGTATTAAATATAATCAGGATATTCATGGCTATCCAACGAGAAATCGAGACCAATTCCGCCTTCAAAGATATAGACTTGCAGCAACTGAAAAAGGGATTTATTATAATGGGCTTAAGTTTTTTAACAAATTACCCAAGGAAGTTAGTGGGGCAAAATCATTAGCGATTTTTCGAAGGAAATGTTATGAACATATAAAGACCATGGATAGTTTTTGACAAAAAAAAAAAACAATATTTAAGTATTATGTTAGAGTAGGTATATAATAGATTGAGTTGGGGAGATAGTTTGAAGATATCATAAATGATTGCTTACATCAAATAATGTACCTATATGATTAGATGATTGAAATTTTCTAACAACCTTTTCAAGTGAAAGTGTTTTTTTTCTTGTAAGTTACTATTGGATTTTATCAATAAATTTTCTGTTAGATATGCTACCTACCTAAGCAGAACCGAACCTTTTCTATTGGTCTTTTGATATCAATTATTGTTTTTCGCATTATTATTAAAGTATATTATTTAATAGAATATAAGAGTTTGTATATAATTGTAAGGTTATTATAAGTTGTAAAATTTATTGTATTTTTACGACTTAATAAAATAAATAAATAAAAAAAAAAATATATACATTTATTGGGAAGTTTGTCCAGTACCTTGCAAAGGTACTTACTTTCGTTGAATCTCTTAGCTCCAAAAATCTATAATATAAAAGAATGTCGGATTTGAAAGAGCACTTATAACTCGAGATCGGCTTAACAGATTTTAATAGTGTTTATAGGTAGTTTAATAAATTCTTCTCCGCTCCGGATAACAGAATATTGATCAAAAATTCTATAAAAGGATAGCAAATTACTAGCTTTCCCGACAGACATTGTCCTGTAGTCTTTTCTATGAATTTTGATTTCAATTTTGTTATTTATAGAAAAATATGTTAGAATGACAAAAAACGTATTTCCGAAAGCTTGAAAGAAATAAAAAATCTGCGTAAGTACTAATGTTTTGAAACTCGATGGTTGTAAATAAAAATTATGCTGTTAAGGAATTTTGCACAGATAGCGTTGTTGTCAGTAAATCCGTTCCATAATAATTTTAATATCCAATTTTAGAATTTTTAATAATTATTCTGTTATCCGGAAGGGAGAAGAATCTAATAATCCAAGCATCGTAAAAATCTGTTCAGCCGATCTTGAGTTATAAGTGTTTGCACTAACCCGTCTTTCTTTTATAGGTATTATAGATTAGTTATAGATTATTATTGTGTTTCTGTCGGAAAACCGATGTCGCGAGGAGATACCAAAGATAATGAATAATTGTCACCATACACTGCTGGCCGAGTAGGTGCCCGATCATTAGATACCGGAATGCATAATATAATAATAATAATAATACCACTTGGCATCGATTGCGCGAAAATCGCTACGTAGAAAACACACGCATAAAACATGTTTTGACAGCCTTGTCATATTAAGTTGTCACATGACATTTACATCAAATTCAGCACTGGCTATGTGCAAGTTAACCGGTGTTTCTACAACTCAAAATACACGTCCTTCGGTTCATTACCAGACCAGCCATTGACGAAAATACAGTGTAATTAATCACCGTTATCTTTAGCGTATATCGCTCCACTGACATTGTGTTGTTCAAAGCGTGAGACAGCCGGCGAAGAATCTTGCTTTTAATCCATTGATTTCTATGTACCCCCTACGTAGTAGATGTCGTATATTTTGTTTGCGGGGGTGTAGAGATCGCATCAATAAAATCATAGATAGACTTAACTATCGGTACTATGAGAGCAAGTGCCCTTTTGTAGCGAATTTAAGGCGTCCATTTAGTAAATATTATGATAAAACGTTCGATTTTTCAACAAGTTTGAGGCCCACAATCACGAAGGCTATGAACGTTTTGATTTGAAACTAGCTTACACTTCTGAAAACTAACTTTTTTATAGGTTCATATTATTATTATCAAAATTAGGGACGTATTTGGGGCTCTTAATACGCAAACAATTTTGATAATTCCTTGTTCTTCTTTGTTGAGAAGTTGAGAGTGTAGATTCTAGACTCTGTGTGTAATAAGTGTCAATCTGTCTGAATATTGATATCCATGTAAAAATAGAGATAGATGCAACGAGCAGACAAAATATCGTCATTGTAACAGGTCAATATCGTCAACATAGTACCTAATATTTCACATACGGACAAGTCGCGCCATCTACAGGTAGTTGTGGACACTAGACTAGGTACATAATATACACATATCCACACAGACAGTTAAATGTGGGACCTTCGGTGTGAAATGTCACGGTTAACAAGATGGCTCTCAGTTATACTGTGTAGCAAGCAATATTGGCCAATATTGATTATCTATCTATATCAACTATGTCACTGTCGGCTCTGGAAGTTGGTTGTTATTTGAGCATTCTAGTTATTCAAAATAAGTTTCAGATAGAATACCGCTCATATGACGAAAAAACGGTTCGGACACATCGAGGACACACATTAGAGCCAGCAAATCGAGGACAAAAACGGTTTTTTTTATTTAAAAGAAGTGTCAATGGATACACCGCAGTTATGCCGTGGGTTTCAAGGGAGAGCGATCCCTGTTTGACAAGCCGGCCGTATTTGAAAATTGCCCAAAGTTAGTTTTCGCTAGGGTAACAATATAATCAACGATCTACTCAAGTCATTCACAGCCGTTTATGACAGCTAAATGGAGGTACCGCATCCCTAGGAAAACCTACCATTAGATTCCGTCTGGTGCGGACGACTTCTCCCGCGTAGCCCCGAACCCTTCCAAAAAATAGAAAGATCTCTCACAAGAAAAAAGAACATTTTTATAAACTTATACTTATTCGTAAATTTAACAATTTTGCGTGACAAATTGCGTTTAATCTTTGCACTGAAGGGTAAGAAAACCAATTTCAAGCACAGAAAACCTTACGAAGAGTAATGTCGTGTGCTTACAGTTATCCCAATTTGAGAAAGAATACGCAACCAAAAGGTTGGTTAATATGGTAAAATTATTCCATAAAATATAACGGAATTTTCTTAGATAGTGATCAATATACTATAGAAATCTCACGATTTAAATAATATTTCAATAGAGATTCAATATGCAAGACTCATTTTAGCGTTTTCCTCTAGATAGACTTCTGTCTGATCAGTCATTTGAAACGATCAAAGGAATAAGTTTTTTGCTCGTCACAAAACCGTGATTTTTCAATAGAGGGCGAAATGCCATAGGTAAATAAACCTCATTTGAGCTAGACTTGAGTTCCCTTTTTGTTGAATTTAAGGTAAAAAAAAAATCAATTGACATGAAAATAATAGAAGGAAAATATTTAATTCATCGTCACGCCTAGAATCTCTAAATGAAAGTCGGGTTACTGCGAACACTTATAACTCGAGTTCGGCTGAACAGATTCTTCCGATGTTTGATTTATTGGATTCTTCTCCGCTCCGGATAACATAATAACTAATAAAAAGTTGAATAAATAGCTAAAAATGATATAAAATATTAAAGTTAGTATGGAACGGCATTTCTGTTGGGGACATTACCGCCATCTGTTGGGGAAATAGGGAGATGTCTGGTAGATTGATATTTTGGAAGAAAGATTCTATAGATCAATGTTTTCCCTATGTTTCCACAGATGGCGGTAATGTGACCAGTGTGACCACCATTGAAATTAAAAATATTGATACGTACGAACATTTTTTATGGTACTTTTTTCAGTTTTTTTTTTACAATTTGTTAACATCTAGCTATAATATAAAAGAAAATAAGGTTAGTACGAACACTTATAACTCGACATCGGTTGAACAGATTTTTATCGTATTTGTAGTAGTCATGTATATGTTAGCTATCTTATGTTACCCAGCAATATTTTATTGACTTTAGGGCGGGACGAAGTTCGATGGGTCAGCTAGTTTATAATAAAACACCAATAACGGAATGCGTTCGGAGCTGATTTTACAAAATTACACTCTGTAATCTTAGTATTATACTTAATTAATAAACTTGGACTGGTAGCTCCGTCCGTTGAGTAGAGATATCAGACACAAAATAATTCGGATGTTTCTTTCGATTACAGTAGACATCACCTAATGTCATGTGGCTTACGCTAATATGGCTGTATGAAAATGTTGTAGGTAGCCGTTTATTCGTGACGAAGACGAGCTGCTGTCTATAGAGTATATTATACTCTATTTTATTTATTTTATTTTTTATTTTATTCAATCAAATTCTTACAATAATTACAATTTACATTATATTCATTTTTATATATTCATATAGGTATTAACAATTTCTTCCTCTCTCATAAAACTCTAGAGAGTTTGTGTAGAGAGAGGTTGCGCTTTGGTATTCATCTATGGTTTGTCTATGGTAATAACAATAATTATAACAGACAACTTGTCACTATGATCGATCCTAAGTGTTGCCATTGAAACTAATAATAGCTTATTGTGTCTTGATACAATTATTAGATCGAGATACTTTGACACTGTCTCGTGTTCGACCTTTACGACTTCCATTCGAAAGATCAATGCCGATATTGTGATGACAATTTATAAATAAAATATATGCTAATTTTGAAAACGTGCTGATATCTTTAATATTTTATCAAGTGCTCATACGAGGCGAACACCTGATAAATTTTATACACGTAACATGGTTGTACTGTACGTTATCGATTACATTCTTTCTCATTCTGCCAAAAATACTAATCACCTTTATATGCAATCGTGTTGATGAGAAACCGTGTTTTTTACATAAACTAAAATACGTATTTCGAAATAATTATGATATTGATTACCAAATATTCTCTATCGTCGTTACAATGACTCATTATGTGTCATTTAAGTGCACGGAAAAGTATGAGTAATGCACTAATTTTAACAAGATAGAGTGTGATTATAAATCTGTACAAGAGATAAGTTATTGGAGCACTGATTAGGTATATTGTTTTTGTGTCTTGATTTGTTGTTTTGTTTGTGTTCTATTGGTGTCTCTGATAAAAAAAAATACGTCCGGAGTGTTACCATATAGCAAAAATAATGCAAAAAATACTAGTAGGGATATTAAAATATGTACATAAATAAACAAATTAATTGTATTTATTAAGGTAGATAGGCTGGCGGTTACGGAGCCGGCTTTCGTACTGGAGGTCGTGAGATCGTTTCCAGGTGCTGACCATCTTCCTCTTTTCCTACAACTATTAAGCTACTATTATTATTTAAGCTACTAAATAGCTTTCTGCGAAATTCACTTTGAGTGAGCAACGATTCCATTTACAAAAATACAAGCTACTTCAAATTCTCAACGAAAGGGTATATTGATTGATCACTTTAAAAAAAATCTATTTATAGTGCTTGTTAAGGCATTTTTATTACATAGCAAGCTAATCTAATAACCATCATAATAATATAATGATAAAGTAATCTGTTTGCATGCATAATGAATGATCAATAACGATTATCGAGTTAGGATCTAGGCCGGATGGCGATATAAATAACATTTATACCGCGCTAAAATACCTCAAGATTAAATAATAATAATCTTCATAATAATTAATAAAAAAGACCAAGTAGACTATAGAGATAGCACTAATAATTAATATAAATATCCTTCTAATAAAAACTAAAACAAAAACACAAACAAAACTAGTTTCAGGATTTTCCGCATTCATTGTAACTTTTTATAAAGTTACCGACTGACTGTTCGATATATTATGTACCTACACCATGGGTAGGCACTGGGTACGTATATCGAATTGACTTTACGAATATTAAGTCGTTTTCTAAATTATTCTATGTACTAGCCTTTTTACCCGTCCATAAAATTGTTGATGAAGTTTGTTGAGAAAAATGTGAATTACAGAACCTGATTTATGGATTAATAAAATATGGTACCTATAAAGTATGTCCCTAAGTGGGGTCAAAAAATGGAGAATTGATTGACTGATCGAGTTTGTATTACCTATAAGTCTGAGGATTTGAATTGGTAAATAGGTAGATATAATTAGATAGTATGAGAAATTTGTAGAATTGCTGTGGAGGCAGCAAAGGTGAGTCATAAACATAGCATTTTTATCTCTTCTATACCTTCCCCTTCTAGTACATTTAGATAGAACACTTGATTTCTGTAAATGCTTTAGTTGTTCTTCTGCAAAAATATAATTATGTACCTACAAAGCTTTATTTATTCTTAATATCAAATTTAACAGGTAGGTACATAATTATTTTAAGTGTTAAGACCTCTACCCGAGCCAGTGATTTTGTACCTGAAAATCTTTTGTATGAAAAATTGTCTGCATAAAAAACTCCTATAAATATTCTGACCCATCTGGGAATTGGAACCAGAAATTTCTTACCAGAAGTGGGTGTTAATTATTTTGACCATAGTAAAGAATTTTGTGGCCAAGGATTCGAACCTGCACCTCACATCCAGCCTTCGTGTGAATAGAAAAATCAGTGTAGATTGCTTATTAAAAATATAAGGAATAGGGTAATAATAAAAATTTCAAGTTGCTATGGCAATAATACCACCAATTTATTAAATCCCTATGCCCCTAAGTGGGGCGTAAAGGGAGTTTGGATTTCAAAAATTAATTTTACTTACATTAATAAAACAATTGGTAAAGAAACACACTTTTATAATAAATAACTAAGGTATTTTGCAGTTGATAAACTTCTTAACAGGGTAAAACTTTTTAATAAATGATAATTTTGAGTATAAATATTTAGGTACTTCTAGAGAATTAGAACTCTCATCTCTCATAGGTGCTTAATATAAGTCATACCAAGAGTTGACAATTAATAAGAGATATACAAAACATGTAAATGTTATTGTTGTGAGAAAATATCTAGAAAATTTTGACACATTTTAAAATTCTGTAGACATTTTGGCATTGCATTCATTATAAGATATAATCCTAGGAATCTCAGCTCCATAGACGAATTATGGAAGGCATAAATGCAACCTTGGCAGATTGTTGAATTTGTCGATTACTCAAGGATTTCAATTTGACCACCTAAATAAGGAACGTTGTTAACGTGAAGTCATCACACAAAGCCATTCGAAATAGCAAGAGAAGAAAGTCATAATCCAGTTAGTACTGGTCAAATGTTAAAAAAAAATGGCATTTTAAAATTGACCATAAATAACGGTGTAATGTTAAATATATCAGTCTGTAATAATATGATTTTTTTCGATGTTACAGGAAAAGAGGTCTGATTATAGAAACTTCAACTAAATTTCAACAAAAAAAAAACAGGTTTACAATAATAATAATTCTGAAATTAAAATAATAATATATCTAAACTAAATTAAAAAAAAATTAATAGTTTGGAATTTAGTTAACAATAATTGTCCTCCAATGCAATCACTTGTAAGTTAATGATGTTGCTAGGTTCTTTTAACAAATCTATGAATGCTCTTTTTAGTATTTACTTAATACACATAATCTGCAAATTAAATATACATAGGTAATCTTCATATTCATAAGAATAATATTAAAAATTGTTAAAAGTTTATAAGTAAATGACGTTTTAATCGGCCTGGTGTTGGTTATTTTAACATAATATCTATAAATATTTC
The DNA here is from genome assembly GCA_963576905.1 of Mystacides longicornis. Lineage (NCBI taxonomy): Eukaryota > Metazoa > Arthropoda > Insecta > Trichoptera > Leptoceridae > Mystacides > Mystacides longicornis. Next base: position 18,940,817 of record OY756437.1, read on the forward strand.
TTCTTCCGATGGCGCTACAGCCTAATTCAGCCTTGGCTTCCAATACTGGACGCAGAGTCAACCTTGTCTCTACATCTGTCCTGATTTCGTGGGTCAAAAAGTTGCTCGGCATCCCTCCTGGCCTCATTCTCTCATTGCAGCCTAGGTCTTCCAATTCGGCCGGATGTCCACCCATAATTCTCTTTGGTGCTCGCAATGATGGCATTATCTGCTCATATCTGGCCCAGCATAGTCTTTATCTATAATAATAAAACCGATATTAGGATGGGACTTTCTAAGGTTAGACAGGTATCTCAAAATTATCTTACGCATAATTTTAAAACAAATAAGAGATTACACTTTTTAAATAAAGTAATGGATATAACATGAGTTTAATAAAAAGAACATAAACAAATGTTGATATTGATACGTTATTATTGAGAAGATTCAATACTTACTTGGAATTGATTTGTGTTCAAGCAAATTTATATTCATAATTCATCCCTTAGTCAAAATATTATCAGATATTGCTCTGCGGTCTCTGTGATTTGTTGCAATGAAATGACTGGCTCCTTCATTCTATCAGGAGATACTTATCTGCAACAAAAAAATAATGTGTGTTGACTAATGTTTTAAATTTGCTGCATTTAATGTCTATTTCTTTTTATAATTTACAATAAAACATTGGAAGGAATTTGGAATAATGTTCCACAGGTTTAAAATGTGAAACTTAAGAAGTAAGTGAGGTGATGTTTGTATCTGTATGATAATTATTTTTAGGTTATAAATTATATGTTTTTTGAAACTATAGGTTACATACCTGAAATCCAATATTAATCAATTTATATCTCAGTCCATCCATCAAACTCTACTGACTTAAATATTTTTCCAAGGAATGAATCAGTTTTGATGTCTATTTTCGACAAACCACTCACAATTTCACGCGTAAAAAATTTGACAGCTCGTGCGGAAGTACCATAGTAAATAAACGGACTAAAATATTTTGTAGATGACGTAGCAAAGTTACTAATTAATTATAGACAACATTTTATTCTGCTATACATATTTTCTTTTGATAGTGTCTGTAAAAAATATAATAAATTGGTTAAGCAATATTATACGCCGCTTTATTTTAATTAGACTATTATAGTGCGCCACACCAACCATAGATTTACTAATGCATAGATTAGTAGAATTCGTTGTCAATGTCACTCAATATTGATAAATATTGATCTGTCAAAAAAAAAATAAGAGAGTTTGTTATGGAATGCTTCCAGTTTCAAAATAAAAAATATTTGCTGCTCAATAGATATTTTCGGTAGGTACCTAATGTTGTCTATTAAGATTTATTATATTATAATAACTTCTTTGTAATTTTTAAGTATTGGCTCAGAAACATAAAAAAATATTGTCATTTTCTGTAACATTCTTTCCATCGCTTAGTATTTTATTTTTTTAGTTTAAGAATGCATGAATCATTTTGAAATGTTAACCAAATTGGAAACAAATGAGCTAAAACTTTCATACTCTTTTTCAAAATATATAAGCAATATGATTTATGCTAAACTATAAGATTTGATTTTAAATTCAACCATTAGTGCAAAGGGGTTAGTAAAGAAAAATAAACGTAAATATTTATTGACTGATGATTAATTTATTCATTTTCAGTGTCACAAACCTTGGTTGCTTTTATCTGTCATCAAATTGTGCTGTGACTGAGATACCTTTTGGTTTTTTTTGCGTCAAAACCTGTCAATCTTCACAGACTACATCCAACGATTGCAGTTTTGGTCTTTGAAGGATTCTTTATTCTACAGGATCATGTTTGAGATGTGTAAAGAGAATATGTTATTGACCATACTTTTTTAATATAATGCTTCTTGTCGTATTATGAAACATACGTGAAGATTGTTATATTAACGCAATAAAATATTAATATATATTTAACATTGTTTTTAATTTATCTTCATACCTATTAATTAAGAATTTAGATAATTTTGTTATTATAATTATAATAGCAAATAAAGTGATCTTCGAATAAAGTGATATTCGATGATTCTATTTTTTACTATAATAAACATGCACAAATACCTGACAAATTCATTATGATTTTGATAAACAGGAACGTCATTAGTTCATGTCAGGTTCGCTTTCTTTCAGAGTTCTGTTTTATCGACCAAATCTACTAAAGAATTTTTATACTCATTTCAATTTTCAAAAATCATTTTTACGATTAATATATTTAAATGTATTATGAATTTAATTTCATGTATCTTTATTATTTACCAACATTTAATATGATTTTATCAGGTACTTACTCATCTAATGGCCACGACAGATTTACACAAACTGCGGCCATAAATTTTTTTAAATGTGTCAAATTACAAAATGGAGGAATTATATTTCCAAAATTTTGCATTAAATCTTTATTTATTGAGAATAATAAGATTTGAATAACATTTATATGTATAACGAATCAATCTCCAATTATTTTATTACATTTTCGTACCGTAATACCAAGATTCCATTCAACGTTTACATGAGTAATTTTGTTTCCAAACGATGGCTTACTGTCTTTTTTGAAAAATTTGTATGAAGATCCTAAAAAAATAAAGTTTTTTAAATAGCGCTTAATATATTAAAGTTAACGTTGCCAATTGTATCTTAGAACGTTCTCGAGCAAATTTCACCGCTCTGCGCAGATTCATATCTGACGTAGCATTTGTATTTTGAGCGTGATGCTCCGACATAACGGAAAGTATTGTCAAAGGCAAATAAAAAAACAAACATTTCTGAATTATTATGTAGATTATTGGTTGACTGGGGTGCGGCTGTTGGGATCGCAGGAGACAGGACCGCATGGCGAGGACATGTCATTGTGGCGTCCATACTCCAACTAGGGAGCGGACATGGATATAGAAAACAGAAAAAAATAAAATAAACAAAAATTCTACTGGAGTCTAGGGCTAAATTATTGATCCATTACTACTTATAGGTTACTTAGATTGAAACTGCGTGTGCATATCTACTATTCATATAAGGTATATGTATAACGAAATTCCATACAATTCTGTTGACTGCGATTCGATAAATTAACGTTAAACTCTTCAAAGTAAGCGGTGAGGTATCTGCAGAATCGTATACACGGATGTTATTAGTCTTTAGGAAACAACTTTCTATCCCATCGAGAAAACGGACAGCATGTTTAGTAGCACATGAAAGTGCTTTTGATATCGATGATTTAAACTTATAACATAATGCAGGAGGAAAACGCGGATTATGATCGAACATATGAATTTAAGTATATGCGCTCTTTTAAAACCGTGACAATGTTTTTTGTTACTATGTGTAACAGTATCGACAATGTTCTCAACGGACACATTCGCTGCTGTTTATAGCAGTACAGCTTATCTAGGAAAACAGAGCATTACTGTATGAAAGTTGGATTAGGGGTATACAGTATAACAATAATATGTGGTGATGAGGAAGGTTCCTGTCCCTAGAAGAGACCCTTGGTCCAAACCAAACGCGTCTGCTCTGTTCCAGCGGTCAAACTCATATAATAATAATTCAAGAACCGTCCATGCGCAGAAAGAGGAAGGGTATGGAAGGAAGAGACGTGCAATGCTGTAAGTGCATTAGCGGTAATGCACACTCTCTCAATCCTAATAACTTAACTAAACTTCATTTACAATCTGCCGCGGCTGAATATCGTTAAAAGCAGCACGCTTATCTGTCAGTGATGTTCAATTAAAAAAAAAGTAATTATTTTACTCCCAGTCTCTGGAATTGGTTTTTGAAAACGTTGCCGTTCGAACAAATAGGTAGGTACCTATATTGGCGTGTTCAGTGATATTTTCTGATTAAGCAATAAAAAAAAAACAACTCCAACACGAACAAGAATCGAAACGGAAATCTTTACTATAAATATTGAATTAGAATTTTAGAGTAATGATTAAGTAGGTAGGTACCTACCTATTAAACCAAATAATTCCGAGGATTGGTTCAAACAATGCTTGCAGGGCACATTCTGACAATCGAACCAACTCTCAAACATCTGACAGTTATGACAAACTTCAATTCCAAATTCAAAATTAGAAATGATTGTACCTACTGTCAAAATTCCCAAAAAAAGTTAACTCCGTTGAGTTATCCATAAATTTTCTAATGATCCACGCAACTTTCTTATTTTTCATTCATACATAAGATCCTTCTCTTGACAATAAAAAAAACGCATCAAAAATGCAAACACAACAAAAGCTACATTAAAACTAGGTTAGTAACATATTAAATCGAATGTTGATGCAATCGGTGTCGATACTGCCCGAACGCAACTGGCGACATGCAATCAACATAATGATAATATCGTCGCCGTAACACTGAGGTACATGCAGCAGGAACACAATGATAACATTCACTTTACATCAATAACGGAATTACCAGAGGATTATCCACAGAAATGCCTAACTGAAAATTAAACGGTTTACAAGACGAAATGTTTGTTCCGATATGTTTGTTCGACACGTAGGTAGGTATATTCCATATTCCGAATCAAACTATTTGCTGTCCTACAATATAGACGAGTGCCTGCCTATGATTCACGAATAACGACAGTTATGCATTAAAGCATGCAATTTTATGTTCTAAGATTATGTAGACAAAAATTGCAAGGTTTCAGAATAAAGTCGGAAGGACTTCATCTGACGCGCAAAGAAGAAAAAGATCCTTGCAACAAATAATTCATTTAAGTGTAAATTAAAGAAAAACTTCAGATTGAGTTGACAATTATAATTAAATTAAATTGCGGAAATTTTGAGTTTAATTTGAATTTTAACAACCGTTAATGATTCCTCCCAACAACTACACCATAACCAAATCCCACCAAATAATAAAAATAAACAAGCTACAAAACACACTCAAACCAAAAATAAGCCCATCACCGTTTTTTACCAGATTAAGCCCATACCGCAAAATAAAAATGCACCCACAATAAAAGTATATGGAGCTAACAGCAAGATGCAAGCAAAAACACAGAAGATAGTTCAGAATGGTTGTAAGTATGCCTAGTCAGTTTATTGGCGTGGAACGTCGAGCCTCTCAAGATTATAGGAATTCTTGGACATGGATTAATATTCAGTTTAGACGGTCAACTTCGAGGTTTGAAATCACAATATTTAAGTAAGGGGTAAAAAAATCAGCGTAGGTATGTACTATTATAAATCAATCAACATTTATACATATGTTATACAAAGAGGGCAACACTCAACAGAACCTTTTTTGGAATAAATTTTTCGATTCACCCGCTCCCCAGGTACAAATTTCTAATGAGTAACATAAATAGAAATTATAACCCGACCGGGAATCGAACCCAGGACCTTTTGATCGGAAGGGTAACGAGGTCAGTTAGGCTATCAAGAGGGAAAACTCAATTCTCATCTTCGTTGACAGAATATGAATTTAAATACAGTACAATTTAGTAAATAAAATGTTTTGTCTATATACGAGAACAAACCTTGTATATTATGTTTCGACATCGAATGGTTCATTTTCAAGCAAATTTTGCCTTTTAAAGAAAATATCTGAAATCATCTAAGGGTGCATTTAAACTAAGCGAACATAAAGCCAGGGCTGAACATGGAAATCGCCCATTAATCAGTTTTTGCTTGTTATTGTTTCCATGGTGTCCCATAACAATGATAAAAGAATGTAAATAAATAACACTCTTCTATATATAGGTGTCTTACTGTTCCTATAAGTGATCTTAAGAATCAACTGTCCCTAGAAACCCGAATCAAATGGAAGGAATGGTGGGATCACGAGAGTCGGGCGAAGGGATCGGCGTATCGCAGGGTTCAATCTGTGATACCTTCCAGGCCATGGTTTCATGGGACCGGTCTCTCGAGGTCTGACATTTCACGACTTTGCAGGATGCGTTTCAATCATCATCGACTGAACTCACACCTGTTCAGATTCAATATGGTGGAGTCACCGTATTGTGAGTGTGGTCTAGATATGGAGACACTGGACCATGTCTTCCTTGGTTGTCCTCTGCGAGATGCCTATGACGTTTGCTCGGCTCTTCCCGATGTTCCACTTCCAACGAATGTGGAGCATCTTTTATCAATAAATGATACAACGGTGCGATCAGTGCTCCTTAGGTTTATAAATAAGAACATTATTATACTATAAACTTCATAGATAATTTATTGATCTGAAAATATTCTTTGCTTTAGATTGTTTTTGGCTATTTTTTCATTCTGAGACTGTTTTGAATGAATTTTAATGTATCTATGTATGTATAAGATTGATCATGGCACAAATCGTCCCTGGTTGGACGCAATGCCAATAATTAATAAAAAAAAAAAAAAAAAAAAAATATATAGGTGTCAGTATAGCCGGCGGAACTTAATGTTTGAAGCATCCTTTACCAGTCAACCGGTCCCATCCAACCTGAGGTAAGAACACGTAGAAAGCCGATTTCGACCCGCGCCGAATGTTTCTATGCATTTGAATGGGTGTGCGCACAGCAAAAGCAGGAACCCGCTTTCCGGCATTCCCATTTAAATTAATTGAAACCATAGACAATAATCTTAGAGCCGTTCGGCGCGGGTCGAAATCGGCTTTCTACGAGTTCTTAGACAGGATTCCAATCCCGAGTAGAAATTTCATGTGAAAAAACACATTGGAAATTAAGATAATAATATATCCTTTCGACCGTATCTACTTGGTGGAATATACTTCGAACTTATTTGAAAGAAACAAAATACCTATTTAGTAGCTACGATCTGAATGAATGTATTTGACAGAATGGAAAGATGAGGGATTGATGGTGTTTTTGATTGTCGTGTTGTAGGTTGATTTGTGAAATTTTGTGACTGTTATGTGTCTATTCGTTATGTAGACGGACGGTGGGGTGAATGGGGCCTGTTGACAAGCCGTTTAAATGGCTTAATGGGGCCCATTTCATTTGCTGCAATAGTTGTTCTCTATGTATAGCTGTATATTTCTTTATTTTGTATCTTATTGTGTATTATGTATTATTATTATTATATAAATTAAAAAAAAAAAGTTTTTTCCACAAATTATTTATTGAGGTAACCGGTTTTCGAAGACCGAACGTCCTGTTCTTCAGGCTAAAGATGTTCACTTGAGTGAGAAGAAGGTCTTCGAAAACCGGTTAGCTCAATAAATAATTTGTGGAAAAAAACTAAATATTTTGTTTCTTTCAAATACATTGAAAATTTCAGACCCTACAAGGAATCGAACCCGGGACCTACCTTGATCTGAAGTCGGGGCCTTTGCTACTAGGCTAGGGTATGCTCTGTTTCTAGATTCGACTCTATATGTTCATTTGGAAGTCTTTGCCTAATCTTTTGACTTTATAGCTCGTTTCCTTTCAATAAAGTATCCGCAATGATAAACGCGCGAGACGATAATACGTCTGACACGGATGTGTCAAGCTATACGAGGTCGCACTGCAGATCACAATACACCACATACTGCAATGTGGCAAGGGCACAGAGCCTGAGATTGCCGTACCCTTGGATGACGGACGCTCTATTGTTTTGCCTCAGCGAGATGTCGATTGTCTTCCTGGTTTTGTCACTGGCAAGTTGATAGAGATCTACGGATCATTTTTACAAAACTAAGCTAGTAAGTATCCTGGTCAAGCTGACACTTAAAACAGATGAAATACGAATAGTTAAAATATTTATGAACAAACAAGATGACCTGGTAAAGTTCAGATCATTGTAATTCCATAGCCTATCTACTACTACATTTAGGTACAGTCAACCATAGACAAAAAAACAACGATCCTTTGTTGTGACACGTTTGACAGTTTGTTATCAGGAACATTCCATGGAAAAATAATGTTGGTTTTTTTTCTATATTTCTCGTAATAAGTATGTACATATATTGTCACCGTTTTAAAATAACTATAGAGTAACTAGACTATATCCGAACATTTCGAAAGCATCATTAGATAAATCGGTCCAGTCGTTCTTGAATTTTATAGATATACACGCACAACTAATCATTTATTTATACAAAAAGAAATATAAGAAAACAGATCCTATTTGTGAGGAAGACGGATTCACTTCAACCAGAAAATGGTTGGAGCGGTATACAAAAAGAAATATAAGAAAACAGATCCTATTTGTGAGGAAGACGGATTCACTTCAACCAGAAAATGGTTGGAGCGGTTACAACGCCGGCTTTCGTACTCGTGCGGAGGTCATGGGTTCGATCCTAGGTGTTGACCATCTTCCTCTTTCAAGACACAAGCTTTAAGTAGCTTACTGTGAAAGAGTCAAAGAGTGTACTTGTGTTCAGATTCATTTTTCAAAAGAAAAGAAAAAAGTTGGATCCGGTGTTATAGTTTTTTTAAAGAAATGAAGAAAATGGATGGTAAAACGCTTTGATGGCTAGAAGGGTCCTAATATTAAAGATTTCACATTTCCAAAACAATATGCAAAACGTGGCAATACCAAAATCTTATACATACGTACCTATCTAGTTATGTAGGTATACTAACAAAAACAGTTAGTAGAACTAGAGTTTTGTCATTAAAAACATACTGATTGAACATACCTACCTAATTTTTGAAAGATATATCTTGTTTCTTTTGCTTTTCGTGTATATATTATATCCAATCCAATCCAAACTCCCTTTAGACCCCACTTAGGGGCATAGGGAGGCAACAAGAGCTCTCCATTGCGCTCGATCTTGCGCAACGTTAATGACCTCCTCCCATACCATGTCCAGATTCCTCAGCTCTGCCTCGAAGGAGCGGAACACAGTATGAGAGGGCCTTCCTCGTCTCCGGGACCCTGATGGGAGGAAGAACAGCGCTCTTCTCGGCCAACTGTCATTCGGCATCCTTAACACATGTCCCAGCCAAGTCCATCTCCTCCACATAATAGAGGTGATGGGCTCACGCTGGGTGCGCCGGCGTATAGCGACGTTCGTGATGTGGTGGTACCATCTTATACCCAAAATTCTCCTGAGGCACTTCGTTTCGAATACAGATACTTTTTGTGCCTGGGCTTTAATCAGGTGCCAGGACTCACACCCATACAGGAGAATGGGCAACACACACGCATCAAACAGTTTACATTTCGTCTCGACACTAATGCGGTGTTCAGACGGGGCGATGTAAGGCCAGACGATTTCGCTTGCATAAAAAAAATATCGCTCGGTCGCCCATTGATCGTCTGATGTGTTCACACGAGTCCACCGACATACATTCAATCTGTCAGGTGCGCTGATTGTTTTAAAAATGGCGGACGTCGAGGTAGAAGTCGCGGAGTAATTGGAGTTAGTTGAAAATATTGTTTTAGACGATATAAAAAGACTCCTAATTGAGGAAAAATAAAAAAAAACGCAGATATTGGGTGCGGAATTGGATTCTAAGGAGAAATAAATTTAGAGCAGTGCTGTCAACTGTCAAGAAACAGAACATACGGACGCCGCGCATATCTGCGCATGCGTGAATCGTTCCACCAGATACAAAAGTTGAAAGGCGTTCAACTTGAGACGATATCGCTTTCAACCATTTTTATCGCTTCAGATTTATCGACAATCTGTTCACACGGTTCAATTGGCTGGCGATATTTTAGTGTCCTGGCGATATTCGCCTCGTCTGAACACCGCATAAACGCCGACGCCTTCCATATCTTGGTCATGTTGTTGAAGGCGCCACTTGCCATACCGATACGTATCGGGAGCTCAGCCCCGAGGTCACCAGTGGTGGTAATGGTTGCTCCCAGGTACTTAAATTTATCCACCCGGGAGACCTGGTGACCATCGATGGTTATCGGTAGCTGTTTATCGGGGCAGGCATTATTCGTCATGAGCTCCGTCTTACTGGCATTGACTCGAAGGCCGAGGCGTGCTGTTTCATCGCAGTCTTGAAACACTGCGCTGTAATTCCTCCACTGTCGTACTGAACAACGCTAGGTCGTCCGCGTACTCCAGATCGCACAGTTCGCCCATTAGACCATCTCTCTGTGTTATCGGCATACCTCTTGCTCCTTGCATGGACTTTCTCAACAGGAAGTCCATGATAATTATGAATATAAAAGGAGCTAGTACGCAGCCCTGTCTGACTCCCGTGGTGATCCTAAAAGCTTCAGTAGGACCACCTGGCGTTTTCACGCTACACTCGGAGTCTTCATACAGGGACTGCACCATTTTAACTATCTTCGGAGGTATATATAGATGCATGAGTAATTGGATGACAGTTGACTGAATATTGTTTCTACTTCAAAGGGGACCATCATATTACGAATAAGGATGTCAACTTCGTAGGGGTAAAAAGGGAATTACTGTAGGACGATATCTTACAGCGAATTAATAAGTACATATGTGATTCGTTTTTAATGACACATCGATCGCAGGTCACCCAGCATTATACGCAATAATTCTCGGAGTTATTTAATATGCAAGGACGATTGCACCATATTTTATTAGTGAATGACGCAATAAACACACAAGCATAAGCATACCGCAGAGAATAAACAAACATAATCGTTATTGTTACGATAAGGTTTTCGCAACATCGTTAACATTTTGCGTCATGATAATATGCACAGTCAGATTTAAAGAGAAAATATCCGAAATATACGGGCGGTGATCATAAAATATTTAATTTATTATCCATCAATACCATCACCGTGATATAATGTACCTACATAGAGTTACATACATGTGTAGGTATAGTTATGAGGGATTTCGTAGTATCGAATCTTTATAATCTAACTAGCTTTCCCGACAGACGTTGTCCTGTGTTCCTAACTATGAATATTGAATTAGAATTTGTATGGTGATGAATTAATTATTTGACCAACGTAATTCCGACCGATGCGTCTGTTTTAAACCATATTCCGTCCGCATTCTGTCAATCGCACCAATTGACAATTTCTGTCAAAATTTCAAAATTAGAAAAAAAATTATAAGGTAAGTACCTACCAATAAGTTTGTCTACGTAGAGTTTTCTTTAATTTTCTAATTTTCATAAGCATTTTTTTTAAATTTTCTTCTAAAAGGACATTCTTCTGATAAAAACCTACACGACAAAAAAAGAATTAGCGAAACCGGTCCAGCCGTTTAGGCGTGATGCGATGACATCGGGAAATTGCTCTCCATTTTTATATATAGAAGATAAGATAAGATGTGATGTGCTTCTTGCGAGGAGACCCTCTCTGGGTTGGTCGACATATTACGTATCTTCTTGGCATTTTGAGATTGTTTTTAACGAAACTGTGCTCGCTCAATGTGAACATTAACACAATCCTTGGCATCTTTCACAGTAAGCTTGCGTCGTGAAAGAGGAAGATGGTCTGCACCTGCGATCGAGCCCACGATCTTCAGGGTTACAGAATGAAAGTCGGCGACGGAACCGCTAGATCCTAGCGGCTAGGATACCAAACGTATTAAATAAAATTACTTACGCATAATGAATCTTATCAAACTCTTTCAAAAAACTGGATCACCTAATTGGCGAACGTTGTGAGCGCAATGTGATCGCTCTAACCCAGCGTAAACACTAGTAGAAGACGATTGAAAGGCCGTAAACGTTTCAAACTTGAAATAAAAAAATATATTAAAATATATAACTAGTTGATTAAACGGTTACCTACATCAAATAGTTGGTTCTACATTCACTAACTCTCCCTTTTTTTCCCCCACACAAAAGGGCATAGAGAGGCAACAAGAGCTCTCCATTCAGATCGATCTTGCGTAATGTTTATGACCTCCTCCCACACCATGTCCAAATCCCACAGCTCTGCTTCGAAGGAGCGGAACATAGTGTGGGTTCTTCATATAAATATTCATTTTCCATTGTGGATGATTGGTTGATTTATTTAAAAGAGAAAAGTGTTGTCCAAATAATGGACCAAAACGACTTCAATCATTATTGACGCTGGGTTCGTTGAGAAAGGTATATAATGTTTCAGGATTCAGTATAAATACTTAAGTTAATTATTTTTCTCCACCAGTTTCCCATTCAAATGTTTGACATAACTATAGTACAAGGCAGGAGCCGTTCCGGGTGACAAGAGATAGAGAGGTCTTTAAAGAAGTGATTGCCAACGTTAGGGGAGACCTGATTGGGCACAAGAAGAAGAAGACGGAAACTGAAAACAGGAAGTTTTTTCTTTCAATCAGGCATTCACAAAATTCAGGAAACATAAACATTTGAAAGTTGGTCCACAGAATAACGGTACACGCAAAACGAAAAATGGTTCAGTTCGAGGGCAAAAAATTCTATATTTCAATCCACGATTTTTTTTTTAACCCTTCTCGCCGTGTCCCGTAAGGGGTAGGCAGAGAGAACGGGCGACCTCCACTCTTTTCTATCCAAGCATATCCTAATATTTTCATTCCTTTCCATATCCCATAAAGTTTTTCCACATATTCTTCGTAGAGATTTCATCTCTACTGCATTTATACTACATTCTTCTTTTTTCGTCCATGTCCATGTTTCACAACCATACATCATCGATGGTAGCAGGATTGCGTTATGCACTTGTTCAATCCACGATGCTCTAATTAAAAAAAAATTGCGATATTTCTACAATCCAATATGATTGTGTTGGCAATATTACCTACACATAACGGAAAACTATAAAGAAAGAAATCGTAAAACAGATCTAAAAGCATTATACATGAGTAGCATTAATGTAATATTGATAATTCGGATATTTATGGTAATTATTATGATAATTATTACTATTAACAGCGTGTTTAAATGTCAACTGTGTACTAAACTAGATTATATCTTGTAACTCATTATCATTTGCTTCAATTTGTTGGTCTACTCTATGGGAAAAGTCCGATATAAGAAAATTTTTCGCACAAGCCATGAGTTTATTATGTAATGTGAAAATTATACGAATTTTTGTAAATTATGAACATAAGAGGTTATAATGAAAGATTTCATATCGGTAAATATTTGTCGGCATAGACGGCAGATGTCCTGGCTGAGAAACATCAACCAGGACAGAGAAGCCTACGCCATAGTGGTAGCCGACGTCGGGGGGACCTGACATGGCACATGAAGAAGAAGAAATATTTGTCACATAAGCATACGAAACACTAAAATAAATTATATTTTACAAAGCACAAATCAATGGGTAGAGTGTATAAGATTTATATTGTCATTTAATTACTTTTTAAATAAAGTCCCGAACAGTTACGCAAAATTATAATAAACTAGAGGTCCTCCCCAGCTTCGCACGGGTAGATAGATACTTAAAAATAATTTAGTTTTCAGACAGATCCCTAACTTTTTCAAAATATTTTATAGCATAAAATAAATATGTTAATCTGGAATAATTGCATTGCAATGTATCGTGTCACGTCACTTTACCACCGTGACTACTTTGCGCGGTATTTCTACTAAACTTGACACGACTCCCCTCAGCCCTCCCCGGCTCCCATACGCACTCTGCATCGGATAAGTTGAGATGATAAGAGACTATGCTTTTTTTCCAATACTCACATTTTTAAACTCGTGATAACTTTCGAATGGAATGTCCGAATTGAATAATTCAAAAAGTTATACAAACATATTGAAGCAGACTTGAATATGAACTAATTTATTTTAATAATGAGTAATACCAAGATACCAATAAAGAGCTTTTTCTAAAGGTGACATTTTATTGGGTTTTTTTAAATAAAAAAACACTTATTGTGGCATAACTATAATAGTTAGACATATGCTGTCGCGATACTTTTTGTAAATAATGATGTCTTCTACAAAATTGTAGAACATTGTTTTATTCTATCATCATTAGTTTTCACAGCGTTCGCGATAAAAAGAATATTTTAGGTAAATTTTTTACACCTTGGGTTACATTATTGAAGTTTTCGTAGGTTACCGACTTTTTTTTGGAAATTAAATATAGCCTATGTTCACCGCCGATATTGTAGCTTCCCAAAAGTGAAAGAATTTTTCAAATCGGTTCAGTAGTTTTGGAGCCTATTCGAAGCAAACAAACAAACAAACAAACAAACAAACAAACAAACAAACAAAAAATCAAATCTTTCCTCTTTATATATTAGTATAGATATAGAAAAGTATTTGGTAGGTATTTAAGTAATTAATTGCTGAAAACAATTTGAGCACGAGCAGACTTCACAATTCTAAACCAGATTCTGAACATTTACGTTAATATGCTTTTTGGAATCCAACTGAAAGTGGCAACATTGAATTTTGACAGTTGTAAGTTAATTCCGCATATTATATTCTCTCGTTGTTCCCGCCTGAGCTTTGAATACGAATGAAATACGGATGTTTTAGAAATATTTTAACATTATTATTTTATTAGTAGGTAACTCAATCGGATTACAATTACAAAATGTAATTATGCATTTTTGTTTCTGGGGGCGCAGTGCACATTCGACCGGGCCGCCTCTGGTTAGGACTACAGGACAACGTCTGTTGGGAAAGCTAGTTTTCCATAAATTTTCTACAAGAATTATTTTTATTTCGCGTTTACGCAATCAGTTCAGAAATAAAAACGATATCAGTTTAAATAAAAAAGAAATATCCGCGCATAATTATTTTTAAATGTTATAGAGGATTTATTTTTATTAAAAAAAAATAAATTAAAGATCTTTGAAATAGTAACATAAATTGTTAAGTTGGATAAGCAAATTCTGTCAAATAAATTGTAGATTAAATAAATTATGATAATGATGTTAGTATCATCGAGAGAGAATAACATTATTGACTTTATAATAATATGAGAATAGTATTTCACTACAACGAGCATCGTTCCATAAAATCATCGAACACGACTATCAATCACTGCGTAACCATATTCGCAGCTTAGTAGAAAGTTATAACTGTTCTACAATCGATGAAACTACCAATAATGAATAGTAGTGGAGTGCAGGAAAAAGAAAAGAACAATAACAAAATATGTTACGAATGACTATGCGCTAGCGGCTAGAAGAACGCAAATTTTTTCTCTTACAAGAGTTCCCAACAAGACCCTCTGATCCGATGTACCATCCGTTCTTTCAAAGACTGTACTTCTCTACGTGGAACCGCAGAAGAGCGGTCTTGTTGCCTCCCTATACTCCTAAACTGACTAACATAGAGGTCCTTACTGAATGGCCTTGAATCACGAATTCCCTACATAACGACAGCACGCATTTTCTTGAGGTTAAATGATCAAACTAAATTGTTGTTGAGAACTGATGAACAAAAAATGGCTACCTACAATAATTCAATTAAATCAAAAATGTCTCAATTTGATGTTCTACCCGATCGATCAAAGTGGTTCTTGTTATCAACGCAGTATTCTTTAAGTACAAGGCATTATAATTATTATTATGTTTATCTCTTTCATGGCCTGTTGTAAAATAACGAAAGCGCGAAAGAGACAGTGTACGCTTGACATTTGGTGTCGTTAAGTATACATCAATAATTCGTTAAGTATAGCTTGGATACCATGATAAACAAGACGCCCACGGATATATAATGTATGAACTAAGTAAAGGTTAAATTCAATCTAAGATTAGTTAGTAATATTGAAAATTATATTTTTCTTTCTATAACGGCCGTTCATTTGTGGCTCCGCTGTTCTACTTACCCATCAATGAACACAAACAAATACAAAACATAGATCTTCGACTGTGTGATAGTAGAGTACGTAGGTAAGTAACTGTACGTAGGTTAGTAGGATCACCAAATCAGTTTAACACACTCCCCAGTGATAGCGACTGCCTCATTGTTCGATCTCGGGGTAATAATAATATATGTCGTAATGGTGTTGTGACTCATCGGAATGTCTCAGAAAGGGGTGACTCACCAAAGTCCGGGACCCATTCAAGACGAGACGTAGGTACGAGTAGGAGGTAGGTACTATAATCAGCCTAACAAAGTATGACGTATACCTGAAACAAGAGAAACAAACAGTCATTAGAACACAATTTGTATGAGATTATATTGTTTTGATAATAATATTAATGTGATACTTCGACACTAGATCAAACAAATTGTGCGAATAATTGAAAATATTTTTATTTTTTTGTTTTTGGTCTGTAAATTTTAAGTTTTGTCACTAAGGTTATAATTTTGCACTCAACATCATTATTTTTGGTAAGGTTAACTAACTTAATCAATTTTAGGTTCCACTCTTTTTATTATCCTGTAAACGTAGACGAGATGTTTATTTAACTAGCTGGTAACCGACGCATTACTGTGTCAGAAGAAATTATTGTAGAACTAGCTATTGATTGGTTGTAAGTCTAAATTAACAAGTAGTGTATTTCTATGTTATATGCAGGGCAGGGGCATGTTTTGAAGTTGTTGGTAAACCAGCGGTATCATTCAGCGGCTTCCATACGTATGTATAGTGTACTGAAGGTCCTAAGTTCGAATCCCGGTGCCACCGCTTCCATACTTTCACAACATAAGCTTTGTTTTATGTGATAGATGTCGAAAGTGTATTTGTGTTCATTTTGAATGAATGAGCCCACATTCATTTTAATAAAAAAAAATGTTATAAATAATATGGTTTATGTTAAAATTATGCTCAATATTATGGTTTGATATGCCCTTATAATGAAAACTTCAGTCTCCAATTCGAAAGAATTATTAACCTGTATGTAGGTAGCTAGATATCTTTTTAGAAATTATGTGGAAGAGATTTGTATTGGGATACGCTTTTCATTATTAAATTTTATTTTGTTTGATATAAAGGATCTGCCGATATCCGAAAGACTCCAAAATGGTGTAACAACGTACGAAATACATATTGAAGAAAAAAGATTTTCATATAAATTGAGAGAAGCGCGTTTAAACAAATTTTCACCTCTATGTACCTATAAATAATCACTCATAGATAAAACGATATTTTGGATATAAATAAATTCAACGTGAAATATTGATAACACGAAAAGATTTGATAAGATACAACCTTTTCAAAGGGATTTTATCTTCATGCTACGAAAAAAAAAACACAAGGTGATTTATTGCAAAATCACTAAATAGATACAAGATGAGTAATTAATTATTTCAGCATTATTAGCAAACGTAGAGAGGGTAAAGGCGCTTTTGAAAATGGGAAAACATATTCAAAAGGTCTTTTGTTTTTGTTGAACGATGAAGAAGAGAGGAAGCCAGTTTTGAAACTATCACAACGTTAAGCTACACAGTATATTAAATGCCTATCAATGTTGTTAAAGTTAGACACAAGAAAATTTTGTATCCGTAAGTGACTCGGCTATAAAATGATTGTCGAGAACTCTGGAATTTAAACAACTATACCTCAAAACACACAGGTAATTTTCAACAAAAATATTCAAGTTGCAACAAACTAAGAGAGATATGCGTGGCTCTGAGTACTCTGCAGGTATTTAAAATAATACGCGGAATACTGTTTGCTCAAAGATGGTGAAGATCTTAAAGAATAATATGTAACAACTAATGATTCTCAATTCATTACTAATGTTCGATTTTTAAATGGAACAAACCACTACGGGATTACGACAGTTCGAAGGCTGGCTTAGTGTGATCACTTTACGTTAACAACGTTCGCCATTAGGTGGTAATATTTAAGCGTTTCAGTTGTGTAGTTGAACCCAGATATCACTCTTCATAAAACGATGTACAATTTTTCTCAATCGTATTGAACTAAAAACGGAATACTATGTCATTTTGATGTCGTCAATAAAGTTGTTTAAAGTCTATAGTTTTGCCAGTTTTTAAGTCTATAGTTTTGCCAGTAAACATACATCGGATTTTTAAGATAAACCTATTTTCACCTTCTAATTCATGAGATGCCACTCATAATTAACAACAGTGATGCCTACATTATTTCATATTCTCATTTTTTTCTATTAGGGTGCATTTACACCAAAGGAACGTAGAGCCAAAGCTGGAAATAGAGTATATTTTCTTGATTGTTGATATGTACATGAGACGTTGATAAGAAATAACACCGAGAAAGAACTGTCATCCCCATTCATTAGTTTTTGTTTATGAGGCTATTACGGAGCTCTGACTCTATATACGTTTGGAATAAATGCACCTTTAGGAATGTAATTTTTTCGATCAGTACTTTCAGTTCTTGTACTATACCTACTATACATTATGTGTGCTACTATATTTTTTCCAAATTTCGGGATTTGATCCCTGCACGTGAACTCTCTACGATTCAATCGTTCGATTAAAAATAAAAGGTTTATATAAAAATGACAATTAAAAGAGCAGTGACCGTGACTTCAAAACCAGACTGACATAATTTTCGCTAAGTTCGACGGTAGGATACAATATGACTTTTGTCCAAAGCTGTACAAGCCCGGAGGCGACTGGACGGAATACAGCAACGTTCGACATTAGTCAAATAATGAGGCTGGCGTTGTAATTATTTTATTTCATAATAACCGTTTCGCCATGGAGAAGGAAGAGGTGGAAGGCGTGAGAAAGGAAGAAACATGGACGTGTTAGTGCGTTGAACTACCTCGGCTGATTTATCGCCACGGCACGGGGGAGTTGAATGTGAAAATTATTCAGGAATGAAAATAAAGAGACTGAGAGATAATCAAGTGGAAACGGCTCTGTCTATCCTCGCTTTGTAGCCACACTATAATAATATGTGATGTACCTAATAAAAACTTTGTCACTTCGACGATATGGGAAAGCCAAATGGAGAGAGCAGTAATATGCTTTAAAAACTATTCAGCTCAATGTTCTTAATCAAATAGGCACATCTAGGATCGGCTCTTCTAGTACAGAGTTTAAGGATACTTTAATCTGTAATAGATCTTATTTTTCAGATCCTTGCTCAAGAGATGCTTTAATATCAGACACTATTCTATTGTACTATCAACAGCTAATTTACATTTCTCTACGCCATTCAAAGTTAAGAAGGTGTTGTGGTCGCATATAACAATTTCAGATGTTTTATTGTTGATGCTAGGTTAAGTCATTTGCACAGATTATAAATAATAAGGGACCAACGATGGACCTTGTGGAACACCACAATTTAACATAACAGCCTTTGGATGCAGCGAAGCATTTATACCTTAGACTTAAAAATAATATGAAAAAATATTTTTTTGTCTGAATCTTTGTTCCTCGTTTTTAATTCTCGAGTATTCAAGGTTACCTAAAATAAGGTGCCTTTGTCTTTAGACAAACATGGCAATATCGCCGCCAAAGCCTAATTATAATTAATGTCTTTAAGAGGCAACTAGACCGGTATATTTGAGATAGTATTTCAACAGCCAGTAGAAATAACGATAGAAAAATTTTCGAAGATAAATCCCGAATTAACGATGATTTGAATTTGGCACTTCTTGTTGTGTCACCGATGATTGTGAGATTCATTATGAGGAAAATATATTGAAACCATCGGATAATACAGTTAAAAACTTTGCAAAAATAAATGATTCCTGATGCAGTGACGTTAAATTTTTGAAAGGATACAGAAACCAGCTACTACATTTCTTTCATGTCGTCGGCAATAATTAATCTTGGAACGAAACTACTCAGTGTCGGCAACGTATGTTAAAAAGACAAATTATCCTCATGATTCATCTTCTGAAAGGAACAAACTCATTCCTGGCAAATTAGTAGATAATCTCGGCCACTCGAGGGGGATGCTGTTGAGCCATCCGACACAATTCAACAGTTGCACACTTTTGCATTGAAATAAATTGTCGTGTTGAAAACTTGAATTGCATATTTAAGAGGGAAATAGCAGAAACAAAGGTTGTCACTTGTAAAATTAGAATATAATTTTATCCTACTCGTGGTTCCGAATCTAGCGACATATTTTCAAATAAATCAACCACAGACGTCTACCAGGCAGACTTCCAAAGAGGTGGAAGAACAACTGAAAATCGACATTGCAAAATGGAAACCTGACCTCTTGAATCACAGGCCACTGTACAAATGCTCAGACGGATGCTCAAAATTTTGTCTTAGCCAAAATGACGACTGACTTCCATCTCGCATCAATCGAAAAACTCTATCGGTTCGATTTGTACTCTCCAGGCTAAGTGACCGTAAATGGGATGTTGTGCGAGTCGTGCCCGGAATGGGCTGTTAACTGTTCAATGAGCTTATAACGACCTCGTAAATTACACATAAAAATCTAAGACGTTGAAGTCGTGGATGAGGCGCGCTATGCTGTATTCCATTCATGGATACACAAAACACACACACACGTGGGCACAGATTTCCCCTCCGCCTGCCTTTTGTTAGAATCTCGTTGTTTAGGTCTTTATTTTATATCCTGTTTGTATAGGTGAATAGTGAATGTATTGTTACTCCTTTATAACGCGTCTACATGAATATTTATAACGTGTCTTATTTCAATTTTAAACTATATAACATTCAATGGGTAGTTGAAACATACAAAGTTTTGAGTTCATTGACGACCGCTCCAAAATATATTTCGTTACTTAACCTATGTTGTAACTTCAAAATGCTAATTCAAGCCACAAAACATACCCTTATAAGTACCTACTCAATGACGGTCAAGATTCACAGTTTGGTCCAATAATAAAAAATACACATTTTTTTAAATTGTAAAACTATATTAATTTAGAAAGCGAGTTATTATTAAATTTAGTCGTCTGACTGTACCTAACTCTAAAAAGAGAAAAAACATTTTGTTAGCTTAGCAATCAGGCTACCCATTCTGAAAAATTTAATTAAGAGTCTAGTAGAATACTAACGCGTACGACATATTATCTATTTATATTCTTAGCCTGTTTGCGCATTTTGGAAATAAATAAATAAATAAATTATTTACTTGTCGCTTTCCTAGAAAAGAAAAGCGACCGTAACATTAAGAACTCAGTAAACATTATAATAGTAGGTATGTATGTTTATCTCTTTCACTGCCTGCGGTAAATTGATAATGAGAGCGACAGAGTAAGCTTGACGTTTAGTGTCATTATGCGTGGCTCGATACCATAATAAATATGTAAGTCGCCCACAGAATTGAAATGTGCGAACTTAGTAAAAGTGTTAATATCAAACACTTTTGCAATATTGGTAATACTGAAACGTAGATTTTACTTTGTAAAACGATAAAAAAAATCATTGCATCATAAATATTGCACATTATACCTGTGATTGTGTTTGAGAAGAATAGGTACGTACTCGACGTAAAGAAGAATAGTTACTGGAGTAGTAAAATATTGTCTGGCGCATAATTTGTGTACAGAAAAACCTTTATTATTAATTCTAGCGCAGGAGGAAGTTAAATAAGGAAAAGAAGCCGAGACTCGTAAAAGTTTTAAAACCAGTTCGCGAACTGCAATAAGCGCAAGTCGGCCGCAGCTTGAAAAGTCACACGACCAACTTCGAGCGGCGGAATCTCACGGCAACTTTTTCAAGTCTCCATTCACTTTTATCTTCCACAGCATAGTAACGATGTCAAACCGTAGTAATATAATACGTAATGTCTGTGTCGTGTTCTATCTAAGTTTCACTTAATTATTTGATAAAACTTTTAACTTTGATAATATCATAACAACTGTTTAGTTAATAAAAAAAGAGTGCGTTTAAAACAAGTTGAGAATGGTTCAAGTATCAAGTTTTTTTTTCTGTATTAAATTTGTTTGTGTTGTGAATGTTTTCAGTTTTCTAATGAAAGAAATAAACGCTTTTCATTATATATTCCTTTCTTTTTTAAGAAAATATATACGCGCTAGTCCCAAAAAATCCTGGATCAAATTCTCGTTTGAGTTCGAATTTTTTAAGGGTTTTTTTTATTTCGATTTTTCAACTCAAAGTATCTTGTCTTGGGATCGACGTGACCGTTTGCCTTTTTCATACATTTGCGATGCCATTCGCTGCCAAAAATAAACGGTTCATCTTTTTCTATTCGCTTTCAGAGCAGCGACCAAAAAACGAGCACCACATTGGGTCAGATATGCCGAGTAGGGAGAGAATAGCTCCCCACTCTTTTCTATCTATTCCCCCTTTTTTAGCTTTTTTTCCCTCCATTCAAACTCTATATCTTTTGCTTCTGACCTGGCCATTGAATAATGAAATCGAAGATAATGTGATGAGTAAAAAAAATCTTGAACTGTAAAATGCAAATTGTATATTCTTATTGACGATCCGCATGACCATTGATTTTATGATTTATTGACCATACTTTTCAAATTTGCTTATTGACATCTGTATTATATGACTTCTTACTCCATAATTGCTGATTCTCAAATTCAATTTTTTTTTATTGAGAGAATAAAAAACACTCAAAATACATATACACAATAATAAATTTTATACATTTTTTTTACATAAATAAAAGAGCTCGTGCTTTTTATTCTATTTCAAAAATTATTATATTTAATTCAAAGTTGACACTTTTATTTTTGTTTTAGTTACATAATACTTACTGAGAGAGAGAGAAAACAAAAATTAATGGTTGTTTTTTGTTGTTGTTAAGTACATGTAAAATGTTACTGCCGTGGATAAAAAAAAAAACAATAAAGTTCATTCATTGAAAATTTGAAATAAAAAACTAAAGACGCAAGGATATGTGAAAAAAAAAACCCACTCAAGACACAAAACCATACGAGTATAAAATAATGATAGCATCAAATCAAAAATTCTACAAGAAAAAGTTTGTTTCGGGTCTATGTAGTGCTTTTATACTATCTAAACTAAAGCCTTACAACATACGTCGAGGTGGTAAACAAAATCGTCGTGAAAGTTTCTTCAACGGAATCGTGTAGCCGTGGATACAAAGAGCACCAAGTACGGGGAGCTCCTTTGATGTCTGTTCTCCGCTAACGTGGTACGTATGTTTCTCCACACCAAGTTTGTTATGTAAACATCTTCGTTATTAATACGATGTAATACTACTTCTTGCTTACTTAACGTACGATTCAAACTCGTCGCTAATATATTTTTATTATTATTTCATCTTGAACAGTTCCTTTCAAAACTTTTCTCGTGCGACAAATAATAATATCGTAATTCTATAATAATAAAAGAATGTCGGGTTAGTGCGAACACTTATAACTCGAGATCGGCTCAACAGATTCTTCCGATGTTTGATTTATTGGATTGAAGAACAATAATAAACTCCGGATAACATAATAATTATTAAAAATGGATAGCAAATAATATAAAATATTATAATATTGAAATTAGTAGGTAACGGAACGGATTAACTGAGAACAACGCCACCTGTGAAAAAATCCAAAACAACACAATTTTTATTTATTTGTCATTGAGATTTAAAACATCGTTACGCAGATTTTTGATAGAATTTCTTTCAAGCTTTCAGAAATAATTTTGAAACATAAATGTAATTTTGTATAAATTACAAATTCGAAAGCAATATTCGTAGCAAGGACTACAGGACAACGTCTGTAGAGAAAGCTAGTATAATACTAATAAAATATTGAAAGAATCGAATAAGGATAGGTACTTCTGATTTAGCTTTTTCTTTATGACGAATTCCTAGTCTTAGTTTTCATTTACACAAAACGAACATAGAGCCGCAGCTATTAGTAGAGTATTCTTTTAACGTTGATATTAGACACCATGCGGAAGCAACAACGAGCAAGAACTTATTAATGGGCGATGACAGATTACGCAAGCCAGAGTTGTGGTTCTTTCTCGTTGTTGTTTCCTTGGTGATCAGAAAATATCCAACTGTGGCTCCATGTTCATTTGGTGTGGACGCACCTTTTCAGAAAGCAAAGGTGACAAAAAGACATTGTCGAACGAGAATGATATGGATTGAAAAAACGAATCTACTTTCTAGGCTGTCTACGGCAAAAGATGTATAGAGAAGGTCTATAAGAAATGGTTTATCGTTAGAAGAAGCGAAAGAAATAAGTCGGGAAGAAAAGTGAAGTTCTGTGCCTAAAGCCGCTTAAACGAAAGGGTATAATGTAAGATGTACAAAATACTCCACCTTTTTAGTGGTCTGTCTTCCATAGGGTTGAACATGCAATGCCATATTTTTTTTCTTTTTTCATAGTTAATATTAATACAATAATTTTACATGTACCTATTTAAATCCACCTAACTGAGCAAAGCCCGTACCAAGGTAGACCTATAGCAACTATTTTTATTTATTTAAGTATAAGCGAAATAAAGGATCTAAACAAGAATAATAGACAAAATTTAGATAGAAAAAAGTAACATCTTTGGTCTGATGCCAGAGATCACCTTCAGCGATAATCCCGCCAAAGCACAACACCTCATCATTAACTATGTACTACTTCTTTCTGTGACGTTGTATGTATGTGTATATTTATCATTCAATCACATAGGGTACCCATTGTTTTATTTAAAAATAAATAAAGAAAAAAAACAAAATAAATAAATATATAAAAAATAAAATAAAATAAATAAAAATAAAAGAATAGAAGATGCATGCAGGAAATAACAAAAAATGCATGCAGGAAATAAAAAACAAAATAATGCAATGCATGCAGGAAGCGGTATATATATGAGGATCTGGAAGAATCCATTCTCCTACCAGAACCTTCATCGTCCCCACCAATTATGTCTTCAACCTCGTATATTTCCCGTACCCTCGTATTCCTAACTCTATCTCTGAGGGTCTTCCCGGTTGTGTTTCTGACAGTTTTCATTTCCCAAACTATCAGCGCATTTTTGGTCGCAGTGGTTAATACCCTTGACACGATCCCGTACGTCATGATGGGTCTGACACAATTTTAGTAATAAATTGTTAATACAAGGTGAGGCAGAATGGACTCTCTAGTTTCAAACATTCACCGTAGAGCGCGCGGGTGGGTTAGCGGAGAGGGAGTAGTGGCGTTAGGTGGGGAAATCGACGCCATTTTTATTTCAGTACTCAGTAGTCGACATACAGTGGTCCGGTGAGCATCGAGGCTTTGTCGTAGAAACGTTCTTTAAAAACAATTTTAGTGTGGTAGAGAAACAGAGGCTTTTCATAGGCGGTTTAGTTTGGCTCGTCATGAAAAGGTTCCTGATGCTAAAACCATTATGAACTAATTTGCAAATCCAAATGAAAATAAAATGGTACCTATTGAATGTAGTTTTGGGGGAAAAAAAAAGATACGACGTTTCTAATCTCTCATCTTTATTATCAGACAGTGGAGTACCTACAGGTAGAACGTAAAAAAATATACTTTATTTCTTTAAAAGAATCGTGATATTCGGACCATTTCAGGTCAATGTTAATCAGCGCACTAATGTTAAACACATTTAGCGTAGCAGACAGACGGCTAACCAGTGTTAACCAGTGTTTTATCTAGGCGCTAACCAAGCCAAATCAACAGGTGATCTATTAGGACAGTCCGCTCTGATTAGCGAACACAATGGACGCTCTCGAAACGAAACAAAGCACGGTCCATACTAAACTATCTCTAAAGCCTCTCTCTCTGATATATTTTTAATAGAGTTCGTTTCGAATCAAACAGTAAGTACGTGAATAAGTAATGAGAATACGATTGCAATGTTAACTAGAAAAGTATTCAAACTAGAAGTGCAAAAATAAACACTTCTTCTTCTTTATCAATTAGCTGTGCAGGTATCTCGCTAAAATTCGCGAACCGCTAAACCGATTTGGCTTATTTGGTTCACAAAGTTTTATTTTTAAACGGTGGGAAAATATGGGAAAATTGCGAAGAAAATAGAAAAACAACAATTCTGTTTTCCCATACAAAGTCTTCGTGTCTCGTCAGATGTTTCTCAATAAACTACCGCAAATTATTATGTATGTGTCAATCTCCGCTCAAGCATTAAGTTGCTTATGGAGGAATACTGTGTCTTGTGTTATGTTGTTTAATTGATTATTGTATTTTAAATGTATATTATTTAAATAAAAAAAAAAATAAAAAATGGTGCATAGTAAGGAAGCTGTCATCTTAATAAGAGATACCTATATCATGTCGTCAAGGGGAAGTTACAGGCGAAATTATTAACCTACATATAGGTAATTCTTCAAACGCATTATTTGTAACTTTGTAATAATTAGTCATTATACCAATTTATAAAAAAAAACAAACTTTGTAGTATTACTATAATAGATTATTATTTACGAAATATATTTTCTATGCGACCGTCTACAGAGTCTAAAAAACTCTCCGCTGAAGATGGTCGCATAGTTGGTCGAAAATATATTTCGGAAATATATAATCTAAAGTAATGCTGCAAAGTTTGTTTATTTTATAAATTGGTACATATATGTACATCTTGGTTTGTATAAATAGCAGCGGTTTTAGAAATTAGATACAAAATAACAATAAAAGTGTAAATTTCTAACAATATTTCACACAAATTTAGACGGAATGTTATTTCTACGTACTGATATTTGGTAATTCCAGGAACACCAAGATATTATAATAATAATATTTTGTTTATTTGACTCGGTGGCGAACGATACAAATGCGGATAAATTACAAAAGTTTTTAAAAATATTCATCATCGTGGAAATTCTAGGAAACTTCTTTTTGGTATTCATTAAAATTTTTGAAGTGTTCGGAAGAAAGATGTTGAGAATTCCTATTTTATGAGAGACACTTGAAGAAGCGAGCTCTCTTAGATTTTCAAAGTTACAAAATGATCTCTTTCCGATTTATTTTAAATACAAAGTTTGAGTTTTTGCTGGCAAAAAACTATAATATACATATAAGGCCAGGTTTAAAGCACCTTTTTAATTTGGAAAAGTAAGTATTTCCGGTTTTATAATGACAAAACAGTTTCTTTGAAGGTGATAGATTCAAGTACCGTGCAATGACAATTTTTCAAATTTTTAGATTATTTTTGCTTGAGACCTTGATAGCGTATCTGCATTGTAACGAAATCGTATACCAGGAACTCAACCTTATCATCAAGATGTACATTGTGATAAACCTTATCGAAAGCATTGTTTAAATCAGTAGGGATAGAAAAATTAAACCTGATGTCCTCTAGCAAGGTTTTCTGCCATACAGATCTCTTACAGCCAGGTTTGTTTAAGTTGACTACTTGGGAAATATCCCGTTTTGTTGAAAAGATAATTAAATGAATCAATCAATTAAATCTTCCTTTAGACCCCACTCAAGGGCATAGGGAGGCAACAAGAGCTCTCGATTGCAATAATTTTCATTAGGGAAGGAAATAATTGGATAATTTTCAGACACCAAAGATTCGAAAATCTTTGAGATTGAACACTGTATGCCAATCGGTTATCTTAAATAAAAAAACCAACAATGAAAAAAGGAAAGATGGTTATGAATCCATCACAAGATTGATGGACAATAAAGTATTCAGTACATTTCTTATATAAATACTTAAAACAGTTCACGTAAAAATCTCCTTTCATAATGTTAGTTGAAAGAATAACTGAAACTTTTTCAAAATAATGTCGTGTTTCAGTTACGGTAGCGATATTCACAGTGGATTTCCCGCTTGCAAATTGAGCAGTATAGAAAGCTAGACGAGACGTGCTTATGTAAGCAAGATGGATGGATGGAAAGCTCGCGGTCGTAAAATACTGCAATGTTATACAATATCTCTGGGGCTTCGCCATGTACCCATTATTATCTAATGATATCTGTCACAGCAGCGGCAGTAGTTGCGCTGTTTTTGAAGACATAAGTCTCCCGAAATCTAGGTCAGCGGATACCTGGGATACTTCCAATCAAACAATCAATTTATTCCAACATCTGATAGACATATCTTTCGCTGTTAGTTCTCCGTATCGAATTTCGAAAAGCAAATTGAAATAACCGCATGAATTCCAGTTCAATGAAAAGTCTGTGCTCACTTTTATTCATAACATATGGCACTTTGACAAATGACAAGTGAATTAGTTTAGAGACTCGCATTTAATAGAGAAATCCCATTAGTCATTTTCTTTTTTATTTTGAAAATGAATCTGTGATCACTCGAAGTGAACACAAATATACTAGACATCATTCACACTAAGCGAAGCCTTGTAAATGTGAATGTGGAAATTGTCGGCACCGAGATTCGAATCCACGACATCCAAATACATTGTACGCACGAAAGCCGCCGACTGGTACCACTGGACTGACAACCACATCTGGTTCGATTGATTTGACAGGTTTCTCTATTAAATTAAATATTTCATCGGTTATAATTTTCTTTCTACTGTGTTGACCTCTGAGATTTTTCTCTGTAACATGTATTCAAGGAATACATTCGCATTGAATTCATTATAAAAAAAAATCCATATGGGGTTTCTAAAATAATCGATTTATATTATTAGTAGGTACCTTTTCCGACAGACGTTGTCCTGTAGTCCTAACTATGAATATTAAATTTGAATTTAATACGTTTAAAATATGTTTGAATGTTAAAATATTAATTCTGAAAGCTTGAAAGAAATTCTATGAAAAATATGCGCATCAATGATTTGAAACTCAATGATAAATAAAAATTCTGTAATGGAATTTTTCACAGATGACTTTGTTGGCAGTAAATCCTTGCCATACTAAATTTAATATTATATTTTATATTATTTGCCACCGAATTTCTAATAATTATTCCGTTATCCGGAGCACAGAAGAATCCAGTAAACCAAAAATCTGTTCAGCCGATATCGAGTTATAAGTGTTCGCACTAACCCGGCTTTGTTTTATATTATAAGATATACCTTTGATTGATTTGAATTAAATCATGTTTCATTTAAATCGAACAAGGGAAATTTCAATATTAATGATATTATCGCAACTTAGATAATCAGACTACCATGGTCGATAAGTACCAATATGTATGTGTTATATTCAAGTGGTTTTCACGTGAAATATTTCTACCCTAGACTGGCCTGTTCAGGACGAGAAAAAAAAAGATTACCCAAGACAACATATTCCTTAATTTTTTCATAAAAAAAAAACAACACCGCGTCCAATTTGTTGTGCAAAAAAGCTAACGTAATTTGAAAAAATGTCCAATTTGAGCTGTAAAAGCTCTATCAGTTGATTTGAAATAAATGTCCAAAAGGAAGTAAAATACCTGCATTGCTATTTTTGTGAAAGTATCCATAGTTTCACGCCGATTATTGAGTGTGAACATGAATTATGTTTGTTCATTGCGGATTGATACATTTGATATAGGTGAGGAGGCAAGGATCAACAAATAATATTTACACGTTGTGATGTATTATGAAAAGTATATCGAAACCCGCGTGGTTAAACAAAAATAAACAATGTGATGATAATCGAATTATGAAGGTAAATGTTTGAACATGTGCGTCAATAATAGGTTTGTCGATACAGTCTGGCTAAAAAGAGTAGAAATTAATTATTGATGAACTAAAATGTTATCACTCTGGCAACACTGAACATAGGTTATTGTCTGACATTACAAATGTTTACAAATGGACAGCAATTCTAACTGATAAATACAACATCCAATTCATTTTAAAAATTATTAAGTACCTTTTACTAATTTGGATATTTTTCCGACATATTTTTTTGTATATTCCTATAATATTCACTTACAAATAAATTATAGGTTATGTTTAAATATTTTGACATTTATATGATGCAAATTCAGCCATAGAATAGTAAGCAGTTGTAAGCACCATTTTGTGGATTCTAACTGATAAATACAACATCCAATTCATTTTAAAAATTTGGATATTTTTCCGACATATTTTTTTTGTATATTCCTATAATATTCACTTACAAATAAATTATAGGTTATGTTTAAATATTTTGACATTTATATGATGCAAATTCAGCCATAGAATAGTAAGCAGTTGTAAGCACCATTTTGTGGATTATAGCACCCATTATATTTTCTTATCTCTTGTTTTTTTTATTCGTTTTGCATAGATTTTTTTCCATCTCGTTTTTAATGCCATGGCTGGTACAGTTCGTTATTAAATTCTTTTAAATAACCTCTACAAAGCATTTCATATGATACCACATTGAATAGTATTTTTTTTTTAATATTTTGGCGGTTACAATACTTTACTTTATAAATGTAGAGTACTTATTAAATGTTGCCATACAAACGACTGCAGCGCCCTCAATTATTTTCTACTCTTTTTAGCCAGACTGTAATAATTTGCCTGAATTAAAATCAAATCACTCGCTTTTTAGCTTAAACTAGCTCTTCCGACAGACGTTGTCCTGTAGTCCTTACTATGAATATTGCTTTAGAATTTGTAATTTATACAAAAATATGTTTGAAAGTTAAATTTTTTTTTCTTCTGAAAGCTTGAAAGAAATTCTGTCAAAAGTTTGCGTAACAATATTTTTAATGTCAATGGCTGACAGGTAAACATAATTTTGTCACAAAATTTTTCATAAACGGAGTTGGCATCGCATGAAATCCATTCCATACTAACTTTAATATTATATTTTATATTATTTCTAAATGAATCTAGATTCTTCTCCGCTCCGGATAACAGATTAACAATTAAAAAGTTAAAAAATGCTTAAGAAATAATATAAAAGTTAGTCTACCAACGCCATCTATGAAAATTTCTATAACAACAAAATGATTGTTTACCCGACAACCATTAACATAAAAAATATTGGTACGCGGATTTTTTATGGATTTTTTTCGAGCTTTCAGAAATGTTCATCAAAAACATTCAAAAATATTTTAAACGTACCTAAGTATTTTTGTATAAATTACAAATTTGAAATCAATATTTATATTAGGGATTACAGGACAACGCCTGTCGGGAAAGCTAGTGTAGGTACCTAAATATAAAAACAAACACTATTGACCGTTATTTTGTAGGTATACCAACATAAGTAATATCGCTAAGAATAAGCCGTGATTTTCTCAAAACAACAAAATTGGAGATGCCCAGACGTAGCATCGATCTAGCAATACACTATTTTAAAACAAACATATCATTACCTTTACGTGTGAATTATCGACGAAGCTTTCGCTCTAAATGTCAGCGCGAGAAGCCTCAGGCAGGAGAATGCGCGGTGCTTGGTGCGTACGGTTGCGGTCTGATTTACGACCATTCTAATGGTTGTTAATTCTTATACCGTAGACGGTACGGACGGTCAGGACTGGTTTGTGGAACAAGCGCATTAATCCTACATCGCACAATGGGAGACAAGGAAGCAGAGATCAGCATTAACAGACAATGAATGTGCTGTAGGTATTTATGGTCGATAGCCAACAGCGAAGTCTGTCGAACATCAACAAAACTTATGGAAATATCCAATATGAATTTAAAATATTTTTTTACCAATATGATTTTGAAATGAATCTGTGCTCGCTCAAAGTGAACACAAATAACAATCTTTGACTCTTTCACAGTAAGCTATTAGGCAGCCAGTAAAACATATGACGTTGATGGGAGCCCGCGCACTAGGCAGCCACGATTTCCCGGCTGCGGCAGCCAAAACAACACGTCTGCTTGCACGGCAGCCAGCTGGCTGCTCGTAGCCAGAGCGTGTGTAGGCGAATGTTTGTGGCTGCCGTCAGTCTCCGCGCACTAGTTAAAGCAGCCAGACGTATATTGGGTTCCGAACTTTTTCAAAAAATGACTTTAGATACGGCGAAATTTATTCGGGAAATTGAAAGTCGTAAAGCGATTTGGGATATAACATCAGAAGAATACAGAATACTTTAAAAAACCAGTCTGCCTTTCTAGAAAAAGAGGATGAATACAGTGTCTTTTTTTTGTTTTGCGTTTTTTACGATATAGGTAAACAATAATAAGTTCTTTCACGTCCCTATCGCTCGACGTAAGGATGTCAGTCGTCGATTGGCTGCTATAACTGGCAAATATTCTGGCTGCCGCAGCCAGGCTACCTAGTGCGCGAGGGGCCTAAAGGTTGTGTCGTGAAAGAGGAAGATGATCGCCACCTGATGGGATCGAAAAAGTTCGAATGCCGGCTTTGCAACCCCCAGGTAACCAACCACTTCACAATTGGGTCGGTTTCTGAGATGTCCTTAATAGTCACAGGAAACTATAGGAGACATAAAATTACAGGCAATAATATTTAAGTACTCCAGAAATAAAGTGTTTTGCTCTCCCCACGACCTGTGCGTACATCTACGAGAAGCTGGCACTTCGGTATTATTATTATTTATTATTATTAAATAGGCAAAAAATGACAAAATAACAGTTAAGGTAGTAGACGAGGAAAAAAACATAAAAATTCAGGATTTTTTTAAAAATATTCAAAAGTCATTATCTCCATAACGGTTAAGTTTCGGACACCATATTATGAGATCAAATCCATCACAAATGACCTGAATAATAACGTTCTTTAATATTCCGCACGACTTTCCCTGTAACTCTGTTTACATTTCAAGAAGAAGCGAAAGAAGTGCAGGTAGGTATTTGGATAGGAAATATTGTAGTCCGTTCTCTCTGCTTACCCCTAAACGGACACAATAATGTGTTGGGTAAAAAATCGTATAAAAAAATCTAATCTTTTAGTATTAATATTTTTTTTTTTTTTTTTTTTAAAAATGAATCTGTGCTCACTCAAAGTGAACACAAATACACTCCTTGACTCTTTCACAGTAAGCTACTTAAAGCTTGTGTCGTGAAAGAGGAAGATGGTCGGCACCTGGGATCGAACCACGACGTCCGCAGTACGAAAGCCGGCGTTGTAACCGCTGGGTCACCAACCACTTCTAAAACATCATAACATAACATCAGTATTAATATTAACATTATTAATATTAACATCATATTAAACATAACAGTATTAATATCAACATCATCCTAACTTCACAAAGCAGTACGAAAAGAGAAAATACACCGAAGAACAACAAACTATCAACCAAGAGACGCGGGTTAAAATGGAAAAGCGTTCGCGAATAAAGAATGAGTTGTTGTAAATAGCAGCGAAGCGCGGGTTAATGTATAAACAGCACACCTACGTAGATACATACCGAAGTGATACACGCATACAACAAGTAGCAGTAGGTAGGTACCTACCTACCTACACGTTATGATGTGGGAGCGCGGGTTAATATTATAGTAAAGTCGAGAGTGCGGGTTAATTCGGCGAACGAGAGAGATCGACTAAGGCAGTAGTACAAGAAACGAGGAAGCGTGGGTTAGTTTGAACAGCCAACTAACTAATAATAATATGCATAGGTAGGTATAATAGTAGTTGCATTATTTTATTACGGCTAGCGTGCGCGCGCACTGATGACGCCGTCTCTTTAAAGAGAAGGAGGGCATGGACAGGAGTCGAAGAAGACGTCGGGGGGTGGGTACCTATAGTGTTGGACTAGTCTAGCTTAGTGGTGGTCATACGAACTATGTAAATGAATAAGCGCTTACTAACTTTTAACTACTATACTTTATTATACCAACAAACTTACATAGTTATAAACATTCCTACATACCAAGTAAACTGTGGATTATAATACCTAATAGGTATGAAACATGAAAAGATCTATCTATGACAAGCTTTAACAGATGTTGTCCTGTGGTCTAACAACGAATATTTAATTCGAATTTGTATGATGATGAATTAATTATCTTTTGAGCAATGTAATTCCGACCGATGCATCTGTTTTAAACCATATATATTTTCCATGCGCATCCTGTCAAATGCACCAACTATCAAGTAACTGACAGTTACTGTGAAACGCCAATTTGATTTCAAAATTAGAAATAAATAATATTGTAAAACGTATTAAGAAACTTACTCTTTTTAACTTTTCTTAAATGTTCTAATGTTCCGCACAATTTTCATATTTTTATTCATAAGGAGATTCTTCGTCAGTAGGAGCTGACAATAGCAAAAACAACAAAAAAGAATAAGCGAAATTGGTTCAGCCGATCACGCGTGATGTGATGAACATAGCAAATAGGGCTCCATTTTCTTTTACCTATAGAGATACTAATTTGTAATATTGGAGCATTTCAGCTATTGTTCATAATTCAGAGATTTTCATCTCTGATATCAGAGTGTAGGTCATTGTCTAGGGCTTGTTATTTAAGTTATATTCACGATATTGAAAGAAGGGTTCCCCATGACAGCAGAGCATTGTGGAAGCTTGCCGATTCTCAAAGAGAAGATAAATCCTGCTCACCAGAAGTGATGGTCTATAGGAATGTAAGCTCGAATAGAGCAGAGGAGGCGGCTGGGCTATTCCAGGATTTCTTCCGGAGCGTTTATGTTAATGGTTCCGATGCACCGGACCGAGATTTCCCCTCCTGCGTTGGATCTGCTGTTGTTTTGGATCGTTGCTATCTAGAGTACTTGCATGTTTACAGGGGGCTGAAGCAGCTCGATTCCAGGAAGCCGATTGGACAGGATGGAATTTCCAATTGCTTTCTTAAGGAGTGTCATTCACTTTTGGCTTTTCCTCTGTTTGTTCTTTTTAATGAATCTCTCTGTGGGGGCTACTTCCCGGAATGTTGGAAAACCAGTTATACCCATTTTCAAGAAGGGTGACAAAACAAATGTTTGCAATTATCGACCAATATGTATCATATCTGGAATCGCTGGTTTTGGAACGAGTATCTCCACACTTGAATGGTCTTATCCATGAAAGTCAGCATGGATTTGTGAGCGGTAGATCAACACTGACTAACTTAATTCTTTATGGAGACAAAATCTCGGAGGCACTTGCTGGGGGGAAACAGATGGACTCTGTCTATACAGACTTCAGCAAGGCCTTCGACAGAGTTCCTCATTCTCTTCTTCTTCGCAAGCTGGGGAATTTGGGTATTGTTGGTTGACTCTGTCTATACAGACTTCAGCAAGGCCTTCGACAGAGTTCCTCATTCTCTTCTTCTTCGCAAGCTGGGGAATTTGGGTATTGTTGGTTGCTTGTACAGGTGGTTGGCGGATTACTTGAGTCGTAGAAGATTGGTGGTTCGATATAATGATGCTGAAGCGGACGGATTCATTGCTACTAGTGGTGTCCCTAAGGAAGCCACTTGGGACCAGTGTTGTTTTCATTGTTCATTAATGATATATATAGTTGAGTCTTTTGCCGACGTAGATTTTCTGTTATTTGCCGATGATTTGAAGTTGTTCAAAGTGATACATAGTGAGGACGATTGTCAAATCCTTCAGGATAATCTGACGAGTCTCAGCCGTTGGTGTTACACAAATGGTCTTCCTTTAAATATTGATAAGTGTCAGGTGATAACCTTTCACAGAATAAAGAAACCTACAGTGTTTGATTATAGGGTCGATGATCGCTTGTTGGAGCGCGTCAACAGTGTAAGAGATCTAGGCGTG
The DNA here is from genome assembly GCA_963576905.1 of Mystacides longicornis. NCBI lineage: Eukaryota > Metazoa > Arthropoda > Insecta > Trichoptera > Leptoceridae > Mystacides > Mystacides longicornis. The sequence goes on from OY756437.1 coordinate 18,975,938, forward strand.
ATCTTTGATGAGCGGTTAAGTTTTGTCCAACACATTGATTTCATTACCAATAAGGCACTTCGGATGCTTGGCTTCATGCTGAGGGTTACTGGTGATTTTGAATCACTCGCATCACTGAGGATTTTATATGTGTCGTTGGTGAGAAGCCAGGTCGAGTTTAACTCTCCGGTGTGGGCTCCTTATTACGCGGTTCATTCCAACGCTGTAGAAAGAGTGCAACATAAGTTTCTGAGATGTATAAATTTTAAATTGGGAATACCTCTGGTTGACTTAAACTACGAATTTTTTATGTCTTTGCTGGGTCTTCCGAAATTGTCAGATAGAAGAATCATCTCCGATCTCTTATTGTTATACAAAATAGTTAATCACCACCTTGATTGTTCTGATATGACTTCATTGATACGGTATCATGTCCCAAACAGAAACACTAGACAGGTTCATACTTTTCATTGTGATTTTGTGAATAGAAATTATCTATATAACACATCTATTAGACGACTTCACAGAGTTGGTAATGAGTATGGTTTCCTGGCTGATATTTTTTGTGTGCCGTTTTGTAAATTTAGGAAAGTAGTCTCTGACCATTTTAAACCAGGTAGATAGATTGAATATTATAAGGGATGATTGCTTTTCAAGTGAATTGTGGCCAGAAAATTTTTAAATTTTTGTTTTATATTTTATTGTGTCCGACATTTTATTTGAGTTTTGATGTTTCGAATGACTGATTTTAATTTTTATCTTTTATTTCTCTAATTATCGTATTTTAATAAATTTTAATTGATTTTAACTTTTTGTCGCAATATATTTTTAATTTTAATTTTATTGATTATTCATCGCATTGATTTTTGATTGTTTGTTGCATGGACAGTACGTATATATTAATTGTTTAACAGATTGAGTATATAAATATTATTTGTTGAATTATTTTTCACTTAAACATTGTACTCTAAATATCTATAAATTGACTATGTTATTTATTTGTCACATGGACATTGTATTTAATTATATATAAATTGACTATGTTTTGATTTATTGTTTTTCTTTTATTGCTATTATTATTTCAATTGTTTGTCTCAATTTGGGTTGAATGTTTTATTTGTGACTCTGCTTATTGCTGTAAATTGTTGTGTGTTTTATTGATTTGAAAACTGTATCTATTTTTATGTATTCTATTGTTGTGAAAAATGTTTTGTTGTTTAAATATTAATGGCATTTCGCCGTATATGCTTTATAAATAAATAAATAATGCCAGTGGACTTAAATATTAGGTAAATGGGTAATAGATGCAATAGTTAATCGTTATGAAAAACACATTTATATTCAAATTTTGTAAAAATATCGAATATCGTGAGAGAATGAAAAGTGAAAATGAAAATAATTAAAAATCAACTTTCATCTGAAACAGATATTTTTATGATAAATCGAATGAAATTCGATAAAAAGGGATAAATTATTTGTAATTAAGAGTAGATACCTATCGCTGTTTTTCTAGTTTTAATTCAAAATCACAGGTTAAGCCATCAGGTATTTTGAGTTTTTTTTAAGTAGTACGTATATGTACGTGAACGTTTAATCAATTTTGAACATTACCAAGAAAAATGAAACACATTTATCTACATAATATTTTAGTCCGTTTATTTATATTTTTGAAACATCATCAATCGTAGAAAACATATATAAAGATCAGATATTAATATGCCCAGAGCCGTGCAAAATGCCAGAGAGCGTTCTTAAATATATTTAACCACATGAGCTTTGATATATTTAAAGCTATTTAAAAAACTCTTATTTTTTTAGGATCTTCATACAACGTTTTCAAAAAAGACAGATGCCATCTTTTGGAAACAAAATTACTCATGTAAACGTTGAATGGAATCTTGGTATTACGGTATGAAAATGTAATAAAATAATTGGAGATTGATATGTTATACATATAAATGTTATTCAAATCTTATTATTCTCAATAAATAAAGATTTAAAGAAAGATTTTGGAAAAATATTTCCTCCATTTTGTTATTTGACACATTTTAAAAAATTTATGGCCACATTTTGTGTCAAACTGTCGTAGCCAGATAGATGAGTAATTATGTAGCTACATACCTGATAAAATCATATTAAATGTTGGTAAAAAATAATAAAGATACATTAAATTAAATTCATAATACATTTCAATCTAAAAATTGTTCTTTCATAAAGATTTTAGAGAAAAAATGATATTTGAAAATTGAAATGAGTATGAATATTCTTTAGTAGATTTGGTCGGTAAAACAGAACGTTGAAAGAAAGCCAATCTGACAGGAAGTGATGACGTTCCTATTTTACAAGATTATAATGGATTTGTCAGGTATGTGTGTATGTTTATAGTCAAAAAATATATTTGGTTTTACACACATCATAATAATTAAGTAATACTTCCTGTTTATTTTGGAAAAGAATCAGATATGTAGGTATTTTGGTAAAGTAAAATTCACTTGATTTATCCACAATATGTATTCACAAAACTGTATCGAACTCAAATTTCTTATGTAGATAAATGCAAACTTATGTTCTCTTACCTTTAATTTATTTTATTTAATGTTATATTCATCACAAAACAAGGTGGGTAATATTTTAAAAAACACAGCATGTTGTATGTTGAAGCATCCGGTAAATATTTCTTGATATATCCAAAATCCCTGCAAGGTTCTGAGTGTTCTGACCTAAAAAAAACCAATTCTATTAATATATGAAAGCAAAATACAGTGATTACATGGCCATGGTTGCAAATATATAAGACGACATTAGAAAATTTTGCTTTTTCAGGGATTTGTTTTAAAAATACATGTTATGAGAATTTGATTAGAATCAATATTAAGGATTTAGAAAGTATATCAAACTACTTATGAACTTCAAATTAGAATAAAACAATCAACTGCTAGATACATATTTGATATGATATGCTCTGCATAAAACCTTCATTTGGAATCTTTCATAGTATTATTTGTTTAAAAGTGTAGCTTTTATACCTTTTTAAGATCTTCATTAAATTCATTTAGACTGCATAATGTATCAGGTATTATTATTTCAGATAGACTGCAACTCCATGCCTAGAAAACAATATTACAAAACAAACATCAAAATCTGTCTAAAGTTTAGTTACAGGAGGGACAGCAATTTCAAAGTATCATATTTTATATACCCATATTTTTACAATTCACAACTAAAAACTTCATGATAGGTAAAAATCTTAATAATTAAATATAGCTTAGGTACCTACTTACAAAAATATTTCAATATATTAAAAAACTTACAAAATTTTTGAAAATAGAATTCCTGTTGTTTTTGTTTGGCTGTCAGAATAACAATAATTGACAGTAGGTTACCATAGACGAACTTTTTAATATGTAATTTTTTGTCTTAGCTTCATAATATGAAAACAAAATAAGAATGATTTTTTTAATAATTCTTCTTCACATTTAAAGTGGTTTTTTGTGTGAAAAATTTTTTTTTTAATAAGTCTAAATATTTTAAGAGACCATTATATAAGTAAATCAAAAATATACATCATAAAATAATTTAATAGTACCTAACTGTGTTGAATTATATTATTATCTTTGGTTATCCATGGATAGTTTAATACTTCACTATACGTCATATTTTGTTGTCAAACAAAAGGTTCGGATTGATATCGTCGATTATGAAAAATATAATTACCTTATTTTCAATTGAGTTTAATGAAAATAAAACTGGTAAGTCAAATTGATTAAAATATCTGTAAGCCTATGCCGTAACTTAAAACATTTATGCGTTGCTAAAACAATTATAATGTTGGCGGGAATTAGTGTGTTACCGAAATCACAAAATTAATTTATTTTGTTGATATTTTTTTCAGGTTCCTGAGGCAAACGTGTTTTCAACGAGACTAATTGCTTTCATCCCACCTTTTTGACATAGCAATTAAGTACATACTTCTAAGGATCAAATTGATTGATAAAAGTGCATTTCTAACAAAGAAATTCAAAGGTTTAATTTTTGCAAGACAATATAATAATATTGTAAATATACCAAAATGGTAAGCTACCTATGTAAGAATTTCATTAATTATGTTTCTTGGATTTCTTTATGTGTATTTTAAAATCAGAAACTTTATATTGCAGATCCATGTTAGAGAGCTCATTTAAATTTCCCATTTGAGAAGGGAAACAATTATATTGAAAAAATATTCAATGGCTGCTTATGGGATGTAAAGAAGATTGACCATAATCAATAACAGTGTCTTGCGGATGCCAGCGATTTTATCAATTTTACCACATATCACTATAAATAAGTTCTCAACCCGTTAGAAGCATATCAGCTTCATATAGAGCCTAAATGTATCTTAAACCATATTATTAACCACTATAACCGCAAAGGATTACTCTGTAATGGTGAGCAATGCTTAATTTTGACAGAAAATAAATAAATAAAAATGATAATGCTTCTGGCTCGACACAACACAAGCTGACACAATAGTGTGTTTCTAGCACATAGATTTTCATATATTCTTCGTAGTAAAAAAGTGAAGCCGATTTGGCCAGCAATTTTGACAGTACATTTATAAAGAAACTTAAAAATGATCTAATTTCACTTATTTCAATGTAAAAATATGTTTTATTGTAAAAAACACGAGAAAACTACTGAATAAATATACGCTGTACCACATTCTTTTGGGAACCAAACTGTCAAAAGTTGCAATATTTAGGCTTCACTTTTGAACGCGAGTCGGGATTCTAGGTTATTGTATGGATTTCTGTGTTCTAGCATCAGATTTAATTAAACTTTAATTTTTTTATTTCGGTTATGGAATAAAAATGATATACCTAATACTTTTGGGTTAAGAAGTGAATAACTAATAGTTTTTTTTATAACGGTGGGTCGGAATATCTTTTCTGGTTTCCATTTGTTTAAGAGAATATTTTTTTACTCTGCTAGATCTAACAAAAAACTTTGAGATTATACATATTATGTTTCAATTGTTGATTTTATGTTTTATGAATTAAATAATGATTGGACAAAAAATAAACAAAAATTCTTTCATTCATTTATTCATACCCATAAATAATATTACTATTTAAATGGTTCTACGTTGAACAACTTGACATTTTTCAGAAGGCAATAACTTACATTTGAATTTCTTTCCTATGTACATTTTGGTTCAATTTTTTTTAAATTTTAATAGAGAATGGCATTTATCAATAAGGATAAGAAGAAATACCTAGATTTGATATTGATATACCTGCATTGATCCATTGAAAATTTCCTTATAGGTAACTTCATATATTTTTTAAAATTATATTGTAGTGGTGTAGTTTTGTTTTGATTCCAATGCCTTTCTCAAAATGACACTAAATAGTTTTGCCTAATTGCCACATAATTTTTCACCTATAAATAACATAATAATAATACAACGTCTATTGACGTCAAGTGAGTATCTCAGTAGGTTTCGAATCCTACTATGGGCTAAGTTGAACCACCAAAATAGAGAGTATTGTTAAACTATGAAGGTGAGTTTATTTGCATAATCAAGTTGATTTTTATCCGCTCTGTAATAATCTACTAGATGTTGTTACTTGCAACCTGACGTTATAACACACCAACCATTGATGTCAAGTTAGATGCAGAACTCTTTCAACAATTTTCGGCGATTATTTTGAGTTTGATATATCCAGATATGGAAATGAAATAAGTACCTGTAGTCAATATTTCATATACAGGATATTTTATTATTTCAATTATGCACCTACTTGAATAGTTTTTTTTAAATATAAGGAATCTATAGATATAGCTGGAGAGAAAGAGTGGTAAACATTGCTGCCAACTATTCATAGGATTATGACCAGAGAAAAGACGTTGCGTTACAGTTTTTACTTTTGACGTTGCAAAGCATAAGGGCAGCATTATTATGTTTATGGCATCCCATCCCTAGAGGGACGATTTGTGCCAGACGCAGCATTGTATTATGAGCTTATAGTTCACTACAAGTATTTCAAGCATTCTATTAAATGTCAATTGTGGGGTAGGTGTAGAGAATATATCACCACACTACGAATTTGACTCACATGTCTTTCACAGTTATTCTATTTTTCATAGATACAAGCCGGTTTTATGAGTAACTCACCAATTAAAATCGTGATTCTTGACAAACGTTACGTAGATTATCCATATAATAATTCAGAAATGTTTTTTTATTTGCCTTTTGTCGTTGCTTTACCGTATATGTGAGCATCTCGCCTAAACGGCTGAACCGATTTCACTAATTCTTTTTTTTGTCGTGTTGGCTTTTATCAGTAGAAGGTTCTTATGAAAGAAAAAATTAAGAAAGTTGCGTGGTAAATTGGGAAATTAAATAAAACTCGCATTAGTCCCTCCTTCTCTATCTACATAATAATTCAGAAATGTTTTTTTATTTATTTTGCTTTTTACCGTATGTCATAGCATCACGCTCAAAATACAAATGCTACGTCAGATATGAATCTGCACAGAGCCGTGCAAAATGCCGGAGAAAGTTCTTTAATACAATTTGCTGCATAAACTTTAATATATTTAGAGCTATTTAAAAACCCTATTTTTTAGGATTTTCATACAAAATTTTAATAAACATTAAAAGTGTCATTCTTCTTTTTCTGTGCTTATGTCAGTTATAGAGGTCTACAAAGCAATGGGAAGCTAGACTAGAACCTGTTTAATTGCCTTTAACCGATCAAGCCTGACAATCGGAATCAAAAACGTAAAGCAAGACGGGTATAAGCTAGTTATACTTATAAAATTCCAATCCTTATTTTTGACGACTCTTTTCGCAGCAAAAACTTTGACGTATTGATGCGTGAAATTGAGAAAAAAAATGCAGATAAAACTCGAATCCACATTCGCACAGACGCTCGAGTTGCGTCACTCTATGACGCGCTGTCGCTTCGAAGACTGACGTGTTATCATGTCATACGCGTAACTAACGCAATATTTTTATATGGTCGTATCTCTGTGGGCATGTATTGTACCAGTATAATTATTGTTATCACCGTTGACCGTGTTAATGAAAAAGATCGCAGACTCACCGGCTTTTGGTTTCTGTAGGTTTAAAACGGATGTTGAATGGCAACAAACCATGAGATTCTCACCTGTAACAAAAAGAAGAAAAATAATTAGAAAATAAATAATAATAATAATAATAATAAAAAAAAAAAAAAAAGAAAAATTTAAATATGAATATATGTGAAACACAAAAAGAAAAATATCTCTATGGCATGGATTGATTACAAAAAAGCATATGATTCAGTCCCACACTCTTGGCTAATAAAAGTTTTGGAAATATATAAAATTAACAACGAACTCGTAGAATTTCTAAAATTTTTGATGTCAAAATGGAGAACAAAAATATCTGTTTCTCAACCTTCTGGAAAATATATTACCGATTCAATCCATATCAATAGAGGTATTTTTCAAGGAGATAGTCTAAGTCCGCTTTGGTTCTGCTTAGCTCTAAATCCACTGAGTAAATTATTGGAATCCTCAAATTGTGGCTATGAATTAAAAAGGTCTGGTATTAAATTTAGTCATTTACTTTATATGGACGATTTAAAATTATTTGGTAAAAATTTAGTTGAATTAGAAAAATTAATCAAAATTACAAAAAAATTTAGTGATGATATAAAAATGGAATTTGGCTTAGAAAAATGTGCAAAAATTAATGTTCAAAAAGGAATAATCCGAAACAATCATCAAAATAGTTCTTCATCTGTTACAAACATTCCTCTTTTAGATAATCAAAATTACAAATATCTTGGCTTTCAACAAAATCTAGTTTTTGACCACAAAATTATTAAAAATAACATTAAAAATGAATTTATGAAACGATTAAAAAAAGTTTTGAAAAGTTTTCTCTCCGGGAGAAATAAAATTATGGCCATTAATTCTTGGGTTGTACCGAAAATTTTGTATTCTTTTGGAATCATTAAGTGGAACCAAACGGAACTAGACAAGATGGATTTAAGGGTACGTGGTTTGCTCACACAATATAGGATGCATCATCCAAGATGTTCCTTGATGAGATTATATTTACCAAGGAAGATTGGTGGTAGAGGCATGTTAAACATCAAAAACATGAATAACAAAGAGATAAACCTCCTCCAATCTTACTTTATCTCATCAAGGAATAAATTGGGTTATGAAGACCTCATTGCGTGTGATTTGAAGTACACGCCCTTAAATTTATCAAATCCTGTTTCACCACCGATAATTGGGGTACAAGATCGGGTTGATATATGGAAAGGCAAGTCTCTCCACGGTCGATTCTTCGAAACTTTAAATTCATCACATGTAAGTCTTGAAGATTCGACTGGATGGTTGAGGTTTGGTGAACTATTTAGCGAAACAGAAGGTTTTATCTGTGCAATACAAGACCAGGTCATCGTCACTAATAATTATAAAAAATATATTATTAAAACACCTGATATAATTGATAAATGTCGTGCATGTGGCCAAACAGGAGAAACACTCAGACATATTTTGTCTGGGTGTTCTCTCCTGTGTGGTTCTGAGTATCTGCACAGACATAACGATGTGGCTAAAATAGTTCATCAAAAACTTGCCTTGAAATATGGTTTGCTCGATCTTGAAGTACCTTATTATAGGTACACCCCAATTTCGGTAATGCAAAACAGTAATACAAAGTTGTATTGGGATATACCAATACAAACTGACCGAACGATTAACGCAAATCGTCCGGACATTGTATTGGTTGATCGTAGGAACGGGATAACGTATCTCGTGGATATCACTATACCGTATGACGAAAATTTGAAAAAAGCCGAGCAAGACAAGATAATTAAATATCTTGATCTTGCTCACGAAATCAAGGATATGTGGCATACACCAACCACCCACATAATACCTATAGTGATATCGACGAATGGAGTTATTCCTAAGTCTCTTAAAGACAATCTAGGGAAACTTGGCATCTGTTGTGGTCTCAGATATGCCATCCAAAAGGCAGTTCTGTTGTCCTCATGTAGGATGTTAAGAAGGTTCCTTTCTCTGTAGTTCGAAGATCTCTCATGATTACATTACATCGTGATGTATCATGAGAGATAATACCGATATTTTTATATTTAGTATATAGCATTGTATTTAATTTTAATTTATTTTTATTAATTTTTTTTACAATGATGTATACTTCATATGATATATTGTGATTTAATGAATAAATGATTTGAAATAATAATAAAAATTCTTTATTTAACAGAAAAAAAAGTTTACATTATAAGGCAATTTACAAAAAATAAGGCAATACAGATCATTAAAAAATGATTGTTCTCCAATGTGAGTAAGAACTCGTGTTTTGGAGAGGTAACTTAAGTATGGTAATAGGTACCTAAGTATATCAATAAGTGTCCCATATCCCATACCAGTGACAAATCCCTTCCCTTTTTCTAATGTTTTTTTTTTCAATTAAATTCAATTAAAATGCATACACACATGTCTAGACACACACAAACACACTTTATAAAATCTACCCCAATCCAACACCGACAACAACAAATAAGCCATTCGTTCCAGGGCCCTCACCGACGCCGTCAAGGAGTCGCGAATTTTTCTTTTGAATTTTTCAAATTTATAGATAGACTAGGTTTATCAGAAAAAACACACTAAGGTTTAAAAAAAAATGCGTATGTGCTCAGTACAAGTGAACACAAATAGACTATTTCACAATAAGCTACTAAAATCTTGTGTCGTTAAGAGAAAGCTGATTCGCACCTGGGATTGAACCACTGGGATTATACCAGCTTAACTACCTGAGTATTTTTCATCTGGCAATAATTCATTAACGAAGATAGACATAAGTATCACTTCTCGACCCCAAATTAAAACCTGAAATATCATGAGTATTTACAATATGAAGATAAATTCCATTAAAATTGTGTATAGTATTTTATTGTCATGCCAAAATTGTTTGAACAAATGCAAAATTAACGAATTTGAATTTTGAATATGGGTCTCGAAAATGTTCCTCCCTTAAGGGCATCGAAAATGGTGTGGGAGGAGTAGGATCTAAAAAAGTGGACAGCTCTTGTCGCGTCCTTGTGCCCCAATAAGGGGTAAAAAGGGAGAGTTTATTGATTAATATAAAATGGAAGTAGGCACGTGAAAGACATTCATTCAATTCTACATTGTTTTTCCTTTTCAAGGTAGGAACACGTTTAACTCAATAATTTCTTACCGTCTTACTTATAAAAAATTCGTTAATCGTAAGATTACATAGGTATAAATCACTGCATCCGTTATACTTAAATTAAAAAAAATATATTTAATCCGCGTTTGTTATGTATGAAGATGACTTTCCATACAAAATTTTGTAAACAAACAACTAGTAGCTGGGAACGCGACTGGTAACTCCCAAATTCGCTACGTCAGATTTGAACGAGTTATTGATGCTGAATAGGTACCTTATTTTTTAATTATTTATTTTATATCAAAATATAGTTAAGTCCTTATTAAATCATACGAAACCTTTATGTTTCAGCCAAAATGAACCAATTCATGTTTGATCACTTCAATTTTAATATTTGTACCTACTTAAAATGTATTCTTTGAGTATTTTCTTCAAAACGTCATTAGGTATATTTTTTATAAATTTAGTTGGTGCATCATGGTTGTAAGACCTCGATGATTACAGGAATGCAATATTTGCTTTAATTTGTTAAAAATTTCTATTATCAAAATGATAAACCAAAACAAAATGGACCAAAATATGAAGGGAGCACCTAATTGGACGGAAAAAAAAAACTTAAAAACAGTATATTTATTATACTCGAAACCATTGTCAGTTGACATTAAAAATCCAACATGGCGGGCTTAAATCTACAGAGATCAGCTCGCAATCAATCGATATGGGTTAAACTACCTCGACGACGGCTTGATCGCAAATTTTCTACAGCTGAACTCTTATTTTCCACTGATCAGAGTTTTTTAATAAAGCAGCAAACAATTAACAAGCATAGCTACCTACAGCATGTGAACATTCGGTGAGCCTTGTAAGACAATTTTACGATAAAACAAAAAATATAACCTTTCAGTGGTAAACTTAATTCAATACTACTTCAGTGTCCTTGTCTACAGAGGACAACATCTATTGCGAAACACGAAAAATAAGATTTTACCTATTGTATAATATCTATAAAAATATCAAATCATTATAAATTAAAAACAGAGGATTATGTTTGATGGCATTTGAACAAAACAAAAAAACCGACTGACGCCAGCGACACGAAGGAAAAAGTGTGAAAAAAAATACAATAAATCAGAATCAACTTAGATATTATGTAACCTACGTACATTATGTTCTGTAGTACCTATCCTCTTTATCGTTATTCTATAGACGTAATAAAATAATATAAGGCTTGAAACACAATAATATAATCTACTTATTTATCGTTTAATTTTGTTTCAACCATAACTTGTTACTCAAACAACAAAAAGGGTTTCTCTAAAGATGTTTAATTTAAGTTTTTAGAAGTTTGGTCAGAGGTCAAGGTAAGTAAATAAAACTGAATTACTTATGTGTGTGTTAAACGGGAATGATTGCATAATTGTGTCTACCAGATGAGGAATTATACTTCGATATAAACGATATACCTATTATCGATTTTATCTTTAAGAAAGATCAGGTCAAAAATGAAAAAAAAAACGAGAATTAAAGAATCGGTATGCTGCTGAAAGTTGCTTAGAAGTTTGTCTGTTAGAAAATAATAGATCTGTTCTCTTTCATAAAATAAAATTCATATCATAAAAATCTGACATTTAAACCTGGGCTTATATGCAACTCGGCTTAGAGTTTCAGGGGGTCCTAACATATACTGAAACCATGTTTGGCACTTCGTCTATGCTCGTTTTGAATGAATCGCCTTTATTTATACCAAACGAACTAAGAGCCAGAGCTTGAAAATAGAGTATATTTTCATAATCGTTTACGCTGGAAACCATGGAAACAACAACTTATTAGTAGGCGATGACAGTTCTTTCTGGTTATTATTTCCTTCGTGACCATATCAACGATAAGGAAAATATGCTCTATTTTCAAACTACGGGTCTTTGTTCGTTTGGTATAAATGCGCCTTTACGCAATTATATCTGCCGTCTTAAGTGACACCTAAACACATAAAAATGTTAAAAATTTTCTTATAACTAGGTGATGCAATGTAACTCATTATTAACATTAGGTTGGCTAACGCTTCTTCTAGGTTTAAGGCCTTATCTGAGGCGGGGGTTGATATTTCTTCATTACTAAGTTATCGAAATTCTTCTTCTTCTTTCTTTCAACGCGGCAATCCACTCTCGAGAGAGTGATCTATGAAGTTATCGAAATTAGTATCGGAGAACAATCTCAACAGACAAAAAAATTATCAGCCTGACTGTCAATGATAAGATTTTTTTGGTCTTACAAAAGCCGAGATCTCACCTGATATCCTGTGAACTGTATCGAGGGAGCACATGACTCTGTTAGGAATAGGCATCTCACACTAAAAAAGAAACATATGAATGTCAACAATAATAATAACAACACACGACGACAACGACGTCACAGCGTCGGTGTCTGCATTATTAGACGCCACAGTCTCGTGGCGCAGTCGCACGTACACACGAAGGCAGTATTCACAGCAACGAAACAAAACACTGTCGCAGGTATAATACGAATGGCACGTTGCGTCTCACTCAGTATTAATAACAATAAAATTAGCAAACGACAATAATAACAAACAACTACTGTCCCAAATGGCCGGACAACGGGTTGCCTCTGAGGTATTTTTTATCCATCTGGAAGACAACCGCACGTAAACAAGTAGGTAGGTAGTCTTCCCAGAAGCAAAACAAAACACTGTCACAAGAAAGCAGCACGATGTATCTCACTTATATAGTATTAAATTACTGTAATATAACTAAACAGACCACAAACTGTCCCAAATGTCGGGACAACAGCTTGACTATGCAAATTGTTCAGGTCCTTAGGAATGATTGAATCCGTTAAAAATATATAACAATACTATTCTAAAACAACTTGAGAATTTTCTTCAAACTGACAGATTTCTTTCGACTCGTTTAACACTATTGGATTGCCTCATTTGAATAAAAAGTACAAAAGTTTGGTAAGAAATGTCAGTTCTCGATGGCATCAGGTTGTTTACAGAAACCACAAATCACATATTATATTTGGAGGCCGACTATTGATCTGACGTTTTCATGCAAATATTTTCATGTTTTTTTGCAAGTTTATACTTATAAACAGCCGTATATTATTTTCTTTCTAAATTGATAACTTCACTTGATCAGACAACACATTTAAAACAAACATTCGATGTTAACATCGATTGAAGGATAATCACTTTTTGAGAAATAATCGAGCACTATATTAAATAATAATGAAACTATGGCGCCGAAACCTGTTTCAGAGAGTCACTTCGATGCACAATAATAATTCGAAGATGTAAACACCGACATGTGGTCGAAATGACGCGCAATTATTTCGATCATAAAACGAATCAATTTCAGGCTTTTTTTTGTTAACATAGTTGGTCCAAAGATTGTTTGTTTATTATAACATAGCGCCATACGTGATACCTATCTTTATTTTCATAATAACAATGTAATCTTAGTATTTTTCGCGAATTGTGCGATTATAATATTTAAACCAGACGCGTTGCACACCCAAACGTCCCCCAGAGCGAACTGAATTGGCTGACGCGCCAACCAACGGGCTGGGTCCGCCGTGAATCGTCCGCGCACGAAACGATAAAAAATAACATAATAATAATAATACCTAGTAACGCAAAAAAAAAACACAAAATAACCTGGAAGAAGACGAGTGAAGAATATTCAATCTACATAATGAAAGAGTGCCGAGTATATTCGAGCATATCCATACAAATAAGGTAAACAATAATTAGGTACCTATTCGATATTATTTTGCTCCTAAGGATTGCTAGGGGATATTCGAGTAATTTTCCAGTACTTACCTAATGCAAAATGTCATGTAAAGGACGAACGAAAATAAAGCTGTTTGTGAGACACGTCTATTGCATGCACGTGTGTAGGTACCTGAAATTACTACTGCGTTCATTTGAAACTGTTTTCGTTACGATTTGCGTTAATTGGAAAAATCAAGGTTCTGAATTTCGAAGAACCTAGCAGCTTCTAAAAAAAACAAGAACAGAAGATAACATTCGAAGAGTCCTCCCTCGGCGAAAGCTTTCAAGATCCTAGAAATCCAGCTGCAGAAATTTTCAAGACATCATAAAGAACACGTTGAAACGACAAAATACGAGTAGGTACGTTCTTGGTTCTTATCTCACATTTCATCAAATTTGTAAGGGAAAAATGATAAGAAAAAGCAACGGTATTTTGTGAAGTATGAAACTACAGGTAGGTATCTTTAAAGTTTTCATCTAGTTCAGTCTCGAAAAGAAACGAAACAAAAAAAAAAAAATTTCTTTCGACTCCTCCAGGATCTACTTCCCCTTTCATAAGTAGTGGAAGAAATTCATCTCTAACTATAAGAAGGTAGGTACTTTTCAAAAATATTGTATTTTCAGATTTTACCCAAAACTTCTGGGTTGACGATTAGTAGGTAGGTATTATTTTGCAATAAATTCGTATTTCTAAAAATACGAACGATAAAAAAACTGCTTCGACACTACTTATCTTATCAAAGTAAGGAGGCATTGAAAGTCTGTTTGCACTGCATACAAAATATGTAAATAAACAAGTTAAGTATGTACTATGAACATGATCGCTGTATGAGGTAGGTACTAGCGCATACAGAAACAAACACAACGGAAAAACACGTGCTCAGACGCGAAGGGATTCTATTACCAAAATACCTGTATTCACTAAAGGTATCTAATTGCTAGAAAATACTCCTCAATTCTAGTCGGATTTCAGAATTTTTTCCCGTGTTTAGCGCATCCGTACCAGGATAAAAGAATGATCAGGAAGGGCCAAATTACACTAGGAAGAAATTTATTCGTAAAGTTGTATTCCCAATAATAAAAAAAAATCCTATCCACACATGGGGATAAATATACAATCCTTCGACTCTTGCTAATGGGAAAGGTGGATGGTCGAAGAGATCCTGGTGCAAGGCAAACATCTTGGATGCGCAACGTGAGAGAATAGACCGAAATAGGAACGGCGGAGGAGTCGTTCCGGCTGGCGAGAGATCGAGAAGCCTTCGCAGAAGTGGTTGCCAACGTCGAGGAGACTGATATGGCACATGAAGAAGAAGATATTCTCAATCAACACATATTTTATAATCAAATGAAACCTGAAGGAACTGATGAGGCGCTGTTGATCGACCATCAGCGGTATAACCGTATAACCTCTATGGGACTAAATCCCCATAATAGTTTAGAAAGAAAAACCTGTAGAAAGTCCATACCAAAACGCCTGGGCAGCATGATATGATGTCACTTTTAGTGACTGTCCAACTAACTCCTTAAAACCAGATGAAAGAAACAATGATGAGCCTTTAACACAGAAGGGACACTATCTACTATCTTCCTACCAAAGAGCAATTTATTGGAATTTTGATTAATAAATAAATATTTAATTTTCTTATCATTGACAGCAACTTATAAGTTTGAATCAATATCACAAACATTTCTGATAAAATAGATACCAATTTCTGGATGTAGGCAATAGTCCACCACGAAATAAAATGAGTAGGTAGATATAATACGTAGAATTTGTTCAATTTTTATTCTTCTTCTTTAAAATGTGGCAATTGACTCTCTCTCGAGAGTGGTCTATGTTCTATTCTCATCATAGTATTTAAACTTTTCATAAAAAATCAATAGAAATAATTCTTGAATATTTTCAAAGTTCTTTTATCCCGCACAACGCATGTATTTTGATTAACGAGGTTTTTTTGACAATACATAATATCTTTTTAGGAAAGTTTTTTTCTTAACATAATTTTCTAATTCAAAATTGACGATTTCTATCGATTAAAATGAGTTAGAACTATATAGAACTCCCCCTTTCCGTATTAACTTCTAGATCCGAATATTCCTTTATCCGGAAATAAACTACCATAAATCTTCACAGTTATCAATAATTGCTTGCGCTATGTGGTCTCTTTCAACCACTTTACATAGGTACAATCCGCAACTATCGTAATACAATCATCCGTGGTAAATTTGAATAGAAAACAAACACATTACATAGTATTATACTGAAACAATAACAAATCGTAGCAAGTGTGAAAAACGCGCAGTTTTTCAGCCATGTTTGTTAGCGTTTTGCGAATTCGCGCAGCTCCAGCCAAACAGAAAAATACAATCATTCTCATATTAAGCAAGCTTTCCCAACATACGGTACGTTATTTTGTCTTCACTAAAAAAAAAATATTAATTTGAATTTGTAGGTACAGTGATAAATTATTACGAATATACCTATATTAATTAATGACAATTCACTAATGATGTTCGATTTTAAATGGTATAAAAAAACCACTACGGGCTTACGACCGTCTTCTACTATTTGATGCACTATTATAATCTTACCATAATAATTTGGTAAAATTTGCTTTTGATGGACGTCTATTCTTTCAACAACATAATATAGAATATCGTATGTGATACACGATCACATGTGATTTATTTTCTATAACACTGATGTCATCTTTTAGATTTTTTTAAAAGTTACACATCTACATATAGAGGAGTTTATTGTTTTCATTAAGTACAAACTAAATGGCCCGTCAAACTTCATCCTGCATCCGAATCAACAATAATTATTACATACATAATGAAATAAATTATTAGCTAAATTTAATTCAGTACTTAATAAGTAAAATTATTTTTTTATTCTGGATTAGGTCGAAGTTCGACGGGCGGGTCAGCTATAGTGATAAATAAATTAATCACCTATTTAACCAATATGATTCCATCCGATGAATCTGTTTTAAAAGATGTTTGCAGTGCACATTCTATTAATCTCATCAACTATCAATAAAGGATTATACTACCATTATAGGAGGGAATGACCGATGGAACTCCCGAGGACGACCATGTCAGGAATACCTACAAGACGTCTATTCGGACATGTGCTGTTCCTCAAATGAGGAACTGAAATGAGCTGCAACGGACGGAGCGCAGTGGAGAGACAAAGTGACGGAGAAATTTGCTGTCAACAGCATGGTTATTCCTGACGCTTTCTTAAGTATTCCTTGATACTAAAGTTGCTACTTTTCAGGAATTGGTATTTTTGAAATTAAGAAGTGGCGCTATTTCGATGCGGATACTTTTGGAAGCTTTTCGTGACTAAAAAATCCGTTAATAAGTCTAGTTCGATACTAAATTGGTATTCCTGACGCTTTCTTTAAGGCCGCCGAAAAGACGGTTACTTGCGATTTGACATTTGATGATAAGATAGCAAAAGTGTTGTCTTATTTGATCAAGACAACATTTTTCCTAGCTTATTTGAATAAAATTTCGGGATTAAATATTAAAACATCTAAATATTATTGAAAAAAAAAAGTCTTTTATGCATTTTTTAAACGTCAAAATATAATTTATAAGTTATTTGGTATAGTATATAGGGTGATCCAAAATGTTTCGATATAATCTAATTAAAAAACTTTATCTGAACATTTTTAATGTAATAATGAAACACAAGTGAATATTTTGAAAGTGCGCCACACAAGAATAATTGGCGGGACCGGACAACACTTTTAGCGCGTAATTTCTAACCTCAAAAAATCGTGACGTTTATCGGTTTGCGCAGTTCATCTCTGTGTTTTATTGAAATTTAATGTTTTAAATACATTAAAATGAAAACAAATCAGTGCTTTGGTGTAGCCTGAAGACGTGAGGGATATTATGTTGCAGTTAGCAGTTCACAAAATTGTTATTTATTTACGAAAATGTAAGTCATACTATTCGTGTATAATTTGACATTACGTAGTTCATTTCGATTATAGTATTATGAGTAAGACTACATTCAAATGGCAATTTGATTACGCTCTATGGCTTATAGAATACTTTTATTTATTTTAGCAATGGATGAGCTCACCAGATTTTGTAAATATGTAAGGGCACACATTTAAGAATACCTATAAACAAAGTTGTAATTCAGGAATTTGAGACTGGCCAAGAACACCATTAGGTCAAGAAAAGGAGAAAAAAATGTATGTATACCTTCATTCATTTAACCAAGTGTTATGTATTAACTTCTGGTTTGTTTAAATAACAATTTATGAAGTATTATACTATATTTCACGACTCTCATTCAAATAAAAACTTACATTGTGAATCTGTTTTTTCTTTACCATATTCCCTTCTTTTTTGGGATGACATACTTTGTTAAGTCCCTCATCATCATCAACGCATAAAGATGGATAGAATTGTTTTTGAAGGAAAAATAATTTAGGGTGAGTATAATGAGTTGAAGGTAATATATCATAATTGCAAACAGCAAAATACAATTTACTTAACCTTGAAGCTTTTATTTGCTTACTATATTGATAGTAGAAGTTGGTAGCTTAGTGATGAATCAGCTGACTTTACATTCTTAAGGTACTTGAGTTCGATCCCTGGTACCTGCCTTATGTTTATAGTTATGCCCGTCATTCAGTTGTAATAGCAACGCAGAGTGCTTTTGTTGAATCATTTCTGAATGTAAGACAAACGGATGGTCCCATATAAATCAATCGATTCTCCCTTTTACACTCTTCTCAGGAGCATAGGGAGGCAACAAGAGCTCTCCATATTACAACTCAAACGGGGCATAGATTTTTATGTAGATATAACTACCTAAATGGATTGGAGAACTATATTTTTTCAAAGCAAAAAAGAGAAGCCTCATTGACCTGCAATTTTAACAGTTTGGTAAGCAAATCGGATCAATTTTAACAGTTTGGTAAGCAAATCGGATTGTAAAAATAGATTTAAACTTTCACAAAGAAACATAAAAAGTACCAATTGCACTTATTTTAAAGTAAAAATTATGATTTAAAGCAAAACATTAGAAACAAACATAGGTATCACACACCGCGTATTTTTGGAACCAAGCTGTCGAAATTGTAATATTTTGGCTTCACTTTGGAATATCGAGTCGGGATTCTAGAAGAGAATTGTGAAATTATTAGAGAATTATGTTTTTTTCATCACGCATCAGCACTTAATCATAACGGATAATTCATAACGTTTAATTTCTAGGTTAGGGAAAGCTTGTTTATAGTCCTGACAGTTGTCAATAACAATAATCAGTATAGCCAACTTTGAAATATCAAATTTTCTTTTAAAAGATGATTTAAATTGAAATAATTTTACAAATAATTAAATAAATGTAGTAATTAATTGACATTTTTAATATTTTATGTATTTGTTTTAAAAAATTTCGTTAAAATTAAATATTTATAGCAATAATATCAAAATAAGCTGAAACCATAGACAATACGATAAAAAATACAATTATTGTTAACGGGCCGTTAAATTTAGTATCCGACAAGATTCAAATCACAAAAAAGAATCGGATTAAGAAAGTCCAAGACTTTTTAGTCGATTTACTTTTTAAGTCTAGTATTAGTCTCGAATAAGAAAGCGTCAGGAATACCCCTGCAGTTTCTGTCAGTCAGGGCAACGTCTGTCGGGAATGCTAACTATAATAAAAAAAAAAGGATTTTTAGAAATGCATACCCTATACCGGAAATCGAGCGTATCATATTTGAAAAGTATAAAAGTAAGGTGTAGGTACTCGATGTTTTAGGCCGGTATCGCAGTGTCCATAATATTATAGGAGGGGGCGAGGTTGTGGAGTATGACGCAGATACGGGCCACACACAAGTGCACGCGTGACCTTGAACCTCGTAGGAGAGGCGCACATAAGATACCTACCTACTTTGTTTGCACACAGCATACACAAACCAGTACACTACAATATAATACAGCGATTTGCTAAATTTGTAAGGAAACATCAGTCGCGCGTCTAATAAGTCGATATTTCAGCGACTATATTATTTATTTTTTATGAGACTTTCTTGAATTTTCCTGTGTGTGGTTGACAATGTGCTCCCGTACGTGACCATACCACCTCGATTGCTTTTGCTCCAGCTTTCAATTGAAATCCGTTTTATCTTATCCCTTTAATCACTTCAGTGGATCATCTCAGGATTTTTGTGATTTCTGGGTTTCTGTATATAATACATATCTAGCTTTTTTATATTGTCCAAAATTCACAATATTTTACTGATAAATTTTTCCATTCAATTTGTCTGGCATTTTTTACTCTTGTAATTTGGGATTATCTGTATTTTTTTCGGCAAAAGAAATCTAGGGATGCCGGTTCGACTCTTGCAAACGGCATACGAGTTGAATGTCTTGAAAGATACAATAATTAAACGACGAATTGAATAGTAATAAACTAATCTTAGGTAAAACGATCACTATTTCAGTTGCAAATAAAACTGTAGAAGACATTGCAATACTTCCTAGTATGTAAATGCTTATGTTTAAAAGATTTCAAATGTAACGTTCATGGCAAAATTACTATCTTGCAAACATCCTGTACTTTAAAAGCCAGCCTGCGCAGGTGTGTGTTGGTCCGCAAATGCTCCTTGTTACGTCACAACATAATACATATTATACGGTGTTGTCTGTCCAATAGTCCCTCAATCCGTCCGTATCTTTCTCTCTGTCTTTTGCTCCGTCTTCCAATACAAACATTATAAACGAAACGGACGAGTAGAGAGGGACGGAAGACATGAATATTCGCCAACGAGGAGTCACTGTGCAAATTGGGTGCCAATAATAAATAACACATCTGATTAGTAGACTCGACACAATGCAAATATAAAAATAAGTTATGGCTTATCTTATACCGGATTATGAAATAAACATAACACGACGATATTATCAACATTTGGTTACATAAGTAAATAATAAAATCACATTAATTCGTTTATCCGTTTAGAATTTGTGATTCAAAAAAGTTTCAGAGCAATTAATAGGTGTAGTATAAAATGCAGTAGTGCAATAGGGATTATTGAAAGAATGGATACTATATCAAAAAGAAGGATAAGAAGATTTCGACTATGAGTATAGGGCCGTGCCGTAACGCATTTTTTGACATTATTGACCCCCTCCCCCGAGATGTACCGTAAAGTTTTTTGGTTCCCATGTTACATAACACCCTCCTTCCCGCCTAGGTAATACACATGCAGTTACGTAAGAACTCCCCCCCCCCTCGCCTATATAGCGTTACGTAAATGACAGATTCGTATGAAAATAAAGTGGTCGGTTTTGGGGCGCATGGAAATTCATGCGCAATGTATGTAGGAGTCTTTTCTAAAAACCCTCCTATTCATACTCACCTAGTCCCATAACTACACTACAGAAAGAGTAAACATTTCTGCCCAAAAAAAACCCTATACCCAAAGTGATATTCGACCCGTGCCGAAGGATGCGTGACTAACGGAGGTTACCTGATTGGATAGATAGACAGAGTGACGGGACTTTGTAGGGGCGGAATCTTATTAACCCTGCTAGCTAGCTCTGGTTATGGAGGATGTAAAGAATATGGAAGTTGAGGATACTCCTCAGGGACAACCTGATGTGAAGGATATACCTACCCTTTGATCAGTAACACACAAAACAATTGGTGCAATCGGGAGATAGGAATCCTGTTGGGACCTAGAGGGCGTTTAGGTGGCATCAAAAATACGACTATGAAGACTTCTTGCGGAGAATAGGAGCCGGAAGAGGCACTGCCACTCTGCATGAGGCCTCTGAAGACGAGGTTAAATAAGAGGTAGCATTCGAGGAACAAACATGTGGCCAAGGAACGAAATCTTAATTTTCGTCAGCAATTCTCTGCCAATATTTGCCCTGCATAAGGGCAAATATTGCATACTGGATATTATAATATATCGATAAAATACATGATCATTTGCAATAGGAATTATAGCTTCAGGCAGAGGTATTGTAAACGGATTTGATAACAATACTTTTGTATGTCGAAGCGAATTTATTACCGCCACGACGGCTGTGCACCGCCATGCTACTGCACAACAAGACTTGACAAATGGATGCTGTCTGATCGGACAGTCGTCTGAGATATCGGGAATACCTTATGGTAGGACATTTGCACACGTAATATAAGTTATGTGAAAATATAAGTGCAAGCGAATTCAGATTGAAATGAACATGGTAAAACTCTAATAATCTATTAAGTTCAAGATACGGTCAGATGGGGAAGTCAAACGTGTCAATTTGGCACCACCGTGTGAACAGGATGAAATATATATAAAAAGATACCACAACTTGATCTGCATGGAATCCATGTTCTCGCCAATTCTAAGAGATGCCTCTTCATTAGATTAAGAAAAATTTAATTACCTACTACCTACAAAGCTTATGCTCGTATTATGAAGATATTAGCATCGGGTCACTTGGAGTCAATGGCTAGCTTTTCTGCTGAGACGGTTAGTGTTGCGGGTTAGACACCTGCCGGTGAAATGGAGTTTTAGACATTGAAAATGTCGAGGACTTGACCAAGCTGAACATTCAAATCTCCAACAGAAAGACAAGACAGCTTTCGAAACAGAAGTAGACAAACGTTCATAAGCCCCTGAATACCGCTTTAAAATGAAACGTAACTGATTTAATGATTGCATCAATATGAAAATCCCAAATGGGAAAGGTCGGTCAAGAAACCGTCAATACGATGAAATGGAGTTGAAATTCAGCATTTCAAATTTCAACCACTACTTAAAAGACCTCAAAGTCTGGGTGTAAACTTCATTTTGAACAATTTGATTAATTATCCTTAAAATGAAAAAAAAATCACTTATGTCAATATTTTTCGTGCACTTAAATGTCCACATATCTCACATTTTGTGCGCAACAGTGCAACACGTTAACGACTTCTCCGAGTAATCGAACTGAGGACGCAGCCTCGTCCTTGAGACAAGCAAGTCTTATCCGAGGATCTTCCCATCTGCAGATAAGATCTGAAGCACTCGATTGTTCTCGAGAAAACCAGTTGCGATAGTAATAAATGTCTTCGGTAATTATCAAGATCCGGCAATCAGCTACTGTACACATAGATCTATTTTTGTCTAAATACTAGATATTGTTTAGCTATCCTTACATCTTACCACCAAATGGTGTTACCTGCGAGATGAATTTGTACACAGTACCTTATGAAAAGGTAGCATGATATACAGTTTATGTAAGCGTTTGCCCGCCGAATCTTCAAAAAGTGATTCAGGTGACAATTAATCAATCGAAAAAAAGGAAGGTACAATTTGATGTAAATGACAATTTTATGCATTACGCAACAATTATAAAAGATTTTAGAAAATGTCATAAAAGTTTCTCATATAAAACCTGGTTTTTGTCACAATTTCGGGTTTTGGCACAACTTTATAAATATCGAACAGTCTTTATAGGGGATGAGCATCACTCCGGAAACAAACTCTAAAGGCATAAATTTGATGATAAACGTCCGTACACTCTGTACTCTACAGACCAAAACAAGCCAATAACAGTCTGAGAAATTCAAGGTACAAAATGGGATTTAACGAAATCACAGCTCTAATATTAACTTCATTAACAACTTGTAATATTTTTTACCGAGATCAATCAGTGAACAATCGGCTTCCGTAATTGACATGAAATATTATCCGATATCACGTAATGGTTGAATGCGTCATTTCAGTGATCTTGATGAGATTACGAATTAATCATTCAAGTAGCGAGTAGAAAGAAGATGTCTCACCGCCTGTGCCGTGGTTATGAGAACGCGCGTCACGCCACAGTGGACCAAGATCAATAGCTTGATGCGATTACCAAACATTTATGGACAAATTGGTTTCGTAGACATCATACCAAATCCAATGATAGAATCCATCCAAAAAACACACAAGATAAAATGAAGGATGAGTATTCAACAAAGATATTCAGTTGCAATTGGAGTTCCACAGAAATATAGTTTTAGCCCACTCTTATTCAATGTCATCATGTCCGCCCATCTGGCCTGGGGTCTGCCGACATTTCTTCTGCTTTGTCTAGGCTGCCACTCCACTACTCTTTTGGTCCACCTGTCATCCGGGCATCTGGCCACATGGACCGCCCATCCCCACTTCAGGATGGCAACTCTCTCCACCACATCAACAATCCTGGTCTTCTCTCGTATCAATGTGTTTGTTCTCCTGTCTCTTAAAGAAATACCCAACATCTTCCTCTCCATGGCTCTTTGTGTTACTGCCAGTTTGTGTATTATCCTTTTGGTCAGTAGAGTTGTTTCCATACTATATGTTAGAACTGGGAGGACACACGCATCAAAAAGTTACAGAAGATGTAAAATCACTGGATCTGGGCTACTCTATCGAATGTATTGAAATCGATCACCAAAATCTGCTGCATAATTTCCACACAAAAATCTACATAGCTGAGAGCATGGTAAAATCAAGCAGAAGCGACCTTTTATGAAGAAGTGACTGAATAAAAAAAAATATCTGCCATTGTTTTTGCGTTATTAAAGAGAAACAAATAGGTAAAATCAAGACCTACGTAAGACCGATCGTGATCAAACACGAAAGATTCTCCTAAGAAAAAACAAGATGAAACTTCTTCTCCCCATTGCGATATTAGTAACGCACGACAGGTTCTAACCCCGGAACCGATAATTTCCTTTTCAGCATTTTTTTTAATTTCAAAAAAAAAAAAATCATAAGTGTATCTTTTTATTTTTTTATTTCAAAATAAAATTTGAATGAGAAATCCAATAAAAGTTTACGTACAGCAACTATAAATAATTTTTTTTTTCAGAAAGTCCTTACGAGGAATTGACCCGGTATTACTAATTTTGCAATCTACGAAATCGAGTCACAGACTAAGATGTAACAAAATTAGTTTCACATAACTAGGTATATCTAATAGCAAGCAGATTAATAAATCCGACTATTTTTAAAAGGTGTTCAAGTGTAGAGTTACGAGTGATGGCGGCGATGTGGAGCTACCCACGACACTGGCGTATATCTGAAGATGTGTTGGTGACCTCACTCGATAACGAAATATCAACGACCTCTTCCGGGTAATGAACCCCAAACAATGCTCGTTATGTCAGACGGCATCGTCATAACAACGCTCTGTGTGCACTAGATTCAAATAAAAAAAATGTAATTATTACAACATTAAATGAACTTTTTGTATTGTTTAATTTTATTTCCTATCATAAACTTGTCAAACCCAACTGGGACGGAGAAATGCCGGTTTGAATCCTTCCACAAGCATAGGACAGTGCTGAACATGTCAAAAATTCCCATGATACGAATTTCGAGGACTGGACATTTTAGCCACTTCAATGGCAAACGTTGTTAACTTGGGTATAGAGGTAACACTTTATCAGACCACTATGGAGTAATTGTCACCTGAGAAAAGTTAAAATTACCAATTAAGGTTAAAACTGTACCAATTTTTATTTTTTTCTTTTCCCCCATGGGTCTCATTCGAGACAATTGGATTGATATCACAATTACAAGAATATAACGCACAGAAATAAAAGCAGTTACAATATCATATATTAATATTTTCTTATCAATACTAAAAGGGTGTAAAGGGCCCTTTTAGTATTTCGTCACAATTGATGATTAAAAATAAAAATAAAATAAAAACTCAATAAAAAATCATACATAAATCTTTCTCTCTTAAAGTGACAACGAAACAAAGCACTACCTAATAACAACAAGAAAGAAAACAATCATTTGAATATATTTACTACAATTGTTTGCAGATAGTGACAGAAGACAAAGTCAAAACCAAATCCTGTCACCCTAAAATAATAAAAAAGTCAATTTCAACAATCACACGACAGTACGTAAATAGCAACAAAAAACAACAACCTACCACCATCAGAACCAAGCCAGACAAAATTAACAGATAAATAATTAAAATAGATAGCAGTCTCAAAATTATTAGTTTAGCATTTCGTCGGTAGAATAAAAAACATTTTCAACAAGGTACTTCTTCACCTTTCTCCGGAAATTTTGCATCTCAAGAGATCGAAGTTTGTCTGAAAGCTTGTTAAGCAATCTTAAAGATGTATGTATGTCCATCTTTCAAAATACTAAATTAGCTCCTGTGGTCTTGCATCTTGTTGCAGCGCCAGTCGAATTCCGAATAATAGCCTGAAATGCGTATTTTGATCCAACGCGCTCATGTGGGAAATTCGTTCATCTAGTTTTATGGCTAAGTTCAGACAAAAAATCTTGTGCTGAATACATGCACATTGTCTTTGCACAGAAAATATTACCACAGATGTAAAAAATAAGAGTCTGCAGCTAGAGATGGCATTCCACAATCTGGCAGGCTTCCAGGACGACCACCCAAAGGAAAATAGGGAAGGATAATTATTGTGGGTCCACGGCACAAGAGACAAACAACACAGCAGGAATATGACAGGCTAACAGGCCTAGTAAGAGGATGAATATATTATAGACATGACTTATCTCCGTAAATAGTTGATTGTGAAGTCGATAATGATGTTCTGTTGGAGGCATTGCAATTTCACTGTCCAACTAGAGCTGTCAAACATAAATCATTATTCCCCATGGCAGGTCAAAAATTCTTTTTAAACAGAGTTTTCATAGGATATAAGGGAATCTGCATGAAGGCAAACATTGATTTGTTCTCTAATTCTTCCCGCAAATTTAGGTCTTCTCTGAGAGAAATGGCACCCTTGTAAACGGTGGCACTGGTTTAGTTGTTTGTTAATTTGTTTTAGCAATTTTCTTTTCCTTTATTCTTCCCTAACTCTCCTTTCCCTCCCTCTACTATATGATTCAGAAGGTAACAAATAGGTCAGCCGAATCGTAGCGCCTTCAAATGCGTTCACTGTTCTGAAAGAACGTAACGACGGGCCCTAACAAATTTCAAGCAAATTCGTCGAATGTGAAGCTTTTGTATGATTTCAGATCGTGACATCGCATTTAAAACGCTGGATTGGTGTATCCTATAAAAGCCGTGAGTATCGAGTATGCAAGTACCTGGACAAACACGGCACAATCGATGATGAATTACCTCTAGAAAAGATACATGGATGAATAATGGACACGGGCTTTTATAAATAATTGGCTGAAGTAGACGGCTTTTTAATAAGTCCACGAAGCGTGCGTGTAATTAGATATTAGTGTGAACTAAAGAAATAAATAAATCAGTAATATCTTCCAAGAATATTGATCAAATGAAAAAAAAAACACGAATTCACAAAGTCTTGTAAATATGCCTGTCATTTGATCATTCAAAATTCTAAACATTTATAGGTACATCATGATTGTTATTTTGTGTTTTTGTGTGTTGAGCAGTGTTTTTCTATCTTCTTATTTTCGACGTTTATGAAATTCTTACCAAGCCAAAGATTTAGACGGTGCTAAGTTTGATCTATTTGCTCTACCATAATATGGAGGTCTGTATATTCTTTGAAAAAGCATAACGTGAATGACAATTACCGGATGAGGGTTTTTACAGAAAGGCAAGACACACAAAATAAGTAATAGTATATGCACACAAATATGCCAGCAGGTTAGATTGTTCCTATAAGCCTTCAAACAATATTCTGGCTAGTTTCTGTATCCGAGGACGTGTCTTCATGGTCTTTAAATGATTCTTTGAGTCAAATTATAACGAAATGACTTTGACGAATGAAGTAAAATTAGCCACGCGTACGGCGGCGCATGGAACGCACAACGGAGAGATGCTACAAGGAGATAATATAAAATAGAACATAGAATTCCACACACATTAGTTATACGTTAAACGTATTAAATTAAAGGTAACAATAAAGGAACATTAATGTCGACACCTCAAGCTTAATACATGTAAATACACAGATATTGTTATTGTAGGTACGATCAAACATTGCGGTTTTCGTTCAAATGTGTTGCACTCACGCGCATTTCGGAACAGTGTTTGTGATATTTATTGTAAGATCAGGCATATCTAGTTAAGTAAACGAACTAACAAGAGTTTAAGTAAAAACCTTGCATAAAGAAGCAATAAATAGAGCATCACTTTACTGTTCAAAAGTTGCGCTTTCTCATCTTTCAACCCTCAGTCTAATAGGTCTGCTGACCCTGCTTCTTCCCCCTGGATGTCCCATCATAAGAACTCTTTTCTGAAATCCTCGAGTTCGACTTCTGTGACATATTGGAGGCCAATAATCCATAAAGCACCTTCCTATCGAATTTGGCCAACGTTTTTGCTATAATAACTGACAGTGTTAGCATATCACATCGATATACGGATATAGTTCTGATGATAGTTTGGTAGAGGTTGTTGACGTTGCAAGACCTGAATAGCAGTAAAAACACTTACTTCTCCTTGATTCGACTTTATGTAAGTTTGGCGCCTTTGTATTTTATTAACTGCACTCCACCGATGTGCAATAGATTTATGAAAAGCGGACCCCTTATGGCACAGGGGTTTTCAAAGAAAAATCAAATTTTCAATATTAATAACGAATACTGCTTTGATTTTAACCTCTTTACTTAGTTCATACATTTTATTCCGGTGGGCAACTTGTTTAACGTAGTATCGGTATCCAAGTTACGCTAATTGACACTAAACGTCAAAATTGCTCTCTCTTTTCCACTTTCATTATTTTCATGCCGGCAGTGAAAGAGATAAATATATAATGCCTTGTTTCAAAGAATACTGCGTTCGTAGTGTCACGACTGCTTTTCTTTTCTAGGAAAACAAAGAATTTCGGCTCGTCTTTTCGTCTGTTAACCGAAATCCACAATTCTTGAAATACTTTGGTGGTGAGGAAAGGAATTATTCATTGTATTTGAAGTGTTTGGATTAACTTTCCAACAGGCATCCACAGTGCAATCGCCTTGTCATTAAATTTGTAATCGTGAACGTAAGTAGGTGGCTTTCTTCCCGGAAATTCACAGTCACACAGGCGAAAGAAGGTATAGGTCCTGGATTTTGGATCAAAGCATCATCGAAATGTCAAAGTTTGAATATCAGCAATAGAAAGAGACCCGAAAGGGATTGGTTATCCTTTTAACGTAATACGAGAGATGAGAAAAACTGTTCTTTCACGCATAAAAAATCAATCCCTCGAAAAGATGAAACGAATAAATTGAACGTAAAAGATAAAGTTATTTATTCACCGCTCATGCCAAGTTAAATAAAAGAAATAATAAAAATGGGATGAGACGAAACGAAATTAAATGAAGATGTTTTTATTCGCAATTAGAGAGGCAAAACAAAAATACGGCGGAATCTCTCTTAAACCCGCGGAATTAATAAAATAAAAATATTTACTTATTGTTTCTTGTCACAAAGCCATGGGGTGGTTGAGGGAGGTTTTTTTTCCTCCGGTCCACGGAGAACTTATGAATATTAATGTTGTTGAAGGTGGTAAGAGCTCTGGAGGGTGGATATTCGCTTATCTGCGTACCGCTCTCTGTGGAGAGGGAGGTGTTTAGAATAAAGCCTTAAATTAAAACTCTTTTGTCAACAAATTAATCTACAAGTGGTTTTGATAATTTCTACCGGGGGGATAAAGAAAACTCGACGTCTGCTGCGGTTTCATTTTGTACCAGCAAAGCAAAGTTTAGAGGTCAAAATCCTAAACAAATAAATCACAAGGTTGCTACTAGTAAAATTGATCGAAAATACAGAATAGATTATGGAAAGGCTTTTGATAAAATACCCCACAACAGTATTTCATGGAGTTTTTTTTATATTAGCGATATTCGCTGACGGTGTAATCTGTAATCAACTCTACAACAACAAAAAACTACGCTTTACATCGGATACCTTTTTACAATCCTCCGTACAT
The DNA here is from genome assembly GCA_963576905.1 of Mystacides longicornis. NCBI lineage: Eukaryota > Metazoa > Arthropoda > Insecta > Trichoptera > Leptoceridae > Mystacides > Mystacides longicornis. Next base: position 19,005,794 of record OY756437.1, read on the forward strand.
ACTGATTGCCGGTAAGTACCTACGAGGCATATACAGGCCCAATCTATACAGCGAGATTACATTTCAGAGGCTTAGCAGGGTTAAATTATTTATCCTTTAAAGGAGGAGTTTATTGATCCTGTATTATTTCTTATTCGATAGTACTTTATTAGATTTTTGAACTTATCTGTTGTTGTATAATCTTACACACAAACTAGCACAATCATAAATTTAGAGACTGGTGTAGGTACCTGATAGTTTTAGTACTCTATATCAATAATTTTGATCAATCAATCAAAACTCCCTTGGCGATGCGATTTTACACTCCCATCTGTCTGTCAAAGCTTTGTTGTTGTTAAATGAATGAATAATTATTATTGTATAAAAACATGCAAATGGCTAACGCCCTTAATTGAGATAAATGAATAACCTAACTTTATAGGCGTAAGGAGACAAGAATCTATCGTAATAGGCTTGATCTTGCGCAGTATTAAAGCCTTCCATTTTGAAATTGCCCAAATCCCGAACACAGTATGAAAAGGTTTTCACTTCTTCGAGACCATTATTGGAGGAAGAACAGTTCCCTCTTTGGCCAACCGATTATTATCCTCCTTAACACGAGACCGAGATGCCTTCTATCCTACGTAAAGGTAGATGCGATGGTTTAAAATTAAAGTGCGTTTATGTACAAAACGAACTTATAGGGAGTCAAGAGCTGCAAAAAAGAGTATATTTTCTTGATCGTTGATATGGTCGCCATGGAAATAACAACGAGGAAGAACCGTCATCGCCCTTACTAAGGTGTTGTTTCCATAGTGTCCAGTATAACGATAATAGAAAGAATGCTCCACTTCCAGCTCTGGCTCTGTGTTCTTTAAATGCAACCTCATACAACGTAAGTAAGTACATAGTTAAATGGAACTAAGATTGGATGGTAAAAAAAATACACCATAGAATTTCTATCCTGTGTAGAATTTTTATTTTATAATTATTAAAATTTACTGTTACCTAGTTTAAGGACACTGAGCTTAGGTACCTATATATTTGTGAAACTTGTTATTTGTTGTAGGTAGGTAGGTACTGCTGTCCATTATAATGTATTTTTAAGAGTTCAAAAAGCGTTTACGCCGTATATGTTTAAATAAATAATGCGTTAATAATTATTCCTAAGAAAAAAAAAAACGTTTTGTTCAATTTCATAATACTACCTATCACAAATGGCCGATTGACACATTTAGGACACAATATTATAGGTACCTACCTAGGTGTTTCGTAGAAAACGTTAAGTAAAAATTAAAAGTAAAAAAACAAACAAACAACAAATAAGTATAATAAGCCATTAAGTACATATTATGTAGGTAACTGAATCTTTAAAAATTTTCATAATAAAAAGCAGAAACAATTCGAAATAGCAACAGAACGGTCTTGAAATGGTGTTTTCAAAAACGAACCATGAAACAAAATTGAAAATATATCTGCGAGAATGAATATTTTCAAGAAACAAAAAAAAAGGTTATCAAAGTCCAATCCAAAATCCAAACTCCCTTTAGACCCCACTTAGGGGCATAGGGAGGCAACAAGAGCTCTCCATTGCGCTCGATCTTGCGCAACGGTGATGACCTCCTCCCACACCATGTCCATGTCCCTCAGCTCTGCTTCGAAGGAGCGGAACACAGTGTGAGAGGGTCTTCCTCGTCTTCGGGACCCTGATGGGAGGAAGAACAGCGCTCTCCTCGGCCAACTGTCATTCGGCATCCTTAACACATGTCCCAGCCAAGTCCATCTCCTCCCCACAATGGTGGAGGTGATGGGCTCACGCTGGGTGCGCCGGCGTATAGCGTCGTTCGTGATGCGGTGGTACCATCTTACGCCCAGAATTCTCCTTAGGCACTTCATCTCAAAGGCTGAGACTTTTTGTGCCTGGGCCTTGGTCAGGTGCCAGGACTCACACCCATAAAGGAGAATGGGCAACACACACGCATCAAACAGTTTACATTTCGTCTCGACGCTAAACGCCGACGCTTTCCATATCTTGGTCATGTTGTTGAAGGCGCCACTTGCCATACCGATACGAATCGGGAGCTCAGCCCCGAGGTCACCAGCGGTGGTAATGGTTGCTCCCAGGTACACCCATCAAAGTCGCAAAAGTATTTTATACGGATAATAAAGATAAGTAAACACTATAAAATATTAATTACATATTATGTTCAAATACATACATTTATTTACATAAAGCGCGCGCGTGTGTAGGTGTACCTACTAGGTACATACACATTGCGAATATTATGTATGTTGTATAATATGTATAAATAGCAGCGGATGAGGATTAAAATGGAGCGAGAGCGCGGGTTATATCGCTCATGTACGAATCGACAATATTATCGTCGTTGAAGAGGGGATCGAAACTAGAAACTGGATTGGACGAATGTGGTGTAGAGCGAGTAGGCAATAGGTATCTATGTACCTAGGTGTAGGTCGGAGAGCGGGTTATTTCGAAGAGAGCGCGGGTTAATAACACAAGTCGAACGGTGGAACAAAAAACGCATTAGGTAATACTAACTTATTATGTCGTGACAACACGTATTTTTTCTATTTCTGTTCGTATGTGAGTTCAGTTTAGTGGGAAACGAATTAAAATCACGGTCTAGGATTGGTTTCTATGGCGTGTTTCTTTGTTCCGTTTCTTTTGTCTATGTATTTGGGAATGACTACTATTATCACTACGTACTCTATGGTAGACATTTTATTTACTCTATGGTTGAACTACGACAACAAAAATAATAAAAATCCTCACGTATGTTACAAATATTGGAGTTTATATTTATTCTTCTATTGTACCATAGACAAAAGATGTGGAAGAATTGAAAAATAAGGACCCATATCCCATGTTAAATTAAGTGTATAGTTGTTTCAAATCTAAATGTTACTCACTTTACTTCCGTGACTACGTTCCGATAAAACTTAGAATACGGGTACTGAACACCTTCATGCCGAAGGATAACCTGAAATATTATGTTGATTTATGAAATAAAACAGTCATTGACTATTATTCTGAAATGAAAAACAAACGATTGAGTTGCGTCGTATCCAATTTTTATTGAGACTTTTGACATTTCTGTATTCTGAAAATGTTTATCCAATACATTAGTTACGTAACTACTGGCAACCGATTAAGTTCTAAGCAAGAGCTTCTTGCGTTGAGTTGGAACGTGAATTTGAGAATACCAGTAATTGTGTAATAACAATAACCAAATGAAATGAACGAATCGATCGTTATTTAATGAGATCACATATTTCGACGAAATGATAGGTATTATCTCGCGAAAGAATTTAAAAGTTTTTTTTTTGCGTTTTCTTATTACACTATATCCGGTTGCTTGGTGACGCAATTAGTTCTTACATAAAACGACAAAAAAATTAACGCCTTCTACAATAATTCCGAAGCGCGATAGGTCTCCCAAAAATCTTGCAGATTTATTGAATCTGACCTTGCAAGCATCGGTTTTGAGGATTTCAGAGGACAGAACCAAAAATCCGGATGGGAAGAAGTCCAAAATAAACAATCAAGCGATATAATACTCTGTATGCCTCAACACAGACTAGTTTGTTTAGTGGGGCTGCAGTTTTTGTTTATTAAAAGAATTGTAAAAAAATGTGAAATGAAGATTATTATTATTATATTCACTGCGGTATTGCAAGAGGCTGAACTAAGCTGAGATAAACTGTGCGGCAAGAGACTTGGAGGAATTTGGTGGTGTCCACATGCGCCACGCTGAGAGTAAACGAGGATTAAGTGAGTTAATAAGAACCACACAAGAAGGAACTATGGAATACATATACTCCAGCTAGAAAGCGGACATGGATGAAGAAGTAAGAAGAATATAGAAATAATAATAATACCTACCAGAGATCTTTTATTTTTCGGCAGAAGTTTCCTGGTACCTATCTATATAATACGTACCTATCTATATAATATAAAAGAAAGTCAACTTATAACTCGAGATTGGCTAAACAGATTTTTAGGATTCTTGGTTTATTAGATTCTTCTCCGCTCCGGATAACAGAAAAGTTATAAAAATTCGATGAAAAAATGGATAGCAAATAATATAAAGTATAATATTAAAGTTAGTATGGAATGGATTTTAACTTACTTGACGACCATTAAGTTTCAAAACATTGGTACGCAGATTTTTGATATAGAATTTCTTTCGAGCTTTCAGAAATAGCTTTTTTAACATTCAAACATATTTTAAACGTATTTTTTGTATAAATTACAATATCAATATTCATAGTAAGGATTACAGGACAACGTATATTGGGAAAGCTAGTTTCTAATTAAATGAAAAACAGTTTATAATAGTTCTGCCATTATGATTCGGTTTCCGGGAATAAAATGAAACGGTAACTCTAAAAGTGAGTCAAAACGTATTCGTGTGAATAAAATGAGTCATAATAAAGTGCATCGGGGTTGAAGAGTGAAAGGTATGATGTTTTAGTAGTGGAAGGTTCCAAGTTTTAGCATGCATACACCCCCAATACCAACAAGTCGGTGTGAACAACCTTAAGTGAAGGGTTGGGAAGGTGCCCCGCACAGTGACGTCCTTGAGGTGACTTTGGGGGATGCAACAGGAACCGACGTACGTGCACACTTGAACAATTAGGTACTTGGAAACTTTCACGATTATTAAATTCGGAGGATTGCGACGACACGTGCTAAGAATGTACAGTTTGTTATTTAATAAGAAAGCGTATGTGATAAACAAACGAAACATAAATTCAATAACAGAGACAACGTTTACTAAATTACCGATTATTTCGGTAAACTTTTTAGGTACATAATTTAAATATTAATGACTGTTGAAGCCTTCAAATTAGATTGCGTTATTTAAATTAAACAATTAATTAATTGGTTATTCCACAAATTATTTAACATCCTGGTCACAAATGACAAAGAAACGTTTCGTTGTCACCTGAGACCATGCAGGGCCGTGCCTGCAAAACTATATAGTCAGAATATTAAATGATTTTGTGAAATAACATATTAATTGTTTCATTTAAAATATATTATTTTAATAATTAGACTGTTGTAGTTTTTTGTCCTAGCACCTTCATAAATCTTTAAAATTGTTAACGAAGGTATGGATTATTTTACCATGAAATTGACAAGACATTATTAGGTATATAAACTTATACTATTGATTCATTTATTTATCTATGTAATAACGTAATTAATTGATAATTGTGTAATTGACTAATCGGCCACATTTCATACACCGCAATGTTTTAATAAATGTGGCCAATATAATAATAATGTTTCCATAGTTCGCGGCTCCCGTGCCGATATTGTCTGTTCGTATGATATTGAGCGAATGTGGAGGTACTGACTGAGTTATAACTAATGACCGCTTCAAGGATAGAACAATACATATATCGCAGATGTGTCCATTTGTTTGAGTTTTTTTTTCGATTGTTTTTGACATATAATATGAAAAATATGATATTTATTGATATTTCATCGTGTCTATATTACTTACATTACATAAAAAAAGTTGGGTTAGTGCGAACACGTATCACTCGAGATCGGCTGAACAGATTTTTATGAGGCTTGGTGTATTGGATCCTTCTCCGCTCCGGATAACGGATTAACTAATAAAAAATCTAAAAATGGATAGCAAATAATAGAAAATTATATTATTAAAGTAAGTATGAAACGACGCCATTTGTGAAAATTTTTTTAGAAACACATTTTTGATGGATTTTTCTCTAATTTGTCATCATTGAAACGCATTTTTGTATAAATTAAAACGCGGAAAGTGAATAAATCTAATTTTGAAATGAAATTGTCGTTTGACGCAAACCGTCAGTTGTTTAATAGTAGTTGGTGCGATTGACGGAATTCGGATGGTAAATGTGTGGTTTAAAACGGATACATCGGTCGGAATGACATTGGTTAAAAGTCATTTTTATCATTCTTTAAAACTCTTATTCAATATTCATACTTCATAGTTAGACCACAGGACAACGTCTGTCGGGAAAGCTAGTTGGCAGATGACAATGTAACATGTAGTTGATTCGAAAAAGATCACAAAATCCGATGAAAGTATTTTTGACAGCTCTCGAGTATTTCGACGATCATCCGATACTATCGATTCGGCTTAAATTTGAGAAGAGATTTCTACTGGAAAATACCTACACAGATTGATAATAACTTATGCTTTTTCTGCGCGATCGTCCGGTTAGCAATGCCTGGAATCAACTCAATTCACGTAACACGCGGCCCGGCTACTAACAAATAATAGTAAATAGGTACTCACAACATATGTACATACAATATCATAAGGCTACTTAAAACACGTGTACAACATTATAAGTCAGGTATACGAGTACCTATATTACATTATGTATCATGTAGTAGAGGTACCTTAATGAAGTATGTAATACATATGTCTACTTGTGTCTAATTGAGCAAGAAAGATCCGTGTTCGATTTTTTTATCAATTGATATTATCTTCGCGTAGTGGTCCAGAAGGTAGTAAATACATATGTAGGAATATACTGTGAACATTGCGAGTGAATTATTGTTTGCGATGTAAAATAACAAAAGCCGAAATCCTATACATATATATTTTATTTGCACATTGAATGAATCTAGGCTAACCCAAAGTGAACACAACTCTTGAAATCTTTCACATCAGAAAGAAAAGCTTGTGTTATGAAACAGGAAGATGTTCGGCAACGGGAATCGATCCTACGACCTCAACTACGAAAGTAAGCGACTAAGCCGCTAAACTACCGACCAATTTCAATCAAAGTTCTCACGTCATATTATAACTCTATAAGAAACATCAAAAGAAACGTAATAGCACCACAAGAAAAAGAAAAATGAAGATAGATGTCGAAAGTAAACCTATTTGTGTTCACACAAATAGGTTTACTTTTACACTAATAGGTTGGTGAATCCAGAATCATAAAAAATAGATAGGTATACCTAAGCATATACCTAGATCCAACTTTTTTATGCTTTCCTTAAATCAATAGAATTATACCATTTTAAATGGTATTAGTAGGACAACGAGCTTACGACCGTCTTCTATTAAATAAATAAATAAATAATGCTTTATTGTTACTAAAAATGCAGCCGTGATACAATTCATTCATGAGAATCAAAGGGCGGACTTATCCCGCAGGATCTCTTCCAGCCAACCCAAATTACAAACAAAAACAATAATAATAATAAAAAAGATAGTAGAAAGCACAATAATAATTACACACTAATCACATGAGCTTACACAAAATAAAGAGTTAAAAGATTTAAAGAGGTAAAATTCATACACAATCAAACTCAAATAAAATTAAACATATACATAAAATACATTAAAAACAAATTCAATGGGCTTAAATAATTCAATAATTATTCAAAATAAATTCAAGTAATTAACCAAAGTTCAACACATTACAATAAATCAAAAATAAATTCACAAGATTTATAAATAAAATACTCGAGATCACACAATGAAGAGATAAAAATAAAGAGATAAAAGATTTGAAAAGGTAAAATTCATACAAAATCAAACCAAAATAAAAATAAATACATACATAAAATAAATTAAAAACAAATTCAATGAACTAAAATAAATTCAATGAACCAAAATAAATTCAATAATTATTCAATAAAATAATAGACAGACAAAATACACATCATCAAAGAGTAGGGAAGGTGGGAAGAGGGATCCTCTATTGCTGTATCGGGGGCTAATCTAGTATGATCACTTTATGTTAATAAGGATCGACATGTTCAATAAATCAAAACTGTCGAATAATCCCATTCCCCGGCTGGCAATGGTATCAATCTATATGCGCAACTGATGCGATAACGAGAGACGAAATTCATCACAAGGTGACAAGTGACCCTTACTTGTATAACAATATTAGATAATATATTTACGATAAAAAATTTCGACACAAAGAGATAATTAAAATCAGCACGTGTTATTTAGATATGCATACATAGAAAAAAATCATCGGCGAAGTCGTGGATTTTCTTTTCAACAGTTCTGATAGACAATTCGTTATATGTAGATAGAATAGCGGTTGTCAAATTAGGGTCCGTGACGACTGAGGCACTTCACTTCTAACATAACATTAGATAGTATTCTTCCATTTAGACCCTATTATTTTGGATCATAGCTTGACAGTAAAGACCCTCTCCACCACGCTCAATCGTGCGCAGTTTTACAGATCTCCCACACCATGTTCTAATCATTCAGTTTTTCTTCGAACGAACTAAACAGACTATCGAAGGGTCTTCCTCAACTTTGAATGGTAGCGTTATATTCAGTAACGTGACAGGTTGGCCTGCTGGACAGGCGTATAGCGTATTTTGTAATGCGGTGGTACCATCTAACGATTATAATAACTAGGCAGAATATATCCACTTTAGAAAAATTAATTAATGAATATGTAACAACTAAAAACTATAAGAATTCATTACTGATGTTCAATTTTTAAATGGAACCAACCACTACGGGCTTACGACCGTCTTCTACTGTTATACTTCTAAATATTTAATTAATGTTTTTTTTTCCAGAATTGTACGAATACCTTCAGATTGCAAGTTTGTATAAACATTCTTAAGAAAGATTACCTAAAAGGGGGATCTACATTTTTCGAAATGGTCTTAATTTTTAATGGCAGAATACTAGGTATGTATATTTTTTAGGTGTTGTCCCTGAATGGGATGTGTCGAATATTTCAGAGTATGTCGCTCGATAAAGGTTGGAAAATATTTGAAAGTAAAGTATTGTTTATTATATAAAGATCTTCGCTCTGCGAATGCTTACGGAAAAGTTTATGAGTAAACATCAGAAGCTTTTCTATATATTCGTAGATTTAGAAAAGGCATATGATAGGATGTGGTATGTCGCTCATATACTAATTTTAGTCTTCAATATATTACCTATGTATTATATTATATTATGGTTCCACGAGATAAAAAAGTTTGACAGTCGCTGATTAGTAGCGCACTCGGACTCCGCAGTGTTGTTGATCCTAACGTAGTTCCACAGAAAACAGAGGGGGTCAATGAAACGCCTCGTTCCGGAATCATTACATTTGGTATATTTTCCCAGCGCTGCTAGATCGTCGGATGATACTATCAACGTAATTCCGTCTAGCCGGCCTCTGTTGTGATATTGTGATCCCAGTCACACTTGGACTACCACAACATACTATTTTGTTCCCGGCCCGGAATAACTTATTCACAACACTACACTTATTATTCTCTCTTTATTTGTACTATTCGGAGGCTATATTACCATGATAAAAGTTGGGGGATTGTCGAGAATGTACCTACTTATCTTTATATAACATGACCAAGATACGGAAAGCGTCGGCGTTTAGTGTCGAGATGAAATGTAAACTGTTTGATGCGTGTGTGTTGCCCATCATTCTCCTGTATGGGTGTGAGTCCTGGCACCCGACCAAAGCCCAGCCACAAAAAATCTCCGGATTTGAAATGAAGTGCCTCAGGAGAATTTTGGGTATAAGATGGTACCACCACATCACGAACGACGCTATATGCTGGCGCACCCAGCGTGGGCCTATCACCTCTACCATTGTGGAGAGGAGATTGACTTGATTGGCTGGGGAATGTGTTTGGGATGCCGAATGAAAGTTGGCTGAGAAAAGCGCCGTTCTTCCTCCCATCTAAGAATCTAAAATATTTTTTAAAATCAGATCAGAGTGTTTAATCATAAATTTTATAACGATGTTTAATGTAATCACCAGTAATAACAAATAACACCGAGACAACTCCAGATCATGCCATCCTGAGATTTCCATTACAGACGGGATGGAAATTTATTTCAAGCTGGATAACGTCGATTACCTACGCGATTAACATTGTCTATCTCCTCGGGCTAAACTCTTAAACCATGAACTCGTCTTCGAATGCATCCAAAAAATATGATACCTTGCGCAAACCTCTGATACTATCTAAAGTATTTTATTTTTAACAGATGATGATATGCAATGATGACACTGCGGTATAACATCCAAATGGATGAACCGCCAAAAAAACACAAAAGAATAAAGTGAAGTTTGTTTTCCTACAAGGGATGACTGTAGTGCTGATGTATAGATGGGAAGTACTGGAGCGGACACAAAAGCTGCGGTCATATCAGGATGCGTTAAAGAGGCGATAGGGAACAAAATGAACATATATGATATCCCCAGCAAGGTCAGAATTTACAAAACATTCGCGTTCGCCCAATTATGACCTACCGATACTGCCCGAACCAAGAAGCTTCTTCGTACGAGCGAGATGAAGATTCTCCCAAATATCTCCGGAAAAAGAGACCTTCGTGATAAGAGTTAGAAACACGGAGATCCGAAGGACCTGCGAATTCGAGAACGTTGTAAGGTAGGGAAGACAGAGGAGACAGTTTTGGAACGTCAACGTTTCAAGAACGGAAGACACAAGAGCTGCAAAAAATGGCCAGAATCAACATACCATGCACAAGAAAGCAAACCTCCAGGATGACTACCTAAACGCTGGAAGGATAGTTAGCAGTCAGCTTCGCAAGAGGACAACATAGCAGGAACAACATGCCAGTAGGCCAAATCAAAGAAGAAGATGTAGGTAAAACATTGTACCAAAGAACTCTTCAGCTAGACTTCATTATAAAGTCCTGTATAACTTCTCCATGGCTAAGTTTCCTCGCCACCCACACGTTATACCTATATAGCACGGCGTAGTTAGGAGTTTGAATTATCACTAATAGACATTCGACAAGAATTACATTTTAAGCTGTCCAGAGCAAATATATCGCATCCAGAAAATGTTGTTTTAAATTTAGCATTTCGACTATCGAATTATTATTAAATTTTTATTTTATAACTACGAGTATGTAGGGAAATTTTACAATAAATTTTCCGTCTTCTCCACATCTACCCATTTATTCCATCAATAATAAATATTATTGTTAATTTTTCTATTATTTAGTTCCTAAAAAAATCTATGTTGATTGCTTATGTTGTGCTTGTATATAACTTGCAATTTTTAATGTTACTGAACTAATGTACGAGAAAAATACGATATTCATTTTTTTGCAAACAGCTAATTGCCTTTTAGGCTCCCCCGTGCACTGGCAATTTGTTTAACTATTTAGTTGCTTCGAAGAAGTTCATGCGAAAAAGCCGCAACAAACGTAACAAGTGCGCGATTGTATTCAATACCCTGTGTTTCACTGGAAGCAACTACATAAATGGTTGCTTTAAACAAGTAGCCAGTGCGCGGCGGCACTTAAAAGAATAGTTCCCAAATGATGTGAAAAAAAATATAGCACACAAAAATGATCAATAGCTTTATAGCAGAAAGAAAGAAATAGAACGCGGGCAGGTTAAATCAAACTTAAATAGTGAACATACATACTTATATTAGTGTAAGTAATAAAACATTCACTTGAGCAATAAGAAGTAGTTATCTAATGATAAATAATTATAGTATAGGGATTACATACGGAGGCTGAGTACTAGTCAGTGCGCACGGACGAGATCATAACGTTATGTAAGATCGTCTATCAATACATTATACGAAACTAGACTCTCACAAACGTATGGGCAGCCTCATTATGTAATCCAATACTCGTCGATACTATTTAGTTTAGATAATGCTGGCTATCGGCTCTCACGTCTCTCCTCCCACGTGGTAGTCGAGTCGAGACGGGAGGACCTCTCGGGTAGTCAAACCCGCCACTTCCAATCTACTTGTTATACGGCGAAGGTCGGAAAAACCAGTAGAAAAAGCTGAAAAAATGATTTCTACTATTTAACTAGGATATTCATAGAACGCGCAAAGTTTTCTCTCTACATGACACTTTAAGAGACGACGGAAGCGCAATCAATATGTACTTTCGACAAATAAAAATCCGTGCTGTTTTGTATATTACCTACTTGAAAACTTGTACCGCTATTTCAAAATAACACCAACAAGGGTCGACCTGTAAAAGTGTACTGAAAAAAAGCGTGTCAATATTAAAAGTTCCGCTAAAGTTATCACAATAACTCATCTATTTTTTTTATATAAATGAAATATATAATGACCCGCTTTCGATTACAAATTTTAAAGGCATCTGAAAAACGTTCAGTTAATATTCTAATAGGTTCACGTTATCATATTAAAATAACAAGTTTTTACGGCTTACCCATACTCACGTTTATTCTATAAATGAGGCTCAAATTGAAATCTGTATTTTTTCATGCATTTTATATACAAATGATTTATCTTAATAAGAATGAAAAATAAAATTCACTTTTTCAAGTGTTCAAGTAAAATGCACTTGTTAGAATGTTTTTTCAGTTATTTAAAAAAAAATCTACAATATAAACTCAATGTTTTATTATCTTGAGTATTCACTCAGTTGTTTTTGGTTTCACCATCATCTATAGGTACGTACTTAAATATAGTTTTAATACTGATCAAGTTTTGAAGCATTTGAAAAATTTGACGTTTGGACATAATTATTAAGTTGTAGTAGTTTACAATCACATCGATCAATTTCTTATACGGTTAAATTGTTTTGCTTCATCATCACTCGACATTATCTGCGAATTTCAAAATATTGACGGAACTTTAAAGGATCGCTGTCAGTGTAATAATATCTTCTTGATATGTTAATAGCTGACTCGCCCGTCGACCTTCGACCTAACCCAGAATAATTTTTTTTCTTATTACATGAATGAAATACAGTTTATGACATAAAAAATCAATTTATTGCATTACTAGCTTATACCCGTCTTGCTTTATGTTTTTGATTCCGATTGTCAGGCTTGATCGGTAGATAATTAAACAGGTTCTAGTCTAGCTTCCCATTGCTTAACAGACCTCTATAACTGACATAAGCACAGGAAAAGAAGAATGACACTTTTAAAATTTTTGTTTCACCGACCTCATAATATTATACGAACCTACCGACATAAATTTGCAAGTTTTCATAGAGAGAGAGATAATAGCTCTGTGGTTTGAATCTTAGATACATTCCCTAACGTGTGATAATTAATTAGGCTTTCCACCCATAGAGGGTGATTTGCGCTATCTGTCAAACTTCAAAATGGACGAATCATTTTGCAAATTTTTTCATTAAATCTTTATTTATTGAGAATAATAAGATTTGAATAACATTTATATGTATAACAAATCAATCTACGATTATTTTATTACATTTTCATACCGTAATACCAAGATTCCATTCAACGTTTACACGAGTAATTTTGTTTCCAAAAGATGGCTTACTGTCTTTTTGAGAAATTTGTATGTAGATCCTAAAAAAATAGAGTTTTTTAAATAGCTCTAAATATATTAAAGTTAATGCAGCAAATTGTATTTAAGAACCTTCTCAAGCAAATTGCACCGCTCTGCGCAGATTCATATCTGACGTAGCATTTGTATTTTGAGCGTGATGTTCACATATACGATAGAAAGCACACAAACATTTCTGAATTATTCTGTAGATGTAATAATAACTACTGTTGATATGGATGCGGGATGAAGTTCGACGGATAATAAGTTCGTAATAAAAACAAAATAATAAAATTCCTCTATAGTTGCGTAACAAAAAAAATCCAAGAGATGGCGGTGTAGTAGGAAATGAGTCACATGTGAAGCGTGTTATGGTATTGTATAATATGTTGTTGGATGAATAGACTCCGTTAAACCGATAATTTTCCGAATTATTATTGTAAGATTTCTATAAAAAAGATCGTGTAGGTATTCTTTAAAAACGTGTTGTATGAACAAAACCATAAATAACGTAAAATTAACAACAAACAAATAGACAATATTGTTTATGGCGGCGTGATTCGAGATGGGTCAGGTGTCAAAGAGCGTCGGCGTCGTCCAGTTGATCTCTGACTGATGGGACACCGAGCGAGGAGGTGACACTTACGCCGAACTAACCCCACCGTTTATGAGGGCTTTAAGAGAACTCAATGTTGTTATGATGAATTATTTCTGTTGCCTTTATACGAATAGGCTGAAGAAAAACAAAAATGTACGTTAGTTAGTGTTATAATAAATAGGAGAATCATTCTAAAGAATACGCAAATATTCTTTGATGAATACATATCTAAAAATATTATTTTCGTATTGTATTCAATTCGAGAATATGTAAAAACTAATGACTCTAACAATTCATTACTAATGTTCGATTTTTAAATGGAACAAACCACTACGGGCTTACGAACGTCTTCTACTGTTATTTCGAAGGCTGGCTTAGTGTGATCACTTTACGTTAACAACGTTCGCCATTAGGTGGTAATGTTTAAGTCTCCGAAACTCCTAATCATGAGAATGTTCAACATGTCGAAAAATCTCATGTGTGCTACAAGTAGATATGTATTTAATAATTAATGAGATATAGAGATAATAGTTGGAAATTATTGAGAACAAGAGAGCAACCAAATTTTATTGTTAAACTGCACGGTTCTTGAAAGGATTGAATTCAGGAACAATTTTTTTTTCAAAGTTTCAGGCTCACACGTTTTCTCTGTCGAGTGAAGGGTAATAAAAAGATTTACTTAAAACAAAACCTTTACTTAAAAAATGCAAGCAGTTACACACATGCGTCTGAGATAGCGATGGCGACCTAGGAAACATGGGGAAAACATAAAACACGAGCAGAAAATAACCTAAAAGCTTAATCGCTTTTTTTACTACACATTTCTATTTGATACATAAACATAGACGATATAAAAATATGAGGGCGATACGATTGCGAAGACATTTGAAATGATGTCTCTCTCGGTGAACCAAAAATAGAAGAAGCGATTCGGTCCGACGACGGTCACCCAGTTCATTTGATCCATAAATAATTCAATCGTCTAGTGTGAAATTGTCGCCCCCATTTTAATCACAACGCATCGCTTATATGTGGTTCCTATGCACCGGCAATTAGTCCATAGGGCAATTAATGTATACGACAGTGCATTCTTATTCAAATATATAAAAATATGTTTGTAGGTAAATTTATGTCAAGGTGTACGTTGTTTTTCATTTGAAACAGTAAGTGTAACACACCCCTAAATATTAAAATAAGTTTTACAAAATAACTATAAAGTTTTCCCCCTATTTTATTATCAAAATAATTGGTATCGAAGACGCGACATTTCTTTTTCGGGCTAGTTGATGGTAGCAAAGTAAAACTCACAGAAGTCACAGATGGCCATCGTTATTTGAAAAAAAAAAGGTTTCAAAAGTAAAAATTCTACAGTTACTTATACATAGTTTTATCTTCCTATTGTTTTGGCCGTATTTATTTGGATTTCTAATTCAACCTCCCTTATCCCTAATAGCCCGCAAGAATCAATTTCATCATATTCAACCTCCCTTATTTGATATACATTTTAAATGAATAATTTGTTTACAAAATGTTATTTTGTTTAACTATTATAAATTAAAAACAAACAAAATAAGTTAACAGTTTTTGATGTGTATTTTGTTTGCTAAATGATTTTCTTTTTAAATTCCACCTTCCAAATGTCTAAGTACTCAATATTAAACAAAGCCTTTGCGCTTAGATTTCATTGGGCTTTTAAAACTATTCTTGAAATTACGAAAAGAATGAAACGCGGGTGAAAATCTTCATTTATTTTGAAAAAAAAAACACGATACAAACGTCAAAAATTCACCCTTGTATCGACCAAGAACACTTCGTTAATAATTTAATAACAAACAGGAATTTCTTTAAGTTTTTAAACTAGTTTTAGAAGACCAAAGTATAGAAAATTTCATAGGAAAGTATGTCGAAAAGAATGTTAAATATAGGTAAATCAACAGTAATTACAAAAATATGACCATAGGTAATAATTTCAACAGCATATTATTAATTACAGATATAAATTAATTACTTAATAAAATCGGTTATTCGATTAAAACAACACGAAACCAAATGCGTCCAGCCTAATAAACACCAGCCCATATAAATTATTGAAACAACGGTGTCAATTTATTTATCTTTCTGACTCTCGCCGCTGTCAATGAAATTAATAATATCATTTCAAAATTTTTATGAATCGTTTGGACAAAACAATAAATTCCCATATACATGTTGTATTCGAATGAAACGTTTTAATAAAGCTACATACGTGGATGGAAGGAAAAATACTATATTTTTAATTTTTTTTAAGACCTCCACCCGGACTCGAGTGATTTTCGAAAATATTATATGAATTTTCCAAACTATGAAATTGCGTAAGAAATGGTTTTTGTCGAAGGAAATAATTCCTAAAACTCTTTTAAAGAAAGAGAGCTCTGCGTAGATTCTGAAAAAAGAGGAATGTAAACAAATTGGGATGATTTGAACATGTTGCAATAGTGAGTGAAAAGAGAATCAGCGATTTCAGATATAAAGAGCCATATCACAAAAACACCCGTTTTTTTGGCACTTTAAAATCGATTCCACGAGAGTTCCTAACATACTTAAATGACAATTTACTTTTTTTTGTGTAGAATAAACTTTAATATTAAACAATAGTTTAGCGAGGTCGGCAGACACGTTCTTTATACAGCTTGCGTGGAGTTATAAAAAGGGTGTAATTGAAATTGTTTAATTTACCTAAACACGATTACTTTTGAACGTTGTAATACTCCTTAAGAAATGTATAATTGTTAAAAACTGATCTTCTTCTTCATCTCCATCTAGGATCATTATTTTTAATTAGGAGTTACTAAAAATGGTGCAGTTTACCAAATCATCTAATACAGTATGAGAATTGATTTCTATTCTTTTGCAACATACTTTCTCAGGCTGTTTTAGACATTTGTGAAGAATACACTGTCTTTCCAAAACGTCACACGCTTCTGAAGATCACGTAGTTTGTGAATGAATAAGTACTGTCTGCCGCGGTGAGACTTGAAACAATAATAATTATTAATACCAAGCGATTGACAATGTGATAATATAATCTCGTCACCGATGTTGATAAACACCTCTAAAGCGTTCTCTCGAACGCGCAACAAGTGTTCTTAGTAATAATAATATTACGTTACAATATAATTATTACTGATACTACAAGATAACGCGGCAGATGACGCGTATTATAATACCAAAACTCTCTTTGAGGCGATGACGAAAAGATCGATGGCTACGAAATTGCGAGTTGTTGTTTAGTTGCCATGACGGTTTAACTTATAAACACTGAAGTGTGAATAAAATAAATAAACTCGTAAGATTACTGAAAGATGTTGTCACTGAAAAAAAAAATGGGTTTAATATTTGTTACCGTGATCCTAAAAATGAATTAAATTGAAAATACGTGTCCCAAATTGTAGCCTAAGACCACTTATAATTTTAATCACCTTTCACGTACCACTTTTGAAAAGCGGTTAATGGTTATACGAGGGCATAGGTGAATACAAAAATAAATAAGAAGTACCTATTACCAATTGAGATTTTTCTTTTTTTTTCATTTTAATAAATGAATAACACCAAGCAAGCATCTTCGATCCAATCAATCGAATCCTGAAAATAAAATAATGTTTTAGTTATGTAGTTTCTCTCTAGACTTTTTGAAAATTTGAATTTGCCAATTTGTCAATATGTAAGTAAATAGCTATTCAAAACCAAATCTTCAAACCTACACTTAGAGGGGAAAAAAGTACTCAAGAAGTAAAATCTTTATTTGAATAATATTGACGGATATTCTGAAATGAATAACAAACGATTGAGTTGCGTCGTATCCAATTTTTATTGAGGGATTTGACATTTAGCTATTCTGAAATTGGGCAACACAAACCCACCTGGACCACGGCCTAATAGCCCGGAAGAACCAATTTCTCCATATTCAAACGCCGGCCGTGAAAGCCTAAGGATATATTTATTCTGAAATTGTTTTATTCAATACATTTTATGCGTAACTACTGGCAACCGATTATTATAACTCAACTAAACCTTGCGTTGAGATGGAACGTGAATTTCAGAATAGCCGGCATTATTGAAGACAAAGTTATGTATAAATAAATATGAATGGAATGAATGATAATATGACAGGGAGAAATAACATTATAACCTGCTCGTACATAATTGATACGGAATCGATTCAAACTGACACGCGGATGACAGATATAAGACAGCTGTTTGACTTGTACAGTACTGGTACACCCTGTAGAAACGAAATCACGCTCCGTCCTAATCCAAGCAAACGACAACTAAATCTCTAACCCTTTAAACATTGACAGGTGGTGATGTTTTACCATAACCTTTAGTCGACAGGCTTAATTCGGATAAAAGGTAAAATAATTATTATTGGGTGTATATTATTTTCTAGCAACTGTGAGAATATTAGGTACTCCTATCAGACCCGCTAAAATTAAGAATCGCCAAAAGTGTATGAAAAAAGAATTTCAAGTGACTGTTCCACTTACATTATCACAATTCCTCTAAAATGACCCGCTATTCGATCAATTTAAGCGGCACCTTAGAAACACCCGCCAAAATTTTAGAGGAACCCTTTTGTATTATGTCAAATCGTGTCATTTTTTTTTCAGAGAACTTTCTTGACATATGATGACATTTCTTGAAATATGATGACATTTCTTGAAATATGATGACATTTCTTGAAATATGATGACATTTCTTGACATATGATGACATTTCTTGAAATATGATGACATTTCTTGAAATATGATGTAATCAATAGTACGCCTTGGCCTTCGAGTCAATGCCAGTAAGACGGAGCTCATGGCGAGTAATGCCTGCCCCGATAAACAGCTACCGATAACCATCGACGGTCACCAGGTCTCCCGGGTGGATAAATTTAAATACCTGGGAGCAACCATTACCACCTCTGGTGACCTCGGGGCTGAGCTCCCGATACGTATCGGTATGGCAAGTGGCGCCTTTAACAACATGACCAAGATTTGGAAAGCGTCGGCATTTAGTGTCGAGACGAAATGTAAACTGTTTGATGCGTGTGTGTTGCCATTCTCTTGTATGGGTGTGAGTCCTGGCACCTGACCAAGGCCCAGGCACAAAAAGTCTCAGCCTTTGAGATGAAGTGCCTAAGGAGAATTCTGGGCGTAAGATGGTACCACCGCATCACGAACGACGCTATACGCCGGCGCACCCAGCGTGAGCCCATCACCTCCACCATTGTGGGGAGGAGATGGACTTGGCTGGGACATGTGTTAAGGATGCCGAATGACAGTTGGCCGAGGAGAGCGCTGTTCTCCCTCCCATCAGGGTCCCGAAGACGAGAAAGACCCTCTCACACTGTGCTCCGCTCCTTCGAAGCAGAGCTGAGGGACATGGACATGGTGTGGGAGGAGGTCATAAACATTGCGCAAGATCGAGCGCAGTGGAGAGCTCTTGTTGCCTCCCTATGCCCCTGAGTGGGGTGTAAAAGGGAGAATTGGTTGATTGATTGAATCAATAGTTTAGGTATAATTGGGTTGCATCATTAGAGGGTGTCGTCGAAAGGGTCAGGTATATTACAAGCTAAAAAAATGAGCCAAACTTTATTTAAAAAATAACGACCATATTAATATCTTTCAATGAGCAGAAAACGCACACATCATCATTGTGAAAGATTTTTTATCAAGTAAAAATACCACAGATAAACCTTTTAATTATTATTATTCTCTAAGACTTTTATCTTCTCTTTTTATTTTATTGTTATATCATCTTATATTATACTTTATCATTCTTTTATTTTTTGCAACCACTCTTTTTTCTGTCTAAGAACTTTTACTTTTTATTCAATTTTAAAATTTTATTTAGTTTATTATTAAAAAAAAACGTGTATAATGATACTCTGCATGCCTCAACACAGACTATAATAGTATGTCTAGTGGGGCTGCAGCTTTTGTTTATGAATAGCATTATAAAAAATGTGAAATAAAGATTATTATTACTAGGTACCTATATTCATTCTAAAAGCTCTTGAGAAGAATTTGAAAACTCAAAATTTAAATGTCAATAACAATTATTATTAAAGCATTACGAAGTTAATCGGAAAATTCTTAAAAAAAAGAAAACGAAATGAAACAAATTTCTGGTCTCTTTTGTGAGAGACAAATAATAATATCTTAATACCTACATACTATGTATTACGGGACTTAGCGAAAAATAAAACTAATATGAAAAAAACATTCAAAGAAAAATTCGAAGCAATTCGAAATTCAAATTAATCGGCCGTCATTTTGTTTATTTAATTTTCCTTTGAAACTTGGATCGTTATGATACGGGATTAAAAACAAACAAGTGTAGGCAAATCGTTTCCTCTTAAGTAGGTTTAAGTCGTTTATAATGAAAGTAAAAAAAGCATATTTTAAAATATTCTAAAAATTGTGGAAAAACGCAAAAAGTTTTTTCTACCTATATATCAGGTATGTAAGTAGATACCTATCGACATGTTTCGGAGGTATAGAGAGTAGAAAGTTCGAGAAAACTCAATGACAAAGTTTTATCATATCATAAAGTTTATAGTTTTCTCTTTAAACGTAAATACTAAAAGTATGCTTTAGAACTGAAGGAACTTAAAAAAGGTATCGTATTTAATATCAAAAGAATGAACGCTTACACTAAGATTAATCAATTATTGAAATGTTTATATTCAGGTAAATTGTGAAAGCTCATCTACAAAGTACGTTGTTTTAATCTGTTAATAAGAATAAACGTTCTGTTATTGAAATGTTAATAAAAAAAGTTTTTTCTTCCTAATCTAGACCTAATTAGAACGTTGTGCACCAACAAAGCCAATAGGCAATAAAGATGAGACATAAACAAAAATGGATATACTTACTCATATTCTGGCGCCAAATACATGACAGCAGTCGTAGTCTTTAATTTTGGTTGCTCTCATGTTCTCAATAATGTCTAACTTTTATCTCTATATTTATTTTTCCTGACATGTTTCGAAAGCTCACGCCCTTCATGGCCACAGAATTATTAGAAATCTTATTAATTTAGTTAAAATTACTACCACCATGAAAAAAAAGCATGTTCAACAACTGTTTTGCTTTGGTCTGCTAGGAATGAAAACCGTACAAAGCATTCAATGTTTATATCTTTCACTGCCTGCCGTTAAATAATGAAAGAGTGAAAGAGATAGAGAAAGCTTGACGTTTAGTGTCATTAAGCGTAGCTTGGATACCTACAGAAGTTAACAATACGCCCACTGAAATAAATTTTATGAACTAATCAAAATTGTTAAATTCAAAATCGAAAATTAGATTATTCTTCGTATAACGGCCGTTCCTTATGTTTTTTGTGCACCTTTAGTCCGTATGTACCTACGGGCAAACGTTTAATTATTAGGTATGTGAAAACATAATACCTACACGTAGATACCACCATACTTAACTATATTGTTATTCCATATAAATCGGACTTGTCACTTCTGTACAGCATACCATTGTCGTGTACCTACCTAAGTAGATAGATAGGTTACCTACCTACACCTCGTTTCAGTTCGCGGAATTTCTTCCAGAAACAATTTAGTTGATATCACAAAGGCAGGAAGATCTGTTATTGTGGGAGAGAGAACACACAATACTATGTATAACACCACCCTTTACTCCGTTCATGTACATATGTACACACATTATTATACAAACATGAGCACAATACGGCGGTTTAAAGGCGTATGTAACGAGACCGAGAACGACGTAATAATGATCTCTAAATCAACCGTTTACAGGGATTATAATGGCGAGCGCACGTGTTGCAAAATAATATGTACGTAATACTGTGAGTGTGTAAGCCGGTAAAAAGAGAGTCGTGGAATTTCATATTTATTTTATTTCTCACAATAGTATACAAATATGTAGGTAGGTTGTTAAGTATGGAGTGAAATTACGTTAAAACAAGAAGTCCACAGTGTAAGTTTAATGTTGACGTTACGCCGCTCTCTTGTTGAAACGCTAATAAGGATATCAAAATAATAACAGGCTTTATAAAATGTGGAGTATACAAGAGTGATTTAACAGATAAAATGTCTCAATAACCCTGTTAGCGTATACACATGTAAAAACGGAGATCAATTTATAAAATTATAATATTTTTAATACTTTCAAAATACCTACTGTAGGTACTTATATTTATTTTGTAAAGGCCTAATCACATTGAAGACTTGTGTTTTACGTGGATTGAAAATGACCAATGTTTTTCTATTGTTGATGTTTTTGTCACTATTTTTTTACATGTTTTTATTTTGTTAATGGCGCATTCATTCATTCTATATCCCTATAGAACCCACTTAGGAGCATAGGGAGGCAATAAGAGTTCTCCATTGCGCCATCACAGGGGGAACACCAGCTGCCTGAATCCCCCTCCCTGATGGGGTCCAGGAGTCCAAGGCCTATTTCTTGCACGTTTACCTACTAACCATTTGGAGTTTTAAGGACTTGAGGTGGTCAATTCTGATCGAATTTGTAATTATTATTAGTAAAATATTCAGAAATATTTGAGTGTGCCGGTATTTATCATTAGTTAGTTAGTTTGCGTTTCCGGTCTACACTTTGTCACACCAGTAAGCAGCGACAGTCATCGCCTTGTCGTTCGCAAGGATAAGGTCTTGCATGTTACATGTTTCGTCAATCAGCGGGCATGTCAAGAGGTGGTTGTCATCCTGGAGCTCACCACATTCACAAACAGTTTCGTCAGCAGAGAGGTAGCCCCATCTACTAGTCAGTTTTCGAGTATTGAATATAAACACCGCAATACATTTTTTTAGATGACACAACACAAAAATATCCGGTTCAAAGATAGATTTGTAAGAAAAGTACTTACGTAGACAAGTTTCGGATTTTTTTTAAAATTTGGTGGAGATGAAGAAAACCCGTGTTAAAAATATCAAACTAACCTTTTACGTAGTTAAACACTTCTTAGTGTTTACAGCATATTTCGTCCGATATGGTATCTTCAAACGGAGCTGGAGGTGTGAAATATTTCACGAATTAGCGGCCAGAGGTACCTACGCGGCTTTCTGGTTTTGACGAAATCACACACGAAACTACAGTATGAATAAGGTAAGAGAAAAAAAAACGATCATAGTAAATACATATGAATTGCGTGGGTGACTAACTATTGAAAAAGATTATAAGCCAGACGGGTCAATATACTGACATTATTAGAAGCAATACTTATAACTAATCGTATACCTACATTTAAAAGATTTCGACAAAACAAACAAACAGACAATAAAGATAAAAGGTATAGAAGTTAGCCACTTACAAAGATGAAAGTTAACAAGTTGTTTAAGCATGTTGAATGAATGAATGCTAATATCCAATCCAATCCAAACTCCCTTTAGACCCCACTTAGGGGCATAGGGAGGCAACAAGAGCTCTCCATTGCGCTCGATCTTGCGCAACGTTAATGACCTCCTCCCACACCATGTCCAGATTCCTCAGCTCTGCCTCGAAGGAGCGGAACACAGTATGAGAGGGTCTTCCTCGTCTCCGGGACCCTGATGGGAGGAAGAACAGCGCTCTCCTCGGCCAACTGTCATTCGGCATCCTTAACACATGTCCCAGCCAAGTCCATCTCCTCCACATAATAGTACACGGAGAGAAATCGATTTTTGTGCTCTTAATAAATTGACAAGACGTCTCTATATATTATTAATTCAATGCGAAAGTGTTAAGAATTCGTGCGATATCACCATGGAAAAACAATAAAATACCATGCCATACGAAATAAATATCAGTGTAATGATATTTATTTCAAATTGTTTTTGTTAAACTATCATGATATTGTCACGATATTTTATATTTTGCAGGAGGAATGATAAATTATCATAACACCTTTCAAAAAATGCATTACGGACTTATAAACTATCATTACAGTGATGTGAAATTCTTGTGATCATGATATATTTACCCGAGTACTGATATTTTATAAGTACTAATAATTCTTTATAATATTTATCTTGTTATAATATGTGTACACAGTCACAATAATTTTCTTTTTGAGCAGGAGAACGGTTATTTTATAATGAAATTCTAAAAAAAACAATTTCGTGGATATAAAATATGTATACAGGAATGTGAAATTGTCATTATTTATGTAATATTTATAGGTAAACTGATATTTTCTATTTTTTCTGTGCAAAATGTAGGTAGGTACCTACCTACTTATGTTACAAATGTCTGTAATAAAAAAATTAATCATGGCTCGCCCTAAAGTAAAGACAAATACACTTGAAATATTTAACAGTAAGCAAAAGCTTGTGTTGAATGGACAAAAGTCGGCACAGGGGATCGAACCCACCACCTTCGGATTGAATGCCGCCGACTGAAACGCTGATGTAACAATAATTTTAATAATTAGGTACATACCTATATGTTAAATGTACCTAATATTATATCAATTCGTCATTATAAACTCTTTACATCCATTATCATTTTGCACACACTACAGCAAATTTGACAGATGGTCATGTCAAATTCTCAAGACGGCAGAATAATAATTTTTATCCTTCAAAAAACTAGCAAAACCAGCTAGTATAAATTTAACAGTCGGTGTGTTCGGACGCGTGCGTAGTGAATCATAATCATTTTAATGTTTTTCATTAATAATAGACTAATTTAAAGAGAATACTGTGTGCAAACGTGTTTTTACTTTTAATATTATAATATAATTGATGTAGAAACCATTCAGTTATTTAAGTGCTGGTTTAACTTCGTATTTAGAAAATTTTAAAGGTCGGTGAGTATATTTTTTTATATTATTATTGAAGTTTTTTTTTCATTTAATTAAAGATTTGCGAATGAATTATAAATGTTTATGTTATGTAATAAGGTAGGTACCTATTCGATAAATAATAACAATAGCCCATACAATAAAATTATTGTGCGATTGCGGCGTCACAAGCAAGTTTGAACAAGTTTGCCTTACCCAAGGTCCACAGTAGGTACCTACCTATCAAATTTATATTTAAGATAGTAGATTCATCAAATTTGCAAGAATATTATGGAATTTTTAATATATTAGGTAGTTTATTTTATTTCTTTATGTACCTACCTAAACAATATTATTTCTCCATCAGTTTGTTTTTTTTTTTAATTATATTGCTGCTCTGTATCATAGTGATATTTTCATTCTGTTTTATTATTTTTAATTTTTTAGTTTACTATTGACTTGCTCGTATATTTGTGATTGTTGTTCATTTTGCATGCATTTTATTTATGTTAATGTATTATTAGTAAGCACCTTATTATCTGCCAATATGACTTGTGTGTGCGAATATAGACAAAGAGATGCGATTGAAATGTTTCCTGTATAATTGTAAGATTTTTATTTTGTTAAGGGCTGAAAAAAAAAAGGAAAAAATGTATTGTGCTTGTAGCTTGGTTATGATTATTGTTCATTTTTCATGCATCTTAATTGTTATAATTTATTGTTTTAATTTGATATTATTTTATTTATCTGTGATTCTTTGGATGTGAGTTTAAAGTTTGTTTTATGTGCTTTTATTGTGTCTGTCATATTTTATTTTATATACCTGTATAATTGATAAACATGTAAATGGCCTTGCCGTATGTAAATAAATAAATAAATAAATAAATAATTTAAATAAAATATCTTAGTATTATCCAAATTATAAGATTAGTAGGTAGTTATTTACAAGTTGAATTGAAATTGTGCCCAAGCTTAATATTACTTAATATTCCGTTACAGAAGAATGTGTAAAAATAATTATTATTTCATTACAGAAGCTCGCATAGACATAAACACCATATTATTGATTTCGGAGCCAGAACTTAAAGAATAGATACCGGTATTAGGGGATCAAAATATCAAGATAATTTAAATAATTCACAATTTGACATCGGAATACTAGATGAACAAGAACAGTCGAAAACAGAAGATTCCGGTTTATCAGAAATTAAGGATATTGAAGAGCTGCTACGAGATCCAATTTTTTTTATAGTTGTATCTTTATATTATTTAATATATTAAAAGTTAAACTTAATTTAAATGTTTTACTTGCATCCTATATGTTCCTCAAAACAATTTTCCCATTGTACTTATTAATGGAAACTATTGATATTTGTATTTAGTGATTTTACAGCTTTCATTTCAAGACAAATAATAATGTATATAATCCTCATCTCTATTTATTACCTACATAAACCTAATATGTACAAATATTTTTTCAGGTTTCGTAACATATTCATAGTATAGACACAGGTATGTATTTGTTCTTGTACAAATATTTTTGCAGTATTCTAAATACCTATATTCACAGTACCTAAAGACACTGGCATTTATTTTGTTCTTGTATGAATATTTTTTAAAGCTTTCTGAATTAATATTTTTACACTTTTCTGAATACCATGGTACCTATATTTTCTTTTGTTTGGATAGTCTTCAAATCTAATTATAATTACAAAACTACTTTCGAACGTGCGCTGGACATCCATTCTCAGAGGGGTGCTAAGTAAACCCCATTGATGATGGACTCTTTGAGTGTTCAAACTTGTTAATGAATCATAATTAGATTTGAAGGCAAAACAAATAAAAATATGTACTATGGTATTCAGAAAGGTATAAAAATTTTTTCAGAAAGCTGCAAAAATATTCGTAGAGAACGAAGAAAATGTCAGTGACAATAGTGTGAATATATTCAGAAACCTGCGATATTATTTGTATAAGAATAAATAAATTGCCAGTGTCAATGGTGTGAATATATTCAGAAACCTGCGAAAATATTCGTATAAGAAGGAATAAAATACCAGGTTCAGTGTTGTGAAAATATTCGTATAAGAACGAATAAAATGCCAGTGTCAATGATGTGAATATATACAGAAACTTGCGAAAATATTCGTATAAAAACGAATGTAAAGCAGGTGTGTACTGTAAGTTTAACATGAAAAATGAAGGAGATTTATTCAGATATCACGATAAAGCAACGGGAATTCTTAATAATTTTCTTGAGTGTTTATTAAGAATTCTTGTTAATATATTCGTTGACTTGTCATGTTATTTTATTAAGAAAGTCCTGTGTTTTTATTAGGAAGTGCTTCCTGACAATTTAACAGGACGAAAATCCTGTCAAATTAGTCGGTAGGACGCCAGTCACGCTTTTATGCAGAATTCTTAACAAGTTGTTAAGAATCTTAACAATTTCACTAAGCGTTTTTTTCTCCGTGTAGAGGTGATGGGCTCACGCTGGGTGCGCCGGCGTATAGCGTCGTTCGTGATGCGGTGGTACCTTTGCTAATGCTAATAGCTTTAGAAAAATAACATATTAGGCTTAATTTAAAGGTGAGAAGACGAGGATTGAAAAAATCGTTTCCATACTCAGGAGAGTGAAGGTTATAAAAGTAAAAGAAATAGGAGAGGTTGTGTGAAAAATGTTACGTCAATGGAGGAAGCTAAAGAAGGTTGTTTCTAATGAAAAAAAGTTTAATCTCTCTGGCAACTCCCTAAGGGAGACGGTGTGTTGGAAAAAGCAAATAAAGAGCGCTTAGCATTCGTACAACCATGGGAGTGAAAAGCATTAACAAAAAAGCTGAAAGAGAGGTAGCTGAGATGGTATGGCATATGAAGAATAAAACTGAACCATACGGTAAAGCAATAACAGGGAAGAAGCAACACGACAAGAAAACTACATCAGACCAAAGAATACATTGATGAAGTAATGATATAAGAGGAATGCAACGAGATTATGCAGAGGAGCAGAACAGAATTAGAACAAAAGAATCATATAGGTACAACTTCTTTAGGACGGGAAGAGCAGACTCCAATAGCCAAAAGGCGATAAGTTGGAGAACGGTAGGAAAAAAGACCCTTTAAATTGAACCACGCGACGATTTTCTATCTTGATTGTATTTGAAGTTCTTTCACTCTGATGTATAGCTGGAAAAGATCTTTCCGTCCATTGAATCTTTACAATATTTTTTACATAAGAGTGCTTACCTAATAATAATGTATCACTATAATCATTAGTATCTACAAAGCCTGAGGATGGAGGAGGGTAAAAAATCAATGATTCGATAAATTGAAACTGTTCTTACAACTCAAAACTGCCCATCAAGACTAGTCGATTAACTTCAACGACTGATCTATGGAGTAGAAGGCGTGAACAAGGTAAACTGACCTGAAACAAAAGAGAGAAAAAAGAAAATTAAAACGATTAGTTGTGTTGAAATACAAAATAATATGTAGGTAAGTAATATTGTTATCTAAATAATATAAAGGTAAAAGCGTTTTGGTGTCAGAAAATATCCATAGATTGAAAAAAATATTTTTGCATTTACTTCTTGTCTTATAAGGTTATTATATTATCTTAAAATCATGTTACGAATTTTAGATACATTGTATGTTCATTACGAAGATAAACTACATGATGCGCAACGTCACATTTGTCACTGACTTTGATGGCCATTAGAGTGTCGAGAAATGCTACCAAGTTTGGCTTCTTTATAAAGAAAAAAGAGCAGTATATAAGCCGCCCGAACACCTTTTAATATAATGAAAAATCTCATGTGTGTCAACAACCTCAACTAAAATTATTGACAATGCATAATCAAATAATGTTACGTGTGATAAGTCTTGCTGTTCGGTGCAGAAGCATGGTCAGACATAGCTAATATGATAAATCGCCTTGAAGCATTTGAAACGAGGATCCATCGCAAAATGCTTTAAATAGCCTAGACCGACACGATCACCAACACAGAACGCAGAACGAACACAATCAGATAATAATTATTGTTTACCACATTTAAGATTCATATGACTTCGTAATTTAGTAAGAAGTGAAAGATATAAGGTTCTCTACAGCTCGTCATAAAGGGGAAAATAGAGATCAGAGGGACAGGAGTGATAGGACTGAGAACTGTGGGAGATTTATTCAGGAAAGCTGAATATAGGAAGGCTTTCTCTCAAGTGGTGGTCAGTGTCGAAGGGACCCGATACGCCACCAAAAGATGAAGTAAGTAATTTATATATCAGAATAACTTTTGTTGGGTCAGCTAGTCAGTAAATGATAAAAGTAATATGAATATCGGTTTCTACGAACGCATATAATATCTATCATCTACCGCCTACACGGCCAACACACAAAAGCAATAAACAAAAGAGTAGAATAATAACAACATCATAAGCAACGGTTGTAACAATATTATAATAAAGATAACACATTAAAAATACAATAACAATAAACCTACACACGTAATAGTAATCAGACAAAGATTGGTGAATTTGATTTTTTTTTTAATTTTTTACTTAAGTAGGGGTGTCGGTGTTTAAGAATGTCCGGCGCCTTATTTATTTCTGGTTAATTATTTTTTTCTTTTTCTTATAGGCGATGAAGACGTGTGACGTGTTATATTAAAGTCAGGACATATTTAAGTGTTTGTTAATACCTATATTGAATTTGGTATTTTGACCACAAAGAAGACAGAAATTTAAAAAAATGAATTTTTTTTTCATAAAGTCCAATATGCCTACATGAATTTTATAATTAAACATTTTCAAAAGTATCTAAACGATAATTTTATTCAGTAAATGGTAAATGTAACTGATATAAAGATTGGTATTGGATATTTTTATTATTTCAAATTTAGAATGAGTTCTAATGTAAAAAGCACATAGAACGTTATATTCTTTGAGTTTTCTTAAAATTTATGTTTCGCGCAATTTTCTTATTTTTTTCTTTCATAAGTACCTTCCCTGACAATAGCAAACACAACATAAAAAGAATCAGCGAAATTGGTCAAGACGTACACGCGTGATGCGATGACTACGGAAAATAAGGCTCCATTTTTATATACAGAGATTCATAAAGGTGTGTCAATTCCAAATTAACCCGCTCTCTTCCAATGAAACCCTCGCCCCGCGACCTTTTGTCATCAAAGGTCAAACTATCTACAGAAAATCCCCTCATACTAAATAATAATATAGGTAAGGGAGAAATTTTCCATCACGTTACCAATTAAGAGAACGTGAGGTACCCACATAAATCATAACGGAATATTCATTTGGTCACAGTTATCACAATTTTGCTTAATATTCAGAACTGTAAAAAGTAAAACAAAAATTTGAAGCATTTTTGCTGACACATTCGAAAAAAGGATACTACAGTAAGGAAGGAAGTTTTGATATTAAAAAGTGTGATTGTCTCTAAAATACTGCCGGCTTCGACTTTTTGTTATCGAAAAAACAGTCCGGCCGAAACGTACCGTATCATGGACAACCCGAAAACTGTAGTTACAAACGGTTTTTTTTCTCTTCAATTCAATAGAATTGCAACATAATATCGACGGTATAGGAGCAACATAAAAGGTTTTCATAATATCTTTATTTATATAGCTAAAAGGATTACATTTTATATTATAAGATGCACAAAAAAGATATAGAAAATAAGTAATACGTTGTCTTTGGTAACATTAGAAAAGTGCTAAGTAATAGAGGGATTGTCGACTTAACGCTGATCTAATCCAAAGACAATACGGACATCGAACTAAAACAAAAAGTTTACCGAATATGAGATTCTGTACACCTGTGGGGGCTAGTACGAGTTTAATCGAAAGCTAAGTGCACGCTAATAAGCGGTTATTAGCGTGCAAATAGTGTTCGAAAATATAACGATCGAATCATTCGATCATTTTTTTCGAAACTCTTTCGATTATCTTTTCGATATTCAATCATCGAAAACTTATACTAGTGGTACTAAACAGTTCACCCATCAGGGAAAGAAGAAAACGTGGTGGGATCTCGAGGATTTATCTACGTTGCATTTAAGAACAACAAGTGCATTTATCTCATACTAGCTTATACCCGTCTTGTTTTACGTTTTTGATTCCGATTGTCAGGCTTGATCGGTAGGTAATTAAACAGGTTCTAGTCTAGCTTCCCATTGCTTAACAGACCTCTATAACTGACATAAGCACAGAAAAAGAAGAATGACACTTTTACAATTTTTGTTTCACCGACCTCATAATATTATACGAACCTACCGACATAATTTGCAAGTTTTCATAGAGAGAGAGATAGCTCTGTGGTTTGAATCTTAGCTACATTCCCTAATGTGTGATAATTAATTAGGCTCTCCACCCATAGAGGGTGATTTGCGCTATCTGTCAAACTTCAAAATGGAGGAATCATTTTGCAAATTTTTTCATTAAATCTTTATTTATTGAGAATAATAAGATTTGAATAACATTTATATGTATAACAAATCAATGTACAATTATTTTATTACATTTTCATACCGTAATACCAAGATTCCATTCAACGTTTACATGAGTAATTTTGTTTCCAAAAGATGACTTACTGTCTTTTTGAGAAATTTGTATGAAGATCCTAAAAAATAGAGTTTTTTAAATAGCTCTAAATATATTAAAGTTAATGCAGCAAATTGTATTTAAGAACCTTCTCCAGCATTTTGTACGGCTCTGGGCATATTAATATCTGACGTAGCATTTGTATTTTGAGCGTGATGTTCACATATACGGTAAAAGTATTGTCAAAGGCAAATAAAAAAACAAACATTTCTGAATTATTATGTAGATCTGGATAAAGGCAGTATAATTTGTGATGTTTGATGATTTTTATGTTTGTTTACGAAATCTTTCCGGTTCCCGGTGAGTCAAAGGGTTCCTGTGTGTTAATACATTATGAACCTCCCCGGCACAAAATCACCAGGTGTATCCGGGATCGTGGCGAATGGCGGCGCTGTCTACACAGCAGGTGGCGCACATATCCTACGTCAAACAAGACGGCACGATTAATTAGTAAACTATATTATATGCCCCATATATACTGTACCTATATAGTTCAATAATAGTTCACCCCAAACAGCGGAATTAATAATAATGGGTGACCCATAAATAGGGACGTTTCCAATAATCTAATAAAACCAAGAGTGATGCAAGAAAAAACTTCATAGAAAAAAATGCTTTCACAACAGACGTTGTCCTTACATTACTATGAATAGGTATTGAATTTCCAATTCGTATATAAAGTAACCAGCAGCCCGATTCACGGAAAAGTTTAAGTCTAAGTTTAGTTCGAAGTTCGAACGAAGTTCGATTCAAACTTTTCCGTGAATAGGGCTGCTGGTAATAATAATTGTAGGCGGCGACTATCTACAGTCTATGTACCTATTCACGGAGGGTTTGAATCGAACTTCGTTCGAACTTCGAACTAAACTTAGACTTAAACTTTTCCGTGAATCGGGCTGCAGGTACCTCAAAAAAAAAATCAAATCAAAACTCCCTTTGAACTCCACTCAGGAGCATAGGGAGGTAACAAGATCTCTCCATTGCGCTCGATCTTGCAATGCTTACGACCTCTTCCCATACCATGTCCAACTGTCCAACTCCCTCCAAGAACGGAACACGGTATGAGAGGGTCTTCCAAGTCTTCGAGACTCTGATGGGAGAAAAAACAGCGCTCTTCTCGGCCAACTGTCATTCGGCATCCTCAACACATTTCCCAGTCATGCCCATCTCCTCTCCGTAATGGTGGAATTAACTATCTTCCTGTTTAAATAATAAAATTCCGACATATAGGTATTTGTTTTAGAATATGTTTACAGGGCACTTTCTGTCAATCGCATCAACTACCAAACAACTGACAGTTAAGTAAAAATAATAAGAATTAAAAAAGTATTTACCTTTATAGAAAAAGATAATTTGTACGAATCATTGAAATTTTTCTCAAACTTTCAATGTTACGCGCAACTGATTTGTTTTTGTCTTTCATAATACCTTTTCATTATTTTAACCAAACTTGCAAAAAAGGACAAAAGCTGATCAGCACATGCTGATATTAGATGCCGCTGGAATTTAGAATTGCTAAATATGGTGGAGTGTCTTTTATTGTTCCTGTTTAGCTTTATGAGTGTTATCGATACTGGCTTGGTCATGTCTAGAGTCTTAATAATCTTAATAATCAAGCCTTTTCTCATGCTCCACACTGGGAGCGAACGTGGATTAAGCCTAGTAAGTTATCTAAAAAGTTTACTGTAATGATGGCTCGTACAGATTTTCATAACTAATCGGTTTTTGTGCCACTCTATACCCACATATACTAAATAATGTATTGTATTAACTATCATTCTTACTAACTAAGAGACATTATTATTGGCTTGTTATCCTATTAATTAGTTTGTCTTAGGCGTAAGTAAGGGAGGGTTCATCGAATATGCGAGGGGTCAAGAGCAAGCTAAGCGTCCTGCGTCAAAATGTACCGCTGCTGCACTGCGACATATTCGCGTTTACGGAGACCTGGTTGGATGGCGGCGTTCATGATTCGGAACTTGGCCTCTCGTCGTATAATATCTACCGCTGTGACAGAAACGCAAAAACTAGTAAAAAATCAAAGGGTGGGGGTGTCTTGCTGGCGGTCGGGAAGCACCTGCGATCTCGTGCCCTAAAAACAGGCCTTGATAACGTGGAAGCATTGTGTGTATTAGTTCATATCGGTGAGAGTCGGTTGATTGTGGGATGTGTTTATTTGCCGCCTGCATCGGATGCTTCCACTTACTGCAGTTATTCGGAGTCTATGGAAGCTTTATCTTTGAAGTTTCCTGACTCCGGTTTTCTGGCCTTGGGGGATTTCAACCTGCCGGGTGTTCGATGGAGTAGTGAAGGCGATAGTCCTGGCACTTGCTGCGACGGCAATCAGGGAGCTCAAAGAATAATTGAATATGCAAGCTTTGTAGACCTAAATCAACATAACTTTGTTCTTAACGACAGATCACGACTTCTAGATTTAGTTTTCTCTAATATCGATGGCACAACGGTGTGCGGTTCCGATGAGACTCTTTTACCGGTCGATTCCCAACATCCGCCGCTGTCAATTGAGGTGCCTATGAGCGCGTCGAGACCTCAAGCATGCACGCGAACATTGAAAAATTTTAAAAATTGCGATTACAACTGCGCCATAGCAAAGCTTTTTGACGCTGACTGGAGCTTTCTCCGCGGCGAAGACGTGAATAATAACGCCCAACTCTTATACGAAATACTATATAGGGTAATTGATGAATGTGTCACCGTTATATCATACAGAGAGTCGTCTTACCCGGATTGGTTCACCCCAGAACTAAAAAGAAAAATTACCCAAAAGAAATTAGCACATAAACAGTATAAATCGTCGCGTAATGATGCTGATTATGATCTGTTCGCGAGGCACAGAGACGAGTGCAATTCCCTTAAGAGAGAAGCATACAATAAATACATCGAGAGGGTGGAGAGCTCTGTTGGAAGCTCCAAATACCTATGGAGTTTTAGAAAATCACTAAACAAATCAGACTCAGATTACCCAAGTAAGATGCATCTGAATAGAACGACAGCGCGCGACGAAAACCAGATAGCGGAACTATTTGGCAATTTTTTTGGTAGCGTTTACGATAGGAATGGAGTGGGTTCGTATGGAGGGTTACATCCTCAAAAACCATCCAAATATTTGATACTGGCATTAGTATTGAGAGTACCCAAAAAGCCCTCCTTATGTTAGATCCCAACAAATCGGCGGGACCAGACGCAGTCCCACCCATCTTCTTAAAAAACTGTGCCCCAGCATTAGCAGTGCCCTTAAGTGTTATATTCAATAGATCTCTTGATACGGGAGTGTTCCCCGAGACCTGGAAGTTAGGAAATATAACCCCTGTTTTTAAAAAGGGTGAGAAATGTGATGTATCGAATTACAGACCAATCTGCATACTTTCATCAATGGCCAAAATTTTTGAGTCCCTGTTGTTGGACTTGATGATGCCTAAAATTAGGGAAGTCATCTCGGAGCATCAGCACGGATTTATATCCGGCAGATCTACCCTTACGAACCTAGCGTCGTATGAGGGCTACATAGCGGACGCTCTTGATCGGGGCCTACAGGTTGATAGCCTGAGTACCGACTTCAGTAAAGCGTTCGACAAAGTGAACCATGCCGTCCTCATCCGCAAACTGACCATCCTGGGGTTTGACCCGGGCCTGGTGAGGTGGTTTGAGGACTACCTTACTGGCCGAACCAATAGGGTCAAGATAGGTGGATCCTTCTCCGAACCATTTGAAGTATCTAGTGGTCTCCCTCAGGGTAGCCACCTGGGGCCGGTTTTGTTTCTTCTTTTTATAAACGATGTTGACCAAATATTCAGCGGTGTGGAATTTTCGATATTTGCTGATGACCTAAAAATTTATAGAGGGGTAGAGCGGCTCAATGACTGCTTTCTCCTGCAAAAAAATCTAGATAACCTGAAAGACTGGTGTAACCAAAACTATCTATTCTTAAATATAGACAAATGTCAATTTATTAGATTTAGTAGAAAGAAAAATAATATTCACTACACATATTGCATTGAGAATACGGAATTATCTGAGGTTGACGAAATGCAGGACTTGGGTATCATTTTCGACAGCGGGCTGTCATTCGTTAAGCACATTTCACATATTACCTCCAAAGCAATGCGTACGCTGGGTTTCATTCTGCGCTCAACTCAGGACTTTCGAAATATTGACTCTATCACCCTATTGTTCACCTCATTGGTACGAAGCGTGCTCGAGTATAACAGCCCCATATGGTCTCCAACCTATCGTGCACATGTGGATAGTATCGAGAGAGTCCAGAAAAGGTTTCTAAGATATATTAACTTCAAACTGAAAATACCCCGAAACGAATTAAATTACAAGTTCCTTTTAGATACTGTTAATATAAAAACCCTTGAAAGCAGAAGAATTTTTTACGACCTATTATTTATGTATAAAATTATTAATTCGGTTTTTGACAGCCCTAATCTTGTTAGCCTGGTAGAGTTTCGTGTGCCCAATAGGAACACCCGCAATAATGACACTTTCCATTGTAGAAACATTGCAACAAATTATATTCGACATACCCTGGTACCGCGGTTACACAGTTCTGCAAATTTATACCTTCAAAACATAGATATCTTCAATTGCAACATAAACGAATTTAAGACACTTGCTAGATTAGCAATTGATGCCATTTCTGATTAAATTTTGAGGAACCATTGGCATTCGGTGTGTTTCGTATGGGCCCATTTGGATTCTGATGGGTAGCAACGCTGTCGCCTCACAGCCGTCGGCGACCAGTGCATGGTGCGAATCAAGCACCACAGCCCGATCTTGGTCTACCGCTTATGCATCTTCACACGCTGGAATCACACTTAATATTATGTATTCACTGACCGATAACCATTCCTTTGTATACAGACTGTCTTATGTAGTTGGAGTGTAGAGGTAAGGGTGGCATGCGGGAGGGAACAATCAAACACTTTGTCTCACATGGTGTAGTTTTATTGTATCAAAAATAGAATAAGTAGACAAAACACTCATATAATTAAGATACAAACCTGACTTTTTCGATACGACCAGTCCACGAATCTGTATAATGGTCGCGAAAAGGCTATCTACCTGTGTCGCATAAACGGGAACGACATAAGAGTAAAGTATTAATGCTTTTTGGGTTGCGGTGTGCTGCGCAGGTACTAAAAATAAGACGTGGGACCGTTTGGTTTGCTATTCCTCTCTGTTTTGCAATCCATCTTTGTATTGTATTACTTGCTGCAAATGCTTCTAAAACAGACGTAAACTCCGCCATTGTCTATCTGACGTTTCAACGTCAGCGAAATAACACGTCAAAGTCTGCACAACTGCGAGTGTTGCCAGAAGACAAAACTTCACTATTGTAGGAAATAAAATAAAAACTATTTTGGTTGTCGTACCTTTTAATTTAAATATTGTTATTTTATATTGTTGTATAGTGTTGTAAGTTTTTTCTTTGTAATATATATATATGTATCGTTTACTGTTCAAGGCATTATGCCGTAAATAAAAAAATAAAAAATAAATAAATAAATATGTACGAGGTTATTTTATACTAATTCCGCGTCTCACGAAATACCAACGTGAGGCACTATTTCGTATGATAGATCAATATCTCATTGTGTTAGATATGATATAAAGAACCAAACATATATTAGAAGAAATCCATAGTTCGTAGCAGGCACATGTCATGGTTCAAAATAAGGAGTTGATCGGATGAAATAGAACGAAGAATTCTCTCACACAGCAATTAATATTATCGCATATTTTTCAGCAATGCGCTCGTTTTCGAGTGGTTTTGAAAAAATGTCAAGAGTAATTTTTGTCAAAGTCGATCAGAACTGATTGGCAGATTGGAAGAGATATAGTGTGCACATATTTTTGTATTATAATAGCTATGTCAAAGACATCTATTTTTTTCTCATTTTACTAAGGCCTCATTGGGGTACTTACCAGATTCGTTATGGTACGACAAATGGCTAGAAAAAATATAAACAGGCGTATTCACGTAAAAGTACTATGTACTTCTAAATTAAACTTAATGATTTTCTTAAGGGGCATTATAAAGCTCAAAAGAAATCATGTTTAGGCAAATGAAATAAATTATTCTTATTATTATTAAAGTTAATTGTATCTATTAACGTTGTATTTTTTGAGTTATGGATCGAGAAAATTAGAGATAAGTTCCAGAAAAAAGAATTAAACGCAGGGTTAACTTGCTTAACAATTTAATTTAGGTCCATTCTACAATTAAACGTAAATTTCAGTTTTTGATGCTAAGGACTCGCGGAACTTTATTCTAATACTTGTCAAAAACGTTTTTTTTCCTGCCTCTTATTCGTCTCAAATATCCGATTTTTTTCTGAATAACCTTCCATCTATAGATCTACCAATTTAATTAGAAAATTCGATAAATTTTCTACATTCAGCATAGGTTAGCAGTGGTTATAATTCCACTTAAACATTGACATCGCAACACGAATTTGAATTAGAAACGAGCCACGCGCAAACTTAGAAATTTAAATAATACAAAAGAAACACGAAAAAAAAGTCATCAAAATCATTATAATTGTATTTGATGTATCTCTATATTTGAATTTCTGCAATACTATGTACATTTTTGTTCAAAAATAAAATTATTATATTAAGTCAATGAAATAAAACTTTTAATTAATTTAATAAATCGAGAAATATTAAAAAAATAAAACAAAAGCACGGAGTTAAAAACAATAAGTCTGTTGGTTGAGAAACCATTGAGTTTTCAGTCGTTTTTCCGAGAATCCGAACCTTCCAGCGGAGGGTTTATGAAATATTCCACGTGTAATACCGGGAAAGTTTGCAATGAACTTTCCGGAAATGGTCCAGGTATTGTGAAAGAGTTGAAGGAACGAAGCGGACATGCCTAATAACGGGATTACACAGTGGGAGATCAAACGCGAAACCTGATTCCTGAAAATTTACACCTTATAAACGATGTGACATCAAGGATCTTCTTGCAGAATAACACATGTCCATTCGACTATTTAAAATACACAACGATGTGACATCAAGGATGTTCTTGCAGAATAACACATGTCCATTCGACTATTTAAAATACACAACGATGTGACATAAAGGATGTTCTTGCAGAATAACACATGTCCATTCGACTATTTAAAATACACAACGATGTGACATCAAGGATGTTCTTGCAGAATAACACATGTCCATTCGACTATTTAAAACACACTTCTTATATAGATCTGACGGGTTGGTACGAGTATGGATGGTAGCGGCTAATTGTACGCTTATACGCCCTAATGCAATAGTTTTCTGGAAAAGCAGGCCGGCATTTAAACGGCCGTAATAATACATATAAAAATTTACTTAGTTCATACATTTTATTTCAATGAGTGCCTTTTTTAGTACGCTATCAAGGTACGTTTAATGAAACTAAATGTCAAGCTTACACTATCTCTTTCGCGCTTTCATTATTTTACTGCCGGTAGTGAATGAGATAAGCATCGAATGCTTTGTACTTATTTCACTCTATTATAAAGAATTTTAACGGTTACCTTAATTCTTTCTATTTAATTTCATAAATAATTCTCGTTATGGAAATATTTTTGATTTATTACATCGTACCTTCTTCTGTAAAAGTATTCAAATATTGGTCGGTGACAATTAAAATGATGCTAAATTGGAAATTTATAAAAAAAAATCTAAGAAAATGGAAAGAATTCGCGACAATCGAATATTGAATAAGTAATTTCAAAGATTAAGCGTGAAAATAAGGCTATAATTCTTTATGAATCATCGTTAGGTACCGATGGAAATTACGTTCACTCTCTATTCCACAGAACAAGACAGGCCACATAGTAGGTGAAACACCCGAAAAAATCATCGTAACACTTATAAATACTTGGGTTTCTGCGATTTGTTGTTTAGGAATGTTCATAGAAATCACTAATTTTCTCTCTCCTTTAAATGGTTGGGGGCTATTTTAGAAAAATTCGTGCAAATGGCGTGTTACTTCCGAAACTTCTTTACATGATTCTATTAAAGGATCCTTTTGACTGAACTCTTCAAATATTGTCGAATGATTAATCTTTGGTTATGGTGCCTAAATCTGAATACGCTACAAATCAACGTAGTCGATTCATTGGCTAAATCACATTTTAATAACCGGCAATGGGTTAATCAATTGTATAGTGGAAATAAAATACGCACTAAGCGCCAAAAATTAAAAAAAAAATGAGTTGAGTATGAGGAAATGTTCTATAAACCATTGCCAATAGCCTAAATATTGCACTAAGTCCATATCGATGATCTAAAGGTGTAAAAAAATAGATCCAAAAATCATCGTAGTACTATGTCTATATGGGGGGAAAATCAGTTTTATTAGATTATCTCAAAATGAATATTTTGGCACTTAGTGCGTATTTTATTTCCACTATACAATTATTGTTCCTATCCGACGAAGTTATAGGTATAGGACACCTAGTTCAGATATTGTTATAACGAATGATTTGTTGTCGTGTCCGAATATTAATTTATACACTGCCGTATACACACCAGTAATAGGTATTAATTTATGTTCTACTACGTCTAGTTCGCCAGTAACGGATTTCAAATAATGATAATAACATTATATCTCTTAACGTTCGTCTGGAAATAGATCAGCTCACAATTTAGGAACAGTTATCTCTAGACGTTCTCAACTAATCTTCAATAGCGATACTTACTGTAATTTTACATCTTGTTTGCATTTTAAGTGCGTTTTAATTAATTTGTTGTCAGACTAGTAGTCAAATTGCGCATCGCTCGTTCAGATAAGCGCTCATTAGTTGCTTTATTAGTACGTATTTTTGTATCACAAAAAATCATGCTATTTGGTATACACCAAAAAAATAGTCTTTAATGTTGGTGACATCGGTGAGCTGGGTCCCCCCTGACATGAAACTTTGCGGAAGATCGGGCGCAATGAAGAGCTTTTGTTGCCTCCAGATGACCCTGAGTAGGGTTCAAGGGAGATTGATTGATAGAATCACAAAATACAACCTATAAAATGAATACGTTCTAACTAAGGGCAAATTTCGGTGAATGAATACTAACTAATTTGCATTAAAGGCTAGTCAGTGGTTTCGCTTGTTTTCATAACTTCCCAACTAGCACAAAATAGTCGTAAAGACATTACAATCCTGCCATTGAAGAATCGGATATATGGTCTACACGAACGTTACATACCCGGAATGGGCCCATTTTATACGACAAATGAGTAGTTTTAACAGTGGTAAGGAAGACATAAATTGACCAAAAATCGGAAAAGGACATTGTTTTAACATTTATATGATAAAAAAAGTTTAATAAATAACATTTAAACGATATTTTGCAAGTTGTCATGGTATAATTGACTATAACACACGTATGCGTCGCCTATGTCCCGTCAGTACGATATTTTATCATATTTTGTCGAATTATTGTCTATATCACAAGTGACGTGACGTCTATGGCACATTAGTACGATAGATTGTAATATTTCGTCGAATAATAATCTATTCTACGAGTATGCGACATCTACGCAACAGCTGTCAAAATAGACAGGCAAGTTCGTCGAATAATAGGCTATTCCATAACTATGCGATATTTTCGCGACAGCTGTCAAATTCACAGGCAATCTCGTATGTATGCGTCATCATTGCGTTGCGGTTGAGATTGTTTAATAATATAAAGTTAATATAAAAAGAATGATTGATAGGGGGATTTTAAATTATTACTCTTCAAAATACAAAATAATCGATTGAGACAAGGGGGCTCTGAAATAACGATAGGGTTGGTGGGTTTACTAATCACTACTGAGGAGAAAGAATCAAGACAGTTTGATACATATATTATGGCTCCTCAGT
Organism: Mystacides longicornis; assembly: GCA_963576905.1. NCBI lineage: Eukaryota > Metazoa > Arthropoda > Insecta > Trichoptera > Leptoceridae > Mystacides > Mystacides longicornis. The sequence goes on from OY756437.1 coordinate 19,046,945, forward strand.
GGAAGCAAAAAAAATCAACACATATCAATTTACAATAATGGCAAATCAAAATCTTCGAGTGTGAGAATTGTTAGGTATTTGTGATATTAATTTTCTTATAATAACAAACAATCAATTAGGTTAAGCGATAGCCGTTCCGCCCTTTCCCTCCCAATCCACCAGAGTTTGTGATCTTTTCTCTGACAACTTTATTATCAAAAGGAGGGCATCTACTTCTTTCTTCTGTCTTCTATGAGCTCCGGCTGCTCGAAAATCAAAGGGTTGCGGACACTAATAATTAATTCTACTCGGCGGGATGGCTTTCGCTTTTTACAGACATATAAAAATTACTGACCTTAAAAATCCTAGTGACGACTACCTTTCTGAGCTCAGAATCACTATTAACTAACACTATAATTCACTCGAGTCCTCTCTGTGGGTCCCTCGGCGTCTTCTGTCCTGTCTCCTCACGCTGGGTCCTCTCTGTGGGTTATCCAGGTGCTTCCGTTGTTGGTCAGTTCCCGTCCTGTGATGTCGTCTTCTTCTCCGAAGTCCAGTCCTAGTCTTCTGCAAGGCTGGTGTCAATAACGTGGCGATCTTCCTTCCTTCAATGGCAGCTTCCGTGTCCTCCTTCAGTAGTGGATGGCTTCTAATCCTCGCTGGGCGTCTTAATAATATCGTGGTCGTCAAATGTCCTTCCGTTGCGTCCAGTGTGCGTGTGCGTGTCCAATTTACGAGCAATAGCAGAGTCACCGTATAAGGGCTGACGGATAATGGCGAATAAGAGAGTGAGAGCGGCGCGCAGCCCTTTTTAAATCCATCTCTGAAGCGCGTCCCTTCTTCCGTTCCGGGGTGCGGTGTGTGAGACGTCCGATATCTTCATCCTTGTTTATCTTCTTGCGTGTGTGCTAGGAAAAAAAATCTTAATACTAGGTACATACATTTTCCTCTTACGTTACAATTATCCTATGTACTCTACGTTGCAATTGTCATGTACCTACTTACTTAAAAACCATTCTATCAATCATTAGTTATTTATTCTGGTGACGACACTATTTAATTCTAACGTATGACCAAACATTAATACCTACTATGTAACATTATCGTACTTGTCTACCTACGATCTATTCATTCCTGCCTGAGCCTATATTTATTTGGAGACAATAATTCATTCTAATATCAACATACCTACTATCAATACATCCAATCCGCGAAGTCTCTTCTCTATCAAACCAAATCCATAACAATATTTTCGCGCCAATTCTTGTTGACGCGAATCTCTACCTACCAAACTTGGGTTCCCCAAGCCTTCACAACATCTGTGCTGATCGGTTACCCTACGTGTCCGGCCGGCGATGGTCACCTATTGTCTTTACGCGGACCCGGGACTGTCTATTGTTTTCAGGGTAGCTAGCAGCCACTCTCGTCTTGCCTACGTACCACCTAACTAACATATGTTGCCCAGATGAACTTGTCTCCTTACTACAAATTCCCAACAGTGCATCTATCTCCTTGCACGTGCGTTTGCCTAGACGCGTACCCTGACACATTCCTAAGCCATTGTTTATCATCTAAAACATCCCTACATCTGCAATCCTACGCGATACTCAACCTATGGCGACTCAGAGATTCTCAACCAAATATCTATACAGCAATTTTGATTCACCAACTAACTAGCTCATATCAAAGTTAACAACAAAATATTATAAAAGACAATAATATTTCAAGTTTTGCTAAATAATCGAATTGAAGTTCTGCTTTATCTACGCGTGTAAAATTTAATTGCAAATTTAAATTTATTGTTCAATTATACATGCATTATTTATAATTTTTAATGCGCTTCTCGGAATGATTGTATTTAAAAAGATGTTTTGAAAAATAATTGTTACAAATTTAGTTAAAGTGAACTATATAGAACGCCATTTTATGTTAGTAACGTGAATATGACGGTTTTTGACGCCTGTATGAACATAAGTCGGAAAATCGATGATGTTCTGATGGCTGTACGATGTTTGGTCGTACAAATTACTATTTGTGAGGTTTATGCAATATCTTTGTCGGATTAACGACTCTAATACCACAGTTACCATTTTGTTTTTCTTGAGAGCTCAGGGTCGTTTTCAGATGCAGTTAATTTATCTTAATTATGCAAAAATGATTATCTCAACTGTTTTTAATAAAATGTCCCATTCAAAATCATCAACTCTAATTTTTGTTGTGCTGTAAAACAGATACCGTGGAAGAGATAACAAGAAAAATCCAAAGTTGCCCTATAAAACCATTCATTTGAGATACAAACCTTAATGACATTGCGGAGGAATATCAAATGAATATAGAATATTAAGTATATTAATAATATTATGATACATTGAATTTTTTAACGCACACAACACACTCGCATGGCTTTTGTCAAATAAAAATAAACATCTAGTCCACAACAGAGGCGAGCCATACGTGTGTAATATATGCAAAAAAAGTTCAAACAAAATGTGAATGAATCTGGAATGAACGGCATGTCCGTTGATTAGGTGTTTATTTTTCATTATGACGAAAAGCCATACGTTTGTAATATATGCAAAAAAAGTTCAAACAAAATGTGCACGAATTTCACGTCCGTTGGACTGTTGATAAGTACCTAGTTTAGTTTTATTATCCATTTCGATGGAAAGCCATGTGTGTGTAATATATGCAAAAAAAAGTTCAAACAAAATGTGAATGAATCTGGAATGAATGGCATGTCCGTTGATTAGGCGTTTATTTTTCATTATGACGAAAAGCCATATGTGTGTAGTATATGCAAAAAAAAGTTCCAACCCAATTTGAATGAATGGCACGTCTATTGATTAGGTACCTAATCGTGCTTACAAATAATTATAAGATACTAACTATATACCGACCTCGGTAGTCTAGTTGTACCTACTAGCGTTGACATTAGATCCGAGGTCCCGGGTTCAATTCCCGGTCGGGTCAGAGTTTTTCTAAGTGTTTTTTCACTTGAAAATTTCTACTCGGGGTTGGCCTGTCTCAGATTGGGCGAGACCGGTTGACTGGAAAAAATTGCCTCAGGCAATAAGTTCCGCCGGCTATACTGACACCTTTGTGTAGAAAAGTGTTATTATTATTATATATAGGTAGGTACTTATAAAAGATACACCCCGAAAATGAGTTTATACTCATACATCTTTAAATTCATTACTATCCATTATTATGAAAAGCCATGTGTGTGTAATATATGCAAAAAAAAAATTCAACAAAATTGAATGAATGTCTCGTCTATTGATTAGGTACCTAATTATTATCCATTATTATGAAAAGCCCTGTGTGTGTAATATATGCAAAAAAAAGTTTCAACAAAATGGAATGAATGTATCGTCTATTGATTAGGTACCAAATTATTATCCAATATTATGAAAAGCCATGTGTGTGTAATATATGCAAAAAAAAGTTTCAACAAAATGGAATGAATGTCTCGTCTATTGATTACGTAATTATTATGCATTCATATCAAAAGCCATATGTGTGTAATAATACATGAATATAATATGTGTGTTTCGTGCGGACGACGTCGTGGTTCGATCCCAGGTGTCGACCATCTTCCTCTTTCACGACACAAGCTTTAAGTAGCTTACTGTAAAAGAGTCAAGGAGTGTATTTGTGTTCACTTTGAGTGAGCACAGATTCATTTTTCTAAAAAAGAAAGTGCATAAAAAGTTCACACAAAATGTAAATTAATGTCACGCCTATTATTGATTTGGTACTCATTATTCATTACGTATTCATTATTCAAACGCGTCGTAAAATTATTCATTATGACGAAAATCCATATGTGTGTAATACTTGCAAAAACTTTTATGTATAAAACAGTATAATTCCTGACCTGACTGCGACCCTGTGTCAACTCGCCTTTTTGTATTGGTTCGAGGATCTGTCTTAAAAAGTAGTCACATAAGAGGTTTTGCGATATACTTTATGAAGTTTATAAAACTGTCCATTTATTGTCGTGTTAGCATCATTACGGTAAATTATACGTCGTTTTGAAGTCTATGTAATAAAAAGTACGTATAAGTTGTTGGCCGACTCTGTATACGAAGTTTATAACACATTCTTGTTCTAGTTGTGTAACCATCAATATGAATAATTATACGATGATTTTAAGACTATGTTGTAAAGAAGTCGTATAAACTTTCTGTCGACCAAATACACGACTTTTATAAGACTGTCTTTAAAATATGTCGTATAAGCGATTTTCAGACTATTTATATGACATTTATTGTGTATATCGTATTACCATCGTGATATAATAGTAAAAAACGGTAAAAGACTTAACTATAGGACGAGTCTTACATGTAGTAGTAAACATGTTAATATGATCAACTTTACTGACATTTTGGTCGTATAAGCTAAGAGGTCATGGTTGCGACACTTTTGTGACTGTTAGTCAATTTGCATCCTATCATAAGACCTTTACACAATAAAAAAATCATATAATTTTAGCTAACACGACTTTTGTGCTTGTTGGGTTAAGGCCAGGTTCTGAGAAAAGTCGACGTACATACTGCTGCAAGGTTCTGAAAATTAATTGCTTCTCGGCGAAAATAACCGAATTGGACCGAGTCCACCCATAGCAACGTTCCACCAGATATCGGCGGCTGCGTTGGCCGAATATCAGGTACCCGGCTAAACTGATATCCGTTTCATCTATAGTTTCAAAGGAAAAAAAAACTTTTATATTCTGGGGGTAAAATTTTTACTATAAAAATAATTTAGGATCTTGGACCAAAAAAGCTCTCGATTACCATCCATAAATATCGTGACAGTGCAACCGTGTTTTCTTAAGCTCAGATATACGGGTTGACAAATATTTGTAGACAAAAGATGGAAATTTTCTACCCACATATTTATGGACGAATATTAAAAACAAATTAAGGTAGATGGACATTTTTTAAGTGTTTTGACAGAAGGTAATAATGGGCGAGTACGATGCACTGCAAGTATGAGGGAACTCGCCGTCATTAGAAGTTCGTGACAGGAAACGAACGCCAATTACGATGATTCGGCAATCAGGCATATCGTAGCATCCAGGAGCGACGCGGACATCACTAATTATGCCAGCTCAAACGGCAATCCGAAAAGGAATGTCATACATGTGACATGAACGTATAAAAATATTCTTCATATCGTTTACCCTCCCTAACTGCGTCTTCTGTTGCTATTCGGTTGGTAGGTAATGCTGAGATGGGCTGTCTTCTTCTATTCAAAACATGGCCCAGCCAAGTCAGTTGAAGTAATTTAACGAATATATAATAACAATAACTAATGTCTCTAATTCATAGTTGGTGGCGATATGAGGTCGACCTCTCAAATGTTCAGTCATTTTTCCAGCATCCCTCGGAGGCACTTCCTCAAAGCACGCTATCCGGTTGTTTCCAGCACAGGTACGCTGGCTTCAAGTTTCACAGGCATAGAGGAGGACAGTCGGACATTTGTTATATTTATGAGGTTGAAAAAAAACACAGTTGCAATATCACAGAAGTGTTTGGTAGCCTAGCGGTTATGACGCCGGCTATCATAATGTTTGTACTGGAGATCGTGGTTTTTTGATTCCAGGTATCGACATCTTTCTCTTTCACGACACAAGCTTTATGTAGCTTACCTACTGTGAAAGTAAGCACAATTTGGCGTATAAAAAAAAAACAGTAGCTATTTAGTGGGTAATTTATTAAGGTACGATCAGCTGGTTTATTTTCAAATCTTTCGTTGTTTCCTTTCGTCACCAGACCACCTTGCTTGAGGGCTATTCAATTGCTTGCAATTCGTGAACTACTTTGTTGATAATTATGTAGGTATATACTCTAGCCACATGCCCAACCCGACTAAACATTTGATCTGTCTGCACAACATTAACAGATTTATCCAAATTATTTAATCGTCTTTAAATATCGACTAATAACAACAGACAATTATGTATGTAAGTAAGGTTGTACCTATAGGTCTACTCGTTATTAAAGCGAAGTGTCTAGTCTGTCTGAAGTGTTGTATTCTTCCAGTGCCGCCTTTGTGCGGACGGTCAACGGCACCGCGGCCTTGGCTTTTGACCAAAAAAATCTTTGTCGTCGACGTCGCCTTTAAGCTGGGTAATTTATTCAGGAGCGGACGTCAACCGGAAGTAAAGCAGCGATGATTTATGCGAACCAGACAATATCTAATATTCCGATCACACCATAATAATTATGTCCTGCATGTTGGTGTTGGTTAGTGAACAAACAAATGAAGAAGATTTGGATTGGATAGAGCACTCTTATCAGACATATTAATATTCAAGATCGTGTATTCATCAGGCTATTTGACGAATTCTTGCATCATGAGAAATGTCATTGTATAGTACACCAAGCATGTTGGTGTTGGTTAGTGAACAAACAAATGAAGAAGATTTGGATTGGATAGAGCACTCTTATCAGACATATTAATATTCAAGATCGTGTATTCATCAGGCTATTTGACGAATTCTTGCATCATGAGAAATGTCATTGTATAGTACACCAAGCATGTTGGTGTTGGTTAGTGAACAAACAAATGAAGAAGATTTGGATTGGATAGAGCACTCTTATCAGAAATATTAATATTCAAGATCGTGTATTCATCAGGCTATTTGACGAATTCTTGCATCATGAGAAATGTCATTGTATAGTACACCAAGCATGTTGGTGTTGGTTAGTGAACAAACAAATGAAGAAGATTTGGATTGGATAGAGCACTCTTATCAGACATATTAATATTCAAGATCGTGTATTCATCAGGCTATTTGACGAATTCTTGCATCATGAGAAATGTCATTGTATAGTACACCAAGCATGTTGGTATTACAAAGGAGATATACAGGTTTTGGGAAATAATGTGGAAAGAAGACAATTATTCTGAAATAACTGATGAATTTTTCGTCAAAATGATTTTGCCAACGTCTGCGGGAGGTGCTTATAAGGCAGTAGCAGAAGAAGTGACTGACAATAGGGAACTCAATAGTTAGATATCAAAAGAAGTGTATAGACCGACACTAGGGAAGCAAACAGCTACACACGTACACAATCACAAGCCGCTTGAAAGTTTGTTTATTACAATTTTTTCTATGGTCAACAGAGTAAACTGACATGATTTTTTATCTCTGTTTGTGGTTCTATAAGTTTCTTTTGTCTCTGTAATTCTTATGTTCATGTTTGTTTGATGTGATTGTGTTTTTGTTGTTCTTTCTTTATATAAAATTTGTAATCCCAGAAACTAGTGTTCTACGAATTCTGCCTGTGCTGACATCTGACTCTAATAATTACACAATCACAAGCCGGTTGGAAGTGTATGTATCTGTCTATACAGTATACACTAACCAATACAAATATCTCTTCATCAACTGTCATGCCAGTTTCCCTCGACATATATTCTCTTAGGCTTCTCCGTCCTGGGGTATCCGGAACAGTAATAACACAAATAAGCTGGACATTATTAAATTGCGAATGGAATACCTAATTATAACCTAGCTGCGCCCAAACTAAGGATCGAAGAAGAAGAAAATATAACGATAGGTGAGTGATTATCATCATCATCATACAGGAAGTCCTCGGCTAACTGTGTCGATGACACCGCGACTTCCGCACACTCTTGATTGGTCGTTAATTATATTATTGTAGGTATGTTATTATCGATGGAGAAATATGAAACGTAGACATTCCAAACACCTATACCCACATAGTTGTTATATTATTTGACACAATAATACTCCACATAATTCAAATTTATAACCAATGGATGTATCGACAAAATTTGCAGGAGATTTGAAGTAGGTACCAAAAATGTTATTTGCGAACTTATATGACATGAGGATTATAATAATATGTACCTAAGTACCTATTATGTTCTATGAAACATCAAAGATCACACTTCTATAGCTTGTTTCCCCGACATAACATTTCACACAGGTACAACCTCATCTATTCTGTTTACTTGTGACCTGCCTTCCTTGGTTGAGAACGGAATCAATTTATTCTACGAGTTCTCAAACATTTACTTTCAGCCATATATTTATTTATTGTTCTCCTATTACCATTTATTCTTTCAACACGCCCAGTTATTCACGCAAAAATTTAGAACAATTCAAATATTTACCGACCTCGGTAGCCTAGTTGTACCTACTGCCGTGGACTTCAGATCCGAGGTCCCGGGTTCGATTCCCGGTCGGGAGTGTGCTTTCTTACTTGAAATTTCTACCCGGGGTTGGCCCGTCTCAGATTGGACAAAAATTGAAAAAATTGCCTGAGGCAATAAGTTCCGCCGGCTATACAGCTAAATTTAATTAAGTTTTTATGTCGTAAATTGCATTTTGTTCATGTAATAAGTCGAAATTATTTTTTTATTGTGGGTTTGGTCGAAGGTCGACGGGCGGGTCAGCTAGTTGGTAATAATTAGAATTTGTTTCATTTACCCGAACGTTGTTTTTTTAGCGTAAGAATGTCCCTTAAGTAAATAATTAAGTTCGATCTAAACTTTTTTCGTGAATAAGCTGCTGAGCATCTTAACTTATTAACATTCAACAGTTTGTTACAACGCTCACCTCCAATGAACGAATGAGAAGGGAAATAGGACGTTAGTACCCGTACCTACGAATGAAGACGAACTATGTACATACATTACGTCCATCAATTATTAATTGTCTGAGCAGTGAGCAGATCTCACCTGATGCATACACATCGTTACTAGGATATTATTATGTCGAGCGTGTGATTACGTAGATATTCACAACGCGCTAAACCAGGATCCGTGTAATCTGATACACGGAGATAACACAAATAATTATTGAAACATTATGAACTATCATAGAGAGTCTTATACTTACAGATACATATATCGCGATCTTGATAACGTCACTTGACGTTCGACAAATAATATGTGGGTTTGCACAGTTAATAATATGTAAGTATATTTCTCAGGTAAAAAATGTTACAAATGGTAGGTATACAGCATATCATTTTTAACACAGTAAAAAAACAATAATAAGTATATAAAAAATTGACATGAGTGTAAACTATTTTTGAGAAATCCCACGAGGCAAAGCCTGTCTGTGGGTATAGCAATGGTTTTGACAAGATAGGTCAACAATACAACATTTATTCCATATAAAAAGTCAGCTTTCTTTGCTATTAAACATGAGACATAAATATAAAATGATTGAGCAGTAAACTTATGTCTATGATTAAAGACAGCAAACGACAGATAGGCATACATAAAAAATAACAAAAGCTGTGATCTCTCACGACACTCCATACAACTCCATCACAGGAATACATAATATGCAAACTACAAACATCAGAAAAGCAAAACCTAAATAAATCTATTCATTCCAGAATAAGTCATTGAATGTCAGCAAAATGCTAATAATAAGCGAGAAAATCAGCAAAACGTCGGCCAATCAACTCTTGCAAATAATAACAATAATAAACCTCAAAATAATAACAACATGCAAGAGACAGCACAGGACAACAAGCATCCAGGCTAGGTTATGATACAAACATTAATTTCACATTTCATTTTTAATCACACAGACGACGTAATTTTGTAAAACATAGTTATAGTAGCTCTCCATTCAATCACATCAAAAGAGAAAAACAACAAAAATATATCAATATATCGCCCAAAAAACGTGATAATATGAAAACCCCTTGAAAAACACTCAAATAAGTGATCTTCACCATACGAGAACCAGAAGAATCTTTCAGGTTATGCATACTCAGAGAAGAACAAATCATGAAGGAGCACGCTACAGAAGGAAAACAGAAGCATCAATATCTTTAAGCCAGTCCTTTATAAGTCTATAGAATATTAGGATTTTATTCGTCACTTTGATGTTGTTAGGCAAGGCATTGAATATTTTAGGCGCAACATAAGTCGGGTGTCTTAGCCCCTGTCTTGTTTTGCAAACTGGAAGCACAAACCAGTTACCCAATCTAGCACTTGTTCTATTTTCAGTTGTCCTAACAAAAAAATAAGATTTTTTGTATATAAATTTAAGACATTGTAACAGGTATAATTTGCGCATATCAAACAAACCACTCAGTTGAAACAATTCACCCGTTCCATATCTAGTTGGCTTTCTATACATTTTTTTAATTATTAATCTTTGAAGAACATTGAGCTGCGATATGTGATTGTCGTATGCTCCTCCCCAAACTACAATACCGTAAGCTAGGATAGACTGCGACAGACTATAATATACCATTTTAAGTATCGGGAGTCCAACCACATTTATCAATCCTCTGTATATAAACAATTGGCCTCTCATCTTCTTCGTAATGTAGTCTAGGTGTTTATTCCATTTCAAATGGGTGTCAATATATATCCCCAAGTATTTTACATGGTCCACCCTAGAAATTTCTGGACAACCAGAACAACTCTCAAAGCATTGCCCATCGTGAATTCTAATTGGGCAGACTTCTTTTGGTGCTTTACGTTCAGTCAACGAGTATGGTAGAAAGGAGGTTTTTTCGCAGTTAAGAGAAAGCAAGTTGTTGTCCAGCCAAGCTTTGATCACCTTAAGAGACTCCGAGGCACTTTTGTAAACTTCACTCCATGAATTACCAGAGAGTGTTATCGAGGTGTCATCTGCAAATGTCACTATCAGCCCTGGAATATCCGCATTGCAAAGGTCGTTAATGTAGATCAAAAAAAGAATGGGTCCCAATACAGTTCCCTGTGGTACTCCGTGTTCTATCGTCAAGGTTGAGCTGTACACGTCACCAACTCTGGTCCTCTGCTTCCTGTTGGCTAAATAATCAGTTAGCAATGACAGGCAAGTTCCACCGACACCCAGCATTCTCATTTTCTGTAGAAGTTTCAAATGGTTAACTGTGTCAAACGCCTTGCGTAAATCCAGGAATATAGACAGAACATTTTTCCCGTGGTCCAATTTTTCATTTACATATGCCGTCAGTCTAAATAAGGCATCCTCTGTTCCCATGCCAGGTCTAAAACCAAATTGATTATTTGATAAGATGTTCCTTTCACTGAGGTACTCCAGTAATCGTCTTTTAATTATCTTTTCGAATATTTTTGCAAGCTGAGGTATTAGTGTTATTGGTCTGTAGTTGTTCATATCATTGTTATTGGTCTGTAGTTGTTCAGTTAAATTCTATGTTAATGAGACCCCGTAAATTTATGCCGTGTTTGAGAAAGAAACGGGTTAGAAGACAAGGGAGCACGGATTTTAACATCATAGCAAAAATGGAAATATTCATAACCTGGCGCCAAACACATGACAGCAGTCGCAGTCTTTAAATTCGGTTGCTCTCTTGTTCTCAATAATTTTTAACTTTTATCTTTATATCTCATTAATTATTAAATATCTACTTGTTGTATACATGAGTTTTTTCGACATGTTGAAAATTCTCATGATTAGGAGTTTCGGCGACTTAAACATTACCACCTAATGGCGAACGTTGTTAACGTAAAGTGATCACACTAAGCCAGCCTTCGAAATAACAGTAGAAGATGGTCGTAAGCCCGTAGTGGTTTGTTCCATTCGTTGGTATTCCATTCTTTCCCATTGTTTGGTATTCTCCGTATACCCTATATTATGGAGGATGAGAAAAATATGAATTGACTACATTTTTTAAATCAATAGGGGCTGCCCCTGCCCCCCCCTTGGTGACCCCTTGATACACAAGAAGAAAATTCTGTTGGTGTTTCCAAAATTGTAAATAAAAATTGGGAGGAAGTGATCTAAATCGTATAAGATGGAGAAGTTGGACTCTTGCTGCCTCCCTATATGTCTCTAACAGTGTGGTCATAAAGTAATATATGTAATTGTATATACATATAATATGGTGTCACATCAAGCTTTATTCCGTAAGACGTAGTAGAACTAACACGCGTTAAACACGAGTACAATTACATTCATATTATATTGTATGGTGTGATTGGATTGAATGTTCAACATGGATATTAAAAACGATATGGAGATACGTGGAGCTGATAAAGAGAGTGATAAACACACGTATCTCCCACGTAGTGTATCAGTCGTGTAGACGTTGATGATCTAAAGGTTCTGCGTAGGCGTTGGGAAAGAAGACGCGGTAAGAAATGAGAATAGGATATTAGGGAGGAATGTGTAATGGAAGTAACAAAGATGAAAGTAAAAAAGTTGAGGTATTTTTGGCGCATCAGAGATTCAAATGATAATTATGTAGGGCAGACAAGAAAATTAACGTGCATCGAATAAATTGACGATTGACGTACTCAAGAAAGGGCATCAGGCCAGAAGTGGAAAAACGTCGAAGAAGTTGCATGTGGAATAATAGAAGATTGAAAGTAACAAATAACGGAGGTCCGTTCTCCTTTGCAATGTATGGAGCACAGTGTATAGGGTAAAAAATGAGGTTTTATCAGCTGATTAAGATCCACTTTCCGTACAACTTTTCCGATCCGTCATTTCAAGAATCAGCTTACAACTAATAAGTCTGGTTATTCAATAAAAACTCATCATTTTCCTCTCTTGAACCGTCGTAAAGAAGAATAAGGTGATCCTTCAATAGGAATCAACATGTGGGACGAAGACATTACAATACAAAATGCAACAACAGTCTTCAGAACAAAAACCTTTAAAATATTACTACGATAAATAAATCATTTACCAGTTTTCTAAAGCGATTTTCTCTTCATCAGACGAAATCAAGACATAGATTATCACAGTTCTTGGAAAAATTGAGTCATAAATAAATTAAATAATTTTGCTTCTTTTCTAAAATAAACAAGGACTTGACAATAGTGACACAAGTATTCATCCTATTCGTCGTAATGCGCTAGCTCACAAAGGCATTCAGGCTCGTGAAGAGTTACTGCTAAGCTCCAAGAATACAACTCGCTCCAAGACAGATTGCGAGCTACATGACATACAAGATCTGGAAGACGATTAAGGATGTCATAAAATAACTATTTTGGTCGCAGTTATACACGGGACATGATCGTTATATTTAGTATAATTGCTAATCTTCTTCGCCCTCGCTTTGTTTCATTATTTGGGGTCGATTCTCCTTGTCCTATTGCGCGAAGACTGTGTATCGAACGCCATCTCTGTCTCCACTTCGTATTCCATGAGGTCCCTCTTGATGTTTTATTAGTAATTATGTTTCAGTCCAATGGTTAATAAGAAAAAATATTGAATGTACATAATAAGTCTTTGTTAAAATAATAAGTCTTTAAAGGATGGAATTCTTTAGCGAAATATATCAAAAATTTAATCAAAAGTGAGCGAAATAACGGGCCTACTATCTATTCTCAATCTCGAGAAACCACAAACGAAGAATAATGAGACAAATAGGAGGGCTGGTGGAGGTTTACGGGGGTGGTGCGAATGTCAATAAGCGAACAAGAACAACAACAAAAACGACGAATAATAATTAATCAATAATGTTTACATACGGCTAAAAAAGGTGATGTTCTCTGCACACATTCCTCCGCCCGCTTTCTAATTAATATCCGATATCCAGGGGGCGGGGGATGCGCGCGAGGGAGGCCTGTTGTAGGGGGTTGGTGGTGGATCGTCATTAATCATTACGGAGTAAGTCAGACAGACCGCGCCACTCCACACACACACCATACAGAGGTGAAGATAGAAAAAAAAATACTTTTACAACTTCATCAAAAGCCCCAGAAGATTTTAGATACTTTCGGAGGATAAGTTTATCAAAATGGATTCGTAATGGAAATCTGAAGTTTGTCTGCGTAAAAAGTGTTGAAACTTTAACAGAAGTCTTGTCCTTGCTACGGGTATGATTATTCTTAATCTAATCTAATGATAATAAATGTACATATCTATTAACATTCATTTACGACCATTAGTACAGTGAAAAATATTGCGAAAAGCTCCCTGATGAACCGGTTATTATTGTGGTTCAAATGACGTGTTCTTTAAGTTGTAAGTTCGAACACCACAATCACCCTTATTGTTTTTTTACGACACAAGCTTTGCTTTAGAGTTTATTTGGTGTTTATTTTCGGTAAGCCTAGATACGATTAAAAATTCAAGATAATCAAAACTAATTGCCCTGTTTACTCGATTCAAAAACAATATTATTATTGGCAACATCGTAGAATTTCTATATTCGTAGGAGTTTTTAGAACATAAAGCAAATAATACCGATATTACAATCATTTTTTAATTATTAATAGCAGTAATGCATGCCAAAACAAACATTTCTAAAGCAAAGTTTAAGAATTCTAAATACGTGGTACAAAAAAAAACAAAGGTTTGGCAGAAAAGAAATGATTGATTTTGTTGAGAGTCGATTTTTTATTAATCAATGTGAAACACAAATACACTTCTGACATCAACTTGTTTATAAATAAAACCAACTTTGCAGTATTACAATAGAAATCTATTGTAGGTAATACTGCAATTGCGATGGTTGGTAGACTAGCGGTGGCGACGCCGGCTTTCGCACTGTTTCGTGCGGAGGTCGTAGGTTCGAATCCCGGCCGTGCCGACCATTTCCGCTTTCACGACACAAGCCTTTGCTTAGTGTGAAAGATGTCAAAGAGTGTGTTTGTGTTAACTTCGAGTAAGCACAGATTCATTTTTTATTATATAAAAAAAAAATAGAAATCTGTTGTAATACTGCAAAGTTGGTTTTATTTATAAAAAAAAATAAGTATAATGACTAAGTATTACAATGTTGCAAATAATGTGTTTGAAGAATTATTTCTGACATCTTTCACGAAGAAGAGAAAACAAAAGTCGGCTACCAGGTAACTCTAGGCTTTTTTATTTTTTTTCCTACATAACCAGGTAACTCTAGGCTTTTTTATTTTTTTTCCTCATTGAATGTTTACGATGTTTATGTGAGACCTCGGGTAGTTCTTAAGTGAATTGTTTAATCATTATCTGATTGTGTTTTGTTTGCATATATGTTTTGTTGACATCTGCCGGTGCATAGGTGAATACTGTAATGCCGGCTGATGAAAGAATAAACCGAAAATAAATAAATAAATAAATAAATAAATAACTCCCGCAAATACTACCATCTTAAAATTACCAGCTACATACTGCAACATCGCACAAAGTAGCGTTAGATATATTTTTAGAATATGTCGTAAGATCTAGCTATATGCAGAGAGTTAGAGTGCCTTATAAATAGCGGAGGTATCCACAGACGGAAGAAACGCCCAAACAAATAGAATAGGGGACCGGGTTGTAAAAAAATAAACACCGCAGTGATAAAATAATGGCGGCAATAAAAGATTACTCTAATTATTATTATAGGATGCATATAGGAGGGGAGCTCGGGGTAGCGGCATACTGTTTTAATTATCGTCATCATCACCATCTTCTCAGCACCAGTGTTGGGTTTCTATTCTAGAATGTCTCCATCGGTTAGGGTGACACCGACAATGATAAACACAGCCGTATGTCATTTGAAATTATCCACGTTTCATATTTAATGTATTAAGGAGTAACAAATAAGATTTGAATATAATTTGTTTGTATATTTTTGTAGACAGATAAGCATGAATGAATGGACCAAAGTAGAAGAGGTGGGTGTAATATTTATTTATTTAATACTTTATGCATATTAAAAATAGTGTACAAAAAATAGTGTATAGACAAGTGGCAATGGCGGGATTATAGCCGTAGCAATCTCTAACATCCAACCACATATTGACTATTAATTCTGAAATGACAAACAGGCGATCGACTTGCGTCGCATCTAATTGTTATTGAGACTTCTGAGAAAGTTCTATACTCTGAAAATATTTTATCCAACACAACAATTGCGTAATTACTGGCGACCAATTGAGTTTAACGCTTGAGCTTTTTGGTGTTTTTCGATGGTGAACGCGTTTATTCGACCTCGGTAACCTAGATTTATAGGCGTGGATTTCAGATCATGAGGTCCCGGGTTCGATTCTCGGTCGGGTCAGAGTTTTTCTAAGTATTTTATCACTTGAAAATTCTAAACGAGCCTACTGTCTATAAAATTAATAAGAGCTTTTTTCTGGAAACATTAAAAGAATGAACCGTTGTTTATGTTGACATAAATCATATTTTATAGACAGTAGGCTCTTATTTGTCTCGCGGGGATGGCGTAGTGATCTATTGTACCTAGATTACGCTATAGTTCCAAAATTGGCCAACGCGAGCCAAAAAGCATTGCGCTGACTATATACTTTTTGACAGGGGTTTTTTGTTTTGATCATAGAAATACGATAAAAACAACTGAATAGCTCGTTCAGAATAAACATTTTATCGACTAGGTATTGAATTGTGATTGTTATGCACTCAGTTGCAATCGGTGATAGAGATGAGTTGGAACGTGAATTTGAGAATATCCGTCAATATATATTACACGTAACCGCCAAAGAGATCCGACTAGAACTGGAAATTAATGTAAGTTAGTGGCGCGGTAAGGTGTAGGTACAATGAAAAGGTCAGAGGGGTCAATTGGACGTTTTGAAATATTAATTAGTTGACATAGTATTGAACAAACGTTCGATTTCTCTTGTACCGCTGTTTACGTGTTGTTTCAACGATTCTGTAATAAAGTAAAACGTCTATACGTCTATAATTATCGTAAGCTTCTAAAAGCATGAATGTGAATTGTCAAAATGATTGTTTTTTCGAAATTTCTCAGTATAGGTATCGAAAAGATGTTTTTTTGACAATTTTAAAACCCTTCACCATTTTTAGGGTCCATTTCGAAGATTATTGGGGCTAAAAATATGTGAATATTTTGGTAAGTAAAAAAGATCATAGTGTTATATTTACAATTTTTCAGAGATGATGACTTTTCTATACAAATGTGTCAGTATAGCCGGCGGAACTTATTCGGCGTGTTTTGATATAAGTACCTACTGTATTGAGGTAAGTGTTTGTCGTGTTTATGATTTCGCAATAGCTATTATCACAAACTGATAGCGATATCCAAGATTATCGTCTATCGATCATAAAAATCTTGATTGGACGTGTTATTTATAGCTAGGAATGATAAGCGAGGAAGAATGCGATTGAAACAAGATACGCGATAATTATTATGCATGTGAGAATCTTTTTGCTGCGCTTTCAAAACCGCAGCGCAGGGAAAAATATGGTTTTATATTTCCAATTGAACGTTCTAGAACTTTTTGACATATTTGAAATTTAGGTGAAAAAAATCATGTAAAGGTGCATTTTTACCAAACGAACCAATCGAAACCCAGAGCTTGAAAATAGAGTATATTTTCCTAATCGTTGATACTGGACACCATGGAAACAACAACTTATTAGTGCGCCATGACAGTTCTTTCTGGTTATTAATTCCATGTTGTCCAGTATCAACGATTAGGAAAATATACTCTATTTTCAAGCTCACGGTACGTTTCAAGTTTTGGTATAAATGCACCTTTAGGTACGTAAATCAGAGCATACAGACAAGGCTCATAAACAGAACCTCCAATCTTCATAGCAACATTAACCGGGTAATGGGGCATTGGGCACACAATAGGAAAACATACTATAAACCATATTCTTTATCAAAATAATATGTTTTACCAAATTCATGTATACTCCCTCTAGAATCCACTCAGGGGCATAAGGAGGCAACAAGGCATTGCGCTCGATCTCGCGTAGCTTCGATGACCTTCTCCCACACAAAAATCCAGATCCCTCAGCTCTGCTAAGGAACGAAACACGATATAAGAGGGTCTCCTCGTCTTCAGCACCCTGATGTTATTTGGCATCTTTAACATATGCCCCAGATGAGTCCAACATTAAACTAAACGTACGAAAAATTAAAAAGTACAAAAACAGCACCAAAAATAAAGTCCATCAATTCATCTTTGAATGCACTCGTTTATCAGATGATCATTTGTCATCCCGCGCACGCTGGTGAATCCATCCATCCATATTTATATAGGTTTGAAGCGGTACAGCCTAGATCACATATTTTTCGATTCACTCTACACAATATCATTCTGGGTTGTGTTGAGCCAGGCAGTTCTTGTAGTAACAATATTCATTTTGTAATAACAAGTCAGAAACTCGAGGCGGAAAAGTTGCAGATTTGCTAATGTTCTAACTCCGGGTTTGGTTCAAGTTTCGCGTTATTCAAAACCACAGCCTTTGCCTTGTAACGATATATTGCGCCGTTAGCAGGCAGAGAAGCTAATAAATTTAAACACTTCAGAGTGTTCACTTCGTTACACGCGACCTTGCCTATATCTACCTGAGTTCATATTATAGGAACGTATTTCTCAAGCTTTAAGCAGGCTGTGTGCAAGTAAAACAATGTCTTTTATATTAACACGTACAATGAAGCCGGTACAAAACGTTCAATAAATTATTTATCAATATTCGGTATATGATACTGACTGTTATTCTCAAATGAAAAACAGACGATTGAGTTGCGTCGTATCCAATTTTTATTGAGACTTTTGACATTTCTCTATTTTGAAAATGTTTTATCCAATACATTAGATGCGTAACTACTGGCAACCGATTAAGTTCTAAGCAAGAGCTTCTTGCGTTAAGTTGGAACGTGAATTTGAGAATATATATACCAGTCACTATCTTTTCCGACTGACATTTCACTCAAGTATGAATCTTGCAATCGAAGTTTTTAAATGGTAAATTCATTACCTATTTAACCAATATAATGCCGACTGATACATCTGTTTTAAACTATTATTTATTTATCGTATGGTCTTACAATGTATGTCACATTTCATGTAGGTTAATATATTTTTTTCAAATAAGTAAGAATACATAAAAACAGCATTAAAATATTAAACAGTTATATCTCCTATTGGATTGTCAAATCAGTAAAATGAAAGTAAATAATTTAAAAAAATAAAATAAATTATAAATAATTATGGTTAATTTAAAAGGTTAAAAACAAACAATGGTATATTGGAATTGTGTCTCCTTGTCAAAAGTTAAAATTGCTGTGGTGTAAGTATTTAATATTATTTTAAACTATGTTTACATGGCACACTCCATCGCCTCAAATAACAAACAACTGATAATGTTGTTTAACGCTAGTTTATATATAAAAAAAAAAAATAGAAAAATTTATACTGTCAAAAATACCAAGAAGGTTTTTCATGTTAAGTTGTATTAAATTTTCAATGTTCCGCGCAAACTTCTTTCTCGCTATTATAAGATTCTTCTTCTTCTTATGGTCGCTCAAAATCTGACCTCCAGAGACCGAAGCCATTGGATCGCGTCATCCATTAGTGCATGCAAGCCCTGCAATCCTTCTTTAAATGCGTACTTGGGGCACTCGTTTATCAGATGATCGATTGTTTGTGTCATCCCACTGCGCATGCTGGTGAGTCCATCCTTCCCCATTTATGTAAGTTTGAAGCGGTGCAGCCTACATCACATCTTATTTGGTTAACTCTACACCATATATTTCTGGCTTGCGTTGATCCAAGCAGTTCTTTTGTCGGGTCAGCTACGAGGTTCTGGTTCCTTACTGACGATGCGGTCCATACTTGTCTCCATTTGTCTTCGATCGAGTTATCCGTGGTTGTAGCGGCAGCTAGCCAGTACGGGTTTCCGGATTTCAGACGACTTGGACTATAATAAAATGAGCAACGCTTGTCGTGGAAAAGAAATACAGTCAGCCCCGGGAGTCGAACCCACAACCTTTTGTACCTACATTAATACAAAAGTTAAGGGTCCAAGCATTCATTCTACATATTTGTACGCATTAGGTTAAACACAAAATACATATATCATGAGGTATGTTTCCTTATCACTAAAATTTCTAGTAGTATATTATGTACCTAAATTTGCGACATTCAAAATGGATGGCTCATTTTTTGGAGGTTATAGCCTATTATAGGTAAACCTTAATGTGTGGGTAAAAAATATTCATAACCAAGAATTTGAAAACAATATTACAGACGCGGGTCTAAGAGAACCTTGCTTATTGTTTCGACGACAGAAAGGTAATTCGGATCAAGCTGCTCGTAAAAGAAAGGGAACTTATTTGATTTGCTGGCAATCGCGTAACAATGAAAACAGCGAACAATGGAGAGGATCAGAAAGGAGACAGATGGGCCGCTGAGCCTCCGCGTACCGCGAACCAACAGATAAAAAAAGCACATCAAAGGAATAAATAATCCCAGATTGTCAGGAATTGTATTTAAAGGAAGGATAAGAAGTATAATAATAATATAGTACCCAATGTTTAACCGTTATCCTTCGATAGCGATCAGGGGCCTAACTCTATATTTAGGTACATCGCGATTCAAATCTCAATAACTATAAATGTCATTACAACATTTATTTTAATTTAATTTGCTAACCATACAAATAGTTTCACGTAGGTCTATTTTTTCGTAGTTTATCGGGATTGATATGATGATTTCTAGAGAAGTCCCTCAAGAGTGAGTAGGCCGTGATAAAATATGGGTAATGTAACTCGGTATGTTTTATACTGTGAATTTAAACAGCCCACAAAAACGCTATGTTAATCGTGGAATGTTGTTTTAATAACAATTTTAAAAGGTCATGAAAAAATAAGTGGCAAACTTTTTGCAGGTTAATCCACGAAAATGTTTAGGTTTAAAACAAGTCAAATATTTGCCCATTCTCTCAAAATAGGCGTTTAAACCACTTTTTTCATAATCGATTATACATGTGTTTCTGAGATTCCTTAACACACGCTGAAATTTACCTTTTAGTGTAGAATGAACTGTAATTAAATACCTAGTTTAGCTAGTTTAGTTGCAGAAATGTGAAAATAAATATTAAAAATCATTGGTATTTCTTCTATTCTCGTTAAAAAGTTTTTTTTTTTTAAGGAAACGACACCTTAAGTAAATAGAGTTTAGTTCAAACTAAAGTTATTCGTGCATTAGGTGGCAATAATGTACATAATATAAACATTCTCGATTAATAATTCAACAGGGATAGTTACGATTAAACTGCCAGTTCATTCCGGGGATACTTATAGCACGAATAGAATAAAGGCGTAATGATCGAATCATTCACACCCGCAGAATGCGTCGTTCTTAATATTGATATAGCTTCCAGTAATAAAACATCTAAAAAGTATTGGACTCCCATCATCATCACCGACAGCTTACGTCAGGGGAGTGCATCCAAGTTTCGGTTCACACGGTGACGAGCATCCCAAACTGTTGCCTATGTACCTTCACAATAAGGATACCAATCGTATATCTATATGCGGCTAAAGAGGAGCCCGCATTTCATTTAAATAATGGCCCGGCCGCAGCGTGCTGCGTCTGAATAAACCGAAGAGTATTATTATTTTTTCTTTCATTCTTTCTATCTGTCAGTCCTTTTCCTTTTGTATTCTATCTCTCTCTCTTCAAGTGATTCGTTTAATAAAACGAAAAACGATATCATTCGAATACACCAACAATACTTAATTTGAAACGTTGCATTTTCAAAAAAGCTTTTTACCGAATGAACTGATAATTGAGATATCATACTGTAGAAACACAAAAGTGGTTAAAATCCAACTTGTTATAAAAAATTATGCGGAGTGAAACCATAGTTTTTCAAGTCACTAGCGATTTTCAATACATGCTAAATGACAACTAAGTACCTGTCAATCAAACAATCAAATAATCTTTTACATTACAATTAGGGGCATAGCGAGGCAATAAGAACTCTCCATTGCGTTCGATCTTGCGCAATGTTTATAACCTCCGATAGGTATTTATTTTGGATAACTTTACTTTGATAATATAAACCATAAATAATCGAAAAAAAATTAAGATGTTTTATGTGAATATTTCCGTTAAATAAACTGCCAATGAAGTGGTTGGTAGCCTAGCGGTTCAGTCGACGACCTTCGTAGTGGAGGTCGCAAGTTCGATTCCCGATCCAAATATCTTCATCTTTTATTACAACATAAGATATGCGTTCAGTGAAAGATGTCATAAAGTGGATTTTTGTTCATTATGGGTGAGCCTAACTTTACATAAAAAATACTAACAAATTATGGGAGAATACTCCATTATAATGAATAACTCTCAGAACTAATAAATGAAGAATCATCCGTTTTACTTGGCATCAAATGATCATGCCAATGAAGAGATTTTTTTTACAAAATATTTTCCTTAAAGCATTTCTAAGGCAGATGAAGTGGGTAAAAAAATGCCACGATTCAAGATTCAATGCGTCGACTAAGACAAAGGAACCAAGATTTAGGAATTGAATCAACGGTGATTTTAGCCATTCTATGCCATTAATTAGCAGCCAGTTAATAAATCACTGAGGAATAATTTGAACCACTCCGGAACACGTTCGATGACAAACGACAACAATAAACCGAACACGATTATATTAATCAGTGGGACGCTATACGCAATAAAGTGTCTATACCTAGATTGCAGTTAGCGGGCACACGGTAAACTATAACAGCTGTTGTCACGTGTACGTGCGGATGATGCAAGCAATCCATCACGTTTTATGATAACATCATTATCTGAACCTACAAATCTAAACTAGAGTCTTCTTGGATTATATTTTGATTACGTATAAAAAGGTATGACGATAGGTCAAATGGTCATGTTTTGGAGTTCCACAGGGATCACTTTAAGGTCCTATTGTATTCAAACAATACAACGTTGCTTTATACAGTCTTGAAAAAAGTGCAAAAATACTTTGTGTGAATATCTTTGGCGCGATCGCTTAGAATGAATGGAACGTACCATTACAGGTGGTAGCACATAAACAACGAGAAATCGCTAACCTAAAAGACCTAAAAAATATGGCAAGACTGCTAGTGCTCGTCCTATTTAGGAATCTATCTGTCCATACTTTTTTGACTTGTGTGAGATGTATTAATGTGTATCAGAATACATCTACACATTGTTGGCACGCAATCTTTTTTGGGCGATGCAGCCACATTGATAAAAAAATATATAATATTTCACAAACTAAATTTAAACATACAAATTTTTATAGCTAACTTCGAGAGTGATCTCGTCAGCATTCACAGCAAAAAGTCCAGGATGGTAGGAATCATCTAACTAAACAAAATACGAAAGAGAGGCCAAACTGATTTAATCAGAACATATGAGAGAAATAAGAATATATAGTGGTCTTTTATAAAAAAAAACGCATTTTAATATAGGAAATCAAGAGACGAAATAAAACAGTATTTATACGGGAAAATACGAAAGTACATCATCCAGAACTGTTATAAACTCGGGGTAGACATTATTATTGACTGTTCAGTGCACTCCAAACGATTGTGCTATCACTCCAGTTCTATTTATTATCCTACAAACGTATATTATAGGTAGACAGACAGACATTCCCGACAAGGGGGCACAAAGGGGCCCCCACGACGCCGTTCCGGTGGGGTTGCTTTGACCTTGATACTATAAACACTGGCACACTACTCACCCCTTATAATATTGTGGAAGACAAGGCGCACTGCAACAACGTTCTTTATAATATTGTTACGACTCTTTAAAACCCCCCTCGAGAGACGGCTTCAGACAGATCTTATTACTATGTATGTCGGGCAAATAGGATAACGCAGTCTCAAATAAAATTCACTTGCGAACGTGCAAGGGTTGCGAATGAGTGCAGCGATGTCCGGATGCGAAATGTTCTAGTTTAGGGTTATATATACATTTAATGATTATTATTTAAAGACATTTATTTTATAGAGAAAGAGGTGAGCGCATATTCTCATTTTGATTCGGCCATTCGAGCATTATAATACTGAATGTGTTGAAAACGAAAAAAATATCTTCTTGTTTACCTACCCCATAAACATACCTACTCTATAATCTATAGAATTATACTTCCATTTAAAAAATCCCTCACGGGTTGTTTTCGCCGTTACTATAAACAGCGGTGAATATGTCATTGCCAATATTGTTTCCGTAGTAACAAAAAAAAACATTGTCATATAATTTTGAAAGACGCCGTCTTGTCAGATGAAGGACCGTTCCCTAGGAACCCACTGCATTAGTAGCCTCACTAACGTGAAAATTAATACAACAAGTAAGTAAGTACTCGACACTGCGCTCGATTTTGCATAGTGTTTAAAGTCAAACATATTTTACGTTAGTTGACATGTTTTCAGAGCTATTTCATGTATTTTCAAGTAGGTACTACTTTCATTTTATGAAAGTTTTTCACTGTTATCGGATAGTAACATAATGATTTACATGCAATATTGAATTAAGTATTGAAAAAAGCAAGATCCATTTATTAAAAAAAAAATCATATTATAGGTTAGCTGAGGTTCGGGTTCATGAAAATATGTATTTACAATTCAGTACATAAAAAAAAAACAGATTTCATTTTACAAAAACATCAATTTTATTATTGAGAAAGTAAATTCGATGCCAAAGGGGTGTAAAGGGTCCCATTGGCATCTCGTCAATGTACAAGAATGTAGTCGAGTATTCGCCAAATGTATGTCTGTTATTATGTGTAGTTATTGAAAAACATTCAAACTATCTACTCTCTGCTGCAAGATGCTTTTCCTTTATTAGGCAATCCACCCAGGGGGGGAGGGGTGATGTGTGCAAACAAGATGCTTTTGAAATTAATAATATTATTATGATTCAAACATAATACTAGCTTTCCCGACAGACGTTGTCCTGTGGTTCTAGCCCGAAGTGGCCCGTTAATATGTACATGATGTGCACTGTGCCCCCCCCCCCCCCCGTTAAACAGTAGAAAATTAATTCGATTTAATTAAACTAATAAAATAATAACATTAAACTATTTCTGAAACATCCCTATTTCATTCGTATTCAAAGCTCTGGCGGGAACAACTTCAACTTGAACAAAAATGCGCTCGCGCACACACCCTACCTCGCATATTACCAAATGAATGTGCCCGATAATATTGTTGACTTTGTATGAAAATTTTCTACAACTATCGAAACGGTGCGGTGGAGTAAGTGGGATGGGCTACTGTAAGAGCGTATGCGAGAATGAGAGGGAACTACCCGCGATGTCGTGGGCGCGTCCCAGTAACCTTTCCATACAAACTTAAATATTGTATTTTACATAATTTGTTATCCATTTTTTAACTTTTTATTAGTTATTCTGTTATCCGGAGCAGAGAAGAACACAATAAATAAAACATCAGAAGAATCTGTTGAGCCAATCTCGAGTTATAAGTGTTCCCACTAACCCGACTTTAATTTATATAGTAGATTATTAATTTTAACACTTTCACGCGAATGAAGTTATTGTTCCTTTTATACGAAGGTAAGGTCGTGTTGAATTATTGTAGTTAATACAACATTGTAGCTTACACAATGCCTCAAACGATAATATTGGTTGCCGGAAACCACATTGATGTGTTGTTCATAACACAAGTGCTATTAGTAGTAGGTCGTTACGCTAATAACTCACTAGTGCCTCTATGTATCTAATACGAATCTCACCCGTGGCATTACTTCGCACTACGAATTCATAATGAGAGGAGAGCAAGTCCAACATTTTAGATAATGACTTCATTTTGTTGACATAAGAACGCTTCCGTTCCAATGCTCTGGCAGATTCTAGACTCTAGAGATTTAGATGAACCCTTCAGCGATGGGTGTCAGCCCTAGCGACAATATAGAAACTTTTGGTGTCGTCTGGTCATGACAGTTTAGGAGTAATCGAGGACTGGACATCACAAAAAGACTAAGCCACATATTTTGTTCAAATCATTTTGTGTTTGCAAAAAGTGTAAAATATAAAGGTCTAATACCACAGAAAAATTTAAGTGATTTGTGTTGAATATTTATTAATTGTATTGTGCATGTGTATGTATCACCTGGGATAGAATAGAATTCGCAATACTCCCATCAGAGAGACCTGCAACACAGATGACATTGTTAGATGGGGCAGGGACACATGGCTAGGATTGACAGCGCCAGAGTATCACAATCCGGAACCCGGAGAACTAAAAAAAAATGGAAAGATAGTTGGAGTTTGGTATCTCAGGAAGCTACTTCTACGTGCAAAGAACAGATCCTCGAATATATTTCAAGAGTAAGAAGAAAAATAATGTGTCCTTGTAATATTTTCCTGTCTTTGGTTACTAGAGAAGCTGTAGGTGATTTAGATACTTTTTAATTAATTTCATGATTTTCTACAAATATGGTTTATAGAAAAATATATCTTTCGAAGAGGTCCTGGCCGAAGGCAAATATTATTATCTTGGATGCGCAACGTGAGAGAATCGACCGGAATAGGAACGTTGGAGTTGTTCCGGCTGGCGAGAGACCGAGAAGCCTGCACAGAATTGACTGCCAAAGTCGGGAGACCTGACACGGCATAAGAAGAAGATTTATCTTGACTTAAATATGATTTGTAAAGTGCGTATCTGATTTGTCATTGCATGATTATAATAATGTATTTGCATAAAAGACGAAGATAACAAATTAAATCAAATAGATGTGTTCAAAATAAATCAGCATGCTAATCCGTAATAAAGAGAAATTTCGAAAATTTGAACGTGTATGGAAATACAACATAGCCTCCTTGCATCCTGATGCTTGATAGTGAAATAACGTAGTGAATATACAGGAATAACACAACGTGCCTTTATAATGAGCGCTTAGAATACGGGAATTCAATACTACGTGGGAATATTTAATTATTAATACACATTAATTTTGGGTTATTTGTTATAATGAAAGTTCAGACCAAACAATAACAATCACTTACCTTTCTAATACATAATAAACCTAGTTTATCTTCATGATCTATGATCTAAGGGCTGCGGTAGAAATCTTTACGTACTTGGTTCGATTTTATTAACATCCATGTATGTTAGATTTGTTGTGTCAAATTTCCGTCTTTTTATTAGAATCTTTTCTTCGATTTTATATTTGATACTGATGTCTTTTCTTTCTGGTTGCTATCATAGGATTGGATTGCAACAAGCCCGTTCCATCACTTCTCCCTGTGACTCGCCAGCATATTCAGTTGTTGGTAGGTACTACTTCACATATTCCCGATCATCTGGTCTATATAGTTATCTCTGGGGCGGCACCTGTGATTTTTGTCCTTAATCATTCCTTGGACGGTGGAAAAGAGCAGACCTGGGTGCCTGATGTTAAGAAAAATGCAACAAGCAATAAACTTAATTCAAACATAATTTACTCATAATTTAAAAGACGGTAGTATTCGGGGAAACACAATGTGTTAAATATTTTGATCTGATAGCACTTTAAGGAGGTGCTATGTTATAACGATTCCTGCATCATCACGGTCGGGCGCCTTGGCAGGAATTCGGGAAATTATCTATTCGACACGCACCCCACACTCGAAAACTAATAAGGTGTAAGGACTTCGAAGAAATTAGGCGTAACATACCGTGAAGAGATCATAGTATAAAGGAGTAATTAGGGATAAGTACATCATAAAATATTGATCAAGTAAAAAATAAACGAGCGCAATGGAGAGCTCTTGTTGCCTCCCTATGCCCCTGAGTGGGGTGTAAAAGGGAGAATTGATGGAGTTGTTCTTTAAACAAATTACTGACAGTTTTGTTTGACGGAATTTTTTAAAACAAAACTGCCAGTTTGTAATGTATAGGAAAAATAATTAGAACACAATAAAATTAAAGACTGCATCAAAAAGATACCGTAAAAAAGATCCAACAGTCCTCGATTCAAAGTGGATCACTCGTTTACAAGTTAACCAAGAGAGTTTTTCTACTTCACAAAACACGGACGTACCTACTGAATGGAGGAAAATTTAGCGATGTTATACACCTTTCAACGCAAACTATAAACGTATTCTTACTCTTTTGTAATTTATTCAACATATGTAATGTTGTCTATCTTCATCTTTTATCACGACAAAAGGATCCCGAAAGCAAAGAATGCTCTAGTTCCTAGAAAAGAAGTACGTATTGAAAATATACTTTGGCAGGTAAGTAGGTACCTATAATAAAAGTTATGATTATTTACTTCCCAAATTCAAACTGCATGTGCTCAGACGATCATGCTTAGCTGGGCACTTTAAAAGGTCTCAGATATGCCATTCAAAAATACAGTACATTTGTCTACTTGTTGGGAAGGTTTCTCTCTCCGTAGCTTGATGATTCTCCCAATAACCGTACATTTGACATATTATATTATTAACCTCTCCATTCAAAAAGAACTCGTGTTATTTCATATCCTTTCACTGACCCTTAGATCTTAATCATCGACATTCAATAAAAGGGTTGGTCTAAAACATTCTACTTGGTGTTTTTTTTTAATTTGTTTGTACTATTTTATCAATAATTGACTTTTACTTATTTCAATTGGTATTTTATCTGTATATTTTTTGTTGGTATGTTGGTAGGTGATAAAACTTGTCATTGGTATTTTTGGGTTCACAAACTGTATTTATGCTATTGACGTATGTTTATTTATTTGTAAGAAGCACTAACAGAACACTGAACAGCATAAACAAACAAAAATCATGCCAAAAAAAAACATAAACTCTCCAGTGCTCCTATAATAGGTATCTCCCACATAGTAAAGTAGGCACAATCAAACTACATATCGTCGGTGAGCTGACAATACCTACCATCTCGCACTTTTTGCGAAATGCGTTTTTTTGCATATTTTGGTTCTAATGCCCATTCCTCACATTGTGACAATAGCTGACAAATTAAAAAAAATTGGAAGTCCGAGTTTTTTGATAAAAACAATACCTACCATCTATAACGTGGTAGAAAAGCAGGACAATACCTGCTAACAGTCAGTTTGCCTTGTAAATATACGCTGGAATGACGTGCGTTTGTTGTTGCCTTGATTTTTCGCTCCGTGCATTTTTATTTTTATTCTTTAGAAGTGTAGCTGAGTTCTATAAGGTAGGATGATATCTATTCTTTGTTATTTTCATATTTTAGAATAAAATATTGTACCACACGACTCGCGCGCGGTACAAGGGACTGCAGGTGCAGGCTCTAAAGAATTAGCCAGCTACCAGGGGAATGCACTATGTCGCTCGTCGCTTGCGCAGAAGACGGGAACTCTCTAATAATACTGCGGGCCCTACTCAGTTCAGGCCCCGTATGTTCGAGAAATGCTTCCCGCCTCAGATCGATCTCCTAATAACACGCAAGACCCTACTAGCTTCGGGTCCGCAATGCGTTCGAGAGCTCTCTCTGTTCGCCCGGCCGCGTCCTTGGATGGAGGAACTCCTAGTAACAACGCAAGCCGTACTTAGTTCGGGCCTGCGATGCGTTCGTGAGATCCGACGTCTTCTTCTGCGCCCTGCGCCCTCGACGAGAAATCTCCTAATAGACACGTAAGACCGTACTCAATTCGGGTCTTAGCGCGCGTTCGAGAGAAGTCTCGGTCCAGTGGTATCAGCCAGAGTCCAGGTCCTATTGCAAGGGTCGAGTCCACGGTCCAATGTGCCAGCCAGAGAAGGGTCCAAACAGTCCAGAGAGAAGTCCAAGGTAGAAGTCAGCCAGTTGAGTAGTCCAGAGAGAGAGCAGGTAGGTAGGTGTAGTCAAAGCCAAGAGTAAACGAAGAATGATATATTTCATACAAAAATGTCTGCTTATATTCACGACATAACGGTATCTGGGGAAAACCCAGTGTCCCCCGTCCGTGGCGAACGGAGCGGACGCCGGGAACGGGCTCAGAGCCTCGCCCCGAATCGGCCTGGACGTGCGACGGACCAGCGGCCGTCGCGGCCGAAATTCAATTATTCTAATTATCGACCTTTCGCGGATTATCTCCGCGGATCTGGGGCATATCCCGATGTGTTTGGTCTCGTTGGAATCGCCGCGCGATTTCCAATCGGGACATGCTCACCAGATCGCGCTAACCTTGATATATCGGTTTTCGGTATTTTCCGATCAATCCGCGAAAGGTCGATTAAAATCTTAATTAATTGGCCTACCCCGATGTATTTGGTATCATTGTGATCGCCACATGATTTTACATCGGAGTAGACCATTATTGGGAGGCTGCACCCTACCTCCGCGTGTCCTGGCTCGCAGGCCTCTTGGCCCTCCCTCAAACAGTAGGGGAGGGGATACCACGTTTAAGGGGTTTTTAAGCGCGCGTCGCGCGCAGCCGCCGTCATTCTATTGTTGGACACGGGGAGATAGGGTTGTCAGGAGCTCCCGCAGCCAGGGCTGCCTCAATATGCCAATGCATTTTTATTATCTATTACATAATTATTTCGCGGGCCTCGCGCCTCGGTCCGTTCGGTGGGAACTAAGAACCCTTTATTTCTGTGGCCGAGGCGCTTAGCTTACATGATCGAGTCATAATCATATCCATATTATCAATAAATCAATCATTTTATGCAATATTATCTATACAATTCAATCAATGTCCTTTACAATCGAATTTATACAAATCAATCTTATTTCAATATTATTTGGTTTTTACTTCGCTGATCCGATTTAATGACGCCGTCCGGTACACTCCCCCCGTGAGAGCTTCGCTTCACCACCTTCAGCTTCCGGCGGCGTATCTCCCAGGGGGATGCTGATCAGCTTGCAGGCCGGTCTGGTGTAGGTCCCTGTGGTGGTCCGGATCTCGGCCGACCGCACCTGTCCATCAGCAGCGGTGTTGACTTTTGTGATCATCCCCTTTGGCCACACGTTTCTGGGTTGCGTGGGGTCCATAATCCAAACCATGTCACCGGTCTGGAGGGGGGTGGCTGTGGTACGCCAGCGGCTGCGCTCCTGCATCGTCGGCACGTACTCCCTCAGCCAGCGGCGCCAGAATTTGTCCGCTAGCTGTTGGGCCAGTCTCCATTGTTTGCGGAGACAGACCTCGTCCTCTTCGGGACCGTAGAAGGCCAAGCATGGCCTGCCGCTGGGCGAACCGATGAGGAAGTGGTTCGGCGTCAGCGGCTCTTCTTCTTCTGGGTCAGCCGACACGTGAGTGAGCGGTCGGCTGTTCAGGGTGTGTTCTGCCTCAGCTAGGGCAGTCAGCAAGGTTTCTTGCTTCAGTGCTTGGCTCCCCAATGTCAGCCGGAGAGCCTCTTTCACGGAGCGCACAAGGCGCTCCCATGCTCCCCCCATGTGGGGGGATGACGGGGGAATGAATCGCCATTCAATGCGATCCCCCGCCAGTTTGTTCTTCCATCTTTCGTCGGCCAGGACTTCTTCCACGGCGCCCTTTATTTCTTTGTAGGCACCGTGGAAATTGGTACCGTTGTCGGAGTACATTATGCTTGGACTCCCTCGCCTGGCCGACATCCGGCGGAGCGCCATGATCATGGCGTCCGCCTCTAGGCTGTGCACCAGTTCTAGGTGCACAGCCCTCGTTGTCATGCATGTGAATAGGGCGCCGTATCTTTTTTCATGTCGACGCCCTATCACTACCGTCATCGGCCCGAAGAAGTCCACCCCACAGTGGGTGAACGGCCGCTGACGGTAGGCCAGCCGCCCTTCTGGCAGTGGCCCCATTAGTGGTTGGTTGGGTGCCGCCTTTTTCTGGCGGCACTGTAGGCATTCTGCCACTATCTTCCTGGCCGCCGTTCGTAGTCTGAGGACGGCCAGGTCTCTCCTCACTTCCGCCACCGTCTTCTCGCTGCTCACATGTCCGGCGCTCTCGTGACGGTGGCGGATCAGCAGTCTGGTGAAGGGCCCGTCACCATCCAGGATGACGGGCGTCTTCAGGCCCTCATCTAGATCGAGGGCCTGCACGCGGCTCCCCATTCTGAGGAGGCCGTTCTCGTCGAGGAAGGGAGTCAACCCGGCTAGTCTGCTGGCCGGGTCTATCTCCTTCGAACGGGCAAGCGCCGCAATTTCTTGGGCGAACGCTCGCCCTTGCTCGCCCCGCATCCACCGGAACTCCGCCTCCCTCAGCTCCTGGGTCGTCAATGGCCCCTGGCCGGCTTGGCCGCGGCACCTGCTGCAGAACCTCAGCACCCACGCAGTAGTTCGGATGAGTCGCGTCCAGCTGGAGAACTTGGCCGCGTCCAGGATGGCTGGGGGGGATCTCCGGGTCCTCCCGACGAACTGCTTGGCCGCATCCTCTTCAGGTGCCGCCGCCTTGTCTGCCGGCCAGGAACTCTGCTCCCCTCTGATGAACTCTGGCCCCCGGAACCACAGGCTCTCTTGGCTGGTGTCCGGCAGCTCTCCATCTCGGGTGCCCACGTCTGCAGGATTCTCCTTTGTGGGCACCCACCTCCAGTCCCGGAGGCAGGTCAGCTCGTCAATCTCCCCCAGACGGTTGGCCACAAAGGCCGTGTGGGTCCGGGGGTCCGTCCTGATCCACTGCAGGACGGTTGTGGAGTCTGACCAGTACCATGTCTTCTGCACGGCCAGACTCAGCTCTTGGCGGATGGACACCGCGAACCTAGCCGCCATCAAGGCGGCTTGCAGCTCCATCCTCGGTACCGACACGGGCCTCAAGGGAGCGACTTTTGTCTTCGCTCCCAAGAAGGAGACCCGCACCGGCCCACCTTCTGTGGGCTTCTCGGCGAGGTAGGCCACCGTGCAACACGCCTTTTCTGACGCGTCGGCAAACAGGTGGAGGGTGACCTCGGCTTTTGGGTGGAGTCGGCAGCACCGGGGAATTCTGGTCCGGGCTGCCTCTACGGCGGTCAGCCAGTCTTGCCAACGCGCCGCGTGTTCTTCGGTGACCTGCTCGTCCCAGTCCACCTTGCTCCTCCATACATCCTGGAGGAGGATCTTTGCTCTGATTGTTAGACAGGCTATGAAGCCCAGCGGGTCGAAGACCCGCATTACTGACGCCAGCAGGCTTCTCTTGGTGGGCCAGGCCGTGTTTCTTGGCTGGCTCCACTCACATACTAGCATATCGTCGGTGGGGTCCCATTTCACGCCCAGGATCCGTTCCTGGGCTTGGTCGGGACCGCCTATATCTATGAGGGACTTCGCCCTCTCCTCTCTAGGTACGGCCTGAAGCACGGCCGGGTGGTTCGAGGCCCAATTTACAAGGCGGAACCCCCCGGCGGCTAATGCTTGCCGTACCTCTATTACCCGACGCGACGCCTCTTGACTCGAGTGCGCCGCGTCTAAGTAGTCGTCCATGTAGAAGCGGCTTTGGATGACGTCGGCTGCTGCGGGGTGCTCCCCCCGTTGACTCTCCGCCACCTCGTTCCGAATGTACTGCGCGCTGGCAGGGGAGCACCTCGCTCCAAACAAGACACTTGTGAACACACACGTCCGTGGAGGCTCTTCTGGATTGTCCCTCCACAGGAATAGCTGCGCCATCTGGTCCTCTTCTTTCATTCTGATGCGCAGGAACATCTCCTCGATGTCTGCTGCGATCCCGATTTTCCCCTCCCTGAATCTCAGAATATTGCCGACCAGGGAGGAGAGTAGATCGGGACCTGTCAGGAGCCTCTTGTTCAGCGAGGCTCCTCGGCACTCTGCTGCGGCGTCGAATACGACTCGGATCTTGCCGGGCTTGCTGGTCACGGCGAAGTGTGGCAGGAACCATCTGCGTCCCGCCGCCCTCTCGTACTCGCCTTCTCTGATGGGCCTAGCGTAGCCCTTGGCGAAGTAGTCTTGCATCTTCGCCTTGTAGGCGGCGGCCAGCTGCGGGTCGCCCCTCAACTTCTTTTCGAGGGACGTCAGCCTCTTCATGGCGGCCTCCCGGTTCTCGGGAAGCCAGCTGTCGTCCCTCTCCCAGAGGAGTCCTGTCTCCCAGCGCCCATCTTCGGTGCGCCGGGACGTCGTCCTCATCAATCTGACGGCCCGCTCTTCGGCGGCCGTGGTGCGGTGGGCCGCTGTTACCCCCAGCGAGTCCACCGCGAAGTGGCCCCTCACTAGTGCGTCGAGATCGGCGTCCCGACGCACACACAAGGCCACGGCTAGGCCGGGCGCTTCACAGGCCCCGCCGTGTGCTGTCCATCCCAGCGCCGTCCTGGACAGGATGGTGGGGTCGCCAGCGGTCTCCCGTAGCTCGCGGGAGACGATCAGGTGGGCATTGTCCTGCCCTATCAGCATCAGGGGAACCACCGGGTTCCCCGGGCTCCCCAATTCTTCTCGGGTCGCGGCGACGATCTGTGCTGGGAGGCCCAGCCCGTGCACTGTGTTAGCGTGCACGGTGTATGTAGCGCCGTCGCCGCGCACCCTTGCCTTGATGCGCATGGAGCCCGCCTCTGGTGTTGTCATCGACTGCACCCCGCTGAGTCTGAGCGGGGAGCTGCGGCCCTTGGCTCCGATTTCTCGGGCCACAGCTTCTTCCAGCAGCGTCACTGTGGACCCCTCGTCCAGGAGCGCGTAGATATCGCGCTCCCCGCGGGGCCCCATCACCTTTACAGGCAGCACTTTCAGGAGGACCGGTAGTTCGGCCCTCCAGGTATTTGTAACAACCGCTTCGGCACTCACGTGCAGGGTCGGGTGGTGTGACTTAATGCACCCTTCCACTGCGCACTTCGATTTACACTTTGTACTGTTATGATCTGTGCCTAAACAGGCGAAGCACAATTTCTTCAGTCTCACCATGTTCCACCGATCACTTGTGTTCTTAGCTAAGTACTCGCGGCACTTCGGGGTTCTGTGATTCGGTAACCCGCACAAATTACACTTCACTGTCACTGGTCGCTTAGTCTCGGCGCGGGTCGTCGGTATTGCAGGGCGGAGAGGCTGTTGCCCCCCCTCATCGACGCCCTCACCGGACTCGGCATAGGCGGCCAGCACTGGGCGGGCTCGTGTTTTCGGGAGCTTCAGCTCCCGCACAAAGCCCGCGTTTTTCAACATCTCTCTCCAGCCGTGGTAAAATTCACTAAGCTCCAACAAGGAGCGATCACCGCGGCTGTTTCGATGGGTCTTCGCCCAGTCCACACATTCCCACGACGGCATCTTGGCGAGGAACTGCCCCAGCAGCCTCTGGTCCGTCAGCAAGGCACCGTTCTTTACTGGCGCTAATGTAGACACTGCGTTGTCCACGAGCAAACAAAACTCGTGGACCTCGTCCAGACACACTGTGTC
Organism: Mystacides longicornis; assembly: GCA_963576905.1. Lineage (NCBI taxonomy): Eukaryota > Metazoa > Arthropoda > Insecta > Trichoptera > Leptoceridae > Mystacides > Mystacides longicornis. The sequence continues at coordinate 19,081,819 of OY756437.1, forward strand.
CGTGGACCGCGGCTTGAATTTGGACAACAAGTCCTTCACGACGGCCTCGGCGTTGTTCGTACCGCCGTAGTGCTCGTCAAGGGCCGCCATTACACGGGCGGCGGCCCCAGAGCCCGACCAGTACAAGGTCGGGCCCACGACGCGTCGGGCTTCTCCACGCAGCGCGTGGTTGAGACGGGCGCGGTTCTCCGCGTCCGTCCACCCGAACGTTTTCGTCGTTTCTTCAAATATTAATTTGAAGCCTTGCCAGTCAGCGGCATTCCCGTCAAAGGGAGGCAAGTCCTTGACTCCCGTCTGGCGGGCCAGGACGTTATCTCGCCACTCGCGGTCCCTGTCGCCGTATGTGAGGCGCGGGACATCCTCGTACTGGGGGCGACGTCCCCCAGCCTCCATCCAATCTTGGATGGCACTCACCCTCGCGGGGTGCGCGGTTCGGTGGTCAGACGGCCACGATGGATCACTCGCGGGCGCCGTGACGCGGTACGCGTCATTGTTCAGTACAGCCGAGCTCCCCGGCAGGGGGGCCCGACCAAGTTCATGATGCACTGCACTATTGGCGGGGGCGCTCGCGGGCACCCTTACGCCATCACTGTTCACGGCAGCACTCGCGGGTGCTGTTACGCGATTCACTTCTGCAGCGCTCGCGGGCGCTGGTTCGGTGCTTGCGGGGGCACTCGCCGGTGCCTGGCCGCGATCGGTGGAGCGGAAGGCTGCTAGCTCGGCTTGACTGGCAGCCAGCGCCTTCCGCAGCTCGTTCATCTGCCGCAGCATCTGCTGGACAGTGTCATCCGTTCTTGTTCTCGTGGTTGATGCCGTCGAAGAAGCGTCAGAGTCGTGGTGGCTCTCGGCGTCCTGCTCCGCACTTCTCCCGGCGCCGGCATCGGAACGCAACGACATAGGCATCCTGGTAGCAGCTGATCCCGGCTCTGAAGGACCAATTTGTACCACACGACTCGCGCGCGGTACAAGGGACTGCAGGTGCAGGCTCTAAAGAATTAGCCAGCTACCAGGGGAATGCACTATGTCGCTCGTCGCTTGCGCAGAAGACGGGAACTCTCTAATAATACTGCGGGCCCTACTCAGTTCAGGCCCCGTATGTTCGAGAAATGCTTCCCGCCTCAGATCGATCTCCTAATAACACGCAAGACCCTACTAGCTTCGGGTCCGCAATGCGTTCGAGAGCTCTCTCTGTTCGCCCGGCCGCGTCCTTGGATGGAGGAACTCCTAGTAACAACGCAAGCCGTACTTAGTTCGGGCCTGCGATGCGTTCGTGAGATCCGACGTCTTCTTCTGCGCCCTGCGCCCTCGACGAGAAATCTCCTAATAGACACGTAAGACCGTACTCAATTCGGGTCTTAGCGCGCGTTCGAGAGAAGTCTCGGTCCAGTGGTATCAGCCAGAGTCCAGGTCCTATTGCAAGGGTCGAGTCCACGGTCCAATGTGCCAGCCAGAGAAGGGTCCAAACAGTCCAGAGAGAAGTCCAAGGTAGAAGTCAGCCAGTTGAGTAGTCCAGAGAGAGAGCAGGTAGGTAGGTGTAGTCAAAGCCAAGAGTAAACGAAGAATGATATATTTCATACAAAAATGTCTGCTTATATTCACGACATAACGGTATCTGGGGAAAACCCAGTGTCCCCCGTCCGTGGCGAACGGAGCGGACGCCGGGAACGGGCTCAGAGCCTCGCCCCGAATCGGCCTGGACGTGCGACGGACCAGCGGCCGTCGCGGCCGAAATTCAATTATTCTAATTATCGACCTTTCGCGGATTATCTCCGCGGATCTGGGGCATATCCCGATGTGTTTGGTCTCGTTGGAATCGCCGCGCGATTTCCAATCGGGACATGCTCACCAGATCGCGCTAACCTTGATATATCGGTTTTCGGTATTTTCCGATCAATCCGCGAAAGGTCGATTAAAATCTTAATTAATTGGCCTACCCCGATGTATTTGGTATCATTGTGATCGCCACATGATTTTACATCGGAGTAGACCATTATTGGGAGGCTGCACCCTACCTCCGCGTGTCCTGGCTCGCAGGCCTCTTGGCCCTCCCTCAAACAGTAGGGGAGGGGATACCACGTTTAAGGGGTTTTTAAGCGCGCGTCGCGCGCAGCCGCCGTCATTCTATTGTTGGACACGGGGAGATAGGGTTGTCAGGAGCTCCCGCAGCCAGGGCTGCCTCAATATGCCAATGCATTTTTATTATCTATTACATAATTATTTCGCGGGCCTCGCGCCTCGGTCCGTTCGGTGGGAACTAAGAACCCTTTATTTCTGTGGCCGAGGCGCTTAGCTTACATGATCGAGTCATAATCATATCCATATTATCAATAAATCAATCATTTTATGCAATATTATCTATACAATTCAATCAATGTCCTTTACAATCGAATTTATACAAATCAATCTTATTTCAATATTATTTGGTTTTTACTTCGCTGATCCGATTTAATGACGCCGTCCGGTACAAATATTGTCAATTTTATGACTTAAAATCCCATTTATATTTGTGCAGTAGATAACAGATATTGCATCATTAGTTTTTGTTAAATTATGGAATATTTTTTGCTTCTTAACAGGTATTGTTGTACCTCGGCAGATAGCAGATATTGCAATTGAACTTTCAAATGCAATTATCTGATAATTTCTGTTACTTAACAGCTATTGTTGTATTTTAACTCATGGAGAAAAGTATAGTTTTAGAATTTCAATAATTTATTTTAATTAAAACCATTTTTTATTTCACAGAAAAATGACTTCGAGAGGATTAAGAATACTGAACATGGCACTGGAGAAAAAACTACAAGTTCGAGAACCAGAAATCATCATGTCAAAAGATTTACTAAGAAAAACAGAATCACCATCTCGAGGTAAAGTTTCAACTGAATATTATCAAAGGCAACCCTCTCAAACACAAGATTTACCATCCCAAGAGATACCAATTTCAACTGATCAAAGCCAACCCACTCAAATACTTCCAATTTTACAAGAAACAATGGATCTACCATACCAAGAAGCACAAGTTTCAAATTATCAATATTTTCAAAGTAAACCCACTCAAAAAATTGATCAACCTACTCGAGAAGAACAAGTGTATACGCAAAATACAGCAGAATTACCAGAAGTTCAAAATGTATGCGAATACTTTTTACTAGACAACATTGAATCAACTACTATAATACAAGAGCTCCATCTTCAAACTTACTTCACAATTCAAAATACAGAGGAGATCCCTACTCCAGAAATCCCTAATTTTGTTCAATCACCTTGTCAATTGGTTTTCACTGAGTTACAAAATGCGATTGATCCATCAACTAGTCAAATAGTTTTTAATGAGTTACAAAACTCAATTCACCAATCACCTAGTCTCATTGATGAAAATACTATGCTGAACCTTGACAAAACGAATGATAGAGTTGACTGCGGAGATATGGAGGAAGGTCGTAAAAGAAAAAAGTTAGCAAATAAAAATAATTGGAAGAGGAAAAAAAATTGTCTTCTGAGAATGCAAGGAGAAGAGTATCTGGGATTTACTCGTGATAGGAATAGGGTATTTAAGCAAAATGTCTCGAAGCCTGCGAGAACAATAGGGCAACGATGTTCATCTCAGGTGTGCGAAAAATCTAAAAAACGTCATTGTGGAAATTTTGAAGAGCACATTAGAATAAAAATATTTACAACATTTTGGAAAATGATGACGTGGGATCAGCGAAAAGTATTTGTTTCTGGACATGTTACTCTTCAACCTCCAGCTAGGAGAACACAAACGAAAACAATCAAACGAAGCACCACAATGATTTACAGATTACACAATGGAAATGAATTGGTACAGGTGTGCAAAATCATGTTTATGAATACCTTAGGCCTGAGACGCTCGATGGTGGAGAGCTGGGTCAAAGATAGTGCTTATGGAATAAGTGAGTCTAAACATCTCAAAAATGAGAGGAGAAATCCGTCCAATTTTAAAGTCACATGTTTTGCAGAGAGCGTAGAATTTTTAAAAATATTTTTCAATGATTTACCCAAATTACCATCACATTACGTACGAAAAGACACTAATAAATTATATTTGGAGCAGCAATTCACTACAATAAAGGCCTTACACAACGTTTATAAAAATTATTGTGAAGAAAACGACAAAATCTCTCTGGGTAGAAAAAAATTCAAAGAAGTATTTAATGAACATAATTTAAGTTTGTTTTCTCCCAAAAAAGACCGGTGTGACATATGCATCGAGTTTGAAAATAAAAATGTAAATGAGGATGTTTGGCTTAAACATGTAGAAGAGAAAAATTCAAGTAGATCCGAGCACGAAAAAGATAAAACAAGAGCTTCAAATAATGAAGTGATACTTTTATGCATGGACTTGCAAGCCGTAAAGTTGACACCATCGTTAAATGCAACAAAAATTTATTTCAAAACTAAGTTATCATGTCATAACTTTACTGTTTACAATGAAACCACTCATCACAGTACATGTTATTGGTTTACAGAGACTGACTGTGGTCTAACCGCTTCAACTTTTGTTTCCTGCTTACTAAATTACATGGAGCGCCATTGTTTGTCAAAAAATCTTCCAATCGTAATTTATTCAGATGGTTGTACGTCGCAAAATAGGAACAACATAATGGCAAACGCTCTTCTTAACTTTGCAATGTTGCATCATGTTGAAATTTATCAAAAGTTTCTAACAAGAGGACATACACAAATGGCGTGTGATTCGGTACACAGTTGTATAGAAAGGAAATTAAAAAACCGAATTATCGAACTACCAAGTGACTATATTAAAGCTACAAAAGAGGCCCGGAAAAAACCAGAACCTTATGAGGTAATTCAGTTAACGCACGATTTTTTTAAAGACTACACAAGATCTGAACACTTAAGATATTCAAGTATTAGACCAGGGAGAGACAAAACAGTGAATCAAATAAAGTCATTGCACTATGATCATAGTGGTGCTATTAAAATAAAGCTGCAGTTTACTGACGAATACGAAGACCTTCCAATGAGAGCAAGAAATATGCAACCAATCTTGAATTACCCTTCTTCATATAAGAATCAATTACCCATTTCACTGAAAAAGTGGAAACATCTTCAAGAATTGAAAAGTGTAATATCTAAAGATACCCACGTGTTTTATGACAATCTTCCGTATACGTCAATAACTATTGATAACATGGAGAACAATAATATTAGTGAAGATGGTGTCGCCGTTGACAAAATACGTAATAATTCAAACTCCAAGAAGAAAAAAAGAAATTCTAAATGAAAAAAACCCTAATGAATGTTACCTTTTATGTTCATTTTTTATGAACATGTTTTCATGTACATAGTTTTCTTCTATATTATCCTATGATTAGTCATTTTAATTTACACTTATTTTGTTTCCAAAGTGTAATTATTATCTAGTTTTGTTGTGTCTACTTATTTTTTGTTAATCAAAAGTTCACATAATTTTTTCCAAAATTGTATCGTATATTTAAGTACTTATGTGTGTGATTTATATAGTTATTCAGTAAGATACCTAGAGTTTATTTTTTAATAATCATTTTTTATTTTTCTTATTAATTATATTGTTTAAAAAAAAACAAGCCCATTCAACATTTAAAATAAATTAAAAGTACCTACATGAATGGTTTAACTGTATTTTTTCATTATGTTTTTCTAATAAATATTTAGGTAATTCTTTTATGTTCCTACTTTTTATATTTTTTTAGTATAGCGGTGTATAAATAATATTATTTTGATAATAAAGTTAATTGTTTTTTATTCCAAAATACTTAGTTTCATTGGAACTTTCTATAGCAATAACTGCTATGTACACATTTTGAGGAAGCAATATCCGCTATCTACGGTATTATGTATTTAGAGTAATATTTATTACATAATAGTATAATCAGGTATTCAAGTACATAAATACAAGAGTTATTGCATTTTTACATTTTCAAAAAGTTGAGTAATTTGAATTTCAGAAAGTTTTTTGTCTCTCCTGAACAATTTGCTAAAGTGCACTTGGTAGGTATTGTCAGCTCACCGACGATATATGCATTGTTGGCTGTTGACCTCTTATAAGTTGTAAAAATAAATAAGCAGTGTGATATGCGATATTGCGTAGAAAAAAATGTATTCCGATTCAATTAGGTTTGTCAAACACACGACGTCTATAATTATTAAAAACTAGCTTTCCCGACAGACGTTCTCCTGTGTTCCTAACTATGAATATCGAATTCGAATTTGTATTCCTAACTATGAATATGAATTAATTATCATTTGGCCAATGTAATTCCGACCGATGCATGTGTTTTAAACCATACTTCATGCGCATTCTGTCAATCGCACCAATTGACAATTTCTGTCAAAATTGGAATAAAAATCATAAGGTAAAAAGTACTAATAAGGTTGTCTACGTAGAGTTTTCTTTAATTTTCTAATTTTCCATGCATTTTTCTTATCTTTTTTTTCTTCTAAAAGGACATTCTCCTGATAAAAGCCTACACGATAAAAAAGAATTAGCGAAATTGGTCCAGCCGTTTAGGCGTGATGCGATGACATCGGGAAATAGCTCTCCATTTTTATATATAAGACATACATGTATTTGAACTTTAATATGAACGTTAACGTAATAAAGGTATTTGTTTTAAGTTCAAAGTCACCTGAAGCGTGAAGATTTACATCGTTAAACAATAATGAACAAGTAACGTTATGTTCGGTGTACACGAATTTGTTACAATTACAGTCGCATTCGCAAAACACGCGGCCCAAATAATTATTGTAATTAATAATGGCTCGGCCATTGTGCGAAATTAAGATACGCTACAAAACGCCTTTAAAAGCAGAGAACACTCCACGGTCGCTTGTTCGGATGATGATCGACTTCCGTTAGTGTGTCGCCCCGATCGCTCAGACAGGAAGTCGGTCGTTGTTGGAGGCGGCCCGGGAAAGGGGACGTTCGATATTTAAATGAACAAAAAAAAGAAAGAGAACTGTCAGTTCTTATGCATAAAAATACGTTTAACCAAATTAATGATCGAAAGAAGTCGTATTTTGTTATACAGAGTAGGTACTTTACTTGAAAAAGTTTGCGAAATTAAATTGATCAATAGGGAATTTCCCGAAGAAGTTCATATTGAATGCAAACAGTAAAACTTAAATCACCAGTAAAAGAATTAATACCGTGATAAATCTAGTCGAGAGGTTGCAAGGCGGGTGGGCAATGTTCGTGGGAATGTTAAAAAAAGAATTAAAAAAAAACACCAAACATTAAAATAAATAGGCACAATGTAGCGTGAAAAATTACCTATTCACAGAGTAAGTGTGAAAAAAAAAACTATGGAGAATACGGGAGTGCTAATTTTCCAAATCTATTATCACATTAAAAGTTTAATATTTTCAACGAATACAATTATTTATATCAAAAACAGGGTAGAGTCAAAGGACGATCTTGAAAATAACGCCTTGGAGTCAATTATATTTTTTTCCTACAAATAAACTATTTTACTTTCATTTCAGATACAATTAGTGAAGATGAAATTATTTTCCACCTTAGATAATATGAGGTGCTTAAGAAAGATTTCAAAGGTTTACTGAACATGACATACCAGAAAATAAAATCATTACACTGAGGCGGTTCAAAATGAACTATCAAGTGAGCATTGTCTGCGGATCAAAAGGTTCCGGCTTATTGCTGGGATGAAGCTGCGCTACCTGAGCAAGAAAGAGTAACTTTGAGAAATTCGGTGGCGTCCACAGCTCCACATTGGGTGCGAATGCGGAAAAGTACACACTAAATCAATCAAATCAAAACTCCCTTTGAACTTTGAACTCCAGCATAGGGAGGCAACAAGAGCTCTCCACTGCGCTCGATCTTGCGCAATGCTTATGACCTCCTTCCCACACCGCCTCGAAGGAACGGAACACGGTATGAGAGGTTCTTCCACGTCTTCGAGTACCTGGTGGGAGGAAAAACAGCGCTCTCCTCGGCCAACTGTCATTCGGCATCGTCAACACATGTCCCAGTCATGCCCACATCATCTCCGTAATGGTGGAAGTGACGGACCTGCGCTGGGTGCGCCGGCGTATGGCGTCTAAAGATACAACAAAATAACACTCTCTTCAGTTTTTCGAACTAGATCTAATTAAATACACATGCAATTCTAAAATAGTGTCTACTCCAGCAATATAACCGCCTATCAATACGGTGTCTCGGCACCTTTAGCTAAGGTATATGAATAAGCAACAAAATTACGTTCATTTATAATGTAAACTCCTCGATAAACCAATTATAGATGTAAAAAAGATAAGAGATAGGCAGTATAAATTTACAGCTTAAGAATTAAATCATACGAGTGTAAAAACAAACAATAATAATTAGGCGTAGAAAGAGTGCCCATTAAAAAAAGGTAGCTAATTGAATATAGTAAGTGAAACAGCGCAAAAAGATAAGTGTCAGAAAATGCTAACTGAATCATATACCATCCGTCCCTAATAATTATCAAAGTAAGTAAGTAAGTAACAACGCTAATTTCTAGTAGGGCGATAAGCCACGAATCAACTATAACAATTGGTAAGTTCGTCCGTTACGCGGTATTTCCGTTGAAACACTAACCCCACGCGAAATATTCTTCATACATATTGCATAACCAATCCAACTACGGAAAATATTCTTCATACATATTACATAACCAATCCAACTACGGAAAATCATTTTCGTACTAAGATATATTTTACCTATGTAATAAATCGGTAGTTAATAAACTATTAGAAAAAACTGTCCTCGAGAGAAATAGCTGGTACTCAACAGACAGAATACTATGTGATACTTGAACACTTGTTCCTACATACAACTGTAGCTAAGGGAAATAATGGCAAATAGTCCGCATTGCAGTCCCCAAAGAAGTACATTAAAATTTGGACCCGCCAAATGACGATTTAACTTAACTAGTTGCATGTAAACATGAGATCCAACTGTCGATTGACTAAGTCGGTATGTTTATTGTATGAAACGATGTCGTCAATAAATTAAATTTTTACAAAAATTGTTAAGAAAAGTTTGAGATGTACTGATATAATGTACACATTTTTTATAGAAAAATTAATTATCTAGTTGGGGTGTTTCGGTGTTTTTCGATATTTTTATAAAATTCTGAAATATAGGCACTGAAACTCGTAAATTTGTCATAAAAAAAATATTTTTCTTTTTAAAAAAAGTTTGAGAAATTCTGGAACTTTTTCATTAAATTTAATTTGAGATATTCTATTTTTCTATATACATACAAAATTTAAGGGTTCTAGCTTTTATAGTTTTCGAGATATATGAAAAAAAATTGTAAAAATTCAAAGGTTGATTACCCCTGACTGAAAGAAAATTTAAAAATTCTGAGTATACAAGTTTTGTAGGCTTAAAGTATTCAATATTTTCTGAAATTTTAGGATCTGTGCATCAAGCGAATCAAAAGTTATAAGGGGGGGACGCACAGACACACACAGACACACTAAATGTTCTCCTCCGAATTCTGAGTAAATCCATATATGGAACATATATGCTGCGAAGCCTCTAAATTGGTGTTTTTTGTCGTCAAAGTTTGAAAAACCGTTTAAAATGTAGACCTGGCCATACAAATCTCACGTATCTTGGCTTGATACTGCCGATATGTCTCGAGAAATAATTTCTCTTCAACAAATCGACAGTTGGATTATTTATTACAGGACAATAAAAACAATATTTTATATGCCTGTCACTAGACAGTTTTTTTATTACCTAATGAATGTGTGCTAACTCAAAGTGAACACAAAAATACACTCCTAGATTCTTTCACAGTAAGCTACTTAAAGCTTGCATCATCAAAGAGGAAGCTGGGATCGAATCGATTGTTTGTATTATTTTCAGTTGAACCTGTTTTGTTTTGTAATGTTTCAGTTAGGTATGTGTTTGTCTTCTTAATGGTAAATTGATTTGTTGGATTTGAACACCATCAGCGCAAAGGCGAAAGCTGTCATGCATCATATTGTAATTTTGTAAAATAATAATCACGACCTCCGCACGAAAACTACGAAAGCCGGCGTCGTAAGCGCTGCTAGTATTTTATAATAGGAAAGATCTTTATCATGAGGATATATTATCATATCATCGTTAGAATATTAAACCCACTAATAGGCAGGCACATATGAAAAACAAAGGCGCTAATTCTAATTATTATTGTAATGTTTCACAAGGAGCCAACATAAGTCGTGTATATGTATTATTAAAAGGTGTTCGTAATAATTAATATGCGGAGACTCCGGGGTTCTTTATTATATTATCTAATTCACAAATTGTTTATTAAGGTACTGATTATAACTAGAGCAGATATGAAAAGTGAATAAATTTAATTGAATAAATGCTTAATTTATAGCGGTAATGTTATTTAAATTCCATCTTTCTTTTTCTAGGATAATAATATAATATAGATATATTGAGTGCGTTTACGCTGAACGAACACAGAGTAAGAGCTAGAAATAGAATTTTTTTTTTTGATCGAGAAAGAACTGTCATCGCCCATTTATTAGTTCTTGTTCGTCGTTGCTTCTTTGGTGACCATATCAAGAAAATATACCCTATTTTCCACGCTCTCACTCTTATGTTCTTTTGGTGTAAATGCACACTTAGAAATATGTAGTAGATAGAGCAGTGTCTTTAATCTGAGAAGTTTTCGTTTAGCTTTCTCTAAGACTTACTTTTGAAAATACATACACAAATATATAGTTTTCGTTGATTCTTTTCTAGCTTTGTCTATAATAGAAACCATTGGAAGAAAGCTTAGAACATGTTAGAAAGTGGTACTCATAAGGAATGGAGTCCTGCAGGAGACATGGGAGCCAAGGGACAGTCCTGGATATTTATGACTTGGAATTTAGGGGATAAATGACGAACGTAGTTAACGTTAAGTGTTCACATCACGTTCACACTAAGTCAGCCTTCTAAACAGCAATTGAAGACTGTAAATGTACGATTAAGTCATTTGGCTAACCTGTTTAAGGCACCGGGTAAACAGTGAAGGGAGCTTGCGTGTTGAAAGGCCCAATATGAAAATATCACATAATTGGTTTGTTGAATTATATAATTAACGACGAACGAAAAGCCCTTCGAGGCGTACTCGAATGACTAAGACATTTTGAACGCATGAGAAGTTTAATAATTAATTATCTAATTACTATATTTTAAAAGGGTACTGAGGTATGTTTCTCACATAGTTAACTAATTTTTGTTGAAGGGGGGGGGGGGAAGCAGAAAGATAAAGGCAAAAGTGATATTAGAAATACACAAAAAATGATCGAAAGTTTTTTTTTAAATCAGTTGTATTTTTTGTCAAAGGATAGGATAATTGGGAACTTTCCTGTGTAAAACAAAAACATAATGTTGAAATCCATTAAAACTAAAGCTACACTGTATTTGCACTTAACAGCTCATAAGAACAATATGCACAATAAGAATCATTGAATAAAGCCAAATCTCGCATTGTATGGTTAAGTGCAAAGAGCTTGTACGGTGTAAAAGTGTTCTAGAATTTGAATACGGTACCTACTTACGAATTTGAATAACAGATCCATGTCACACTTGACTTCTTTTCAAGCAGATTTTAAAGTAACGGTTACAACACGTACCTAGTGTGACATATAAGGTAGAATTAGCTTTCAACAACTATATACAGCTCTGAATTTTCAATGCGTTGTTTTGTGCAAAAAGTGAAAAAGAATCATATTAAGTGGTCTGTGATCACTTTATTCGAAAATAAAAAGGAAATTTAGTAGCATGTTCGCAACTACTAGGTAGCAGCTACCAAGTTAACTAAACTAGCAGCGACTAAGTGGCAAAGATGTGACTTGGACTTAAAATTGGATTTCATTTACGTAAATAGCAGTTAACTCGCTCATCCGACAAAGATGCAGTCAAACAAATAAAACGTAGGTATGGCACGTTGCATGGAAGCGACCAACGACAAGTGTATTATTGTTGTGATTATCAGCAGGTAGGCCCCCTCCACAGTCATTCAGTAGTTCTGCTCCATCTACGTATGTAGAGATGTATCCATTGCAGGTGAGGTCGCGAGACATAGTAGGTACCTACAATATTTATGCAGGTATTATATGGGCACAAATAAATAAATCGCAAATCACTCGTTGCAACTGTTAGAACGGAGAACGCCGCATGGGCGACTCGCTCACGAATGCACACTCCGCGGTCGCTAATTTGGAACACTCTCGTACTTAGTTTAACCGCCATGTCAACGAAAGAGTTAAAGATATGAGATTCGAAAAAACCGGTTTCTTCTTGTTAAAATATAAACGAAATATTCAACGTTGATCGTGTGTTAAAGATTATATTGTAAACAATGACTATATAAATTTTTTCTCTGTGGTTAAATCTTGCAAATGGCAGGACGCGTGTAATTCTTCTAATATTAATATTATCAATTGAGTGTTAAAATATAACCCTTATTTGTGTGTGTTATTTGGTCCAAACAGAACAGATTGACAACACTTCTTTCGCAAGAATCCTCCTTTTTTACAAAGGGGAATGAAGTTAAAAAGTTGAAAATAAGTTAAAAGAAGAACAATTTCATAGAGAGAAAAAAGTGCATGACGGAATCCGTGTGGTATGGAAGTTGGCGTTGTGACAAATATGAGTGTCAAGAGTTGAAAATCTCTAATATAAAAAGTACCTACTACCGCTTACGGGACAAGACGTGATGGGTTAGAAAAATGTCATAGAGATAATCCAAAAAGCGTTGAAACGAATGACTTTTAGCAATTTTCTTAATTTCGGTTTTTAAGGAACATTCGTGATTATTGCGTCGATCATGCCAAACACAAACACATTGTCGGAGTAGATCAAGCTTGAATGAATCAAAGAGAGCGCTTGAAACAAAAATTCGATAAATTTAAACAGAAATGAAATACATTATTATAGAACTCGTCAAATTGGCTTAATAGTCATGTTTCGTTTGCCTTCCTATATCCTTAAAAAACATAATATAAAAAGTCGGGAGTGGGCCAGTAATTGGAGGGAGGAGAGTCACGGTTCAACAGCGGCAAGTCGTGCGAAATTAGTTCAAAAGTGCAAAAAGATAATATGATATAGGTAGGTACTTACCTAATAATACGATCCCCGTACTAAGTGGGTACAAGCATGCACTGTGCAGCTCTTACGTATTCAGTTGCATCTATAATACGGTGCGGTAGGTACTCGCAGAGTTAAACTGTGGAGCTCTATGTATACTATACTGGTGCTTGTCGTTATAGGAACGAAATTGCCTGCGAACTGCCTTTCCGTACATAATATTATTATCAACAGTCGCGTATTTCGTACTAGCTGATACTCGCCTTGCTTGACGTCGTTGACTCGGACATTCAGGCTTTATATAGCGGTAGATGGGTTATTGAATAGACGAGCATCTCGTTGCTCGAAAGATCGAGGTGAAACGTTTTGAGCAGTTATCTATATTACTGACACAGAAAATTAAGAATGCCATTTTCACTGTGCATAAAAAGAGAGAAGAAAAAGAATCATAAGAAATTATGCATCAGAAATGGTATACCTATGGTAGAAGCGGAAAGAGATTGCACGGATAGTTCGTTCTCTCTGCCTAACCTTTAAGAGACACGATGTGATGATTAAAAGATATTTAAAGATGGCTCTCTCCTTTATTACTGAAAAATTTACTTTGATGATCTATATTTTAATAATTTAAAAAAAAATCGGGAAAATGAATGGATAAGTTGGTAGGTATCTAAAATTACCATAATTATATCTGCAAGGCTCCGCGATGTTTAAAATCAGCTCCGAATTGATGACATACGAAAAAACAAACTTTATACATTTTCGTTGATGATGTTGTGTTGCACACATTACGGGTCGTGTATTTGAGTTTGTTTAGTGAGGTAAGTGAGTACGTAGCTGCTGGCTGAGAGTGCAGATATCTGCATAGTTTGATAACGACGAATAGTTGAGAAAGTTTCAGTGAGTTGCAGACGCGCTACTTACTTTTAAGCGAATGACAGTTGATGAAGTTTCATGAGTTGGCAAGTGGTGTCGCACCATCATTATACTTTGTTATTTTGAACCTATAATACATATGAACAATACATAAATCCTCAGTTTGATTCTCGGTTGGATGAATAGTTTTCTCCTGAAATTTCTACCCAAAATCTGCCTCCCTCAATTTTAATGGTGCCTGTTGACCTTGGACATGTTATACATTACATAATGTCGTACAAAATCAGAAAAAAAACATAATATTACACCAATAACGGTTTTTTTTTTAAAAATATATAAATCTTAGAGAATTAAATGAATTGTAGTTTCACGATACTTTATTGAGGCTCGAGCGCATTCGTCTATATCATGTAGACATTATCAAGAGACTAAACTTTTTTATAATCAAGAGACTAAACTAATTTTAGTCTCTTGATAATGTCTACATGAGATAGACGAAAGCGCTCGAGCCTCAATAAAATATCGTGAAAGTGCAACTGTGTTTGTTTTAATTCATTATAATGAACTTTCACTACGTAAATACACAAACCTTACAAAAAATAAATATTTTATACTGATTACCAAACTACAGCATAATTTTTTGACAGTTCATACATACTGGTACAGGGAGCGTTCAAGTATTACGTAACGCAAAAGGGGGGGAGGGGGGGTATTCTTGTAAAACGTTACTACTCTATTACCGGCGCCACAATAAAGGTATTTAGTTACTTTCCTGTAATAATCGTGATTTTAGGCATACATAGTTGTAATATGTGCGTTAGGCAACGTTTAGAGAATGGGAAGAGGGGTAACAATGAGCGTTACGGTGCATCTCGGAGGGGGGGGGGGGGTCAATAATGTTAAAAAAATGCGTTACGTAATACTTGAACGGTTCCACATCGAAATTTAAAAATATTTTTTCTCATATCCTACCTACTTAGGTGCAGCCAGAGTTGGAAAAAGTGTATATTTTCTTGATCGTTGGTATATGGTCACTAAGGAAATGACAATGAGAAAAACTGTCATCGCCCACTTATTAGGTCATGTTTACGTGTGTCCAATGTGAACCATAATGTTCATTTGGTTAAAAAGATGCTGAATTAGATGCTGAAAAAACATACCTATGGTCAGAATCACAGTTACCATTGCATCGAAAACTCGACGGTCGATACAAGAAAGAAGTCAATGTGAAGGAATCTAACAAAGAATCGGCCGTGGATTGGATTCACGGTAAACGCTTACAAATTGATATGAGTAGGTACATTAATAAAACTTCAACTAAAGAGCTATCGCGCGAGTTGTTAATTTGATAATTTTTATAACGGCCGGCGTTAAAAACACGTTCGGTTGGTTAATGCCTTGCAATTATTTGAAAACAATTTGATTGAAAGAATTTGTTGGATATTAACAAGTGTTATTGGTAAATTGCATTTCTATAATACCAAAAAATTACTCTTCTATAAAAAGTTGTCGAAAATTCGGCGACCAAGGTCAACAGGCACCATTAAAATTGAGGGAGGCAGATTTTGGGTAGAAATTTCAGGAGAAAACTATTCATCCAACCGAGAATCAAACGGAGGACCTATCGATAATGAACTAGGATCCCGAGTTTGGTATATTTGAGAATAAAGATGGTTCTAGATGGTATACAACATTTTCAAATACCTATGTACCTAAAACTTAATTGAAATCAGCATAATCTTTATCGTCGTTTTTCTTCATTACTGAGGATCGATACCTTGCACTCTCTCCGCCGTAATCACACCATGGATTATGGTTGTCTTCCACCTCTGCCAACACATCACCGTCTGCACAGCTCCAAGAACTGTGTGTCCAGCAGTCCTGATTTCGTCTGTCCTTCTAGTGGGGAATCTTCCTCTGCTTCAAAATCCTTTCAACACCACCAATGACCACCATTTTTTCAGACTTTCTTCATTTCGTCTGGCTTTTAACAGAGCTCGATGTGTTTGGGAAGGCAGTACTTATCACTCATTCGGAAAGTATTTATTTCGCATTTTTTCTGTGATTAACCACCATTTCAATCATTTTTCTCTCAAATGATGTAGGTGTATCAATAAATTTTAAACCAAGTGCGAACGAGATCATAAGAGATGTGATAAAAGCTATTTTATATGAAAGGAGAATTATTAGAAGAAGCGATAACGAGTGGGTAAGAAGAATTTTGCAGTTCCTGGAGAAGGAGATGCTGAGGACAGATCACGCACGAGATGGCTACGTGTACGTGGTGTGCAGTGTGTCGGAGTCACACCTGCTCAAACAGGTTTCTGCACACCATGTACCCTGGTGTGAACGTCGTGCACTGCTCGCGACCAATATATCTCCATCACCGGCGCCTACACCCACCTCTAGCATTATTTCTCCACTCCGAATCTTATATAACTGAGATTAATCGCTGTTCTTCTGTTTATTAAGCACGTACATTTTCATTTCAGCTATACCTACAGTGGAAATTGTGGTTACTTTATACGTGATTCTGTTTTAAAAATGCCAGTCAAATTAATTCGCAAAGTTATTTATCTTAACATAATAATTCGGAAAACATTGATTTAAATGAGGTCTATTCTTTCAGACGGTCGTAAGCCGGTAGTGGTGTATTCCATTTAAAAATCGAACATCAGTAATGCATCGTTACTGTTCGTTAGTTGTTACATATTCACAAACTAATCGACTTGCCAAGATGACAGGTCCTTGAGCGAGCTGCATAACTCGCTCGTACAGTGTAGCACACAAAAATCGTACGCAGATACTCTTGCAAATGCATACTTTTGTTAAGTATAGGTATTAATATTATGCATAATATTTATCAATATAAAATATCCACCATACATAATATTGTATGTAATAACAATAGATACTATTTACAATCGCACATCCGTTAGTCCGTGGACAAACAGCGAAGAGAGGATAACCTTATTGTGATCAACCACAAAATAATACATTATAGATATAATAATATAATATACAACTACCTTTCCCGACAGATGTTGTCCTGTGTTCCTAACTATGCAAGAGCATAGAGCAGTATAGCACATTTTTGTATCGTCGGAAATAACAACGGGCAAGAACTAATTAATGGGTGATGACTGATGACCGATTACGCGCACCAGACTTCTGGTTCTTTCTGGCTCTATGCTTGTTTGGTGAAAACGCACCCTACAATGAGAAGTAGGTACGTTTGTTTTGAAGTGTCCCACGACCACAAAAGAGGTGTTCTTAACAGAAAATTATTAGTCTAATAAACTCTCCGCTGACGATGGTCGCATGACGACTGAAAATATATTTCGGATAAAAAATATAATCTATTGTAATACTGCAAAGTTAGTTTTATTTATAAATATTTAGAAAATTATTGATATGCGGTGTGAGGTTTAAAATTATACGATTTCATTATTAAAAATTCACGTTATAATATTGTTTCGGGGTAATAACATGTGACACGGGAGAGTGTTACTGTTTTCATTGATTTGACGAAAGCCTTCGATACTATTGGTCATAAAAAACTCCTAAAAATGGAAGTGGCAGGATTAAAAATAATTTTTTAGTAAGTACGCTTATCGAAGGTAGGACCTCTTCTACATGATAATAATAACTTTATTTTGTTATCTCGTTAAATTATCTCTGACACTCAAATCGAAGGCAAAAATTCTAGCTAGAAAGTCAAAGGATATGTTTACAAGAGTCGGGTATACGGTGATCACATACCGCGCATATGCCTGCAAATTGAATTATGGAAAAGCTTAAACTATACTCAATCAATTCGTTAATTTTATTATCTTACTTGCTCAGAACCAGTTGTTAGAAGCAGGGAGTCGAACAATGAGCCCAGATTAGAATGATTTCACCACAATTAGTTACGCGACTCACCTGAAACAAAGGAAAAACAATAATAATTACATATTAAAAATCAATTGCCAGCGATAATGGTAGCGGAGAGCACTATTGTTCGGAGCTGTTCCGTTCCGCCAAATTAGCATCGATAAGCTAACAATGGAAATATGTCAAACAAGTCGGCAAATGGGTGAGATATTTTCACGGTGCATAAAATATAAATAATGAAATCATCCTTATCGAAATAGATCCTTGAAAAGCGGCATGATCAAGTGTTAAGATACGGCGTTCTAAATATTTTGCATGTATTCCAGGACAAGATCTTACATAACATAAAACCACTATTCGATCATTTAATCCAGGGGTCTCCAAACTTTCCAGCCTTAGGGCCATACTGATTACTCCAGTAAGTTCCGAGGGCCAAAACCATATTATCATTGTCCACTGATGAAAAAAAGAATAGCACGTACAGAATAATCTCGTTGGTTCGAGAGAAAGTTCTGGTGTCTTCCACTCACTTCTAGATGGCAGTAATTGGAATATATAAGAAGGCTAGTGGCGCAACCACAAGTCAGTTCCTATGACACTGTTGTGAAATAAAATAGTGCTTAGTTTAAGTTTAAGACATCTTTGTAACAGTATTTTGATTTGAATTGTTGCTTTTGTGTGTGATTTAGTAGTATGGAAAAGAAGCGAAAAATTGATAGTGAATGCAGAAAATTCAAAGATCAGTGGAACATTCAGTATTTCGTAATTGAGTCCAGTAACAAGGTACTATGTTTGATTTGCAATGAAAGCATAGCCGTTCTCAAAGAATATAACATTAAACGTCATTATGAAACAACACATTTTCAAAATTACTCAAAATATACAGGAAGTTTCGAACTCGTGCCAGCTTTCGTGTGGCTCTTGAAATTGCAAAACGTGGAAAACCATTCACCGATGGAGAAATGATCAAAGAATGCATAATTGCAGTAGCCGAAGAAATGTGCCCTGAAAAGGTTCATTTATTAAAAACTGTCAGTATGTCAGCAAACACTGTGGCTCGAAGGGTAGAAAACATCGCTGAAAATATATCCTCTCAACTGTTCGACAAAAATGGACATGTTGAGTGGTTTTCTTTGGCCTTGGATGAGTCAACGGAAGTGTCAGATACTGCTCAGGTGTTGATTTATATTCGAGGAGTAGATAAAAGCTATGAAGTGCATGAAGAACTTCTTGATATGTACCTATAGTATTCATGGCACAACTACTGGTACAGATATTTTAAAGGAGTTGAAATGGCCAATAATCAAAAGAACCTTCGATGGAAAAACTTGAAATGTATTACAACTGATGGAGGCAAAAACATGAGTGGGAAAGATAAAGGAGTGGTCGCTCTTGTGTCAAAGGCTGTAGAAAATGACGGTGTTTCTAAACCATTAGTTTCACATTGTATCATTCATCAACAGTCTTTGTGCGGAAAATGTTTGGATATTATGTCTGAAGTTCTGAAATCAGTCATATCAACTGTTAATTTTATCAGATCTTTTGGGCTGAATCACCGACAATTGCGACAATTTATTGAAGAGATTGGAGAAAATGACTTACCTTATCATACTGCCGTACGTTGGCTTAGTTGTGGTGTTAGCATTCTATGTTGATTTGACAAAACATGTGAACGAACTGAATTTGAGATTGCAAGGAGAAAACCAGCATCTTCCTGATTTATACACTAATATCAAATCATTCCGGAAGAAATTGATACTGTTTCAATCACAACTACTAAGTAAATGTTTTTCACATTTTAAAATATGTGAAATATTCAGCCACACCACTGAGACTGAGTTTCCTGTCGATTTTGCAATCGAAACTTTAAGTGCTTTGAAAATAAATTTTGATACTCGTTTCTCGGACTTTGATGCCATTGCGAATCAAATTAAGATTTTTCAGAATCCTTTTGATACTGACATTGAAACCCTAACCCCGGAACTTCAAATGGAAATGATTGATCTACAGTGCAGTGATATAATTAAGAACAAATATCAAAACTCATCTTTGTTGGAATTTTATAAGAGTCTTCCACTGACACAATTTGATAATTTGCAAAAAATTGCTCGGGGGCTGTTTTCTGTTTTTGGTACTACTTATTTGTGTGAGAAGACCTTCTCCAAAATGAAGTACACAAAAAATGTTTACAGATCTAAATTAACTGATGAGCATCTTAAATCTCTTTTGATAATTGGTACGAGTAAAATTAGTCCACAACTACAAACTATTGTCAGTGGAAAATCTCAATTACATATTAAATCTCATTAGTATTTCATATGTCATTATGCTTGTTATAAGTTATGTTTTTATTTAAAATGTTAGTTGGATTCATTTCAATAATTTGTTAGTTATTATATACTGAAGTTAAATTTTCTGCATATTATACATGTCTTTACTCATTACAATTCTGTGTTTCTTTATCCAACTTATCACAAAAACAATAAGCCTACAACAATGTTATGAGTAGTTAGCCCATGACCATATCAATGTAGATGTCATATTAATAATTATTCAACATAAAATTAGAATACTTCAGTAAACTAAATTTAATTTGTTATAAAAAATATGGTCTCTAAAAGGAGTTTTCAAGTATGCTAGCTCTCCGCGGGCCGGACAAAATCTGTCCGCGGGCCGGATGTGGCCCTCGGGCCGTAGTTTGGAGACCCCTGATTTAATCCATCATAAGTGTTCTGAAAAATTTGACCCACTAATGATGTTTCGAATGCTGGCTTATGCTGTATTCTTTGAACTATTCTTTATACAAAGCATTATGTATTTATCTCTTTCACTGACAATAAAATAATGAACGCGGGAAAGAGACAGTGTATCTTGACGTTAAGCGTCAATTAGGATAGCTTGGATACCGTAGTAGGTAAACATGATGCCCGATGAAATAAAATGTGTTCGTAAAAAGGTCAAACTAAACTATGTTCCTAAAAAGGTTAAATCAAAAAAACTTTGCAATATACATAATTATGTCAGTAGATAATATCAAAATTTTGATATTTGTTTCTTTGTATAACAGCCCTTCACTCGGCAGTCAATTTTTTTAGAGAAACATTGCATTAGTATGATCATTGATCACTTTACATTTATTAGCGTACCCGCTTGAAACGGTCAAAGATGCGGGATTGAGTATCGCATGCCCCTTGCAGAACTCGAACCTGCGTCCTTTAGTAAATGGTTATTTACATATTTATAAGAACACAAGCTTTCCCGACAAACGTTCTCGTGTAGTCCTTACTATGAATATTGATTTCTTATTTGTAATTTACACAAAAATACGTTTAAAATAATTTTGAATGTTGAAAAATTATTTTTGAAAGCTATTCTTTTTATATTTTCTATTTTTGAAGATATTAAAGAAATTCTATCAATAATCTCCGTGCCAGTGTTTGATGAAACTCTGCTTGTCAGGTAAATAAAAATTGTGTTGTTAAGGAAATTTCATAGATAGTGCTGACGTCGCAAAAAATCCGTTCTTCATTATATTTTATAATATTTCTAATCTATTTTATCAACTTTTTATTAGTTATTCTGTTATCCGAAGCGGAGAAAAATCCAATAAATCAAACATCGGAATAATCAGTTCAGCCGATCTCGAGTTATAAGTGTTTGCACTAAACCGACTTTTATTAATATTATAAGATATGTATGTTTGTTTCCTTATTTCAATAGGCCTTGTGACGGGTATGACATGAGTGGCATTTTCTTTAGCTCTCTCTCTTTCCCATAACCTCTCTTCGAGCATTCGGATGACGTGCTCGTTCCAATGTCTCCTCATTTGGCGCCCTAATCCTACATAAGATAATTCTAACTAGATGTTATTACCAAATACAATAATCATTATTTATGCGTACAATATATTATTATCATAATGGATATGTTATATATCACTGATATAGCTTGGTGGCAACTCTGACTATAATTTTCTAATATTAAGATAGATTATTATGAGATATTAAAATAACTGCATCCAATACAATATAATATTTAAGTGCTTATTGGTCCATTCAAGTACACAGACACCTCACAATAAGGTAGGTATACTGACGAACATAATGTTGTACCTTCATGAAGTATTTTATTGAACATTTTGTGATGCAATGATTTATTTTATTACGCTGAACACACATTCTACATACTCGCACAATTCAAATACATCTATCTATTTATGCCAGTTGTTATTCTTAGTAAAATGTTGATTTGATAGATAGCGCGGTGGCGCCTTTATAACGGTATAACAAGAAAGCCAGTCCTTTTTTGAAAACCTTTTTTTATGTTTTAACACTTAGACTAGAGGTCGACCAGTTTGAAATTCGACCATAACTTGTTTAAATTCTCATTCTCAATTTGGGTCATATCTACAATGAGTAAGAATATCCCGCCATTACCCGTTCCACCTTCCATTTGAATATACCGCTTTCAAAAAGCTTTCTGCGCCCATTATTTCATAGAGGCACCATCAGAACACTGAACAACGCAAACGAAAAAAAAAAGAAACAAACACATAGAATATAGAATATCAAGTGCTCCAATAACAGGTATCTCCCGCATAGCTAGTGTACATAGTTAGGTGGGATCAATCAAGAGGAGCATTATGAAGAGCTTTTCATTTTAAATTTGTTTCTATGAAGTTGATGTTCTTTATAGTAGTAAGTGTGAATATCAAACACATAACATTACAGTAGTATTTGTAATGTTGAAATGAAATATTAGCATTTGCCACTTTACTCTACATAAACTACCATATAGCAAAATTACATACTCTTCCATAAGCGAAATTTTCGTAAATATGGTCACAAAATTTTTCCTTCACGTATTAATATATGGATATAGGTTCAACAACTCAAGGCTCCACATTACGAAAAATCGAAGACGGTCACATAACGAATATAGGTCTAGCGACGATTGTAGCAAGTGAATGATGCAATGTGACACAAAGATAAAGATGAAAATCTGCACCTGTAAATACACAGTTTTAGGCCGAAAAGACAGAGATAATGTGTAGATTCCACCAGGCAAGAGTTACATTTAACAAACGATAAAAAACATGAACCCCCCCTATATTGTTATCAATGGAAGAATATGATCATCAGAACTCCATTCAGTGGCATTTATGGCAACGAAACATGGTCCACTAGCCAGTGCGAGTGCGGGCGTCTAATAGCATTAGAAATGTGGTGGTTCGGACGCTTGCTAGGGATCTATTGCTCGGATCATATCACAAATGACACGGTACTGAGTGGAACCGGGAGAAGAGGGAGCTCCTTAAAAGTGTTGCCCAACAACATGCTAAATGGATAGGCCATAACATCAGGCACCAGGTCTGCTCTTTACCATGGTCGAAGGGATGATTGAGGTCAAAAATCGTAGAGGCAGCCCCAGAGACAGCTACGTAGACCAGGTCATTAGGAACATGCATGCGCTCGCAGCACCTACCAGGAAATGAAAAAAACTGGGCAGTAAGTGCCAGGGTAGAGTGGAGAAACACAATCAACATGATTGATGCTGACGAATAATGTAAAAGGAACGAGAAGAATCTCGCCTCACAGCCAATGAGAGGATGCCAGGAAGAAGAAATTTCATTATTGAATTTATCTCGTAATATAACGAATCTTTGATACTATACGAAGTTGGACAATGCAGATCATTGCGAAGTGTTCTCATGGCTAGAAGCGAAGCGAAATAGAGCAATGCTCGCAGTCGCTGTTCGTTCAAGAACAGGTTGAGTCAAGGTGGCGGATCGAGGCGATAGGTTTTCGGCTGGGTGACCCAATTACTCGAGCAACGTTCAAAGACGGACGACCGCAGTGCACATTCCACGGCGCAATGCCGACGAAGGTTGTTCTGCTACAAAGATAACAGAGTGTAGAGATAATATATTATACTTAATATGTGTAATCGTTTGCGATGCATATTTGGCTCAGACTGAATCTTTTATCCGTTTTAAATCTACCGTCCTCTGCCGAATTAATAGGAAACGACTTAAAGATTATTCTTTATAAAAAAATCATTTGAAACTAGCTTTATGCCCTGATCTAGTTTGACCTTAGTTGAACTAAATTTTATAGAAACTGCTTGTTCTCAAGATCAGTAGAATAGATTAGGGTGCATTTAAAACAAACTAATAATGTGCTAGAGCTACATAGAGTTTAGTACATTTTCTTTCATCTTTATACTGGACACCATGGAAACAACAACTAATTATTAATGCGTGATGGCTTTCCTTTCCCGTTGTTATTTCCACGGTGTCCATCAACCACGGTGTATCAACAAACAAGAAAATATACTCTATTTTCCAGC
This sequence comes from Mystacides longicornis, assembly GCA_963576905.1. Lineage (NCBI taxonomy): Eukaryota > Metazoa > Arthropoda > Insecta > Trichoptera > Leptoceridae > Mystacides > Mystacides longicornis. The sequence goes on from OY756437.1 coordinate 19,106,012, forward strand.
TCTGGCACCTTTAGAGTAGGTATATTTTGAGCACAATTCATTTATCAAAAAAAAAAAAAAATGTAATTACACTCGGCGAGTTATGGTTGCAGACCAGATACCCTATTGTCGATTGGTGGGTTTTCTAATAAAATTCTGTATGACTTTCGTATGTTTTCTTAAAGAATTCACACGAAAGTCGTAGAAATTCTAAAATCCATCTATCGACATTCGAGATTTAGGATCCCAGAGACAAAAATATCCGTCTTCCAAACAAAGTGCTACAGAAGAATTGGTACCACCCCATCTCGAAAAACGCTATAGAGCGCTTTTCATCCTCCCATCAGGGTCCTGAAGAGGAAAAAGACCTCCTAAACAGTACCAATTTTCTAAAAAGTGGAGGTGGAGATTTTTTCAATGTGAGAAGGTCATCGCAATTGCGCAAAATTGAGCGCAGAAAACAGCCCTTGTTGCCTCCCTATTGCCTTAAATGGGTTCACAAAGGGATTATCTTATATTAAATTTTAATGTTTATAATGGACATTTATAAGAAGGAATAGAAGAGCATGCATGCGGAATGTTATGCGTTTGGAAGAAGCGAAAGAGGTTTGTTTGGATAGAAAAGAATGGAAATCCGTACTCTCTGACTACCCCTTTCGAGAAACGGCGTGATGGGTAAAAAAAAATGTTTATAATCAATGATAATACCTATTACAGTAGTGAGAGTAGTAAAAGATGTCGGAGATGTTTAAGAGTGTTCCGGCATTATAACGAAAAGATAAAAACTAAATTGTATTTTATCACATATAATCGTCAATCAATACAAAACTATATACGAAATATTTTTTTAACATTCAAACATATTTTAAACGTATTTTCGAATGAATCGCAAATTCGAAATCAATATTCATTGTAAAACGACTGCCGGGAAGGCTAGTTAATGATAACAAATAATTATTTATCTACTATCGGCAGAATGGTACAAGATTTTTTCAATCCGCACAAAATTTGTTACGTAGTTTTGTTTTATTCCATTTTTAATATCCTAAGATTGGTAATTTATAATTAAAAAAATGTGTAAATTATAAATAAGGAGAGCGCTGTTCTTCCTCCCATCAGGGTCCCGGGGACGAGGAAGCTCATACTGTGTTCCGCTCCTTCGAAGCAGAGCTGAGGAATCTGGATATGGTGTGGGAGGAGGTCATTAACGTTGCGCAATATCGAGCGCAATGGAGAGCTCTTGTTGCCTCCCTATGCCCCTAAGTGGGGTCTTAAGGGAGTTTGGATTGGATTGTAAATTATAAATAACCAAAATTGTGTACTATTGGTAGTGTTATTTTGCGAATCATCGTGAAAGAAAGAAAGGTACTGAGTAAACATTAAATAAGTAAATTCGAGGACCCCATCGTCGCCGATGACCATCTCCCGTCGTCCCAACCCAACGGAGAGCGGTCCTTAGTTTTTACGACACAATCGTGAAGTCGTGACTTCTAACGCGGGCTGATTATCAGCCAGATAGACCGTACCTATGCGTACCTTCGTGGAGCTTAAACCTAGTTCACACCGGACGAGTATTTTAGACGAGTAGCGAGTAATTTATGTAACGAAACGTGTCTGAACAGACCTAAAATTTATTCGAGAAGATTGTCCGGCAGTATTTATCGGCATATAGCGTCCTCCACCACGCACAGCACTGTCCACTGCGTCACTCGATATTAGTTCCAACAAAAATGGCGTTTCGCTAGATTGAAAATATACATTTGATATTTATTGTTTATTTACATCAAAACAAAACAATGATCTATAATATAATTGTCCCTGTCACTGCCTCACTGACTGATGTCAGTAACGCTTTTAGTTTCTGAGCTTACCACAAAATGGCGCCACTCGCAACTAAAGAACAATAATTTGGTTCTACTAATAGAGTGAATGATTTTAGGTCGAGCAGCGAGTTATTTAACTTCTAAATCACTCGCCTCTCGACAAAGTGTGAACTAGGGTTTAAGTGTGTGAACCGACTTAGTTATGAGACTATCCAATATAGTATATTCACATCCAGACTAGATGAATGCAGCTAAGTGCATCCATCAATATCCTACAAATAGTACAAAGGTTCCATACGAAGTTTTGTGTTTGTTACCTTCGTAATTACTTTTTTTTGTTGGTTTTATAGCCGCCCAGATAAATGCCTTTAACTACATTAATCACACGAATATCTTAACATTGCTTTCGATACAAAGTCCTAGAATAATTTAATCCTATACAACGTGCGCCTATAATTCCGTCGAAAATAATTAAGTATTAACCAATAAACGGATTTCTATCTGAACGTAAATCCAATAATGTATACCCATACCCAAATCTATTTTCTCAAAAGTCTTCCAATGGTTTAATATTTTGTCAAAGAACTCTTCTCAGCTTTTTTTGAGGGAAGTCTACGTATAGGATGTATTATGTATTCATCTCTTTTTTTCGTTTGACCATGGCGTATCCCGTAAAAAACAACTAAAAATATGGATACTGTACAACAACTAAGAGTCACTTATAATGGGTTTGAAGTGATGACTTTCGTACTGTTTGGAGATCGTGGGTTCGATCCCAGATGCCGACCATCTTCCTCTTTCACGACACACGCTTTAAGTAGCTTACTGTGAATTAAAGAGGGTATTTGAGTGCTCATTTTGAATCAGAAGATTCATAAAAACAAAGAATTAATAATACCTATATTGTAACGAATTCTTAAAATATTATTTTAATTAATTTTCGTCTATGTATACGGTAAAGTACTTTTTTGTTTGTTTTATTAAATTACACAATCTACAGATTATCGAAATGCAACTATGGGTAAATCTTTTATTGTTAACATGTTTTTTTTTTAAGAATTTGTGCTCACTCAAAGTGAAAACAAATACACTCACTGACTCTTTCACGGTAAGCTAATTAAAGTTTGTATCGTGAAAGAGGAAGATGGTCGGCACCTGGGATCGAACCCACGACCTTCGAACGAAACAGTACGAAAGCCGGTGACGTTACCGCTAGTCTACCAACCACTTCGAACTGTATAATATCTTCTTTATTAATTTTATTCGAATTCTTAAGTTTTTCTTGTTTTATACTAAGTAGGTATCAAATCAAAACTCCCTTTGAACTCCGCTTAGGAGCATAGGGAGACAACAAGAGCTCTCCATTGCGCTCGGTCTTGCGCAATGCTTATGACCTCCTCCCACACCAAGTCCATTTCCCTCAGCTCTGCCTCGAAGGAACGGAACACGGTATGAGAGGGTCTTCCACGTCTTCGAGACCCTGATGGGAGGAAAAACAGCGCTCTCCTCGGCCAACTGTCATTCGGGATCCTCAACACATGTCCCAGCCGTGCCCATCTCCTCTCCGGATGTAACACAACTAAAATATTAATGTCATTATTTGTTATCGCGTTCATAGGTTAGAGACCGATCGATTATTCATTTACCTAATTAATTGTGTAATGACTTTATTCCTAGCTATTGCCTAATTGAAATTTGTGTGATAATAATTATGAAATATGTAAACGATCATGCTATCGGTTGTGCAACATCTTAAAAACAACTCAATCTACATATTAAACATTTCAACAACACTTACAACAGTAATAAGATTTTCGTAATATAGCAGGTTGCATGTCGGCGAATCTGTCTAGATTGATTGATTGATTGGTGGGCTTCGTGAGTAGAGTTTTCTACAGACACGACAAAGCAATATTGCAAGCAGCATCCTATCCATAATCAACGAAGTATTCAATTTTTTAACCTATCACGCCGTTTCCCTTTAAGGTGTAGGCAGAGAGAACGGACCTTCACTCTTTTCTATCCAAGCACGCTTTTTCGTTACTTCCACCGACATAGAATTTCTCGTAAAACCTCTCCTTCTTTTCTCTCTCTTTTTGAGGTTCTTGAAATTCTATTCCGATTTCAATGTCGACCGATTTTGTTTGAAATTATCATGCTGTCAGAATACCTTCTCCATCGCTAACAAGTAAACTTTTTCGTGTTGGTAAATGTTACCATTTATAGAAAAAAAAAGTTTCAAAGATATCCGAATATTCTCAAATATTGTTGTCGGTCCCATCAATAATATTATCATACATTTTTAAATTAACGATATTATTATATTTTTCTATTTTGGGTGTATTTTTTATACTTTTCATGAGAGAATCTGTAATATTAAAGAAAGTCGGGTTAGTGCGAACACTTATAACTCGAGATCGGCTCAACAGATTCTTCCAAGAGATCGGCTAAACAGATTCTTCCAACGGGTGATTTATTGGATTCATCTCCGCTCCGGATAACATAATAACTATTAAAAAGTCCGTAAATTCATAAGAAATAATATAAAATATGATATTTAAGTTATTATGGAACGGATTTCCTGCTACGCTAACGCCATCTATGAAATATTATAATATAACATCAAAATTATTGTTTACCTGACAACCATTGACATTAAAAATATTAGCACGCAGATATTCGATGTTTTTTTTCTAATTTGTTAACATAGAAGCGCATCTAAATGTTATAGTGACATCGTTTTTGGGATCGCAATTGGGTCGGCATCGTGATGTAAATGCAGAGCAACCCCCCTAGCCTTTGGTATCAATGTGTTCGATCCACGACATTCTCGGTCGAACACGCCTACTTGCTCCTTACTTTATATTCTCTTCATTATTTATTTATTTGACTTTCATCTTTGTACGAACACTTAACTTCCATACCATATTCCTTTCTAAAATTTTCATTGCTTTTCATGTCATTTTATTTATTTGCTGCTAGTAAGATTATCTTCTTAAAGTTTAACATTTTGCGAGGCACAAAGCTTATAGAATACCCTAACCCAGAATTAAAAAAAAATATTGACTCCTAAGTTTATGCAATGTTTGTTACATTTTAACCTTTTCTACTTGCAACCACCCTCCAAGGATTGGTATTGAACTCATACTCCGCTTAAATCTTCCCGCACCTGAGTTTCATTGGAATACATTCACTGGTATTTGAATCTATCGAGTACACACACACACACAAACATTCAGTTTTATACATATAGAAGATAATGCCAACATTTCGCAGAACGCTGTACTAGAGTACACCCGAAGAGTACCTATGTTATATACTAAAATTAATATTCAGTTCCGTTAACAGATTGGATTGCCTGGATAGGCGTGTGTAGGTACACTTCGTTTGTTTCGACAGCGACCTAACAATGAGAGAATTTGTTTACGGTTATGAATTTGACGAACTGATAATGACCTGACATTGACGAGCGCCGTCATATCGTATCGTGACTCGCAACTTCGTCACGTAACACACATACAACACACACACATTGCAAAATATACGTTTAATTAAATTTTAATAATAAACACAAGTAATGTATTTTAATACTGCGAAAAGATAATGAGAAACGCATAATATTATACCTTCAACAGATAATACATTATAATATAGTGTTAAGCTAACCGATATCTCATGAAATGCCCATAAAATTATTAATATTGGTAACGTTGAAATAGCTTACAACAAATCCGTGTACCTAATTAAGAGTATCTACGATATTTTAAAAATATTTATTAAATTTGAAATTCTTTTATTTAAAGGTTATCATAATATTTTTGTAAGGTTTACACAGTGAAAGATCATATTAATTTGATGAACTTTTTTTTAATTTCACAAAACTTTATTATCTCATGCGATGGTTATCGTAATTTCCAATACCTTCTGTCATCATGTCGCTAATTAAAAATTAGAATTACTTGGCAGTTTCGTACTTTCAGCTTGACCTTTATGCCTTGATATAGTGCCGCTGGGGTCAAAGGTTCGAATCTTCCCGAACGCATGGGATTTTTAAACATATGAATTGAAACGTTTTGATTTTTAATGAGTTGAAGACACGGAAGAGGTCATTAATGTTGGGCAAGACCATTGCAGCGGGGACTCTTCGTTTTGTCCCTATGACCAGTAAATTGAGTTTTGGTAGATATTTATGTGTATTATTAAACACTCCTTCTAACCTGCTATTTTTCTTGTCTTCTGAATTTAGAGACATTCCAAAAGAACGATCAATCCCATTCTTGATCTTCTCAGAAGCTTTATTTGGTGATTTGATTTCTTAACCAACTTTTCCGAAAGAACATTTGGACGGTTCTAAGGGTGCATTTAAACCAAAAAGAACATAGAGCCAGAGCTGGAATGGGAGTATATAATCTTGATCGTTGATATGGACACTAATCTGTCATCTTCCATTAACAAGTTTTCGCTTGTCATTGTTTCCGTGATGTCCAATATGAACCATGAAAGAGAGTAGGTATACTCTATTTTCTAGATTCAGATCTCTATTAGTTTGGTGTTAAAGAAAACTTACATTATATATACATACCTACAAGCAGTTTTATTTTCATTTGAAAAATACAGTAGATACGAAAATTCATAAGAAAATAAAGATATTTGCGTGAGATAACGTACTTCCATATTATTATTTATAGAGATGGAGAAAAAAAAACGCAAAAAACAAAAGCAACTAAAATATAGGTAGGTACACCTGTTATATACACAAATATATACATACAAATATACACCTGTTGATATTGGGAGTTGTGTTATGACGTTGTGATATTCAATCAAGCTAAAAATTTGTTTGAAGCGGGATTATAGAGATTTACTTTATACCAACAACGTTCGTCGAATCGGTTGGTAGCTACCTATCACTCGAACTGTCGAGGGGTACTGGCATGGGAAATTTATAAGCACGTCAAATACCTACATATGTATTTGCAATAGATATTGTTTAACCTCCTCTAAGCATAACATGGAATATATGAAATTGAATTTCCGGAATCTTAAAAATGGCACCGTTTTCAAATCCCGATATTTTTGTTTTAATTGTAGAATTCGTGATTTGAAGGTATGCATAGTGGTGTTGAACAAAGAAGTAAAATAATATAATGGCAAAAATTACAGTGGACGGTATCAGATCCGTGGATTTGGGAGACGCCGATAAAGGAAACACAAAGATATTGAAATAGAATATACGAAAATATTGTAGGGAAACAGTTCGTTGTTTGTTTAGAATCAAATAGGTAGGAAACTCGGGGAATTAAAAGAGGAAAATTAAACTATTTAAGCGACAGAAATCAAAAAAGTATTGATAAAGATTCGCGATATTAGTTATAGTACTGTTGGCGTCTCTATTAAAAAATTATATGAAGGTAGTTCAAAAGATTCTTACAAAATGTAGAATTCAGTTAAATTAGCTTTTTTCTCTTTGAACCATTACGGGGTTCCGTTATCTACTAAAAAGTACCTAACTAATTAATTTAATGTAAGCGTTCAATTGTTGCTTTCATAATGTCAGAAAAGTTTATAAAGGTTTTGGTAAATGTTGTAATTATGGTAAGGGTTGTGCCCTCTCATGCAACTGGATGTTTCAGAAACCAAGGTTCTCATTTCATCCAGACTTTATAAACGAAAAAAAATAATAGTTTTAAAAAGTAGACAAATAGACGCGAGGTTTCAGATAAAAGTCGATAATGGTTCTATAATATATAAAGATCTAGTTCTAAAACAGGACACAGGAATCTATATTTTTTTTAATATTTGGATCTTTGTAAAAAATATGCAATAGGCAATAAGTTCCGCCTGTGGATAGTGTTTATAAGTGATTCTACAAACCTATACAACAGTGTATTAAACGAAATAATTTGTAGCGAAGTAAACAGCTAACTGAAATAATATATCGAAGAAAAGAGAAATTCGCAAATAAGGGAGTTAATTGGAACAGTTTAACGCGAGCAACAACTATTGCCACTTATCGGCTAACAACGTTCTAGTTAGTCAATACCTCCGCAACTCAAACACGGCGAGGACCCTCTCGCAGTGTGTACTGCCGCGGAGTGTGCATCAAAGTAATTAGCGCGCGGGTAATGCTCAAACGTCAATTAGCTTATGTAACGAGATGAAGGAATCCGATCAACAGTGCAGTCTTCCAGAGGGGAGCGTAAACGAGCGACATAGCCTAATACTCTATAAAGGACATTGAAGAATAATTATTATTCGACTTGGTTTTTCAACAGCAAAAAACTTACTGGGATATTTTTTTTTATTCAAACACAAATTTTAATTACTATTACGATAAAGTTGAGTATGTATTGTCTCCGCTGTCTATTGTCTATAGAGCATGTAGCGATCTCTTAGCGATTTTGGCTATGGAAAAAGTGATATATCTCGGTAACCAATGGTATGGAATTAACTGCTGATCAAAAAATCATCCAACTCCTCACAATCCATTTTCTGTTTAAGTATTTCTTTCAGTTTGGAAATAGGAATGAAAAATAATTACAAGATTAAGACGTAAACAAGGAAGACCAGATCAGAAGTAAAAGAAATGGGAGAGTTTGTATGAGAAATTTTATGTCGGTGGAAGAAATGAAAGAAGTATGCTCGGAAAGAAAAGAGTGGAGGCCCGTTCTCTCTCTCTGCCTCTCTCTGGGTAAAAAAAGAAAGAAAGAGACTTTAACTATAAAGGTTAAGAATAGAGAAAGGAAAAAATACTGTTGTCTTAAATGTGGGGACTTATGATCTATTGAAGACCACTGTTGGTAGACCGAGAACTTCGCGATGGGAGAATGGCGTGAAGAGAAGGCCCACGTGAATCTTGATGCAGGAAAATAGCTGAAAAGCACAAGTCTATTTGAGATCAATAGATGACCAATGATATCATTCAAGAAAAAAAAAATGCGACATAGGTAGGACGTAAATTACGACGCAGACGAAAAAAAAGTATTATTAAGGGTAGGTACACTAATGTCAAGTGTGGCGAAAAACCCCCCTACCCCTCAATTTCCTGATCGTAGCGGCTTAGCACTAAATATAAATATTACGGTACGTCCCTGAGAAAGGTCACGCTGTCGCTCATCCCCCGGTCGTCTTACATCCCCGATTATTCGCCAGATAGCGCACGGACTCCCACTCATAAATAAATAGGTATCACTGACATAGAAAAAAATCGTGGGTAAAAACAAAAAAAGATATTATCGAAGATGACAGACGAAACCTTATATTCGTTTGTAATTAGAAATTTGATGATTTTTTCTTCTTAAAAAAAAAATAAATATAAAATTTGTTACAACAGGGCGAAAAAGAATCTCGTTACGGTTTCATCCAAGAAATAATGTGAGCAAATAACATAATTTACTAGCTGAATCGACAGACGTTGTCCAGTCTTAAACTATTCGAACTGGTGACAGTTATGCCAGACGCCAAAAGAAAAGTTTATATATAGTCAGTTTGGCCCAAGTTGGTTCTCTTAGAAGATAAAATTGGTGACAAACCCAGAATCGAGACTAGGAAAAACATAAAAAAGGTGGGTACCTAAACAGGTAAAATGTTTAACTGGCGGGAGGCAATTTCATTAAAAAAAAATTGGAGTTACGAATCAACGATCCAAGATATGCAGAGGCGCTTCAGTAGGACGACCGACCGTTTTGACGCTACAATCGGAGTTTTCATACAGGGAATGCACCATTTTTTTACTACCATTGGAGGTATTGTACACACGAAGTTAATATTTTCCATATAGATTGTGACGGGAGATTTTTAAACGCTTAACAATGTTGAAAGATCTGTTTGACATAAAAAACGATCTGACTCTTGGATAGGCTTGATGTTTGAGCCAGTAGCATGGACATTAGCAATAATTGAATTGAAAAACTGATTTATGGGATTGCGTTGAAGTGGGATTTAATAAATAGAGTCTATCTCTGTCACCCATCCATATTTCCTATAGTCCAAAATTATTGCCATCTCTCTCTCCTTAACCTTGAACCTGCAATAAATGCAACGCAACGTTATCTTCAGTAATTAATTACGATTATTCCGGAACGCACGCATTGCGCGTATATTTCGCTTATTGTCGCATTTTTATCGCTTCGCTAATTTAATCAACCCGCATAAAATTAATTTTTCTTAATAATCTAAATCCGCTTACTTTACTTTAACATAATAAATATTGCATTGTTTGTGTTGTAAATAAACCAGTGGAATCAACGAAGACATCGGGGGATCCATCTATGCACGAGTTCCATCACCAAAGGTAGGAATTTATTTATTAATTCTCACCATATGTGCAAGCCTTTGATGAGTTTTTTGATTCCATTAAAACCGCATCCCGCATATACAGTCCGCTAATCCGCTCAAACATTGAATGGTCCTTCGAACCGGATTAAATTAGCTTTCTCAAAATAAATTTATTGCAAATTTATTTAATTTCGAAAAAATATTGCATTTTTTCGGAACACAAAACCGCAGTTTGAACAAGCATTGTCGATAAATTACAGATTAATTTTGTTCATTCGTAGTATTAAATTATTATTAATTAATATTTTCGCCGCATTTAAAATAAATTTAATTCATACTAAATTTAGAATAATTGTTGTAACGCATTCACAAGTATTGTTAAAATTGATTGCTGTTCGCTAAACGCATAGCAGCGCTAGGTACTTGCTTGTACTTGTGAATTGATACTTACATACAAAAAATTAACGCACCTTAAGTTATTTATAAAACATAATGATCCAATCGAACTGGATAGAAAAATTAGATTTCTCAAAATAAATATAGTGCATATTTATTTAATTTTCGAAAGATATTGCATTTTTCGAAATACGAAATCGTTTGAACAGGCTTTAATAATAATAAGGTTAATTAATTGTTCTTTCATATTCTTCAAGTATATTATTTAAATATATTTCCGCTTATAATAATAATATACTACAGTTCAGATATCAAATTTGGTATTATTGTCATAGAATTATTCACATCGCCTATCATAAGTACATTCGTTGACTGATACGAGTTTGAAAAAATAATATTATTATCTCGCAAATAAATATATTTAATATTTATTTAAGTATAGAAAAAATATTACATTTTTTCTGAATACCTAAAACGCATTTTGAACATTCTTAATATTATCTAGCAAATAAATATATTAAATATTTATTTTAGTATCGAAAAAATATTGCATTTTTTCCGAATACTTAGAACGCATTTGAACAGACATAGTGTAGTGTTATATTGTTCATTTATAAAGTAAAATATTAATTTACCGCAACGATTGAAATATTGTATTTTTATTAGAAACTGTTAAAGAATAATTATTATTATTTGGTAAAAATTCGCTCTTCACGGCGTTTCATCGCATCGCTTAGGTTCATACTTACATATCTATTAGCTGTGGTACCTTTCTGTTGAATACAAAACGAGTAAAAATACGTTCATTGAGAACTTAAATCGCTACAAATTATAATTAATAGTATTGATTTATTGAGAAGTCGTTTTGTATTGTTATTAATTGCATGATAATAATTAGTGATAGCTACTCACTGTAAATTTATTAAAATTCGCTCACGTTTGTTTATAGAGAAATATTTTTCGCTATATAGTAAATAGTAGATACATTGTTATTTATAGTTAACTTACAATAACATAATGGTAGACCGACTTAGTATGTTGGAGGCCTTAAAGGGCAGCATAGAGGAGAGAGTCAAGTCTCTTTACGCAAAGATCGCAACACTGGTTTCGAATACCAGATCGGCCTCGCAATTTTTGGTTGATTCCTCGACATTAGAGGAAGATTACAAACAATTTAATGATACAATGGAAACTATTGTCTTGTTAAAAATTAAACATGTCGAAGATTATATACCGTCTTTTGAAGGTCTAAATGTTTTCAAAGATATGGTTTGTTCAATTAAATGTAAACGGGATGAATTGCTAACAGAAAAACAAAAACTTGTTTCACCATCTGTGTCTGTTACTGAGAGTACGAACTCAAAAAATCGCATAAAACTACCAGTTTTGGACATACCTAGTTTTGATGGAAATATTCAAAATTGGTCTATATTTTACGAGTCATTTAAAACAAATATTCATTTAAATACTTCGCTTGACAATTCCCAAAGAATGCAGTATCTCATTGGGAAGTTAACTCAATCTGCTCTAAATGTCGTTGTCGGAATAATACCTACAGGGGAAAATTATAACAATATTTGGAATAGTCTGGTTAAAAAATATCAAGATGATCGCACTTTAGGATCGTTTTATATAAATAATATTCTAGACATATCTCACTCACGTCATGATTCAAAAAGTTTAAATCTCTTCATTGATAAATTGTCTGCAGGTGTAGCTGCATTCAAGCAATTAGCCATTAAAGATAATTTGGATTTTGTTTTGTTATGCTTCGCTCTAAGAAAATTAGATTCTCAAACTGTAAACGAATTTGAAATGTCAGTTAGAGAGAAGGAAATGCCCTTGCTAATTGACTTAGTAAATTTTGTAAAAGATAAAATAAAAATAATGGAGCGTACTTCAAACAATAATAATTTAAAGAATTATAATAATAATAATTATGGAAATTATAAACAGAAAATTAATCATCGCAATGTTTCAAAGTCTTTTATGACCAATACCAAACAAAATACTTGTTCATTATGTAAAAATTCCCATACTCATTTTTATCAGTGTTCTGAGTTTAAAAAACTCAAACCAATAGAAAAGTTTAATTTTATAAAGTCGAATAATGGGTGCATAAATTGTTTAAGTTTAGCCCATAAAATAACACACTGTAGTTCTACAAATTATTGTAAACATTGTAATAAAAAGCATCATACGTTGTTGCATTTTGGTAATGAAAATGTAACTCATAATAATAATAATAATACTGAATCTGTGATGATTGCCAGTACGTCAACATCATTGCTCGCTAGTAATAATAATAAATTACATACAAAGGTAATTCTTTCTACCGCACAAGTATACGCATATTTGAATGAAAATAATAAGAGATTGATTAGATGTCTTATTGACAATTGTTCGCAAAATAATTTAATAACGCTCGCCTGTTGTAAAAAATTAAACTTACGAATTATCCCTTTACACAATTCGGTTGTCAAGGGTGTGGGAGTCAGTTCTAAACCAATTTATGGTTATACATCGTTGAAAATACAATCTCGCATTAATCAGCACTCATATGAGATTCAATGTTTAATATTGGATCAAATTACTGAGGATATGCCTTCTGAATTTATCGATACTGGAAATTTTCCCAAATTAATGTCAGTACCTCTAGCTGACAATACATGGAACGTACCGGGAAATATAGATGTCATTTTGGGAGCTCAAATCTTCCCTCACATATTATTGGGAGGAAGAATCAATGTAAATAATTTATCTCCTTTAATTGAAACTACATTAGGATATTTAATAATGGGAAATTTACTTAACACATCTAATAATGATAAAATTAACAGTGGCGTCTCGCATACAATGTCGATGATTTCTCTTATCGATCAATCAGATTTAGAGACATTGTCTTATTGTACCTATTCTAACAATGAGTTAGAACAATCTTTACATAAGTTTTGGCAATTAGATGAATTACCTAATGTACAGCATTTGAGCCCAGAGGATGAGGAGTGTGAAAATAACTATTGTTCTACGGCCATTAGAGATGGTCAAGGGCGATTTATAGTATCTCTTCCATTTTCTAAAGAACCAAATTTATTGGGTAATTCGTACGCCACTGCTCAGCGACGTCTAATGTCTCTTGAGAAAAAATTCAGAAAGGATCCCACATTGCGCAATCAATACAATGATGTCATTAATGACTACATAAAAAATGGTTATTTAATTGAAAGTCCCTCTCAACATGACGAAGAATATTTCATGTCACATCGCGCTGTCATTCGACAGGATAAATTAACTTCAAAGTTGAGAATTGTTCTCGACGCAAGTGCAAAGACGCACAACGGTGTGTCGCTAAATGACATTTTACACACTGGAAATAATTTACAAGCAGATTTATTTTTACTTTTACTTAACTTTCGCTTATTTGCTGTAGCCATTACCGCAGATATTAAACAAATGTATTTAAGAATTGGTGTAACCGAAGAACATCAAAAATACCTAAAGATTTTATACCGCTTCAATGATGAAGAAAATGTTCGCATTTTTCAATTTAAATGTGTTCCATTTGATTTAAAGGCAAGTCCTTACTTAGCTATGCGTACAATACGCAAGCTTGCAGAAGCTGAGGTACAATCCTTTCCAAATGCCGCTAAAACCGCAACTTCGGATTTCTATATTGACGATTTAGTCAAATCAGTTCACGCCAGCTCCGGGGATCGAGAGGCTGCGAAGCTGATTAATGATTTGATATCTTTTTTCGCTTCAGGAAACTTCGAGCTAGTAAAGTTCGCCAGTAGCTCAAAGGATCTAATCGCTAAATTACCGCCGCAAAACTGTGCTAAGGTTGTATCACTCGCACGCTTAGAGCTTTGCTCTGCGTTATCGCTTTCTAAATTAGTTCGAATCGTCTATGATTCTTTCAATCCTCGATATCCTATTGAGGAAAAATACGCTTTGTCTGATTCCACGCTCGCTTTATCGTGGATTCATTCATTCCCGCACCGCTGGTCTATATTCGTAGCTAATCGAGTAGCCAAAATTCATGAAAATTTAGATTGCAAACATTTTTATCGTATATCTGAAATAAAGAATCCAAGTGATTGTTTATCTCTTGGATTGATGCCTTCGAAAATATTGAGGCATGAGTGGAACGCACCTAAATGGGTCTCGACTGCGCCTGACTCTTGGCCTGTCAAACCATTTATACCCACTACTTCAACAGACATACCTGAATTTAATTCAAAGACTTTAAATGTCATTGTACCAGAACCGCCTATATTATACCCGCTGATCACTCGAATATCATCATGGAATAGATTACTTCGGGCCGTCATATATGTTCTGCGATTTACTCGCAAACTAGCATCTGTAAAAAACATTCAAGTTGATCATTTAAATCTTGCCGAAAGATATGTGTTGCTAACCATACAGCAGGTGCATTTTGGCAAAGAATATGCAGCTATTTCGCAGGGTAAAGAGCTGCCTTTACCTTTCAAAAGACTTGATCTTTTCATAGACAAGGAGGGTATCATTCGCATTGGAGGAAGATTGTCTAATGCAGACTTACCTTATGAAAGTAAACATCCCGCGCTTCTTCCAAAATCTGACCCTGGTGTGGATCTTTTAGTGGATCATTATCACAAAACAAATTGCCACACCGGAGCAAATTTGCTCAATTCCATTATCAAACAACGCTACTGGATTGTTTCATCCAGAAATGTTGTCAGAAAAAGAGTGAGACAATGTAATAGTTGCTTTCGTGTTAGGCCAAAGGGGACTCACCCAAAAATGGCAAATTTACCTGAATATCGGATAACTGAAACAACTAAAGCATTCGTTCATACCGGAGTGGATTATGCAGGACCCATCAATATTACCCTTTCAAGACGCCGTGGACAAAGATATCAAAAGGCATATATCTGCATTTTCAGTTGTCTCACTACGAGAGCAGTGCATGTAGAATTGGCACCCGATCTGTCAACTGATGGATTTCTTAACGCATTTAAACGATTTTTATCACGCAGAGGACCTGTTTCGTGTCTTTATTCTGATAATGGGACAAATTTCATCGGAGCAAGAGCCCAGTTGAAGGAGTTGTATACTTTGATAGCTTCTTCTGAATTTTACAAGGCTTTCGCTGAGGAACTATTGCAGCATAGGATCCAGTGGAAGCTGATACCGCCTTACAGTCCACATTTTGGTGGCTGCTGGGAATCGCAAGTTAAGAGCTTTAAAAGCCACTTATACAGGGTAATTGGAAGTCAAGTGCTGACTTATGAGGAATTATCCACTGTATTGATTCAGATAGAGGCTGTTTTGAATTGCCGGCCTCTATGTTTGCTCTCAGAGGAGCCAAATCCAGAGATTTTAACTCCAGCACATTTCTTAATGATCACGCCTCTACAATTTCTTCCCGCAGCAGATGTGTCTTCTGAACGTCCTAATTTGCTATCACGAAAACTATTGTTAGACAATTTAGTACAATCGTTTTGGAAAAAATGGAGGTTAGAATACTTGCATACTTTACAAACCAGACAGAAATGGTGCACTAAAGATAAACCCATTGAAGTGGGTACTATCGTTATTATACATCTCGATGATGTTCCACCCCTTCGGTGGCCCTTAGGAAGAATCGAAGAGGTTTTTCCTGGCTCTGATGGAGTCAATCGTGTGGCGTTGGTTAGGACCAATAATGGAACGTTTAAACGTCCAGTTGTAAAATTATGTCCTTTGCCAACCCAGTAATTTATCTTACAAGTATTCTTAGTTGTAAGTTTAGTTAATAACAATAATTCTAAATTTATTAAATATTGGTTGCTAATATAGTAACTTGTTTTTCTTTCTTTTCTTTTTTTTTGACGGCTTGTTCAAGCGTTTTTTGTTCATGTTCACTTTGTCATTATTTGTTGAAAGCTTCGTACGCTTTAAGCTTTCAAGGTGGGGAGAATGTTTGAGCCAGTAGCATGGACATTAGCAATAATTGAATTGAAAAACTGATTTATGGGATTGCGTTGAAGTGGGATTTAATAAATAGAGTCTATCTCTGTCACCCATCCATATTTCCTATAGTCCAAAATTATTGCCATCTCTCTCTCCTTAACCTTGAACCTGCAATAAATGCAACGCAACGTTATCTTCAGTAATTAATTACGATTATTCCGGAACGCACGCATTGCGCGTATATTTCGCTTATTGTCGCATTTTTATCGCTTCGCTAATTTAATCAACCCGCATAAAATTAATTTTTCTTAATAATCTAAATCCGCTTACTTTACTTTAACATAATAAATATTGCATTGTTTGTGTTGTAAATAAACCAGTGGAATCAACGAAAACATCGGGGGATCCATCTATGCACGAGTTCCATCACCAAAGGTAGGAATTTATTTATTAATTCTCACCATATGTGCAAGCCTTTGATGAGTTTTTTGATTCCATTAAAACCGCATCCCGCATATACAGTCCGCTAATCCGCTCAAACACTTGAAAAGCTTTTCATATAGAAATACAATCATTATACAGCTATGATTGGGGGAAAATAAAGTTGAATAACGTAACAAAATATTGTCAAGAAGGCGAAATGAGGATAAGTACCATCTCGCTCTCAAAACGGACACGAATAGATTTTGAAGTGTTGCTTTTGAAGGAGGCCCGCTGTGGGCAAAACACCAAATAAAAAGCGGTGTGAGGCCCCAACGTGAGACCATGGGAGGGAGACAGGGAACTGGAGAAAGAACAAGACAAAGAATCACCTCAAAAGAGAGAGAGAGAGAGAGGAATACACAAGCACGAGACTTTCTATGTAGCTAACCAAACAATAATTTAGTAGTGTCGGTCGTCGATAACTTCGGTAATATCGGAGGTTTCGTTAAAAAGCTCGGTTCAAAAACACTCCGTCGCTCGATACGGAGTAAAAACGACATAAAACTTTTTGCACGGTGGATGGGTTTAATTAATGAAATAAATGAAACGTATCCGAGAGTTTAGTATTCAAGACCTCGCGTACGGAGAAACAAAGGCAGCGCGATAAATAATGACATGTCCCAATTAACGGCAGACTTTATAACATGTATTACCGTCGTTCCACACAAAATATGGGTTATGTGATGCTATGTTAAACGCACGCAAAATTATACCGTGCAATATGTAACGACGAATTTATCGAATAGAAAGAAAACTCTTAGGAGCATACCCATAGAGAAGAGTCAGAAACACGAGGGTACAGGAAATATGCGAGGTCGATGATGTAGTTAGATGGGGAATGCAACAAAGAAGGTTCTGGTATATACATTACACATCAAAAAAAAGTGGAAGGATAGCGGGGAATGGACTCCGCAAGAGGCCAACCCCACCTATGGAATTACAGGCCACGAGGCCTAAATTAAGATGAAGAAGAACATTCTTATTATTATTTATAATAGGCAGGCAGCTGAAGCTGATAGGCCCATATCACTGTCTCTCAAATAAAGATAAACTGAGCGTACTATCAGCTCAAATTACGATCAATGTCAAAATTGGTATTCACCAAAATATTATACCTACACTCCCTCAGCGTGATTTGAGTGAACCTTTCCCTCAAATGTTAATCATATAAGTATTTTAACTTTTTAACAATATAAATAAGAAAGTACTCCATTTAGCTTTGGTCTATAATCGATAGATGACGTTGATCAAGATTGAGGTAATGGTGTCTGAAAAGAACGCGTTGAGATTTTGTTTATAAAAAATATTTTTATCATTTAATTAAACTAAACAAGAAATCATAATTATATTATATAATTTTTCTTAATAGATAAACCTTATTTATATTTATATAAATAATCAAAAATATACATTTTAGTTACTTTATTGACTGCTTCCGTAAACAAATGGCAGTTTTATCTATGGATACACACGATCAGTCTAGGCTCAGCTAAGTTTTGTAAGTTTTCGTTGATGAATAGCTATAAGCGTTGAGGGAGGCTGAGGGAGATATTAGGCTAATCTTTCGCTTAGCTGATCGTACACTCAGTTTTTCTTGGTGAATACAGGGGTTAGTCTAGTCTGTTCAAACTGATTAACACTAGTATCCAGCAGACACAACACTCTCAGGCAATTTATTCAATACATCAACCACTCTGTTACTAAGTGCATGCTTTCTAGGATTGGATTGTAACAAAATAAATAAATAAAAAAATAATAATTATGCTACTTTGGCAATTTCTATGATGCAGACGTATGAAAAAATTTAAAGATAAGTAGACTGCAGATTTGAAAAAAACAAAAACTAATAGGTACTTATATTTAACCAAGGGAGAAAAGGGCAAAGGTCTGGAGACAGGTGAAGGAGAAGAAGGAACGAAATGACAAAAACTATTCTGATAGGGTGAATTTTGTGCTGAACAACTTGGTGCATAAAATTTGCGCAAAGTATTGATTTTGCGCGAACTGTATTTTACCAATAACCCACATTTTGTGTATGCAACTTCGATATTGTATGCCCGATAGTGTCTCTCGCGAACAAGGTTCACTTTTCGGGTAAAATTTGAACAAACTTACGTTAATAAAGAAATTACTTTTTCGATTGAGCTCGACTGTACGCAATGTGTCGGTCTTTTCTTTCTTTTCTCATTCACAACGATTCTTACCTGCAACAAAAGAAAAAACAACAAGTTTTAATAAAGATAAAACTAAGAATAAGTTAATCATAATAATGGTTAATTATTCAATTTTTGAAAAAATATAAAGATGTAACAGAATAAGTTGGTTTAAGCGTGCTTGTGGAATTAAGAGAAAAAAATGTATAGAGGGCTGTAGAAAATGTGAATTGAATATCAATCAATTCTCTGAAATTCCGAACTCGAATGAGACCTGGCGAATTATTCCGCATTTACATAGCGATTCCATAATAAAGATGTCATTATGACATTTAGATTATGATTGCTAAGTATGAAAAAAGCTCCGCGATTGGTCTATTTTGAATCCAGCTGATGAAATATTTTCCCTATATGAGTATGAATTTAATTTATATTCTTTCATGAATAGTATTGTAAATCCAAACATACCTACTTATTATCGCGTTATTACTTTACTGACAGAAATATTTGAAAATATTCTGATATCTTTGGATTTTGTTTTACTATAAACGGTAACATTTAATATACGAATAAATTAATTAATTCGTAATTGAATGTTTTGTCTGACTTTGAAATCACAATTGAATTTCAAGAAGAACCCCCTAGATCAGAGAGGCGAGAATTAAAAAGCGAAGGAAGCGTCTGGATAGAATAGCAGTTTTTTTTCTATAAAACCAAAAAAGCAATTAAAAAATCATAGAATATGAATAAAGAGACGTAGTTGAAATGAGCTTTATCAATAGCTGGCATCCAACAGGTTTGGCTTTAGTTAAGAATAATTGAATAAACAGAAAGTTGTTTCCTGTTTGGACACCAATTATTCAAAATTTTATTACATCATTGTGTTTGTCGTAAAATAATGTGACCTATTTCCACGGCATCGGATTCGTGGAATTGTTGATGACGGGTAATAAATCCATTCGTTTACGATAAGATGGATCTACACCGAAGAAATAATCATAGTAAGATTATCGTTTTGATGATAACATCAGGCTTCAATGCAAAGATGGCAAATTTTATTATATCAATAACCGTTTTTTGTGTTCATGGCTTTTTAGTCTTTCTACTGCTAAAGTCAACTGTTCCTCTTTTGGTCTCTTACTATTCTTTCATAGCTAACCTTAAGAAAATAATCTGTTCGCATGACCTCACGAGCTTACAGCAAAAATAGAATATAGCATAGAGGAGAAGATAGAGGGCCGCAATGGAGACGGAAGAAAACATCTTTCCTGGCTCTGAAACATTCGTGAGTGGACCGAACTGAGAACTGTAGGAGATTTATTCAGGGCAGCTGAAGATAGGGAGGTTTTCTCTCATGTGATCGTCAACGTCAGGGGGACCCGATAAGACACCAGAAGAGGTAGAAGACTTAACAAAGACTTAGAAGATTGATTGCTTTAGCCTTTAAAAATGTCAACACGAGGTTGACGAAAGCGTAAGGGCTCATTTTTATCGGGCTCTACATTAAGGAAATAATAATAATATAAAGTCTTTATTGATAATCCAAATCCACACTTCTGGTGTTATACAGATCCTTGGCTGAGTCGATAATTAGATATGGGATCGCGAGTTGGGGTTGTTGCACAAATACGAATTTGAAAAGAATTATGTTAGCACAAAAGTCAATTTTAAGGTTAATTGTTAAGAGGGACACTATATTGTACGTGAATAGAATGCGAAGAAAGGATTACTCGGTATATTTTAAAAAAGTGAAGGTATTAACAGCTAAGGGTCTGTACTGGCAGAGGTTGGTCCTTGATCAGTTTCTAAAGTAGGATGATTTTAAAAACAAACCGCAACATTTTCATAGTACGAGATTTAAACTGAATGACGGATACAGTGTTCCTCAATTTAATAATAAATACGGTAAAAGAAGGTTAGAGTATAGTGTGCCGAAGCTGCTTAATATGATTCCCGCGACTATTAAGAGGTGCTCGAGCAAAGATGGACTAAAGAAGCTTATCAAGGAGTGGTT
The DNA here is from genome assembly GCA_963576905.1 of Mystacides longicornis. Taxonomy (NCBI): domain Eukaryota; kingdom Metazoa; phylum Arthropoda; class Insecta; order Trichoptera; family Leptoceridae; genus Mystacides; species Mystacides longicornis. The sequence goes on from OY756437.1 coordinate 19,127,074, forward strand.
GCAGAAGTGTGGATTTATTTATAACTGATATATGTATATAATTCCTGTATATAATGTGTAAATAGTCATAATATGTTAAGTGTTTGTATATTTTGTAACGATGTAAGTGAAATATTATTGTTATTTCGAATTTATAAGTGTGTATATATAAGTGAACACGCCGACAAGTCTTCTGTCGAGACTTGGCGTGACACAATAGTTTAATTGTATATTATATGATATTTTTCATTAATAAAAAAAAAAAAATAAAAATAAAAACACACAATTAAGTATAAAAAAATAACATGCTTACAAATTATTAACAACTAAATATATACTTATACAAATGGATTTTCGAAATGTATGCGCATCACGGTACCCATATTTTTGACAATAATTAAAAACTTTTATTACTTATAAGAAATCATATTAACCGAAAAATTAAGATATACCTATTTGCATCATGTTATAAAGCTAAAAAAAGCAAGATCGATTTCCAAAATTATCAAAATAGCAACTTAAGTTTAATTCAATCAAAAACTGCTTGTGAAAATTAAATTCGACGCATTACACCACTAAAAACCTAATATTAACGTTAAATTTAATTCAGTTAATTAATCAAATGAATGTATTGGACACATGAATTAACGCGATGTATTCCCCTACTGCATGTTTTCGACAATACCATACAATGGAAGTAACGTTACAGTTAAAGGCTTGGTGATAGCTTATCCGAATCACAACACACAAATAATAATATTATGTAATTACAATGGAAACATCGGAATAGAATCAGTTCGCACCATCAAATAATGATCGGCCATAATTCTATTATAAATAGGTAGTTTATTTACACATTGAAAGTAGATTAATAATACGATATGACTTCAACAAATAGATCAATAGAGATACTCGCACGTTAACGAAGATTACGGCGCGCACTAAACAGAAATAATACCTGGTAGAGAGCCAAAAAATACACGGAATAAATTTTAAGATTGATTCATTTCGAGTGCAATTATTTTCTGCTGTGACACATAGGTATTATAGATCGGTGTCTACGTTTTTATTTTTACTTTTCGTTTTTATCTGATGCACCTTTATGAAGACTAGTGGTCGATCAGTGCTCGAAATTCGACGATAACTAATTTAAATTATAAGATTGAACATTCGATTGTCAAAGACTGACCCAGCGTTATTTCAAAATTTCCTTTCAAAAACAATGACAATCTCAATAATATCACTTTTTCAACCTCATTGTGCCTTATTGTGCAACCGAAAAACGGGCGACGAAGTCCGTCACACATTGACGGATGACTCCTAGTTGTATCTAAATCTAGTGGCCTCCTTATCCAGATTATGGCACGATTAGCTTCAAATGATGGTATCCGAACAATATCGAGGAAAATTCGATGAACGCTCGCTTCTGTCATCGCTGAATATTCCTGAGTAACGTAAGGTAGTGAGTGAGTGAGTGAGATATACGAGTCGGTGGGCGAGTGGGCAGACGGGACATAAAACCGTAGTTTACGAGTCCGTTTTACATTGGCAATACATCAATTACGATGTTTTAACAGCCGGATCGATACGACTGGTTCAGTTCTGTTGTAGCAGCAGTGGAATGATATGCACTAAATTATATGTACCTAAAGTTGTGAACTGTCACGTAGTACTGTATAACACATTGTGATCACTGCATCTCGCGGATTAATTGTAAAAATCGTATCTAAAACCGCAACCTTTGTACACTGGGAACGTTATTATTTAATGCTTGTATATCCACAAAATAGAAACTGTAGGCATTTTCAGTACTTATACACTGGATTCCTAGGGAGCGGTGTCGTTTGGGTGAAAACACAAAGAACGCTGATTCCGACTGGCGCCAATCGGCGCAAAGAATGTTTATAATGTTTATATGCATTTGAATGGGCATACGCACAGCAAAAACAGGAACCCGCTTTCCGGCATGCCCATTCAAATGCATAGAAACATTCCATGCGCCGATCGGCACCAGTCGGAATCAGCGAACTTTGTGTTTTCATCCTTTGACAAAACGGCTGTCTTTTAAAATTGCGACATGTCTTTGTCTTTTTTGCTACGGTAACAACACTGTACGGTATACACTGACACATTCACCGCTCTTTGCTAGGTAATCAAGTATGATTCAGTAGGGTATAGTGAGTTCGTCATCTATCAACATGAGGAAATTGTGGAAACCACACTAACTTTCCATCAAAACTAAGTGTAGGTAAACCAAAGTTTTGAATACGCAAGTCTTTTTTATAATCCGAATGGGACAAGAAGGCGAGGCAGGCCTAAATTAACAAACTAGGGGGCACTCATTGCAGTTTTACAAGAGACTGGACTAAGCTGGGATGAAGCTGTGCAACTGGCGCAAGATAGAGAGGCTTGGAGGAACTTCGTGGCGTCCACATGCTCCACACTGGGAGCGAACGTGGATCATGTAAGTATTTTTCCGATAGTCCGTGAGTAAATCTAACCTTGCTGTGACGTAATGTCTAATTAACATAATAATAATTATATTTATCAAGTGTGATTAAGCTAACAATTTCCACTACATTCTACAAACAAACATTAATAGTAAAAACGCGCACAATAAAAATCAATAAGAAAAAAATACTATGTTAAAAAAACATTTAAAATATGGTTTTAAGGAAGAGATCGATCTGATAATGTGCTGATAAATTAAAAAAAAACTAATTGGGGTAATAAATAATGGAGCAGTTAGTCGCGCAGGTCTCTCCACAACGAGATCCACGGAGGTGTCTCATAAAGTAGCCCGTGCGCGCGCACACAGAAGCTTTGATGTCACCACGAACAATGATTTATGATATCAAGGCCTCTTATAATAATATACGTTACCATAGAAGAGTCGGTGAGTATTATTGAGAATGTACCCACATTGGATGATGGGGGTACCAAAGACATACACGCTGCCGCCAACAATAACATGAAACGAATACTTAGAGGAAAGCCGCCGCGGCTACTGGATACCAACGGACATTCCTATCCTCGTACTAACTGTAGTTTTAATTTTCTTTATCTTTATATACTTCCCCTGTGCATATCGGTTGTTACCGTACTCCTGCTTCAAAACTGGACGCAATTTAATAAAAAATATAGGGTGTATTGAGGGTTTGCTATGGCATATCAGTGAAGTGAACTTAATTTACGTGACCCTGTATGTTTCCACAAAGAAGTTAAAACGTATCTTGTCGATAATGCTTTTTACTCTTTTGATGACATGTAGACTATTATTAATTCTTCTTACCTTTTATATACCTAATATGTAGACGTAATATAGTATCGTTTCTTTTCTCTCGACTTTGTCCTTGTCGCTACTACATCTGTGATCAAATTGATAATTTTGAACATTGACGAGATGCCAACGGGACCCTTTACAACCCTTTGGGATTGAATTTCATTCGATTATTTTTTTTGTCTTCAATTGCTCATATTGTATTGATGTTCATTGATGATGTACCTACTGTTGTTAAAAAGTGATATGTCATATTATGAGAATTGTAAAATATTTTTAATAAAACCGAGAGCCTCGTTAGAGGGCGTTCAAGTATTACGTAACGCAATAAGGGGGGAGGGGGGTATTCTTGTAAAACGTTACTATTGTATTACCGGCGCCGCAACAAACGTATTTAGTGACTTTCCAGTAATAATTGTCATTTTAGGCATACATAGTTGTAATATGTGCGTTAGGCAACGTTTAGAGAATGGGAAGAGGGGTAACAAAAAGCGTTACGATGCATCTCGGGGGGGGGGGGGGGGGGTCAATAATGTTAAAAAAAATGCGTTACGTAATACTTGAACGGTCCCTTAGTGGCCTATAGGGGTCGGTCATGTGCTGCGAGGGGTGAAATACCGCCTTCTCCAACTGATATTGTGAGGGCATACGTTAATAATGCTTGCACAGTGAGCACAGATTAATTTATAAAAATAGTTTGAAATGAAAACAATATAACCTAACATATTAAATTTTAATAAAAACACTTATCGAATCGTAGGACGTGTGCATACGAAACTAGTCATAAAAAAATTGAGGAAAAGTTATACAATTTTTTAATTGAACTTTATTTTCAAAAAAACTCCAACAAGAAATGCATGTTCATCTAGTAAATTTTAATTATCGAATTACTTTAAATTAAAAAAAAAAACAATTTTTCAATAAGTTCAACACACAAAAATAATTCGGATTTTCATTTTTGTAGGACCAACAAACATGAAATTCATAAAACATATCGATTTTAATATATTGGATACTACTGTAGAGTATTTCCATAGATAATTATCCGAGTTGTGCTGGGAAGGAAAGTCAAGGGTAAATTGAGGAGAGTAATGACAATAAAATAGCCTCTTTCGGTCAAATTTCAATGTCAAGATCGCCAGCCCAGCGGAGGTGACCACCCTCTCTAACTACCCCTCAATTGGTCGGGGAGGAGGGGGGAAGAAAACCTCGAGCATCGGTGCAGATAATCAATTGTTATTATTATTGAAAGGATAATTTTCGAAGACGAAGATTAACAGCGAGACACACAAATCTCCTTGTAAATCGACACGGGTTGTTTAATCAGTTAGGGGAGATATCTTTATAATTATTAGGTTTAAATATTGAATCTATGATCTTTCCCAATTTTATTAGAAAATAATAATAGGGAAAGGGCATATCTTGTATTTGAAGTTTTGAAACCATTTTATGTACGTAATATAATTGATTTTTATTTAAAGAAATCAATCTGGGCTCCCCAAATTTAATCAATACACTTTCCACATCTTTCACTTATGAGAGTGTAAAGGTCGGCGACGGGATTCGAACCCGAAAGATGTCGACTGATACCAGTTTCCAAACAAAAATTTCTTTAAATAAGGTAGATATACCATAATTTATCAGAAATTTTTGAGTTTAATTACAACTTTAACAATAAAAAAAATAATTATTTAAAATCATGTTTTATTGTTTGCTTTCGCTTAAATATTCAATCCATCAAATAATAACCTAGAAATTCGCCTGTCTTTTGACACACTCAACCACACATAGAGATATCGAACTTTTGTTAACTAGTTAAGGTGGTGATGAATAATACAGTACTTTTATTATCAAATCGTCTCGGACCATTTACATTCTTAATAATAACCATAATAATTCGGTAGAATTTGCTTTTAATGGAGTGTATTCTTTCAATGATATATACAATACGGTAACAGGTTTCACATGTGATATATTTTCTACTACACCGCCATCTCTTGGATTTTTTTTTAAAGTATAAAGGAATTGTTTTGATTTCAAACTCATGACCCATCGAACTTCATCCCGCATCCGAATCAACGTGTACTACCTATTACATAATGCAGTAAATTATTAGCTAAATTTAATGAAGTGTTTATGTCGTAAATTGCATTTTATTCATGTAACAAGTTAAAATTATTTTTTGATTCTGGGTTAGGTCAAAGGTCAACCGACGGACGGGTCAGCTAGCCAATAATAATAATAACTTAATTCAAAAGTTGCAAATTCAAGATTGAGAGCTTTCGTCAACCTACCTACAACCAAAAATATATTCATTTGAAATACTCTAAAGCTACGGCTACACTATGGCCCATGCTGGTCCAGGATGGCCAAATAGTGGCTCTGGCCAAGCATTGGCAAGTAGCAACATTTGGCAAATATACTTGTACACCTGGCTACACTATTGGCCCAACTCTGACAGCTCGCACGAGGCTAGACTGCTACACAATGTTTCTATCACTGATTTATTGATTAATTCTTGCTTTCATTCATCATTTTACAGTCTAATCTCCAATTATTTACTGTATACTCCTATCTGAGTGGATAATTTCAAGAGAATTTATCTCCCTGGACAAAAATGATATAATTTCCAATTCACAAATATACACAATAAAAACATTCATAATTTTATTAAACCTAACCTGCAATTTTTATTGATGTTTATTGTTTTGCAATCGGTATACCTATATTTACCTAGCTCTTACAGGTTGATTTGGACTATAACATAAATGAAAATAAAAGATATTGATAAAAAAAAAACAAGAATCATGGGTACATTAAATACATACTCGAGTGGTATAAAGAAAGCATCAACCACCGTCTTTGCCGTTTGCGTTTTTCATTATTTTTAATAACAGAAAAGCAGATGCCGCATGTATCACTGTATAGGATGCTGCAATTAATGCCATAATATGATATTATCACTGTCAACTTCCATTATTTTATGATTATAAAAAAAAATTACTAAACACTATGAAAATAACAACATGGAAGACATGACAGCTGTCAACATTTGTCCAATATTGGTGAATACTTGCGAACTCGATCGACAAGTAAACAAGTAACGGCCAATGTCAAATATTTGGCGATATTGGTCATTGGTGGAGCGGCCACACTATTTGCCCATGATGGGCCAGAGCCTCTATTTGGCCAGCATGGCCCATAGTCTAGCCGTGGCTTAAGTCTACGAGTTTCAATTAAAAAAAGAATAGCAACGCGAACTTTGTGCCACGGTGCTACAGCGGAAAAATCAGGAAAAGTTTCGTTAAATAACATAATTAATTCGTTTTATTAGGTATTTTATTACGTGAAAATAAATAAAACACATATTAAACGGGTTGGCGATCAATATCGAGCAGGTTTTGCAATATTTACAAATAAAATTAAAAAAATAAAACATCACGAATAGGGCTTCATAAAGTTGACAAACTAACCAGACGTCTGATGGGCTGACCTACCCCAAGAAACAAAACACAGAAACTTACGTAACACAGTCATCTTATTAATTACGTAACGAATATTTCGATTCAATTTTGGGAATACAGTTGAATAATACTGACGTAACATCGGCATAAACAAGAAAATAAAACAAAAACATTATACCTACCTACCTAAACAAACACATAATTTTTGATGCGCATTTTTATATAAATTTCTTCACGATTTCTGACGACACACCTTGCCAAGCATCGTTATTCGAGCACTAGAACTCTACCTGAATTCTAAGTTTTGTCGGAAGGTAGTCAAGGAAGTTAAGTGAGTAACACGATACACTTTGTATGGAAAACGTGTGTTCGTATCGAATGCGAGAATCGCTTTTGTTTTTAGAAATATCCTTGTGACGGCGCTATACACGTTTTCCGTGCAAATTGTATCGTGTAATACTCCCTTTATTCTCGTGACTACCTTCCGAAAAATCTTCGAATACGGGTACTGAAATGGTTGGTAGCCTAACGGTTAAGACGCCGGCTTCTGTAGTGTTTCGTATGGTACTTGATCCCAGATCTGGACCATCTTCCTCTTTCACGACACAAACTTTAATTACTGTGAAAGAGTCAAAGAGTGTATTTGTGTTCACTCTGAGTGAGCACAGATTCATTTTTCGAAAGAAGAAAATGTATATTGACTAACAGACGAATTTATCTAATTATATAACATTCGTCTATTGACAAAAAAAATGTAAGATATTAAAAAAAAGACTAAAATTTATTAGAATAATAATTAGTGTTGAGGTAAGCGCGCGCGGCGTTGTCGTCTGCTCAAAAACCGGTTCCGGTAATGTCGAGGAGTTGGTACATCTATACCCACAGTTTCCCATCGGAGAAATCTCCAATAAAAATAACAACAAGAACCAAAGATCACTCAAGACTGACTATAATGCCAGCATACACACAATTATTATAACACTAATAATATATCGTATGTATGTACAGGATTATACACGAAGTACATTTTTTGGTACCATTCTTAAAAACTAGACAATTTATCCTACAAAATTTTACTCAAAAAAGGATCGTTAGCCCTAAACGGTTCAAATTTGAAAATTTCAAATCGATATAACATACTAATTTACCATTTTTAAGAAAATTGCGTGGACGGAGGAGTATGAAATTTCGCACAGATATAGTTTCTTATAAAGAGAAGTGGAGAATGCTAATATTGTTTTAAAATAGGCAAAAAACATTAAATCAATAAAAAAAAACATTACAAACACTACTGTATGCTACGTGTATTTGATACTGACACACACTTCAATGTATTTGACATTGACACAGACGCACATATTCTTTTGTTATGTGGTCAAATTGAGAATATATTTTATTGTTTGTCTTTAATAATAATAGAAATGATTATGTACATATCAACATTTGTAATTTAACCTATCCATTATCCATGTCATCCTTTTTGAAAAGAAGATTTTGAAATAGGGCTCGCTCATTCTTTGACAATGGAATCTTAATAATCTTCAAACTTAAAATTTAAATAAGCTATTATGGTCGAATTTCGACCATTAGTTTACGTGATTGTAACATAAAAATAATTGTTTGTACCTTTTTATCTTAACATAATTTTCGTCTCCTAAATAATATATGTAGAAAATGTTATTGGAAAATGTGAGAAATGTAAAAATGTGACAATATTATGGAAAATAAAAATCTATACCACAATCTTCACTAGCAATTAGAACTTTCTTTTAATACTTTCAAATAACTCGAGATAGTTAGTAAAATCTATTTTAAAAATCGAATTATATCCACGATTTGAATTACTTTTCAAAATTGTCTTTATATTAATTCGATTCCACGCCAATTCTATTAGTAAAGTCTATCTATTGCGGTATGAAACAATCCAGAAACATTATAAATTCTGACAGATTCTACCCACTACAAAATAGAATACTTGTAAAATTATTATGTGAGAGTTACAGGAAGCTAGAAAGACAACGTATATAAAGAAACAGCATAATGAGATGAAGAACTCGGGGGAGGGTTATATAGTTCAGAAGGAGTTCGTGTCCTTTCTGACTGCGGGCATCCGAAGGCTCTACACAACACAAACATCCTTGAGAAGTCTTTGCACTCTAGAACCACCCCACCCACGCCGCCTTCTCGTCATCCTCCACAGCCAACAGGAAGCGGAAGAAACTTATAGATGTAAATAGGTTACCCCGAAGCTACAAAGTTGTAGGAAGCAGTTTGGTCTTTGAATAATATTCAAATAGAGGTTATTCGATATAGCTAACAGGGGACCGATCATTTTAGGAGTTCCTTTGACATATAAAAATGTGTAACTACCACTGCGTCAATAATATATTATTTCAAAACATATTAGTATTTTACTTGTAGTCTACACTATTTTTTCCACATTAATAACCTAATTATAAAAGAATGAACTCTTAGCAAAAGAAAACATGAGTTTTATTTCATACATTTCCTTATGATACGAACTATTTCCCTCAATGTTATCGAACGATGGACAACTCGAACTACCCTCTCGAGTTCGGTTTATCAAATGGTTAGTATCAATATCAGATATCCATCATACATGTTCAAATAATATGAGCTTACTTATCAGTAGTAAGGGTATCTTTATATTAATACGTGAAAGAAAAACTTGGTGACCATTTTTACGAAAATTGCGCGCAGGGAGGAGTATGACATTTCGCATATTTATAGTTTGTATAGAGAAGGAGTGGCGAATATTAATTTTTTTTTTATTTATGCATAAAAATACCTACATTAAACTAATAAAAAAAAAAATTACGCGCAAAACTGAATAGTTATGTATTTCATACTCACACCTACTTGGATTTATTTGACTATAGATTAATATTTTTTGTATCAAAATTAACTTAGAAAAACTTTGAACATTTCAAAATAACGCTCGCTCGCTTTGACAAAGGAATCTTAATAATGGTCAAACTTATCATCTTAATTAGTTGTGGTCGAATTTCAAGCACTGGCCGACCACTAGTTCTATTCAAAGGGGTGATGGGGTGAGGGAATGATGTGTGGGGTGTTCATATTTATTTGCAATTTCCCATCAACAAAATTTTTTCCATAAAACACAGGTATAATTTTTTTAACCGTGGCAATACAGGCTCGACTAGGTCAACATGCCACGTGCTAGCGCGCAGATGTCGCAGCTTAGCCGTTTTAAGTAAACCGGTCCCATTTCTTGATCCTCTATGACTGATCCGACAGCGAAGACATGTTAACACTTCTAACGTCGCGCACACCTTCACGTGGCCCACCGTGCCAAGGTTTCCTGCAAAATAGTGTTGAAATACGTCCCGAGTTTCCGAACATGTCCGGGAAATTATGTCTTTGTCCGGAATTTTCACAATTTATGTAAGTAGATAGTTTTTTGTGAATAAATTTCAAATACGTAGATATAGTTATAGTATTTCATATAATCCATGTCCCTAATGCCTATCCCTCACCCTTAACCTTCGTCCCCTTGTTCCCAGCTGAGCCTGCCTGTTTTTTCTGTTATTTCGTCTCACTTCTAACCTACTAGCTGTTTATGTCTACGTACATACTTTACTGGTGTTTTTGTTGTCCATACTATTTATGTATTTATTTTTTATCACAGTTATATTTGATTAATAAAAAAAATAGAGTACCTAAGCTAAGTTCAGAAATATTTTATTATTCGTCCTCTAAGTAGCAAAAAATCCTTGCTATGAAAATTAATAATAGTGTTCACGGAAAATATTTTATCAATAAAATAATATGTTGCATGATCGGAGGTTTCTCTTGCTACGAGAAGAAGTGCTAAAATTTCCGCAGTGCCCAAGTATTAAATTAAACCTACAGCGACCCGACTTATTTATAGGATAGGACAATCAGCCAATTAATTAGCCTTTTTTATACCTGTCATCTTCCATGTTTTGCAGCTAGTAACATAATATTATTAAGAAGTGGTTGGTAGCCTGGCGGTTATAACGCCGGCTTTCGTATACTGTTTCGTACTGGAGGTCGCGGGTTCGATACCAGATGTCGACCATCTTCCTCTTTCACAGCTTGCACGCTTTAAGTAGCTTACTGTGAAAGAGTCAAAGAGTGTATTTGCGTTCACTTTGAATGAGCACAGATTACTTTTTACACAAAAAAATATGAATAGAAAAAATAAACAAATAAGTAAAATATTAGGTACAGATCCTAAAGGTCAACACGATGAATAGAATAGAAGCATTCGAAATGTGGATTCACAGGCGAATGCTGAATATATCGTGGACTGAGAGAGTTACAAACTCGGAGATCCTGCGCAGCGCCGGAGTTGACCGTGAGCTCAAATCAATCAAATCAAAACTCCCTTTGAACTCCACTTAGGAGCATAGATCTCATATTTAGGTCATGTGCTGAGCGGTGATAAATAGACCTTACTCCAACTTATTATGAAGGGGGAAATTGAGGGGAGCAGAGGGGTTGGGAGAAAGCAGATGTCTTGGCTACGAAATGTTCGAGACTGGACCGGAATAAGAAGCGTGGAGGAGTTGTTCCGGATAGCGCAAGACTGAGAAGCTTTCGCCGAAGTGATCGCCAACGTCGGGGTGACACGGCACACGAAGAAGATTAGGTATGCAGCATTTTGAACAAGATAGGTACCTACACTAAAAAATATTGCTATTTTATTTATTTTGTGGGTATATTTAATGTGGTTAATATTCAATGCCTAGAACGAGAATTTTCACCATCTTTAAAAAAAAACCACCTCTACTGAATCAAATTTTTCAAACTGAATAAAAAATGGAAAACTAAAAAGACAATTATTTCTACCATGGGCATTCCACAATGAAATAATAAAATATCGCAATCCGATATGAATAATACACCGCGTCTCAAACTTAGTGCGGTGCGAAGAAAGCGATGTGTATTAGGTCGGGCGGCGACCCATTTCGTCTGACCCGTTCAAGGAAACAAGCCGGGTGTACCGAGACACACTATAACCGTTATTCCACTGAGCATAAACCTATGTTAAATCGCACGCTGCCTTCACGGTGTTCGATAATATAATACCATACACAAAATATATACCCACTCACTTATCTTCGATACAAGCAGCACTACAGACAGACTAATCTACATCTTCATAATATCGACGGCACGTTGTTCGCCGCATACACATTAACCCGCGCTTCGTATCGCATTAACCCGCGTCACTACGGATGGATGACGAGCACTACTACAAATTAACCCCGCACTGAATCATTGGTATCTTATCTGAGCGATGTACCTACTTACTTACTAATTTAAAAGCTTTTACAACTAATTAAGTAGGTAATTACTTTGGAATTGCAGAAATTTAAAAAAAAAAGTATTTACCCAGGTAGCTGTGTACCTACCTACCGATAGGTAGATATGTTATAATTTTTGAAAGTAGAGATTTTGGCAGAAAGTGTTTGGTGGTAGACCATATTAAATAGAACCAATTTTTATGGGCTGACTGTCCATTGGATGTCAGATTTTTAAAGGGATCTATTTTTTTTTTCAAATTTGAACCTCCACGGGTTATTTACAGCCGTATTCTAGTGCTAATTCTAAGGCTGGCTTGGTGTGATCACTTTACAGATTTGAACAGCTTTGGGATAACAATATCATCTTTTACAGCTTTTTCGGAAGTTGGCATAATGTTACCTCTATAAAATGAACATGGGAATCTTTGACGTTCGATGCCCCGGCTCGAACCCGTATCCCTAGACATTCAAAGCAGAGACGTTAACCAACTGTGCGACGCTACCTTCGTTATACTTGTAGAAGGTATATAAGCTTTGTATCGCTCTTTTAGAATAAGGCGATATTATTAGCATACTTCAGGTATTTAATTAAAAAAGATTCATACATACGATATCATATTACATAAGATATCATATTAATTGTTTTTTCTGTTAGATATATATAACAGAAAAAAACAATTAATGCAACATCAAACATTTAACCGGCATACCCTGATCAAGATGCTAAACAAGTAGAAAATTTAAACTCGAGAGGGAGACAAACCATGGATCTCTTGTTGAGAAGTCGGCGCATCGACACTTAGAATATCGAAGTTGGGAAAAGGTGATTTCTACAACGTAAACGCACTAGCTGAAATTTTATGATATATTTTACAAAAGTATCAAACTCTAAAATTTCCAATAATCGGAGAATAAAAGATAAAAGTAACTCACCATTGTTGAGAGCTCGAAAGCGAAACAAGCCAGAAAAGTTGTAGCAAACGCCGTATAAGCTCATTGTGTCCCTCAACAATGGATGGATGAGGGAGGAAGAATGGCACCAGTATGGCCAGCAAACGGAGACAATGGCCACACTGTGAGACGGGGGAACAAACGCAACTGGCATTGTTGTGTGACTCACAACACCGAATCCTAATAACCTAATTGCAGATCATTACTTCAATGTTGACTTATCACTCCCGGATATTCGGGTAATTTGACAATAATTAGGAATGCGTCATTGTGTGCTATCGATATACCACTGCAAGCCAAGATTTATCAGATTATCTTCGATAAAGAAAATATGTAAAAGATTTAGATCATTTATGGTTTTGGAAGTATACCTACACTCCTTTCATACGCCAATTACGGGTTTTCAGACAACGAATGAGGAGCGAAAGAGCTCGTATCGATCCAATTTTGGCATACACGACTCAATCATCTGTACATTATTTTTTGGTCATCTTTTTCAAACAATTCATACTTCCTAAGTAAACCCTTTTAAGGGTAAACTGAGCTAAATCTTGGGTTGTGTTTGTGTAATGACCTCCTCAAACATCATGTCCTTTAAGCCTCTTAAGAATGTTTAGAAATAAGTACATGTGGAATACACAAAATAAAAATGAGTTTTCATTTTCAAATAGGCGTGTCAACTACTGGGCAAAATTAGGTGTCAAAAACTACTAGAGAATCTCATTTTTCTTGTTTTCAACTACTGCACCCCTATTCTGTAGTAAGTGTAGGGTATAGTCACTTGAAAAAAGTGACTATTAGGCGATACATTTTGTATGAAAAACGTATATACGTTTCAAGTGACTACCCTACACTTGCTACAGAATAGGGGTCCTGGTGTTATTTTAGATCATTTTTTTCTTATCACTTTCATGATGTTAGATACCGGTTGTATGGTCTACTGTTTATAGTAAGTAAATAAAATCCTGTGAAATTCTCTGCTTATTTCACAAACTAAGGTGGGCATTCCTAGAATTGTTCCATCTTAAGCGCCGAGATGTCCCAACTAGCAAAGTAATCCTATAACGAAAGATTATAAGACTGTCAGTACTTATAAACCTCTTATAATGGCATTGTTGTAGACTGTATTACTTATAATAGCATTTTACAAGCCTTAATATTCTCAAGAGCATTCGTTTTTATATCTCAGTCTTATAGTTTGCTACAAAACTATCGCACAGGACAGTTATAGGATACTCTTACTTAAAATGGCATTCTACAAGCGTTGATAATCTCAAGGGCATTTGATTTAGTATTTCAGACTTATAGATAGCTACAAGACTATTTTATAGGTAAGTTATAGGAGAACTAATCCTATAAGAGCATGCACTAAGACTTAATAGTCCTGAGAAAAATGCTGATCCTAAAGTAGCATTTTGTAAGATTAAAGAATCCTATAAAATACTTCGCCGAGATCATTATAAGTAATCGTCTATAAAGTCTTGTTCAAGACTCATATGAAACAAATAGTACTTCAAAAGAACGCTATAAGTGCAAATAGTCTTTAAACTAGATTCTTTAACATACTTGGCTGAGATCATTATAAGTTCTCGCTGCTATAGCCTAGTGTAAGACTCTTACAAAACCAACAGTACTTAATTAATACGTTATAAGAGCAAATATACACAAAAATACTAACTCAATCACTTTATAGGTAAACGCCAATCATTTTGTCGAGGTGGTTCAAATGTTTTTAATATGGAATTAAGTGACTGGAAACGATTTAAAAGGAGCGGTGGTTATAGAAGAAAAGTGACAAATGACAAATGGGTATGTTGAATTAGTGAAAATATATTCTTCACAAATGCCTCATTCAGGGCCTGGAAATATTTCAAGTTTAAATAGAGATGCAATAAATGAGAGTTCCGCTGTCGAAAATAATATATAAACTATCACTCGGAATGTGAAGAAGTAGAAAATAAAGAAGATGAATCCGATTCGGCATTTGAAGAAACTGATTATGAAAAAAATAATAAATTGTTTAAAAATATACAGAGCTGGGCTGTTAAATTTAATATAAGCCATTTAGCCCTGAATGAGCTATCTAATATTTTAAACAAAATATTAAGTATTAAGACTCTCCATTATTAAAGCTAGACATAGATTTGATAGAGAGTTTTCCTGTCGGTGATTCATTACACTTAATAGACCTTGGTTTGATGAAACGATTGTTAATTGGGTGGCGAGATGGAAAGTTGGGAAAGTATACCAAATGGAGTGCTCGAGATATTGCTATTGTCAACAGTTTTTTACTGAACTGTCAAATGCCGAAAGAGATACACAGAACCGTTATTTCTATCAATGTTTTGGCTTACTGGAAAGGATCTGAGCACCGATGTTTTTTTTTATTACTAAGTTTCATAATTTTGAAACACTTTCTGAAATCTGAACCTTTTCATCATTTTTTGAACTTGTTTTGTGCCATTACGATTTGTTCAAATGAAAACCATTTTCCGCTCTTGAACATTGCTGAAAAATGATAGCAGATTTTGCATAAAATTTTAAAATCTTCTACGGGCGAGACTATGTTACTAGTAACATACACAATTTAATACACATAGTTGACGAAGTAAGAAAATTTGGACTTCTACAAATTTGAATAATAAGTTTATTCATTTTTATAACATGAATGAAACAAAATAAAAGCATACAAAGAATATACAAAAGTGGTTTTGTTTTGCCACCTCACTAGGCATAGCCTGTATCGAGGTTGGCAATTAAACAAACTAATGAAATACATTAAAACATAAAATATTGAATAAATAATGAAAAACATTCAATCAAGTGGTAACAAACACATAAGATATAATCAAAAGTCTAAAGAATGAAAAACATTCAATCAAGTGGTAACAAAAACATAAGATATAATCAAAAGTCAGATAAACAAATATTAATTATAGGTAGGTACATAAATCAATAAGAAGCCAGAAGTCAATATACAGAAAAAGAATTTGCCAACAGACGCTATACACACAACAAAGCAAACAAACAAGAAAGTCACACAGAAAAATGACAGTTTCGGTAATAAAAATAACATTATACAGCAGCAGCATTCTTTTAATAATAACATTATACAGCAGCAGCATTCTTTTAAAAATAACATTATACAGCAGCAACATTCGCAGCAGCATTCAAAGCAGAATGGCTAAAGCATATGAGTGTTTACTGTTGATTAACTTTTTATTACAAATATGGCGTTCCTTTCGTATGGCTTTTCTCCGCTATGACGTCGAACGTGTGCGTTTAAGTTTCCATTCAGTAAACTTTTTCATGCAAACTTTGCTCTCATATGACTGAATTCGCATTTGAGCACGCGGTTGATTGAACTATTTATGCAAACTTTAAAAAACATCTTAAACTTTGTATTGCAAACTTAGCATTACAGTAGCTGTGCGTGTTTAATTATTTGATTGATTTAACTTTTTATTGCAAATATTGCATTTTTATGGCTTTTCTCCAGTATGAAGTCGCGTGTGTGCTTTTAAGTTTCCTGATTCGATAAACTTTTTCATGCCAACTTTGCTTTCACTTCGGGTTCGAATTCAGCCATAAGGCTGAAGCGTTAATGACATCAGTCAGTCAGTGGTTATTGTTTTTAATATAAAAACAGCCTCCGCTGTCATCAACTGACTTACATATTCCGTACAATTTGTCAGTCACCTATCTAAATTTATCGAAAATAAGTCGAAATATGTAACGGAAGACATCAAGAAATAAGTAAAAAAAACTTCTAACAATAATGAGGTTCAAATTGATCTACCCTAATTTATTAAAATGGAGGCAATGTGTTATCTTGATTGAAACTGTTATAAGTAACAATGTACCTATAATGGTTCTATAAAGTACTCAAAGCAGAGTATTTTTAAAAATGGCGAATTTTCATATAAAACAGATGAAATGAAAATTCTACAACAACTGTAAATTGAGCTTTTTTCCGAAGCGCGTGAATAAAATAATAAAATTACGGTACATATTTACAGTAAAAATGACTTCCCATGTTCCCGACAGTGGATAGATGAGTGTCCTTTATCAATTATATTTTGCTGTTTGTTAATAAATGTATTATATTAATAATAGAAAATGTACTTACATTTTTAGTATTTAATACAAGAACAAAAAACTTTCACGACGCACAAAAAGCATAACAAAACATACTTTATACAGTACTTTACCAGTAAACATTAAACAAGATTGGTCTGGTAAGATACTTATGGTAGATACTTATAGGAGTATTTATGCTTGTGAATGCATAGCTGAAGATCATTATAGAACCAATTGCGCTTCGTCAAGTGTATTATTTGATTATTTACATTCTGTAAGCTCGTTATAAGATCGTTATAGAAATTAATGCTCCTGTAAGTGCGTCCTAATCTTGTGATTGAAGAATGCTATAAGTATCTTATAAGAACATCGTTATAGAAATAAATGCTCCTATAACTGCGCCCAAATCCAGGGTTAAAGTATGCTATATGTATCTTATAAGTCTACAAAATTTTACTCTTGGGAGTGCTACAAGTACAGATTTTGCTAGTTGGGGTGTTACCTACTGTCAAAAACGTAATGGCTCGGACACGATAACGTAATCAAGGAAGGGGGGAGTGCGTGCTTAAATAGTTTGTTGTCGATACAAACAGAAATAGTTTCACAGATTAGACAGAGAGGATAAGTATAGGTACCTACTAACTAAAAGAACCTATGCGCGTCGGAAGAAATTATTGGGAATGAAGGACCACCCACGCCTCCGGTATTTTTAGACCCTGTACCAGCAGTGGCGTGCGATAACCATGTACCTACTTCAAAAGGTGTGTCTAAGTAATTAAGTTTAATGACAACAATGAAGTGGTTGGTAGACTAGCGGTTATGACGCCGGCTTTCGTATTCTTTCGTATCGGAGGTCGTGGTTCAAACAAAGGTAGGTACCAACCATCTTCCTCTTTCACAACACAAGGTTTGAGTAGCTTACTGTGAAAGAGTTCATTTAAAAAAAAATAGTGGCGTTGATTGGCATTATTTGAGGTTTAATTAGATATACATCACTCAATTGTGGAATTGCAGAATATTAAAAAAAAAACATTGTAGATTTACAGAGGTACACAATTACCAATTTAAGCACATCAGATGCATTTGCAGACATATAATAAAAATTAAAAATATAGCACAAAAAGATCTAACTAGGCTGTCGTATATAATAAGTGCATCTTAAATGCTTCAAACATTTACTCGTAGAGCTTAGTTTAGTTCGAACTTTTTCTTTTACTTAAGGGTCTTAACGTCTACTTACTTAACGCTAAAATAAATTATTTTTAGATAAATGAGACAAATTCTGATTATTATTAAGATTAATCTGTTTCAAATCGCAATTTACCGCATCTTATTTTTATGAGTTATGAGAGAGAAAAAATTTGAGAGATGCTCTAGAAAAACAAAATACTCAAAACGTATACTAAAAACCAGCGTAACTATTTTATTAAGAGTTCATTCTACAATAAAATGGAATTATCAGTTTCGTATGTTAAGAACTAGCGCAATCGTTAAGTAATAAAATTGCAAAAAAACTGGTGTTTACGTGCATGCAACGCACCCTTAAGTTTCAGATATTTGCCTAGTTCTAAACACTTTCGTGAATTAACCTGCTGGTTCGAGTTATAGTGTTAAATAATATCATCAAAATACCTATTTAAGTGATATTTAGGGATACATTTTGTTTTTCAAAACAAGTTGTCTATACATATTATCTAGTATCAAAACAATGCAACTTTTATAAGAACGGTTTTTTTAGTTTATAATACCAGACTAGTTTCAAGTTTCAATACTTCTTTGCAAAGTTTTGGTAGAGGTGTCACCGAAGTTCAAATATAGAACGAAGAACGTATATCGAGCCAGCTCTGTTGAATAAATCCCAAAATTACGGCACGCCACTGCTCGGAGTATCCTAATATCCCTTGTTCTATACGCTGGGCGTAGGACAACATATTACAGTATATATCCGTCAACCCACGCACGAGATAAGTATGTAACATAATACACTAAACGAGTACTTATTAAAGAACGATAAGCTCTATTCTATTTTATTAAAAACTAGCTTTCGCGACAGACGTTGTCCTGTGGTTCTAGCCCGAAGTGGCCCGTTAATATGTACATGATGTGCACTGCGCCCCCGTTAAACAGTACAAAATTAATTCGATTAGATAAGCTAATAAAATAATAACATTAAACTATTTCTGAAACATCTCTATTTCATTCGTATTCAAAGCTCTGGCGGGAACAACTTGAGAAAAATGCGCTCGCGCACACACCCTACCTCGCCTATTACCAACAGGAATATGCCCGATAATATTATTTACTTTGTATGAAAAATTTCTAAAACTATCGAAACGGTGCGGTGGAGTAAGTGGAATGGGCTACTGAAAGAGCGTATGCGAGAATGAGAGGGAACTACCCGCGATGTCGTAGGCGCGTCCCAGGTAACCTTTCCATACAAACTTAAATATTGTATTTTACATCATTTCTCATCCATTTTATTAGTTATTATGTTATCCGGAGCGGAGAAGAATCCAATAAATCACACAAGAATCTGTTGAACCAATCTCGAGTTATAAGTGTTCGCACTAACCCGACTTTAATTTATATAGTAGATACTTTAACATCTATGACAATATTTGGCAGATCGAACGAAATGAGGGCTAACCAATCCGTCCGTACTATAAAGAAAACATTGGGATTTCTAGAGAAAGCTTAAGTGAACTAATAAGTAGGTACTTAACCATTTTCAGTTCCTCTTTCACGAGGTAGGTATGTATTTATCGTATTTGGAGAGCTTCTGTTGCCTCAATATGCCCCTAAGTGGGTTCAAAAGGGAGAAATAGCAGTAACACTTGATTTGAGAGATTTGCCGTGGGAGACCCGCTGGAAGGTCCAGAGTCTAGGCTGAGATGGCTGGACGATGAAAGAGGGACCTCGTACATAATATTGGAATATTTTGACCTTAAAGGAAAACCTGTTGGACGACAGGTGTAGAAAATTGCCATCAATTGTTTGATTGTCCTATAAAGGGTCCAAACTTAGGACGATTTGACATTTCTTCCCGTTGCAGCAATTCTAATTAGGAACCTCTGATCAAGTATCACATATTTCTATTTGTGACATAAAAACATAGAATCTTCAATGCTCCAATAACAGGTTATCTCCCGGATAGCTATTATTGTAGGATGCGGACTTCTATATGGTGTTGCGATCGAATTCAACTGCTGTTGAAGACTTTATTTGTGTATCTAGGTACCTACAGCCAAGATCTCATACCAGTGTTGCCAATCGTAAAAAGTCATTCCGAAAATTTGGCACGAAAGTCAATGGGTTTTGACCGGATACCCGGAAGCAAGTCGCGATTCCTGGACTGTCCGGGCAACACTGTCTCAGACGGAGATTTAAATACAGCAATAATTGAGTGATCGTCGTCAAATTCACTTAGGAGAGACAAATGAACAAAGTAAAACGGTAATTGATTATGGGGTCCAGAGACTATGGTGGTGTCTTGCAGTAAGTAAGACTTGCCATTTCGGCAGGCTCCGTATGTTTACTACCATAGCATGATGTGACAGAGCCAGACATCACTTTCACGAGAGCATCTCGTCTTCATTACCAAGACCAAACACCGTGAAATTCTTCATTAGTCACTAACACTCACTGCTAAAGCATTTCTCTTAATTGCATAGTCTGCTCACAGCGTAACACCACGACAAATAATCACCCTTCGATAGCGAACCACCCATGATAATAATATGTAATTTGTCTTATCGACTATGGAGCATGTGAGATAATATGTCGTGCAATACAAGACCGACCTGGGAAAAGGGTCTTATCTTTTTTAATCTTTTATAATTTGTAAAAATAATACTGTCTTTTACAGCTTATAATAACCCTAAAGTTAATCACAAATAACTCCCATATAACCCGATTCCATAGAGCTACAAGCCGCTAAATCAATTACGTATGAAAAAAAAGTAAAAAAATTATCATAATTCCTCTAAAATAACTCGCTTCTTATTGCTACAAATTTCTATATAGAATGCGTAGCCGCTGTACATGGAAGATAGACACTAAATTCGGATAGAAATTATTTCTTGTTCATTGATACACCAAAACGGAAGGTAGATAAATTTTAAACAAAAGATAGGAGATAGTTATTGAATTTAATGTAAATTTTCATAACGATGACAAAAAAAACTGAAATCTTGTCGTAATGTAGGTACTGTTTACATACGGCGTTGCATCGCAAAGAAACGGAGAACATTATAAGCAATGTAAGTGGGCATTTACACCAAGAACGTACAGCCGAATCTAGAAACAGAGCACACTTTATTTTATGGTTGATACTGGATACCGTAGAAACAATATAACAAGTAGGAACTATTTAGTAGGCGATGGTAGTTTTTCCTTTGTTATTTCATTGGTGTCCATAATTAACGATCAAGAAAATATACTCTATTTTCCAGCTCTGGCTCTATGTTCGTTTAGTGTAAATGCACCGAAAAAGAGAACCTTAAAACCAAGTGCCAATGGAGGTTTTTAGCCCTCAACCACTGTCGAGATTCTTAGATTATTTAAAACTGTTGTTTCATTTACCCTAGTAAATAGTAAAAATCTAGTCCCGATTATAAACCTCAACTAGAAGGATTAAATACATAAAAAGAAATAGCCAATATCTACCTAATTTGAAGAAGTAGGCCGACAGCAGGAAGGCGTCGTTAGTCATCCAGAAGGGGGCCAGGGGTTGCGGGTAGGCCGGCATCTGGGGCGGTTGCGCCCTCGGCCTGTTTCCCATCAAACCCTCGATGCTGAAATCCACCGCGTGGGTGCACTTGGGTTTCGAATAGTACTGGCACAACTTGCAATCTTCCTCCTTCATTTTTATTTCTTTTAATAACAATTCACTCACTCACAAAACAACAACACTTTTCATATTTTCTTTCTACTACTATCACAAAAATATAATATTTCTCTGTTATTTTTTTTGTAAATAAATAAATAAATAATTATTCCATATTACTTAGATATATGATTTTTAAACACTTGTATAAAAAATATACATCGAGTTCTTTTTATACGGTTAAAAAAATAAACCTTTGAATCACTCACATTACCTTCGTTTTAGACACACATAAACTCTAGGTACTTGGTAGATACCAAGTGTTTGTTAAACGATGTCGGTTTTCTCGCGGGCGAAAGTGTGTTCGGTTTCGACAACTTTCAGAAACTGGCTTCGTCGAGATGTAGTGTTAATATCGAGTATAATATTAATAATAAATTATTTATACCTACTATTACTATTGTAGTTTAATAATATTATAACAGTAGAGTGGTGAAAGAGACAACGTCTTGAGATAATCTTATGAATCACCTTTCTCTTTCTAGATAGTATAAATATATAGGTATTTTTAGAATCAACAATTAAGTATTTTAGAAAAATATGTATATTTTTGTATGGTGAAATTGGATAAAATAAATTAGGTATTATTTTTATCTGATCTGTTGCTAAATTCACAATAATTATTTTTGTACTTATCCTTTTCTCGCTTACACACTATTCTTTCTCGTTTTAAAGCACTTTTTGCACCTTGAATTAGAATTCTTTTTGTTGTTGTGACAGAACACAGCCACACATTATACACACATGCGCGATAGGCCGACACAAAGGTCCAAATTAAAATACAATAATAATACAAAATAAAAAAGGGGATCACAGAAATATATCACAGCACTAATATTGAGGGTACTATCCACTTATAATCCAATAATAATTATTGCAAGCAAACTTGCAATTTGTACGTAAACTTTTGAATATCGAACGCAATCGAAGGAATTTTCAAAATAAGCTTCGATAGTTCTACAACAGGTGGTCGGAAATGAAAACAATAATAATACTTTCTCAGCCTTCTGTCTCTACTTCTGATTCGCACGCACAACCATTGCTTTCTAAAAAACTCGACAGGCCGAAGCTTCTAGATGGAACTGGAAACTGAGAAATGATCCTCCCTATCTTCGGTTGATACACTGACACCAAACAATGGTAGCCGGAAGATGTTTCAAAACGTCGACGAAGAGATGATGGTTTTGGTAGGCGATGATGAAAATAGTCAAGATAGTTCCTGTGATTTGTTGTTTTTGATACTAGTACACTAGAGAAAATTGGCATTTTAGTGTTTGTTTACAGTTTTTCAATAGGAGCATAGTACAACTCTAGCCAAACAAAACGAATCGGCATGTCCGCAAAAATAAAAACTATCAAAATAGATCGTAAATTCGCGAACACTATAGTAGGTATTGTCAATGAACAGCGCGAAAATTTGCAGTAATTTATCGCACAATATCGAAAAGAATCGAGAAATGGAACGTTTTTTAAAACTTAACCGGCTGACCTCCTTTTTTCCGAAGGAAACACAAACACTCTCTTTTCAATTATTTAATAAAACTCACAACAATCGAAGATCGATTCTTTAATTATTATTCCAACAAAACACACTCGATCTTTTATAAAAAAAAGTGTAATAATAAATACACAGCGAGAGACACTAATATTATTAATTTTATAATGAATATAAACCGCGCGCACGCGTTCGTTACTACGATACAAAAATAAACGCAACACACAGCGATACGTCCACCCTCTACAACGATTCTCGACAAACTGAAACGCAAATTCAAAACACAACCTACGTGCGACGTTGGGTTGTGTGCGTGTATATGTACAGCGATCACTACTTCCAACACACCAGACAACACAATACAGGTACGAACTCAAAGCTTCAATTCACCAACACATTCCAATGTTATATTGGAGCTGCCGAAAGCGCGCTCTGCCGCTCTCTTTTTTTTGACACTCTTTCTCTTTCTTTCACACACAACTACATTCGCATTATGCATTTACGAACACAAGCCGAGCGTGACACCTTGTATTCATACAGTCTCTACACACGCACACACATACTGACAGATGTTCTTATAAGAGTGTGTGTGTGCTTATAGTTGATGTACAATGTATAAAGGTAATACACGTATCAATGATAATATTATACATTATTGTTAAATGATGTACGTCGCGTTCAAGCCACCATTGAACGGGCCTGTTGTAACAGAAAAAAAAACATAATTAAGCGCAACTAAGGCGCAATTCTTTCGATGTTCTGTAGTCCTTTTTTTACGTTTCTCTCACTTACAAATCTTACTTAAAAAATATTACTACTTGATTGTAACCTACACTTTGAATGAAAGATTGATTCGAATTTCAATAAAGCTCAATATTGAAAATTAAAAAGGCGTTTTTCATTTTGAATTCGTCTGAAATTAAAAAAAAATATAACTGGACACACACGTAAAGATAAATCTAACCGATAAATCGAATCAATGAATCGGCAGAATAAATTGGTTTAAAATATCGAATAGATATTAACTATTGGCTTTTATTTTAAAAATCGAACAGTACTTAGTGAATCGTCAGAGTCATTATAGTTGATATCCGTTAAAATATCGAGATGAATCGGGATTTGTCACTAACAAGAAAATTTATCTAAGCGATTTGATGCAACTAGCTTATCGGTCAGTTAATTTGGAACATCTGAGCTGGAAAATTGATTTTTCCTTTATACTTTTGCTTATACGATCGCTTATCTTTCGGATATCGTATAAGCAATTGGTAGAATTTATCTGTCACCGTCTCCACCCATCAGTATCATCTTGTATGTATTGATTGCACTACAGATAAATTGAACAAATTTAACTGTCACCAATAATTAATGACCAATTTATCTTTAATCTTTGAGTTTTTATAGCCAGCACATTACTGCAGATTTATCTATAAGTTTTGACAAATCAGAAATTTATTGCTCTAATTGTTCAGATAAATCTTTTCGTGTGTATCCAACTGGTGCGATTAAGACAAAATGGAGACACTCTGCCAAGAATAATGATAGATAATATGAATTTTAATTGAAAATCAGGAGGAGGGAATGCCGAAATTCATCGGACCAGGAATTTCGTTTAGAATAGATGTCAGGTTATGTAAGGTTAGTGGAATTGGAAACTTGGAAATTTGTGTAGGTATAGCTACGCATGTATCACTTTGGGCAGGTATTTTTAAACTCATGTGTTAATTGTTAATTTAATTGCACTCAGGCCCAAAGCATCAATCAATATGTAGATAAATGTTCTCGGTAGCCATCTATAAGATAAAGTTATGTAGTGATGGAAAGAATCTGACGGCCGCATCAATTGAAAACTATCCAACAGATGGATATCTAGAAGATAACAGTGTTGCTATACTGATTTTTATGGAAATTTCTATAAATTTGCTTTTTCGCGCCAGATTTGATGTCAGATGAAGTCTTGTTTTGACTAGTAGCTAACGCGTATTGAATCAGATATTGGGGCAAGTTTTTAACGTTCTTAATTCAATCTAATGAAACAAAAATATTAAACAAAACAATCTTTGCAGTATTACTAAGTATAATAGATTATAATATATTATTTCGGAAATATATTTTCGGTCGACTATGCGACCATCTTTAGCTGAGAGTTTTTTGGACTAACACCTATTATCCTATATATTATATAACATGGAGAGCAATGTCCCGATATCATCGCATCACGCCTGAACGGCTGAACCGATTTCACTAATTCTTTATCGTCTAGGCTTTTATCAGGAGATTGTCCTTTTAGAAGAAAAAAATTTAAAAATAAATGCATGGAAAATTAGAAAATTAAAGAAAACTCTACGTAAACAACCATTTGTACTTTTTATCTTATAATTCTTATTCTAATTTTAAAATTTTGACAGAAATTGTCAATTGGTGCGATTGACAGAATGCGGATGGAATATACATGGTTTAAAACAGACGCATCGTTCGGAATCACATTGGTCAAAATGATAATTCATCACCATACAAATTCGAATTCAATATTCATAGTTAGGAACACAGGACAACGTCTGTCGGGAAAGCTAGTATTAATTAATAAAAAGGAATCTAACAAATTGATAAAACAAAAGAAATTTAAACAAAGGGTCAATACTAACAAGTTCACACTGTCAATAGACATTGATTTTTTAAGGGTCAAAAATCAATTGTCTATTGACAGTGCGAACTTGTAAATCTTGACCCTTTGTTTAAATTTCTTTTGTTTTATCCATTTGTTAGATTTCTTTTTGAAAAATATAAATATAATGTGTTAGTTCAAAAAACTCTCAGCTGAAGATGGTCGCATAGTCGGTCGAAAATATATTTCCGAAATAATATAATCTATAATAGTACCTACCTAATACTGCAAAGATTGTTTTGTTTATAAATTGGTATAATGACCAAGTCTTACAAAGTTACAAATAATAATGTGTTTGAATAAACAAAAATGTTGTTTCACAATGACATATTATACCTAATTCATAATATTATTATTTTAAAACTTGAGATTTTACAATGTATAAAAAACTTATAAGAATATGCCTACCTAACTTCAGCATTAAATTTTGGCAAATTTTCGATTTTTTATTCCACACACTAAGCAAACGATAACGGGCAATCTGATTCCGATCTCTGGCGCGGGTTATCTGTCATCAGTCACCCATAAATTAGTTATTGGTGTTAATTCAACAATTAGGTAAAACTATTTCCATGCAAATAATAAGAAAGCGGTTGTAGGAGACGGTACTCTTCGCTTACCCCTTAAGATACACAGCGTGATGGGAAAACACGAGCTTGCGGTAAATAAATTAATGACTCCGATGCGGTAAATGCGATATTGAAAAAAATACCATTGAAATAAAAAAAGCCCCTAAAAATTTTAAAGCTCGTAAAATACGAAATCGTTAAAAAGCCCGAAAGGAAATTCGAAACTTTCGAAGCCGGGCTGATAAGCGACGTAAAGAGATAAAACAGTAGGTAACTATCGAGAATAATTAATACTCATCATGAAGAAGAAGAAGAAGATAAGGAATAAGCATATTATCGAAATGTGTAGATAGGTTAATAGTGGTTCCAAAACTTGCCGACCCCATGAATCCCAAAACCCATCGATCGACTTTCGAAAAGGGTCCCTGGTTTATAGCTTTTATACACTACTGGCTTTCCCGACAGACGTTGTCCTGTGGGCCTTACTAGAAATATTGTATTCGAAGTTGTATAGTGATAAATAAAGGCACCCTTAGTTACGTATTAACCAATTTAATTCCAACCGATGCATCTGTTTTAAACCATATATTTTAAATCTTCAAATTTTTTTTTGTCGCGAGCTACTTTGTAGAACATTTTAAAATAAACAAAAATAAATTAAAATCAACAAAAACTTTGTCAGTTCTACTTGAGTATATTTGGTTAACCCTTTGAAGACCGTAAGGTTTCTAGAAATAAATTTAAGCATTGAAGTGGGTTTTATTATCAAAAATGATGTATCATGATAGAAAAATATAACAGAACTCGAATTTTTTTTTCAGATTTTTAGAAAATGATTGGGAAGTATACTTCCCTACGGTCCTTAAAGGTAACTTTATATTGAAAATTGAGTTATGTTTTGGATGCTATTTTAACTACTTATATGTCAAAATTTACAATATTTTCAAACATAAAAGATAGAAAATGACTTTAACTTGTCATTTCTTTTTATATAGTAAGTATATAATACATATATTATGTATATTACTGTTAGGAATAGTAGCCAAGAAAAAAGTTTTTTTGTTGAAGAAAAATAGATATAATACCTAAATAGCTTATTGCGTTCACACTTATTTTGTATGTTATGGATCCCCTGGTCAAGAATCATGACAGTTGTGAGATTTTGATCATGTACTTATACACCAAACTGAAAAAGATATCCATTTGATGGCTTGGCCCCATAACAATTTTTGAATACCCGCTGGGCCACCTTTTATAAATTTATGGGTATTGTTTATGTTATGTATACTTTTTGTGATATAGTGGCCATTGTAGTTCAGCACATGTTTATCAATTGACCGAGTTCTATAATCGTGGAGGCTTGAAAAGTTGAAATAAAATCCTATATTATTCTTCTAAAGTTTTTTTCTCAAAAATCTTATGTCACATAATTATAAAAAAATGTGAAACATATCAATTTTCTTCAAATATTCCCTAGACATGATGTTTGCTATAATGTGTACATCTAGACAGTTCTCCATCGGTTGACTAGAAGTTGCCAAGTGCTGTTGTACGACATGATTACGTATCTTTTCCACCCCTGTTATCGGATATTAGCTACTAAACTCTCTAATTATCATAAATTTAAAAACATTATATACCCTTTTCTTACTATTTCAATCAATAAAATTAGTCTACATACATAAAACATTAAATATTTTGAAATTAAAACTTTTAATAAAAACATAAAAATTACCTTTATGGACCATAGGGAAGTATACTTCCCTTTTGGAAAATTGTATTTTTTTCCACCTTTGTCAATATTTTGGAATAATCTTTTGATTTCTACACATAAAGAGAAGGCCAACTTATCAAATGATGAAAAAATACACGAACAACACAGCATAGTTACTCCCACAATACCGCAGAAAAACCGAAGTTTTTTCAGATGAAATTTTACTTTTTCAATGTAAATATTTTGACACTTTTAGTGATACTTTATTACCGGTTTTAATAAATAACGATGAATTCAACCTTCCATAACATGTTTTGTGTTATATAATAAATTAAATAAAATCCTAAATAGAAAAAAAATGAGTTAATATTTTTGGGAAGCATGCTTCCCTTGGTCCTCAAAGGGTTAAAACGTTTTCGGACAACCGTCCATCTTCAGTAACCTTAACAATACTAAACTATAAACTATCAAGACAGGATAATATATGCATTTTGAAAGGACGCTCCTCCTGAAATTGTTACTATAATAACACCCTCTACCATTCCAAACAACACCTAATTTTCACCCCCTACCCGTCCTTTCAAAATGCATATATTATCCTGTCTTGATAGTTTATAGTTTAGTATTGTTAAGGTTACTGAAGATGGACGGTTGTCCGAAAACGTTTTAACCAAATATACTCAAGTAGAACTGACAAAGTTTTTGTTGATTTTTATTTATTTTTGTTCATATATTTTACGCTAGATCTAATGCAGGGTTTTTATTTAATAGGAGACAATACCTATTTATTGCTAGTAAAACGTGATTGAATAAGAAATTCAGCAATAGATACGAGATAAATGTGGGGTCGAAGATATGGTCAGATAGGGATGTCAAAGGTGGAATCTGTACCTACCAACATGTGAAAAGTATAAACACTACAAGGACCTTTATGGGGTACCAAGAATGGAGCGCCGACCATTAAGACCTCCAAAACAATGGAAAGAGAGCTGGAAATTCAGCATCTCCAGAGGAAGACACCGATATGCCAGACCCCTTCTTCTTCGTGTACCGTATTAGGTCACCCCGACGTTGGCGATCACTTCGGCGAAAGCTTCTCTGTCTTGCGCTACCCGGAACAACTCCTCTACGCTTCTTATACCGGTCCAGTCTCGAACATTTCGTAGCCAAGACATCTGCCTTCTCCCAACCCCTCTGCTCCCCTCAATCTTCCTCTTAATAATTAGCTGGAGTAAGGTGTATTCATCACCCCTCAGCACATGACCCAGATATGAGATCTTACGCGGTTTAATTGTCATGAGTAGCTCACGGTCAACTCCGGCTCTGCGCAGGACCTCCAAGTTTGTAACTCTCTCAGTCCACGATATGTCTAGCATCCGCCTGTGAATCCACATTTCGAAGGCTTCTTTTCTATTCATCGTGTTGACCTTTAGGGTCCAGACTCCTTAGTCTATGAAAATGGATGAACCGGGCAATAGTCGAATATGACTACAGTCAAGCTTCGTTTGTTTATACCGTCGAATTAAAACTACATTTTGTATGTACCTACAACTATACAGCCTTCCAAGAAAAGAGAACCAAAACTTGTGCCGTAAAAGAGGCGAACGTCAGCTCCGAAGTTCGTACTCAACACTCGGCAATGGAATAGTTGGGCAAAAAACTCAAATAACAAATGAACAGTTAGAAAGCAGTGCTTTGATAATCAAATAAAGAAATTCAAAGATCGTGTGGCCGTATTACGCACGACTCTTTGAGGAGAGCTGATTTACACCGTAGGTACTCAAGTCAGCAGAGCGTCTGATAGCGTCCCAGTACCGTGGGTAGGAGAGTAGATAAAGAAGAGCCAACAAACAAACAAACAAATAAAAATAAAAACGGCACGGCACCTAATGAATTGATAGGACCGAAGCAAACGGCACCGCTACTGATAAACGGCATTGTTAACACGCCACTTAATACCCCTCCAGATAAGATTAGCCGTGCGGTGATGGATCGGAACGGCGCGGCGGCGCACCATAAACCTTAACTTTCATATATTGAACCAGCATCATCGAATTCTTTTATGACCTCGTGACACAAATGTCGACCGACCTAGGTAACTTAGATGTGCACCTTGCTTTAAAAAAAGGTAATCTGGGCTCACCCAATGTAAATACATAATATCATTTAGAAAGCAAACGCTTGTGCTGTGAAAGAGGGAGATGGAGATTTGTAATGATCATTGCTATTCTCGTGTTTATGTGTTTGAATGATTTCAGCGACATAAATAATTATTGTGGTATGCCTTTTTTGGTCCATCGATGGTCACCAGGTTTCCCGGGTGGATAAGTACCTGGGAGCAACCATTACCACCTCTGGTGACCTCGGGGCTGAGCTCCCGATACGTATCGGTATGGCAAGTGGCGCCTTTAATAACATGACCAAAATATTTTTTTATTTTATTAATTCAATATATACCCCGTTTCTAAAGCGAAATGACGCTTGTGTGAAACGGGGAATATGGAAAGCGTCGGCGTTTAGTGTCGAGACCAAATGTAAACTGTTTGCTCCTCTATGGGTGTGAGTCCTGTCACCTGACCAAAGCCCAGTCACAAAAATCTGTTTCGAAATGAAGTGCCTCAGGAGAATTTTGGGCGTAAGAAACGTCGGCGCACCAAGCGTGAGCCCATCACTTCTACCATTATGTGGAGGATATGGACTTGGCTGGGACATATGTTAAGGATGCCGAATGACAGTTGGCTGAGGGGAGCGCTGTTCTTCCTCCCATCAGAGGAAGACCCTCTCATACTGTGTTCCGCTCCTTCGAAGCAGAACTGAGGAATATGGACTTTAAGGGAGTTTGGATTTGGATGCCTTCTTTAAAATAACATAACCCTTCAAATTCTCTCTTCACATACTTCTAGTGGGGACCACAGGAACAATTCCAAAAACTTCTGCACTAAAATGATATAAAAAGTATGTTTTTAGGAATAACGGTTCATTGAGAAAGGATTGGTAAATATAATTAAATTATCCTGCTGTAAATAGATCTACCTACTTTTAATGATGTTTCAATACCTACAATTAATGTTTGTGCGGTAAACATATAAGAGTATACCTATCCATAATCTGAAATCGTCCAATGACAGGTGCGTATCACCTGGCTTAGTATAAATAATTTATGGTTTTGATAATCACAAACGTCAAATTACGTATGCAAATGTCTAAATTGTTTTTAAATACGTTGTAAAATCAAGTAGGTAGGTACATATAGGTAGCTCTGTAATATTAGTTGTTAAAAACTTATATTAAAATGTTGTGCTGTACCTAAGTATGATAAAAAAATATACATAATATCTCAATTATTTTTAGTCTATAGTAAGTACCTAAGTATGAAAAATAAATAATATCTCAATTATTTTTAGTTCATATTAATGAGTCGATCAATTTGGCAGCTACTTCGTACGTACATTGAGAGAAATTGTCAATTGGTGTGATTGACAGAATGCGGATGGAATATACATGGTTTAAAACAGACGCATCGTTCGGAATCACATTGATCAAATGATAATTAATTCATCACCATACAAATTCGAATTCAATATTCATAGTTAGGAACACAGGACAACGTCTGTCGGGA
This sequence comes from Mystacides longicornis, assembly GCA_963576905.1. Lineage (NCBI taxonomy): Eukaryota > Metazoa > Arthropoda > Insecta > Trichoptera > Leptoceridae > Mystacides > Mystacides longicornis. Next base: position 19,159,090 of record OY756437.1, read on the forward strand.
AAGCTAGTCTATAATAAAAAAGAAAGTCGAGTTAGTGCGAACACTTATAACTCGAGATCGGCCGAACAGATTCCTCAGATGTTTGATTTATTGGATTCTTCTCCGTTCCAGATAACAGAATATAGCTATTATAAAATTGAAAAAAAAAATCATATACAAAAAATATTAAAGTTAGTATGGAACGGATTTCCTGCGAGGCCAACGCCATCTATAAAAACATTCTACATCGACAAAGTTATTGTTTACCTGACAATCATTGACATTTAACATATTGGTACCTACGCAGATTTTTGATGGAATTTTTTTTTTTGCTTTCAGATAGGTATATTTTTTTGACATTCAAAAATATTATTTCATACGTATTTTTGTATAAATTACAAATTCAAAATCATTATTGATAGTAAGGACTACATCAGAACAACGTGTGTCGGGAAAGCTAGTAAAATATAAATTGGAAAGTTGAAAAAAAAAACAGGTTACGGAGTCGCATTTCTCCTTGACATTTTCACCTAACCCAGTTCACTGAAGCAACGTCGACCGCAAGGACAATCCTATTGCCACTATTATTGTCAAGGCGTCATAAGGTGAGTCATTAATTCGAGCATCTTCCTCATTAGGCCACAAAGCTAAATAACAAGTTTCGAAAATAAAAATGAAGGTGAAGAAGCGAAAGCTTCGTTTAAGAACGGTCTTTGTTACCACAAAATTTTAAGAATGCTACGTGAAAAACTTTGATCAAGTCGTAAAAAAATATCTGGCGTAATGAAATAGAAGGTTCATAATTTTAGGTCATACGGGTTTAAATCTTGCTGAGGGCATGAAATTTTTTGACATGTTGCACTGTACATGAAAAACATTCCTATGATTTATAATTTGGGGGGTTTAAAAGATTTTTACCACCTAAATAGCGAAGGTTGAAAACGTAACGTGATCACACTAGGCCAGTCTGCCTTCGAAACAGCAGTAAACGAAGGTCGTAAGCTCATAGTGGTAGAAATTTGTGAAAATTTTCTTCTTGAAATTTTTAAATTTATTTTTATTTACCCATCACGCCGTGTCCCGTTAGTGGTAGGCAGAGAGAACGGACCTCCACTCTTTTATATCCGAGCATACTTCTTTTGCTTCTCCCACTGATATAATATTTCTCATACACCCTCTCCTATTTCTCTTATTTCTAATCTAGCCTTCCTTGATGACGTAATCTATGTGTTCGACCCACGTCATTCTCGGTCGGCCACGCTTTCTAACACCTTTCCTTTCAGTTTCATGAATTCTCATTAGTCATTCTGTTTGCACCCATTCTTTCCACATCATGCTCAAACCATCTCAACTTATTAACATTCATCTTTGTCACAGCACTTACTTTCATACCACATTCCTTCCTAATATTTTCATTCTTTTCCATATTCCATAAAGTTTTTCCACATATTCTTCGTAGAGATTTCTCTCTACTGCAACTTCTTGAAAATGGTATAAGTAATTAATTTTATGATTGTATCATATAATATATCGTTTTATAGATATGCAATATTCAATTTGTTTTTAATAGTAACAACTATCAGAAATAAAAAACACTAAACACTTCGCAAGTATGTACAGGATAATCTGAAGAAAAAAAACAACTTTACAAATTCTCGTAAAATATGCCGAAATAAGAGCAAAACCTGTAGGACGGCATGCATAGAAAAGAGTCGGTAATTGTTTCCTTGTCCTTTAAAAAAAACAATAATTATTTCTTTCTCATAAATGATGCCAATTCAACTTGCCCACGATTAGAACCGCGGAAAATTTGACATTATTCCCAAAGCAACAGTTGTGTGTGGGAATCACTGATCAAGTATCACACATTATTTCTTCAACATTATATTTCCCGCGAATACCGGTAATTATAATTAGTCATAGCAAGTCACCGTCGAAAATGATTAGTAAGTTTGAAAAATAAATAACGTATTGTTTAGTGTTTAAACGAAAATACCACGTTACGAACGAACTTAATCTATTATTATGTGCGATTGTGAATAACACTGTAACTGTTAAATAAACTTAAAAACCACTTGAAAATAAAACCGACTGAATCAACGCAACCATTAAAGGAATATTATTATGACGAGTCGAAACTTTCGAAACCGGTCGCACTCAAGTTCACGATGAACTACCGCCGAGTCATTCAAATCTTCACACCCCCTGCGGGTGGGTTTCCCGAAATTATCCAGATTTCCCCATGAATACCAGGGGATGGTTTGGATTATTCGAAATCAATAAGCGAGCGCAGGGTACCAACCAGATTACGCGATCATGACTCAAAGGGATTTACGCGAGAAGTTTTCTCACTGCTCGTAAATTAGTGCACCATAGGAATCTCCCCGTAACGAGTAGGTGAACTAAGAAGAGAAAACGTTCATAAAAAACACATTGAAGAGCGTTAAGCTTCTCAGGAAAGTAAAAATAATGATAATGACAGACGGCATAACCTCACAACATATATTTATCAAACTTAACTCATCTTTTTTTCTATTAGGTATATAGTAAGATAGTTAGAGAAAACAAAATTATGGCGATAGGTGCAATAATCTCGATTTTTGTAATTTTTGCGAATACTGCGTTTTATCTTAGGGCGACAGTATACCATCAAAAGGGGTAGAAAGAGCATTGAGTATGAATCTGTGTCTGCATCCAAAAAGGGATGAAAATGAGACCTATTTATACTCAAAAGATACGCTCAAACGAAAACCAATTCGTTGGCTGAGATGGCCGAGCTATCCATGGGTAGCTTATCATAGGCAGTTGACACTTTGACCTATCAACAGTTACTAGCGATTGTGTACTACATAGGTTGATCTAGTTCTATTACATCAACTATTAATCAGGATAATTATGTGTCCAGCAGTGAGGGGGGCCAAGCATATACGTGGTGGTGCGTGGGCAGGTACCAGACTAGGGTTCCCGTCCTACCCCTATCCGTCCACCCATTCAATTTTTTCAATACGCCAAGTAAATAGGTTAATTAAAAACCTTCTATAGCGCCCTCGATGTCCATCGTTGGAACTGGCGCTGTTCTATGGAGTGTATTGACGGTTTATTAGAACGATCGATAAAGCCTACTTCACACTAGTTCGAGTAGCTAAATTACTCGCTACATGAACAAAAATCCTTCACAGTACCTATAAATATTCTTGGCTAGTTCATTGGTGAGGAGGTTTTTAAAACTAACGTCCCGCAACACAACGGGTTAGTTAAAAGTTAGACACAACGGGTTAGTTAAAAGTTAGACACAATGGGTTAGTTAAAAGACATCGATAAACTCGTTCCCGATAATAAACAACTATGTAAAGTAAAAAATAAACAATTTATATCTAGTTTCGTTATTTTTGTTTCAACTTATTGACTCGACTAAAACTATAGGTTCGCGCACGCTTAGAAACTCGCCCAAATATATAATAAAATGGAACGACACGAGTAAACTGCCGACTAATCTATACTAAAAGTGGTATCAGTCGACGGCTTTCGCACGCACAGAGTACTGACTGAGGGTAGTGGAATTTAATCCCGATGCCGACCATTTCTAATTTCACAACATAAGCTTTGCTTAATGTGAAAGATGTCGAAAGTGTATTTGTGTTCACTTTGAGTGAGCCCAGATTCATTTTTATAAAACAAAATAATAATATTTTATATTATTTTCACTATTATAGTTATAACTTGTGGACTAAAACACACGTTTAGCAAGCGAGACAGTGACCATAGCATGGTGGGGATGCCACTAGCCCAAAAAATATAACAACATTAAACGACACGACTAAACTGCCGACTAATCAAATCGATTATATTTTAGGTGTTCAGACACGTTAAATTATTAAATTAGTCGCTACTCGACCAGTGTGAACTAGACTTAAGGCATATTGAGAAGAAAAACCTACATTATTTGCTTTTTATATAGTACACAAAATAATTATTGTTCCATAATATTGGAAACAATCTCCACCGACCCAGAATCAGACAAATCTCCCTGCCATGAAGTGGTATAGTATACGACCTCTTGTGGTATGTAGACAAGTATACAGTCAATGAGAGAGAATCTTGTTATACCGGAGCGAAGCTTAATTATGTTTATTGAAGAATACGAATGATTACAAAATGGAAACAAAATATTATTATCATATCGCTGGAGAGAAGCATGTTCAATTGTCCAAAGTCCTGAGTCCACTTCAACCGAGAAAAAGATGAAAACCCATAGCATCGTGGAAGTGGGAGCCAAAGAAGTAGAAATCAAAGCAAACCTAGGGTGGCAATAGGCAAGGCATATCGCAAGACAAGATTCCACTATTAGATAAACCCATAAAAATTTCAAGATGGAAAACCTGGAAGAACGAGAAGACAGAAGCGTCAGAAAACCTAAAAAATATATGGTTCAATGACAAAGTTGCCTTGGGGAGTTATGATTAGGTGGTGCAAACTGTAAGCAATAAGAAAATTTGACAGGTATGATCGAAGACTAAGGATGAATAAGGGCCTTTACAATAAATTATACCATTATTTCATGTGTTGTGATATTTTTACATTTGTAATTTACATACATCATACTTATAGGTGTTTTAATTTTTTATTTTTATACTTTTACTTAATTTTCGTACGATTTCAACTTTGGCGGCTTTATATTACTTGTTTTTATTTTTATTTATATTATTTTTTTGTGTTCGACATTCATTTGACATTGTACATGAATATAATATATTGGTATTGTTAATTTTGTAAAGGCAAAATGTTGCCGTGTACTCACTAATAAATAATAGTTCAAAAATTCAAGTGCGTATTTGTAATTGACGACAAATGAAAGGGTGAAAACATTAATTTAAATGGAGTATGTAGCTTGTAAATGAGGTGGAATATGGAAGAGGATTATCCACATCACTACACGGTTGATCAAATACCTCTTTACTCGTTCACGTTTCAACGGCGTTAAGTGTATTGAAAACAACAACTGGAGTAAAATGTTCTCACCTGAAACAAGAGAAACAAAACAAGATTAGTCAAACGGTATGTTTGTATGGAAAAACATTTTGCGGAAAAATAAGGAAAATATAATATATAGATATTGTTGAAGGAATAAAGGTAAGGCTTATATTGTAAAGCAATATGATAGATGAATGAGGGTGTACAATGTGATAAAAACCATCAAATGAGGTGCGGATCCTATAAACGGTCAGTCACAAGCATGTTGATGTCGAGTCAACACATTCTTTTCACTACGGCATATCCGCTGCAAACCGTTCCAGATATAATAATCTGGTCCAAGCAGTCCACAATTAATATGATTAAGTAATGACTGTGCATGTTTAAACTGGCTTGGGCGTCTGATTAAGCTCGCTGTATGCGATAGAGACGATGTACAAACTGAGGATTTCGATGAGAATTAAGAAGTAATCGTAGGAACAAAACCAAAGGTAAGATTGTTGATGGAAAAACATGTCACTCACAAATTGACGGAAAGATACAGAATATAATCGAAAAAAGTTTTATCGCCGATGTTTAAAAGAAGGAACGTAATACCCATCGTCGTTTTATATTTTGAGAATCCCAACGAATATTTTAACAAACCCGTACATATGAAAAAGAATTTGACTAATATATTTATCGTGTCAAAATCCAGAAAATTGGTTAATTATCACATTTTTCTCAGTACTGGAGATTTTCAGGCTCTGTCGCCTGAACAGTCTGTGTGTTATCTTCGACTCGACAAAATTGACATGTTAGTTCTTCTGGCCGTCTAGGAGATTCGAAGCAAACGTCTCCAGCACCACGTCTCGCAGGTATCAATTCTTTCTCGGGATTTTATTGTCCATGTCTCACCCCCGTAAGAAAATATTGGGAAGACTAGTGCCCTAACCAAAAGAACTTTTGTGGTTCTGAGATGCCCCGATCCCTTCATATCAAGTGAAACAACTATCGTTTTAAATTTTTAAGTTCGACGTTCATCTGCAGCATTTATTAAAATACGTAACAACTAATGACTCTAACAACTCATTACTGATATTCGATTTTTAAATGGAACAAACCACTACGGGCTTACGACCGTCTTCTACTATTATTTCGAAGGCTGGCTTAGTGTGATCACTTTACGTTAACAACGTTCGCCATTAGGTGGTAATGCTTAAGTCTTCGAAACTCCTAATCATGAGAATTCTCATGTATACAACAAGTAGATATTCAATAATCAATGAAATATAACGATAAAAGTTGGAATTTTTTTAGAAAAAGAGAACAACCGAATTTAAAGACTGCGACTGCTGTCATGTATTTGGTGCCAGGATATGACTATATCCATTTTTGTAAATGTCTCATCTTTATTGCCTATTTTCTTTGTTGGCGCACAACGTTCTATTTATGTGACCATTTTTCAGGACTAGATCTTAACGAATATGTAACAACTAATGACTCTAACAATTCATTACTGATGTTCGATTTTTAAATGGAACAAACCACTACGGGCTTACGATTTTTATTAAAATATCAAAGAAATGCTTCTCTTCCACCATACCAGCTTTATAAAGATTAAAATCAACTTGTTTACATTGATAATCTTATTAATCCCGTGTGGTGAGTGTTATTCATCAGTAAAGTTGTTGGATCTGTTGTTGCAACAGCGTGTCGGGGCGTGACGCAACACAGCAGCGCTCGGGTGCACGGTTTCAGCCTTGGGATTGCACCTCACCCACTATGAGCGACAGCCCGTGTACCGGGAATCACAATGACGTCAATACGATCGGCGGTTGGACGTTCATAACGTCGTCGCGATCCTCACGTGGCCAGCACGGATACAATTTTCCGCGTTGACGAGCGTTAAACTAACATTAATAAGCTGTACCAATCCCCTATGTCTTCGAGACCTACATCATTCTGTGCTCATAGAGATCCAGTGCGCTGTGTAGGGTTTTTTTTTTAGCTTTTGAAATCCTAGATTTTTCAAGAGGTCCTGTACTGAATGTGATGAAATCCATTCCCTCTTCCGTTTCTGCATTCTTGTTCTGTTATTATCATCAGAGGATCCGAAGTGTTGGAGTATTTCTGCTCCATTTCCACAGAGTCTGAAATACTGACCATAAGAAGACAGGGTGTGGAAACAATGAACCCAACCGAGAAGAATGTGGAAAAGCCGAGAATCTCGCAAAGATGCATCAAATGACAGAAGACTCGGCTTTAATCTTACAGACAAAATCTATAATATAAAAGAAAGTCGGGTTCAAATATATTCAAGTGTTCGCACTAGCGAACACTTATAACTCGAGATATTTTGATTAATTCTTGATTCTGATTAAGTTGATTCTTCCGATGTTTAATTTATTGGATTCTTCTCCGCTCCAGATAACAGATTAGGTATAATATTAAAGTTAGTATGGAGCGGATTTCCTGCGAGGCTAACTAAAAATTCTATAACAACAAAATTATTGTTTACCTGACAACCATTGACATTAAAAATATTGGTACGCAGATTTTTGATGGATTTTTTCGAGCTTTCTGAAAAAAATATATATAAATGACTAATTTGAAATCAATATTCGTAGTAAGGACTACAGGAAAACGTCGGGAATGTTAGTAGGATATAAAAGAAACTTGGCGGAAAGCTTGTCTCAAGTGTAAGAAGGCGGGGCTCGTGCCAAGAAAAAACATTGACGGATCAAGGAAAAAGGTTACAGAGACGTCTGCAAGTTTGCTACAATTGAAAGAAAAACAGGAGGAATGAAAAAGTTTAAGATCGGAATATATGCCGGGATAGCCGGATGTACATAGTTAAAAAGTATCTATAAATCCAACAAGTTTTCTTACTAATCAAGCCCTTTAAAAAAAAACTTGGAGGTGAATAAGTGGAACAACGTGGAAGAATAACGGAGGCTCCTTAGGGGATGTACAAGCGCTCAATTTTGTCTCAAAGCACGGTGGACAAAAACGGCACTTATAGAGCAGAGGGGAACATAATGTTGCGAAACGATTGCGATAAAAAGAAGCTACTCTCAATCGTCTCAATCGTTACATTATAATATGAAGTAAGTATGTAGGTGCAACAGTGTAGAGTTGAGTATACATACACTATACAGAGTCTAACTGAGGATGTGTCACGTACGGCGGGTGATGCGATTGATCTTTTCATTAAATAAACAAAAGAATCACGATATTATATGTTTGAAATTGGAATGTGCGGAAGGTGTGGTCGAGGGCAGATCAAAGAAAGCCAAAATTACCTTAATAAATCAGGCCATAGTATCATCGTATATTTTTGACCATCACGTCGCGTAATGATTACGCAAGGAGGGGCCCATTACACCTTATTGGGAAACATCTTCGTCAATTTTTTTGATAAATCATTTTGTTTATCACAGTGTAAATATGAGATATTAACAAAAATGGATATAGTCATATCCTGGCGCCAAATACATGACAGCAGTCGCAGTCTTCCAATTTGGTTGCTCTCTTGTTCTCAATAATTTCCAACTTTTATCTCTATATTTCATTAATTATTATTAAATAACTATTTGTTGCATACATTAGATTTTTCAACATATTGAACATGTCGAGAATTCTCATGATTAGGAGTTTCGTAGACTCAAAAATTACCACCTAATGGCGAACGTTGTTAACATAAAGTAATCACACTAAGCCAGCCTTCGAAACAACAGTAGAAGACGGTCGTAAGCCCGTGGTAGTTTGTTCCATTCAAAAATCGAACATCAGTAATGAATTTTTAGAGTCATTAGTTGTTAGATAAACCTGAATATAGTTTCGTAAGCATACGTCTCACATAATCACAAAGAGTACGTGGCTGTCGGGTCTATATAGACATCACATTATATTTTCTAGTCACGATAATAAAGTATTATAGAAAAACAAAAAGCGGCTGAGCGGTAAAATAAATAAATAAATAAAACTTTATTGTTCCAATGTAAAGTGTGGCGACAGTAAAAAAGACAGCCGAATGGGCGGACTTATCTCGAAGGATCTATGCAAGCCAACCCAGCGGTAGTATCAAGTATCAACTCACGTCGTTTGGGGAGCTGAGGTTCAAATTGTTAGCCAGACAGTTGGGGAATAAAGAATCGAAGTAGAAGATCTACCTAATGGTGAGTGTTGCATACGTATAAGTGTTCGCAACTAAAGCAGTCATCAATGGTGAAGGTCCCAAGCCCTAATGTACAATTAACATTAAAAATTGAACTCAAACAAGTCGCTATATCTGCTACATTGTATTGAACGTCTATTCATTAAATCGTGCTCACAATAAAATAAATGAATACTTTTCTATACAACTGTGTTAGTGTAGTCGGTGGAACTTATTGCCTGAGGCAATTTTTTCAAATCAACCGGTCCCGTCCAATCTGAGACAGGCCAACCCCGGGTAGAAATTTCAAGTGAAAAACAAAAAACGCTTAGAAAAACTCTGACCCGACTGCGAATCGAACGCGGAACCTCTTGATCTGAAGTCCACGCCTATACCACTAGGCTCCCGACATCGGCAATACACAGTAGGTATGTGGTTAAATTGATAACATACGCTAATATTGATAAATAAAAGGTTTAATTAAAAATTAATTAGCGGGTATAGTCAATTCAATATTGTGAGAGCTCTTGTCCTTTACATTTTTATTTGTTCAGAGAAAAAAAAAGTAAAAGCTTTCAAAGAAGTATTCATTTAAAAAATGGGTCAGTGCGTCTTACCCTGTATTTAAAAAATGTAAACTGTCTGAACGAACAATGAGACTCAACGACTCATGGAAACTTTAAAATGCCATAAAATAAAATATCACTTAATACGAGTTGGAGAGCTTTTAAACGCGTCGTAAAGTTTGCGCGTGGACGAAGACATCGTTAGGCAAACTGCGCGTACACTGGTGGATTCTTTGTAAAGTGCATTCCGCGCGCGTACCTATATTGCACACATGTGCAAAATAATGACATGTGACTATTTATGATAAATGAAACACGACATTTGTAATAGGTAATTAACGCACGATGAACTTTAGTATCTTTTGGTTGACACATATTAAATCCAATCCTATTTTAATGATTTTCAAAATAAACATCAGAAGCTCTTAGATCAGCCGTATTTATTTTACTTTTCGTATGGATTTTCTGGAAATAATCTTGACCCGTAGAGGGCTGCATCCCGTCCTCTTCTACGGTCTTGGCTCCAGCGCCATCAGCCTAAATGTTGCTCAAAATTTCTTTCGCCTGTACGGTGTCCTCAATGAGTACTGGTGTCTGAAACACTGAAACTGCGCAGGACGAACCGAGGAGTAGGGAGCGGACAGGATAATGAAAGAAGAATTATGCCCAAAATAATAAGGCAATATCCACTCATTTTACCCACTTTTCTCCTGTTCCCTTCCAATCTGAGACAGGCTAACCCCGGGTAGAAATTTCAACTGAAAAGGAGAGTCGAACTCGGGACCTCTTGATCAGAAGTTAGAGCCTGTACCACCAGAGTACCAAGGTTGGTGAGTTAATTTCTGCCAACGTAAATTTATTTATTTATTACATCATCGGCTTAAGTATTTCATATTAAAAAAAAATATAAAACAAATTATTTAAACGAATGTATAACAATATAACGGGCATTATCATAGTCATTTCAACTTTTAAGATATAATATTAGGTTAAGATACATCCAACTATTTTAAAGACCATCACAGCGTAGTCAAGTTCATTATGATTAACAGACTGCGGTGGTTGGGTCACGTGCAACGCATATTTGGAAGACCAAAAACTACGATTGTTGGATGGCGTCGTTGCAGACTGTCGGGTTCTGGGACAGCATGACTCAAAAGTGTCAGCCAGTGACAGATCAGGATGTAAAAGCTTTTCAGAGGTATCTGAGACCCACCACAGTCAGAAGAAAACAATTTGTCCAACCCGATGACTCCGCAGATTTTCCTATAAATTGCCTTGATACAGGTCATAATCTTCAGATATGTTGATTGTGTATACACGGCCATAACCTTGGAATCGTCATCAGTATAAATAAAAAGCTGCTGATGACTGTTTACACACAGCTGCAGAAATCGCATCCTATACAGTGTCGCTATCACCAACGTTCCAGGAAATTCCGGCTATCACAATATCATCACCCTGGCACGGGACGACACCACCATCAAGACGCGAGCGTCCAAACGTTGTTAGGAATTCAATGTTATTATTCTTATCGAAAGACTGATAAAAAAGTTAGGACATCCTTTATTACACTCAGTGCATTCATTCAAAAACAAGACTTTTGTAGAATTAATCATACTTCAACAACTTAACAACACTTTGCATAATTATAAAGTTGTAGCTTAAAAGTAACGAAAACCTTTTGAATTTTTGAAATTCGAAGATCCTGAATAGAACGATCTTTATTTAAATTTCATTTCACTTCAACTTTCTGACAACTGTAATTATAAGATCTAGCAGATAAAAATAGAAAAAAAATCTCCTATATAAACCTGTATAAAAATGTTTTTCATATAGAGTCAGCACACAACGCTTCATGATAATGACGTGAAACGAATGAAACTGATAATGCTTCTGGCTCTCTATAGTAAAATTGTGTCACACTCTAATGTCGTAGTAAAAAATAGATATTGAATGCTGAACCATTAAAAAAACATTGATTATCAGTATCAAAAATTAGGGTGTGGCTAGTTTGCCGCTAGCGGTATACTAGAAAAGCGCACTAAAAAGCCGCTAGTTTCGGAACAAAAGTTCAAATGCGTCAACAATTCAAATATGTTCGGTTTGCAGAGGGTAAAATGGATTCGGGGTTCGTGTGAAGAGGTATGGGGGGCTCTGCCCCCCAAACCCCCCTAAATAATTATGTTCAAATCTAACCTAACCTATTTTCATGACTGTTAGTCATGAAAATAGTAGAAAGCGTGCTAACGAACCTATTTTTTAATGAATTGAGCACAGCCAAAGTGAACACAAATACACTTTAGACATCTTTCACAGAAAAAAACGGATAAGTAAATAGAAAAAAAAACGAAAAAAAAGATCACCCGCACCGGGCTTCGAACCTACAACCATCAATATGAACAGCGTCGATGGTAACCACTCATTCGCAGTGGGTGTTTACGTGGAAAGCCCCCTCAAGTCTCAAATATTTGACTGGTTAAAATTTTTTTAATGAATAGGCACCAACAAACCCTGCTGGTTTGATTGTTATTATAATATTGTGAACACTAAGTGAGTATATAGATAAAGTTGATAAACAAAATGTAACCCAATATGCAGATACCTTCGTTTCAGCGTTGACACAATGCAGTGTGTCAACGCTGGAAAGGAAACGCCGGTACCATGCAGACTGCCGAAGAGTTCACTTCCGGAGGACCTGACTAAGGGGCCCGAACAGAGCACCGGGCATTGTCGTGTTAATGAATTGAGTATCTGGTTACACCATTGCGGTTTGACGTTCATGAATCATAGCAACAACGCTCCAAGTCCAACGAAGTTTTTCGAATTCAACGAAACGTGACCTTTAATCGTTTTATTGTTGTCAATTAGGTACCTTTTTACTTACGTAGAGTCGAAAAAAATGAGATTTAAATAAACAAGAACGTACAGTCTGGCTAAAAAGAGTAGAAATTAATTATTGATGAATTAAAATGTTATCACTCTGGCAACATTGAACATAGATTATTGTCTGACATTTCAAATGTTTAGCAATGGACAGCAATTCTAACTGGTAAATACAACATCCAATTCATTTTAAAAATTATTAACTACCTTTTACTAATTTGGATATTTTCCGACATATTTTTCTTTGTATATTCCTATAATAACCACTTACAAATAAATTATAGGTTATGTTTAAACATTTTGACATTTGTATTATTAAAATTCGGCCATAGAATATTAAGAAGTTGTAAGCACCATTTTGTCGATTACAGCACCCGTTATTATCTTATTATCTCTTGTTTTTTTACTCGTTTTGCATAGATTTGTTTTCCATCTCGTTTTTAATGCCATGGCTGGTACAGTTCGTTATTAAATTCTTTTAAATAACCTCTACAAAGCATTTCATATTATGATACCACATTGAACAGTATTTTTTTTAACATTTTGGCGGTTACAATACTTTATAACTTTAATAATAATAATAATAATAACTTTCTTTATTCATAGATAATAGCATTACAATAATTTTTACAAGTATTTGAATCCACCTAACTGAGCAAAGCCCGTACCAAGGTAGACCTGTAGCAACTATTTTTATTTATTTAAGTATTAGCGAAATAAAGGATCTAAACAAGGATAATAGACAAAATTTAAATAGAAAAAAAGTAAAATGCTTAAGTAAAAAGGCAAAAGCAAAATCTTTGGTCGGATGCCAGAGATCACCCTCAACGATAATCCCGCCAAAGCACAACACCTCATCATCCACTATGTACTACTTAATATACTCTATTATTTCTTTCTTTAACATTGTATATATATGTATATTTACATTCAATCATATAGGGTATTGTTTTATTTGTTGTGCTGTAAGAATTTAAACAAATAAATAAATAAAATACATCAAAAAACAAGTCAAAAAATAAATAAAGAAAATAAATAAAGAAAATAACAAAATAAATAAATTATATTTATGTATGCCCATATTGTGTCATGTATTGATGATTATAGTGTTTATATTTATCTTTGGAATAAAAATCATTTCATTTTCATTTCATTACAAATAAATAAATATATAAAAATATAATAAGATAAATAAATAAAAATAAATGAATAAAAGATGAATGCAGGTTATAACAAAAAATGCATGCAGGAAATAAAAAATAAAATAATGCAATGCATGAAAGCAGGAAGCGGTATCATCCCCAACACACACTCAGTTATCTAAACCTCATACCCTCACAACACACACCCCCTCACACACACACACCTCTCACACACACACCCCGTCTAGCAGTGCCCAGCAACGACGCGAGGAAAGCTCAAGATGAGCTCAAGGAACAGTCTTTGGCGGAGTATAATAGTCATGTCAGGTAGGTATGTAGTTTAGTATGGTCTCCGTCTCGTGTCGTCCAATTCTTAGTAACCAGTCATTTAAGAGTTTTTTAGTTAGGGGTGTATACGTCATTTGTCTTTTAGTCAGTACGTTGTCTTGTATTTTATTCAATAATCTAGGTGCCAGAAATGTAAAATGTCTTTGTGCGAATCTTGTCCTCGTCTTTGGCACTTTAAAGTATTGTTTGTTTCTACATCTTGTCGTCAGTAAATGTGTTATTTCCGTCTGTAGGTGTTTGTGTTTGATGTAGTGCAGTATTATTGTTTTCGTATATGTCTGTCTTATGTCCAACACGCCAAATTCAGTGAAAAGGACCTCCGACGGAAACCTAAATGGTTTTTTATTTATAACCCTCAGAATTGACTTCTGTACTTTAACTAAAGGATCCAATGCTGTCACAGTGGCTCCTCCCCAACCTAGAATGCCGTAGGATATTATGCTATGCACTAGAGCAAAATATATTGCTTTAAGTGTCTTGAGGGGTAGCATATTTCTTATCTCCCTGAACACGTGCATGGTTCCTCTAAGTCTACCTGCTGTGGCTGTAATATGGTCTTTCCAGTCGAGTCTTTCACTAATGAGTACGCCTAGATATTTGGAATTCTTAACCTTTTTTATGATTGGGCAATTGCAAGGTGAGATGACAGTTATTTCAGGGTCACAGTTGTGTATCCCAATTGTTTTGTCCCTAACATAGTCATCGTCTCTGTTTGTTATATTGATCGTCATGTAGTTGGTCTTTGTAACGTTGAGAGTAAGTAAATTTGTATCCAGCCAGTTCTTAACAAGCCTCAGACCATCCTCAGCCCTGCCATAGACCTCATCCCATGAACATGCATGAAAAATCAGCGCCGTGTCATCAGCAAAAGAAACAACATCCCCGTTAACCATACTAATTTCGGTCAGATCATTGATATAAACTAGAAAGAGGATTGGACCCAGCACGCTTCCCTGTGGGACCCCAAATCTGATACGCGCCTCCTCACTTAAATATCCTCCAATTCTCGTTCTCTGCGTTCTGTCTGTTAAATAGTCCGAGAACCATTTATGTGCCGATCCTCGGACACCCATCCTATACAGTTTGGCCAGGAGCAAACCATGAGATACCGTGTCGAACGCTTTCGCGAGATCGAGGAAAACCGCTATGCACTTCTCGCCTTTGTCCAATATATTGACAACTTTTTGAGTAAGGAAGGCTATGGCTTCCTGTGTTCCCCTATTTTTACGAAAGCCAAACTGATTGTCTGACAATCCATTATTTTTTTCAATAAAATCTAATAACCTTCTCTTGGCAGCTGTTTCTATTATTTTTGATAGTGAGTTCAATAAACTGATGGGTCTGTAACATCCCACGTCATCTTTTTCCCCCCCTTTGTATATCGGACAAACTACGGCCTTCTTTAGATGTTCTGGAAAGATACCTTCTGCCAAACTGATATTCGTGACATATTGAATTGGCGTCTTAAGGCTATCAATGCACTTTTTTATTATTCTCGCTGAAACAAGGTCCGTTCCGACAGTAATCTTATCCTTTAGGTTTTTAACAATTGTCTCTACCTCGTTGGTGCTTATTGGGTCGAATTTGTACATCGTATGGGTCGGATCTGTCGGGCCCGCCTCGTATTCCATTCGCTGAAGCTGACTTTCAGTTTTGTTTAGGCTATTCAATGTGTTTTGCGCGAGCGAACTTCCTACATTTATGTAGTATTCATTTACAAAGTTGGTTGCTATATCCCTATTTTCACTCTCTATTTTGTAAGTCTCATTGTTTATGGTTACCATTTCCAGCGTGTGCTTAGATTTTTTTCTATTGGCAACCTCGTTCAGCAATTCCCACGTTTTCTTAGTGTCTGTGGATACTGATTTGAATTTCCGAGTATAGTATTTATTTTTAACGGTTATCAACAAAGATTTACATGAATTACGAAACTTAATGTAGGCATTCCTCATGCCAATATCGTGAGGGTACTTTCTTGTTTTTGTGTGCAGTGCATCTCTGACATTAATACTACGGAGGAGACCCGGCGTCATCCACGGTTTCAGGATACGTTTGGAGTGTGGTATAGCCACAGTGGACGTGTGTGCCCGTATGATATCGTTCAGTGTGCTGACAATGAACTCTGTTGCACCATTTACGTCGGACATGGCATACAAGGGGGTCCAATCCACCCCTTTTGCCTCCCTACCAATTTCCTCGTAATTAATCCTTGTACGCGTCCTTTCTACGACACTCATGCCCCGCGATTCGTCCCGCTTCAAACAAAGTATAGTCGGGTAGTGGTCTGTTATCAGACTGTCACATATTATACCCCTCACATCGGAAGTATCATATTTTGTCCTAATAAATATGTGGTCCAACAGAGATTCCAGCCTAGTTGGTTTGTTAATAGCCGACAACATTCCGTGCTCCGCAAGAAGACCAAGGTAATCATTGACCCGCGCATCGTCCGCTCGCAAAATGTCTATATTGATATCACCCAACATAACACACTCCCCACCCTCGTCACTATCGAACAGATCCGAAAGCGATTCAATGAACGGCCCTATATTAGAGTTGGCTGGCGATCTGTATATACCTAGTATGGTGACTTCCCCATTCAAGTTCAACCTGAGACAGTTTGCACCGGCCAATATAGGCTCATCGATTGTAACATTCATAGACTTTCTCACAAACATCACAACTCCGTCATTTTGTTTAAAATGTCTTGTAGTGGAATGCATTTCATAACCTTCGATAACATGTTGAACAATACCATCCCTCAACCAACACTCACTCAATACAATTAAATCAAAAATAATGCCAATATTTGTAATTAAAGCCATAAGTCCATCAAAATTCTTATTAATACTTCGAATATTACAGTGCAGTATATTTAGGGATGATTTATCACTGACCATATCCGAGCACTTCCAGGCAGGCAAAATAAGGGTGGTTATTTGTTCAAGATTTATAACTTCCAATGGATTATTCGCGCCTTCTGTTTATTAGTTGTCGCAGTATAGAGTAGGTACATAGGTTTTTACCTATATTACGGCAAACCATCATTATAATAAATAATTATAAAAAAGACAATATAAAAAACAACATTATAGGTACTATTAAATAACCCTATAGTGCAAACAATGGCATGAAAAAAGAAAAAGTCACACAGTAATGACAATTGATACAGAGAGCTCTGTCCACCCGGCGGGGCATACGAGAATCTACCACATGATACACAGTTAGGTATATCCATAATTTATTTCTTGGAATTGTAGTAAAATGCAACACACAGTGTAATCAGTTTTCCCCGGACCAAAACACGCCGGCCCATCACTACTCATGTTATGAAATAAAAACATCAACACCGTGAATACAGACAGTAACCAGAACAATACAGATATATCAATTAATGTACTCACCCCGAGCCCGCCACTCAATGAATGGTGTGTGAATTCATCCCCACACACGCACATTACAGCAAGACAACTCATTCGATCACTGTATAAACATTTGAAACAATTTTCATCACTCATTTACCAGCAGAACAGTCCCCATGAGAACAAAAACTATCAATATGGCGGCGGTGACCGCAGATTGTAAACAAAATCTTAAACAATGGCGAAACGCTCCCTACAGCTCGCCTCTTAGCTACACACAGACACAACACGACCCCGAAGTACCGCACATTAAAAAAAGATACACAGGCGATAGTTGCCTCATTTTAAATTCAAGCATGAAACATCCAACACAAAACATTGTCCATCTCCCGTCAACACATAAAATCTTTTCAGTGTTATCAATATAATTAGTCGTTTTCGAGTAGATGCACTGAGCAGGATCGACAAGCCGTCCGCAGCACACGGAACTATTCACCGATACACGCATCATTTTCACGATTTCGGTATAAAAAACTAATTTGTTGTGATGATGTACACAAACTCAACACACCTGACACAGCGAAAATTAATTGACGTTTACCGCGCTCACTTATCAATCCTAATCTACCCGCCATGAGAGCAAGTCCATTTATGTCAAAACGTGCACTGAGAATTGCACACCATCGCCTCCCCACATGCAAATACTTTCCGCTTCCCACATCACACTGCAAAAAAAATGTTATTTCAATATAGGACAAAGTTTTAGCAATAGTAAAAAAGTATAATAAAAAGTGTTTGCGTTCAAACTCTACATTCCGATTTAAAGACTCTGCTATAAAACTGCAAATGTCACATTTTAGTGTGATAATCTTGTAATAAAAAAATAAAAGTAAAAAACGAAAATATAAGATTAAAAAAATCAAAAGTAAAAAAATTAATTTTTTTTTGCAAAATATAAGAATGGAAGAAACACAAGCAAGTTCACACATCACAAAGTTCAAGGTTCCACCTGTGGTACGGGCCTTCATATTTCATAATGCACTGAGAACGGACAGTGATTTTATGTGTATAACTCTTCCGGAGTCCTCTTTCCTCAGCAGTATTTTTCCTTCCTTGACCCACACGTACTTGTAACTTTTTTCTCTCGCCGATCTCCTGGTTGTTAGATACATATGCCTAATTCTAGGCGTAAGGGCTTCTTGTACATAAATGGGTATGTTAACATTCATACCAATATCAGCCGTGTTTAGTTTCTGCATCTTGTTGCCCTTGCTCTTGTTGTGAATCTTAATAGCCTCTAAAAACTTATCTCTTAATGTAGCCGATGAAAAAGTCGCAGTGATGTTCCCTTGTCGTCCCACATCAATACTTGGAGGCTCTACATTAGTAACGTTTTTTTCTTTACTTGTATAGGAGAATCTCTTGACGCTTTCTATGTCCTCTCTGCGCATCTCCATATTCGCAACACTTCCCATCTTTATAATTGCATCCTCAAGTCTTTCACCCGGGACATAAGGTATTCCACGGATTTCCACCTTTTTTTTATTCTTCAGTTGGTCTTCGTTGTCCACTCTCTCCTCCAGATACTCAATCTTTCTTTCCATGTCCCTGTTCGCCTGCTTAAGGTTTTGCACCTGCCTTTCCAATTCGTCTTGTGCATTGAGTTTTATGAGGAGTGTGTCATACTTTTCCGTAAGAAATTGTATGGTCTTCTTTATTTCTTCATTCTCTTTGAGAAGGGATGCCATCATAGCTGTTTGTTCCTCCACTTTTTTGAAGATTCGGTCGTTGCTTTCCCGTTGCATTGCTATGAGGTCCCCCTTCAACGTCTTCATAAGATCAGTAAGTTCGTTGTTTTTTTTCAACTTGCAACACTTCCAGGAGTCCCTGCTTGCCGCACTCATTTTTTTGAAGTTATCTAAGGTGAAGCCAGCACACGAGTAGTGGTAGTGACTTTCGCACTTTGAGCACTGTATCAGTTCTTCTTTAGAGACGTTTTTATTGCATCCAGTACATGTAAATGTAGGCATGTTGCAACAATAATATCAAGTGATTTAAAATTATGTTTTTAAATGTTAATGGATTCCTATAGTCTCACTGGTTTATTTCTTGATGATGTTTAGGTTGTAAACTTCACTTTCATATATTTCACTGTTAGTTAAATGCAAATATCGAATTTAATTTAATTATAATCACAGACAGTGTAAACATTAAACCTTTCCTTGTCAGATCAGTGTTGCCAGTGTTACTTTATAAATGTAGAGTACTTATTAAATGTTGCCATACAAACGACTGCAGCGCCCTCAATTATTTTCTACTCTTTTTAGCCAGACTGTAGATCATTACTCAATACAAAGTCTTTAAGAAAGTATTCTGTTTTGTTTTGTCAATCAAATTAAATTTACAAATAAAACAAAACTCTTCCGTACAAAACGTGTTTAATAATAACCCGAAGAATTTTTTCTAGACCCGACAGATTTGAGACAGGGCAACATTGGGTAGATTTTCATTAAAAGAATCTAAAACCGCGACCTCTTTCTTGATTATAATGTGGAGTCTACTCAACTAGACCTTCGAGGTGGGCGTCTATTTTTTTTTCTTTTTAGATCTACAAAAGTATAAGACAAAATTTGATACTCTAAAGAATGGAGAGAGAGTATAAATTCAAGTTATCAGGATCGGTTTAGTTTTATTGTATGTAGAAATATTGAGCTTTTGAATAAGTTACTTACAATAAAGTTTGAATAAAGAGAAGATAGCATTTCAAAAATTATCTTGACCCAGGCGAGACTCGAAAAAGCGTCCCAGCTTTCTGACGTAGCGACGTAAGCTTCCATCCCAAAAAACAGTTTTTTTTTAAATAAATTTGGTCTCACTCATAGTGGACATACATTTTTTGACATATTTCACATTAAGAAAAGGCTTGTGCCGTGAAAATGGAAATGATTAGCACCGAGATTCCAGCCCACGATCTCATATTAGGCTGTTCGTCAACAGATACCACTGTTTCTATGGTTATAGGGATTTGAAGAGGTTTAAAATAATGTTTTTTTTTTCAAATTTCAATATACAATATTAATATTTTGTATAGATTGAGTCCATTCGTAAGCATATCGAAATATGATACCGCAAAACTATTTTGAAAATAAATGAGGTATGGAGATAATATATTGGATCTCTCAGTTGAAGTTTACATAAAGAAATCAAAGGAACGGGAAACTCCGTCAATAAATAAGAATATCCTTCAGAACGGACCACTTCTAACACCCCCTCCCCCCAACCCCTTCGCAAGATGGAACATCATAATAATGTTGTAACGTTTAGTTCGCATCCACTACGAAGCAAGTTTGTATCAAAGGGATAGTCGAGAGAATCTGAGACTGACCACAGGACTGTATTAAAGGTAACTAGTTATCTCGAGGATGCTATACCTTCTACAAGAAAGGTACAAAAGGGGAGTAACAGAATCTTTCCACATATTCTTCGTAGATCTCTCACCTCTACTGCATTTATACCACTTTTATTTTGGTCCATATAATATATCCACGTTTTACATCCGTACATCATTGGCAACAAGATTGCATTATGTTCAACTTTTTTTAAGCTGAAAATAATACGAAGAGCCACTTTTATGAACTAAGAAAGAAGCCCTTTTCAAGACGGATAGCGCTATAATAGGGCAAAGTGTATCGACAGACATAAGGAATATATTACTATGTAGGTACGTATGTACCGTGATGTCAGCGTGAAATGAGTAAATAAATAAAAGGGTTGAAATATATCGACAACCCCGACCCACGGAGCCTGAATACTCAATACACATATCGTCTTGTATCCCGAAGGCTTTTCTCGGGACGTGGGAGACGGGACGGGATGACTTTAATATCGGTCCTTGCGAGCAGAATACAGGGAGCCCGACTAAATTTTCCTATCACAGCAATGAAACATGGTCGGTCGATTTGCTATAGTATCTTCAAATCACTAAAGTTATGCAAATTATTAGAGGAGTGTTTCTTAAGAGGCAGGTATCGGAAATAGGACAAAATCATCAGATTCGTACATTTTTTCATTATCTAGTTAAATAAAAGGGATTTTTTTGTACAATGTCGATTTCTCTTCCATATTTCTTCTTCTGCGGGTAATATATAGCGTGACTATGCTATGTTACGCTGACAGTCATAGATGGCACCTTTAAAATGTACTCCTGTCACATTACAATATCTATGCAGCATAGAAATACAGCGTTATCGCCATAGCGTGGGAGTCTACCTTAAGAACTGCATGCTACGTCCTGACATATCTGTTGCTAAAAGGCATTCCTGACGCGGGCGTCTTCTACCAATTGAACCCTCGACTATTCCCTCCATTATTGTACTCAGTAAATTTTAAGATAAGAAAAGAGAGAAGATTACAAAATTAAGAAAACAAAATGAGGCACTGGTATAATTATTTGAGTTATCGTGTGGAATCGAACGAGATCCTACACAAATGCAATCTTTGACTCTTTCACAGTTACCTACTTAAAGCTTTTTCGCGAAAGAGGAACAACAATACGAAAGCCGAAAGCGTTGTAGGCGCCAGGCTAGCAACCACTTCAAGGAAAACTCATCGTAGGTAACATTTCAGAAATCCACCGCGACAGCCTCCAAAATTAATCCATCATAATTGTTTTTTTTTAATTTCATAATGTATACATAATATTGCTATAATGTGCATCGAACGACATCTGATTGAGAGATCTCGGGTTCGATTCGATTCCAGCTGTACTAATTTCATAAGCGACGCAATCGCGGAGGATTTCCAACTTTTCTATTATTGAATTATAATAATTGGCGTTTGACATCAGCTGTCAATTATTGTTTGATAGTCGGTGCGATTGTCAAAATGTGACCTGTAAACATAGTTTAAGACACTGATTTATAAGATTTTACCTGATTAATGTATTATTATAAAAATTCCAATTCAGTATACATATTATAACAATACAATCTCTGTCGGGTAACCAAACCCAAATCACTCGACGACGAGTGCAAAGAGGCATAAAAAAACCTCTGACGGAAGAGCTAATAGAATATTATATTCTTTCTTAGGATGACCAACACGCAGGTGTGAAACTGTTCAAACTCGCGAGACTAAAACTCTTTGTGGTATAAAATTGAATAATAATAATGAAAAAAAAAACAGCGCCGAGAGAGGCCTGTATGGCGAGCAATAATTTATTGCCGGCGCTGTGATTCGGGTTGCAGGTTCACGTCCTGCCTCCGCGACCACGCGCCGGGGCGGGGCTGACCTGTCAACCCTGCGCTTCCTCTCATGATGAATGCTCCTCGCAACACCTTCTTATCATTAGCATTAAACAACAATCCGTCGGAAAGGCACACTTTGCGCCTATAATTTATTTATTCTAATTTGACTTGCAGTAAACAAAATCATTGGTACGAATGCACCTATATAGAAATAATAACATTAAATATGCACGTTACAGCTTATTATAATGTGTTTGGGCCGTTTTTGAGTTCTTTATATACGTATATATTATTTACACCAAACGAACATAGAGCCATTGCTAGAACTAGAGTGTAACTGGGTTGGCTGCAAGAGATCCTTCCGGATAAGTCCGCCCTTTGACTCAATCAATGTTTCTAAGAATAATTGTTTTTTATTTCACAATAAAGTTATATTTATTTATTTATTATTATTATTTTTTTATCGTTAATATTAATGGAGGATGACAGATTACGCGAGCCAGAGTTCTGATTCTTTCCCGTTGTTGCTTGTTTTAACTTTTGTAATTCAATCTCACGCGTCAAAGGCATTAACGCCGTATATTGTGTGAAGAAATAAATAAATAAATAGATAACTGGCCGCGTCGACAACGTGATCTTAATCACATTTTCGCAAAAATTTGCACATCATAATTCGAAAATTTCTTCGTGGCAATAACCTTTGCTTCGCCTGTACGTACGTTGCAAGTGGTGGTAGAAAGGAGGAACTCAGAAAGAACAGCTGCAAGAATAGAGAAGAGATTTCCATAAAGTAAGGTAGGATTCACAATTTTCCAATAAAATTATCTTCCTTCTCATTATTTTCGCAAACCCACCTTCAAACGCAAACATTATGGAAAGGTCAATGAGAGACGCGCGTGGGAAGAGAGAGAGAATGTCATGGTGTCATCCGAACTAGATAAACAGGATTCTCGGTATCGTCCATACAAAATTCCGCAGAGACGCTTAGCGAGGAGTTCTGGGAGTCTTTGTGCTCTAGTGTTGTGTAGTTCGCGAACGAACTAGTTCGAAAGAGCGCTCCCACAGGTGAACTACTCGAACTAGTTCCCTCATTCCCCGTTCCATAGTTCATAAGTAGTTCGTGACGTGACCGAATGAGCGAGAGTGTGTCGTTCGTTACGAACTATGCAGTCTATTACCGCCGGTCGCTCACTGCACGCGCGCGTCCCGTTCTTCGGCTCTTTCGACCTAGTTCGTTCGCGAACTGCACAAGACTAGCACCGAGCGAACGCGTTTTCTCGGCGACAGGTCAAATCCTCAATGAACGCAGAACACTGTTGTCATCGAATAAAATGTCCAAATTAATATTCTTACATAGTAATATGTAATTTTTATTGTATTTCATTTTTTTATACATAAATAAATAAAACTTAAAAAATTATAGAAAGGTATTTTAATCACTACTACTATTCATTCGGAGGTTTTTGCTGTTTTTAGAGTACACAATTTGTAAGTAAAAGTACAGCATTCCATAGTCTTATCACATGCAGCCAGAGCAGTATCAAAACGAGCGAACGATCTGCCTTTCACTGATCCGAACTGGGAGCTGACGAACTAGAAGAGCGAACTAGTTCGTTTAGGGGCGGAGAACTAAACCGATCGATCTCAGTCGCGAACTACTATGCCCAAGACTATTGTGCTCCAACCAACGAGCGGACATGGATGAAGAAAATAGGGATGAAAGCAAAAGAACAGTCGACCAAGAATGACGGGAATAAATCAGGAGAGGAACAAAAAAAACTCCATGGAAATTGACACAGTACTGTTGGAAGAAGCTGAAAAAATGTGGATAGAAAAGTGTGGAGATCTTGCTCTTAAAATACACGGGGTGATGATAAAACACATCTAACTCTAAGGGAGCGTTCACACCATAGGTTCGATTTCGGTCCCGTCTCGCTCCGTTCTCGATATGATCACAGTTCATTCGCGGTCTGTTCTCGCTCAGAGCGCGCTTTGGTAACATTCAGTCTTCAACCGTCAATCAACGTTGGGTGTGTTTGATATTTAATTGCTTGTTCCTGCATAATATTATTCGCATCCGAAAATGTAGTTGAAATTTTCGATTGATGAATTAGGTGTTATGTGTTTGATTCTCGACGAAGAAAAAAATGTTAAGAAGTCTAAGTTAAGTAACCCCGTAGTGGTTCAATATGAAAAAAAAAATACTTCTTAAAATCGAATACTAGTTATTGATTCAATGATTTGCACCAAATGTTGGTTCTATAATATAAAACATAATAATTTATTAAATTTGCACCATTCGCAACTGTAATAAAATTCCGTTAATATGATGTGTTAGGACGTGTGTTGAGGATGCCGAATGACATCAGGTTCCAGAAGGGAGGAAAGACCTTCTCAAACTGTGTTTCGCTCCTTCGAAGCAGAACTGAGGGATCTGGATATATGGTGTGGGAGGAGGTCATTGAAACTGCGCATGATCGAGTGCAGTGGGAGGCCCTTGTTGCCTCCCTATGCCCCTAAGTTAGGTTACAAAGGGAGTGTGTTATTCTTATGTTATTTAGTAATATCATTTAAAAAATCAATTATTGTTTATGCATAAAAATAACCTTTTTCAAAAGTCCAAACAGACATCGTTATTACATAGATAACTTAAATAATCAATATTTTTTTCAATTATTCAATACGAATTATTTAACAATAATATTATATGTATTTGACACAGTCGCCACTTCAACGGTTAAAAGCTGACTGAAGCAGGAACGAAAGAGTGTTCACTGACTGGTTCGTGACGGGAGCGAGAACGGAGCGAGAGGGAACCGAGATCGAATCTATGGTGTGAACGCACCCTAATGCAATGTTTTCTAGGAAAGCGGACCCCAAATTGAACGGCCGTTGTAGCCAATTCATATTTTTCTAATCCTCCTTAATAAAGGATAGGTATACGGAGAATAGCCTATGAATGGGTCAAATCCCCCCCCCCCTGGGCCCCGGGCTGGCGACGCCCTTGTGGGACTTCTTCATAATGAATCAGGCGCTTTTTAGAATGTAAATAGATTAGTAGTGAGAACGTTAAATTTTTAAACAAATCACGTCATTTCATTAATACATTGTAGATAGAAGAAATGCACCCACAGACTTCTGTGTAACGTTCTCAGATAAATTGGTGCGTGGGCGTCATCACGGCATGTGTAGGTATATACTCACACATGTCCTGAACTAACGTAGGTGTGTGGTACTAACATTATTCCTTTCACCCCCTTTGATCTTAACCTAAAACTTTGTATGGTAATAATTATTTCACACCGTTGAATGACTTCTGAACTTCCTTGTTTCAAGACCAAGAATTAAGCCATTGTCAGCGTTGTTCACAAGTTCGTAGGATTCTTATTAAAATAGCTCAATTGGTTTGAATTCCCTACAAATGATGCTAATTAAGAATATATTAAGAATATAATAAGAATTCGGTTATAATAGCTGAGAATTTCAGATAAGATTACCGCCTCACGGTTGAGAAAAAAGTAAAAAAAAAATTAACTGTCGGATGATATTGTGTCAATTGTGTGACATTGAAGTGCTTTTAGAATACTCAATCGCGAAATAGCGAACTTTTTCGTGTTTGAGGATAACCAGAGGTCATCGAAACATATAGAGTAATAGTATAAAGAAGATTGTCGCTTTCAAATCTATGCAAAAAAAGAGAAGAAAAAGAAAAGTGTCACTGTCACACTCACAAAAAAATTACTTTCCAGGGACTTTTGGTCTGATATCTGACAAATGATGGTAGATGCATATATTCACTGTTTCAAAAAAAAAGAAAAATATGAAATACATTTTTCAGTTCGATAGTCAGATATTATCGACTGCTAGAACTAAGCTCGTTTATCATACGTTTAGATTAACCACCAGGGTGTTATAATTTTTCATGACGTTTATAGCTTGGATGACTCATTTCATCATTTAAACGTACGATAGGTCAGTAAAAGAGTATGACGCAATAGAAAGGATGATTCAAAAACATTCACATAGTATACAATTAACGGTGCAGTATAGTGAGTGGGTGGATATTGATTTTTTGAATGACGTAACTATATCATAATTTCATTGACAGTTCCAATCTAAATCTACACTGTAAATATGCGACAGATTGTTATTGGAGTACTGATGGTGGAAATTACCTGGAAAATCCATGTTCCAATAGTGCGGTTATAAAACGTAACATATTATGTAATAGAATTCAGGACACCCAAGATTCAACGTGGTTAGGTTAAATATTAGAAAGCTTTTGTTCAGAGCTTCGGACTTTATAGGGTGAATTTTAAACCGAACTAACATGGAGCCAGAGTAGGAAAATAGAGTATATTTTCTTGATCGTTGGTATTGTCATGAAGGAAATAATAACGAGAAAGAACTGTCATCGCCTACTAATAAGTTGTTGTTTCCATGGTGTCCAATATAAACCATAATGTAAAGTATGCTCTGTCTATACGACCCTCTATTTTGCCCTTCAAAATCAGGAACAGTAGCTTGTACTTCTCTCCCCCGAGCATATGTCCCAGATAGCACGCACCTTCCAGACTTTAATATCAGTCAGCAACTGCCTGTAAATCTAACACCACCTAATGGCAAACATTGTTAAAGTAAAGTGATCACACTCACACTCTCTCAGCGGCAGTAAAGACGGTAATAATACTAAAAAATCCTACAAGACTAACACTTCCATAAGAGTGAACAAACAAAAAAAGAGTCAGAGCTGGAAGTAGAGTACATTTTCTTGATCTTTGATATGGAAACTAATCTGTCATCACCCATAAATTAGTTATTGCTTGTTATTATTTGCATGGTGTCCGATATCAACCATAAAATATGCTCTGTTTCTAGATTCGGCTCTATGTTAGTTTGGTGTAAAGGGACACATATAAAAAAAATATTCTAAGCTAAGACAGCGTCAAACAACCGATAAAATAAGATAGGTATGTTGTGTTCAGATTTTTGTTGCATCACCTACTAAAACTAAGGCGGCTAAGACTTTAGTCATACAATATTCTTCACGTCATTGTTCGTCATGTAAGTATTGTAATCCAAGCAAAGAGAGTTTGCCTACAATGCGGACCGTCCACACCTGCAAAAGATTTAAATAAAAAATCTCGATGGTCGACATATAAGCTCGTGTCACACAGACCCACCCTCCGCCTGAAGAAAAGACGCTGCATTCTGCTCCTCGACACCTCTTTCAACATCCCCTCCGTTCGAGTGGTTCCGCAGTGAACCGACGTCATAAAACTCGGTTCGAAGTGGTTTATCGGTATCAGAAATTTACAATAGATAACTTTATGTTAATAGTGATAGGTGGGCGTAAGAAAATTATTCGTATAATCTATGGGACATGCATGAGGTACTTCGTGAGTTCAAATAGATTCGGGTGCTTTTATCATAACCTATGTAAATTATCTTAATTCTTTTAGAGAGGAAAATAATCTATGTCTGCCCCAAGGCACTACCTTTATTGTCTTTTGAACGATCCCATTTTTTATTGTTGCCAAAATGTACTTTTTTTAATCTCCGAGAGAAACCTTTTCAATTATGTTTCTGGTACAACCAATAATTGTTATAGCACAAATCGTCCCTGGTTGGACGCAATGCCAATAATAAAAAGAAGAAAGAAGAATAATTGTTATAAGATATATAAAAAGATTTTTATATAACTTTATAAAATTAATAAAATAAATAAACAACCAGGAGATAGCAAAGCAAGATGCCTCTATTGCGGATTGCCCTTCGAAATGTGGACGGTACACTTTTAATAGGTCTTTTTAAATTAAAAAAAAAATGTGTTGGCTATAAAGATGCGACATTAAAAAAAATGGATATAGTCATATCCTGGAGCCAAATACATGACAGCAGTCGCAGTCTTTAAATTTGGTTGCTCTCTTGTTCTCAATAATTTCCAACTTTTGTCTCTATATTTCATTAATCATTAAATATCTACTTATTGTAAGTATACATGAGATTTTTTAACGTGTTGAACATGTCGAGAATTCTCATGATTAGGAGTTTGGAGATATAAACATTACCACATAATGGCGAACGTTGTTAACGTAAAGTGATCACACTAAGCCAGCCTTCGAAATAACAGTAGAAGACGGTCGTAAGCCCGTAGTGGTTTGTTCCATTTAAAAATCGAACATTAGTAATGAATTGTTAGAGTCATTAGTTGTTACATATTCTTTTAAACAAAAACATAATAATAATATCTATTCTATTACACATTATTTTTTTTTCATTTGTTGTCTCAATGCTTTTTTTTCATCATAAAAATGAATCTGTGCTCACCCAAAGTGAACACAAATACACTCTTTAACTCTTTCACAGTAACCTACTTAAAGCTTGTGTCGTGAAAAAGGTCGGCTTCCGAGATCGAGCACAAGACCACCAGTACGAGAAAGTACAAAAGTAGGCGCGTTATAACGCTACCAACCACTTGGACTATTTAAGTAGTTTTGTAGAGTGGTTTTTGAAAAATGTGGTCGTTTTTAAAGCACTGCAGAACCGCCAAGCAATTCACAACCTAATAATGATAATGACCTACGTTGAAGTGATTTTTTTGTAAATATTTTGATGAAATCAAAAATGTCTCAAAGGGAAATCCCCGTTTCACACAAGCTTATTTTGGCTTTAGAGACGGGGTCTATTATATTGATTTAATAAAATAAAATATTAAGTTTTTAATAAAATCTAAACTAAATAGACCCTTTCGTGAATGTCCCCTCGAGATTCAAATAACACACATTGTGCGAGGGGGTGCGGAGTATCGTTGGCACATCCTACAGTATTCAAACAGAAAAGATCGGGCGATGATAGCTATTAATGAACATTGAAATGGTGCAAACGAGCCTGGTAATCGGCAAACAATATCGATAGACGGGGCTGTGTGTGTGAACTGTGAATGCAACCATTTAGCCGGGACAGAGGCTAACAACAAAATCACCGTCGCTGTTGTTGTTTGAAAACATTCAGTAATTAGTTGGCGCACGGCGTCGTAGAAGCGCATTTGCAATGCAAATGTTATTGCCGCGCTAGAGTCGGACCGATGAGAGCGCCCACTAGCTAACAATATGTAATTCTCGTGAAAATAACGTCAAAATTTAACCTACAAAAAATATTCATGTCTTTATTCATCAACTTCTTCTCATGATAGCGTACATTTAGACATCTAGAAACCGAATCCATTGAACAGTGTTATGCATAAGTGCGTGAATAGGCTCTCATCGTTTATCAAAATAAATGATCGATTTGCTGTTTATATAATCCCACTTGCGCACGCTGGAGTTGACTTTACATCATATTATACATCTGGGTTGTGTGGAGTCAAGCAGTTTATTAGCTAGGTCAGGCCTGGTTCCTAACTGACGATGCATGTTTCCATTTGTCTTCCGGAAAGCAACCTGGACTTGTGGTAGCAGCTAAAAAGTACTCATGTCGATTATTGTAGACAGTTTGAAGGAGGGTCATCTACATATAGAGATGGATTGATAGATTTCGGTTGGATACCACTGTTCTTATCCCTTGAAGAGAAGCTCCCTCTCATCTAAGGTGCGTTCTTACAAATCCGTTTTGCGACTATCACTTTGAAAAGGTGTTCAATTAAAAAATAAATTATTGTATCGGCTAAAGCAAGACACTAACTCCTAGCAATTTTTTCAAAAAGGAAAAATAGTGTAAAATTAAATAAGTATCCTGGCTGAGAAAGTCTCATTTGTTATTACCCTCGACATAGTAAATAAGTAAACACTTTTCTATACTAAGGTATCAGAATAGCCTTATTGCCCGAGGCAATTTTTTCCAATCAACCGGTCATTTCCAATCCCGTCTAATCTGTGACGGCCCAACCCCTAATTTCAATTGCAAAAACACTTCGACCGGGACATCATGATCATAAAGTCCCCGCCTATACTAGGCTACCGAGTTCGGAGCTGTTTAATAGTATTAGAATAGGCCAGCACACTGACTAATCCTCAAATAACGCCGCCTACCCGAAATGCACTAGGTCAGTTTTGTTTAGGTACCTACAGTCATAATTTACAAGTCGAAAAGAAATTTTAAACGCCTCACATGAACATGAGTGACCTCTAGTACTTTAATAACAAAGTTATTCAAAAAGAAAAAAAAACAATGATTGCAGCATGTCATGAGAGTGCAGTAGTATTGGTTCTCGCGGATGCAACGGGGAGTGATATATCCGTCCGGGTATCACGGTCGTGAATGTTTCGTTCCTTATACAGAGGTGATAATTTGGAGTCGTGTTTAGACGATTATCGCTCTTGCTGGAGCAAACAACGACACGATGAGCCTTCGCAGCTCATGCCGCTGACAATAAGGTTTAGAGTCGAGTTTACACCGCATCCTCCCTCCCTAATACGGGAAGTAACTAACGAATGAATGAGTCACTCGTCAAATTGCGTCAACGGGATTTTTCGTGGAACGATTTGAAAAAAACAAATACGTAGGTACCTGAAAGCATAAATTTAAGGAGAACTTTTTTGATTTTAATATTATGCCATATTTAACAATGGTCATAATGTTTATGGTGCCGTTTGTCGGAGAAATCTTACGGGATTATTTTTATTTTACATGCTCCAAAAATCTCTCTAAGAATGAGAGTCACACTCTTTTCGAAGTTAGAATTAAACAGATATGAGGTAAGATAGAACTAGTGCTGAAAATTCGACCATAACTTATTAAAATAATAATTTGAACATTATTAAGATTCCATTGTCAAAGACTGAGCGAGCACTATTTCACAATTTCCCTTCAAAAACAATGACATTCATACGTCAAATTCGAAATGTACAAAGTTTTTTTCTATTATTATATAAGATAAAAAATATTAATCTAAACTCAATTCGACCACAGAAATATTGAATGGGATTGTGTTTCCTTCTCAAAAAAATTGAAGTTGTTGTTGATCAAGTATTCAATTGACTCTTTGTTGATATTGTTGAGGTAGGCGAGGTCTAGAAAGTAGCCATCATAAGCTCTGAGATTGCATGATTCGGCCACTCCCTATTTTTTTTTTAAATCACGCAAATCCACGGATTATTGTATAGATTAGGAAGGATCCTGAACTATGCTGTTTGCTGTATTTCACCCACTCTACACAATCTTCACTGGTTGAAAGAAGGTCCAGAGCGCATAGAATTCAAAATATGTCTCCAAGTTTTTAAAGCGCTCCATAATATGGCTACAGTAAGTATATATCAGAACTTTTTACTCTGTTTTCTCCCAATGAGAGGCATACTTCGCTTAGGTCTCAATCACAAGCAACCAATAAACTCCATGAACTCAACATAATAAATAAATCAAACTAAGTAGAGCTTTGAGCTTTGCTGGACCAAAATCATGGAATTCACTTCCATTAGAAGCCCAGAGAATTTATACGAGTTTAAGAAGGCATAAAAACATTCCTCTTCCGAAAATCATACCCAGGCTATCCTTCATCCTGAATAATTATTGTATGTCCCTAAATATTATTTAATCCATGCATTACTGTTTTTTTGTTAGTGAATATTTTATATTTATAGCTAATACAGCGCCTTTGAGGTGACCTCTAGGCCACAAAACGGCTCATAAGTTATCTTAGTATTATTAAGTGTTATTTTCGGTAAGAGACATTACCCCCTATTCTGGATTTGTTCGAACTAAAATAAGAACGTTCCAAAATTTAAGAATTAAGGTCATATGAATTAAAATTCGTATTCCATAAAGCGATGTGTTCTAAAAACTAAAATGACTTAAATTAGTTCACCATAAACAAAAATATGAATTATAATTGTCTATGGTCTATATCGCGCATGCGCAATTGG
The DNA here is from genome assembly GCA_963576905.1 of Mystacides longicornis. Classification (NCBI taxonomy): domain Eukaryota; kingdom Metazoa; phylum Arthropoda; class Insecta; order Trichoptera; family Leptoceridae; genus Mystacides; species Mystacides longicornis. The sequence goes on from OY756437.1 coordinate 19,191,588, forward strand.
TCATGTTTGTTTATTAAAAATAATACGAGTGTCAAAGTAGTGACCAAATGGGTTAGGAGCATCTCAAATTTGCCTTTTTATCAGACCAATTCTTAGATTTCCTTTTGAAATAAATAAGTATAATTATTTTTAGTGCAAATCTCGTGTTGTAATATACGCAAGAGTATTTTATGAAAGTAGTGATTTTGATCTAACCTCCAATTTTCGATTTCGGCATAACGAAACACGCGCAAATAATCAATTTTATGATTTTGTAAAGATATTTAACACTTTTTTTAAACTTATTAGGTTAAAATAATACTTTTATTATAAAAATATCATCAGATATATTTTAAGTCGCATACAATTAGGTGTGAACTAAAATTAAGAACGTTTTGACATAAGAACGCACTAAAATTGACTTAAATAGTGTTGTAGAATACCAAAATGAACTAATTTCAATATTAGTCACATTAAGAACGCTCTTAATTTTTATAGAATACCGATGTGCACTGACTAAAATTGGAACGTTCTTATATTAGTTAGTGCGCACTTAAATTGAAACAGAATCGGGCGTATTGAGAAAAATTTCCAGTAGGTACATTATTTTCAAGGAACGAAAAAAATTAATGAACATTACGCTTAAAAAAACTAGTTTATCAAATCAAACCTCGAGATGTAAGTATCAATGCAGGAAAATTGATAAAATATCACAGAAACGACGTACTTAAAGGAGAGGGAATTCGCGTGGGACAACACTTTATCCCCGCCATAAGGCACACAGCTTAGCCTCGCGCGTCCAGAGGAGACGTGTACGTAATGGAGAAAATTGGGACATTTGAGGCCGTTTTTTATGAGGGTCCTGTGCGTTTAGGTCCACTGCTAAACCATAAATGTTCATATCGTGAAAGAGGAGTGAGATATTCTAGGAAACTACTTGTTTGCTTGGGAGCAAATTCGCTTAATTCGAGCTTGTAAAATATTCCACCTATTCAATCTAGATAAAAAAAAAAAAATTATAAAAAGAGGAGTCAGTTTCATATTCAATTTACCACATTTTATCTATAAACAAACTAATTAACTTATAGCGTTATCAAATAAACTCCTGGACTCCCAAAAAAGTTCTCCTTTCAAAGTAAGCATTAACAGTTGTTTCATTTGAATTATTAAAAAACTAAATAATGAATTTTTAAAACTTATGACGATTAATACAGTGTGTATATAATAAAATATCATAAACGGAAATCGGAAGAAAACATTGAAAAGCATTGCCGGAACTCTTAATAAGCTAAATGGTTATAAATTATAATATTCGAGTATTTATATCCATAAAGTAAAGGTGGACCACGAAAGTATTGTAATATAGCCCACGCGGCCACGGACGTGGTTATTAGTCGCACCCAATGAAGAAGTGGAGTATTATATGATGAGTCTTATTTCAGCACTGGAAAATTTGATAAGATACTATTATTTGTCATATTGCCGACTTTTATCCGAGGGATATCGAGTCCGATTTCCGGGTCATTATTTTACATCGAAAGAAAAATGAAATTCTAATCGGGGAGCGTTGTTGGCAGTTGGCACACTTTCCTATACTGTAAGGAACCGCTTGATTTGTAAAAAAGACCTTGCAGTTCTATCTTTTTTTTACCCATCACGCCGTTTCCCGAAGGAGATAGGCAGAGAGTACGGACTTCCATTCTTTCCTATCCAAACAGAACTCTTTCGCTTCCTCCAAACGCATAACATTCCGCACACATGCTCCTCTATTCCTTTTGCTCCTGACTTGGCCCTCCTGTAAGACGGCACCGATATGGTCGGACCATGTCATTCGAGGTCGGCCTAGTCTACGTGCACCTATTCTTGCAGATTTATATATCCTTTTAGTCATTCTTTCTTCGTTCCTCTCTACATGCCCAAACCACCTTAATTTATTCACTTTCATTCTAGTCACTACGCTAACATCCACTCCACATTCCTTTCTAATACTATCATTCCTCACCATATCAATCAGTCTCTTTCCGCACTTCCTACGTAGCTGTTCTATCTACATAATATTATTTTGTCTAATATACTCATTTTTCAATCATCGTAAAATAAGTCACATTTATCATTTTTCAAAACAAGGCCTTAAAAACAAGTGTTGCATCTCTTCGGATCTTTACGGTTAGATTTTTCCAAGTAAATTAGTCGGTAGTAAAGAGATAAGTAGCAAAGATTGGGTACTATGAAAACATTATGTAAAAGGATATGCCATGTATAAAGTAAGTAACTAAAGAAAGCACAAGTTGGTTGAGAATGTGACGGGATTCAACTCACACCCGAAAATACCGAAATTTTCAAAGATGATAATAATAACAGAATGTTCCGAAGCCACCGGGTAACATATTGCGCGCACGTTGTTTTCGATAAAACAAGTGGTCTAAGGAACAAAAACCTTGCAACTTTTAGAAAAAAAAAAGTATAAAGAAAAATCTCTGTCTACGGTTCAACTTTCTGAGAAACTTTAAATTACACAGAATCGATATTCAAACTGGAAACTTTTTCCCGTGGAATTTTTTCGTATTTAAAGATAAAAGTTTTCGAGTGTATCCAAGACCGAGTAAAACTAAAATAAGAAATATTATATCATACGGCACGCAGTTATCTTTGGAATTTTAAAAGAGGAGTTTCGATTTTGGATAATCGCAGCATAAATTTTGGATTTTCTTCGCTCTTGCAGCTGATATCAAGTTCCAAATTCGTATATTTAGCGAACGCTGAAAATTGCTAAATCATTGTGGCATGCTTTTATAAATACAATTCATGCATGCATGCAATTTGCATTCTACTTCTGCACGTATCAGGTCTGTCCAACATTGACAACTCTGCAAATACTTCACAATCATTTTTTTATGTAGATCAAAAAGCTATTTTCAAATTAATGCGATGGTTTCGTAGTACATTTAAACTGAAATGAAAAACAGGCTTGTAAAAGACATTTGGTAGGTTTTTTTGAAATTTCAATTCAGAATAAAAAAGTGTATGATAAAAGTGTGGCCGAAGTAACAAAAAACCTTTGATTTTCCCTTTAAAACACAAAATTCACTACTGAATTAAGGGTGTTGTGAATGTTAGTTCTGAACTAGTCCGAAGAGTTCAACCATCGGTTGACACAAAAAAAGGTGTAAAAGTTGAAGTACAAATTATTCAGATATTAATTAGATAAATTTAACGTTTTGTGCAGTTTATCAACGTGAAATGAGTGATCGGGATCGAATGAATCGATAAGTGAACTATATATACAAAAGGAAAAATAACAACTAATGACTCCAACAATTCATTTCTAATGTTCGATTTTTAAATGGAACAAACCACTCCGGGCTTACGACCGTCTTCTACTGTTATTTCGAAGGCTGGCTTATTGTGATCACTTTACGTTAACAACGTTCGCCATTAGGTGGTAATGTTTGTCTCCGAAACTCCTAATCATGAGAATTCTCAACATGTCGAAAAATCTCATGTATGCAACGAGTAGAAATTTAATAATAAATAAAATATAAAGTTAAAAGTTGGAAATTATTGAGAACAAGAATACAATCCCGTACATATTTGACATGACATTAATGTTTTGAATTTAACATGTTTTGTAGATTCTTCAAACACATTATTTGTAACATTGTAATTCTTAGTCATTATACCTATCTACATAATAATTCAGAAATGTTTTTTTATTTGCCTTTGACAATACTTTCCGTTATGTCGGAGCATCACGCTCAAAATACAAATGCTGCGTCAGATATGAATCTGCGCAGAGCGGTGAAATTTGCTCGAGAACGTTCTAAGATACAATTGGCAACGTTAACTTTAATATATTAAGAGCTATTTAAAAAACTTTATTTTTTTAGGATCTTCATACAAATTTTCAAAAAAGACAGAAAGCCATCTTTTGGAAACAAAATTACTCATGTAAACGTTGAATGGAATCTTGGTATTACGGTATGAAAATGTAATAAAATAATTGGAGATTGATTCGTTATACATATAAATGTTATTCAAATCTTATTATTCTCAATAAATAAAGATTTAATGCAAAATTTTGGAAATATAATTCCTCCATTTTGTAATTTGACACATTTAAAAAAATTTATGGCCGCAGTTTGTGTAAATCTGTCGTGGCCATTAGATGAGTAAGTACCTGATAAAATCATATTAAATGTTGGTAAATAATAAAGATACATTAAATTAAATTCATAATACATTTAAATATATTAATCGTAAAAATGATTTTTGAAAATTGAAATGCGTATAAAAATTCTTTAGTAGATTTGGTTGATAAAACAGAACTCTGAAAGGAAGCGAACCTGACAGGAACTAACGTCGTTCCTGTTTATCAAAATCATAATGAATTTGTCAGGTATTTGTGCATGTTTATTATAGTAAAAAATATATTTGTTTTATCCACATCATAATAATTAAGAAATACTGTATAATATTCATATCTGAATTAATCACATAAAACAGATTGTTGTGGATAGAAACATCGAATATCACTTTATTCGAAGATCACTTTATTTGCTATTATAATAACAAAATTATCTAAATTCTTAATTAATAGGTATGAAGATAAATTAAAAACAATGTTAAATATATATTAATATTTTATTGCGTTAATATAACAATCTTCATGTATGTTTCATAATACGACAAGAAGCATTATATTTAAAAAGTATGGTATGGGATTATTGCTGTAGCAGTTTCTTCCGTCAACAACATATTCTCTTTACACATCTCAAACATGATCCTGTAGAATAAAGAATCCTTGAAAGACCAAAACTGCAATCGTTGGATGTAGTATGTGAAGATTGACAGGTTTTGACGCAAAAAAACCCAAAGGTACCTATCTCAGTCACAGCACAATTTGATGACAGATAAAAGTAACCAAGGTTTGTGACACTGAAAATGAATAAATTAATCATCAGTCGATAAATATTTGCGTTTATTTTTCTTTACTAACCCCCTTTGCACTAATGGTTGAATTTAAAATCAAATCTTTTAGTTTAGCATACATCATATTGCTTATATATTTTGAAAAAGAGTATGAAAGTCTTAGCTCATTTGTTTTCAATTTGGTTACCATTTAAAAGTGATTCATGCATTCTTAAACTAAAAAATAATAAAATCCTAGCGATGGAAAGAATGTTACAGAAAATGTCAATATTTTTTTATGTTTCTGAGCCAATACTTAAAAATTACAAAGAAGGGATTATAATCTTAATAAACAATATTTGGTACCTACCGAAAAATCTATTAGAGCAGCAAACTCATATTTATGTATTTATATTTTCAAAATTGGAAGCATTATACCACTCCACAGAACACATATACTCTCTAACGCACAGAACACATATACTCTCTGCTCTAACGAGAGTACCACCATAGAGTATAATAATACTTACTTAAAAAGTACCACTCTCTTATGTTTTTTGACATATCAATATTTATCAACAATGAGTGACAGGTGACATTGACTATGAATTCTTATGAATTCTATTGATCTATGTATAAGTAAATCTATGATTTGGTAGCGCACTATTACCTAATTAAAATAAAGCAGCGTATTTTTCACAAATCATTCTTCCAGGATGGGTTTTCTAAGAATAATAAAATAATAATATTGCTTAACCAATTTATATATTATATTTTTGTGTGTAAATGTCATCTACTTCATATTATATTTTTATGAAGGTTTGTTTTAAAGACACTATCAAAAGAAAATATGTATAGCGGAATAAAATGTCGTCTATAATTAATTAGTAATTTTGCTACGTCATAATTAATTATTAAATAAAAAAAGGTTTTAATTATTTATATGAATAAAAAACATATTTTCAATATAATCAATTTTATAATGAATTATTTCTGAACTGTATGCACTATCTCCATCTATGGTACTGCACGAGCTGTCAATTTTTTTACGCGTTTAATGGGAAGTTTTTCTTCCCTTGTGTGCCGCTAGGGGCGCCCTAGCTAATCCGGTCTATTGTCAAATTCAGTGTGGCCAACGGGGCCGATTTACTGCCATTTGGTAGGTAGCAGCATAGATAATATAATAATATACTGGGTAGCAGCGCTTCTCATCTAAATATTATAATAATATGACAGCTGGTTAAGGCTAGGGGGTAAGCCAATGACCTTGGGGTAATGGGCGTGTCTATGTCCTTTGTCCCCCTCTTCTCCTGCACTTACCTCAATTTAAATCTCCTAACACTAAAAAGTAAGAAAACTTGCAGTCTGTCAAGAAATTGGCAAAAAATTGAGGGCGCTGTTATCGCTCATCAACACATTAACAATGACTGTGCTAAAATAAAACACTGTAACGGAAATATTGAATATTTATAATGAAAAAAAATATTTTAAAAATGTCTCTATCGTGACTTTTCAAGAAGATTTATGCATATACTTCGAGACCTAGAGATGTAATTACTTTTCTAATCGAAGCTGATTTTCAATTTCTAGTGCAAATACGTAGTATAATTAAGTTTTAAATTGTAATTATTTTTTGAAAATAAAAAATAAAGATAAATGATAAGTTTTGTGTTTGAACAATTATTTTTTGTTCCCTTGATTTATTGTTCCTTTAGCAGGTTTTTTCTCTGAAATAACTTGCCAAAAATTTTACATATTTGGACTTCGGGATATGAAAAATAAAAAGCCATAATTAAAATAAAGTGATGTTTAATGAATTAATTGAAGTTAAATAAAGTATAGACAAACTGTAATATTCTTTTAAGCTTTCATCTATATAAACTATATTTCTTGGAGTTCTTTTGGCAACATCCTGTTTTCCATGATTATTTTAAGACAATTTTCTCTTTTAGCCGCAATACTTTCCTATTTGAATTGCATTTTTGTACGAAAACCCAATGTTTATTAAAGTTTTTCGTAGAAGTTCGTAGCTCGCATCAAAATTCAAATAATTTCGTACAACTTGTAACATGCTTCTCAAACTGGCTATTGCTTTTTTACTGTATAAAAATGAACTTTTTGCCTTATGGCACAGCGGTCGAAATCATCCAATTCTTTTTTTGGTCGCCCTTTTCTATGTTTACCTGGCGTGGTAAATTTGCATTGATTTGAATTCCCTTCTTTTACAATTCTCCTAATAGAACGCACATATTATATACCTGAAAAAAAAAATAAAGATTAATTATTTGATATGAAAGTTTTATTGTATAAAAACAATGAGCTGACACTGTCGAAAACATATTTACTATTATCGATTGATTTCTTAATATTAGTATTATAATTTAATAAGTTTATACATTATTTTAATTAAAAAAGTAAAGTATTATTTTAATTAAAAAAGTAAAAAAAATCAACTTATATAGTATGTAGTATTGCAATTTAACAAACATTATTTCCTATACCGTGTTTTGTTTTTCGATCGTCAAAACAAACTGTCCTGTGATTTTTTATTGACATATATTTTTAAAACAAATAAAGTATCCTTAAATGAGCTCTAACTAACTTCTTATACATGAAAATGTTAAAATTAATCATGAAAAAGTATTTTATCTACAAAAAACACAGTATTTACCAATCAATTGAGATGTTAGTTAGAAAACATTAGTAGACAGTTCTCCGGCTTTAACTCCACTAAACATTGCGAATACGTGGCGAATACACACGAATAATGATTTTTCTTGATCCACTACGAATTGTATTGTTCATTTTAATGTCCAAACACACAAACACAAAACTATATTTGATCATGAAATACAAACAAGATATCTTATATATAAATGTCACTGTCAATTATAAACAAAATATAAAAAAGTCCAAATAACTAAAGTTTAAGTTCAAAACGAATAAAGTATAATAAAAATATATTGTCCAAGCACACAAAACTATCATTTATCACGAAATAAGCATAAAATAATCCAAATGTCAATACAGTCAAAGGAACACAACGTCCGCTTCGAAACAAACTCTCCATATGACGCCTCGCACCCCGAACCGCTTCTTTTGCCTGTAATCTTCTATAAAATAAACCATAGACAATAAAAAATTCATACAATTTGTAGTTTTTCAGTTTTTTTTAAAAAAATACAATTTTAAACTCAATTATGCTACGTATTTGCACTAGAAATTAAAAATCTCCTTCGATTAAACAAATAATTACATCTCTAGGTCTCGTAGTTAATGCATAAATCTTCTTGAAAAGTCACGACAGAGACATTTTTAAAATATTTTTTTTCATGATAAATATTCAATATTTTTAAAATATTGAAAGTGTTTGCACTAGAAGAAAGATTGAAGAACATCACAATATTTTTCTCAAGAAGCTATCTTTAACAACAACGATAAAAAATTGCATGAAAAAACACCAAAAAACAGCGATTACCCTACCCCAGAGCCTTAAAAACATAAATACGTTCGGAGATTTGTCAGTTTGAGACTGTATTTTTGTTATTTTTACCATTGCGTTTATAAATAATTTTAAAATGAATAGAAATTACGGAGAATGGTCTATAAATCAGTTAAAAAAAGAATTAAAAAGACGTAATGCGAAGGTTTGTGGGAAAAAGGCCGAATTAGTAGGAAGGTTAGTATGATTTTTATAATAAGATTTTTCTAAATATTCATAATACACAGTATACTTACATTTCAAAGTTTCCTTGAAAAAGTCATTTGATTGAAAATGATCCTTGCAAACAACTGAGCTAAGTGACGGTTTCCAATTTTCACGTTTAATAGCATGTAACCACTTTGGCATCAAGGTTTTATCCTTTGGAAAAAGATGTGTTCCCTTGTTTTTGCAAAACGGCACGCAACAGTATGTTGAAGGCATATTTAAAATTTTTTTTTTTTTTTTTTCAAACTTTTTCCTTCACGTATTAATATTATATATGTATTGAGATTATAAACGTTAATATGACATTTACCATAGACCGGGTTAGCGAGGGCGCCTCTAGTGGCAGAAAAAGGAATAAAAACATCTCTACGTTGGCAGCACTGAATTTGACAATAGACCTGATTAGAAGTTCTGCCACCTGGTGTGTATTATCGGAAGCTCCCCAGAAAACTTCCCATTGTGAGAGTGAGAGTGGTTTGTCGAAAATAGACATCAAAACTGATTCATTCCTTGGAAAAATATTTAAGTCAGTAGAGTTTGATGGATGGACTGAGATTTAAATTGATTAATATTGGATTTCAGGTATGTAACCTATAGTTTCAAAAAACATATAATTTATAACCTAAAAATAATTATCATACAGATACAAACATCACCTTCACTTACTTCTTAAGTTTCACATTTTCAACCTGTGGAACATTATTCCAAATTCCTTCCAATGTATTATTGTAAATTATAAAAAGAAATAGACATTAAACGCAGCTAATTTAAAACATTTGTCAACACACATTATTTTTTTGTTGCAGATAAGTATCTAGCCTGATAGAATGAAAGAGCCAGTCATTTCATTGCAACAAATCACAGAGACCGCAGAGCAATATCTGATAATATTTTGACTAAGGGATGAATTATGAATATAAATTAGCTTGAACACAAATCAATTCTAAGTAAGTATTGAATCTTCTCAATAATAACTTATCAATATCAACGTTTGTTTATGTTCTTTTTATTAAACTCATGTTATATCCATTACTTTATTTAAAAAGTGTAATCTCTTATTTGTTTTAAAATTATACGTAAGATAATTTTGAGATACCTGTCTAACCTTAGAAAGTCCCATCCTAATATTGGTTTTATTATTATAGATAAAGACTACGCTGGGCCAGACATGAGCAGATAATGCCATCATTGCGAGCACCAAAGAGAATTATGGGTGGACATCCGGCCGAATTGGAAGACCTAGGCTGCAATGAGAGAATGAGGTCAGGAGGGATGCCGAGCAACTTTTTGACCCACGAAATCAGGACAGATGTAGAGACAAGGTTGACTCTGCGTCCAGTATTGGAAGCCAAGGCTGAATTAGGCTGTAGCGCCATCGGAAGAAGAAATATTTATAGATATTATGTTAAAATAACCAACACCAGGCCGGTTAAAACGTCATTTACTTCTTTTCACAATTTTTAATATTATTCTTATGAATATGAAGATTACCTATCTATATTTAATTTGAAGATTATGTGTATTAAGTAAATACTAAAGAGAGCATTCATAGATTTGTTAAAAGAACCTAGCAACATCATTAACTTACAAGTGATTGCATTGGAGGACAATAATTGTAATAATTATTATTGTTAACTAAATTCCAAACTATTAATTTTTTTTTAATTTAGATATATTATTATTTTAATTTCAGAATTATTATTATTGTAGACCTGTTTTTTTTTGTTGAAATTTAGTTGAAGTTTCTATAATCAGACCTCTTTTCCTGTAACATCGAAAAAATTCATATTATTACAAACTGATATATTCAACATTACACCATTATTTATGGTCAATTTTAAAATGCCATTTTTTTTAACATTTGACCAGTACTAACTAGATTATGACTTTCTTCTCTTGCTATTTCGAATGGCTTTGTGTGATGACTTCACGTTAACAACGTTCCTTATTTAGGTGGTCAAATTGAAATCCTTGAGTAATCGACAAATTCAACAATCTGCCAAGATGCTAACCACCGGGCCAACGGCCCGTTGCTTTTATGCCTTCCATAATTCGTCTATGGAGCTGAGATTCCTAGGATTATATCTTATAATTAATGCAATGCCAAAATGTCTACAGAATTTTAAAATGTGTCAAAATTTTCTAGATATTTTCTCACAACAATAACATTTACATGTTTTGTATATCTCTTATTAATTGTCAACTCTTGGTATGACTTATATTAAGCACCTATGAGAGATGAGAGTTCTAATTCTCTAGAAGTACCTAAATATTTATACTCAAAATTATCATTTATTAAAAAGTTTTACCCTGTTAAATGAAGTTTATCAACTGCAAAATACCTTAGTTATTTATTATAAAAGTGTGTTTCTTTACCAAGTATTGTATTGATTGTTTTATTAATGTAAGTAAAATTAATTTTTGAAATCAAAACTCCCTTTACGCCCCACTTAGGGGCATAGGGATTTAATAAATTGGTGGTATAATTGCCATAGCAACTTGAAATTTTTATTATTACCCTATTCCTGTGTTATATTTTTAATAAGCATTTTACACTGATTTTTCTATTCACACGAAGGCTGGATGTGAGGTGCAGGTTCGAATCCTTGGCCACAAAATTCTTTACTATGCTCAAAATAATCAACACCCACTTCTGGTAAGAAATTTCTGGTTCCAATTCCCAGATGGGTCAGAATATTTATAGGAATTTTTTATGCAATATTTTCTTGCTGGCTATAGGTACTGACAATTTTTCATACAAAAGTTTTTCAGGTACAAAATCACTGGCTCGGGTAGAGGTCTTAACACTTAAAATAATTATGTACAACTCCGCCTCCGTAAATAGACGAACGCCTCTAGTCGAACGACGGTGCCGGTCCCAAGCCCGGATAAAGGAGGAGGGAACTTCCCTATCCTATCCTACTCCAGATTTCCCTTCCTTGTTCTCCTCATCCCTGATTCCGCTGCGGCTTGGCTCCGTGGGTTTAGTCACCGGCGGAGATGGGTCGCTTCTATCCCCCTTTTTGGATTCCTTTTCTCCTCACGGGCTATTAAGATCTATGGATGGTCCCTGTCGTCTCATTCCATATGTGCCACAGGTCAAACCGCCATAGCATCATGGCCCAAACTGAGTCGGGTGCGTGACCGACTTAGTATCTCAAACGCAGCATGCACGAATATTAAAGATGAATCGGTCTGATAGACAAAATTTCAAATCCGGAGGTAAAATAGGTACCTCTCCATTCGGATCTCCGGGGAGAGGTGACTGTCCGAGCGAGGCATCTTGGTGAAAATAATCAAAGATTGAAAGTGAATCAAAGAACTGCGCATTTCAGGATCGGGACGTGGAATATCAGAACTCTGTCTGACTCGAAGATTTCTGACCGCCCAGAGAGACGTACAGCTCTGATTGACAGAGAACTCATAAGAACAGGCGTAGACGTGGTGGCTTTGAGCGAGACACGTCTACATGACGAGGGTAGCTTACAGGAGAAAAACTACACCTTCTACTGGAGGGGCTATCCTGCAGAATCTAAAAAGAAAATGCACGGTGTTGGCTTTGCAATAAGAAATGAGCTCATCGATCGGTTTGATGAGGTGCCGGTTGCAATATCGGAGCGTCTCATGACCTTAAGATACAAAATATCGGATAAGCAACATGTATTTATCATTTCTGCGTATGCTCCAACACTAGATTCCTCACCGGAACAAAAAGAACTCTTCTATGGACAACTTGAGAACGTCTTGTCAAAAGTCTCAAAAAAGGATCATATAATTCTGTTAGGGGACTTTAATGCCAGAGTAGGTACAAACTCTGATCTGTGGAAGGGTGTCATAGGAAAAAACGGTGTCGGTAATATGAACGCGAACGGTGAATTGCTTTTGACTAAATGCGTAGAACATAATCTAATTATAACCAACACCTGTTTTCCCATGAATGATAAATTTAAAGGTACATGGCAACATCCCAGATCGAAACATTGGCATTTGTTGGATTACATTATAGTGAGAAGGGAGGATTTAAAATATGTCTCGAAAACGAAAGAAGCGAGAATTGACATCGAATGCTGGACCGATCATCGTCTTGTCTTGGCCAATCTATAATAATAAAGGAAAGTGCCTGACTGACTGACTGACTGACTGACTCATCAACGCACAGCCCAAACGGCTAATCGTAGAGAAGTGAAATTTGGAAATCAGGTAGGTCTCAATACAAAACCTTCCACTAAGAAAGGATTTTTGGAAAAATAGGGTTGAATGTTTTTCAAAGTATGCGAATATCTCGGAAACTAGACATGGTACGAACTTGAGATTTGGCATATGAATTCTTCTATAGAAATGAGTGTTAGCGTATTCGGCAATTTTTCCAAAATTTAACTAAAAGGGACGAAAAAGGGCACATATAAAAAGGGATGATTTTTAAGTGCCTCCTAAAAAGATTAAAACTGATTTTATCGATTTTCAAAAAAATGATTTCTTCAGAAAGAGTCAAATTATACTATTTCGTTTTTAAAAGATATCAGTAATTAGAGGGGAGGGGGTGAGGGGCACTTTTCCAACGTGTATGTGTGTGTATCCGTCCCCTCTTTATAACTTTTGATTCGCTTGATAAACAGATCCTAAAATTTCAGAAAATATAGAATACTTTAAGCATACAAAATTTGTATACTCAGAATGTTGAATTTTTTTTTCAGTCAGGGGTTATCAACCTTTGAATTTTTATTTAATTTTTTCATATATCTCAAAAACCATAAAATCTAGAACCCTAAAAATGTGTATGTATATAGAAAAATACAATATCAAAAATATAGTTTAATGAAAAAGTTCCAGCATTTCTCAAACTTTTTTTATAAAGAAAAATATTTTTTTTATGACAAATTTACGAGTTTCAGTGCATATATTTCAGAATTTTATAAAAATATCGATAAACGACGAAACCCTCCAACTAGATATTTTATTTTTCTATAAAAAATACATACATCACAGCAGGCCATCGACAGTTGGATCTCATTTTACATGTAACTTTTTTTATAAAGTAAAACATTTTTTATGACAAATTTACGAGTTTCGGTACCTATACCTATTTCAGAATTTTATAAAAATATCGAAAAAAGCCGAAACGTTTAAAACTGGTTTTATCGAAATTTCAACTGCAGATAGAGTCAAATTATATTATTCCGATTAGGGTGCGTGGTAGTTTTTTTCGAAAAACCATATCTCTTAGATAAATTAAGTGAGAAAGCTGTAAATTAATATATAGATTCTTACTTTAAAATAAAAATCAACCGGTTTCATTGTTTTGTCAAAGATTTATTTTAAGCAGTGTTATTTGTTCCCACCTGGGATACGAATAAAATAAAATATGGATGTTGTTTCCGAAATATTTTAATGATGATTTTAATTTATTAGTTTAAATAAGACGAATTAATAATGTATTTTTAGCAAGGAGCACAGTGCACATTATGCAGATATATCAACGAACCGCCTCTTCGTTAGTTTACTCACGATACATACAAGAGTTATCTTCTTTGACGAATTAGAAAATGCTAATGCTAATACACAGTGAATGTAGGTGTCAGCGTTCCCCCAGTTTAGGAAGAGAAACCAAAAAGCACGTGAGCGAAGCCACGGGTAACTAGCTAGTTTATAAATAAAACCAACTTTGCAGTATTACAATAGATTATATTTTTTCCCAAATATATTTTCGGTGGACTATGCGAGTTATGTGACTATTTTCAGCGGAGAGTTTTTGGGACTAACAATGTCAACTCAGTGTGAATTTGTAAGTTTTGACATATTTATTTAGTTAGTTCAAAAAACTCTCTACTGAAGATGGTCATAGTCATAACATAGTCGATCGAAAATATATTTCGGAAAAAATATAATCTATTGTAATAATGAAAAGTTGGTTTTATTTATAAGTAGGTATTTTGTAGATATATTTTAATGGCCTATGGCCGTGGATGATTAAAAATAAATAAATATAAAAATGGAGCCTCAACTTTCCGTGGCCATTACATCACAAGTGAGCGGCTAGATTAAATTTCAGTAATAGTTAATTTGTTTTGTTTGCTACTGCCAGGAGAAGGTTAAATATGAAAGTTGCGCGGTCAATTAGAAAATTTGAGAAAACTTAAAGAAAGTAACCTTCTTGTGCTTAATTACATTATAAATTAATTCTTATTGTGAAGTTAAATTGGCGTTTAATAGAAACTGTCAGTTATTTGATAGTTGGTGCGATTGACAGAATGCGGATGGAAAATATATTACATATGGTGATGCAGTGGACGGAATTAAAATGGTTCAAAGGTACCTAATTAATATATCACTAAACAAATTCGAATACAATATTCATAGTAAGGAACGCAGGAAAACGCCTGTCGGGAAAGCTGGTACAATATAATAAACACAAATGGAAAATAATACTCGTAATATTCTTGATTCCACGAAATCTCTTAGCGATGCCGCGCGCATATCGCAATAAAACTGAAAAATTCCCCGATAAAAATTTCATCGAGACGCTCTATGAGCTAGACAAACAGACTGCGGGATTTCTCGAAATGTTCAGATATTCTGAAATTTTATTTTAAGTCGGTGATTCTCTCTCCGGCGTTATTCATAATACAACTGGTCCGTATTATTATTATATATTATGAATCTACTACGGAGCAAGCAACATAATAATATCTCAAGTGATCGCATCGCATGTGTGCTGGGTGATATCGGTGTTCAAATGAATGGGTATTGCAATATATGTATAAATCAAAAGAAAGTCGGGTAGTGCGAACACTTATAACTCGAGATCGGCTAACAGATCCTTCCGATGTTTGATTTATTGAATTCTTCTCTTCCCTCCTCTCGGATAACAGAATAACTAATACAAAGTTGAAAAATGATATAAAATATAATAATAAATTAGTATGGAACGGATTTTCTGCGATGCCACCGCCATCTATGAAAATTTTTATTACAACAAACTTATGGTTTACCTGACAACCATTGACATTGGTACGCAGATTATTAATAGAATTTCTTTCAAGTATTCAGAAATATTTTTTTTAATATTCAAACATATTTTAAACGTATTTTTGTATAAATTACAAATTTGAAGTAAATATTCATAGTAAGGACTACACGACAACGTCTGTCTGGAAAGCTAGTCTTATAATATATAAAAATGGAGAGCTATTTCCCGATGTCATCGCATCACGCCTAAACGGCTGGACTGATTTCGCTAATTCTTTTTTGTTGTGTAGACTTTTATCAGGAGAATGTCCTTTTAGATGAAAAAATTTTTTTATTTATGTTCTCTTAAAAAATAATGATCAAAGCTACACAACTCACACTTCGATATTAATCGACGCTGTTGTCGTGAAATAGGCTTGATATAACAATAAAAAATATTTTTAACTAACAGATATTGGGTCTGTCGTTTAATGATTTCAGACGTTGAAATTTGGTATTTTTTTTAGTAACGACAAAATTACGTTGCACTCTGTATTTTTAAATTCCGGTTAGACTGGATACAATTATTGACAAAACGTTTCGGTAGGGCATGTTTCGCGAAATTTCTATTTACAGGATAAACGAAATAGAAATACGACATTGATATTGCTGGAAGCGTTGAAATATTTTCAGAATGGATTTGAAATAGAAACATATACACAGGTATCGTTACAAAGCGACCAAAGTATTTTGGATGATATCAAAAGTCACTGACTTATAATAACGTTTAGAACTTTGCAAATGTTTTCAGAATCATTAAGCTCATTATTTGTTTTATCCATCAATTTTCATAACAAAGAATGTGGAAATTTTGTAAATAATAAAAGAGTTATCCTAGTAACAAAGCAAAAGTTGAGATGATCCTTAAATTATTAGATATCTCAGGATAGGATATCTAATAACCTTAGAAGCCATCAGATCGTAGGCTACATAAAATTAAATACTTACACTTACCTTAAAAACAGGTTGAATTTTGTTTCAAACGTTCTGATTCACAAAATCGTTTATGTGTTACCTGAAACAGAAAAAAAACAAGCGTTAGAATATGTTATTGAAAAAATAATGTTAAGTTAGGTAGCAATATCCAATTTTGAGTTTTACATACAAATTAAGAAGACTAGAGCATTTGGTTTTCGTGGGATTGATAGTGCAGTAGGTTCTTCTTACTTTCTGCACCGCAGTAGACAAAGTTGCCGTTTGTCTTTTTCTGTTGCTGTATTGTGGATTATATCGCTGCTGCCCGATGATCCCTATGGGATCCTGGCATTAGAACCTGTCATGCAAAACGCACTAGAGTGGCAACCTTAGGAGCCTTAGCACCTCTTCAAGGTACATCCAGGATGGCTGAATGATACCAGATTGACATTGGATCGCGACCTTCAGGCATGAAGGAAACGACAGAGAACAAGAAGACTGTTTTCCAAAATAGGTTCATCTCTAATACTTATAAATGGAAGTCGGGTTGGTGCGAACACTTATAACTCGAGATCGGCTCAACAGATTCTTCCGATGTTTGATTTATTGGATTCTTCTCCGCTCCGGATAACAGAATAATTAATAAAAAATGGATAATGGATAATGTAAAAAATAATATTAAAGTTAGTATGGAACCGATTTCCTGCGACCCCATAACAACAAAATTGTGATGGTAGTTCCCTCTCATTCTCGCAAACGTAATTGCCGCTCTTACAGTAGCCCATCCCACTTACTCCAATTTTCATACAAAATCAACATCGGGCACATAGAGGTAGAATGTCTGCGCGCGCATATTACATTCTTGCGTTGTTACCGCCTGAATTTTGAATATGTATGTGTTTTGGAAATATTTTTATGTTAATATGGAATAAATTATGTATTTTATTTTTTTAACGATGACATTTCTAAATGTTTTCATCGTCTTGTCAGTGGTGCCATCGTTGAAGTACAATAAATGTTGCCATTGCTTAAGTTATGTATGATGTTTTTTATGCCATTTTGTATGAAATATTTTTGTATTTTGGATATAAATTAATTTCTTGCATCGAAATTTGAAATATTATGCAAAGTATCATGTCTAGCTGTAAGTTGATATTTGTATCTTAAAATTGTTATAGGTCTTATTATATTAAGACCGTAAACTTAATAAATAAATAAATTTTTATGGGGGTGCAGTGCACATTATGTATCTACATATAAACGGGCCGCCTCGGGTTAGAACCACAGGACAACGTCTGTCGGGAAAGCTAGGAGTTTATAAAAAAAACGTTGTAGAAATACACTGTTTTTAATTTGAAATAGATTTCGACAAACCACCTTCTGTGTCAAAACATCTAATAACACTAAAAAAAATCCTAATGATAAAAATATGGTAACTTTTTTTACATAGATTAGGAATATCATTGGTAAATTTAAGTACATACTTTGCTTTAATTTACTACAAAATTAAAGCGAACTTCAGATGATAATCTTCAATAATAAACCATAAACATACAGTTTTCTCAGTTGTTCCTATAAAAAAACCTATCTTATTCCAAAAATACAGGTTCTATCGTGGATAGGAAATAAACATCAGAACCCGATGTGTCGTATTAAAATTAAGACAAAGTTTATCAAATCAATGCCAGACTGTTAACATTAGTATTTAAAGACTCAAAGGAAGCCTTCGTGAAATCCATGAGACAAGTCTGGAAGCAGTGACCTGGCTTGCGACGCTGAACCCAAGACTCTAAGGTGCTTAAGATGAATCTGACGCAGCCTGTCCTGGCAGAGTAGAAACACCAAAGCCATACGAAAAGTATAGCAACATTAGTATTTATTCCAATGGTAAGGGAACTAGTCAGAAATAATTTGGAACCTCTTTAAATAAGACATACTAATGATTTGAACAATAAATAACAATAGAGTAATACCAATGAATGCCCCAAACCGCCGACGGACCGAATCAATAGCGGCCCCGTGTAAGATGGTAACTTATTGTGTTGTTATAACTACGACAAGGTGCTCTGTTATGTATAGGGGGTCGTGCCGTATCGCTGCGAGATCACCAGAATATCGATGGAGAGGGTTGGAGCTTCAAAGGGGGAGGTTGGGAAATTCACCTTCCCACGGGGAGGAATTCAAAGTCGCCCCTATCCGACAACAGATTCGCTGTTATCCTAGTGATTATGAAATGAAAAGTCAATCACTGGTCCAACAGTTAACGAATGTAATCCGTCATGTGTTAGGCTTGGTCGATACACTTAAATCGAGTTTACACACCTCGCTAAACATCAAGCGCGTTGGGGTCTTCGACAATAACATTATGTATGTCTTTCTTCCGTTTCTGTTTGAAATATATGACATTGATTAAGTTAAGCTCCACACATTTGTTCTCTTCCAAAAACCCCAAAATTGATAGAACTTATTCGTCTTTTGGACAAATCACGGACTAAATCCCCTCAGCAGAGTAAATTCTACCCATAAAAGGGCATACCACTGCTGATTCTCTCTCTTATTACCTCTTCAGCGCTATCTCGTCATTACCCTTTTGTCTAATTGTTCCCTCTATGAATCACGTAATTTCACTCCACTACGTTTTCTCACTTCGAATATAACTAAAAATGTCAGTCTCCATGGAATCTGCAATCTGAGAGAAACGTATTACTTTGAAGTTATTAAAGATTCCGTCTAACCCATATGGGTCAGTTGAAAATATCAAGAAAAGAATTTAGCCGAGGTAAGAAACCAAGAACTGTAGTTCATAAAGCATAATTGTTTAATATAATTATTACATAATATTAGAGAAACAAAAATTCATCTACAACGGATAAACATTGTGTGTCCGATAGATAAATCTGCGATATGTCGACAATCGAGAAATGTGACTGTTACAGGAGTATTGCGAAAAATTCAAGGCTAGTGCCGTAAAATCGACGTGAAAAAGAATTCGGGGAATTTCCCTACGACGAAAATTAAGCGGTATCATGAAGTTATTATTTTTGGATAAAATCACGGAGTCTGTACCTACCTACAGGTTTTATTGGCTGGCACATTCCGGATTTTACGGCGGCAAGACGTATTCCGTAGATATTAATGGGAATCGGCGTTGAAGGAGAAAATGGAGATGCCTATTATCTCCGGAGCGAATGGAATGTGTTTACAGTTTATTTGCTTCCCATTCAGCTTCACAAGAAAACAGGTGGGATACCCAAATTTCGGATTTGTTTATCGAATTAATTCTGTTGAAAACATTGCCACGTTTGTGAGATTCTGGCATTTTGATGGGTCTTTTCAAAATCTGTTTAAATATTTTACATGTTTTTTTATATTTATCTAGTTTAAAAAAGTTCACAAGTGAAGATATTTTTAAGCAAACAAGTCGGGGCAAACATCGCATGATGATCCGGATACTCTCAACCCTCAAACCATATAAACCTAGGAGAATCTCAGCTGGTTGAGTTATTCAAGTGACAACTTCAAAATCCGAAAAGTGTTCAATTTCAGATATATGTACTTCCAGAGAGTTTACTCCATTTGATCATTATAAGCAAGGTAGTCGTTTAGGTGTTACAGGAGACAAAATTCCTGGCTAAGCAATCGATGCGTTTGGATTTGAATAAGAAGCGTTGAAAAACTATTCCGACACAAAAAGGCTTTCTCACAAAAGTTATGAGATACCGAAATAAGAAGCAACAAGACAGAATAGTTATGACAGGTTATGCCAGTAAACATACAAAAGGACAACAACGATGATCTAAGAAAAAATAAGTTTACGGAAAACGGTGTATTGTTTATTGTATTTTATCATCCTTAGGTCCATTCGGACACTTGGAATCGTCATTTGAACATAATTTATACCATAAAAAAATAAAAAACAAAAAAAAGCATAGCCATAGAAATAATATACATCGATAATAATAATTATTAGTTTATACAGAGGCAGAGAAAAACATGATACAAGAGCAATGCTGGTTGCATTGTAATTCAGAGCTCCGACCAGCATTTTGTCAGGTAGTCTATATACAATAATATCACAATTTAGGAAATGTAGTCTTTATGATGAATTATCAATGTAATCGAACGCTGGGCAGGATGCAGTGTCTTGATAAACCAATAAACTTGTAAATTATGTAATCTGAAATATCCTAGTAGTGTTCCTAAATTACGCATTACCCAATCGATCGACTTTTCGGAGATTCTTCTATTTAGAAAAAAGCTAATTCTCTATTGGGACGAACAGAGAGATAGATGGGGTTGTATGTATCTGTATATAATAATGTGTACACAACCGTTACACGTGTGCGTCGGGAAATTCAATTCCCAGGGCGAAATGTAACGCGTAATTACATTGAACACCCGCTGCGAGAGCCATGTGTGCGTGTGTTTCTATTAAACAGCGAACCGAAAGAGACGCTCTGACGGGAAATGGATTCGGGGGTAACGAAATCGAACAAGGATTATCCTATCTTATGACTATGACTATTCACAGATTCTTCTTCTTTCGGGTCTTTCTCGAGTTAACTCCGTCTCCACTCCTCCTCGTCGACAGCCAGTCACTTCATCTCCTCGTACGAGCCACAGAGCATATCGTGAATCATATAGTCTACGTATCTGTTTTTGGGGGACCTCTGGGTAAGTTGTCGCGCTCAATCATTCCTTTGGTAGCAGACCTGGGTGCTGAAAATTGTGGTTATCAAAGTTGACCTTTTTGAAAAATTCAATTGAGGAGTTGCTTTGGTTCTCTGAGCGAGCATCTCTTCGCTGTTGATAGTATAGTATATCTATGTCTGTATGTAATGAGAACTAAAGTTCTTGAATCTTCCAGGAGTATAAGTAGGCAAAACTATGAATGAGTACAAGGCACTAAAAGACGTGAACGACTAAAACTGACTTGTTGAATGAACCTTACATAATTTTTAAAATAACTCAAACAGAATTGCGTCTATATTATTTACGGAGTTAGGCCTGGTCCTATAAACATTCGTTAGTAAACTTTCGGTTACGAATATGTAACAACTAATGACTAACAATTCATTACTGATGGTCGATTTTTTAAATAGAAAAAAACCACTACGGCCTTAAGACCGTCTTCTACTGTTATTTCGAAGGCTGGCTTAGTGTGATCACTTTACGTTAACAAAGTTTGCCATTAGGTGGTTGTAATGTACGCTATCTCTTTGTACTTCACTGGCTCGCCAACACACGGTATGCACAGGGACGCTACTTATCTCGCTCGTGGCCTCGAGCAGACTGACTAACTACTCCGCGTCTCGCCTCTCACACCGTGGCACGAGATAGTGTAAGTCACTATTATGGTTATGCTAGGTTGTGTTATTTAGACCCAAACACTACAGTGGTAATGTTTAACTCTCCGAAATTCTTAATCATGAGAATTCTCGGCATGTTCAACACGTTAAAAAATCTCATGTATTCTTACAATAAGTAGATATTCAACAATTAATTAGATAAATACATAAAAGTTGGAATTATTGAGATGAAGAGAGCAACCAAATTTAAAGACTGCGACGGCTGTCATGTATTTGGCGCCAGAATATAACTTTCGGTTATAATTTACTAATGGAACTTACCGACCGTCTGAATGTCAGTTAGCCATTCGTGAAGAGTTTGTTTGACAGTTTTCGTACGAATTAACTTACTGAGTAATTTGTACTTCTAGTAGTACAGCGTATTTATTTACTTCATTTATCGTCCATTCGCCTTCATTTAGGTACTCAAGACTCGTCAAATGCAGCAATGAAAGAATAATACTACTAAAATTTTGACAAATTGTCGATGGCTCACTATGGTATAATTTCCTTAATAAAACGGTGAAAAGTTGCCAAAACATGTACAAAGTAATTTTGATCGTTTTAAATAGTTTTGCTTCACACTGCGGAATGCTGGTTAAATGCCTAGTTACCATTTTGTAACCATAGCAACTAACAGTAAAACAATAATTATAACTTAGGGATATTTATTTGACGACAACCCAAACGATGTAGGGATAGTTGGCACTCAGCTTCCCAAGAGGACAACGTAGCAGGAACAACAGGCCAGCAGGCCTAATCAAAGAGGAAGAAGAAGAAAGATATTTGGTAGGTCGTTTATAAAACCGCCTCTAAGTATTTTTCATAACGGAAATAATTTGCTGGAATGTTGGCAATGTATGACATTAGATAAACTTGGGTTAATTTACAATGTTTATAAAATGATTTATTATAATGAATGCAGTAAACACTGCAGTTTAGACGTTGGTAAATAATTTTTAAAACTAACTTTAAAGTACGCAGTACAGACTCAGAGGTGACCTTGCCTATCGGGCCATTCAGTGGTGGCGCATAAAGCCTCTAGGTTTAAGGGGGTGGCTCCAAAATGATCAAAACGACGAAAAAGGTCGGCACGTCACTGCGATTAGTGTTATAGATTCGGGTATGTAATAATAATA
The DNA here is from genome assembly GCA_963576905.1 of Mystacides longicornis. Lineage (NCBI taxonomy): Eukaryota > Metazoa > Arthropoda > Insecta > Trichoptera > Leptoceridae > Mystacides > Mystacides longicornis. The sequence goes on from OY756437.1 coordinate 19,214,591, forward strand.
ATATAGCTAATAACCGGCGGACCCATTTTCCGTCATAAACCACGCGGAGAGGTAACAAGGCAGTGCTGTGCTGGTAGCGGTGGAACACATAAAAATGGAGGCTGCCACGATGTGGGTGTAATGAAAGTCAGTTTGATTCATAGTGAGCTTTTTACAAAGTAACGACCATATTATGAAATAAAACACAGCACGTTTAGTAGGTCGGAGTCACCATATTTTCCTGACAACACGAGGGACAGTAATTTTTGGCTTATTGTTATCTTCACTATTTTGATCAAACTAACCATTCATAATCAAATAAAATCAATTTAAAACATGGTCTCCTCCTTATCAAGACTTGCTAATGGAGTAGCTTGGTGTACTGTACGGCTGGACTGGAAGCTTTTCAGGTGCGGTCCTACAGATGACTTCTAGGTATATCTTGGAGAGACCACATAATGAAGTAGTTCTACAAAGAATCGGTGGTCGAAGACACTTGCTCAAAACCCTCTCCGCAACGCGAGCGTCACGTGATACGGAGTAAAAATTGAATTGAGGGGACAAACTCTTGGGGATGATTAAGTGAAATATGCACATGACTGTTCCTCTTATAAGAACTGCGCCAATTCTAGGTGCTGACCATAGAAAAAGAACCATGGTATTGAGAAAGAATATCTGTTGTCAGGCTTCGGACTTAGGGATGATTCCATTGGCTGGAGTAAACAGATAATTTTAAAATGAAAAATTTCGCCTCGATTTCAAATTTAGAATCTCACTATGTTCGATGATACAATAGGTATCTACTTACCGACACTGAACAATAATATATTATAATCTTCAAATTTCATATTATACGGAATACAACATTTTGTAGATATTAAACTAGACAATTCAGCTTTAGTAGTACTCGACTGAATGAAATCCAAGAACAATTCGAAGAAGTGTGGTTAAACAGTCAACGGGATAAAGTGATAGCATAGACGGAATCAGATGAATGATACAGAATAGGAGTTTGGCCCATGAAAATTAGTATAATATACAGTCGCAGTTAAAGGCTGCATTGGATTTAATTAAATATGTATCTATATATGGTTTGCAACTAGTGGTCACCCGATAATGCATCATGAACCGCGAATAAACATAGGTTACCTTTGACACGCTATTGCACCGAACGACCATAAATTCGCTACCCAACATACACGCGCTAGAGTCAGACCAATATTAGTTGATATTCCACGGGGAGATTTACAATGTAAGGCTTTTATGAAAACAACATGGATAAAGATCGTAAATTGGATGAAAAAGACAATAGACCGTAACGAATTTTGGGAAAGATGAGGCATTTTGTTGAATGGTTGACTTTAAACAAAACCTAAAGGATTTTCGCATCTGATAAATAAGAAACCCGCGGAAGAACAACAGTATAATTATTTAAAGACCTCGACCCAAAATCAGTCTAACCTCCCAAAACGGGCCGGAGACGGGGTATGGAGAGACAAATCTGAAAGTAGGTCTCGGGGTGGCAGAAGTGTTAAGGACCCTCGATGATGTATTAAAATTTCAGCAATATTGTATGAATGAAGTGATGCTAAAGCCAGTCGATGATACATCTATGATTTAAATTATGCATCAGGTTTTTACAACGTAGTTGGGCTTTCACAATATTATACTCTTGAAAGCGCTGGAACCTCAACGAAAAACAACGGGAAAACGCTAAACAACATCTCCATTCCACGTTAATTTTATTTGAAACTAGAACACTTCGTATTACATACATTCTAAGGCTACTCCTTCATTTCCATCTCTGACCACCAAAAAATAACGATTTTTTTGTCATGACAATTTGTATGAGAAAAAGAAATGGTTGTTTTCATTTCTATTTTTCTCGTAATTAGGTACTCTCTAAAAATTGTTAAAATCATTCCATATTTTCTCACTGTTCAAAAAAAGTCTGAGCTAATCAGAATATTTCGAAACCAGAATTATTCAAATCGGTAGAACTCGTCTGGAAGTAACACATCAAAGAAGTGGCGGAAGTGATTGAAACTTGGTTATATATCAGTAAGCTATGGCATGTATACAGTGCATCTAGTAAATAACCATGGTCAAAACCTATCATTTAACGCTATGGGTAATCAAAGACGCAATGTCGCTAGAACCTTCTGTTGACTATTGTCAAAACCCAGTCAATCATCAACTCTGTCTGAAAGTTACAAAGGCGTACTAGCATCCTCGAATAGTAAAGATGCAATGGAGATGACGAGGAGGGGTTTATAGTCGGCAGATCTGCCTTACGTTCCTAAAGGTTTTGCCTTCCTCCAAGAATAAAAAAAAGCGTAGAAGTTTTAGCAGAAGCAAATTTCCCCGCCACACAAATATCGCTATTGACAAGATAAAGAAGCGTTTATAAGCTGTTCCGAGACAGAGAAACTTTCTGATGAAGAGAATTCGTCAGTGAAGACCTGAAAAAACACCAAACAAAATAGGAGGATCGGAAAAAGCAGAAAAATTAGCAGAATGAAATAGAAATATTGACACAAAGGGTTTATTTTTGTCGAGCTATTTCAATTTGATGAAACATAATGCCATCACTAATTAAATTGAATCGAAACAGTAGGGGAGGCTGTACCTGAGTGTACCCGGCCTACGGTGGAGCGCGTTCATGAAGTGACGTCATCAACTAACAGTCGAGAGGGGGCGATGGCGAGAGAGAGAGAGGTCACCCCGCACCTCCCTCCCCCTAAGGGTTGTTCTAAATTCAATTCAACAGACTGACTTTCAAAGTGACGACGACGCCGCCGACGTCGCTGTTCAGATTAATTCGTTGTCAATGTCGGAATGATTACTAATGGCGTACAATGGAGTGACTGTCAATGCCAACTCACCTCCAGCCCGACATATCGTTGATGTGGTCCACGGTGATTTCAATAAAGGTCTATTTCAACATTCATACACAGGTACGCGGTAATACTCAATACAAACAGAATAACCTTTTCAAAGTTTTCTTTCAGAAGCGACCGAAAATAGTGGACAACGAAACCGAACCGAATAGGGTTGTAAGTGATTTCTACCTATTTGATAAAAAAAAATTCTAGTCATTTCAATATGTTCTAAAGACCTTTCAATAATATTATTTGGTTCTTTAATGAGAAAAATAATAATTATGTTTTTTCTATAGGCCTTAGCGGGTTTTAAGTGGGGGACAAAGTAACAAGCATATTATAAACAGTTGAAAATTCGCGTTTAGAGCACAAAAACATATATAAAACACAATGAAATATGGTAAATGAATAATCTATGGTAGTTGTATGATGTTATTTCGATTTTTCTCTGCCTCTGTAAAAACTATTAATTTTTTTTTCCATTTATATTTTTCTATGCCTGTGCTGTTTCTTTTTTGTCTTATTGTCTATTTTTTTTTAAATTGAAAAATGATGTTCAAATGACGATTCCAAGTGTCCGAATGGACCTAAGGTTGATAAGATAGAATAAACAATAATCAAAAACAAAATTCGTACTACTGTAATCAATAGTATAAATGGCTAATAACAAAAGCATTGAAAATCAAAAGTATGACGAAAATAAATGCTCATTGTGATAACGGCCAATCAGGGTAATTGTAACTTTCTCAAACATAAAATGTTGAATTCTAGAATTATTCTTACTGTCACAGACGCTCTTCATGTACCCATTTTTTTCGATGATTGTGAACCTTTTTCAAATGTTTTCTGTCCCGTTAGAAAACGGTTCTTTTACCGACAAAAGTCGAAAAGACTTTTTGACCTAATAGAAACCGAACTGGATAGATCTGCATTTTATATGTGAAATAAGGCTTACATGTGACGACGGTCATCGGAGGAAACTCCACTATCTCACAAGGTAATTTGTGTCACGCTGCACTCATTCTGATTCTGAAACTGCTACATTGAACGACCATCAATGATTCTACGCCAAATGAGTTATGTCCAAACAACGCAGTTATATTGACAGACAAATTGTAGTAAACAACGAACTTTTAGTACTTTCAGTACACTATTGAAACCACATAAACTACAAGTAAAAATATTACATCGATCAACTCATTGACAAATAATTATTTGTGTAATGCGAATAGTTAAGTGTATTGGTGTTAACTTAAAGTGAGCACAGATTCATGAAAAATGGGTTGGAAAAAGACGGGTTGTCGATTTCCTTACTCAAATCAATTTTAACATACATGATCATAATTTTTCAAAAAATAATACTGAAAAATTAACAACTCTTAGTATTTTGAAAGCATTTTTAATTCTAAACAAATAACTAAGCATCACATTCTAAATAAAAAAATGGCGACCTACGAATCGATATATAGGAAAACGGACATATCTCCAAAGATGGATTAACAACTCTTAGTATTTTGAATGCATTTTTAATTCTAAACAAATAACTAAGCATCACATTCTAAATAAAAAAATGGCGACCTACGAATCGATATATAGGAAAACGGACATATCTCCAAAGATGGATTAACAACTCTTAGTATTTTGAATGCATTTTTAATTCTAAACAAATAACTAAGCATCACATTCTAAATAAAAAAATGGCGACCTACGAATCGATATATAGGAAAACGGACATATCTCCAAAGATGGATTAACAACTCTTAGTATTTTGAAAGCATTTTTAATTCTAAACAAATAACTAAGCATCACATTCTAAATAAAAAAATGGCGACCTACGAATCGATATATAGGAAAACGGACATATCTCCAAAGATGGATTAACAACTCTTAGTATTTTGAAAGCATTTTTAATTCTAAACAAATAACTAAGCATCACATTCTAAATAAAAAAATGGCGACCTACGAATCGATATATAGGAAAACGGACATATCTCCAAAGATGGATTAACAACTCTTAGTATTTTGAAAGCATTTTAATTCTAAACAAATAACTAAGCATCACATTCTAAATAAAAAAATGGCGACCTACGAATCGATATATAGGAAAACGGACATATCTCCAAAGATGGATTAACAACTCTTAGTATTTTGAAAGCATTTTTAATTCTAAACAAATAACTTAGCATCACGTTCTAAATATAAAAATTTATATTGTCCTCTATTGAAGATTTCAAATTAGTGGACAAGATCAATTTTTGGGTCTGAAATACAGGACGTCCTTTAAAATAAAGGACGTCTGGCAACCCTAGTACCAACCTAATTCGTTGAATACCAAAATTTTACACCACAAAAGTTTATATAAAGTAAGTTTATATAGAAGCTATTGAAAAAAAGAAGTTATCTATTTTGCTTCGGTGAAAAGAAAATACGATATCTAAATTGTTTATCCTAGTCCAAATCCACTTGATCCCTCGCCGGTATCAAAAGGGAAATTCTCGCAACAAAATAAATATCGAAAAATAAATACTCTTTAATGTGTTGATGTTTGAAAAGTTTTCTCCTATGTACTTAATAATATTATTATGTATTGAAGAAATCTAAGCGAGAGTACTCAAAACTAAATCCATAGATAGCTATGCGCCTTGAATGTTTTAGAGCAGTGATTCTCAAAACAGTTTATTTCGACCCCTAGGGGTCTACGACATACTACAAAGGGTATGTGAAATGAACTCATTTTTTTTACCCATCACGCCGTGTCCCGTAAGGGGTAGGCAGAGAGAACGGACCTCCACTCTTTTCTATCCAAGCATACTTCTTTCACCGACATAACATTTCTCATACACTCTCTCCTATTTCTCTTACGTCTTACCTGGCCTTCCTTGAGGACGGAATCGATGTGTTCGATCCACGTGATTCTCGGTCGGCCACGCTTTCTTACACCTTTCCTGTCAGCCTTATGAATTCTCTTTGTCATTCTGTTTGCATCCATTCTTTCCACATGCCCAAACCATCTGAACTTATTGACTTTCAACTTTGTCACAACACTTACTTCCATACCACACTCTAGTTTTTTAATTTTAAAATATCATATGTAACTAAATATCTGCTTTATACCTTGGTATATAATTTTTTCTGATTTTGTGTGTAAGTAAATGACAAATTTTAATTTATTGAAAGTTTAATGTTTTAAGTTTATTCTAAACTGTGATGAAATGGGAAATTTCATCCTCATTTACTTAAAAACCCATCCCTTATTGTGACACAACTGACAGACCGTGAGAAAATTGGTATTTTTCTCGCAATTTCTCCATATTTTCTTAAAGTAAAAAAAAAATACTCTGAGCTTACGAATATTTCGAGATTATGTGCAAGATTGTTTTGATTCATAATTTTGAACCAATGATACATGTTTTTTTTATTTATTTATAAAGTGTATTTGTTTTGTTAACCAAATTATGCAAAGGAATTATGTTAAAGCATAGCTGAAGAATGCAGACATGGTGTGACATGAAGCCATTGAAACTTTGCAACATGGAGTGCGTTGGAGAATTCTTGATGTTGCGTTCCTATACGCCTTAAGGCTCGTGTAAACCTTCAAATTGTCAAACTTTAAGTGTTTGTCAAACAATTTACATGTTTGTCAAACAATTTACTTGTTTTAAGAGCTTGATGGAAAAGTCTATTTACGGCGTGCTTGGCTGAGGTTAATAAACAGATTTGTTAGTAGGAGCGGTGCTTATCAAACGACATCTAAGTCGACACTCTGACAGGTACTGCGCTTACCGACAACGGAAATTCGCTTTTTGACATTTATCAATGGAAACGGCTGATGAAAAATGTAGCAAGAAATACTCTTCGAGTGAAAAAAGTTTGGGGACCTCTGATATTTAGTGTATTCCCCCTTTAGGGTGTTATTGCTTTTCCAGTGGAACCTTTGACACTTGTTGACAAGTTCACGTCAGAAGTAATCACTGTAACCGCCATAAAAGCAAATGTGCTACCACAAACGGAGTGAAAGGAGAAAGATAAGGGAGAATGAGCGGTAAGATAGAGGGACCGAGACAGTTTGTACCGTAGATTAGTAGAGGTCGCTTCTAGAGAGACAACTCCACAACGACAATCTAGTTTCTATGTGGTAAACTATTAGATTTAATCGTTTTCTGTTTATTTTGGACTTTATGTCCCGTTCCCTTAGCCAAGTGTAACATTGCGATGATAAATGCGATTTCAAAGCGTTTTTTACGAATAACTGACGTCAAAACAAAAAGTCCATATTAAAAAAATCTCGCAATCTTCAGCGCATTGTTACACTTGGCTACGTGCTCCGGATCATATGTAGATATACCAACAAAATGATCCTGAAAAATGGACACAAGAATCTAGATAAACTTAGAACGTTGTGTATAATAGATAATTTGAATCATATTAATATAGATAGGTACATGAATTATAGTTTAGTTTGGCGGAATACAGTTTTTTTTTTAATTTATCTTAGTGATAATATTTACGGAAATAGCACATTAGTTAACTGGTTTATGATATGATTTATGTTTTGTTGTACTATATGTCTTTGTAATAACTGTTTGTTTGTTTAAATAAATAAAATAAAAAAAAAATAAATAAATAAATAATGTTCTTCAATATATTGATCAATGTTCCAGGTATATTATGAAAGCGTTTTCTTCTTTATCCATGTCTAATCCCTAGCTGGAGCACAATTCCTCGCCATGCGGGCCTATCAACATCAACGGCCTGAAGGTCAGCTTCGAAGGGCCTTTTAGCTATTATTATTTTGTTTTAGCCGTGTCACAGTCAAAAAATGTGGAAAAAATATACCTACAAAGTATTTTTTCCACATTTTTTGTATATCCATACTATTCATGAAAATAATGGACTATCAAGACTTTTTCTATCCATATTCCACCCACCTCCTGAAAATTTTTCAAAAAAAACAGTTTCTTTATTTAAAACATTCCTTTCCGAACCTACGTTTTTTTTTTTCAAAATATAAATCTTTATAACATGACTAATACGCAGAATAATTGACAAAAAAGATACCGAGGACACACGCACGTCCATAGAGAGATAAGAAAGTAAATAATCTCCTTCCCTTAGGTAAATCCCTTAATATCGAAATAAATGAAATACCTACACCATGCCTCCTACTTACTTTATGGGAAAAACGTCGATGCACAAAAAATTGAGTTAAGTATCTGAATATTTAGTGAGAGAAAAATATTTTTTTTATTTCTTTTATTGGATACAGACAGAATATTTTAATACATACATACATACAAGATTGATGGTATATTTCTAAAAAGATTTCAATTTAGATTTCTAAATTTGTGAAAAATTTACAATAACATGCTTACAAGAAATTAACAACTAAATATTACAATATACCTCCCGAAAATGAGTTGAAACTCGTGTTTGGGGAGGGAGGGATAATATGTATTTGTATTTTTTGTTTTTGAATAGCAAAATATTGCTGTTAGGTAATAGTCATTATTTTTAAATCGATTGTACCTACATATTGTTTGATTAAAATTCCAAGTTTCCTTGACCCCAGACCCCACATCGCACGCAAGCATTACAAAACTTGGTAGTGAGAAGTATTCCTGTTAAACGATCCTGAGGCAGAATGTCTGCGCGATAGTATGACCAGATAAAGGAAATGCGGAGGAAAGGGAGGATTGTAGACGTTTTGGTAAAAATTGGTAAAATATAAATACACATGACTCTTATTTTGTGTGCAATTGCGATATATTGATGGATGTACAGTCGGTCGAAACTAACGAGACCTGAAACTATAGCGAATATCAAATCTTTCACTATCTTGAGCTGTACGTAGAGGTGAAGATCTCGTAGTATCACGAAATGAAGTAAATAAATAAAGGACGTAAGGAAAAGTTTAACCGGCAGACCAGAAATCGCGGCCGAGTTCTACCACAACCTTATTATTAAAATAATAATCCGAATAGTTCCCGAGGGGGATATTCAATGTTATATTATTGAAGGAATTTTGTCGACCTCTCCGTGTCGGTACAAACAAATAAATGTTGTTGGTGGGTAGGCATTTTTTCAATCCTGATAAAACTTACATTTCCTGAAATAACATTTAAGAACGAAAGAAAACAATGCGTTTTCTTTTCTCTATGTCTTATGCCTAATTGGCATTGATTATTATTTCAGAATGACATCAGACTAAGGGTATGGTTTCTTTTTCCAAATTGTCTCATTGGTGTTGATTCATATTATTTCAGAATTATTATCTAATTGGTTTTGATAATTATTTCGGAATTCCGTCAAAAGGTATGATTTCTTTTTCCAAATTGTCTCATTGGTGTTGATTCATATTATTTCAGAATTATTATCTAATTGGTTTTGATAATTATTTCGGAATTCCGTCAAAAGGTATGATTTCTTTTTCCAAGTTGTCTGATTGGTTTTGGTTCGTAATTGGTGAATAAGTCTGATTGGTTCAGGTTTGCCTAATATAATAAAATCGAATAGAAAAAAATATATATTTCTCACATTTTTGTAAATTAACAACCTAATAACTAATAGGTTATGGTTTCTATTAGCTAATTGCCTAAAACCACTCGCAAAATTCTTTAATAAAAAGTTAAATGCTTTTCTACGTGTTCAATATCTTGAGTAGTCTCTGATTCACAACCTTGGCGTTTAATATCTTGAGTAGTCTCTGATTCACAACGTTGGCGTTTAATATCTTGAGTAGTCTCTGATTCACAACCCTGGCGTTTAATATCTTGAGTAGTCTCTTATTCGTAGTCTCTGATCCGTTTAACGTGTAACGGTAACGCACTTTTTTTAAGGTATAATAGGAATATCATCAAAAAAGCCTTGAGCAAAATAGTGATCTTAATATTCAAACAATGAATCTGGCTTCTGAGCAAGAGAGAGCAGGTTCAAATGCCAAAGGCTCAAAGAGTTTTTGGTCTCTATTAAGTCGATTCTCACACTTAGCCGAGTATGTTAGTTATTAAAAATCCCACTTTCAATAATATACGAAATTATTTAGATCTGATGTTTATACAGAATGGTTCAATTAAACTCTTTGAGTATCCAAAGTTTCAGTGTTTAGAACAGCAGTATTCCGACGTTTGAATAAATTTGCTCTCTGAATAACTAAAACGAACGAAAATTAGTCATGAATAATAGATACCCTGAAAGCGCTTTCAATACATCTTAAGGAATTCCGTTAATCGGGTTTCGTATGTTAAGTAGGGATCTAAAAGGCTGCGTTGGAGAGACGAAATAAAAAGGGGCCATCGGGACAAATCAACGAAAACAAAACACTAATTATTAGAATATTTTTGGTTACCGGGAGGCGTAAATAACGAGGGTGCTTATTTAATTTGGGGAAAATTATTAAGAGCCAGAGAGAGGATAGTCGTTAAGACGTTCTCCGAAATTACAAACGAGATCATTATTATCATGAGAGCAGACTGGGTCAAGGAGAGGAAATTTCTTACTTGAAACACAATAATTATTATAATAGCGGTCAAGGTTTTAAAATAAGCAAACAATCGATCCATTTGATCACTATATTTATACTAAGCAAAATGCGGATGGTTGTGTTTGAGAAATTTTAATTTTAAGAAGCCATTTCATCACAAAATTTTCTTCCATGCAAGTGTAGCCAGAGGAACTACATGCTTGAAGCATCTCTACTAGTCAACCGGTCCCGACCAATCTGGGACAGGATTCCAGCCAAACACAGAAAAATTCCGACCCGACCGTGAATTGAACCCTGGGACTTATTGATCAAAAGTCGGCTCCTAAGCCACTGTATACGGGCTACTGAGAGCAGTTATTCTACTTCTCTCTTTAGCCATGTCAGCTCTTTGGTTGCAGTGTACTTACAAGTTCTCGCCTTTCGGCCCTGTTCCTCAGTCTTCACTGCGTTATTGTCTGTTTTCCTACGGATTACGCCGCTACTATATAAAACAGCGCCTAATATGTCAGTTGGGAACATTGTCAATATTGTTTCCGTAGTAACAAAAAACATTGGGGGTTATTCTGAACATCCAACCAATATTATTGCCAATATTGCATTACCTTAAATAGGAGGCATTGACGCTCTGTAGGTCAGCATCGCACTACCTTCATATTGTTTGGAGAGCCCTACAACAGCGTCATTTATTTTCATTTTGCATTACAGTTAAGGAAAAGACGGGCTATATCATCTGTGGTTTTAAACGGGTCAGTTGACGATATGAATGTTGATACGCAAAAGACCTGAGAACTGAGGTTTGGAAACATCCAGGAAACGAGAAGTATCCCCATCAGAACGTCAAGACTGACAGACTCTGAAGAAGAAAAAAAAACTATACGTAAACAAAGGTTTCAATTTGAAATCTCAATTATCATTTGAAGATTGATCTTTTCACACCCCGATGAATAGAAAAAGAAAATCTCTACTGAAAATCCTTTCTCAAAGGAAATCATAAAAAAATTAAATCCGCTAACAAGAGGAATTGAAAAATAAGGTGACGACGTCGCGAATATAATTTTTATAAAGTGATAAAAAATAATAATTATTGTCATTACTGTAAACTGCCCGCGGCGATGTCGACATACCTAGTAGGGTTGCCACACATCCGGGAAAAAATTGGATTCTACGAATTTGAATGGTTCGTATCCGGGAAACGAAGGAACACCGCACATTTCCGGGTCAACAAATCGGGCGGTTAGAGCGAGAGATGACATGTAGTGATTGGCCCGATTGTTGAAAGTAGAAAACTCACAGAAAAATAGTTTTTCATCTATGGTCACAAACCTAGGACTGGTTAGCAGCACTATAAACCACTCTTTTACAAGCCCATTCAGAACATTTTACTGGCAAAACTTGACGCTGGAGGGAAAGACAGTAGAGGTGAAACTGACACGGCCGCGTACAGAGAATAAATACTTCCTTATATACTTCCGCACAACCAGCTCACCAGTATTCGTCTTTGTTTTAGACTCCGCAAACGACGGTGAGACAGCTGAAGTTCAACTTCAAGATGGGTTTAGATTTAAAAAAGAGGCAGAGGTAGAAAAGAGCATTCATTTTTGAGATTTTAGTGTAAACAAACGCTTGCTTTACACCAAGCAAGAACTAGATTTCTGCTGAGTGTCGATCACGTCTGCCGATTATATTGATCATTAATCAATTGTTTTTGGCTTATTGGCCTACACAACGCCTGATGGCGAGACTGAAACTGTTATCGAAAATCATTTTTTTATGAATGGTAATATTGGCGCACTCAAAATGAAAACGAAAATGCTCTTTTGCCATCATTCACATAAAGTAAAAGCCGGTGTTTTGAAAGAGGAAGATGGTCGGCACCGGGGACCGAACCTATGACCTTAACCAGACCGGTAGTCGGCGACTGAAACGCTAAGCTACTAACCATTTGCGCCGTTTAATGTCAAACGAGCAAGAAGAATTCGGTAGAATCGTTAGAAAAAATCGAGCATTTGCTTGTTTGTTCTGTGTAAAACCATCTTCACAAGAGCAGCTTCAATGAAACAGGCCAATAAGCCTCATAATAGAAGAAAAACCCAAAGAAGAATAATAATATAACACTTATCTAAAAAATGTTTTTTTTTTTACAAAGATCAGTATAGCCGGCGGAACATATTGCCTGAGGCAATTTTTTCCAGTCAACCGGTCCCGTCAAACTTTTAGAAAAACTCTGACACGACCGGGATTCGAACCCGGGACCTCGCTATCTGAAGTCCAAGCCAGTACAACTGGGCTACCGAGGTATTGAAAATCCAACATGAATAAGAAATTAACAATTTTCATATAAATGCATATTATTTCTTAAATCTCCGGGTGACATCAGGTGACAGCCCTATTTGGTGAAGATTACCTCCCAATAAGTTGGCTTACGGATGGGCTGTAACGTTTTAATGAGAACGAATTTACGAGGTAAATGGGATGGCCTAAGGCTTGCAATTACCACCCCTCGGAATAATACGGCGGTAAGTGCGGCGGTGATGAGCTTCAAGCCTCAACTGGAAACCTGCACTGATTTTATTTACGCCCGAGTGACCCAGTGAACGCGTAGTTAGAGGAAACTACGCATCAGATACTCTTGTAGAGATAACTCTGGATTTTTTCGTTTCTTCACAATCCTAAATGTATTAAAAACAAGCTATTGGGCGCTTGACTGAGTTCCTATAACACAATACATTTTCTATTTATTGATGTTTAAGTAGGTAGGTACATATATGGGCATCTTTTTGATGTTCTATTAAATCTATTATTCTTCAAAAACGTTACCTGAAACTTTGTAATACTTAGCCATTATACCGATTTGAGGGTAGTAATACTGCAAAGTTTTATTTAACCCCTCAAATCGGTATAAATCTATTATGTTTGGATTTCTGTTGATATTTTAGGGTATGTATCCGGATATCTTGAATTGAGCAACTAGGTTATTCAAAATTTATTTCGATTGGTATATTATGGTACCATCGCATCACGAACGACGCTATACACCGGCGCACCCAGTGTAGGCCCATCACTTCCACAGGAGAGCGCTGTTTTTCCTCCCATCAGGGTCTCGAAAACGTGGAAGACCCGTCATACCGTGTTCTGTTCCCTCGAGGCAGAGCTGAGGGGATTGGACATGGTGTGGGAGGAGGTCATAACCATTGGAGAGCTCTTGTTGGCTCCCAATGCCCCTGAAAGATGTTCGAAGGGAGATTGATTGATATTATTTTACATATATTTTATAATATGAGCGTGAATTGGGCTTTATTTTATTTGTTTGTTAACCATTCCCCACTGATCAAATTGTAGAGAATGAACGAGACTACCGTAAATGACTGAAAAATCTCGATTCTAGATTAAATCGTTTACCTTTTACGATTAAAGAAATCCAATAAAACGTGAGAAGAGTTTAGAGTTAAATTTATTTTAGAGATATACTTTTAAACTCGCATAGTAATAGCAATTATTATAAGAACAATTGCATTCTGTTACAACTACCGACATCTACCGAATAAATCCATAAACTTTAATATAATAAACCGCAAACATTATGTTTGGTTCGATCCCAGGTGCCGACCATCTCCCTTTTTCACGACACAAGCTTTACGTAGCTTACTGTGAAAGGGTAAAAGATTGTATTTGTGTTCACTTTGAGTGAGCATAGATACATTTTTATTAAAAAAATATAGCTGAATGTTGCAACTATAAAAGTTGCAATGTTAGATACAAATTTTTCTATTTCTCAAATATATTTAGGGTTTATAACACATTTTCATATAGATATGGAGTAGTAAATATCATCTAGACTAGTACCCCATGTTTTTACAGGATATTTAAAAATTTACGATAAAAATGTTTATTTAAATTTCTTTACACTAGGAAGCAAATCGAAAATTCGACAAGTTGAAATTTTTAAGAAACAGGAAGAAGGATTATGAGAAACAGTGAGAAATAGTCGAAAGAATTGAAGTGAGGTGTCGGAATCGAAAAAAGTAGGTAAGTACTTTCTTTCTTTCAACTCTTTATGAACGTCGTAAATGTAATTTGAAATGAATCCAAACAATTAAGATTATTCATCATTTCAGCGATAACAAAAAGTTGAACAATCGCTGTCAAATCACAGCATCCGCTCCAGATCACAGAGGATCTATAGGAATCCCAATGCCATAGAATTTATGGGAGTATATCGTATCTCCCGAGCACCATAAGGTCAACAGATTTATCACGCCACTTCCGATAACGGTTATATTGTGTACACTCTGCGGTGACATCCCATAAACTGATTCACCATAGGAATTTCATACACTACAAACATTCATTTAAAAAGTTTTTACGTTATTATCTTTGTGTTTTGTTGTGTACATAATGAGCTCTTTTGCCTTTTTAATATTTAAAACTTAATTAAAATTTGGAGTGCAAAGAATAAATACGCGTGATACTTATGTTTGTAACAAAGATTGAACGGGTTAAATTTATTCTTTTTTTTTCACCTTTTGGAGTAGGCAATTAGTGGGGTCTAAATGAGAAACGCCTAATCAGATTGTTAAAACATGAAAATGCGTAGGTACATTGCAGGATCTGTAAGTACCAAAGTACCTAATTATTTAAGTAAAGCAACAATGAAAAATACAAAATCACTACCCGGTATGTACCATTATGACGTACTATGTCGCTCGTTTTTACGTTGATTTTCGATTCGAGTTACCTTCAGTTCCTCTCTCAAAAATATAGTGAGAATCTATCGTTAAGAACTCTTATTACAAATCCCCCCATTCCTTCACTTTTCTACCACAAAGAAGTTAATTTTATATAGCGTGCTTTGTTATAACGTTCTCTCGTTGTCAGGGTGGTTGTCATCCACCAATTGATGAGAGTACCTAAAGTTGTTGCTTAACAAAAATAGACATCTAACTAACGCGGTTCTTGTATGGGGAATGCGCCCACGCTGGGTGCGCCGACGTATAGCGTCGTTCGTGATGCGGTGGTACCATCTTACACCCAAAATTCGCACCAAGTCGCACTTCATTTCGAAACCTGAAATGTTTTGTGCCTGGGCTTTGGTCACACCCATACAGGAGAATGGGCAACACACACGCATCAAACAGTTTACATTTCGTCTCGACACTAAACGCTGACGCTTTCCATATTTTGGTCATGTTGTTAAAGGCGCCACTTGCCATAACGATACATATCGGGAGCTCAGCCCCGAGGTCACCAGTGGTGGTAATGGTTGCTCCCAGGTAGGTACTTAAATTTATCCACCCGGGAGACCTGGTGACCATCAATGGTTATCGGTAGGTATAGCTGTTTATCGGGGCAGACATTATTCGCCATGAGCTTCGTCTTACTGACATTCACTCGAAGGCCAAGGCGTGCTGTGTCATCGCAGAGTATTATTGTGCCAAATGTGTATTATTTAGTTTCACAAGTTGGTTAAAAAAAAAAAAGTGTAAAATGAATCGGACTCAAGTAAACTGAAAATATAGTTCGAGCCCAATCAGCTGTTAAATGAACATGAAGATGTCTTAATAAAGTTGATTGATAGTCGCGAGTCTGCGAAGAAAGCCCCCAGGGTTGAAGTGAACGGAACGTCGTGAAGAACCAGGGGACGACAGTCAATTGATTATTATTCAAAGCGCGAGATAAATCCTCAAATTGATTACGTAAACGAACGAATTATAAATACATCATATTATTATTATAACAGACCGGATTATATGCAACTTAAAATATGCATCTACATATACAAACTGTTATTTCTTATGAAATAAGCTGAAATGAATTCATATAATATTTAGGCAGCTAAATTTCCCAAGAAGGACGAAGACAGAGTCCATCAGGCAAGAGTCACATTAAAAAAAAGATCAAAGATATTTGAATCTCCCAATATTGATATCAAGATGAGGAAGAATTTGAAAAAAGTCTGGAGTGTATTGCTTTATGGAAGTGTAAGCCAGAGCGAATCCGGGCGTCTTGCAGCGTTGAAATATGGTGCTACAGGCGCATGCTGGAAATCAATTTGTCGGATCATATAATAAATTCTTATATTCAATAGAAACTGTATGGATGTTCCAGAATTTGATCCCTTTTCTGGTTATCTCAAGAAGTTCAGGAAAAGTTTGGTGGCAAGGTCCATCCAGGGAGCATCCCAGGGTAAGAGGTGATCGCTTGTCATGGTGTACCGGCGTGTTACCGACCTATTCGCTGACCTACGGACGAGACAGACTGTTTAGTACAGACTATCCGACACTGGACCCCTTAGGACAAACTAACTGACGAACCCTTACAGACATAGACTACAAAATAATCTCCTAGCCCTCCTTCCTGGCTGTATATTTTGTATTGTTTATTGTTTTTTTTTTCTTAAATTATCATGTGTATGATTTTTGTTTTATTGTTTTGTAATTGGCCTAATGGCCGTATGCGATTTGAATAAATAAATAAATAAATTCCCCACCCTCCCTTCCCCTGTAATTTAAAAGTGAAGTTATCAGTGTAAAAACTGTGTAATAATAAAATTTTGTGTAATTAAAGTGAATAATTGGAATACATTTAAATGGCAATATAAAAATGTTAATGATATAATATATTATATTTTGTAAATTAAAAAAAGCTGTCTGTATCCAATAAAGAAATAAAAAAAAACAAATGACGAGATACTGAATAGAGCAGGGGAAAAAAGGGAGCTCTTGAAAAGAGTTGCTCAACAACGTGATAGATGAATAGACCATAACATCAGGCACCCGGGACTGCCCTCAATCACTCCTTCGACGCTTTACCATCGTCGAAGGAGTGATTGAGGGCAGAAATCATAGAGGGCTCCCCAGAGATAGTTACATAGACTGGGTGATCGGGGATATGAGCTGCAGCACCAGCAGATGAAGACGCTCTGGACGATGACAGGAAGGAGTGGAAGAACAGAGTCCCCATTCTTGGTGCAGACCAATCTTAGGATTGTGACTCAAAAAAAGAACAAGCTGATATACATTAATTAGACATATATTAGTTTTCAATTGTCATTTCAATAATATAAAAATGGAATCCTATTTTCTTTGATCAACACACGCGTGAAGGTTCTTATGAAAGAAAAAAAAAATAAGCGAGTTCCATTAGAAAATTTAAGAAAACTTGACGTAGGTCTCAAAGGCCTTCTTAGCGCCTTTGACAATAAAACTTTTCTATTTTTGAATTTTAATTTACGTTTGATATCTGTCAATAGTTGGTGTGATCGTCCGAATGTGTCCTTGAGAGGTCGAGGACAACCAACGACATCAACTATACATGGCGTTATTGCAGCGGAGAGAGTGCCAGGTCACGACCCCCAGTAATGAGGAAAAACGACGATGAAAAGACTCGAATATGCATAATCAGTAGATTAAAGTCGAAAAAAAATATAGCATTAAAAATACGTGATTGAATAATATGCAAATGCATATTATAATCCGGTATCTAAAATATCATAATAAATTTGAAGATTTGACGAAGTCATCCGTCAGCTCCTCGCTCTGTAAGTTGACATTGAAGAGAGAGGGTAGAGCTGTCACAATCAAATCAGTACCCCAAGAGCGATTATTAAAGATGACAAAACAAAAACAATAAAAGACAAATGAAACGGAATGAACAAAAGCAATCGGATTATTATTTTTATTATTATTCCTAACAGTATGCCGTTATCTTATTTTGAAAAGGTTCTAACTAAATATGTTCTGTAAATATTAATTTTTGTTCTGCTGGAGTAATGTCAATTAGATTCTTTCTTCTTCTATGGTCACAATTAATATACCCTCAAGAGACGTGGAAATGATCGGCAACGGGATTCGAACCATTCAGTAGGTACGCTGTACATACGAAAGCCGTCTACTAAATCGCTGAACCACTAACTACTTCGACACCAAGAAATTCATATTGTTGTGTTACGCAAAAAGTGTGACTGTATCAGTTTCATACCTAAATAATATGTATTTAATATTATTTGAGACACAATTTTATCTTGTGGCGCGTCACAAGATAAAAGTGTGTTCTACCATTATTTAGAACCTTTTCAAAGTATGACAACAAAGTAGAATGGTTCCGTTCTTTATTATCCCGTGAATGCAATAGTGGGTATGTCCCAACTTTCACTGTTTGAAATTGGTTTTATATAATTGACAACAAAATACCTACCCAAACGTGAAGCGATTACAACGAAACGAATTGAGAATGATAATAATATGTAATTGTTTAATTTTCGTATTTTTGAGAGTAAAATATGTTTTATTCTTAATCTAGTATGTAACGTTTAAGAAACTACGTGCCATAAACCGACAATGATATGACAAATGTTTAATTTAAATTTAACAAACAAATAATAATATGTACCTCGCCTAGAGTTAAAAAAATAGCATAACCCCCGTAATAAGGAATACAAGTTAAGTGCAATGTTACGGTAAGAAAACATCATTAGGTGCCGTGTGATGATGGGTCTTTGGAAATATACCGTGGACCAAAAAAAACCAACTGAAAAGCACTTCATGAAACAGTTGAATTTAATATTGGTCACGCCACCCTGTTTCCTGCTGCCCTCGCCGTCTCGTCCCAGCCGATTCCAGCACCCCGGAGATCAGCCTCGTTCAGTCTCCTGATCGTTTGGAGGGACCTGCCGCGCCTTCTGTTACCTTCAGGGTGGTAGTCGAGGCGGCGCGTGATATCATCTGTAGGCTTCCTCAAGACGTGGCCCAGCCAGGTCAGTCGGCGGGACCTTATGGTAGAGGTGAAGAGTGGTTGACCCGTCAGGTCTCTGATGGCTGTGTTTGAAATAAAATCATTCTTTGGAGGCACATGCTCTCGAATCCTGCGATATGTGTATTTTGAGCACACGTTGGGTGCCAGGTTTCACAACCATACAGTAAAACGGGCAGAACGCAGCCAAATTGACCTTTGTCTTAATGCTGAACGTATTCGACCTCCAAACCTTCCCAAGTTTACTAAATGCCGCTCCAGCCAATGCCAAGCGGATGGAGAGCTCCCTATTCATGGTACCATCTTTTTCAATGTGGACACCGAGATATTTGAAATACTGGACGTCCTCTACGGGCTGGCCATTCAGTATTAACTGTGTGTCTTCGTCTGTTACGCTATTGTTTTTCATGTACACAGTTTTTGAAGATGTTCAGGCCCGAATCAGAATATAATTCGCTACTGAATATTGCATAATCATCAGTTAATTGGACGTTAGCTTCAAAGCTAACAGCTCGATGCCTGTTGATCATTATAGGTTCCACCCTCTTGTACCCCTGTATGTTTCAGGAATCTTATGTCTGGTTTCATCCTGAGTCGTTCATTTCGTACCCAACCTCAACGTTACGTTGAGGTGGGGTATTAAATTCAACCGAGTCTCAAATCAATATTAACTGCAAACGAACGTTGAATCATCTTCAGGAATACCGTATGTCATATACATATAAAAATCTTTAAATTTTGTACGATGCGTTTCTTTTGGGTCGTCCTGTATTCGCACTTAAGAGGAGATTGTTCCTCACCGTGAAAGTGTAGTGTGTTAATGTTCGCGTTAAAGGCCATCATCGCTTTGGCTTGTTTTGTTAACAATACCGTGTTAAACGCTCGTAAAATTTTAATAAACAACCAGCAGCGCCGGGGATGGGCGGCACAGTGTTTCGGCCGAAATGCTCGGCTGTACGCACCTCGTTCGTGTAATCGTTAAACCTGCATATAAAAACAACGATATGTACAGCTCGCACGTCAGATCTAGGTAATGCGCACTTACAACCACATTAAGTGGAAATTAAAACTAATAAGCAGGTAAGAAGAAGTTATATGGTTACTCTTTCGAAACTGAATGTCTTCAACTTTTTAACGTGATAATGAGAGAAAGGTCCTCGGTTCGATTCCCGATCGTATAATCCAGTACCTGCAAAGAATGCCCGTACTTTCACTTGTGGCTCAATTTTATTTTTATTTTATTAACAACTAAAAAAAGTCATTATTCAGCATAACAGGTTTGCACCCTTTTCGCTGAATAATGAGAAACAATACAAAAAAAGCAGGCAATGAAACATTGGTAAAAATAATATGAAAAAAAAAACAATATTATTATATTTTCTAAGTAGTTAAAAGTAGATTATTAGGTCTATGATACAAACAATAATTATTATTATTGGTGCGCGATATAGGTCTGACAACATGCACCGGCGCGGGTGTATGCGCGAGCACAGGTACCTAATCACCTGGACATTATTCACTTCAGTTGCATACATAGGTACATAATTATCAACACAGTGCGCAGTGACACTTAATAATAATACTGTTTATTAAACTAGTAATGCATTGGTTTGGTGTGCCGAAGGCTGCAGAATCATGAATCTTACTCCCAGGTTGTGGCTAGTTGTCCACAGGAGAGACATTTTGTCTACTCAAATCTGGAATTTAGGCAATCCCTTATTAAAGTATAAAATCGGGAGGAAATTTGCTCCGGTTATACATACATTTTCCATTTATGGGCACAGCGAGACAAAATGAGCTCTCCATTACACTAGATCCTGAGCAATGTTTATGACCTTCTCCCACACAATGTCTAAATCCCTCAGCTCTGCTTTGAAAGAGCGGAACACAGTATGAGAGGGTCTTCCTCCTCTTTAGGACCCTGGTGGGAGGAAGAATAGCGCTCTTCTCGTCCAACCATCATTTGGTATTCATAATAGATTTCCCTGTCATTGTGCATGCATCTCCTCTCCACAACGGTGGAAGTGATGGTCCTGCGCTGGGTGTGCCGGAATATAGCGTCGTTCGTGATGCGGTGGTACCACCTTATGCCCAACATTCTTCATAGGCACCTTTTTATAAGAACAATAAATATGATTAACACTGTCGAAATAAAGTCCTTCAAAATGTCGACGGTGCCTACTAGGCCATATTTTTCAAAATAAAAAAGGAGTAAATCAAATAGAAATATCGAGCTCGAAATCTCCGTTTCGAAAGATCCCACACTGTCAAATCTAAAAATATTTCGAGGTTTTATAGAAAGTGAATGTTTTATGCTTAGGGGAGGGGGTGACGTATAACGGTATAGCGACGTGAAGGTTATAGAAAAAGTAAATTTGCACAAAATTTTAAAATAAACTGAATAGATTTACATAAACAGAACAACGCCCACGCCAGTCAAAGGGGTGGTTAAAAGTGTCAATGTGACGTACACAAGGGATGTGTCTAAAAATAACAAAAGGCTTCAGCATGTATCTCATAACCTCCATCGTACTTAAGCTGCCCGCCCACGTTTCTAAGCTCTCCGCCCACGACGGAGCTAAAAAGAAAGGCTTCCATCTGTTTACTTATCACGAAAGCAGTCAATACAGCCTTCCTTCTTCAAAGCACTCTAATTATCGCTTATTAACGAAGGCACCTACACTAATTTCGCAGGATCGTGATTGTTTACCAAGGCGAATTTAGTATTAAAATGAGTCAGCCGTGAACAGAAAATCAATTATTTTCTAATTTGCGGTAGATATTGAAAATTCATTTAAATACCCTCTTTCCCGCCCCAGTAATAGGTACACAGTAACATTTGAGAAGATTTCAGTGTTTTACTATCAATGCCTGCACTGTTTTCTTAATCGGCAGACATGACGTTTGGAAACATTTCATAAGGTACCATCATTGACAGCGTACCTGATGACATACATACACTCACTTAGCGCGAAAGCTTTCAATTTTGTCCAGACGTTAAAATAATAGAATTCCTGTAAATGAGCGAATATGTCCGGCAGATAAAAAAAGTTTTACCACCAATTCTTTTCTTTTGAACACAGAAGACAAATTTAATTATTTACGGCAGAATGCCTTGAACAGTAAATGATACATACATACATACATTCTCCCTTGAGGCACCCCGCACGCAAGCCTGGAGGAGACCAATCCGCAGCAAACCCGACCCGCACGAAACCAAACCTCTAGTCTGGTCGAAGCAAGCAAACCAAAAAGTCGGCCCCACACAAATCAAGCCCGCCGCGGCCCCCCCCCCCTAAACCAACCCACAATACGGGGGACCTAAGCCCCAGTAAGGAGCATAGGGAGGCACAAGAGCTCTCCACTGCGCTGGATCATGCACCTTTACAGGGGATACCATTTGCCTGAATTCTCCCTGATGCGAACGAAGCTTATATCTTGTGCCTTTGCTGACCTGTTGGGGTTTAAGGACGTGAGATGGTCAGTTTCACGGTCCCGATCTGATTTTTCGATTTCCTGGCTCTTACAGGATGCACGAAAAACCAGCAAAAAGAAAAATGATACATAATAATATATTGTATCTGAATCACGAGCCTCTAAAAATCAATTTTTCGCGGCACACCAACTGCCTCTCTCTGAATCACGAGCCTCTAAAACTCAATTTTTCGCGGCATACCAACTGACGACCACGGCACACTGGTGTGACGCGGCACACCGTTTGCGAAACACTGAACTAGTTTACAATGTCTTATACCTATGTAGGCCTTTAAACGGATATCTGTGGAAAACAACAAAGTGTATGAACAAAGTGGTGAGAATGCTTCATTCACAGGTCAATAGGAGTGTACTTTTTATCAGCATGGAAAACCCCGACAAATATTGAGAGTGAGTCACGGACGCTCCCGTTGAGCTGTTAGTCAAATGCTTCTTCACTTCAACGTAATGTTTCCCGTAATAATAATAAACAAAAGCAGCATCGACATTCTTATAAACAATTATTATACAGGCAGTTTACTCATAGAAAATTTCCCATTTACAAATGGGAATCCAAATACCATAATGGCATATTGTGGCAGATGAAATTGTTAAATGGTGGGACAGTAAGAACGAGCAAGAAGTGGGAATTTGTGTATTGGCGTCAAAATTATCTTATTTTTATTTTCAATAAATATACGGCCGAGGTCTTTAAGAATTATAACATAGTCAAAAACAAAATAGTTGGCAATACGAGGGTGGTCCGATAAGTACTTAGCCTCACCGCTTTAAAGCGCCATTATCGCAACAAATAATTCCTATCGTATAGTACGTTCTTTTAGACGACTAATGTCAAAATTTCAGCCGATTTGAACAAGTAGTTTTGTTTTTACCGCTTGTGGAAGCCGATGTGTCCACAGTGTTTTGAAAAATGGAAAAAGAGCAATATCGTTCGGTGATTCGGTTCTTGTTTTTGAAAGGGAAATCATGCAGCGAAATCAATGAGCGCTTGGATGCTGCATACGGCAAGTCTTCTCCTTTGATAATGACTGTAAAAAATTGGTTTTACGAGTTTTAACGTTGTTGCACGTCAGTTTTTGACGAGCCACGCCCAGGTGCCCCGAAAATGGCTACCACGGAGGAAAACATGACAAAAGTCCACGATCTGGTATAGGCAGACCGCCGATTGAAGATGCGCTAGATAGCTGAGATAGTACGCATCTCCAAAGACCGCGTGGATCATTACTTACTTGAAATTTTGGGCATGAGAAGGCAGTCGGCGCGATGGGTGCCGCATTTGCTCTCTCTGGATAACAAGTGCAACCGTGAGATCACTTCAGAGCAATGTTTGACGCTGTTTAAGCGCAATCCTAAAGAGTTTTTGCACTGTTTTGTGACCGTCAACGAAACAGTGATCTACTGGTACTCACCAGAGACCAAGAATAGTGGAAATTGTGGACTTTACCCGGCGAATGTGCTCCGAAAAAGGCGAAGACTGTTCTATCAACCGAAAAGTTGACGGCCGCCTTTTTCTAGGATTCACATGGTGTGATCCACATTGACTACCTGGAGAAGGGCAAAAGGGTTACAGGGCTGTACTATGCTGAATTATTGGGTCGATTCGACGCCGAATTGCAGAAAAAACGGCCCCATTTGGCGAAGAAAAAGTTATCCTCCACCATGACAACGCACCGGCTCACACTTCCGCTGTCGCCACGGCTAAATTGGTCGAATTGGGCTATGAACTGCTGCCCAATCCACCGTATTCTCCAGATTTGGGCCCATGAGACTTCTTTTTGTTTCCAAACTTGCAAAAGTCTATCGCCGGGCAGAAATTTTAGTCAAACGAGGAGGTCATCGCCGCCACGGAGGCATACTTTGCAGACCTCAAGAAAACTCATTTTTCAGACGGGTTCAAGAAGTTGGAGCATCACTAGATCAAGTGTATAGAGCTAAAAGGAGACTATGTTGAAAAATAAATCATAAATTTTCCATAATTTTCGTTTTTCTTTTGTAGGCTAACTACTTATCGGACCACCCTCGTACAATAAACAAACATACAATATAAAGTTAACCAATGAATAAGTCAACAAAATACAAAAAAAAAATCAAAGTGGTTTTACTGAAGACACGAAGACTCTGATCTGCAACAATTATACAAAACACAAATCGATTCAAAAATAACAAAAAATAAATTAAGAGACACAGAAAATTTCCAAGCCTTAAGAGCAAGACAGGCAAGTACGAAGAGCTATTAAAAGATGCAGACTCCGGTGGGTGCATGCTTATTTGGAAGACATAATAATAATAATACTTGGACAACTTTTATGGCGCCGTTTAGTGAAACATCTTCACCTCAAGGGTGCCTCACATAAAAAGAAAAGAGTAATAATCACCAATTAGGTTTGAGACATGTTATTACATTGTCCAAGGAGTAGAATAGTAAAACAATAACTAACTCTAAGTTCTGTCCTGTGCGGGCTCTATAGGCGATAGATTGTCAGAAATCAGACATACTAAGATATTTGAATCCCCTAGTATGGATATCAAGGTTAGAAAGATTTTGATTAAGGATGCTTTATGGCAGCGAAATAGAGTCCAGGAGTCTTGCAGATTTTGAAATGAAGTGTAACAGACGTATCCTGGGGATACATTTGTCGGATCACACTACAAATGACGAGGTACTGAGTAGAGCTGGGGAAAAAATAACTCAACTCCTAAAAAGAGTGCAGCTATGCGGCACCTACCAAGAACTGAAGAGGCTGGCCAGTGACGGGGAAGTTATCATAACGATGCAGAACATTGGCGATGAAGAACAAGATGAAACCCAGCTGCACAGCGTGAATGAGTCGCGGTGGAGTGATAAGGAATCAAACCATAGCCAGTTGTTATACATGAATGAGCGACAAGGTACGGCGATGCAGATAAACCAACTACATAATATTATTATTTCATTGATAAAGTGACCGTGCGGTAAATAAATATGGGTATACATATTTTAAATGACATAGTCAGAAAAACGATAACAGGAGGTACCTACAGAATCGTCATATCAGCTTGTCTTTTTGAAACCCGACAATTTGTGTGATTTTGAAAAAATATCATTCCAGCAACGAAAAGCATTGTAAACGCACCCTTTGGTTATCTACATTTAATAATCATGCACATGCTTACATATATAAAATTAATTAGCTGTGAGTGTTTTCGCTATTACTCTAAATGACAAAATATGACAAAATTGCGAGGATAATAAAAAAAAGCGCTTTTACCTATCAGGTGTGACACAAGAAAGGATAGGTGGTCATTTTTTGGGTTTTGAGTGATTGGAAATGATTTGAGATGTAGGAGATAACAAAGTTACCGAAGGAAATTTTTTCCATACCTACTTATATTATTCGTCCATAAGTGAACATTCGTTGATATGAAAATACTCATATACGCAGGACGTAATATTGCTTATATAATTGCAACATGTCATACTTGTTCAGAGATTTATAAGGGAAGAAATGTTAAACTAACGTGGTTTGAGTAAAATCGGGACTCTTAAAGGAACGATATAACTGACTAATGGTTTTCCGACAGGTTTTGCACTAGTCTTATATATAAAAATGAAGGCTTTTATCAGGAGAGTGTCCTTTTAGAAGAAAAAAATTAAGAAAAATGCATGGAAAATTAGAAAATTTAAGAAAACTATAAAATGGAGAGTTTTATCTTCGATGTCATCGCATCACGCCTAAACGGCTGGGCCGATTTCGCTGATTCCTTTTTTGTCGTGTAGGCTTTTATCAGGAGAATGTCCTTTTAGAAGAAAAAAATTAAGAAAAATGCATCGAAAATTTGAAAATTAAAGTAAACTCTACGTAGACACCCTTATTAGTACTTTTTACCTTACTTATAATTTTTATTCCAATTTTGAAATTTTGACAGAAATTATCAATTGGTGCGATTGACAGAATGCGGATGGAATATAAAACAGACGCATCGGTCGGAATTACATTGGTCAAATGATAATTAATTAATTCATCACTATACAAATTCGAATTCAATATTCATAGTTAGGAACACAGGACAACGTCTGTCGTGAAAGCTAGTCATTTATAAAACAGTACTTATTTGGAAGTAGGAATTCCAGGTCCAATTATTATTACAGTCCGTAGTCGCACAACGCGAACTATTCGAGAAACATAAATTTCGCGTTTATATAGAAACTATTCGAAAACTTTTCTATTCGATTGAAATGAATATTTTATAACTCCGAAAGTTGAACATTACGTTTAAACGGTAAGTACTTACCAACTCAATCAGTATCTACTTATCTACTAACTAATGGAATTAGTTCCTTGGTACACGGCCTCAAAAATATCATACAAAAATAAAGTCGACAGAAAAAAGATCAACAACTCTTAATTCAAATTTCCTGTGTTAGTTCACTTTTCTACCACCAGGACGTTAGTTTTATTTAGCATGCATTGTTAAAACAGTCTCTCGTTGCCAGGGAGGTTTCAGTCACTAATGGCTGCAGGTACTAAAAGTTGTTTCCACAAAATTCACAACTAACTGACGCGGTACATGTTTGGGTTATGCATGTGTGTTTTTTCTTCTTCTCTTCTTCTTTTGGTGCCATGTCAGGTATTCCCAACGTCGGCGATCACTGCGGCGAATCCTTCTCTGTCCTGGGCTGCTCGGAACAGTTGTTCCACAGTACGGAAACCCGTCCATTCTCGTATATTGCGCAGCCAGGACATCTGCCTTCTTCCACAGAACGTGTATTTTTTAAACAACATAATTCAAGCCCCACTACAATACGCAGGGTAGGAGGCGTTAGTCGGAAAATCAATCTGAGTTTTTCTAATAGAGACGGTCAAAAATTTCCGTATTAGGACTGATGGCTAACTATGTAATATACATGCGAGTGGTTAGCGGGGTTTAATATCTTAACGATTGACTTTCACACACCCTTGTCATTATATACATACACACAAACCCCCCATCCAGGAGGTAATAGAGGTCAACCCAGACAAGGTAGGGGGTGATGGGGTGGGGGCCCTTTATCACTTGTCACACTCGTAAACGTAATACCACTTCGATGTTTTTTTTTTGTTTTTCGTGGTATCGCTGTTATAAGAACACAACTTCTCTCCTTTTAGTGGTCAAAAGACTCTGCGACATTGGCAAATGTATTATTTCTCCAAAAGGTAAGTAAATCTGGATAGTTTTCCGTATTCTTTTCTGGTGCATCCTTTACAGAAATAGCCTTCTTTTAGATAAAACTAGATGGTTGCTCCTGCTTTAGGAGCGCCAAGAACTCGTCCGAAAGCAATGATGACACAAAAATAAGGAAATAAAAAATATGGAAAACAAAATATATTAGTTTTAAATTCGTTATTAAACATTTATAGCGAGCAGGTACGCATATTATTTATATTTGAATGTTTATTTATATTTGAATGTTTAAAGTATGCTCATAAAAATCTGTCAAACACTCCACAAAACTTGAACTTTCATCACCACGACACCCGCAATAAAAGTCTACTGAGGCCTATTGAGCATAGACTAACAAAACTGTCAAAGAGCTTCGTTTGTATGAGCGTGAGGCTTTATAATCGCCTCCCTCTCGAACTCAAATTATCTGACTCTGTTTGTTTCCAGAGGGAGGTCAAAAGGTATCTTGTTGAGAATGCTTTTTATTCAACTAATGACATGTAGATTAATTTTACCTTCTGTGTTGACATTATGTAATATCTGTTTCTTTTTCTCGACTTTGTTCTTGTCGCTGCTGCATGAAGTGGCCTTGTACATTGACGAGATGCCAATGGGACCCTTTACACCCCTTTGGCATCGAATTTACTTTCTACATAATATTAATTGATGTCTTTGTATAATGAAATTTATTTGTCTTTTATGTACTATTAAATTGTAAATATTTTAATGAACCCGAGTGCCTCGTGAGGGGCCTATGGGGGATGTAATAAAGATAAGATAAGATTAAAAACAAAAAAAAAACGTATGTATAATAAATAGTAGGTATTATATGAAGGCTCATTTGAGATAAAAGGATGGAGGCTTAGGGTGATGGACAGAAATAAGAGACATAGAAAGAGTAATCACTATGGTTATCCATATTTTATTTTAATTTAATTTATATTTAATTAAATAGAGACACCAACGTTCAAATTCGTACCGTTCTACGCAGAAAATATATAAGCTAATAAAAAAAAAAATAGCTAAAATATGCTGTTATATAAACTATTAAAATACATTTTTGGGAAGAATAAATATCGAACGAAACGTAAAAGAAAAAGTTATAGTGTAAAAAAGGTTGTGTTTGTGAAAGTAGCGAAAGACGTGTGTTTGGAATAATTTGTGGATGTCCGTTCTCTCTGCCTACCCGTTACGAGACATAAGGGAATGTAAACATTTTTTTTTCTTTTTGAAAGTAAGTAGTGCGAGCCGCATTTGTGCTCTCCTTTAATCATTTAAAGGAATAAAAATAAAACTGAAATAAACAACATACGAGTATTAAAATCTGACCTTTGATATTCTGTAGCATTTGAATAAACTAAAACCTGGATTCGGTTTTATTTTTCCTTCCTAGAAATATCCTCGCATCGCATATTTGCATCACCCACTTACGTGTATTTACAAATTCTCACTGCATTATGGATGTTGACAACAACTATTTTTAGTTCAACACTCTATATAACACACAATTAAAGGTTAGAGGTTTTGGTCACAGAACTGCAATTGAAACCAGCATTTTGAATTCAAAATTTAAATTTAGAACGTAAAACAGTCAGATGAAACACAATACGTAAAGCCAGACAAAATGCGCAATAGAGAAAAAATCTGTAGATGCGACACCAAAGACAATATAAAAATATATTTTCAATTGTCAAAAACAAATCACAATGACATACTTTTTTCTAAAACAAACATAAAAAGTATGTAAGTATTTATTCTTTATCTTAAGTCATGATGTTTTGATGATTTCTGACAGCCACAACACACCCGAAGTTATCAACAGACTGTTCTTACAATTCGCGAAATTTGATCAAAACGTTTTATCAGAGATAACAG
Organism: Mystacides longicornis; assembly: GCA_963576905.1. Classification (NCBI taxonomy): domain Eukaryota; kingdom Metazoa; phylum Arthropoda; class Insecta; order Trichoptera; family Leptoceridae; genus Mystacides; species Mystacides longicornis. The sequence continues at coordinate 19,244,231 of OY756437.1, forward strand.
GAAACGGCTACGAAAAAAAAAACGTTGATAGCATCGGAAACACCTTTCAAAATATTATTACATCACTCCGAAAACACATTCGCACGTTTTTGAGGTTATGATTCGCGCGCGTTTTCTCGTTGCTGTCGCAGGTAACAAAAGTATAAAAGAATGTTATTTTGAAATTTTAAAAACAAAAACAAACGGCAATGGGCATGCGCGGCTGTTTGAATTTTCCGAACACAACTACCAATACACGCAAACTAGTGCGATGTATAAAATACATACATGCTTGCTCAATATAAACAAATAACTATACGTATTATGATTATTTTCTCGGTGCATCTACTCGATTCTAGAACATTCCTCCTTGATTTCTCCTTTAGAATGAAAATAATTAAAATCACTGCTGCGAGGACTCGTATACTTCGCGACGCAATTCAAACTGCGCCTTACTAACGGAGTACGTTCGGACCTTCTACTCCATAATATCATATACACACACCGACATACTATTAATACGTATTCATATTGTTATATACAGGCTGTCCCAGAAAGTACGACTAAGCGGAATTTCACAGAAAGAACACTTTTAGGGCTATCTAAATAACTCCACATAATTATGTTCGGCGATTTTTTTATAGTTTTTGAGTTATTATTATTTTAGTAATTACTTTATTTGTCGAACCCTGACATATGTACAGAATATAAATGGTAAAGAAATTTCATACAAAATTTCACAAATTGACGTTCTCTGTTGGAAATATTCTCCCCGTACATTTCGTATGGAGAATTTCCACCGCCCTTTTTGCTTTAAAACAATTTTTCGGTATGATGGCGTAAAGATAGTTTAATGAAATTTACAGGGTAGGTACATAGATTGATAAATTAGTAAATTTTTGAAAATAGTTAGAACTAAAAAAAGGTATGTAATATTTTTTTTTTAAATCGTCTTCAAAGTTTTTTTTTTAAATTTAAAGTTGTACTTTATTTAGAGATTCAACATTTTTTGTTGGCACGATGGTATCAGATAGACCCATAACTGTTTTTGTATCTACTAGGTATATTATTCAGTTTTTTTAGAAAAAAAAATGCATGTAGGTACCTCAAAAATTGGTGTCTCTGTAACCATTTATATCCTGTAAGATTCCACAAAAACAAGTACTAAAATAATTATAACTCAAAAACTATAAAAAATCGCTGAACATGAAGTGGTTGGTGGTCTAGCGGTTACGACGCCGGCTTTCGCACTGTTTCGTGCGGAGGCCGTGGGTTCGATCCCGGTGCCGACCATCTTCCTCTTTCACCACACAAACTTTAAGTAGCTTACTGTGAATGAGTCAATGAGTGAATTTGTGTTCACTTTGAGTGAGCACAAATTCATTTTATTAAAAAAAATATATACTTAAATATGTTGGATTATTTAGATATGTAGATTCAACAAAATTACAGACCTCTAACGAATTTCCCAATAATTAATATATTATAGGTTATCGTATTGTTTTGGTTATCCAAATTATTTCGAATCTCCTTACTATCACTCACATTTTTATTTAATCGTGCACATAAGCCGAACTCATGGTGCACTTAAATTATTAACATATGAGTCATGTTATAAACGCATTGACGATATTATCACTAAGTTGTACATTTTTATTTAATCGTGCACATAAGCCGAACTCATGGTGCACTTAAATACTACTTAACACATGAGTCATGTTATAAACGCATTGACGATATTATCACTAAGTTGTACATTTTTATTTAATCGTGCACATAAGCCGAACTCATGGTGCACTTAAATAATTAACATATAAGTCATGTTATAAACGCATTGACGATATTATCACTAAGGGTGGATCTTTTGAACAAGCATTAAACAGTCAAATAAGTTGTAATGGGGGATTAACTCACTAATGCCCCGTTAGAGAAAAAAAACGGAACTTTCAACTGTCAAATAGCGGCGATTGGGGCATTAAACCCCTTAATGAAAGATTAAATTTAGTGGGCCGCTCTAATGGACAATTAAGAACTGTCAAAATGGTTGCCAATTTTGTCTGTTTTCATACCGTTTTTCGAAATTGTTGATGATTTTTATTATGAGAGAGCCCATTTTTTCGACCAATTTATAAATCGGATTACAATGCTTTCTATAAAGCATCAAAATAGGAACGATGCGGTACTAAAATATCGTCTATTTTATAAAAATATCTCACTTTCGTAGTAATGCTAAGTGAAATGTTAAAATCACAAGATGACGCACGTAGTACATAATATTATTATAAACCAATGGGAACAACCTCGAAATACATATTTTTAATACAGAAAATAATATATATGAATTATTTTATATATTTGTTTGGGTTCCCTTTTAAAAATATTTAAATAACAGAAATAAAATAAAACTTGACTTGACAGTTGCAGTAAAACAAACACATAAGACCTTGTCTGTCATCTCTTTCTAACGAATGGTGTTTACCGCGCGTCTCGCTCTCACACATGTATAGAGTGAAGATAGCAACAAGTTCAATATTGCCATCGCAAAAAAAAAAAAAAACAAGATAATTGTCAATTAACCAATGGTCCATTAAATTTCTCATGAAAGACCCGTTTTGAGTTAGTGGAGCCTTTAAAGTTATATGTCCATTTACTATTAGGCTGTTTAATGCTCATTCGAAAGACCGGCCCTAAGTTGTGCATTTTTTAACCTGTGGATATTCAGCTGTTAAAAGGAAAGGGCAACACTACATTTCGCAATATTCATGAAGGTTTAGCTATCTTTATCGTAAGTTGGAAAGCACAAGGTCCTGTCATTCCGTTTTTCATTAAAATCTTGCTGTTTTCAATATCAGAGGCAGGTCCGAGTCCCATCAGCTGTCCATCCACATCATTGACGGTTTGCCTATGTGGCGTCTTCCATAACGTTTTCCGTGTAATGTAATAATCTGATGACTGAAGATGACTTTGTGTTCAGAACATGTGCCTACATACTATGTGCATTGTGCGTACTCAGAACTCACTGTCTATATAATCATTGCGCTGATTTTTTAAAACAGGGGAATCTGTTTAATGGTGAAAACCCGTAGAACGCCGATTCCGGTTGGAATTGGCGTTTACGTGTTTTCGACCTAATGCGGTGTTCAGACGGGGCGATGTAAGGCCAGACGATTTCGCTTGCATAAAAAAAATATCGCTCGGTCGCCCATAGATCGTCCGATGTGTTCACACGAGTCCACCGACATACATTCAATCTGTCAGGTGCGCTGATTGTTTTAAAAATGGCGGACGTCGAGGTAGAAGTCGCGGAGTATTTGGGGTTATTTGAAAATATTGTTTTAGACGATATAAGGAGACTCCTAATTGAGGAAAAATAAAAAAAAACGCAGATATTGGGTGCGGAATTGGATTCTAAGGAGAAATAAATTTAGAGCAGTGCTGTCATCTGTCAAGAAACAGAACATACGGACGCCGCGCATATCTGCGCATGTGTGAATCGTTCCACCAGATACAAAAGTTGAAAGGCGTTCGACTTGAGACGATATCGCTTTAACCATTTTTATCGCTTCAGATTTATCGACAATCTGTTCACACGGTTCAATTGGCTGGCGATATTTTAGTATCCTGGCGATGATATAGTGTTGATGATATAGGCGAATGCCTCGTCTGAACACCGCATTAGACACGATCACGTCTTTTCTAATGGCATGTCACAATTTTTAGACATTTTGATCCTGCCGTTTCTTTTCAAGACGGGGTCTTTAAAAAAAAAAAAAAAACATATTTCTGATTACTCCGCCGCATATAAAGGACTGAGAGTCTCAGAAATGAAGACTTTTAGAAAGATTGCTGGTAAAACCCTCAGAGATAGAATAAGAAATACGAGGGAACATAGGAGAAATATGTATGTTAGATAAATAGTAAGATGGGGGAGGCAAAGAATAAGATTCTCTATAATAGTGTATTGTGCAACGGCCAACCCCATTAAAGATGACTCCCAGGCAGACCACCAAATAAATGGATATAGTGCTGGGAGTCGAGCCCGCAAGAGGTTAACTCTACCTTTTAAAGCAGACTTCCTTCTTACATTATCAGGTGAAGCAGTTTGTATTTGGTGTTGCGAAGTATATGTCCCAGGTAGGACATTTTCCATCTCTTGATGCTTAAACGGCTGGACCGATTGCGCCAATTCTTTTTTATCGTGTTGGCTTTTATCAGAAGTAGATTCTTATGAAAGAAAAAAATAAAAAAGTTTTGTGGAAAATTAGAAACTTGAAAAAAACTCTAAGTAGGTAAACTTTTTACTACCTACTTTTTTAAATATAATTTTTATGGCTAACAATTTTTTTCCAGCTCTTCGCAACACCTCCTTGTTAGTGGCCATAACGGTCCACGGAATATGCAGCATTTTCGGAGGAGCCACATTTCAAATGCCTCTATACGGTTCCTCTTATAAACTTTAAGGGTCCAAGTCTCCACACCGTATAGTAATTTGGACCAAAACATAGCATTTGACCATTATTTTGCTTAGTTTTAAATTAATATGTTTGTTTGTTTTGGTGATGGACTTGAACTTTTTAATCAATAATTATCTCTGTTAATGTGTCTCCATGCTTTTATTATTGTTATATTGATCTATTTCTTTTGTTGCTGTAATATTTAAATAATGATTATTTATTCTTAATCTTATTATGTTGTATTACATTTTAATTTTTAAAAGGCCCAACAGGCCGTAAATATTAAATAAATAAAAATTATCAACCTAGAAGAGTGATATCATGTTATTAAACGCGATAATACGGATAAGAAAATAGAATTTCTCAAACGTCATTGGATCTAAACGAAAGCGATTGAAAAAGCAAGATTTTTTATTTATTTATTTTAACAAAACACATTACAGATGACAACTATACATTAAAAGTAAAAACAATATAAATGTATGGCCTTAAACTAAGTTGACCTCCATCGAGATGTCTCACATGTTAGATCTTTGATTATTGAGATTATTAAAAAGGTAAAATAGTCAATTCAGGTAAAAAAAGATCACAAGAATATAGACATAATTAGAACGTTGTGCACCAACAAAGACAATATGCAATAAATATGAGACAGTAACAAAAATAGATATAGTCATATTCTGGCGCCAAATACATGACAGCAGTCGCAGTCTTTAAATTTGGTTGTTTTTTTTTTTTTTTTATTTATTTAAATGGCATTACATCCAAAAAGATGATGAAGCCAATGACGCTATTCCATTATGAGTATTCAAATTCGATTAGAAATCATAGAACAATAAATTTACTTCTTATTATATCACTAGCTTAAATACCCGTCTTGCTTTACGTTTTTGATTCCGAATGTTAGGCTTGATCGGTAGGTAATTAAACTGGTTCTAGTCTAGCTTCCCATTGCTTTGCAGACCTCTATAACTGACATAAGCACAGAAAAAGAAGAATGAAACTTATATAACTGACATAAGCACAGAAAAAGAAGAATGAAACTTTCACAATTTATAAAAAGAGAGAAGAATGACACTTTTAATGTTTATTAAAATTTTGTATGAAGATCCTAAAAAATAGAGATTTTTAAATAGCTCTAAATATATTTAAGTTAATGCAGCAAATTGTATTAAAGAACCTTCTCCGGCATTTTGCACGGCTCTGTGCAGATTCATATCTGACGTAACATTTGTATTTTAAGCGTGATGCTATGACATACGGTAAAAAGCAGATAGAGAAGGAGGGGCTAATGCGAGTTTTATTTAATTTCCCAATTTACCACGCAACTTTCTTAATTTTTTTCTTTCATAAGAACCTTCTCCTGATAAAAGCCAACACGACAAAAAAAGAATTAGTGAAATCGGTTCAGCCGTTTAGGCGTGATGCGATGACATACGGTAAAAAGCAAATAAAAAAACATTTCTGAATTATTATGTAGATTTTCCACGTAACTTTCTTAATTTTTTCTCTCATAAGAACCTTCTACTGATAAAAGCCAACACGACAAAAAAAGAATTAGTGAAATCGGTTCAGCCGTTTAGGCGTGATGCTATGACATACGGTAAAAAGCAAATAAAAAAACATGTCTGAATTATTTTGTAGATAAAATGCAATTTACGATGTAAAAACTTAATTAATTTTAGCTAATTTAATTGAATTATGTTATAGTTATCGTTGATTCGGGTGAAGGATGACGGTCGATGGGACATAAGCTTGAAATCAAAACAATTCCTCTATAATTGCTTTACTTTTTAAAAAATTCAATAGATGGCGGTGTAGTAGGAAGTACATAACATGTGATGTATGTTTGCCTATTGTATAGATACATCGAAAGAATTGACCAATTTAAACAAATTTTTCTGAATTATTATGTTGAGATTTAGTTTTTGATGTATCGCTATAGATTTTAATGATAACAAGCAGGAAACATTTATTGGATACAATGTGTCATCTACGAACAAAAAATAGTCCTGATGGTTTGAATTTCTTATGGGGCAGGCAAACAAAACATGTTCAGCCGACTCCTCGTCCATGCCACATTCGCAGAATGGAGAAGAGCACAGGCCAATCTTGCAAAGGTGCGCGTCAAGTCTGTTATGTCCAAACTTCAATCTAGAAATGTTTTTAATACATTCACGCGAAAAATTCTCGTCAGCAAACCAAGGTCTTTTAGGAATGAATCTCTGGATATTTTTGTAATATATTCCATTCGATTGTGATTCCCACTGCGACTGCCACTTTGAAAAAGTGTATAGTGCGATGGCAGTTAGAAGGTCATCCTCTGTTGGTATAAACTCATCAGGAGGATCACCCACGGTTAATGCCCTCTTCGCAAGCTCGTCTGCCTTCTCATTTCCCATGATACCACGATGGGATGGTATCCATACCAATACGACGTCTGCCCCCCGACTCTCTAAGTAATATATTTTCGATTTAATATTTCTAACTAAATGATTTCTCGACTCCGATGACAAGGGAGAAGACAAGGTTCTCACCAAGGCAAGCGAATCGGTGAAAATCACCGGCTTATTAATTTTGTTATCAATACATAGAGAGAGTGCCTGCTTTATGGCAAAACACTCCGCTGTATAGACCGAGAGAATCAAAGGTAAACTGTATATCTTCTCTAATTTCAGATCTGGGACATATATGGCTGATCCTGACCTTGATGTGAGGGATTTATTCATATCTTGTTATTCAAAATATTGTTAAGTCATTATTTGAAAGTTTGGGAGCGCGATGGTAAACAGTTTGAAAAACAGTTGCTTATTTGTTTATGCCGGATTAGAAAGTTTGGAATTTTTTACGCACTGAAGGTATGTCCAGGAAACCATTAAAATTTTCATTGTTATTAGCGATTAGTATAGAAGGCAAATTCTCCCGTTTTGAGGTGAATGCTTTGATTTTTTTTGACTTCAGTTCAATATTAGATCTCGTTCAGAAAACATCTCTCCATAGTTTATTGCAATTTTGTTTCCTTGTTAATCAATTTATAATTTTCGTCGCGTTTTATAGTTTCTGTAGTAATTTGCGAGTGCTTGACGATTGAGCTATAGTGTGTCACATATCTAGAGTTTTGTTTAGAGTCCCGCGATTGTTTATTAAACCTTCCGTTTAATTGTGATCATTACTCTGGAAGATTCCCGATCTGAGCGGGTGGCGAGGTTCGAGGTTGAGAGGGCAAGTGATACACCATACTTCATATGTGTGAATGTGACGTGTTTATTTTCTTTTTGTGCATTGTGCTAAATATTTGAAGGTATGCGGAATTTCGGGTGAGTTGACATATTTTTATTAGAGTGTTTTTGTTTCGTCGCTGGCAGCTACCCCCAGGACGATGATAGGGCACAGAGATATATTTTTATGTTGTATTTTATTTGTTGCTTGGTTGCCCCCCGCCAAGCATGCTTATGAGCAAGTTGCTCGATGTGGTTTTAGATGAGAGATATATGGCCGACGCGATACGGCATATTTATGAATATTTGTGATCTCTGTGTGCCAATGGATTTATGGTATTGCAGCATGTGCCTCCCTGTATTGTTTTCACACGTCACATGTCAAGCACACGTCGCGAATTGTTATCTGTCATTCGCGGGTTACCCCATTTTCCGATACCAGTGGTGTGACCTATCTTTAATGTTTATTTTTGAATCCGGTTGGGAATTTCATATTTAGAACCTTCTAGTAAGCTTAGTGTAGAATTTTCATTTGTCAAAGTAGGTACATCGGTGTTTTCCCCGAGAGAGTAATTTTGTTATGAATATCCGGTCGCGATATTATGATATTCTGAGCTTGTTATTGCCCGCGTATAAGATAGATTAGGTATTATACACGCGCCGTTGTAAATCTATTAAGTTTAAAGTTACGGAGTCCTTATAAGAATATTTAGTATGTCAGGAGGGCTGTGGACTGAAGATATACCTCACATGACTCTCCAAGAGAATGGGCTGTGGCTGATTTGGACGCTTTTCAGCTCAGTTCATGAGGTTCACTGGCGAAAAGGTCGCGGGCCAAGACCGAAGCAGTTGAGCGATTTGGAACTCTAATGAGGAAAACTTGCGGTATTATGACAGCCCGCGGTAATTCGACTGGAAGGCTGATTAGTTCGTCGATAAAGTGATTGCACGTTTATTTTGATAGTGAGATCGATAAGAATTAAATGCACGCGAGGTAGACATTAAAATTGTTAATAGGCAGGATCGTTTTGACTGCAGCTAGTCGTGGCATATTTTTCGCGTAGTAAAATCCTGTCCTATTTTGAGTCTTTGCCGGAAGTACGTTTAGGTATTTAGAGTCAAGAGTTAGATAGTTAAAATATAGCTTTCAGCCCCTGTAGTCTGTACACCATCAGGAACCTTTTCCGTTTGTCTATATACACTATATCTGATAGCCGAATTTCGGCCCCCTTTTTGGTACCTGTTCGAGGCGTGAGGTCGCATCGAATTGGGCCAGTCTCGGACCTTCGGAGTTTTTTTTTTTGCCTGAATTTTGGCAAGAAGGTTCGTTTGACATGGAAGGCCCTCTTTCGATGGCTAATTCCTCCCGTAGACTTCGATCATGCTTATCAACCTATCGTCAGTATCCCTTGAACCATCGGTAAATATTTGTATGTGTAGGCCAATTATCAAAGACTTTATCCTATAGGTGGTTGATATGAGACAAAGAGTACCTTAAATGTTTTTCTAATCCTAAATTTGTAACGATTTTTATAGGGTGAGATGCTTCTAAATCAGATAACTCAAAACATTGCGATGGATAATCCTGTTTAGGGCCCACATAAAGAGAGGACACCCATTCATAGCAAGAGAGGAGGAAATTTGGTTGCTCTATTGTTCTCAATAATTTCCAACTTTTATCTCTATATTTCATTAATTATTTAATATCTACTTGTTGCATACATGATATTTTTCGACATTTGAGAATTCTCATGATAAGGAGTTTCGGAGATTTAAACATTACCACCTAATGGCAAACGTTGTTAACATAAAGTGATCACACTAAGCCAGCCTTCGAAATAACAGTAGAAGACGGTCGTAATCCCAAAGTGGTTTGTTCCATTTAAAAATCGAACATTGGTAATGAATTGTTAGTCATTAGTTGTTATTTTTCTTCAATTGAGGTAGTTTATGGCGATCTATGATCAATGGGCATTGAAACGTTGATAGAGACAGAATGAATGACTCTTCATCTGGAATCTGCTAGAATGCCGTGATTTATAAACTGTAAAGCGACGAATGCTCTCATTCCCCGCGTACCCGGGGAGGGGGAGAGAGACGGGGATACACCATATTGCGGTGTGCTCGACTCGACTGTGTATACAAGAGATATTTTATTGAAAACGAAGCCTATATGGGTTTTCAAAATAGCACACACACACACTAAAAAATGTCGCGACGTTCACATAAACTCTGCGTCAACCAGGGAGAGATACAACGACCTGAACAAAAAAGCGATTTATGTAGCAGAAAATTTATTTGGTTTACTCATAGGGTTCTACCCATCCAAGAACTACAAACTTGACGATCCCGAGGCAATATAGTTTTTTGCTATCTTCCATCCCAATGTAACTTCCTAGATTAGCTTCATCTATCTCAGGGTTTTACCATTTCTTTTCCATATTCCTTATTCAAACCCTTCAGCATTGATTATTGCGTATCATTCCAACCTTCTTACCTCGGCTTGCCACTCTGCCTGGGCTTACCCAAAGTGCACACAAATACACTCACCAACTCTATCACAAAGGTTGTGTTGTCGACTGATACCGCTGGTCTACCAAATACTGGGATATTATTTACACATCCGTCGCCAGCACTCAGCAGACAATCTTTCAGTTTATTCGAGCTCATAATCTCTATAGAAGCGGAATTATAATAAAGAGTCGACATAAAATTAAAACCATGGATCGCTCATCTGAAAGACAATGTCGTCAAGTGTAAATTATCTTGGACGATTTGTCTCGGAGAAAAGACGAACGAACCTTTTATTTTCAAAATAAAATAATCGGCCGTAATAGGAGGATGTAGAAGGAGGGAAATATAAAATATTTGATATTAATTCAGTTCCATTGTTCGCTGAAATATGTTCCCAAAACCATCCGGACATAAGGAGCAAAATCCCGCTTCCCGAACGTTTCCTTCTCTCGTGTGGATATGAAGAGAAGCGATAATAGACTTTGTTATTAATGTAATGGTGAACGTAATAATATAAAGACGCTATCACTCATGCTTAGACGGAGGAAATACGCCTCTTTCAACCGTGAAAATAGAGGTCATAGTTGAACAGCGGTATATCATCCGAATGAAACGTACAACTATTAACGTTCGCAAATAAACATCCCAAGGACAAAGAAACCAAAAACTTTATTCATAAGTTCCATCTATTTTTTTTATATAAAACCAAAACACAACCCAGCTGGACGAACAACCACTGTTTGGAAACTTAGAGAGAGAAGAATAAGAAAGAGACGAAATTTCTTAAACAAAAGCTGATAGGGATGAGTATAAATGCCTTACCTGATCTGTCCGCATCGGAGTGATGATGTGGCGGGGCGCTGAAAGCACTTGAGCAGCCGGCTCTGCGTCCCAGGGATCCGACCAACGGTCCTCTGGATTCTATAGATGGACCTGATGAACGAAAAAAAACAACACTATTAAATTCTAAAGGACAGTTGGAAGATCTTACAGAGGAATGGAATGACGTACGACTACATCCAAAACGATAGAAAATACTCAAACAAAAGCAATGTTGGATGAGATGCCAGAAAGATGAAGGAGGACGTTGATAGGTTTGAATCCTTGACTTTCGTATTGGCATTAAAAACTGTACTATCTAAATAAATCATTTCCCATTTCACGACACAAGCATTGCTTTGTTTGAAAAATATATGTACACTTTGAGTAAACCTAGATAATTCTTCTTAATCCAAATTTAGGCCTTGTCGCCTGTGATTCAAGACGTGGGGTTAGCCTTCTGCGCGATGGACTCCCGTTGTATATCAACATCTTCGATAGTCTGCCTGGGAGCCGTCTTCCATAGGGATGGCCAAGGAATGACATGTTCGGGATCAGGAATAAGATTCGTTTAAAAAATAAAAACACTACCGAGAATGCATGTTGATGGTTGGAAAATATTCAAAGATCTGCTGACAACAGATTCAGGACAAAGATCTGCTGACAACAGATTCAGGAGCACTACCAAAACACAAGTTGAGAAACCGAATTTTCACCAACCTATGTCGTTGGCCAAGCCTGCGTTGAGGCTTGTAGGAAGTGGCAACATCATTGTCGATAAGGTAAATAAGTATCGAGAAAATAATGAAATGACATAATTGGAATGTTCATATTGATAACAAAAACATACCCGGATGGAGATGCTGTTGCTGCTGCTGTTGCGGCATTCCACTGACTCCCCCTGGAGGATGCATGGAGGACAGAGCACCCAGTGGGGTGTAGGAGGCCGGACTGGCTCCTGGAGCATTGGGCACTTCCTATAAAATAAATACAATATTAATGTTAAAACACCAGTGCCCTTACAAGACGGCATCAATCACATTGTGATTCAAAGCGTTACAAATTGCGGTGCGTCTCGATAACATAAATGTCCTAAATATGCCTAAACAAACATCATCGAGAAAATGACTTATTCGATTCTTAACTTCTTCTTTAAAAAAATGATTTAAATCGTTTTAATATGAAAACAAAAAAAAAACTCCCAAATGAATTACATAAAATTACCTTAAGAACGAACAAATTTTTCGACAAATTAATAATAACTTCCGGCAAAAGTTAAGAGCTGAATAAAATATTATTCCCTACCAAAATTTTCATAAATTATGAAAGGCTTTGAATAAACGGATCTCTAAAATATACAAAGATCGCATTAGCATCGTTCACTTACACTTACAAACTATTACATTTTACAGAGATTTTTTTATCCATACGCCGTTATCCGGAGGGGATAGGCGGAGAGAACAGACGTCATTTTATTCCTATCCAGAATCCAGACACACTTCTTTCTATTAATTCAACAGCATAATTTTCCGAATACAGTTTCTCCTATTCCTTTAACATCTGACTTGGCCTTCCGTTAAGACGGCACTGAATGATCGGTCTACCTCTCTGTGCAACCATTCCAGATTTATAGATCCTTTTTGTCACTCTCTTTTCGTTCATCCTCACAACATGCACAATCCACCTCAATATACTCACTTCTTCATTCTAGTTACTAGGCTAACATTCACCCCACATTCATTTATTAACGATCATTCCCCACCTTGTCAATCAGACTATTTCTGTATATCCGGCGTAAGGATAAAACTTCTACAGCATTAATACTAACTTCCAGATCTTTCGTCCATGTCCAAGTTTCACTCCCACACATCGCGAATTATATTGTGCATAAATTGTTTGGATTTTAGAGATTATAATAATAATAATAATAATAATAACTTTATTCAATAAAAACAACACAATAATTAAAAAATACAACTTGGTGACTCCCTCCACTAGGCAATGCCTGTCTTGGAGAGGAGGTTGAAGAGCAATAAAATTAAATATCTACATTTAACACAATAATAAAAATTATAGTCAATCAATGGAGCCCAAAAAACAATGACATCAATGTTGATCATAAAAATGTAAAAATATCAGCTTAAAAAAAAATATATCAAAAAGGTAAAAAGTGGTTTTAATAAAACTCCTGTATCCTAATGAATTAGTAATAAAATTTCTAAAATTAAATAGTAAAGATAAAATTAAATCATAGTCATAAAGTAAACATGTATATAAGTACTTAAAAATGCAATGCAATAACAATAAAAAATACCTACCATAAAATAGCCATTAATAAATATATAATAACATACAATAAGAATTACAAAAAAAATAAAAAAAAAAAAATAAAATATTAAAATAATAAAAAATAAAAATACCATAATAAAATAATAAAAAATATATTTCTCATTAGAGGTCTAGGAGCACCACCAACCCCTATTACCAATTAATCTCTGTACCACACGACTCGCGCGCGGTACAAGGGACTGCAGGTGCAGGCTCTAAAGAATTAGCCAGCTACCAGGGGAATGCACTATGTCGCTCGTCGCTTGCGCAGAAGACGGGAACTCTCTAATAATACTGCGGGCCCTACTCAGTTCAGGCCCCGTATGTTCGAGAAATGCTTCCCGCCTCAGATCGATCTCCTAATAACACGCAAGACCCTACTAGCTTCGGGTCCGCAATGCGTTCGAGAGCTCTCTCTGTTCGCCCGGCCGCGTCCTTGGATGGAGGAACTCCTAGTAACAACGCAAGCCGTACTTAGTTCGGGCCTGCGATGCGTTCGTGAGATCCGACGTCTTCTTCTGCGCCCTGCGCCCTCGACGAGAAATCTCCTAATAGACACGTAAGACCGTACTCAATTCGGGTCTTAGCGCGCGTTCGAGAGAAGTCTCGGTCCAGTGGTATCAGCCAGAGTCCAGGTCCTATTGCAAGGGTCGAGTCCACGGTCCAATGTGCCAGCCAGAGAAGGGTCCAAACAGTCCAGAGAGAAGTCCAAGGTAGAAGTCAGCCAGTTGAGTAGTCCAGAGAGAGAGCAGGTAGGTAGGTGTAGTCAAAGCCAAGAGTAAACGAAGAATGATATATTTCATACAAAAATGTCTGCTTATATTCACGACATAACGGTATCTGGGGAAAACCCAGTGTCCCCCGTCCGTGGCGAACGGAGCGGACGCCGGGAACGGGCTCAGAGCCTCGCCCCGAATCGGCCTGGACGTGCGACGGACCAGCGGCCGTCGCGGCCGAAATTCAATTATTCTAATTATCGACCTTTCGCGGATTATCTCCGCGGATCTGGGGCATATCCCGATGTGTTTGGTCTCGTTGGAATCGCCGCGCGATTTCCAATCGGGACATGCTCACCAGATCGCGCTAACCTTGATATATCGGTTTTCGGTATTTTCCGATCAATCCGCGAAAGGTCGATTAAAATCTTAATTAATTGGCCTACCCCGATGTATTTGGTATCATTGTGATCGCCACATGATTTTACATCGGAGTAGACCATTATTGGGAGGCTGCACCCTACCTCCGCGTGTCCTGGCTCGCAGGCCTCTTGGCCCTCCCTCAAACAGTAGGGGAGGGGATACCACGTTTAAGGGGTTTTTAAGCGCGCGTCGCGCGCAGCCGCCGTCATTCTATTGTTGGACACGGGGAGATAGGGTTGTCAGGAGCTCCCGCAGCCAGGGCTGCCTCAATATGCCAATGCATTTTTATTATCTATTACATAATTATTTCGCGGGCCTCGCGCCTCGGTCCGTTCGGTGGGAACTAAGAACCCTTTATTTCTGTGGCCGAGGCGCTTAGCTTACATGATCGAGTCATAATCATATCCATATTATCAATAAATCAATCATTTTATGCAATATTATCTATACAATTCAATCAATGTCCTTTACAATCGAATTTATACAAATCAATCTTATTTCAATATTATTTGGTTTTTACTTCGCTGATCCGATTTAATGACGCCGTCCGGTACACTCCCCCCGTGAGAGCTTCGCTTCACCACCTTCAGCTTCCGGCGGCGTATCTCCCAGGGGGATGCTGATCAGCTTGCAGGCCGGTCTGGTGTAGGTCCCTGTGGTGGTCCGGATCTCGGCCGACCGCACCTGTCCATCAGCAGCGGTGTTGACTTTTGTGATCACCCCCTTTGGCCACACGTTTCTGGGTTGCGTGGGGTCCATAATCCAAACCATGTCACCGGTCTGGAGGGGGGTGGCTGTGGTACGCCAGCGGCTGCGCTCCTGCATCGTCGGCACGTACTCCCTCAGCCAGCGGCGCCAGAATTTGTCCGCTAGCTGTTGGGCCAGTCTCCATTGTTTGCGGAGACAGACCTCGTCCTCTTCGGGACCGTAGAAGGCCAAGCATGGCCTGCCGCTGGGCGAACCGATGAGGAAGTGGTTAGGCGTCAGCGGCTCTTCTTCTTCTGGGTCAGCCGACACGTGAGTGAGCGGTCGGCTGTTCAGGGTGTGTTCTGCCTCAGCTAGGGCAGTCAGCAAGGTTTCTTGCTTCAGTGCTTGGCTCCCCAATGTCAGCCGGAGAGCCTCTTTCACGGAGCGCACAAGGCGCTCCCATGCTCCCCCCATGTGGGGGGATGACGGGGGAATGAATCGCCATTCAATGCGATCCCCCGCCAGTTTGTTCTTCCATCTTTCGTCGGCCAGGACTTCTTCCACGGCGCCCTTTATTTCTTTGTAGGCACCGTGGAAATTGGTACCGTTGTCGGAGTACATTATGCTTGGACTCCCTCGCCTGGCCGACATCCGGCGGAGCGCCATGATCATGGCGTCCGCCTCTAGGCTGTGCACCAGTTCTAGGTGCACAGCCCTCGTTGTCATGCATGTGAATAGGGCGCCGTATCTTTTTTCATGTCGACGCCCTATCACTACCGTCATCGGCCCGAAGAAGTCCACCCCACAGTGGGTGAACGGCCGCTGACGGTAGGCCAGCCGCCCTTCTGGCAGTGGCCCCATTAGTGGTTGGTTGGGTGCCGCCTTTTTCTGGCGGCACTGTAGGCATTCTGCCACTATCTTCCTGGCCGCCGTTCGTAGTCTGAGGACGGCCAGGTCTCTCCTCACTTCCGCCACCGTCTTCTCGCTGCTCACATGTCCGGCGCTCTCGTGACGGTGGCGGATCAGCAGTCTGGTGAAGGGCCCGTCACCATCCAGGATGACGGGCGTCTTCAGGCCCTCATCTAGATCGAGGGCCTGCACGCGGCTCCCCATTCTGAGGAGGCCGTTCTCGTCGAGGAAGGGAGTCAACCCGGCTAGTCTGCTGGCCGGGTCTATCTCCTTCGAACGGGCAAGCGCCGCAATTTCTTGGGCGAACGCTCGCCCTTGCTCGCCCCGCATCCACCGGAACTCCGCCTCCCTCAGCTCCTGGGTCGTCAATGGCCCCTGGCCGGCTTGGCCGCGGCACCTGCTGCAGAACCTCAGCACCCACGCAGTAGTTCGGATGAGTCGCGTCCAGCTGGAGAACTTGGCCGCGTCCAGGATGGCTGGGGGGGATCTCCGGGTCCTCCCGACGAACTGCTTGGCCGCATCCTCTTCAGGTGCCGCCGCCTTGTCTGCCGGCCAGGAACTCTGCTCCCCTCTGATGAACTCTGGCCCCCGGAACCACAGGCTCTCTTGGCTGGTGTCCGGCAGCTCTCCATCTCGGGTGCCCACGTCTGCAGGATTCTCCTTTGTGGGCACCCACCTCCAGTCCCGGAGGCAGGTCAGCTCGTCAATCTCCCCCAGACGGTTGGCCACAAAGGCCGTGTGGGTCCGGGGGTCCGTCCTGATCCACTGCAGGACGGTTGTGGAGTCTGACCAGTACCATGTCTTCTGCACGGCCAGACTCAGCTCTTGGCGGATGGACACCGCGAACCTAGCCGCCATCAAGGCGGCTTGCAGCTCCATCCTCGGTACCGACACGGGCCTCAAGGGAGCGACTTTTGTCTTCGCTCCCAAGAAGGAGACCCGCACCGGCCCACCTTCTGTGGGCTTCTCGGCGAGGTAGGCCACCGTGCAACACGCCTTTTCTGACGCGTCGGCAAACAGGTGGAGGGTGACCTCGGCTTTTGGGTGGAGTCGGCAGCACCGGGGAATTCTGGTCCGGGCTGCCTCTACGGCGGTCAGCCAGTCTTGCCAACGCGCCGCGTGTTCTTCGGTGACCTGCTCGTCCCAGTCCACCTTGCTCCTCCATACATCCTGGAGGAGGATCTTTGCTCTGATTGTTAGACAGGCTATGAAGCCCAGCGGGTCGAAGACCCGCATTACTGACGCCAGCAGGCTTCTCTTGGTGGGCCAGGCCGTGTTTCTTGGCTGGCTCCACTCACATACTAGCATATCGTCGGTGGGGTCCCATTTCACGCCCAGGATCCGTTCCTGGGCTTGGTCGGGACCGCCTATATCTATGAGGGACTTCGCCCTCTCCTCTCTAGGTACGGCCTGAAGCACGGCCGGGTGGTTCGAGGCCCAATTTACAAGGCGGAACCCCCCGGCGGCTAATGCTTGCCGTACCTCTATTACCCGACGCGACGCCTCTTGACTCGAGTGCGCCGCGTCTAAGTAGTCGTCCATGTAGAAGCGGCTTTGGATGACGTCGGCTGCTGCGGGGTGCTCCCCCCGTTGACTCTCCGCCACCTCGTTCCGAATGTACTGCGCGCTGGCAGGGGAGCACCTCGCTCCAAACAAGACACTTGTGAACACACACGTCCGTGGAGGCTCTTCTGGATTGTCCCTCCACAGGAATAGCTGCGCCATCTGGTCCTCTTCTTTCATTCTGATGCGCAGGAACATCTCCTCGATGTCTGCTGCGATCCCGATTTTCCCCTCCCTGAATCTCAGAATATTGCCGACCAGGGAGGAGAGTAGATCGGGACCTGTCAGGAGCCTCTTGTTCAGCGAGGCTCCTCGGCACTCTGCTGCGGCGTCGAATACGACTCGGATCTTGCCGGGCTTGCTGGTCACGGCGAAGTGTGGCAGGAACCATCTGCGTCCCGCCGCCCTCTCGTACTCGCCTTCTCTGATGGGCCTAGCGTAGCCCTTGGCGAAGTAGTCTTGCATCTTCGCCTTGTAGGCGGCGGCCAGCTGCGGGTCGCCCCTCAACTTCTTTTCGAGGGACGTCAGCCTCTTCATGGCGGCCTCCCGGTTCTCGGGAAGCCAGCTGTCGTCCCTCTCCCAGAGGAGTCCTGTCTCCCAGCGCCCATCTTCGGTGCGCCGGGACGTCGTCCTCATCAATCTGACGGCCCGCTCTTCGGCGGCCGTGGTGCGGTGGGCCGCTGTTACCCCCAGCGAGTCCACCGCGAAGTGGCCCCTCACTAGTGCGTCGAGATCGGCGTCCCGACGCACACACAAGGCCACGGCTAGGCCGGGCGCTTCACAGGCCCCGCCGTGTGCTGTCCATCCCAGCGCCGTCCTGGACAGGATGGTGGGGTCGCCAGCGGTCTCCCGTAGCTCGCGGGAGACGATCAGGTGGGCATTGTCCTGCCCTATCAGCATCAGGGGAACCACCGGGTTCCCCGGGCTCCTCAATTCTTCTCGGGTCGCGGCGACGATCTGTGCTGGGAGGCCCAGCCCGTGCACTGTGTTAGCGTGCACGGTGTATGTAGCGCCGTCGCCGCGCACCCTTGCCTTGATGCGCATGGAGCCCGCCTCTGGTGTTGTCATCGACTGCACCCCGCTGAGTCTGAGCGGGGAGCTGCGGCCCTTGGCTCCGATTTCTCGGGCCACAGCTTCTTCCAGCAGCGTCACTGTGGACCCCTCGTCCAGGAGCGCGTAGATATCGCGCTCCCCGCGGGGCCCCATCACCTTTACAGGCAGCACTTTCAGGAGGACCGGTAGTTCGGCCCTCCAGGTATTTGTAACAACCGCTTCGGCACTCACGTGCAGGGTCGGGTGGTGTGACTTAATGCACCCTTCCACTGCGCACTTCGATTTACACTTTGTACTGTTATGATCTGTGCCTAAACAGGCGAAGCACAATTTCTTCAGTCTCACCATGTTCCACCGATCACTTGTGTTCTTAGCTAAGTACTCGCGGCACTTCGGGGTTCTGTGATTCGGTAACCCGCACAAATTACACTTCACTGTCACTGGTCGCTTAGTCTCGGCGCGGGTCGTCGGTATTGCAGGGCGGAGAGGCTGTTGCCCCCCCTCATCGACGCCCTCACCGGACTCGGCATAGGCGGCCAGCACTGGGCGGGCTCGTGTTTTCGGGAGCTTCAGCTCCCGCACAAAGCCCGCGTTTTTCAACATCTCTCTCCAGCCGTGGTAAAATTCACTAAGCTCCAACAAGGAGCGATCACCGCGGCTGTTTCGATGGGTCTTCGCCCAGTCCACACATTCCCACGACGGCATCTTGGCGAGGAACTGCCCCAGCAGCCTCTGGTCCGTCAGCAAGGCACCGTTCTTTACTGGCGCTAATGTAGACACTGCGTTGTCCACGAGCAAACAAAACTCGTGGACCTCGTCCAGACACACTGTGTCCGTGGACCGCGGCTTGAATTTGGACAACAAGTCCTTCACGACGGCCTCGGCGTTGTTCGTACCGCCGTAGTGCTCGTCAAGGGCCGCCATTACACGGGCGGCGGCCCCAGAGCCCGACCAGTACAAGGTCGGGCCCACGACGCGTCGGGCTTCTCCACGCAGCGCGTGGTTGAGACGGGCGCGGTTCTCCGCGTCCGTCCACCCGAACGTTTTCGTCGTTTCTTCAAATATTAATTTGAAGCCTTGCCAGTCAGCGGCATTCCCGTCAAAGGGAGGCAAGTCCTTGACTCCCGTCTGGCGGGCCAGGACGTTATCTCGCCACTCGCGGTCCCTGTCGCCGTATGTGAGGCGCGGGACATCCTCGTACTGGGGGCGACGTCCCCCAGCCTCCATCCAATCTTGGATGGCACTCACCCTCGCGGGGTGCGCGGTTCGGTGGTCAGACGGCCACGATGGATCACTCGCGGGCGCCGTGACGCGGTACGCGTCATTGTTCAGTACAGCCGAGCTCCCCGGCAGGGGGGCCCGACCAAGTTCATGATGCACTGCACTATTGGCGGGGGCGCTCGCGGGCACCCTTACGCCATCACTGTTCACGGCAGCACTCGCGGGTGCTGTTACGCGATTCACTTCTGCAGCGCTCGCGGGCGCTGGTTCGGTGCTTGCGGGGGCACTCGCCGGTGCCTGGCCGCGATCGGTGGAGCGGAAGGCTGCTAGCTCGGCTTGACTGGCAGCCAGCGCCTTCCGCAGCTCGTTCATCTGCCGCAGCATCTGCTGGACAGTGTCATCCGTTCTCGTTCTCGTGGTTGATGCCGTCGAAGACGCGTCAGAGTCGTGGTGGCTCTCGGCGTCCTGCTCCGCACTTCTCCCGGCGCCGGCATCGGAACGCAACGACATAGGCATCCTGGTAGCAGCTGATCCCGGCTCTGAAGGACCAATTTGTACCACACGACTCGCGCGCGGTACAAGGGACTGCAGGTGCAGGCTCTAAAGAATTAGCCAGCTACCAGGGGAATGCACTATGTCGCTCGTCGCTTGCGCAGAAGACGGGAACTCTCTAATAATACTGCGGGCCCTACTCAGTTCAGGCCCCGTATGTTCGAGAAATGCTTCCCGCCTCAGATCGATCTCCTAATAACACGCAAGACCCTACTAGCTTCGGGTCCGCAATGCGTTCGAGAGCTCTCTCTGTTCGCCCGGCCGCGTCCTTGGATGGAGGAACTCCTAGTAACAACGCAAGCCGTACTTAGTTCGGGCCTGCGATGCGTTCGTGAGATCCGACGTCTTCTTCTGCGCCCTGCGCCCTCGACGAGAAATCTCCTAATAGACACGTAAGACCGTACTCAATTCGGGTCTTAGCGCGCGTTCGAGAGAAGTCTCGGTCCAGTGGTATCAGCCAGAGTCCAGGTCCTATTGCAAGGGTCGAGTCCACGGTCCAATGTGCCAGCCAGAGAAGGGTCCAAACAGTCCAGAGAGAAGTCCAAGGTAGAAGTCAGCCAGTTGAGTAGTCCAGAGAGAGAGCAGGTAGGTAGGTGTAGTCAAAGCCAAGAGTAAACGAAGAATGATATATTTCATACAAAAATGTCTGCTTATATTCACGACATAACGGTATCTGGGGAAAACCCAGTGTCCCCCGTCCGTGGCGAACGGAGCGGACGCCGGGAACGGGCTCAGAGCCTCGCCCCGAATCGGCCTGGACGTGCGACGGACCAGCGGCCGTCGCGGCCGAAATTCAATTATTCTAATTATCGACCTTTCGCGGATTATCTCCGCGGATCTGGGGCATATCCCGATGTGTTTGGTCTCGTTGGAATCGCCGCGCGATTTCCAATCGGGACATGCTCACCAGATCGCGCTAACCTTGATATATCGGTTTTCGGTATTTTCCGATCAATCCGCGAAAGGTCGATTAAAATCTTAATTAATTGGCCTACCCCGATGTATTTGGTATCATTGTGATCGCCACATGATTTTACATCGGAGTAGACCATTATTGGGAGGCTGCACCCTACCTCCGCGTGTCCTGGCTCGCAGGCCTCTTGGCCCTCCCTCAAACAGTAGGGGAGGGGATACCACGTTTAAGGGGTTTTTAAGCGCGCGTCGCGCGCAGCCGCCGTCATTCTATTGTTGGACACGGGGAGATAGGGTTGTCAGGAGCTCCCGCAGCCAGGGCTGCCTCAATATGCCAATGCATTTTTATTATCTATTACATAATTATTTCGCGGGCCTCGCGCCTCGGTCCGTTCGGTGGGAACTAAGAACCCTTTATTTCTGTGGCCGAGGCGCTTAGCTTACATGATCGAGTCATAATCATATCCATATTATCAATAAATCAATCATTTTATGCAATATTATCTATACAATTCAATCAATGTCCTTTACAATCGAATTTATACAAATCAATCTTATTTCAATATTATTTGGTTTTTACTTCGCTGATCCGATTTAATGACGCCGTCCGGTACAATCTCCTTTGCACAACTTCCATCTCTAGTGAATATTCTTCCTAAATATGCGTCCACATCCAAGTTCTTAGCTTTCACATTCAGACAACATCGCATCCTTGCATCTTCTCTTTAAAAAACACTTGTTGTTTCTTTGTTGTTTCAGGATTCCAATGGTATATGAGTATGTCAGTTTGTAACATTGTTATCGTAGTAACAAAAAACATTGTCATATATTTTGAAAGACTGCCGCCTTGTCAGATGACGAACCGCTCCCTAGGAACCCAGTGCATAAGTCAGCCTTCGAAACAACAGTAGAAGACAGTCGTAAGCCCGAAGTGGTTCAAATTTGTATAAAATTTACCTCTTAAAATGGAACACTTACTGATTTAATGGATGCATCAAATAGTTTGTTCTATATGATTCATTTTAAGGCCATTCGCTTCACAATTTTGAGTACGTGTATTTAGGTAATTTCATACAGATTAGTGGTCCAGCAGTCCTCGAAATTCAACCATAACTAATTTAAATTATAAATTTGATATTATGTATTAAGTTTTTTCTATTAGGTATTATTAAAGATAACACAGAGAGATGGTCTAATGGGCGAACTGTGCGATCTGGAGTACGCGGACGACCTAGCGTTGTTCAGTACGACAGTGGAGGAATTACAGCGCAGTGTTTCAAGACTCTGCAACGAAACAGCACGCCTCGGCCTTCGAGTCAATGCCAGTAAGACGGAGCTTATGGCGAATAATGCCTGCCCCGATAAACAGCAACCGATAACCATCGATGGTCACCAGGTCTCCCGGGTGGATAAATTTAAGTACCTGGGAGCAACCATTACCACCGTTGGTGACCTCGGGGCTGAGCTCCCGATTCGTATCGGTATGGCAAGTGGCGCCTTCAACAACATGACCAAGATATGGAAAGCGTCGGCGTTTAGCGTCGAGACGAAATGTAAACTGTTTGATGCGTGTGTGTTGCCCATTCTCCTTTATGGGTGTGAGTCCTGGCACCTGACCAAGGCCCAGGCACAAAAAGTCTCAGCCTTTGAGATGAAGTGCCTAAGGAGAATTCTGGGCGTAAGATGGTACCACCGCATCACGAACGACGCTATACGCCGGCGCACCCAGCGTGAGCCCATCACCTCCACCATTGTGGGGAGGAGATGGACTTGGCTGGGACATGTGTTAAGGATGCCGAATGACAGTTGGCCGAGGAGAGCGCTGTTCTTCCTCCCATCAGGGTCCCGAAGACGAGGAAGACCCTCTCACACTGTGTTCCGCTCCTTCGAAGCAGAGCTGAGGGACATGGACATGGTGTGGGAGGAGGTCATCACCGTTGCGCAAGATCGAGCGCAATGGAGAGCTCTTGTTGCCTCCCTATGCCCCTAAGTGGGGTCTAAAGGGAGTTTGGATTGGATTGGATTATTAAAGAAAACAATATTTATCTATTCTCAATTTCACGCTATAAGTTTGTATATCCCGCTATTTCCAGTTCCACCTTCCGTTTGAATAAACCGCCTTAAAAAAACTGAGCCCATTATGAGGCGCTTTTCAATTGACATTTGTTTCTATGAAGTTGATGATCTTTAAGATAGTCTGTGGAAGTATGTGTGAGTATGAAATACATAACATTACAGAAGTGTTTGTACTGTTTTAATCTATTTTATATGCATAATTTAAAGAAAATATTAGCATTCTGAACTCCTTTTCTATACAAACTATAAGTGTGCGAAATTTCATACTCCTCCGTCCGCGCATTTTTTCGTAAAAATAGTCACAAAGTGTTTCCTTCACGTATTAATATATAGACAGGGCGAAGTGTTAAATTACCGACTTTGACTAACCGAAAGATAACACTGTAATTTTTCATGCAGACGAGAAAAGTACGGAGCGGGAAAGACCACCGGATGTTGAATAAATAAGGCTCGTTAAAATATTCATAAAACTCGACGTCAACTCGATTCCGCTTATGGATCGCGGAGATGGCTATGAATACGTAGTTAGCCCTCATAGTACCTGTCCGACCGTTCTCCTAAAGCGTTCCCGTCTTCATCAAGTTTTCATAATATCCTTTTTTATGAAAAAAAAATCTTGCTAATGAATTAAAGATTAAACTTCGTCAATTCGGAGATTTGTTTTCGAAAATTAGCTGGAAAATCAGCCCCCGTAGACAAATTGAAATTGGCGTTCGACTACAAACGAAGATTTCGTCAATGCAGAGAGCGAAAAAAATGAACTGTCCACTGGAAAGTATAAACAATTATTTAAACCAAACAAAGACACATATATGCCTAATTAATAATAAAAAAAGACACTTATATCAAACATACCTATAAAAAGTGGACAGTTAATTTTCTTCCAACTCTAACATTGTCGAAAAATTCGTTTGTCGACTATAAAAAAGAATTTTTCAAACGAATCGCCAAATAAATGCAATTTGTCTAGGGCCCCGTCATTTTGATTTCCGGAAAGATAAGAGGAGAAATGGGATAAAACAGATCATGTCTGTTGAGAATGTAGCCAAATCGAGACACTATGAACCGTAGGTTCAATAAAATATGACAGCTGTACAATAAAACATCACCAATGTTAAAAGCAGATTTTGTTCTTTTTATATTTACATTCGTGGGAGTCACAGACGTGGGAGATAAAATTGCTAAGCTCAAATGGTGGTAGGTTGGTCATGTATCCCGCAGGGACGACGGAAGGTGGAGTAGAAGAGTGAGGGACTGGAGACCAGAGACTGGCCAAAGAAGTGTTGGAAGACAGTCGATGAGGTGGAGCGACGACATCGTGCGTACCGTTGGGACAGAGTGGATGGGGATGACCAGAGTCAGAAAGGAATGGCGTGAGCATGAGGAGGCCTATGTCCTGCAGTGGATGATCACGGACTAACATGAAATATTTACAAGATTCAATCTTTGTGCACAAAAACGAAGACATTTTTTTTTCTTCTTTAGCCCTTTTTCTAGAACAAGTGAAATTTTCTTTGGATACTTTAAGAGGGTTCCCCTGAAGGTACAGCAGCCCGATTCACGGAAAAGTTTAAGTCTAAGTTTAGTTCGAAGTTCGAACGAAGTTCGATTCAAACTTTTGTGAATAGGGCTGCTGGTAATAATAATTATTGTAGGCGGCGACTATCTACAGTCTATGTACCTATTCACGGAGGGTTTGAATCGAACTTCGTTCGAGCTTCGAACTAAACTTAGACTTAAACTTTTCCGTGAATCGGGCTGCAGATCTCAACATTTTACTGACTCATCCACATCGAGGGGCTAACCGTTCTACCAAATTTCAATAAAATCGGATAAGAATTACTATGAGTTATGGTTTTTTTTTGAATTTTTGGAATCTACACCCTCGAAAACGTCGAGAAAATTAATTTCAGCAAAATCTATTTTTTTTTTTGAAATCCGATCATAAGACTCATGTATATTCCATATACTATGAGTACTTAATAGATATTAATCACCACATCTTCTTGATGTTTGCAAAGATTCGCTGAAAATGCCCTACATATATGTGGTCACCTTTTGCGCAAAATGCGGCAAAAAGGATGATACTTTTTGAAATTGTGGCAAAATGGAGTCTGTGGGACCAGAATATTGGGCAAACGTTATTGGTGACATGCATCGTATTGCCAAATTAAAATTCTTTTGGCTGGATATGACATTAAGCACGGGGTGTAAAGAGAAGTATCGGTCGACGGCTAAGGAGCTACTCAAACCATATGTATTTCAAATCACGGGAAAAAGGTGGAAGACTCTCGTAATGGAGACAACCGGGAAGGGCTACATACAGCAGTGAAGAGACAGTTTGAACAGAAAGAAAATAAAAGTTGCATGGTATCTAACAGCTCTTTCTAAAATAATTCGAGCCCCCGGCCACATATTGAAGTCACTCATATATATATAGACCCAGTGAAACACTGGCATAGAAATTCGTGGGGGCTGAACGTTTTATATTCATTCGAAAAATGTCCAGATAACGGTAAAATCACGAGCTTAAGAAAATGAAAAGAATAATTTATTCTGTTGCACGTAGACTACAAACAGAACATAAACATTAAGTAGGTACTATAAAAAAGTACGTGGATATAAAATTAGTTTGCCGTTTAATTAAACTGGCTATTTTACGAATTGACTTAAGATTTGGACAACAGCTATTATTGGAAGAATAACAAAATATTGAAGTTCAGCTTTATTTCGTTTACTTAAAAATTCGGAGTATTGATAGAAGGCAAATATTATATTGCTCACACTCGACACGTGTTTGTAAATTTTCTCTTGTTTCCCATTCCGCAGTTTTGAGCGGAGTGGAGGGGTCTTATTGTTTCCGAAAGTTCCTAAGGTAGAATCGATCGCTTGTTATTGTTATGTTCTATATCTTCTGATGTAAAAATAGCTAAAGAATGCTTGTCCAGAGAGATAAAAGAAAAACCATTGAACTCCTTAGAGACAATAATTGTTTCACGACCCTAAAAATATAACTGAATTATAAAAACAGAGATATGACTAATCATAAGAATTGACAAGAAACTGAGGAGCGCCGCAGATTTCGACGATTACTGATTAGACGATGAAAGTGAATTCCGAGCAGCAGAGGTCAAAGATAAATTCGTTGACGAAAACGCAAATGATAGAAATACGATAGAGAACAAAAATTAATAAGGAACAAGAAAAAGATAAAGGTCAAATTAAAAGGAATTCTTTCAATTTTACTACTGTATTACGCACCTGATAAAAAGATCCCATATCTCAACGAATTCGGGAAGTATTTGTTTATAAAATAAAGATTTAAGGGTAACGCAACTAGAGAAACCAATAAATCTTGTCTAACCCGATCCGAAAGTAAACCCGAAGACGACGGAATTCTGGAAACGACACGAACTTGAGAATCTGAAAACCGCTAAAACATACATAACAACACGAGTAGTACTACAAGACGAACTAAACTGCTCTTACATAAGCTCCACTCGGCTTGGTGCCAACACCGTGAGGCGTAGAGATGTCTTGTGAAAACAAAAAGAACAAGCAGATAGAAAATATTAAAAGGGGTGAAAAAGAAAACCCGCAATTATTTAAGTCAGGAAATATAGAAATTGTTCATTGTTCAAACACCGTGGGGTGGCTAACTAGAGACTACTGTAATAATTTATTACCTCGTTTGAGACGTAACGTATAGGAGGGCTTCTGGACCACCAAGAACAAATATTTGTCAGCTGGGAACTACGTCCGTCCGAAGATATTTAGTAATGTTGGTTGAGGGTCCCATTGCGTTCCAACAATCAATTAATCCTTCAATTGAGTACGTACGGAAGTTATATCAAAAGGGAATAATATCACTTGAAAGTGGGAAAATGTTTGACATTGTAAACGGATATAAAATCGATTCACGATAGATTTTCATTCCCCGACCCTACTGCCTGAGATCTGAAAGACTCCTTTTTGCGATATCAAGCATTACTTTTTAGATAGCTATGACCGTTAAGAAAGTCAAGTCATACAACACTATTTTAAAGTCTATATCCATGTAACCCAATTTACTAGGCGATGACTGCTGATCAAAAGGTCAGGTAGAAACTTTATATTAAGTTGACGTATTAACAATACGTCAACTTAATAATGTTGCTTCCACTTCGCTTTACAAAATGGATTGTTTAAATTTCATGTTATACTGTTACATAAGTGTCTCGTATATTTAAATGTATCAAATATAAAATGTATGAAATGAAAAACTGTATTTATTAAAAAAAGAGCGTAACAGAGAAACTTGATTGGAGTTTGAACTTACCTTTTCAACAGTTGCCGCTGCTGTCTGTGTGTGACTTGTTGCAGAGATTCTGTACTGCATCTCAGAAACGGTGCAGAAACCCGTGTGGGCGGTGTGAGTAGAGTACACTCCGGTGATGGTCACATCCGCCTCTTGATTCACGATCAAAGTCTTCGTTTTGAGTTCGGAAGAGGCGCTTTTATCCGCGCTCTCTTTCTTGACGGGATTAGCCACGTCCGTTTTTTCATTTGATGTTTGCGCTTTCGGTTTTTTAGATTTCCTCTCCTCCCTTTCGCTGCTTGCAGAATCCGAAGTGGATTCGTCTTTAGACTTCGGAGATCTCTTTTCGTAGCTAGCGGCTAATATCGCCGTAGCGTTTAAGCTGGCCATCCTTTTGCGAACAACCATATCACGAAGATCCATAACAACCTCTGTTCGATTACGCTTTTTCTTGAGCGTTTGTGGTTTCTTTGGTTTTGGCATTACAGGTTTTTCAGTCTTTATATTTTCGGGATTAAGTTCGGAAGGTTTTTCCTTCTCGGACTTAACGACGACTTTAGTCTTTACTGTTTTCTTCTTTTCGACCGACTGTTTTTTGTGCTCCGCTTCACTCTCTTCGCTAGAAGATAATTTCATTTCCCAATATTTTCCAGCTCCCGTAGGTAGCTGTCTCAAATTTCTCTTAACAGGTGGATCAGAATCATCCTCACTAGCAGATTCAACTTTGATTTTTTTCTCATACTCTGATTCCGATGAAGAGGAGGTCGAATCTTGAATTTCCGTTTTTATTATAGGTTTCTTAGATTCTTTCTCCTTAAATTTGGGTGGAAACCTGTCGATAGTCCTCATCAATCCCAATTCAACGTGTGATCTACTTTCATTCTCATACAAACATTGTACTTTTGCTTGTGCGTTTAATGAAGCTTCTCTGTACTTCTTCGGACCAGACCAAAAACCAAGAAGTTTCTTTCTGCGTAATACATCATCTGCTACTGGTATAGCCGCAATTTTCTTAGGAGATTTTGATGAAGATGGCTCGTTAGTCTTTTTCTTTTTATTTGAAGAAGAAGTCGCTTTCGGTTCTTTTTTAATTTGCGGAAAAGAATACCGCTCTTCTTCATCATCAGCATCGTTTTTAGAATCGGATAAAGAATCATTATTTATGTTCAAGGTTTCATTTGACACACTTTTATCCTTAATCATCGGAGGATCATTGGATTTCCTAGATTCTTCAATTTTATTTTCAACTTTTTGCGTGTTTGAGGCAGTAGGAGATTGCTGGATAGAATTGCTTTCCACTTTTTTCGATGTTATTTCTGGTACACAAACGACTTCTTCTTTCACCACCTCCTTTTCGTTTTTCGTATTATCTTTTTCAGTCACAGAACATTTAGTTTTTTTCTCTTTCGAATGCGCTTGACTTATACCACGGTTCATACCCTGACATTTTTTATTCTTAACTAATATTTTCTTTGGTAATGCTTTAGTAGCTTTGGGTTTTATTGCACTCTCGCATTGTGAAATTTTGTTATCACTTTTCAACGTTACTTCGGAAGGTTGAGGAGGAGTGTCCGGAAAGCTGTATGTTATATCATCACTGCTGGAAATACTTTCACTTGCAGAATCATCTACAGCGGCACATTCAGACACTTTTAACAACCTTTTAGCTAATTTGACATTTTTAAGCATTGAAGCTTTTGGAGTTCTTTTGACGACCATCCCCTTTTCAACTGATAATTTCTTTCCTTTAGTTATATTTTTTATGGCTATCACCTTTTTAGCCTTTGCAACCGTCACGGGTTTTGTTTTTGGTGTTTCATCCCTTGACGAATCTTGATGAGACGATGGTACATTTGAAAGTTTTTCAAGAAGAGATGGAGCAACGCGACTTTCACCACACACTTTTGGCACATTATTATGATCTTTATCTGCAGAGTTTTTCTTCACATCTTCCACACTTTTCAAAGTTATATTAACAGATTTGGAGTCATCAGAAACACTTAGATGAGTTGAAGGAATAATAACATTTTGCTGAATTACCGGATCGGTTATTAGCTTCTCTATAATAGTACCTTTTACTCTAGCAATAGGTTTGACCTTCCCAACAAGCTTCTTTCTTCCAGATGGTGATACGCTTTGATTGCTTGCAAACGAAGGTAAGGCAATATTCTTTACATCTTTAATTGTATCTAAATTTATAGTTTTTACATTGGTTGAAGACGACTCACTTTTATTTTCCGCACATAGAATACTGCAAGTTTCTGTAGATTCCTTGATTTTATTTATCAACTTTTTGGGCGACACTTTAGTCGATTTGATTTTATTTTTCTTTGCAGAGTCATTGTTTACATTGGGTCTAACATTATTTGTTTTAGGTGTTAACTTTTTATCAGTAGATGGAGACATAGACGTGTCTGTGTTTTTAAGGACAGCTGACTTCTTTTCAGGACTGTTTGTTCTAGATTTCGTTTTTACATCCACGCTATCATCGGATTTTTTCGAATTACCAGCCTTTTGTTTTTCTTTGACTATATCAGATGTGTCGAGATTTTTTTCGCCTGATGTTTCTGGTTTATCACTATTGGATGATTTATTCTCATCGGATTTAGATTTAGCCTTCGACTTTTCCGTGTTCTTTGCCTTAGAAATTGGAACATTTTTCTTTGCAGGCGATTGTTTGTGAACAACTTTCTTACTAGCTGACTTATTAGAAGCAGCGTTTTTGGTTTTGGGAGAATCCTTGCTTTTTGAACTAGGGGATGAAGTTGCCTTTAATTTAGACTCAGAAACTTTTTTGTTCTTTACGCTGTCAGACGACAAACTTTTTACCTCATCTATTTTATCCTTCTTATGATCATGCGTTGTGATGGATGTTTCGATAATATTAGGTACCTTTTCTTTGGGTGAAGATATCACAGTTTCCAAAGATTGCTTGGCTATTTTACTAATTTTCGAAGAAATTTGAGGAATTGACTTCGAAATTCCCATCTGGAGAGATTTAGGGGTTTTAGATTGCAGCACTTTAGACTTCTTCTTGGAGTCAGTTTTTGTAACGTTCTTTGCAATAGCTTTCTTTTTCTTTACTGCAGATACTCCAGTATTTTCTTTAGTAACCCCCTTTCTCGGTGCCATATTCGACTTTTTTACAATCGATTTTGAGACCTTGCCCTTCACAGGGCGCATGGTCAACAAGAAATCAATCGACTTTGGCTGCGCTCATTTTGAGGTGGAAGAGGTATTCCTGAAAATAAAACAAAAATAAAATTAGAATATTTTCAGAACAAATGCACGAAAAGAGTTCCGTATTTCAGAACAATTCAAAATCATCAACCTAAAAGATATTGTCTAACAGGGTAGTCGATTAACACACCAATAGGTTGAATGCAGCCTTCGTTCAAAAACCCATATCACAATATCAATCAGAAATGGCGTGCATCTATACTTTTTTTGTTCGACAGGTGGTTCGCTACGAACACGTGGCACGTCTCATATGATTACAGATGCATTTGTTTTGTTTTTTTTTATCAAGACATCGGTGGAACCACATTTTTTTATATTTAGATTTCATATAAAGATGCCTTAGATTAATCCATTTGGATTATTTCACAACCTATCGAGCTTATTTTTAAATATAGGTACTAAATTATTACACCATACGAGTAAAATTCTTTATTGAATCTTTCATGGCCACAAAACGACAAATTTATGTATATATTACATAACAAAATTTAAGTTTTTTTATGTAAACCATAAAGATCAAATTTAAGCAGGTATGTAGTAGTTTAAGCATCAACAAATAAGAAGAAGGACGTACAGCATTTAATAAGGATAAATGATAGAATTTCAAAAACTCTGTGTAACGTAAGCGTAATGTCAAGTGATTTCAAGTTTCAGGCCGAACAAAGAAATCAATCTAAGTGAATATAGCTGCAAATGATTTCAAGCGAATGATATCCAAATGGCAAAATTGGCTTTTTGCTCAAACAATTAAATTAGCCTTGATTGAGAAATATAACACTATTAAAATATATTTTAAGGTGGAAACAAGAGCACAATAATATTCTTTAAAAAAAGTAAAAGATTTTGTTTTGATTATTGGTTTTTAAGACAGGTATCTTGGGAAAAAATTAACACGAGAAGTTTTGACTTAAAAGCGTTTCCTCTAAAATCTTGGCAGGTCTTTCTAAGGAGCCACTGAAACTGATCAAATAAAGGGTCCTTTTAGAGGAAATATGATAATTTTAAGTGGAACACTCAGTTAAAATTTTCTTTTTTCATATATTTTTTGCGGGTTTTGAGCTTTAGCGGATCCGATAGGGAATCGGAAGGTTCAAAAGATAAATTAAAATATTGGAAGATATTTTCACTTCATAGTAGTAATATAAAATTTTTGGTGAAAATAACTAAAAGACACGCGAAAATGTTCCTAAAACGAAGACGTTCCACCATAACAAATCAACCGATAACTGACATGACCCACTAACAGCGAGATAAAAATACTTCGTATCTTTCTGAACCTGAGTAAACCGTCTGTGCGCGCGTGTGTTTGTTATCACTTCCGTTCCTTCCAGTGCACTTCCTGTGTCTCTAAGAGCGATACCACTCGAACCACAAATCAAAACATTATTAACATACATATACAGAGAGAAGTATATTAGGCTTCTTTGGTTTTAGATACATGTAACGTAGGAATGCCAAGGTTAAACACAAAAAGTATTTAAGGTTGTGTACGAGTTTTGGAATAGCAAATGAAGTAATCCAAAAGACTCCAAACTTATTACCTACTCCAAAAAGTTGCATTAGACTAATGGTGACTTTCACCATTGGTTCCTAACTATTATGTAGATCTTAGCGATCTCCACTCCATATAAACGCTACCCTAAGAGCTACATAAAAGCTAGAAACCGATGCACTGAGGTAGTCCATTTTTCGATAGTAATTTTATGCCATTTCTAACATCAAAATGATCAACAAATCGTTTAATTCTTTACGTTTTAAACTCTTAGGCAGGTACTCCATAAATTGCATTCTCCCTCAGGTCACCTTTCTTTGTTCTTCCTCACCACGAAAGTGGCAAATAATAATTGAGCAACGATTCATTTTTATAAAAATAAAATTAAAGATTTTAATAATTATTATTTTACGACGTTAACTCAGCTACTTAAATATTTAAAAAAAGTTAAAATTAGATGTATCAATCAAGCAATAATTAACTGATGATGCTTTGCATAAGGGAGGCTATTATATACCTATACATATGCACCACTTCCGGACAAATTGTCCCTTTATCCTTCCTCCACTTACTTCTTCCCTTACCTACAGCTTACAATATCCTGGCATTGTGCTACCCCATTCGCGCTATATGTTATCCCACTCACACATCCAAATAATGTAAAAAAAAAAACCTACACATATAAATGGTCTTAAGATTCGAATAATCACCGACAAAAAAGCGGCCGTCCTTGTCTACCTGCGACGAAAGTAGGCCGATTCTTTTTATCAGAAAAGGATGGGAATAATAATAATCCGAAGATTAACGTTTTTCGAAGATGTGTGCTGTTCATTTTTTTGGTACTGCTTGAGAGCTATATTTTTTTGGAATGGCGCGTTCGCTTACAATCATTAACATCATTCTTGTTTTTCGAACTAACAATTTACAGGGTGATATACATACAAGATACTAATAATATGGATCAAACAAAATCCTTAAGATACTCCGGTTATTGGAGCACTGGTGATATTGTTTTTTTTTTATTTGGTGTCAGTTTTATAATATTATTGTCGTCGTAAATAAGTCAGTCCCGTCATGCTTTCGTATTAAAATTTTCATGTTGCCTTCTATATTTCGTGATTCTCTTAACCTGATGCTTCCATCGTACAACTAACCATTTCATCGTAATGTTTGACATTTTTGAGGTTATGTTTAGTCAAAATGTTTTGGCATAATTGGTATATTTACCTTTTTACGTGATAACTCTTAAAACGTTAAAATTTTGAATAAAATCAAGAGCATTTTAGTGTAATTTTTTTACAACTTTTGACGAGGATTTACCCAATAAAATGCATTTCGAACGTTAGTTTGTCGATTGAATATGAAGATCCATCATACGACAACTGTTTATCAATGGATTGTTGAGGGCAACCGTGAACGTGGCATTCTTAAGAATTAATTTCGTGAAGGTCGTCCAAAATCGGTTGTCGTGCGGAAAAACATTGATGCTGTGCTCAATCTAATTTGATCGGATGAGACATTTTCAGGCATTTTTGCTCGAATGTCGATCGATGACTTTCGTATGTTTTCTTGAAGAACTCATACGAAAGTCGTAAAAAATCTATTAGAAAACTCACCGACCGACATTCGAGAATAGGTTCCCAGCATACCTAAATTATTACACGAACATTCGGCCGGCCAAATGAGTTTAATTGCGATGGATGCCACATAAATTATTGACGATTTAAAAAGGAGGTCTTGTTGATTGATTGAAAAAAAAAAACTAAAAATACCACCCTGGTTGTTCGAAAATCGTGTAAATCTTGACAGATGACGAATTGTGAACCTAAGCATATGAACCTGGAAGTACACCGCAGTCGCCTGTGTACTTTCAAGATAAAGAAAAATGTTACAAGAAATGGTTGATTAGAATAAGGTTGAAAACACCGATTCCATCTTCAAAAAAGCTTACATAAGAAGTAAAAAAAATGGAAGTAAGTACTATGTCTAAGTTAAAGGAAACAATGAAGTTGGACCTGGATGTCAAAGGAAGTTGGTTCGCTTGATGAGTTAACAGAAATCCCAGATGCTCTAGACACCATAATGATGATGAAAAGCTTGGTAATGACAAATGCGTGATGTAAGAAGATCTCAAGGGTGTGAAAAATATAGGACATGCTGTAACAACCAAATACGGAGGCTATGATAATTTAGCAGATGGTTAGTGGCGCACGGAATAATAATAATAGACGTGCGGGTCCCGTGAAAGGTGGATCATGCGCCTGTGTGTGGGGTACCAGGCAAGAAACTCAACAGCTGCTCACACCTAAATAATGGCTACCTAGTGTATACAGAGGAAGGTTTTTTGTGTGTGTAAAACCCTAGAGAAGGGACCTTGTCGATACGATACCAACAACACGACGTGTTACCAAAATACCCATAAATAATATGGGATAGTACCTAATAATATAAGACGCGTAGCACGAGCCAAAGAAATGGAAATTGTCACGGGATTTTTAATTGTCTTGTAAGGTGATGACTGATGAACTTTTCAGATTAGGAATAAATAATATCGACTATCATCATTATCTACATATCGTGTTTATATCCTCGCGGATTGAAGACTGGATTTTTCCTAGTAACATAGGTACCTAATCAAACCAATGTATTGGGAAAAAATCTCAACAGACAATGAGTCTTGAGATCTTGCACAACAAAGCTGAGGACTGGCAACCTCCTAGGTCAGGTTAAAAGCGCTTTCTATTCCTAGGAAACATTCGTTGTATTGTATCAATCCACCAGTAGATATCACTAGCCTCTAAAATCGTTAAAATTTGAAATTTTTCCCCACTCACTGTATATATACAAGTTTCAACGAAGTGAAAATTGGCAACAGAGAACAGTGAATATTTCCTAGCAATAGAAAGCGCTTTTAACCTGGCATACGTGGTTGTAAGCCCACAGCTCTGTTGTCCAAGATCTGATAGACTCATTGTCTGTTGAGATTTTTTCCCTATACATAAATCATTATCTGCCGTCACTCGACTAATTTTGGACATAGGCCTCCCTTCCCGACTTCCACGATTCTGTGTCTATTGGTATTCTATGCCATCGATTGCCGGTCACTCTCCTAATATCCTCAGACCTCAGCTGTAGCCTACGTGGGTTTCTATAACCAGTTCTTGATCTCCACTCCAGGGTTTTCTTGATCCATCTCTCATTGGTTGTTCTTACTATAAGACCGGCCCAGTTCCACTTTAGTGACGCTATTTTATGCATCACATCGGTTACTTTGGTCCTTTCTTTAATCGGTTCATTTTGCTTCCTGTCTCTCAGACTAATATACCCTTTTCTCCATCGCTAGTTGTGTTACTTGGAGTTTTTGAATTGACCATTTCGTAAAGGTGGTAGTTTCAAAACCATATATGACAATAATAGAAGGTTGCAAATATCAAATACATTTTCATAACGTTGGTGGGTTACAATTTTAAAACCTACTTTTCCTAGGTCCAACGCATCAATCAGTGGATAGACAAATTTATCTTACAAAAAAGCCTTTCTTTGAGATATTTGCCGCATCAATACGTAGATATCGCTCATGTTTAGGATATACGACGCCATAAAGCTACATAAAAATAACAATGCAGTGGTCAAATTTAAGTTGTGGCATTATAAGTTTTTTTTTTTTTGTGAACACAAATACACTCCTTGACTCTTTCACAGTAAGCTACTTAAAGATTGTGTCGTGAATGAGGAAGATGGTCGGCACCTGGGATCGAACCACGACGTCCGCAGTACGAAAGCCGGCGTTGTAACCGCTGGGTCACCAACCACTTCGTAATGTATCATAGTTGTAATGTATCATATAGATTTTAGTTTGCTGCTTTGAGATTCCGAGAAAGCAAACAGACTAAAGACTTTTATACACCGTGATAAAGCTTATTTCTATATCCCTATTACAAGCAGTTGCAAAAAAAAACTCATTTAAATCTATTTGGAATAAGAAAAGTTAACTTTACATAAGCAAAATCCAATGTCTAACTAGAACACCTTACAAGTAAATAATTATGGAACTGATTTCAATTAGAATCTTGTAAGATTCTTTCGAAAACAGAAAGTTAATCGGTATTATGAATGATGCAGCAACAATAATTATTATTTAGTCCGGTTATTTCATCGCCGATTTGTCATAGGACTCATGAAGCAACCAACCAAAACTAAACGGGCAAATAAGAGTTCATCTTAACGAATATGTAACAACTAATTACTATAACAATTTAAATGGAACAAACCACTACGGGCTTACGAACTTCTTCTACTGTTATTTCGAAGGCTGGCCTAGTGTGATCACTTTACCTTAACAACGTTCGCCATTAGGTAGTAATGTTTAAGTCTCAGAAACTCCTAATCATGAGAATTCTCGATATGTTCAACATGTCGAAAAATCTCATGTATACAACAAGTAGATATTTAATAACAATGAATGAGATAAAGAGATAAAAGTTAGAAATTATTGAGAACAAGATAGCAACCAAATTTAAAGACTGCGACTGCTTTCATGTATTCGGCGTCAGGATATGAATATATCCATTTTTGTTAATGTCTCATCTTTATTGTCTCAGCTTTGTTGGTGCACAACGTTCTAAATATGTCTAGATTCTTGTGACCATTTTTCAGGACTAGATCTTAACGAATAGGTATGCACATATTCGTTAAGATCTAGTCCTGAAAAATGGTCAGAATCCATCTCGACTGACGGGATTTCACGAACAAATCACGACTCTAAGAAGCAAAATATAAAATACAAAGATGCGGGATATTCTGTACATTCGAAATAGAAAATATGGTTACATAGTTGAAGACAAAGATGCTGAAGAATGGATTCATCCCTAATCAAAAAGTAGCTCTTAAACATCCCCATCTCTTAATTTAAGAAAAAAAAAGGAATCTGGGTTCTCTCAAAAAGATGACTAATACTTTTAGACATCGTTCACTGAAACCAATTAAAAACCCTATATTGTGAAAGAGGAAGATGATCTGACCGGGGATCGAACCCATGACCTGAAGAACGAAAGTCGCGACTGAATCGCTAGGTTATCAATGACCTCATAATAACTTGCCACATGACCTAATTTTTTTTTTCTTTTTAGAAAAAATGAATCTGTACTCGCTTCAAGTGAACACGAATAAATTGTTTTCATGGTGTCCAGTATCAACGATTAGGAAAGTATAGTATATCTTTAAGCTCTGGGTCTTTTTGCGTTTGGTAAAAATGCACTTTTATATTTGGTGTGCAAAAGATGGTCTCAAATAACCCATTTAACATAAGGCATATTATGTTATAATCATCGATTGTATCAACATTACTTACCTAATTAAATTATTTCGATATGAAGAACTGTACGACTATAAAATAAAATAATTGATAGAATTCTCATGGACATACGTTTCCATTCCTGTCGCCACGCGCTCCTCCATAAAATCATTGGTTAATGCACCGAAATTTCCAATAGCTGTGATTCGGACGTCCGGTCTTGCCGGAAGCTGACGAGTGGACACGGAAAATTGGAGCGTCCGACGGAATAAAGGAATCACGGACAATTCGCCGTTATCGCGTTTGTTACCCGTTTTTTTACACATCACTTACGAAGCGACAAATTTGAAGGATCGCATAGGTACGAACATTTCGACATGAATTGAGGTGCGAATTTGTGAATTTACGATTTTTGTGCGGTTTAGCTTTTTATTGTGTGGCGACCCTGTTCATAACGACATCATCAACCAATAGCGTTCGACCCTGTTCATGACGACATCATCAACCAATAGCGTTCCTCCAAGATGTCGTCATCCAGTAGCAGCCTGCCACATCGTACAAGGCAGCACACCAACCATCAGTCACCATCAAGTTTGCATACAGAGAACACGCACCATCATCCGTCTCGCGACGCGCATCGCGGTACGCCACTCGGCGTCCGCGCAGTACATCTCCTTCATACTTTATCATATGTTATTTCTACAATAAACCGATTCACCATACAAAACCTTCTACTTCACTCTACCAACCACCAATACCCATAGTGGTGACCACCGACGTGATATGAACACGCATTGACACGCAACCACCAACCTTCTGAAGCGCTGTCCTGCCGAAAGGATAGACCCAACATGGAAAACAAAAAATGGGTATAGCAGTAGAGTGACAAAGTGAAAATTCAAACAGTGCTTACAACCGAGACACGGAAAAACCGGCGCAGCAGTCATCCAGTCATCCGCAAATCTCGGACACGTAGCAGCTAGCATCTGTACACCACGTCAAATGAAGACTCAACTTTCGACATTTCTTCGAGAACTAACAACAAGTACGAGCAAGAAAGGACATTCCAAAGTAAGAAACATTACTTAGTTGTCTCAAAGCTCAGCAACTTGCACACTTCAACATGCTGTACGTCATTCAACGAAGTCTTCAATGAACTTCATTATTTGCCACGATATTTTTCATCATATCAACATTTTTTCTCAATGTTCAAACCGTCACACATATCTATCAGACTTGGACATTTTACTTGTCAATAGATAGTGACCAACATAGACAACAACAAATAAGCATCCTCGCATCACCGCTGCAAAGGACTGCTTGCCTACGCCAGAAGAGACACTAGGTAGCAGCAAGGTTATTCTTCCTACGCTGGAACTTCAAATGACCATCGCTACTCACGATCCTCAGCAGCAAAAAAACGCCACTTTGAGCACGACGAACGACGTCACTCATTAAAATATGAATACTGCATCCCGAGTACACACGCTCTGGCATATTCATATGGCAGCACCCATAATTCGACGTGAATTATTGACTAGCAATATATAGTCAGCAACAGCAACCAGGATCAGCACTTCTTCACTGGCACAAACTCAAAATCTATGTAATGAACAAGAAAAAAGTAATCGTGCAAAAATGACCCAGCAACAACTAATGCTTACGCAAGCAATAAGCAAACAAAATCAGTTTCGACAGCAGAAACAGCATATTATTAAAGTGCAATACTTCGTGTTATAAAAAATATCAACATTCATAGTGCAGTGCAAACATTTTTTTTACATTCCGTTCTCAAAAGCATCTTGGAGGAACGCTATTGGTTGATGATGTCGTCATGAACAGGGTCGAACGCTATTGGTTGATGATGTCGTTATGAACAGGGTCGCCACAATTGTTTTTAGCATTTCGTGTGTCGTCATACATAGGGATTAAAAAGATTGATTACATGTTTGGCGTAATTAATAATTGTATACTTCCGTTTATCTGTGCTGGTTCGATTTCAAATTTTCTTACGACGATATCTTCTATTAATTAAAATTTTCTTACGACGATATCTTCTATTAATTAAAATTTTCTTAAGACGATATCTTCTATTAATTAAAATTTTCTTACGACGATATCTTCTATTAATTAAAATTTTCTTACGACGATATCTTCTATTAATTCAAATTTTCTTACGACGATATCTTCTATTAATTCAAATTTTCTTACGACGATAACTTCTATTAATTGAAATATTCGATTGTGTGGACCGAAGGTCTTCTTCTTCTAATTCAAGGCCTGAAGACCTGTTGTTATCAGGTGAGGTTCGCCTCTTGCTAGGTCGTCTCCCAGCTTCTTTGGTGGAGGACCGAAGGCATTTGGTGGTATTGATTCATTATACTAAGATAGAAAATACAAATGTCTCAATTTGTCTTATTCGATCTGAGGATGAAAGCGGTAGCTTTCGAGACCAGTTAATGGTTATTAAAATTATAAGTGATATTACAAAAATTATAAAAAAAATGGGCGGGGCACATTACTCGAATGAATGACAACGGGTGGACGAGGAGACTGCTGGAGTGGAGACCGCGAGGCGATAAGAGATCACAAGGGCGGCCACCAACCAGATGGATGGATGACATAAAGAAGTTCGCTGGACGCCAGTGGATGGCGATCACGCAGGAGCGGGAGGAGTGGAAAAGGAGAGGGGAGGCCTATGTCCTGCAGTGGGCAAACGTGGGCTGATGATGATGATTACAAAAATTGAGACTCGTTTTTTCATTTTACATACTATACCTAAGTATATTATATTAGTTCGATTATTTCCATACGATTCCTATTGACATTTTCAACTTTTAACAATTAGCTTAAACTTTTTAATGCTTTTGGAAGATCGAAGGGGTTCCTCAACTCCGAGGCCCAGCTACAACAACAAATGATGACAGAATGACAACTTAAATTATCATTAAAAAGATGCATCTGCAGAATGGTGATGCCCCTAATAGACTGCATGGAATCATGCGCATTAAAAAAAACTATTACTATTGCAAAAGTTTTAAAATTTAACCTTTTTACTTAGTTCATACATTTTATTTCAGTGGGCATCGTGTTAACTACGGTATCCAAGCTGCACTAATTGACACTGTCTCTTTTCCGCTTTCATTATTTTACTGCCGCCAGTGAAAGAGATAAATGTAGAATGCTTTGCACTTACCTCAAAGAATAACGCGTAATCTACTGAATGAAAACACAGCATATCAAGCATTAAAATTTTCTGAAGTGTATTTGTGTTTACTTGCGGTGAACTCAAATTGAAAATCCGTTTTAGAGATCTACATGAAAATGAAACAATACATAGGACTTATGCAGAGTACCATTTTTCACAAGACTACGAGTAGGTACCTTAGTAAGTTATACCTCCAAATATTTTGTCCAACCGGACATAAAAAAAAACATTATGGTGAGGCAAATCAAAGTTGTATAACTACAGTAATGGGAGTCTATACGCAAACAATAAGATTTATGGAAGAAGAAGGCACAACTGTTCTTAAAGGAATAAAACTAACGCGCCGGTAATAAGTATAGTATTATCGGAAAGCTTTCTTCCGATCACCCATCAAAAACCCACAAGTCCAGAGACACGAAAGGGTGGTTTCCGTCCAGTTTAAGGAAATGGCAGATCCCTCTGTAGGTAGGTAGGTGCTCGGGGAACATTTCAATGCTCTCACCGTGCGTCGTCGAGACGTTTCGATTTAAAAGAGACATCAGCTATCTGTCGGAGATAAACGTTATTACAGAGAATAAAATCTCCATTGTTACCGCAGCTTTATCCAGATTTCAGGTTATCCGTATTCATGCTGAGTTTTCAAATAGAATTCCGAGAAAGATGTAATCGTTAAATAGAATATATTATTATTATTATTCGAAGCTACAATGATGCTAGATTCTCCTCAATCGGATTGTTGGATTGATCTTTTCCGGTTTAATTCATTGTTAACAATATTTATAAGAATAATTTTATTTTACAGTTGAAAATATATACAGAGGCTTTTCGACCAATTTCTTGAAAGAGGTTATTAGAGCTTATGTGCGATTTTTCTTCCATTAAATTAATAAAGTTTATACCAATTTAAAAAAAAAATGTTAAAGGATGTGGGATTGGATTTCCTAGATAAGAGCAGCTAGGCAACTTGTATTTTCTACAATGTTCATCTTCGATGATGTTTCCTTCTATTATATTAATATTGAAACCAAGGATGGATGCGGCAGTTTGTGCCAAGTAAGTATAAATAGACAGGGTGATGAGAGTCAGCAAATCAGTATGAATTAACTTATGAATGCGCTTAAAAAAGCAAAAAATGGGAAAGCGTCAGACTGCTAGCTTTCACCGGAGTTCTATCTTACGAAAGGTGTGAAGCAAGGGTGCGTCATGTCACCCTGTTTGTTTAATTTGTTATTTGATGTTTGCGTCAGTGGGTTAAAAGATATAAATATAGGGGTTGAATTAAATGGAATAAAGGTATGTGCGCTTTATGTATGCAGATGATTTAGTACTTATGGCTGAGTGTGATGATTTGCAAGAACTTGTGTCAAGTGTGTTTGAAAATTGTGCAAAGAATGGTCTAAAAATGAATGTAAGCAAAACAAAGGTTTTGCTATTTGAAAGGGATGAAGCAAGAACGAATTGCAAAGTAACCGTAGAAAATGAATGTCTTTAGCAAGTGAAGGAGTATGTGTATTTAGGAAGCATGTTTAGTCGGGATGGAAAATGTGAAAAAGAAATCGAACATAGGAAAGTTGCTGGTTGCAGGGTGGGCGGTGCACTAAGACCTATAATGAGAAACAACAACGTCTCACTACAAGCAAAGAAACTAGTGCATAACGCAATCCTGCTACCATCGATGATGTATGGTTGTGAAACGTGGACATGGACGAAAAAAGAAGAATGTAGTATAAATGCAGTAGAGATGAAATCTCTACGAAGAATATGTGGAAAAACTTTATGGGATATGGAAAGGAATGAAAATATTAAGAAAGAATGTGGTATGGAAGTGAGTGTTGTGACAAAGATGAAAGTTAATAAGTTGAGATGGTTTGGGCATGTGGAAAGAATGGATGCAAACAGAATGACAAAGATAATTAATAAGGCTGAAAGGAAAGGTGTAAGAAAGCGTGGGCGACCGAGAATGACGTGGATCGAACACATCGATTCCGTCCTCAAGGAAGTCCAGATAAGAAGTAAGAGAAATAGGAGAAGCTGTATGAGAAATGGTATGTCGGTGGAAGAAGCGAAAGAAGTATGCTTGGATAGAAAAGAGTGGAGGTCCGTTCTCTCTGCCTACCCCTTACAGGACACGGCGTGATGGGTAAAAAAAAAAATATTGATATTGGCCCCACGTTACTTCCACTTATTGAATTTGTATATTATATTATGTTTATGTATTTCTGACTGTTTGTTTTGTGTCTCTTGTTTGTGTTTGATTTATTCTCTTTTGGTGTTTGCTTCTTGGCATCATCAATTATTGTTTTTTTTAATGTTTTGAAAGCGTTTGTAAAAGCAACCACTGGTCGCGTAGACAATAAATAAATAAACACTTTTC
The DNA here is from genome assembly GCA_963576905.1 of Mystacides longicornis. Classification (NCBI taxonomy): domain Eukaryota; kingdom Metazoa; phylum Arthropoda; class Insecta; order Trichoptera; family Leptoceridae; genus Mystacides; species Mystacides longicornis. Next base: position 19,287,559 of record OY756437.1, read on the forward strand.
CTATAGCTAATGAAAGCTTTAATGCTCGGCGAAATTTACAAACATATCCGAAATAAATGAAAGTCTTGGTAAGTTTTTTTTTTAATTTCCTTAGAGTTAAGACACATCTTCTTTTACATAAAAAATGGAGCCCTATTTTTTGTGTGGTTATCGAATCACGCGTTAACGTCTGAACCAATTTCGCTAGTTCTCTTTTTACCGTGTTTGCTATTGTCAGGAGCAGGTTCTATGAAAGAACAAAAAAATGAGAAAGTTGCGCGAAACATTTTAAAAAATCCTACTTTAAATTTAAGAAACTTAAAGTAGGATTTTTTAATTGGCGCTGGACATCTGTCAGTGTTTTATAGTTGTGCGGTTGTCAGAATACGGCATTGTAATCATAGTTTAAAACAGATGCATCGGTCGGAAACATCTTACTGTGTTGAGTAGATAATAAATTTATTATTACACAAAATTTAATTCAATATTCATAGTAAAGACAGGATAGTGTTTGTCGGGAAAGCCATCAGGTACTTTATAGTAAACTAGCTTTCCCGACAGACGTTGTCCTGTGGTCTTACTATGTATATTGAATGAGGATTTTAAAGTATGATAAAAATGTGTCATTCAACCGACGCATCTGTTTTAAAACACATATTTTCCATCCGAATTCTGTCAATTGCACCAACTATTAAATAAGTGAATTATTTGACGCTCAAATGTAAAATATATGTAGTTGATATAACTGTAACTATTAAGCTGAAACTGTTATGAACTAGTTACCAAGGTGCACCGCGTCATTTATTTATTGAATAATCTGATACACGTGTTTTAAACCGTCCCCGGTAGAAACTATAGTCAAGTACTCGTATGGTTAAATGCAAAGGATTCCCTCAGTTCAATACTGTCATACCTTAAAGAATAAATTTCACTGTGTTATAAAGTAGGATCGAATGATTCAACAAAAACTATTGTGAGTAGCAATTTAGTAGTGAATTGAATCTACTAAGTGGAATTTTAGGCTGAGTGGAGTCTTGTGTTTTTACAGTACTTGTTTTCCCAACAGACGTTGCCTGTCTTTATCATTATTTTTTTTTTAGTTTTATTTATATGCCTTCCACTTTATCATGAAATCTGAATTTCCAATTTGTATAATGACACATTAATTACCTTTTAATCAATGTAATTCTGACCGCCGCGTCTGTTTTAAACCATATATTTTCCACACGCATTCTGTCAATCGCACCTGTTAAAACTGTTAAAACAACTGACAGTTTCTGTCAAACGTTAGTTTAATTTGAAAATTAGAATTAAATCATATTGTAAAAAGCACTAAAAAGGTTTCCCATTGTGAGTTTTCTGAAATTTTCTGAATTTTCGTAATTCTTTCATTCACAGGAACCCTCTCCTGACAACTAAAAAACACTATAAAAAAATAATTAGAGAAATTGGTCCGTTTGTTCATTCGTGAAAATAGGGCTCCATTTTCATACACAGAGTTGACTGGCTAACTATCTATTGGCATATTTAAACTTGTCTATAAACTTCTCGTACACTGCTATTTCAAATTATTATTTTAAGTTTTAAAAAAATCTCCTATAGGGTATCTATGACGAATCTTGCTTTCTTTTATTATTCTGTGTATTTTTCTACGAATGAATCAGTTCATTATAAATTCAAAATAACAAACATGTATGATAAATTTCTGCTGATGCATGTGTGTTGCCCATTCTCCTTATGGGTGTGAGTCCTGGCACCTGACCAAAGCCCAGGCACAAAAAGTATCTGCATTCGAAACGCAGTGTCTCAGGAGAATTTTGGGTATAATATGGTACCACAGCATCACGAACAACGCTATACGTCGGCGCAAAATTTCAGGTGGTGTAATATTGAATCGTTGCAGCACTAAAGAGGAGGTAGTGACGTAACACGACTGAAATAGACACGATGCACCCGAGCTGTATTGCGCACCTTGGTAAAAAGATGACGCAATAACCTAGGCACGCAAGAATGGTTTCCACCAATGTCGTAGAATAGAGGGGCACACACTGATGGCGACAAAAAAACCCACACTGGATTTCATTAGTATACTGTTATAGGGTAACTAGCAGCAAAACCTGTCAGACACCAGGCATAGAGAAGGGTTTCATTGCTTTTTTTTTTACGGAAACGAATCTAGGCTTGTATCCTTAAAGTGGGAATTGTCGGCACCGGGATCTGAACCCACTATCTTCGATACACTGTAGGAAAGAAATCCCTCGAATGAACCGCTGATCAACCGAGCAATTCAAATGTCCTGTAAATCAGCTGTTGTATTGACAATTTGAAATATCTACCCCGTAGTAAGAGTTGACATCTGTTATTATTAATTTTCACAGCAACTATGACTTACCGACAAACATCATAAAAATTATCATAAAAAATATTACCCCTACATAGTTGGATTGGTTTTGTCATAATATTATTATAATAATAATCTTACAATAATAATTCGGTATAAACAGCTACCGATAACCATCGACGGTCACCAGGTCTCCCGGGTGGATAAATTTAAATACCTGGGAGCAACCATTACCACCTCTGGTGACCTCGGGGCTGAGCTCCCGATACGTATCGGTATGGCAAGTGGCGCCTTTAACAACATAACCAAGATTTAGAAAGCGTCAGCGTTTAGTGTCGAGACGAAATGTAAACTGTTTGATGCGGCGTGTTGTCCATTCTCTTGTATGGGTCTCTTGCATCACGAACGACGATATACGCCGGCGCACCCAGCGTGAGCCCATCACCTCTACCATTGTGGGGAGGAGATGGACTTGGCTGGGACATGTGTTAAGGATGCTGAATGACAGTTGGCCGAGGAGAGCACTGTTCTTCCTCCCATCAGGGTCCCGAAGACAAGGAAGACCCTCTCACACTGTGTTCCGCTCCTTCGAAGCAGAGCTGAGGGACATGGACATGGTGTGGGAGGAGGTCGTAAACATTGCGCAAGATCGAGCGCAATGGAGAGCTCTTGTTGCCTCCCTGTGCCCCTGAGTGGGGTGTGAATTTGGGATTAATGGAGTCTATTCATCCAACAACACATGCAACAATGTGTCACGCTGCACATGTGACTTATTTCCTACTACACCGCCATCTCTTGGATTTTTTAAAAAAGTTTTGGAACTTTCGAGGAACTGTTTTTATTACGCACTTCAATCCCATCAAAGTAATTATTACTCAATGCAATATATTATAAGGTAAATGTAATTGATTTTTTATGTCATAAACTGTATAATTCATGTACTTAATAAGTAAAAAAAAAAATATTCTGGGCTAGGTCGAAGTTAGTAGTCAAGGCGGATCAGCTAGTGAGAAATATTTCGCGTGGGCGTGTTTCAACTAAAATTTTGAGTAAAGGACGCACTTTTCAATTATTTTTTTTATATTTAAACGTGTTAAAGTGAACACAAATACGCTCTTCGACTCATTCCCAGTGAGCTACTAAAAACTTGCGTTGTGTAGGGAAAAAATCGGCACCTGGGATCGAACAGTGTGAAAGCCGATGTCGTAAAAGCTAGTCTACCAACCACTATTATGCCTCTATGGGGTTTTTTAGAACTAACAAGAAATTTCAAGAGGAGAGATAATCCTATAAATATCTGTCTAAAAATACCTATAATTTGTTAATATCCAGCATAGGGGATGATCTTTTAAGGGTACGAGTTGAGTGGATTCATCCTCGTTGCGAAGATTCCACCCCATCCTGCGTGACGGCCTTATATGAATGCCCTGATGGCTGTGGGTCTATGTTTGTGTAAATAAAAAGGGAATTCCAAATAACCTCTTTTATCGACAGGGCCCTTGTCAAATCCGATTTGACGAGGGATTTCCTAAACTAGCACCATGAACTTCTAACGCAATGGTTTTCTAGAAAAACGGACCCCCAATTGAACGGCCGTAACAAACTGAGGGCCGTAAGAAAACTTTCAATTAATAAATAACACTCTTCTATACATAGATGTTAGTATAGCCGGCGAAACATATCTAATGCTTGAAGCATTTCCTACAAGTCAACCGGTCCCGTCCAATCTGAGACAGGATTCTAACCCTGAGTACAAATTTCAAGTGAAAAAACAAATTGAAAATTTCTGACCCGACCGGAAATCGTACCCGGGACCTCTTGATCTGAAGTTGGCACCGTTATCAATAGGCTACCGAGAACGATATTACTTACTGATATTGCAAAACTTTATGAATTTAACCTTTTTACTTGGCTCAAAAAATTCATTAAAGAAGTCATTTTGTTTACTGCGGTATCCAGGCTACGCTATTTGACACTAAACGTCAAGATTATACTGTCTCTTTCCCGCTTTCATTATTTTACAGTCAGGAGTGAAAGATATAAACATACAATGCCTTGTCTCAAAGAATACCGTGTTCTGAGAGATACGGCCGCTTTTCCCAACTAGGGAAAACTAAACGTAATTCAGCATTCACTACTCGATCGTAAAACAATTACATCTCGGAAGGAAGTACATATTTACAGCACACGAATACGTTACGATGCTCCAGTTTTGAACGGAGTTTTCAGCGAAGGCTTAACACTGTGTACCGGCCGTGTTTCGCATGACGACATCATCCACCAATAGCGTTTCTCCATGATGTCTTCATCCGGTAGCAGCCTGCCACACCGTACAATGCAGCACAACTAACACTTCATTACACACAAAATTTGAGTCACATTTCTAGAGTCAAGATTACACTGGAGCTAAGACTACAATTACATGCTGTTAAAAAAAAATCTATTTTAGGAGTAAATTTTTTTTAGGATTTTCACAGTAATCAAAACTTCTACCAAATTATGAAAGAACCTTGGATTCCGATATCGCCCAAAATTTCCCATCAGAACTCTACAACAATAAAGAAAACAAAAAAGAAAACAATAAAAGGAAGAAATAAGCGAAGTGTGTAGGTAATTAATTCAAATAAGCTAGAAAAAAAAAGACAAAGTTCGCAAACTTTTGTCTATATTATATTATAATTCCTAAACAGGGTGGAGAGATGGAGGGTAAACAGGGATGAAAAGAAAAGAAGAGAAAAAACGTGGCAGAAGAGGGAGATTATAAAATTCGTTAGCAGTTAAAGAGATGATGGCGAATTTATAAAAACAAAACAAAAACCGTTTTTGTTTATTTTTATAAATAAAAGAAAAATCTCTAGAGTGCGTATTTCAAAATTTAATTCAGTAAACATATTCGTATGGAAAGTGTATCATCATTGTTGGCATCACAACAAGATTCTGTTCAAGTTGCAGTCCACAATTATTGTAGAATAGTGTGTAAAGTAAACTGTAACGCATGGTGGGTGGGTAGGTACTTGTTTAAATGCTTCCGAATAAATTTCAATATTTCAAAATCCCCATTGGATTTCATCCAAAAATAATGTCCCATTGACGATCACTCCAAAATGATGTCATCCATTTTTGACAGATGTGAAACATTTCAATCATTTTTACGAAAATTCACTACGTTAATTACACGTATTTTTTCTTTTAAAAAACAGCAACATGTACACGACATTGGTGGAAGAAGTATGACAAAATGGACGAAGTTTTTAATACTGAAAATGAAGTGCTTAGCGACTTGGGCTTGGACCAGGACCACTCGAGTTTCCCCATCGACGATCCGTTTGGAGTGATGGACGAATGGCTTGACGCGATTGAATTTGGCTGATGGATATCCGACTCACCCTATCACTCCACATCATCCATTCGGTTTTCCTCACTCACGGTCATTTCTTATAGTGGCATGAATCCATTTGGACGGATGGATGAGTGTTCGTAAATGGGGGGAGGGGGGACGGGGGAGGCTTAGACCAGATTTTGATATTAGACACTGAATTTATATGAGGATATCCAGAAATTAGTTGTACCGACGCTCTGAAAATTTTCGATATTTTGGATACATTTTCGTGTAGTCTGACCCTTCCTCTCCGTTACGAAGCCGGTGCGAAATCAAACGTTGAGAAATGTGACAACACTGCAAAATAAGTACAGATTTTTTTTAAGGTGCCGTGAACTCCGTGGAGATGAATTTCTTCGTATCATAGAAATTGGAAATGACGCTTGGGTTGCACAAAACACGCTTGAAAACAAAAAGTAGAGTCTACATTGGCGTCATATGTCTTCACCCTCCGCCAAAAATTTCAAAACTACAATATTTTTAAACAGAAAATACCTACATGTTTATAACTCAAACATGCCTCAAAGGGCGACCACCATGAGACCTTGAAAATGAAGAACAAGAGTAGAGGCACGGGAGTATGCAATATGCATGCTGCACGACAATGTCAATGCCACGAAAGAACTGCTCGCCTTATTTAAATGGAATGCGCTGAACCATCCCACGCTTTTCCATTCATCTTATCTAGAAGTTCCATAAAAAAAATCAAATAGAAAACAAAAAACAGACTCGTCTTTGCCGTCATAAAACTTGAATTTTCATTTTATAAGCAAACACCGGGGGTATGTACGGCTAGTGTGTATAAATTGACTCTTTTAAAAAATGGTACTAATTAAACAATTAAGAAATTCTTCCAAAAAGAAGGAATTAAAATTTTGACACCCTCTCTTCATAATTTACGGTATTTATCTCTATATTCCAGTAATATTATTAAGGGAAATCTTCAGCACTGATGAGAAAGGTATTCTGAGAAAAACAAAATAACATTCATTACCCAATAAAGTTCATAATTTTCATAGTGCTCACTCAAAGTGAACACAAATACACTCTTTGACTCTTTCACAGTAAGCTACTTGAAGCTTGTGTCGTGAAAGAGGAATATGGTCGGCACCGGGGATCGAACCCACGACCTCCGAACGAAACAGTACGAAAGCCGGCGTCACAACTTTCTTCAATTTACGATTATTCTTAGGGTGCGTTAACACTAAACCAGCGTAGAGCCAGTGCAAAAAATAGAGCATTATTACTGGATCTTTTATATTGACATCGGGGAAACAACAAGCAAGAACTAGAAATCTGGCGCGCGATATCTGTCATCGCCCATTAGATACTTAGTTCTTGCATCGCGATAATTCTTTCTTGTTGTTGTTTACTCGTTGTCCATATCAGCGACCAGGGGGAATCGATATTTTTCTCTTTTGTTTGGTTTAAACGCACGGAGATCTCAAAATAAAACATTCCATATGGTCTAGCATAGTAGAAGATTGACACTTACAAATAATTTTTCATAAAATTCAGTAAAATCAAATAATTCAATCGATTACGACCAACTCCCTGAGTTCTGTTTCTTTGTAACGGTATACAAAAGATCTACCGAGAGCAACAGTATTGGGGATGCAATTCCAAGTACCTACACAACGGAAGGAACAATTCAATTGGTCCTACTATCGGAAGCATTTACCAAAAACAAAGGGTGAACTAAAAATACGATGTTTGAAAAAAGAACGTATTCAATCCCTCTATGGAATAATTTACTAATCACCACACTTGAGATTGACGATAAAATAATACGTGATTTATAACAAAGATGGCGCGCTGTACACGATGCATGACATTATTGTGTGAAGATACTATCTAACCTAACCTACGCTGCATTAGCCGCTACATGACGGCTAGGTTGTCTTCTTCATTGTTTGCCAGTAGGTACGTAGTCGGTCACTTTCACTTCAGACACAAAACAGCCGTTCGTCATATTTTTTTGCCCAATGAACTTCAGCAGCGCTGCAAGTCTTATGTCGCAACGGTGGCACTGTGCACACGTCACGTTTCAGCGAATAGCCGGTGCATTCTTAGAGAGCGGTTGCTGAGGTTTGACCGTACGGACGATTATTGCAGACAGCGTGAATGACCGAATAAATGCAGTTCCAAAATCTAAATAAGGCATACTAAAAGACTAAAATATAATTACGACCTCCCATGAGGCTCTAATAAGAGTCTATAAGTTCACACACCGAGGTCTTTTCTCAGCAATTGGGGAGGATATGTCCAAAAGCGTTAATAGATTAAACCGGCATGTGCCAGACAGCGGTTATCCTGAATCGTAGACTGAGCTGGTTCGGTCATGTCCCCCGAGTCCACAGATTATGGAAGCCTATTTTACACACTGGGTGTAGGTACACGATGACGTGGCAGACCAAGACTCACCATCAAGAGAGCTTACGATGAAGGCCTTTTGGATACCGGCAAAAAATGGAACGACGCCCTTGATTTAACCCAGGAATCCCAGGATAGAGTTGTTTGGTGAGACTTTGTGGCAACCATATGCTCCACCTAGAGAGCGAAGATTTAGTACGTAAGTATTTCTTCTGGCACGCGCTGGCGCTGTAGCGGATATCCCGATTCGAAGAGAAGAGCGGATGATAGAGAAATGTAGTAGAGCACATTTAGTTTTTTTACCCATCACACCGTGTCCCGTAGGTAAGGGGTAGGCAGAGAGAACGGACCTCCACTCTTTTCTATCCAAGCATACTTCTTTCGCTTCTTCCACCGACATATCCTTTCTCTTACTTCTTACCTGGCCTTCCTTGAGGATTAAATCGACGTGTTCAATCCACGTCATTCTCGATCGGCCACGTATTCTTACGCCTTTTCTTCCAGCCTTATGAATTCTCTTTGCGTCCATTTTTTCCTCATGCCCAAACCATCTCAACTTATTAACTTTCATCTTTGTCACAACACTTACTTCCATACCACATTCCTTCCTAATATTTTCATTCCTTTCCATATCCCATAAAGTTTTTCCACATATTCTTGTAAAGATTTCATCTCTACTGCATTTATACTACAGAGCATATTTGCGTGCTTTTAAAATATTAAGCTTAGCATTGCATTGCCTTAAGACATAATGTCTATCGCCAAGGAAGACCAGGTCAGAATTAACGACATAGAGATGTATGAATATTAAATTATTTTTGGCGCCATTTAACGGTACTCCATCTACAGGGCGCGTGGGAGACTCTGTGGGGAGAACAGTGTCTTTACTATGCTCCTGAATATGCTGATGGGATGATCCTTTCGAAGGTCTTTAGGGTGTCGATTCTAGCTCATGCAACGATTAAAGCTCAATCGTGGAAGATGTATCTAATTATCTAGTTAAGCATATTGGCGGATATTATTTATTTAACGTACGGGTCTGCTTGTAGATGCCTTGAGAACACAGGGTTCAGAGAATGTACATGCTGTGAAGTTCAGAGTTTTGTTGATCATGAGAAACAATGTATTAAATGGTTTTTCTTTGCAAGAAACTAAGAAAGTATGTCCGAATTGAAGAGAGCACATAAATTCGTGTTCTTCGGCTACCATTCTAATGACACGGCGCGACTCCTACCACAAAGAAAACCAAAAATAAAGTTGTTTAGAAGAACAGCCAAGAGATAGAAAGCCTCATCACAGAAAGCTGTAAAACCTGTACCAACAGGTTTGGAGGACTTGATAATTCGAAGTCATTCCATTACTGGCGAGAAACACATTAAGCATTGAGCCCAAGATCCACACGACCGCACGATCACGTGCAAGAAAACGTCATAATTTCACACGTCATGTGGTGTGCTGGCGTGTTACAATAGGACCGCTGTTATGACAACTTATTGTTGGAAATATACTACATAATTATAGTAGTCGCACACAAAATATTGTTTATTTGCCTCTAAACAACATCTTTAAGCCTCCCTGTGGCCGGGCACCATCTTCCAGCTTCAACTCTCCAAGTCCTGCAACGACGTCTTCCAAGCTTGGGACTTCCAATGCTTATTTGACTAGATAATTATTTAATAACACTCTTTGGAATCTCAATGATTTCTCAATGTCTTTTAGACATCCGATTGAGTTTTTACGCTGACAGAGATGTGTAACTATTACAAGAGTCCATTCAATAGACGAGGTCCCTGCGACGATTATCCTAGCCCTACCAATATGAAGACATCCTGGATGCTGCTTGTCTCTCTAATCGAAGTATTTCATATCCTGTATCTATCATTATAGCCCATCTTCAATTCTGTGGTTCTGTCAAGTAGCCGACTTTACGTACGTTCCGCAGTGCCGTCGTAATGTGACCTATCAACATGGTTTAAAATAGCATCGGTCAAAACCATATTAGTTAAATCTATAATATAAATTAAAGTCGGGTTAGTGCGAACACTTATAACTCGAGATTGGTTCAACAGATTCTTCCGATGTGTGATTTATTGGATTCTTCTCCGCTCCGGATAACAGAATAACTAATAAAAAGTTGAAAAATGGATAAGAAATAGTATAATATATAATATTAAAGTAAGTATGAAACTAACTCTTCTGCGCCTGCACTCTCATTCTCGCATACGTAATTGCCACTCTTACAGTACCCCTATTCCGAATCTCCGTGACATTTACGCTGGCGTGAATTAACAAAATTTTGTATGGAAATGTGTATAGCGCCACTACAGAATGCTTCGGAAAGCTCCGCAGCCCATACAAAATTTTATTAATTTACGCCAGCGTAAATGTCACGGAGATTCGGAATAGGGGTACATAGTCCATTTCACTTATTCCACCGTTACGGGCGTTTTAGAAATTTTTCATACAAATTCAACCAAATTGCGCGCATATAATTGTATTCTCGTATTGATCCCGTCTGAGCTTTGGATACGAAAGAAATATGGACGTTATATAATTAATATTTTAATGTTATTATTTAATTAGTTAATTTTTGTTTCTGGAGGCGCTGTGCACAATGCCTCTGGTTAGGACCAACGGGTCCACAGGACAACGTCTGTCGGGAAAGCTAGTAGGTTATAAATTTATCATAATACAAATTCAAATTCAATATTCCTCGATGATACTGTGTGGTTGTATTAAGTTTCAATCCAGAGTAGGATATATTTTTGAAAAAAAAAATATATGAAACAGAAACGGAGGGAGATCGTTTTTATTTGAGATAAAATGAGCAATCAAGTGTTAGACCAAAGCAAGCTTGTTTTTAAATACGTCGTTAAAAATGAGCGCGCCAAGACCGGAATTACTAATTTCTAAAAGCCTTAAAGCCGGATATTTCAGAGGAAATGGTCTCTTTACCAAGCTTGAAAAGTTTCCGTCGCATTTTACATGTTGAACCCGATGCAGGTGGAAGATGATGTTGCCTCAAATGCACCTTAATTTATATAATTTGCTTTTAATGACGCACTGTATAGAAGAGTAATATAGGTCAGGTATTAATGTTAAAAAAGTGAATTTCAAAACAAAATTTTGACGGAAGCAATGTTAACTAGGTGAGCCGTAGCAAATTATCAATAGACAACAAGTTGGACCGTTAGAGTCACACCTGCCAAAAACATCGACTGTCCGTGTTAAAAGCATGACAATAGGGTTACGTTACGCCAATAGAATTTCGTCAGAAAATGAGTCTATCAAATAATATTGGACATTAAATAGGGTTGAGGGTTAACGACATTTTATGACTATTACTGTATTTTCACAGAGAAATGCTGTTACAATCCTTTTGCGAATTATGCAAAATATTTTTTAAATTACATTCCAATTACTATAATTAAAAAAAAATTGTTGTTAAACTATCTCATTTCTGAGCTGATAAATTTAAATGATCTTAGCTCATCTCCCTCTCAAAACAAAGCAGATTATTACCCATATTCGCTGTCAGATCCGCAAAAAAATTAAGAATCCGCCAAAAAGTGTAGGTATGAAAAAAGTAACTTTTAACTGACTGTTCCACTTAAATTATCAGGTCCTCTAAAATGACCCGCTTTTCGATAAATTCTTTTTTTGTACTAACTTTATTTCTACCCCAAAGAAACACAGTTTTGCTGAGAGGATTAAGGCTCAGTTCGACTTTACATCATTTGTAATTTAAAATAGCTTAGTACGAATTAAAACCCAAAATAAAAAATAAACCAAAATTAAAACCAAGAAGAAATAAAATGAAAAACAACTTATTACTAAACTTGATCTACTTAAAACTAATAATAATAATAAAATAAAAACTAAAATAACGAAAAATAGAAAAAAAAAAAGAATAGAAACAAAAAAGAAATAGAATAAAACAAAAATATAATGGAAGCAATAAATAGATAAAATAGATTAACTATATAAATTAAATTTAAAACAAAATTTTTATAAAATACAGAATCTATAGCAAAGTAAGGCATACTCGTAAGTCATGTCACATATAATTTAAGCGGCACCTTAGAAAGACCCGCCAAAATTTTAGAGGAACCGCTTATATTATGTCAAAATCGTGTCTTGTTTTTCAGTCAACTCTCTTAAAAACAACAATCATAACAAGTTATTATTTTCAGTAAATATATCATTTTGCTCTCGTTTTCATCACAGAAGATACGTTAATAGTGTTATATTTCTTGATCACGATGAATTTGTTTGAGAAAAGGGAAATTTGGCGGCCATGATGATAATTTTGACATGGGGAAATCATTTGTTTGAAATCACATGCAGCTATACTCACTTCGATCGATTTCTTAAGGAATATCGCTTAGATTGGTTGAAATCACATGAAATTGCCCGCGAAATACACAATTTTAGTTGATGCTAAATTTTAGCGGATCTGATAGGGAATAGGGGTTTTGTTTTTGTTGAGGCCTTCCACCCGATATCGAGTGATTTTGAGGAATAGGGGTAAAAAACGATTTATATCGACTAAGCAAAGCTTATAATCGGAATTTGAAGCCGGTGATCTGTAGCTAAAATTCCAAACTCTGGATAAAAAAGATATCTCAGAAAATATTTTTTTTATAGATTTGATGATAGCTCAATGCTGAGAGATGTTTCATCTATAAAGTGGAGCATTTTGATTTTCTGATCCGGAATCCTACAGCAATGTCTTATACGAACGTGGTTCATATTATGATGTTGACATTTATACTCAATAACAAAATTTTGATCGTAATATTAAACATTTAAGTATTTTAACTAAGAGTCTTTGGTGAAGAAAAATTTCCTGCAAATACGGCACTCCGCATGAGGAGGCACATTTTTTTCACTGAAAATGTGGTAAAAATATAGAAGAAATAGTGAATCAATAAACTATGTTCCCGATTCTGAAAACCTATGGTTATTTTTTAGTGTTGATCATTGTTTTTTTTTTACAAAACAGTTAATTAGAAACGAACATAGAACAGCCATTGAAGGTTATGAAGTCAGCAAATAACGTGCAGGCGTACCTACTAATAGAACGCAGACTAAGCAAATATTCCACTACTGCGTCCCAAATGGAATGTAGCGAAATCTACTCATAGTAGGTATTTCTTATACTCAATTTGACATTTGGGACTTGTTTATTCTGAAGATTTGTTTATTCTGCGCTTTTTCGAAGAATAACTTTTTATTAGTACGGCTGAACAAGAAGAAGGCATGTCGTTTTAAATTTCGTGTTAAAGATGGCGAAAGTGCAATTGTGTGCACTTTTGTTAAGCCCAGATTCATTTGTATACTTGTACACAAATACCTGTCGAAGAGCATTTTAGAAGCCTAATAGCTGTCGTCATTTGTATACTTGTACACAAATACCTGTCGAAGAGCATTTTAGAAGCCTAATAGCTGTCGTCATTCATTCTGTTACTCTGCAATGCTTGTGCTTTTTGCGTACATTTAGAGTACATTCTTGTCAAGTAGATGTAAATTGTGTTAAGACTTACTTATAGATATCGATGACATGGTTAAAACAAATATTTATCATTTTTTTAAGGTTGAATGAGCACGTGTATGATACACATCTATAGCTGGCGCCTCGAGAGACCATTATAAAAAAAACAATTATTAACAGTAAAAACAATTTTGTATAAGGAAAAACACAAATAATGTCCAAACAATATGTGAAATATTTTGTTTGATAACTACTCAACAGTCAATTTCTCGTTAGCCTGGTGAGTCACACGGGTGCCGAATTCCGATCAAGAGGTCCCAGGTTCGATTCCTGGTCGGGTCAGAGATTTCTGTGTGTTTCTTTCACTCGAATTTTCTACTCGAGGCAAGAATCCTGTCTCAGATTGGACGGGAGCAGTGGAGTGGTAGAGAATGCTACAAGCATTAAGTTCCGCCGTCCATATTGACATCTATGTATACAAACTAAATATTTCTCTATAATTCATTTATTATTAAATATCTACTTGTTGTATACATGGGATTTTTCGTCATGTTGAACATGTCGAGAATTCTCATGATTCGGAGTTTCGGAGACTCAAACATTACCACCTAATGGCGAACAGTAGAAGACGGTCGTAAGCCCGTAGTGGTTTGTTCCACTTGCTAGAGTGATTAGTTGTTACATATTCGTTAAAAGCTAAATATTGCTTATTTAGTTTTAAACACTTTATGATATAGGTACCTACCTACTAAAACATGTATATAAAAATTTGAATATCGGGTTTGATTCGGGTTGTCTAGAAAAATTGCCTGAGGGAATAAGTTTCTTCGACTGTATAGAAAAGTTTTAACTCATTCATTCGGTTAAATTCACGTGGCTAGCTACGCGTAAGACACTCGACATTTAACGCCTTTGGATGTTAATTAGAGCCTTAGGTACCTCTGTAGGTATGTTTCGACATAGGTACAACCGCGATACATCAATTAGCTCTGAATTTCAAATGCGCAAACCCGAAAAAAACACACCAACGTTTTTTCATTTTAATAAGAGAAAAAATTCAGCTCGAAAAATGTGCAAAATTAAAAACAAAATAACAATAATAAAACGTTATTTCGCATTTTGGAAACAGTATGCTCATTGCTCATACCAAACCAAAATATACAGAGAGACTAATGGACTGCTACTGTATGTAGGTACTGTAATACAGTGAAGCTCTGTGATACGAGTGTTTGAATTGAAAGTTTTGAGATGTGAACAGTAGACCGATATAAATTTGAGGTACGAGCTACTGAATCAGCTGATAGCTTATACTTCACATGAGGCTACATTCCAATAGAAATTGATTTCTAGTCCACGATAATTAAGAACGTATGTATTTGGATGAAGAACTGCGTAAGCCGCAAGTATTTTATCAGAAACCAACAGCCATTTGTGTTCCAATACATTACTCGTCCTGAGTTATCATGAACTGGTTAGTGGTTGGTGTTAGAAAGCAGTTTCTATTAAATTAGTAGGGCTAAAATAAGTGCCAAGTGTCCCCATTGTGAGACATTAACCAAGTAAAAAAAATCTCATAATACATAGTTTTCTAGCTCGTTAGAACTTCAATGATAAGATAAACTTAAAGTCTTGACAGTCTTTTTTAAACGATCTAAAGATGAAAATTCCACTTCAACTTCAGACAATAAGTTCCGCCGGATAGGTTAATGAAACCTTTGTAAGGAACACTGTTGTTTTTATTTAATTATCATACATATTTTTTATAGAATATTTTACGTTATTTAACTCTTTGGGTGTGGGCAAGGCGTTTTAGGATATGGAAGGCTGATACCATCATGGAGAAACGCTATTGGGGGATGATGTCGTCATACGTAATATGGCCGCTACAACTCAAAGAAAATAACGGAGGCTGTATTTTGGGGACTGTATTTATGTAATTTCTAAAAGTTTCAATTAGTAAAATTGTTTTGACAAAGGAGCAATGTTACTGTTAAACTCGTATCTCGTGGTATGACTGTGCAGAGATATCGCACACGGGTAGCAGATACCGACCAACACGCTGTAAACACATCAGTCGGTGTGTGTGCGGATAGCTTTCCAACGGCAACCCAAGCGTTTAACGCCGTATTATAACGATATCAACGTACGTACATACACGCATTCATCGCGGAATCATTTCATAAAATGCCGTTGTTTTCAAATAAAAATTTAAAATACGTTTTTGAAGTAAGCCACACAAAACTGTAAGAGGTGTTTCAAACGGTTTTTTAAACGAAAACATCTTTTGCAAATGTATTAGAGCAACATAAAACCTCCACCCCTCTTGATTTTAAGAGTTGTCAATGAATTCTTCCCATATCCGCTTTATGGAAATATAACAGTAGGTACGGAGAAAATAATCTGACTCAGAGGTCAGACCGTAATCAACTGTCATTCGTCGTGATTGATATTACTGTATCAACATGATTATTAAGCTATTGCATATTCATTAATGTCAATCTGATTGCATCAACGTTGAAAGATGGCATCAAAGTTGTAAGATGGCGTCTACGGATTCATCTCAACTTTGCGTAAAGGTGCGTTCATTCATACCAAACGATACAGAAACTATAAATACAGAATTATATCTTGACCGTTGATATTGACACTAGGCAAACAACAAAGTGTAAGGACTAGGCCTCTGGCGCGCATAACCTGTCAAAAAATTACCATTTCAAAATCGAACTGTATGCCATTTAATGATAGTGGCAAATTTTTTGATCTAAATCTTGTCACAATAGTTCCATTATGGGATGCAGTGACAACAGTCCTCCAGGAAGCAGCAAGCTTACCAATAAAAATAATGATAAGGTCCGGAAAAGGGCACAAGAATCCATTGATATTTGGAACCTTGTGTAAGGATTTGTTTACACCAAACAAACATAGAGCCAGAGCTGGAAATGGAGAATATTTTCTTGATCATTGCTATGGACTCCAAGAAAAGAACAACGAGAAAGAACCAGAACTTTGGCGCGTAATCAGTCATCGTTCATCAGTCAGTCTGTGAAATAGTTCTTGCTCGTAGGTATTTCCATGGTGTCTAAATATCAACGATAAAAGAGTGTGGTGTTAACGCACATTTACACAACAAGGACTTCATATTCCACACGCCACGGCTAAAGGATTGTTTACATTTACAGGATAATGAATATTATGCTCTACAGAGCTTGAGTATGAAGTATTGAGGGCGCAGCAAATTTCAAGCCCTGAAAGAGAATTGAGCCTAAAATTCCAGATCCTCATTATCTGTACTGAAAATAAATGATTTTTATTATTCGCTTTCAAATTTGATGTGTATAAATCAACATTATACATAACTTTGCAACGTTTACGCATACACTTGAGAATGAAAGCATTAGTCATAACCGGAGCGTATGCATGTGCATCTCAACTATTAAGATTCCAGTAATACCAAAGAGCAAAATGTGCGTTCTGAAGTAGGTACCTGCGCAGATGATGAAGCTCTGCTCAGTTAGACAGTGGGGGAAATTAATCGTAGTCTTCTTCATATAAACGCTCACAATTTGACCTCCAGAGATCGAAGCTATTGCATAGTGTTATGCGTCAGTGCGTGCATGTTACACATTCTCTCTTGCAATGCTTACATGGGGCACTCGTTTATCAGATTACCGATAGATTGTATCATACCACATACGCTTTTTGACGAGTCCTTCCATGCCCATTTGTGGGGGCAAGTTCATCTTAATCGATTGGTTTACTCTATATTTTCAAGGTTTTGTGGAGCCAGTTATTTTTCTCATCATATCACTTACTATTTGGCTTTTAATTTCTTACTGACAATCTCGCCGTCCATAACATTTTAAAGATTCTTGGTCTCAAGCTCAAAACGGATTAAATAGCAATAAAAACTAATAGCGTAAATATGGGTATTATATTATTGTATCGCCTGTCCTTTGCAGGGGTATGGAATCTTGCTATCAAAGACGTTACATAAAAACTTCAAACATTTGATTGAAGTAGGCAATAAAGATGAGACATTAACAAAAATGGATATATTCATATTCTGGCGCCAAATAGATGACAGCAGTCGCAGTCTAAATTTGGTTGCTCGCTTGTTCTCAATAATTTCCAACTTTTCTCTCTATATCTCATTAAATATTATTAAATATCTACCTACTTGTTGTATACATGCATGGGATTTTTTGACATGTTGAAGAACATTTGTTGCAAGAACAATAATTCAAATATCTAAGACGCTACAACCCATTATTGTCTTTGCCTCCTCAAGCATTCGTCGCCATTCCACTATTTGCGCAATGCTTATGACCTCCTCCTACACCAAGTCCATTTCCCTCAGCTCTGCCTCGAAGGAACGGAACACGGTATGAGAGGATCTTCCACGTCTTCGAGACCCTGATGGGAGGAAAAACAGCGCTCTCCTCGGCCAACTGTCATTCGGCATCCTCAACACATGTCCCAGCCATGCCCATTTCCTCTCCGTAATGGTGGAAGTGATGGGCCTGCGCTGGGTGCGCCGACGTATAGCGTCATTACCCGAAATTCTCCTGAGGCAATTCGTTTCGAATGCATATACTTTTTGTGCCTGGGATTTAGTCAGGTGCCAGGACTCACACCCATACAGAAGAATGGGCAACACCACGCATCAAACAGTTTACATTTCGTCTCGACACTAAACGCCGACGCCTTCCATATCTTGGTCATGTTGTTGAAGGCGCCACTATGCTACTATGAAAGTGTTATGTCTCTCGTGTCTCCTATTTCATCTCTAACTTCAATTGACAATGTACTTTCGCTCTTGTTACTCATTTTAATTCATTCTTTTTCATTCCAGTATGTTGTATTGTTGTTTATATATTATGTAGAATGTATGTTTCTTGAAGCGTATTTGACACTCCAAGTGCCCGAAAATTAAATAGAAGTTTTCCATTCCTCAACCAGCGAAGATGGAATAGCTTTATGAATTTGGTGATGTTTATTCGTGTATGATTAGGTATACCGGATTCGCCATTTTCCGCTTTCTTTAATCGGCCCTCATTACTTCTGACATCAACCAGATCAATTATATAGATCTCGATATTTTCGGATGTCCACACCGAGCACAAACGGTGGGTTTGAGAAAGCCTCTGTGTCGTATGCCCAGAGGTTTTGAATCTCTGCAGTGTTCTCTTGATGTATTTGGCAGTCCTAATAATGTCTTCAAGAAACATATTTCCAGAGTTATTTAGAGCAATTTAACTCAAACCCGATAGCTTGTTCATTGTTTTCTTCCCATACCTTTTCCTCCCTTCCTTTCTTCCCTTCTTCTTTTATTGCACTCTCTTTCCGTGTTTATTTTATGTTTACCTTTCTTTCTTTTCAGACTGCATTAGTGCTGAGAGTGTTTCTTTTTAGTAGTTTTGTTTGAATGGGATACCTGTTTAAATCAATATCATAATTATTAGGTACATGTGACACACATCGATGGGGGGCAATTTAGTTTAAGGCCGTATAAATTTCGAGTTGTACTCTGTAATTTGTTCTGTTATAGTAAATAAATAAATTAATTTTTGTTAAGATTCTATTTCGCAGAAAAAATAGAAATGTATTCTTAGATTTTCTTTGAAAGATTTGCGGAGGATTTGATTTTTTGGCACTTGTACGAATGCTTGTTGTAGATACTGTATTTGTAAAAGTTTTCGAATGACATTATTTGGCCTAGATCTTAAAGATTGTTCTATCTCTGATTGGAGTAACGAAGTCGGTATACGTATATTGAGTAGATTCAAGCAATACATAATATGCACGTTGGAGTGTTTGTTGTTGTTGTGATTTTAACCCACATATTTAAACATTAGGATCGGATACTCAAGTAGCAAAAAGTCTTATTATGTAGATACGTCGAAGACCACACAAAGGGTTAAGCTTTCTGGAAAAGTAGGACGATAAGGTGTATAAATTACATAGTGAAACAAAATCATTTTGATTTCTACTCAACATTAATTTTTTAAAAAAACTTTCACATTTTTAATGCCTATACTATCGTCTTCTTTCTAGCACTTCATTCACTGCTGAACAAGCTACCCCTAATCTGGTTTTAGGGGGGAGGTTGGAAGACACGCTGTCCAGCGGAAATATAATGGGTTAGCAAAGGTTTTTCTTTCGGATTAAGAGCGTTAAGGTTGTACCACCGACGCTCGGACGCCAGAGCCTCTTGAGTTTTCTAGTGTGGGTACCTCGTTCAAATAAGGTTGATACATGGGTCGTCTAGGTCTAGGTGTTTTTTCGTCCTCTTACTGCCACCTAGACGCTAGGAAAAATTTCCTACACTTGTCTGTTTATATTATATACCTATTGTTATTATTTATTTAAAATATTTTTTTTGACAGACAGATAAATCAATTACTTTTAAGATGTCTATTTCAAATTTGGAGGTTGATTTTTAAAAGAAAATAACCAAAAATGAAAAAAAAGATGGAGTTGAAAAAGAAACATCAAGTTGAATTTTTGATGAAAATAAAAAACCACAAGTATGTAGATAAATCTGTCTGAGTGTTTAAATATTATTTTCAACGCAACGATAATGTAAGAGAAGAAAAAAATAGAAAGGGAGAATGATAATGGAAATCTAACGAGAAAGAAGGAGATAGGGAAAAGGGGTGAATGCGGAAGAGAGATGAAAAACACGCAATATGTATTGTCTGATAAGGATTATGTACTGAGTACACATGTCCAATACTAAAAAGCTTATGTTTAACATTCACGTGGATAACTTTTATAAAAATATTCACACATACAAAATAATACGAAATAAAACAAATAATTAAGGTTAGAATCCTAGCACATTACACCACCCGAACAGCAATCACCGAAAATAAAAATAATCGATTTTCCCGAATGATAAAGTAAAATGTCTTAAGATATTAGTTAAGTACTTTCCATACAAAAAGCCAGACACATGATTGACCATATTATTATAAATTATAACTCAGATTATATAGAGAATACAATCACATTGACATAATTGAACGTACATTGAAAATATTTAATAAAAATATTTACCTTTATTCATACACATTAAACATTTTTTACAAGAAACGTCCTTGCATAGAAATCATAAACATGACACTTATATTTTGCATTGTTTCACTTTGTCAATTTTTGCGCACAATTTTCAATGACCGACAGATTCAGTATCGTTTCCCGATTAAAATACGCACTTTTTAATGGATGATAAAATAATTAGACAACGAAATTCGACGAAGTTCGCGAAACTATCCCCGCCCTGTATCGCTGTCTGTAATGACATCCGCCATCTTGGTTATTTTATTATCCACAAGTGGCGGGAATGGTAGCGCTGCCTAGCGAGAGAGTGAGGTACTATTTATGAATGAACTTTATACGGCACGTGCCCCTCAGCCGCTAATCAATACTAAACTTTTCCATACCATTGCTGAGGCGACGAGGATAGAATGGTTTGTAGCTGAGTCTAAAGCTTTACGGTATTTCTCATAGAGGGCCAACATTAACATAAAGCGTGACTCTAAATTTAGAGTCACGCTTTACATAATAAATTGATCTAAGCTATTTTCATTTTAGTCATCCGTAATCCATGTCAATTTTAAATTTAAGATACCTTCATGTTCATTCTCGAAAAAGTCTCATTTGAACTGCAAATTACGCCCTTTTACTTTACAAAATTGCATAAAATGTCTAAAAACCTTACATTTTTTTTTATTAAATCAATATAGACTCCGTTTCGAAGGCAAGAAGACGCTTGTGTGAATTATGAAAGCTGAAACTATCTCAAATTTGTGAGATAGAAAGTTATAGAAAAATCATAACTTAATTTAATTATTGTACTATTATTACTGTTGTGTTATTATATTATTGTTTTAAGTTTTGAATTATGATAATGTAAAAGGCTCATAGCCGGGTATTATTGAAATTTAAAAAAATAAATAAATTTCAAACGATGCAGTAGGAGATTATTAAATGGCTTACCTCAGGGTTCAATGCCGGGTCCACTATTATTTTGATTATAGGTACCTACTATTATTTGAATTTTTCTCCAACCCCTTGGCTTTGAGTGATTTATTACAACAAGCGGTTGATCAGTGCTCGAAATTCGACCATCACTAATTTAAATTATAAGTTTGAACATTATTAAGGTTCCATTGTCAAAGACTGAGCGAGCGCTATTTCAAAAATTTCTAATACAACGTCAAATTTGAAATGTTGATGAGGTTCAAAATTTTTTCTATGAAGTTTGTTTAAAGACAAAATATATAATTTCTATTCTCAAATTATATCCCGCCATTTCTAGTTCCACCTTCCATTTGATTTTACTTACCGCCTTCAAAAAGCTTTGTACCCCCATTATGAGGCGCTTTTCATTTTACATTTGTTTCTATGAAGATGATGACCTTTATAAGTAGTTTGTGGAAGTATGTGCGAGTATCAAATACATAACATCACAGTAGTGTTTGTAATGTTTTTTTTATTGATTTAATATATTTTTATGTTTAATTACAAAAAATATTTGTATTCGCCACTCCTCTATTATAAACTATAAGGGTGCGAAATATCATACTCCTCCGTCCGCGCAATTTTCGTAAAAATAGTCATTAAAATTTTCCCTTCACGTATATAAAGACAATCTTCTTAAAAGTAAACTATTGAAATAACAGTAGAATACCCATTGAATAAATACTGGTTCAATCTCAGCCTTTAAAAAAATCCGGAATGGGTGCGCGTTTTTATTACGTTTGCCTCCTGGGTTAGGTTAGAGGACATTCTCAATCTCATCATCTTGATACTCAGCGGTACCAACCTACAACAGAAACTTTAGTGGGTCTTAGATGCCTCCAAGAAAATCCTTTCTATTTCTTTATATTGTTATTAGTTTGAACCTTTTTATGCATGACAGCACTCGCAGTCTTTAAATTTGGTTGCTCTATTGTTCTCAATAATTTCCAACATTTATCTCTATCTCATTAATTATTAAATATCAACTTGTTGCATACATGAGATTTTTTTACATGTTGAACATGTCGAGAATTCTAATGATTAGGAGTTTCGGAGACAAAAACATTACCCGCTTATGGCGAACGTTGTTAACGTAAACTGATTGTAAAGTGAACACTAATCCAGCCATCGAAATAACAGTAAGTATAGAAGACAGACGCAAGCCCGTAGCGGTTTGTTCCATTTAAAATCGAACATCATTAATGAATTGTTAGAGTAATTAGTTGTTACATACCTATTAGTCTCTTTTTAGAATATAATATGTCAACACTTTAAAGTTTAGATTTTTTCCTGTGGAAGCAATCGCATCATGTGTAGAGTATTTTGTGCACAAGAGATTGTCTGCCTGCTGCCTAGAGTGATAATATCCAGTATTGACCGCATACTCGCGAAGAGAACCGTTAGAATTCCACCAAGTAACTGCTATTTTAGCCTCAGAGGCCTCCAACATTCTTTACTAACTACACCAAGGATTGTTAATTCGATCTTCGTGTCCAACTATATGTTATTAAAATTTTCTAGCACTGATGAGATTAACAATGTCTGAAATAAGTAGGTTCATAATATGGCAGAATAAAACATTCAGATCTTTCCAAATTCTTTCAATCCAACCATCATATTTCTAAGCCTTGATATCCTGATCGAGCACGACATGAAATTCAGGAACTTTTTGAATAAGAAGACATTTGTGTTTTACTTATTTATTAATTATTCTTTACTGTTTATTGATAGTTTAAGAAATAAAAAACACATAAAAAAGACATCACAGAATCAACATACAGAGGGCGAGCTCACCACTCTAACAACAACGGGAGTGGGGTTTCCTACCCAGCTTTCGCTTGTTCTTGCGGATCCATCAAAGAGTATTGTGAAGTCTCTTGGTTGGTTTGCTCGGGAGAACTCTCTAAAACTTTGATTTTAATTACATTCTAGGTATTACTATAATATAATAATTGTAACTACTATAATTTAATAAATAGGCAATATTAAAAAAAAAAAAGATAAAGATATAATATGAACTTGAGACTGACCAAGAACGCCAATAAGGCGAAGGTCAAAAAAAAAAAAAAAAAAAAAAACAACAACAACTCACCCAAATATAAAGAAAAAAAAACATAAAAAGAAGAACAATGTAAAGAATACAATAAAAAAAGAAAACAAAGTGAAATAAAAAGGAAAAGGAAAGGGAGGTGGATGGGTTGGGAGATAGGGAAGGATAGATGTGGTTTTAGGACACAGAGACTGTATTGAGAAGATCATCATCTCTTTAACAGCTACGTCATTTTTGGTCTACCAAGAATAATAACATTTTTAACAACCTTGTTTTTCTTTTACTATAAAAGATACAAGCGTATGATTTATTCCACCAAATTCGTATCAATAAATTGTAAAGAAATAATAACAACTAATGACTAACAATTCATTACTAATGTTCGATTTTTCAATGGAACAAACCACTACGGGCTTACGACCGTCTTCTACTGTTATTTCGAAGGCTGGCTTAGTGTGATCACTTTACGTTAACAACGTTCGCCATTAGGTGGTAATGTTTGTCTCCGAAACTCCTAATCATTAATGAGGTATAGAGAGAACAAGAGAGCAACCAAATTTAAAGACTGCGACTGCTGTCATGTATTTGGCGCCAGAATATGACTATATCCATTTTTGTTACTGTCTCATCTTTATTGCCTATTGGCTTTGTTGGTGCACAACGTTCTAATTATGTCTAGATTCTTGTGACATAAATTGTTTTGCTAAAGAATTTGTTAAAAAAAATGTCCAAATATTTTAAAGTAATACCTTATAATAATATAACAAAGTGGTTAAAAATATGGATAATAAGTAACCAAAATTGAAGGGCTTAGGTATTTAAATTTTCTTCCAACCAACCTAAAATATCGGATTCATATTGGAAAGCATTCGTAAAGATATGTTATAATGTGTTACATACCAGCATGTATACAGACATAAATAAACATACCTACCATGTTTCTTATGCACATACCAAACCGTCAACCACGAATGCTTGTCTTCGTCCATCACTATCAGTTTAAAAGTATCTTTTCTCAGCGTTGGTTGTGCGGACGGTCTATAATAAACATCAACAACAACTACAAAAAAAAGTAAACAAACTAAATTAAAAATAAACAACTGTCAAACCGTATAGTAGCAGTGATTTAAAGTTGAACAGTGTGTTTATTTTAAAATTGTGTTCTATAAATTTTTAAATATTGGCGGGATATTCGATAATATTGTTCCATCATCTTGTCTAAAATAAGTTTTGAATTTCGAATCGTGCAATTCAGTGTTGTCATTTGTGAAAAATTATCTGCGAATAATAATATTGTGAGTGTTGTGAAAGTGTCCCCATATTATTTTATGGGCGCTGTTTATAAATAAAATATCAAATCAATTTAGCTCATAACAACAAACATATTTTCTCTTTTTTTATTCTTTTTTTTTTTGTAGAAGTGTGTGGTTTAAAGTGTTATTGGAATAGTTCCTTGGGTCATTAATAGAAATTGGTGAGTGTACTATTCAATATACACCTGTGCATTCTTTAATAATTTTAGACCTTAGGCTATATGAAACTCTTTGGCAACCATCATAATATTATTATTATTATGAACTCGAATATCAGGTAGGTAGGTAGGTGCCTGCCTAAATACTAGTTCTGCGAGTAACTTAAAGACCCCCATAGTAGAACTCTTTATTTTCTTTTAAGTTTTAAGATCTATTTTGAAAGTTTTACGCAAAAATTGATTTTTTTTTTTAAATCCGGGCTTACTCTAAGTGGACACAAATGTGCCTTTGAAATATTTCACACTAAGCAAAATCATGTGTCGTGAAAGTGAAAATGGTCGGCACCGGGATTCGAACCTAGGACCTACGTACGAAAGCCGTCGACTGATAACACTGGAATAAAAATCAGCCCTTTTATTACAAGTACTTTTTGTATTAATAGTATAGATATTGACATCGAAATCGGTATTTTATTTTAAGACAAGCTCACCTGATCCGGAGTTCTAAATTTGCCGTTCAATCAAGGTATCTTCTTTGATTGGACCTCAAAATTAAGCAGTCACTATATTTGCGACTCCTTTGGGATTTTATGAGCATAAGCAGCCAAAAAAAAGGTACCGCTTCGTTCGATCTTGCGAAGGAACATAATATGAGAGGGTCTTCCATGGCTTCGATAGGTACCCTAAACCTTACTACAGTATCAGTCCACTCCTGGACATAGGCCTTCTCCAGACTCTTCCACGTCTCCCGATCTCGTTCTACCCGCATCCACTGCGAGCCAACGGTTCTTACGATGTCGTCCCTCCATCGAAGCTGTGTACAACCAGGGTTTTTAATTATTGAGCAACACGACCGGCCCATCGTCATTTTAACGCTGCCACTCGTTCGACAATGTCCGACACTCCTCTTCTAGCTCTTATTATGGTATTTCTAATTCTACCCCTAAGACTTGTACCCAGCATCGCTCGTTCCATTGCTCGTTGAGTTACCCTTAATTTCTCAGCACTTCTTTGGGTTAATGTGATGGTTTCGAGCCCATAAGTAAGTACTGGTAAGACACAATCATTGTAGACCTTCCGTTTGAGGTTGATGGGGATTTTGGGATCCTTCAATATGTGACCCACATTTTGGAAAGCAGCCCATCCCAAGCCAGTTCTTCGGTCTATTTCTGCGATTTGATTAGATCTATCTACAATACAGTAGAATAATTCTCTATTTGATTTAGAGTTTTGTAAGCTTGCTTGCATGCATGTTCCTGTGTAGATGTCTTCCACAAAAAAAACTTTACGGGAATTTGAAACAGCTTAACCTTTAAACTGAAACCTTAGCTGAATCACTCCAAAACGAGTCCAGTGCTAAAAAAACCCTTAAACTAAAAAAAGATTATTGGTTACTTTATGTAATGTACAAGTAACTATTTGATGCTAATTGATGAAGTAGCTTTTTTCGATTTTAAGAAGTATATTGTGTACCTACAAATTTGAACCAAAACGGATATACTGTGCCGATTACTATGTTTATGCAATATATTTAGGTGGTCAAAATCGTTGAAATACCAGAAATTTCAAATAGTAATCGATTGCATCAAATTTGATATTTATTACCTGAGGCATTTATTTAAATTCAATCTCTCTCTTCACAACTGACACAAAATGCCTACCGTGGGTACAAAATTTAATGAAAATAAATAAATAATAATAATTTCCGACCCGATCGGGAATATGTTGGGTATTATCCTCTTGAATCTTTTGACTCTGGCGCATATTAAAGTATGCAGAGAGAAAAATAATCAAAACGGATGCATCAAAATATCTATCTAGATCTAGATCATAATCTTTCAAGGTTGGATCATTAAATTCGATCATCCGCAAAAAAAACATACCTATTAAAAAAAAAAACTAAAATCAACTGGAAAAAATTCTTGGAGTAACTACCTCCAGATATTCGATTATTGCCGGTATGTAACACTGTGTTGTGATAATTTTAAAACTGGTTCTATCATTATTGTATAGTTACACTTTTTTCATAGTATAATAATAATTATACAAGTGGTATTTTAATTATCATTATTTTTCTTTAGCTTCATTTCACAAACGAGGTCATAATGCTGGTAACTATGAATAGGTATGACAGACTTTTACAACATCGCTACATTTTTGATTGATAAATTTCAAATAACGATGTGTATTGGTTTATTTACATAGAAGTAAAAGCTTGTTTGTAAATTGTTTTGAATATATTATTATGTTGATTCAAGTGTTACTATGTATACCTATCTCTTTCTCCATTATCTTCTTCTTCTTGTGCCCTATCAGCCATCAGGTCTCCCCGACGTTGGCAATCACTTCTTTGAAGTCATCTATACATATCTTGCTACCCGGAACAGCTCCTGCACTCGCCCTTTTTCACTTCAATCTTGCAAATTCCGCAACTAAGAGATCTGCCTTATACCAGATCCATGGTGTCCATCTATCTTGCCTATCAAAATAAGTTACGTAGAATTTTATAATACTAGTGGTCGACCAGTGATCGAAATTCGAGCAACTGTAAATAAAACCATAAATTAATTAATATTTCCTATAAGAAATAGAGGTACATATAGGTAATTTCTTCTGTTAATGCCTACAAAATTAGAATTTTCAAGCTTAAGTGCATAAGTATTTAATTTAAAAACGTGTCACATTCAGATACATTTTTATTTTGTAATGATTTTATATTCTAAACACACCATTAATAATAATATTACCCGTTTTCTCTTCCTGTCTAAAAATAAAGTGAATCCGGTGAAATGTGGACGTCAGATAAAAATTCATAGATATTATAATGAACCCAACAAGTTGATACCTTCTAAGGAAATGACATGTCAGTGATGAGAGGTTGATTATTATTTATGGAAACGAATTTCCATCTTCCATAGACAACATGTTTATTTTTTTGATTCTGGTTTCTTTGATAAAACATTTCACAGTTTTCACTAAACTTCCTGTTCCATTTTTGAACGATGTAAAGAATACGCATTTCAAATTGAAAGGAAACTATCTAGTATCTATCCAAAATATATTCTTTCATCTGAAATTGTGTTTGCTTTGATTATTATTTAAATCGTAAATAAATAATAGATATTGATACATTCTAAGACTAATCAATTAAAATATGCCGATTATTAAGAGGCTCATTTTATTTAAACCAGTTAAATTCTACCTCATTTCCAGTCATTCACGGCCACGAAAAATACGATCCTTTGATGTGACAAGGGAACGCTTAAAATAGGATATGACGGGGCGTTTCGTTTGAAAACCGCTTGTCAGTTAGGTGCCTATTTGCACACTTTTTTATTCATTTTCTCCGTGTTACCTTTATAAACGGAGGAGATATCTATATTCTATAAATAGGAAAAGAAGGACGTTTTGTATATGCGTTTGATCTTTTTCTTAAATCTTAGTTGAGGTTATTGCAAAGGGGTTTTATCTCCTTGCATATTTGAAAACATTCACAATGGCACGCAAACATAGAACATGCGATATCTCCATTTCAAAAATATCACAACTGCCGTTAATAATTGAGGGAAAAAAAATAAATCAAAGAATCACGTTTCTCAACGGTTAATTATGTACATGGTCAACAAAATTGTGCGTCCATATTAATGAAATAAATTAATATTTACAATACCTATAATAAACGGCATGGCAACAAGTACATTCAAGTTAGATTTCGATCCATTTTGGTACAAATGCAATTCTTGAATCTTGGAAAGATATAAAAAAAACTAATGCACTGTATATTTTTTATTGAAATTCACGTTCTGAGTTTTTTTGTCTGGTAACTCTATTTTTATTCATCCTTGTCCTTTTGGATATCAAACCGCCGATTCTAAGACAAACACAAACTGTCCTAACTGAAATCTGTTGATTTTCTGGTAGGTATAGATACCACAAATTCAATTCACCCGTTTCTGTAACTTTATGTTCAACTTGGACTGCTTCCACAATAAAAAATATTGTTGACAAATATGAGACCTTGAGGCTAGAGAAGGTGGTATGGCCAAATACAGAATGTAATGTTAGAAAACTTGCCTACGAAAAAAAAGGAGATGATCATGATCTATGGTTTATTAGGCACTACCCATAACCAAAAACTACTCATGTGTCTCAGCAATGAAAAACGAGTGTGATTTATCTCCAAAAATATTAAAATCCAAGTTGTCTCAGAGCCAAAAATTCAGGTGGTGGTCATATTAAGAAGTACAACATGTTTTGGTTCCATTATAATGCAATATTTATTTATTTATTTATTTATTCATTTACGGCCTGTTGGGCCTTTTTTTAAAAATAATATGTATTACAATATATAATAATCTAAAGAATATAATTATTTCAATATTACATTATTTTAAT
Source organism: Mystacides longicornis (assembly GCA_963576905.1). Lineage (NCBI taxonomy): Eukaryota > Metazoa > Arthropoda > Insecta > Trichoptera > Leptoceridae > Mystacides > Mystacides longicornis. The sequence continues at coordinate 19,317,066 of OY756437.1, forward strand.
ATTACACATCAATAAACAATAACAAAACATTGTGGACACTGTAGTGAGAACAATCTGATTAGATAAAAAAAAAAAAAAAAAAAAAAAAAAAACAATAATGCAGACACACTGACAGAAATACAATTGATTAAAAATTACAAATTCATCACTAAACCAACAAGTCGTGTTGACACAAAATAATGATAATAATATCCTCCTTTGTCCATAATTTCTTGTTTATCATAATTACGTTATACGAAATATATGAGCATTAGGGCTGTGTGCTACTTTTGTAATACTATTTTCTGTACAATTTTTTTTTCTATTATTTGACAAACTGCCACAAATTACAAAGTGTTTTTAGAAATCCTTGTTGTATTCGATTGATCGGAAATGTATAGCAATAAGTTATTTGCGGATTTTTTTTTTTTGCATTATCATAGCAATCAACATCCATTCTAATAAATGATAATTAAATTGTTTTGTTTTTTAATAAAAAAAAAATGAAACTGTGTTTAATGAATTGATTTTGATTATAGACAACGGCCTTCGTATGAAGTAATGTGCACTTTAATAATATACACCAGCTAGTACGCAGACTGTGTTTGAAATTCACATTCTGTGTAATGTCCGATTACATGGATAGATATAACGTCCATTCACATACGATTTCACTCTTTTTATGTATATCATTGATTTGCAGTGTGTGGTCAATCCAAGAACCGCATTCCTTTTGTGAAACCTCGTATTGATTTTTTTAACATTTAGAAACCATTGATATCCTATATGATGAAAACTTTCCAAATAAACGATATTGCGCTAATGTCGGAAAATCATATAAGCCTACTGTTTGCTTTACAGTAAGTATTCTAACTCAAATATGAAATATGAAATTCTTATAAAATATGAAACCATTAAATAATATTTTGATTAGCATAGTAACCTATGTAGGTAACTGATCTTGATTCCAAAAGCATATGTATTTAAAAACTTTCGACGGTGAATCAGACCTTCCACCAGCAAAGCCTTATTCTTTTTTTTCGGAATTTTTAAGGTCAACACGATAGTATGCTGATATCGCCGAAAGTATTCAACATCGGAGAAAATCTCGCCTGATATATTAATTGTAAAACGCCAAAACATTTGCAATGTCCTACACAATTGGGATCTTTACTGTGTTAGTATTTCACACTTAATGGCCAATATAACTGAAAAATGGGTTATTTTTTGCAATCTAAAAAAATAATCCTGCAACCCGAACCAAAGGAAGTTGCCAGAAATGCCGAGCTGCCTAAGATCTGTCAGATTTATTAAATTAGAGAACGTTTTTTAAAAGTTTGAGTTTAAAAATATATAAACTTAGATACATAAGAGATGGTGTCCATTCAATAAATTATTCCCAGTTACCATAAAATCAATATTTTTTAACAATCTTAAGATGTCTAAGTTTCATGAATTAACGTGGATTTAAATTAATTTTATTCTAAATAGGTACAGAGTTTTATTACGTTGATGTTTCTTCATAGGTACCTACCAAGATTTAATATTAAAAAAAATTGATGCTTTAATTTGAAAACCCCTGGATTGTTATCAGTCGTCGAATATAACTCGATTCTAATTCTGAAGTGTGGATGGATATTGTTAAAGAATGCGTGAAAATATACACCACGTATTTATCATTTTAATTATCTTTGTTTTATGATTTCTGTTTCATAGCGAGCTTATCAAAATGTATATTTTTTACTTTTTCTTTTATTTTATGTAATCTTTGCTCGTCCAAGTGGAACAACGATGGGTCTTAAAACAGTATTGTTTAACAGACCGAACATTTTCTGCTTTCTTTGGGCTGTTTTTGTTGATTTGTCTTCTGCTGTAACAAAACTTCAACATTTCAACAGTCGAAAAAGACTCCTTCAATATTTAGTTACATGAACCGAGTATTATCCTTCGGCATAGAATCCTTACAATCACCAGTTTTTTTATTATGACCTTGTATGGTGTTCCCGGCCAGAACCCAGAACATACATCAAGAACGTCAATCTATGGCAGCAAGAATTGGACATTCTGCCTATTTGATGTAACCTTTGTCATTTATCTGATTTTGGTATCCTCTGAAGATTGTTGTTGTGTTCGGTTATTGTTTGTAATATTCGATTTGTTTTTTTTTACTTGAACAGTCTTAAGATTTGATGTTTATAATATGTATTTGTGTAGATTTGTCATACTTATAGTTATGTTTGTCCTATAGTTGTCTATTGTCATCCCTGGGTGGATTGCCACAATAGAAAAAGTACATACTTTGTCTATTTTTACTTTATCTTTGAGCTGTACCTACTTTGCTTTTTTTATTGTTTTTGAACTGTAGGAATTTGCTTTGTACAAAATATTGTTGTTTTATTTATTAGGTATTTATCGTATGTTCTTATAATGTAGGTATGTCAAATTTCGTGTTAAGTTAATATTTTTTTTCCAATAAGTAAGTATACATAAAAAACAGCAATTAAATTGTTAAATACTTAGGTATATCTCCTATTGGATTGTCAAATCAGTAAAATGAAAGTAGGTACTTAAATAATTTAAAAAAGATAAAATAAATTATAAATAATTATGGTTAATTTAAAAGGTTAAAAACAAACAATGGTATATTGGAATTGTGTCTCCTTGTTAAAAGTTAAAATTGCTGTGGTGTAAGTAATCAAACACCCTTTCGTTAAGATGAATGAAGTCGAGAAAGTCGCCATCATATAGGCCCTGTCCCTGCATTCGGAAACTATGTGTCGCTCCGTCTGCCTTTCCGCTCCACAGTCGCACTCAGCGGAGTCTAGCCATCCTAATCTGTTGTTTTAATTCTACAGTCTTTGCCTTGTGTGGTTTTACGAATTTTATGAATTATCACAAAATTCGATCAAATTAAAGTATCTTCGCCATTAGACGTTAGATTAACTTCATTTTGCATAGTTTGCCAGCCAATTGCCATGCATTGGGCTCCTAGGGAGCGCTGCGTCATTTATTGTCTTTTAAATAAAATCGCAACATTTTTTTTGTCGCTAAGGCATAGACAATGTTCTACACTGACACATTAACCGCTACCGTATTCCTAGGAAAACAGACCATAAGTGTTTAGGTACTTCAGCCATCGAATAACGTTGCACTAATACGAAGTGTACACGACAGAAATCCATACGTTGTTGGAGACTACTTTCTGAGAGCATTTCCTGATCCATAGTCAGATACCCCAACGCTCTCGAATGGCTTGAATACCTGAATGTTGTTTCGTACGGCATATGTCTCCTGTATGTAGCCGATAACATCCATCTCTTCTTCTTCTTACAACGTTGTCAAACATCGGTAGCAAAAGCCAAACATCCATTTTCGTTTTAGAAATCCTTTCTTTACAATGACATGGCATGGAACCAAAACTGATCTTTTATTGATTATTTGTGGGTAAAATTATATGAAGATTTTGGTTAGTAAAAACATAATTATTTTTTATGACGGTAATTGGTAATCTTTTGTCAAAATATTCGCACGATTTACAAGTACTTAATCATTTGAAACACATTGCAAGCTAACAACTTTCATAATATCATCTCATTAAACATATCTAGGTATTGTATCATTTTTGAAGTTGCCTAAAATTTGATGTTGATTGTGTTGTGGGCTCATACTTGTGCCTAATCTCAGCTTCGCTCATACTTACTCCAATTATTAATGCCTGTAATTAATACAAAAACTTTACTTAAACGGATTTATTACTTAAAATATTACTAACTAGGTGTCATCAGTCAACATGTGACGTAATTACAATTTAGATTCGATACTAAAAATGATGGCTAAAAGTAGGTACCGAAAGATATTATGTACACCAAAATAGTAGTAACTATAATTTTGAAATAGTCAACTCCTTTGTATACCTCGGGTCTCTTGTCAACACACATAACAACACTACTGAGGAAATCCAAAAACGCATAATGGCTGCCAGTCGATGTTACTATGGACTGATCAAACAACTCCAGTCAAGGAACCTCAGTAGAAATACTAAAACAGTGCTGTACAAAACACTCATAAGACCAGTGCTTCTGAAACCTGGGTGCTCACTAAAATGAATGAGCAACAGCTTGCGGTCTTTGAGAGGAGGATTCTCCGAAAAATCTACGGGCCAATAAATGAGGGAGGAGTATGGCGTCGGCGATACAACCAAGAACTGTATGATCTCTACAAGGATCCCGATGTCATACAAGTAATCAAAATAGCAAGATTACGCTGGGCTGGGCACATAATACGAATGAACGAAGAAGCCCAGACCAGACGATTAACCCTCACACATCCCGAAGGTCGTAGAAGAGCAGGAAGACCCAAGCTACGGTGGATGGACGGTGTCAACACGGATGCAGGTGTCATTGGACTGAGGAGCTGGAGGACGGCGGCACTCAGAAGGACGGAGTGGAAAAAATCTCTTGACTCAGCCAGGGTCCACCCAGGACTGTCGTGCTGATGATGATGATGAAAATAGTAGTTAGAATTCATCGTAAAAAACCGTTAGTTTTATATATAATGCAAATGCTTAGTGGTAACATTCTCTCGTTGCCAGGGTGGTTAAAAACCACTTATTTCTGTAGTTACATACCTGAAGTTATTACTTAGATAAAATTGACAACTTTCCGACGTAGTGCCTACCTGTAAGGGATATTTATTTATTTATTTATTTATACATTCAATGTTCGGCTTAAGAGCCTTTTTTATAATAATATACAATAAATATACAATCATACAAACATTATCAAAACCATATACCTATTTACAATTTAAAAGATATTACACTTTACAATATTCACACATACAATCCAAAAGTGTTACCTTCACTAAATTATACCGTTCTATCAAATAATTTCAATCAAATATGCGGCAATTCATTTACATAACTTGTAAATATGTGAGTATCCTCCCGTTTAAAACAACATATTTCACGCACCTCCACGTAGATGTGTGTATGCGTTGCCCGCGTTAATACACAGTGCATGGGTCGGTGTTATGGGCTATTTTAAACATAAACTCTTTACCCGGTGAGATAGATTTTTTTGTTAATCGTTGGTCAAGAAGGAGTAGATTGAACTTCCTTAAATCCACATAGGATGCTTCGATCTTATCAGTTAACTACAATGGAGTGATCTCAGATCAAACTCATTCGAACTGAGATTGTTGTCGGAAATGACAACGAATAAATACATTGAATCTTATTGAATGATCTTCCAAACAATCGGATCATTATCATGAATATTGTTTCGTTTTTGCATATTTAAACAGTTCGGGCAATATATTCGGCATTGTTCTTCAACTGTGGACTTGATAAATTGATATTTTGTCAAATCGGGCATTGAAATAAGAACAATGGCTATTTGAGAATCCCACATCAAATGGCAATAAAATATACCCATTAATTGAATGGCTAATTTCAATAACTAACGTACTATCAATTAATTATTCGGATTCGGGCTTACGACCGTTTGAATTGGATGGACCCTCAAAGATGATCAAAAATACGAGAGTACGGGTAATGTGCGAGGTCGAGGACATAGTGAGAGGGGAAGGCAACAAAGAAGATTCTGGTATGCACATATGAGGATATCCATCTTTTCAGGAGGACGCAATCTATTTCACCTATGGAAAATGCATCCAAAGCAGACTGACTATCAAAAAGGTGGATGGATAGCTGGGAATCGACCTCGCAAGAGGCCAACCCCATCTCTTGAAGATCAGGGTGGTCTCAGGGTACCAAGACCTATAATTATGAGGAACAACAATTTCTCACTACAAGCTATAAGCACAATCCCTTACCATCAATGATGTTCGATTCTCAAATGTAGATTAGAACTAAAAAGGAAATATTGTACAAATAAATGCAATACACTACGTAGAATACTCGTATATGGAAAGATTCTCTAAGGCATGGAAAGGAATAAGATTATTAAGAAGGAATTTGGAATTTTGTTGTAACAAAACTAACAAATGTGAAAGTTAACTGGATCGTAAACGAATATGTAGCAACTAAGACTAATAATTCATTACTGATGTGATGTTTTTAAATGGAACAAACCACTACGGGCTTACGACTGTCTTCTACTGTTATTTCGAAGCTGGGTTAATGTGATCTCTTTGCGTTAACAATTTTCGCCATTAGGTAATGTGGTAATGTTTAAGTCTCCGAAACTCCTAATCATAAGAATTCTCGAAATGTTCAATATGTTAAAAAATCCCATGTATACAACACTTGTTGTATATCTACCAAGATATACAACAAGATATAAAATATATAAATTATATATATTGATATTATTATATATCAATATATATTATTTATTATCTACTTAGATATACTATATATATTTGTCTTGAACACTGACTCACTGACTGACTGACTGACTGACTGCCTGACTGACTGACTGACTGATGTCATTAACGCCGCTAGATGGCGCGCCACTCGCACCCTCAAACAAGTTTTGATCCAGCGGATCGGGGATGCTTCTGAGCAACCAATAGCGTTTTGCCGTTATGCGCACGCGCGTTGAACATACAGGTATACTAACTAATATTATTAAGTGTTGCAACGTGGGCGATTTATCGCCATTTGGGCTACTCGGAACGAGAATTGGCGACGGCAAAATGCCCTTTTTTTGGTGAACTTTCACCTCTCCGGCCAGGGGCGCCACGGGCGCCTTTTAAAAACTAGTTAAATAATAATTAATGAAATATAGAGAGAAAAGCAATGAATCTCATTGGAGAAAAGTTAGAAATTATTGAGAACAAGAAAGCAACCAAATTTAAAGACTGCGACTGCTGCCATGTATTTGTCGCCAGGAATGATATACGGTCGTAATGAACGCGTATTTTTAAACGATCTTAATTGGCTCACCTAAAGTGACCACAATATGTCACACTGAGCAAATGCTTGTGTAGAGTAGGTAAGCCTTCAGAACGAAATTCGGCGACATAACCGCTAGGTTCTTCCAAATTTTATGGAAAAATTACATTAATTAAAGTATATCAGATTTTTTACGGATTTAGGTACGGCTTATTTCCAGAAGATGGTTACGGGTAGTTTGTTACTTATCCTATTTGTTGTACAGTCTTCAAGATATTTTATATAAATGCTTGATTGGTGTAGGTGGGTACAATTGCTGTTATTTTAAAAAAAAATGAGTAAAATATTAAGATTAATTTCTTCCGCAAACATACCAACTTACTTAACCTTAAAATAACTCGTAGTGTTTCTTTACTTATAATCGAAAGAACTTTTCTGTCTGTAGCCGCATAATTTAGTGGGTCATTTGTTTCTCATGTCAGTCAAATAAGACACAAATAAGGCAAATTACCTCGGTCATAATGATATGTAAAACAAATGTCTCAAATTGCTTAAATCACAATAGAACACTACTTGGTTTTAATAATAAGATGGATGGCCGTTTTGGAAAAAAAATATCGAATACCGACGTTATCGCAAGCAAGTTAATGACTAAAAACTAGTTATTTGATATTCTAAGAAAAATTAAAACTTAAATACTTTTGGAATGTAAGTAAGCGTTGCGCGTTAAAGCCTCAATAACGATCACTTCATCCCTCCAAATGGAACGATGTCACTCCAAAACAAACTTGCGAAAAATCTAATTAATCTAATTGATTTTGCCTTTACAATAACAGGAAAATCCTTAAAAATCTAATTAATCTACTTGATTTGCCCTTTACAATAACAGGGAAAATCGTTGAAAAAATATCCATCATACCGTTTCCTTGATGGTGTAGGCAGGGAGTACTGACTTCCATTCTTTACTATCCAGACAAACCTCTTTGACTTCATTAAACAGCATAATTTGTCCAGTATTGTGTCTCCTTATTTTAAAACGTTGTGTACCAACAGAGCCAATAGGCATTAAATATGAGACATTAACAAAAATGGATATAGTCATATCCTGGCGCCAAATACATGACAGCAGTCGCAGACTTTAAATTTGGTTGCTCTCTTGTTCTCAATAATTTCCAACTTTTATCTCTATATTTCATTAATAATTATTATTAAATATCTATTTGTTGCATACATAAGATTTTTCGACATGTTGAACATGTTGAGAATTCTCATGATCAGAGTTTCGGAGACTTTAAAATCACCACGTAATGGCGAACGTTGTTAACGTAAAGTGATCACACTAAGCCAGCTTTTGAAACAACAGTAGAAGACGGTCGTAAGCCCGTGGTGGTTTGTTCCATTCAAAAAGCGAACATCAGTAATGAATTGTGAGTCATTAGTTGTTACATATTCGTTTAGATTAATAATTATTTTTTTTCCTTTTTTCAATGGCCCAAACTACCACCACTGGTGATAAAAGAGTCATGGCAATAGCCCAAACCACCGCCAATGGTGATAGAAGAGTCATGGCAATAGCCCAAACCACCACCAATGGTAATTAAAGGGTCATTTGAATAGCCCAAACTACCGCCAATGGTGATAGAAGAGTCATAGCAATAACCCAAACCACCGCCAATGATGATTAAAGGGTCATGGCAATAGCCCAAACCACCGCCAATGGTGATAGAAGAGTCATGGCAATAGCCCAAACCACCGCCAATGGTGATAGAAGAGTCATGGCATTTGAGAGCCTGCTCTGTGGCATTAGTATATTTAGGAGATGAAGAAATGAACCTGCGATAGGAGACTGAAATAGTCAAGGTTTGATGCAGACTAATCAAGAAAATAATTGAGAGGAAAAAGAAAACTTCAAACTCTTCTAGGAGTGGCACTTGAAGATGTTTACATAGAGTTCAATTGTTTATTTTATTCTGTTAAGTTGTAAGTACGAGGCGGCCTTCGGTTCGGCGGTAATTTGCTTGACATTAAACGTTCTTGATGAGTATTAGAATGATTCATCTTTTTAAAAATAGTCCGACGGAGATAATGAGACAGGAAGTGTACAATTTAAATAAGTAAATACTAACCAAATAGGTGTGGAGGTAGGTCCCGCCGGGTCTCCTAGTGATTCCACAAACAATAAATTATTATTATTGTTTGGTATTTTTTTTGCTAGTGGTCAACACTGGCATTATTGTAATCATGCGAACGCAAAATAACTATTTATTTGTAAGCATTAGGGTAAGATTATTATTAGTAGGTACTTCGGTTTTGTCTGTCACGATGATGTGTAATCATGAGAGACCTTCGATCTATAGAGAAAGGAACTTTCTTTAACACCCTACATGAGGACAAGAGAACTGCCTTATGAATGGCATATCTGAGACCACTAAGATGTAAGTTTCCCTAGATTCTGTTTAAGAGACTTAGGACTTCTTTGATATTACTATACATGGGTATTATGTGGGTGGTTGGTGTATGCCACATCTTTGATTTCCTGAACAAGATCAAGATATGTACCTAATTATGTTGTCTTGATCCGCTTTTTTATACAATACACCTAACGAACATAGAGTCAGAGCTAGAACATAGAGCAAGAGCATCGTTTCTTTGTTGTTTACATGGTGTCAATATCAACCATAAAAGAAAGTATACCCAGTTTCTAGATCTAGATCCAATAGACCAATAGAGCATAGAGCTAGCTCTATGTTCGTATTGGTATAAACGCACAATTTGACAACTAGACTACTGAGGTCGCTATTGAAAATCATTATTCTTTCTCAATATGCTATCACTGCTGAGCATTTGAGAAAGTGGATATATCGTAGTATCGGATCCTAAAATAAGATAATTGACATTCTTTCTTTATGTAGATCTACTCATCATAGTACATAATAATAATATCAGCAGTCACAACTAAAAAAAATATCAATAGATGTTGAAAAATAAAAATGCAAACACATAAAAATTGTCGTGAAGATTAGGGAAGATTAGCGTTTCGACATACGTGATAGTGACATGCAATTGCCAATCCTGTCGGTGGCAAGGGATGATTATTCATAATGATGTATTTGTAAAGACGATTACTTAGAGGTCAATGATTTGTTAAAAAAAAAACCTAATGCCGAACGTTTTTAATATTATGCTAAAAGGAATATTGATTGACTGATTGGTTTGTCAGCTTTTGATTGAAAAGGGATGTACAAAAATCAACCAGTTTCATTAGAGAGATCTAAAACTAACTTTTTTGTCTAGGGTTTCATAATACTAAACCGTTCAATAAACTTGGAATAAAATCTAAGATCTTAGCTGAATGTTGAGTTGTGTACGAACGCCGCAGACCAAGTAGTGGTACCAGTAGACCAATAGAAGCTGCTCGATCGACGATTAAAACCGGTTACATTTCTAATGTGTGTTTGAAAATCCATTCATGAGGTCAAGAGTGTTTTTATACTTGCACCATTCTAACTACACACTTTGGACTAGATATTTTATTTTTATATTCATTAATACATACAATCAGAAAAAAAATCAATTAAATACGATAGGTTTCAAATTTGATTTTATAGACCTTTGACACCTTCAATTTCTCTATTTTCTTACTTCAATTAATTCATAGATTTGACTTATATGAGACTATTTGACTGATTTGAAAAATCATACAACCAATAAACTCGTTAGTCATTTGGCGATATGAATATTTTTTGATGAACAGAAAAAGAAAAAAATTGTATTGTGTTAAGAAAAGCGCACATAAATGTATTTGTTCATGCATACTCACTTTATCCCATTTATAGGGACATAGAGAGGCAAAAAAAGCCCACCATTCGGCTGAAACCCTTTCCTGATGGGGTCCAGGCGTTCGAAGCTTATTTTCGCGCCTTTTCTAACCTGTTGAGGCTTAAGGACGTGAGGTGGTCAACCTCACGGTCCAGTTTCCTTAAAAATGTATTTTTTATACCAATATAAAGGTTCAAAATATGTTCTGAGAAGAGGTAAGTAAGTACACCTCCAACTGGTAATAAAAGAAAAAATGATGTTCGACGAGGTGTTGGGAGAAGACAGGATTTCGTGGCTGAGGAACATCAGGTCCTTTGTAATTATTTCGAAACCCTTTGAATAAATCCTTTATCTACGATGGTTAAATGTTGAAACCCACTTTGTTAGAGGCTAGCCATGCATATTCAAGACATTTTTTGCTGTGTTATCAGTATTTTCACGCTATGTGATTTCTTAATGGCATTTATTTTAGATATTGGTAGATAATTATAATTAGTATGTTAGGTATCCATACATGTGTGCTACATTTTTTGTTTAAGTAAGAATAAACGAAAAAAATGTACGAAACAAGGTCGAAGTTTTTGTTTCAACAAATGAACTGTAATTACTTAACAAATAATATAAATCTTTGTTCCATTGAAATAGGTTTAACATATACCTACTTAATGGTTTTAAAATCAAGTAGGTACAGTAAATAATGTTGTGTTAATGATGCCGAATGACAGTTGGCCGAGGAGAGCGCCGTTCTTCCTCGCATCAGGGTCCCGAAGACGAGGAAGACCCTCTCATACTATGTTCTACTCCTTCGAAGCAGAGCTGAGGAATCTGGACATGGTGTGGGAGGAGGTCATAAACATTGCGCAAGATCGAGCGCAATGGAGAGCTCTTGTTGCCTCCCTATGCCCCTAAGTGGGGTGTAAAAGGGAGAATTGATTGAATTGATTTACAGTAAATAATGCATTAATATTTTCTATATTATATGGTTGCGATTGCTGAGTTTATTGGCTTCATTCTTGCTTATATTCTTTGCGCCACGAAGAAATAAAAATGCGTTTTACCTTTAATAAGTTACCTTGTTACGGTCAACTGTCTCTTAGAAGCCTAGTGAGACATTTCGAAAAATACAATGTCTCTGACAAGTCTCGAATCTGCATTCTCAGGTGTATTGGTCCGAAACATAAGTCTCCAATCTAGCTCTATAATAACAGCGTTCTCTACAGCCAATTATTGCCTTTCTTCATCTTAAACAGATTACAGCCGTTCACGCCAATGCAATGGTTTTCTAGAAAAGTGGACCCCTAATTGAACGACCGTTATACAACGAAAAATTATACGTCGATGATGAGTAAGCCAGGGAGGGAAACACCTAGTCGATTTGTTAAAATATGCACTAACGTCTAATGTTGCGATTACTTAAATTGTCACATTAATCAATTGTAACATTGGTTTATTTTGAGTACGTAAACTCTTTGTTGTAAACTCATTTTGTTGGTGAATGAACCGCTTCAAAATAATCATAATTTGCACTACAATGCTATCAAGTTTAAATGCGATACTATAATTTAATTTTATATATACAACAAACGTTTTTGATTGACCCTTTAACTTGTTGACTGCGATATCCAAGCTACGCTCAATGATTCTTAACATCAAAATAGCACTGTCTCTTTTCCACTTTCATTATTTTACTACCGGCAGTGAAAGAGATAAATATAGAATGCTGTATGCTTTTCTTTTCTAGGAAAACAAATCATAAGAACGTATCTCTTTTTAGTAGCCTTTGTCATCCACTGCTTAATGGTGGCCTCCCTTGCATATTAAGTCAACTAAACATGATAGGTATACCTATGTATGAGAGGGTAGTTATTTTATATTATAACGCCACGCTTGCCAAGGGGAGTGGCGAGGACGTTATTAACGTTGGCACAGGACATTATTATTTATGTAGATATGTTCCGTTCATCATATATGTAGAAAGAACGCAAAAGGACTGCTTTAGATAGACAGGGATGGATGGAAAATAAGATGCATGAACATAGCTGCAAACCAATCCTAGGATTGTGTTGATGAATTTACTGAAAAAACGGCATTGATAAAAAATGGAATTAACATGATAATTTAAACAAAAGAATGGTATTTAACACAAAAAAGAAAACGTTAATAATTATTGCTGACGAGTAAAAAAAATGTTTTTAATTGTTATTCAAATCCGCAAAAAAGAAAACAATAGACAATACTTAGTCAAAATTATTCAAAAAACTTAAGAAAACATTATCTACATAATATTTCAGAAATGTTTGTTTTTTTATTTGCCTTTGACAATACTTTTACCTTATATGTGAACATCACGCTCAAAATACAAATGCTACGTCAGATATTAATATGCCCAGAGCCGTACAAAATGCTGGAGAAGGTTCTTAAATACAATTTGCTGCATTAACTTTAATATATTTAGAGCTATTTAAAAAAATCTATTTTTTTAGGATCTTCATACAAATTTCTCAAAAAGACAGTACCTAAGTCATCTTTTGGAAACAAAATTACTCATGTAAACGTTGAATGGAATCTTGGTATTACGGTATGAAAATGTAATAAAATAATTGTAGATTGATTTGTTATACATATAAATGTTATTCAAATCTTATTATTCTCAATAAATAAAGATTTAATGAAAAAAATTGCAAAATGATTCCTCCATTTTGAAGTTTGACAGATAGCACAAATCACCCTCTATGGGTGGAATGCCCAATTAATTATCAAAGTAGGGAATGTAGCTAAGATTCAAACCACAGAGCTCTCTATGAAAACTTGCAAATTATGTCGGTAGGTTCGTATAATATTATGAGGTCGGTAAAAGTGTCATTCTTCTTTTCCTGTGCTTATGTCAGTTATAGAGGTCTGCAAAGCAATGGGAAGCTAGACTAGAACCTGTTTAATTACCTACCGATCAAGCCTGACAATCGGAATCAAAAACGTAAAGCAAGACGGGTATAAGCTAGTTAATAATATATTCGTATTCGTGTATTAGGTAGGTACCGCATTATTTCTTGAAAACACAGCGAAGTTAGCAGTTTTTTCGGTACCTACCGGTAAAATAAAATATAAACAGAAAAATCCTTGTAACATTTAATGGAAATAAACACCGCATATTTCTGCGCACGCAAACAGCGATTATTAATGGTTGTTTAGGTAATTATCTGCTGGATTTTTACTATTAATTATCTAATTAATCACGGTTTTTTAAGAAATAAATAAATATATTTTGAATGTATTTAACCTTATTTGAATAGTAAAACAGGGAACTAATTTATAAGATTCCGTTAATTATTTTTCTTTTATGATACATACCTTATTCTTTTCTCCTTGTTCAGGCTCTGGCATAAATCCACATCCAGACTACATATACATACATATTGCTCATAGAAACCTCTTATTTATAACATTCTTTTATGATAGGTACCTTATTCTTTTCTCCTTGTTCAGGCTCTGGCATAAATCCACATCCAGACTACATATACATACATATTGCTCATAGAAACCTCTTATTTATAACATTCTTTTATGATAGGTACCTTATTCTTTTCTCCTTGTTCAGGCTCTGGCATAAATCCACATCCAGACTACATATACATACATATTGCTCATAGAAACCTCTTATTTATAACATTCTTTTATGATAGGTACCTTATTCTTTTCTCCTTGTTCAGGCTCTGGCATAAATCCACATCCAGACTACATATACATACATATTGCTCATAGAAACCTCTTATTTATAACATTCTTTTATGATAGGTACCTTATTCTTTTCTCCTTGTTCAGGCTCTGGCATAAATCCACATCCAGACTACATATACATACATATTGCTCATAGAAACCTCTTATTTATAACATTCTTTTATGATAGGTACCTTATTCTTTTCTCCTTGTTCAGGCTCTGGCATAAATCCACATCCAGACTACATATACATACATATTGCTCATAGAAACCTCTTATTTATAACATTCTTTTATGATAGGTACCTTATTCTTTTCTCCTTGTTCAGGCTCTGGCATAAATCCACATCCAGACTACATATACATACATATTGCTCATAGAAACCTCTTATTTATAACATTCTTTTATGATAGGTACCTTATTCTTTTCTCCTTGTTCAGGCTCTGGCATAAATCCACATCCAGACTACATATACATACATATTGCTCATAGAAACCTCTTATTTATAACATTCTTTTATGACAGGTACCTTATTCTTTTTTATAACTTTATGTTTATTTGATTTTAGATTGTAGGTATACTGTAAAAAAAATTCAGACAGCATAGAATCTCAAGGAATTTAAATTCCGGAATATTATACCAAAAAAAGTTTTTTGTACCTCACAAACATGCCTATTGCTTACTAT
Source organism: Mystacides longicornis (assembly GCA_963576905.1). NCBI lineage: Eukaryota > Metazoa > Arthropoda > Insecta > Trichoptera > Leptoceridae > Mystacides > Mystacides longicornis. Next base: position 19,332,124 of record OY756437.1, read on the forward strand.
ATTTTATTAGCTTTCCCGACAAACGTCTTGTATTTTACTACGAATGCTGAATTCCAATTGGTATAATGATAAATTAATTTCCTATTTAAAAAAAAAATGTTTCTAAAAATCAGAAAGAAATTCCATCAAAAAAAAATCTGCGATACCAATGTTTTGAAATTTTATGGTTATCAGGTAAATATAAATTGTTTTGATATAGAATTTTTCACAGATGGCGTTGTTGTAAGGAATTTCGTTCCATATTACTTTATATTATTTACTATCCCTTTTTGATGTTTTATTAATTATTCTGTTATCCCCAGCGGAGAATCCAATAACCCAAACATCCAGACTAACAAAACGAAGAATCCAATAAACCTAACATCATAAAAATCTGTTCAGCCGATCTCGAGTTATAAGTTCGCACTAACCTGACTTTCTTTTATATTATACAGATATGACCTGTATCACTGAGGGCATTTTTGCAGGTATATTGATTACGTAGAAAGAATAAAAGGCGATAGACTTGCACAAGCAGCAGTCTAAAACAATTCTTTTGGAAATCACCAACTCTTCAAACCCTCAAAAAGATGACGATCAGGATCTTTGACTCGAGTTTTCTTATACAATTGAACAGGTCATGTTATAAAACTTTCGCTGGTTACCTCATAACATAAAAAAAGATTTTAATACGAATGTGGGAACGCCAATTATTCAAAATTCGAAAATAAATATATTTATACCTACTGTCAAAATTACTGAGCAGTGGGCCTAGACAAAATCGCATTTGGCGATCGACTACAAACGAACTTTACGCCAATGGGTCAATTTGGTAGACAAAACCACATAATGACAGTTCATTAGAAACGATATTTCGATTTCGCTTCCATGACGTCACGATTTCTTTCGACGCTCGACGACGCCATACATTTTGTACGTTCTTCGTAGACAAACACATTTATTTTGACACTTTGGCGAAATCTTCGACAAATCGCCGCCATCTTTGCGACGATAAGAATTATTTGTAGAAAAATAATTAGTTGTTTTTTCAGCATTCTAGACATATTTATTAAATTATTTTAAATTGAAAATATGTAATAATATATAATTTATATTTTATACTTCCATTTATCGACGCTTTATTAAAAAAAATAACGTCAGTTTGTATTTTTTTGGCATTTACTATATACTTAGTAGTTTTAATCCACAACTAGCTGACCCATCGAACTTCATCCTGGCTTATAATCATGAAATGATTTTCAAAGAACTCGTCGTGAATCATCAATAACATATTGTTGGATAAAATCAGGGTTATCAGATTTTTTCCCCAAAAAATAGCGAACCAGTGTTCCCACTTGGTATCTGAAAAGAATGAAAGTTCACCATAAAAAAGTGATTCTCAAGATTTGGTATCTCCAGAAAGATGAAAATTCAGTAAAAAAAGAAAAACGTTATTCCGAAAATTTCGGAAAGGACTGGTTGGAAAATTACTTGGAAAAATATACCGTAAAATTTTCTTCATAGCGAACGCCGAACATGGTTCTAAAATACCTAAAAAATTCTGTAAAATGCCGAACACCTGGCAACCCTGATTAAGAGATGAAAGATGTCAACGGTGTACTTATTTATATTTACTTAATTTTAATTTTTATAAATATAACATTCCTGACATAATATGCACCATTGTCGAGAGTCACCATAGATTTTTATATATAAATACTTTCATTTCGCATGGAATTTGTTTATCAGCGAACGCTTTGTTTCCTTGGCAATATTAGAAAACGAGTAAATTATTATCGCCACGACGAAATCTTCGAAAACGAAGTACAGTTTCGTAGACAAACAGACTTCGTTATCTACTTTCGAATTTTTCTCTTTGGCGATGCATCGGCAGCGTCGATTCGACACATTACGTCAGACATCGTCGTTTTTCTGAATGTTTTTTTGATTCTTACGTTGGTACCACTCGCGTTGCCGAGCTACTATTTGTTTGTTTACAAAATTTTGTATGAAATGTCATCTTCATACAAAACAAACGCAGATTCAATATTTTTTTTATAATTGAAGTAAAAACTTATCAGTGATTTATACGTAATCTTACGATGAACCATTTTTTCAGAAGTAAGACGGTTAGTGTTTGGATTTTTATTTAAATTGATATTGTTCAAAATTCCGTTCAATATGAAAAATAATTTCGATATGACGAAAACAACCAGCAAAATTATGTATTTTTACAAAAACAATGTCACTACTGCTAAAAAATCGTTAAAAATAAAATGTATTATTTTTTTACAAATTTTTACGTTGTGCATTAGAATGCTAAATGGAACAATCAATAAAATCGGGACATCCAAAGACAACGGATAAATTGGAATTTATTAAACATTTCCACTTCCAATGTCCGTCAGAATTGAGCCAGATCAAGGTTGTAAGCATTTTCTGTACAATAATATTTTCTTCTTATTTTGCAGATCAGTCAATACCACATCCATGTGCTCTTCTGTGATCATTTTATTTATTTCAAATTCAAATGTACAATATTAGTAAACACAACACAATAATAAAGCTATAGAACATTATCTAATTGTTTTATTTATTTATTGATTCTTTACTGTACATTAATAAGCATAAGAAACAATATATCTGTGCATCCAAGAGGTTTTCGAAGAAGGTCTAGAAGCTTTTCAGATTTTGATAGGGCTAACAACAAGTTTGCGACAGTGGAAAAGCAAAGCGCAGCTTGCAATTATAATAAGATAGGAATAGAAGGGAATATGAATGGAAAATGGCGCACCTGGATATTTAGCGAAAACAACTAAGGACATTTACGCAATTTAATACACACATAGTTATGCTATCAACATCTTTCAAGAAAATAACAGATGTTCTTGTGAAACAAAATAGAGAACAGCATCATAAATGGATTAGTTGTTGCTAGTTCATTTATTAATCATTTTACAACTGTTTTGATTTTCAAGAACATTAATTATTATCTCTTAAGTGTCGCTTTTAAAAGAATTAGCAAAGTGTTCATTGTTCCTCCTACATGTTCTGTTTGTGAACTTCTATCTTTAGCTCTTTGGAATAGAACAGGGTTCCACCTATAAAGAGTCGATGGACCGTGGCGAAAGCAATCAGACGGCTTCCGTTATTATGTATTACCCCATGACGCCTGGTCCATACTGGGGGTCGTCAGGACCGTCAGTGTTTCGCCTGTCATCTTGAAGGACGCACTCATCAGGCGGTCAGAAACAGGTTCCCAATCAAGAAGGCGAGTGAAGGCATATTTACTTAAAAGTAGAGCGACGCCACGCATCCGTGCAGTTCGGTGACCAGAGTGCAGCATGACAAAGTTGCCAGCGTCTCTCTGCCCCGCCCTAGGTTGCATGCCTTGCTCAGCCCCAGGATACCCAGTCCATAGTCTCCCACCAACTTGGCAGCAACAAGCTCCCCGGCCGCCCTCGAGTGCGGAGTGCGGATATTCAGGGCTCCGATCATTACGCCCTTGGTCTTTAAACGATCCGGGGTCATTTCTGGGGGAAATGAGCTACCTGAACCCCCCCCCCCTGGTGGGGTCCAGGCAATGGGGTGGGATTTCTGAACAATGGGGTGTATAATTTATTACCTTTATTTTATTGTAAAACATAATTAAAATGTTAGTAAATATTTTATTTTAGAAAATTTCCTTTCAAAGTGTCGAATTTTTAACAAACGAATTATTTTTCTTCGTTATCTACAAAGATTTCTTATCGTCAAAAAGATGGCGGCGAAGTCGAAGAATTCGACAAATATTGACGAAGAATTCGCCGAACTGTCAAAATTAAATGGTTTTGTCTACGCATTACATATATGATTTCATAATATATATGGCGTCGGCGTGCGTCGAAAAATATGGTGACGTCATGAGATATCGTTTCTAATGAATTAATTAGTCTATGATTCGTGATAAGTAGGGCCAGGATTAATATGTAAATACATATTATTATTTTCCATATTTCATGGTTGAGTCCATATTTCACAAAAATATCACAACCGTCCATATTTAATGATTTTTTTCACAATCTCACAAGATAAAAGCACTAGAAAATCCTTCAACATCGGTAAATGAAAACCTGAAGATTATATTGAATGAATATTGTATTGCTAGTGCGGTGGTACCGAAGACCTAAATCATTTATTTATTTGAATATCCAATAATAATTCCTGACAGATTCCCATTATTGTTTTTTTTTCGAATTCGATCTATACTTTGCCACAACAGTAACAGCGACAGTCATCGCCTTGTCGTTTGCCAGGACAAAGTATTGCAGGCAACAACTTCCCCCATCAATGGGCCCATTATTGAATGAACTAAGATGCCGCGTAGAATTCTGATCTAATATTTCTATTCTTTTATCAACAGAAAATACAATCCTTCTTAAAATTTTATTATCTTGCATTAAGGCCAATATTAAATAGTTACGCATCTTATTCTGTACGTATTTTTCTAAATCTAACTTTAATAAAATATAAACACAGCAATTACTATAAACAAAGATTTTGATATTTGTCATAATTAATATACAAGAGATCATGGCATGAACACCCTATTTTTAGGAGTAATATGCTAAATTAAAGAAGAAGAAGAAGGATATAATGACATATCGACCATAGATCAACGACAATAAATGAAATGGCTGCCAACGTAACAATTAAAAATAAATGAAATGGCTGCCAACGTAACAATTAAAAATCATAGAAAAAAACGACGCTGTCTGACGTCATGTGTCGAATCGACGCTTTGCGTCTTATCGCCACGGCGATATATTTTTGTTTCATATACTTAACTAATTTGTAAAATATCTCATATTCATTTATATTATTTAGTCTTTGTCCATCTGAGGAAGGGAGTAGTCGCTCCCGAAAACATGTTTATGGAAATAAAGTAATTCGTAGTAGCACAAACTGAAGACTCTTAATTTATTTTTACATAAGTGAAACGAAGTGTGTTTGTCTACGAAACCGTACTTCGTTATCGAAGAATTCGCTTTGTCGATTCGAATTTACGATTCGCTTTCTAATGTGTTTTGTCTAGGCCAGCAGGCTACATATTTGTACGTTAAGATATTTTTATTTTATTTATTTTATTTTATTTTATTTGGTTCTTCAACAGGTTAAGTTATATTAAATTTTCTAACGTTCAGGACATTGAATGAATTTTTTCTTTCATAAGAATCTTTTCTCGATATATCGAACTTAACAAAAATAGAATTAGCGATATTCACTAGTGATGCGGTGATGAATTTTTAAATATTTAATTTAATTGATGCCTTGATTGACGACTTTTTATATACTTGACGAATGATCGGCAAAAACATGAAGGATCTGCCATTTGTATAGTTCATTCCTTCCTAATGACATGGGCGTAACAAACATGGATCTAAATAAAATATTATTATGTATGAGAAAGTTATTGCAGAGGTGGCAAACTTTTGGTGTACAAAATTACATTTTTTTCATTAGAAATAGAAACAGCTGAAACTCTGAGTGAAATGTAACAATCGTACTTCACCATACGATAAAGAAAATGAAGAAATATTTAGTGAATCCTAGGAAAATAACTTCATTTACTTTTATTTTTAAAATTTTTTAGAGGTCAGACAGTCATGACAATAAATACAAATCGATAAACAAAGAAACAGATCATGGACCAGCGAAGACCCCAACATTACCCACAATATACAACAAAATAATGCGAAATTTAGCAGTGATGCGACAACCAGTTTTTTTTATATATATAGATTAAAATTGCCATACATACCTACTCAATAATTATTCGTGACTTTATGTATTCTTTGATTAACGATTCTTTATATATTTGACGAATGATCGGCATAAACATGACGGATCTGCCATTTGTATAGGAATGAACATTCCTAATGACATGGGCGTAACAAACATGGATCTAATAAAATGTTATTATGTATGAGAAAGCTATTGCAGAGGTGGCAAACTTTTTGTGTCCAAAATTACATTTTATATCAGAAATAGACACAGCTGAAACTCTGACTGAAATGTAACAACCATAGTTCACCATACCTTTAAAAAGAAAATGAAAATGTATTTAGTGAATTCTTGGGGAAAAAACTTAATTTTTGAGGTGTTACGAGATTTGACTTTAGAATTGGTTTTAAGTTTGCTGTGAAAGCACTTGTATGCAACATTTTGTTGCGGTATAACTACTATTTACGCCTTATAAAGAAACACATAAACTTTTTTGATGTCAATATAAAATGGAACTGCTGAAATATGGAAAATAATAATATGTATTTACATATTAATCCTGGCCCTACTTATCACGAATCATAGACTAATTAATTCATTAGAAACGATATCTCATGACGTCACCATATTTTTCGACGCGCGCCGACGCCATATATATTATGAAATCATATATGTAATGCGTAGACAAACCCATTTAATTTTGACAGTTCGGCGAATTCTTCGTCAATATTTGTCGAATTCTTCGACTTCGCCGCCATCTTTTTGACGATAAAATCCCACCCCATTGCCTGGACCCCACCAGGGGGGGGTTCAGGTAGCTCGTTTCCCCCAGAAATGACCCCGGATCGTTTAAAGAACAAGGGCGTAATGATCGGAGCCCTGAATATCCGTACTTTGAGGGCGGCCGGGGAGCTTGTTGCTGCCAAGTTGGCGGGAGACTATGGACTGAGTATCCTGGGGCTGAGCTAGGCATGCAACCTAGGGCGGGGCAGAGAGACGCTGGCAACTTTGTCATGCTGCACTCTGGTCACCGAACTGCACGGATGCGTGGCGTCGCTCTACTTTTAAGTAAATATGCTTTCACTCGCCTTCTTGATTGGGAACCTGTTTCTGACCGCCTGATGAGTGCGTCCTTCAAGATGACAGGCGAAACACTGACGGTTCTGACGACCCCCAGTATGGACCAGGCGTCATGGGGTAATACATAATAACGGAAGACGTCTGATTGCTTTCGCCACGGTCCATCGACTCTTTATAGGTGGAATCCTGTTCTATTCCAAAGAGCTGAAGATAGAAGTTCACAAACAGAACATGTAGGAGGAACAATGAACACTTTGCTAATTCTTTTAAAAGCGACACTTAAGAGATAATAATTAATGTTCTTGAAAATCAAAACAGTTGTAAAATGATTAATAAATGAACTAGCAACAACTAATCCATTTATGATGCTGTTCTCTATTTTGTTTCACAAGAACATCTGTTATTTTCTTGAAAGATGTTGATAGCATACCTATGTGTGTATTAAATTGCGTAAATGTCTATAGTTGTTTTCGCTAAATATCCAGGTGCGCCATTTTCCATTCATATTCCCTTCTATTCCTATCTTATTATAATTGCAAGCTACGGTTTTCCACTGTCGCAAACTTGTTGTTAGCCCTATCAAAATCTGAAAAGCTTCTAGACCTTCTTCGAAAACCTCTTGGATGCACAGATATATTGTTTCTTATGCTTATTAATGTACAGTAAAGAATCAAAAAATAAATAAAACAATTAGATAATGTTCTATAGCTTTATTATTGTGTTGTGTTTACTAATATTGTACATATTGAATTTGAAATAAATAAAATGATCACAGAAGAGCACATGGATGTGGTATTGACTGATCTGCAAAATAAGAAGAAAATATTATTGTACAGAAAATGCTTACAACCTTGATCTGGCTCAATTCTGACGGACATTGGAAGTGGAAATGTTTAATAAATTCCAATTTATCCGTTGTCTTTGGATGGCCCGATTTTATTGATTGTTCCATTTAGCATTCTAATGCACCACGTAAAAAGTGACATTGTTTTTGTAAAAATACATAATTTTGCTGGTTGTTTTCGTCATATCGAAATTATTTTTCATATGGAACGGAATTTTCAACAATATCAATTTAAATAAAAATCCAAACACTAACCGTCTTACTTCTGAAAAAATGGTTCATCGTAAGATTACGTTTAAATCACTGATAAGTTTTTACTTCAATTATAAAAAAAATATTTAATCTGCGTTTGTTTTGTATGAAGATGACATTTCATACAAAATTTTGTAAACAAACAAATAGTAGCTAGCAACGCGAGTGGTACCAACGTAAGAATCAAAAAAACATTCAGAAAAACGACGATGTCTGACGTAATGTGTCGAATCGACGCTGCCGATGCATCGCCAAAGAGAAAAATTCGAAAGTAGATAGCGAAGTCTGTTTGTCTACGAAACTGTACTTCGTTTTCGAAGATTTCGTCGTGGCGATAATAATTTACTCGTTTTCTAATATTGCCAAGGAAACAAAGCGTTCGCTGATAAACAAATTCCATGCGAAATGAAAGTATTTATATATAAAAATCTATGGTGACTCTCGACAATGGTGCATATTATGTCAGGAATGTTATATTTATAAAAATTAAAATTAAGTAAATATAAATAAGTACACCGTTGACATCTTTCATCTCTTAATCAGGGTTGCCAGGTGTTCGGCATTTTACCGATTTTTTTCGGTATTTTAGAACCATGTTCGGCGTTCGCTATGAAGAAAATTTTACGGTATATTTTTCTAAGTAATTTTCCAACCAGTCCTTTCCGAAATTTTCGGAATAACGTTTTTCTTTTTTTACTGAATTTTCATCATTCTGGAGATACCAAATCTTGAGAATCACTTTTTTATGGTGAACTTTCATTCTTTTCAGATACCAAGTGGGAACACTGGTTCGCTATTTTTTGGGAAAAAAACCTGATAACCCTGATTTTATCCAACAATATGTTATTGATGATTCACGACGAGTTCTTTGAAAATCATTTCATGATTATAAGCCAGGATGAAGTTCGATGGGTCAGCTAGTTGTGGATTAAAACTACTAAGTATATAGTAAATGCCAAAAAAATACAAACTGACGTTATTTTTTTTAATAAAGCGTCGATAAATGGAAGTATAAAATATAAATTATATATTATTACATATTTTCAATTTAAAATAATTTAATAAATATGTCTCGAATGCTGAAAAAACAACTAATTATTTTTCTACAAATAATTCTTATCGTCGCAAAGATGGCGGCGATTTGTCGAAGATTTCGCCAAAGTGTCAAAATAAATGTGTTTGTCTACGAAGAACGTACAAAATGTATGGCGTCGTCGAGCGTCGAAAGAAATCGTGACGTCATGGAAGCGAAATCGAAATATCGTTTCTAATGAACTGTCATTATGTGGTTTTGTCTACCAAATTGACCCATTGGCGTAAAGTTCGTTTGTAGTCGATCGCCAAATGCGATTTTGTCTAGGCCCACTGAAACTGTTTCTACCAGTCAAGCAAGCTCTACCGATCTAGTACAAATTATATCGCGTAAAATAAATTATTACGAGTTTGAAAAATGGTTTATACGTTTGTTATGGTTGAAATTGAAAAGATTTTTTAAATCCCTTAAAATGTGCTCATTGAGATTGATAAATACTCTATGATCCGGTCTAAAAAGAGAAAAAAATGATACAACTAACGCCACTTTTTGTGCAAAAATATATACTGTGAGAAAAAAGGTTTAGTGCATCTGCAAATATTTCTCGCTATTAAAGTGACTTGAAGATAAAAGGATTCATCTCCTCCACACGCCATAGATCACCCACCTTGCGGTACGTGAACTTTTGAACAGATTAATCACAAATGGCACGCCTGCCCACTCCTCAATCATATGGCATCATCAAATCCATATAATTTTATTGCGCATCATTAATTATTTATAGTAGGATGGCACTTAATGCTTTAGTATTCGAGGATGAGATTGATTGCGAAGGAGTGAAGAAGCATCTACATATCTTCAGAGCTATAGATCTTTTCTTGACTAATTGAGCAATGCCTCAACAAGAATATTTGGATCTCTATGGATCTTTTTTGTTTTACTTACTTATGATTTAGAAATAGCGCTTTGAACTTTTCATAATATTGTGATTAGTTAGTGTTATCTGGATTCTTAAAGATATTTCTTAGTCAATTAAGCAATGATTAATTTAAATCCATATGTATCATTTCATCGTTAATATATCAATGTTTCTTGGTCGTTAGTCTTGATTTTCCAATAAAAAATGACAATGAAGTGTCTTAAATCTAAATCAACAGTCATAAAAATCTTTACTACTTGTTGAATAAATTTATTGACGGGATAGCTGAACAAAATTGTAGCTTTTGGATTTTTTTTATTATTCACCTGACCCCAACTAATCTGAAAGAGTATTCTATCCATAGGTTTAAATTTTCAAGACATATACCCAGAAAATTTGCGATCAAGAGGCAGTTGAGCCTGAATCCATACCATACAGGATAAACCAAATCGAACTTCTTCACAATGCTTTTTGCATGCTTCTTCACAACCTTTTTGGTCTACCTACCGAGATAAACTGCAATTCACCGAAGATTTTGCACTAAAAAAACGATTTTTGTATAAAAGCTTTGGCACTATTAACTGGCTCTTATCCTACCACTGTATTATGTGATTATATTAAGTAATTAACTTTGACAGCTACATTTAAGGCCTTTCGAATCATAAAATGTACTTCAGTACTTTGTGCATTTCATGCTATCAAAATATCATATTTTATGATGATTTTCCTGTTCAAATAGAAGGGCATTAACTGTTTTTTTTTATAGATCACGTAATATTAAATTGGATATTCATGGATCTATATAATCTTGGAGTAGATTTACAGAATTATTACCAACGGTCATACCGTTATCCATAACCAATAATGTCATGTTTTAATATCATGATTATTGCTCGTTACAGTGCATTAAGATAGCATGATTCTTGATCAGTATACTGCATTGATTATGCTGTACCATTCTGTACCATTATTAAATTATTTTATTTTACTATGCAGAAGCATTTCTTCATTCGTCTACTGTCCAATATTCTATTTTTTTGCAACCAGTATAATATTTTATTCACTGGTAGATCAGGTTATGTCATTTTTAAACCATAACTTCCGTTTTTTTTTGGTCATGTCGCTCCTAGGATCTCTCATCTTTGAGGCTGAATGCTAACACTCTGATGACCCTATTTTATCATTCTACTAACTTCAGTAATTCTTAACCTGGGGGGTTCGGTGAGTCAGTCTCGTGGGTTCGGCGAAGGTCAAGTCAAGACACACACCCGACTCATATTAAGAACTTATCACTTAACCGCTCTTCAAATAAAGAAGGGTTCAGTGTATTCACATACGAAACTGGTGGGGTTCAGTACCACCAAAAAGGTTAAGAATCATAGTGAGATTTCAACTCCACTTCCAATCATAGTCGATGCTAAAATTTGCTCTGCTGATGTTCAAAGCTTCCTTCGTCTAATCAAAATTGATAGGTAAATTTTGTTTTGTAGTAGATAATATATCTCGTAAAATTTTGACTTAGTATCTTCATCCTTCGTACCATGACAATATACAACAGTCCGGCATTACGCAATCTATCAGGCGGAGTGTTCACAAATCACAAATCACAAGCAATAAAACACTCATCAATTGGATTTGTTTTGATGAGACAACCATCTAGCACCACAACAAATCTAACCTTCGCTTATGTGTTTCTGTATAAGGAGGCATGACATAACGATGTTCTATTCTGTTGATTGGTTCTATTAAATTAAGATCTATAAGTACGTGAAGTAAAACTTTGTGACTACTTTTTCGAAAATTGAGCGGACGGAGGAGACTGAACTTTCGCATACTTATAGTTTTATATAAAGGAGTGGCCAATGCTGTGTTTTTTTTTGTTTAATTATGCTATTTCAAATAATGCTAATAATTATGTTGTGTATTTGATGATTGGTAGGCGGGGCAATGTGACAGAATTTCTTTGTTAGAATAATGTGTCAAAATGCTTACAAAATAGATTTAAGAGTAATTTTGAAATCGAAATAAATACTTGGGTATTAAGGTGATTTCATTATATTTGTTTCGATGAAATTGTAGATCAAAGTTCTATGAATCTATTATTTATTGCATTATTCGTTCATAATAATTTATGCGAATAAGTATAAAAATAAAAATTGATAGTTAAACGTCACCACAAACATAGAAGTAATGTGTATCTATATTACGTAAAGAAAAAGCTTTGTGACTATAAATTTAAATTTGGTTGCTTTCTTGTTCTCAATAATTTCCAACTTTTATCTCTATTTTTCATTTTATTATTAAATTTCTACTTGTTGCATACATGAGATTTTTCGACATGTTGAACATGTTGAGAATTCTTATGATTAGGAGTTTCGGAGACAAACATTACCACCTAATGGCGAACGTTGTTAACGTAAAGTGATCACACTAAGCCAGCCTTCGAAATAACAGTAGAAGACGGTCGTAAACCCGTAGTGGTTTGTTCCATTTAAAAATTGAACATTAGTAATGAATGTTGAGAACAAGAGAGTTTTTTTTTACTTCTTTTTTTTATCAACATTTCGAATTGGACATAAGTATCCATGTCATTGTTTTTTAAAGAAAAAATTTAAATTGCGCTAGCTTTTTCTGTCACAGAGAATTCTATAGTCGGTCGTCTCTCTGGGATCGGATTTTATAAAGAAAATTTAGGTAAGTACTTTATCTTTTCGCACATTATCTATGACTAGTGGTGCTCGAAATTCGTCCATAACTTTTATTTAAATTATAAGTTTGAAAATTTTTTAGGTTACATTTTTAAAGACTGAGCGAGCGCTATTTAAATTTTTTAACTATCTCGATGACAGCTTGATCGTAATATTTTCTATCCCTGAGCTATTTTTTCCACTGATCGTAGTTTTTAAATCAAGCAGTATATTTTTTATGAAAAAGTTTAAGCTTTTAAATGAATACCGCATTTCTCGGTGTATGCGCAGTGCGCACATAGAAAAAAAATACAACTGTACTTCGCTCTAGTTTTCGTCAAAAGAATTTATGTAATTTTATTATGATCGATAATGATTGATATATTTATACAACAACATCGTATATCATATATAGATCGTGATCTATCATTTGTTAATCATTTTACTAGTTGCGTACAAGGTTATTAATTCACTGACAGCATAAAGCAATCATTATCAATATATCGTCCAATGGTGGCCATAGAAAAAATACGCATTTAACGAGATGGAGTTGAAACACCGAAAAGCCGTCTTCGAGTTAGTATGGGATTCCTTAAAAAAATATTTATGCAAGAGAGAGCTATCCCAACGGAGGTAGGCCTGTCATTACAACGAATATTGAATTCGAATTTGTATATGAGAATATTAAATTAAATTTGTTAATTTATTGCTTTGTTTTATCTTTATTTGAATTGATATTTCTTATTCTAATTTATTAACGTGTTGAGTCTTATGTATTATTTTTCTTGATATAATTGCGTGCATGCTTTATATGTTTAATTCATTCTGATCTTTTTGTATTTTACTTGATTTGTTGTACTTATCTATGAAAACATTGTACTTATTTCTCCTTATACCAGCATAAAGCTGTCTGGAGAACATAATGAATAAATAAATAAATAAATAAATAATGATAAATTCCGACCGATGTACCTGCTATAAAAGATGTTCACATGACACATTCTGACAATCTCACCAATGACAGTTTGTCAAACTTCATAACATTTCAAAAATGGAACAGTTTCCACTGTCAAAATTACTATGAAGGTTTTCTTCATCAGCTATTAAAAAAAAATATTAATAGTTCCCAAAATACCTACTTAATATGTACTTTATGCACAATTTGGGCCAAAAGGAGAAAAGTGAAAAAAACTCCAACAAATTGATTAACTCGAAAACCACTGGCATTAGACCACTGGTTGATGAGAACAAAGTTATTGAAAATAAGCTCTAGCACAACCCCTTTCAAGGAATTGGTCGAGTTTACCAGTCACCCTGTATATTGTAATTTGAAAAATAAAATAATAAGTAAGTAATAATAATTTAAAATGTGAAAAATCTTAATGTGGTTCCACCATACTCGTTTTGTTTGTGCAAGAAATTCTTCAAATAAAAATAACGACTTGATGTGTTTCTGCAGTACAGCCACGGCCAGTGAATGCGATAAATGTACTGTACTTACTTGCCACATTCTAAGTGCGCTCTTACGCAATCCCACATTTACTATTCAGCCACGTTCACGTATAATATAATATATGTTGTTAGATATATATCGTGTCAAATATAAATAGTCTTTTATATGCTTGTTAGTAGAAATTACATTAAGTATTTATATTTAACTAGCTTTCGGGGCAGACTTTGTCATGTAGTCTTAAATATGAATATTGAAAAATATTTTGTACTTAAAATATTTTTGAATGATAAAAAAGTCATTTCTGAAAAGTTGAAAGAAATTCTGTCAAAAATCTGCGTAGGTACCAATGTTTTGAAACTCAATGGTTGTCAAAAGTAAATAAAAATTGTGATGTTATGGAATTTTTCACAGATAGCGTTATTGTCAGTACATCCGTTCCATAACAACTTTAATATTATATTTTATATTATTTACTATACATATTTGATGTTTTATCCAATAAACCAAGCGTCATAAAAATCTGTTCAGCCGATGTCGAGTTATAAGTGTTCGCACTAACCCGACTTTCAGAATAATTTTTAACATTCAAACATACGACATATATTACGAACTTAATATATTGCGTTATATCTAAACATGATAGTCCATTAAAAATATATTCCTTTCTAAGTCTTATCTACATCCTATTTTGACGATTTATTTTATAAATAATAATTTAAATTCATTTAAAAAAATAAACAATTGAAAAGTCAAACGTCCTAACCGGTCGAATTAATACTTTTTTTAAACATTTTCCTTCAAAAGAAATACCTTTCTAACAATATTTTTAATGAGCCCTACCGCAGTAAAGAGAGTTAAGAGATCTGGATATACCTATTCCACAAGATCGAGCCCAATGGAGAGTTCTTGTTACCTCCCAATGCTCCTAAGCGGGGTCACAAATGAAGATTTGATTTGATTGCTTGATTAATCAAAGTAAACAATACTAATATCCTTTTGACACCTTTTACACTAAGCAAACTTGTGTCGGTAAACCGGGAAATGATCTTTTCCAAGATTGAGCCTACTACCATTATTTAAGTCATAGACCGAGCCACTATAGGCTACAATAAACTGTTGTAAATTACATTTATATGTATAATAAGTAACAACTATTGTCATGTTTGTGAAATACAGTATTACACTTTTTGACATACTTTAATAATAATTATAAAAACTTAAAAAATATTCTCTCTTTTTACAGGATTTGAATAAAGTCGTGGAGATATCTTTGCTTGTACACCGACTTATAAGGAATTTTTAAAAGGTATGCAAATTTTTATTATATTATGCAAGAAATTTCACCTTATGTTTTCACCAATCTTTCGATAAATTTACGATTATAGAAAACGAAGAATGTGTGTTTTGTTAGAAGAGTGGATGTCCGTTTTTCTATCCGTGCTTTTCTCTTTAGATATAGGTACTGCATGATTTGGCCGATTAAGTATCGGTTCCTTTAAGGTGCAATGGCATTACATAGATTTAAATGATATGCCGAGCGTAAAAGAACACTTACTTGTATTGAATTTGTCTCATTGCCAACGCTTGTCCATTTTGGCCATCGTTCTTTGTAGGCACAGTTCTTAAAGTTACATATACATACCTATTTTGAATATCGCTCATTTGTATTATTTTGGTTGCAATCACTCGCAGCTATATTAATTCGATCAATCCATTCTAAACTCAAATTTTATTGGTAACTAGGTACATTTAAACGGAAACAGTTAAGGGCTCAACTTGTTTTTAAGTGCTAAGTTTTACCGCTAAAGATACATTCGGTATAATATTTAGAGCCCTATATGTATAAAACCGAACTGTCACTGCAATCGGATACGAACCGATAAATAAAAATAAGTATAAATGAATGAATTGCATCAGTCGAACGAGTCAAGTGATCGAATTGCATGACGGTAACAAGAGAATGTCCATTTTATAACAATTGCAGTTGACGTATTAAGTGCAACACAATACAAAAGCAAGTTGTACTACTACTATGCGAACAATAAAATTACACTGAATTTTTACGTAATAACTGCGATAATTAATATAGGTAATTAAGAACCGATATTAATTAAGATTTTTTGATATATATTAATATATTGAATTGATACAACGCCACAGATCTCAATCTAGTTGACTTGCATGGTCAGGTCTTTGTTTCTTTGTCAATCTTTACCTGTATAGTTATTATTTTTATTGAAGATTGGTTGATTCTATACTCCTCCAACAGGGCTTGATGTGTTTAAATTATTTTGGTTAATCAAGGATGGTTTAGAATCACAGTATGATCAATATATTTCATTGATCTTGAGACGGGACGAAGTTCAACGGGCAGCCAGTGTAGAATAAAAATAATAACATTGTTGTGTCACCCGTCATCGTGCTAGTCTTTGTATGATTTTCATTAAAAAAAAACAAACTGCTCTCGTACGTACAGCATACTTAATGTCGTGAAATGTAGTCGTATAAATCAGTACTAACCGGTTTCAAACTTCACCAATCGTGGAACAATTTAATCAAACAAAATCTATAATGACAGCGATAGAATGAGATTGCATTTGGATCGGAATCACAAAATATGTAAATGAGTAAGGCCATAGGCCCTGTTCTAGCTGGTCGCACGATTGCGATGATCGCATGAACGCATAAACAAATTTGTGATCGCACCATGAAAAATTGTGTGTCCTAACTGCCATCACATGATCGCGCGTCCACTTTCCTAGACAAATAAATATGAATGTTTGTAAGTAAGAACTTTTGGCAAGTAGATGTCGTATTAATAATAATTATTATCGAAACAACATAGCGAAACAAGCGACGAGCGATCATTTCAAACAAGGCACCGATCGGACGATCGAATTTACGTCTGTCGGTCTCCCCAGTTAGGATACTTTCAGACAATGTTATATGTTTGAACAGGGCGTCCGCGTTCGTACGATCATGCGACCAGCTAGGACAAGGCATTAGGAAAAAGGTGCAGGAGTAAAGGAAAGGAAATGATCATTAAATCTGTTATTTAAAGAGAACAGCGTAGAAAGAAGGTAGATTTAAAGAATAGAATTAGAATTCATAATAATAATGATTTTTGATGATTCAATCATGCGAACGAAGATGAAGTCATTTGTGACATTAAAGAAAAATCCAAGTCTTTTTTATGTGACATTCACATCACACTCGTTGAATACATTTACCAATTATTGAACAAAGCTGCATTCTTGCTGCATAAAATATTTATACTTATGATAATTTTATTCATTTATGCACTTCTATCACCAATTCACCAAGGCAATGATTTTTATATTTGAAAAATATGTGCGTCCTAATAATATCGAAAAAAAACAGACAAATTATTAGTTAATGTAAGTAAATCTCCTCTAAAAAAACATCGAGCGATCTTGCTTGTAGTAAATTTTCCGACATACCGCGCACAGCCAGCTATGAAAGACATTAGGTATATTTGCTGCCTTTTATCTGCAAAAATGTCTTATGACTACAATTGCGTAGAAAAAAAAAACAAACATATTTTTAAGCAAGATTCGGTTAAAATAAGTACAGCCCCCGTAGACAAATTCAAATAGGCGTTCGACTACAAACGAAGATTTCGCCAATGTATAAGTGCGAAAAAATTAATTGTCCACTGGAATATATAAATGGCATATGGAAAGAGCTATAATTGTTTACAGGCAACCACGTTTTAAATGCTACACCGAACCGAGGGGGGGGGCGGGGGCGCCTCTATTAGCAGGGCGGCATTTTTTTTTTTTTTTAGGAAATGACATGTTTCCAGATACCAAATTTTAGAAATGACCTTTTTTTTTTTTTTTTTTAGGAAATGACATGTTTCCAGATACAAAATTTTAGAAATGACCTTTTTTTTTTTTTTTTTAGGAAAAGACATGTTTCCAGATACCAAATTTTAGAAATGACCTTTTTTTTAGGAAAAATTATGTGGGGGCGCCAATAACCCACGGAACGCCACTGATGCTACATAAATATCATGAAATTAATAATAACGCTCTTCTATAGGTGTATTATGGGTGTCAGTAATTCAGCTTTGTCACTACAGCCAGTAGAACTTAAAGCATTCTCTACCAGTCAACCGGTCCCGTCCATTTGTATTCATTCCATCCCCGAGTAGGAATTTAAATTGAAAAACTGAAGGCACTTCTGGTTGTCAATCTGTAACCTAATTCTGGATAATTTGAGTTTTGCGAACGAATTTTTCGTCAATATAGAGTAGGACAACCACTGATCACCAGTGACATCAGATCCAGAAGATTGGCATGGATCGGACATGTTGCCAGGTCCACAAAGAGTCTTCTGGATAGCAGGCCCACGGGTAGAATACCACCTGGAAGACCAAGGCAGCGGCTTATGGACAACGTTGCCCGGGACCTGGACGTGCTGGGTGTGGGAGATCAGTGGGAGTCCATTATGCAGGACAGGACGGCTTGGAGAAACATTGTTCAAGAGGCCAAAACTCTGTCGGAGTTATATGGCCATCGTAAGTAAGTAAGTAAGTTTATATATTTTTATATAAGTTCATTTGTTTAGTTTAAATAATTATTGTTTATATATCTTCCAATAGACAGTTCTTTTTTTCGCACTCTACCGTCTCTACCTTGACGAAAAATTCGTTCGCAATACTCAAATTATCTACGGGGCGAGGAGGCTGGTTGTCGTCTTCTGCAAAAATTTTCCCCTGGATGACAGAAAGAAATAATGAAGAATTCTCCAAAACGAAACTTTGTATCTACATAAAATAGCCAATTTTGTCATCCTCGCTACCTCAAATCTTCCTTTTACCATCTCCAACATTATGCCCCTAGGCAGGTTCTTGAACATTGAATAATATCACTCCATTCAACTAAATCTTTGCACCTCGTCAACCTTGAATCTAACACATACTTTGTTTTCACATTAACTTGTTAATTTTTGAAATGGATCTTCAAGGATTTTTAGACATTTGTTGAAGAGCAAATAAATATTGAAAATTATTCGGTAGTCTACACAACGCCACCTCAAATGGGAGTTGTATTCTAAATACAATACTCTACCTAACTACGGCTTAGTTTGCCCAGTGGCTAGCGTCCCTGCTTTGGACGACTATAGGGATACGGGTTCGAATCTTGTCAGAAGCATGGGATTTTCGAAATTTATAAATATTTAGATTGTTTAGAACTAGTAAAATCCAATCCAATCCAAACTCCCTTTAGACCCCACTTAGGGGCATAGGGAGGCAACAAGAGCTCTCCATTGCGCTCGATCTTGCGCAACGGTGATGACCTCCTCCCACACCATGTCCATGTCCCTCAGCTCTGCTTCGAAGGAGCGGAACACAGTGTGAGAGGGTCTTCCTCGTCTTCGGGACCCTGATGGGAGGAAGAACAGCGCTCTCCTCGGCCAACTGTCATTCGGCATCCTTAACACATGTCCCAGCCAAGTCCATCTCCTCCCCACAATGGTGGAGGTGATGGGCTCACGCTGGGTGCGCCGGCGTATAGCGTCGTTCGTGATGCGGTGGTACCATCTTACGCCCAGAATTCTCCTTAGGCACTTCATCTCAAAGGCTGAGACTTTTTGTGCCTGGGCCAGAGTCAGGTGCCAGGACTCACACCCATAAAGGAGAATGGGCAACACACACGCATCAAACAGTTTACATTTCGTCTCGACGCTAAACGCCGACGCTTTCCATATCTTGGTCATGTTGTTGAAGGCGCCACTTGCCATACCGATACGAATCGGGAGCTCAGCCCCGAGGTCACCAGCGGTGGTAATGGTTGCTCCCAGGTACTTAAATTTATCCACCCGGGAGACCTGGTGACCATCGATGGTTATCGGTTGCTGTTTATCGGGGCAGGCATTATTCGCCATGAGCTCCGTCTTACTGGCATTGACTCGAAGGCCGAGGCGTGCTGTCTCGTTGCAGAGTCTTGAAACACTGCGCTGTAATTCCTCCACTGTCGTACTGAACAACGCTAGGTCGTCCGCGTACTCCAGATCGCACAGTTCGCCCATTAGACCATCTCTAATAAAATATTGGATACTTAATCGATTATAATAGGTAATTAATGATTCCGCAAGTCCTTAACATACGAAACTGATAATTACATTTTATTGTAGAATGAACTTTAATTAAATAGTTTAGCATACTTTTTGAGAAAAAAAAAATTGTTTTTGGAACATCACTCAAATGTTTCTCGATACATAAGTACATAACTCAAAAAATACAATATTTACAACTGCTTACTGTTCTATGGCCGAATTTCAATCAAATAAATTTCAAAATGTAACCTATAAACACAACCTAATGATGGTTGGTAGTCCAGTGGTATCAATCACCGGCTTTCATGAGCACAGCGTATTGGAAGTCGTAGGTTCGAATCCCAGCCGTGCCGACCATTTCCGCTTTCACGGCACAACCCTTTTGTTAGTGTGAAATATGTCAAAAAGTGTATTTTTGTGTTCACTTCGAGCGAGCACAGATCCATTTAAAAAAAAAATGTTTGTTTAAATGTTTAAACATGATATCATAGGAATATCCAAATTAGTAAAAGGTACTTATTTTTTAAAATGAATTGGATGTTGTATTTACTAATTAGCTTTGCTGTCCATTCGTAAACATTTGAAAACATTTTAGTTCATCAAGTATAGTGGAAATAAAATACGCACTAAACGCCAAAAACTTCATTTTGAGATAATCTAATAAAACTGATTTTTCCCCCATACAGACATAGTACAATGATGATTTTTGGATCTGTTTTTTTACGCCTTTAGATCATCGATATGGACTTAGTGCAATATTTAGGCTATTGACAATGGTTTATAGAACATTTCCTCATACTCAACTCATTTTTTTCATTTTTGGCGTTTAGTGCGTATTTTATTTCCACTATACTTATAATGTCTACTGTATGGCTAACCAGACTGTACTCGAAGTAGATATACTTTTTCGTGAATACTAGTGCAGCAATAATGTTTTATTGATTTATTTGTCTTAAAAATAAGTTAAAAAATTTCTTTTAAGCCATCATTTTTATAACAAGGCTTGTCACCCGCAGAGAGGATTTGGCTGATTTATTTTTTTATGGAATGTGTTTCATGTGTAATATTTTGAGAACAATCAAAGCTCGGTACTCACTTGCGCCGCGAACGTGTATCGTTACATCAATTTTATCAAAAGGATGCATGTGTCCCGCTCACGTTCGCCTTTTCGAATCACGTAGGCATACAATTACCCTTCGATTAAATTGATGCAATGTCACACGTTCGCGGCGCAAGTGAGTACGATGCTTTTAGGGAAAGAACAGCGGAAAATCATTGAAGATCCGTTTAACTAAGATAATTACTTCTTGCAATCAGATTACGGCCAATGACTTCTTGCTAATCCATTGATTTCTATAATATCTTATTAATACAGATTTATGCAAACAACATTAGGTATGTTCCTACACATAATTTCTCCGACCAAGTGCCCGCCAACAGAAACCCACGCCCTAACATGTGTATTGGATGTTAGCAACAACACTAACTACTAGGCAATAAGAATCTAGGACAATCTTATGCCCGTTACTTATTGCTTCTATACTCAAACCAACCAACGACTAAAGACCGCTTGGAATAAATTGCATGTTTGTAAGATTAACGTATGGCTTCTTTTTGTAACACGTTTATAATATTAGGATAAGTTTTTAAAATTCGTGTTTGGTTGATGAGTTGTTAAACTTTTTTCTGAATCAATAAAACTAAGAAATTTCCCTCTCTCAACACAAAATTAGGTGTTTTTGACAGAGGAAACGATTGTTATTAAGGATATACATACATTTGATTCACAATTGCATTATGTAAGTTTATATAGGTATATTTTGATTCAATGAAATAAATGAATGAAAAATCTGCAAAAAATATAAGTATTTTTATGTTATCTGTTTCAATATCAAAACAGCCGTGTATAAATTTATTATTTTTGCGAAAAAAAATGTTGTTATTGTATAAAAATGGATAGCAAAAAGATAATATAGGTACCTATAGGAACGCAATAAGAAAGTTTTTTTTTGTATTGCAAATATTTTTGGATTTAACCTTTTTACATTTTATTACAGTGGGCTTCTTGTTTATTATTGTATCCAAGCTACGCTAAATGACACTAAACTTACACTGTCTCTTCCGCTCTCATTATTTTACTGCAGGCAGTGAAAGAGATAAACATAAGTTTCGTACTTGTCTCAAAGAATACTGCGTTTGTAATGTTACGGCAGATTTTGTTTTCTAGGAAAAATAACATTAAAACCACAATATTGTTACTTCAATTTTTATTTCACGCAGATACGGTATTCATTCGTTGGCATGGCTATAAGACTATATTTTATTTACTACGTAAACAAGTTCTCATTGCGACCTATTACATACTAGGTTGTCAAGAAAAGGTGCGCAAGCGCATGACATCACCATAACAGTTAGCAAAAAAGAACTGTTACCAATATCATTAATTTAATTTTGCATTATTTGCATTCCAAATGGAGGCATAACAACCAAACAAGTGTTCAGGAAATCGCAAACTGAATTAAGAACTGTTGATCTGATAGAGTGATCTATAGATCACTACCGTAGTTCCATATGAAACTGGGTAATTAGAATGGTAAATTCATGATATTGTCTTCTTTTGCATTAGCAATAAAGCAAGTAAATCCAATGGAGTAGATGAATATGCTGTTAGTCTTTTGATTTTTACGGTCGCTCACAATTTTACCTGTAGAGACCGAAGCAATTGGATATCACAAACCATCATTGCATGCAAGTCCTGCAGTCCCTCTTGGAATGCGTACATGGGGCACTCGTTTATGAGATAATCGATTGTTTGTGTCATCCCACACGTGGATGCTGGTGAATCCATCCTTCCCCATTTATGTAGGCTTGAAGCGGTAAAGCCTACATCTTATTCGGTTGACTTTACACAATAGCTTTCTGGGTTGTGTTGAGCCAGCCAGTTCTTTTTTGGGTCAGCTATAGTTTTGGAAACCATTTAGACTAAGTACCTATCACATTTTTTATCAATATCTTTGGAATTTTATTCCAGATTGGACGGGACATGTTGACATAAACAGACAAATCCAAATCTACATAATAATTCAGAAATGTTTGTCTGCTTTCTATCGTATATGGGAGCATCACGCTCAAAATACAAATGCTACGTCAGATATTAATATGCCCAGAGCCGTTCAAAATGCTGGAGAAGGTTCTTAAATACAATTTGCTGCATTAACTTTAATATATTTAGAGCTATTTAAAAAAACTCTATTTTTTTAGGATCTTCATACATGACTTTCTCTGACATTTTTCAAAAAGACAGTAAGCCATCTTTTGGAAACAAAATTACTCATGTAAACGTTGAATGGAATCTTGGTATTACGGTATGAAAATGTACTAAAATAATTGTAGATTGATTTGTTATAAATATAAATGTTATTCAAATCTTATTATTCTCAATAAATAAAGATGATTTAATGAAAAAAATTGCAAAATGATTACTCCATTTTGAAGTTTGACAGCGGCTTTTATACTCATAGCACAAATCACCCTCTATGGATGGAATGCCTAATTAATTATCACACATTAGAGGGTGTAGGGAACGTAGCTAAGATTCAAACCACAGAGCTCTCTATCAAAACTTGCAAATTATGTCGGTAGGTTCGTATAATATTATGAGGTCGGTAAAACAAAAATTGTAAAAGTGTCATTCTTCTTTTTCTGTGCTTATGTCAGTTATAGAGGTCTGTTAAACAATGGGAAGCTAGACTAGAACCTGTTTAATTACCTACCGATCAAGCCTGACAATCGGAATCAAAAACGTAAAGCAAGACGGGTATAAGCTAGTAAAATAATAACTGTAAACAAATATATGATTTACTACCAATGTTACTTACACTTGTTGAAGTTTTTATATTAAAATGATTCACATAAAAATATTCTCACGGCTAAAATGTTTTGATATAAATACAATGGATGATCTCATTTAACTCTGGTACACAAATATGTAATAATAACAACAGTGTAATCGTCTTTCATTACTTAATTTTATCTTTATTCAATTACTTAAGTTATGTTTCATAAAACATTTTCTATTTCATTAGTGCCTTAATTTTGTCATGTTATGAATTAAAATTTAAGTTTCATGTTTTGTCTTTTCTATTTTGTTTTATTTTATATAGGTATTTTGACGTGAGCGTGAATGGGACCTTTACACCCGGGCATGACTCAAATAGACAGATTTTCTCGCTTACAGTCATACTTTTCTCCCCTTATGTTATTTTTGTAAATAATTAATTGTATTATGATAGCTTGACCCTTTATTGATCTTATTTGTCTCCGTCTCTATATATTCTTAATTTATACATGTAAAATTGCGATAATTTTGACGTTCCCAAGTGCCTGGAATGGGTCTATGGTGGAAAATGAAATAAATAAATAAATTAACATGGCTGAGAAATGTTGCCAGTTGTTGCCGGGTGACAGTTGGCCGAGAAGGGCGTTAATTGTTTCGCTTAAGCGTTCGCAAGACGATCCTTTGTGTGTTTTTTTTATTTCGAAGCAGACCCGTAGACTTGAAAGCTTTGAATTTGGTGGGATAACGATATTAATAATGCAGGACGTCGAGCCTTGATGTTATCAAGGAAGTCATCAAAGCACCACAATTATATAATTCATTCTTCTTCTAGACCTTGCGATCTATTGTGGTCAGGTTACTCCTCAGCGGACACCGACTTCCATCAGCTGTCCTTCCACCTCTTGGGTGATCTTGTGGAATACCTTCAGCTGCCACGTTGACTGAAGAATCATCTTTCATTCTGCTGAAATGATCCTCAAGTGTATTCGTTTGCTTCTGCCCCATCTCACGACGTCGCGTCGTCTACATTGCATATTTCCCCAAAGGTGCTTTTTCTAACTATGTCTCTTATTAAGGCTTTACCCGTGATAGAATGATGTGTCCTCATCTCAGTTGTATGGTGTATAGACTGGAAGTATCAGCCCGAGAGTAATTGATTGATTTGTTTCTTTGAACTTTACACCATATATTATATTTACTCCTTGAGTGTAGGAATATGCCAAAACTTTGCATTAAGTTAGAATATGATTTTATTCAATGAAAATAAATTTTATGCTTTTACGGGTAGAAAAACAGCGGGCAATTCGTTATTAACTTCAGGCAAGTTTCTCAATCAAGGTTGATGCTTTTTGTTTCTCAGTTTGTAGCATATTCTGTCCTTGGTTTCATCGCTATTCTCTCTTTCATCGTTTTTTCTGTGCTATCCACGTTTTCTTCAGTCTCTGTCTGGTTGACTTGTTTAATCACTCGTAAGAAAGTATCTAAAATAAGGGGTTGCTCAAAATAGTCTGACATTATAAACGTCGAATCTATGGTCCAATTAACGAAGGCGATAGATGGTAAATACTTTACGGTATGCTGTCTTCGCTGGTTGGGGCACAAAAAGAGAATGGATCAACATTCCACACTGAATGTCAGATTGTAGAGAAGACCCAGATTTAGATGGCTAGATTGCGTTGAATGGGATCTGCAATCTCTAGGGCAGAGAAAACGAACTGTTCTAGCTGATAGTATTGGTTGACAACGACTGTTTGAGGAGGCCAAGATCCACAAATCCCTATAGATTGATTGGCATGCTAGAACGGCTGACAATGTTGAAATGGCGATCGCCCTGCTATGTCGCTCGTTAGATGATAAATGTACAAAACAACTGGTGCTGTTCCTTGTTAGTGCTGTTAGATTACGGATATAAATACATCCATACATCTCCAACTACGCTAGATAGGGTTAAATCGTACGAACCATTGCAGTGGCTCAAAGTTGATGCAGTTTGCAAATGATCGGAAAAAGTGGACGAGCTTGGGAAAGACATAAGTCTAAGAGTGGAAGTCTATGAGCTTAAAGAATAGAAGAGAGAATGTAATGATGTCTACGATGATCTCCTAAAAATGTAAAAAAAAAATCAGTTAATGATTTACGTAACGCACAACATTTAATTGGAGCTCGTTAAATCATTTCAATTTCTACGCAGGTCGTGACATAGCCATTTTCTCATCTTATCTTTCTCCCAAACCCATACGTCACGGAGCCATCGTGGTGCTGCACATCTCCATCTCGCTGGCTAATGATTGTGATGCCAAGAATTTCCCATGACATTAGATGAAAGTGTTCTGGTGATTCTGCAAACAATGGTACCTTACTATAAAAGGCCATTCAATGTAATGACTCTAATTTAATCTCATTTTAAGATGATTCAAAGATTCTAAAATTTAGATTTGTATTTTTTTAAACAATCACTTCTTAATAGAGAACGAAGCTCTACCACTTTTTTCTTATATTCTCTTTTCGCATTCCAGGTCTAACACGGCGCTTCGCATCTACGTGGAGTTCTCATATTTTCATTGTTTATTTTTCTTTTTTCTTCTTCTTTGAATTTACAGAACGGAAAATACACATAGGTACCTATTAATTAATCTTAAAAAAATATGGATGTTGCAATTTTGAGATTGAGAAACAATTCTTATAGTAAAAACCTTGGCTCATTTGCAAAGAAAATTCATTAGATCGGCTGAATATATTCTTCCAACATTTGATTTATTGGATTCTTCTCCGCTTCAGATAACAGAAAAACTAATAAAATTTGAAAAATGCATAAGAAATAATATAAAATACAATATTAAAGTTAGTATGGAACGGATTTCCTACGACGCCATCTATGAAAAAATCTAACAACAAAATTATTGTCTACTGCACCTGCACCCTTTCATTCTCGCATACGTACTTGCCACTTACTCTACCGTTTCGGGCGTTTTAGTAAATTTTTGTACTAATTAAGTCAACAAAATTGTGCGCATATTATTATATTCTCGCGTTGTTCCCGCATAAGCTTTGAATACGAATGAAATATGGACGTTTTAGAAAAAGTTTATTGTTATTATTTTATTAGTATACTAGCTTTCCCGACAGACGTTGTCCTGTGTTCCTAAATATGAATATTGAATTCGAATATGTATGGTGATGAATTAATTATCATTTGACCAATGTGATTCCAAACGATGCGTATGTTTTAAACCATGTGCATTCCATCCGCTTCTGTCAATCGCACCAATAGACAATTTCTGTCAAAATTTCAAATTTGGAATAAAAATTATAAGGTAAAAATTACTAATAAGATTATGTACGTACAGTTTTCTTTAATTTTCTAATTTTCCATGCATTTTTATTAATTTTTTTCTTCTAAAAGGACATTCTCCTGATAAAAGCCTACACGACAAAAAAAGAATTAGCGAAATCGGTCCAGCCGTTTAGGCGTGATGCGATGATCGGGAAATATATCTCCATTTTTATATATAAGATTTTTGTTTCTGGGAGCGCAGTGCACATTATGCACATATGAACGAGCCGCCTCTGGTATGGACCACAGGACGACGTCTGTCGGCAATGCCAGTTTTAAATAAAAACTTAGAAGAATTAATTCTGGGACTTTCAATAGAAGCTTGTAGTTTCTTATTCTTGTTTTATATTTTAATAAAAACGTGAAAGTTTCAATTGTCCAGAAATTATCAATGAAATCTTGGAAGCAGATACACACTCGTTCTGGTTTTGACAATAAAAACATATAAGTACATGTGCATTCAGACATTATATTGAAAGTTTTGGAAGTATTTGATTCTGGCAATGTTAATAAAAACTTGGAGAACCATTGGTGGAATTCCGTCATATTCATCTCATAAATACGCAACTTCTCACGGCTATTTATCATAAAGATCTCCATAGTACAATACAATATAATTCGCGTCCACATTACTCAGAAATGCAACACAACTACTTAATAATGATTGCTCTTGATATTCAAATACGTCTGCAATGCTAAATTCTATGACATAACACCATGGCTTGGCCACCAGACAGATTTCTATACATCATAATATTATGCTTCCGTTCTTGCGATGTGGAAATTTGATGCGATATTGTACCTACATTCAAAGAGTCGACTACCAACAATTGAATTCATTACGCATGCATTCTTTTATCATGAAACATCGATCAGAAAAGTTAAAATCCAGCTTGGTTTTGCAGAAAAGTATCTTTTCCAGAATGCATTCAATTCTTTTGAATCTTCGGACCTAGGCCGGGGATTTCGGCTGGCACCTGGAGGCTGAGAAGCAATGCAGAAATACATGCACTCACAGCACAACCACTGATCACCAGTGACATCAGATCTAGAAGATTGGCATGGATCCGGGCATGTTGCCAGGTCCGGGGAAGAGAGGTCCACAAAGAGTCTTCTGCATAGTAGGTCCTTGGGTACAAGACCACCTGGAAAACTAAGGCATCGGCTTATAGACAACGTTGCCCGGGACCTGGACGTGCTGGGCGTGGGAGATCAGTGGGAGTCCATTGGGCAGGATAGGACGGCTTGGAAAAATATTATTCAGAAGACCAAACTGAGTATGAGAAGAGGTTATAGGTAGGTACTTGAGCTAATTTGCAATAATTTTGTTCCCATCAGCTGGGGAATATTCCAGTGGTTTTCGAGTTAGGTTTTTAAGTATTTCGATTTTTTTTTTAATTTTCCACCTTTTTGGAAATCTTGAATGAATTGCGAAAGTTTTTTGTGTGGTTTTAACAGTGACATACATTTAATTAAAATAATTCGCTCCCGAAAATCAAAAATAAAAACTGACTTGATTTGAGAAGGTTTCTGAAATTTTTCCCATTTTTATTTAAAACATGTCTTCATTAATCGGTTAATAGTATTTTTAATTAATTAGTTTCAGGTGGAGAATAAAATATAATCCAAAAAATCAAATAACTCGAAAATCACCTGGGATTAGACCCCTATTGAAGGGAACAAAATTATTGCAAATAAACTCTCTGACCCTTTATCAGTAAAGCTACCGTTACTAGTTAAAGCTTGTGCGGTGGAAGTGGAATATGGTCGGAACCTGGAATCGAACCCGCGACCCCTAATACTAAACAGTACGAAAATCGGCATCGTAATCGTTGTTAAAGTTATATGGCGTTAGCGGCTAGGACATGAAATATGTCATAGGTACATTATTTCATTCCGATGGCTCTTCAACCCATATGGAGTCTTGGCCTCCAACAGTAGGTACCTATGTCCACGTTGAGTTATTTTTATATCGCAAAATCTTATGTTCCAGTATCGATCTTCGTTCTGTTTAGTAAGCCAGTGTAAAACGATATCTTCTACACAAGTAGTAAATTGTAGTGTCTTTTTTTCAATACCTAATAGGATTGTTTGACACGAACATAAGACTCTTATGGCATCCACCAGCCAACATTTAGTGTATGGTGTCGTGCAGTATCTCTTCAATCACGACTCTGAGGTAAATGACCCCCTGCTATGAGCACTATACCTACTCCATAATGTATTAGACTCTATGTAGTGCCCTGATCTATGTGTATGAGTCAGTACAAGACATATTATTACAGTATATATGTATCTTATACATTATCTTGCCTAGTATGTGAATACCGAACTCTTTATTCGCTCACTTCAAACATTTTTATCTAAACAACAGACATATTTTTTATTTAAACATGAATCTGTGCTCACTCGAAGTAAACACAAATATACCTATTATTTGACATCTTTCACACTAAACAAAGGCTTGTGTCATGAAAGCGGAAATGGTCGGCACGGCCAGGATTCGAACTTAATACGACCTCCAATACGATGTACGCAAGAAAGCCGCCGACTGATACCACTGGACTACCAACCACTTCAAAAATGTTAAATCATCTAAAAATAATGTTCTTTTTACAAACAACCTTTTCAGAAAACTTATGAAAAATTTAGTAATGTCTAAATTTAAACCACTACTGGCTTTAAATGCTGATCGAATGGGATAACTTTTTCGCAAATAACGTTTGAAATTAATAAATACTAATAATAATAAATAATAATAACTTTATTACAAACAAAAATGATATATGAAAACAATACAAAAAATCAAAATCATTTAAGATAAATAAACTCAAGTGCGATCTCGGACACCCTCACTAGGCATAGCCTGTGTCGAGTAGTGTACAATAGAAACAGCCTTCTTCTTGAAAAGCCACCAAATTCGATTTCGGACACCCTCCCTAGGCATAGCCTGTAGTGTGCATAGAAACAGCCTTCTTCTTGAAAAGCTACAAAACTTTATAATTTATAATGACAAAATGTATAAACATTTTGTGGAATATAAATTCCATTTTTTATTAGAACATACAAAGTTTGTCATTTCAATAAAATAATTTGTTAAAATGGTCTACAACGACAACAAATTTGAAGATTTGTAATTAAGTTGTCAAACTATAAAAACTACAGACCTATTATGAGTATCCTCAAAATGAGGACAAAATCCCATACTCTGACTTTGGATGTAACCTCTAATGACGAAAAATTAGTAGAAAACGTTGGATCGAGTTCAAAATGAAAAGTTTAAAACGTTTTAGGAAAAATCACGGACTTCCGTCTACATTTCGGATACCTATGTTAAAAAAAATATGACCACAATAATATGGAATGGTATGATAAAACGATACAAGAATCTATAAGCATTTAGGACTTATAAGCTTTTTATTTAAAAGAATTTCAGATTTTTTCTTGGAAGATGTCTAGGCATTCTTATTATTCATTGAATTTCAGCGGATCTCTTAATATTCGTAGAATTTCAGCCGAGGCTCTTATTATTCGTTGGAACTGCCAGGGGTAGAATATTACCTATTAATATAATAAGTGAAAACCTAAGCAAGTTTCGCTAAAGGATTCATAATGTTTATAATAATCACATCATTAGGTACTGTATGTACATTGTAAAAAACTATGTCCATTGTATAAGATTTTCGTTCATAGAACCTTTGTACGTAGATAATGATAAATGTATTGTGCAGTAGGTAGATAATAATATGTCTAGAGCCAAATGTGTCTGCCCAAGAATGTTTTTACAAAAAGCGGAGTTCTATGACATGCACATAACTGTTTTTTCTCCATTATTCGGATAATTTGGTAATTTTGTAGTGTTATGTAATAATGTAACAACTATAAGATGAGGACGAGTCACAATATTTTACAAATTCATCAATGACACACATAACCCATTTTAATATCCGTTTAGATATGTAGAAACGTAATATTCAATGACATAAACATATTTCTTATCTCTAATATAAATTGAAGTCGGGTTAGTGCGAACACTTATAACTCGAGATCGGCTCAACAGAATCTTCTGATGTTTGATTTATTGGATTCTTCTCCGCTCCGGATGACAGAATAACAACTAATAAAATGTTTGAAAACTGGATAAGAAATGATGTAAAATAAAATATTTAAGTTTGTATGGAACGGTTACGTTAGTTCTCTCTCATTCTCGCATACGCTCCTACAGTAGCCCATCCCACTGACTCCACCGCACCAATTCGAGCGTTAGAAAATTTTCATACAAAGTCAACAATATTATCGGGCACATTCGTGTTGGTAATAGGCGAGGTAGGATGTGTGCGCGAGCGCATTATTCTCAAGTTCTTCCCGCCAGAGCTTTGATACGAATGAAATATGAATGTTTCAGAAATAGTTTAATGTTATTATTTTATTAGCTTAACTCAATCGAATTAATTTTGTATTGTTTTACGGGGGCGCAGTGCACATTATGTACGTATTAACGGGCCACTTCGGGCTAGAACCACAGACAACGTCTGTCGGGAAAGCTAGTTGAAGTATAAATGCAGTAGCGATGAGAGGTCTACGAAGAATATGACGTGGAATACAAAAGGAATGATAAT
Organism: Mystacides longicornis; assembly: GCA_963576905.1. NCBI lineage: Eukaryota > Metazoa > Arthropoda > Insecta > Trichoptera > Leptoceridae > Mystacides > Mystacides longicornis. The sequence continues at coordinate 19,364,009 of OY756437.1, forward strand.
ATTAGGAAAAATTGTGGTATGGAAGATTATTGGTAATTTCACACAGCAAATTATTTCTATCATTTTACATGACAGTTGGACGAGGAGAGCGCTGTCTTTCTCCCATCAGGGTCCCGAAGACGATGAAGACCCTCTCATACTGTGTTCCCCTCCTTCGAAGCAGCATTGAGGAATCTGGACATGGTTTGGGAAGATCGAGCGCAATGGAGAGCTCTTGTTGCCTCCCTATGCCGTAAAGGGAAAAGGGAATTGGATTGGATTTTTTATTAGTAAAATCTCATCTAACCTCCTGCAAAATTATGGCATCCTGAACAAGGTTTCTCCAAATCGTCATATAGTTTGATCTCTAACATTGACTTTGTTCGGCATCAGCTGTCTTGGTATCTATTATTCTTCTTCTTTGGGTGCCCTGTCAGGTCCCCCCGACGTTGGCGACCACCTCTGCTAAAGCCACTCGGTCCTGCGCTGCTCTGAAGAGTTCATCGACCCTTGATATTCCGGTCCACTCCCGGATATTACTAAAATAAATACTCGTGATATTTCACAACATACCCTCCCCTCTGTGGTATTTCTTTAGTTTATCCCCCTACACCCCTCTTTTATTAAGCTCACGTGATTAATTGATAACACATTGTTCTTCTCATTATATTAGGTATAACTATACTCAAACATTTTCTAATACCTACTGTTTGCACTCTACTAAAATTCTGATGGTATCAGGTTCTGTTCTCAGTGCTTGACCAATGACCATACGCTTCTACAAAAGCAAAAAGCGTACACGGAAAATATGGGAGACAACATCTAAGATCGGCAAATATAACTCTTTAGATATCTACGCCAGATAACACTAACATAGAATGTAGATACTTATGTTGTTTTGGTTTGGTCCGGAGTACTTACTTCAAACTGAGCTTTTGAGGCACATCGGGAGTACGGTACCACTATACAATTCGCATGACTCGCAAGCAGCGAGCTCGGCGGCGCAGGCCAGTCACCTCTACCATAATAGATTAGAGATGGTCACGGTCGGGTCACATACTGGCGATACTTAACAACAGTTTAGACTAAGGCAATAAATATTATTCTTACAGAATGATTTTGCGATAGAATTTTCTAGCTTAATTACTTTTCATATTATCAGATGTCTACGTATATTGTACTTTTCATATTATCAGATGTCTATGTATAGTCATGGACTTCCTGTTGAGAAAGTCCAAGCAAGGAGCAAGAGGTATACCGATAACACAGAGAGATGGTCTAATGGGCGAACTGTGCGATCTGGAGTACGCGGACGACCTAGCGTTGTTCAGTACGACAGTGGACGAATTACAGCGCAGTGTTTCAAGACTCTGCGACGAAACAGCACGCCTCGGTCTTCGAGTCAATGCCAGTAAGACGGAGCTCATGGCGAATAATGCCTGCCCCGATAAACAGCTACCGATAATCATCGATGGTCACCAGGTCTCCCGGGTGGATAAATTTAAGTACCTGGGAGCAACCATTATCACCACTGGTGACCTCGGGGCTGAGCTCCCGATACGTATCGGTATGGCAAGTGGCGCCTTCAACAACATGACCAAGATATGGAAGGCGTCGGCGTTTAGTGTCGAGACGAAATGTAAACTGTTTGATGCGTGTGTGTTGCCCATTCTTCTGTATGGGTGTGAGTCCTGGCACCTAACCAATGGAGAGCTCTTGTTGCCTCCCTATGCTCCTAAGTGGAGTTCAAAGGGAGATTTGATTGATTTGATTGACGTATATTTTAAGCCCTGAATGCTGACCTATCACAACAGCTCCGATTTTGTTAATTACGACTCCTGTAGGGCTATTCTCGTAATCAATCGCATTTAAAAATCACTTAACATTAAGATTAAGACACGATCGCAAGCAGTCGTATTCACAAAACTATCGGAATCTAATCATAATCCTATCTTGAACTGGATCATTTTCATACTGATATTTCAAACATAACGAATTTTTAAGATATTTTTTTATTTTTTTTATTTTTTTATTTTTATTTTATTCAAGCAAACTTACAGTCATGTAACATATATTATAAATTTAAAATTTGGTACATCGATTCGACCAACTAGTATGCTAATATTACAATTACAATAATTATGTCATATGCTTACAATACATGAAGTTATAATAAGTTGTGAAACAGTTTTCTACGTATAAATATAACTCTATTACTAACTAGAAAAACGCTCTAAAAAGGGAGAATGAGGGAAGAAGGGAATTGGGGAAATCGCAGTCACAAACCAGACAGTGCAGTTAGACCAGCTACCGTGAGTTGAACAGGGCAGCCACCGCGAGACTTTTAAATTTTGTTGCCGAAGATTGGAATATGTCGACGCACCCGAAAAAAGTATTATAATTACTGCATGTTCTTTGTATGAAGGAATTCTGTGCATAATTTGTTCTACACCGTGGGAGTCTAAAGGTTGAATGTGTTCTTGTTGTTCGAATGGGACAATCTAGAGAAATCAGCCCTACAAGGTATTCGGAATCAACAGCGCCATGTATTATTTTATGCAAATAAGTCAAGTCCTTAATAGTCCGCCTATTTTCTAAGGTAGTGATTTTATGGTATTCGGCCGATTGTTTCCTAGTGTCAAAAGCCAAACGACACCTGTAATCCAAGTTTTTTAAAAATTTGTTCTGAACCCTTTCATACCTTTCTATGTATGTTACATATTGGGGATTCCACACAATCGATGCATACTCAAGCAAAGTTCGAACATACGTGTAATAAAGTAGTTTAAGTGTATCAACAGATTGGAATGGCTTAGAGACTCTCAGGATGAATCCCAGCTGTTTTAAGGCCCTTTCTACCATATTATTTGTATGAGTTCTAAATAGCATCTTACTGTCAAGCGTTACTCCCAAATCTTTAACTTCATTCTGTCTTTTTAATGGTACATCATCTATCATATAATCAAACAGTGTTTGGATATTTGAACGGGTAAATGAAATACAAGAACACTTGGAAACATTCAAGTAAAGATTGTTTGTTTTGCAATATAAATACAAACGATCCAAATCCGCCTGCATGTTCACGGCGTCCTGCAAACTTTTTACTCTACTGAAAATCTTAATGTCATCGGCATAAACAAGAAAATCACAAAATTCAAAACAGTTTTGAATATCATTAATATACATGATAAATAATATAGGGCCCAAATGAGATCCCTGAGGCACACCTGAAGTACATGGTCAGAATTTAGAAATACAGTCATTAATTGCTACAGCCTGCAATCTGCTGTCTATATAAGATGCAAGCCATCTCAATAGACTACCGTGTACACCATAGATACTGAGTTTTTTTATTAATATTGTGTGACTTATCTTATCGAACGCCTTCGAAAAATCTGTGTACACCGCATCCACCCGCGAACCATCGCCCATTGCTTTCAAAATATAATCTGTGAACTGAACAAGATTGGAATCGACAGACCTTCCTGGAAAAAAACCATGTTGATTTGCCATAATAAAGGATTTAATTACAGGTGTTATCTGCTCGACGACGATCCTTTCCATTATTTTACTGAAAAGCGAAAGTTTTGAGATGGGGCGGTAATTTTCTATATTATGTTTATCGCCAGACTTAAAAACTGGTGTAATATAAGACATTTTCCATTTAGTAGGAAAAATTCCCTCATTAAACGACTTCTTGTAAAGAAGTGTCAAAGCCACTGAGAGCTCTCTAGAACATTTGACTATCAACAATGGAGGTATACCATCAGGGCCTGGACCCTTATTTAAGTCTAGTGCCTTTAATTTAGAATGAATATCATCCATATCAAAATTGATTATGTTGAGATCAAGCTCACCTGAATTTATTACACGATGATCCCGCGCAGCTCCACCTCTCTCAAAAGCAGAATAAAAAAAGTCATTGAAGAGCTCACACATCGCACTTGTGTCATTGGCTGAAATACTCTTATAAAACATGTTTGGCGGATATCCGGTATGTGGTTTCTTAGATGAAATATAATGATGAACTCGTCCAGGATCTGCTCTTATAGATTTTTCTGTCTGTTCAATGTGTCTTTTTAGACATTCTTTTTGCAAACGTTTTTGTCTTGAACGGAGTAGTGAGTAGACATCATAGTCATGGGACAATCCCGAGCATTTCCACTTTTTGTGAGCCTTCAGTTTCTCTCTAATAACGCTTCTGAGAGGACCACTATACCAAACAGGAAATTTTGGGGAGCCTGATACAGTTTTTGAGGGAACATACTTTGATATAGCATCATTTAAAACATTGTAAAAAAGATCGGATGCTTGCTCTACATTACAATCCTCGAAGTCAGTCTTCCAGTCCTTTGCAGTCAAAGCTGCTTTAATCAAAATCGGCACTATGAAAATTTCTGGCAACTCTTGAGGCAGATGGCATGTAAACATCTACATGGACCGGAAGTTCGACCACAATCGACCTGTGATGTATATCTTCCTCCACCAGCGGGTCATCACATGCAGCGACCCTACAATCGGAACGATTACATAAAACTAAATCAAGTATTCTACCATTCATATTAGCAACGTGATTGAACTGCATCATATTCACTAGTGACATAAAATCAACCAGTGATATACTATTATGATCAGTATAATCACCTGGACTGCAAATTTCAACATCATCAGATAACCTAGACCAGGTAATGTTTGGAAGGTTAAAATCACCAAGTACAAAAAAGATATCATCAGGCTTATCAAAAATTAATTTTGTAGCATTTTCCAGGAAATTGGATAATTTTTGATTATAGTTTTCATCGTGTGGTAGGTAAAAACAACCAATATTTACAGACAATAATGAGTCCCGAGGACATACTGTAATCCAAATCTCCTCAGCATCCGTTGACCAGCCAGAGTTTACCTTGGATAGTATGTCGGATTTGACTGCAATAAGCACACCCCCACCAAGAGTTTGACCAGTCACACCGTAATTCCTGTCGCATCTATATACACGGTACCTAGAGTCAAAGAGTTCACGATCATAAAAATCTGAATTTAACCAAGTTTCAGTCAGGCATATAATATCGTAATCATTACTTAAAACATTAGAGTGAAAAGAATGAGTCTTGGTGCGAAGGCCTCTAACATTTTGATAAAATGTGGTTAACTTAATTTTGAGTCAAGAACAACAATCGATAGTCCACAGTAGAGCCTGGACAACCAGAGCCGGCCCACACAGTCCGACATGCAACCGCGATACAGGGTAGGGAAAAGTGGTAATTGGAGAAAAAAGGATTAGGAATAGAGCGCTCTATGGGTGTTACAAAAAGAAACATAAAAGTTATCATGAAAAACAACAAAGAATAGAAACAACAGATAAATAAACCAAAACTGCAAACAGGTTTCAATATACTGATCGGATGGAGCACAATTAGTCATTTAATCTTTGAGAGATCAGACTCCCTCTTGACAAGTATCGGCGGTGACTTTTCATCTTTACGAATATAGATCCTGCAGCGTTTAATCCAAAAAAATTGATACAGCTTATTCCTGGCGATCTCCTTGGTCTTCTTGTACAGAAGTTTGTTAGAAGTAGTAAGGTGATAGTTCACGAAGACCTTAGCGTCTGTTCCTGAGAATCCAATCTCATTCAGGGAGAGTCCTCTTCTTTTTCGTATAGCACTCAAAAAGTTCTCGACATTGTTCCTATTGTGGAATCTCACAACAATCTTAGGCGGTAATTTATGATTGCTCCACGAAGCCACTCGGCGCAAAAAGTCCACCTCACCTCCATCCAAAGAAATATCCAGTTTATCCGCAATCTTCGTCAATATATCCATGAGTGATTCTCCATTAACACGAGGTATGCCCGATATTTCTATATTGTTCATACGGACATACTGATCCTTATCATTATTTTCGTCTGAAAGGTGTTTAATAGTATTCTTGAGTTCTACTACCTCATCATGCAGAGCATCCACGCGGAGTCCTCTAGAATCAGAACTATCGATTTTTTCCTTGAGATTATCTATCATTAACTTATTTTCAGACACCGATCTCTCTAAGGTATCCATTTGAACAATTTTTGACTCTAACGTAGACTCCATTGCCTTTGTACGTTCATTTAACGATACCAAGGTGGCACCATTATTTTCAATCGAGGCCTTGAGGGCCTGGAACTCTTTCATGATACCACTATAGTCGTCACGTAGACCTGCGATCATTTGAATAATATCATAATTTGTAGGTTCCAAATCTAGTTTTTTTATCGCTGAGGTTGCGGACAACGATTCCACAACAGCCCGCACGGGAGCCTCCACTATCTTCAAATTCCTAGCAGTGGCCCTACATTGAGTGCACTTCCACGAATTTCTTCTAGAGCCAATCTTGCGAAACGTAGTTTCTCCCATACCCTGGCAATTATAGTATCTACTAGATATCTTGTTTTGTGAATACCAATCCGCCATTTTATGATTGTCAATCAAGATAAGAGCGTATTAAGACCGCTATACGAGAATAAGGGCACTAGACCGCGCTTGTTTTCATTAAAAAAATAATATCTAAGTATTTCAGATAAAGCAAAGCTTATATCTTAATACAGGTCAATAAGGCAGAGAAGACACTGTGGGAAGCCCTGATGCACATGGCCTTTGACCGGGAGCCTTGGGGACGGCTGGTTGGAATAATGGGGAGTGGTGATGGTCACGATCCTCAGCAATGAGGGTGCGATGTGCATGATGATGATATCTAAATACATGACAGTTTCGTAAGCCTAGTTCCTTGGCGTGACATGGGTGTGGTCTGGCGTTCGATTCCTACTGGGGGCATGGGAATTACAAGGCAGACATAATTTGAAACTTTGTCATCTAATGGCGAACTTTGTTGACGTAAAAGTGAGCCTATTTTGATTGTAAAAGATGGTTGTATGCCCATAGAAGGACAAGAAGTTCAAATTAACCATTAAAAAGCGAATACAAATGTTATATAATTTAAATATCAAACAGACCGAAGATTAACACGTTCTTCTTAATTTATTTATTGCCCTGTGGCCTTTAATTCAAAAGGTGGGGTTAGTCTACTGCGAGGACCACTCCCAGCTGTCCCTACATCTCTTTGGTGGTTTGCCTGGGAGCTGTCCTCCATACGGTTGGCCGTGCAATGCCATGTGAGGATGTTCGGATGAATTCATTCTTCTCATGTATGCATACCATAACCATCTTCGTTACCTTTTCCCTCTCACTATGTCTTCAACCTTGCATATTTACACTCATATTTCTAACTCTACCTGAGGGTCTTATTATTATGGAAGCAAAACTCAGTAAGTATAGAATCAAAGATTTCCACGGTGGAAGTCAATCAAAGTGAAATTCTCGGTAAAGAAAGACGCACAGTCTTCATTTATTTCATAACTAGAAGCAAAACCTCTCGGAAAATAAGAGTATAAATGTTTTCAATTGTTGAATAATAAAATATATTATAACCTATAAATCATTTTACAGAAAAATTTGAAATTTATTCCCGTAGCAACAGTTGTACGCATAGAAACCTCTGATCATGTTAATTTTCTTCCTACCTTTATTCCATTGTCTCAAAAATACGTTTGTAGTCGTTTGCCAAATTCAAATTGTCTAGGGCCTCTGTTCTTGGCTTCCAATCTCTTTTTTCTTCTACCCCTGTCTTTCGGCCTCTTTCTTTTCTTCTTTTGTCGTATCAGGTCTCTCCGACGTTGGCAATCTCTTCTGCGAAGGCTTCTCGGTCTCTCGCCAGCCGGAATAACTCCTCCACCGCTCATATTTCGGACTATTCCTTTACATTCCGCAACCAAGACATCTGCCTTCGGCCAGGACCTCTTCAACGTCCATCTTTCCCATTAACAAAAGTTGGAGGATTTTATATTTTCCCCCACGGACAATGTGTCCCAGACAGGGACATTTTGCGGATCTTTATTGCAATCTTTCAGTCTGTTAGGTTCTGCGTTCCTTTCATCTAAAGTCTCTCCTTATTTTTCTGCTTTCTTCATATTCGTTCATAATCATCATTTATCCATCCGATCATTACCTCATATATACATCGTGATAATTGCAATGTTATACAATAAGTATAAAATATTTAACACTCGCAAATAATAGCAATACCTATGTAATAGTCACTGGTTTGTATTTCCTGCGCCGTTGTTACATCTATAACGGGCAGGTTGTTGTGTCTTTGTTTGTAGAAAGGCTGGCTAGCGTTACTTCTACTTGGAGAAAGTGTTATATAACGAACAGCATATCATTCCTTTAGACGAGTCATATATAATAAGTCTTATTCATTATAACACATTACCGCTTAATATGTACCTACTAACCAAACGTACGCTCTTTGCACGAAGATGTTATCCAATTATTTATGAGCTAAATGGTATCTTAAATAATCCACTTACTTTCTAGATGTTTGGAAGTACTAGTTAGGATCTTCCTATAAAATATTCCAAATATCTGTTCTGATTGTCGAATTTAAAAAATAATATATAAATAACAATATAATAACAAACATCAATGGACTTTAAATTAAAATCTTACATTGGACATGTACGAACATTGAAATACCAAAACCAAAAAACTTAACTTTTAATAAAAAATTATCAAAACCGTTTAAGAAAAACAAAAAGTAGATGAAATCTCAATGTTATTAAAAAATAAATAAAATTGAACTTAACCAGTTCAAAATGAATAAGAATAAATATATGTGTTGTCGAATGAAAAACATATTTACATTGTCTGAATAAATTTCAGAAAGTTATGGTATAGAAAACAAGTATTCTCCTCTGAGTTAAACAAAAGTTTAGAGGTGGTTGAGAGTGTGTTAATAGGATCAAGGATTCGGAACTTTTTAAATTGTCCCGTTCATCTACAGATTTTACGGGTCTAAATGAACCAGTAATTATCTGTTTGAGCGTACCTTTAGGATCTGTACTAAGCCGATAACTCTAAAAATCTGTTTGAGCCGATTACACGTAGAATCCATTCAAGCGGATGACACATAAGTTCTGTATGCCTTGTACACGAATAATTGGATAGAATGTCCGTTTGTGCTTACATTTACATAGAAATCCATAATCTCGGAAAGAACGGATTTCCAGCAATAGCAATACAGTGAGCTGAATAACTTATTCGGCTCACCGCTGAATCGGGCGGTTCGGGTCACTACAAAGTGATCTGTTAACCATAACTACTGTTCTCATATGTATTCCCAACAGGGAGAACGTCAAATGACGTCATCCTTTAACGGTCTTTTAAAAACTAGGTAGGGACATCGAATTATCACTATTTTAATATAATATTTTGTTTCATTGACCAACACATTGGAGTAAACAATGTAAGAATTTGCCTATCACGCACGTAATAATAATTATTGTTATCGAGTCGAATCAGTAGAAAGTGTTGGTAATTGGATATTATCTCTGATAAATTGCCTTGCAAAAAGTGTTAACTTATTTTATTAATGGTTAAAAACAAAACGGCATTACTGGTTAGTTTTGTTATTCGTTTTTTCTGCATTCGCTTAAATGTTTGTATTTACATTTTAGACAAATATCTAGTTTATCATAATGTACATAGTTAAGACCAGATCAGGAGAACGTCTGTCGGGAAAATCTTAAAAACTAAACAATATTAATTCTCAATCAAAGAATATCTCCAAAGCTGATTTTCAACATTAGTTTAAGTTTAATAATTCTTGTATGTATTGGGTACATTTGTAAAAAAGTATTCTTTATTACATCATAATATAATGCATTCAAAACATCCATGTTATAAATATTTACTTATATAAACTCATTTCATAGTATTATTTCACTACATACAGCAAATTAGTGTTATATAAAATTGTTAATTTTTTATACAATTTTAATGTTAATTTATACCAATATGTTTCCTCAATGTGGTTGTTTAAAACAAGGTAATTCAGATTAATTTACATAATTTTACTTTCAAAATTAATTCAATACAACCATTCTATAAATATTTATTAGATTCCTGTATCTTATATCAATTTTTTATTGGTTGACCATAAATTCTCAAAATGGGTCTGCGGTCCTCTGGTCTTCTTCTTCTTCTTATGGTCCCTCACAATTTGACCTCCTGGACCGAAGCCATTGGATCACGTCATCCGTTAATGCGTGCGAGTCCTGCAGTTCTTTGAATGCGAACATGGGGCACTCGTTTATCAGATCATCCATTGTTTGTGTTATCCCACATGCGTATGCTGGTGAATTCATCCATTCCCATTTAAGAAGGTTTGAAGTCCTGCAGCCTACATCACATCTTATTCAGTTAACTCTACACTATATATTTCTGGGTTGCGTTGAGTCAGTTACGAGGTTCTGGTTCCTTACTGACGATGCGGTCCATACTATAATCCATTTGTCTTCAATCGAGTAATCCGTAGTTGTAGCAGCAGCAAGCAAGTACGGATGTTAGGATTTCAGACGGCATTGAAGCGGGTTATCTACATCAAGATGGATTGGTAGATTATGATTAGACTGCAATTTATTGATTCTTTGTATATTGTATTTTTTTACAATTTTGATTTTTAAGAAATTAAATAATCATGCAGTCTCACATCTCTGAAACAATGAAAAAAAATCAGATTAAGATGTATGTCTCTTTTTTTGAATCCCGACTCACGTTGCCTTTTATTAAGGTATTGCACACGTCGTTGACTTTTCTAAAAATCTTGATCTTGAAGACATTACCTACTACTTTATGACTACCGGTTTAACTATTACAACAACTCGTTAAAAATAATTATAAAATTCTGATCATTAATTTATTTTTAAAAAATAATTTAAATATGGACTTGAAAATAATAGATACATATAAAGTTATTAGATATAATTTAATTAACCACAAACGTTAGATCTATAATATAGGCTGCACAGTGTACAGGCTGAGTACGAGTTATTTTTCTACGAAATTGAAATATTTTTCTGTCGTTCATTGCTGGTAATTGTAAGCTCAAGAGAGCTCTTTAGATGATGAAAAGTAGATATAAAGTAGGTACAAATCACTTGAAAGTATCTCATTTTTTGCCAAAACCATTAGCTATATAGTGGTCTTTAGGATCATGATAATGCAAAAAGGTACGGATCTTCAATATTTTCATACAACATTCTTCTTCCAACTACTGATATAAGGTGCCTACTTGACTGACTCCATTTTCTCAAAAAAATTAAGAATCGGCTCAATATTTGAAATGATTAGAATTATCAGGTGGTTGATAGACCAGCGGTATTAGTCGACGGTTTTTGTACGAAAAGCGTACCTACTGAAGTCGTTAAGTTCGAATCCCGAAACATTCAAATTTTCACACCACAAGGTTTACTTTATGTATTATTATTTATTATTTGAATACTAGCCTGCAGCCTCCATGGAGGCCGCCGTCACTGCGTCCCTTAATGGAACTTTTGTGACTGGCCCTGTATCTAGAGTTCATCGCTCAACCCGGCCTCCAGGAGGAAGCGCAGGATTTTGTTGGCGTTCAACTCTTTGATGTCATCTGGGCACATTAGGAATTTGCCCAGATTTCTGTGTCTGTTATGCATCATTGGTAGGCATTCGCATAGGAGGTGCATTGGGGTCTCGAGTGATTCCCCGCACATCCTGCACACGCCTGAGTCCAGTATCCCTATGGTACACATATGCTTGTTCAGCCTGCAGTGACCAGTTAGGGACCTTGTGATGATGCATAGATTGTTCCTGCTAAGGGATAATAGGTCCCTTACGGATTTTTGATTGTAGGCATTAATTAACGCCTTGGAATGTTTTTGTCCCTGGGTTTCAGTCCAGAGTTTAAAAGAGCGTTCATTGTAAATGTCCGCTAGAGTTTTGCGTTTTGTGCTATGAGGAATACCAAAGAATGGTTCAGGTCCATAAAAATTCCTCTCAGCTCCGGCCCTCGCTAGCTCGTCGGCCTTTTCGTTGCCTGCGATGCCTTCGTGTCCCGGTACCCAACGCAATATTACCTTATTTCTGTTACCTAAGGTGTTTAGTACATCTTTACAGCTTTGCACTAGCCTCGAATTGGTTGAGGCCGATGTCAAGGCCAGTAGGGAGGCCTTACTATCCGAATTGATGTAGATTATTTGTCCTGAATAGTTTTTCTGAAGGTTTATCATTGCGCATATTTGTATGGCATAAACCTCAGCTTGAAAGACAGAGGGATGCCTACCGAGGCTTATTGCCGCCTGGTATCGTGGCTTCTCTCCGTAAATACCACTACCTGCTCTGAGGTTGTTTTTGGATCCGTCAGTATACCATATCAGCGAGTGGCCTTCAAAGATAATCTTGTCCTCTAGCCAGTCGCTTCTTTCTGGTAATTCGACCTGATAGTACATCTTGAAGTCATGACTGGTTGTCATAACATCTGATATCATGTTTAGAATTGGATGTTCATTTATTGAGTCCTGTGTCGATCTCAAGGTCCTGGACATCCAGTTGTATTTACCTGTTGCATTTAGCCTTAACATCGCCGATTCAGCTAGCATGCGCACATGCAGGTGTAGCGGCAACAGGCCCAGCATAGCATTGAGTGCTGCTCCAGGTGTAGTTGACATGGCACCCGTGGCCAGGATGCATGCAGTCCTTTACTTTATGTAAGAGAGTCAGATAGTGTATTTGTGTTCACTTTGAGTGAGCCCAGATTCATTTTGAACTATTTTTATAATACTAATCACGATTCACGTGTAAAAACAAAAAAAAAACGCTAAAATGATTCATATGATTGTTGTCCACAACAATTGATTTCATTATGAACTCTTATTATTTGCCGTATCACACTCAATTTTGTTAAATTTGCACTCAAGACTAACATTAGACATAAGTCATTATTTATTATGTGCATTTAAGAGATACTAAAATAAAAATGACGAGTTTAATGATGCAACAGTTGTTGCACTACGCAAAATTTTATATTGCTCTCTTCTACTTAACGCATAAAATGTCAAGGGACTCAGTTTCATTAAATCCATCATAATGAACTTACTTTGCTACGTAAATACACAAACCCTATAAAAATAAAAATAAATTAACACTTAACTAACAAAACTAAACGACTCGTACTATGTTCATTATAATGCCCAATGTAATTATATTCGTTAAGGTGACCTTATGCTGTTTTTTTGTTTTACTTTTTTTGAAACTAATTAGTACAAAAACTATATCTGTCTGTTATATAACGTGGAAGGTGGCTGATGTATATTTAGCCAACTCAATAATGCCACACTTGTCAAGGACAATCATCAGACTGATCACTGCTTTGATATTCCACTAAAAGAATTCCTTACAAACTGATTATTGAATTATAGGTAATTATTTTGGCAAAGCAAAATAACAGAAGCTAATCTTAAATGACCTTCTCCCACACAATTTCCAAATCCCTCAGCTTTGCTTCGAAGGACGAAACACAGTACGCGAGTACAACTGTCTTTCACCATCCTTAAAACAAGGATCCCGAATGAGAATTGTACAATTTATCAAAATAAAAATATAAAAACATTCTCACCTTAAATGAACCGTCAACATATAGTGAACGTAAAGCAAAGCTTTTATTGTATTGTAAATGTTTGGCACTGGGATTCGAACTCACGATTATCGGTATGCTGTCTATACGAAAGCCGCCGACTGACAATGCTGGTCTTCCTATATCTTAATTTATTTCGTTTCGTTATTGCACGTTTTGAAGTAGGGTGCTTGTATAAAAGGATGATGAGGTTGGTAACGATGTGGAGAAACTGTGGGGCGAGTTTAATCGAAAGCTAATTGCACGCAAATAAGCGCTTATTAGCAAATTGCAAATGCTAATTCATTCATTCATTCTCCCTTTAAGGCCCTCCGCACACTGCAAGCCAGCCCAGAGGAGGCAAATCCGAAGCAAACCCCCCCTGCACGAAGCCGACCCCCTAGTTCAATCGAAGCAATCAAACCAAAAAGCCGGCCACACACACAAATCAAGCCCGCCGCGGATCCCCCCAAACCAAACCGCAATGCGAGAGACCTAAATCCCACTTAGAAGCATAGGGGCCTCCCTATCAAGAGCTCTCCATTGCGCTCGAAGGCGTCCGAGGCTTATGATGCCTTTTCTGACCGGTTGAAGTTTAAGGACGTGAGGTGGTCAAACTCACGGTCCCGATCTGACTTTTATGTGCGTGCAAATAGTGTCCTTAAATCAAACGATCGAATCATTCGATCATTTTAGTATGAAATATTTTAGAAACTCTTTCGATGATCTTCTAAACTTATACTAGGGCTACTGTTTCCGGTAGCCAGCTGAAAGAAAATATCAGAGAACAGAATATATTGGAGGCGAATGTTTAAGGAGGCCAATATGGGCTGTAGCGAGATTGAAGAAGATGAAGCTTGTAAATAGATTACTTCGGATTCGTTTCTAAGACATAGAAGAATCAAAGAGACTCTTGCAAAGAATCCTTCAAGACAATGGGAATACTTACCAAGCCATTGGGAATGCCTGCAATTTGCTCGTAGCAACGTACACAATACCCCATTGAATGCCGATTGTCACAATAATTATGATGCGAGAAATGGCCAAAACATTAAGCCATTAAAGCACAGGCTGTCAAAAGTCTCCATGAGCTTCCTGTACTATTTAATAAACTGCCTACCGAAGTGAAATCGATTTATTGACAAAAGGCTGAAGGGCCCTTTACACCCTTCCAGCCTCGCCTTTTTATTCCTATTAACTATTCATTGCCCGTTATGATGTTTCGAAATTATTGTATTTATATGATGTTTTGATTTTTTTTAATAATTTGTGCCTTGTGTCAACTTTGACGAATCCAAGTGCCTGAAGAGGCCTAAGGAGAGACTGAATAAATTAATAAATAAATAGAAATGTGGTACATCGACATTATTTCGTAGACATTTTTTTGAGTCAATATACCTATAAGTTATTTGTCTCTGTATATTAATGGTATATGAGGCTGACCAGATCACTGGAATAATGAGGTGGTCTGACAGCTTCGGACTGGAAGTTGACATTATCACTACAAGAGGTACCTGTTGCTTATCAAAATGGATTTCTGATAGCAAGGTCGCCTGGTACAAAGTAGGTAGGTACTTCTTAATGAGAATTATTGTTCATCGCGATGGTGGCTTGTAACGAATTCTGACGTGAATAATTATTATTGTGAGAAGAAATAATATTGAGAATATGTTCAGACAGCGGACTCCACAATGCTCATTTTTCACCAAGCAAATATAAACGAGTAAGAACTAGATGTAGCATTCTGGAGCACATTTTCTAGAGATAGCAAATTATTGATTATTTGATCATTCTTTGAGTGTCTGTAACTATGAGTACACTATAAGTCTGATTCAGAGATTGAAACAGTAATTGCAAATTTTTAGTCGTTAATATCAAATGAGCGAGCTTGCTTCGAATATGCCGTAGAATCTAAAGATTCGGGCCGGAAATCTAGGGATGAAAATTGAGTTTGTGGAAGGAAATGCTGGCATATGAGAGACATCAGTATGAATGTTAGGGTTTTCAAATACCTCAATCGTAAAAAAACTTAAAACTAAAACTAAGAAAAATGAAACTATCAAACTTCAATGTAAATATTTTGATGTGTTTTTTTTTTCCTTTTCTATAGCATTTGATTTGAAACCCTAAGACTTTTTGAACCTTTGCTTTGTTCCGGTGTCAAAATTTTCAGAAGTGTAAACAACCGTCAATACAATACATACACACGTCACATACATTATCCCTTTACCCCACATAGGGGCATAGGGAGGCAACAAGAGAAGAGCTCTCTTAGTTTATAGAGAACAACATGTGACGGATTCTACTGAAATCAGATGAGATGAGCAGAACCCTCACACTGAGGACCGTCTGCCAAGAGTCACCGACTCCAAGGCAAACGAACCTCTGTGGTCACTCCCTCTGGTAGGCTACAAACAAAGTTGTTGGTCTCATCCAACAAAAGAAAAAATAAATCCTTAATCAGCCCAGCTAAACTCAATTTCAGACTCTACTCAGGTCGTGGTTCATTAGCCAAAATGTCCTCTCATCAAGTGGGGAACTATCAAGAGATCTTTTAGTAAAAGAATTTGATAATTAAAAAATTAATAAAATTTATTGGTCCAAAATACAAATAAATAGATCCTCCTTTGAACAAAATATAAAAATAATTGTGGATCTTTGATAGCTCTAAGTAAATTAACATATAAAAAAAAGACCTTAAAATGGGAAAATAAAATTTAAAATTTCAATCATTAAACATATATCGATTTTTAAAATATAACGCTATTTACATTGTTTTTAAGAAGATATAGTACCACAAATAATAAATCAATTAGAGCCCTGGGTAGTGAGTACGTAACTTTTGCTATAGCACGACTAACCACACATCAATCTAACTACTCATAACCACGACTTAACTACATAATAACCACGCTGAAACGCACAACTAACTACATTTGTAACGTTACGTACTCGCGCTAACTACACTAGGAAGTAGTTAGTCGTGCTATAGCCCTTACGTACTCACCCCCCTGGTACGGTTCGAAATTCCATAAAAATGCTATGTATGAAACTAACAACACACTAACGCGTTCTGGCTAATGTAATTACGTAGGTATTAACATATCAGTGACTGTGAAATAACATATGTACACACTGTGATTTCATAATAATAATAGCAGTGGTGAATACGATTTCACCACGATGCAGCAGTAATGTTAGGTTATTGACAGATATATAAAACTGAATGCTAAAATGTTTGCTGTCATTTTTAATTAAACAAATTTTACAGCTTCTATTTGTTATATGCAAAAAATCACGTTACTTATGTTATGGATCATAAAATTAAATTTTCTCCACTATCATAAATTTTGGTATTTATGATTTTTTATACAAACTTAGCCTAGTTACCAAACGTTGTCTTAGATTTTTTCAAACAATGTCAAGTTCTGAATTTCTCATGTTCTGACGTCTTCATCGCAAGATACAAATTTTATACATAAACAGCTGCACTAATGGAACGTTATTCTTCGAATACGCGCAGAATGAGCAAAAACAAGGAATACGCTTTAACAAGAATAATTTCCATGCCAACTTTATTCTTGGCTACCCCCAGGTATAAAGAAGGAATAGCGACATTTAATGAGACAGACTACCACTGCACTCTTGACACTTAACTTACAAAAACAAACTCCAAGTTCAAACAAGTCCGAGCAGTCAATGAATCGAATCGACCTTCGGAAATATTCGTACCGATTCGTACGTACTCGTGATATTTACCGCTCGAACTTTCCCAAAAGTCCAATCGGGTTCGTACGAAATTCTTAGAAACCAACCCCGTAGCACGGAAAAACCACAAACTTCTTTGATAAATGCGAGGTTGTCAATGTATTCTGCGGTATAGTTATGACACGATATAGGGTTGATTGTTAGTTTCTATTAGTAACCTGAAAAAAATGTTCGGGTCTTACGCTAATACTCGAGAATGGCTGAACCAATTTGTATAATTTTGGTTTCAAAATATTCGTTTGTATAAGCTCAGAGTTAAGGGTTCAACGGTAAGAAAAAATGGGAAAATAGAAAAATAACAATTTGCTCTTCGCACAAAAAAAAATTCTGCCTGTCAGATGCGATGAAATAAAGAGTTGTTATTGTTTTGATTTTATTCGTATAATGGGGTTAATTTTACCTATCGTGCACTAATTGAAAACATTTGCACCTTGTCGAAAAGCTCATGAATTACTTATGGTAGTTTTCTCAGCGGTTTTTGTGGCAAAGTACATTTATTTTGAGTTTGATAAATCAAAATTGTGAATGAAAAAAACTGAGTTGTAATTTAAAGCTCGGTACTCACTTGCGCCGCGAACGTGTATCGTTATATCAATTTTATCAAAAGGATGCATGTGTTCCACTCGCGTTCGCTTTTTCGAATCACGTATACACTTAGCCTTTCAATTAAATTGATTAAATGTCACACGTTCGTGGCGCAAGTGAGTACGATGCTTAAGAACGTTTAATTTTGAAATTTACCGTATTTTTTAACAATTTTTTAAAATGTATTTTAGTTCCCAAAAAAGAGTATTTGTTTAAAAATTTTCAGTTTTAGATAAAAATAAATGACTCGAAAAACGGCCCCTATTTTTTTTATTTAATATTGGCAACGACCCCTATTTAATGGGAATTATTGCAAATAGCTGTAGTATGATTCTTTCAAGGAATATGTCTAATTGCCTATATGTTATAATACTTAATAATTATAATAAAGTTAAGATCTAGTCCTGGAAAAAGGGCAAAAAAATAATTATGTTAAGATCTAGTCCTGGAAAAAGGGCAATAGAATCCATTTAAAAATTAAAACTTTATGTATAATTAAAAAAGTAGTCAAAAACGCTGTATTTTCTTCATAGACAAAATTATTTGTTATCGTTGGGTACCTAGTTTAGTATGTGATTATTCGTAATATAATAACCATGATAAACTGTCTATGGAATCTTCTACTGGCATTCGCAACAGCAAATAGCATAATTTATGGGAATTAACAGAGCAAAACGGAAGACATATTTGATGTGAAAATGTTACGATTTGTTTACGAGAGAAATCGATATTGGAGCTATCATGTTTTATGTACTTACTGGTCTAATAATATTTACTACTGTAATATGAGTGATGAGAACGCTCCTTGTAGAGTAGGCAAACAGACACAAAGAGTTTTTGCTGTATAAAAAATAAACTCTTTAAGAGCCGGACACTCGAAAATGGCTGTTTTTATATAAACGTTGTTCCCTTAATAGGTATCGTAGCACAACAAAAAAGGAAGTGTGCTTTAAGTTAGAGCTTTGGCTATCAAGTCTTCCAATTTGAATTTATATTTTCCAAATTTAGTTCGATAGAAAAAAAATTCAAAGTTTGCTCTATATTTTTATAAATCATAACGGTTTAGGCTATCTACTCAATAAAAAACGCTTTAAAATATACCAAAATGCGTGTCTTTTAATTTTCTTCAAAACCATCGTCTTTTTTTATTTCTATTTAATATAGTTTTCTAATTAATCGGTAAAAAGTGATTGGGCGCTTAGGACCTTTTCCTTTAGAAACAAAAACTGTATAGGCTCCATACAAATCCTAAAATTCTTCATTCGTGAGAGAACGTTGTGGCGGGCGGACGTGTCGCTCTGTACTCTGTAGTTTTTTTCTGCAGAAACCCTCCTCCACTTTCTAATGTTGGTCATTTGGGGCTAAATGCAATATTTGTGAGAATCCATGGTTGTCAAAAATTTTATATTTATTTGTTTTTTTCCCTTCTACATTTTTTTCTTTACAAATATTTTTAAATTCATTTTTTTTCCATAAAATAATATAGAATTACGTTTTGACGTATTTTTTATCGTAATATCTTAATTAGATATAATAAGTTTTTACCACATAATTCTTGACTTTTATCAGTAGCTAAGGCAAAGACCCTATCATTAACAAAATTGCGTAAATAGTACGTTGATAATATAGTAATTGGTTTATAACTACAAACGTACCTACAATATATTATATGAACAAAAAAGTTTTTATGTTACACAAAAATAAAAAGAAAATAAACTTAAATGAAGCCAACCTCTACTCGGGGTTTGAATCTTGTCTAAGATTAGACGGGACCGATTGATTGGTAGAAAATGCTTTAAGTTAACTTCCGCCGGCTATACCTACCGAGAAGAGTGTACTTTAGTAAAACAAAACTCATGTGCGTTTATTCAATAAGCTATTAAAAAGTTGGTCTTATTAATGTCACTCAACTTCGTCGAAATACGCACTCAACGAATACGAACTCAAAATAATAGTACTTATAGAACTTCATTATATTTAATTCTTCAAACACACTATTTTCTACTTTGTAATACTGAGTCATTATAAATATTTATAAATAAAACTAACTTTGCAGTATTACAATAGATTATATTTCGGATAAAAAATGTAATATATTGTAATACTGCAAAGTTAGTTTTATTTATAAATATTCATTATATTCAATTTGAAAAATATCCATTATTTGACATGACACAAACTTTTATATGTATTAATTAACCTGATATTTATGGTTTGGCTGCCAACCCTGAATCCGATTGCATTTTGACTAAGGATAAAGAAATGAACAAAATATCATTGTGTCAGCAGGGTAGTTAAGTGACAGAGACAGCGAGAAGAAAGTTCAACCTGTCTCACGCACAATATGACGAGGTATGCGCGGGGAAGCGGGGACAAAACTCAGTTCGGTGATTTGAGTGTCCGGCTCTTAAAAAGGTTTGTAAAGATAAAGATAAATGTATGTGAAGTATCCTTTCTGAAAATACTTGGTATATTTTGTGAATCTTATTATTTGTTGTACTGCTGTCCATTATAATGTGTTTAAGTTCAAAAGGCGTTTACGCCGTTTATGTTTAAATAAATAAATAAAACGGATTGAACTTATTGCGCAGTGAAATTTTATCTAATCCAACGGGGTAGCAAACTAGGGACTTCAACTTAAATCGAGGTCTATTCCCGATTGTTTTTTATACTATAGTACAAAAGAGACAACTATAGGAGAAATGTTTAAACTATTACTTCCAGTTCTGATAAACTTTTCAAGATTCCTCTTAAATGATCCGCTGGCCACTATTCGATTAATTTTAGTAGGAGCAAAGTTTACTTGACCTCATCATCGTCGTTTTTCCTTATTACTGAGGGTCGTGACCTGGCACTCTCTCAGCCGCAATAACAGCCGCAATAACACCTTCCGACACATCATTGCCCTCAGTCAATTGTTGTCTCCACATCAAACCCGGATTTGGTCTGTTCATCGAGTTATATGCTCTTCGTCTGCCTCTAGATCTTTCAAAACTACCAATTCTTAACAATACTCGACACCAATTTGGGCATATATCTATAAGTCTAAGATATTCAAGCAAAATAGTTAACAATTTACCAATCCGTTTGGGAAATTATTCAAGCTTCTGTATAGTCAGGGAGACCTTTGCCTAGTGATAGACAATTTCGAAAGGACCTGACTGGGCACTTCAATAGGTAAACATAAGTTCACAATCACTGCATATGTAGGATGACACAAACAATCGATCATCTGATAAACGAGTGCCCTATATACGCATTTAAAGAAGGACTACAGGACTTGCACCCACTAACGGATGACGCGATCCAATGGCTTCGGTCTCTGTAGGTCAGATTGTGAGCGATCATAAGAAGAAGCAGTGCATTGTCAGCAACTGCAACCTGTACGCTGCTTTAAACTTCAAACATGTCCAAAAAAATGAAAGTCGATTGTATTGAACGGGTGATGGCTCGTAGCTAGGATCGTACAAAGTTGATTAAAGATTCCGATATCCTTGGACACTCTTCATTGGCGAAGTTCCTTCATAATTAATAATTTTAACCGCTCCTTTAACGTACTCTGGTGAATATATTATTTGCACGATTACAATCTCCGGCGTGCATGCTTGAGCGCACTCTGTTCTGTGAAGGTAAACTGAATCCAATGCCACCTCGGACACTCTTCACCATAAAACTTTACTATAATGCGTACTAGTAGTACAGGGTGGCGTAGAATGGACGTTGCTGTTTGAATTCTTTATAACTTTTGTTAATTATCAATCTTCCTTAGTGGCATAGGGACAAGAACTCTTCATTGCGCTCTATCTTGCGCAATGGTTATGACCTCCTCACACACCATGTCCAAATCTTCCAGTTCTTCGAAGGTGCGGAACATGGTATGAGATGGTCTTCTCGTCTTCGGGACCCGGATAGGATGAAGAACAGTTCTCTCCTCGGCTAACTGTCATCCTTGACACGTGTCCCAGCCACGTCCATCTGCTCTCCATCATTATGGTAAAACTGATGGGCCTCAGCTGAGTGTGCCGGCGTATAGCATCGTTCGCGATGTGATGAAACCATCTTTTTTGCCGAAAAGATTTACCTTTAACATTTACCAATTAACTTTTTCCAGATTTTACTTATATAGAAACAACTGATTGATTTGATGGCAATCTTTAAATCAATAAGTGTTTCAAACTGGTATCACACTAAGCCGGCATACGAAACAGTAGTAGAAGACCGTAGTAACCCCATAGTGGTTCAAATTAGTATAAATTTGACCTCTTAAAATTTAACACAAATTGATTATTGTGCGGGTCGCGGAGGGCAAAGAGGACAAAAGACGTTTAGTAATCACAGTTAACTTAAATATAAATATATAAATTATAAACCTCATAACTTAAAAAAACGGAGGAGAGTCATATAAATACAATAATGACCGTAGCTAATAAAAGTTATCAAAAGTGCACCTTATTAAAAGATTGATCCCATTGTGATAATAAGGAATGAATGAGCAATCAATCAAGGATATCCAGTCGAACTATCTTGCTCATATTAATAGCAAGGTATTTTGTAGAAACAATTTAAGGTTATTACATTATAACAAGTAGTGCAATGACATTAACTTATTAAACATGATAATTGATATAAAATCACTGCTACTTTTTAACCGCGTAGGTAATTCTAAACCATCTGCAAACGAGGTTTTATTTTGTCTGTTTATTCAGGACATGATGGTTTTTTATACAACCACTGTCATAAAGTGACATTTGACAGCAGGAAAATAGGGGAATATTGTAAAAATACTAAAATATTGAAACCTAACAGCCCTCAACCCTACCTTCCAAGATTTAACGATTCCTATTATTTAGTCAATATTGGTCAGCTATACCTACAATATTTGACGTTTTAACATGAAAATCACAGTCTTACGTACGATGAAAACATAGTTTTGTTACGGCTTCTTTATGAGGATTTAAAAATTCTAATGATTTCAACACTTCTCAGCAAAGATAGTGTTCCAGTTGACACAAAATCGCACACGGACGGTACTTGTACAAGCAAACTGTTACATTCTCCGTATGCACACTCCCCGAACATGCACATTACAACAATAATTATACCAGTTGTCTACCAATCTACCCGTACATTATTGCATGGCTATCTACCGTGGATAAACCGGTCGATCAATGAAGGAAATCTCGGAGTGGATCTTGGTTCGAATGCAGTCAGGCACCTGCATGCCGTGTGGATGTGCTAAGATTGCCGTTTGTTCTGCCGCATAGCAGTCAAAGGTATGCGGACTGTCACGGATAACTCCATCCGCGTCAATCGAATCTTATGGTCCAGTGGTGGTGCGCGAATGGCGGAATTGCTGAAATAAATTATGATTTCTAACCATGCAAATATTCTATACTTCACTTATTACTTAAAAAAAATCACAGTATTAATTTTTTTTTTTAAATTGACCACCCAATAACATAAGCTATGTAATGAAATTAAGGACAGACCCTATCGAAAGCTTTGCTAAAATACGTATATTAAACCTATCGTCTTGATCACTATAATTTTTATTTTTATGATGGGCGGCCCAGTGGGAGAACTTTTGAAGTCTATAGGCTCATTCGAAGGATCGGACATGGAAGAAAAAGAGTGATCTTAAGTTTACTGGTTTTAAAGACGCTTTGAATGTTTTTCTTTTAGGGCAAAAAGAAAAGGAAGTTTCCAATTGCATAAAAATATATTACAATGTGTCAATACACTCTAGAGAGATTTTATCTTCTTACTTGAGTAGGCACTATCTACTTAGACGACTCTAGAACTGCGATTAACCTGCAGAGCTGTTTTTTTCTCTAGCTAGAGCTAGATTGTTTTAAATACTACACAACACGTGGGCAGTGTTGTCCAATAAAATTAAGCCTCTATTATCTCTACCTATTGGCCGTGAGGTTGCCGACTAAGAATAGCACCTCTGCTCTTTTTGCTGTTTTTTCGAGCATCCTGTAAGAGGCAGGAAATCGAAAAATCAGATCGGGACCGTGAGATTGACCATCTCATATCCTTAAACCCCAACAGGTCAGCAAAGGCACAAGAAGTAAGCCCCGGGCACCTGGGTATCATCAGGAGAGTTTAGGCAGACGGTGTCCCCCCTGTAAAGGCGCATGATCCAGCGCAATGGAGAGCTCTTGTGCCTCCCTATGCTCCTTAGTGGGGCTTAGGCCCCCTGTATTGTGGGTTGGTTTGGAGGAAATCTGCGGCGGGCTTGATTTGTGTGGGGCCGACTTTTTGGTTTGGTTAATTCGGGTTAATCAGACTAGGGGGCTGGTTTCGTGCGGGTCGAGTATACTGTGGATTGGTCTCCTCCGGGCTGGCTTGCGGTGTGTGGGGGGCCTCAAGGGAGAATGTATGTATGTATCTCTACCTAGAGCTTAGAGGTTTCTGCAAAAGCACTCTAACTGCTGTTTACACTTCTTGACTCAAAAAGCGATCGACCTAGTTAGATCAAAAGTGATTTTCGCACTTTTTAAATATGTTTCCTCTCTTATTAAGGTCACTTCAAGAATACGAGGTGTTGAGTTGTATTTAATTGAATTTTAAGACTACTCACGTATTTCGATAGAATCATTCTACTAACGTCAAAATATGATGATGATACTAGAGGTATTATGATTGACCATCGAAGCAAATCAATTTCTTACGCACGACCCATCGTGAATTGAACCAACGACAACGTCGGAAACTTAATTACTAAATAGTTCAGTTCTATACAAAAAAAAATTGGTTCACAATAATAATTGAACATATTTGATTTTTTCCTTGTTAAATTTAGTATGAAATTATTACAGTTATATTAATTGACGATTCATTGCAAAAAGTCACTTGCATTACTTACAATTTTTTATGTCCGCAAAAACCTTATTTTCTGGTGGTCTTATGGATGACCATCTTCACCAAGTTGTGTTTGTAGAGAATGAAGTGCCTTAAGTATTTTGAGAGAAATATGGGGTAGCAACAAGATTCTTCAACAGTAAAGTTTCTCTGCAACTGTCCAATTTTTATATTTTTAAATAAGTGTCATTGTTTGGTTTAAATATTTTTTTACATGTTCCAGTGGACAATTAATTTTTTTGCAATATACATTGGCGAAATCTTCGTTCGCGAAATTTGAATTTGTCTACGGGGACAGAATAATTTTTTTTTTTACCCATCACGCCGTTTCCCGAAGGGGGTAGGCAGAGAGTACGGATTTCCATTCTTTCCTATCCAAACAAACCTCTTTCGCTTCTTCCAAACGCATAACATTCCACATACATGCTCTCCTATTTCTTTAATAACAGAACAGAACTTCTTTAACAGAATAATATAAAGATACTTATGGGATCTTTCGAAGGGTTAAGATAATTTTAAGATTCTTTATTTCGAAAAATAGACCTATTACTTGTATTACTATTGTGCTGTCAAAAACCCGCAGTGAACTATCTGAACCATTAAAATATTCTAACTTCGCATCTACGTATGATGTTAGCAATACTTAAAACAAAGCAAATGTCATCTACTTGTGGCTTGTCAGCTCTCCCTGAGTCGACTCCCACTATTTCTGTCCAGATATACATCAGCCGTCTACACACGCCTCGACTTCTATCAATCTTATATTAGGTCAAGAAAACCGAAGAGAAAATAATAATACATTTTAAAACAATCTCAAAGATCCTGCATGAAAAATGATATTCATCTTGAAGAGGCAAATGAAGTTTGTATGGATAGAAAAGAGAGCAGACACATTGAGAAATACGGCTTGTTGGGCAAAAAAAATCCCAACCAGTTATATCTTAACATTCATAGAACGTGGTATTCGGTTACCTCCGCAATAATATTTGGCACGAATTCACGGATGAGCTGTCCGATGTTATGGACATTGCTATAATCCCAGAGTCATGACCTGATCGAGACAGCCGCCATTCTGACAGTAATACAATAGACAAGAATAAGAATATCTTACGGCCGCGGAGTGTGCATCTAATCAACAATAACAATTAACCTACTACAAAAGTATTAAACTCATTGTCATAATCTTGAGATTATTGAACCTCCATTAATACACATATTAATTTATTTTTATTGTTGGTATTCTTGTCTTATATTTTTTCTTTTGTATTTATATTGTAATCATAACAGCTTATTGTCAATCTCGCACTCCTACCTAATTCTCTAGCATTCTTGTCTGCAATTCTTGCAGGAACTGGTTCCTCATCATCATTTTTCTAAGATCCTCCTACATTACCCATCCATGCACCTCAGATCTGATATTCTGGTCGACTTTCAAGAACCATCGTTGCAGTTAGATATTCCTTCCTTCTTTAGGCATGTCCACTGTCCAGGTAAATCCGTAATTTTGGATTCGTTCATTTGGTTCTCGAGTTTTACTTGACCGTCTATGTTCCATCTTCATCAAAAGAATCACATGATTTTCTTAACACCCTTCTTTAAATTTAAAGATTATCTGGTATTTTATCAAGGAAATATTTACAAAACTCATAAATATCTCTCACTAAGCCTTTTAGATAGATAGCTCCCTCTCTGTATGTTGATGTTGTGTTTACATACCCAAGTATGTGTAACATGAAACATTCATTATAATATCAATATGTAAGTAAAGTAAATAAATAAAATGACAAAACAAGACAAATTTGGACCAAGTTTTCAAAAATGCTGAAAGTCAATTCTGATTTTAAGGTCGATACTTTTAGTAGTACCTATATCTTTTTCATAAAGCAATACCTACTGAATTTTGCGTAGACCTCTATGTATGAGGAACTTTTTTTCTGGATAGCAACCAAAATCTAAGTGTGACATTTTTTTTATAATTGTAGACCTCCATCCGAGCTCGAATGATTTTGGTAAGTGTGATAATGACATTTGTATTTTTTAAGATTAAAATTGGATCGGTGTTGTGATTAAAATCATAAGTAACCCACCAATGACGCGACAACTTGGCCCACGTCCACTCGAGCATCTCCATTGACGAACCGTTTGGAGTGATTTCTGACGAATTTTTGAGGCGACTGAATTTTGGACTGATGGATATCCGCCTCACCCCAACACTCCATATCATCCTTTTGGTTTTCCCCACTCACGATAGTTTTTTGGAGCTTTGGAGTTTTGCTTTGCTTATCTATAGGTATATTAATAAGTGAAGGAAAAGTTTTTTGACTATTTTTACGAAAAATGCGCGGACGGAGGAGTATGAAATTTCGCACACTTATATTTTATATAGAGAAGGGGTGGCGAATGCTAATATTTTCTTAAAATTATGCATAAAAATAGATAAAATCAATAAAAAACATTACAAACACTACTGTGATGTTATGTATTTGATACTCACACACACTACTTATAAAGAAGATCAACTTCATAGAAAAAAATGTAAAGCGCCTCGTCAATAATAAAAGTTTTAAATGGAAGCGTTTAATGTTTAAAAAACATGTCAGTTATTCATTATCAATGTCGTTTTTAAACAATAAAAATTTATCGTTTACTACCTTATTGTATTAATTAGTTTTTATCTGGCGACCTAATAGGTGTAAATAATGAGAGTTCCGCGATGAAAGTGATAGTTGCATTGTTGTTACTTAGCTCACTTCTTGTTTCCGACATTTGGTGAGAATTAATGCTACATAAATTAACCTAGACATTCGAATTGAGAATCGACACTACAATAATATAATGATTGCATGATTTTAATTATTTGTCATTTAATTATTGTTTACAATAATATGTTCAGATTGTATAATCGGCTGCAGTTTTAAATTAACGTCAATATATGAAACTTTACACAGTTATGTTTCGAAACCGGTAACTGGTTAGAATTTCATTATAGTATCTAGTTATTACTTTTCAGTTATATTGTAATTATATTGGAAATAATCTACTATATTATATTAAACAAATGCATTCAATAACTTCATATTATACATTTTTGGGTGTTGTAATATGTGGACGTTAGGTATGAATAAAACTATATTGATGCTATGCTAAGTTTGTCTAGATTCTTGTGTCCATTATTTTCAGGACTAGGTCTTAATAATATATCAACAACTGATGAGTGACTAATAATGTTCGATTCTTAAATGGTATGAACAAACCACTACGGGCTCACGACCGTCTTCTACTGTTATTTCAAAGGCAGGATTAGTGTGATCACTTTATGCGAATATCGTTTGCCATTAGGTGGTAATGTTTAAATCCCCGAAACTCCTAATCATGAGAATTTTTAACATATTCAATATGTCTAGGTGGTTATTTATTTATTTCATAGAGACACCAGCAGAACACTGAACAACACAAACAATATAAAAATATAATATCCAGCGCTCCAATAACAGGTATATCCCGCATAGCTATTCTACATAGTTAGGTGAGTACAATCAACGTGGTTATATATATAAGGAGGGTCATTCTCGGGGATCCAGAGCATAGGGCCGCCTTGAGGAATTCCAGGTAAGGGCATAGAAGCACAAGAAGATATCTCGTCCAGACACAGCAGCAGGGTTATTCATGGAAAAATTTTATGTTTAGAACTAGTTAAATAAGGGTGATTTGCACCTAAACACCCGTTTTTTTAACACTTTTACTTTATCGAGTTTCCTAGAATCCTAAACATACGAAACTGAAAGTTATTACAAAATCAACTGTGATTTTTTTTTTAAATATAGTTAAGAATCCTTTTTGAATAATCCTTATTATTCTTTTTGCTGGAAAGTCTCTCAAATTTTTCTCAATCTATAAGTCAAACATTCAATATTTATAGAAACATGTGATGCGGAAAAATAATAATATTAATCTTAATTGGAATTTGTCTTAATTATCTAAGCATGAATTTTTAGTGTTACCCTTTAAGAAAATAATAAAGCTTAGTACGAACTCAACTTTTTCATGGATACCCCTGGGTTCTAAAAGTTAAAAGTTAGTTCTGTCAAAAATATCCATAACCTCAAAACTTTTGTTTTGTTACTCTTTTTACCACGATGAAAATATAATTATGATAGTTGGCTTATGTGTATACCAACATTGTACATAAAATATGTAGCAATACATTTACATCACAAATCAGTTCAGTTGACCAGTACTTATCCATACTTGTATGTATGTACTTACTGCACAATATTAATATTCCACACATACGACTTGGACACTTGGACACTGTCAGGTTACCAAGTCATCACGCAAACAACTGTCCTTTTTCAACAAACCATTCAAGCAATTGGTCACATAAGTATATCTTCTAGGATTTTTTTTAAACAAATAATTCTAAACATTTCAAATGTATAACTGCAAATGGGGTGAGCATTTATTAGTAAACGTTTTCAATAAAAAATCATTACGAACGCAGTATCCTTTGAGACAAGTATAAAGCATTCTCTCATTCACTGCCGGCAGTAAAATAATATAAGCAAGAAAGAGACAGTGTAATCTTAACTTAGCTAGCGTTGCTTGGATACCGCAGTAAAAGACACCCAAATGTACGAACTAAGTAAAAGGTTCAATGCAAAAACGTTAGCAACATTAGTGATTATATTGAAAATAAGGCTTTTTTGTATCAAAACGGTTCCATTAGGATTCGCTTTTTTAGAAAACCAATTGCATAAGACTTAGCTTAGTGCCTGAAAGCTTTTCCTGCCAGTCAATCGGATACCTATATAGGTAAAGATACCCAGTATCTAACTCTTTAAATATTTGTATTACCGTCTTAAAGCAGCAATAGACTAATATTTGAGCGAGATAATATAATTTAGTTAAAGTAACTGTACATACGAGAGTTGACATTACCAGTCCATAGATATATTAGGTCTATGATCTAGATTGTCCTTTGTGATAGTACCATAAACAAAGGAAAATGCTAGAAAATATGTTACTAAAAATACACAGAACACTTCACAGATGTGCAACAGTTAAATATTAATATGAATAGAAGAATAATTTATTATTTCGATTGTGTATGATAGGTAAGGTGAACTATTTCAAAACAGTAGGTACGTGATCTGATTGAAAATCTGACAAATCTAGAGTGAAACATTATTACCGCTGACTGTCATTACTGTCAACGTAGACGATTTTATTTGATTTTATTTGTACGTCCATGGATTTTATGGTTTGGTATCATAACATAAACAACCAAAACCAATCACTCATAATATTAATTTTGTCTATGGTAATGTAGGTATGTTAATTTATTATTGAAGATGTTATTCCGAATTCAAAACTTCAAACACAATTTTGAATTAAGAATAATGCTTGTATTGCAATAAACAAAAATATATAAGTAGGTACCTACCTACTTGCATACAAATTGCTTGTCCGTATTGCAGGCAAGTTGTCGCTTTTTCAAAAGATTTTTTCAGTTTTTTTTTGGCTACGCCGCAATTATATTAATTAGTCTGTATTTTACTAACAAAAAGAAGTATTAAAAATGCATTTTAAAACTGTTATTGACATAAAAATACTCAATCATGATGACTGTATTCACAAAAATGTAACTTTCTCGGATCCAATCGCCCAAAATGATGACACCTATTTTGTTCCAATAATCTTGGCGGAACAAATGACCCTGCATTGAGTCAGTCGCTGATAAAATTACATGCACCAAGTATTTAACTAAAATAGGTAGATACTATATAATAACATTACTATAACTTTTTAGTCACGTATTGTAGTGGTTTGTAATATTATAATTTTCCCGTTCTCTTATAAAAATAATAACTATTTCAGATTCTTCCTGACACGTATAAAATTAGTTATTTCTTTGCGGAATTCTATTTGAAATTACGTTTATACGCTTCCTCTTATTGTAGACCCATTTTTTGTTTCAAAACCTGCTCTTGCAAGATAGTTACCAAACAAACTGGTTGACGTAGTTGGTAGCTTAGCGGTTAAGTCACTGACTTTCGTAGTTGGGGTCGTAGAATAGATCTCCGGTGCCAACCATCTTCCTTTTTTTAACAACACAAGCTTTGATTTCTGTGAAACATATCAAAGGTGTATTTACGAGATGTTCACTGTTCACGTGAGCCCAGATTCATTTAAAAATTATTATTTTGTTCTTTGACTAAATTTATGGAGTGTATGCTTAAAAGCTTTTCAAAAAAGCGGGACATTTCAAAAACTTGGCGGGACAAAATACGTAGGTACGTTAAAATAAAATGCACCCCTTCCGTCAGCGTGTCCCGCTTTTAGAATTTCAAAATGATCACCTTCAGCCCGATTCACGGAAAAGTTTAAGTGTAAGTTTAGTTCGAAGTTCGAACGAAGTTCGATTCAAACCCTCCGTGAATAGGTACATAGACTGTAGATAGTCGCCGCCTACAATAATTATTATTACCAGCTGCCCTATTCACAAAAGTTTGAATCGAACTTCGTTCGAACTTAGACTTAAACTTTTCCGTGAATCGGGCTGCTTATCGTGAGGGAGCAGCGACAAAGGTGAACTTTCCAATTTCTCAAAAATGTTATAAATTTTCAAAAAAAAATCAGCATGGCGACTTTTTTTTAGATCTAGGAGATTCGAAGGTTTTTTTTAAACTCTGGTACCTTCTTTACTATATATTATAATGATTATAATAGAGTATGTAGGTGTCTATATTATAATTTCCTTCCCGCCCACCTCGCGACATAAAAATAACCACACGACAGTCAATAACCACTGTCTAATAACTAGTACTTACCTATAACCTGACAACGTTTGAGGTCGAACTTTCTAAACAATATTATAAACGTATACAGAGCAGTGGCGTTACCGCATTAACGGGGGCCCCGGTACTAGATGATAATATGTGAGCCCCTATTGTTGTACCTACTAACAATATATTATTTTATTTATTTATTTATTCACGGCTATGTGACATTAACAATATAAACATGTACAAAAGAAAAGTGATAAAAAAAAACCACAAAAACCTCACAAAAACAATAATCAAAGAAACATAGTACAACAGAAAATAAAATATTGGGTTACACAGTATAACGCTACATAATTACACTAACTTATTCAAATCAGAAAAGAAAATATAGGTATATGAATTTAAAGAAACAAAATTGCACTTTTACTTTAGATTAGACATTAACAAAAGACTGCGAAAGCGCAACTGCTTGTTCATTGAATTCATCAACCATCAACGTTAATACACATAATTACCTTACAAAAAAATGTATTTTTTGTTTAAGAGCCGGACACTCGAAAATGGCAGTTTTTATATAAAGATCGTTCCCTTAATAGGTATCGCAGCTCGACAAAAAAGTATGTTAAAGCTTTGTCTATCTAGTCTTCTATTTTAAATGTATATTTTCCAAATATTACTCGATAGAAAAAAAATTTCTAAGTTTGCTCTATATTTTTATAAATCTTAATGGTAGGTAGGTAAAGGCAGCCTACTCAATAAACAACGCCTTTAAAATATACCAAAATGTGTATCTTTTAATTTTCATTAAAACTATTGTCTTTTTTTTCTATTTACCATACTTTTAATAATTAATGAGTAAAAAGTGATTGAAGGCTTAGGACCTTCTCTTTTACAAATAAAAACTGTATAGGCTCCGTACAAATATCCGATATTCCTCATTCGCGAGAGAACGTTGTGGAAAGTGAATGTGTCGCTATTTACTGCGCAGTTTTGTTCTGCAGAAACCTTGCTCTTTCTTATGTTGGTCATTTGGGGCTAAATGCAATGTTTGTGAGAAACCATAGATGTCAAAAATTTTATACCTATACTTTTTATTGTTTTACATGTTTTTTTTTTTTCATTACGTATTGTTGGTACAATTCCTGGAAATCTGTATAATAATCAGTTATGTTTGATATGACTTCCAATATGATAGCTACGCCACTGTGTAGAAACCTACAGTACTATATAGTATATACTATGAATATTTTAAAACTCTAGCTTAGTTGTTAGTTAAGTAGGTACCTACCCGTATATGCATATTTTTTAATTTCTATGATAAAAAGGTAGTATTAAAAATAAAAATATTCTCATCCATATACAGAGTGACTGGTAATTCGACCAATTTCTTGAAAGGGGTTGTACTAGAGCAAATTTGCAATAATTTTGTTCCTATTAACTAGGGGTCAGTGGTGTTCGAGTTTATCAGTCAGTAGCTTTTGGAATGCTCATCAATTGGGGAAGTTTTTTCTGTTGTTTGTATGCCAAGTGTATTTATTATACTTTTTTGGAAGTCACCCTGTATATGTCACCTAAGAAAAGTTTTCACAAAATGGAGTAACCATTGAAAGAGGGATCACTCTCAATAACTTATTTAGTTTTTATTTTCTCTGAAATAAAAATATGAATTTTTAATGATTATCCCAAAGCGAGCACAAAAATACTCGCATATATACGGATGCTGGGCTGGGAGACAGACAAATATACCTACATAAGAAGTTAAGCATCCTCCATCTATAAACTTAGCCATAGTGACATACAGTACAGTGACAGCAAGGGCGTCGCCAGCCCGGGGCCCAAGGGGGGGCAATTTGACCCATTCATAGGCTATTCTCCGTACCTATACCCTATATTATGGAGGATGAGGAAAATATGAATTGGCTATCTGCCTACAAGCCTATCTACCTACTTCACTTCTATAGTTCATTTTTTTTAAAGATACAGTACTAGAAAATTCGGCATACTACCATTTCATTCTTTACATACATAAGAAAGAGACAAAATACTTCTATAAGATTTATGACTTCGCCGAGAGGCGGTACAGAACCTATTGTTAGGCAGGTAGATATTTTTAAGGGTTGCGATACACACTGCACGAGTTTTATGAAATGCAGTCAGTTTATCGTATTTTTATTTCTCATTTTTTATCGAAACTGATTTATGTAGCATTTTTTATCCTGGTGTAGGTATATTATTAAAAATACATTCAGTTGTTATATATACAATGTATATGTATTTCATAAAGTATAAATTGTTATATAATATTGTACGCAGATTAAAAAATGCGCTATGTAGACATAAATAGTGCAATAGGTGTAGGATCATTATAGACATATCAAAAAGAAAAGACATACAGATAAAAAAAAGTATTAGATATACGCTAATTATACACAGATTAAAAAATGCGATATGCGGACATACAAAAATGCAATATATGTAGGATCATTATAGATGGATCAAAATAAAAAGACATATAGATAAAAGCTTTAGGTATAAAATAATTATACACAGATTAAAAAATTAATAATTATAATATTACAACATGTTAATGGCTAACGCCGTAAATTGAAATAAATACAATATACCTAGGTACCATTTTTATCGAATTATAAAGTTAAAGAAAGTCGATAAATAAATAACTTTAAATAACCTTTTCTCTGACTTATCGAGATGTTAGCGAAGACAACCGCACTTCTCGAGTTCGAAAATATTATGAGTGTGCTACCTGGTTAAGGGTGGCTACTGTTACCGCCTCTCAATAAAACAATAAATCTTATAGAAGTGTTGTGTCTCTTTCTTATGTATGAAAAGAATGAAATGGGAATATGCCGAAATTTATCTAGCACTGTATATTTAAAAAAAATGAACTATAGTCACTCACAACAAAAAAAAATAGCGATCCATCTGTTGTGACACGCCTGACAGGCAGGAAGACTTTGTAAGGGAAAACATTTTGTGATTTTTATATTTTCCTCGCAATTTTTCCATATTTTTTCACCGTTCAAACATACTCTGATCTTATACGAATATATCAAAACCAAAATTGACCAAATAAGTTCCGACATTATTAAGTTTTAGCGAAACACACGCACAGCTAATCATTTTTATATACAAGATTTTAAAAAAACTGTATACATGTTATGCAAGTTTGTATCTTTAAAATAAATTATAGGTATGAATCTACTTCGATGTGTCCATATGTGAAATATAAACGAAAACATAAGTATTTTTTAAACGCGATACAAACAAATTGACATTTAAATACAATGAACACATTATTTTTTTATTCTTGTTTATGAAACTACTTTTGTACCTAGATTGTTGTGTTTTAAATTATTATTCTTCATTTTTTTAAGTTGTTTTTTTCATTACATATTCATGTCACACACATCATGGATACGTATTTTTAAAGACATAATAAGATCTACCCAGCCCAACTTTAGCCTTGATATTTTTAGTGATGGCAACAACTCTACTACGCACGGTTTGAAAATCAAAATGATTCTATTCTATAACATTTTTTAAATTTCACAATCGTTTTTGATGTTATTTATATTTAGAATGCTCCTAATTTCAACTTTTAATAAATTGTGATGATATATAAATAATTTCAGTTCCTACCCAGTACCTACTTATAAAAAATATACAAATATTGCATTTCTTATGTGCAATCTTTTAAGGTCTTATTATCGACTTGGCGAAGGATGACCTTGTTCGATGACGTTTGCCATAAGGTGATAAAATTTCAATACGCCCACTTTATTTAACCCTAAGTCTCTCCCAAGAGCCACGTTAAAAAGAGAAGAAGAAGACGATTTTTTAACGTGGAGAAAACCCTTACCCCGGCAGGATTCGAACCTAGATGCCTAAGTCTTAGCTGTAGGTAGATAAGTGAGAAAAACTTATACAGACAGCATCGCTACGTTTTTATATATAGGTACTCAATGAGATAGACTTGCTGGTAGTTATTTAGTTACATACCTACTTTAAGCATCTCAATTTTCAGTTCAAGGTTAAAATGTTATATAAATACCTAGTAAAATAAATAAAAAAAACGTCTATGACAAAAAAGATACCTACGTAGTCTGTATTTCAGTGGCGATAAACCTTTTAAATATTATACCGGTCATAAGTACCTACTTATTTTAAATTTTTGTTAAAAACATTTAGGTACGCTTCAATATTATAATTTTGAAAAAAAGTCAATGCGGTACCAAGGTAAATAAATTTCAGTAGAAACAATGTTTATTTTTGTTATTTATCTGAATTTCGTTATATCGATATTACATTCGTAAACCTATATAGATGACAATTTTCCTGTGTACTGTACTACTTAAAATCATTGGTGGGCGATGATGACACACTACACGCGCTAGAGTTCTTGTTCCTACTCGTTCTTTATTTGGTGACAATAACAACAATAATGGGATGTTTTTTTTCTTTTTTATGCCGCTAGAGGCGCCCTTGCTAATCCGGTCTATTGTCAAATTCAGTGTTGCCAACGGGGGCGATTTACTTCTTCTTCTTCTTATGGTCGCTCACAATCTAACCTCCAAAATATCATTCTAGTTTATTTCAAATTAAACAACTTATATATTATTATACATGATAACATACAATAGGTTTAGAGTAATCATTGTACATTTTTTACATACTATTACAAATAAAATTGTTCATCTTTTTTTATATACCTACCTAAATACAAATTAAAAAATACAGAACAGCACCCCTGAGATTTATTCTCAAATTTATGCGCAACAAAATCAACAACTTCTTAGCAACGCAATGGAAAACAAACTTCCCAACGTTGGCATCACTGAAAAAAATATCTCTACGTTGGCAGCACTGAATTTGACAATAGACCTGGGTAGTGAGTACGTAACTTTTGCTATAGCACGACTAACCACACATCAATCTAACTACTCATAACCACGACTTAACTACATTAGTAGTTAGCGCGAGTACGTAACGCGATAACGCAATGTAGTTAAGTTTTAAGCCGGAAATAGTAAGGTTTGCCAACATCTAACACAAAAAAATGTTTTTTTCATTGTATTTTTCAATGAATTTTTTTTTTATTTTTGTTCACCGCGATTTGCCGATAATTTTGATTTGTAACATCGCCCGGAAGATAAAGTAGTGCACGGATACTTATTTTGAAGTTGCGCGGAGAGAGAAAAAATTGTGGCGGCCATCATTATTTGACATTTTTCATCAAATAGGTATATAAAAACAGTTATGATTTGTGGAATTTTAATAATTTTAAGAAGTAAATACACTTGATGTTTTCTGATACTCTTTGAATACTCTTATTTTCCCTATAGATTATTTATCTTAATTATTATTTGTATGTCTTAATTGTTTGTAAAATATTTGCTTGCGAAAAATAAAGAAAGATTTTATTTTTATTTATTTATTTTTTAATAATTTCCATACAAATGTTCAAAATCATGTATTGTTTTCCCTTTCGTCTGCTAATTTTTCTACAAACTTGAGTTGTTCCAATCGGCTGACATAAAAAAAATATCTTGTCGATAACAAATCCCAAATAAAAAAAATATTAACCTAGTTTTATATGTATTACGGTATTACTATTTTATTATAAAATATTTAATTTGGGAAATAAAATAAAAAATAAAATTAATAAAAGTAGTAATGCATTCTTATTTCCAATAAATTAATTATTTAAAACAAACGATGCAAAAATAATAACAAAGCGCGCAACTTTGACAGCTCTAAACCACATATAAACTGCCTAACTACTGCTAACTACACTGGAACGCGACCCGACAGATGCTGTTATAATAACCACGTTGAAACGCACATCTAACTACATTCGTAGTTAAGTCGGACGTTACGTACTCGCGCTAACTACACTAGAAAGTAGTTAGTTGTGCTATAGCCCTTACGTACTCACCACCCAGGGTAGTGAGTACGTAACTTTTGCTATAGCACGACTAACCACACATCAATCTAACTACTCATAACCACGACTTAACTACATTAGTAGTTAGCGCGAGTACGTAACGCGATAACGCAATGTAGTTAAGTTTTAAGCCGGAAATAGTAAGGTTTGCCAACATCTAACACAAAACAATGTTTTTTTCATTGTATTTTTCAATGAAATTTTTTTTTTTATTTGTTCACCGCGATTTGCCGATAATTTGTAACCTCGCCCGGAAGATAAAGTAGTGCACGGATACTTATTTTGAAGTTGCGCGGAGAGAGAAAAAACTTGTGGCGGCCATCATTATTTGACATTTTTCATCAAATATATAAAAACAGTTATGATTTGTGGAATTTTAATAATTTTAAGAAGTAAATACACTTGATGTTTTCTGATACTCTTTGAATACTCTTTTATTTTCCCTATAGATTTTTTATCTTAATTATTATTTGTATGTGTTAATTGTTTGTAAAATATTTGCTTGCGAGAAATAAAGAAAGATTTTATTTTTATTTATTTATTTTTTAATAATTTCCATACAAATGTTCAAAATCATGTATTGTTTTCCCTTTCGTCTGCTAATTTTTCTACAAACTTGAGTTGTTCCAATCGGCTGACATAAAAAAAATATCTTGTCGATAACAAATCCCAAATAAAAAAATATTAACCTAGTTTTATATGTATTACGGTATTACTTTTTTATTATAAAATATTTAATTTGGGAAATAAAATAAAATTAATAAAAGTAGTAATGCATTCTTATTTCCAATAAATTAATTATTTAAAACAAACGATGCAAAAATAATAACAAAGCGCGCAACTTTGACAGCTCTAAACCACATATAAACTGCCTAACTACTGCTAACTACACTGGAACGCGACCCGACAGATGCTGTTATAATAACCACGCTGAAACACACATCTAACTACATTTGTAGTTAAGTCGGACGTTACGTACTCGCGCTAACTACACTAGGAAGTAGTTAGTCGTGCTATAGCCCTTACGTACTCACTACCCAGGTATCTATTTCTAGCATTAGCTCTCTTACATAGATTTCGATTTGCTCTTAGTAATTTTTGTAATTGAATTTATTTATTTATTTATCTTGCATCAACCCGTAGGTCCTTTGCAGGACACTTGGGATCATCATACATGTTACATCATATACATACAATACAAATAACAAACAAGAAAAAACGAAAACAAGAAAATTATATCAAAGCACATATATTTTTGTTTTTCAGTACTAGAAAGATGTAAAAGGTCTTTCTAGTACCATGTCAAGAGTAAGAGGCAGATAGTAACAAGAACGCGTCAAGACTAACAGAACTACACGAACAGCTAGAATTATACTTGGTTATGTTTTAATATTTGTAAGTTAATAAAAATAGAGGTCAGTTATGAGTTAGTTGAGTAGTCGGCCAATATTTCGTCAACAGAATTGTAAATGGAGAAGCAACTCGCCACTGGCTGTCGACCCCTGTCTTAAATTGATGACGATATGATCATCTAATCTTGTCGTTTTGTTACAAGTCACGTGATATTTATATACAAATGCCATAATTGAATAGAGCATTATCTATGTAAATCCTACATAATAATATGTAAGGTCTATTGAAAGTACAGATGTACCTATAATAACTGTCTAGGTTCAAAAGTACCTATGTACCTTATCCAATAGACATAAATATAGTTTCTTTTGAATTAAAAAGGAAGAGATTTTCTATGTATAAAGATCTTTAATCCACAAAGCTTTATAATCCAATCTACCAGGCATTCTGCTATTTAAAACGATGTCTACTAAGTAGGTACTTCATAACTGTTTTGTCCCATTATTTGGGATCTACTCTTCTAGTCATTCTGTAAGAAATATTTGTATCACGCGCCATCCCTGTTTCCACTTTTCATTTCCTTTGTCCCTCTTTGTATAGAGTTGCCACTTGCCAGATAAAAAATAAAAATTCCGGAATTACCCAGCATTTCGGACAAAGACCTACCTACATTTTCGGACATATACGGAAAATTCTTATGTATTTTAACTCAACTAAATACCAATTTATTCATTAACAACGTACATACTACTTTTTCATTGCAAATATTACATTAATAGTGTTCTACTATCATTGGTTATAATATCAACCACTAGACTTCTACTACTGTTTCAAAGACTGGCAATACAATTGTTAAATAACAACATTTTTGCTATTTATAATATGGAAATTTTCAAATTTCCTTATCATCTGAATCTTCAAAACATGCTCCGGCAGGATTACAACCCGTGTCCCGCGCGTTATAATTAGCTATCCCATCCTCAGACGTTAGTTTTCAGGTGCTCGATACGTAATACAATATATAGAAACTTTCATTTGGACCTCCCATTCTAGATGCAAAAAGAAAATGTTAGAAGGAAATAAGTACATGTTTTTATTGGGCTTTAGCTCTCGTTGGTTGTCCCATTTTTTTATTTAATAATTTTCCTACGATGTTTTAGTATCTTAGTACATAAAATATCAATTATTTCCATACTCCTAGAGACAAACCAAACAACAAAATAAAGGCTAAAAAAAAACATTTAAAAAACTCCTTTTCGTTCGTTAAACTAGGCTTTAAAAGGCAATGAACGGAATTAAATACATTTCATAGATTTTTTAGCAATATTTTATCTTCAAACTTAAGATAAAAAATCAAAAATAATATGTTTATAAATTTATTGAAATTTCGTCGTTTTATTGTTTCAGGACATCGTTGGGTGTATAGTGCCATCTTTAGAAATAGATGAGAAGTAGTTAAATGTTGTGGTAATCCAGGACTCAAACCAATATGATGGACGCTTCTACAGGCTTGTTACTCGCACTTCAGTTGGTGGCGCTGTGCTCCATCGCTGGGGCGTTGCTCTTGTATCTACTGTGCAAAGTCAGGGCTGGCAGCACTGTACACAGCCCACAAGATGGACAAACGAAATCTGTTCTTATCACTTCTGCTGATAACGCCTTAGGATTGCAGGTAAAACATAAATATGTTACTTTTATTATTGTGTTAATATTTATATACATAATTTGCAACAAGACCAGCGGTTACGACGCCGGCTTTCGCACTGTTTCGTGCGGAGGTCGTGGGTTCGAATCCCGGCCGTGTCGACCATTTTCCGCTTTCACGACACAAGCATTTGCTTACTGTGAAAGATGTCAAAAGTGTATTTGTGTTCACTTCGAGTGAGCACAGATTCATTAAAAAAAAAACTAATACTTATGTAGGAGTGAAAAAAAAATTAAAAGCTCTTGAATATGATTTTTTTTCTCCTCGTGAAAAGTAAATTAAAGTAAAAAAAAACTCAAAAGGTGGCCTCGTTAGCTAAATTGTCTGAAAACAAGAAGTACATACCCGGTTTAATTCTCATTTTGCAACCGGTTCAGTGTTTTTTTTTTACTTTTCTCGAATATATATAATAATCGTCAATAATCGTCTTGGCTTCATATAATGCGAGTAAAAAGGAATATCCAAATTCCTGTAATACTCGGGTGGTGGAGGGTCTTATTCAATTTTCTCGAATAAACGAGTAAAATGCATTGTATGCTGCAAAATTGCTTAGGCCATAAGTTTGGCCGGCTATTCATATTGATAAATACATATTTGATGATTGCGGAGGTCGAAAATCTTCATTCCTAATATTACAAGTTTAAACTTGTTAACAATAACTAAAACTTGCATTTATAAATAAGTTCTTCTAAGTACATATTTTTTACCCGTCAAAAATTATACTTACTT
This sequence comes from Mystacides longicornis, assembly GCA_963576905.1. Taxonomy (NCBI): domain Eukaryota; kingdom Metazoa; phylum Arthropoda; class Insecta; order Trichoptera; family Leptoceridae; genus Mystacides; species Mystacides longicornis. The sequence continues at coordinate 19,405,266 of OY756437.1, forward strand.
GCTTTTTCGTATCAAATAATTTATTTTCAACTTAGTATTTCATGTTTGATATTTTGATGTAGCTTTTACTTGTACAAAAAATACTCTCAATATTTATTATTAGTTTTTTAATTAATATACAATTTCCACTCAAACCCGAACAATCATCCATTAATAATTGCATGGCGTTTCCACCTACAAATTCCATCTAAACATTCTTCGAATAACTACGGCTAATTTGCATTACGTTTTGATTATAAATGTGTTCTCTTAGATTGCTACTCATTTGGCTGACCGCGGGTATAGGGTATTCGCCGGTATGCGAACTGGCGAAGAATCCCTCTCCTGGAGACTGGCCAGAGCGTGGTCAACCCGTCGTGCCGAAGAAGCCAGCGATGACGTCTTGAATACACCAACAAGAGGACAGCTGATTCCTATGCTGTTAGATGTGACAAGAGAAGATGTCTTGCACGATGCCGTACAAAACTTGACATCTTATTTGCCAGCAGGAGAAAATGGTAAAAAAATCAAGTTTTTTTAATATTGTCAAAATAAATTTTCGGTATCCTTTGAAAAAAATATGAATCTGGCGACGGCCCTGTCAATGACTATTACGCAGTTTGCGATAAAATCCAAATTTACGCGTCAAACATCGAAAAGGTTTTAATCTCTCTCGTTAGAGAGTATATGTGTTCTGTGGTTTTAATCAAGGATAATGTTCTCTACTGGTTGTGTTCAAGGATATAGACATTGTAGATGTTTTATATATACCCGTAAAATGACATTCTTCCCGTCGGCACTGCTGGTGTAGTGGTATCATGCAAGATTCCCATTCTTGCGACCCGGGTTCGATTCCCGGGCAGTGCACGTTTATTTTTTTTTCAGCGCAAATTATACTCAAAGTAATGTAAATTAAATTTTACTGATTAAAAACGGTGATTTTGATATTAATTTTTACCCGGAAACTACAAAAGATACATTGTTATTTATTAAAGCGTTTTTTCAATACAAACCGTATTGTTGCTAATCTTTCATTTTTTTTGCTGAATAAACTTGTGAAACAATGGTTGTAAAACTGACACAGCTCAGTTTTTTTAAATCATTTTATAGTTGAGATGGTTTGTGCATATTGAAAGAATGGATTTTAATAGACCAACAATAAAATTATAAGGCTGAAAGGAAAGGTGTGATGGGGCAAGATTGCAAGAATGATGTGGATTGAACACATCCATAATATTGTCCTTATGGAAGGTCAGATCAGAAGTAAACACTTTACACTTTATGTCATATGAGAAATGGTATTTCATTGTAAAAAGCATAGGAAGTTGTATAGAATAATTCAGAAGTTCGCTCTGTTGGCTATTTAGGATAACTGATGAAATATGCTAGGGTGCAATCCTTATAAACAGGCGGTGTTCCAACCAACTTTGTTATAATTTATATCTAAACTAGCAGCTAAACCTATCTAATATTAGGTATTAATAGAAATGGTTTGTCCAATAAATCAGTTATTTTTTGACATATTTATTCATAAGTAAAATCGTTCATCCTTCAGTATTACAGGTGATATTATTTGAAAATGACATTTCTTCTTGTAGCAAGAGTTACATGTAGGAACTTTTGATAAAGTATCACGTATTTCCTCAATATAATATTTCTCACAGACACAACAAATATCGACTTGCTTTGATCAAGTTACTTGCGAACTTACCAATTATTTTATGGAATTGATTTGCTTACTCTTAAAGTTATGTACATGTACCTATATTGCAGGTCTGTGGTCCATTATCAACACGGCTGGAGTCGTCCACGTTGGTAAGCTTCAGCAACAGGAACCTGCCCTTTGGGAAGCCATGCTGAGGACTAATGTTCTGGGAGTGTTGAAGGCGGCTCGTACCTTTCTTCCATTACTTGCAAATGCCAAAGGAAGATTCATCAATATTGGTAAAACTTCTTTTTAAATACATGATAAAAATTTATTAAATCACCAACTTTTTCACTGCGTTATAGAGGTCTAAGTTCCGTTAAAGATCATCTTAATTTTTACAAAATACAAGATTTGCTTTGAGTTAAAGATTTCAAAAGCCTATGTGTTAGAAATAACCTGCCATAGTGCTTTTGACAATATAAATAAATAATGCTCTTCTATAAATAAATGTCGGTTTAGCTGGCGGAACTTAATGCTCAAAGCATTCTCTACCAGTCAACCAGTACCTTCCAATCTGAGACAGGATTCCAACCCTGAGTAGATATTTTATGTGATAAAAAAAACACAGAAATATTCTTGATTATTATGTTCTAAATACAGTGATTTACAGGTTAGTTTTGAAATATCAAAAAGTAGGGCACTCTTCAATAAAGTAGTGAATTTTAGAAAGATAGACTGTGATTTCTAAAGGAAGACATCTCGATTTATAGTTATTTAAAATATTAAAAACTAAAATTGGTGAATATTTTCAGGATCTTCATCTGGAGAAAACGGAGAACAGCAAGTGTGCTATGCTGCCACAAGATGGGCAGTGGAAGGTGCTAGCCAAGCTTTGAGGATAGAATTGAAACCCTATGGGATCCACGTTGTCACTTTGCAGCCAGTCGGCATATCTACACACTCCTTATTCTCAGCACCAAAAGAAATTGGAACAAGGTATAAAATCTTTTTTGTTAATAATTTTGAAGAAGATTTATTTTTGAAACATGTTATTCATTTATTTATTCTATCCAAAAAATAATATTTTTATTTTTTTCCATATTATGGACACTTGAAAGGCCACTTAGATATTGAGTGTTATATAAAAAAGCATGCTTTCTGGTTCTTATGTCACATACAATATATTTGCTGGACTAATTATATTAGTTTAATTTCAAATTCATTAGAAATCTCTTTGAGTGGATAAGTAAAAATAGACACACACTTCACTATGAATAAAAGGAAGTGCAGTTGTTGATTTTTAATAAATGATTTTTGAAAATTATCGTAACAGACAGTAAAGTTATATCGCACACTTTTTAAGGTTAATACTCAGTTTGGTCCCTTATGATATACCAAACGGTCATTTACGCAAAATTTTCAGCGAGTCAAAACCTTACGATAAATTAATTTTTGCTGTAGCTTATATGGAATAATTTAAATCTATACATGGCATTCAGACACAAGGACGGAGAATATCTTTTAGCGTGCTTGCGATAAAAATGACAATTTCGAAAAAGTGTCGCTTACGCTAATTAGCCTTTTAGGTATCGATATTATCAGATTATCTGATGCCTTAAATACCATTGTCTTGTATGATAGGAATTCAATTTACTCATAATTGTTTTTTTGTGACATAGAATAATAATCACTCATGGTTTTTAATTATAATTTACTTTTCTAGGCCCGATACACCAGTCTCCAGTGTTTCTTCGGAATGTTCAGTGCCCATATCAGACACGACAGAGTACTCCATAACCGTGCTATGTCCAACAGCTTTGAAGACAATAGAAGAAGCTTTATCCATTGCAAATCCCAATAACTCGTACGAACTCAGCAACAAAACGGAATCGTGGTTTAAAAGAATTCCGTCTTTAAGATCACTGAGGTCAACAGTATGAAGGTTTCTCAGTGGAATATATTTTAGACAAAATTGCTAAAAAATTATTTTTGTCTAGAAAATGTTCCATTAAAAAATATTACATGTCATCTCGGAATTTTGCAGAACCATATTATCTTAATTGATTATATTGAAAAACTGAAATATTACAGTCTGGCTAAAAAGAGTAGAAATTAATTATTATTGATGAACTAAAATGTTATCACTCTGGCAACGCTGAACATAGATTGTTGTCTGACATTACAAATGTTCACGAATGGACAGCAATTCTAACTGGTAAATACAACATCCAATTCATTTAAAAAAAATTTAAGTACCTTTTACTAATTTGGATATTTTACCGACATAATTTTTTTGTATATTCCTATAATATTCACTTACAAATAAATTATAGGTTATTTTAAACATTTTGACATTTATATGATTGATATTCGGCCACAGAATAGTAAGCAGTTGTAAGCACCATTTTGTGGATTACAGCACCCATTATATTTCTTATTATCTCTTGTTTTTTGACTCGTTTTGCGTAGATTTTTTTTCCATATCGTTTTTAATGACATTGCTGGTACAGTTTGTTAATAAATTCTTTTAAATAACCTCTACAAAGCTTTTCATATGATACCACATTGAATAGTATTTTTTTTTAATATTTTGGCGGTTACAATACTTTACTTTTTAAATGTAGAGTACTTATTAAATGTTGCCATACAAACGACTGCAGCGCCCTCAATTATTTTCTACTCTTTTTAGCCAGACTGTACCAACTTAGGGGCCGTTTAAGTATTACTTAACGCAATTGGGGGGATGGGGGGGTCTTGTGAATAAACGTTACTGTGTACTAACAGGGCGGGGGTTCGAAAAAATGAATTTAAGTTACTTTACAATAACTAGCGCGGATTACATAATGTTTGTGATTTTAAGGTATAAATAATAGTCAAATGGGTGTTACATAAAAGGAAGGGAGGGGGACCAAAAAACGTTACTGCGTGTTTCATGAGGAGGGGGGGGGGGTCAATAATCTTAAACAAATTGTGTTATGTAATGCTTGACCAGTCCCTTAACTAATACATTTTTTAAAATATTATGGCCATAGTAATGAAGAGAGTCAACATTAAAACACTGACAAAGAAACAAAATAATTTCCCTTATTGTAATCAGTTTAGTTATATTCCAAAAATGATACTTGTATTACAATTTCATTTTTACTTAGCTTTTTTCACCATATATTGCTGTCTATACCTTAGTCTTTTTATTTATAAAAAAAGCCAACAATATGTTTGCCTCCATTAAATAAGTTGTCTCGTTTCATCAATATGGCAACAATATTTTGACAGTTACATAAGAGTTTTGTTATCATAATTTTCTTTATGATTTCCTCAGAGTCTCAATAATATTACCTGACGATAGAATAATAAACCTTTCTAGGTTTAAAGAAAGATGTTTTGAAATCAATAATTGTATCTTAAATAAGAAGAGGAGATTAAGTTTAAATATCTTTTGACAGATGCAGCCATGATTGAATTTTCCAGTGTTGCAATGAGCAAAAATTGTAACAAATTAATTTCGAATTTAGATATTTAGTGTAGAAATTTCAACATGATCCTTTTTTAATTTGGCATAAATAATATTGATTATTTTAAAATTTTGTATAAGATTAGGCCCGTTATAGGGCAAGATTTAATATACTTACTTCAAATTTTTTTATGAAAACATAACCTCAAAATAATGGTCAATTTTTAAATAGTTATATTCAAATTTAAACTACTTCATTTCAACAGTGGTATAAATTCAAATTAAACCATTGATACAACCTCTGATGATTAAAAAATCAACATAAAAATGTAATTTTCATAAAAAAAGTTGGTAGTAAGTATATGAAATATAAATATTATTAAATAAAAACTTTAATTACACAATCAAGTATTTTTTAATAGTATTTAAATAATAACTTCTAGTTTAAATTGGCCATAATTTTTTTTTCATAAATATAAGAGGTGAAAGTCTGTATAATTACACTATTTATATTTTTAATTTACTAATATTTTGAGCTTAACACACATTGTAATAAGAATTTTGCTTTATTTAAAATTTTGCTGAAGATTGAAAACGATTCAATTATAAAATTTTGCACGTCGTTCTGAATTTAACCGATTCTCGTTAGCATGCATCTAGTGGTTTTAACCATTATTTTTCAACTAACTTTATGGAAAATATTGGCATCACATAAAGGGAAATAAATGGAGAATCGATCGATTGATTATAATAATTAAAAAAAGTCAAATAGAGGAACATTATTAGTGTGCCAAATGCTGTAAATTTGGTTACAAAATAATTGTCAAATCTATTTTTTTTTCAATGCAGGTTTTTTACTTCAAATTGGACATTTTTCAAATCAAAGTGGAAAAAATAGAATGTTTTTAATTCCCCATTTGAATTGAAATCATTTAAAAAAAATGTCGAATTTGAAGTAGGTACATAATAAATATCCATAAGGTTTTGTAAATAACTAATATAAGTACATTGTATAAGATTTTTTTATTGTTAAATAAAAATATTATAAATATTAAAAAAAAAATAAAAAGCAAGAGATTTTTGTTCCCGTATTATACAAACTTATAAAATTAAAATCAAGTCAAGAAAATATATTTAAAGAGACATGGTTTTTATTTTATAATAATTAAAAAATTCTGTGGAGTTTTCGTTAATGTCAACTTTAATGGTTGTTTTCCAAAATATCTTATACTTACATACAGATAAGAATAGAATTTTGAGTCTCACATACTTGTGCTATATTACTATGAATGTACTTATTATATCTGTCTTATTTGTAAAAAAATATTATTTTTATACTCATTTTTATTTACAGTTTACAATAAACTTCAAAATTTTATATTTATTGTCTTTTTAATTTAAAGAAACCTTTGTCGAGACGATACGACTGAGCTATTTGTAGTGGAAATTATCAACAATAAGGGGTTTCTGTCTCATAGAAACATTTTTTGTCTTTTATAGATTATTGATTAAATAAATTTAATTCAATATTATAAATTATTTTTACTTACGAACTATATTAATACAATATAAAAAAATAAATAATGAAATTATGAATCCTAGGTAATAAGGCCATGGTCAAATGATTTCAACAGATATCGTAACATTTTTAGGTTTGTTGCAAGGTTCAATTTCGTTGATAATATCTTTGTAGGAATTCCATAAAGTCGGGTTACGAGTGCAAACAGTACCACCGCCTCTGGACTCTTGGGTTTCCTGCAATAAATGGTAATTATTAGTATAACCGAGCAATAATGCAACAAACTTCTTTTTTATTTACTAAAAATGTGTTTTTGGTGTCATTTTTGACCATATTCTCCATCAAATAATTTTATTTTTTTTATTTGTGTTCACTATGAGTGAACACAAATTCATTTATTAAAAAAAAATTATCTTATAATCTTTTGTTGTCTGTGAATATTCCTGTCTTTTGCACACCACCACGACAAGAGAAATAAAAAAATTACATATAATAAATTGAATACTTGCGTTTTCGATTTGTGCATGTAAGATCAGCCACAATTGTTCTATCTTTTTTTTTACTGTATGCTTCTCTTCTGCAATACTTTTAGCTTCTGACATCTGTCTTCTTGAGGCCATTTTCAAAAGGGTCATTTTAGCTTTGCCCAAAATATTTACACATAGGTAATTAGATAAAATACAAATTTTAAAGGTAATCCAAGCTGCCACTATCGTTTGTCTATTGTGAAATTTTTGTTTAGGGTTTTTCAACTTCCTTTGTTCAAAATATACTACTTCCATAGAAGAGTGAAAGTGTATGTTTTAATCGCCCCATAATTTTTAACCTGTTTAAACTAATAAGTTTAAACTATTTTCTATCATAAGCTCTAAATACACAGGTATTTTTGGAATGAATGCTAATCAAAGACTGATGCGATAACAACAGATTTAGCCCTAAATAAGTGACTTATTAATGATACTATTTCTTTCTGTGTCATTCGGGTACTACCTATGGTATGTCGCTTATTCAGGGAGAATTTTACACAAACTCTTTGACTTGTTATTTGAATTACTCAACAGTTGTATAACAATTTTGGCAAACAACACAGTTCAATACAAACGAATTTCTAGTCAAGTACACTACTTACAGCTCTATTAATATCACCAACACAAATCCATTGATTGTCGGAATCTTTGCCATTTTTCCGTGTGGTAGGTATGGAGACAGCCCATTTAGAGTGATCGGCGTGTGAAGAGAAAGCAATACCTTTGTCGTGGAAGGCTACTTTCTCAACGTTGTTAACTCTGGAATTTAAAAAACGCAGGTAATCTTTAAATTAATAGTTTACATCAATTTCAAAATATTCATTTTGATGATCTATAATTATTGTACACACTTGTATTTTGCTGTACAGTTGGAATCTAAAACTCCCGCACCATTGATCCATGATTCCACCAGCATGGACGATCTTAATTTGGGAGCAACGAGCCCGGAATAAAGATCATTCTTGAAATTTGTGCTCTTTGCAAATGACACGAATTGGACGTTTCCGAGGGTTGTCAAGTTAACAACGTGAGACCTGAAACAGTGATGATGGTTAAAAGAGAAAAGAAGTAAGTTTTTTTTAAACAAGTGAAATTTTGCACCGATCTGTCAGTATTTTCAATTTGATTTTTAATAAAATTGACCTAATCAACTCATCTTTCACTGTATCCAGGCAAAATGAAAAGACACACTTGACTACAAAGCAGGAACTTCCTTTCTCCTTCCTTGTTCCTTATTCCTGTCCTTCGCCCTTAGCCTCACCTTTACTCTAGCTGAGCCTACATACTATACTATTAACAAAGTTTTTCTTTTGTTTGTCTTTTTCTCCTCACCTACTTGCAATGAATGTTTGTATATATACTTAACTGGTATTTTTGCTGTTCTTTTTTATTTTGTATATCACTGTATGTATATCCATCTTAAAAATAAAACAAAAGGAATTGGGCTGGAAACAATTCAGACTGAAAGATGGAAATTGAACAGAATAGATAGTATTTTTAAATACAAAAATTGAATGTGATTGGATTGATTCCGTACTCAAGGAAGGCCAGGTCAGAAGCAAGAGAAATAGGAGAGAAATTGTATGTGGGTGGAAGAAGCGAAAGTAGTGTGCTTGGATAAAAAAAGAGTGGAGGTCCGTTCTGGTGATAATTTGTATTATTTTAAAGTTATGACAATCTTTAACATTTCAATGTTGTCTCTGAGACCAATCCGCAGCAAACCTGATCCACACGAAACCGACCCTCCAGCTCGATCGAAGTAATCAAACCGAAAAGCCGGCCCCACACAAACCAAGTCCGCCGCGGATTCCCCCAGACCAACCCACAATGCGGGAGGCCTGAACCCCACTCAGGAGCATAGGGAGGAAACAAGATCTCTCCATTGCGCTCGAAGGCGTCCGAGGCTCATTGTGCCTTTTCTGACCATTTGAGATTTAAGGATGTGAGGTGGTCAATCTCATGACCCCGATCTGATTTTTCGATTTCCTGCCTCTTACAGGATGCTCAAAGAACCAGCAAAAAAGCAGAGGTGCTATTCTTAACCGGCAACCTCACGGTTAATGTGACACTTCCTTTAATTAATAAAAGGTATAAAATAGAAACCATAACACATTCTCTCTGCCTACTGCTTATGGGATGAGATGCAAAAATTATATTTTGATGACAGAAAACAGAAATAGATGCTAGACAGTTCACGTTTAGAAAGAATAGTTACCAAGGTTCTGTAGTAACAGTTTTGTTATCCAACACATCAACAATTCTGGAATATTTGCTCTTCCATTTGGCTGGAATCTTGGAGTATAATACTTTAGGCTCATTGTAAGTCAGCTGCTGTCCAATGTCGTTCAACACGGACGCTCTCAGCGAGAGACATAGAAAGCTCTGACCATAACGCATTGCTGTGGCAGGATAGGAATAGGGCACCTTATCTACGATGTTACGATCTAGAAATAAAGGAAGAAGAAAAATTTTAGTTTAAACACTGTTCACATTGAGAAACCATTTTTTATTTTGGTTTTTATATTAGGTAGTCATTTTTATTTTCATCTTTTATTCGTGCTTTTGCTTGATTGGATTGCAAAGATTGATTTTTTGTGCATAAGTTTTAGCAACACCACCTATATAAGAAGGTCTTAGTGCTGCGTCACATCGTGAGGCCCACCGTTCGCTTGTCTATATCTGTATGTACTTAACTGTACACTATGATACACGCCGTGACGCGAGAGGCCAAAAATGGCCACCAGCACTAAGGCCTTCTTATATAGGTGGTGTTCGTTTTAGTCTGTGCAGTGACGTACAATATAACAAGGTAACAAAACAAAAAGGAGAAAAAAAATATTAGACAAACAATATTAATCTATTCTCAATTTGACCACAGATAAACAAAATAATGCATGCATCTATGTCATTGTCAAATACATTGTGTGTGTATGTATACATAACATTACAGTAGTGTTAATAATGTTTTTTTTTATTTATTGAATATATTATTTTTATGCATAACATACTCCTCCGTAACGCAATTTTCGAAATAAGGGGTAAAAAAAAATTGCTTCACGTATTAATACATAGATTATAATGTTGAATGAGAAATGGCCAAGGAAGAGATACTGTACTCTCATCAGGGTCAAAAAGTCGGAGCAGATTTTCCGATACTTTTTAAGCAGAGCTGAGAAATGTGAAGATGGTGGCAAATAATATTTAGCAAGAATAAGATAATAAGGAGATAAGTTAAATAAATACAGTATTTTACCTGGTATGGGTGGATACCGTGGGACTGAGTGTATCAACCAAATTGCATGTTGTTCATCTCCGATTACGACACCCTTAGTATGGCCATTACCACAATTTTTCTTTTTCAATTTACTTTTTTTATTTTTGACAGCCTTTTCGTCCCTCGTAACATCTCGTCTAACGGTCTTTCTTCTTTCCAATTTAGGTTTTGGACTTTTTGTCGTTGCGGTTTCATTATCCTCCTCGTCCTTGACATTAAAAGGCTGATCATTGTAAACCACCGCTAGGTAATCATCTGTATCCTGTCAAAAAGATAGATTTTTATATAACACGTTGAATGCAGACTACCTAATATTCCGTAGCTAGCATTTATGCTGGATGTCAACTAAGGAAATCTAAGTAGTACCTTGATATATCACCGACGCATAATAAAGAGTATTAACCACTAAAAAACTGTTTTTTTAGATAGTTTGGCATCTTAAATAAAACATGCATTAAAAATAAAGAACTTACTTTACCTCGCAAACTGAAATATTGCGATATGACAACTGTTTAAGGGAGCCTAATTTGACAAAGCTGAAGGAGAGACAGAATCGGAGAGATCTTATTGAAATATACAAGATTCTCTTCAAATCCCGGGAAAGACTTCTTGGCCAATAGAGCTCAGAGCATGGAGTTATTTGTCAGAGTCATGGGTGCTTGCTCCTATGACCAACTGTTTCAAAAATACACTACATAGTGATAGAAACACAATTTAGCTGGGACTCGGCTCAAAATGGCTAAAGCTGCATGCTCAATAAGGATAATAATAACTTTACTGAATAAAAAATATTAAATTAAAATAAAAAACATGAAACTTTAAACAATTCTCCAAAACACGAGGAAGTAAATGGGTGCGGAATGGACAATAGATAGGTAGTATAATTATGTAATATATTGTGCTGAATGGCATGTACGTAGAAATTCATAGCTGTGCCTTGTATAAAACTACCATGGCATTTAATGGGTTAACATAGATTTTATGATGGAATCGTAAGAGGTCTTCATGTCTCACAAAAATTATTCATAGTAGCAGACCTAATGAACTGTTACCTAATATGCAGGTTATTTTAAGAAGGTTAATATGGTTGTTAAGTTTTGTAATGGCAGGTTACATTAAGAAGGTTAATATGGTTGTTAAGTTTTGTAATGGCAGGTTACATTAAGAAGGTTAATATGGTTGTTAAGTTTTGTAATGATTCACGCAACTTTCTTTAATTTTCTTTTTATGAGAACCTTCTCCTGATAATAACAAGCACTACCAAAAAAAAGAACGAGTTAAATAATTGGTGATGCCCTCATGACCAAGGAAAAAAGAGATTCACTTTTATGAACATAGAATATAGATACAGGTTGTACCTACTGCAATTTAGACAGATAAAATCAGAGGAAATAAAAGTTTATAATTATTATTGCACACAGTACATACGCTGTGTGAGGAAGTTTGTGCCTAGCATAACTTGCATGAGTAAAAACATTAACAACACTTGTTTATAACAAAACAGTAAATAGTTAGGTATAACAAAATGATAAACAATATGTAGGTATGTTTATTGTGTCTTAACATTCTAAGAATGTGCAGTGAAATATGAATTTAATAACAATATTATTTTTTTCAAAATATAAATGAGTGAATGTAATAAACATCCACAAAAAAAATAGTTTTATCTTTGAATCACTGGTTTGGTCATGTTGCAAGAAAAGATGCTAATAAGATAACAAAAATAATAATACATAAGTTTCCCCGTTTTACACAAGTGTCTAAGCGCTTTACCAAAGTTGCTAATGGGAAATTAAGAACTCGGCATTCGGCTGAGTCTAGAATTTTTATTACCTCATAAAGTGGTCCGAGCGTCAATCCAGGTAGAGAATTGGAGTCATTAATAGACTTTGTAGAAAGAGTCCAACCATATCTTATTGTATTTGGTGTGATGTACATATATCCCACACCATTTTTTATTAAATTATTTTTGCTGAACTTGCTTCTGGGTAGTTTGTAGATATAGAACCTATACAAAAAAATAAAAGATTTGTGTATTAAGATGCTGACGTATTTAGAAGAATGGCACTGGTAAGTTTGTAGAGCGGTTTTATGAGAATATCATGTGAATTTATTTATATACGTTTTTTTCATTATAGGTTATTATGACTAAAATAAATACAAATGATATTCTCAAAACCTCCCCTGTGATATTATTTGGGTTTTCTTTCCACCTTCTCCCCTTTCGAGCTTACATAATGAGTAATAATTATTAATGAAGAGCCCTATGTATCCAGGGTCCGAAATTATTGTGTTTTTGGGTTACCACACTATCATAGATTAGAAGAGGCTGGTTTTGACTAGAAAATTTAATAATACCTCAGGCAATAACACTTCAGCTGGCAGCACTCATACCTTTATACTATAGAAATGTGTTGGCTAATTTGTTGATGGATTTTCATTGTGTTGTGATTGTTTTTTGTATACACCGCTTACGATAAAATCAATACACAAATCTTGCTATTATTACTTCTTATTTTTTATCACAAGATTAATAACCACACCATCCGTGGCACAATGACTCATCGTAGATGACCACAATGTGGTTGATAACAAAAATTTGATGGTAATACACCATTGATTCTGTCAAAATAATATAATTCAACAGAGAAGAATCCATCAGATCTTCAGGATAGCCATACATCAGGGATTTTCAAAGCAGTTTATAACTATGTTTACTTTCTTTCAACAAACATTTAAATTTAAATGTAGAGATTGCTTTGAATTCTTAAAAATTTTAAACCACAAATTTTAACTGTACCTATCTTAAATCTAAAAAAAGGACCATAAACTGTATTTTATAAATCCGATAACATTATAAAAAGAGGATTGACTATACTTTAAATATACGCACCCCATAAAATAAGGATCAACTAAATATGTAATAAAAAGAAGACCAACTATATCTGAAATATAAAAACCCCATAAAAAGAGGACCAACTATATTATTATCTGAAATATAAAAACCCCGATAAAAAGAGGAGCAACTATAGCTGAAATATAAAAAGCCCATAAAAAGAGGAGCAACTATAGCTGAAATATAAAAAGCCCATAAAAAGAAGACCAACTATATCTGAAATATAAAAACCCCATAAAAAAGAAGACCAACTATATCTGAAATATAAAAACCCCATAAAAAAGAAGACCAACTATATCTGAAATATAAAAACCCCACAAAAAAGGGTCAACTAAATCTGAAATTTGAGTAGGTATAACCCAGTAGGTACCCCTTACATACTGATAATAATAATATTAACAATAGTTGTGACATTGAAATTGATATCAAATTAATACCAATGTGCATTATTATAATGCATTGAGCCAAGCTGTGTGCATTGACATTTACACACATTGATAAAGTAGTAATTATAAATTAGAATAAACAATTGATAATCTGGAGCATGTAATGATGTCATGTAATTTTTGAGGTAACTACTTATATGACATACTCAGAAATATTTTACGAGAAACTCTAAAATTGTTCCCTCTATCTTTACTTCCTTAAAATTCCACTCAAAATCATAGACAGGCCGTACGAGTCTTCCTCAACTCTATGTCTTATCAATCGCTTCCTTGCCCACCATCTAAATTTGGACCTTAGTAAAGGGGAGAACTTTCATGCTTCTTAATGTATCAATAGTGTAATCTTATAAAGTAAAGAATTACACATTCCTCAGCTCTACATTGAAGGGATGGAACACAGCATAGAAAGGTCACAGTCTACTGATTAAACTATTTTAATCCAATCTTACACCTTGGAAATTCATATATCTAGATATAATAGGCAGCTAATGAGAAATATTTTTTTTTTCATTGAATCTAGGCTCACCCTAAGTGAGCGGAAACATACTTTTAAGAGGAAGATGGTTGGCACTGGGGATCGAACCCACAACCTTCAGATTGAAATTGTCCAACTGAACCGCTAAGCTACCAAGAAGATACACACTGACTAAAAATACCAATAAGGTGAAGGACAAGAATAAGCAGATAAAAGAAACATCATAGTTATCAGTCCAGTATAGGACATAGGCCTCCCCTCCGCCTCTTGCCATTTTGTGTCATTGATACAGAATGGCAAGAGGCGGAGAATTGTGGAAGTTGGGAAGGGAGGCCTATGATGAGCCGGCCATATTGTATGAACAACGGATGACAGATGGACCAAGAAAAATCTGGAGTGGAGATGAAGAACAGGCCAGAGAAACCCAGGTAGGCCATAACTGAGATGGTCTGACGAGAAAAAACATACCTGTTATAAATTTACAATAAAAAAAAATCAAATGTCGAGGTATGAATTTCATCACGTATTTTACCATATTTCCTTAGTTTTTACTAGATATTCAACAATCGAAATAATCAAAACAATTCCAATATTAAATAATAGGTAATTATTTACTTCGCGGGCTTCTTGGATTTTTGACAAAACCCTTCTAAATGAATATGATTCAACCTAACAGAGTGTAGTGTTATCATTCAGGGGGGTGTCCAAATGGGGGGTTCTACCCCCAAACCCCCTTTACAAACTACGTTCCAACTTTAACCGAAGCTATTCAAATTGTAATGTTATCATTCGAGAATGTTATCAAATTGACTAACTAAACGACAATGATCAACAATATCTTCATTTTTCAAACAAAAACACCAATTTTAGAATAAAAAAATAAAATGTCACTCCATGAAAGAAAAGTTTGTATGAGAAAATAGGCAACTTTTGAAACTGATTGAAACTTACAATTGGTTAATAAAATACTTCAAATGTTATCAAATCAATCCATAACATGCTTATTTACCAATCTGCATATAAATTTGATATGTGTTTCATATAAAAATCGTGAAAAATCGAAGAAGCCCGCGAAGTAAATAATTACGAAATAATAAATTAACACTGAATAGCTTACCAATCGACAATATTATTATTTTCATCTCGACAAACTAATTCGTCGTTTTTCAAACAGTCAGTGCTAATTAGAAATAATGAAAGAATAAACAATATCTTCCCGCTACTCTCCATCACGAAGCACATTTGAATAATGTGCCTATGGTGATAATTTGAAGTACAATATTAATATAACTCACTATCAAATCTATTGTGATTTTGATACATACTTATTTAAAACACACAAAATGATAACATAACAGTATATTACTTAACCTACTTTGAGTAGATTTTGAAAAAAAAATCACTTTACTGTAAGTAAATATGCGAATTTTCATCGAATGAATCGCATCAATTCGTTATTTTATTAATTAGCCTAATAAAAGTGTATAAGAAAACTGTTTAAAACAGTTTGTTTTGTTACATGCGTCTCGCTGCAGAAATCTTTAAAAGCGGTCGGCTTCGTTCGGGTCCCGTCGGTTCAGCTCGGGTATATCTAATAGTACTAACTTGACTTTGACAGTTTGATGTCATTGTGATTGTGATGATTCACATTTCACAGCTAGAATAATTACTATAAATTCACAAAACACAGAATGATTGTGACCACAGACTACCTATTGTGATACCGAGAACAGATATAAATATGCTGTGACTGGGGTATAAGTGGTGGCGGCGATGGTGATACTTATATGCTGTTTAATTTGCATCCACCACACACTGCTTCCGTCAATCACCTGTTCAGTGCTCAGCAAGAACGATACCTTAATATTAATCATTATTTTTGCGGTCATAATTTGGCGACGTTTCTTGCTTTTCGGGTAAATCGTGTGCTCGTTCATTATGTCGCATTTTCTTAGATTCTTCGTGCAGTAATGCTCACTCCAAATATAATTTAAAAGCATGCATTTTACCTGTAAAACAAGAATTATTCTAAAGTAGTAGTTGATGTTTGTAATCTTATAAATATATATATACCCACACACCACAAACACATCTCCAATCAAATACCACAACCTCCAACTCAACTACAGGCCACTGACTCAAATCCATCTATACCTACCCAACTTCACAGGAAACGCATTTCAACAGCAATAATCCTACAACCACATCTATATCGGCCGCATATAACCAACACCTTGGGTGTTGATATTCTAGATAACTTATTATTATTGTCTTCTGTGAGGGAAAAGGGCATTATATATTATGTGTTTACAGAGCACATAGACGAAGTACTGATACAAATAAACTTCCTATAAAATTGAGCATTGCTTTGGCAGGATATAATAATGAACTTCTTTTAAACCTCTTTATTCATTCACAGCTCTGTTAATTTACACTATTTGTTCAGGAACTCCTAACGCTTGGTTTGAATCCCGGTGCTGGCAACTTCCACTAAACAAGCTTTGCTTAGTGTGAAATATGTTAATTCACTTTGAGTGAGCCCAGATTCATTAAAAAAAGTTTGCCAGTTTTTTTTTTTTTAATAAATCTGTGCTCACTCGAAGTGAACACAAATACACTTTTGACATCTTTCACAGTAAGCAAATGCTTGTGTCGTGAAAGCGGAAAATGGTTGACACGGTCGGGATTCGAACCCACGACCTCCGCACGAAGCAGTGCGACAGCCGGCGTCGTAACCGCTGGTCTATCAACCACCTCATAATTATTCTACTAACTTTGTTCCTATCTATAAAACATTTTGGAACAACTGTCCACCTTCAGCAACATCAATTTAACTGAAATTAGTAGAATTTACATTTTTGTGTATTTGAAAATAAAATAATGTGATATTAACCTCGTAACTAAATAACATAGAATCACATAAAAGTTTGGAATTTGGGTTGGAATTTTGTATGGTGATGAATTGTTTAAAATTAAAAACTCTTTATAATTATTTTAACTTAACAAATTTAATACACGACAGGTTGACAAAATAAAGTAGATTCAAAATATTACAAATCTTACACATTATTTAGATATGTCAAAAAGTATTAGGGTTTGTTCAAGAGCTCAGATTCTATAAAAAAAACTTGTTACTTCATAGTGTGTATATAAAGATTAGTAAACCATGAATCTGTTTCACATGAAAATCAACTCTATTTTTCAGATTGTTTACATCTTTTTCTTCTTGGGTAATTTCTACTATGGTTTGGTATGAGTTTTTCAGGATGGTATGTCTAGTAATTCTTAGTTTTTCATATACTGTTGAGGGTTTTTTAATATTCATGCCATAATTATTTTTTGTTCTAAATAGGGTGCTGGTGTCACAAGGCCTAGCCAGAGATAGCCATTTTTTAGTTTACTTGTAACTCTGGCATCCATTGTCAATAAAATTCCTTTCTGGAATTCATAGATCATAAATGTCCATGTCAGCTGCGTTATAATATAATTATCATATATCCATGCTTTTCTTGTTCCCGATATTACTAAGGCGTCCACTTTGTTCAGCATTTTTTCTAGTTGGTTGACTAACCAATCTATTGGATGTGATCTTTTAAATTCCCCAATGCCTCAAAAACTTGTTTGAAAAAACCTGGCTCCGCATCGATTCCTGAAACCCAATTTGCAATGCTCTTCTCGTGGGGGAGCCTGAGATATTTTCTGAAAAGGAAATAGAAATAAATATGATTACATACGTTTTATATGAAGATATTTCCTGGTGTAGACTTTTGTATTACATATTATGTATAATTTAATTGGTTCACACTTACCTAACAAACAAATAAGTTTTTGGAGAGTGATAATGCAAAGTTATTGCAAATTTTTTCACTTCTTCACTGAACCTTGCACCATTTGACTTCCTAGTGCCATTGATGTACTGATTTTTAAACAACTCCAATGAAAAGCCATCAAATTGTTGCATAAGATGATTAAATGCACTAGTCTCTAATAATCCCTTGCTTTTGCAAGTTTTCAGCAAGTCCGAAAGAGTTTTAATTTTTTTGTTGCGCCTACGCACTTTTTGGTGCAAAGTTTTGACTTTACGCTTCAACACCTTGTATGAAGATCCACTTAAATTTGTTTGTACACAGGCATCTTTTGTTTTATTTTCAGTTTCAGGTGGACAAATAATTACAGGTTCGGCACCTTCACAAGGGTTAGTACTTTGATGTAACTGAAAACATTTTAAGATAATTAATGATAATAACAAAATTCAATAAAAGATTTTTAATACATCTAAATCATTTTTCATATAAATTACCTGTATACGGTGACGATTCCTTGAGATTTTGGTTGATAATATGAGGGAAATGCAGGAAACACAGAAGGAATAGCATCTGGTTTTAAATTTTTACGCTGACCAAGAAATAAATAATCACTTTCAGTGAAATGTTCACTGCAAAGACTGGAATTTGAGTTGGCTTGAAAACCTTTCCTTCTTACTGCGATCAACCACTTTTTCATGAGATCTTCATTATATACAGGAAACCTGTAACAGTATTGCAAATTTTAAGATAATAACAATGTTATTGTATTCTGCAATGTATTGTTTGTTAGCATTAAAAAAATGGTAGTAAAAAGTTCGTGATGCGATTCAAAATGTTTTATTTTACCTGTGGAATTTTCCAAATCCTCCAGACACAAAACGATTTGTACATCCATATGCCGAACAATATGTAGGCATTGTAACAAAATGTCTATCGAACCACACAACTTAAAATATTTGGCGCTATACCAGAGTCCAAAAAGCACTTAAAACTATGTAAAAACACTAATAAATTAAGGTCCTTACAACTACTTATCAGTCTTAAAACTATTCGTATGACACTAAATATTAATGTTCAAACACATAAGACATACGCAAGATCTATTTTAAGTAAAAAATAAAGTTAAATAAACAAAAAAGTCTCGCATTTATCACCAGAAATGATATAAGCATTAACAAGGAATGAAAAAATGTCCAATTGCACTTATTTAAAAGTAAAAATTATGTATTTATTCAAAAAAAAACACTTGAAACAACAGAAGAAATATACGCCATACAACGCGCTTTTGCCCCGTAAGGTATTATCACAGAACACATATACTCTCTAACGAGAGGGTATTATATCTCTATGCGGTGTGTAAAGGCAGATAAGTCATAAAATTCATTTTTTTGTTTTAATGTTTATTCATAAAAGCAATACTCTTTTCCACTTTGTGTATAAACAGATAAGTCAAAATCAAACCATATATCCTTAAAATACAAGTGTGCAATACAGAATATCTCAAATGTCTTTTAAAAGCGGGGCGTAAAAGCAGATAAGTCTGACTTATATGTTTATACACGAAATTCAAAACACTGCACCATTAAATCACGTGACTTATATTATTAGTCACACCATATGACAGCTGACAGCTAAACTAAAATTGGCGCGAAAGTCACTACTTTGTTTGACAGTTTGAGTGGTTTGCGTTTAATTAATCGTTGCGTTAATAAAAGTAAAAACTAGTGAAATATTGCGTTTACAGGAATATTTGTTTAATATTTTTTCCTGCTGTGTTTTATTCAAAATGTCTAAACGAAGCAAACAACTTGTAGAGTTAGCTTTGTTGGAGAAAACAAAAGTAATAACTTCTAATGGTGAGTACACCTAACCTCAATGTTTCTTTCTTTTAATTCTCTACATGTCCAGTCTATATTCATAAAGAAATATGTTTTGCACATTTAATATCTAATATATAAAATGATTGTCCATTTTTAGTTGAAGTTTCAACATCTACAATTATTGTAAGTGAATGTAACGAAAATGTACCACAACTATCAACCGCGAATGAAAACAATCAATTTTTTGACACAGGTAATGTATCACACATGAATAGATACCTTATAAATTTTACATTATGTTCGTTTTTATTATATTATCAGCGTTTCCACGACTACTCAATATTCTACATTTTATTTTTTAGTTGAAGATGTGCGTGATTCCCAAATGCTTACGCTTACACCAACAATGAATCCTGAATATGATACTATACCACAATCATTAAATAATGAAGATCACCTTCCTTTGAATGCTGGTAAAATACCCTACACAATATTTCTTTACTTTTATGTTCTTTTTGTATATATTTCAAACTTTTTGTATTTATTTTAAGGTATGGCATCAACATCAATGTCAAATTCTATGAACATTTCTGAAGGAGATATGGATTATAGTTCTGATGACTCTGTCGCAGATCCAACTTATTTAACTTGTGTAAATACCTCATCTAATATGGAGGAAACAACTAATCTGGATAACCTTAAAAACAAAGACACTAGGAAAATAAGGGAAGACAGAAAACAAAAAAGAAACAGTGGTGAAGAATATTCTACTAAATCAGGAAAGATTATTAAACAAAAGACGCAACTACCCTTACCTGCCTGTAGGGCAAAGTGCAAGGATAAAATTTCCAATTCTGATCGCATACAGATATTCCAGGACTATTGGAAATTAGGTGATTACAATAAGAGGTCCGCATACGTATCATCGTTAATCACTATCAATGATAAAGCCACATCTCGACCGAGATTCGAAAATCCCGATCAAGAGAAATTTAGATTCAAAACTATGACGTATTTCCTCAATGTATCTGGAAGGAGAATTAAAATTTGTAAGGGTTGTTTCTTAAAAACATTGGGTGAAACTGCTAATTTCGTAAATTTAGTAGCCATTAAAAAAAGTAGTTCTGTTAGTGGCACTCTGGTCGAGGATAACCGAGGTACCACCATACCAAAAAACAAGTGGAGTGAAGGAGATCTGCAGGCTGTAAGAGATCATATTAATAGGTTTCCAAGTTATGAAAGCCACTATACCAGGAAAGTCAACGACAAATATATTTATCATCTGATTTAACAATTCAAAAAATGTATGACCTGTATGTTGAAGAATTCCCTTCAAAACATGTGTCAATAAGATACTACAGAGAAGAGTTTCATAGTTTGAAACTCTGCTTTAAACAACCAAAAGTGGACACCTGCAACACTTGTGATGTTTTGAAAATTAAAATTGATATTTGCGAAAATGCAGAAGAAAAGGCACTGTTGATTGCTCAGAAAAATGCACACTTGGAAGCTGCAGAAGGTGCATATCAACAAAAAAGAACAGATAGAGACTTAGCGTTAGGCAATAATAAAATCAAATGTTTAACATTTGATTTGCAACAGTGTTTGCCCACACCTGCATTGGCTTCATCGGTAGCATTCTACAAAAGGCAATTGTGGACATTCAATTTAACTGTTCATGATAATGCCACAAAAATTGCTACATGCTATATGTGGCATGAAGCAATTGCAGGCAGGGGAGCAAATCAAATTGCGTCGTGCCTATACAAGCATATAAATGATCTGGAACCTAACGTTGAAAGGGTAATTTTGTATTCTGATACATGCGGGGGACAAAACAAAAACTCGCATGTATCAGCTATGCTTACTGCAGCAATGCAGAAAAAAAATACTATTAACAGTATAGATCATAAGTTTATGGTTCCTGGCCATTCGCACATGGAGGTGGATTCTGATCATTCGGTCATAGAAAAAAAAAAGAAGAAAAACTCTTCACAAATCAACCACCCGTACGATTGGTTCCAATTGGTCCGATCGTGTGGAGCCAGATTCAAGGTGGTGGAAATGATACAATCTGATTTTCTCGATTTTTCAAAATTGTTGAAAGGACCTCTCGTTTTAAGAAAAAAAGATGAATGCGGCAACCCATTCAAATGGAATGAAGTGCGGTGGTTAAACTATTCCAATCAATTTGGAATTTTAAAGTTCAAAAAAACTTTAAAAGATGAAGATCCCTTTGAACTTTTTTCTTTGAGACGTAGAGGTTTTTCAGAAGTTACAGAAGCTCAATTGAACTTCAATCAAATTAGTGACACACTAATTCCTATCAGTGAGGAGAAAAAAAGGACATTATTTCTCTATTACCCTTGATTCCATCGATGTTTCACGAGTTCTATCTATCATTACCATCTAAAAACACCATTGATTATGATCCTGATCTCATAGAGGTAGAAGAGAATTAGTTATTTTAATTTAGACAGCTTTTTAATTTATATATTTTTTATTTTTAAGTAAATTTAAGATTTTCCATAATGTATTTGTTTTATTTTATATCACATTTCACTCAATATAGCCGGAAAAAACACATAGAACTAATCAAAGAAATCTGTACCTAGTTCCATGAGTAGGTATATGTTTATGGTAAGAACTGTCGGTTTAAGAATAATGGACACATGTGTAGTTAATAATAATTGTTGTTTTTAATTAGGTACTTTTAATTCACCCTCAATCATTGTTATATGAGAGAAAATAAAAATTACAATGGTAATATTCAATTGTGCATAATCATATAAGTCACAAGTGAGAGGATTTATTTCTCGTGTCAATTCACATAAGTCAGCTATCTTCTTTATTTTCTCACAATGAGCATTTGAGAGATGTTATGTGTGTAAATAGTAATTAAACAATAAAACAAAACAACTAAAATATATATAACGTCTTTGAGAAAATAAAGATATTTACAAAAAAGCTTCTCCTGTAAAATCACATTTTTTGACTTATCTGATTTTACACCCCGCATAGAGATATTCTCTTTGCTTTTGCCTTCCTACTGTAAACGTCGAAATATTTCGGCTTCACTTTTGTACGCGAGTCGGGCTTCTAGACCCGAGCTGAACCGACGGGACCCGAACGAAGCCGACCGCTTTTAAAGATTTCTGCAGCGAGACGCATGTGTTTTGTTTACTTAACAAACTGTCAATATTATGATGACATTTTGATTTGACATCACTAACCGGAAATAGTTTCCAAAGAGTTCAATAAAAAAATATAAATAAATTCTCAACGTAGGTACTATAATTTAGGAATACGTTGGTTCAAACATAGATGTACGCCACTATTTCAGGAGTCCCTTTTTATATTAAGGATGTAAAAATATACTTAATTTCTTTTTTATTATAACGATAGATACATAAATCAATATTTTTTTGCATAATTTTTGTATATTTTGATAAAAATATCATATTATGAGTACCTACTTATTCGGATCTTGTTAACAGGGCCAACTTTAACTACCTAATATTACAGCTATTTCATTTACATATCATGTGAAGCCAAAATATACCTATATTGTTTTATTTCATATCCATTGTATCTCTTTGCGGAGACAATAATCGTACGAAAATAACTGCATTATAATCACACGTTAAAGATTGCAATAAATACATATTACTTGCACGATTATTTGTCTGATGAAGATTGAAAGCTACACGAATACCATACATTCACGTAGAAAGTTTCAAGTGTTTTGCAATAAATATTACGTAATTCGTATGTTCAATTTCATACTCGCTCCATAATTATTTTCACGCTTCGTGGTTGGCGCCTAATTGAATTTTCTTCACCGTTTCCGGAGGAGATAAAAATTTCTTCGGGTTCAGTCTGAGCCTATCTAATATCGCTTTAGTATCGCTTTTAGTATTGTTTTTACGTGATTGATAATTGCGTTTATTTATTTTTGCGCAACGCTAACGCAGTAATACTGCAATAGAAAATAATTGTAAAAATATTTACAAGTTCTTATTATTATATTTACCCGAGTTCACCCCTCGCAATTTTTTGACACTTTCTCAGTTTTGACATTAGTTTATTTTGATTTTTGTGGTGTTGTGGTTTTACGCGGATTTTCCTGAAATTGTCATTATGTACCCAATTAGTTAATTAATTATCTAAAAAATATTATTTAACGCGTATTTTGTTATAGTAGGTCAGAACAATGGAAGTGATAATATTTACCAGTTAGCGATAATTTATAGTTTCAAATAAAATGTGATACGTTTTTATTATAAGTTTGATATAAAATATTCATAAAAGTAAATAATTTGTGTAAATAAATAAAAATAATCATGAATGTGAAATTATTTCTTCCCTTTTTTCTAATAATATGTCGAATGTCAACTTATTCTGATGCCAGAGGTGTAAATGGAGGGATGAATTGTGCAGGTTAATTTTTAAACTTTTTTTGTTTTATACTTTAAATAAAAAATCATAATCTCATTTAAAATCTTCGCCTTTTGTTTTAAGTGTGTACAATTGTTTCTGGCCTTGTACAGCAAGAGGCATTTTTAAAAGGTATTTCAATTTTCGAATCTGCAAAACTTTTCTGTAAAAAATTTCCAAACAAAGTCCAAGAACCGTGCTATTTTGTGATCAATTCCTTGGAGCCATTTTTCACTGACAGGTATTTTTTTATTAATTTATTTTGTAGATAATCTTTGATACCTACTTTTAAGTATTTATAAATCTTATTATTTTTACATTATAAAAGTTAATCTGTTTTTTATCCTCATTTTTAAGTCTTCTTAATTTATAGACACATCTAAACAGTTTTTTTTACCTACTTAGTTGTGTTTGCAAAACTATTGATATAAATTTTATATTTCATTTAGTTTGTATATGACAATATTTAATGTGTACATTATTTTTTCTCTAACATGCATTTTAATTTTAGGAGAACTCTGGAAGTTTTCACACCAGAAGTGTTTTGTTTTGCCCTGAGGTCATGTAGAGTTGATCCTGGTGAGGCATTTTGCCATTTATTCCCTGAGCCAAAGGGCTCATTTTCCAGAGCTCAGAAGCAAATGGAGGTAAGACTTTTTAATCATTACACAAGTCAATATATACCTAATGTTTTTCATCTCTGTATGTATGTATGTATAGTCTTCTAGAAAAAAAACAATCTGGTCATAAACATTGCGCAAGATTGTGCGCAACGGAGAGCTCTTATTGCCTCCATATACCCCTAAATGAGGTTTGAAGAGAGAATTTATTTATTTATATAAAGAAATACAATCATTTTTACACAGCATATCTGAATACCCAACTAGGTGAGACCTGTTCTAGGACAATCCTATAATACAAATAGTATAAAGGTAACACCGGCGTCCAGTGTCCAAGTCTCTCATCTGAGTCACTGATTCCAGCTGCACACCATCAATGGACTATGGGAACAAAGTTGGGTGTTTTATTCTGAAGAAACGCATGACCGTACGTTCATCGATGTTCAGGGCTATTTCATTTCTTCTGCACCACGAGAGGAGGATATCTATATTTCTTTGCAATACAAAACAATCTCTCACTTCATTAATCGCTTTGAAAAGCTTAAGGTCATCTGCGAATAAAACAAAACGTACGTCACTAAATTGTTCTTAGAGGTCGTTTATAAAAATATTCAACGGAAAGGGTCCAAGTTGAGAACCCTGTGGTACACCACTCTTTGCATAAAACGACGATAACACCACGTCTGTTACTCTTCCTGCAAGGTCTCTGTCTGAGAGATAACTTGTTAACCAAGCGAGTAGAGATCCACTTACACCATACGATTTACTTTCATTCTGGTCAACATGCTGACAATAATTCCACCTTCCTTTCTAATATTATCATTCCTCACCTTATCAATCAGTATGTTAGTTATCCTGTATTATCAGATGCTTTTTTTCTAACATGTTTTTTTTTTATATATTAAAGAAAATGATGCTTATGCATGATGTTCATCGGAAATTGCAACGGCTGCACCAGAAAGAATATACCATGGAGCCTCCGAAATCTGGGCATATTGTCAATCCTATATCGGATTTTATGAACGATTTGAGTTTGAACGTTTGGTACAGGAACAAAATAAAACAAGACGTGGACTTTTGCTCCATTCCAATTCTGAAACAAATATGCGATATATTTGTTGGGACTTATCATTATTTGAAGCCAATACAAGATTTTGACGGAGATGGATACAGTTTGATTAAATCTGCAAGGTGTGTTTTTAATCTAATATTTATTTTCTATCATGTCATGAGCACAGGTTACCAATTAAACGTAATTTTATTTTTTTGTAAAATGAATCTGTGCTCACTCAAAGTGAACACAAATACACTCTTTCACAGTAAGCTCCTTAAAGCTTGTGTCGTGAGAGAGGAAGACGGTCGGCACCTGGGATTGAACTCACAAAGACTGTGTGGAGATGGAAGTTACTGTAATGTATTGTTACTAGCTGACCCGTTGAACCTTGTCCCATCCTAGAATAATAAAATTGTTGTGTTAACGTATTGAATTAAATTCCGTGTTCCCATGTTTCCTTGGGAATTCAAAAAGTAAGGGAATTAAAAATTAATAAATCTATATAATATTTCTGATATATTTCAAATTAATTGATAGTGTATAATATAAATATTACATTTGAAATTGTGTCACTTTGAACTTTTTTCAAGAGATGGAGGTGTAGTAGAACTTTAATTCATATATTATATTATGAAGTATGTTAAGTTATTTTCTTATGGAGATTCTTTAATCAATATTTTTACTTATAAAAACTTTCATTTTCTGACTTTTTAGAGGAGCCGATTGGAAAGGCAGAGATTGTGATGATTTAGATTTGAATATTCATCCGGGGATACCACCCAGGCATTTGGATGAAAATGTTGACAGTGAGTGGACTTATCTATAAAAAAAACTATATTCTCAGTTTAAGTATAGAGAAGGTCATTTTCCTTCCGGTTGGGTGAAAAATAAAATTCGCAGAAAGCATTTCAATGTTTACTCGTTGGTTTGCTGATCAGAAAAAGGCCTCGATAGGGATTTTTTCATAGTTTCAATGCAATATGACCATTTAGCCAGTGTTGACAGAAAGACAAATATAATAATATTGCCGAAAATAAAAAAAAAACTGTTCCATAGACCAAAAACAAACCAATATATTTAAAGCACCACCTATAGATAGCAGCGCGAAACATTATGAACTTGTTTATCCCAGAGCCTTGCACAATCATTCACAGATGGCAGCTTTACCAATGTTGATAGCCTGAACTTTTTAATAAGCAGTCCTTCCCATTAATCTTGGTCTGGCAGAATGATGAAATTTTTTATTAAATCTACCCAAAGAGCTGTTTCCGCTTTGTGAAGTAGCAAATATAAAGTGAGGGTCCATTTCTGTTAAGTGTTACGCAGCAATTCGTATTGTTTATTTAATTTTTTGTTCGTAGGTAATTGCAATGGAATTTATGGCAAAGATCCTGAATCAGGGAGACCATGGGAGGAGGTCTTGTGCTCAGAATCACAGTCTCAAGGATTAGTATACATGGGAGACTCTTTTGGTGCTCATTTTCATTTTCCGGAACCATGGATAAATCCTGTCATTCCAAATAAGGTGCAGAATATATCATTTTATTTTATTGAAAAAAAAATTGCACAGATACACTTTTGTCTTCTTTCACAAAAAGCAAAGCTTATTTCGTGAAACAAGAAAATAGTACCGGAAATTAAAATGCATAAATTGATTGCAGAGTAACACCGTCACCGAAATTGACGCATTGTTGGACGAATTGGATTGGCCGGAACTAGGATTTGCCACCGGCTATAAAAATACTTCACATCCCGACATTATAAATGTATGTTCTAGTACTGTTTCATTCCTCTAAGATTTTGATGATTCAAGAAATAGTATTGAAGTGTAATCTTTCTAATTAAAGGGATATACCGATTCCATATATCTTCGGATGCGTTCTCGTAATTTATGCAACCATAGAGACTATCAAAACGTTGCTAGGAATGGTGCCGCATCCGATCAAACCATGGAAGAGGTTGATGTAATAACCAGGAATCCTTCGGATAAACCAGTTCTGCTAATTTATGCCATGATGGGAAACGATGTCTGTAACAGGTGGGATAAGATTTTGAATGTTTGTAAAAAATTATCTAACGATAGTGGTGCAAGATTAATTTTAAACCAATCGCCATGTCCCTTAACTTCCACACCACATTCCTTCCTAATATTCTCATTCTTTTTCCGTGTCCCACAGAGCCTTTTCACATATTCCTTGTAAAGCTTTCATCTATACTGCATTTAAGATATATAAAAATGGAGGGCTATTTCCCGATGTCATTGCATCACGCCTGAACCGAATTCGCTAATTCTTTTTTTGTCGTGTAGGCTTTACCAGGAGAATATCCTTTTAGAAGAAAAAAATTGAGAAAAATGCATGGAAAATAAGAAAATTAAAGAAAACTCTATGTAGACAACCTTATTAGTATTTTTTACCTTATAATTTTAATTCCAATTTTGAAATTTTGACAGAAATTGTCAATTGACAGAATGCGGATGGAATAAACATGGTTTAAAACAGACGCATCTTTTGGAATCACATTGGTCAAATGATAATAATTAATTCATACAAATTCGAATTCAATAGGTTTTCATACTCAGGAACACAGGACAACGTCTGTCGGGAAAGCTAGTTTAAGATATAAAAGAGAAATGCAATCATGGTTTCACTGATTTTTAAACTCAGGCCCACGAGCATCAATCAGAATAGGCGAGTCACACGGGATTGCGACCATGTATGCGGGTTTAAGGGGCCCCTTTATGACTTAAGTGACACTCACCACTCACCCACCAATCACCGACATTACATTACTCTTTATTTTTCCGTGTCCACATTCCACAGTCATACATCATTGATGGTAACAGGACATTTACTGATTTTATTTAATTTAATATTTATATTTAAAGATTTCGTGATACAGTGAAATACATGACTTCACCAGCAGAATTCCAAAAAAATGTTGTGACTGCCTTGAATATTTTGGAGAAGAAACTGCCTTTGTATAGTCATGTTATTTTGATGTCATTGATTGATGCCAGTTTTCTATATCCTGCTATGGCCGAGAGAATTCATCCCCTTGGTGAGTTTTGGCAAGAATGTGTATTACTTAACTTTTCATTCTCCGAATTTCATACGAAAGTAGCTACATAATTTTAAACAAACACATCAACCGCATTCAAGGCATAATTAGCCCCCTCATTCTCATTTTATCCTTCTATAGTTATGAGTATTATTTTCTGCAATGATAACCATAATCTAAAACTTTGGCAAAGAATGATTAACTGCGATGGATGTCTGTTAGGTGCTTCTTTATGACGTAGAGTCATGGACATTCAAGATGAGCACTATAAACCGGCTAGAGGAATTCAAAATGTTTATCTGTTCTCCATATTCTATGGACAATTATGCAAATGCGCTGCAGGAAATAAGAATGGGCTGACTGATACTTAAGTCTGGAAGGTGTCTTATCTAGGACATGTCCTCAGGGGAGAGAGTACGAACTACTGCACCTGATTTGAATTTTTTGAGGTTTGAAGAGGCAGAAGACGGATCTCCTAGCTCCACTATTTACAGCTGCCTAAGACAGGGACAAATAAATAAATAAATCATTGCTTTTCCACCACATCTAATATCTAGAACTCCGGAATCCAGCATTTTTTATAGTGTCTTTCACTATTTTTTGCAGGTTCCGTATTTGGAAACATCCATTACAAGGATTTATACTCTTGGTTCTCGTGTATGCAAATTGGCCCGTGTGAAGGCTGGATGACGCCTAACCAAACTCTCAGAGAAATAACAACTCAGGTATGATTTGAATATCTATATCCCAGTTAATAATGGAATAATAATGGAATTTTCGAATTAACTATTTAACAAGAAAAACAAAAATATACTTATTAATTGAATTATATATAAATTGTGATGAAATGGCCATACGCTAAATAATAATCCCAGTTATTAACCCATTGGATGCCAAACTAATTTTAAATATCAAAATGTGTGGTCACCACACGAAGGGGTAACTACGGAATGCTTTGAATGTGGCATTGCCAATATAAAGTAGATGCAATATTCTGTCACACTCACCACTTTCCCACCAATATCTGACTGACGCTCCACTGCCCTGGGCAACCAAATCCAATAAGACGCGACAATGCAGTTTTTTAATAGGTATTGTTGACTGCTAATTAAAGATATTAAAATATGAGAATTGTTTTTGTTTTTATTTAATAATTGATTGAAAGTATTTTTCGATTTAATAACTGATATAGCATTTTTAATGCATATTTTATTTAGGATGCCATTTTTTTTCAAATATATTTTGCGCTCCGACCTGTAATGGTCTGTTGTGCTTCCCCTACTTGCTCATTATGTCTCCCAATTAGAGCTTCCCCACTAATCCCAGACGCTTCAGGAAGTCCAGCATTAGGAGGGGATCCAAGGCGGCGAAGTCCTCCACCTCTAACCTGTGTTTACTAAAACTTATAGCTCTCGCATAAAATACTGCATCCCAGTCTGTAACAAGGTGCTAAGGCGTTTCAACCATCTATTTAAAAATTGAATTTCAATAGAAAAAAATTTAAATTTCTGGGTGACTGATAGGTACACTTTATTACGCATGGGGGATATGAAAGTACTATGTGAAATTCTGCAATTAGCATCCAACATAAATTTCGTCATAGTTGCATTCAATATATAAAAAATTATCGCTATTGCAGAAATCTCAAGAATTATCATCGGTGCTCCAGCTTATTGCAAACACGTCTAATTATGAATCATTTAAAGTGCATTACATAGAGAACCCGCTGAAGACTATACTGAATAAATGGGTGGCCAGAGGACATCAAATTTACGAACTAATCGATCGAGTTGACAGTACGCATCCAAATCAGGTACTTCACTTTTGTATTATATCGTCTAATAGATAGTCTGAAGTCAGAAAGTTGATCTTGTTGGATCTCATATTCACATCTTCATATTGATCTCTGATCGAAATCATGATGTGGTTTTGAGACTGAAAAATCAAATTTAATTAATAATATTGACTCATAGCCCAATGTAGGATGCTCTCAGAAACTCCCCCTTGGCAAGTTTTAATGGCAATTTTCAAAAATTAGGTCATGGTGCCTATGCACATTGTCACCCCAACCACAAAGATCTATTGTGACCCCTTTCGATATTATAACTCGCTTTCAAGGCCGATGTGAGCAATGTAGCTCACTATATGTCTCGGTGCCAGTAATCGTGCCTTCTCAGAGTTTATTATTGGTCCTTCTTTTGTGTGCCAGTGCATCACAATAGTAGAGGATGTGAACAGGTGTTTCATCTTCCTCTGAGCAGAATGTACAGGCTGGGGTGTCTGCTAGTCCAATTCTGGACATATGCCATTAAAAAAAACCATGTGATGTCCAGCTGTGGACAGCTACAGCGTATGAAAAATGCAGAAACAGACCTCCATTCTAATATATTTCCTTTTCTTCTGATACTGAGAAATATACTTTTTTTTTTAAATAAATCTAGGCTCACCTTAAGTAAACACAGTATTTACACCTTTCATATTGAGCAAAGGCTTGTGTCGTGAATGATGAACCCATGAACTGAACCACTACTTTTGCTTTCGTACTTTCTTCTAATTCTTGAACTGCTGATTTGGCATTCATTCAGAAGTTTATCGACATATCCGATCCACTTAGGGTTAAAATATGGTTGAATACTGTAGTATGTTGGTACAGAAAAAGAGTTTTGTCTTGATTAATTTGTTTATTTGACTATAAGCACATGTTGCCCTAGTGGTGGCTTGACAAAAAAAAGAGAGAGCTTGTAGTGTGAGTTTAGAAGCATAAAACAATTCCAATACAACACTAGTGCCACTGGTGGCAGAAATAACAATTAACAAATTAGTTGGAGGGAAATTCGAATCCTATACAATTCTCACCACCATATGTCGGGAAATTTTCAGCCTAGTCCATAAATAGATCTTGTTGGAAATATAGTCTGACTTATGTATTTCAGATTATGCAACCCTTGATGGCCGTGGAAATCTGGAGAATGTTGGAGAATCTAGGAATACTGGGACCAGTCAACCCTCACAACAATAAGATAAGGGAACTGTTCGGTGACCAAGGGGGGCATTGAACATATTATTGTTCAGACCAATATTATGTTTAAATTGAAACATTGCTCTTAACGTTACGCTTACACATGAATCCCAAACCTTTACACTTTGCGCCTCCCCTTTTTGACACGACATGGTGGGTGACAAGCCTCACCCCTGTTCCACATATTCTTCGTAGAGATGAGAGTTCTTAATTTAAATCCATCATTATTCTTTTTCATCAATTCTGCAAATTCTACTCACCTCTCATTGTGTTGTAGAGATTTTTCAATATAAGTGATAACTTTCATTGCTAATTTATTAAACAGATTGTGTATTTTCTCTATCATAATATGAAATATTCCTGATTAACCATAGTGCGGATGAAGAAATTGTTAAGCTTCCATGACATAAGATTAATAATATGGAAAAAATTGTTTGATTATTAAGCTCATCAAATAAAGAATTGTTACTCAAAATACAGTTTTTCATCTTTTGACTAAAAACCTGTTTTTTTTAAGGAAAATATGTAAAATACTGTTCACTCAAACCTGAATCTTTGTGACATTGCGCTGGCTAATGCACTTGATTGATTCAAAGACCAGTGAACGTATTTCAATGAAACTTTGGTGATCTGTTCTACTAATATCCGGGAAGGTTTAAGCAGAGTATGAGTTCAATACCACTCACGGACGTAGCAATAGCTTTCACATGGAGGGGGTCCAAGGGTAAAATCTAACCGCACAAATCATAGCCGTATGCTAAGGGGGGGGTCCGGTCTCCCAGAACCCCCCCCCCCTTATATACGTTCATGGCATGGACGTAGCAATAGCTTTCATATGGAGGAGTTCCAAGGGTAAAATCTAACCGCACAAATCATAGTCGTATGATAAGGGGGGGGTCCGGACCCCCAGAACCCCCCCCTTATATACGTCCATGATACCACTCCTTGGAGGGTAGTTACAAGTAGAAAAGGTTAAAATGTAACAAAAATTGCACACAAACCAGGAGTATTTTTTTTTTATTCTGGGTTAGGTCAGCTGGTTGACAATAAACTTCTGTCTCTTTCCCGATTTCATCATTTTACTGCCAGCAAGTGAGATATAAAATATATAGAATGCTTTGTACTTGCCTTAAAGAATACTGCCTTTGTAGCATTACGGTCCTTTTTCTTTTCCAAGAAAACAAATTCCACATTCCAATTTTGAAAATATAGGTAGAATCCAAAATTGAGATAGTGAGATCTGTTTTCTATACATTCAAAAAGAGATCTAAAGTTGAGCTACTATTGGAATGCTGTTGAGTCTAATTGAGTAGAACGCTTGATCCTCTATGATCGATAAGAGAGTAATTTAT
Source organism: Mystacides longicornis (assembly GCA_963576905.1). Lineage (NCBI taxonomy): Eukaryota > Metazoa > Arthropoda > Insecta > Trichoptera > Leptoceridae > Mystacides > Mystacides longicornis. The sequence continues at coordinate 19,438,649 of OY756437.1, forward strand.
TACGTTGATCGTACACATTGATTTTGGCCCCCAGGAAAGGCAGGTCAAAAGCAAAGAAATAGGCAACATCGTTTAAGAAATGTACTATCGGTGAAGAAGCATGTATGAAGTAACTGGATCATTCTTTTTGGGAGTTCCAAATATAAGGAAACACTTGACATTAGAGAAATAACTTTGTCTTTCCATTATCTTTATTCCTGTCCCTCAACATTGGCCTACATCCCTTAACCCCAGCTGAGTCTACATTTACTATTAACTAAGTTTTTCTGTTTGTCTTTTACTCCTTATCTACTTGCTATCAAAGCTTGCATGTATACTCTTAACGGTGTTTTTTTGTCCATTATTATTTTGCCAGGCATGCGTCCCATTATGGAACTATTGCAACTGGCCTTACATTTAGAGTTCGTTGCTCAGTTCAGCCTCCTGGAAGAGTCGGAGGACCTCATTGGCATTCAACTCTTTACTTTCGTTTGGGCACATTACCCAGGTTTCTGTTATGTATCATTGGTAAGCACTCACGCAGGAGGTGCATTGGGGCCTCGAGTGATCCTCCACACATCCTGTACATTCCAGATTCTAGGATCCCTATGGTGCACATGTCCTTGTTAAGCCTACAGTGCCTGTTAGAGATCTCGTAATGGAGCAGTTATTTCTACTAAGGGACAGTAGGCACTATATGGATTTTTGATAATAGGCGTTAATTAAGGTCTTGGAATGTTTTCGACTATAGATCTCAATCCAGAGTTTGAGCAAGCATTCATCATAGATGTTCGCTAGTGTTTTTGTTGTCCATACCTTTTATACAATAATTTTTATATCGTCACTGTTTTGAAAAGGTTGGTAGTCCTGCAGTTCAGTGTGTTCAAACTCCAGTGCTGACAATTTCACAATGCAAGCTTTGCTATCTGTGAAAGATGTCAAGAGTGTATTTGTGTTCACTTTGGATGAGCCCAGATTTATTTTTATAAAAATATATCAGTCATATAAAACACTGCGGAATAATATGATTGAAATATTAGGAAAGCATTGTTTGAATAAAAAGTAGGAAGAAATATGCAGAATATGTTATTTTATTCAAGAAAATAATAAAACTAAATTGAAATAATATTATGAAGTACTACTTTATACATACTTAGGACAATCAAACATTTTTTTCTTACAAAACCAAAACTCAAGATAACTCGGTTCTCACTTTAGTCATCTAATATAATTAATTATGTACCAGTTTACATCATAATAATATAGAACAACCTATAGTTATAACCTTGCTAAAACTTATTCATTCTTATTTATCTTAGAGATAACTGAGATTATAACTAAAAACATATTTATATATATATATATATAAATTCAAAAAGTGGGAATCAAAATGTAGTCTGAATACTAACGATTTTTTTAACTCAAAATTAACATTATCTGTGATACAATTATTGTGCCAGCTAGTGCACGGGTGACAACTTCAATATTAAATAAAAGACTTCCAATTTTTGTATGGTTATAGACTTTACACCTTTTGCAAACATAAAATGAATTAACACCTTTGAAACATTTAATCCTCAATTTTTGCTTCATCTTTTTTTTTTCAAGGGGTTTACGTGACACAATGTGTGATGTGAGCGACAATCTATAAGATTTTATGCGAAATTTTTGCATTGAGAGAGTAATTATTCTATATAAGAGACATCTTTGATGGCTTACTAGTTAAAACGCTAGATGATTTTCTCAATACCTAGCTTTGAAAACTCGGGAATAAAATAAGAAAATCCTGCATACAGGAAAACATTCAATTCTCATCAGTTTATCAAGACATCAGACTACATTTTCCTTTCGACGGAGAGAGAAAAAGAAGAAGTTAGAATATTAAATGACAAAAGGTCGCCGCCAAAATACATTCTTAAGTTATTAACCTTAAAAATATTAAATTCTACTACATACGCAACTTTGTACAATAAAAAACAAACTATATCACTCGTCGTCTGCAATGTAAAAACTAACATCACATACGCAATTTTTAAACATTATAAAACGCGAATTTGGAACTTCCTTCAGTCATTTAACATACTCCTTTTTTTTTTCAAAAGTTGCAAACGAAATAGTTCAACTAAAAAAAATTATAAAAAATCTACTACATATTTTTTTCCATAATACACCTCAAAAAAACTACATACATACATATTTTTTAAATATATATATTTACTAGAGGATGACAATATTATTTATAAAAATGTACTTAAGTATTTACAATTAAAATAAAAAAAAAATTAAAGAAACTAAACTCCTACCAAAGTAATAATAAAAAAAAAAAACTATTAACGAGATAGGTAAAGAAACTGTTCTCAAACGTTCGAACTTTAATATCATTCTACCAACTCAATTTCTTGTTTAGAGGGAGTTTTTTCAACCAAACATGACCTAGCGACAGATTCAAACAATTTCTCAATTTCCGGAGCACAATGTACAAAATCGTGATCCCAGAATTTGTAGTTGGAATTCTTAATCAGCTCAATGAACGTTATCAGCAAACCCCAAGGATGTGGACGATTCACGATAAGTCTCTCCAGCAGCATGCGCGTTATTTGCTCTTGAATAGCTTCCGTGTTGGCTTCCGCAAACAGGTACAAGAGGGTGCAACTGAAATAATGTGTATGGCTATTGGGATATCTCAGTTGGTTCGCGATGGCGTTGAGGAATATGTATCGTCCCTCGTGATCCAAATCCACAGCGAGATTTTGGAAAATGTCCATATGAGCTGAATGTGCAATAGTTGACATGTTTGGATTAAGACCCTTACTCTTAATGTATGCGATGGCCTGTGTCCCCACGTACAAAACAACAGCGTTGATTAACTGTATGTCGTACTTCTTCCCTGGTTCGTTGGACACCTGCATGATGCTTCGCAACTCTGAAAGGAATGTGACCGGTGTCCTGGCTTTGAGATAAGAATCCAAATCTTTCTTGAAAGTCAATGGTTGAATGTTTTGAACAACATTAGCCATGACTCGGGGAGATTGGGTGATTTCAACCAAAAGGTCCACTTTCAAGTTGGGTGTGAAGGGATCGGGCAATCTCATGTTGCGTGGGAATGCGGATAATATCAGGTTACGCATTTGAATACAGTTGGGAGGAATTTCATCGCAGAAAACATAATGGTAGTCGCATAGAAACTCGGGGAAGTCATGGAGAAGCACCAACAGCACTTTAAGGATTCCCTTGTACGCCAGCGTGATGGGCTTTGCTAGTTCAGTGTTTCGCAAAAATGGAGCAATGAATTTGAACAAATGCACCATGAGTTGGGAATACATAAGCCATCCCTTTTGCTGAGGTGTAACGGCAAGCATCCTGCTAATGAATGCTCTATGCGAGATGAGATCGATCCACGCGTACGTGAATGTGGGCGCAACCGAGGGTCGAACCATTTGCAACGTGTGGCAAAAGGCTCGTAGAACTTGGAAGTTCATTGATTCAAGAACGGGCTCCGGTTGGTTCAACTCTAAGAATAATATTAAGAATATACGCATGTAAGGCAACTGTTGGAAGGAAGTTCCGTGATCTTCATAATCCTGAAGTAGCCACCCGGCTGTGATACCCAGCACTTTGCATAGCAAGTTTATTTTAGGTGTTACGCTTCCAGATTCCCCAGAATTCTTTATCAATAAGGCAACCAATCTCACATAAGCGTCTGTCATGTGGTAATATTTATTACGATTGATGGTCTCTGGATTGCTCTGTCTGTCTTCCTCCAATATAGAGTAAATGTTTTCAATGCAAAGCCTCGTGGCGATTCTAAAGAATCTTGATATGAGGTCATCTGATTTCAGGATCCCTTGGTGATTCATCTGCTGTACAAACATGTTGAATGTTTTAACAGGTTCTGTGTTGGTGGGTGGGTTGTGATAAACATTGATCCATTCTCGTAAGAGGAATTCGGTTTTATCAATTAAGCCCGGTGGATCATCCACATCTCTGGTTCGAACAGACATCATCCCGGAATGAACAAATGAAGTGGGCCCGATGATGGACTTGTCGCTCAGATTGTTGGAAGTATCCCTGTTTACTTGGAGTAACTCTACCAAATTTGCCAAGCCTTCTGGTTGTGGTTGTCGTGAATGAGACAGAATCCTCACAAATGCATCAATAGTGTTATAAAGATCGGCTTCTGTCAATATTGCCATCTCCCTCTCGTCGACTAGATATTGTTTGACAAGCTGCATAGCAAATGAAACAGCCATATAGTTATTGCCGTTATCCATGAACTGTACCAAAGCTGCGTCGTAAGTAGCCATGTTCACTAAATTGGATCGAATAAGCAAGTCTACAGCGTGTACATTGAATCTCATCTCTTCTCGGCATTCTATCAAACACCTGGAGACTTGCTTGTTAGTCCACGGCTGACCAAAAGCTCTCGTATCTTGCAAAAGTTTCAAGGCTCGAATATGAAGGTTCTTAAAGCGATTCATAGCTTCTACATGCTCGCTCGAAGCGCCAGCCGGAATTACAGTGACTCCTTCTAGAAGACCCTCCACAGCCTTTTGAAGTAAAGAGAATGCGGTGATAGGATCAACATTTCGACGTACAATCAAAAGATATTCCAATAAAGTGTGAGTATTGGCAGCCTGCATGCCTAGTGACTGCATGTTCATGATGTTGGTGAGTAAGTGCTCTGTGTCAGTTATCAGCATACCTAGCTCGTCATTGCCATAGTACCCCGCCAGAGGAGGAACGTTGGGTTGTGCAAAATCAGCAATAGAAGACACACTCTCTTGAGCCACGGGTTTGGGAACTATAAGACTAGTATCCCTTACTTTGGACGGGGCAAATCCAGGTATGTTACGAGCAAATTCTTCATACACAGCTATTTGCGCTTCAGTTATTACTCCAACTTTTATCCGACATCTTTCTGGCATTCTTTCATTTTGGTACGTGTAAGCTCCATTATCGTAGTACCGTCGGCCTTCTTGGCGAGCGAGCTTTCTTATTTCATAATCATTCATCAGCTTTCTGTCAATATCGGGTATTGCCTTTTCAACAGCTGTCTTCTGGATAATAGTGCAAGCCAACTCCATATTATCTGCAGCTAGGCGTGCGGCGGTTGTTTCAATGATTTCTTTCTGCTGAGGTGTTGCAGTTACCAGCCCGGACAAGAATGACTTCAGATTTGAAGTGATGGTGGCTAACAGTTGTTCTCTACAATTGATCATTGCCATACCTGCCACGAGGTTTCTTACCATGTTGTGTGCGCATAGTCTCATGCGATTTTCATCTGAATCCAGAGCAAAATCTTTCCTGATGATTTGTTCACAAGTAGTCAATGCAAACTTCAAGGATCTCTCAACAACTGGGTGTATCCATTCTTGTATGGATCTCTCTATTGCCAACTTCACAAACTGCTTCAGTTGTGGGTTGGTTTGGAACAAAGAACCGTGGTTGATGATGATATTTTGACCAAGTTGTGCTGAAGATGGATTGACGTCCAGGTAATTAAAGCGAGGTTCTGGCAATCCTACAACTGGCAACATTCCCGAATCCCCGGCTAAAACACTGGTGGGGGTTACAGATGGACCAATCATATCTTCAGCTTGAACCATGTTTGAAGATATGATATTAGTCGGGGTAGGAGTAGTCATGTGTTGTGAAATAGGTATGGGTGTTTCTTTCTTAGTGGGATGTGATAGTTGGTGTTTGTGAATGATTTTTCCAACATCCTTCAAATATTCCCCTGGTTTTAAATCTGCGACATCTATGCTCAAATTTTTACACAAAACTTCGATTTCGAATTTGAGGTTGAGCTTCAAATCATGCAACTGATGTAATTCAGATAAAACATTCATTATACTCATGGTCCACGGATTAGGAGGTTTAAAAACTTTGCTTTTGTCGCAGGACTCCAATACTTTGGCCACAAATGGAATCACATAGAGCAATTCTTCTTGTCCTTTATGATAAGCCTCTAATACAAGACTTTTGAGGTCGATATCAATCTGCAATATAGGTTTGTTACGACCGAGAGTCAACATACCCAACCAATGGCCGAGATTTTTCAAAAGAGACCTATCTGAAAAGTTGGCTATCCCCTTATCAGAGCGTAAGAGAACTTTGATGTTGCGGTAGGTTTCCCTGGTCACCATCTCATTTACTTCCTTTATCTTCAACACATCCAGGAAGTTGGAGTAGAGAGTATGAAAGTTGGATTCAATGGAAGCTCTCTTCATGACCAAATATTGGGATAGCCAAGCCCAGTATTCCTCCGTGATAATTTCCTTCAGTTCGTCGCACTTAGTTTGCAAGTTAAGCTGGCTCAGATTATTGAATATAAACGCACACTTCTCTTGAACGGAATCAGGCGGGATGATGATTTTGTCATCTCTATCCGTTGCAACCAGCAGAGTATCTATGTTGGTTGCATTTGCGATGGATGGTCTGGAGGTGGTGTGCGTAGTGACGTTCTTAGAAAAGGAATGGGTGGACTGCACTGTTGTGGTTACTGGCTTGTACAGAGACATGGATGTTGGTGGCACAGAAGATGTATTGGGTAAAATACTATTTGGAATAACGGGAGGATAACTCACGCCTTGAGGCTTGGTTGGTGGCTCCTGACCTTGAAGTCCATACTCTACATACTCCATCAGGTGAGCTGGAAACTCGTAAAAGTGCTCTATCTGACGGACATGCTCGCAATACTTGTGATAATCCTTCAGCCTTGATTTGAACTTATCCAAAGCGGCAATGCCAAAAAAATACATTTTACTGCCAACTTGTTTTCTCAGAGCTTCCAGAACAAACTTTAGAGCCAGACCCAACGCCATGTAGCTACTAACCAAACCCCGTTCGATGATTCCTCCAAACAATTGTGCCGTTATGTGGAGTTCTTTATCAGGATATTGAGGGAAGAACCTGTATTCTTCAAACAAATTCCTCAGCATGCAGCTATACACTTCTCTTTCTCTCTTGTTTGGGGAATCTTGAAACTTCTTCAGCATGTCCAGTACCTCATCAATAGAAAGGGTAGGATGTGGAGGATGATTGTAAATTCTTTGGAAATATCCGTTGGCTTCATCCTCGATCTCTTTCGAGACACTCGGCATAATTTCTGGGAAACCGCCAAGAGTATCCTGCCTCTTGTCTACTGGTGGGACTGAGCCCATCCTGTTGATCATACCTAAGTTGGGAAGTATATTGCCATGTTGAGGAGGTATCATGGCAAAGGGACTACTTGAAGGTCCACCTGTCATCAGACGAGAAGGAGAGCCAGGTGTAGAAACAAGTGCTCCTAAAGGATTTGTTAATGAAAATGGGGTACTTCCAGGCCCACCCAGACTCATGTTGGCAAAATTGCTATTTAAACCCAGTGGATCAACCGTATTAGTGTTGAAGATCTGACCACTTATTCCTGTTGGGTTGAACTGAGTGTCAATAACTCTGTGAGGCCTTTGCAGATTAGTTACTTGCTGACGTGGCTTGTTCAAAATCATGGTGCAGTTCGCGATAAGAGCCATAATCATTTCTGAAAGCTCAGGCTGAACGTTATTGACACACAAGTGCAAGCACGTTAGCATTGTAGTGAGTGTTTCTTGCGGCAGCTGGGACGCTTTGGGAACTTGTTCATCCAGAATTTTCCCACAGGCCATGGGTGAACAACGCCTTTGAAGAAATTTAACCATGGTGGAAATAAAACTTTCGCCATGTTCCCTGATCTTGTCCGACAACCATTTGTCCAACTTCAAATATTCTCTCCGAGAAGCCAAGCACGCTAAATCAATAACAAACATAAAGGACTGTATGTTGAGCAGAAGAGACAGAGCTTTGAGGTCCTGGGCTACATCCAGAATACGGGAAAGTCTGGATTGATCGTTTTCACCTCTATGATACCAGTCAGCCATGGCCCTCATAATGATGGTTTTCATACTAGGATTTTGACTATGCCAGGCATGACTCAAAACGGCACCGGAATTAGGGTGATTGTTGAGAAATACGGGTATCAAATTAGATATAAGTTCGTGTTTGAGAACAGTATCTTTTGCATTATTTTGAACCAACGACAATAACAAAACATCGGGACAATGTTGGACCCCGATCATGAATAAATCTTGAACGGGAGCATAGTAGCCACGCTCGGCCAAATTTAACAGTAACTCTGACAGTTTCAAGTAGCGCCAGTTAGATATTTCTTTGTTGTCAGTTTCGGGAACAGATTTTAACATTTCCATAGACACAAAATATTGAGAATGATGAGCATGGTCACCAAAACAAAATATATCAGGATTTCTAATGATATTACCAATGAGACTGATTTGCCCTTCAGCATTCTTCCAATTGCAGCATAAGGCATCAATTGGAAAAATGTTAGAAGGATAACCAACACTATTTTGAAGTCCTAACCTTAAAATTGAAAATAATAAGTTAAGACCCTGCCTGTCTTTAACAACAAACTCGGGATGATCTAATTCAATAACCACTGTCTGCCAATTGAGGTTAGGGTACAGTTCCTTTACAGTTTGAACAAATATGTCCACACTCCACGTTTCTGAGCGCGTCGGAGGATCAGTCTTCTCCCTGCCAGCAAACCAGAAGGGACCGGGAGTATTCACATCTCCCAACCCAGTATGATGCCTGACCATCATAGATATGATCCGGGCTATGTCTTCGGGGCCTAGCTCCCTGCCACCTAAGTTGATAAGATCCATCTTACACTCCTCCAGGGAAGAAGTGAAGGAGTATCCCACTTCCCTGATGAGTTCTGCTACTGGACTCTCCATGGCGCCGCCAACTGTGTCTTCAGTCATTTCTTCTAAAGGGAATTCTGTGTCGTCGGGATATAAGAGAGGAGCCAAAATAACAGGGACTAAATCTCGAGGAAAATCTTCTCTCAGACGTTCTTTGAATTCGTTTCGTGTGGCTTGCGACAATCCAAGAAGGTCTTCAGATAGAGCAGCTAGTAACGGTTGCAAAAGTTCAGGTCCACAATCTCGAAGTCCACCTCCTTCAGAATCCAGATACCGCTTGACCAATTCTGGTAAACGCCTCTTGAGCCTGTGTAGGGCTTGCTCAACAAGATCCGGCTGAGAACAACGCAACAAGATGAGGAAGAGCGCTGTCTCTAGGGCGGCGGAGAGTGGAGGGACGCGCGCACTCCTGGGCAAGGCGGGAATAAGTGCAGCGGCACGAGCGGGGTGGGCGAGCAGCCTCTGCAGAAGTACGGACACGGCGCCCCCCTCCCAGCCGCCCCGCGCAGACCCGCACGCTTTCTTTAAAGCTTGCTTGTCTGCTTCAAGTCCGTGGTTACTCACTAAGCACAGAAGCTCTGCAGTGTTTCTCTTTAAATTATCTTTAGTAGCTCCTGCTATCAGTTGATTAATTCTTATCAAACTGAAGGATAAAGGGTCCAGATTCATAGTTCCATTTAAAAAATTAAACTTTCCGAGTTTTTATTAACTCGAAAAGTTTAAAAAGCACGGTGGCTTCACTCGCTGTTGAATTATTTACAGTTCTGTCAGGTGATTCATTGGAATACAATAACAAGGATAGGAACACCATCACCACAGCATTTAAGATTTGTTATCTGCCAAACTTTTCAAGACACTCACTCGCAAATTATATTATTGTTAAATACGACACTAATTAACATTACTACCTTACAATATTTTATACAATTCACAGTCACGCGCGTTAAAAAAACGTCAATGAAATAATCCGTTATATCACGTCATGTGGCGTCCACCTTATCCACACACATATGCGTTATTCTCATCACATAACCAAAGAGTCCTTAGCCAATAATCGGTCCCCAGGTGGTTCGCACATTTTGTTACATTTTATTCAGAGAAAATCACACTTTTTGATCGGCATTGCACAAACAATAGATATTGAATAATGCTCCAAATTACAGCAATTATTAAATTTCATCATGATGTTTTAGGCACTGATTATAAATGAATACTTAATAAATATGATTATATCGCAAAGGTAAAAAGCATCTAATACTGTCCAAATTATCACAAAATCTAACACATGGCATTACAAATTGTTAAAAAAAAAGCTGGCGATTTCAGATAAGACACTTCGGTCGCCATTATGCTTTCCCGTCTAAAATATAGCCAGAAGAAAAAAATGCAATTTGCATGAGTTATTTTCATAATGATATGAAATTTCCGCGTACCTAAGAAGAAAAAAGAGATTTTAGTGCATAAGCTTTTTCAATGAATTAATAACATGATACCTAGATCTTTTGAAATTAAAATGAAGTTTCTATCAAAATTAAGTAAGGTTATGTTTCTGAATCTCTATTATAGGCTAGGCGTGATTGAAATTCATGATAAAGATATTTCTCAATTTTTCTTATCATAACATAACGACTGTTAATCGTTTAGAACTTAAAATAAAATTTTATTTCTTACATCGCCTACTTTTTTCAATTTATTTTCATAGACAATTCAAAGTTGGAGTTGCCCTTTATGAAAATATGACATGTCAGGGAACCATAAACGAAGAGTTGTTTGACGGCGTGAAGAAAATATCGAGTCATTCATTTTTGTGTGCAAAAGAATATTATTAGTGATAGGCTCGAAAATTTTCATTAAAAATGGAAGAAATTGGAATTGTATTACCTGAAAAGGTTCGTGTTAGTTTGATAACACTAATATATTATGTATCCTTTAAGTAATATTCTCCTAAGATACCCTGTAATTTGATAATATTTTCTAACTTTTTCTTATTATTTTGTTGCAGGATGACATGGTGGTAGATCAGAAAGGTACTGCATTAACAGGAACTCAAACATTCGAAGAATTAGAATCTGAAGATCTTTACACTAAATTCAAGGTTCAATGTTTATCTAATGTCCCAAATTCATCTTATACCAAATGCCTAAAATTTCATGATTTCAAAACTGTAATTTTATTTCAGAAATTACAACGCATGCTAGAATTTATAGAAGTACAGGAAGAATATATTAAAGATGAACAAAGAAATCTGAAAAAGGAATACCTGCATGCTCAGGAAGAGGTGAAAAGGATACAATCTGTCCCTCTTGTCATAGGCCAGTTTCTGGAAGCTGTAGACCAAAATACAGGAATCGGTGAGTTTAAATCATGTCTATTTCTTTGTTCTTTAAGTGAGAGTTATCATAACTCATCTGGAATGACCTGCCAATCAATTAATTTAAGGAGCACATGAGAAGATCTTGCCAAAATTTTTATAGCATATTACTTATGTCAAAATTACGCTCTAAAATGTTTTCTAAGAAATTTAAAAAAACAGCTTCTTTTGTTTCCATCATAAAACTTTGCATATTTCTTGATAAAAATAAATTTGTTTTGCGAAAAGCATATTTGGCCACCATTAGTAGAATTATGACATTTGGTTGAAATCACTTGTAGCTATATTCACCCCAATGAATTTCTCATTCAGTGAAATTCAAGCTGATACAAAACTGACATGTTTGTCTTAATCAGCAAATTATTTTTTTCAGTTGGAAGTACTACCGGCTCTAACTACTATGTACGAATCCTTTCTACCATTGATCGTGAGCTGCTAAAACCGTCTGCATCTGTGGCACTCCATAAGCATTCTAATGCTCTTGTGGATGTACTTCCTCCTGAAGCTGACAGTTCTATATCTATGCTTCAAGCCGGTAAGTGAAATGTCTGTTTTTACCTACTCATTGTTTTGGGCATGTTAGGATGCAAATAGAATTTATAAAGCCGAAAGAAAAAGTGTAAGAAGGCATAATCGACTGAGAAAGACATGGATCAATACATTGATTTTGTACTCAAGGAATGCCAGGTCAGAAAAATAGGAGAGGTTGTATGAGAAATAGTATGTCGGTAGAAGAAGCGAAAGAAGTGTGCTTGGATAGAAAAGAGTTGAGAGACTGGAATCAAGTGCAATAAAATGGCCCCCAACCCCATCGTTCAGTCATGGTAACAACATATAACTGATAGAATTATCTAACAACTAATGGCTCTAAAAATTCATTACTAATGTTTGATTTTTGAATGGAATAAACCACCACGGGCTTACGACCGTCTTCTACTGTTGTTTCGAAGGCTGGCTTAGTGTGATCACTTTACGTTAACAACGTTCGCCATTAGGTGGTAGTGTTTGAGTCTCCGAAACTCCTAATCATGAGAATTCTCGACATGTTCAACATGTCGAAAAATCCCACGTATGCAACAAATAGATATTTAATAATAATTAATGAAATAATATAGAGATAAAAGTTGGAAATTATTGAGAACAAGAGAGCAACCAAATTTAAAGACTGCGACTGCTGTCATGTATTTGGCGCCAGGACATGACTATATCCATTTTTGTGTACAAAAATGGGTATAACTGATAGTTTTTTATGTTGGAACATTGATAGTACGATACCGTTGGAGGCCATTTTATTGGACTTGACTCGAGTGGAGGCTCGTTTTCTCTGTCTTCCCTCAAGGGATGGGTAAAAAAACATTGTTTTTTGTTTTGTTCTTATTTTGATAAATTTCCTTTATAGATGAGAAACCTGATGTCCAGTATGCAGATATCGGAGGTATGGATATGCAAAAACAGGAAATCAGAGAAGCGGTGGAGCTTCCTTTGACACATTTCGAATTGTACAAACAGATTGGTATTGATCCACCGAGAGGCGTCCTAATGTACGGACCACCAGGATGTGGGAAAACCATGTTGGCAAAAGCCGTCGCTCATCATACTACCGGTAAAGTCCTAATCTACATAATAATACTGTATTTTATATGTCTTAGAATAGTGTATGATTCAATTTTGAGATATCAAAAATATTTAGGTATATTTATAGCAATATAACATAAACTCAAATTATTAAAGAACGTAATTTGTTATAAAGGAAACACCACTATTTGGCTTTGTGAATTGTTTTCAAGGCGTTAACCCATTCTGACACAAAACCAGAGAATCGTCATTCTGTCTTTTATATTGTTTTGTTTCCCAAGTCTGCCACAAATCGTCGCCAATGTTGCAAGAACTTGATTTATTTTTAGATTCTCACTTAACGATAAACTCACAATATAATATTATGTTCTTCTATAATTGGGTTATATAGTGATTTATTGTAAATAAAATATGTTCTGTAATTATAATACCTGTTGAAGAACCAAATAAAAAAAAAAAAAAAAAAAAAAAATATTATGTGTTGCTAATATAAAAATGAAAGACTATAAATAAATGTAAGAATATAAATAAATGTATTCTGAGTCAAAAACGAAGATAAGTATGAATGAAATAATGTGACGACCATCCGATCGATAGTGAAAGACAAAAAAATATTGTTACTAAAAAAAGTAACATACGTTTTCTTGCAATATTGGCGACTAAATTTTAAATTAATACCTCCAATGTGAAAAATAGTGCAATGAAAATTTCCAATTAGGCAGAATAATATGTGATTTTCATCAAATTATATTACAAATTAGCTGACCCATCGAACTTCGTCCCGCCTTAAAGTGTTCGTACAGTAACCCTACATTCTTTTATATTATAGCTAGATGTTGACAAATTATAAAAAAGCTTGAAAAAAGTACCATCAAAAAATATTTTCGTACGTAGGTATCAATATTTTTATGTTTGTCACATTACCGCCATCTGTGGAAACATAGGGAAAACATTGATCTATAGAATATTTCTACCAAAATATCAATCCGTCAGACATTTCCCTATTTCCTCAACAGATGGCGGTAATGTCCCCAACAGAAAATCCATTCCATACTAACTTTAATATTATATTTTATATTATTTGTTATCCATTTTTCAACTTTTTATTAGTTATTCTGTTATCCGGAGCGGAGAAGAATCCAATAAATTAAACATTGGAAGAGTCTGTTCAGCCGATCTCGAGTTATAAGTGTTCGCACTAACCCGACTTTCATTTATATTAGAGATAACTCCTTTTATATTTATAAATCTGTTTTAATCTTTTTACTCGAAACCACTCTTTAATCACATTGAATATTTGAAACTTCTAACAGGGATATGTAAGATCTAGTTTTGGAAACGACTCTTTAATCACATTGAATATTTGAAACTTCTAACAGGGATATGTAAGATCTAGTTTTGGAAAACGGCGCAATAATCCATAAATATTTGGCACGCTGTGTTTTGCATCTGATTATTCAATTTTTGCATTCATTAATCTTGTATTCTTGTTTCAGCCGCCTTCATACGTGTGGTAGGTTCAGAGTTTGTTCAAAAATACCTAGGGGAGGGCCCGAGAATGGTCCGCGATGTGTTCAGATTAGCAAAAGAGAACTCACCGGCTATCATTTTTATTGATGAAATCGACGCTATTGCCACTAAGAGGTACGTTCAGATTATCTGGAAAGTTGTTGTTTTTTTTACTGAAATTACTTTTTTTTTTTAAATTTAATTTGGCATTCCGCCTTCAAATCTGAGATAGTTACTTATCGTGTGTTGAATTATTTTACAGATTTGACGCACAAACTGGTGCAGACAGAGAGGTCCAAAGAATTCTTTTAGAGTTGCTGAATCAAATGGATGGATTTGATCAAACTACCAATGTCAAAGTATGCAAACCAAGTTTTTTTGTTTATTTAATTTTTATTTTTTTCACCTATCTCCCCTATTCCCAGAAGGGTAGGCAGAGAGCACAGACTACCATACTTTCCTATCCAGACAGGCCTCCAACAACATAACATTTTCTCCTATTGATAAAACGTCTAATGGCCACAAAACCATATTTTTGTCAAAAAATTATATTGAATGTTTATATTTCTGACTGGTAAAAAAATTACATATTAAATTAAGTATGTTTGGTTTGTCAGGTTATAATGGCTACGAATCGTGCCGACACGCTGGATCCTGCTCTCCTGAGGCCCGGAAGACTGGACAGGAAGATTGAGTTCCCCCTACCTGACAGGTAAGACCACGAGACACAAACTTGTGTGTCCTTATTTCTTTACTCGGTAAATATCAAAGAGACAAAGAAAAAGACTAGAGTCTGTAAAAAAGACCTCCAATGCCCTTAGGCTCTTTAAGAAAAGGAAGATCATGTTGTTGAATTGCTTAAGGCGTCAAAACATAAATAAATACTACATTGTTTTGATTGGTGCAACATTAGCTGACTTTTTTCTCTTACTGAACTGGTTGACTCACTCACCATTATCACATTTAACCCGCTATGGCTCAGTACAACACAGATCGCTTTCACTTCAAAACATACATTTGCCATTTTGACAAATCTCTCGATAGACTGTAGTGTATTCATTCTCAACATATTTGTTAGAAGTTTCTAAATACCCGTTTTTCTATACCGTTATACTAATTTCTTTATCTATATGTTATAAAATACCTTATTAATGGCTGTTAAATTTCTGACGCTTACTTCACAAGTTAAGCCGTGATTTGAATAAAATCCTAGTCAATAAAAAAGTTCTTTAAGAAATTAGAAAAAAAAAACTAATTTCGATTGCCACTCTGTGAAACATATATAGGCACTCTTCAATATTCTTAAAAAATGTAGCAGTTCATGAGTTAACCTATATGTGTGATTTTGTTCGCAATTTTTTCAAACATGATTCTTTTTCCGTTTTTCAGACGTCAAAAACGTTTGGTCTTTTCGACAATTACAAGCAAGATGAACCTCTCTGAAGAGGTTGATTTGGAAGACTATGTGGCGAGACCAGACCGTATTTCAGGAGCAGATATTAACGCTATTTGCCAGGAAGCTGGAATGCACGCTGTCCGAGAAAATAGGTTAGTTTGTCTTATTTAGATATCCACTTACGGCTGAGATCATTCGTCCAGCTTCAAAAGAGGGTCATTAATCAAAATTTCTTAAAACAATTATTTACCGTTATACAAAAGTATTGAGAAAAAAAAATAGTGTTACTATCTGTCAAAATATTTTTTCAATTTCTAATCATGTGACGTGTTTTTTTCCAGGTATATTGTTCTTCCAAAAGACTTTGAGAAAGGCTACAAAAACAACATCAAGAAAGATGAGAGCGAACATGAATTTTACAAATAAGATTTTTTTCTATATTTTCATTTTCTATGTAATAAATTTATTTTCATTAGATTGGAATAATACGCATTAAAATTAAATAAATTTACATTTAATGTTTTCTTTATTTATTGGATCTTTTCCTTCTAGTGCTGAATGCTGTGACCATTGCAAATGTTTTGGGGCCTTGATGGAAAATCAAAGTAGGAAATATAGATTAGAGAAACCATAATTCAGGCCAAATAGATAGGCTATATTATTTTGATGAATCACTGGAGTATCCAAAATGCTGAAAAGAAAATAATTGAGGACATGAGATGTGTCTTTTTCTATAGTGGAAAGGATGAAACGACAAAACAATAATAATTCTCAACTTCAAAACATTCTAACCCTGAGTTTATAAGAGGCTCAAAATTTTTTAAGTTGTATGGCGATAATGTTTTATTTAAATTTTATAAGGTATCAGATAAATTTCAATTATAAGGATTTTTCCAAGAATAAATAGATAATTGACTTGGGCTATTTCTCCATTGTTATTCACCAAAAAGTTTAAGTTTCGAACTAGTCAAAATATATTTGAGACTCAAGGGCCCATTCTCTCAAAATAGCCGTTTTTGGCACTTTTTATTAATTGATTTTACTTAATGATTCCGCGATTTGTTAACATACGAACCTGAATTTACGTTTTATTGTGGAATGAACTTTAATTAAATAGTTTAGTTGCAGAAAAATGAGAAAATAAATAATGATTGGAATTTGTTTCATTCGCATAAGATGAATGTTTTTTTGGGCGACACCTTAAGTAACTAATTAAGTTTATTTCGAACTAAAATTTTTCATGATATCCCCTCTGAATTTGTCTTTTTTCCCTAAAATATTAAATTAAGTAAGTTAAGTGGAATAGATGACGTGTACCTACCAGTATTGGAATCATAAAGTTTGTGATATAGGAATAGTGTAATGGATTAAATTATCTAGTTATAAGTATGATTTTTGGTATCTTTAAATTGTCATAGGTTAGGTGTTATTGTGACCGTTAACTAAATACATAATATAATGGTGATGCAAGTTTCACAAAAAAATTCTCTAGGAATAAGTTCAAAAAAGTATTGAATTTATTTTCACATCATATTGACTGAATTGTATCCAAAGATTGTATCATATTATTGACAATGATACAATATTACTTCTGTGTAATATTGATTGCTCTATTTTGGATAGCCCATTTTGCAACAACAACAAAAAAACGGTAGGTAATGGACAATGGTATGATAATATTATAAACATGGCTAATGGTGTACACCAAGTGAAACGTCAGACGAGCCTGCGCAATAGGAGTCGATATGCGCAATTTTCAGTTTGGTTTCAAAGTTCGCAGCGGTTGGTTTAGTTCGCCCTGTGTTGTTTTGTTGTTACATTTTTAGTGACGATTTATACAAAATACAAACTGATTTGAATTAATTGAAGGTAAAATCTTTGTGCTATGTTTATTTTTCATTATATCTACATCCAATAAAACTGTTAAGATGTTTTTATTTTAAGGTTAAGTTCGATAAAAATGTTATATAAATTTTCAACAATTCTATTGCGCCGGTATTTATTATTTATCATAAAGTATTATTATTTTTAAATGTACGTAAATAATCTCATAGCGGTATTAATTTATAATTGACGTCGGTGTTTTTTAACTTTTTCACATTGCTTGAACGAAATATTTGCACGTTAATACTAAAATAATAACATTCTATAAAAAGACAACTTTGTAAAACTTGATTTTTTTTATTGTTTACCTATTTGGTTAGCTGTGGTTATTTAAATAACCCGGTGAAATAAGTATTTGGAAACCTGTTTTTGAATATTGTTATGGTGTTACTTGGTTTTATTTCAATTATTATTAAAAAAAAAAAACAAACCCATCTTTAGCTCCTTTGGACAGCTGATAAAGTTTGAATGTGCTGCCGTCTTGTAATAATATAGGCTATACCTAGTTTTTTATCATTCCTATCAATATTAATATTTAATGTATGTAAAAATACACCGAAAGTTTGAGTATAATTATTAGTTTATACATTTGCAATACTGTGCTACCATAAAATATCCATGTGTAGAGTACCTAATAAATAATATCGTCTTAGATTCTTACTTGATAAGTACTTATTGTTTTTATTCATTTTGAAAATTTTAGTTGGAAAATTATTATTTCAATATAACTATTGTATGCCTGCATGATAGATAGTAGATCTTACGAACATTAATTAATCCAATCTAGTATTTACGTTAAAACAAGATTAAATTTTTATCTGTTTGCTTTTACAGTTAGCGTGATGTTATCTAGGTATAAGGGTTTCCCAAATATTTTCCTCAAGGACGGAAAAAATAAAAATGATTCGATTTTTAAATTTATGGAAAATGATTTGAAAACTATGAAATTTTGACAAATTTATGTAGATAGGTACATATTTTTGTAGGCACTTGGTGATATTTTGTCAAAACCATAAATATTAAAAAAAAAAAAAAAAGTTTTTTTTTGTATGTACGAAGGTTTCGCCTTCTTATCTGAATTTTTAATATGAGTAATGTTTTGTAGAAGTACTATCTGAACCGTCGAACTTCGACCCGTTTCGGAATCGAAACTTTTTTGTGTGGTATATTTTGTTTAAGCCGATGTAAATTCCGTTTTTCTTCAAATTTGATTTCAAAATTAGTCCTGGTAAGCTTCCTCAAGAATAAGGATATCAAAAAATTCGTAAATCAAAGTGGTTTCTTCAAAGATAAACGCGTTCAAATGCCTAAATTTTCATCGTATATTTTACCTTTACTTGGCTATAATGTTCTATCTTATTCTTGTAGTGTTCTATGTTTGAATTTGAATGTTGTCCGCTTTCGCAAGATCAGCTGTGGGAGATTCACCTCCGCCGGTATCTACTTGATAAGGCTAATAATGAATTATTATTATACTAGCTTATACCCGTTTTGCTTTACGTTTTTGATTCCGATTGTCAGGCTTGATCGGTAGGTAATTAAACAGGTTCTAGTCTAGCTTCCCATTGCTTAACAGACCTCTATAACTGACATAAGCACAGAAAAAGAAGAATGACTTTTTTACCGACCTCATAATATTATACGAACCTACCGACATAATTTGCAAGTTTTCATAGAGAGCTCTGTGGTTTGAATCTTAGCTACATTCCCTACTTTGATAATTAATTGGGCATTCCACCCATAGAGGGTGATTTGTGCTATCTGTCAAACTTCAAAATGGAGGAATCATTTTGAAAAATTTTTCATTTAAATCTTTATTTATTGAGAATAATAAGATTTGAATAACATTTATATGTATAACAAATCAATCTACAATTATTTTATTACATTTTCATACCGTAATACCAAGATTCCATTCAACGTTTACATGAGTAATTTTGTTTCCAAAAGTCTTTTTGAGAAATTTGTATGAAGATCCTAAAAAAATAGATTTTTTTAAATAGCTCTAAATATATTAAAGTTAATGCAGCAAATTGTATTTTAGAACCTTCTCCAGCATTTTGTACGGCTCTGGGCATATTAATATCTGACGTAGCATTTGTATTTTGAGCGTGATGTTCACATATAAGGTAAAAGTATTGTCAAAGGCAAATAAAAAAACAAACATTTCTGAAATATTATGTAGATTATGCTTGTTGTATGATGAGGTTATCATAAACATAATAATAGTATCAGGTTGTTCCATTTGAATTAGGTATTACGTACATATAGTTTCACTCATGTAATCCTATGTTATAATTTGCTACGTTCGTCCGTAACTCGATACTAATTCCTTGGATACCCCAAAAAAAAAATTAAATAATGTAAAAATCTGCCACCCGCTCGCAGTGTCACTTCAAAGGGTATAACATCAAAAATAGTTTGAAACGATGGTAGATATGTTGCAACAAAACATAGTTCATAAAAATACAAGTGGTGCATTTATTTATTGTCCAACGTTGCGTAAGTTTATTTTTAACCCTTTGCACTCGTCGAGTGATTTGGGTGTTGCGTAATTTTGCTTGGGATAAAAATCGGAAAACGAATTGTATACCATTCAAGGTTTCGAGATAGCCGTCAGTGGTAGCAACTAGTATTCATAGAGAATTCAGTGTGGCCAATCCGAAATAATAATTAAGTAATATAAAAAAAAACACAATGCATATCTGTGCGTTTTCTGTTGTGGCTTATCCGGTCGTGGTTTCGTTCCTTTTTTGAAAGATGAATATTATTTTCCTTTTTCTTTCTAAATTATCCATAGACAAAAATAGCAGCATCTGCCGACTAATTGCTTTATCAAAGAGTAATAGGCTATTTTGATTGATAATAATTTTGTCGATAAATAATGTATGTTTGTTTATTCGGACTTGTTTTTCGGTAAAACTTACCGGCCGGCGATCACGTACTCCGCTGTTTACTCAAATGAGAAAAACATTCAGTACCTACTTAATTGATTAAGTCAACCTATAAACATCGCCCAAATGTTTACGCAATTCGTTAAGATTCTTCTGGTGTTGTTATTTTGAATAATTACTCGGTATATTTGAATAATAACTTTGTTGATCCGCAACTATGGAAAATGTCGACTCCTTGGCCAAGGAGGCCTCTAGCTCGGGGTCAGACGCGAGCCAAATGATGCTACCAGAGTCGGATATTATAAATTGTACTGCATAATAAGTGGTCTCAGCGATGGGATATGGAGTCATCTTTCAAAGGAACTGTCTACAGAAACATTAAAATCACAATAACGACACGTCCTTGGTACGACAAGAAGAATCTCCCCAGAAACGTTGTAACTAGAATGCGCTTAGGTCACAACAGGTTGAAAAAACACTTACATAAGATCGGACTTGCCCCCTCTCCTTACTGTGAGTGTGGTTTGGACGAGGAGATGCTCTTGATCACTGTACTCTTTGCCTGTCCTTTAAGGAACGTGGCGGACCTCTATTTTACTTTCCAAAATGTCCAAAATGTAGAATACCCACTGTCATGTCAATACCTATTATCCCTTAACGAAATAAAAATATATAAAAAAAAATACAAATTCATAAATAAAAATGTCATTGTGATATAAACTAAGTATATAATAAAACTCTTACTTACCCAATGGCCAAAACATCCCCCTTGTGGATGATATGCCAAAAAAAAACTATGGAAAAATATGTACTTTTTTGTTAACATATTTTCAAATTGCATTATACCTAAGAAATGAATATTTTCTTATCGAATTTTTTGGTATTTTCTTTGTGATCAACCATGCCTATTATGGATTTTCTCTTAGAACAGTAGTTGTTTAGCTTCATGTTTATAGGATTTTCACACATTTATTTGATGTAGGCTAATTGACGAGTCTTTCGATCGCGTAAGCATGTTTTTTTCTGGAAGCAAAGCACGTGACGATCATCTCAGATATCCAGAATGCCGAAATCCTAGCGAAAACGATCCTTGGAAAAAGTGTTACTTGGCTAAACATAAATATTGCTGAAATCCCTAAATAAAGTAATAATACATCGATTGTCTTGTTGTGTCTCTTTCTTATGTATGGAAAGTAATGAAACAAAATATTAAATTTTTCTCAGTACCCTTTCTTTAGAAAATAATCAACACACATTTTGGGACATTCGGTAGGTATACACGCCAACGTGGGCATTTACAGCAAAATTGAGAATACCTTCTTGGCCTTATGAGATTCAAGTTAAAAGGCATTTCCATTTCCTGGAATTAATAATTCCCTTTTATGACAACTGTGCCCCTACTTTTTGTTTTGTAACACATTGGTTTGCCTTCATTTTTTCTATCTTCCGTTGCTCTGTTAATTCCTCTATTGCTTAGGTGTCTTACTATTTCTGGATAATAGCCTTCAACGAGTGCCAGGAGAACCAGGATCGTTCGATCGATGCGCATGCCCCAAAACTCTTCACTTATTCCGTTGAGACATATTATGTTAGCGGAGTGTTGGATAAGGAAGTTCGAAGGAAACCTCCATGCTCATCCTTGAAGCAAAACGAAAGGTGAGCGGTGACCTGAATTGCGTCGCTGAATCCAAGCTTCTATATCTATAGGTGCTTAAGTTTGACATTTTCGGAGGATAATCACCGAGAACCATACGAAAAATAAAGTAAGTACCTAATTAGGATGGAAGAGATTAACGATCGTTTTTTGAATCGAACGAGGCACGAGCCATGTTTTCCGCTTTGGATTTTAATCTAAGGTTTGCCGCTTCATTATTATTTATCTATATTTTATCTTGAAATCTTTCTGCTTACCTTATTTGGTTTGTTTGTTTTGTTTACAATCTATAAAAGCATATTGCTCGTTCGCAACCAATTAAGACGATGATAAGATAGTACATATTGCATGCGCGAGAAGTTTGATCAAAACAATATTGATCTTTGATCAGTAATGGTATAATAGCATTCATCAGTTTGATAGACAGTAGACGTTCTATTTATTATATAGGTAAATAAAAAATGAACACTTTTTCTGTACAAAGGTGTTGTTTTGGAGTCGAGTTCGTTGGGTTGGGGAAATATCCCTGTGGTACACCAATGAGGTAAAATATCTCATTGTGGTGCACTATGCTTGATGCAATACTATCTTGAAGGTCCTTGGTCCTTTGCTCTTTCGATCAAACTCGTACCTACGTATCACCCATCGCCTCTATTGGTGACAATTTGTTCTGCGTCGTTTAGGGTCTTTTTCGACTTTCCTCACTTCTTGTCTTAAGGATCTGGAATGGTATTCCTCTCTTTCTATCACCTTCACACACAAAATGGTGTTACTTTGGATGCACTCATCTTGATCCGGTGCATATTGTTCTATTTTTTTTAAGACGCTTCCAAAGTTTGGATATTTTTCAAATTTGTTCCAAAATTGTATTTATTTATGGGTGTGTCAAAATTTTCAAAGAATATTTTTAAATAACTTGGTGGATTCGAATCATGTATGTTTTGCCAAATTTTAAGGACAGTTTGTTTTACAGATTTTTATTTTGCGAAATTGATGTAATCCTGATTCTTATCAAAACGTGTTCCCAATTAATTATGATCAATAACATCAGTTATGGCAATTATTAGACAATCAGAAATGCAAGATTCAGGTTAAACTGCGAGTTTAAGGATTCGGTAAGATGGAGAGATGAGAAGAGTGGATTCATACAGATTCCCTTACATTACATTAAACCACCGACCCCATGGAAGACGATTTCCAGATAGATTACCAAAAAGAGACAGAGTTTCTTGGTATCCCGTGAGCAGAACGTGGGCGTGTGAAATAAATTCGGATAAATAAACTTACTCTTTTTTATTGACCAGCCTAAAATTATTACGCTCCAGCTATTCGTACGTTCAAAGTTCACACTGACGTTTAAAACGTCACCTTGACGTTTAAAACGTCAGTTTGACCACGTGGGCCACTGACAATGGCTATTTGTCGGTAATCAGCTGTTAAGTGTCACTTGGCAGCATCAAAACACTTCAGCCAAGGCAAGTCTGTCCCACTTTATAATACACTGTTCGCGAACTCTAGAACATAAAATAAGTACTGTAGAACTGCTAGGATGTTTCCTTTATAATTGAAAAGCACTGTTTCCATTTGAATTTTTACCTCAAATCCAAAGGTTTACATAACCTCAAAAATTGTTGTCAAAGGTAGTGTACTTTAACAACTCATGTTTATACGTGCCTTACAACTCGCAAGTTAGCCTGTCACCCTAATTTTAATTAATGTTGTGTTGGAAGCTTCCCTGTAGAAATGCTGAGAATCTTTTCCCAGTAAATGCAACAAAATTTTACATAATAATATCCAGCACCGAGGTATGCTCCTGTTATTTCGCCCCTGCGCACTTCTGGATTCAACAATTACAAAAATCGGATAGAAGGTAGAACGCAGATAGTTCTCTGCGAACGAGTCAAATCCGCAAATTGCTATCCCACACACATTTGCATTGCTTTTTCTCGTTCGCAACTCCACTGCCTGACACTACAAAAACTAATAATTCGTACATGAAAACCTTAAATTATACACTAACAAAATAATAATAATATGCAAACAATATTCGGCAACCAAAATTTAAAGAAAAGTTAGCAAAATATACTGTAATATAAGATTATTGGTGAAAAATTCCGAATGCAAGTAAAAAATGTTAAATACGTGAGATACGTATATCGAGAATGACAAGGAGGGAAAATTTGGAGTCAATAACAATACTACCAAACGAAACATTCAATATTTTTTTATGGGTGGTACCCCTTGGTCTTGCGACTACACTCACGTTTATTTTTCTCGTATTGTAACCGTAGCATATCCCACCAATCCCCCGGCCTTCCAATAGTCAAAATTATTTTTTGTTGCTTTTGTTTCGAAAAATCGTTTTCAGGACTCAACCGTAGCGATCCATAAACTAAAAATCCATGCTACCATAATGTAATATTTATTTATGACATTAGTTCACCATAGACAAATTTAAAAAAAAAATAACTTTCTTTTTTCTTAGGTACCGTAAAATAGACTCGGCCAAATTATTATGTAATCATTGTGGTAAGAATGTTCTTACGATTTGACAGTTCGAACGCCATCGCCACATTCCATGGATAAAATGATTATATTTTATTTACCTATTATTTATGGTCAGGTGTTTTTATTATTATTGTCGTTGGTACGTACGCTAGTGGTGGCTACCTTCAATGACTTAAAATGAAATCGCTTCTCATGAACCGTCTGGTACTTCTCATTGATGAACGTCGTGTTTTCTTTTGAGTCGTATTCCTTGACCTAGTAGCGATGTGTATGATCTGTATTATTATTTAAACGTATCATATTGTAAATTGCATCAAGTGATGTAATGCTAAATTATTTGTCCTATAGAGCTAATTACGCATTGGCTTTTACTGAAGTTTTTTTTTGCGTCAATATGTATGGCCAATTCATCACAAAAAGTAACAATTCAATAATTGTCATACACTTAAAGAATAGTTTACATCTTTATATGATACAGTCAAAATGATTTAAAGGATTGGAGCGCAGGGGAAATTTTCCTGCTTGTCAGATGGTCAAATCTAGCTCTCGAATGTAGTTCATTGCTCTGTCTGTCAATGTGGCGAAATCCGAGAGATATCCCCCGTATGCTCTGTTGCTGCATTCCGATACTATGTGGTTGATGGTCTGCTTATCGGCTCCGCGGTCAAATTCGGGAGACTCTGGACATCCGCACTCTGGCGCACATGCCATGGCCAGTTCTGATTCTGTTTAAAGCAGACCATGTACTTCTTGGCAGATTAAATTGAACACCTTACCTTACCAGTCGTCGTCCTCACTGTTGAGGGTCGTGGCCATCATGCACTCTGTTTTGGACCATTGCTCGCCAGGATGTTCTGTCGGCTGCCAGATGGACGGCTCTATGTAGTGTAGTGGTGGGAATATTTTGCTTTATTTGGTCGGTCCATCGCATCGGAGATCTGCCTCTTGGTCTTGTACCAGGCGCTCTTCCGACCATGATTAACTTCTCAAGGCTGTCTTCCCCTCTACGAGCTATGCTAAGTTTTTTTTTGGACACATAGCTCGTAGAGGAGAAGAACACCAGGCATGTTCAAATGGTTCCGCCATACATTCGCGTTGCAGGTTGAAGGCTGTTCTTTTGATAGATTTGTTGAACTGTATTATTTTCCGGACCTCTAGTAAAGTTGATCTCCAGCTCTTTCGTCACCTTTTGGGATGTATTAAATGTTGGCATTGGCCGTTTTTTTTTATATGACATTTCCATTCCCTGCTTCGGTTTCTTCGTCCTCTCGCTTTCTACCTTCTTTATCGATTTTTCGTACTCTCGCATCTCTTACACTCTTCAATGTTTTCTCGGCTATACACCTGAATAATATCTTGATCTCCCATGTTCTAAACATCAGCTCGCTCTTAGCATTATACAAATAATTCCATTTTCTCTAATATTTAATTTTCTGAAATAATAAGATTTTCCATAGTAAAATTTCAGTAAAAGGGATCCACCAGTAAAGAAAGACGGGAATCAGCGAGTACCTACATAATAATAATAATAATAAGACTGGCATAGTACACGCATCAAATAGGCGACACTTGGATTTAACGGAGAATTTAGGGGATTTCGGGAGTCTTTAATAATTGACGCTTTGCTACAGTCCACATTATCATATAAATGTCGACATGTTGAACATGTTGAGAATTCTCATTCTTAGGAGTTTCGGAGACTTAAGCATTACCACCTAATGGCGAACGTTGTTAAAGTAAAGTGATCACACTAAGCCTGCATTCGTAAGCCCGTAGTGGTTTGTTCCATTTAAAAATCGAACATCAGTAATCAATTGTTAGAGTCATTAGTTGTTGTTGTTGTTGTTACAATATTCGTTAAGAATCTAGACATAATTAGAACGTTGTGCACCAACAAAGCAAAAAGGCAACAAAGATGAGACATTAAAAAAAATGGATATATTCTTATCCTGGCGCCAAATACATGACAGCAATCTTTAAATTTGGTTGCTCTCTTGTTCTCAATAATTTCCAACTTTTATCATTTAAAAATTGCTACTATGTACTACTAAGTATGAATGTTCGTATACCGATTTCTTTTACACAAATCAAATTTAACCACTAAATCTAGACGAGAATTACTATTTATTGGTTACGGTTTGATGGTTCTATATCGTACAGGTACAGATTTACGCGATGTAAAAAAAATTTAACATTATTACCTACATAGTCAGTACTGTTAGTAGCATGACCGTATCAGGCTGAAAATTTAACTACTCATGTAATTACGTAGATATTGGAATAATATTATATTTATCGCTGTGTACTAGACATTGTGATAATGTATCTGGGGCAAGTCTGTTATAGTTTATAATGAACTTATTTTGTCTAGAACATTTTTATTCACGCTAACGAATAATTATTTATTGTAGTTGTAGTTTAAATTAGAGATGAAACGGATAGCATTTTATCCGGATACCGGATAATCGGCCAACCAAGCAGCCGAATACCGGATAACCGGCGTATGTTTCTGGTTGGTTGGTGCATTCATATGGGATCATTGGGAACATTGTCGAAAAAACTATCAACGGCATTAGTTAGTCTGGATTAGTGTGGTGTGATCATATCACGGAATCTATCTGCATCTTCCAGCAGGATGATATAATAATGACGAAACGTATTTTTAACTAATCTTTCCTCATTCACGGAGACAAGCGAAGCCGCTTGCTACATCTATATAAAGAAACAAGCGTAAATACATTACTGAATTATTATATAGATAAGTATTCATTCTCCTTAATTTACCCTTATTGCAGTATGTTTGCTTATCAATTTTCTAAGTTGTAGATTATTTCTTGCCATTGCAAGGTGTATTTCTCAAGTGTTACTTTACTAAATAAATCAATTAGTTATCCAAACATATAATTTTTTAATATCCGGCATTCGGCCGGATAGCATTTACGCAGCCGGATACCGGATAGTTGCCGGATATCGGTTTCATCTCTAGTTTAAATGCAGTAGTGAAGAGAGTTGTACGTAGGTAGAATATGTGGAAAGACTCTGTGGGATATAGAAAGGAATGAGAATATTAGGAAGAAAATTGGTATGGAATTTGGTGTTGTCACAATGATGAAATTTAATAAATTGAGGTGGTTTGTGCATGTTGAAAGAATAAAGAATTTAGTAGGGTGGATCGAACATGCCGTGGGGCTGTCGGCTTAGAATAGCACCTCTGTTCTTTTTGCTGGTTTTTTCGAGCATCCTGTAAGAGGCAGGTAATCGAAAAATCAGATCGGGGTCGTGGGGTTGACCACCCTTAAACTCCAGCGGTCAGAAAAGGCAACAAAATTAAGCCTCGGACGCCTGGGCCCCACCAGGGGGGGGGTCCAGGCAGCTAGTGTCCCCCCTGTGTTGACCACGGCTCGGAACAAGAGCTTGAAAATCGGGACCCTGAATGTCCGCACTCTGAGGGCGGGCGGGGAGCTTGTTGCTGCCAAGTTGGCGGGAGATTATGGACTGGATATCCTGGGGCTGAGCGAGGCACGCATCCCAGGGACGGGGCAGAGTGACGCTGGCAACTATGTCATGCTGCACTCTGGTCACCGAACTGCACGGATGCGTGGCGTCGCTCTACTTTTAAGTAAATATGCCTTCTCTCGCCTTCTTGGTTGGGAACCTGTTTCTGACCGCCTGATGAGTGCGTCCTTCAAGATGACAGGCGAAACACTGACGGTCCTCCTATGCTATGCTCCCACTGAGGATGGGGATGCGGCTGCCAAGGACTGTTTTTATGACAGTCTGGATGCAGTTGTGTCCCATGTCCCAAGGCGCCACCGCTTAATTGTACTGGGGGATTTTAATGCCAAGGTTGGCAGTGACCCCCAGTATGGACCAGGCGTCATGGGTAGGCATGGCATGGGAGTGATAAATGATAATGGAAGCCGTCTGATTGGTTTCGCCACACTCCACGGACTCTTAATAGGGGGAACTCTGTTCCCCCACAAGGATATCCATAAATATACTTGGACCTCGCCTGACAGGAGAACAAAAAACCAGATTGACCATCTTCTGGTAAGGGCCAGCAACCGAACTGAC
Organism: Mystacides longicornis; assembly: GCA_963576905.1. Classification (NCBI taxonomy): domain Eukaryota; kingdom Metazoa; phylum Arthropoda; class Insecta; order Trichoptera; family Leptoceridae; genus Mystacides; species Mystacides longicornis. Next base: position 19,467,234 of record OY756437.1, read on the forward strand.
CTGCGAGATGTCCGCACCTACCGAGGGGCAGACATGGACACTGATCACGAACTCCTTGTGGGTTCGTTGAAATTCAGATTTACCCATTTCCAGCAGGGACCGTCTGCCTCTCGCCCGCTGGACATACGCAGGTTAGAGAGTGCTCAGTGTCGTCATTCGTACGAGGCTGAGTTACGCACCAGGTTTGCCCCCTTGCAGGATTCACACGGAGCTGTTCCAATTGAGACAGCTTGGAATAGCTTCCGTGACGCCGTTATGGAATCCGCACGTTCTTCTGTCGGCTATAAGAGCAAAAAGAGGCCAATATGGATGTCCGATGGGTCCTGGAGCCTCATCGAAGATCGCCAGAAGGCTAAGACCCTCAGAGACAGCGAAAAAGACCCGCAAAAACTGGCTGCTTTGGTGTCTGAGTACAGGGAGCTGAGCCGCAAGGTGAAGCACTCTGTACGAACAGATAAAAGAAGACACCTGGACTCTCAGATACGGCGAGCGCAATCTGCTGCACTCGGAAATGACTCAAGGACACTTTTCGAAATCACCCGGGAGGTCGGGGGCAGGGGTCAAAAAAGACCCGTGACGGCAATACGAGACTCTCGTGGAGCCACTGTCACTGCCCCCGAACTGATTAAAGGGAGATGGAGGGAGTACTTTGAGTCAATATTAAACCGTCCCGAGCCCTCCTCACCTTACAACTTTGAGGAGGAGTTGGCTGGTCTGAATATACCTCAGGCAACTGGGATATGTGAGGAACCGCCGACATACAGTGAGATGGTGCTGGCCGTGATGAGACTTAAGAACAACAAAGCGCCAGGAGACGATGGAATTCACGCAGAGCTCCTCAAACAAGGCATAGACACCCTTGGCCAACCACTATTAGATATATTTAAAATGGCGTGGGAAGAGGAGAGGTGCCCAAAAGATTGGCGGAATGGATCCATCGTCGCAATATTTAAAAAGGGGGACCCCCTTGAATGCGGAAACTACCGTGGAATTACTCTACTGAGTGTTCCCGGTAAGGTATTATCTCAGATATTACTACACCGCATTCGGGGGCCTGTCATGGCTGTCCTGAGAGAGCAACAATGCGGCTTTGTACCTGGAAGGTCCTGCACGGACCCAATTTTCTGTGCCAGGTGCATCTTTCAGCAGTGCAAGGAGTTTAACTCTCCAGTCGCTTGTTGCTTTATAGATTTTGAAAAGGCCTTCGACAGCCCACATAGACCATCAATATGGAAAATACTTGCTCTGTATGGTATACCTCCGAAAATAGTTAAAATGGTGCAGTCCCTGTATGAAGACTCTGAGTGTAGCGTGAAAACGCCAGGTGGTCCTACTGAAGCTTTTAGGATCACCACGGGAGTCAGACAGGGCTGCGTACTAGCTCCCTTTATATTTATAATAGTCATGGATTTCCTGTTGAGAAAGTCCATGCAAGGAGCAAGAGGTATACCGATAACACAGAGAGATGGTCTAATGGGCGAACTGTGCGATCTGGAGTACGCGGACGACCTAGCGTTGTTCAGTACGACAGTGGAGGAATTACAACGCAGTGTTTCAAGACTCTGCAACGAAACAGCACGCCTCGGCCTTCGAGTCAATGCCAGTAAGACGGAGCTCATGGCGAATAATGCCTGCCCCGATAAACAGCAACCGATAACCATCGATGGTCACCAGGTCTCCCGGGTGGATAAATTTAAGTACCTGGGAGCAACCATTACCACCGCTGGTGACCTCGGGGCTGAGCTCCCGATTCGTATCGGTATGGCAAGTGGCGCCTTCAACAACATGACCAAGATATGGAAAGCGTCGTCGTTTAGCGTCGAGACGAAATGTAAACTGTTTGATGCGTGTGTGTTGCCCATTCTCCTTTATGGGTGTGAGTCCTGGCACCTGACTCTGGCCCAGGCACAAAAAGTCTCAGCCTTTGAGATGAAGTGCCTAAGGAGAATTCTGGGCGTAAGATGGTACCACCGCATCACGAACGACGCTATACGCCGGCGCACCCAGCGTGAGCCCATCACCTCCACCATTGTGGGGAGGAGATGGACTTGGCTGGGACATGTGTTAAGGATGCCGAATGACAGTTGGCCGAGGAGAGCGCTGTTCTTCCTCCCATCAGGGTCCCGAAGACGAGGAAGACCCTCTCACACTGTGTTCCGCTCCTTCGAAGCAGAGCTGAGGGACATGGACATGGTGTGGGAGGAGGTCATCACCGTTGCGCAAGATCGAGCGCAATGGAGAGCTCTTGTTGCCTCCCTATGCCCCTAAGTGGGGTCTAAAGGGAGTTTGGATTGGATTGGATCGAACATATCGATTCCATCCTCAAAGAAGGCTAGGAAAAAGGAAAGGCTGTATGAAAATGTTATTATTTCGTATGGCTTCTGCCACCAACGGGCTGCAACGTCAGAAGTTGGAGAAGTATAATATGCTATCTGCTACATACAGGAGACACGCACCCTACAGAGCAACATCCAGGCTCTCAAGCCATTCAAGAGCATCGGGGGTGGCATTGTGGATATCTGCGTATGGTCCAAGGAATGCTCTCAGAGGGCAGTCCTCGACAATGTGCTTAATGGATTGCACCGGTTCTCCACAATCACAGGCTGGGGAGTCCTGCATGTGCCATCTGTGGAGAATTTGGGCACATCGTCCGTGTTCTGTGCGAATTCGGTTTAAAGTAACCCATTGACGTCTCGGGAGGTCTGATAATGTTATGTCGGCGGAAGAAGCGAAGGGACTATGTCTGGGTGGAAATGAGAGAAAGCCCGTTCTCTCCGCCTACTCTCAAGAGACACGAGTTGATGAGTAAAGAAAAAAAAAACAAAAAATCACGATTTCTTATTCTTTCTTACCTTTTTTTCAGTAGCCCTAGAGTTGATCTTTTTGGTAGGTAAACCCCAAACTTTAGCATTTCAGTTTCATCTGTGTTGCAATACTAGTCAGGCGAACTGTAAATAACCTCTAGCTACTCTAGCAGATAAAACCCTGCTTAGATTTACTCAACACGAGTTTGATCACGCGTTCTTACCATACATAATTAAAGTCACGTGTTCGCGACGCTTGTTACCCTTGGTTCCACTTGGAAGTATAAGGGGCAGCAAGAGACCCCTACTGCCCTCGATCTTGGAAATTTCTCGTATATGTCATGTCCCAAATACCTCTAAAGCTTGCGTATAGACGACTGCGACATGTGGAGTACATATTATACAAGCCGGCTCAATCTACGATCCTGAATTACTGAGGAGATTGGCTGTTTTGCTGTTCTGGCGCGTATATACGGTCTCGTTTACCACCTAATTCCCAAAATCTGTTCTCAGCACTCGATCTTGTCTGTTTTCCTAGCAATACGTTACTGCCCAACTAGCAAAATCTGTACTTGTAGCACTCCCAAGAGTAAAATTTTGTAGACTTATAAGATACATATAGCATACTTTAACCCTGGATTTGGGCGCAGTTATAGGAGCATTTATTTCTATAACGATGTTCTTATAAGATACTTATAGCATTCTTCAATCACAAGATTAGGACGCACTTACAGGAGCATTAATTTCTATAACGATCTTATAACGAGCTTACAGAATGTAAATAATCAAATAATACACTTGACGAAGCGCAATTGGTTCTATAATGATCTTCAGCTATGCATTCACAAGCATAAATACTCCTATAAGTATCTGCCATAAGTATCTTACCAGACCAATCTTGTTTAATGTTTACTGGTAAAGTACTGTATAAAGTATGTTTTGTTATGCTTTTTGTGCGTCGTGAAAGTGTTTTGTTCTTGTATTAAATACTAAAAATGTAAGTACATTTTCTATTATTAATATAATACATTTATTAATAAACAGCAAAATATAATTGATAAAGGACACTCATCTATCCACTGTTGGGAACATGGGAAGTCATTTTTACTGTAAATATGTACCGTAATTTTATTATTTTATTCACGCGCTTCGGAAAAAAGCTCAATTTACAGTTGTTGTAGAATTTTCATTTCATCTGTTTTATATGAAAATTCGCCATTTTTAAAAATACTCTGCATTGAGTACTTTATAGAACCATTATAGGTACATTGTTACTTATAACAGTTTCAATCAAGATAACACATTGCCTCCATTTTAACAAATTAGGGTAGATCAATTTGAACCTCATTATTGTTAGAAGTTTTTTTTTTACTTATTTCTTGATGTCTTCCGTTACATATTTCGACTTATTTTCGATAAATTTAGATAGGTGACTGACAAATTGTACGGAATATGTAAGTCAGTTGATGACAGCGGAGGCTGTTTTTATATTAAAAACAATAACCACTGACTGACTGATGTCATTAACGCTTCAGCCTTATGGCTGAATTCGAACCCGAAGTGAAAGCAAAGTTTGCATGAAAAAGTTTATCGAATCAGGAAACTTAAAAGCACACACGCGACTTCATACTGGAGAAAAGCCATATGAATGCAATATTTGCAATAAAAAGTTAAATCAATCAAATAATTAAACACGCACAGCTACTGTAATGCTAAGTTTGCAATACAAAGTTTAAGATGTTTTTTAAAGTTTGCATAAATAGTTCAATCAACCGCGTGCTCAAATGCGAATTCAGTCATATGAGAGCAAAGTTTGCATGAAAAAGTTTACTGAATGGAAACTTAAACGCACACGTTCGACGTCATAGCGGAGAAAAGCCATACGAAAGGAACGCCATATTTGTAATAAAAAGTTAATCAACAGTAAACACTCATATGCTTTAGCCATTCTGCTTTGAATGCTGCTGCGAATGTTGCTGCTGTATAATGTTATTTTTAAAAGAATGCTGCTGCTGTATAATGTTATTATTAAAAGAATGCTGCTGCTGTATAATGTTATTTTTATTACCGAAACTGTCGTTTTTCTCTGTGACTTTCTTGTTTGTTTGCTTTGTTGTGTGTATAGGGTCTGTTGGCAAATTCTTTTTCTGTATATTGACTTCTGGTTTCTTATTGATTTATGTACCTACCTATAATTAATATTTGTTTATCTGACTTTTGATTATATCTTATGTTTTTGTTACCACTTGATTGAATGTTTTTCATTCTTTAGACTTTTGATTATATCTTATGTGTTTGTTACCACTTGATTGAATGTTTTTCATTATTTATTCAATATTTTATGTTTTAATGTATTTCATTAGTTTATTTAATTGCCAACCTCGATACAGGCTATGCCTAGTGAGGTGGCAAAACAAAACCACTTTTGTATATTCTTTGTATGCTTTTATTTTGTTTCATTGTAAATGTTATAAAAATGAATAAACTTATTATTCAAATTTGTAGAAGTCCAAATTTTCTTACTTCGTCAACTATGTGTATTAAATTGTGTATGTTACTAGTAACATAGTCTCGCCCGTAGAAGGTTTTAAAATTTTCTGCAAAAACTGCTATCATTTTTCAGCAATGTTCAAGAGCGGAAAATGGTTTTCATTTGAACAAATCGTAATGGCACAAAACAAGTTCAAAAAATGATGAAAAGGTTCAGATTTCAGAAAGTGTTTCAAAATTATGAAACTTAGTAATAAAAAAAACATCGGTACTCAGATCCTTTCCAGTAAGCCAAAAAATTGATAGAAATAACGGTTCTGTGTATCTCTTTCGGCATTTGACAGTTCAGTAAAAAACTGTTGACAATAGCAATATCTCGAGCACTCCATTTGGTATACTTTCCCAACTTTCCATCTCGCCACCCAATTAACAATCGTTTCATCAAACCAAGGTCTATTAAGTGTAATGAATCACCGACAGGAAAACTCTCTATCAAATCTATGTCTAGCTTTAATAATGGAGAGTCTTAATACTTAATATTTTGTTTAAAATATTAGATAGCTCATTCAGAGCTAAATGGCTTATATTAAATTTAACAGCCCAGCTCTGTATATTTTTAAACAATTTATTATTTTTTTCATAATCAGTTTCTTCAAATAATGCCGAATCGGATTCATCTTCTTTATTTTCTACTTTTTCACATTCCGAGTGATAGTTTATATATTATTTTCGACAGCGGAACTCTCATTTATTGCATCTCTATTTAAACTTGAAATATTTCCAGGCCCTGAATGAGGCATTTGTGAAGAATATGTTTTCACTAATTCAACATACCCATTTGTCATTTGTCACTTTTATTCTATAACCACCGCTCCTTTTAAATCGTTTCCAGTCACTTAATTCCATATTAAAAACATTTGAACCACCTCGACAAAATGTCTGGCGTTTACCTATAAAGTGATTGAGTTAGTATTTTTGTGTATATTTGCTCTTATAACGTATTAATTAAGTACTGTTGGTTTTGTAAGAGTCTTACACTAGGCTATAGCAGCGAGAACTTATAATGATCTCAGCCAAGTATGTTAAAGAATCTAGTTTAAAGACTATTTGCACTTATAGCGTTCTTTTGAAGTACTATTTGTTTCATATGAGTCTTGAACAAGACTTTATAGACGATTACTTATAATGATCTCGGCGAAGTATTTTATAGGATTCTTTAATCTTACAAAATGCTACTTTAGGATCAGCATTTTTCTCAGGACAATTAAGTCTTAGTGCATGCTCTTATAGGATTAGTTCTCCTATAACTTACCTATAAAATAGTCTTGTAGCTATCTATAAGTCTGAAATACTAAATCAAATGCTCTTGAGATTATCAACGCTTGTAGAATGCCATTATAAGTAAGAGTATCCTATAACTGTCCTGTGCGATAGTTTTGTAGCAAACTATAAGACTGAGATATAAAAACGAATGCTCTTGTAAAATGCTATTATAAGTAATACAGTCTACAACAATGCCATTATAAGAGGTTTATAAGTACTGACAGACTTATAATCTTTCGTTATAGGATTACTTTGCTAGTTGGGTGCTATAAACAGCAGCGAATAGGTCAGTTTAGTTGTCTATGTGTGTTACCCTGTGTAGTTATAAACAACATTGTCGCAATTTTGAATGACTGCCATCTAATCAGACGACGGACCGCTATCTAGGAATAGAGATGGGCATTATAACGACAGCTGATAATAATAATAGCTAAATAAAAATAACGCATCTAACGTTATTAATATTAAACGTTATTTATAAATAATAGTTGAATAAAAATAATAGTCAGGGAAATAATAGCCTACCCCTATTATGTATATGTCACGTAATATTATGAAACTGAGAAAAGGACCTTTTTTTTTAGGAAAAGTTAAGATCCCAGATTACCAAATTTTTTAAAATAGCCTTCAGCTTTTAATATTAACGTTATTTTCAATTAACGAAATGGCTATAACGTTTTTGTATTTAAGCCGTTAGTCCCATCTCTATCTAGGAGCCCAGTGCATTAGGATCTTCTTTTGCTAAGATTTCATCAGGTGCCAGGTTTCACATACATATAATAACACTGGTAGAATGCAAGCATTAAAGAGGCGACACTTAGTTGAGCTGCAGCCCGATTCACGGAAAAGTTTAAGTCTAAGTTTTGTTCGAAGTTCGAACGAAGTTCGATTCAAACCCTCCGTGAATAGGTACATAGACTGTAGATAGTCGCCGCCTACAATTATTATTACCAGCAGCCCTATTCACGGAAAAGTTTGAATCGAACTTCGTTCGAACTTCGAACTAAACTTAGACTTAAACTTTTCCGTGAATCGGGCTGCTGCTTAGCGCAACAAAAGCCTAACCACATTTTAACCATTTTTCATTTTATTTGATTTTTCGACGACTTAAATGTCATATTTTATGGTGCAACCAACGACTAACCAATCGGAGGAATATAACAATGATAAATACGAAATATCTTGTACCATTTTAAATCTTTTGTAGAAATTTAAATCATTTAAATATTTTCAAATCATCAAAAACCTAAAGTGGGTTAGGCGTTTGTTGCGCTAAACAGCTCAGTTGTGGTGAAGAAATTAGTGGATTTCCACAATCTTCATAAAGGATAGTGTTGTGTAGTTCGCGAACGAACTAGTTCGAAAGAGCGCTCCCACAGGTGAACTACTCGAACTAGTTCCCTCACTCCCCGTTCCATAGTTCATTAGTTCGTGACGTGACCGAATGAGCGAGAGTGTGTCCGGTGTGTCGTTCGTTACGAACTATGCAGTCTATTACCGCCGGTCGCTCACTTTACACGCGCGTCTCGTTCTTCGGCTCTTTCGACCTAGTTCGTTCGCGAACTGCACAAGACTAGCTCCGAGCGAACGCGTTTTCTCGGCACAGGTCAAATCCTCAATGAACGCAGAACACTGTTGTCATCGAATAAAATGTCCAAATTAATATTCTTACATAGTAATATGTAATTTTTATTGTATTTCATTTTTTTATACATAAATAAATAAAACTTAAAATATTATAGAAAGGTATTTTAATCACTACTACTATTCATTCGGAGGTTTTTGCTGTTTTTAGAGTACACAATTTGTAAGTAAAAGTACAGCAGCATTCCATAGTCTTATCACATGCAGCCAGAGCAGTATCAAAACGAGCGAACGATCTGCCTTTCACTGATCCGAACTGGGAGCTGACGAACTAGAAGAGCGAACTAGTTCGTTTAGGGGCGGAGAACTAAACCGATCGATCTCAGTCGCGAACTACTATGCCCAAGACTAATAAAGGACAAACTCGCCGTTGCAATTCTTATGGAGAGCTCCTTATTTCTCCTGCCGTTTGGTGTCGAAAAAGTAATAGTCTCTCCCAAATTTGTTTTGAGTCCATAATAATTCTAAGATAGTAGTCATAAAATTCATATTAATACAAGTTGTCATGAAGATCAGGATCAAGGCCACGTTCGCTTGTTATATCAACTTTGTATCTACATTATACTTCACTGTACAATAATGTTGAGTAAATATATAATATGAATACATACTAAAGCCATTGTGTGAACTGTTATTCCAGACAGCACATAGTATAACAAGTCGAGTTAGTCATAATCTTCAAGACAGTTTTTATTACAACTGCTACTTGCCGTACTAATAAGTTTTGGACTTTCGAGATGATGTAGGTGTCTACTTCATTCAAATTTAACCACGTTCACTCGATTGACAATCCGTTTGGAGTGATGGACGAACGTCTTGACGCGTTTGAATTTTGGACTGATGGATATCCGCCTCACCCTATCACTCCACATCATCCATTTGGTTTTCCTCACTCACGGTAATTTTTTGGAGAAATTATATTGCTACATTTTTGGAGGTATGGAGTGATCGTGAATGGGGGTGCCTAGAAAGCGTCATCTCTTCCTAAAATATGGCTATGATAAGGTATCTAGGTTTGCGTTGGGTAAAAGATCGTTGTATTTTTTTTTAATACACTTTTTGGTGGGATAAGCAAATCACTCGACAACGACTACAAAGGGTTATAAAAAAATTAGATACCCATCTTTTTCAAAAGTCTCTAGAAAATAACGATAAGAAAAGTTTGTTATATAGTTGCTATCCATACATACTACGCATTATTTTCGCGAAAAAAGGTCGCTTGCATAATCAATAATCATATTAATTTATGACTGTGATGATTTTTTGACATATTACGTCACTATACTCCTCATCTTCGGTGTCTTTTTACCAACTTCACGATCCCGATCTGATTTTTCTTCAATTTTCTCTCTAAATTTTTTACATTTTAACATAGTGGGCATAGTGGGTGGCGAACCTCTCGGATGCATCTTTACTCGTCAAGTAACAGTGCAGTTCGTAAATAGTATCACAACTTGAACAATTGACGTAACATCGCAGTAAAAATAACCCATTGAGTGCCAATGACATTGTCGTCTGTTATGGAGCATATTATTATATTGTTAAAGTCATTATAATAATGTTATTATCATTTGATACTAACACATCGCAGTCACAACACGCAGCCGCCATTTTAAATTGTCTATTATTCAACAGTTTGTTGGTAATCAAAGTTTAACGATTTTGCTGCATGTGAATAAAATGTTCGACCACTATATAAATCGGCGGGTCGATGTATTTCTCCATATATCTGTATCATTAAGTCAAAATCGCAAAAAAGTGGACTCCCACACTTTATGCTCTAAGGTACAGAATATACATTCTGTAGTATCTATCCATACTCTCCTAGAAGCATAGGAGGGCGACAAGAGCTCTCCAATGCGCTCCAACAAGAATGAAGTCCAACAATCCTCGGCGTACTGCCGTTGGGGTTTCTAAACACATGCCCCAACCAAGTCCACCTCCTCTCTAGAGTGCGCCGGCGTATAGCGTCGTTCGTGATGCGGTGGAACCATTTTATACCTAAAACTATTCTGAGGCACTACGTTTCAAACGCAAAGACTTTTGTTACTATATTATCGGATAATCCCATAAAGGTGAATACGGTTATATCGCCGATGCTCCATCGCTAGAGCCGCGTTTGTTTTCTAGCAGGGGGGGGGGGGGGGGGGTTACCGCGTGCAGTTGGACGACGATCTATTTATAATATAGAATGGTTTAATGTGAAGGGAGGGTGAATAGTTCATTTTATCTTCTGGTATCATTTTTGTAGGTTTGGTTTCTACTAAGTTTCACTGTTCTGCATTCTTTTTGAGTTCCGCACTTTATACATAAAATAATAACGGCAAAAAAAAACAAATTCTCAACATTTAAGACTTTCTTTGTAAAATATCGGCAGTTCATTAAGTTAAGCATTTTATTGTCAATAGTTTAATGGCTTTCTGCCAGATGTCATAGATAAAAAAAAGGTGGGCAGTACTGAAGTAGAATTTAAAAAGAGAACAATATGGATTTTTGTTCTAACGACATTCAAAATAGTATTCTATTCTAAAACTTAACTATAACGGTTTATTTGTATTTTTTTTAATATTCCGTTGGTGGATGAACATTAAAATTTGAAAAAAGAACAACGCGGATTTTATGTTTGTTCCATCTAAATTCGAAATTATTGTTGTCCGTCAAAATATATTACATAATATTTCGGTGGGAAGTACCTACTTTTAAAATTTCAAATAAAGAACAACGAGGAAACATAGTATTACGTTGATGGATGGTGGGTGTCTAGTTCTAAAATTTGAAAAAAGAACGACGTGGATTTATTCATTATTGTTCTTTCGAAATTTAAAAATTGAGTACATCATCATAGTCTATACTTTGGGGAATATTTTTTACTACCTACGTTGATTTTTAAATTTGATCGACTATTCATTATTATATTACATTAATATCAGCAAGTTCATCAAAATATGCCGTCTCCGCTGGCTGGGACACATAGAGAGAATGGACGAACACACTACCCTCAAGAAACTCTGGAGTGAAAGCCCGACTGGCAGAAGAAGTATTGGCAGACCAAGGCTGAGATGGCTCGACTGCGTGACTGGAGACCTGCAGTCCCTGGGAGTGAGGAACTGGCGTCGCAGGACGGCTGACAGGGCGGAGTGGCGACGACTACTTGAGGAGGCCAAGACCCACAATGGGTTGTAGCGCCGTGGATGATGATGATTCATTATCATAATGAAAATGTATTTTATTATTTTGGACGAATACTTACTATTATTGTCACCATTATACAAATAGTCATTAGGTATTTATGGGTCTTCAGGATCGAAATCAAATATAATAAATTGACATGTTGACATTTATAGGACTTCGGTAATCATGATTATTATTGTCGTCGGAAAATAGGTTATGTTGTATAAAAGGACTGGAACATATTGTAATAATGTTTTAACATGTCTTTCTTTTATGTAGATTCACAAAAAACAGTAGTTTCTTACTCAGGTACGTTTATGAATAGAAAAAATAACACAGGCAAAAATTTGTCTTTTTTTTATTTAGGTAGGTACCTACCGATATTTGCCAAGTTACGATGGTGCCGATTTCTGCTGTATAGAGGTCCTGAATTCGATTACCGGTCCGGTCAGAAATTCCAAGTGGATTTTCCCGTAGGTATAATTTCTACCATTAGTCTCAGAATCGATAGGACTGATTGAATGGTAGCAAATGCCTGACATTATACGTGGGCATTTTTATGAAGGAGAGTGTTAATTTATGTAGGAATTTATTTATATACTGGTAGGTATATAAAAAAAAACAATGACATTAATAATAATATCATATTTTTCACCCGGGTAGAATTTGCGCGTTATAAGGATGTCCCAGCGTGTTAGAAAGAAAAATTCTGTAACTACTCTAGATGTACATTTTTATAACTAACACTTTTCTAAAGGTGAGCTTTCGTCAAGACATTTTCTAGCTCTGATAAATAGTCCACCTCTATGATGTTTTGTGTTAACTATGTTATTAAATTTCTAGTATATTCTTGCATTGCATTTTCAAAAAAATAATTAAGAATTTTTTAAATACTTATATAAGATAAAGTAGAATAATTTATATCTAAAATTACTACACTTATAATTGCAAGTTTCAGCGATGATTAAAATCGAACGTAGAGTCTATTCGATTTAGGTGATGCGATGACATACGAAAATAAGTACGCAACTGAAATATTTTGCAGATATAGATAATTCCTTTGACCATATACAAATCTCTGCGAACTTCCATAGATTTCAATAATTCTACAGAGGCGTCGGCGTCGTCTACATTTACCATAATATTCATCTAGGTAGATAATATATATAAACAACACACTTGTATAGATACATAGGTGTCATTATAGCTGACGGAACTTAATGCTTGAAGTATTCTCTACCAGTCAACCGGTCATACTGCGCACTTTACAATGCAATATTATACCTAATACTGCATTATTAATTATAGAATCGCGTGCCATATGATTTTAACTGCAAACCGCTGTGTCTGCCCGAGACCATCGTTATTGCTGTCTCCCTCATTCAAAGAGACAGCAATCGCGAAGGTCTGGGTCTATTTTTAATATACACAATACAAAGTTGTGGAAAGACTCTGTGGGATATGGAAAGGAATGGTGATGTTAGGACGGAATGTGGTATGGATGTTAGAGTGCTAACAAAGATGAAAGTCAATAAGTTGAGATGGTTTGGAAAGAATGGATGTAAACAGAATGATAAAGAAAATTTACAAGGGTGAAAGGAAAGGTGTAAGAAAACGTGACCGACCGAGAATGACGTAGATCGAACACGTCGATTCCGTTCTCAAGAAAGGCCAGGTAAGAAGTAAGAGAAATAGGAGAGGGTGTATGTCGGTGGAAGAAGCGAAAGAAGTATGCTTGGATAGAAAAGAGTGGAGGTCCGTTCTCTCTGCCTACCGCTTACGGGACACGGTGTAAATAAGTAAAAAAAAACTACAAAGTTGTCAGCGTAGGCAGTGGAAAATGTCTAGTTAGTGAATATTTACAAGCAAAATTTTTCGAACAATAATAATTGTAATTCGAAAAATTGAATTTCGAACAATTGTGCTTTCGAACAATGTTCCTGTTACCATTATAGTGACTATATACAGTATAATATAAAATTTATAAGTTGTTGAACATGCATTTTTCTTGGTGGAAGTACATAATTGAAATAATCAAATTTAAATAAAAAACTTTTTAACTATTCCACAAATTAATTGTACCTGACATGTTTCGAAGGGGCACGCCCTTCATGGTCACAGGTTATTTGAAACTCGTTTCAAATAACCTGTGACTTTCTGATGTGACCTGTGACTGATTTTTATTTAAATTTGATTATATACAGTATAGTTGAGAACAGAGTCTGACCTATGGACGTTCAGTGATAATACTCTTGGTTGTTTACTGTCACTGCCTATGTCTGCAACAACAGTTGGCCACTTGTCTTGTTTATCTGTGTCAATAATTATTATTGTGGTGCTAACTACACTCTTCAATTCTCCTCAACCTGTGGTGCGAGATAAAAGTAAAACTTGATTGATCAGCTTATTACTTTGAAATTTCTACACGATGATGGCATTTTTCAGGTTAGGGGACCTAGATAAGAAAGGAGGAAGTCTCATAGATCTCCTGAAATCCGCCATTTTAAATTTGTTCTCACTGCGGTGTTGGCTTTGCATTGAATATGGGCACGTCCATAATCACGTGATTTTTTTTGTTTTTGCAACTTTTTAGACCCCCTCCCCCCCCCTCCTGGTGATATCTAGTTATGTTTCAGAATACCTCCCCCCGAAAATCACGTGTACTTTTTTAGTAAATAGGTACAAAGGATCAAGAAACTTATGATTTTAATTTTCGTCATTTTTTTTTTAATTTCTAAAAAGCAACTGTGTTTTTTTAAATTCATCAGAAAAAATAAATGCACGTGATTTTCTCACTAGAACCACCTCCCCTTACGTGTTATTTTGTATTTTTTTTTTACCAGACCCTCCCCCTTTTCGTCTTTTTGGGATCACGTGATTAATGGACGCCCCCCTACCTTGTAGTGGTTTTATTGTTTTTGAATAAATTAAAAAAATTGACACTTTTACAAAACCAAATGTTTAAAACCACTGTCTTGAATTGTTCACAATAACTATTATCATTAGAATGAAATAATTTCAATTTGTGTAAATATGTTTTTGTGTTTGTCGTGTATTTTTTGCTATAAAGTAAATAAAAAACACTCGCTAGGTTTTCCTATAAACACAAAGATGTAAAAGTTTACCTATACGTATAGAGGTAATTTCACCCAGTCAACCAACCCCCTTGTCCATTGTAATCTGAACTGTCGTGAGAATTAAACGTTTTGAATTCAATTAAAAAATCTCACGTATTTAATTTACTTAACTTTTTCATTAAGTATTTTGATAGTTTAATTTGCATATAAATACACCGATATTTTTTTTAACTTAGACCACCAAATGGTGTAAACCAGTGATTCCCAAACTATGGTACGCGTACCACCAGTGGTACGCGACAATTATTAAGGTGGTACGCAAGAATATTTAAAAAAAGATTATTCGGAGTTAAATTGGATAAGGAACCCATTCGTTTCGGATCTAGATAGTGTTGGTGAAAATTTAAGTGTTAGTGAAAAGGAATCTCTGATAGAACTATCTTGCGATGGAGGTTTGCAAGCGAAATTCAACAAAGTAGAACTGTGTGAATTTTGGCTAAAAATTAAAAATGAATATCCATCGCTGTCCAGAAAAGCATTACTGTTACTGATTCCATTTACAGCCATACGAGTATATCTCTGTGACAGCGGAATTTATGCTATGTTGATAATAAAAAACAAATATCGTATGTAATAAACTTAACGTAGAACCAATATACGCTTAAAATCAAGTATAACTGAGCCAGATATTTCCTATTTTGTTTCGAACATGGAGCACCATTTTTCGCACTAAGACTATTGTATTTTTTATATGATAATGTTGTCATACAGTTGTTGCAATTTTTATTAAGTGCTTTACCATTTTTAAGTTTTTTTTTAACGGTTACAGTTCCGTGGTACGCTACTGATTCATAATTTCGCGTGTGGTACGCGAAATTAAAAGTTTGGGAACCAATGGTGTAAACGTTATAGGTTCACACTAAACTAGACTAATGCCCCTACCACACGCTCCGTCTTACCTGTGGTCTTGCCTGCGCAAGCCTGGCTTGTCAGGTAAGACGGAGCGTGTGGTTGGTATAAAACAGTACACCGCACGCTCCGTCTTACCTGACAAGCCAGGCTTGCGCAGGCAAGACCACAGGTAAGACGGAGCGTGTGGTAGGGGCATTACACTAGGCGGAACCCTTAGCTCATAGTTGTTCAAATTTAAATAAGCCGTTAAAAATCGAACACCATTATTGTAATAATATTGTCATCAAAAAGTTTGTAGTGTACAATATTTTGATATTGCGGTTTTGGTGTACGAGTTTTTTCACTAGGCACTTCGTTAATAATTATACGAGAGAGATTTCTGTTATTTGAGCACTGAAGATTTTGTTTGTTGTGCTCAGCGTTCTGTGTGTCTTAAAAAATAAATAAAACTCAAACAAAAATATACCTGTAAGAATTTTCATTAAGTATTGGATATTGGCCTATTTATAATGGTATAACAATATACATAGTTCCTCTATATTCCTAAGGGGTGAATAAATTAATTACTCGAATTATAGGGACTATTACGTTGTGTACTTAACTAATCACTCATGTCATTAATTATATAACGAAGTAGAAATTAGGATAATTTGGACACTTATGGTGTACCTATTTATTTGGTTAGTGGTTACCTGCAAGAAGTAGTTCTAGTGTGGAACTCTAGGGATCATAATGGGACTTTTAACATGTCTCATAATTTTGCAAATTTATGAATCATTTTAACAACCTATTTGGCAGCTTTGTTCACACAGCTGATGGGTTGGTTTCTCGGCATGGCACAACTACAGGGTCGTAGGTTCGAACTTCGAATCCTATACTAGTGCATAGGATTTTCAAATACATTTAACACGCTGAGGACACTCATTATGGGTCGAGAATTTGAAGTTTGAGAATCTAATGGGGAAAGTTGTAAGCCTATAAAAATAGTTATATACCTATACCATGATATAAAATAAGTTCTTAATACATAGGAATTGGTAACAATAGATATGGCGGGATAATAGCCTTTAACATTAAACTTGATTAAACCACAATACAGACTTCGAACCAAAATAAAAAATAATAAAAAGTAAACACAACCAAAATAAAATGGGGAAAGAGAAAAATTGGATTTTATGATTGAATTTTACGTCATATTATGTTTTTTTTTAATTAAAATAAAAAAAAAAACAAGGGAATTTATATCTCCCAAGTTGGTAACCCTTTTCATTTATTTTTTTCAGGGAATCTATTGATTGTATTCGTTAAGTATTTTAAACACATTTTAGGATGTTTAAAAGTCTTGGAAAATTGCGATACCTAATACTTGAACATACCTCTTCCTCAACTCACATTTTTTGTGAGAGTTGGGAGTTTTATCATACTAATCCAGCCTTCGAAACATCGACGGTTGTAAGCCCATAGCGGTGTGTGTAGTGTGGTTTGAGTCTCCGCTTCACTATATTATGTCTACCTATTTATATTGTAGTATTTTTTTATCATCGAACATATGCAATAAACAAGGATGTGGGTGATACAGTTTTTCAATAGGTATATAGTCCTTTGAACTTTTTATCTCTAGGTACTTTCAGATGTCAAACGCTTAACGCTTGTTTACGCGACATTTTATCATCAATTTAATTACTGTTATATCTATATTTAATATTCATACAGACACACCTCTTTGTTGCTAAGCTGATAAGCGACTATCATTTTGACTTTGTATACACACAAAATAATAATAATATAACACTTCTCTATACAAAGGTGTCAGTATAGCCGGCGGAACTTATTGCCTGAGGCAATTTTTTTCCAGTCAACCGGTCCCGTCCAATCTGAGACAGGCCAACCCCGGGTAGAAATTTCAAATGAAAAAACACTTAGAAAAACTCTGACCCGACCGGGAATCGAACCCGGGACCCCGGATCTGAAGTCCACGCTAGTACCACTAGGCTACCGAGGTCGGTGAATACGACTCATATGTACATTTTAGTGCACCGAAAATCGGAACAAAGTGCAAATTTTATACGAATTCTATAAAAACATGCTTTATAATAGTTTCTGTAAACGCCTTTAAATAAAAGTAAATCACTGGTTGACCCGTCCGGTCCGTCGAATTTCGACCTACATGAGTTAACCCTTTGAGGACCAAGGGAAGCATGCTTCCCAAAACTATTAACTCATTTTTTTTCTATTTAGAATTTTATTTAATTTATTATATAACACAAAACATGTTATGGAAGGTTGAATTCATCGTTATTTATTAAAATCGGTAATAAAGTATCACTAAAAGTGTCAAAATATTTACGTTGAAAAAGTAAAATTTCATCTGAAAAATTTTCGGTTTTTCTGCGGTATTGTGGGAGTAACTATGCTGTGTTGTTCGTGTATTTTTTCATCATTTGATAAGTTGGCCTTCTCTTTATGTGTAGAAATCAAAAGATTATTCCAAAATATTGACAAAGGTGGAAAAAAATACAATTTTCCAAAAGGGAAGTATACTTCCCTATGGTCCATAAAGGTACTTTTTATGTTTTTATTAAAAGTTTTTAATTTCAAAATACTTAATGTTTTATGTATGTAGACTAATTTTATTGATTGAAATAGCAAGAAAAGGGTACATAATGTTTTTAAATTTATGATAATTAGAGAGTTTAGTAGCTAATATCCGATAACAGGGGTGGAAAAGATACGTAATCATGTCGTACAACAGCACTTGGCAACTTCTAGTCAACCGATGGAGAACTGTCTAGATGTACACATTATAGGAAACAACATGTCTAGGGAATATTTGAAGAAACTTGATATGTTTCACATTTTTTTATAATTATGTGACCTAAGATTTTTGAGAAAAAAACTTTAGAAGAATAATATAGGATTTTATGTCAACTTTTCAAGCCTCCACGATTATAGAACTCGGTCAATTGATAAACATGTGCTGAACTACAATGGCCACTATATCACAAAAAGTATACATAACATAAACAATACCCATAAATTTATTAAAGGTGGCCCAGCGGGTATTCAAAAATTGTTATGGGGCCAAGCCATCAAATGGATATCTTTTTCAGTTTGGTGTGTAAGTACATGATCAAAATCTCACAACTGTCATGATTCTTGACCAGGGGATCCATAACATACAAAATAAGTGTGAACGCAATGAGCTATTTAGGTATTATATCTATTTTTCTTCAACAAAAAAACTTTTTTCTTGGCTACTATTCCTAACAGTAATATACATAATATATGTATTATATACTTACTATATAAAAAGAAATGACAAGTTAAAGTCATTTTCTATCTTTTATGTTTGAAAATATTGTAAATTTTGACATAAAAGTAGTTAAAATAGCATCCAAAACATAATTCAATTTTCAATATAAAGTTACCTTTAAGGACCGTAGGGAAGTATACTTACCAATCATTTTATATATTTTTCTATCATGATACATCATTTTTGATAATAAAACTCACTTCAATGCTTAAATTTATTTCTAGAAACCTTACGGTCTTCAAAGGGTTAAATGCAGTTTACGGCATAAAAACTGGATTAAATTTTAGCTAATAATGTATTGCATTATGTAATAATTATTGTAGGTTCGGATGCGGGATGAAGTTCGACGGCTCATCAGTTTGAAATAAAAATATTTCCTCCATAATTGCGTTACTTTAAAAAAAAATCAAGAGATGGCGGTGTAGTAGAAAATAAGTCACACATGAAATACGTTACGTTATTGTACAAGGGCGTCGCCAAGGGGGGGGGGGGGGGGAGGCCCCTAGAGATTTAAAAATGTAGCAAATTCATATTTTCCTCATCCTCCATAATATAGGGTATACGGAGAATAGTCTATGAATGGGTCAAATTGCCCCCCCCCCCCTGGGCCCCGGGCTGGCGACGACCTTGTTATTGTATATGTTGTTGCAAGAATAGACCCCGCTAAAACCAAATTTTACCGAATTATTATGGTAAGATATGAGGTGTTACGTCTCTTTCTTATTTATTCAAAATAATGAAACAAAATATATCTCAGTACCTGCTGTTTCTTTAGAAAAAATTAATTGTTATAAAAATTCCTTTATCGAGAACAATGAAGTGCCATAAACCTGTAAAATTATTTTTTTATTCTGGGTCAGGTCGAAGTTCGACAGGCGGGTCAGCTAGTTTTTAAATAAACAGTGTTCTCTCAATAATTATACTGACAACTTTAAAAAAAAAAGTGTTAATTTGTTTATAATCAGTGCATATTTATGTGCAAATTTCGAGTAGGCACTCTTTGCAATATTGTTTTTTCTTGTTGTCATTTAAACACAGCTATTGTTATCCACTACTCCGTCTGATGCAATATTTTTAATCATTCCAAATGTTGCATTATCTTGAATGTCTGGTCAATATGCACCACAATATTCTTGGAAAATAATATTAATATTTTTTATAGATTATTTACAGCTTTCTAACTTCGTTTATCTAAGAGATATGGTTTTTCGATAAAACTACCACGCACCCTAAATATTTTTTACTTTAAAAAACGGAATAATACAATTTGACTCTTTCTGAAGAAATCTTTTTTTTTTTTAATTTCGATAAAACCAGTTTTAAACTGATTAGGGGCCACTTAAAAATCATCTCTTTTTATATGTGCCCTTTTTCATCCTTTTTAGTGAAAATTTGGAAAAAAATGTCCAAGAAACCTACTACCTACTCATATCTATAGATAGGAGAATTCATATACCAAATCTTAAACTCGTCGCCGTGGGGTCGCCGGCTAAGAATAACACCTCTGTACCCCTATTCTGTAGCAAGTGTAGGGTAGTCACTTGAAAAAAGTGACTATTAGGCGATACATTTTGTATGAAAAACGTCTATACGTATCGAATGCGAGAATCGCATATTATATACGTTTTTCATACAAAGTGTATCGCCTAATAGTCACTTTTTTCAAGTGACTACCCTACACTTGCTACAGAATAGGGGTCCTGCTCTTTTTGCTGGTTTTTCGAGCATCCTGTAAGAGGCAGGAAATCGAAAAATCAGATCGGGACCGTGAAATTGACCACCTCACGTCCTTAAACCTCAACTGGTCAGAAAAGGCACAATGAGCTTCGGACGCCTTCGAGCGCAATGGAGAGCTCTTGTTGCCTCCCTATGCTCCTGAGTGGCCAGTGGGGTATAGGCTTCCCGCATTGTGGGTTGGTCTGGGGGGGTCCGCGGCGGGCTTGGTTTGTGTGGGGCCGGCTTTTCGGTTTGAATACTTCGATCGAGCTGGAGGGTCGGTTTCGTGTGGATCGGGTTTGCTGCGGATTGGTCTCCTCCGGGCTGGCTTGCATTGTGCGGGGGGCCTTAAAGGGAGTATGTATGTATGTAAGCTCGTACCATGTCTAGTTTCCGAGATATTCGTATACATTTAAAAACATTCAACCCTATTTTTCTCCCCCTTTGGGGTGGAATTTCCAAAAATCCTTTCTTAATGGAAGGTTTTATATTAAAACCTACCTGATTTCCAAATTTCACTTCTCTACGATTAGCCGTTTGGACTGTGCGTTGATGAGTGAGTATAATATGTCAGTCAGGCACTTTCCTTTATTATTATAGATAGATTAGGGTGCATTTACACCAAACGAACATAGAATAAAATTTAGAAACAAAGCATACTTTCTCAGTGGCGTACCGAGGGGGGGGGGACGGAGGGGCGGACCGCCCCGGGCGCTTCTATTAGCAGGGCGGCAAAATACGCTCGGGGTAACTATACGTCCGGTTTTCGAAATAGGCATGTACCAAATTTTGGAAATGACCTTTTTTTTTTAGGAAATGTCATGTTTCCAGATACCAAATTATAGAAATGACCTTTTTTTTAGGAAAAGTTATGTTTCAAGATACCAAACCTCCCCACCCAGTCCTGTTTTTCAATGTATATACTTAGAGGGGGGGGGGGGGGGGGGCGCCAAAGGGTGTGGTTCCCGCCCCGGGCGCCAATAACCCACGGAACGCCACTGTACTTTCTTTTATGGTTGATACTGGACACCGTGGAAACAATAACAATCAAGAACTAATAAATGGGCGATGACGGATTAGTGTCCATATCAACGATCAAGAAAATATATGTACCTACTTCCAGCTCTGGCTCTATGTTCGTTTGGTTAATTCAAAAAAATATATTCAGGATAAGAAACTTTGAAAGACGTCTTAAAACCATTGTAGAAGAAGTCATTAGTTAAATATTGAACAGTGTCTATTGTTTGAGTTTTTTAAAATGTTAAGAATTTTTTTTTACCCATCACGCCATGTCCAGTAACAAGCACACTTCTTTCGCTTCATCCACCGACATACAAATTCTCATACAACCTCTCCTTTTTCTCTTACTTCTGACCTGTAGGGCTATTCTCGTAATCAATCGCTTTTAAAAATCACTTAACGATAAGATTAAGACACGATCGCAAGCAGTCGTATTCACAAAACTATCGGAATCTAATCATAATCCTATCTTGAACTGGATCATTTTCATACTGATATTTCAAACATAACGAATTTTTAAGATATCTACTAGATATCTTGTTTTGTGAATACCAATCCGCCATTTTATGATTGTCAATCAAGATAAGAGCGTATTAAGACCGCTACGAGAATAAGGGCCCTGGTATTCCTTAAGGACGGAATCAATGTGTTTGATCCATGTCATTCTTGGTCATTCACGCTTTCTTACACCTTATAATTTCTTTTTGTCATTCTGTTTGCATCCATTTTTTCCAAACCATCTCAACTTATTGACTTTCATCTTTGTCGCAACATTAACTTCCATACCACATACCATGTTTGGAATGCTATAAAAAATATTCTAAGTAAATTTATTTGTATTACAACATCTTTATCAAACAATTTGTGCAAATACTTAAGTAAATCTAGAACGAACCAGTTAATTTAAAGTCATTTTTTATTGATTTGTTTTGATAGAATAGGAACAAATATGAAATAAATATAATTATTTAATGGTGCATGACATCTATGTGGAAAAAATGTGGAATGGAAGTTAACATTGTAAAAATGATATAATATTTGTGTCAGTATAGCCGGCGGAACTTATTGCCTGAGGCAATTTTTTCCAGTCAACCGGTCCCGTCCAATCTGAGACAGGCCAACCCTGGGTAGAAATTTCAAGTGAAAAAACATTTAGAAAAACTCTGACCCGACCGGGAATCGAACCCGGGACCTCGGATCTGAAGTCCACGCTAGTACAACTGGTCGGTAGCCTAGTTGTACGAAAATGATGATAGTTAACTAGTTGAAATGGTTAATGCATGTTGAAAGAATGGATGCTAATGGCTAAAAGGAAATGTAAGAAGGTATGTGCGATTAAGAATGACACGGATCAATCAACCCTCGAGAAAGGTAAGGTCAGAAATTAAAGAAAAAGGAGAAACTTTAAGAGAAATATTACGTTTAAGAAGGCTGCCTTAAGGGTAGTTTCCACTCTTTGCTAAGTAGCTAGAGTAAAGTGCAGATGTTAAGTGATAAGTGTCAAGTTTTCTTGTAGAAAAAATTCAAACAAATACTTCGTTACTCCTCCAATAAAAACAAGTTTTTATAATTTTTAAAGACCAATTTTATTTCATAACTTTTTTATTTGTTTCAGATAATCAAACCAAACTACCCGTCAGATAATCAAACCAAACTACCCGAATTATATCGAAAAAATAAAAATAAATAAATAAAAGTGCAATCTAGTCAATTAAAAAAAAAAATTAAGAATGAAATAAATTTATCGATTTTATTGTATAAGGAACCAAATTTCAAAGTGATAGTATTTTAATTGTTTTAAGTTTTTATATAAGTTTAATTTGTAAGTCAAAATGAAGATGCTGTGCGTGAGAATCGCTCAAAAAATTGCCGTGCCTCAATACGTCTGCTGTACTTCAGCAGCTTCGAAATGGAGATATCATTCCACAAAGGTAATCTTACACATTCTTTACTTATGGCTGATCTGATTTGCCTGAGGGTCCGGACTTTCTACTTTATTATTAAGTAAATTCTTTATGTATTGTTTATTATAAGTTATTTTTAAGTGTATAATACCTGTATGCAGAACAGCCAAAACATCCCGTAAGGGATTAGGCATCTTCCTATTTAAAATTATTGTACAAATTTTTCTTCCATACCACATATAACATATCAACTGCAGAAGCGAGTACTTATCGCCTCTGATAATGTGGCCAAGGTATGAAATTTTGTGGATCTTTCTCACTTTAGGCCATACAATTTTTTGATGCCTTAATATGGTAAAGAACTTTGTAGCAAGAAACTGAGTATTCATAATATTGTGTTATGGATCTGTTTTAGCCTGCTGGGTCAGGTGTAGAATACCGTCCGATCCGAAGTGTCTTAGTGGCCAACAGAGGAGAAATAGCCATCAGAGTGTTCAGAGCGTGTACGGAACTAGGAATCAAATCTGTGGCCATCTACAGCGAACAAGATAAAATGCACATGCACAGGTACGCTAATTCATCAATATAATATATTTCTCAAGAGAATGTTTCTAGGCAACCTTTTGAACTTTCCTCCAATATAAACGCTTATCCATAAGAAGTTAATGTTAGGTGGGTGTGTCACACTGTTTTTGTAAAAATTCTACCGTGACGTTTCGTTTTAGTAACTATGGTAAAAAAAAATGTAACCCATAATGTGTATAATTTGATTATAAATTTCCAGTTTTCAGTTCTCCATTTCTTATCTTAATTAATTACATCTGTACAATATCATAATATTTTCATAATTTTATTTAGGTATTTTGTTTGTTGGTATTATTTTGATAATATCGATATAATACCTAAATAAATAAAATAAAAATCAGGGTGCATTTTTTTGTACATAGGTATTTACAATTGGCTAAGAGACCTTCCATTGAATTTGTGATAGCCAGGTCTTTACCATATGCCTTAAAAAACATTTGTTTTGATAATGGAGGGTTACAAAATATTCATTGTTTACTGGTGTACATTTTTATAATTGACAAATCAAAACATGTTTTCGTGTAGGTATAGTATTCATACAAGTATACTTGTTAGGGGAGCAGACCGAGTCATTCTCTGGAGAAATAAACTATAACACCATTTTCAATATTTCAATGATGACAACAATATTTTTTGAAAATATCAGATTACTGAATTAGTTCTTTTTTTAAATAATATATTCCAGACAAAAAGCAGATGAATCGTATTTAGTGGGCAAAGGATTACCTCCTGTGGAAGCGTATCTGAGCATTCCAGAAATTATCCGAGTTGCCAAAGAAAACGATGTAGACGCCATTCATCCAGGATATGGATTCTTATCAGAAAGGTTTGGCATGTTTATTTTTAAAGTGTTGCCATATGACGAAATTTTGAGAGAGGCATCTTTTATTTTCAAATATTATTTATACTGGTTATCACATAAACATGACACAGTGGAGAGCTTTTGTTGCCTCCCTGTGCCTCCTAAGTAAGGTGTAAAGGGAGGTTTGATTGATTGATTAATGCACATGATTATCAGGAGTAAATACCAGAAATTCTGGTCGAATGCAATAAATTCTATATTTACATACCATTGTCATTTGGATTAAATTGTGTAACAAATAATAATGGTATAAAAACAGTTACAATTTTAAAAATTTACACAAAAATGATGAAATGTAACAAAATAGCAATACTGTATGAATATAGAGTCATATAATAATGAAATATTGGCCAGATCAAACGAGAAATGCAATGAACAAGTCAATTTATAAATGAGAAGTAATAAAAAATTCCAAACTGAAGTGAGCCTATCCAAAAATGTTTGCGGTTATGAGTCAAAAGTAAAACATAATGTGAGTCAATTATTAGACGAGTCATTTAGAGAAGTTTATAAAGTTTTTACTAAGAGATGAATGTCTTGAAAAATCATCACTGCCAAATTATTTTTCTGCATCAAAGATAGTGTCTCCGAGCCATTAATTAGTAAAATTATTTATAGAAGAATCATTCATAATTTGTAATATAGCTCGTCGTGTTTAGATCCGATTTTGCCCAAGCCGTCGAAGATGCTGGTCTGAGATTCATCGGTCCTTCACCCAAAGTCGTGCAGCAGATGGGTGACAAAGTGGCTGCGAGGAAAGCGGCAATAGAAGCAAGTAAGGCTTATCTTTTCCGACTTCTGATGTATTTAAGTCAATAAATTTATTTTTATTCAGTCAATCATAATCATTCAGTCAGTCAGTTAGTCATTAATAATAATCATGTCAACGTACCTATTCAAAATAAAGATATAGAGTTGAAGAGATGTTGAGGGAAAGTGACAATGTCAAAAATTCATATCAGATAGTTTTAATTAGACATAATAGACAAGTGCTCTTTCCTTGCGAATACAACTATATTATTTACTTGGGAGGAGGAGCGAAATGTATTTGAACGGTTTCTTTATCTTTCATTTGTCTCGTTCCGTCTTATTGTTTTGAATGTTTGTTCCAAGCGAGATAGCAATACAACAATTGAATAAGTGTTAATTAGTATCTAGAGACTTTAGAAAAAGGTATCTTAATTTAATATAAAAGAAAGAAAAAATACATTGAAGAACACTTCGACCTTTTATGGAACGAACACCTATTTTATTAGGAGATGCCGCTTCATACATATGTAATACATAATAGTTCAAGGTATTTACTAAAATTCTCTGCTTGTGTTTGTTAGAGGTACCAATTGTCCCTGGAACTGATGGCCCGATTAATTCTAAAGAAGAAGCTTTGGATTTTTGCAAGAAACACGGTCTTCCTGTTATATTTAAGGCTGCTTACGGAGGAGGCGGTAGGGGAATGCGAGTTGTCAGAGACATGAGCGAAGTAGCCGAATCATTCCAAAGAGCGTCTTCAGAGGCCAAAGCAGCCTTCGGAGATGGCTCGATGTTTATCGAAAAGTTTATAGAAAGACCTAGGCACATTGAAGTTCAATTGCTTGGTAAGTCAGCTGATCCCATACACATTAAAATCACTTTTTTATGTTAGTTTATTAGATTTTGAAGTGTTCTATAGAATCATAATATAGTGCCATCTATTGTAACATATTGAAAACGACAGCATGCCTTATGGGTTGTTTCCACTTTGCGAATAGCAATCAATTGCAGGAGTGATGTAACAAGAAGTATACATGTGTAGACAGCAACTGCGAGTTTCAAGTGAAGTCCAGGTGTTAACAGTGACAGACGGGTCCTATTTTCGACTCAAGTTCCTTCCTCACATGCACAGAAGATTAAGAGGCTGCCCCCGGTGGCGAAAAAAGAAAATAAACAATTGAACCAAATGTAGCAACTTAACACTCACATTCAGTACAGATGGACACTCACTTTACACCTGAACTTACACCGTGGTACTTCACAAAGTAGAAACTGCCCTTTACTCTAAAAAATTAACAGATGGCTCTATGCTTTGTACAGACTTGACATTTTGGAAGATGTCTAAAAGCATCATTTTCAGAATCTGAATATCTAGTTTGTTCTTAGAAATAAAAATATACAGGTAAATAAAAACATGGTAAAAATGGCAGTCAATTTCATTTTAAATTCATTTCCAGGTGATAAAGCTGGTAATGTGGTACACCTGTACGAAAGAGATTGCTCCGTGCAGAGGAGGCATCAAAAAGTTGTGGAGATCGCCCCAGCTCCTCATCTTTCTCCGAAAGTTCGTGACAGAATGACGGATTGTGCCATTAGATTAGCCAAGCATGTCGGCTACTCGAATGCTGGAACGGTCGAGTTTTTGTTGGACGATAAAGGGCAGTTTTATTTTATTGAGGTGAATGCGAGGTTAGTTTCATAAAATTTCCTAAATACCCTATTTTTTTCTTAACCCATTGAATGCCAACTACGGAAACATAGTACTTACTTACATATTATTAATGCAGCATAAAAAATATTAGCCACACAAAAATTACTTTTGTGGATACTTTGGTATCCTTAATAAAACAAATCAAAAATATAATAACTTCATGGAATGATAAATTTTAAAGAAATTCTAGGAAATTCAATGCCAAATCAATTATCAAATAAAAAAAAAACAACAATCAATTATTAAATAAAAAAAATATGAAACTAAAAACAATTCTCAGAAATACGAGTTAGAAAGTGGGTGCAGGAACGGCAAAAGGCACTCACCGTTACATGTATATTTGCCCTGGGTGCCATGCTTACGGAATATTGCATATATTTTATATCCATCATGCAAAGTATGTAGTATACCATAGTTGTCACTTTATATGGTGATCAGTTTTGATATAGGTAGGTACTTATAAAAGTACCTTGTCATTCAATGGGTTAAATTTTCTGCTAGAATAATAATACATTATATATTCTAATTATTTTGTCTTAATTTCAGACTACAAGTAGAGCACACAGTTACTGAAGAAGTGACAGGTATAGATCTGGTGCAGTCACAAATTCGTGTCGCTGAAGGATTAACACTACCCGAACTTGGCTTAACGCAGGACAAAATCCATACGCAAGGCTTTGCTATCCAATGCCGAGTAACCACAGAAGATCCTGCCAATGCTTTCCAACCTAGCACGGGAAGAATAGAAGTATTCAGGTATTCTTTATCATCATGACGTCTCCAAATCTTGATATTCGTGTCACCAA
Source organism: Mystacides longicornis (assembly GCA_963576905.1). Taxonomy (NCBI): domain Eukaryota; kingdom Metazoa; phylum Arthropoda; class Insecta; order Trichoptera; family Leptoceridae; genus Mystacides; species Mystacides longicornis. The sequence continues at coordinate 19,495,322 of OY756437.1, forward strand.
AGTCTTTTCTATCTGAAAATGTGAGCAAATGCTTCTGAAAACTATTTGAAAAGGTACTATTACCAAGTACCCGGTAAATTTTAACGTCATGTGACTTTTGACTGAAATTTTTTTTCTGCCCGTTCCTTAATTTATTTTATTTATTTATTTATTTATTTTATTTATTTCAACAATTTACGGCATTATGCCTTTTACATTATTATAGATTAAATGTGAGTGTATACAATTAATATAAAGGAGTACAATAGTTGCTAAAAAAACATATGCACATATACTTCTCATCATGATACAATATAAAAAATTACAAAAAAAAAAAAAAACAAAAAATTATAAAATGTTAATCATAAGTATCAAAGCTTAAACTCAGAGGTTAATGGACAAACAAGTGCAAGACAATAAAAGGGTCTAGATTCTATGTGTGAACATCTCTTTAAGAATGGATTTGAATTCATCAAAAGCCACACAGAATATATCTATATTAGTTAGATATTTGTTTCCCATATAATGTATACGAGGCACCACTGTGTGTCTTATGTAGTTTGTATTATGGTTTACTATGTAGAAAGACTCTTGATTTCTTGTACATCGAGTAGGTACCCTAAACATAATATGCTGCACCAGCTCAGGGCTGTCAAAAAGATTGTTTACAATTTTATATAAAAATATAAGATCATTTATGACTCTTCTACTTTCAAGTGTTCCTAAGTTTAATATTGTAAGCAAGCGGTCGTAGTTCAGTTCATTTCGAGGAATACCCAATTTAAAATTTATAAACCTCAGAAACTTTCGTTGGATGCGTTCTATATTGTTTATATGAATGTTATATGTGGGTGACCATATTGCGGAATTATATTCAAGCTGCCCGCGAACGAGCGACTTGTATAGCAGTGCAATCGCGTGAATATTACTAAAATCACTCACCGTTCGCAGAACAAATCCCAACGTTTGCATTGCCCTACTTGTAACATCGTTAATATGTTTCAAGAATGAAAGCTTATCATCAAATACTACGCCGAGGTCCCGTATCTCATTTACTGTTTCAAGTGTATGGTCTTCCACTCGATAATCAAAATGGATAGTCTGTTTGCTTCTGGAAAAAGTAATCTTTTGACATTTTTTGACATTAAGAAACAAACGATTCTCTCGGCACCAGATATTTAATATATCAAGGTTTTCCTGTAATATGTAACAGTCCCGGGTGCTTTCTATGTTTCTGAACACCTTCAGATCGTCCGCAAACAACAGACATTTGACATCTCTCATTTTTGAGACTAAATCATCTATGAATATAAGAAAGAGTATGGGAGAGAGATGGCTGCCTTGCGGTAAGCCACTCGTAGCAATGAAACAATCCGAACTAGTGCCTTTAATATTTACCCGTAGCGTTCGTCCTGTAAGAAAGCTTCCAAGCCATTCTATCAAGACTCCCGATATTCCCAGCCCTGAAAGCTTGCTGACAAGGATACCATGGGGCACCTTGTCAAAGGCCTTACTGAAGTCAGTGTAGACGCTGTCCACCTGACAGCCACGAGCAAGGCCTTCGGCAATAAAATGTTCGTAGATTGCCAGATTTGTCAACGTAGATCTACCGGATATGAAGCCATGTTGCTGATGTTCCAATATTCGTGATACGGACGGAACTAATTGCTCGAGTACTAGAGATTCAAAGAGTTTAGCCAGGGTTGACTGGAGACATATTGGTCTATAATTTACTATTTCGGATTTGTCTCCCTTTTTGAAAATAGGAATAATATTACCCATTTTCCATGCGGACGGAAAGCGTCCAGATTCCAGGGACTTATTATAGATTACCAAAAGTGGAACAATAAGAGCATCCGCACATTTCTTTACAAAAATTGGTGGAACATTATCAGGCCCCGGTGATTTATTAATGTTCAGATGGAGCAATTTATTGTACAAATCTTGAAATGAGATATGACAATGTGAAAGTTGGACTGATTTATCATTTGAAATAGCTGGGGAAACACCACTCAATTTTGGTTCATATACTTCACTAAAGAAACTTGCAAATTTATTTACTATATCCTCCATTTCATTAACACGTTCGTTATTTAATATCATTTGGGTGGGATAGTCATTATCACTCTTTGATAAGGAATTTTTAAATTTCCATAAGCTCTTCATATCTGTTGTTGTATCTTCGGCGTTCTTCACATAATTTGCGTAGCAAGATGCTTTCAACATGTTACATTTGGCTCTAAGTCTGCTGAAGACCAGGTAATGTTCATCGCTGTAGGATTCCTTATAGACTTTGTGGGCCGCCTTTTTTTCCAGAATAAGGCCTATAAGCTCCTGTGAGAACCATACAGGGTATGTTCTTATTTTGTATCTTTCATAAGGTATAAATTTCTGGATTGTTTCATAGAGGATGCCGTAAAGCATAGCGACCATGTACTCGACATCGCTGCTCTGGAGAAAGGACCAGTCACAATCGAAAAGATATTTTATTGCGCCATCGTAATTCCCTTTTAAAAAATTATATGAGGAAGTTTCTCCTCTCAGATTTTTTGCCTTGGACAAATTCATTTTTATATATAAAGGTGGATGGTGACTATCAACCGGTACTACTTCATCGTCAGCACGTTCAACAACCACGTTCCCCGCATTAGTGAATATTAAATCCAAGATACGACCTCCAGCATTATATACATAATTTTGTTGAGACAATCCCAGAAAGAGTATTGTGTCGATTATCTCTCTAGCACATTCACTGTTCTCCCCATAGTCAGGAAACTCATTGCCATTTGGTGACCATTTTATACTTGGTAGATTAAAATCTCCAGAAATGAGAACATCGGTATTAGGATGTTTACTACATATATTTTCCAGTTCTTCACAGTAGATCCTATATGTTTCGATTCTTGATGCAGGTGGAATATAAACATTTCCTATTATTATCTTTTTGTGGTCAATCTTGACCGATACATATAATTGTTCTATTTCATTGTTTTTTATTCTGATGGATGAAGATGGAATACTCTTGTGCACTGCTATCAACACTCCCCCCCCTCTCTTCTTTTCACTCGTGTTAACACTACGATCACATCTATAGACGTTGTAAGAAGAAAAACCCAACTCCGATGTTTTAATTGTGCTGTCAAGCCATGTTTCAGTGAAGCAAAAGATAAAGCAGTTCAACACCGGTATATTCTGACGTATAATAGATAGTTTAGTCCTAATTCCTCTAAGGTTTTGAAAATACACATCAATATTACTTAGTTTTTTTTGTTGACTTTTACAATTTTAGGTGTACCGTTTACGAATCTAACAGCAATTTCACCTTCACCCTTCTTCTTTCTGGCTTCCAATTCATCCCATTTTGATTTTAGTTGAGATCTCTGCAATTCTGTTAGGTCTTGCTTAACCCGAATTTCTTTTGGAAATTTAAACTTATTGAAGAGTATTGTTCGCGCATCCTCACTGTCGCCCAGTACTACTTTAACAGGACGAATCTTATTTTTTTGCTTCACTCCAAGACGATGCACTTTTAGTATCGGTATCTTAGCAAAGTTTTCTATGGAGTGTATCAGTTCCGTAGTCTGTGTCGAATCTTCCACGTTCTGACTTCGACCGCCCGGTTCATTCGACTCTACTTCCGGAACATTGAAAAGCAATATATTCTTTGAGCGTGTCTTCCTCTCAGTCAGTTCTGTCAATGTGTCACATACGTCCATTGTCTTATTTGATGATGTTTTACCTTCGAGGTTTGCTAATCTTTCTTTAAGATACCTTATTTCGGTGTCTTGACTTGAGATTTTAGCGGTTGCTATACTCATTGCCGCCATAAATTCATTAGATATTGGCGTAATTTTCCCGATAAACTCCCTCGTAAATTTATTATTATCTTGCATCATCTGTGATAGGGCATTTGCAGCATCTTTGACCTTGTTGATTATTTCCAAAACATCCATCATATTTTCACAAAATCAAAATTTTGAAATTATTTATTGAAAAACAAAATTAACTTAATGGGTTAAGTAGAGAGAATGTACCTCCATTCTTTTCTATCCAAGCACACTTCTTTCACTTCTTCCACCGACATACCATTTCTCATACAGCCTATCCTATTTCTCTCCCGTGTCGACATACATACTACATCCGTTTTCATCCTTTCAACAAATCACTTTCTCATCCTTCCCAGACCTTGGTTAATTTAAGCATCCATGCATCCCCTAATATTCCACACACCGAACCTACACTCGTCCAATCTCCTCTTTTTAACATGGCATGGTGGGTGACGTGCCTCACCGCTGAAATATATACTGTATAATTTCAATATTGTAACACAATATTACGGTCTATACTGAGACATACTTCGTTCTAGTGAAATATAGTGATCCGTTGTTTACGGCGGTTAATGGGGACCGGAACATTCGTGATATGTGAAATTTCGAAAAGTAGGATAACGTCCTCTTTTATAACGTATTAGCCCAAATATAAAGCGATATTTTTCAATTATTTAGTTTCCCTTAAAAAAACAACTTGCGTAACCAATTGAAGGTTTGTTATACCAAGAATTTTGTTGTTTCTGTGTTTGTTACTATCACATGTATTAACAGTCTTTTTCAGCAAACCGTTAGAGAATTCATTAAGATTATTCATTGAACACTTTTCTGTTTGAATATTTCAGATCCGGAGAAGGAATGGGTATACGTTTGGATTCAGCCTCCGCGTTCGCCGGTGCAATAATCACTCCGTATTATGATTCACTCTTAGTTAAGGTGGGACTCTATCCAGTCCGATAAAAATATATTTTTTTTACCTTATAAATTATTAATGAAAATATATTTTAGGTTATTTCGCACGCATCAGATTTGGCAGCTTCGAGCGCTAAGATGAACAGAGCCTTAAGAGAATTTAGAATAAGAGGCGTGAAAACGAATATTCCATTCTTACTCAATGTACTCGAAAATCAAAAATTCTTAAATGGTATGTCGTCCATATTTTTATAAGGGTGAATTTAAACCAAACGAACATACAGCTTGAGCTGGAAGTAATTTTTTCGTGATCGTTGATATGGACACTAATCTGTCATCGCACATTAATTAGTCCTTGCTTGTTATTGTTTCCATGGTGTCCAATATCAACCATAAAAGAAATTATGCTCTGTTTCTAGATTCGGCTCTATATTCGTTTGGTGTAAACACATACTAATATAGGTATCCTTAGTTGCTTCAATATTGTGCTTTGGATATTTCAATGTATTAATTGTTTTCAGGTTCCGTGGACACCTATTTTATTGATGAAAATCCGCAACTCTTCAAATTCAAACTGTCTCAAAACAGAGCTCAGAAACTGCTCAACTACTTAGGCCAGGTATTTTGAAAAAAAAAATATGATTTTGTTGTAAAATATTACAGTAGTTGACATACAACATAAATCCTAGCAACGGAATATTATGTACTTGGCATTGAATAGGTAAAGTCGAATTGGTTAACAAATAGAAACATAGTCAAACTGGATAATGCTACCAAAAATCAGCGGTGAATGGTTTTTTTCTCATTACCTCTCTGTTTTTTTATTTTACTTTTTGTATTTTTCTATCTTGTCTGCCTTTTGTACAAAGGTTGTTGTAAAGAATGTGTGTAAAAAAGCAAGTTATAAAATGTCATAGTAAAATTAATTATCTGTAGTTTTTTCCTTTGAGGAGAAATAATACTAGAGAGATAATGTGCTAAGCGCATTGTCCTAACATGTACCATATGACTGTTGTTAAACTCTTACAAACTGTGACGTTTGTCTGTAGTGGTTTGTGCGATTAGTTTTTTATTTTTAATAGTTTAGTGCTAACACAGAGACATTTTATGTTTTTATCATATAATTAGTTAAAGGATGTATGAATTTTTAATTTTGGACTTTTGAATGTGATGAAAATGAATTATTATTATTAATTTATCTGAAATCACGTGACTAATAGATAAAGGAACCAATTTTCGGTTCTGCGCATTTACAAAAGCTCTCTAATAATATTTGTATTCAATGGTGTTTACATTTTGATCTTTTTGAAAAAAAATACAAAAAATGTAAATAACTCTTATTTCAGGTTCTTGTAAACGGACCGACAACTCCACTTGCGACAGACGTCAAACCTTCCGATATATCGCCCCATGTTCCCCCGGTTCCACTCGGTAAACTATAAAGCATTTTTTTTTTAATAACATAACAAATTAACATTGTTAATTTTTTTTGTGTGTCAAATAACATTTTTTTTTTTAATTTAAACACTGTGTTATTAATATTTTACACTGGCAACAAACTGTAGAGTCAAAATGAATGGCAGCATTGGTAGTTTGTGTTTAATGTTTGTAAAATTATCATAAAATACTAAAAAAAAAATCATCAAAAGATGATCATTAATTCATGTGAATGATTTTAATTAATAATTATTTGTCTAGCTGGCAAAGCATTATAATACCTATACCCTTCCATTTTAAATTCAATTTCATTCTCTGTTTTACAAACCACATCTTGTAGTACCCACCTGATGATCTTATTATCTTACTCTTATGTGAATTCAGCTTAAATCCTAGATGTTGCTTTTCAGTACTCAAATATTTTTTTAAACCAATGTTGTTTCTTGCTATTTTTTACTTCATGGCTTGTATTTTTCCTTTCATAGTAGTTTTACAACGATACTTAAACTTTTATGTATTTTCATTTGATATTTTTTATCTGCAGTGGGAACTGTCATGAGTCAAATGAGTACTTAAAAATACAGTTTCTGAAAATATTGAAAATAATAATTGGTAAAGTAAGAACGCTTCGTCAATGGTAGATTATTTTATCATATGGAAAACATAGCTTTTAGGCTATATATCAGTCTTCCATAAATCAAAGAGACCCGACTTTAAGGGCATGAGGCAACAAGAACTCTCCACCGCCCTCAATCGTATGACTTTACTGACAATTTGAATGGAACCAGTTGTGATCAATTAAAAATTTTTAGATTACCAATCAGAATTTAATCTATAATATAAAAGAAAGTCGGGTTCGTGCGAACACTTATAACTCGAGATCGGCTGAACAGATTTTTATCATGCTTGGTTTATTGGATTTTTTTTGACTCCGGATAACAGAATAACAAATAAAAAATCGAAAAAATGAATAGAAAATAATAATATAAACTATAATATTAAAATTAGTATGGAACGGATTTACTGACAACAACGCCATCTGCGAAAAATTCCATAGCAACACAATTTTTATTTACTTGACAACCATTGGGTTTCAAAACATTGGTACGCAGTTTTTGATAATATTTCTTTCAAGCTTTCAGAAAAAAATTTTTTACATTCAAATATTTTTAAAAGTAATTTTTTTTTTAATTATAAAATTGAAAACAGTATTCGCAGTAAGGACTACAGGACAGCGTCTGTCAGGAAAGCTAGTAACTTATAATAAAGAAAGTCGAAGTATCACTGTAAATAGGTCCTTAACAACACCACGAACCCTCTGCACAACCATTTTCATATATTTGGCAGCTTTGTGTTTTTGATCTCCATTAATTCTCTCACGGTTTGTGTCTCGCAAATTCACCACAAAAATATACATGTAAATTAATATTGTCCTTAGATATTGTGAATAATTATGAAAAGAAATCGACCATCCTTTCAACGGATTGACTCTTAAATGTTAGTTTTTTTGGTTTTTGGTTTTTCCAGATCTTTCTCCAGAAGCTCTGAGGCGTCAAGAATTAACTGGAGAAAACACAGGTAAATTTTCAATACGAATCCACTATTTCGGATTGTGATCAATAAAACGAAGAAATTTTTTATCCCAAATAAATGATTTTACATACTTTGATAAAAAGGTTAAAAAACGAGTTGTGATTGATAATAAATACACTTGAACTCGGTTATAAGGAAATATATCAAAGGCCTTTCCAAAGTCTATGAAAGAAAACACGTTGTGAAGTTTTTAAATTGTCAAAAATGGTGGTTCAGTACTGAATACCCCTGATAAAATCTTTTTCTTCTTCATCTTCTTCACCCCTCTGGACATAAGCCTCTTTGAATTTTGTCCATTTCTCGCGTATTTTGCCAATCGCAACTTAGTTCTTTCAATGATCCGTCACATCATTCGACCAACCTCAGAAGCCTAGTGGCAAACGCGCCGATCTTTGGTCAAGAGGTCCCAGGTTCGATTCCCGGTTTTTTCACTTGGAATATCTACTAGGGGTTGGAATCCTGTCTCAGATTGGATGGGACCGGTATACTGGTAGAGAAGTTCCGCCGGCTATACTGACAACTATGTATAGAAGAGTGTTATTTGTTTATTTATCACTCAATAATTTTGCCAATTCGTTTCTTCTGTTCGTTATAACTGAGTTGAAAAGTACCGACTAATAAAGTGTTATTTTTGTGGATAAAATGTGTAACTAATTTTGAATTAATTTTTATTTCAGTAATATTTAAATGAAGTTTTCTTTTTTTTTTGTAATTTAACGACTAACGTGGAAAAATATTTCGTTGATCGTAGAAAATAAACAAATCATAGAAGTACAGGTATAGTTTTGTTGTGTTTTTTTTTTTTTTTTTTTTTTTAATATTGGCATGTATATAATTTCTTACACAATATTAATAATGTCTTTGTTTTAGTGTATTAGAAAAAAGCAAGTACATAATTTGTTGCTAATAATTAACTGGTTCTGGATTCAATAAACATTAAGAAAGACAAAGGGTTAATTTTGCAATACTTATCAAATTAAATTAAAATAATTTACATGTTATTTTTGTCAATATGTTGAAGATAGTTGAGTTTTTGGCACCAGCTTAAGTTTTTTTTGAGTTTTAAATAATTTATTTACCTCTTCATATAGCACTTTTAGATTTAATTCTAGCACAATGACTATTATTCTGAAATGAAAAACAGACAATTGAGTTGCGTCGTATCCAATTTTTATTGAGACTTTTGACATTTCTGTATTCTGAAAATCCAATATCCAATTCATAAGTTGCGTAACTACTGGCATCCGATTAACTTCTAAGCAAGAGCTTCTTGCGTTGAGTTGGAACGTGAATTTGAGAATACCAGTCATTATATAAGAATTTAGCACAATTCAAATTAACATTATTGTCATTGCTGTTTAATTCATAGAAAAAATGGGGCTACGAGTCATGTGAAATAAAATGGCCTCCAAGGGTAACATTCTATTGGTGTTTCCATGGTGATAATTTAAAAAGCTTTCGGTTCTACGTTAGCACCATGGTAACACTGGCATAATGTTACCCAACACCACCTATATAAGAAGGCCTAGCCCTGGCGGCCATTTTTCCTCTAACGTCACACCCAACTGGTGCTGTATGATAGATATCATAGAGTACAGGTAAGTACATACAGATTTAAGGCATGTGCATACCTGGGCCTTACAATGTGACGTCACACTCTCAGCGCTAAGGCTTTCTTATATAGATGGTGTTGATGTTACAATTGGTGGCCATTTTATTTCACTTGACTCGAGCCCCTGCAGCCCGATTCACGGAAAAGTTTAAGTCTAAGTTCGAACGAAGTTCGATTCAAACTTTTGTGAATAGGGCTGCTGGTAATAATAATTATTGTAGGCAGCGACTATCTACAGTCTATGTACCTATTCACGGAGGGTTTGAATCGAACTTCGTTCGAACTTCGAACTAAACTTACACTTAAACTTTTCCGTGAATCGGGCTGCTGGAAAGCAGTAGAAATATTGACAACCATAGATAATGAAAAATATTCATGTTTTTTGTCTATGCTTCATAGGCTTTGTAATATTTGATCGCTTTTAGATCACTTTTTTTGGGTTTCAATTAATAAAAAAAAGCCATAAAAATTTAAAGAAAATACGAACAATTATATTTCTATGTTCATTTGTTCAAAATTTCTTTTGTTCAGCCATAGCCCCACCACGCGGGTACAAACAAATTCTGGAAGAAGGTGGTCCAGAAGCGTTTGCCAAGGCCGTCAGATCGAAAAAGCATTTGCAGTTCATGGATACCACATTCAGAGATGCTCATCAATCGTTGCTCGCCACTAGAGTTCGAACACACGATCTGTTAAAGATTGCTCCTTATGTTGCACATAACTTCAGCAGTCTCTACTCGTTAGAAAATTGGGGTGGTGCTACATTTGACGTAGCTCTAAGGTAAGGATATTTCTTTCATTAACCCATTTCGAAACAAAATCCGACAAACTCCCGGTCTATTTTGAGTGTACATCACTTACATACTACTTTTGTTAAAATTATTTTAATCAGTACATCAAGAATTCGGTAATAAACTTTGTTTTATTTTATTTTCGAACATTAACTACGCATTATTTTAACGACACCAAGGCAACTGCCAATTCTTACAAAATGGCCGCCAACCTTGTGCAATCTATAATAATAAAGGAAAGTGCCTGACTGACTGATTGACTGACTGACTGACTCATCAACGCACAGCCCAAACGGCTAATCGTAGAGAAGTGAAATTTGGAAATCAGGTAGGTCTCAATACAAAACCTTCCACTAAGAAAGGATTTTTGGAAATTCCACCCCTAAGGGGGTGAAAAATAGGGTTGAATGTTTTTCAAAGTATGCGAATATCTCGGAAACTAGACATGGTACGAACTTGAGATTTGGCATATGAATTCTTCTATAGAAATGAGTGTTAGCATATTCGGCAATAGTTTATCAAATAAAGTTGAAAGAAGTTTTATCAATGAGTTTTAATATTAAAATTTTTAAATATGTCATATTTAAACACCAAAGTCTATACAAAACAGAACAATCCGGATAAGATTGTATAAAAAGTGTCCATGAAGAAAAAAAAAAGTCCCTCGATGTAGGTTTGCAAATTGATTGGCTGTTCTGCACATGCCAGAATACTTTAAAGTATTGCATTTTTCAAAAACTATTTCATCATTTAGCCAACAAGTAAAAAAGCAGTTGTCATTCTATTTTATACTGTTTTAATTTTATGATTAAGTAATTCTTTGAAAATAATCGTGTTATAATTAAATAGTTAAACTACATTTCATATTCAAAGGCTATTTTGAGTTATTAAACTGCCGAGAAATTTGAAATTATTGTTAAAACTGAAATTTTTGAAATTCTCTAGGTTCCTGCACGAATGTCCATGGGAACGCTTGGAAGATATGAGGCGTGAAATACCTAATATTCCATTCCAAATGTTACTCCGCGGAGCCAACGCTGTGGGCTACACAAACTATCCTGACAACGTCGTCTACAAATTCTGTGAATTGGCTGTAAGTTTTATGAATTTATACGTTTTTAAACAAAATTGATATGTAAAATTTATTAGTTAAAAATGTATTCATTCACAATGGGCCAGTAGCAACCATAGACCAGTGTTTTTCAATCTGTGGGTCGCGTGTAGCCTTGCTCCGGGGGTCGCCGTCAAAAGGAAAAAGCAAGGTTCTATACTTCAATACAGTTAGGAGAAGGATGGGATTGTTTATTTTTCAAAAATATGTCAAACCGTGGTGCAATTTTTTAAATTTTAATTATCAAATAATTTCTCATTGAAGTCTATTTACCAATATTTTTAGTTTTAATGTCCACCATTGATGAGAAAGTCAGTTCACTGGGGTAAGAAGTGGCGAATGGCACTAATAATCTTAGAACTTTCTTTGCCCGCTCTGGATATTCTTGCTTTCTTTTCATTCAGAATACGTCAACACTTTGCGAATGAAATTCTATTTTAAGAAAGCCGTCAGCAGCTAAATCTATAAGATTTTCTTTAATATTTGTTGTAAGATCATGTAGTTCTACTGAATTATCCAAGAAAGGATTTAGAATCCATCTAAGTTCATTGTCAGCATCAGAGTGAATGGCTTATTGCAGTGTAATTATATTAAATAATGAATTATATTAAGAAAAAAGCGAAATGGAAACTAAATACTTTTGTCTGTCTATCGCCTAAGGGGGTCGCTAGAATTTTTCAAACTGTAAAGGGGTCCCGTATTCATAAAGATTGAAAAACACTGCCATAGACAAATGGGCATTCACAATGAGTACCTAATAGCTTAAGATAGTGGGGGGTCAGCATGGCCTATTTTGCTTTTAATGATTAGAAAAGTACATTTATTTCTGAACTTTGCAGGTGAAATCAGGAATGGATATTTTCAGAGTATTCGATTCTCTGAATTATCTACCCAACTTAATTTTGGGCATGGAAGCAGCTGGAAATGCTGGTGGTGTTGTGGAAGCTGCCATTTCCTACACCGGGGACGTGTCTGATCCCAAAAAGACCAAATATGATCTGAAATACTACCTCAATATGGCTGACGAACTTGTCAAAGCTGGTAAATAATATGAAAACAAATTATAATTTTCTAAAAACCAACTAAATTGAAGGTACATAAATAACTTAACATATTTCATATGTGAATGATGTTCTACTACACTGTCATCTCTTGAAAAAAAAATCTAAAGTTACACAATCGTAGAGGAATGAAATTTTTTTTTTATAAACTAGCTGATCCTTCGATCTTCGTCTCGCGTTAGAATAAATCATAATTGACGCATTAACTTATCGACTGAATTACTTAGACTCGGCTTGTTATTAAGTTTAGGTACATAAATCATCATCTGCTGGAATCATTGTAACCAGAAAATCAAAGTTGTTTTCGTATTATTATTTGTCTGAGTTTAAATTATGTTAATTATTAGAAATAATGGTTTGTTCTTTTGTTATTATTACCTTACCGTTTGAATGCCCTTGGAAACTTTTCAAGACTGAGACGAATAAAATGAAAATTCATCTGTTAGGAACTATGAGTGTTAGAATCTATGGTAAGAAGTTGTGTAGTATTGATAGTTTATGGAGGGATAATTAAGATACAATTGTTATATTTAAATGAAGAAACATGTAACGTATCGCCTGGAATAACGTTGAATATTATACATTAGGTCGATTTTCGTTTTTTTACATCATTCGAGAGAGTAGACTTTTCTCTATCTACTGGCATTTTCAAAAATTCAAATATCTACTTCTAACACTGCAAAAAATCGATTTTTATCAATCAACTCCTCAAAAATTTCGTAATAATACATTCAATTTGGTAGGTATAGATTCTATTGTTTAAGTCTCAAGTACCCGGTCTTACCATTTCTCAGTGCACCTGCTAATGTTAAACGTTGTGTCGTGGGGTTTATTAGAGTTTTATTATATTTCGTGGAAGGATTTCAAATTTATTGCAGGGGTCAGATTAGTTGTTATTTCAAGTGTTTATATAATAGACAACCAGCATGTATCATTATTTACACTTAATACATCCAATCCAAATCCAAACTCCCTTTAGACCCCACTTAGGGGCATAGGGAGGCAACAAGAGCTCTCCATTGCGCTCGATCCTGCGCAACGTTAATGACCCCACTTAATACATAGGTGCCGCAAATTATTATTTTGTTATCTAATGCACCCTCATGTTTGTTTTGTTAATGTCTTTTGTTACAAAAATAAACAATGGTCATTGTCTTTTTATTTTATGATACTTCTTTTGCTAATTGAAATATTATTATTATTAACTTTCTTTAAAATAATAATATATTATTTTAAAGAAAGTTAATAATACGAAGATACCTTATTGTTATTGGTATCAACAATAAATCACTTCAGTTTTAAATACTTTATTTTTCTTGCAATAGGGTAGACTATTCATGATGACATATTTTGAGAAATAAGAACACAGAGTAAATTTGTATGAAATAACCACTTAGACTGACAACAATAATAACGGAGAATTCCCCACAGTTTGAGGGCTCGGCTATTTACATACCTGGATATTTTTATAAGATATTTCTTGGAATTTTGAATGGACCCCAAATATATCTCTAAAATTTCGTTTTTAACCTTAAAGGCTTTTTTCTCGAAACTTTTAGTATGCATATCTAACGTTCTTTCATGCGATACGTCATGTGTCTAATAAACTAAATAAATTATGTTGTGTGTTTTACACATCAATGTCGGAAAACTGAATTTAATTCAGTAAATAACTAATACAACAAATTTTGATGCTGGGGTGAGACGAAGTTCAACAGGTCAGCTAGTTAAGAATAAAACCTTTAAAATACGGATAAAGAGTAGGTTTATGAGGTCTAGGTTAATTAATAGACATTAAAATATGCTCAATTTTTCAGGAACACATGTATTGGCAATTAAGGATATGGCAGGATTATTAAAACCTCAGGCAGCTAAGTAAGTGTTAAATATCCAGTATTCTTCTTTTATTGACCTCGGTATAAGTACTAACTTATGATCAACAGGTTTCGGGTTCGACTTCTGGCAGGGTTAGTGTTTTTCCGCTTGTAATTTCTACCCGGATTTGGCTTTTCTCAGAATTGGATGGGAAATTGGTGATTTTCTTAAAAAATTGACTACTAAATGTGATTAAAATATAATAATTACAGGTTACTTATCACAGCCATTCGTGATCGTCATCCAGATGTGCCAATCCACATTCACACTCATGACACATCCGGTGCGGGAGTAGCTTCTATGTTAGCGTGTGCCGAAGCTGGGGCTGATGTTGTTGACGTGGCTGTTGACTCAATGTCCGGCATGACCAGTCAACCGAGCATGGGCGCTATGGTTGCATCACTCCAAGGAACGGAACTTGATACAGGTAAAGAATTTAAATATTCAAGGTCTACCTTGGTACGGGCTTTGCTCAGTTAGGTAGATTTAAATGCTTGTAAAATTATTGTACATATTATATAAAAAAAAATTGCAATAGATATCGCTAGGCTTTAAATATCAAAATACTGTAGAATTACTATAAACAAAAAAACATTTTATTAGATATGTGATAATGCAAATGTGTGTTATGTTAGTGTTATTTACATAATGTATAAATTAAAATGCATACAATTTGTGCATTACATTTATTTTATTTTTACCAAACTGGTGTGAAGGTGGTGTGTAATACAGTCTGTTAACACAATACATCGATCTATCATTCGTGGATCATGTCAAATAAATATTAAAGTACATTCTTGGTATCAGCTAGTATATAAACAAAATTTTAATAAAAAAAAATTAGGAACAAGTGTGATCATGGCAAGAACACCAGATTTAGGGGAATTGGGCCAA
The DNA here is from genome assembly GCA_963576905.1 of Mystacides longicornis. Lineage (NCBI taxonomy): Eukaryota > Metazoa > Arthropoda > Insecta > Trichoptera > Leptoceridae > Mystacides > Mystacides longicornis. The sequence goes on from OY756437.1 coordinate 19,510,414, forward strand.
ATTATGAGAAGAAGAAGAAGCAAACTATTGACAGGACTACGTAATATTATGTTTTTTGAGTTTCTATCGTAATTGTTCACCGTTTATATCACTGAGACCATTTGGTGTGTTGTATAGAGCCATCTATGCAGAATAAAGGTAATCTTATATTCATATAGGATTACCCTCATAACTTGTGTGTTAGTCTTTGTTACGTTACATTAAACAAACGCTGTCATTTAGGTACTGTGGGGCTAGTACGAGTTTCATCGAAAGCTTATTGCACGCTAATAAGCGCTTGTAAACGTGCAAATAGTGTTCTAAAATCAAACGATCGAATCGTTCAATCATTTTTGTATGGAAATTTTTCGAAACTCTTTCGATGATCGTTTCGTTATTCGATCATCGAAAACTTATACTAGGGCTACTGTTAAATGTTTATTTACTTGAACGAACTAACTGTTTTGCTTACTTTAACCTGCACCAGGTCTCGATCTTCTAAACGTATCAGAATACTCTGCATATTGGGAACAGACAAGAACATTGTATGGACCGTTTGAATGCGCCGTTACAATGAAGTCTGGAAACGCCGATGTGTACCTGAATGAGATTCCTGGTGGCCAGTATACCAATCTGCAGTTCCAGGCTTTCTCTCTGGGACTTGGAGACAAATTTGAAGAAATCAAAAAGGCATACAGGTTCGCCAAGTTCTTTTTAAGTAAAATGTGTAAAAAGACGAAATATTTGTTTTTTTTGTTAAAATAAAAATAAAATAAAATTTGTTGATAATTAAACAATAAAACTTTAAACAGATATCTCTTTATACTTAAAAAATGTTATTTCAACTCAACTGTTCCTGCTCCTAAGTAATTTTTTAAATGGTACTGCAACATGTCAATTAGCATATAGAGCAAAGTCTTGGCAAGACATGTAGAACTTATGTGTCATCCGTTTAATTGGATCCTACGAGTCTTCGGCTGAAACAGATCTTTTGGGTCATTGGCTCAAACAGATATTTTGGGTCATTGGCTCAAACAGATCTTTCGGGTCATTGGCTCAAACAGATGATTTCAAGCTTGTACTCATACTGACTTGTAAGTTCTGTAAGTGGTCTGGGATAATTTGGAAAGACCCAAATCCTTGTCCCGATAAACACACATAAAAACTCTTGGTTGACCATCAAGCAAATGTCAAAATCCACGTGGCCTTTAATGCTCTTTTTTAGGCAGAAAGTAATGAAAATGTTTGCAGTTTCATAGAGTTTGAATGTAATGTTTGCAATAAAAATCATCTAGTATGAAAAAAACATGTTTGTTATATTATGTATCTAATACCAAATTGTTTTAATTTCAGAGAAGCAAACTTGCTACTTGGTGACATTATCAAAGTGACTCCATCGTCAAAAGTTGTGGGAGATTTAGCACAATTCATGGTACAGAACAAACTGACTGCGGACGATATTCACAAGAAAGCCGAAGAATTGTCCTTCCCCAAATCGGTGGTAGAGTTTCTTCAGGGCGCTATTGGAGCACCACACGGAGGATTCCCAGAACCCTTACGGTACCTATGATGATTTGAATAGGGCACTAAATATAGCATATTTCTTTCAGTTAAAATAGCCATTCAACGGGTTTAAGTAAGGTATTAAATAATATGTTTTTTTATTCTATTTTAGATCAAAGGTTTTGAAAGATATGCCCAGAATAGATGGCAGACCTGGAGAACAGATGCCGCCTATGGATTTGGAGAAATTGAAAAAGGATTTGCAAGAACACAATCCTAATGTAAGTATTCTTTGAGACAAGTACAAAACGTTACTTGTTTATCTCTTCCACTGCCTGCAGTAAAATAATGGAAGTACGAAAGAGACAGTCTAACTCGACGTTTAGTGACACTAATTGTAGCTTGGATACCTTATTAATTGAGACGCCCACTGATATAAAATGTATGAGCTTAGTAAAATGGTCAAATTAAAAAACTTGCAATATTAGTTAGGTAACAATATTGATTTTTTTGGCTGTTCAATCATTGCATTAGTGTACAAGATAGATTAGATAGAGGAGCAAAGTTACCAATGACATAAAATAGTGTCACTAAAATGGTATTTGATCGTTCATATAGTGAGTGAGTGAACAACGGATGAAAGACGGGCCAAGAAAATTCTGGAGTGGAGACCAAGAACAAGTGTTCATAAATTCGTAGTCTGTCAATATTACTACCAAATACTTTGATAGTTTTGATGCAAAATCGAGCGTGGTGGAGGGTTCTTGTCTCCTTATGCCCCTAAGTGGGGTCAAAAAGGGAGCATTGTATTGTATGTCTACCAACTACTGTATTCTGTACACAATTTGCATATTCCCATTGTGTAATAAGTTCAAAATAAAAACCTAATCATATTTTTTCTTTAGATTTCAGATAGAGACGTCATGTCATCCGCACTCTATCCACAAGTAACTGCCGAGTTTTTGAGGTTCAGAGAACAATACGGTCCAGTGGACAAACTCAATACTAGAGTCTTCTTGGTGGGACCAAAGGTGAATTCATTATTTTATAATATTATATACCTACTGAAGGGAAAGCTGTACAGTTATTATGCTTAAAATGACACAGGTACATGAGTAATCTGTAAAATCCACTGCCTTTTCATAAGTCCATCCACATCTTGCTGTTTATCCGTGTAACGAAAAATAGTATACTAGTGGACATCCGGCGTTTGCTGCTGTGCTAAAAAATAAAATAAAAGATTACCACAACATAAATCATGAAATTTTACGATGAGAATGACACGACAGTCAGTCCTTAGCGGTCATAAGCAGACACATTTTTTGTGTTTTGTATATAAAGAAGTGGTCTTGAATAATCTTCGCAATATTTAATTTCTAACAATATCGCTTTGGGGAACGTCGGTTGGATGTTTTCCGAGTCAATAACGGACATAGAAACATTTTTTATTGTGAAATTTAAAAATAATTTTTTATAATAAAGTTATAGAAAGAAAAAGTGTGATTTGTTTAAAAAAAAAAATAAGTCGTTTATTTCACTGTTTTTTTTAGGTTGGAGAAGAACTTGAGGTAACGATTGAAAAAGGTAAAACTCTTGGAATCAAAACGTTAGCCGTGTCGGATGATCTTACGGCAAACGGACTGAGAGAGGTATTCTTCGAACTTAATGGACAGCTAAGATCCGTATTCATAAGAGACGAAAACGCCAGCAAGGTGAGATCCTTTTATATTTCTCAAAAACTGTCATTCATAGTGGTGTACATCATTCTTGTTTTTTTTTATACATTCTTAATTGTTGTCTTTTATTTCACAGACAATGCACATCCATCCTAAAGCCAAGAAGGGAGAAAAGAGCCAAGTTGGCGCTCCCATGCCAGGAACCGTTATTGGTAATTTTATTGAAAACATTTTTAGCATTTTTCATCAAAATGACAAATTGCTCATCCATGAAGAGCTTAATTTGATAATATTCCATTGGCATATTGGAAGACTATATTATGTCTTGTCTAAGTCGATGGCTGCAGGATCTAATTCTGGTTGAAGGATTAGTCCAAATAAGGCATTTTTTATCTGAGTCCTCATATTTTATAATTTACATTCATCTCCTTTTGATTCGAAAATGATAAGAATCTGTCAAACCTTTTTGTTTTTAAATCTTGCCCATTGAATGTCAAAGGGTGAGTTTACCAAACACCAAACGAACATCGAGCCAGAGCTGGAGATAGAGAGCATTCTTTCTTTATCGTTGATATTAGCACCACCTGGCAAACAACAGCGTGCAAGATCTACAACTCCAATTATTTCCTTGGTGTCGATGTCAGCTATCAAGAGTGAATACTCTGTTTCTGGCTCTGGGCCTATGTTCGTTTGGTGTAAACGCACCCTTATGCGTAGTTTTCTGTAGGTATTATTTAGAGTGGATGCCACCTGTCACCAAATGCATACTGAATAAACACACATTAAAAATATCTATATTAAAATTATTTAAATAAATTTTTTTAGGAGGAGCCAGGTTCTCTTCCAAAAAAAATACCAAACCAGTTGGTATCCGAAGAGGTGACAGTTCCCCAACAAAAGGGCATTCTCAAAATTTGCTATCTGGAAAGCTAAAATTTCCCTAAAATAAAAAAACTTCATTCTCAAAATTTGCTACCTGGATAGTTGAAAATTTTTTTCTAAAAAAAGGTCATTTTCGAAATTTACTGTCTGGAAAGTTATAAACTCACTAAAAAATCCAATACTGCGAAAAAAATACCGAACAATCTATAGTTCGGTATTTTTTTTATACCAGACACGGTGCAAAAATACTTAACACCTGGTAACCTTGGTTACAACCTGGGAAGGGCATAGCGGTAGTTTAATTGGCATGAAGATTGAATTAAAATTTTCTCATTTTTCAGAGGTGAAAGTCAAGGAAGGTGATCGAGTCGAGAAAGGGGCAGCTCTCGCCGTATTGTCGGCCATGAAAATGGAAATGATAGTTCAGGCTCCGATGGCCGGCATCATCAAGTCTGTGGAGATCAGTCAAGGTCTTAAACTCGAAGGCGACGATCTCATTTGCAAGATTGAATAAATCGGATGGATTGTCAAATATAATATTGGTTAGTTCCCTTGTGCCTAGTTCTTTAGAGGTTAAGAAATTTATGTTGTTTCAAATATAGCGAGATCTCGAGATATTTCCATAACGTTCTTTGGTCGCAGTCATGAATGGGCAAGCTTCACTTAATAAACTAACTTTGTTGAAAATATTGCAGTTCTTTTACACCTATTGAACAAAATTCAATAGAAATAGTTCCTACTTAAAATCTCTGCCAGTCCGTAACCGTTCTGCTAAAATTTGGAATTTAACGGATAATGATCAATCAATGTGAATATAGCTGCAAGTGATTTCAACTAAGCAGTGTCCAAATATCAAATTCCTTGTAATGGCCGCCAAATTAGTTTTTTTTACAAACAAATTTATCTCAATCAAGAAATATAACAATTTTAATGCGTGGCTTATAATAGAAATAAAAGAATTTGAATGGCTATTTTAATGTTCTTACTGAAAATAATAAATTGTTGTATTTTTATCATTGTTTTTAAGATATCGGAGTAAAAATTAGACAAATTAAAAATGGCCTTTCTGAAAAATACCTAAAAATATCTGGCTCGCCGGCAATCGAACCTTAATACTTTTAACAGCAATCCTTAAAAATGATATGGTTTGACTCTGTTCACTTCTACGCACATATAATTTAAAGCTTTACATCAAATGTACCTATGTATTTATTATCAAATGAAAAAATTTTTTTATAACTGTTATGTACATTTAGATAAAAATATTTATGGCAGAGCGTAAATAAAAAAAAAAACATAAAACTCGGATTCTCTATGCTTTGAAACAGAAATTGTGATAGTCCAGAATTATTATGTATGTATTTAAAAATTATCTTTTGTAAAAGAAAAACATTTCTTTGAAATCTAGAAACTAGCATATTTTGCAAAAAAAATAAACTCAACATCACATTAATGTTATATAAATAAAATTAAAAAAAAAAAAAACTTTTAAGTTATCTTTATTGTTATACCTAATTATTAATAAAAGACATTTTATATTTTAAATTTATTTTAATTCACTATTGCATGGTGCTTTTTTGGATTTATTTATCTTATTTTAGATTATTAATTTTATACTTTTTATAGTTTTAATATTTATAGAAAAAAATAAGTCTGAAACCAGTGTTGTAATTTAAAAAAAACTCAGTTTTTTTAGAACTACAAATCTTTTTAATACTCAAACTTGTTATTTAATAACCTTCATTATCCATTTTAGTGTGGACCGAGCGATAAATGAAGTTAGTTATTCCGACTCTTGAACAAGTTTGTCTCCTCATGTCTTTAATTACTAACCTCTTGACCCATATATTTTTGCCTCATTACTCCCTTGTCTAAATTTCTACCGTTTAGGTGATCAAAAATATGTAGCACGGATAAAAAATCACTTTAATTATTATTAGTTACAAAACAATGAGACTCAAATTGTGTGTTTTTTATATAATTTTATATTACTACTTATTATGTAATTATTGTTTTTATTAATTTCTGAAATAAACCAGTGATTCTACAATTATTTATGTAATAATCTTTGATTTGTTGCAATTAATCGTTAGTACAAAAAGTACTGAATAGCTGCATACACACGTAACTATTTATCTTTACGATTTGACCGATAATCGCTCATTTTCCAAATCTTATTAAAACAATCGCTATGATTTGGAAAATGAGGGATTATCGGTCAAATCGTAAAGATAAATCGTTACGTGTGTATGCAGCTAATGAAGCATTTTATTATGACATTTTTGTTATATATTAAGTCATTTTTTCCTGGAAAAATAAGAAAAATTTCTAAACATGTCCAGTTAGCAAAATAACATCACTTAAACTGTGGCAATAATTTTTTTAAAACGTCCTATTACTTCTTTACTGTACCTTCACTTTTGATTGTTGTTTTGTATGTATTTGATTGCATTTTCTTGTTCTAGAATGTATATTTAAGAGTTCTTTATTCATATATAATTGTTATTCTAATTTGTAATAATTGTCCTAAGTGTTTAAGTAATCTCCAATAATTTTATTATCAGCATTAATTTTCAACTACATCACAATCTTTTAGAATTTATAATGTTAAATAGCTGATTGCTATTGTGTTTAATATTACTTGTTATTTTTTAATGTTACCTTTTAATTTAATTATTTAGAATTAAATAAAATACAATTTCATTATGAATTAAAACATTTTATAACTAATTTAAATAGTTTTTGTTACATTGTATATCAGTTTTTAAATATAAAAAATATTTAAAAATATAGGTATCTTGTTTTTCTTTTGTCCAATGAAATTCATATTAGGGAGCGTTCAAGTATTACGTGACACAAAGGGTACCCTGGTCCCTTAACCCTCTTTCAAAAAGTATTACATAACGCAAAAGGGGGGGGAGGGGGGGTATTCTTGTAAAACATTACTACTCTATTACCGGCGCCACAATAAATGTATTTAGTTACTTTCCAGTAATAATCGTGATTTGAGGCATACATAGTTGTAATATGTGCGTTAGGCAACGTTTAGAGAATGGGAAGAGGGGTAACAATGAGCGTTACGGTGCATCTCGGGGGGGGGGGGGGGGGTCAATAATGTTAAATAAATGCGTTACATAATACTTGAACGGTCCCTTACAAACTACGTCTGGAATTTTTTATAAATATGTATATAGGACATTGCCTATTACTGGAGGCAGGGGGTTGTGGCCTACAGTCCATTTTTATGTGAGGCACTCTTGGACGCTTTAATAAAACTGCAATGTCACGAACCGTACTGCGTAAAGGATCAATGTTTTATTGTAACGTGACCAAAACTGTTTCCCAGATGCTGGACATAGTAAAAAAAAACTTCTTCAGTGGCTATGTAAGTATATTCATTGGCACTAAAGACAAATCTTATGATTAAATTTCTTGGATTAACTCAACTACAAGTACAGTCCGACACCACCTATATAAGAAAGCCTTAGCGCTGAGACTGTGACGTCACATGGAAACACTCGGTATGCACTCGCATTATATCTGTATGTACTTACCTATACTCTATCTATCATGATGTGACGTTAGAGGCTAAATGATGCTAGCGCTATGGCCTTCTTGTATAGGTGGTGTTGGTACAGTCTGTCGAAATAGAGTCAGGCTCAGATAAATATGGAACTACATATTTTTCATACTGGTAACACTGACGCGATGCGTCAATTCATACATGATTTCACTTGCGTATTCATTACTACCGTATGCCAAAATGGAAAACTGACTATTTTGACAGACTGTATAAGGGTATTTGGGAAGAAAAGGAAAACATCAACAGCAAGTATCAATCATCACATTCTCCCACACCATGTACCATCTAGCAGAATTTCCGTGTGAAGTTGATGTCTCACCAGGTGGAGCAGACAAAGAGATCCCTCTAAGAAGGCAATTTTCATGACCCAGCGCCGAAAAATACTTACACAAGAGGAGATAACTTTGTGAAATTTCACTTATTGTGGGGTATTTCGATTCCCATTAATAACTGTGATTAACCAGCAATGCTTAGGTGTAAAGAATAGAATTAAGAACAGAAGATTGGTATCAAGTTAAAAACCACTTTTTTACTATTCTCGGAGAAGGGTCCTCGTTTTCTTCTTGAAATCTTTGAAAGTAAGACATTACTGGATGCGTTGAAGTCACCAGAGAAAGAAGAAAAGAGCTGCTCATAGATGAACTGACTAAATAAAGGTGACGATGGGGAGCATTCGTTTTAAGTGAAGTCATATATTCAAAACGCATCTGTATTTTTAAGAATTTTATTTATGTGTGAAATTTATGGATCTTGCACAAGGATCATATTAAATATTTTCACATCAATATTAAACTGAAATGGTTCATTTTCTGAAGCTTATTACGAATCGTGACCTTTTTTTATAGAGAAGAAATAATTTTGATACGATTTAAATTTTAATACATCTCAAATTATCCGCTATTGCATTTGACAATAATTATACGTTGAGATGATTTTAGCATTATTTTTAGAAAAATATCATAATCATTGTGATAAAAAATACTAGTCGATTAGCCATAGAAAGTTATTTTAAGTAGTTATATAAAAATAAGTTGTTGAAAATAGATTATTGACTGAATTTATTTTTTGAAAAATAATGTTTTTTTTATTGGATTTTTTTAACACACACCTATTCAAGAAAGGTTTTTTTTTTAAAGTTAATTCTAAACAACAATAACTATTGATTATTTAAAAATGTGAAATTTAAGTAACTAATTTGTTGTATCAATTGAAAATTCGTTCAACTTATATCCAGTCAATAATAAAAGAAATTATGTTTCAGAAATAAAAAAGTAAAATTGAATAGACTTTCTGACATCAAAAAAAAAATCTTCCAGTAAAATTTTTATAAATTTTTTCAGGGGCATACACTAAGAATTTTATTATATTATACTTCGGAATTGGTTATAATGAGATTTGCTGTAACATGTTTGTTTTACAATCATAATATTTTAAGTAAAGTAAAAAAAATTGATTAGTTTTTGTGTAAAAAGCTCATGAACAATAAAACTAAAAACTAAATGGTGTTTTTTTTTTTAATTTTTTTTTTTATCAATCATGCTTTTTCGTAAATTTAATACTCATTAGATCGAGAAACAATTATTACATGATTAATCATTATATTAATGTTAAAAGAAAGATATTACAATATAATATGACTAGTAATATTAATATTTGAAAGAATTTTTCTGAAGCAAATTGTGCTTTGAGTATTAAAGTTTTTAATAAATGCTTGAACATTTACGAGCTTGCTTGTAGTAAAAGTTTCTCATCTTGTAACTTGCATATTGTGGCACTATTGATGAAAAGAGGCAATTTATTCAGAAATGCCATGCGCATTCCAAGTGGTTGGTAACTTAGAGATTCAGTCGACGACTTTGATTTTAAGGGTCATGGGCTTAATCCCTTGTGTTCACTTTTGGGTGAGCCCAGATTCCTTATTTTGCTTGATGCTTTTCGCCATTAGGACCACAATAAAAACTCATAAAGTAATGTGAGTGCAAAAACAGCCTTTACTTAAAAAACATTTGGTGAAATGTGTTTTATTATTTTTTTTAATATACTTCAACACTTAAAAAATAATTTTAATATAAAATTATTCATTATTATTAGTGTACACTTAATATTACAAATAGACATACATACTTAAATGTATAATAAATAGACATAAAACACTGAATAATATGTTAAGTAATAATATCAATTATTTTTATTTTAAAATATAAGTTTAGTGAATACAGCACATTTTTAGGACATAGAGTGTACGGTAAAAAGGGTTAAAGTGAGAGGCACTGGTGTTTTATAGATTTTTTTTGAAAAGGCCATAGTAATTTTAATATCAACAGTAAAGATTACGTAGTACAGGTAGACAACAAATTATACTTTCTATCTTAAAAGGATCCGCATCTAAGCGTAAATAAATATTGTAGCGTTTGTGCACTAACTAAAAATGAGCTGTATTATGTTTTGTATCTAATTAAATACTTTTATACCCTGAAGCAGATGCATCTCAACCATAGCTTTTCTTTTGATTTTCTCAAAAATATATTTTTGACTAATAATTGTGTTTTACTCATTGAAATATTATACAATACGTACTAGAAACAACATCTTTTCATAAAACGGGGTGATGAAAATGACAGTCTCCCTTGCAATAGTCTTTGTTCAATAAAAGGTCGAAGAATTTTTTCAAATGTGCTCACTCTTTCTATTATATTGAATTTAGATTCCTTTTTCAAAAGTCTCTAGATGTTTCGCATGACGACATCATCCATCAATAGCATTTCTCCATGATATCGACATCCAGTAGCAGCGTGCCACATCATACAAAACCGCACAACTATTAGTCACCATCAAGTCTGCATAGAGTCAACACAGAACACGCACCATACGTCTTGGGACGCGCATCGCGGTGCGCCACTCGGCGCCATATCTATCTCTGCAAACCATCTATATCCGCAGTGGTGACCCCGACGTGCCTTTCGGAAGGAATCGAAGCACTTTCCTGCCGAGAGGATCCAACTTACCCTATATCTATCTCTGCAAACCACTACAAATCCAGCAATACTAACACTAATTTGATTGCTCTATTGCTATCTCTCTTCGAACAATCATTTAAAACAACAAGATGGATAGAGACAGAGGAAAGATAAAGAAACCATTCAAATAAATTTGGCTCCATTCCGAATCAATAACATTCTCATATTCGCAACAAAAGGGTACTTGTTTAGCAAAGTTATTATTTTTAATTAAGGCAATCTGCGCTGATTTTTTGACATTGTCACTATTTTTCCATTCCCTCGACGTCTCTTCAACCTGTACTAAATTTTGAAATTTTTTTTTTCCAAATGTTGTATCTAGTAGGTAGTACATTGAAACCATTGGATTTACTAGGATCTGATTTACAATTCCTTAAATCATAAAATTTATTCAATCAAAGATGTGCAGAAATATTTTTTTATAAATAATTCATAAATCAGGATTAGAAAACTAACAATGTAAAAAATGTGTAAAAAGATTATATAGTTTGCGCTGCCGTTTATGTGAATAATATTTATTTTATAACAAACATTAATAATATACTATGAAACTTGTAGAAATACAATAATAATAATAATAAATATGCAATTTAATAAAAATTATTACATTCACAGTAAGCTAATACATTATTATTATTAATACATAAACATCAAAATAGTATTAAAAATATCTTTTTTTTAATCATGATATTATGCTTGTTTGTTTTTTTTTAATAATTCCTACCTAAGGGTTTCTTTTATTCCTTCATCGATACAAAATATCAAATCATTCTTTTATGCGTACTCTATAATATAGAAAATATTTTATTTTGAAATTTGCAGCAAATCCACCAATTACAATCCGTCAAAGTACATGGACCCTTAACATAATCTTATTTAACTTTCAATTTTATTTACATTTTGTTTTTTTTTTATCCTGGCATCATTTTCAGGCATGTTATGGCAATATTAGATAGGTAAAATGTTTTCCCTGCTCTTTTATTGGTTAAAAATCAATTATGACGTCCAAGGGATTTTTTATCATGTCGATAGTTCTCGTTATAGATCAGAGATAAACAGATTGCATTAAGCCAGTCTTGAAAACAGCACTTAAATGCAATTGCAAGCCCATACTGGGATTTTATAAGGTTGAAAGTTTATTATTAAAAAATGATGGTTTTTATTTTTTTATTTTGTTTTCTTTCTTACAAATCGTCATCTCATTTTTAAGCTTTCTAATTACACTTAAAAATAAATACAATTATAAATAGATATCTACCTTAAAATTAAAAAAAAGCTTTTTATTTAGATACTTTTGAAAGTCAATAAAACGAGTACATAATATCTATGTTTTGTTAAATAAATTCAAGAAATACGTCGAGTCTTGATATTATGGGATACATCGGTCCAAGAATTTTTGACTAGTTGAATTCTAATAGAAAATTAATACCGAGGGTAATTAATACATTTTTAAAATATCACATTCATTGCTTGACTCAGTCAATACTACAAAACATGAATACTTAAAATAGTTAATACTTATTTTATAATGCTGAAGTATGTACTTATCTTAAAACTAATTGGGATTCCTATATAAACACAAAAAAATCTCATCTACATCTAAGAGCATGGTTTTAAAAATATATGCTAGATGTACACAAATAAAATATAACATATACTTATTATTTAAAAACTACACACACAGAAAAAATAGGTTTAAAGAAGTTTAATTGAAAGAAAAAAATCAATATAAATTTGGAAGGCATCCATTATTTTTTAGAAATATTATTACTTTACACTGTTATATATTAAAAAAAAAGAGATTTGAGGAAGTTTTTGTAGATATCTGTATTATAAAGATGATATGATCAAATATGGAAGGCATTGTTACCTACAATTTGTATATTCCTACGAACGGCTTCGCGCTTTCTGAGTCTTTCATATGGGCAGGGTAGGTAGATGATTTGTTTAGAAACAAAAAATTTAATATCATATATTTAGGGATAATATGTGTTTTAAGAATTGACCTGTATTCTGTCAGTAAGATTAAATTTTATTTATGGCAATATTACTAATGTCAAAGTTATAATCTATGGTCGCGTGATGTGCTCTATTAGAAAATAATACAAAACATCAGCTTTAAAATATAATATTGATGGAAATCTCTCCTAACTTACTTTCTTTTTTGATCTGCGCATCAGTGCAAATCTATTATTTTAAAATTAGCTTATAAAATAGAATATAGAACTTAACAAATATATTTCTTTTTCTTTGGCTTTATACCCATATGACAATAATTTGTTAAAAATATAAGTAAATAATTCCAAAGGTTTTTGAAAAAAGAATGAATTTTAAATTAGAACAAAATTCTTCTACATATTCAAAAAAAAAATCTAGAACATAAAAAAACCTATAATTTATGGATGAATCAAAATAATTAAATAGAGCTTACATATTTTTATCCCTCATTTTTAAATTTATATAGTTTAGTTACTCATCTTCTGAAGAATGCTCAGCGGCAAGCAAATTTGCATTATCTTCTGCTTGTAGATCAGATGTTAGATTCTGAAATTGGATTTTGAACTATTAACTTTCTTTCTTCTTACCAAGGTATGATATTAAGAAATTTTGTAATACTTACACCAATCTCTTGATTTCTTCTCTTACATCTTTGCCGTCTACGAAGAGCATAACACAGCACTGCTAAAACCAGGAGCGCGGACAACGCAGCAGATAAGATAGCTGGTAAAAGGAGATTATCTCGAGCACTATAACCCTGAAATAACAACATGATTATAGGGAATCCTTGAAAAATTTAGTTAAACTACTACAAAAGTCAGTTTACGACTTACGGTCCATTGAAAATATGATGACGGATCCACAAACGGCCAACGAATCTGCAACCAAGACTTGGGTTGTGCTTTAATTTTAACATCGTCAGTTTTTGTTTGATCGGAGACATCATCTTCGTCAGTCAAAGCTTCTTTATACTCATCATCGTCGTCATCATCATCTAGAATACGTTCTTTTGTTTCTTTAAATTTGACAGCATCCATTTTGCTCTTCACTCTATTTTTGTCTGAATCGTCTTCGACAATACTTGCCGACTCGAGTTTGCCTGCAGTTTGGTTGAAAGATTGTGTGATAACAACTGACGGTGGCGATGTTAGAACAATTTGCGTAGATTCCGCTGCGTTACTTTCGACAATCACAACGGCTGGTTCGTTTGTTTTTGTCGCAACAGTGCTCGGTATTTTGGTGACGTCATAATCTTCATCATCGTCCTCATCGTCATAATCTCCCCATTCATGTTTCAGCATCAGATCGTTGTTGCTCTGCCTTTGATGTGTAGGCATATAGGATGTTTTTTCGGGAATGGTCATCGGAGTAATAATCTTAGTGTAATCAGTTGCGTCTAATGGGTAAATTGTTCCGGAAGGAGAAATATCTTTGATTTTTGTCGGTGCGATTTGGTCCACTTGGGACGTAATTTCAATAGATGACTGACTCGGCATCGTCATGATTGTAGTCTTAATATTGATAAGGTTGTTCAAGCCAATGGTTGACGTGGGTATTTCACTGCTTGCTCGTTGAATGACGGTTGTAGGGGTTGGTGTCAAATTCGGAGTGGTAGTTGTAACGTTTTTCTTATCTCCCGTTACATTCACGCTGGTATACCTACTGCTCTGCCCCAACCACGAATCATGACAACTTTTATTGGAGCTTAAACCGTCGATAGGAATCACACCGATAAAGGCAAGAAGTGAGAAAACCAAACCAGATAAAAGGCACAAAGCCAGAAGACATATGAGAAGGTAATTGCTGACAATTTCTTTCCTGCTGTGGGCACTCTTGGTTGGCTTGTTGGTTGGGCTATAATCTCTACCTTTGCCTTTAACTCCGCTGTTGTTCAGAACTTCTTCAGTTTGGGGAAGGATGGTGTATTGGAGACTATTTTCTCCTTGTCTCACCGTTTTATACATCTTGAATATTTATTTTTTTGTACCTGAAATAAAGAATAAGTAATGAAATAAAAATTCCTTATTTAGAATCTAAGTTTAAAGGAATGACAAAATTTAAACCATTTTCAAATTATCAAAAAGTATAAGATTTAGAATTTTTTAAGATTCCACTAAATTTTTTGAAAGTTCAACATCTTGTACAAGTTGAACACAAAGAAAATGTTAAGATATCATTTAAATTATGATTAATTTATTTATAGGAACCATTTGCAATACAGTCCAATTGGAAAATTTTATAACTAGATTCATATAAGAAAGAGCTAAGATTAATGATTTATTAATACACAATGTCCGTATTATGTATGTCTGAAATAAATCATTCAAAAGTTAATTAGGTAATTACGTACTTAAAAATTGATGTTATGTTTTCAAGTCTGAAAAAGCTGTTTTATAAAAGCTCATAAAAGTCAATGGCTCAATTATTGGTCTATAAAACATGTAACATAATATCACTCGGGCCAATATGAAAATGGACTAGGTAGGTTGAGGTATGTTATGAAACGCATATGAGTTTCAAAAAAAAAAAAAAACATACGATATTGTAAAGTTTCCTTTCAAACACTCATTTTAAACATTGAAACAACAATTAAACACAACTAATAATCTTTAAAGAAAGCTTTTAAATGGTTTAATCTTCGCTGCCGGCTTTCCTATTTATTATGTCGGCTTAAGTTTCGGAAAATGTTCACTTCAATATCACCCTAATATGTTTCACGGTGTTAAAGTGAGACATGCGGAAGGGGAAGCAAGGGTTGCAAGTTGCGCATGTCAAATTTGTATTGAGCGGGGGTGTACGGTGTGAAGCTAGACGCGTATTTGCGGACGACTGTAGCGCCACATTTGAAAATATTATGACTTGTATTTTTTCGTATATTTTAAAAGTAAAATCTAAAGTAAATAAAACAATTGAAAATGAAATTCTTAGCAATTATTTTTATTTATTTTCGTGGAATGAATGTGATCGGGTGTGCGTTACATTATAGAGGGTAACAATTTGAATTTTCTTAGATTTTTACGCGATTTTATAAGCAAGAAAATCTGTAAGCATTTTTTAAGGCATTAATTAGGTCCATCAATGAATACTCCCTTTGTGAGATCCAAATTCCTCATCTCTGCTTTGCATACAGATCACAGTATTCGCTGTATGAGAGAAGAATAATATTGCTCTCCTCCCTCGTCTGTAATTCGGAATCCTTAACACATGTCCCAGCCATATCCATCTCCTTTCCAAAATTGTAAAAGTGACGGGTACGCGCTGGGTGCTCCGGCGTATAGCGTCGTTCGTGATACGGTACAATCCTAAAATACAATAAAAAAAAAAATCTCATTCTACGTTTCCTGGAGAAAAATGGCGCCGGCGCACTGTGGACAATAACCGGGTCTGGCTCTACTAAAATCTATAACTCCTTTATTTGTAAAGATATTCTTTTCAAATTTTTACTCTCAAAAGCAGAAGGTTTTTTTATTATGCTGATATGAAAATAAATAAGTTTTAATGTACAGTTATTTTTTTAAAAACATTTGAAAACTGACTTTTGTAAATAAAAATCATACTCACTTAATAGTCTATTTATTGACTTTTAATTCGATTTTAGAGTACGTAAAAGTAGTTTTGTACATAAAAGACAGATAAAATGAACTAAAAATCAAAATAAAAATGATCTATACAGGGTGTATAATATAACAAATCAAAGATACTTTACTTGTAGAATCACAACTAAGCAAGTATATTTTGTTACATTTCAAATTCAAATATCTTATCTATTGCTAACAACTAATGGTATGTGTTACATATTTTTGGAAACCTTATTTTATATAAATAAATTTCAGCCATAATTTTTTTTTGGTATTCTATTTGTTGTAAGTTTTTTCTTAATAATACTGTAAAATTATTTAAAAATAATATCTTCCATAAGTTTGTCGAAGGTTTTCACGTTTACCAACGTCTTCCGACGCGTTGAAATTTATGTTAAATTATAGCCTTGATATATATCCTTAACATATCAAAAAATTGGCTGCTTGGTTATGCTCTTTTAGAAGTTATGAATGATAAAATTACACCCAGTAATAGTAGAGTGCCAAAGAAAATCATATTGCTAAAACCAGGGCTGACTATCACAAAACTTATTTTTATGGTTAAACGTTGAACCATGTAAACGATTAATAAATTAAATAAAATTAAAATAATATATTGTTTCGATTTTATTCACAATAACTATTTAAAAGCATATATTTTTGATGGACATATAAATATAAGCGTGTGCGTATTAGATTTCATGACCTTCAGGATCAAAAAAGTAGATACAGAGTACCTACTTCATCAAATTCGTTCATTTTTTAAGTTACCTACCTATGGATTCCCAATAGTATTATGTTATTATAGGATCTGGAGCATGAAGAAGAGTATAAAATAAACCTATCTTCTATAATAGCATAAAGAAGGTAATTGTGGAAAAATATTATTATTATTATTTTAATTGTATATATTGATAATGAAGTGTAATGTAAAAGCATGATAAAAGGGTTAAAGGATATTAATACCTATTGTTTTCAGCATATTTACCATTGTAGTTTTTCAGTAATATTAAAATTAATTGTTTGAAATGTTTATCACGTTAAACCCTGAATATAATATTCTCTTTTATTTTTTTAGTTTATTTTATCTATTTTTATATATGAAAATTATTTTTACTTAATTTAAAATTGAATTAAAGTTCAGTAAATATATTATTAAGTGAGTATGATTATTATTTACAAAAAACAATTTTCATATATTTTAATAAAAATAAATGTACACAAAAACTTAAAAATTGTATACAATCATAATAAATAAATATTCTGCTATTATTGTGCAAAATTCGAAAACGATATCTTAAAAAATAAAAGAGTTATAGATTTTAGTAAAGCCAGCACCGGTTTTCGCAATAGGATTATCTGCGACACTCTACTTGTACCGAGTGTACTTTTTTATTCATAACTTCTAAATGAGCAAAAACGAGCAGCCAATTTTTTGATATGTTAAGGATATATACCTAGGCTATAATCTAACATAAATTTCGGCGCGTCGGGAGACGTCGGTAAAAGTGAAAACCTTCGTCAAACTCATGGAATTGATATTTTTTATGATTTTACAATATTATTAAGAAAACACTTATAATAAATAAAATACAAAATTTTTTTTGGACAAACATTTATCTATATAAAATAAGGTTTTCGAAAATATATAACACATACCATTAGTTGTTAGCAATAGATAAGATATTTGAATTTGAAATGTAACAAAATATACTTGTTTAGTTGTGATTCTACAAGTAATGAATCTTTGATTCGTTATATTATATACAAATAAATGTTAAAAATGTAGAAATTTGATATCATTATAATGGTTAACATTTATTTTATCAAATGCAATTAAAAATATGTGGAAAATGTGTACCTAAAAAATCATTAAATATTTGCGACTGTTCTACCATATTCCACAGTGCGGCGGTTCATCGCTTCTTTCTACATAGGTGACTATTTTTTATGAATATTAATAGTTATTGTTATTTTTTATACGCTTGAAAATGTGTTAAGTAGGTGCATTACGGAGGATGCCTAATTTCAGAATTGGATAAGAAAAGCTGCAGAAAAATAAAATGGTGAAATTTCTTCTAATAAAACAACAATTAGCGGAAACATACAAGTACATAAATAAAACCTAAGCGAATGATAATAGTTGTAAGTAAGTAGGTACCTACTGAGTATTGAGCTCTCACGGGTCACATTTAGGTATATTTATTTTACACAAGATAAGTTTATTTTCTTAAAACTAGATAATATTGAGTAAGAAACTATAGATAAATTAAAAAAGCGCAAATGTATATTTGGGGCAGCAATTCTTACGTGGCAACTCTTCCCATTATGAAATCAATGTAGAAAAACAGAGCATCATTGAGTGGGTACGTTGGGTTGAACTGGTTGGACCTGTTGGCAAAATAAAATTAAAACAAAGGAAGGTAGAAGGGCGAACAGGACTACACTAAAGTCCTTTTCGCTCAAGGCGAAGGACGTCATTGAGATTTTTAGGGATTCATAACCAAGTCGATGAAACGCATCGATTCTATGATCAACTCTTTTATGTCTCTTCGTACATAACTGCTTTACTTACTAATTACCTATGTTCGATTTTCAAACGTATAATTTTTAAGTTTGATCATTTAAGTGTGAAAACACGTAGAACGCCGATTGACGCAAAGAATGTTGTCTATGGTTTCAATGCATTTAAATAAAATAAATGTGCATGCCAGAAAGCGGGTTCCTGCTTTTGCTGTACGTATCCCCATTCAATCCCCCCCCCGGTCATAAACATTGCGCAAGATCGAGCGCAATGGAGAGCTCTTGTTGCCTCCCTATGCCCCTGAGTGGGGTGTAAAAGGGAGAATTGATTGATTAATTGATCCCCTCTACGTGTTTTCACCCTATTAAGGCTTTCAACCCTTCTCCACCTCCTATTAAAAGGCTGACTTAATGTGATCACTTCTAGGTTTCATTGAGTAAGACCCCCCACCATTAGTATTATAGGAATTCCTTTTTACTCCCATTAGATAAAGCCAAGACGAGACTTCGACATCGCCGTAAGGGCCCCATATCGAGGTGGTTGGTAGCCCAGTGGTATCGATCGGCGACTTTCATACGTACAGCGTACTGGAGGTCGTGGGTTCGAATCTCCGAGCCGACCAAAGCTCATTCAATATCTCACAACTAGCATATATTTTATGCATGCATGTGGGTGTTAATACTTCGCCTGTTATATGTGCAACTAATATTGGTAGGTAGTTAAAGTTATACACTGAGAAAAATTCTAGTAAAAACTCAGCCATTTTTTACTAGAACGGAGTTAGTTGATGAATTCTAGTAAAAGTGGTTATTAGCGGGTACTAGCTCGAAATTAGTAAAATCAGAGTTAGTTAACTTGTTAGTTGAGGGTACTTGAAAAAAACCTGTTAGTAACATTTACTAGAAAATTAACTAACTAATTAACTAACTTTGTTAGTTGAATGTTGAAAATAGTAGATTGTACTAACTTGTTAGTTCTTTTTAAAATCTTTTCTAGTAAATCTAGCTTCTTTTATTTAGTTGCTCCAGGTTTTTTACTAGCACATTCTAGTAGTTTGTAATAATTACTAACTGGTATTACTAACAAAAATATTGTATTCGATGCTTCCTCGAATAATTAGTCGGCTCACTTTTTACTAGCACGGTTACTAGAATTTTTCTCAGTGTACGTGTCATAATCAAGTAAACCTTTATTAACATTTTTAAATGCGGCAGCTTCGATGGAGATGGATCCAACGGATGGAGAATGCCCGAAGAACGAAACAAGAAATTCTTTGCGGTGGTCAAAGAATCTAATGATTGATATTTGAAATTGTATTTTAGGTAGAAAAAAAGCATAAAAACAAATAAAAAATCGATGATCTTCAAAGAAAGCATTGTCTTCACTATTTGTAATGGTGTGCCAAGAATCAAATTTTGTAATAATTAGTATAGAGTGACCTCTCGGTCTCGGCTTCAAATTGGGGCTGTTTAGATTTACCTTTGAAGCAAAGGCAGGCTATTATTAAGTCAATCAGTTCCCGCTTGTCTGTAGATACACATAAGAAGACCAGCTGTACATATAAGAGTGAGCTGAAATAGCTTGAATAAATTCTGTTGTAGTCAAAATTAGATCTAAAAATGTGGATAGTAGGGAATCCAATCCCGCAAACCGCGGATCCCGCAAACCGCGGATCCCGCAAATGCGGGATCCCGCACCTTTTTTGCGGGATCAGAAATGCGGGATTTCTCATGCGGGATCCCGCACGTTTGCGGGACTGAAAATGAAAAATAATAAACAATAAAAATGATCTCAGATGAATTTCTGATTATTTATTAGTTCTTGTACAACCTCATTAATGAAATATTTATCAACTTTCGCTGGAAAAACGGGACTTTTCTTTGAAATTCATATGGAAAATAATTATACTTTCAGTTTTTAAGTTACAACTAAGTAAGTTTTGAATTTATATTTTGTGTTCTGTGAATTCTGTATCGGAACGGAACAAAATCAATGTCATTTGAATCTCTATGGCTAGGGATTCTACCACGGTAGGGGATTCAGTATCAAGCGTAGTAAATTGTCAAAGAAGGTTACTGCGTGATGCAATGTTAGTTAATGCAGAAACCAAATTGATCGACAAAATACCAGGATAAGCCAGGAACTTATAGTATCGCTATCTCGTCGGATAAAAGAACGCCGTACATCGATGGTCGTTATATGGTTGTGAATCCTGGGATCTGTCGAAGCCTCAACAGAAGAAGATCCTTAGTGATAAGAATAGATTTCTGCGACAGATTTTGGGGATTATATGGTACCACTATATCACAACAGCGAATCACCTTAGTGATCCAGAATCGCAAATTGAGCTGACTTGGCCATGTTCTCCGCATGTCCCCAGAGAGTCTTGAATATGCAAGTTTACTACAATCCGGATGGGACAAGAAGGCGAGGCAGGCCGAAATTTACAATGATGCAGGCATTCACTGCGGTTCTACGAGATGCTGGACTGAACTGGCATGAAGCTGTGCAACTGGCGCAAGATAGAGAGGCTTGGAGGAACTTCGTGGCGTCCACATTCTCCACACTGGGAGCGATCGTGGATTAAGTAAGTACATCAATGACTGCCGAAAAAATATCGAGAAAAAGATTCAGGATCTACAAATGTGATGGATGATCCATTCATTTATCTGAGCAAAGTAAGAATTGAAATGGTTGTGTTGAATAGAGAGAATGCTGTCAGACGAGCGGGTCCAACAAGAAACTGAACGCCAGCAAGTTGATGACAATGACATCAACGACGATAAAAAAGGCATACCTTTAACGAATCTGTTAAATGATGATCCTTAGCTTACACTAGAAAATGAATGAGAACGTAGTCTCCATACCGAATAGATAGCTGAGTCTAGACCTGTTGTGCCTGTATCCGTACCCACTCGAGATAATTCTCTTGATCTGATGTGGAGGGAATAGAGGAAAGCACTTGGATGTTGTAGAGGTGGGAATAGCGGCTTAAATTCATAAACTTTATAGAGGTTTCATACATTTTAAATAACGTTATTTTTAAAGCCTTAAAGCTTATTTATTTCATTAGTATCCGGAAAGACTTTCTTAAAAAAAAAATATTCCGAAAATTTGATGTCCGTTGGCGGTAAGGTATAATTTCGCTAAGAAAAGTCATTAAGTAAAGTCATAACTCTGATATATTTACAAAATCGTTTAATACGAATAACGAGAAAAAGTTATTTTATTTATCGAATATTTTTATCAGCTTTCGTTATAACGTTCACTTCTACTTGGAAACTGCTTACAATTATTATGTAAAGTCAATTCCGTCTACAACGTTTAGTTTTAACTAGTTTTTTGCCTCTTAAATCAATAAATGTGTTCATTATTTGTCAATACGAATCACGATGTTAAGGGGCCTTACTCCTAAAATAGCCGTTTTTCACTGTTTTCTCCGCTCGATTCCGACTCTATATTCATAAATAAGGAAATTTTGATTATGTGTATACGTAGATCAAACCTTTTTACAATATATGTTCGAGGCCGATTTTCCATAAAAAGCATGCTTTACACGTTATTTGAGGTTTTGTCGAAGTCTTCTCAAACACTTTTTGACGTGTATCTCGAGAAGTGTAAGACTTAGATAAAATACGTTTAGAGATAAAGATAGTGGTGAAAATTTTACAATATATGTTCGAGAGGATTTTTCGCCATTTTTCTCAGATTTTTCAGAAAACACTAAAAATCATTTTCCAATTAAAATTCTTACCAAAGCTCTGTCTTGTTAGATTATTTTTCTAAAATATTCCAATATATTGGATAATTTCTCATGACGGCTCATATCAAATCGTTGTGCCATAATGGTCCTTATGACCACCCTATTTGTATGAAGTTGTGATAGAAATTCTTTTGCAAAGTTTTTGAGGGAGTTTAAGATAAACACGACGTTAGACTCTCTCTGAAGGAAGATTTAGATATCCATGATTTTTCTGATTCCAACCAACTAAAAATAATAATAGGATAGAGATGTTAGGCCAAACATGAAGTAAACAAAAACGTTTTATATGTTGTAAGTTTATAATAGGTACCTAAGTACCTTATTACGTTGCGAATCAGGATTAGAATAATTTGGCAGCACATAAGAATATGGAATTATTTTGAAAATATTTCATTTTAGAAATTTAATGTTTTTCCGAGTGTTATCTTTTAAAAATTATTATTAGGTAAAAACATTAGGCGGCTTTCGTACGTACATCGTATTGAAGGTCGTGGGTTCAAATCCCGGTGCCGACTATTTCTACTTTCACAACACAAGCTTTGCTTTATGTGAAAGGTGTCGAAAGTGTATTTTTGTATATAGAACTCTTTGATTTTTGTGTTCAATTTGAATGAATAATTTTATCTCAAATAATAATTATTATACACGTTTTTGCACATGTTTACCAACACGATGGAACCATCTACGATATTTTTATGTTTAGAAATATTTTGTTTATTTTTATCTCCATCATCAATACAATTGAGTACAATAATAATATAACAATTTTCTATACAAAGGTGTCAATTTTCTATACCGGTCCCGTCCAATCTGAGACAGGCCAACCCCGGGTAGAAATTTCAAGTGAAAAAATACTTAGAAAAACTCTGATCCGGCCGGGAATCGAACCCGGGACCTCGGATCTGAAGTGCACGCCACAACTAGGCTACCGAGGTCGGTAGCCTAGTTGTATAATATGGATTCAATAAATAAATTTATGATATGCAATTTACCTACTGCTTCTTTAGCCGCGACATTTTTATTATGGAGTTTTATTATGTTTCATTCATTCTAGATATAAGAAAAGAGTCAAGCTAAATGAAGGTTTCAACACCCTGCGAATGAAACAACAGTGCTATTATATTGGTGTAGGTATTATGGTTCCTAGACACTAGACAGTGAGTGAAAAAAGCGATTATTGTCACATCTACAAAAACATACCTACCTAGGCATATCTTTTAGCCATCGCATCTGGTCAGTCATCTGGAGTCAATGAAGAATAAGTGGATGCATTATAATAATATAAGGACACACAAACCTAGTGAATGTCTGTATAAACGTGTTTGAGTTATAGGTAGGTACCCATATACCATGTGATTTTTCAAATCGACACATTACTGTGAAACATCGTCATGTTTCTTTAAATTCATAACTAGCAGCAAATCCTCTCGGACGACAGGCATAGAAAAGAGTAGTTAATTCTTTGAATGTTGTATAAATCAGTTATATCTTCTCTCAAAGGATCTCAAATTCTCTTTACCACATTCAGAACTGCGGTCAATCAGACATTTCTTCTCGTAGCAACTGCTCAGTTGTATTTATAGTCGACGCTTTCCTTTTTTGCTCGCGGTGGCCCATATTGGAACTATTACGATGTAACATTTTCTACATAGACCGCCGCGCCACTCCCGCAGATGCAGTCTATTGGAAATAATATTTACCGTAGACATTTCTTGATTGAGTGTCTTGACACAACGACTAACCGACGAAAATTAAAAGTATGAAAATATTTCACGTATCTGGGTTAGTTTTGTCATATTATGAAAAAAATGTATAAAATATATGGAGTTACGGACGAACTTCACAATTATAATATACTGGAATAAATTACATATTTATTTTCCTAAATTTCGATGGGTTCCATTGGATAGTGAACACAAAGAAGAATCATTTTGTGGGACTGATAGTACGAAAACGTAAAAATATGGTTGCACGTGGTTGTAAGTCAATGAAAGAGAGATGAAAGTCATATTATTATTTTTACCATAGTCTCTAAAATAGATGGTTGGTTGATATTATTGTCTTCTCAAATGCACAATCTCGGTGTTTCTGTTTAGCCACATACCTACCTACATAGGTACCTATTTATGTATAACTCAATCGACTAGTTAGGTCCGTACGGACAGGCTGAGTTTTTGAAAGACAGATGTAAAAACCGTTCGATATTGGTATATTTATGTACCTATGTCAGAAAAAATCTTTACAAATGTAGGTAGGTACACAATATGTTTTGCACCACATAGTTGTTATAAACAATGAAAGGATCTAAAATTATTTTATGTGTTCACTTACAATGGTACATAGGTACTTATGAATTATTTTGATGTGTTCATTGTAAAAGGGTGGGTAAAAATGACAATATTTTTTATGAGCATCCACTCTTCATATATCTGAAATCTAGAATAGATGGGGTAAGGGCGTATGGAATCCACTGCAAAAGATCCTGGGCAGCTTCAATGAGTTCTCTTCTAGCTTCATGTCGAAATCCACAAGCTCTATTGCGGAGGAACGGAACACATTATGAGGTGTCTTCCTACTGCCTAGTCTTCGAGACCCGGATGATCAACACTCTGGTAATGATTGCTCCCAAAATTTGAAGTGACTCGAATCCTAAGGCCAGTGCCTGAACGCGAATCATTGTCGGGGTTCGCTCAGAAGTCGGCTCCTGAGTATATTATAATAAAGTACCTGTTAGGTATTATAGATATTTTATTTGGTCAACACAAAAAGGCCTACATATGTTTTTACACTATAAGGTAGGGTGGGTATTTCTATCCTTTTCAAATAGTCGAGTGTCGTTTATTCTGTACAAACCAAATGTAACCATCTGGACAGATATTTTAGGAGAGCTGTTATTCCTTAGAAAAAAATGGTTTGGGTTTGCACAAATTTTATTACTATGATGTAGGCATAACAATAGGTAGGTACCTATATATCTAGTCGGTATTTATTTGTGTCTTTCTCTGGTCAAAATAATATAGACATATTAGTAGAAAGATCATTTCATTTATAATAATAACTTTTTTTTTAAATATGAATATGAAAAGATAAAATACAAGGTGCCCAAATCTGTGCAGTTCTAAGGCATATTATTGTCAGGAATAATAGGAAATGGGTGTTTTGTTTCTTATAACAGTGGCGTAACATATAGTTTTCATAGTATTTTATGTACCTAACATGCTAAGTGGGTATTTAGATTGGGTGGTTAATCTTTCGCCGAACTTATCTAGGTAAATAGCTATGTGAAGATAATCAATCAATCAATCAAAATAAATCTTTAACAATAAACAAAATATAAATACATATATATATTATGTATACAAGAATACAAATAAACATAATCCCAGACAGCACCAGGTGCTGGTATAAGGGATCGGGCTGTACTTTTTTGATTCATCATAAAACACTATTGTTGGACAAGATAAGGTCACTCTCGCCTTTCCAAAATATGCTTCTTGAGACGCTTCACAAACAGTGCTTCGCTCCCACAGCCCTTGACCTCTTTAATTATTATCATCTCAGAAAAATATATTATTTTGAAAGGTTTTTAGATTTTCCAAGGATAATAAATTATGTGTGTGTTAAAAATAATTATAAGTAGGTACTCAATTCATCACACTATAACACATCTGATAAACTTACATGATTCAATATTTAAAAACCATCTGCCGTAGGTACCTATATTCTTATTAATACCTAAATAAACAAATTTTAAACGAATTATCTATTGGATATTAACAACAATTTTTAAACGGCTTATTTTATTATTTATTTAAATATCAGATATTTAAGTAAATAATAAAACATTGAAACAAACTTAATTTTTTTTTTGTTAAAAATTTAAAACCAAAATATTGATAGATTAATAATAAAGAAATGTCTATATTCTTATTCCACAAATATATTGCTACACCACTGCGCACATAAAAAATGTTATAAACAATAAGAGGGTACAAATGAAACGGCGATATATTATATTCGTTATGTTAGATGAGATGGAAAGATACAATTTTATCTAAATATTTTAACAGATTTTAAACATTTTGTCATCTCAAGTAGTTTTTATATCCATGATTTTGGGGGTCTAATTGGAATTAGGAGCGTAATCAGAATCTATATTCCAATTCAGACACGAAAAATATTTGGCGTTACATAGCCCCTTAAAAGCTTAAACGTTCAAATGTTGTATTATATCGTTCCTTAAAGAAGCGGATTTTTTATACCTACCTCTAAAATATCATTATTTTCAATTGCTAATACTTCTAATAATTAAAAAAATGCATACTTATTTTTATTTCATTGTTTTCTTATTAATGATAACCTACTTCAAACAAAGAATTGTCAATCCCGCTGATCCCGCAAATCCCGCGGGATCCGCGGGATTGAGGTCACCAATCCCGCAAGCTTGCGGGATCGTGAATTTGATGCGGGATTGGATTCCCTAGTGGATAGTATAACATAATATATTATGATGACATTCTTAGTTTCTTGTGGTTAACTCGACTTAAGACCTTATGGTTGAATTTGAGCCACGGCAACAACTGTATGCCAGCCTTTTCGAAGACTAGCTCAATTTACGAAGTCCAATTAATAATCCTAATTGCAAAACTGACTGTGAAAGGTTTTGAACTTGCATCGCTTTTATATTTCGAAGTTTGGCCAAGGGTTTGGACCCTGATTTACGGGCCAAACGGCATAGAAAATAGTGAAATCAGTATGATTGAGAGTTCTTGTGTATTATTTTTTTTTGAGTAATAATTTTCTTCGAAAAATCAAAATTATAATATAAAATATCTCATATTATAAAAACGTTTTATTTCGGAGGTTCTTGAAATTTTCCTATTGATTTTTTTACTTCAGCTATTTAATCATTCATTAGCTAGTAGCTAATAGTAATCTAATAGAAAAATGTATTTTTAGTTTCCAAAGGAAGGACTTTTTTCACAATTCAGTTTTAGGAAAATGAAAAAAAAAAATCTAAAAACTTAAAAATAACTCGAACATCACTGGCATTATGAGAACATCGGTTAATGAGAACAAAATTATTGCAAAAAAGCTTTACCTCTTTCAAGTCCAATTACCAGTCACCGTACTGTATTATACACTGTATAGTGTATAATACAGTACCTAATTATTATTATTTTGTGAATTCGATTTTATTGTTATGTTATTAGATTTCTACAATGTAAAAGATTTAATAAATACGTACTTAAGGGGCTATGTAACGCAAAATATTTTTCGTGTCTGAATTGGAATATAGATTCTGATTACGCTCCTAATTCCAATTAGACCCCCAAAATCATGGATATAAAAACTACTTGAGATGACAAAATGTTTAAAATCTGTTAAAATATTTAGTTAAAATCGTATCTATCCATCTCAACTAACATAACGAACATAATATATCGCTATTTCATTTACACCCTCTTGTTCATAATAATAATAACTTTTTTTTGTGCGCAGTGGTGTAGCAATATACTTGTGAAGTATTTCTGTGGAATAAGAAACATTTCTTTATTCTTTAAACACATTTCTTTATGATTAATCTATCAATATTTTGGTTTTAAATATTCAACAATTTAAATATTGAATCATGTAAGCTTATCAGATGTGTTATATTGTGATGAATTAAGTACCTACTTATAATATTTTTATAAACACATGGAAAAACTAAAATCTTTCAAAATAATATATTTATGCGATGATATTATCTTCAAATACCTACATAAGTTCCGCGAAAGACTAACCACCCAATCTAAATACCTACTCAGACATGTTACATAAAATACTATAAAAACTATCTGTTCCGCCACTGTTAAAGAAACAAAACATACATTTCTCACAATGTGACGTCTTAGAACTGCACAAGTTTGGGTAGGTATGTGGCTAGGCAGAAACACTAACACATTTGATTGCATTTGAGAAGACACAATAATATCAACCATCTGGTAACAAGTAGTGTCCGTTTAGGGACTAGTAAAAATAATAATATGACTTACAGCCATTGACGTGATCTTTCGTTCACTTGCAACCATGTTTTTATGTTATATCCCACAAAATGATCCTTTTTTGTGTTCCAATGGAACCCATCGAAATTTAGTAAAAATAAATAATTCCAATAGATTATAATTGTGAAGTTCGTACGTAACTCCATATATTTCATATGATAAAACTAATCCAGCTACGAGAAATATTTTCATACTTTTAATTTTCGTCGGTAAGTCGATGGTTTCTAAGACACTCAATCAAGAAATGTCCGCGGTAAATATTTTTCTAATAGACTGCATCATTCTATTTGGCGCGCGGGAATGGTGGGGCGATCCAAAAAGGAAAGCGCCGACTATACATACAACAGAGCAGTTGCTACGATAAGATATGTCTAATTGACCGCAGTTCTGAACGTGGTAAAAAGAAGTTGAGATCCTTTGAGAGAAGATATAACTGATTTATAAATCATTATTTTCTATGCCTGTCGTCCGAGAGGTTTTGCTGCTAGTTATAAATTTAAAGAAACATGACGATGTCTCACAGAACAGTAATGTGTCGATTTGAAAAATCACATTGTATGGGTATAACTCAAACACGTTTTTACAGACATTCACTAGGTCCGTGTAGTGTGTGTCCTATATTATTATGTCTTCCTTGACTCCAGATGACTGGCCAGATGCAATGGCTAAAAATATACCTAGGTGGGTATGTTTTTATAGATGTGACAATAATCGGTTTTTTTTTCACACACTGTCTAGGAACCATAATACAACCTACACAAGATAGCACTGTTGTTTCATTCGCAGGGTGTTGAAAGTAAACCTTCATTTATGTAGCTTGGCTCTACTTTTCTTATACCTAGAATGAATGAATGAAAGATAATAAAACTCCATAAGAAAAAATTTGCTGCTAAAGAAGCAGTTTTTTGTAAGTTTTTGCTGCATCACTCGATCCATACTTCGGGTGCAAGTCAGTTAAAAAAAAAGAAGCAGTAGGTAAATTGCATATCATAAATTCATTTATTGAATCCATATTATTATTGTGCTCAAT
The DNA here is from genome assembly GCA_963576905.1 of Mystacides longicornis. Classification (NCBI taxonomy): domain Eukaryota; kingdom Metazoa; phylum Arthropoda; class Insecta; order Trichoptera; family Leptoceridae; genus Mystacides; species Mystacides longicornis. Next base: position 19,539,994 of record OY756437.1, read on the forward strand.
TGTATTGTGGATGGAAATAAAAACAAATAAAATATTTCTAACCATAAAAATATTGTAGATTGTTCCATCGTGTCTCACTCTTGGTGTGCAAAAAAGTGTATAATAATAATAATTATTTGAGATCAGATACATTATAAAAAAAAACATTATCCAAACACGTTTTTTTAAGTGAATCTGGGCTCACTCAAAGTGAACACAAATACACTCTCGACATCTTTCACATAAAGCAAACCTTGTGTTGTGAAAGTGGAAATGGTCGGCACCGGGATTCGAACCCACGACCTTCAATACGATGTACGTACGAAAGCCGCCTAATATTTTTCAAAATACCTACCTAATAATTTTCAAAAGACATAACACTCGGCAATGAATATTTTTTTGTCTTAAATACCTATTAGCATTTTATTTATAATCAATCAATCAATCAAAACTCCCTTTGAACTCCACTCAGGAGCATAGCGAGGAGCATAACAAGAGCTCTCCACTGCGCTTGATCTTGCGCAGTGCTTATGACCTCCTCACACACCATGTCCAACTCCCTCAGCTCTGCCTCGAAGGAACGGAACACGGTATGAGAGGGTCTTCCAGGTCTTCGAGACCCTGAAGGGAGGAAAAACAGCGCTCTCCTCGGCCAACTGTCATTCGGCATCCTCAACACATGTCCCAGCCATGCCAATCTCCTCTCCGTAATGGTGGAAGGGATGGTCCTGCGCTGGGTGCGCCGGCGTATAGCGTCGTTCGTGTTTTATTGATAAGCAAAAACATGTCCAAAAAACAAAAAATATATTTTCAAAATAATTCCATATTCTTATGCGCTGCCAATTATTTTAATCTTGATTCGCAACGTAATAAGGTAGGTACTTATACATATTATAAACTTACAAAACATAAAACGTTTTTGTTTATTTCATGTTTGGCCTAACTTCTCTATATTATTATTATTTTTAGTTGGTTGGATATCAGAAAAATCATGGATATCTAAATCTTCCTTCAGAGAGAGTCTAACGCCGTATTTTACTTAGACTCCCTCAAAACTTTGCAAAAGAATCTCTATCGCAACTTTATACAAATAGAATGGTCATAAGGACCATTATGGTACAACGACTTGATATGAGCCGTCATGAGAAATTTTCCAATATATTGGAATATTTTTGAAAAATAATCTAACAAGACAGAGCTTTGGTAAGAATTTTAATTGGAAAATGATTTTTAGTGTTTTCTGAAAAATCTGAGAAAATTGGCGAAAAATCCTCACGAACATATATTGTAAAATTTTCACCACGATCTTTATCTCTAAACGTATTTTATCTAAGTCTTACACTTCTCGAGATAAGCGTCAAAAAGTGTTTGAGACAACTTCGATAAAACCTCAAATAACGTGTAAAGCATGCTTTTTATGGAAAATCGGCCACGAACATATATAGTAAAAAGGTTTGATCTACGTATACACATAATCAAAATTTCCTTATCTATGAATATAGAGCCGGAATTGAGCGGAGAAAACAGTGAAAAACGGCTATTTTAGGAGTAAGGCCCCTTAACTAACATAATTAACTTTAAAATTACCCTTTTCGCATAGACACTTTTGAAACGTCTACAAGATACATCATTGCATTATCATAATTTTACATTTTTAAAGGTGGTCAGGGTACCTATCTAATGATATCATTGTTATTTTTATGTGATTTTTATGCCCCCAAGGCGTTTATCAGGATCTCTGGCGTAGATTGGTTTCGAACTTATGTTAGGGGAGGAGTTGATTATATACCTATTTCTTTTAATTCCTTGTGGCAGCTGTTTTAATGGGTTAAAGAAATTTTTATCTCCTGGTAATGGGTTCGATTCGATATAGACAATTTCAATGAAAATACCGATTTATAATAGTTTTTATAAAAATTAAATTATGCCTTCATAATATTATTGTCTGACAATGTTTTCAGAATAAATAATCTCTATCTACTTAATTTGGTTCCATGAAAATTATTCAAAACACAATTCTTCGAAAAATCAAATTCGGGGAGCGACTGAAAACAATTATATACTATAATTATAACCTAACCTATAACCTAACTTAGTCATATAAATAGTAGAAAGCTTGCTAACGTTAATAAAAATAAAATAATATTTTTCGAAGAATTTACGTGTCAACCTTAATTTTAACTAATGCGCATTATGGACTACTGAAACAATGGGATTCTGTAGTTCATAGTCCTCATCTCTTCAAATTCATAAGTAGAAATATTGCAAGAACACACTCGACGTCATAGTAATAACTTATCTTGTCCTCTTGCTCCTTCCATGTCCCTTATTTCTATCCCTCACCCTAGGCTTTCGTTGCTTTAGGTACCCCAGCCGAGCCTGCAAATCTATATATCAAAACGTGAAGGAAAAACTTTGTGACTATTTTTATGAAAATTGCGCGGACGAAGGAGTACGAAATTTCGCACACTTATAGTTTATATAGAGAAGGAGTAGCGAATGCTGATATTTTTTTAAAAATTATTCATAAAAAATAGATTTAATCAATAAAAAAAAAACAATACAAACACTACTTTAATTTTATGTATTTGGTACTAACACATATTTCCACTACTATACTTATAAAATCATGAACTTCATATAAACAAAATGTAAAATACATAAAAAGCGCCTTATGATGGGCGCAGAAAGCTCTTTGAAGGCGGTATATTCAAATGGAAGGTGGAGCTGGAAATGGCGGGATATTCTCATTGTAGGTATGACGCATTATGTTTATCTGTGGTTAAATTGGGAGTACCTAGATTAATATTGTTCGTCTTTAATAATAATAGAAAAAACTTTGTACATATCAACATTTCGAATTTGACGTAGGTATCCATCAGGGGCGTGCCTAGGGTTATCTGGGCACGCATGCAAATTATTTTCGAGAGGTCCATAAAAGAACAGTACCTACACCTAGGTATATGAAGAGACTCCGAAAGTTAAGTTAATCTCTCTATTAATCACTTTATTAACCGATCTCGGTAGCCCAGTTGTACTGGCGTGGACTTCAAATCACGAGGTCCCAGATTCGATTCCCGGTCGGGTCAGAGTTTTTCCATAAATTTGATCTTTTTGAATAAACTAGGTATATTTTTTTCTCTATCGCAATCATTAATAGCTCTGACATATTACGATCATGTGTTTCTCATATAAGTATGAATTCGTTTTAATGCTCAAAACGCACGTTCTGCATGAAGCGCTTACTGCTGGTATGGTAACGCTTAATTAGGATAATTTAATCAGTTCCGAAAAAGCAACATCCAGACCATTTTCGTTGATGAAATCTAACAATTGGAAAACATTAAATGATTTTAGTTCTGGAGATGTAGGTATACAGAGATGAGATATCAATTGATTTTTAAGTTTTTAACACTCATGATTTATGTTTAAAAAATGAACTTCAGGTAATTAAAAAAAAGCGGTTATATAACCCTAAAAATGAAAAAATAAACAATATGGTTAAGAAATCAGTAGAATAAATAAATAAAAAATGGCCTGTTTTAAATGATGTCCAATGTCAACGATCTCCTGATGCACAATTTACACTAAAGGTTCACAGAAAACTATAATTATATCAAAAAGAAAGCATTGAAACAAACACAATCTATGAAACCATAAACCAGTTTAAGTATATCATGCACAATATTACGAAATTTTAATTTCTTATTATTTTTAACAACTCCACAAAAAAATGTAAACAAAGACTTAATGAGCTAACCTCAAAAAGAAAACATTGCATCAGCTGTGATATTGATACGGTCAAAATATTACATCTAATAATAAATAAAGCACCTGCGTGAAGTTTGCCCTAAGTGAGAAATCAACCAATGAATCTTTCTAATTAATCTTTTAAAGCCCGGCCTCTATGGACTTGCAATTTTTTCATATAAAAATGAATTATTGAGGCATAACCATAGGGACGTGTGTATGGTGTCTCGCTTGTTTCTCGCGGAAATATCCAGACTTTTGTGCTGGAAAGAGTGCGCAACATAAAGCCCGGTAAAAGCCAAATAGGTGCGAGTAGAACACTGTTGCGGTACCTATGCAATTCATTATAGTTCGTTATTATAGTCGATTTTTGCATACGTACGGCGTACCTATGTATGTAAATACTTACTTCTATTAATTACTAGCTTATACCCGTCTTGCTTTACGTTTTTGATTCCGATTGTCAGGCTTGATCGGTAGGTAATTAGAAAGGTTCTAGTCTAGCTTCCCATTGCTTTGTAGACCTCTATAACTGACATAAGCACAGAAAAAGAAGAATGACACTTTTAATGTTTATTACAATTTTGTATGAAGATCCTAAAAAATAGGGTTTTTTAAATAGCTCTAAATATATCTATTAAAGGCAGCAAATTGTTTTAAAGAACCTTCTCCGGCATTTTGCACGGCTCTGTGCAGATTCATATCTGACGTAGCATTTGTATTTTGAGCGTGATGCTATGACATACGGTAAAAAGCAAAAAACATTTCTTAATTATTATGTAGATAGAGAAGGAGGGGCTAATGCGAGTTTTATTTAATTTCCCAATTTACCACGCAACTTTCTTAATTTTTTCTTTCATAAGAACCTTCTACTGATAAAAGCCAACACGACAAAAAAAGAATTAGTGAAATCGGTTCAGCCGTTTAGGCGTGATGCTCGGACATACCGTAAAGTAACGACAAAAGGCAAATAAAAAAACATTTCTAAAATATTATGTAGATTGTACTTTAGTACGAAATACAGGCGGCGCGAAATTTGAATTTTGTGTGGGTTAATAATTTATCTTTCTAATCAGTTTCTTGTTTTTTCTGTTAATAGAAAATAAATTATATGTACTTATCATTGATTTCGCTACGCATGCCAGGCTTTTGGGCTTATATGGAGGTACCGCCCCTGGATCCATGTGATTGTTTTTGAAAGAAAATTTTGAAATAGCACTCGCTCAGTCTTTGACAATGGAACCTCGACCACTGTGTTTTCTGCTGTTTGTTTTACTTCTTACCTACTCGATGTTAATGTTTGTGTAATGTTTGTCTAATACTAAACTGGTGTTTTTGTTGTCCATACAATTTATGAAATTATTTTTTGTATATCATCACTGTTTGTATATCTGTTTTAATAAAATAAACAGTCGATTATCCAAAATGATTCACTTCACAGTTCAGCTGTTAATTTTCAGCCTAAAATTGTATGCCAGAAAAACTAATAAGTACCTACCTACCTACTTAACAAACTGATTGGACCGAACCGGATATCCATTTTTGCGTTCATTTTGAAAGGCGGAAATCTAAATTTGAAATGTTTTCTTTTAATGGCAAAATAAGATTACACAAGGCAAAAATTTTCGATGGCTTGACGCTGTTTATTGTTACAAGTCCCCCGTGTTGTCTATTTCGGGAGACATACAATTATTATTATTATTGAATTTACTCTCAAACAAAAGACCAAGAAAACCAAATCATGTTTGTAATGTACAGAAGGATTCATTTCGTTCAGATATAGGTAATCTTTTCTTTTTGGAAGACTACAAGGATTTTATTTATTCACATTATATTTTTCTTTGAGTTGTATTTCGAGGAAGTACCTACCTACTACTTAGCGATAATCAGTTCACGTAGGTAGGTACCTTCAAACTCGGAGCTTTTTATGAATTGAAATAATATTGTTTGCGATCCAAAGCACTGTAGACCCATACATTTGGGTGAAATTGAAGTTGAGCGTGAAAGTGCGAAAGGAAGTACGAAATATTCACAGCGCTATCGGGGGTTAGCATTCAGTCAATTAATTGATCATCCGACTTTACCGACCCTGTTTAAGTGTTATTTGAAATGTAACATAGGTAGAGATCGACAAAGAAAACTATTTGGATAGATCACACAGATTTGGCCATCCAATGAGATCAGTTAATTTCAGGAATAAGGGATTCCTTTTATCTTAGCGTTGCATGTAAGATGAGAATACGACATTGCTGTAAGGATTTATTGATTCACTCCACTGTCAAATATTTTGGAATCATTGATTTTCAGTCTTCAATTCTCAATTTTTGCTCCTCAGAATGTAGCCCTAGTATAAGTTTTCTATGATCGAATATCGAAACGATCATCGAAAGGGTTTCGAAAATTTTCCATACAAAAATGATCGAACGGTTCGATCGTTTGATTTTAGAATACTATTTGCACGTTTATAAACGCTTGTTAGCGTGCAATGAGCTTTCGATAAAACTCGTACTAGCCCCAGATCAAAGTAGGCAACCCCTCAGATCTTGATGTTTGTCAACTCTTGCTCTTTGCAGGACTCTAATGACTTACTGACTTGACAATATCCTACAGAAAATGAGAGCAGCCTGTCAGTTATTTTAGGATCAAAACTTCTATTTACATAACAAGCTGAGTAAAAGATTATTCTTTGTTCTATTTACAATTTGAACACATTTGTCAGAGTGTTCCAAATGGCGGATCTGTTGTAAAGGATTAGTCATTTGTTCGACCTCGAAGGATCCCACAACTGGAGTTCAAAAACAAGCTATTTGTGGTTAGTATTTCCTCAAATGAGGATATTTTTTTTAAGTACACACTTGTATAAGCTTTGTTCAACGTTATTTTTAGAAAAAAAAAATCTTGAAATGTGTGTCAAATATTTTGTAATGCCCATTATGTAATTTATACAAGTCAAAATATCTTGCATTTGAGGAGTTTTCTTGAAGGTGTTATTATTATTGGCTAAAGAAAGAAGTAGTTGGTAGCCTGTCGAATACTACGCCGGCTTTCGTACTGTTTCGTGCAGAGATCGTGGATTCTATCCCAGGTGATGACCATATTCCTCTTTCACGACACAAGCTTTGAGTAGTTTACTGCGAATGAGTCAAAGCGTGTATTGTCATATTATCACTTTTTACTAACAATGAGTGAGCACAGATTCATTTTCATCCAAAAAGTCTATATATTTGGTAAACCTATCCCGAACGAAACATTGCTTTGGAAGAAAACAATGGGACTAACCCTGATCCTTGAGGTAGTCCATTTTCCGATAGTAATTTTTTGCCATTTCTAACATGAAATCAAAATGATCAACAAATTGTTTTATTCTTTAAGTGTTATAATCTTAGGCAGGTACTCCATAAATTGCATTTTCCCTCATCAGGCCACCTTTCTTTGTCCTTTCCGGCCAGTCTCATCGCCACCACGAAAGTGGCAAGTAGTATAATTACCTTAGTGTAATATTAATAAAAGACAATAATTAAAATATTCTCAGTTACAAACGGGTATAACTTTTAACATTCCATTTTAAGCACACATCCGTACCAAAGCAAAAACAACGAATTTTTGATACGAACCAACAGAACAGGATGCCTTTAAATACTTTCAAATAACAACATTGTATATTTCGTGTGTATATTATTGGCGTTGCTCACTCATTCGAAGGTGTTATGGTCGTTTTTCTTGCCACAGTCGAGACTCTTTATAGGACATTAAAATAACCATTCGTGGTGCAACATTGTTTCTTTATGGAACTGGCATTGGTTTGGTTACAAACTTAAGAACTGCATCACTGCGTGATATATTCATATACCAATCCATCTCGACGTAGAAAATCCGCCTCCGTGTTGTCTGAAATCCATACTGGTCAACTGCTGCTGCAAATGCACATTACTCAATTGAAAACAACTATGAACTGGATTGTCAGTAAGGAACCAGAATCATCAGTAAAGAACTGATTGGCTCAACACAACCCAGAAAGAAATGGTGTAGAGTCGACCGGAAAAGATGTAATGTATGCTGTAACCCTTAAAACCTACATCAATGCGGGGATGGATGTTAGGATGACTTTGATGACACAAAAGCAATCGATCATTATTGATAAACGAGTACCCCACGTAGGTACGCATTAAAAATATAGGACTAACATACACTGACGGATAGTATGATCTATGTTCTTGTTAAAGCAACAGACGGAAAATTCTGTACTTACTCTGTAGAAATGATTATTTGGTGGTGTTGGCGTCTCATCTTCAGAATCCCTTGAACCATCAAAAAAATCTACTACAGACATCTCAGTATAAATGAAAGATATTCTGCCAAGTGCTTTCAACGGTAGTTATTGATATTTTCGGTCAAATTACTAGGCAAGAGCAAAACTATTAGAAAAAAGCAACACGGTGGTAGCCCAGCGGTTTCGTAAGTTTAGCAGAAATGCAATATAGTGAGAAGTATTCCAGCAAAAACGTGGCAGATTTTTAGCAGCAGATTGGTTTTGAAACTTACACTCTGCGGAGGGAGCTGAGGAGGCTGGGAAAGATAAAGGCATTTTGTATAAAAACAGCTAAACTGTAAATTTTGTTGTATGTAAACGCTCTGATTCCTTGAATTACCTTTTACGATCGACACTTTTTTACACCGCAGCTCTCCTTACGAAACATTATAACACCACAAAGGAAACACATAAAATCCCATCGACATTTTCTTCGCGTCATTATACTTCTCTTTGAATTATTATATTGTATGAGCTGCAAAAATTATATTACTAATTTAGAGATGTTTAATTATGGAAGAACAGTAGCAAAGTTTCTTATATAAGTCATCAATTTTATACATCTGTTAATTTTATTTTCTTATTGATATATCACAAGTCTTCTCATGCATATATATTCTTTGTAGCCTTTTAGGAATTTAATAATCATTGTCGTTTATCATCAATAGTCAGGGTCGTGATCTGGCACAGTAACGTAACACTATTTATATTGTATAACAGTCCTCCACCGCTCCCTATACATTCATCTCCGTGTGACTGTTCCAACAACTGCTGGTTTGGTCTGTCCATCTACATACTTGGTTGTTATTCCTCTGCTTCTATATTCTTCAACACCACCAAGGACCACCAATTTTTCCAGGCTGTCTTCATCTCGTCTGTCAACGTGTCCGAAGAACTGGAGAATCTGCTTCAAACACAAGAGGAAAGTCTGTAATTTAATTTAAATCATTCTGCCTGGGGTCTAAAACCTACTAAGGGGCATAGGGAGACAATAAGAGCTCTCCATTGCGCTCGATCTTGCGCGATGTTTGTGACCTCCTCTCCCACATCATGTCTCGATCATATCCTATTCTTATGGGTCTTTTTTGAGTAGGCAAGCTGTGTTTTCTTCATACGATTGTTCTTTTTTCTGTTCTAATGATAGAAAAATAAAACACACTTTCACCTAGTAGTGGGGCGTCGGTTGTAATCCATTTCATGCTGTCCTTTAGGAAAGGATTTGGGATAGGACAATATTATTATTATAAATTAAAACAAACTGTTGATTCTACTAGTAATTAATTAATTTAATCTTATTAGAGTGTTATAATATTATTATTGCTCCATTATTAAGCAAACGTATCAATTGCCTCAAAAATACTTACTTACTTAATCCACTTTCGCTCCCTAGGTGGAGCATGTGGTCGCCACAAAGCCTCGCCAAGCATCTCTATCCTGGGCCAAATCCAGGGCGTCATTCCAACTTAAGCCGGTATCCCTAAGGTCTTCATCGTAGGCTCTCTTGATCGTGAGTCTTGGTCTGCCACGTCTTCTTCTACCACCCGGTGTATATAATAAGCTTCCATAGTCTATGGAATCGGGGGACATACGTAAGACATGGCCAAGCCAACTCAGTCTACGATTCAGGATAACCGTTGTCACTGGAGGTTGCATCGTTCGTGATCGGACGGTTTGGTTTGTTATGAAGTCGAACCATCTTATCCCCAGGATTCGTCTAAGAAATTTATTTTCAATGCTTAGAAGTTTGTTTTTGTGTGTTTTTGTTAAGTGCCATGACTCACATCCATATAACAGCACTGGTATTACACAAGCATTGAAAAGACGACATTTGGTTTTTACTGAGAAGTTGGTCGATCTCCATATATTCCTCATGCTGTTAAAAGTGGATCCTGCCAAAGCGATTCTCACTGATAACTCCTTCTCCATTCCGCCATCAGGTGTTACATAGACTCCGAGGTACTTAAATGTATCGACATTCTCGATAGTGTTGTTGCTGTTGCCCAGAGTCAGATTTCCATGGTTTCCAGAATGGTTGTTGTGCATGCTTTTAGTTTTTCCCATATTCATTTTTAGGCCAACTCTTTCCGAAATCTCTTTAATGTTGTTCAGAGTTTCTTCCAATATTGCAACATCTTTTTCGAGAATGACAAGGTCGTCGGCAAATTCGAGGTCACACAGCTTGAGATTTTGAGAGATGTTGAGTCCCGCATTTGCGGGGATAGATAGGCGAAGAATAAAGTCCATAACAATGATGAAAAGGCATGGGGCCAGGACACAGCCTTGTCGGACACCAGTCGTGACTTCAATCCAGTCAGTGTAGTCACTTTCTAGCCTCACGCGACATTTGCTGTCTTCATGAAGAGACTTTATGAGATTCACGATTTTATTTGGGATCCCATAAGCTGCCAGTATTTTCCAAATTGTGTCTCTATGAGGACTATCAAAGGCTTTCTCATAGTCTACAAAGCAGCAAGCCAGCGGGTTTCTAAATTCATTGTGTTGCTGGAGTATACACCGCAAGCTGTGGATATGATCCGCACATGATCGGCCCTGCAGGAAGCCGGCCTGATTTGGTCTTAGGATTTCCTTTATTGGGGCCTGGATTCTGTTTAACAATATATATGCCTCAAAAATATCTAGGTAATAAATCTCTACATTTTCGAATTTACTGATTAATAGTCCAAAAAATAGCAGTGAATGTTATTTCAATTCTCACCTAAACCGATAGACCGCTCAAAATTGTCGGAAATCCAACATAAGAAACGAATATAGGACAAGGTTACTTAAATACACTCAACGCTGGTCTTTTGTTGTATTTCAGAGTTAAAAAGGGATTGCGGTGCGGTCGACATTACTTTTTTCCTCCTCAAACAATGAAAGATATTTATGGATTTGGAATAAGGACAATATACGTAAAACAAACAGTATAAGCTGGGACTGTAGAAAGAGATTCATGTATGTTTGAGCAACTGACACTGTTTCGTAAAATTATCTGTGATTACTTTAAAATAATAATTAAGTAAATATATTCATAAATTCTGTAAAAAGTGCTTAAAACTCGACGAAGGACAGCTGCAGATGCAGAGAGGTAGAAACAAGCCTATGACAGTAGATAGAGACACACAATTTTATCACCACCAACCTGTGGAAATGCGACTGAAATCCAGAAATAGTTACATCTCCTGTTGAGTTCTCGCAGCAACGGAGAGAGCTGCCTTGGAAGTTGGAATCAGGAACGCCCCTTCGGATTGAGCCTTAGGAGGGAATTAAGGGCGAACATCTGCGAGACCAGACGCTTAATTAACCCTCACACATCCCGAGATCGTAGAAGAGCAGGAACGATGTCAACACGGATCCAGGTGTTATTGGACTGAGGAGCTGGAGGACAGCGGCACTCAGAAGAACAGAGTGGAGAAAGTCTCTCGACTCAGCCAGGGTTCACCTAGGATTGTCGTGCTGCTGCTGATGATGATAAACGTTTGCGCGCGGTGAGGCTCGCCATCCACCATGTTGTGTCAAAAAGGGGAGGCGCACTAGTATAGGTTCGGTATGTGGAATATTAGGGGATGCATGCGGCGCTAAATGAACGAAGTTATCGATGTTATGAATGAAAAAGTTTCTTGAAGTTGAGATGGTTTGGGCATGAAACATGAATGAAATTTTAGTGATAGAAATAGTAGAGTTTGTATGGGAAATAGTATGTCGGTGGAAGAAGTGTGCTTGCATGGATAAAAGAGTGGAGGTCTGTTCTCTCTGCCTGCCTCTTACGGCGCACGGGCGCAAAGATCTTCCATGCCGACTGTGGAGGACCCTCAATAGAATGAGAGTGGGTATAACTCTCATTCTATTGAGGAACCTCCACAATGGGGATATCTCTCTGCATCGGATGACATTCATGTGAATAGAAGACAGCAGCTGCAAACAAGCAATAGCAAGCTGTGGTCCTAATGACCTGCAGCCCTATTCACGGAAAAGTTTAAGTCTAAGTTTAGTTCGAAGTTCGAACGAAGTTCGATTCAAACCCTCCGTGAATAGGTACATAGACTGTAGATAGTCGCCGCCTACAATTATTATTACCAGCAGCCCTATTCACGGAAAAGTTTGAATCGAACTTCGTTCGAACTTCGAACTAAACTTAGACTTAAACTTTTCCGTGAATAGGGCTGCTGACCCTAGCTAACGACAAGGCGATCTCTGTCTCCACATATTGGAGTGGCAGATCCGCAGTTATATCCCGGACACGTAAATGATGAATGTATTTGTATGTTTCAGTAAACTTGTGAACATTTATATCTGTAGCACACAAAGTCTTCAGGCAGGAGTACGTTATTATATGTACAAAAACATATTAGTAGATAGTTCGACTAATTAGGTATCTTTAATATCATAATAGAAACTTCGCGTTGGTAAAGAACGCATCAGTATTTTGTTCTACTAATGCTCACTAACTCAGGGCCACATTCAGGTTGAAAAAAAAATCCTATTTTTTTTAAAATTAAAGTTACGTGTTAGTAAATAAATAAAATAAATGTCATATTTTGGTTAAAATATTATGCCTTAAATTAATATTAGCATTGTTGTTGCCGTGGGGTCGCCGGCTAAGAATAGCACCTCTGCTCTTTTTGCTGGTTTTTCGAGCATCCTGTAAGAGGCAGGAAATCGAAAAATCAGATCGGGACCGTGAGGTTGACCACCTCACGTCCTTAAACCTCAACTAGTCAGAAAAGGCACAAGAGCCTCGGACGCCTTCGAGCGCAATGGAGAGCTCTTGATGCCTCCCTATGCTCCTGAGTGGGGCTTGGGCCTCCCGCATTGTGGGTTGGTTTGGGGGGGGGGGGGGGATCCGCGGCGGGCTTGATTTCTGTGGGACCAGCTTTTCGGTTTGATTGCTTTGATCGAGCTGGGGGGTCGGTTTCGTGCGGGTCGGGTTTGCTGCGGATTGGTCTCCTCCGGGCTGGCTTGCGTAGAGTGGGGGACCTTAACGGGAGTATGTATGTATGTATGTTACCCTAAAACAAACAGTTGGTTCGTTTGTGTAGCCTGATACAACTTTTCCCTTCAGGTTTTTCGACAGCATTTACCGATAGAACCAAAGGCTTTCCTCTAAGGCAGGCATGGGCAAACTGTGGCCCGCCGTTCTTTTTGTGCGGCCCGCCATGTTCAGAACCCTAACTTTTTCAAAATATTTTATAGCATTATGTTAATCTGGAATAATTGCATTGCAATGTATCGTGTCACGTCACTTTACCACCGTGACTACTTTGCGCGGTATTTCTACTAAACTTGACATGACTCCCCTCAGTCCCCTCCCCTCTCCCGTACGCACTCTGCATCGGATAAGTTGAGATGATAAGAGACTATTATTTTTTTTCCAATACTCACATTTTTAAACTCGTGATAACTTTCGAATGGAATGTCCGAATTGAATAATTCAAAAAGTTATACAAACATATTGAAGCAGACTTGAATATGAACTAATTTATTTTAATAAGGAGTAATACCAAGATACCAATAAAGAGCCTTTTCTAGAGGTGACATTTTACTGATTTTTTTTAAATAAAAAAACACTTATTGTGGCATAACTATAATAGTTAGACATATGCTGTCGCGATACTTTTTGTAAATAATGATGTCTTCTACAAAATTGTGGTACATTGTTTTATTCTATCATCATTAGTTTTCACAGCGTTCGCGATAAAAATAATATTTTAGGTAAATTTTTTACACCTTGGGTTACATTATTGAAGTTTTCGTAGGTTACCCAAGGTTTTTTTGAGATTTAAACTATCCTATCTCTCAAGTTGGATCGAACTGCACATGGTGTGCGAATTTTACTATAATCGGTTAAGTGGTTTAGGAGTCCATTGAGGACAAACATCGTGACGCGAGATTTATATATATTAAGATATAAAAAAAATTGACATATTCTTCCTAGTTGAGACAGTTTTATAATTATAAAATTTAAAACAAAATTTTATAATTGAATTATTCTTATCTATGTGTATTAAACTTTTCTGGAAACGAAGTGTCTCAGGAGAATTTTGGGTATAAGATGGTACCACCGCATCACGAACGACGCTATACGCCGGCGCACCCAGCGTGAGCCTATCACCTCTACTATTATGTGGAGGAGATGGACTTGGCTGGGACATGTGTTAAGGATGCCGAATGACATTTGGCCGAGGAGAGCGCTGTTCTTCCTCCCATCAGGGTCCCTGAGACGAGGAAGAGCCTCTCATACTGTGTTCCGCTCCTTCGAGGCAGAGCTGAGGAATCTGGACATGGTGTGGGAGGAGGTCATTAACGTTGCGCAAGATCGAGCGCAATGGAGAGCTCTCGTTGCCTCCCTATGCCCCTAAGTGGGGTCTTAAGGGAGTTTGGATTTGGATCTTTAACATAAATTATAATAATTGTTTACGATGAATTTCTACCGATGCTCATTACCAGAAGCAGTTTTGAGAATATCGAAACAAGCTAAGGGGAGTTCAATGTATTCTCGGTGTGACAACTTTTTTGTTGGTAATTAGTGTACTTTTTGTCTTGTTATCTTATGCCATTATTCAAAGTGACAATTTTAAAATTTCGTAGATCAACTTTGTTTCTTCACAAGTGTGTTTTGAGTGTTAGAAAATGTCTGATGGGAAAATTTTGACCAAAATCAGACACCGCGCTGATTTTAAACTTCTTAAAAAATGAAAGAAAACTCGTAAAAACATCGATCAATAAATACTGAAGGCTTAAAAAACTGTGCTCTTACGTTTTCTTAAAATAAGCCAAGGCTTAATGTAAATAAAGCACCTTATGCAAGCACTACACGTGGTTTTTAGGAAGAAATTAATGAAAAAAATCGAGAAAAATTGACTGCCAATGTCTTGCACTTCGACGAGAGCGCGCCGATTCAATTGGCTCGCATTGCGATGTCCGCCATTTAAAAGCATGTTTTCCAAAAAATCAATCAACTTTAAGCCTTTACTTTAATACTCTATCTCTGGTACCTACCGACAATTTTCGTGTCCGGAGCTGAGAAAAAAAAACATTAGTGGCAAGCGATTTTCCCACAATGAAGAATTCAAGGCGGCCCACAATTTTTCAGAGTATTTTCAAAATATTTTTTGGGGGCTGTTGAAAAGAGAAATTGGTGTTTTTAAAGGCTCATTAAGGTTGAAAGGACTATATTCAGTAGTAGAATTATTTCAGATTTTTCTGACTTTTCCTTCATATTCATACCGAGAATACATTGAACTGCCCGTGTTAAACTGATTAAAGTACAAAAAGATCAGTTCATTTATTTTTTTATTTTTTGTAATGTTTTTTCGTGATAAAAAAACAATGTTAGTAGGTACATATATGTATGTAACATAAAATTGTGATTTTTCATCTTTTTCTAAAAAGAAGAAGAAGAAAATATTTTCTACTTCTTCTTTGCGGCCCGCCGCTCATTATGAATAATTATTGAATTTGGCCCGCCATCCAAAAAGTTTGCCCTCCCCTGCTCTAAGGTAAACCCGGTGGAATGTCACTTTTGGGCTTTTTATTAAGAGTTATTTTATGAAATCAATATTTGCTGTTCAATCAATAAATTGGAAACCGTTGTCTGAAATCCGGATTTTATTTAAAATTCACAAAAAATATATAGCTCAGGTATACCTATAGTGTATTGATAGCTTCAAAACTATAATACTCCACCATAAGTAAGTTCCAATAAAACACATGAATTTATTAGACCGATTTTACAGTCATTATTTACGAGATCGACCCACAAACAAATAATAATATTTTCAATGCCTCGGCCATTGCACGAAGTGTTTAAATCAGGTGCGGCCCTGTTCGCTCGTTGATGTCCAGATGTTCTCAATACAGGAATCTCCCACGCACTCTCGAGTAGTATAGTTTGGTCGTTTCATACTATTTTTGCATGTAATTACATACGTTTCATATTATTTTGTACGCATTCATTTACTTCAAGCTATAGCATTAACACACTCCTTGTTCTAGGTATAGCACTACGCATCATTTTGAATACGGTTAGGGTTGTCGCACAATGTAAAAAATATTTTTTAAATTATAAACAACGCGTTCCGCAAAGAAATGTATGCTCAGTTTCCATAAATAACAGTTTTTCTATCGTTTCATCGGCTGTCATATCCACAGAATTCTATACAATAACCTATAACCCGACACGTTCAAAAGTGACGCCGAAATATTGAAATGAAACCTTTGACAGTTTGGTTCCCAAAAGAACGTGGTACGGCATATATTTATTCAGTCGTTTTCTTTTTATTAGAATAAAACATATTTTTACGTTGAAATAAGTGAAATATGATCATTTTAAAGTTTCTTTATAAATGTAAACATCATTTTTACGTTCCGTTTTGACTACTACTACGGTCAAAATTGCCGGCAAAATCGGCTTCACTTTTTTACTATGAAGAGACATAGGAGTACTCCATCTAGGTAGTTATATATAAGAATCTATGGTCATATCACGGAAAAGAGCCATATTTTTTTTTCTAAAATTCTTACCTGGGATGTTACCTTATTATGTTACCAAATTTTTCATACCTGGAGGCCAAGTCGAAATATTAACGACAGCTCCAACGTTAACAATTTGTTGTTATTTCCATAGAGATAACGTGAAAACTGTTGATCAACGTGCGTTAAACAATGTTGTTCCAAATTCCGAGTCAAAAAAATAATTCTGACAGTTATTCAAAATTAACGTTAAACGGTACCTCGAAATCTATGGAAACATTACGTTACGACGCTGCTGTTATATTGAAGACAAAACTCTTTTTTTTTTGGTTTGGAAACCATTTTCAATTTGGTTAACGGTAACGTTCAGAACGTTAACAGTTTTCACGTTTAACGTTATTTATTTCGACTTAGCTCCCTGGGATGTTACCTAGTTTCTTTCGGAGACATCAGCTCTAGGTTAATCGACTGCTGTGATTATCCTCGGGTGCAAAGAGAAATATTGAGAATGTCAGGTCAGGTCACCCCAACACCACCTATATAAGAAGGCCTTAGTGCTGCGTCACATCGTGAGGCCCACCGTTCGCTTGTCTATATCTGTATGTACTTACCTGTACACTATGATATCTGTCTACAGGCCGGCGGCCGTGACGCGAGAGGCCAAAAATGGCCGCCAGCACTAGGCCTTCTTATATAGGTGGTGTTGGGTCACCCTATGAAATTGGGAATACCACGATTTATGGAAAAGGATGCAAAATAAGTAACCAAATGTTGAGAACTATAGGTACAACTATTTAAATACCGGCTAACGACTGTCTGTTGTTTAGTGCGATCACTTTCGCGACAACGTCCACCATAAGGTGGTCAAATTCCAAACTTCCAACCTATATCACGAGTTTCTTGAACGCTTAAAACATGATGAAATACTCTTGCTCCCTCTGGTATTCGAACCTATGACCACAGCAGCTGTGCAATTAAAAGAGTCATTCTATAAAGAAAGTTAATCAATAAGAAATTGCAAAAAATGGATTAAAACACTCAATTAATAAAAATAAATCGCAATATGTGACATCCTTGATACAATGTGAACAGTGTTAGAAAAATAATGTTGTATTTAGAAAATTCAAAAGAGTAATGAACTCAGTTATGAATCTGAAAATAAAATTTGGCACCGACTACTGTTTTGACGTAGTCAGCTGATTTCTGTCATTGCACCAACCGCGTTTTATTCGTTCTGTTTGATTATTCATGGTACAAGATCAAGTTGATACCAAAGTCGCGTGCCAATGGCTTTGGGACTTAACAATGTCACGTTCTATGCGTTCGGAAGCTTAATCCATACGGAAGAGATTGCGGCGAGGCTACGCACACCAAATAATAGTATCCGCTTTACTATGCGGCATTGGGTGTAATGTATTAATCGCTTTTTGGGTTAGGAAGAGACAACGGACCTCTAACATTTTTAGCAGATATATTTGAGGTAGACTCCATTTGAAATTTTAGAGAGAATCATTAATGTATTGGTGGGATTAGTTCCTATACGTACACACGTAGTATGTAGGGGTAGCTACCTGCCCTGTCGGTACGTGTGATTTTCTAAGTAGGTAGTATGTGTTCCATATTGAATCAGAACGTCAAAGGGAGAGCATGTACACGCTTTTTTCATAGACCGCACTATGTATTTCACGGGCGTAGCTCATGATGTAATTCATTTCTATCCGTGGTCGCCCTCTATATACAAACCCATTTTTCGTCCAAATTTCAAATAGACTATACTTCCTTGACTCTTTAAAGTGTCAAAGCGACCATTTGATCTTTCGTGGACTTCTGAATTGGCCTTATTTGAGGTCGTGTTAATGTGTTTTTAAATAGCGACAGTACCTCTACTTTGATAAAAATTTTCACCTCTGTACAAAGAAAAAAAGGTTGAATGAAAGTTCAAACATCTTGCTCTAAAGCTTGCTAATGTCTGGTCAAATCGTTGAATAACCTCCCGGGTTCGAACCCGACAACAACTGTTGCGTGCACGCAAGCAACCGCAGGTATAGTGCGTTTACGTTCTGGGTTATAAATGCACATGTATTTAGTAGGGTGACCATGATAAAACATTATTGTGATAAAGTCACACATTTTTATCTGCCCATCCATAGCGTTCGCTAACAAAAGATGTAGGTACCCATGAAACGGACTTACACCTCTGTGGATAAATTCGAATGAGACAGGTATACAGGCCTGTCTCCTCATTGTTTTGCTAATGTTCGTCAAGTTTACTATCTATCCGGTCTTTTGTAAATCGGAAGATAATTTATGGCATGGGTGAACATAAACAAATTAGGCGTTATTAAATACCTTAATATGGAATTCTGTGAGCGTTACAACGGGCCTTAATAGTTTACACTCTAGAACCCCCCTAGAAATATTTTTCAAACAAGGATAATTTTCAAATAGGTACCTAAAACAAAAATACTTATATTATTCGTTTGTTATTCGATAGTTGATATGACAATAATTAATACTAACAGACGTCTTAGGGAAAATTATATTAAAGATATAATAATATTTCATATTTGATCAGAGGTCCCTACATACAACTGTTGCTACCGGAAGAAATGTCAAATTGTCCGCAATTCTTAGCGTGATAAAATTACATTGGGACCATATAACGGGAAACATAACTGATTTATAGGACAATCAAACAATAATTAATGACCCTTTTCTATTTCCGTTGTCCGATAGCTTTTGCTGCTTGTTTGTAATAATATGTATAAAATTATCTATGGTCACCGATAAAAATATATTTCCTGTCAATGTTTTGAAACAAACAGGCTCGCCTGAAAAGAACCATTCAGAACGTAAATCTACATAATATCGTAGAGTTTCCGATGCCGCGTTGTCTGGGGTAGATTGTCTTCATAATACGAAAGGAACTAATACATCAAGAACCTCAGCGTCAACGTGGCGTCGGCAAACTTGGATTAGAAAAGCTATAGCAACCCTACAGTTACACAATAGTATGTCTCTCTTCTTCCTCTTTGTTTAGATCTACGATCTGTTTAAGAATTGCTCAAATCGGTCTCCTCTGATGATGAAGTCCAGCTTTCTCTCCATCTTTTTCGTCGGGGTCAAAGGACGTCTTGGTGGCCGTCGTCCATCTGGGATCCTTGCATCATACCCATTTTTCTAAGAGATGTCTTTTCATTCGACAGTCAATACTATCAATACGGTCAGTCAACACTACCTAACACTACCTTGGGCACCGATATGAGCATTTTGATGCCGGATCCGCCGGAATACCGGATCCAGTTTCCGGATTGCAATCCCTAACTGCAGCATCGTCAGCATAACATATTATGACATTTATAATTTTTTACCCTATGCTTTTATCCATTGTAAGGTTAAAGTGGAAAGGGATGAGGCTGTTACTCTGTCTTATGCCTATTTCTCTGGGTATTTCTTAGATAGTTCCCCAATAATAGTATGTAAGTGAGTGTAATGTCTCTTCTCACCAATACAAAAGTGATTCTCGTTTAGATGGTAAATGCACTCTACAATGCACCTCTTGCAGGACCGACTATACCTAGTGCTTAATCAAGGTCTGGACTATCTTGTTTCATGTTATTTCTTCGCATAAGGCTAGGTACTAGAATGGCCTGGCAAAGGTGTCATATGACTAAAGGATGTTCACTCGAACTAACCACCGCTTCAGCGGTATGCAGCGTGCAACTATCGACCCTAACTGCTTGGTTATAAAATACATTACAAAAAACCTATTCTTATCTATTTGTGCAATGTAAGCATACTGTAAATCTTTTAGGTGCGCATTGAAAAAATATAGAAAAATTGCAAGAGTGGCGTGCGCTAGCGTTAACCAATCAACGACCGTTCATTCACTAACACATTTATACATATAATCGTACTAAACAGTAAGTACATATTTGTTAATGTGGTGATGAAAGAGATAATATTATGATCTAAATGGTATGCCTTCTTGTAAAAAAATCGGGTTCAGAGTAAGCCAATACGTAGTTGGTAGAGTGCATTTACAATCAGGGCAAGAATCACTATTGTATTGGTGAGATTAGACATTATACGTACCTATGTACTCACCATTCTACAGCTATACGAGTACCTACCTACCCTTTTGATACGTGTAGATTTCTAGGGTGGGCGAAAGTTTGTTTAAAAAAATCCACTGGAAAGAACATCCTCTTTTATGGTGGCCATATTTTATATGGTCCATTTTTTAATATCTGTGTAAACCTTATGTTACAATGATGACAAACCTCACTTATCTGTAAAAAAGGCCAAAATTTAAGACTGGTATATTACCCTAACGTTTTGATTCCAACCCGAGTAGAAATTTCAAGTGAAAAAAAAAGTAAAAAAAACACCTTGAAAATTTTAAGCCGACTGAGAATCGAATCCGGGATATTTATCAAAAGTTGACACCTTTGCCACCAGACTGCTGAGGTTGGCGAAATTTGTTTGTTAAGATACTTTTAATGATTGACTAAAATTCTGAAATCATCCAGTACATATGATACTGGATAATTTGGCGATGAGTAAAATACCCTGTATAGTGCAAGTACTCCATTTATTACAAAGGTGGCAGCAGAGTATAATTTGTACAGGTGGCAAGTACAATGTGGCTAGTTGCTCATGCCATGTCAATCACCCCAATAGTTGGCAGCCAACACTCTGAACGTATTTGCCAACCACACTTTTCATATAGCCACAACACTGTTCATTTATTTATTTCCATTCATTTCTCTCGTTTTTTTTTTCATTTCACTAAGTAAATGGAAATAGGTGACCTTGCATTTGTTGCCAATTTAAAAAAGATAGATATTCGAAATTCATAGAACAAAATATGTGTCTCCCATAGATTTTTATATACCTACAAATACATAGATGGAGTACTTCTATATCTTTTCTATTATCTTTTATAGTAAAAAAGTGAAGCCGCATTTGCCGGCAATTTTGACAGTACGGTGGTCAAAACGGAACGTAAAAAATGATGTTAACATTTATAAAGAAACATAAAAATGATCAAATTGCACTTAGGTATTTCAAAGTAAAAATACGATTTGTTATAAAAAACACGAGAAAAAAAAACAAATAAATATACGCCGTACCACGTACTTTTGGGAACCAAACTGTCAAAAGTGAAGATTGACGCCGGCCGTGAAAGCCTTTCAAAATTTTATGTTTTGGAAAAATTAACTATTTTTTAACTGTTTTTTATTTATATATTTATTTCTTCTACCAAAGAAATAAATATATAAATAAAAAACAGTTAAAAAATAGTTAATTTTTCCAAAACATAAAAATGTTAGGAAACTGTTTTATAGTAAGCCCAAAAAATATAGAAAAAATAGCCTTTCAAAATATTTGAAAAGATGCAATATTTGGGCTTCACTTTTGAACGTGGGTCGGGATTCTATGTAGATTATTGTGTTGAATTCTGTGGTGTCTACCTACAGTGAAGTTGTCTACAATAATCCATAGAACTTTTTTTTTTTTCACTCCACCCGTTCGGCTAGTGTTTAGTGAGGGTATCCATAGAACTTAATGTAGTTGATAGTCGAGCTATTCAGTCGCCAGGTTTCGTTCTCAAGGTCATGAGTCCGATTTCAGGTGCCGATCATCTTCGTCATTCACAACTCACGGTAGGAGAATCGTTTAAGAGAGAAACAAGAGTACTGCTCTTTGGAAAATCTCATCTCTCTATTCAATCGAAGAGTTTCTCAACAAAGTATTTGTTACAGTTCTTATTCTTAACACTGAAACAAAGTTCAACATTACAATTGCACAAATTATAATACATTAATTATTATAATGAATTACATACATACATGGCCCACCGCACAACGCAAGCCAGCCCGGAGGAGAACGATCCGCAGCAAACCCGACCCGCCCGAAACCGACCCCCTAGCTCGATCGAAGCAATCAAACCAAAAAGCCGGCCCCGGACAAATCAAGCCCGCCGCGAATCACCCCCAAACCAACCAGCAATGCGGGGGGCCCACGCCCCACTCGGGAGCATAGGGAGGCATTAAGAGCTCTCCATTGCGCTCGAAGGCGTCCGAGGCTCATTGTGCCTTTTCTGACCAGTTGAGATTTAAGGACACGAGGTGGTCAACCTCACGGTCCCGATCTGATTTTTCGATTACCTGCCTCTTACAGGATGCTCGAAAAACCAGCAAAAAGAGCAGAGGTGCTATTCTTAGCCGGCAACCCCACGGCAAGGGTAACCTTATAATGAACCTTTTAGAAAATTAAGGACAACATAAAATATGTCCTTTTAAACCACCCTCGAATGAATATACAATGTTTGGGCGTTATTGGTATCACTCCCTTATCCCGATTCCATAAGAATTCCGCTCCAGCTTAAAATCCGATAAAAATATAAAAAAAAAACTATAATATTTTGAATGACGGTTTCACTCAAACTATTATAATTTCGTAAGAATATTATTGTACGTTTTCATCATAAAAGATAATATGCAATTAGTTAAAAAAAAGCTTAAATATTTCCGCCGTACCTAAATGATCCTAAGATTTTTGGCCTAATGTTTCAGCTATGTTTTCTGTCCCGTTTATCACTGTTTATGAGCGCTATGGACAAAGACAATTGGCGGACATTACGAGAATTTTGACAATTTGGAAATCATTCGCTTGGAATCACTTGCAGCTATATTCATTTCCATCTCCATATGCAATATTGCTGGGATTGGTTCGAAATTCAAAATATCAGTTGACGCTTAAATTTAGCGCAACCAATACAGAATTGGGACACACATATGGGTGTAGAAAATGAAATAAATAAAATAAAACAAATTGAGATCATAATTTATTTTGTCTCTAAATTATTTTATCTTGCATTAGTTATTGAAGCCAAGAAGATGCTTTACGCCCCATTTCTCGCCAGTTCTATAAATAAAATAAATATATATATTTTTCAATTTGGTAGTGTTTTGAATTGTTTGATAAAAGATACTAATAAAGAGCGTAATGATAAATATTATGACCACTAGTTGAATTATTACGACCGGTTGAAGATTTTGGCTCAGGATATACGCCTGCAATCTTTGAGAACATTTATTAATACTCAATTATGCGCCCGAAACTTTGGGAACATTAATACTCAAGATCACATTGAAGTTCAATGAAATTATCATAATTTCAAAATATTTATAAACTACCAACTTATTGATGCAAAAATTACAATAATTTTGTCCAAATGTTTAATGGCTTACTTTGAATTTGGGCCAATGTGAGCTTATGAAGCTGATTAAGTTTGAGGTCATGAAATTTAAACTTCTTACTAGAATGTTCAACATGTTTTACACTTATATTATAACTATTATGTATTTATATACATACATACATTCTCCCTTTAAGGCTCCCCGCACACCGCAAGCCAACCCGGAGGAGACAAATCCGCAGCAAATCCAAAAGCTGGCTCCACAAAAATCAAGTCCGCCGCAGATCCCCCCCCCCAAACCAACCCGCAATGCGGGGGGCCCACTTAGGGGCACAGGGAGGCATCAAGAGCTCTCCATTGCGCTCGAAGGCGACTGGAGGCCTATGTTGCCTTTTCTGACCGGTTGAGTATATGTATCTATCTATGTATATGCCATTTCGAAATTTATTTCAATACACTTTTGTGTAGTAATCAATTTATGTATTTACTAGCTTATACCCGTCTTGCTTTACGTTTTTGATTCCGATTGTCAGGCTTGATCGGTAGGTAATTAGAAAGGTTCTAGTCTAGCTTCCCATTGCTTTGTAGACCTCTATAACTGACATAAGCACAGAAAAAGAAGAATGACACTTTTAATGTTTATTACAATTTTGTATGAAGATCCTAAAAAATAGGGTTTTTTAAATAGCTCTAAATATATCTATTAAAGGCAGCAAATTGTTTTAAAGAACCTTCTCCGGCATTTTGCACGGCTCTGTGCAGATTCATATCTGACGTAGCATTTGTATTTTGAGCGTGATGCTATGACATACGGTAAAAAGCAAAAAACATTTCTTAATTATTATGTAGATAGAGAAGGAGGGGCTAATGCGAGTTTTATTTAATTTCCCAATTTACCACGCAACTTTCTTAATTTTTTCTTTCATAAGAACCTTCTACTGATAAAAGCCAACACGACAAAAAAAGAATTAGTGAAATCGGTTCAGCCGTTTAGGCGTGATGCTCGGACATACCGTAAAGTAACGACAAAAGGCAAATAAAAAAACATTTCTAAAATATTATGTAGATAAAATGCAATTTACGATGTAAAACTTAATTAATTTTAGCTAATAAGCTATTGAATCTATATAATATTTGTCTTGAACACTGACTCACTGACTGACTGACTGACTGACTGACTGACTGACTGACTGCCTGCCTGACTGACTGACTGACTGATGTCATTAACGCCGCTAGATGGCGCGCCACTCGCACCCTCAAACAAGTTTTGATCCAGCGGATCGGGGATGCTTCTGAGCAACCAATAGCGTTTTGCCGTTATGCGCACGCGCGTTGAACATACAGGTATACTAACTAATATTATTAAGTGTTGCCAACGTGGGCGATTTATCGCCATTTGGGCTACTCGGAACGAGAATTGGCGACGACAAAATGCCCTTTTTTTGGTGAACTTTCACCTCTCCGGCCAGGGGCGCCACGGGCGCCTTTAAAAAACTAGTTATGTTATAGTTATCGTTGATTCGGGTGAAGGATGACGTTCGATGGGACATAAGCTTGAAATCAAAACATTTCCTCTTTAATTGCTTTACTTTTAAAAAAATTCAATAGATGGCGGTGTAGTAGGAAGTACATAACATGTGATGTATGTTTGCGTATTGTATAGATATGTCGAAAGAATTGACCCATTTAAACCAATTTTTCAGAATTATTATGTTAAGATAAAAAAAAACTAGCTTTCCCGACAGACGTTGTCCTGTAGTCCTTACTGTGAATATTGATTTCGAATTTGTAATTTATACAAAAATACGTTTAAAATATGTTTGAATGTCAAAAAATTATTTCTGTAACTCGAAAGTTTCTATGAAAAATCTGCATACCAATCTTTTGACACTCAATGGTTTGTCAAGCAAATAAAAATTGTGCTATTATTAAATTTTTCACACGTGGCGTTGTAGTGAGTAAATCCCTTCCATACTATCTTTAATGTTATATTTTATATTATTTTGTATCCCTTTTTCGATGTTTTATTAGTTATTCTGTTACCCGGAGCGGAGAAGAATCCAACAAACCAAGCATCATAAAAATCTATTCAGCCGATCTCGTGTTATAAGTGTTCGCACTAACCCTAATTTCTTTTATATTTAGATTTAGGTAAAATCTTTCTCCCAGAGAGGTTGCAAATCCTCTTAAAAACTATTTCAAGACCAGTATACTTTGAGGTTATTCGAAAACTAAAATCACCTCTCTTTGGATACTATACATTTTTGTTAAAAACTTCACTTCACCAGTAGGTACTTACAACGAAAGCTTTAAGAGGTTTTAAATAGTTTGTGGAAGAGGTTACAAGAGTTCTTGAAAGCTTTTTAAGCCTACATAGTGTCTTCATTGCGCTTTTTTGGAATCTAAATAACCCTTCCTTGAGATTTAACATTTGTGTTACCTATGACGCAATTTCAATAGCAAACCGTTTTGATGGTATATTTAGTGCATATTACGTGTTACAACTTACAATGGAAGAGCATGAATACAAACAGTGGTTGGTAATCCGCCAACTGCGTAAATATATCACAGTATGTTATCATTCAAAACTCAACTAAAAATATATATTCAGTAAAATTTTTAGTTTAGTTACCTACCTATAGTTTTTTTTAAATGAATCTGGACTCACCTAAAGTGAACAAAAAAACACTTTCGACATCTTTCACATAAAGCAAAACTTGTTTTGATTTAAATATTTCACAAACCATGTTTCTATATAGTTTCTCTAGGGCTTTTCGCGATGTTCCATGTTCCAGTATTATTTCTTTTATTAATGGCCCAGTGGGGCTAGTACGAGTTTTATCGAAAGCTAATTGCACGCAAATATGCGCTTATTCGCGTGCAATTAGTGATCTAAAATCAAACGATCGAACCATTCGATCATTTTAGTATGAAAATTTTTCGAAACTCTTTCGATGATCGTTTCGATATTCGATCATCGAAAACTTATACTAAAATTGAATTTCGTATATTCAAAGCAAACAAGGTACCTACACAAAATCTAAAAATACGGCACAACATGGGAAATCTATTAACATAATATGTCCGACCAGTGCGAGCAAACCTACATGAGATTACTCCTACTCTTTCTTGGAACAAGCAGAAACATTGCATTTATACCCTATCCTCTTTCCCCTTCCCTAGTATCTGAGCCGAGTACTTAAATATGTATATATATTTCACTGGTGTAAAGTTCTAATGTATATACTTCACTGGTGTATGTTTCGTAATCATAATGTATATTGTCTTATTTTTGTATCAAAATCACTGTCATATTAATGTTAAAATAAAATAAATAAATAAACAGTGTGTCTGTAGACATTTAAATATAAAATATAGAAGAATTTATATATGCCAAATATCAAGTTCGTACCATGTCTAATTTCCGAGATATTCGTATACATTTAAAAACATTCAACCCTATTTTTCACCCCCTTAGTGGTGGAATTTCCAAAAATCCTTCCAAATTTCACATCTCTACGATTAGCCGTTTGGGCGGTGCGTTGATGAGTGAGTATGTCAGTCAATCAGGCACTGTCGTTTATAAAGTTTGAATCGTCAAAAAGTGAATCCATAATTTTGCCAATTTGATTCTTGCATAACATTTCATAATATTGTATCTCATCTTCTACACTCCCGAGTCCCGACATCTATTGAAGTTATTCTGAAACAAACAAACAAAAATGCCTTTCATACAAGTATGGAACTTAACATAAAAATTCTAGAGATTTAATAATAAAATTTTACTACCTATACAAAAGTGGTTGTTGTACAGGGTGTAAACATTCTAAATTGTTTTTGTTTTATTGTTTATTATTTTTTCCTAATAATAACATCTAACCGATAAATTGTATATTAAATTAGTTATTTTATTTCTACCGTAAAGTTAGGTATATAATATGTAGGTAGGTAGGTACGTGTGTATATCCCAAAATTTGAGATTCGTAATAATTCATGGGGCTATCCCATTTTCTTACCATAGTTTTTATTGACATAAGTCAATTTAAGTAACAAACATTTTTTCAAAGTTTTTGTACCTAATCAGGAAATCAGTCAGTTTAGCAATGTTATGTTTCTGAGAATCTATGCCATAATATTATGTAGGTACGTCCTTTGGTAGAGTACGGGTTCCAAGTGTGGTCACCATACTTTTGCAATGGATATTCATCTTCTGGCGATGTTCAAAGGAGAGGGACAAAAATTCCCCTTGCGCTGCGGAAGATGGAGTATGAGGACAGGCTGCTGGTGCTGGTACTCAGGGTGACCACACTCAAGGCGAGAAGAGGGAGGGGTGACCTTATGTAATAGACTTACGAGATCTGATCTGAGAAATGGGACACAAGGTCAAGCTCAGTCGAATTCAATTCAAATCCGGACAGTTTTTTTTCTCACTCACTAATCTTGTTAGTTGAGGTTTGAAACGGACATGTCTGTGAATTAAATTAATCCAATTCAATCCAAACTCCCTTTACGCCTCACATAGAGGCATAGGGAGAGCTCTTCATTGCGTTCGATCTTGCGCAATGTTTATGACCTCCTCCCACACCATGTTCAAATGAACTTATCACATGTCCCAGCCAAGCCCATCACCTCTCTATAATGGTAGAAGTGATGGACCTACGTGCGTATAGTGTCGCTCGTGATGCGGAAGTACCATTTTGTAACAAAAATTCTCCAGAGGCACTTCGTTTCGAAAGCGGAGACTTTTTGTACGTATTCATTGGTAATGGTCAGGTGCCAGGACTCACACCCATACAGGAGACTGGGCAACACACACGCATCAAATAGTATACATTTCGTCTCGACACTAAACGCCGACGCTTTCCTTATTTTGGTCATGTTTTTAAAGGCGCCACTTGCCATACCTAATAACGAATACAATTTTTTTTACTACCTACGGTGATTACACGTATTATGAATTAGATAGGTCAATAATTGTTACTAAGGTAGGTATGTATCGTAGGATTCGTAGGGTCAATTGGCCCAATGGATAGCGTCTCAGTTTGAGACAACTAGGCATACGGGTTCGATTCCTGCATGAGACATGAAATTTTTCGACATCTAGAATGTCGAATATTTTAATGATTTCCAATTTCGGGGATTTAGATGAATTTGACCATCTACAAATGGTGAACGTTACTAACGTAAAGTTGATAGCCAACAATGGACTTATTCGTTTTAAGATTTAAGGTTTCGACGGTCCACATGTACCTACCTGGCATGTGAATCGTTAAAACCATCGAACGGCAATCATGATAAACTGCATCGTTTTTTTCCATCGGCGGGTCCAAAATGAAATTTAAGGATCTTAAGAACGACTTAACAAAAAACTCACAACCCTGATCATTTAATTTAAAGGCACTTAAACAAAAATGCCCACGAACAACAAGCAGTTGAAATTTTTAACTTTGTTTCAATGTTATCATTTTTACAATATCCTTCGTGCTGCTGTATGGCTGTCAAATTGAATATAATAATATGTGTGCATTCTAATGCAGTTTTTTTGTTTTCCCCTTCTCTCTTCGACTTATAAATTGTAGGGTTTTAGAGCGAGATAGCAGTATCAAGATAATAGTCCTGGATACGAACATGCAATCCGCCCTTTTAGACCCACGATACAAGTTTTAATTGACGCAATTTGGGCACGAAATGGTTTTGGTTTTAGTAGCACAATGGTTAAAACCTATGCCTTTATATATTGGACAATTTCGTATAGTTGTAAACCAAAAAGTTCATTTTTAAGGACGATTCCAAGTAGAGGTTTGGACTAGATAGGATAGATTCAATAGGTTCTGAAACCTTTCACAACCTTTTAAGGACTATATCTATTGCAAATGTATGTATTTCAATACACCAGCTATTGCAAAACTAAGATGGCCGACACATCAATAGCTGATGTAATTTGACAGCTCATATTTACTTTAGTCTGTTACCAATCTTGGTAGCCTAGATGTCTGGGAGTCGGCTTTCAAGCAAAGGATCCTATGGTTTTCCATCCAGAAAGAACATTTTTAGGTGATTTTGAATTTTAATTTACCTATACCCGGGCACTGGGCATATCAGTTAACTGGTAGAAACATTGAGTTCTGTCAGTTGTACTGACTACTTTGTATAAAAAAGTGTTAATTTAAAAGTTTAATTTTAATTAAAGGGATATTTAATTACCTGCGTATTTCACGTAATAACTAATCAAAAATGACGTTAATTTATCATTTAAATTCTCCATATTAACGAGTGTTAATTATCACCTTTAAAAAAACACAAAAGGATGTAATTCCACAACCGATTTAACTCGATAAAATCCCACTGATGGCGCTCTTGTTCCCACCCATATCAAATTATGTTTTTTTTCACCGTCACAAAAAATAAAACAGCTGAGAATCTCTACAAGGAACTACACCCTCGCCAATTATACCTTTATATACGCGAATAAAAAAATACATACACGTAGTTGTAGGTAGTTATAAAAACTTTACTACGAAAACGATTATATAATTTATTTATCGAATATGTAACAACAACAACTAATGACTTTAACAATTCATTTCTGATGTTCCATTTTTAAATGGAACAAACCACTACGGGCTTACGACCGTCTTCTATACTGTTATTTAGAAGGCAGGCTTAGTGTGATCACTTTACGTTAACAATGTTTGCCATTAGGTGGTAATGTTTAAGACTCCGAAACTCCTAATCATGAGAATTCATTTATTTTTATCTACGTAAGATTTGAACTTGAGAAGGCCCTATTGGAGATAGAACACTTTTGTGCCAATTGCTTACTCAGAAAGACAGGACGCAAAGAAAGAAAGAAGAAGAAGATTCATCATCATCATCATCGGTCCCTCAATTCTGAGGGTCGTGACCATCATCATCATCATCACACACCAGCTCCACCAGTCTGCCCCAGAGCCCCCGGTCCGCTGGGCAGGGCCTTCCACAATGTTCACCCCGTTAATCCCTTACTCGGTCACTCCATCTCATCGCAGCCCTATCCCGACTCCTGTTTTGAAGAATTTTTCCAAGCTATCGTCTCCGCGCCTTGCTATGTGCCCAAAGAATTGTAGGACACGTCGCGCACATAGCGTAGACAGCTTCCCGTAGTTCAAGCCTGCCCCCGTAGACAAATTCAAACTGGCGTTCGACTACAAACGAAGATTTCGCCAATGTATAGTGCGATAAAATTATCTGTCCACTGGAACAAGTAAACAATTATTTAAACCAAGCAATGACACTTATATAAAAATATAAAAAGTGGACAGCTAATTTTCTTCCTACTCTACATTGTCGAAGAATTCGTTTGTAGTCGATCGCCAACTGTATTTTGTCTAGGCCCTCTCTCTGATTGATTCATTAGTTCGATGCTCTGTCTACGGTATGTGGAGGAGGAATCTCCAATACACGTCTCGAAAGCGTCGATATGGGATTGGTCACGCGACTTGACTGTCCAGGTTTCAGCACCGTACAAAAAAATGAAAAAAAAAGGATTTCACCAGTGTGATCTTTGTGGTTGTTCTGTCCAGTTTCGACATTGCACTCTTTGCCATTTGGATTCTTCTGCGGATTTCGGATTCACACGTGGCTTGGTCATTTACGAGGGAGCCTAAAGAAGGTAGGTATATACAAAATTGTGCACAACTTCTAGGCCTCGTAGCTGCTCAACCTCTTCTAACATTCCCAGGCGGTCAATCAACATTACTTTGGGCTTGTCGCGGTTAATTATCAGTCCGAGTCTAGCACTTTCGGCTTCCACTCGATTTCGAGAAGAAGAAGATAAAATAGGAGAAAAAAGTTCAACGAGAACAATGAGAAGGGAGATGAACTTCTAAACATACTAAAACCTTGCTCAAATGTCTCCAGAGAGGAGATTTCAAGATCTTGAAGAAGCATAAAGCTTAAACTTCTTAAAGTTACGAATGTTAAGGTTACGATGAACACTTTATTTTTTAGTTTACTATTTTAAACCATCAAACGTTGGTTAGTGTTGTTGACTTTTGAACAGAATGTGGCCAACTTCAGTTCAATGTTTCATTTTGTTGATTTAATAAGTTCAAATCCCTGAAACTCCATCACGTTGATCTAGAAAGAAATCCATCTGTGTCAATAAATTTGTAATAAATATTTGATTAAATTCATTTGTGACAGTAAACTTTATAGTGCACCTGAAAGTTTATAGAATAAATATATCATTTTTTAATTTTGCAGATTTATTATCTTCCTTGCAAGTCTAGACCTAGAGAAAAACTACGGTCTGGTACTTACTTACTTTCCGAGTCCGGATCGTCAGACCAAGAATCTCCAGTGGTTGGCCACATGTATGGCCCTGTCATTGGCATCAGCAAGGTCCTCCCGTGTACACACCCCTCTCCAACATTCGGGCACTCCAGAAGGTGATCGTGGTCCTGCACTACGGTCTGGTGATCATGGATAGGTAAGACAAAGGGCCGTAGATATGTTGGCAAGAGACAACTTTACTGGAAAAAATGTAGGTTTTTTGTTGAACGTTATAAAGTGCTCGAAACAGTGGGGGTTTTTTGGTAGACATTATAGTATTCATATCTCCGAACACATCTCACTTACACTGCAGTCTCTTCACTGGCTTAAAAGTCCTGAAAGGGTAGAATTTAAAGCATGTCTTTTGGTGTATAAAGCACTCAACCACATGGCCCCAGAATACCTGTCTGAAATGTGTATGTATACGTCAACCGTTAAACCATAACGGCTTGATTTAAAAACTACGATCAGTGGAAAAAAATAGCTCAGCGATGGAAATATTACGATCAAGCTGTCATCGAGATAGTTTAACGCAAATCGCTTGATTTTGAGCTGATCTCTGTATATTTTAACCCGCCATGTTGGATTTTACATCAACTGACAGCTATTTCCAGTATACAAGAACGCTTTTTGTAATAAATACACTGTATTAGAGTTTTTTCCGTTCCAATTATGTGCTCCCTTCATATTTAGGTCCATTGTATTTTGGTTTATCATATCAATCATAGAAAATTTAAACAAATAAAGCAAATATTCATTCCCAGGCTTGCAACCATGATGTACTTATTATTATTATTTGGTGTTTTTTTTGCCGCATAATTTTTTTTAAGTTCGATCACTTTTATTTAGTACACTATCACACTTTACTTATATTATATATTTTCTACGAAATGGGAAGTCAGAGACAAAACACTAGAAAATACTTAGTCTTCAAAACACAGTTTTTTACAGATCGACGAGTCACGAAATCTTTCAGGTTGGATGTTGATCATGTATGAAATCGTATAAAGGGTTGTTTGAATGCACACAAAGTTAAATATTGGAAGTGAGTATGTACACACCTATTTTTGTATGCTTTAGGCAAATAAATGTGTTTTTTACGTGATCACTATTTACAGAATGGAATGTAGGTTTGTGAATGTGAAAAATGCATATTGAGACACCTGTTTAGAAAACCATATCATACATTTAAACTCTATTTGCTATGTGGCTAGAAATTGAATACAAAATACAAAAAAATGAATATTTGGCACTCTCAAGAGATTCATTAATTCACTCACTTATCATACACGCATCATGACTTCTGACAGACAAGCATCTCTCTCAAAGCCATCAATCTTCGATCGATGCGAATATCTGCCATTCTCAAAGCGTTGAACTAGTATTTCTGGTCGTTCCATCAAATGATCAATTAATTGTTCATTGTTGCCGCGACCGCCAGTGCTTTCAAAAAGCAACTTTGTACGGTCTAGGTCTAATGTCACTAATTTTGAAAAATGAAAATGACATGAATAGTTTTGAATTCGAATAACAGTAAATAGATCGAATACTATTGGCACTAGACCTGATTAATGGGAACAATATTATTGCAAATAAGCTGAAATATAACCCTTTTCAAGGAATTGTGTACAGTCTCACGGGACTTGTCCAGTAAAGAACTAAAAGCTAGAAGAATAGTTATGATCCAGACTCATAAAATGAAAAATCTGTAAATAATTATGAATAATATTATGTTTGCTGCTGTTGGTTAGGTTTTAAGTTACTATTTCTTATTATTGTTTTTATTTCTGTAGAAGAACGCGCCGACAAATCCATTTGTATGGATTTGGCGCGACTTCATTATTGTACCTTAACTTTGTAATAATTCGTTTTAAATCTAATAAAAAAAAAAAAAAAAAAAAAAAAAAAGAGGAACAAGGCTGTGACAGAACAGATTGAAGAAGAAAAAGGAGAAGTTTTAACCAAATGACTTGTGTACGAGTATGATATGGGTAGGTATCTACTCATACTTAGCAGCATTACAAGTATTAATAATGTACCTCGTTATTACAGAACACCTAACTATTGATGCATCACCCCGTTGTCTGTAGATGACACAGTTGCTGTCACATCTGTTTAAACGTCTGTAAAAATAATAATTATTACAGACTAGCTTATACCCGTCTTGCTTTACGTTTTTGATTCCGATTGTCAGGCTTGATCGGTAGGTAATTAAACAGATTCTAGTCTAGCATCCCATTGCTTAACATACCACTTTAACTGGCATAAGCACAGAAAAAGAAGAATGACACTTTTACAATTTTTGTTTTACCGACCTCATAATATTATACGAACCTATTCAAACCACAGAGCTCTCTCTATGAAAACTTGCAAATTATGTCCACAGATAATATAAATATACTGATTATGTCGGTAGGTTCGTATAATATTTTATTTTTTTGGAGGTCTATTATAATAATAAAAAAAATATTATACGAACCTACCGACATAATTTGCAAGTTTTTTGCAAGTTTTCATAGAGAGAGCTCTGTGGTTTGAATCTTAGCTACATACATTGCCTGCTTTGATATTAATTGGCCAACCCACCCATAGAGGGTGATTTGTATCTGTCAAACTTCAAAATCATTTTGCAAATTTTTTCATTAAATCTTTATTTATTGAGAATAATAAGCTTTTAATAACATTTATATGTATAACAAATCAATCTACAATTATTTTATTACATTTTCATACCGTAATACCAAGATCCCATTCAACATTTACATGAGTAATTTTGTTTCCAAAAGTCTTTTTGAGAAATTTGTATGAAGATCCTAAAAAATACAGTTTTTTTAAATAGCTCTAAATATATTAAAGTTAATGCAGCAAATTGTATTTAAGAACCTTCTCCAGCATTTTATACTGCTCTGGGCATATTAATATCTATCTTAGCATTTGTATTTTGAGCGTGATGTTCACATATACGGTTAAAGTATTGTCAAAGGCAAATAAAAAAACAAACATTTCTAAAATATTATGTAGATTATCCCCAAACATATAACAGACATAGGGGCAATATCTGAATGTGATGCAATATCTGTATCTTCTTCTTGATAATATATTACTGAGTCCTGTTTATTCCTGGGAC
The DNA here is from genome assembly GCA_963576905.1 of Mystacides longicornis. Classification (NCBI taxonomy): domain Eukaryota; kingdom Metazoa; phylum Arthropoda; class Insecta; order Trichoptera; family Leptoceridae; genus Mystacides; species Mystacides longicornis. Next base: position 19,575,151 of record OY756437.1, read on the forward strand.
GCGGATTTTCAACTGTCACTCCATCTTTATGATGAGCGTGTATGTCCGTTTTATTGACGTGGTCTCCTTCTCACTGAACCCCATCGCATGACAACCTTTACACCGCAGATTCTCAGAATTTCAAGTTTTTTACTCTGTCTCAAATGGTTCATCCCGCGATGGGGTTGATAGTTTTCATCTCGGTGGTTTTTGGGAGTCTCTTCAAACAGTCTTTATCAGCATAATCATCATCGTCGTTTTTCCTCATTACTGAGGGTCGTGAACTGGTACTCTCTCCGCCGCAACAACATCATGTATACTTATCCTCCACCTTTCCCGACACATCTGTAGTCGTCGTAGCAGCCCTGGTTTGATCTATCCAACTCGTGGGTGCTCTTCCTCTGCCTCTAGATCCTTCAACGTCATCAATGACCGCCATAGTCCGATAGATCTTCATTTTTCATTTCATTTCAACATATATTGTGTTTGTTTCTTCATACGAACGTGAAGATCACCAATCACAAGGATATTCAAGTCACCATTCATATAGAGGAAGATCTAAGAACAACTGGACAATACAGAAACAAGGTTCCGCAGAGAAACGGCCTGACATGTATACAGCTATAGAACGAGAAAAGTCGTACCCAAAAGCAAATAAAGGTGATCATTTGGGAAAAAAAGTCGAAGAGAGTCAAAAAGGGTTTGTAGGCTTATTGGTAAACACCATCAACAAAGTTTCAACCATTGGTTAGAATCAAAATCACTTTTTGCTAAAATTATTGTTAATAACCTTATTAAAGCAAGGCGACAATTTTTCTAGCCACATTTCCCTTTGAAGTTTTATCCTCTGCTCTAAACTAAACTTAAATGTCTTAATATCTGCACATTAGTTAGTATTTAGTCATTCGAAAGCTACTGTCTCAGGTTTGAGGCCTACAGAAGCTTCTGATGATGGGTCGGGTCATGGAGAGTCAAATGCTGTTACACCGCTCTTTTCTCTGTTTCTTTCTCCACAACCAGGCGAGGCTTGGACGACTCTGCATCTTACAAAGATATTTGGTGTAAGACACATTACTGCACCTATTCATAAGTTTACAGAAACAAGACGTAATAACTACCACAATATGGTGGAGTAGGTACCTACTTTGAGTTGTCTACTGAGTGATATGTCCATGTTTTCCGTAAACGACGAAGCACACTACAGTAGGTCTTAGAAGAATGAATCTCCTAAATCCATATAATTTTTTCTAAATATGCTATACAAAATTCCCCCCGAATGTCAGATAAATTCTTAGGATTTCATAGCCGGCGTTCAAATTCCAGAGCGTGCTCTAGAGCTGTCAACGATGTCTCGCATAGACCAAGGCCAAGGCCCGGAAAACGATACCACCAATCACTGCCCTAAATTTTTCACCAACTTTGCCTTTCAGAGCAACTACTCTGGATGCTAGTCCACTGTTTTACGTTACGCAGCCAGGAAATCTTTTTTCTCCTAGTTGGTAAAAATTAAACTTCTACCACGTTAGTGTCAATTGGAGAACGGAATACACTTTTCTGCGCAGTTTATGAGTCAGAAATGATAGGTATTTTCCGTACCTTGAAGACTGTCAACGCTAGCCATCCTAATCATTCGTCACCTTGTTCACGAGAGTTCTGAACGTGCGATCATTTTGTATGGAATTATTTTCGATGATCATTTCGATATTCATTCTTCGAAAACCATGGTGTTGTTACAGATTCACTACTCTGAAATAATAAAAGAAGCTAAATTCTATGAACGTGATCATCCCATCCAAATTCTTCACTTAGCTAATAAGTTGAGTTTATTTGTTTAACATGCCTAAAACGAAATCCAAACCAACGTTCAGATTTGGACGACTGTTACTGAAGTTAATGAATGCTGAATGTAATAAAAAAACAGTGTATTCTCAAACCGTGGGAACAGCTTCGCAGCTCTGGGTGGATCCTGAAAAACGTTTGCACACCGCGACGTGTCGATGATATACCGACGGGGTGTTAGTCTGAGGATGGCCACATGTGTGAAACACTTGCGCGTGACCATCTTGTAGGAAGACTATATTATTATCTACAATGTCTATTAAAAAAACACACACACACACACAGACGACGTGTCGTTAAAAATCGAGATATCAAAGTGTGTGTTTGTTGCAATGAGACATGCACAAGTCAGGTGGAATGCTTTGACTTTCTTTGAACCCTTCTGCAAAATGCAGATGAAGAATAAGGAAGAATCACGATTTGAAAAACATTTTCAATGGGGCTGAAAAGAGTTAAATTCAAAAAGATTTTAGAAAACACGAAAATTCATAAAGATCTAAGAGAAGTATGAGAAGACTTTACAGCCGAAGAAGAATACTGGCATAGGCTGTAAAACCTAAAACCAAGGCACTGATGGGAGGGTGAGGTTGGTAAAGATGTGGAGAGAGGTAGAAAGCTCCAAGACAATATCGGAGGACAGAACATGTGGAAGCGAAATGTGGAGAGGCCCAAAATAGATAAAAAATATATAATCAAATTCTGAAATTCTGGTGTTCCACAAGGACTCTTTTAAGAACCTTTCAAATTTGCCTACTCTTTAGACAACAGTAGCCCTAGTATAAGTTTTCGTTGATCGAATATTGAAACGATCATCGGAAGAGTTTCTAAAAATTTCTATATAAAATGATTGGATCGTTTGATGTTAGAACACTATTTGCACGCTAATAAGCGCTTATTTGCATGCAATTAGCTTTCGGTAAAACTCGTACTAGCCCCACAGCTTACTGGTAAGTTGTTATGGACGCTTTTGGGATCAAACATGCGCATGCTGGTGAGTCCATCTATCCTCATTAATGACATGTAGTCCGAAATAGCATATTATATATTACACCTTATTTCGTTGATTCGAATGTCATCTTTCTGGGTTCCGTGGAGCGATATACTTTTTCCGGGATCAGCTGCAAACTTTTTTTGTAGAAAACGCGGCCCATAGTTCTCGCCATGGATCTTCAACACCAGCTAGATTTTTTTTACTCCGTGTGAGATCCATCATTACTAGAAGATCATGCAGACCCCCGCAAAGTAGAAAGAACATGTGAGTACCCAGTAATGTGGTGTGTAGTTAACTTTAAAGATATGCGTAATTAGAAATATCTTTGTACAGAGCAAAACAATAATGACTTTATGTATGCTTACTATTTTTATAATAACTATTTCACCAAGACGAATTGGTATAAATATATAACACATGTTTTCAATGAATCGTAAATGCGTCCACAATATGGTTCAGATAAATAATGGTATTTTCAAATAATTTCGACTTGGCGTGACATCGCTGTCACGTTCGAAAAAAAGCAACCAAATAGATGTGCAACCCATGGATTTCTTGGAAAAAAACGTAAACAAACTGCAATAATTGATTCAAAGTTGTTGTGGTGACCATATATTTGGACCAAATTTTGTATTCGATATAAAATTTGTGATGGAGCTAACATACATCTCAAAGTTTTCTTCTTCTTATGGTCGCTCACAATCTGACCTCCAGAGACCGAAACCATTGGATCGTGTCATCCGTTAGTGCGTGCAAGTCCTATAGTCCTTCTTTAAATGCGTACATGGAGCACTCGTTTATCAGATGATCGATTGTTTGTGTCATCCCACATGCGCATGCTGTGAGTCCATCCATCCCCATTTATGTAGGTTTGAAGCGCTGCAGCCTACATCACATCTTATTCGGTTAAATCTACACCATATATTTCTGGGTTGCGTTGAGCCAGGCAGTTCTTTTGTCGGGTCAGCTACGAGGTTCTGGTTCCTTACTGACGATACGGTCCATACTAGTCTCCATTTGTCTTCCATCGAGTAATCCGTAGTTGTAGCAGCAGCCAGCCAGTACGGGTTTCGGGATTTCAGTCGGCTTGGAGGCGGGCTATCTACATCAAGATGGATTTGTAGATTATGGTTGGACTCCACTTTTCTTGAAGAAAAGCTTCCCCTCGTCTAAGGTGTGGAGGTGCTATATTAAAAAGCAAAGTGTGTCTGGCATGAATGATTTTCGATGTTTGCTTTTGAGTTCAGAATGCCCTTTTCAGCTGTTATGAATACTTCCTGGTGCATTAAATAGGTACTATTTTATTTATATCTTTGTTTATATCCTCACGGATTGAAAACTGGATTTTTCCTAGTAACATAGGTAATCAAAACCAATGTATTGGTACTATTTTATTGTCAACTATACAAAGTAGTATACAAAGCTTTAGGGGAAAATTTTCTAGAGTAATTATATACCCTCAAACTCGAAAAAAATTCTTCTTATAGTCGCTCACATTTTGACATCTAGGGATCGAAGCCATCTGTACGCGTCATCCGTCAGTGCGTGTTAGTATTTTATATATTAGAAACTCGTTTATCCAGATGATCAATTTTGGTGTTATCCCACATATGCATGCTGGTGAGTCCATCCATCCCCATTTATGTAAGTTTGATGCGCAACAGCCTACATCAAATCTTATTCGCTTGATTTTAGATTAACAGTCGTACTAATAGAACGCTATTCGTCTAATTAGCGCGGAATAGGCAAATCCTCTACAATAGCGTCCCAAATGGAATGTCAAACTACCATGGTTCTTCAACTTCTTACAGGTAAGTTTGAAATCACATTTAGGAAGCTGTTGTAGAAGATTCGCTTACTCCGCGCTTATTCGATAAAAAGAGTACGGCTGCAAATTATTATGTTTCTGGGATGTCAAGAGGCAGTTTTGTTGTCGGGTAAGCCACTAGGGTTCCTTGATGGCTGACTGCGAACACAAAATAATCGCTTGTTTGATAAAAGAGATATATTATTCTACTCTCGAATGTCGATCGATGGGTTTTCTACTAGATTTTAAGACTTTCGTATGTTTTTTTTAAAGAACTCATACGAAAGTCATAAAAATTCAATTAGAAAACCCGTTGATCAATATTCGAGAATAGGCTCCCCGCAGGAACGCAATCATTATCGAACTACACGAGGGCCATTCTTGAAATTCAATCCCTCTCGATTTCAATGTCGACCGTTTATAATTTTAAAACTCTAAGCACTTTCTTTTATAAATCCTTTTTTCATAAAGCAATGCCGGATTTTTAAATAGACCTAGTGTGGTGTATTGCAATGGCTTGCTGGTTATGATGATAGGGTGTCTCTTAGAAGAACCCCTTGTTAGTGGACTGTATGTAGATAGGTATGTATACTGAGGTTGAGCACTGAAACACTTCTGCTGGTGGTTTGGTAAGGAGGTGTGTCCTCTACCAGAGTTTAATGTAAAAGAAGAGCTCAATACCTACAATCAGCCGTATTTATAGGCTCCAAATTGTACAGTGTAACTATACGGGCCTGTAGGGTTATTCTCGAAGCGGTCTTAATATGTTAAAATGGCGGATTGGTATTCACAAAACAAGATATCTAGCAGATATCTTAAAAATTCGTTATGTTTGAAATATTAGTATGAAATTCTATGTAATCGGCATTCCCGTAACTATCTTACAAACGTCAAATTCAAGGGCGACCTGATTGCGATCATGTCTTAATCTTATCGTTAAGTGATTTTTAAATGCGATTGATTACGGGAATAAGGCTCCTGCATTACATCATCGATTACAAATATTTCACAAATTTCTGAAACGCTGTACACTCGTAGCAGGGTTTGCTAAGCACACGTAGTAGCCGTGTATAAATGAAACTACGTAGGTAGCTAGGCGTGAGTATATATTGTATACATCACTCTGAACACCTAGCGAAATCACTCGATTTAGGATGAAAGGCCTTATTGAATATTTAAAAAAAAGACATACGTGGAACTTTTTTCATGAATTGCAACCAAAATCTAAATTTTATAAAATGATATCGTTATTATGATTTTGCTACTATGATTAGATCGGTATTGCGATGGAAGCGCAGATTAACCCCCTTGACCTGCACGCTCTAGGAGTCTGGGAAACGATGCGATCCAAATGCTTTCAAAAAAATCCAAATGATGAAAAATTGTTTTTATCTGCTGCAACGAATCTTTATTTATTTATGGTCACACTATTGTAAAAAAAAAACATTCCAGTCAATCAACCCCCGTTGCTTTTAAATACGACACCAGGGTAGGAGAGAGGGTGATGTACCTACACACAAAAAATCTCATACATAATATTTATTTTAATAATACATAATGCAGCGTGAAGTACAGAGAAGCATGGAGGCACATAAGGATGCGATATAAGGATGCGATATAAGAGACTTGGTTGCATCTTCTGAGGGGGAGATGTGGGCAGGGCCGTCGTCGTTAGATTAAAAAAAAATATTTGTCGAGGTAGTCCCAATAATAAAACTTTTTACCTGGCTTAGGTTAGCTTAATGTTTAAATTCTAATGCATCGTAAGGATAATAAGTGCGAAAGAGAAAGGGAGTTAGAATTATTAATTACTAGCTTATACCCGTCTTGCTTTACGTTTTTGATTCCGATTGTCAGGCTTGATCGGTAGGTAATTAAACAGGTTCTAGTCTAGCTTCCCATTGCTTAACAGACCTCTATAACTGACATAATTTATTTATCTAAGTTCTAGCATAGACTCAGTTCTGAAAAAATCATGTGAAATTCGTTTTAATGTTTCGTACAATAATGTGTTTTTGTTTTTACTAAATCATTAGTTATTACTTGCCAAAATGAAAAATTTCATTTTAAAATAATCAAAAATATAAACATGAAGTGATAATATTGCGTAGTGCATAGTGTCTATATCGGTGTCATGTGTAATTTATTGCTTCCAAATGCTGTCAGTTACAGCAGTGATTTTTTATTAAGTATCAGTGATCACTACAGACGAATTAGTCCCGCACCCACACTATTGCGTTCCTTAGCCACACACGGCATTCTCAGAACCACACGCAAAAAAACGCACCGGGGTTGTAGAGCAGGTCGACACGTTAAGGGGATCCACAAAAACAAAACATCCACAACATCTTCAAGTAATGACATCTCAAATGATCGTCATAGAGTGGATGTTTCTGAAATAACGATTGGAGTATGGAACGCTCGCTCCATTAATAACAAAGTGGATGATATAGATGAATTATTCACGAATAAACATCTCGACATCCTGGCACTTTCGGAGACTTGGCATGAAGACAGCAATGCCACCAGCCTTAAACTTCTTTCAGCAAAAGGCTACAAAATAGTGGAAAAGGCTCGAGAAGTTCCTCTAACCCAGGAAGCCAATATTAAGTTCACGAATCACGGTGGAGTAGCCATAGTAGCTAAAGAAAGATTTGTTTTTTATCCCGTTATAAATCATAAATACAGAACATTTGAAATCAAAGGTACTAAAATTAAACAAAAAAACTCTGAACTCATAATATTCTCTCTATACCGTCCAGGATCAGAATCTCTCAGCTCAACGTTTTTTGAAGAATTCGCCACATTGCTCCAACAAATAGCGACTTACTCGTGTTCTGTATTGCTTGTTGGTGACCTGAATATTAGATTGGATAAAGATCAGGACTCGTCTTCTATTAAGTTTAATAAAATATGCAAAGACTATCATTTCAAGCAATTGGTAAGCGAGCCGACTCATGATGCAGGAGGAATTCTAGATGTAGTCATAGTAAGGGAGGATGTTCTACCAATCTCTCTAAAAGTTGAAGAAATCGGGCTATCGGACCATTACTTAATCCGTCTCACACTAGACTTTTCCCCTCCACCGCTAATATACAAGGAAATTATAAGCAGAAACTGGAACCGGCTAAATATAAATGAATTCAAAACGAAAATTTTAAATTCAACCCTAAATGTTGAACGGGTCTTGCCTCCAAATAATATAAATGACGCAGTAGACAACTACAACACTATTATAACCGATATTCTAGACACACTGGTACCAGAAACAAAGAAAGTTTGCAGGCAAAGAAAGCCAGGCGCACATATCTGGTTTGATGAAGAGTGCAGACTTCTTAAGAAAAGCACGCGAAAACTTGAAAGAATCTTTCGGAATACTAAGGATCCAGCACATCGTCTACAGTGGAAAGAGTCTCTTAATAAATACAGAGAAGAGTCAAAAAGGAAGAAAGCTTCTTACTGGAGTAGAGAACTCGAATCCAACAAGAACAACTCTAAACTGTTATGGCAGGATATGCACCGGATCTGTGGGGAAGTTAGGAAATCTATAGATTCATCAATCACGGCAGAAGAACTTGCCAATCACTTCCAAACGAAAGTTGAGAAGATAAGGTCTGAGGCGGAACTCTGTGACTCCATTCAGTTACCACAGTGCTCAAATTTCAATATCCCCACCATCCAGCATACAAAAACATTACAAACCTTCCATAGTGTAGATGCAGTGTCTCTCAAAAAAATTATAAACTCACAGGCAAATAAACAATGCAAACTAGATCCTCTTCCAACCTGGTTATTAAAAAAATGTGTAGATGAACTCTTAAATTATATTTTATATATCATTAATATATCAATAGACTCAAAAGTCGTTCCAAATCAATTTAAACAGTCTATCGTCACTCCAATTCTTAAAAAGGACAATCTGGATCCTAATCTGTCAGAAAACTATCGCCCCATTTCTAATATTCCGTTTTTGTCGAAAATATTAGAAAAAGTTATAGCTTCCCAACTTACTATCTTCCTGGATTCTGATAAGTTTCTTGCTCGAAATCAGTCTGCGTATAGGAAATTCCATTCAACTGAAACAACGACAGTGAGAATTTTGTCTGACCTAATTAATCAAGCAGAAGCAGGTAAGATTACCCTTATTTCATTTTTAGATATGAGCGCTGCTTTCGATACTGTAGACCACCATATTCTCTTTTCCAAACTTAGGCATGAATTTTGCTTAGGGGATGATTGCATGGCATGGCTATCTTCTTATTTAATAGACCGTAAGTATACAGTTGTTTTCAAAGGCAGTACTACAAACAACATTACATCCTTATACGGAGTTCCTCAAGGATCTATACTTGGCCCAATTCTTTTTAATTTGTATACCAACAAATTAGAAAACCTTGTTCAAAATCTTGGCTTTAATACGCATGCCTATGCAGATGACCGCATTCTCTTCAAGTCTTGTTCACCTGAATTCAAAAACCACTTGACAAACGAGGTATCCTCATGCATTAATCAGATATCTACATGGATGAGTATGAACAAGCTTAAACTGAACCCAACAAAAACAGAATTTCTTTGGCTTGCTTCACCTCGTAGGCAACAACTCATAAATAACGATCCAATATTAATTCAGAATGTTGAAATAACTCCTTCTAACTGCGTGAAATTTCTTGGAATACATATCGACAGTGCTCTCTCCATGGATAAACATATTTCTTCCATAGTCAGACAAAGTTTCTACTTTCTCAGACAGCTAAGACCCATCCGAAGATGTCTCTCGACAGATGCTGCTAAAGTCTTAATAAACTCTTCAATTGTTTCCCGTGTTGATTACTGTAATGCTATCTTAGCACATCTACCTCAATGTCAAATTCATAGAATTCAGCTCATTCTCAATGCAGCAGCCCGTTACATTTACCAGATTGATCGTTTCTCCCATATATCACCAACACTTCACAAACTTCATTGGCTGAAAAGTCTGGAACGTATAGAGTTCAAAACATGTCTCCTGGTCTTTAAAGCACTCAATAACATGGCCCCGGAATATTTATCAGAGCTTTGTGTTACATTTTCACCCAACAACAAACAAACTTCACTAAGATCAATGGCCCATTCCAACAGAAAACTAGTTGAGACCAACCTCTCAAACAAGCCGAAATACCTTAACCGATCTTTCAGTGTTTCTGGACCAAAGTCTTGGAACAATCTTCCAACAAATATACGAAGTGTTGAGAATATAAATGAATTTAAAAAAAAGTTGAAAACTCATTTGTTTCGTAAATCATATCCAGATTGTCCCGCACCTGATGCTCACAATTCACTTATGTAAAATTATGTACCTACAGTATATAATAGATGTGTATTTTTAATATTATTGTGTCAACAATTGAATGTATTTGCATTTTGCATATGTTATGTTATCGAGATAGCTAGATTGGTCACTAAGACCAGGACAGGTGGTCTAAATTAATGGTGCCTGTGTTATACTGGGAACCTCTAAGCTCTAGGTATCCGATATTCTTTCTCTATATTAAATTCTGAAACGGTAATATAACCCGTTTACTTTAAACATCATGAAACTTGTACTAGGCTATTTCTAGGTAAATGGTATGTTATACTGTTGACCTCTAGGTATTTAATTTCATTTTAATCTTCCTTCTTAATTCTTTTAATAAACCAGGTTGGTCTAAACATATTGTGTCCACTTTAAACTGTAATATTATCAAACACCATTATAATTTGTACTAGGTTATGTAGGTAAATAGTATGTTATACCTACTGTTGACCTCTTGTTATTTAATTTTCATTTTCTTTTATTACTTAATCTTTGTTTATTTTTAAGCTCTTTTATTATTTAATCTTTGTTTATTTTTAAGCTGTAATATTATCCGCGTCCTTGAAACATCTTTACAACTTGCACTAGGTTATATGTATCTAGGTAAATAGTATGTTATGATGTTGACTTCTATTTACTTTTCTTTTTAATCTAATTTTAGTTTTTTATTTGCAAACTATAAGCGCCCTTGAGGTGACTATTTTGTCACAAAACGGCGCTATAAAAATTGTCCTTATTATTATTATTATTATAAGCACAGAAAAAGAAGAATGACACTTTTACAATTTTTGTTTTACCGACCTCATAATATTATACGAACCTACCGACATAATTTGCAAGTTTTCATAGAGAGAGCACTGTGGTTTGAATCTTAGCTACATTCCCTACACCCTCTAATGTGTGATAATTAATTAGGCATTCCACCCATAGAGAGTGATAAAAGCAGCTGTCAAACTTCAAAATGGAGGAATCATTTTGCAAATATTTTCATTAAATCTTTATTTATTGAGAATAATAAGATTTGGATAACATTTATATGTATAACAAATCAATCTACAATTATTTTATTACATTTTCATACCGTAATACCAAGATTCCATTCAACGTTTACACGAGTAATTTTGTTTCCAAAAGATGGCTTACTGTCTTTTTGAGAAATTTGTATGAAGATCCTAAAAAAATAAAGTTTTTAAATAGCTCTAAATATATTAAAGTTAATGCAGCAAATTGTATTTAAGAACGTTCTCAAGCAGTTTGCACGGCTCTGCGCAGATTCATATCTGACGTAGCATTTTTATTTTGAGTGTGATGCTCCCATATACGATAGAAAGCAGACAAACATTTCTGAATTATTATGTAGATTTTGCGAAGTGCAAAATGCACTGACTCAGCGTGCACCTTTCCCGTTACGATTTCAACAATTATTGCCGACGCGTCGCGCTATGCTTCGACCGACTCGTGAAATTTCGTAACATCTACGTCCCTTCGGCTTTTGCCGAACTATTTAACGACCTAGCATTCAAAATTTCTGTTACACTACGTTAAAATTTCTTAAATTTTATAATGTTCCGTGCAACTTTCATTCATCAACAAGTAAAGTCAACACAACGAAAAATTAATTAATGCTAAATTTAATAGACAGAAAGCGAATCTTATGCTGTGAAAGTAGAAATGGTCGGCACCGGGATTCGAATCCACAACCTTAAGTACGCTAAACGTATGATAGCCGTAGACTGAACTGCTGGAGTACCAACCATTTCATTATTAATTTTATGCGAAGTTATCGAAAAGGTGAAATTGTGTTGGAAAGGGAGCCTATTCTCGAATGTCGATCTATGGATTTTTAATAGAATTCTTATGACTCGTATGTTTTTTTAAAGAACTCATATGAAAGTCATAAAAATTCTATTAGAAACTTGGATCGATATTCGAGAATAGCGTCCCATGCACTATTTTTTCTCTAGACACACCTCTGTCTTATTTTTTGTGGTAGATTCAACAAGTTGGGTTAACAAACACCTGTTTTCTTTGAAAGATAAAAAACACACCCTAATGAAATCTGATATATGTGTGGAGAACAAGTGGAGAGGGTCGCTCGAAAAGTTAACCAGATTTAATTATATTTTATTAAAAAAAAATGATAATAATTTTCCCTTAGTCTATCAAAAACCAAGATCATAGTATTTACAAGATAATACAACATGTAAAATTGGACATTCATGGTATATCCTGAAAATATTACCTGGGACATTCTTGGGATATATATCCCTAATATCCCGGAATATTCGGGATGTTCAAGGGATATCCCGTCGCGACGTTTATCGACATGTAGCTTGAAAAAAATAGGTACAAAAGGTGTTCGTGAGGAAGAAAATTATTCGCATGTAGTCTTAAAAAAAACATATCTCATCAGATTACAGATATTACCCGATGGCATCTGAAGTTTTCAAGGCCTGATACCGAGGCCTCCGCGATTGGCTGTTTCATCAGCCAACACTGACAACCAATTATGGAAGCCTCGCTGGTACCCAGACGAAATCCCATAGGCATCCCTAATATACCGGGATGTTGGCGACATCCGTGGGCCGCCATTTTTTTTATTAATTTGGAACTACATATAACAATATAGACCCCGTTTCTAATGCACAAACACGCTTCCTTCTTTCTGTGTCGTGTCAGGTCGCCCCAACGTTGACCATCATTATTTATAAGAACAGGCCACACCTAGCACTTGAACAATCTCTCAAAGATTGTCATCACAGAAAACTGGGACGGGAAATTCGGGATACTGCGGGACATTGGGATATGCGGAATATCCATGGTGCGTCGTCCCTACGGGATATCCACGGGGTATTTGAGAAATCCAAGGGACGTCCCAGGGATGTGCTATATATGTCACCAATTTTGTCAGCATATATTAAATCATTTTTTATGGACTATCGAGCGTTCCTCAACGAATGCGTTCAAGGCCAAGCCACAATATAAATGGAGATAGGGTGGTTTGTAATCTCGACAGCTATGACGGTACTACAGTGCCTCATTATATTCCTTAATGCGAAGGACAGGTACTTGTGTCAGGGTAATATTTATTAAGGACTTCAAGCAACGAGTGATTTAAAACGGGATATTTGGTTATGGTTAAGAGATTAGGTTGGATTTTTTTCCCTATTATAACCATTAAAATTTATTGTACTATATCTCCAATTAACTTATCAAAATATGTTTATTATTACTTTTTTTATAGGATATTTCTTAGTAATTTCTTGATCTTCTACAAGATATTCCAGCATAAAGAATGCCTGGACAAACATTACTACTTCAACCATCGATTGATATAAATATGATTCAATGACTTCATCACTTCAAAATGTGTCATAAATCAGAATTTATAGTACCTTCTTGGCTCTACAAAATCCAATGGTGTATCAAGAACAAGAACAGCTTGGATCTTAAGTTAGAAATAATAGAGATAGACCCTTCAACACTCGCACAAATCACCAACTTTCTGATAAACGAGGGTCCAACCAATGAACGTATTCCGTGCTTGACTGATGACTGAAAAGATTAAAATGATTCAGTTCTGAGAAATCAAATCATGAACCTACCTATTAAGGAACCATTGGAGTTTGAAAATTAACGAATTGAAATTGCACTGTTGGTGGAGTGCACAAGCGGAATGAATTGTTTGAGGTGCTCTGAAGGGCACAATACAGAAAAGATTGGAAGAAACAAGAGACAAGATGAATAAGAAAAAAGGGAATGTTGAAGATATTTTTCTTGTCAAATAGAAGAAGAAGGTTGTAATAAACCCGTCGTCAACAAACATCAAAATAATAAATCATTATCAGGGGCCCTAGACAATTGGAATTTCGAGAACGAATTTTTGGCAGAATGTAAAGTAGGATGAAAATTATCTGTCCGCTTTTTATATTTTTGTAAGTGTCTTTGATCGGTTTAAATAATTGGTTATATTATTATGTTCCAGTGGACAGTTCATTTTTTCGCACTTTACATTGATAAAACGTTCGATTGCAAAATTCAAATTGAGCAGATTCTTCTTCGTATTATTAATTTATTATCCCCTGCAATTTAAGGTCGATTCCCATTGCCCTTGCAACTTGCAAGTCTTTGATGGCCTTTTTTCTCTAAAACTGGTGCAATTTGACTTGAAGAAGTCTGCGGATTGATCCATTCTCCTTTCATATCAAAATCTTCTTTGTTCTCTACTCCATCTAACCATACCCTCGTGTTTCTTATCCTTTGTCTAAGAGCTTTCTACTCATGCGCTACTCATCGATTTAGTTTCTTTTATTACCAACCACTCAGTCAGCTACCGCATTGTTCTCGATGTTCTTCTTCTTCTCCCGGGCAATTATTATTCCCACCTGATGGTGGGGTCTGCCTTTTTCGTTTTCCGCTTCCACTCAGCTCTGTCTTGTGCATCCTCGGGGGTAGCTCCGCAGCTCCTCATGTCCTGACACACAACTTCACGCCATCTTCGTTTGGGTCTCCCTCGTGACCTCCTACCAGGGACCTCAAGAGCTTGTGCCCTGTTGCCAACATATTCTGGCGGTCTCCTGCTCACATGCCCGTACCATCGCAATCTGCTTTCTTGGATTTTTTCAGATACGTCACGCACACCTAGACTTCCACGTATATACGTATTTCTTATTTTGTCTAGTTTAGTGACCCCACACATCCATCTTAGCATTTTCATCTCGGCCGTTTGAAAGGGCACGGACATGTCTAACGGAGATGTTCCAGGTTTCCGACCTAACGACACTCTTATAAATCAAGCCCTTCAATTTGACTGGCATCTTGCTGTCGCAGGTGACGCCTGTGACCTCACGCCACTTCATCCAGGCCGCTGCTATTCTATGCTGGACATTGGTGTCAAGATCTCCCGTTGTATGTATCATAGTACCCAAATATTTGTATTCAGTGCATCTTTCAATTTGTTGGCCATTGATGTTAATCTGCGTAGAGTCAGTGCCTGAGGCATTGCTCTCGATGTTGCCTTATGGATATCCATTGTCCATCCAATCGAGCATAACTGTCTGATATACTATTTCTGTGGGGCCGTCTACATTTGCACTCAGGAAAGTTTATTTAATTTTGCCCATTTCCCTAGAGAATGGGTTGAGTATATAGTTATTAGATTGAAAATTTCCTTACCACGATTGAAAGATAGTTTTTTTTTTAACAATTTTATGTTTAAAAAAAAATGGAGGAATAAAGACGTGTTGAGGAATCCACAGGTATATTCTTGTGTAAACAATCTGGTCCGTGATAATGGGTGAATGAAACAGAACCTGCCTGTCACATTATCACCTGGACAAACAACAAACCACTATGCTACATGACAAATAGAACCCACAACTGAGTATATTTACACCCAACCATGCAAGTCAGTTCATATGTATACTAGCTGAAATACCCAAGCATAGGTAGGCATTGCAGACAACGTTATGTTGTATTATAAGTATTGAAATCTTCAATTCAAAATTTGCTGAATTTTTTGATAAGTTAATAATTATTAATGAATTCAATATTTTGTAGATTTGTAAAACTATTAAGGCATATTGGGAGATTATTTTTAAATCTTATCTATATATTAATACGTGAGGCAAAAACTTTATGTCCCTTTTTACGAAAATTGAGCGGACGGAGGAGTATGAAATTTCGCACACTTACAGTTTATATAGAGGAAGGATAGCGAATGCTAATATTTTTATTAAAATCATACATAAAAATGGATTAAATCAATAATAAAAACATTACGCACACTAATGTAATGTTTGTACACTACTACTCACACACACATCGATGTATTTGACATTCTGTGGCTAAATAGAGAAAAGATTAATATTTTTTGTCGCATCACGCCTAAACGGCTGGACCGATTGCGTCAATTCTTTTTTTGTCGTGTTGGCTTTTATCAGAAGAAGGTTCTTATGAATGAAAAAATTAAGAAAGTTGCGTGGAAAATTATAAAATTAAAGAAAACTCTAAGTAGGTAACCTTTTTAGTACTTTTTGAAATATATTTTTTATTCCAATTGTGAAATCACTCAAATTGGTGTATGATAGGAACTTTATTTACTTGGTAACGTGTTAGCAACGAATTTACCCTGATTATTGACATCATTTCATTCAAACGTTATTTATGTACCTAATATGTTTTTCATCTGATATACCTTCCACTGAATGGATATTATTGTGCATTTTTTTAAATACCTGCTACCTGCAATAGAGTTTTAAGGACGTAAGCTGATATTTTAAGATTTTACAAATATTTTATTGCGCAAAGTGAATACATAGAGGCGAGCTAAGTCTGACACACCTAATATTAATTGTGAAACGTGTGTCATGTGTCATCGGAAATTTTGAAGATTGTAGATAAATACGAAAGTGCATTGAAAGAGATGGTGTGGCCGATCTTCAAGCATCACAATCACATCAACAAGGGCAGAAAGTTGGCAATAAGAATCTTTTTTTCAATACGCAAGAAGAAATGCTTCATGTGTTGACTTCAAACAAATTTCAAGGTAAATGAAAAACAAAACCATAAGTGATGAAAATAATGTTTTGTAAAATTGTTGTACAATAAATAAATGAAACAGAAGTAAAATTATTTTATTGACAGACATACTTTTTTTATTTTTAACTTTGATACCATATTCCTTCCTAATATTCTTATTTATATCGATATCCCACATTATTTTTCGAAGAGCTCTTATCTCTACGATTGGGGAACCTCAGAACATGCTTTATAATCGCTTCTTCGGTTGTCAAAAACTAAAATTTATGATTGTATAAATTTTCTTTGGAGTGTTTCCTGTACCAATCAGTATTTTTTTTTTGAATTTGCTTTTATTTTTCAAATGGTATCCAACACATTGTGTGGGTGTCATAGGATATTTTAGGGAAGTTTTAATGAGATTTGAAGAACCTGATCTTTTTAGAAAATCATAAACTCACCACCGAATGGGAAAATTGCAAAAGCACTAGAAGATACACAATATAAATGGACATAAATTATATAGGTACTTTACAATCAATACGTTGAACTACACAAAAGAGAATCGGATGAATAGGTTCCTTTAATTTCAACATCAAGAGGTTAAATAAGTTGAGATGTGAGTATGTACCGATACACACACACTCCCTTTTACACCCCACTCAGGGGCATAGGGAGGCAACAAGAGCTCGAGATCTCCATTGCGCTCGATCTTGCGCAATGTTTATGACCTCCTCCCACACCATGTCCATGTCCCTCAGCTCTGCTTCGAAGGAGCGGAACACAGTGTACCGATATCAATCAAAAATAATAAAAATAAAATACTCTAAGCTCTAAATCAAAGCAAATCAAAACTCCTTTTGAACCCCACTCAGCGGCATAGGGAGGCAACAAAAGCTCTCCATTGCGCTCGACCTTGCGCAATTTTCATGACCTCCTTGCACATTAACTCCCTCAGCTCTGGCTCGAAGGAGTGGAACACGGTATAAGAGGATTATCCACGTCTTCGGGACTCTGATGGGAGGAAGAACGACGCACTTCACAGCCAACTGTCTTTCATATTCCAGCTATGTCTATCTCCTGTACCGATATGATTTTTTTTAATAAACTTTATCACCTCAACGTGTCAATAGTTTGATTTCATGATATAATTTTAGGCGAGGAAACGACGGAGAAGGTTAGCTTGATGAATTTTCACGCATAATAGAGTTTAAAGATTCTTTACGGACAGTTCTTTACTGATGGGGACAGGCAGAGACATAATATTTTTGACAAATCACTGGGGACAGGAATAAAGGCCATGGAAATGGTAGTATCGGGAATATGGGCCAAGATTTTTTTTATTTGAATTTGAATCACAAAGATTGTCTTTTATATTTCGGGATCTGTATGAAAATACCACAATTATATTTCCCAAAAATATTGGTTTTTCGTATGTCTAAGTTATTTCCAGGAAGACCAATGAATATTCTCATAATATGATTGAACTAATCTTTCAAGCACTTTTCATACATTGATTGGGCATCCGTAAAAACATTTTTTTTTTCAATCGTATAAATCGCTTCTTCGGAGTAAACCAAGTGTTAAAATGTCAAAACAGAAACGTTAGTTTCTAGAGTCCAAGACTAAGTTAAAAGAGAATCCCGAAATATAAGAGGCAATCTTCGATGTGAAAATATTAGGTACGTAAAAATATAAACCATGAAATTATTTTTTACTGCTGTTTTGTTAACCATTACGAGCTCTGCTCGATTTTGGGGGTAAAATGTATATTAAATATATTATGTATAGGTAAGTTTGTTTATTGTAGGTACCTATATGCAAGGGTTTTTTTTTATTTATCAATAAAATATTTGATTTTACAAACACATTATTTGTAACACTTATCTATATATTATACTAACACTGCAAAGTTTGTTTAATTTATAAATAGGTAAAATATGTGAATTTGAATTATAATTAAAATTCATTATGTTCGAATTTCGACCACTGGGCGACCACTAGTATATATAAAAATGGAGAGCTATTTCCCGATGTCATCGCATCACGCCTAAACGGCTGGACCGATTTCGCTAATTCTTTTTTTGTCGTGTAGACTTTTATCAGGATAATGTCCTTTTTGAAGAAAAAAATTAAGAAAAATGCATGGGAAATTAGAAAATTAAAGAAAACTCTACGTAGACAACCTTATTAGTACTTTTTACCTTATAATTTTTATTCCAATTTTGAAATTTTGACAGAAATTGTCAATCGGTGCGATTGACAGAATGCGGATGGAATATGCATGGTTTAAAACAGACGAATCATTCGGAATCACATTGGTCAAATGATAATTAATTCATCACCATACAAATTCGAATTCAATATTCATATTTAGGAACACTAGTGGTTCGGGAAAGCTAGTTTGATATATTTTTAAAGCATCATTTTGTAGAAAAAATAACAACTAATGACTCTAACAATTCATTACTAATGTTCGATTTTTAAATGGAACAAACCACTACGGGCTTACGACCGTCTTCTACTGTTATTTCGAAGGCTGGCTTAGTGTGATCACTTTACGTTAACAACGTTCGCCATTAGGTGGTAATGTTTGTCTCCGAAACTCCTAATCATGAGAATTCTCGACATGTTCAACATGTCGAAAAATCTCATGTATGCAACAAGTAGAAATTTAATAATAAAATGAAAAATAGAGATAAAAGTTGGAAATTGTTGAGAACAAGAGAGCAACCAAATTTAAAGACTGCGACTGCTGTCATGTATTTGGCGCCAGGATATGACTATATCCATTTTTGTTAATGTCTCATATTTATTGCCTATTGGCTTTGTTGGTGCACAACGTTCTAATTATGTTTAGATTCTTGTGACCTTTTCAGGACTAGATCTTAAAGAAAAAAGGTCACAAGAATCTAAACATAATTAGAACGTTGTGCATCATTTTGTAGCCAATAAGGAAAATCAATATCATTAAAAAATCTAAATGATTTAAAAACACATGAAACCAATTAAATGAATGTAATTTGTTGAACATGCACGTTGGAAGTATTTTCAATAATTTTAACTTATACATAAATATAAAAATTCATATCAGAAGCGATAAAATTGTGCAAGTGCTTAAAAATGTTTTATTTAAAATTCTTTAGAAAACAAACTATTTTGGCTGAGAACGTTTATTATTCTTACAATAAATGCTAGGACTGCTAGCAACGTTCCATCACACTTCAAAAACGATTCAAATAATGGCCCAAATTTAAATCGAAATCTCACTGAGTAAGCCAATATTATTTATTTGAGAGGTAGCCAATTTCTTTTCTAAGCGACTATTTTCAATGGTTTTGGGGAGAAGCGCAGGGATCTTAAAGGTACAATCAAACATGGAGAAGGAACATTCTGTATTAGCACCAAGAACTTTAAAAGTGGATATCGTATATTAAAGGCTTTTGCATGAAAAAGACAGACATACAAGTGAACAATGATTTTAGTATGAATTATTATTATAGATTCTCTAAGTTTTGTGTGTGTGGTTTTGATATTTCTTAAGGTAGGTACCTTATACGTTCCGTTCTGGTAGATAAACATTTTTAGAACGTAAAAAGTGTCTCGCCCATATTTGCTTTTGTGTAAAGAGTTTATCAGCATTAGAAGGATCCATTTATAGTACCTTCTATCAAACAATTAAATAAATAATAACATTATATCATGGACTGGACTCAAAGAGTGCTAAAATGGAGACCATGCGAGAATTGGAGAAGCGTCGACAGGCCTCAGAAGAGATGGGCCGATGACATTGTAGCTGTAGGTGGAAAAAAGTGGATGAAACTGGCAAACGACAGAGAGGAATGGAAGAACATCGGAGAGGCCTATGTCCAGCAGTGGACCAGAGAGGGCTGAAGAAGAAGAAGATGGACTATGACACTCAGGGATCAGCATCGTCTGCTGACCTTTGAGAACAGGATTCTGAGACGAATCTTGGGACCTAGGCCGGGGATTGCGGCTGGCACCTGGAGGCTGAGAAGCAATGCAGAAATACTTGCACTAACATGACAACCATTGATCACCAGTGACATCAGCTCTAGAAGATTGGCATGGATCCGGGCATGCTGCCAGGTCTGGAGTAGAGAGGTCCACAAAGAGTCTTCTGGATGGTAGGCCCACGGGTAGAAGACCACCTGGGAAACCAAGGCATCGGCTTATAGACAACGTTGCCCGGGACCTGGACGTGCTGGGTGTGGGAGATCGGTGGGAGTCCATTGCGCTGGATAGGATGACTTGGAAAAGCGTTGTTCAGGAGGCCAAAGTCTGCCGGAGTTGTATGGCCATCGGAAGTAAGTAAGTATATCATGTAATAAATTATTTTTTTGGAGTACCTAATTGACTATTAATTTTTTTTCGACAAAGTATTATTTGATGATTAGTTTTGCAGGCAGAGCTCCTGGTGACCGATAAAAAACTGAGGTAACACAATGTAAAATATGGTAGAGACACAAGTAGATAGATGTTGAAAACTATAAACCATTTTAAATGGATTTTATCTATTTAACATAATATGAATCTTAAGCTCGGTACTCACTTGCGCCCCGAACGTGTATCGTTATATCAATTTTATCAAAAGGAAGCATGTGTTCCGCTCGCGTTCGCTTTTTCGAATCACGAATACACTTAACCTTTCGATTAAATTGATGCAATGTCACACGTCGCGGCGCAAGTGAGTACGATGCTTTATAATGCAATCTGTCCTTTACCAATTTCAGACTATGTCCCCTTAAGTGTTGATTATGGCTTCTGCGGATTGGGCAATTGGGCAAAAAAGTTTGAATTTCTGTCATTCTCTCCAGAAATCAAGAATACTCGTAAATAATTTGTTATTGCATAAGGGTATTTAGAATATTCAAAATGCCTAACTTAAATAACAATAAACGCATAATTCTATGTTACCTGCAGCAGTACTTCAATCCTTCCTCATTGGTCGACGTGACCAATTGGTTTGTAATGCTCAACTGACATTCTTAATATATGTTGTAACTAATATCCATTTACTGACGGGTTTCTCATATTAATTATTGAATCGATTGTTCTTAGAAACAACATATTCATAGAAGTCTTGAGTTATTCACGAACCTTAAAAAGCTTCATATCATTCAAACATTTGAGAATCACTGTGCTGCCATTATGTAATCTTTGCTTACCCTTTAAAGGAGTTGAACTGATGCACATGCCTTAAAAGACATGCCGAGACTTCATTGTGACGTTGTGAGCCAGTTGAAAGATGAATCTAAGACAGAGACGTGTTATAATATCTCAGATTTAAAACTATAGCATCTTACATAATGTAGTTGTCGTGTGCTGTAAGAACACCCCAAGTTAAACGGAAGTTCAGCTAGTATCCTTAAGAAATAATGCTGGAGCGAAAGACTCGCAATTTCAGATATTCGACATCATCTAATATATAAAATTAATTGTCATGGTTTTTGTTATCGTACTCCGAAACGGCTCAACCTATATTTATGATTTTTTTTAATGAAGGTGGATAAGATAGGTCGTAAAGTATATTTCATACAGCTTGTTAATTAGGGTAGTCCTATACAGATTTTTTAAGCTCGCACTATGTTACTGTAGCCTAGTCCAGCGTACCGCAAACTTTTTGCTACACCTACCAAATCAATAAAATTCAATTCAGAGGCACACCAATGAAAAACAGTGGTCGGTCAAACGTAATTTTTTGAAGTTTTGTCCCCCCCCCCCCTTCTCAAAATTGAAACATTTTAACTGAGCACAGAAGGCGATAAGAATTTCGAGCAATCTTTGATAATGTTACTCTCCTATATTCATTGATCGTCCTAAAAGGCGGAATTCCTTAAACACTGTTGCGACGTGCATTTTTCTCTGTGCTCATTTAAATGGGAAAATAGTTACTCATATCCGGCAGATAAACAAGTGTTACTACCCATTCTTTTCTTTTGAACACAGAATCTGAACCACGAGCCTTTACTCGGGTCTCATTTTTTCGCGGCACACCAACCGATGACCACGGTACACCAGTGTGCCGCGGCACACCATTTGCGGAACACTGGCCTAGTCGACTTACAAACCGAGAGAGCTAGAAGTGATTTAGATTATCTATAAAATTATGATTAACTAGAGGGAAATGATTGACCAACTATAAATGTCACTATCAATATACGTATGATTAAAGTTGAATGTCAAATTTTTATAAATCAGACAGTCGAAATAGAGCGAAGAGTAAGCTTAGAATGGGCAGTCTTCGAAAGCTTAGCACTACTTTTCGTAGCTTTATTCCAAACACATGCACTGAAGAATACTGTCTTGAAGTCTTCACATAATATGTAATATGACACAGAAATTATGACCTTGACGAAAGTGTTTTCCAATATATTTGCGAATAGCTTAAAGAAAATTGGAGAGAATAATTTGGGCATTACACTGCAAAACAGGAAGAGAAATGTCTGGATACGCTGCCGAACTATTTAGGACAATAGGTGTGCATAAGTAGAGATGGACGGTGCACATTGCAAGAATGGATGACAACAAATGGACGACGAGACTTCTGAAGTGGAGACCAAGAGACGATTAAAATCACAAGGACGGCCACCTTCCAGATGGATGGAAGATATTAAGGGGTTTGCTGGATGAAAATCGCATGGGATGAGTGGAGAGAAAAAGTGAAGCCTATTCCTCTCTTTCCCTGGCTTGCTCCCAGCTTAAGGTCTGTATAGACTACTGGGGTCAGCTCTCCTCGTTCTCAGGCTCATTCTTCTCTGCCGAACCTCTTCTATCCCCACATCGCGTCTTTGTATCTGGTCACGCCTTTGCGACATCAAGAAAATTTTTGGTCTCCCCTATTCACCAAACGCGGAACATCCACACTAATTATTTTTTTGATGATGTGCTATGGCTCATAGTTAACCTATATCCTGCGGTGTGATGAACGTTTTTATGACAGCTCGCATAGTATGAACATTACCAGTTTCATTTGATGATATCATATTACGTGCATATGGAGTTTGAGAATAAAATTTGGAGAGCACGATTCTTTTATACATAAATTTTGAACCATGTTTCTGGGTTCTTGTTATAAAAAGACAGTGTTTGTTTAGCAGCAGCAGTTAGTTTATTTATTTGTGGTCTGAGTGCACGACACGCCTCCGCAGTAAGGTCAAGAACACCGGCACACAACGAGCAGACTAAAGCGGCAGTAATAATTAGTCACACTAACTAACAAAGCACGCATGCTTCTTGTTATGCGAGTACGTGCTAACTCCTGACCATTTCATTAATAACCTTATGACTCAGACAGCAGGACGAATCATCTTCAGTACGGGATGCCCAGATTTTATTAAATCGTACACGATTTAATGATTGTTTCCTCCTATATTTTTTTTTATCTAAAGACCGTTAACGTAACATCAAGATCTTTGAATGGACGTATGAACCAATAAACAATATCGACAAACAATTGTCATTTGTATCAATATTTACTTTTTCAATATTATGTGTGATTTTTTCATGTATTTTTTATGTATTTATGTATCTTATAGATTAATTATATTCTTAACTGGGTTGGCTGGCAGAGATCTTCTAAGACAAGTCCGCCCTTTGAAACGTACAAATATTTCTCCTTATATTGTTATACAGACAGCAATAAAGCTTTTTTTTAACTATTTATTTATTCTTTGTTGTGATGGTATCCGCCCTAGTCTATGTCATTCGTCATATTGGGTCGTACACAAGTGTTGTATATTTTAATTCTGCTGCTGATTTTCATGTCGAGGTTTTTCCATACAGAGTTTCTTAAAAACCCCAAAATAGAAGCATCCTTGTGCAGCAGACCAAGGCAAACAATCAAGAAAGTCTGGCATCAAATTGCCTACATACTAATAGAAACAAATCTTTATTCTCAGAGACCAAGGTAAACACTTAAATAATAAAAAAGACAAATGTTCGAAAGATTTTATATAAAACTTTGAGCACTTTGATATTTTTCATCTCTGTTGCAGTTAGTTTTCTTCAGTACCTCTTCTAATTAAATCTCAAGCATTCTTAGGTATAATAATAATAAGATAATTTTCAGACTGCCGTTTTGTGATCAGAAAACCACCTCAACGGCTCTATGCTTGCTCTGCTTAGTGCAAAATTAACGATTGAAACAAAATTATTCATATTAAGAGGCATACAATAATTATTCAAGATGAAGGATAATCTGGATATGACTTTAGGAATAGAAATGTTTTTAACTTAACTCCTTCTAAAATTCGTCTACTGTCTT
Source organism: Mystacides longicornis (assembly GCA_963576905.1). Lineage (NCBI taxonomy): Eukaryota > Metazoa > Arthropoda > Insecta > Trichoptera > Leptoceridae > Mystacides > Mystacides longicornis. Next base: position 19,599,905 of record OY756437.1, read on the forward strand.
TTTATTAACCGGAAGTTAGATCCAGGCTTTCAGTCCAGAAACGCTGAAGGCTCTATTGCTATATTTAGGTCCATTTGCGGTATTGGCTTCAACTGATTTATTAGTAGCTCGTGTTTGAGATCTAAGAGAGACATATCTGTCATTGGGTGAGAATTGGATGCATAGTTCAGACAAATATGTAGGGGACATATGGGAAAAACGATTTATTTGATGAATGAAACGAGCAGCAGCATTCAGAACAATTTGTGAAGCTACAGTTGGCAATAATATAATAGTGTATAATAAACCTAATTTAAGTAATGAACAATGTTAAGACAGACATACACAGGAACATTTAAATGAAATAGTTCCATTTAAGATTCACTTTAGTCCCTCGGTGTTAAGTAGTCAAAGGAGTGAATGTGCTAGGTGAACGTTTTAACCATTTAACTAAATATGTATTATCCATTTTGTCCCAAGTAGGATTGTGTTGTGACGTCTATACGAATTGTATATCTAACACATAACCTCCGGAGATAGTACTGTCTATACTATATGTTATATAAGAGGGAGTCATGCAGGGAGTTTTGTGGAACCCGTACATACATATTTGGTAGGCAGGTATAAAAAAAAATATGATGGAAATATCCCTTAAAAACTATTTTTTTTTGTAAAAAGCATCAGATTCTTCTTTGAATTCCCTTGTTACAAGTTATTTTTGATATAACTCTTACACAAGTATTTTTCACAACTGCTGCTTCTCATCACACAAATGTTGTTTCCGCATCTGTACCACTAGTATAAGTTTTCGATGATCGAATATCGAAACGATCATCGAAAGAGTTTCGAAAAATTTCCATACAAAAATGATCGAATGATTCCATCGTTTGATTTTCGAACACTATTTGAACGATAATAAGCGCTTATTAGCGTGCAATTAGCCTTCGATTAAACTCGTACTAGCCACTCTGATGTGGGTATCCCAGATATTTTCATTTTTTAACGATTTTTTACTTCTTTCCGTCAGAATTCAGCGGTAAAAAATCCACGAACTCCATCTCTTATTTATGCTTTCTATAATTCAAAAAAGAATCTAGAACAACTACTTATTATCAAAGCAGGAGAATAAGCAAGACTTTAGGAATAAACGGTCTACAACTGATGAAGTGTTTGTGCTTACGAAAATTAAAGAAAAAAATTGAATTACACGAATTCGGTTTTTTTGTGATGCGTTGACTTAACTAAGGCCTTCGACAGAATGTTTCTTGAGGATCTCATATGATGTTTGAAAGAGAAGGACACACTCATCGTCACCCATCATCAGAGCAGATCTCCCAAGAGTTAGAGGGATATCTGAACATCCGCAAGTCCCAACCTAATAGAAGAAACCATATATCCATGATTACAGTAAGGATTGTCGGCACACATGAAAACTCTCTGTATATTGAGATTACAAAGTATGAAGATCCTTCGACCCTGCTCTTTATTATGAAATAAACTGATGTTAGCTTTGAAGTCAAGTGACGCTGTATCAGATTATTATAATTGATATTATATACAAAAGTCGTACGCGAAAAGCAACCCTGTCATACGTCTAAGTTACGGCATTTTCAAATGAAGACTATATACAAAGCCATTAGGTTTACATTTTTGTTTTACACATCACGCCATATCTCGTAAAGTGTAGGCAGAGAGAACGGACCTCCAAGCATACTTGGACATATCATTTCTCATACAACCTCTGTTCCTTTTTTTGCTTTTGACCTGGCCTTCCTTGAAAACGGAGTAAATTTATTCCATCCACGTCCTTCTTGTTGACTACGCCTTCTTACACCTTTTCTTTCAACCTTATAAATTCATTTTCTCATCCATTCTTTCAAAACATCTCAACGTATTAACTTGCAACTCTGTGACAAAACTGACTTCCGAACCACATACCTTTCTAATATTCTCATTCCTTTTCATGTTCCACAGAGTCTTTCCTCATATTCTTCGTAGAGTTCTCATCTCTACTGCATTAACACTACATTCTTCTTTTCTCGTGGACGTATCTTGGAGTCGCAGCTCTTATCAGTGTCTTGGAGTCGCAGCTCTTATCAGTGTCTTGGAGTCGCAGCTCTTATCGCAGTGTCTTGGAGTCGCAGCTCTTATCAGTGTCTTGGAGTCGCAGCTCTTATCAGTGTCTTGGAGCACAGCTCCGCGTCGATATTTTGTACTCAGTGGTTGAGTGAAGCCAGGGCGTACTAACCACTAAGTACAAATTTTATTAGAGAACTTTTTGCGATGCGCAGAACCGAAAATTGGTTCCTTTATTCAACAGTCACGTGACTGAATATAAATTATCAATAATACTTAATTTTACTTTCATCCACAAGCACAACAAAACCCATAGGTACTTCCTTCAACTTTTAATTATATGTATTTATTTATTTATTTCATAGAGACACCAACAGAACACTAAACAATACAAACAAAATAAAAACATGAAACAAACACATAGAATATCCAGCGCTCCAATAACAGGTATCTCCCGCATAGCTATTGTACATAGTTCATAGGTATGATTAAAACATAAAATTTCTCTGTGTTAACGATAAAATATTAAAAATAAAAAATCGTATGTCACACAGCGCTACCAACAAACGTCACTATTTGTATGAGTTTAACAGCAGTCACGTGGTGCATGTTGTGACCATGCGCAGTAGTACATTATTTCTCTAGTATTATTTCTTCTCAAAGCACTGAACCGAAGTCAAGTGCAATAAACGACCACCAACGGTATCGTTCAGGCGGTGTATCTATGGTTACAAAGTACGAACGACAGCTTTTTACGTTGTTACCATGGGAACACTGACTGACGGATGCCGTTAGCAATCATTTTATTGCAATTAATGCGGCCGCCGTTGATTTTTTCAAGCGATTTGTAATTTTTTTTAATGGAATGCTATGCGTCTCACACAACACCACCTATATAAGATGGCCTTAGTGCTGACGGCCATTTTTCCTCGAACGTCACACCCGAGGCCCAGGCCGCCGGCGCTGTATGATATATACATCATAGAGTACAGGTAAGTACATACAGATATAAGGCAAGTGCATACTGGGCCTTACATACAATGTGACGTCACAGTCTCAGCGTTAAGGCTTTCTTATGTAGGTGGTGTTGGTCTCACAGGGCGACGTATATCTGTGGCCAAAATTCTACCATCTGAGCAAAGGTCTGTGAAGATGTAGCAGTGTTTAATTTGAAGTGGGCGTTAGTCAAAGTCTCGACGTCTCAACAATGTATATATCAAGTGTGAGGTTCACATCCTACCACGGCACAAACGCGATGAGAATGTTAAAGTTAACGACAATAAAGTGCATATTTGCATATGTGTGACTTATTGTTTCCATTGTGACAGGAGGTGTTGCTTGTGCAGCTGGAGAAACACTGCATTGGTATTCCTGGGACGAGAAGGAAGAATGGGACTAAAACACACACCTAGAATTGTTTTTCATATTATTTTAATAAAATGACATTTATAATACAAGTACAAATATGATTTATTATGATGGGACACTTTTATGAATAAAAATATTCATAGCACATATTATGAAACAAAAGTTAATAAGACATAATTTTAATAAGCATATAAAAACAAATAAGCATCCCCACTAAGCAAAGCCTGTAACGGGGAGTGCTATCATAATAATAAATCAATATAAAAAGTACCAAAACAGCATAAATACCTAAAAATAAAAATTAATATAACTAATAAATTCTCCGATAATATGTTCAAAACAATAAAAAATTATATATGTTTATAAAAGATCTCAAAATACAATCATATACAAAATACGATTTAAAATTGAACAATACCTACAACGCCTAAATTCGTCGAATGAATGTTTAAATAAGGGTATAATAATGTCAGATACAGTCAAATATTTCGTCACTTCATATTGTAGGAGCATAAAGAGGCGAACAAAATCCTGGTGACATCCAAGAAAATATAATTCGGTTCGATTTTTTCCGGGGAATGTGATTTTTAGACACGTTGAACACGTCGAAAATTCACAACAAGACATATTTTTTAAATTGTGTTAACATAATTTCTTTCATTGGTATCCTTTAACTCTCCAAGAGAATTGTTGAGCCAGATTATTTAACCCACCCCAGAGATATTACTGAGTCCAGTCTGGCCAACAGCGAATCGACAGGAGATCACAATTTCACTATAGAATGTAAAGTCTACGTGATTTTCCTGACTCGTCGAGATCTAGATGAGGTTCCACGACAGTTTGGCTAAACTAAGTTATTTTATGAAGTGGTTCGTAGGTCCAGTGTTATCGGTACCCCTATTCTCTGTTTTATCGGAAGGTAGTCACGGTGTAAAGTGAGTATTACACGATACATTTTGTATGAAAAACGTCTATACGTATCGAATGCGAGAATCGCTTTTGTTTCTAGAAATATCTCTGTGGCGGCGCTATACACGTTTCCCATACAAAATATATCGTGTAATACTCACTTTACTACCGTGACTACCTTCCTATAAAACAGAGAATTGGGGCTCAGTCGACGGCTTTCGTACGTTGAGAGTACCTACTGAGGGTCGTGCCTACCCTTTCCACTTTCACGACTCAAGCTTGGATTTATGTGACAGATTTATGTGACAGATTTCGAAAGTGTGTTGAGCCTAGATTAAAAAAAAATAGTTTTTAGGGATTCATTTGAATGCTCAGAAGACGTTAATTTTACTGAGCTAGCTCTGTGCAAAAGCTATACTTACGCGAAATACCTGTTATTGGAGCACTAAACTTTTTTGAGTCTTGGTGCAGTTTGTTGGTGTTGTCCAGTGTTCATAATTTCACTGTCAATTTCATATGTGCAGTGAAATTGCGTGCATTTCTTTTTTTTTTATAATATTTCAAGACTTTGAAACTGCTCTGTGGGGCTAGTACGAGTTTCATCGAAAGCTAATTGCACGCTAATAAGCGCTTATTAGCGTGCAAATAGTGTTCGAAAATCAAACGATCGAATCATTCGATCATTTTTGTATGGAAATTTTTCGAAACTCTTTCGATGATCGTTTCGATAATCGAAAACTTATACTAGTGGTACTGATGACTAAACCGATTTTGAAAAACAGGAATATCTACTGCTTTACATTTATCAAACAAGAATGTATTTTTGGCTACTATCAGTGTTGTAAATAATTAATATATTATACAAACCTATTTCAGATGATAATAAAATGCCTATAGGATTCATTTATATGTTGGTACAAAAAATATATGAATAGAATTAAAATAAATTACACAGCTTACTTTTAACAATCATTCGTACCTCCAATAAAATACTGTCACACTTGAAATTTTGTTTTTTTTTGTTCGAAATTATTCGTACCTATACGTATTTAAAAAATATAAAATAATTTAATTTTCATAATGGCTGGTATATACGGGCTTCGTAGCTAAGTGCTTAGTACTTTTCACTAATACCAAGTCTCAATATGACAAGTGAGAATTAACCGCTTACACGTTGGAGCCAGTAGAAGTTATTAGTGACCAGAAGTTCGAAATGGAACGACCGACCGTGTACCACTTGTCACTAACTGACTTGTCGAGTTGTTTACACAAGGTCAACAAGCGATAACACGCGGATTAGGTATCGACTTGTCGCTTAGTAAATAGGATCGATTTCTATTCACTTGCACTACTTACAAACACTAATACTAAGCACTAATCTCACAGTTTACACATTGAGGCTTAGTATAAGTGACAAGTACTCAGTACTTAGCAACGAAGCCCGTGTGAACCAGCCTTTACACATTCATTTCAGAGATGGACAAGTTATACCTGTCTTAAAACTAGGAATGGAACAAATAAGAAATTTAATAGAAACATAATATACAGTATGTAGAAGACAAGAAAAGGCATAAGTAGCCTTTGGCAAAAAAAGAGTCTCGGAGTTTGAAGAGCGATGGAGATTTTAAACGATTTTAATTAATTTTAATTTTGAGTATAAGATGGTACCGCATCATGAACGACGCTTTACGACGGTGCACTCAGCGTAGGCCCATCTGAGCATATTATGACTACATTTTTTTTATATTTTATATTGCAATTATTGTATTACATTATTTTTTTTTGAGTTATAGCATGTCAGATTTGGGGACCGCAACTTGACAAGGATACCAGTTGGGTCACTCTTAATTTCTAAGACGAGGATCCTGCGGATTGACTGATCTACCTGCTCCTATCGTCTATTACCTTACCAACACTCAACAGGTATTACATTGTTATTCCAGGGAGCTTGCTTACCTGACTCCCTCAAGTTGTGAAGACACACCCAAGCGATTCTTCGCGGCGTTTTTTTTTAACGACTAGCAACACATCGATTTGAATTGTTTTGTTTAAATTGATTTGAATTGAAGCTCAGTGGCTCGTTCGTCGAATTTCATTTTGAATGACTGAAGATCAAACGCCGTCTCAAACATCTTTCACGACGCCTTCTTGACTAATGCGATGGTTTTATAGTAAAGAAAACCCCTAAGGGGGCGTTCAAGTATTACGTAACGCAATTTTTGAAGATTTTTTACCCCCCCTCCCCCCCATGTAACGCGCCGTAACGTTTTTCTGTACCCCCCCCTCCCCCCCCCCTAAATGTTACGTAACACTCTGGAAGTGACTATTTTTTACTGAACTCTCGTAGGTATAATACTATTTATTATGTTCCATAAATTTTTTTTTGATGTTTTTCAAATTTCATTGGTATTTTTTTGACATAGATGCGTTGGAAAGTCAGCATGAGAGCCTTTATAGGCCAAGAACAGTTGATTATGTAAATCCCCCGCTTTTGTGGACATTATTGTACCTATCTACAAACTCACTAACAACGCTCACTACAAGCAATTTGTGTTTATGCGTACTGCGTGTTTAAAGCACTAACGAATACTAACAACGAAAATAAAATAAAAATGACGTAAGTATAATACAGTCGAGGGATTCCCCGTAAAAAATAAAAGAAAAGGTTTGCTAACTTAGGAGAGCGAAATGAAAATTTCGTCATACAATGCAGTCGAGGGACTCCCCGTAAGACGTAATCGAAAAAGGTTGCTTTTTACGCAGAGCAATAAAATTACATACAGTAGAATTGAGGGACTTCCCGTAAAACGTTGTCCAAAAGGATTGCTAACTTCGGAGAACAAAAAATGATGTACATTACAATCGAGGGACTTCCCGTAAAACATAAACGAAAAGGGTGTCCAACTTGGAAGATTTTTTTCACATTTTTTTTTATTTAAGAAAAAAAAACGTTACGTAACGCATTGTTCGAACCCCCCCCTCCCCCCCTTGTAACACACAGTAACGTTTTGCAAGACCCCCCCTCCCCCCCAAATTGCGTTACGTAATACTTGAACGCCCCCTAACACTACGAACACCGTATTTTTTTGAGACAAGTACAAAGCATTCTAAATGTATCTCTTTCATTGGCAGTAAAATAATGAAAGTGGGAAAGAGACAGCGTTATCTTGACGTTAAATGTCAATTAGCGTTGCTTGGATACCACAGTAAACATGATGTCTAATTTAATAAAATGTATAAAACTTTAAATCGCAATAGATATATTAGATCAATATTTTTATGTTATTGTGTAGAAATATTTACGAAAAATGTTTCATATTTAACACGCAGTTAATCAAAATAATATTGACAAAATCGTCAAATATGTGGTATCTGCCTATACTATTCAGTTTCAAAGGGTTATAAAGCTTACATTCAAAGACTTTACCATGTTATTTAGTAATATTAAAACAGTAGTTTTTGAATTTAATATTTTTACTAAGTTCATACATTTTATTTCGGTGGACGTCTTGTTTATTGTCGTATCCAAGCTGCGCTTAGTGACTTAACTAAACATCAAGCTCGCACTGTCTCTTTCGCGCTTTCAATATTTTTCTGCAGGCAGTGAAAGACACAAACTGCGTTCGTAATGTAAAACCCTCTTTTCGAATGACAGTCAATTTAAAAAAAACAGTTGCAAAATATGCAAAAAACACACCCAAGATATTGTCTTCTACCAGATTAAAAATAATCGCTTTCTGAAACCGCGGAGTTGACCGTCAGCTCAAACCCTAAATACCTGAATGTTTAATTAAATACAATATTATTCTTTTCTAATAGACCAAAAAATACCATTAAGGTGAAGTCACACGAACAGTATCTGATACTGTAATGGTGGAACTACACGGGTCCCGATCAATCTGACAGATAAAACAAGATAATCACTTTAGATAGATGGTTCCATCCGCATATTTGCCTCGGCAACCATGAACAGAATAATTAATATTAAATGGTTTGAATTTCAAATGAAGTTATGGACTAGTCCATAACTTATGTTGTATTGACAAAATAACATATGTGTTCCCGAAAATCTCAAAGAAAATAGCAAAGTTTTTTTTGAGGAAATGTGGTTTGGACGTCCAGCGCATCTATTTTAGTGTGTACTTACACCAAACAAACATATTGTGTAGAGTCGAATCTAGAAACAGAGCATACTTTCTTTTATGGTTGATATTGGACACCATGGAAACAATAGCAAACAAGAAGTATTGATGGACGATGACAGATTTGTGTCCATATCAACGATCAAGAAAATATCGTCTTCTTCCAGCTCTGGCTCTATGTTCGTTTGCTTTAAATGCTCCTAAAAACATTAAATCACGACCAAGAATTTTTTTTTGCAGATTACTTACAGGACACTGAAAGGGATCTTCCAGATGCTAGAAATGCCAATTAAATCAAACTCAAAACTCCCTTTGAACCCCACTCAGGGGCATGAGCTCTCCATTGAGCTCGATCTTGCGCAATGCTTATTACCTCCTTCCACACCATGCCCAACTCCCTCAGCTCTGCCTCGTAGGAGCGGAACACGGTATGAGAGGGTCTTCCACGTCTTCGAGACCCTGATGGGATGAAAATAGCGCTCTCCACGGCCAACTGTCATTCGGCATCCATGCCATGCCCATATCCTCTCCGTAATGCTGGAAATGATGGACCTGCGCTGGGTGCGCCGGCGTTCGTGATGCGGTGGTACCACCCAAGATTCTCCTGAGGCATTTCGTTTCAAATGCAGATACTTTTTGTACTTGGGCTTTGGTCAGGTGCCAGGACTCACATCCATATAATATGAGAATGGGCTACACACACGCATCAAACAGTTAACATTTCGTCTTGATACTAAACGCCGACGCCTTCCATATCTTGGTCATGTTGTTAAAGGCGCCACTTTTCATACCAAGAAGATTCAGAAATGACAGAAAATTCTAATTATGTATCCAGTACGTTCTAAGATTAGCCAATAAGTTTGGACAAAATCTTTGATAACAAATGATAGTCTAATCCACGCGTGGAATAGTTCTAAACCGTTCGGGATTTGACAAAGGCACATCGGAAGAACCTGTTCAGCCAATCTCCAGTCATAACTAGAGACTGGAAAATTTCGCGATCGCGATAAAACGATTTTTTATCGCGAATTTCGAAGTTTTTGCGCAAATAGCGCGAATAATGTGATTTTTGGAGGAAAAATGTAAATTTCATACCTATTTTACAGAAATAATATGATTTTGTAAAAATAATATTTATTTATATAACGTATGGCCAGTTCATCACAAAAGATTATAATACAATCGATAAGAAAAATATATTTTTGTATGTAGTTAAAAGCAATAAAAAGGATTGGAGCGCAGGAGATATTTTCCTGCTCAAATTTGGCTCAAATGCCCTAATTTGTGCTAACAAATCGAAGGAATCTTTCAACAAAACAATATTTTTTTAGTATTATTTCTGAACGTAGTTTCAATTCTGTCTGTAGGATTGAATATTGATTTTATTTTTTTTTTTAATTTGAATTTTTTTTTGCATAATATTACTTTTAATCAGATTTTTTCATTCATATGGCAATGTATGTTTATAAAAATTGTTAATACCATAAATTTTAAAAATTGCTATTATTCTTTGTTTTGCCATAACATCTACCTTCATTTTGAACAAATCAACGTTGAAAAATAACGCGAATTTTCGGGTTTTAGAGCAAAAATAACACCGAATTTCTCCAAAAATAACACCGAAATTCACAAAAAATAACACCACTATTTTCCAGTCTCTAGTCATAAGTGTTCGCACTATTTCGACTTCCATTTATATTATAAGATTTTGCAGTGTCTCTTATTTTTATCTTGTTCAGAAGTCAGGGTTCAGATAAATGAGCTACTCTGCTGTTCATCCTGCTCATCAAACACTAGTGCAGAATTTAAGGTAAAACCCCCATATAAACCAATTTCGTCACATATTTTAGTTGGCTGGTCAGTGTTTGATGGCTTTGTAGAGGATATTTGGAGGAGTGCGGGCAGTACAAATAAATAGTAAATGTGTTGTTAGTCGTCCTGTTCCCGTGTGTGTAGCAGAAGGCCAACCGATCGTGCTGAGAATACGTTAGCAGCACAAATAAGGCACTACGCCGCCAGAATCCAAAACTTGGCAGAGAGATTCTTTTGTGCGCGAGTTGAATGGATGCGTAGGGTTGGCAACAACAACTCAAATATTTTTTTTTTACCCATCACGCAGTTACTCGATGCTGTAAGTAAAGAGTTCGGATTTCATTATTTCCTATCCAGGCAAATCTCTGGACACGGAGTCTTTGGGACCTTCCTCCATAAAATACATAGGCTCCAAACGGAAGATGTATGTACTTCGCATCCGAGTCTGATGACGCCGAACATACCCTCTTTGAGTGTGACAGGTGGAGAAGAGAAAGAGATGATCTGTATGAGTCCCGTAGACTGCGATCTCAAAGCAGAAAATTTTATAGACCACATGCTGAAAGTGCCAGAAACATGGAAGGCCATTGAGGATTTTATGGAGATGATTATGAAGAAGAAGAAAGAAGATCATCGTTGACAAAATATGCTTCCCGGGTAGACCGAAAGGTGGGTACTGGGCTGCAAAAGAAGAATGAGGGGTTTTAGCCGGTAGGAGTCCGGCACAACCGCTTAGGTGTCCTTGGAGGATTCCCCTCATATAAAAAAATCTCTCGCTTTATTCAACAGCATAATGTTTTTTCATACTCCTGACTTGGCCCTTCTCTAAAACGACACCGATGTGATTGGTCCATGTCTATTGGATACTTTGTCATTATTTCTTAATTCATTCTCTTTACAAACTCAAACTACCTAATTTTATTATATTCACTAAGTTCAGGTCCCGTTATTTCAAATATGGAACAAATAACGATCCATATTATTCACAATCCCTCCATCCGTCCAAATGGAGCGATATCACTCCAACAATCGTGAGTGTGGAAATTCAAATGGATGTTGTGGAGTGATAGAGTGAGTCGGATATCCATTAGTCCAAAATTCAATCCCGTCAAGCCATTCTTCCATCACTTCAAAAGGAACGTCAATGAGGAAACTCGAGTTGGCATGCTTCATGTCGTTACGTCACTTGATTGTGTCGTGTGAAAAACTTCATATTTCAAATAGGTCCAAATTTATCTCATTTTGTCACCATCTTTCCACCAGGGTACACATGTTGCTGCTTTAAATTTAATAATAGCAAAATACGTTTATTGACGAAATTAAATCGACAGCTTTTGAGACACACCAGAAAGGCGGTCGGGAGCATTCGGTTGTACCTACATATCTGGGGCGGAATTCAAGTGCAATAAACTGGCCGACAACTTTATCGGTCGTTTGATATTCCCGTTTTAGTACGTTGATTTACAAAACTATAAAGATCTCTATCGCAGTTGGTAAAAAAATATATTATTATATCCTTCAAACTGTGTGCCGAAAATTCAAACTGATTTGTGCCAACCCTGTTTGATGCTACGAATGTTGGGTAGGGACCGGTTTATAGGACCGGCCACTCAAGTTGATATTGGGGAAGGATAAAAAATATTGCTTTATGGTTCATTTAGATACCTACCCAATACACACTACACAGCCTTCCATAAGAAGCCTTCTTCATACATTCTCAGGACGAAGATGTCTCTCAAATTTATAAGCCTCGAATAAAACTTGTATCTTTCATTCAAATGTTTTTTTTCCCTCTGGAAATATTTTATTGAAATAATAATTGATTAGGTACATATTTCTGGCAATCAATTCAGTAGAAAATATTTTCATATTCGCCAAGGGATTCGTTGAATATCACTTTGATAAAATACAAAAATAAACTGCAATGTCCCCAATACTTTAAGGTTCACAATTAAGAATCTTCTATTATTCGTAATTTTTTGATAACTTTATCTACATAACTGTAGATGGTTCTTATTTATGATGAAATATTGAAGATTGAGAATAAGTGAATAGAATGCTGTATAGATACTATAGGGTAAAATGATCCTTCTAAACCAGCCGCTAATGCGAGCGTATATCTTGTCGAAAAGTCATTTTATACAGTTGACGAAATGCATTGGGTCAATTAGCATGAATTTTTATTTTATTGTTATTTTTTTTAATTTACAAACAATTTTACTACATTAATAAAGTTTAAATGAAACAATTTTAAAATAGTAGAATACCTAGGTACATGATGCCTACATTGGGCTTTATTTATTTTTGATGTACCTATTATAATTTTTTTTTTAGTTCTATACTACATAGCTTATACCCGTCTTGCTTTACGTTTTTGATTCCGATTGTCAGGCTTGATCGGTAGGTAACTAAACAGGTTCTAGTCTAGCTTCCCATTGCTTAACAGACCTCTATAACTGACATAAGCACAGGAAAAGAAGAATGACACTTTTAAAATTTTTGTTTCACCGACCTCATAATATTATACGAACCTACCGACATAATTTGCAAGTTTTCATAGAGAGAGAGAGATAGCTCTGTGGTTTGAATCTTAGCTACATTCCCTAATGTGTGATAATTAATTAGGCTCTCCACCCATAGAGGGTGATTTGCGCTATCTGTCAAACTTCAAAATGGAGGAATCATTTTGCAAATTTTTTCATTAAATCTTTATTTATTGAGAATAATAAGATGTGAATAACATTTATATGTATAACAAATCAATCTACAATTATTTTATTACATTTTCATACCGTAATACCAAGATTCCATTCAACGTTTACATGAGTAATTTTGTTTCCAAAAGATGGCTTACTGTCTTTTTGAGAAATTTGTATGAAGATCCTAAAAAAATAGAGTTTTTAAATAGCTCTAAATATATTAAAGTTAATGCAGCAAATTGTATTTAAGAACCTTCTCAAGCAAATTGCACCGCTCTGCGCAGATTCATATCTGACGTAGCATTTGTATTTTGAGCGTGATGATACGATAGAAAGCACACAAACATTTCTGAATTATTATGTAGATTTGGACATGAGAATGGTTGGGCCCTTTACACCTATGTGTGTTATATTGTTGTCTGTGTCTTATGTTTATTTTTGTAAACGTTTTGCATCCCCAAGTGCCCTTGAGTGGGTCTATGGTGGGCAAATGAAAGAAGAAGATTTTTTCAACTTAATACTTATTTTATACGTAACATACTTTATACATATTTTATACGTAACATACTTTATACGTATTTTATACGTAACATACTTTATACGTATTTTTGTTTACAAATTTGAAATCAATATTCATCGTAAGGACTATAGGACAACGTCTCTCGGGAAAGCTAGTTATGCATAAAAATAGATTGAATCAATAAAAAAAAAAAAAATAATAATATAACACTTTTCTATACAAAGGTGTAAGTATAGCCGGCGGAACTTATTGCCTGAGGCAATTTTTTTCAGTCAACCGGTCCCGTCCAATCTGAGACAGGCCAACCCCGGGTAGAAATTTCTAGTGAAAAAACACTTAGAAAAACTCTGACCCGACCGGGAATCGAACCCGGGACCCCGGATCTGAATTCCACGCTAGTACAACTAGGCTACCGAGGTCGGTGAAAACACTAAGTACTGCTGTAATGTTATGTATTTCACACCCACGCACACTTCACGATTATTAATTTCCAAAATATAGCAATAATACTTCATGAGTCTTAAGCCTCGAGTGGCTTAAGACTTGATTTTAAATAAGTAGATAAATTAAAATATAATGAAATATATATTTCCCGCCGATCCTTCTCACCGTTTGATTTATCCACTAATGGACAAGCGGGATTTATGAGGGTGTTACAATTATTATCTTTAAATCGTTTTACAACGCACTGATCTTTATAACGATTGTTAATAAAAAAAAGGGAGTAATCTTTATGTTTTATAATCGAAATGGTAGCTCATATACAGTAGTTTTAATCCGAAGGCTTCTATTACAATAATGCAAGGTAAATTTTTTTATTCCCCATGTTTTTTTACAACCAATTTTTTGATTTTTTGATTCACAGCGTTCTAGTTATAGATTCTTGTGTCCATTTTTCAGGACTAGATCTTAACTGTTGATATTTATCATAATATTCGGGAATTTGAACATTATCACCTTGTTTTTTGTTGTTGTAAAAATAACCATAGAAAAAACTTTGAACATATCAACATTTCAAAGTTGACGTTTCCATGTCATTTTTTTAACGAAAATTGTGAAATAGCTCTCCCTCAGTCTTTAACAAAGGAATCTTAATAATGTTCAAACTTATTATTTAAATTAGTTATGGTCGATTTTCGAGCACTGGCCGACCACTAATTATTTACTATTTTATACTATTCTGTTAATTTGTCATCAACACAAAACAATAATTTTATATTACATATAATAAGAATACAGAGCTAAGGTTTATCAATAGACAGCGATGTCTTCTAACTAACTAACCCCCTACATTGTGTTGCTGGTAGTTCGTTTCAAAAACACTCCTTATCAATGAACTGTATGAACGATTTTGGTTGAGTAGCGAGTTATTTTGTTACTGAATTACTCACATCTCGACCTAGTGTAAACTAGGCTTTAGTACGAGTCGTTAGTGACGGACATCAATTATTATTACTGTTTGAAATTTATTACTTCTTATTAATTGGTTTTCTCCACTGGATCAAGTATTTTGATTAGATAAACTAATTGTGTGTATTTTATTAGTACAATTTCGATTCGCATATAGATCTTTAACCAATATTCTCATTAATTTATTGCACTCTCGTTAGTTTTGGCCATATAATGACTTCCTCTTTGTGTCAATCACCAGTGACCCAACGTCAGATTTTGTTCATAAAACGAATATCGAATAGTCGATAAAACTGACCAGTTGGGCTCGAAGGATGTGTGATGTGCAATATAAGAGCATTTGATGCCTCTTTGCCACTGCATTGAACTCGACTCTCTATACCTACAAACGGTTGACCCAACATGAAACGGCGGTTACAATCGGTCACTGTGAATGCCAGCGTCAACTAGCCAAAGAGAGGACGAGGTGCCTTTGCTTGGCTGTTCAATATGCGGGGCATTTCCCACACCTGAATCCTATCCTCCTGCCTTCTATGAGCCCTCCTATCAATACTCTCCTAGTCCTATCATTCCGGAAGGAGTAAACCTTTCTGCCCACAAATCCCCAATCCATGGTGTCGTTCGATTCGACCCGTGCCGAAAGATGCGTGACTAACGAAGGATGCGTATCATCTTTAGCGTTACAAACCGTAGTGAGAATTAGCTTCCTCTAAGGAGCTTCTTCATCCTGATCTATCAACGTCATCCAACCATCGAAATTTTGATCTTCCGACCCTTCTACCGATTGGGTCATTATAATTACATTTATTTATACAACACTATTTTGGGAACTCAAGATCTGCCATACAGTGGTAGTGACCCTTAATGGTCGTCTAAAACGTAGTCATCATAGTTCAATTTGACATTTATTTTTTGTCATTTGTGAGTGGAAATGCATAAAAAAAGAAGAAGAAGAACTGTTTAACAATGTCCAGAATCGTTTTGCATGATGTAATTCAAATCCTGTAAGATGTCCCTGGGGATTCCGCAGACCACAAACGAACACACTTTATGACAGACGTCATAAATAAAAATGATTCAAAATGATAAATAAAAATAATTCTTATAGCTTCGCAATATTAGTATGGCATACCTATCTGCACATTTTTTAAACACACATGTTAAAGATAATACACTGTAGGTAAAATGATAACATGTCGCGCAGATGGTAAATCAGTAATCGTGCAACAGTTTTTGCTTTTTTGTGAAGGAATCTGTAACTGTCAAGTAACCAGTGAAATTATATGCTTTTCTAATTCTTCTTCTCCCAACTTGCTCTGTCCCCTGGTGCAGCCCTCCAGTCTGTCACCTGCAGAAACCCAACTGCCTCTCTCTTGACCTCGTCCTTCCAACGTAGTCTGGGTCTGCCTAATCTTCTACTTCCGTCCGGATTTCTCTGCAGGATTCTCTTAGGTAGCTGTGAAGACGGATTCTCAGAACACGCCCTACCCATATTATGAGCCTGCTCAATCAAGTGTGTACTTTACAGTGAAAAAATGTTGAAACTCCTTCTAAAATGTGGCTATGAAGAAAGTAGGCCTTGCAATCATTTTGTTCAATAAAAGTTTTATTGAATTTTGAAATATTGAATTGATATCCCTTATGCGCTATCTCGCTTATAACAAGTTCTTTAAAATAAGATAGAAAGAGACAGCTGTTAAAACAAATTTGGCTCCGCCTAGAAAAAAACATATTATATTCGCGATAAAGAAGCACTTGACCTATCACTAATTAAGGCTATGCTTGGTAATTTGTTGACGCAGTCTGTACTTCTGTATTTCCACAACAACAACAAAAAGGTTGGCTGTAAGACATTGCTTTACAGCAATAAGTCCGCCTTTTGGTTGTTTTTTAAAATTGTACTTACACTATTTTTTGCGTCCAATAAAGATTTATTTATTTATTTATTAAAAATATAAAATGTTGAGATTTTTGTCCCTAATGCTGCACCTCTAGTAGAAAGTAAAAATGAATCAGCGGATAGAAGACAGAAAGTTTAAACTAACAGATTCCTGTTCTGATCCAGTAAAGACGAGGCAAATCTCGAAAAGGATCGTACATCAACATACACCATCATAGGGCACAACTTCAGGCACACAGTTCTTATTCATTAAAGCAGCAGACTGAATTTTCGAAATCCGTCAAACAAGAGGTACTGAAAGATTTTTTTTCTTTTTATTCTTTCTTCAGCCCTCTCGTATCCATTGTTAGCCGCATCGTCGTCAGACCACCTCGCCTGAGGCCTGCCAACACTTCTCCCAGTTCTCGGACGCCACTCAAGAACTTTCTTGGTCCATCTGGTGTCGGTTACTCTGGCCACATGACCAGCCCAACTCCACTTTTGCTTTGCGACCATCTGAACCACATCGGTGACTCCTGTTTTCTGTCTAATCCGTGTGTTAGTCTTCCTATCACTCAACGAGATACCTAGCATTCTCCTCTCCATAGCTCGTTGTGTTACAGCTAGTTTATTTAGTATTCTTTGAGTGAACACAATCTTTTCACGGCCATAAGTGAGCATAGGGAAAATACAAGCATCAAAGAGTTTTCTCTTTAAGTAATTGGAATAATTTGGAGACTTCAGGGTATAAGACAGTTTACCGAATGCTGCCCATGCCAGTCCTCGACTTCTATCTATTTCTGTTCTTGATTTTCTCTTCCTAGCTTTATTGTATGGCCAAGGTATACGAAAGGTGATTGAGATCAAATCAAATCAATGTATTGTATGGACAACAAAAAGTGGTATCGTGTCCCAATGCAAACCAAAGCAAACCGATGCATGCAAACCAGTCATAGAAAAAAACATAAATTGTATCTGCCGTAACAAAAGTCTTGAAACTTTTGGAAGCGCTGCAGTAAATATTATGCTCTTTTAAATTGGTTGTTAGTTTATATATGTACAATGTATAAGTGTTATGTAAAACTGTATGGTTTGTTTCCTAGAAGTGAAGAACGGGTATCTCATACCAAACCAAACGCCGCTCTTTAGAATGGTATACCAATATTATACAGGAGGACTGTATGCAGCCTGTAAACATATTTTGTTGTCTCAACTTAGTATTATGTATTTTGATAGCGCTTACTTATAAAGGGTATTTTACTGACAACTGCAGGATTTGTTATAATATCATCGAGTTTAAATATTATTAGAGAGCTAATGTGGATGCGTAGAAACGATAACTGGTTTCTTTATGTAAAAGTCACGTGACTGAAGATAAATTATTGAGAGAAGAACATTTTCATGACAGACATCCGAAGCGGTAAAAAACCGAACTTTCTTTATTTAGATACGAGCATTAGTGCTCGGACCCAATGAAACAGGTTGAGTGCCGAGCTAGTTGCGGAGAACACCAAAAGGTATATATTTTAAGAATGGACTCGATAGTTAGTACTTTGTACTTTGACAAAAGTGTGGAATATCAAGCACATCAGCTCCAAGCTGCCTGGTAGATGGCATTAAATAGTATTATTATTGCATAAAATGTAGATATGTTTTAATGCTAAAATATTGAAAATAACAAAAACTTACACAAACCACTACCGACAAGTTTGTATGAGTTTAAAAACAGTCACGTGGTACATGTTGGGACCATGCGCAGTAGCACATTATATCTTTGGTATTATATCTTCTCAAAGGTATTTATCATCTATGGGCAACTAACAAAAGAAGAAGAACTTTGTTCAATATGAATTCTATGAATAAAGAGCCATACTTTTTAATTGATAAAACGCTACCCAAAGATCTGTCCACAAAAGGGGAAATCAGGTTTCAGGATCTATACATGGTCCTTCGAGCCGGATAATATTCAAATATCTGAAACTTTTTTTATACCTTGAAACCAAAATATAATTCCATCGTTATTAAGATTGGAATTGGGTCGGAATCTCGATATAAATGCTTGGACCGCTCGAAACAATATTGTTGAACAATACGGTAAATCGTCTACTCTGTTACAATCCGCAGCCAGGACATCTACCTTCTTGCAGCCATTCTTCGACCCTCAATATTTTCCTTTACTGCCAGGTGGCTTAGCTAATACTTCTCACAGCGCATGCTGGGTCCGAACTTTCGCCTGTGACACGAGTTCCTGCACCGTTTTGGCTCGAGTGAGTATAATGAACCTACATATTATTTATTTATTATTTACTCAAATACATGGGTTTTCATAAAATGACATGGGTTTTCATCATAACTGAGTTTTGACATACTAAGTTTTTTGGGTTTTTTTTTTGAGTTTTTCTTTTTTGTTTTATTTGGACAGTTTGCTCCGAAAATGAACAAAAACATAAAAACAAAGGGATTGTTTTGCCGTCATGTTCTTCCCTGTATAGAACATTATGGGTATTCATTCCGATTACATCCTTGTCGTATCAATATAAGTAGGTAGAGTAAGATAGGGGAATATGGCCTGGGTTGCCAATATGGCCCACCGCTTTATCCCAGAAACCATTAGAGCTGTGGAATATATTACTAGCATACTCGCACACGTGTCCCGTCTACCGAACTCTCAGTGTTTTTCGTGAGTTTGGCTAGAGCGCACGCACTCTGACAAGCATAAATACGTTTTTGCTCATTTTGATATTATTTTCTGGTAAGTTTAAACTATTGTATTTTTTGAAAAATCCTTTGTAATATCGATTTATTATTTATTACCATTAAATCATTTAATAATTCTAATTGTGGTACATAATGTACGTGCGTAGAGTTAATATTATCATAATAATTTTAAATATTTTGACGACATGTGTATTTTTCCAATATGGCCCACCACTATACACGCGAATATGGCCTACTAGGCCATATTGGCATGTATACGTTAAAGTTTCCTACTAAAATTTTATTTCGGCCCCAAAAGTGCCAGATTCTCACCGAAAGCGGCAAACGTGGGATAAAGAGGCAATGGAGATGGAAATATCTAACAGAGACCGTAAAGCAAGTAAATCGACTTACTTCACCGAATCTCCATACAAAAAGGAATTAGTAAAAATTCATTGGTGAAAAAGCCGAAAAAGAGTCGAAAGCAAAGAAATGAAAAGAAAAGAAAAGAAAAGAAAGCTAAAAAAGCTTAAAAAGATCGTTAGCATCTGATACTTCCGGCTCAGATCTGGAAGAAGAACCACCACTTCAAGACTCGTCGGATGAAAGTCCTGAAAGGACTAATCTTTCGGACTCTAAATGTTTTTATTGTGAAAATTTATTTATTTTCTTACAGGAGGGGAAAAATGGATTCAACGCGATTCTTGCAAATGCTGGGTTCATGAGGAATGTGCTGGTGTAGACAAGGATTTATTTATTTGTGAATACTTAATTGTCTTTCTTATTTATTTATCTTTTAATGATTACTTTTTATTCTCTTCATTTTTTTCCTCAAACTCTTTACCTAATTATTATTTAGACTGTATGTTGGATAAGTACCTAGCTAAATAATTATTGATAGAACAAAAAAATCATTTATGCTTCATAATTTTCCTATTATTTTAAGGTTTGTTAAGTGAGTGGCCAATATGGCCTACCCTTAAAATGACCAATATGGCACAGGGCCATATTCCCATACACTGTGAATTTTTTTGTATATTTGATTGTCTTAATTTTTTTTATATAATTTATTTTGTATATCGTTTTTAACACAAAAAAGCCTAAGAAGTCCTGCCTAACTAAATTATCTATCGATTGAAGTAATAAAATTTAATTTACAACAAATCAAAAATGTTTTATTGAGATTAAAGCTTATGGTGTGCCATATTCCCCTATCTTACTCTAAGTATATTTATATCACGTATACAAGCATATATGTAGCCGTCAACTTGAACATACGGCCAACGTATTTGTGTAGTAACCTCGACCTCGGGCAGCTGACTTCCGATCAAGAGGTCCTGGATTCGATTCCCGGCTGAGTCAGAATTTTACAAAGAGACTCGAAAGTAGACAGCTGGAAGTCGACCTCGCAAAAGGCTAACCGAAAATCTTGAAATTTCAATACGGGTGTGTGTAAAGTGTGACGTCATATGGCCCATCTTATTTTTCTTCTCTCGTCTTCTAAGAGTATGTCGGAACAGCTAAAAGAATCAGAATACTGACTGATTGAATGACTGACTAACGCCGCCTACCTACCCATGATAGCATGACGGAGGTATGGAAAGCGTCGGCGTTTAGTGTTGAGAAGAAACGTAAATGGTTGGATGCGTGTGTGTTGTCCATTCTTCTATATATGTATAAGTCCCGGCACCATACCAAAGTCCAGACATAAAAAGGTCTGCGCGTTTGAAACGAAGTGCGCCTCAGAAGAATTTTGTGTATAAGACGGTACCACCGCATCATAAACGACGCTACTCGCCATCCCATCAATTCTTCGATTATGGAGGGGAGATGGACATGTCTGGGAAAAATGTTAAGGATGCCGAATTACACTTGGTCGAGGAGAATGCTGTTCTTTCTTACCATCAGTTTCTCGAACAGGATTTGTACATGGTGTGGGAGAAGGTACTGCAAGTACGCAGGATCGAGCGCAGTGGGAGGCTGTTGTTGTCTCCTTATGCCCCTAAGTGGGGTCTTAAAGGTAGTATTGATTGACTAAATTTAAGTAGACATGAACTTTAGGTACCTATCTACCTATACTTACAGCCGTCATTTACGGGTCGAATCGAAGATCAATGAAAAAACGCTCGACGAAGTCCGTCATGTGGTGACGAGTAACTCTTAGTAATAAAAGTAAAAAAATTAAATGGTACATTTTATAAATAGGTACCCGAAGAATATATAGAGAGATTGTGGGATATGGAAAGTAATGAGAATATTAGGAAGGACTGTGGTATGGAAGTGTTTTTCCAAAGACAGTTAATAAGTTGAGATGGTTTGGGCATGTGGAAAGAATGGATGCAAATATAATAACGAAGAGAATTTATAAGGCTGAAAGGAAATGTGTTAGAAAGCCTGGCCGACCCAGAATGACGTGGATGGAACACATCGATTCCGTCCTCAAGGAAGGCCAAGTCTGAAGCATAAATGTTTTTGGAGAGGTTGCATGAGAAATGATACGTTAGTGGAAGAAGCGAAAAAAGTGTGCTTGATTAGAAAATAGTGGGAGTCCGTTCTCTCTGCCTAACCCCTTAAGGAACACGCATGATGGTTAAAAAAATACCCGCAAAAGGTCGTTACCCTTTTCAATAACAGTATGCATTATGATGTCATGAAGCACGTTTGCACACGATGTTTTATTTCCTGAAAAGCCTTCAGCGGTTCATAGACCTGCTGTGTGTGTGTAGACGGGTGATAGCACTCCACGCTCATGACGCAAAGACAGCCCTGAAGAATGACGACCTGACAATGTCGTTAACTAATCATTTTATAATGTGGCAAACACAGTTGTACTTTGAATTACTTATGTACTGATTAGTTTTACGGAAATTTGAATACAAAGAAATTTAATTTCAAAACTATGATCAATAATTGATCAATCTTTTAAGAGTGGATTTTATTAATACATTAAAAAAAGAGGAACTTCATAAAGAAAGTTTTTTTTTTTTGGAATGCGTAGTTATAAAAATAAGTCTTTTTGAAAATATAAGTAGGTACCTAAACCTGACTGAGGTACCTTGGGTTGCCGGCTGAGAATATAGCACCATAGTAAGAGGCAGGAAATCGAAAAATCAGATCGGGACCGTGAGGTTGACCACATCATGTCCTTAACCTCAACCGGTCAGAAAGGCACAATGAGCCTCGCATGCCTTCGAGCGCAATGGAGAGCTCTTGATGCCTCCCTATGCTCCTGAGTGGGGCTTAGGCCTTCCGCATTGCGGGTTTGGCTTAGGGAGATCCGCGGCGGGCCTGATTTGTGTGTGGCCGGCTTTTTGGTTTGAGTACGTCGATCGAGCTAGGGGGTCGGTTTTGTGCGTGTCGGGTTTGCTGCGGATTGGTCTCCTCCGGGCTGATTTGCGGTGTGCGGGGGATCCTTCTATGGAGAATGATGATGACGATGATGACCTAAATATTATACTGTTCCAACCATCTTTGATTCTATTCGTTGCTTATTTTAGCTGTTCTTTTTTTTGATATTCTATTTACCTGTTTATCAGTTTTCCTTTGAAACTGTTTTACAATTTATATTTATTTTAATTTCTTCTAGTCGAAGATGAATCATTTAAATTTGTAATATTGAAAAGTCATGAAACATCTTTTTGGTTGCAGTTACCCAAACTGTAAATGCACTCGACTCGACTTTTTGGTAAATAATTTTTTTATAGTCATGACAAACACAGCCCTGGGAGATTGCTCTTTCGAGTACAGATGGACGTGTCCAAAAAAAAGAAGAAACATTTTCTTCTACCTCAGCCCCGCCGTTTGCACGTGAAGAAAGGTGTAAGAAGGAGAGGTCGAATGATAATGTTGTAGATGGAACACATCCATTTCATCCTCAAGGAAAGCCAGGTAAGTAGAAATTGAAAAAGGAGAGGTTGTATGGGAAATGTAATTTTAATGAAAGATGCGTGGTTTTCCCTCAAAGATCACGAAGGGACGGCTAAAAAATATTAAAACATGCTTTGGTTAACGGATTGTCATCAAAATTTATTTGTAATGTGTGGTTTCACTGTAGTGTCACATTATCGTATTCACTTTTATGTCAACAAACGTTTCAAATAAGAAGTATATTATGTATATCAGTTGAAAGGTCTTTCGCAATGTTTCAACCATCACCGACCTTAGTAACTATATTATGCAGTTAGGATACAGCCGATATCCGATTAAGATAAAATAATTGTTTCAATTTGCCTAGTTGATGTTAGAGAATTAAGTATCAAGGCAAAGAATAGAATAGGAAGGCGTAGATATTTCATCTGTACCCGTATTCAAAGTTTTAACGGAAGGTAGTCATGGGAGTAATGTTACATAATAACACCCTCATTCAATTGGGATTATTTGTGGTTTGCAATAAGCAAAATATTCATTCTAATGGTTTTATTAGTATTTTCTCCTGCAAACTAATTATTCAATCATGTTTTCCGGTATTTACCTACACTTTTTTTCATTACATCAGACGACAAGTAAAATATCCAATGAAATATTGCTTTTTGAAAAGAAATCTGTAATCGATCTCTCTATCGGTTTCGGTATTCCAAATTTTCCATCAATTTAGAATAAGTTTCCTTTAACACTCTCTTAATTATTGTTCATCTGTATTTTTGTTCACTTTTTCTAATCACTAGCCTAAAACTTCGGCTTTACGGCCATCAAAATACAAAACTGGTATATTTAACCCTTTTCTCATTTCATGCGATTTTCTCTTGTTTATTGCGGCGCTTTATATACTTTGTTGCTATCTTAAATTGTATTTTTATGCTTTATATCATACAGAACTAATTATTCCATCATTTTTATGACATACAATCTTAATAAATATTATGTTAAACATATTTTTACTTACTTTATACCTGCTTCAAAATAAGACAAATTTAACAATTTCTTGAAACTTTGAGCTCAATTCGGAGACAGAAGATATCTTTCGAATTGAAAAATATTTTGCATACGTATTTAAAACAGCACATAATAACACGATACATTTTGTACGGAAAACGTCTATACATATCGAATGCGTAAATCGCTTTTGTTTCTAGAAATATCCTTGTGGCGGCACTATACACTACGGAGGCACTATATACTCACTTTACTTACGTGACTAACTTTTGATATAACTTAGAATACGGGTTTGTACCCGTGACAGAAGCTAATGATATACAATGTTCTTTTTTTACAGATTCTGGTAATATTTTCCAGGACTATACAATTTTAATATTACTACTACAGTATAGTGGTCTGTTTTCCGATAAATATTTGACTGCTATTAACAGAGGTGAATGTGTAAACATTGTCCTTGTGGTTACCCTAACGACAATATTTTTCCCAATTTCAGTCAGTCGTCTTGACAGACGACGCACTGCTTCCTAGGAACCCATTGCATTAGGAAAGGTTCAGTACAGTACCCGTATTCTAAGTTTTATCGGAAGGTAGTCACGGAAGTAAAGCGAGTATTGAACGATACATTTTGTATGGGAAACGTGTACAGCGCCGCCACAAGGATATTTCTAGAAACAGAAGCGATTCTCGCATTCGATACGTATAACTGTTTTCCATACAAAATGTATCGTGTTACTCGCTTTACTTCCGTGACTACCTTCCGATAAGAAACTTAGAATCCGGGTAGGTACAGTACAGTAGAATTTCATACCAACTGTACCTCTATTCTCTGTTTTATCGGAAGGTAGTCACGGTGTAAAGTGAATATTACACGATACATTTTGTATGAAAAACGTCTATACGTATCGAATGCGAGAATCGCATTTGTTTCTAGAAATATTTCTGTAGCAGCGCTTTACACGTTTCCCCTACAAAATGTATCGTGTAATACTCACTTTACTTACGTGACTACCTTCCGATAAAACAGAGAATTGGGGCTCTGACTTGCGAATGGGTTTCGGGGCGCTCTTCCTGTCTCTCAGACTAATGTTTAGCATCCTTCTCTCCATCGCTCGCTGTGGAGTTTTTGTACCAAAGTTTTTTGAGTTTTTGTACCGTTTCGTAAAGTTGAATAGTTTCAAAACCATCTGTCAATATACTGGAAAGTTATACATATCAATTATCTTTTTCTTGAGTTGTTTTGCGAATCGTTTGGACTTGAGTATAAAGGACAGTTAACCAAAGCAACCAATGTCAAGCCAAAATAAAAATGAAGAGATTTTCGTAGACTACCGTCTCCATTATCAAATGTTTAAGACTAAAACCGGTTAATGCGTGAACAATAAATTTTGTGATATAACTACAGAAGATTCTTCATTTTTATTTAGAAATAGACTATCACCAATCACCTTCTGCCCAAAACATCGAAGACAATGTCAAGCCTCTTCCATGTTCAATAAAACGTCGTAACACGTTGAATTTGACCACCCAAATGGGGCTCATGGTTAATGAGCATTTTCGTCATTTTTTCTTCTCTTCCTTCTTGATTCTTTTTTTTTGCACGCAGGTGAAATTTGATCGCAGTTCACCAGCTATAAAGCATGTTCTTCAGCCGTTATATTATGACCTATCTTTTCTAACAGATTGTAGTGTAAAGAAAGTAAAGTTAAAACTACAAAGTAAACATATTTGTATAGATATTAAAATTGTCAGTTTTGTATGTGAGTTATATTTATTTGAATAATATGATTGTTATAGTCAAGTCGTTATCTGGTTATTTTACTAAGCGGCTGTGCGTCAACGACCCTCTTATCTGTCCTCTGTTAACTCCCCTGTAGTGTTAGCTGCGCCCAGTGATAAGGCCAACATACAGCGGGGCTACTATATGCACTAGCTAACATACCCGATCCATTCCATCCTATCACTTTACTTTCTTATTCTAGAAAACAATTTTTATTCTAAAAATAAATGTTGAGCTCAATCAAACTGAACATTGATAAATACACTTTGACCTCATTGACGGAAAGCGTGAGTTGTGTTGTAAAAGATGGTCGGCACCGATGATCGAACCCACGACTTTCTGAACGAATGTCGGCGTCTGATGCGCTAAGTTTAATAATGTATGAGTAATTAACTAAATGTATTAAATAAAAAAAATTACCTTAAGCAAAACTATTAAGATTTAGTTCGTATTTCAGAGATACTGTAGAGAGCTAACTACGACAGAGAAAAATATTTGAGTTCGCAAGGTTTCATATTCGGGACATATCATGCGTGGGGAGAAAATAAAGAATCCTTCCGACCTATTTTGATGGGCAAGATAGACCTCGTAGCTGAACTCCAGAGACGCATTGGCTTGGCAAGTGGTTCCTTTAACAACATGAACAAAATATGGAAAGCGTGTCGAGTCGAGACTGCAAACTGTTTGATGCGTATGTGTTGCCCATTCTCCTGCCTACAAAACCTAGACACAAAATGTATTTGCATTTAAAACGAAATACCTACATCAGAAGAATTTGGGGTATAATATGGTACCACCTCCTCACGAACGACGCTATACGCGGGCGCACCCAGCGGAAGACCACCGCTTCTACTATTATGGAGAGGATGTGGACCTGGCTGTGACATGTGTTAAGGATGCCAAATGATAGTTGGCCGAGGAGAACGCTGTTCTTCCTCTCGTCAGGGTCCCGAAGATGGCTAAGACCCTCTCACACCGTGTTCTGTTCCTTCGAAGCAGAGCTAAAGGATTTGGTCATGGTGTGGGATAAAGTCATTGAAGCCACGCAATATCGAGCGCGGTGGAAGGCTCTTAATACTTCCTTATGCCTTCAAACTTTGTAAAATTGCTTTAATAAACTGATAAAAAAAAAGATGTAAACAAGTTGAACGAGAATTGTTGTAAGTTATTAAAATTGTGTACTAACAAATTAATTATCGTTTTATAACGAGAAGCTGGGTCACCAACCACTTGCCAAGAAGTGGTTGGTGACCCAGCGGTTACAACGCCGGCTTTCGTACTGCGGACGTCGTGGTTCGATCCCAGGTGCCGACCATCTTCCTCTTTCACGACACAAGCTTTCAGTAGCTTACTGTGAAAGAGTCAAGGAGTGTATTTGTGTTCACTTTGAGTGAGCACAGATTCATTTTATAAAAAAAAAAAAAAAAAAAAAAAATTAAAATTTCTTTAAAAATATTAGGTACAGAATATATTCTAGCTACATAATAATATATCGAACCCTCATAGAAGAATGTCAAAAGATAGAAACAAAATAGCTTACGTTTATACCCGATAGAAAGGGAGTAAGTACATAGGTTCCATAACACTATTAAAAGTTGGCAGTTTTCAAAATTATTGCACTAAGGTTACTTCATTTGTTCTCCAATAAATAATCCTGGAATTGACACTGTTTGTATTTTGTTTAAAAAAATTGAACGGCAAGTTAGCACCATCTATCGTTGAAATCACGCATTCGAACAAACACCGGGGCACGCTCGAATTTATATAAATCATATTCCGTTTTTTGTGCACGCTGCGTATAAAGAGTTCTAAAAGAAATTATTACTAATTAAAAACAACAACACACAGTTTGATAAGAAATTGTACAGGAAAATATAATATCTATGACTTCAGTCTTTGTTCGTGACTGTGGGAACTTGTGCAAAAGTATTAAAATATGTTTATCAATATCACAACGCACAAGTATTATCAATCGTTCCCGTTTTAGGATAGTGGTTTTTTTACGGAATGTTGGGGATTGATATTCAAGAATTCTCACGGTATTATTCTACTTTTTTCAGCAGGAAAAAAAACACTCTGCAATTCAGCTAGCAAAATCAATTTCATAACTGCAAAAAGCCTCGAAAAGCTGAAAATGATTGGCAGAGTGCCAGGCAAGACTGCGAGGCAGATAGCCGTTGCGTTGGACCGACCAAAAAAGAACATCAACCACCTAAAATATGCAAGCGCAGCTATACCCTCAGAATAGGAGGTGGGTTGGACTGTAGTAAGAAGAGGGGTTTTAGTGTGACCTACCTGATGTGCTGGATAACGGATGTCTTCAGAACGGCCGGTTCTGCAATTATCTTCTGCTTTCATTAATAGTTTCTCACAAAAAACACGAATCACACGGAACCATTTCACCAACAACAACATGACAACAAAAACATCGAATGGTAACCGACAAATCATTATACCCTTTTATTGTATTGACCCTTCAGTTAATCTCGAACCTAAACAATTATTTAGGTTCTTTACTCGTATAATATACTTTTATTGGTGGCGCTAGTTGTATGCTGTTGGTATATTGTACGTATTGTTATAGGAATGGACATTTTGCAAAATGACACTGAGTGCACTTCCCGAGAAAAAAAAATTAATAATAGGGGAGACCGGGGCAAGACGAAGCTCGGGGCAGGACGGGAAATGTTCTTGTGTGTGTGACTGGTTAATGCAACAGAGCTTAACACAATGCCATTCGGGCGATGTTTAGTTGCGTCACACGAGTCCGGCGAGTGCTCGTGTGTCACCGAGTGTATTGGTTGCGCGGCGAGAAAAATCATTTTTTTAGAGGATTTCTACGAAATTTTCATTTTTGAATCCACGTGCAACAAGGTAGGTATCAGTGATATTTGTATTATTTTACCACATAATTATTGTAGTAGTATAAAACTAACGAATTGAGGTTGCTTTTTCGCAGAATAATGTTGTAGGTTAGCACTGTAGGTACTTTTGCAAAAAGTGTATGGTGGGGCAAAAAGGTCGGGGCATAATGACATAGTATCCCGTTTTGCCCCATATATGTAGGTTAAGCGGTGTTTCATTACTGTAGGTATAATAATAAGTTTATTTTTTGTTTGCAGTTAAAATGGTAGATACGAAATTATAAACGCAAAACATGGTGGAAACGATGGTGGAACATGGGAAGAAGACGATATGAGAAGAGCGGTTAGAGCTGTGCTTTCAGATATATTGGGATTTCTTCGTGCCTCAGTTACATATAACGTGCCTAAATCGACCTTGGAATGTAGAGTGAGAAGGGCTCGATGTTCTCAAGATGCTGACACTGATTCAGATAATAACTTTGGTAGAAACAAATTAGGGCGCTATAAAACAGTTTTTAATAAAGAACAGGAAGAAGAATTATCTCAGTACATTGAATCAATGGAAGCGCGCCTTTTTCGGAATAACTGTAAAAAGAGTTTTGGATTTTGACTTTCCAGTTAGCTGAGAGGAACCATATTCAGAACCCATTCGAATTTATTTTCGTATCGAGTGCCAAGGCTAGGCCCATAATTCACGCGCAGGTGTAGACGATGAGGATGGAGAGGCACATATATGTGAACTTTGCTGACCAGATTAAAATGTGTACTCATTATGCCCCATAGCGTTTCCCTTTTTGCCCCGGTCATGGGGCAAAACGGGATTATTGGCATGTGTTATTTAATTCCTTATTACCAAAAAAATATGTAGTTTAGAGTCATAATGAATTATAATTATGATAATTAAGATTGTAAGTGTTGCATTTGTTCAAAGAAAATTTTAATAAACAGTTTGGTTTTCATGTTATAACGTTTTATCTCTTAAGTATCCCATCTTGCCCCGGTCTCCCCTACCTAATTAGGTTTTTTGTAAGCTAATACAATAAATTCTTTGTTCACGTTGTTCCGAGTGAACTTTTATCACGTTCGATTTCTTTAATGCAATGGGTTCCTAGATAGCGGTCTGTTTTTTGACAAGATGACTCATCGAAAAGTATGGTGTACAATGTTTTTTGTAACTAAGGCAACTACATAGATAAATGTTCTACACTGTCACATTCACCACCGTATTCAATCCGAGGAAAACATACTGCTATTTAATAGCTGCGAAAGAAAGACCCTTTTGTTAGGAAACTATCGAAAGATCGTTGGTAACAGACAACGTAAGGGTGACTTTTTGCCTTACATTTTTGCATGACGGGTTCTGTGGTGCGAACTTTCACTTCCCTAGCTCTGACTATGGAGGATGCGCGTGGCACCTTTGTAGACACGACCTGATGGTGGTGGATAAACTCGGTTCTCCCTCATCAGTGGTCAAAGGGAACATTAAGTCACATGATCAAAAACAATTGTTGCAACCCGGAGATGGGCATCATCTTTCGGAGGGCGTCAACAAGACGAATAAGGAGACTTCTTACGAAGGGTAACAACCGGGAAGAGGCACTGTCACTCTGCAAGAGGCCTCTGGAGACGAGGCACAATAAGAGGCAGCGCTCCATGAATGCATTGAAGGATAAAGGATGTCACAATCTGTGTATTTGGAAATACTTTGTGACTATTTTTACGAAAATTGAGCAGATTGAGGAGTTTGAAATTTTGCACACTTATAGTTTATATAGAGAAAGGGTGATGAATGCTAATTATGCATAAAAATAATATAATCAATAAAAAAATCATTACAAACACATGTTATATATTTGATACTCACACATACACTTCCGCAGACTACTTGTAAAGATCATCAACTTCATAGAAACAAATGTAAAATGAATAACCTCATAATGGGCGCAGAAATTTTTTTGAAGGCAGTATATTCAAATGGAAGATGAAGCTGGAAATAACGGGATATTCAAATTCATTGTGTCAATTTATTTATGAAAAACGTCTATACGTATCGAATGCGAGAATCGCATTTGTTTCTAGAAATATTTCTGTGGCTGCGCTATACACGTTTCCCATACAAAATGTATCGTGTAATACACCGTGACTACCTTCCGATAAAACAGAGAATTGGGGCTCTGAAGAATATTCTTGCAAATATTGTGTCAAATTCAGAATAGATTAATATTGTTTTCTTTAATAGGTAATAATAGAAAAAAAATCTACCTACATAAACATCAAAACTTCAAATTTGATGTACCTATCCAATATCCATGTCATTGTTTTGGAATGAAAATTTCAAATCGTATTTGACAATGGAATCGCAATAATGTTCAAACTTATAATTTAAATAAGTTATGGTCATATTTTGAATATTGTCATATTTACTAGCAAATCTAATTTAGTCGCGGTGACACAAGGGGCAATACGGTCTCTTAATCATTGTTTTTTTTATATATTATGGTTACCAAATTAAAATTGCGAAAGAAATCTTCGAAAAGACTTTAATGACAATTCCCAATTTTGCCCTTAAATAAAAAATATTAATTTTCATTTGATTCGTTGCTCTAATGGTGTAAGTTCCGGATGGCTTTGAACTCCTGCCTCTTTCCGGAAGACTTGCATTTCCGGAAAAAATCTGGAAGCATCCCTGCTCTTAGACGACCGATCTTGTTCTAGATTGCATTGCCAATGCATTTATTGGAAAATTGACCTCAAAAGTACCTATTGTTTATTTCTGGCTATTTTAAAACATTTATACAGGAAAGCGTAAAATTAATTAATTTATTTACATACACTGACAAAACTGAAGTCTAAATTTGGAATACCTTGAAACGTTAAGGAACAATAACTTGGGTGAATTAGTGAAGTACCATGATATATCATCTCCAATGCGAGGCGGCTGATGCAGAGAATTGCGTCCAAGTGAGAGGTGAGCCGACAGCTCCCGAGGGTAACGCACTTAGTACAAAGAACTTGTCAGTTTGGCTCGGCTCCAAGGTTGTTGGTTAAAGGGACATCGCATCGCCGTCCAGAATGTGATTAAAACAAGTCATTTTCCTTCGCTAAGGTAGATTATTCCAGATTTTCTCCTACAAATAAGTCAACTAGAGTTATACGCAGTAAAACCACTGTAAATTGGCAGTTCATTTTTTTTACCATCGTGACATTGGTAGGTAGAATAGTAAAGAATTCTCTAACAACTAATGACTCTAAAAATTCATTACTGATGTTCGATTTTTAAATGGAACAAACCACTACGGGCTTACGACCGTCTTTTACTGTTATTTCGAAGGCTGGCTTAGTGTGATCACTTTACGTTAACAACGTTCGCCATTAGGTGGTAATGTTTGAGTCTCCGAAACTCCTAATCATGATAATTCTCGACATGTTCAACATGCCGAAATATCCCATGTATGCAACCAGTAGAAATTTTATAAAAAATGAAATATAAAGATTTATTGAGAACAGGAGAGAAACCAAATTTAAAGACTGCGACATGAATGTCATAAGAAGACATTTATTTGTTGTCGTTTTGCAGAAAAATGCAAATATTATGACAATTTATATCATCACATAAAAATAACAAACATAAAATGATAAGAATAAATTAAAAAAAAAAACACATTTCACATGTCAGAATAAAGATTTTTACGAAAAAAGGTTCTTTTAGAATTGATTTTTTTTTCATGACAATCATTTTTTATGTAGGTGTAAAGGTGCATTTATACCAAACGAACAAAGACCCAGAACTTGAAAATAGAGTATAATATCCTTATCGTTGATATAATCACCACACAAATAATAACCAGTCAGAACTGTCATGCATAGCCTACTAATAAGTTGTTGTTTCCATGGTGTCCATTATCAAGGATAAGGAAAATATACTCTATTTTCAAGCTCTGGGTCTTCGTTTGTTTGGTTAAAATTCACTACTTGCCAATGCACATTAATTTAGTGCAATATCAGACAATTATTATTCTCTTCTTACGGTGGAAATAGTACCTAAGATATACAGAACATAAAGTACCGATAACCTGTAAAGAGGTAATATTATAAACTGCAGATCTGTCATTCTCTAAGGGTGCATTTAAACCAAACGAGCATAGAGCCAGAGCTGGAAGTGGAGTATATTTTCTTGATGTATTCACTAAACTGTCATCGCCTATCAATAAGTTCCTGCTTGTTATTATTTCCATGGTGCCCAATATCAACCATAAAAGAAAGGGTGCTCCTTTTCTAGATTCGGCTTTATGTTAGTTTGGTGTTAATTCACACTAACATTAGCACTGAGATCTACAAAGCGTTTTGATTAATCTCACCAAGTTTCCACAACGAGAGTTTGCGATTTGTAATAGAGCGCTATTAATTATAGCTGGAGTGAAAGAAGCGCCTTTTGTAGCAATATAATAAGAGCTTGAGCGGTCTAGAGAAGCTATAGAGATTTACTGCTACTAGACTCTAATTGAACAATTAATTCTAATAGTGGTTACAGTCACTGCATTTTACGACGAGGGTGGCGGGTTCGAATCCTGCTCGGGGAATGTCATTTTTCCACATGTTGAAAATTCTCGAAGTTATTGGGGATTTGAACAATACCACCTAATGGCGAACGTTGTTAACGAAAAGTGATCACACCAGCTCAGATCAAGCCAGCCTTAGAATTAACAGTAGAAAGGTCGTAAGCCCGTAGTGGTTCATTCATACCATTTAAAAATCGAACTGTATTAGTCGTCATCAGTTGTTGATATATTCGCAAAAATCTACAATATATCGGTTTCTTTAGCCACGCATTGTAACGGCTATAAATAAATAAAAATGGTATGTAAGGTCTACAGCTGCAAATTTTGAGTGGTTTGAGGATAAGAGACAAGATTTGAAAGGATAAGAAAGCTTACGACATGTACTACCAGTACTACGATGTGTTTTTTTGCCAATTTATAAAAGTCGTATTGCAAACGGGAAATTCTATGGTCAACGATGAGTGATCAGGGCCGAAATAGAATCAAACGCTGTTTTAATCGTATCTGTCTTGTTTGTTTGTAAGATTTTTGTTGCTTTTCTTTTATTATTTGGTGAACCAGCACCCTGAGAGCGTGATGGTCTCTAATGACAACATAAAATGGCCACCAAAACAACAAAAGACAACAAAACTCAGAGTGTTGTTAGTCAGTCAACCAAAATAGACGACAGACTGGGCATTTTTCTAGAAGTTGTAAAAAATAAACAAAAAGACACATAAGAAAAAGCTAATGCAACACTGTCGTTATCAATTAATTGTGGTAGTGAAACGTGAACAGAAACCAAGAAGTAGGAATGTGGAATCAAAGATGCGGTGATGAGAATGTTTGGTTATGTGACGAGGAATGAGGATGTTTAGAAAGAGTATGAAAAGAAAGTCAAAGTAGTGACAAAGATAAATGCCAACAAATTCAAATGGATATGTAACAACTAATGACTCTAACAATTCATTACTGATGTTCGATTTTTAAATGGAACAAACCACTACGGGCTTACGACCATAATTGAAATGGCCTTTTTTCCTCTTTGATAGATCTTCGAGCCGTTCATTTAGGAACTTCTGTTTGGCTTTTAGGATCTGGATGTCAACCATTGAGTTTCGAAACATTGGTACGCAGATTTTTGATAGAACTTCTTTTAAGCTTTCAGAAAAAAAAAAATTAACATTAAAATATTTTTTAAACGTATTTTTGTATAAATTACAAATTCGAAAACAATATTCATAGTTAGGACTACAGGACAACGTCTGCCGGGAAAGCTAGTTTTATAATATAAACGAAATTCGGGTTAGTGCGAAGACTTATAACTCGAGATCGGCTGAACAGATTCTCCCGATATTTTATTTATTGGATTCTTCTCCGCTCCGGATAACAGAATAACTAATAAAAAGTTGAAAAAAAAAATGGATAAGAAATAATATTAAATATAATATTAAAGTTAGTATGGAATAGATTTTCTGCGACGCCACATCGTTTACCTGACCACCATTATTTATTTTGATATTAAAAATATTGATAGGTACGAACGAAGATTTTTGATGGTAGGTACTTTTTCAAACTTTTAGAAATGATTTTTTATTTAACATTCAAACATACAAATTTTAAACGTTTTTTTTTGTTGTATAAATTACAAATTTGGAATCAATATTCATAGTAAGGACTACAGGACAACCAACGTCTGTCCGGAACGCTTCTCTTATAAAAATATTAAATTACTAGCTTTCCCGACAGTCGTTGTCCTGTGGGCCCTGTGGTCCTAGCCAGAGGAGGCCCGTTCATTGTTCTCTGCGCCTCCAGAAACAAAAATAAACCAATAAAATAATAACATTAAAATATTAATTCTAAAACGTCCATATTTCATTCGTATTCAAAGCTCAGGCGGGATCAACGCGAGAATATAATAATATTTTTGGTTGACTTTGTATAAAAATTTCTAAAACGCCTGTAACGGTGGAGTAAATGGAATAGGCTACTACTGTAAGAGTAACAATTACGTATATAGAGATA
The DNA here is from genome assembly GCA_963576905.1 of Mystacides longicornis. Taxonomy (NCBI): domain Eukaryota; kingdom Metazoa; phylum Arthropoda; class Insecta; order Trichoptera; family Leptoceridae; genus Mystacides; species Mystacides longicornis. The sequence goes on from OY756437.1 coordinate 19,635,475, forward strand.
AGAAAAGGGAAATAGTTTGACTGACACACATTGATGACAGGGTCTTAACTTTTAACCAAATATTGAGAACTTACCGATTGTAAGGATAAATATTGAAGATCAATCTTTGAGTTATACCTACCTATTTATTATTATCGACATGGTCACACCATCAAATTGTTTCTTTTGAATATTCAATACTAGCCGATACCCGACGTCTTGCTTTACGTTTTTAATTGGGATAGTCAGAACAAGGACGGCTTTGAGATACATTTTCATGGGGTCAACATAATACAGGAGTTGTTCGACTATTAAAAATAATCAATTAAAAGAAAACTAGGTATAAAAATAAACAAAATTTTAACTTTTTATAATGAATCATGGTAGCAACATACTTCTTTATATTCATTATGACTTTCTGAAGAAGCCATTTTTTGGAAATTTCGATATAACCAGTTTGAATTATTAGGAGGCACTTAGACACCCTACTACTCATTGCTATAGGAGAATTCGTATGCCAAATCTCAAGTTATACCATGTCTAGTTTCCGAGATATTCGTATACATTTCGTAAATATTCAACCCTATTTTTCACCCCCTTAGGGATGGAATTTCCAATAATCCTTTCTTAGTGGAAGGTTTTGTATTAAAACCTACCTAATTTCCAAATTTGACTTCTCTACAATTAGCCGTTTGGGCTGTGCGTTGATGAGTGAGTATGTCAGTCAGTCAGTCAATCAGTCAGTCAGGAACTTTCCTTTATATTAATAGATTGAAATAAGTTTTCCATTAACATCTCAATTATGATTGCCTCTAAAACCATTACGTCGTAATAAAATTTGTCTAGGTAAAATAATCACAATCATACTTGGCAAACCTTTTATGAGAATCTTGATATTCGTACATAATTTAATGGTAAAATGTATTAAAAACACTTACTCAGAATTAACTGCTCAACAGCGCTTTACTGCAAATTCTGAGACCATGCTGATTGTAAAGGGGTGAGCATCGCAGTTAACGACTCAGAAAGGTGAAGGAAAAGTGTGAAATGAAAGTCGGAATTCTGAAAGATGAAGTACCTATTTTAGAAAATTTGGAAATAGTTAACTCCGAAAAAATCTCAATACCCCTGAAAATGTTTTGTGCAAATTTTATTTTTTATTTTTTTTTTATTTATTTCATTGTCCGTAGGCCCCTTAGGGCACTTGGACTTGTCAAATCACGGGTGGGTGAATATAATATGATATTATGTAAATGACAGAATATTGTAATTTATAGTGGTTCCCGAAGTGTTTTATCCATGGGGGACTCTAAGGGGTCTATGATATCTAAAAATACAGGGTCCATAAATTAGAATGTGAAAATAAAGCTTAGCATGCGCTTTTCCAATCCAAACTCCCTTCCGACCCCACTTAGGGGCATAGGGAGGCAACAAGAGCTCTCCAGTTCTGCTCTGCGCTTTTGTAGCGTTGAAATTTTACAAATTAGTAATCTTTCAAGATCAGTAGTAGCGGTTCTACCAAAAAACTGAAAAACAAGATAAAGTTTGAGAACCTCTATATTAGATGTTTTAAAAAGCATTATTTTTGTTTTGAATTCGTTATTTTAGGTTTTTAGTACAACTTATGTACTTACTCTTAATATCTTAATTTGTCACAAAACGGCTCTTAACAATAATATCATTTTCTAACAAAATAATTACATTCAACACCTTAAAAAAGGTTGACCAGTACTGATCAAGGTAATTAAGTTAAAAACTGATTTTGTGTATGACATTACATTTAAGTGGTCTTTATAACGATAACCCCAGTACATTATGACGGTTATATTAAATTTTTATCAATAATAATAATTATTATTCCTATTCTATGGCAATATGTTAGTAACGTAACTCCAAAATTATCAGCGCTATCAGTTCAGTTAATTGTTTCAGGGTCTGACTATATATAATGATAATGCCGATGACACTGACCTCATCGGGAAAAATCACCGGATATACAAACGCATTATTTTTTGTTGTTGTTTTATGATGCGATAGTTTTGTATGCGATAAAACTGAATATTTTTTATTATCAAATTTAATAATTTATATTCCTTTAATTTATTTCCCAAAATACAAATAATATTAAAAGTTTAAATAAAAAATCTATATATTATTATTATATAAATACGTGAAGGAAAAACTTTTTGACAATTTTTACGAAAACTGCGCCGACGGAGGAGTATGAATTTATGCACAATTATTATAGTTAACATAGAGAAGGAGTGATAAATGCTAATAATTTTTTAAATTACACATAAAAATAGATTAAATCAATAAAAAAAACATAACACTACTGTTATGTTATGTATTTGATTCTCACACACACACTCCGATGTATTTATTTATTTATTTATATGTATTTACGCAGACGCATAAAAGCTCTTGTTTATCTGTAGTCAATTTGAGAGTATATTAATATTGTTTGCTTTATAATAATAATAGAAAAAACTTTGTACATTTAAACGTTTCACATTTGACGTATCCATGTCATTGTTTCTGAAAGAAAATTGCGAAATAGCGCTCGCACACCTTTGACAATGGAACCTTAATAATGTTCAAACTATGGTCTAAATTATTTGTGGCCGAATTTCGAACACTGGTCGACCACTAGTAATAAATTAAGCCTCCAATTTGTATTACCAATATATTGAAAAATCTTCGATTACACGCAAAGGGCACGCACACAAAATAAAACACACAACAAAAGCACACGTTCACAAAGTCTCTCCAGCACACTTCACAATTATTATCCATCACCAATTACACAATACATCATTGCAAAAATATTAAGCTACTCCGCAACTTAGGTATACTCTAACACAGAAGTTCCAACCATAGGGTACATAGGGACACTACGATTTGCCAATTCCAACCCGCATAAGCCATAGGTTTATCAGCCTCTTCAAATATGTTCCTCTGGGATTCCTGGCACAATGTTGTTGAAAACCATAGGTCCTAAAAATGCCACAAAACTTTGGGCAAAAGTCGTCCGTATAGTTTGCGGTTTCAGCAAGTGTCTATTTCTGGTCATGGCCGTCAATACATAGTTTTGGGTTGTAATAGGTAATTATAAAAGTAATATAGTCTATTTCTCTCTCCCAGAAGATTACCGTTGGAAAGAAGTCGAATTTTTGGGTTCATTCAGAACCACAAACATATTATATGAAGATGTTTAGGTTCAAAATTCTTATACACAATGAGGATGTTGAATCATCATGCGGAGTTGAATGTGCTTGAATACCAAAATAAATTGGTAAATTTAAATATGATGCTTTTAAAAGACTAATGTATGAAAATAGCTTAATTACGGTTACTATTTTTCAAACGTTTGCGTCACATAAAATAATAATAATATAATGATGAACATTTGCCAAGAATGGGAAAGGGTTATGGGGAGTTGTCCGATGTGATGTTGTTTCCCTTGTATGAAATTCCCTGGCTTCCCAGAATACAAACTTTCCAAATATATCTTGTTCTTCTGGCTCTTGACCTATCTTCGCCTCCAAATCGCTCTGTCCTCTGATGCAGCCCCCCAGTATGTCACCTGCAGAAGCTGGGCTTCGTCTCGCTAGACCTCGTCCTTCCAATGTAGTCTGGGTGTCCTTAGGTACTTTCTCCAGTGGGGCTAGTATGAATTTTATCGAAAGCTAATTGCACGCTAATAAGCGCTTATTAGCGTGCAATTAGTCAATCGATCGAATCATTCGATCATTTTTGTATGGAAATTTTTCGAAACTCTTCGATGATCGTTTCGATATTTGATCATCGAAAACTTATACTAGGGCTACAGAGGATTCTTTTCGGTTTCCTTGAAGACGGCATTTCCTGCCCATCTAAGCTAGCATATTCAGCTAGATATCCTGGGTGTATTCTCTAGGATTCTCAACCTTACGAAGCATTCTTCTCTCAAATGTGTCCAGCACTGCACGGATTTCAGTCACTGTCCATGCTTCGCATCCATATTATATTCCAAATACAGATAGACAGACGGTGAGCCACGTTGTGTTTAGTGCAGCCTCAGATCATGCGAGGGAAGCATTGAAGACTTCTACACACTAAACGAGACAGCGACTGACTTTAAATTTTAAATACTGACATATTTTTAGTGACACTGATACAATATATCTCAATTTTTTGTTTCTAATTAATTATGATGCGATGCAATTGATAACTATACGATAAATAAATAAATTCCAAATACATACACCTAAGTACTAAATGTTTATATATTTTAATAATAGCTACTTTAAAATCGTCACAAGTCATGCTAAAACTAAATAAAATATTCTCCTTACATGCTATAAAATGAGAATAAAATTCAAATTTATATTTCGATGTGGTCAACCTTGGAGAAGGCCATGTCCAACAGTTGTTCTAGAAAAAGAACAAAGAAAACTGGTCAACAACGACCGATTGGATCAAGAACCGATTCGACATCGCTATCGATTTCGTCATATTATAAAATACCCATAAAGGCATCAGCAATATCAGCATATAGTATGTAAATATTATAAATTAATTAATTCCGTTTCTGTTTTCATTTTATATAACGTCACAGCACTATGATTCGTCCTACAATGGCGGGTAAGTACCAAAAAATGGGCAAAGGTAAGCTTATTGCCACACATCCCGATATCCCGACCGCTTAACTCATTGGGACGTCAGTCCCGTAACAGTTTAGCAGCAAAAGAGGTGACCTTAGCTTACCACACAGCAAATTATAGCCTAAGATTCAATAAAATTTTTGTTAACTATTAAGGTACTTAAGGTACTACTAAGGTACTATAGTAAGGGGGAAGGCAAAGAAGAAGATACTGGTATGCACATGTGAGGAGAATGGATCATCCCGACTCCCTCATATTGCATTGCATGGCCCACCCCACGGAAGACGACTCCCAGGAAGACCACCAAAGAGGTGATAAGACAGCTAGGAGTCGACCTCGCAAGATGCAAAACCCACCTCTTAATAACAGGTTTTAAGGCCTAGAATAATAATAATAATAAGAAGAAGACTAAGGCACTTTCTTACTGTGGTGTATGGCCCGCGTAACTTTTAAAATATATGTATGTGGCCCGCTGAAAAAAAAGTTGAGTACCATTGTTTGCCCTTAAAATTTCTAACTGTATTTGCAAACTGTAAAATTATATCACAATCTTCAGATCATTTGATTACTCGTTTCACACCAAGTACTATAATACATCAGGCAGCACAAGAGGTTGTAATGGAGTTCTAGAAGGGTGGGTACAGGAGCTCGTGAAAACCTTTATTATCCTATACTGCTTTTGTTTTACTTGAGTAGCTAAGGTAACCGAGTTGCTAAGGCGGAGGCAACTGACTTAATCTAGTGTCTCGCTACACGAATCTAATTAGAACCTTAACAAATTATTTATTTGTGTTCCAGTATAGCGCTACTTTGGTACGCTACTGTATAACCTTAAAAACGAGAAAAAAAATTGCACAAATAGTTTGCTTTCCAAAACGAATTCTAAAAAATGATGTGAGAAATCTATTGGAAACTAAACGAACATGTAACAACTAATGACTCTAACAATTCATTACTGATGTTCGATTTTTAAATGGAACCAACCACTACGGGCTTCCGACCGTTTTCTACTGTTTTTCGAAGGCTGGCTTAGTGTACACTATATACAATATACACTAAGCCAGCCTTCGAAATATTGGAAACTAGGTGTCCCAAAAGACGTTGTGCTGTCTTTATTATAACTAGCTTTCCCGACAAACGTTGTCCTGTAGTCCTAACCAGAGGCGGCCCGTTCATGCGTGCACTGCGCCCCCAGAAACAATAATACATAATTAATCCGATTAAGTTTCTAATAAAATAATTATGTGGAAATATTTCTAAAACATCCATATTTCATTCGTATTCAAAGCTCAGGCGGGAACAACGTGAGAATATAATATGCGCGCGCACACATTCTGCCTCACCTATGAAGTAGGTACCTACCGATAAGAATGTGCCCGATAATTTTGTTGACTTTGCGGTGCAGTAAGTGGGATAGGCTACTTACTGTAAGAGCGGCAATCACGTATGCGATAATGAGAGGGAAACACCCGCGATAGCGTTGGCGCGTCGCAGGTAACCGTTACCATACTAACTTAAATATTATATTATACATCACTCCTTATCCATTTTTCAATTTTTTATTAGTTATTCTGTTATCCGGAGCGGGGAAGAATCCAATAAATCAAACATTGAAAGAATCTGTTCAGCCGATCTCGAGTTATAAGTGTTCGCACTAACCAGGCTTTAATTGATATTAGAGATATTGAACCTATTATTTTTGGATAATGATTTTATTTATTTATTTTAAACAATCTGTGGTGCATAAAATATATAGGTACCTATAATAAATACACATTATACATAGGTACATATAATTGAGAAAAAAAAACTTTACACCAAAATCCCACCAGGCGAAGCCTGAGTGTGGTACATTTTTAAGCGATATAATTTCGACTGATGCATCTGTTTTGAACGATGTTTACAGATCACATAATGACAATAGCATCAACTATTAAACAACTGTCAGATGACAGAAAAATATATGCCAACGAAAATGAAAAAAAAAAATAGAAAAGCACATTGTAAGAAGCGCTGAGAAGATACATAAGGTTTCCTTTAATTTTCCAGTGTTCCACACAGCATTCTCAAGTATTTCTTTGATAACAACCACCTCCTGACAATTATTAGCATTGACACAAAAAAAAAGAATCAGCGAGATTGATCCAGCCGTGATGTTATGCTATGACCAAGGGAATAAATGCTCCATTTTCATAATTGTAAGGATTACATATAATATAATATCACAAAACTATAGACATTTCATTTACCTATAAATTATTAATTATATACATTCTAAATAAACTATTTCATTATGGTGCTGCCTTGTTTTTGATTTCCAAAACAATTAATAATGTTTTTTTTTTTAAATCAATTATGAGATATGAGAACACTTCACTGAACTTGCGTAAAACAACTTTATTTTACAAAACAATTTCTTAGGACATTGTTTTAGACAATAACGCGCATATTCCTATCACAATCGATAAATAATGACAATTAATTAAGTTTAAACACATAATTTAAATAAAGTTTAATTAACTAAATGATGTATTAAGGAGTGGCTTACATTCCGTATACTTATAATGGTTTTATAGACATGTTGAAATCTTAAAGAACTTTACTAAACTGTACTTAAACCAAACTTAAACAAACTTCTTTGCTATTGTAGTGTGAAACTTCTGTTATTGCACAAATTTGGGAAGAATCTTGTAAGTCCGCTTGTATGGATTGCCGCGCATTCTTGTTCAATCGAAATTGTGGAAAATGTTTGCATTATCAAGGCTATCAGGGAACACGTGGAGAAAAATAGTCATGCCAGCTCATTACACGGTTCTGATTCTATTACTAATACTAAATTCGAGTGTACACTCTTTCATATTAAGCTACTTAAAGCTTGTGTCGTGACAGAGAAAGATGGTCGGCACTTGGGATCGAACCCACGATCTCCGCACGGAACAGTGCGAGAACCGGAGTCAACCAACCTGTACCAACAATATATTTCTTATTGATGCATCCCTTTTAGGTATATTATGATATTTAAGTTTTCTTAAAAATTTTCATGTTTAACGCAACCTTCTTGGTTTTTTCTTTCATAAGAATCTTCTCCTGACAATAGCACATACATATATACATCCTCCCTTTAAGGCATCCCGCACACCGCAAGCCAGTCCGGTGGAGACCAATCCGCAGCAAACCCGACCCGCACGAAACCGACCTCCTAGCTCGATCGAAGCAATCAAACCAAAAAGCCGGCCCCGGACAAATCAAGCCCGCCGCGAACTATCCCCAAACCAACCAGCAATGCGGGGGCCTAAGCCAGACAATAGCACACACAACAACAAAAAAATTAATGAAATTGGTCCAGTCGATCACGTGTGATGTGATTACCACCGAAAATAGGAGTCATATGGAGATTTTTATATCTGCTTCCAGTTTTAATTGAAGAAAATCAGTTGTCAGTTTACAAAATTACAATCTATCTTAGACTACATAAAATCCTGGCAATATGTTACCTTTGTCCAGCTTTTAAGAGTTGGGTTTGATTATAGTTATAAGCAATAAGCATATGTATTTATATACATATAAGTTTTTCAATATTTTAACGACCAAAAATTATGTGGATCCTTCATAATAAAAAAAAGTTGTTTGATGTCTACCCGGCTAGTATGAGCTGTCATAGAAACCTGTCAGTTGAGAAAAGCCACACACACGTACACGTTATCACTTTGTTATAAAATAGTATTATGAATTTATTTGATAGAGCAGTGAGACCGAGTGGTTCATCCAAGGTTATCAACAAAAGGTACGTGCGGACTAGCAGTATATCTACCTAATATACGGGAGTCCGTTCTGAACTTTCTATTTATTATTCCTGGTCATTTTTTTCGTCTCTGCGTGCCTGATAATGTCTCTCCAATTCTTCCTGCACCGAGGCAATTCCATCACCGTAGAGATCTTCGAATCCAGTTCAGCCTTAATATGATCCAACGTTTGCATTGGAGTTCTCCCCTTTTCCTCCCACGATTTATCTGAAGGATACTGTCACTCCGCCTAATGATGTGGTCAAAAATCTGCTTGCCCGTTCTAAACAGATAATTGATTGTATACTAACGGCATCTCCAGTTTTAAATAACTGTCATTCATGGGCAAAAGTGAAAAACATTAAGCCTAATTTTTGTAATAGTCAAAAGCAAATACTAGGTAAAGGTGCTATTATATTCATCTGTAATGAAAAGATATCTTTGTTCAATAACCGCAATATTCCTTAATCGCAGACGAATATGGATCCTGAATCCATTAATTATGAAGCCGAATTCCATAGCTTCGGAGACAAATAAGATGTGGAAGACCAAAGCTGACTATCCAAAGAGCATGTGTTGAAAGCCTCAAATAAAAGTATGGGATAGCCCTAGCCAAATATAGCACTGTTCGGAGTCACTGTATTGCTTTCGCGTGCTCCATTTAGTGAACTAATTTCGATTTAGTTAAAAGATCATCCGTATGGGACTTTATTATCATCATCATCATATTTTATTTCAAATCTAAAAATTGGTGCGCCACAATCCTTTTTTGCCACTGGCTCTACTGAGTTTGACATACATATCTAAATCGACCTACATAATAATAATCTTAGCAAATGCCTTCAGCAAATGTTAGAAGCAGGTCTTAGCGCTCGATGTTATGGCCTTTTAGGGAAGATTCTAGTTATTAATTCTCTAGACCAGCGGTCGCCAAACTTTTTGATCTCATGGACCAGTTAAATCATCCCGCGCACCACTTAAATATATTTATAAAAAAAATGTGATCAAAGAACACATAAAATGTACCAAGTTAATAAAATGAAACTATTAATAGTAACCAAGTTATGAAAGCTTTATTAATAAACCATAATAAAATACTTAACATGATGAGTAAGTATATTCCACATTTTTCTGAAATTTTCTCGCGGACCACTTTGGCGACCGCTGCTCTAGAATCCTCGGTCCTGGTCATTTTATTTTGCTCATCTTCTTTCTTTGCAGTGTTGTTTCCACTAAACCCTTTAAATTGCTTTATATCATCAAATGTTTTTCTTATAAATTTTGATAGAAAAAAAAACTTTCGTGTCATTTTATAAAGTCAGATAGCCGTTTGTATCTTTCCAATATTAAAATGCTCAAGCATTTATATATAATGTGAACAATCTATTACCAGCAGGACTAAACTTGTTGGGCAGATCTGTTCCGTGTTCTCGGTTGGTAGGTACTCCATGTGGTTTAACTGCGTGCTGCCTTATTTGGAGGTTTTGCATGTCTTTCCTTTTCAAGCGATATCTTCCACTCAATCTGACAAGTCTTTTCCTTCTACTTATTCTTCTATTTCCTATGCTATGTCAGCTTCTATACATTAATTATTATCGGGGACCACCTGCAGATTTGCTTCTCTATCCTAATCTTCTTTAACTTATGTTTATATGCTTTCGGGTGAGGGTCAAGTTTTTTATTAGCTCCCTTTTTCAAAGATTATATTATAGACGATATTGAACCTTTGCCTTCTACTGGCTATTTCTTTTTCCGTAGTCCTCCATCTGTAGAAGTTGTTCCGCGTCATTTTTTACCTCATCTTGAGGAATCATATCCGTGTTCGTAAAATAATATGTAATATATATACCTAATCATCGTAACATCGCGGGTAGGGATTGCAATCCGGAAAATATATAGGAGTGTCTCTGATTATTCCCGGTTATAGGTATTATTCCTGGGACGCGCATGTCCAACTGCTCATTCATTTCTTTGGTGCTCGTACAAGGGTCTGCTGGTTGATGTGATTTCATCCTCTTATAATTACCATAATCGCCGGATCCGTTCTGTTGACGTGGTCTTTCCGATAAGGTCTTCTATTTCTACCCCATTGCCTGACGTTCTCAATATCGCAGAAGCTCCGAATCTGGAGTTTCTTACTCTGCCTCGAATGGTTTATTCCACTATGGGTTGGTGATTTTTTGAGAATCTTTCTTTTTCGTGGTGTCGGTTTTAGTTTGCACATCGTAAATCATGATCAATCAAGCAGGTTATATAAATATGCTACTTATTTTCGGTGAATTTAAATTTGAATTTTATAAAAAGTAATCTAATTTGTAACTTTATTTAAAAAAAAAACTAAATTTTTTATAGTTATTTAAAAGAAGTCATACCCTAATTAAATTAATTTCGTATACGTAACGTTTTATTTTAAGCCTTTATTATTGTTAAAAATGTTAATTCATCAAGGTTAGCTCAATCCGGTCGGATCAGATCGGATCCGGCCGGATTCAAAATGAGACCGGATTGCAATCCCTAATCGCGGGTCGGTTGTACTCGTGTTGTAAATGTGAATTTTTGTGAAAATATAAATCCGGTGTGCCGGACACGCTTTATTTTTTTTTCTTGTTAGACTTGACAAAATTAAATAGCTAAAATAACTACTACGCAACACGTCGTCCAACTCAGAAGTCCCTATCTTAAAATATGCACTAGCGCACTCTCCGATTCGTCAATTCCAACCCGCATCAGCCATTGGTTAACTAGCCTCTTCAAATTCGTTCCCCCGGCGTTCAGAGACTCAGAGATATCCGGCATAATTTTATTGTAAATTCTAGGTCCTAAAAATGACATGAATCTTTGGGAAAAAGTCGTCCGTACAATCCGTGGTCTAAGCAAATGTCTATTTCGGGTCAATGCCGTAAGTACGTAATTTTGAGAGGTAAATCTTTCAATGTTATCGCGAACGTAACATATGAGCGTTCTAATGTGGAGTTGTCTAACGTCTAAGACCCCAAACTCACAAAAAAGCCTCTCTGAGGGGTATCTAAATGGTCTACGACAGATCACCTTAATGAGTGACCTTTGGGTATATTGATAATTATGTAATTTATAAGAAAAAAAACTGTTATATTATTTTTGTATGTATTATATTTAATAAATAAAATAAAAATCTTCCTTACGAAGTCTGGATAAAAATTTTGTATTTCGAATTAAGAAATACCAATCTCGACAGATCATGAATTAAGCAGACAGGATAAGATAAAAAGTTCCTATAAATATCAAAAATATTATGATGTTAGAAGTTATCAAATCATAGAGTTCGTATCTAGGTACAATATTAATTTGTGTTAATGCACAACAGACGACGAAAATTGAGAGGTAGTAAAATTGAGATGGTTGAGCAGTTAACCAAGGATCGAAAGGTCTTGTGCTACTTTTTAGGAAACAGTGAATAACATTATTATGGAAAAGGATCTTCTAACCCGAGATAATGAAGGTTATCAGCCATTATTGTCCGAGATCGGTCAGATTTAAATATCTGTTAGGACGGTTTCCAGTTATCCACCGCTGCATTTTGTTGCCAATACTAAAATCTTCAGAAGGTTCTTAGGTTTATATTCTGGACTCATCAATTCTGATCCGATCGACCTTTTTAGCAGCCATCCGGATCGATCGATTGATTAACTTCGCGGATTTTCAGAACGCGTTACCCGGTTTAAGCAAAAACATCGATATGTATTACCCATATGAAGTTGCCTTTCATTAGATCAAAAATCTTCATAGCCTGGTTCCACATTGTTAAGGATCTTGATGTATTGTGATTCCATACCATAATCTTTCCGCAATATACTCCGCAGTCTTCAAATCTTAGCTCATCTTTATTTGGCCATGATCTTTCAATTCCTCTACCTTGCCTTTAAGACTATCATCAAAACCTTACCTTTTAAGGAATTTCAATCGTTTTATGTGGGCTAAAATCTCACAAAAGACCAACAAACCTTTTTAAAATCTAAGCAAACTGTGATATCAATAATCCATGCAAGAATTTTTTTCAACATTGCACCTAGCAGTATGCTATTTCTAGCTTTCTTCCACAAAGACTTCCTCATAATATACTTGCATAATTGATATCACTAATGATCTTTGTGGAATTCCATTCATCCCAAAGAACTTGATTCCACCGCACCCCGTACCACACTATAGGGCCGTCTCAGAGACGACTACCTATTTCTCGCACTAACAAAAAAAATAATTAAATCATATCTATGAAAACTATTCGTGTTCAATCTATTTGAGCAATTCAGCATACGAGTCAAAAGTTTATCGAACGGTTCGTCAAAATTATTACATTTCCGTATTAACGCATCGACTTTTTTGTGAATGCGTTTGAAATTATCTGTTATAAAATTCTCAATCGTGTTTCTGCCTCGTCTCACGTTCGAATGAAAGTAAAAGTTGATTAGGTATTCTCTCTCTCTCTTTAATAATTGTGATTGTCAAAGTGTATCGTTTCCTGCTGCTCTTCGTCTGTGGATAAATTTATCGCCTGTCAATTTGAGAGAAAATTCAAATATGATTAGAACGTCTATTAAATTTAGTTCATTATTCAAATTTTGTTTAAGGTCAAAGTTTTTCATTCGAGTACTCTTGACTTTATTCATCACAATGAACCCCAATGTGCCCCAACGGATCAGCGCAATTTTTTATTCTTCTTAACAAAATGACCAAGGAGAACAGAATTCTACTTTTGGTATTAAGAAATCGTAATTTGTTTCATTTCTTCTATTTCTTTCTAATCCTTCGTCCAAAATAATTATTGTGAGTCAGTGTTTTTATAATTCTTCCAACATCTCTTTAGACTTTGGGAAACTGTCAAGTTGTATCCATTATTTAATTCTTGCAATTTTGTCTCCTCCTTTTTGCCTACTTGACCACCAATTTAAAGTATGTGAGTTTAATCCCTTATTGTCTTTTCGTTTTTTAGGTTTTTTTTACAAGAACCATTTTCACGTGATGGCATACGAGAGTCTGATACTAGCAATTCTTCATGAATAGCTGTACAAATTCCTCTTTTACTTTTTCACCTCACCATACTCCATGATTTCTAAAATTGTCTTGTCATCATACTTTGTTTTATTTCACTTTTTATTTATTTATTTGGCAGAGGCCTTTCGGTCACACGACCATCTTCAGTGCCACAAATACTAAAATTATTTTACTATGTTTTAGTATTTGTGGCACTTTACTATGTTTTAGTATTTGTGGCACTAAAGATGGTCGTGTGACCGAAAGGCCTCTGCCAAATAAATAAATAAAAAGTGAATTAAAACAAAGTTTTATTTAAAATACCTATTCAACATGGGATTTCACAAAGTTTCCGCCAAAAACATCAATAATTTGTTGTCATCATACGTTTGCTAATCTATCTCATTTTTTAAATAAATTTTAGATTTATTGTTGGAATCGTGCGATAAGATGGAAGTAACAGAATTTCTAAGGTCTTTTGAAGTGGATCCCAAAAGGGCGTCAACGTCACAAAATATGTAGGGAAAGCCGGACTTAATCCTCGTAAAATCTGCCCATAGCAATTATTATTCAATTCGTTTAGCGTCATAGCATTCTTCATCTCAATTTCTTCCGCCGTTTTCATAAACTCTGACATAGCCTTTATTGAGGGCATTATTCAAGTACATATTCGATTCACGCCTTTTTTCTCGATTCTTCTCACATCTTTCTCGTCAGAATTATTTTACTCTATTTACTATTCTAATAGCGTTCAGTCTTTAACATAAAAAAACTAGTACATTTCCTTAACTTTGATCTTTGTTACCACGCCTTTCTTCACAAAGAGATTTTCATTTCTTTCGCCGTTTCTCTTCAATTTTTGTATAAAGCTCTCATATGAACTCCATCATTTTTTCTTACGCAAATTTTTATAATCGCTGTTAAATAAATTAAAAAATTAACTAACAGTGACAATAAAAAATATAAATGTATTTCTTAACATAAACTATTAATTACCATACGTAGCGAATGAATAAATAATTAAAATAATAATAATAATGAATATGGATGATGATAATGCGATGGCGTGAGTACGCGGCCCACATTTGGAGAAGCCTGGCGCCAGATTACCGTGGCATTTTACCAGTTATCGGACCACTTTCTTTTTCCGTCATCGTTCTTATAAATAAACAACCTCATACTATATTATGCTGTTTTATTGTCTAGATATTTATATATATACCCACCGACCACATTTCTTTATTGCTTATTATGTATACTAGTTTTTGCTTTCGGTTCATGTAATCTTTACGCAACTATTCGTACCTACCTTGCTATATTAATATTATGTATGTTGTTATGTATAATCGTTAATGGAACCATCTATAGGCTTTCTGTGAGGAAACCCCTTTTCTATGTTTTCAATCCTGTAGATGTGTTGGCATTTAGCCCGAACGTCTCCTCCTCCAGTTATTTCGGCTCTCCGTTGTTCTCTTTTGCTATACGTACAACCTGCATTCCACGTCCAGGAATATCTGTTGCAGGTACTCCTGACGCGGGCGTCATCTACCTATCAAACTTTTGGCCATTCCCTCCAATATACCAGTAAATTTCATGCTTCTCTTCGATATGGTGTCCATACTGTCCAACATTTGCCATTTCTCCCGATTTCTCGCATAAACCTCTTCATTCATAAAGCATTCCCTACAAGATATTTTCACCCATAACTGTCCACATTTCGAAGTTCTCCAGTCTTTTGCGTTCTCTTTCGCTGATACACCAGGCAAGTTCACATCCATTCTATTAGTCTATATAATTGAATTCAAAGATCTTTGATATATCGTTGAGGGCGAGTCTCGCTTAATTGATTTGTCTGTCTGTTAAAGTAGAATATTCAATCCAATCCAAACTCCCTTAAGACCCCACTTAGGGGCATAGGGAGGCAACAAGAGCTCTCCATTACGCTCGATCATGCGCAATGTTTATGACCTCCTCCCACACCATGTAGAATATAGGATAGCATTATTTTTATGTCCATACTCTAGGTCAATATCATCATCTCACGTACATCATCGACCTACCCATTCAAACGTTGTTCTGTCCTGAAAAGCATGGAATGTATTAGCCAAATATAGGCAAATGCCAACAATTTTTGAGGTTGTTATCTTCAATTATTCCTTCGCAGTATAAAATTTGTAAACGGTGTAACCTTCTTTTCTGGTCAAAATTCTAGTATTGGTTGTTGTTGAACAGTGTTCCTCTCCATTCCTCCATATCATATCCATATCAGCCTTTAGAAGTTCCTCATAGAAGGAACAGCGTATGTCCAGAATACATTTTGAATACATTCTTGACGTAGGTTTCCTCGGGAGAATCACAAGTCCCATCCATTTTGTGCGTCTTTCAGACATTTGAGTATTGTCTACCTCCTATATTTCTGTGGTGAACATCTTCATTCGTCATGTGGTCCCTCCAGAATATAACAATAGAGTGTGCTGCCTGGTTTTAGAGTGGATACTGTTACCGTCTCTCGATAAAGCAATAAATCTTATGACGAGTTGTGTTTCTTCCTTATGTTTGGAAAATAATGAAATAGAGATATACCAAGTTCTCTCAGCGCTATTTATTACTTAAATTAAGTTTATAAGTAGTGGATGATCCAAATCATTTTAAGGGTGGAATGATGGTTCATTCTTACATAGTAACATATCTACATTTAACACTATATTATCATTCGCGGAACTTTATTTGATATAATCGTACATTAAATTATTCGTTGATTTTAACTATTAAGGGGGCGTTCAAGTATTACGTAACGCAATTTGGGGGGGAGGGGGGGTCTTGCAAAACGTTACTGTGCGTTACGAGGGCGGGAGGGGGGGTTCGAACAACTCGTTACGTAACGGTATTTTTTTCTTAAATAAAAAAAATTGGGAAATAAATCTTCCAAGTTGGGCAATCCTTTTCGTTTATGTTTTACGGGAAGTCCCTCGATTGTACTGTACATCATTTTTTTTCTCCGAAGTTGGGCACCCTTTTCGACAATGTTTTACGGGAAGTCCCTCGATTGTACCGTACGTCATTTTTATTTTGTTCTCCGATGTTAAAGCTTTTGGTGGAAACACGTAGAATGCCGAATCCGACCGGCGCAAAGAATGTTTCTATGCAGTTGAATGGGGATACGCACAGCAAAAGCAGAAACCTGCTTTCCGGCTTGCCCATTTAAATGCATTGAAACCATAGACAACATTCTTTGCGCCGGTCGGAATCGGCTTTCTACGTGTTTTCACCCTAAGCGTAAGAATAATTTTTCGCTCTGCGAAAAAAGGAACCTTTTTCGTTTAAGTCTTACGGGGAGTCCCTCGACTGCATTGTATGTAATTTTTATTTCGCCCTCCTAAGTTAGCAAATCTTTTATTTTTTACGGGGAATCCCTCGACTGTATTATACTTACGTCATTTTTATTTTATTTTCGTTGTCAGCATTCGTTAGTGGTCAAAAGGGGGATTTACGTCATCAACTGGACTTGCCAACGCAGCTATGCCAAAATTTGGAAAACAGCAAAAGAAAAAATAAAGATAAATTTATGGAACATATAAATAGTATTTTTTTTTCTCCGAAGTTAGCAAAGGAACCCTTTGAAAACCTTTTATTTTTTTACGAGAGTTCAGTAAAAAAATAGTCTCTTGGGTGTTACGTAACATTTAGGGGGGGGGAGGGGGGGTACAGAAAAACGTTACGGCGCGTTACATGGGGGGGAGGGGGGGTCAAAAATCTTCAAAAATTGCGTTACGTAATACTTGAACGCCCCCTAATGTATTAAGTTACGATGTTGTGTATGACGGTAGTAAAAAATCTTACATAATTCTTATAATTAATTATTAATAAATTAATTAATTTAGTTATTGAAAAATCCATAGCGTGGAGAGGAAGTAGAATTATTATATTATCTAGTGTAACAGTGTTAAGTGTTCATACATCTTTATACTATTCATAACACCAATATTCAGTAGAGCTGCACTCTGCAATTATCCATTCGTTCATAATATTCACGTGTGAAATAAAATCTCATCTATGAAAATATTTTTTCTCGTTTATTTGCTTGTCCATATTGTCTGAACTGCACTCTTCTATCACAAATTACTAACCCTTCACAATCAGTTCACTGAGACATGCCACCCTCACATTTCATGTCAAAAAGAGCAGACGAAAAGAGGACTGTGTGAAATGTTAGCGTGCGTTTACACGAAAAGAACTAAGAGCCCAGAGCTGGATTACTTTCTCTTATCGTTAATATTGACACCGGGCAAATAACAGCAAGCAAGAACTAGACCTCCGGCACGCAAAACCTCTCATCGCCCATTAATTACTTATTGGTGTCACTTCTGGTTCGTTGTTGTTTGCTTGGTGTCGATGTCAGCGATCAGGAGAGGTTGCTCTATTTCTAGCTCTGGCAGTATTTTTTGTTTGATGTAAACATTGTAAACGCATACTTAGGAGATACATGGATGCTTAAATGAATAAATATACCAAATGTTTTGTGTGTGTTAGAAGCAAAATATAGAAAAGAGGGAAGGACTGTGTGTCTAGACAAATTCAAATTGGCGTTTGACTACAAACGAAGATTTCGCCAATGTGTAGTGCGAAAAAATTAACTGTCCACTGGAACATATAAACAATTATTTAAACCAAACAAAGATAATTAAATTTCTCCCTACTCTACATTGTCGAAGAATTCGTTTGTAGTCGATCGCCAAATGCATTTTGTCTAGGCTTACTGTTCTGTCTATCTTCCCCGAAAAGAACATTATCTTGAAAAATATGGTATCGGACGAAATGCCAACAACCTATAAAAACATTTCATGAAAGTGGCATATTTTAGCAGTGGACGGTAATACAATACATATAAGACTGCCAATGAAAGAGCTTGGGTATGATCCGCTAGTCACACACATATGAATGTATGCAATACCATCAATGATGATATAATATTTTTAACAAATCACAGTATGTTCACTCTCAATAATTCGTACTCTATCACGGCCGGAAACCAGTCACAAAAAGAATACCTTTAAGAAATTATCCAAGAATAAGAGAAATATCAACAGAGTAAGCAATATTTGGATAAAACTGATATAATCGTAAATTATAATATAATAATTTATTTATTTTATGGTTTTTTATTAATTGTTTTTTTTATGAATTATTTCTCATTGGACATGCATTTGTGCTTTTTCTATTTTTATATAATTCGCCCTTAATTTCTGCGTAAATGAACATCCGAAAGCCATCGTCTGATACCACTGGGCTGCCGAACTCTTCGTAATTGTTTTAATTTAAATGCTCTTTATTTGTGAACATTGCCCTGGTGAACACTATTATTGTATCTCTCCAGTAAAATACTATTTTTTTCCTAAATACCAAATTACTTTATAGTCGAACCAAAGTTGGTACATTATGGGGAAAGATTCTAGAATAATGACTATCGGAGATAACATAACATTTAAAAAAAAAACATTCTAGAATAAGTCGTCCTACAACTGGCTTTGCCCTTATTCTCGTAGCGGTCTTAATACGCTCTTATCTTGATTGACAATCATAAAATGGCGGATTGGTATTCACAAAACAAGATATCTAGTAGATATCTTAAAAATTCGTTATGTTTGAAATATCAGTATGAAAATGATCCAGTTCAAGATAGGATTATGATTAGATTCCGATAGTTTTGTGAATACGACTGCTTGCGATCGTGTCTGAATCTTATCGTTAAGTGATTTTTAAAAGCGATTGATTACGAGAATAGCCCTCGCCGCTGTAGATTGAATAATCAGGAAATAGGCACTCCACTGTAGATTGAATAATCTTACTTCTAGAGAAATGGTTACGACTTGTAAGGCAGTGTTTTGTCTGATAAAGTGCATAATAACATATTATATTATTGTACTGTATATGTGAAAGTTTTTAATATTTATTTTATTTATTTAATAGAAGCCTTTGAAATTGGTGTCTTTGGAGATGATCTATACTTTATACGTTAACTTCACTGGAGTGACACCATTTTCTGACCTATTAGTTTTAGTTTAAGAAGGTGGTGTGGTCAACCTCACGATCCCGATCTGATTTTTAGATTTCCTGCCTCTTACAGGATGCTCGAAAAACCAGCAAAAAGAGCAGAGGTGCTATTCTTAGCCGGCAACCCCACGGGTAGTTTATCATATTACACATACACACTCCCTGTAAGGCCCCCCGCACAACGCAAGCCAGCCCCGAGGAGACCAATCCGCAGCAAACCAGATCCACACGAAACCGAACCTCCAGTACGATCGAAGTAATCAAACCGAAAAGCCGGCCCCACACAAACCAAGTCCACCGCGGATCCCCCCAGACCAACCCACAATGCAGGAGGCCTAAGCCCCACTCAGGAGCATAGGGAGGCAACAAGAGCTCATCATCGCGCTCGAAGGCGTCCGAGGCTCATTGTGCATTTTCTGACCAGTTGAGATTTAAGGACGTGAAGTGGTCAACCTCACGGTCCCGATCTGATTTTTAGATTTCCTGCCTCTTACAGGATGCTCGAAGAACCAGCAAAAGAGCAGAGGTGCTATTCTTAGCCGGCAACCTCACGGCGTTATCATATTAATACGTGATAATTCTTTTATTCGATTATTAGCGTATTTGTAATAATATGAAAAGTATATTTTATTCTTGTCTTTGTATTTTAAAAATAAATAAACACTTGCTCGACTTGGCGACCAACTGCTCCACTTCTTAAGGGGTAGGCAGAAAGGACGGACCTCCACACTTTTCTATCCAAGCATACTTCTTTAGCTTTTTCCACCGACATACCATTTCTCACACAACATCACCTATGTCTCTTACTTCTGACCTGACCTTTTTTTAGGACGGAACGGAAGTGATATGTTCGATCCACGTCATCCTCGGTCAGCCACGCCTTCTTGCAGCTCTTTGTCATTTCGTTTGCATCCATTCTCTCCACAAGCCCAAACAATCTAAACTTATTAATTTTAATCTAATACATTTTAATCAACAAATCCTATACCACATTCCGTCCTAACACTACCATTTCTTTCCATATCCCACAGAGTCTTTCCACATATTCTTCGTAGAACTCTCATCTCCACTGCATTTAGGTATACAACATTCTTCTTTTTTTGTACATACATATATACTGATTTAATACCAGCTTTCTCGAATTCGAATTTATATGCGTGATGCCACGGAAAATAGGCCTCCATTTTAATATGATTAAACCTTTTAAAAAGAAAATCTAAATGAGCTCAAAGGTTCTCAAACTTAATAAACTTAAACCGGCGCTAATAAAGCGTCTACGGGAGAAGGTACAGTGGTAGAGCGACTTGTTTCGTACTATAGACCGGAGAAATGCATAGACGATGAACTACGTAATGAGTAACCAAGGAAGCTATTACACAATCCGTAACAGACGTTTCGTAGGGTGACCATTATTTCGGTACAACTAGGTACTAATAATAATACATAAAAATATTTCATTGATCCTCGATGTCCATAGCCCAATGTCCAATCGTTTTTCAACTATCTGACACATTAGAGTTTTTCAACTGTCTGCCACATTAGAGTTTTTCAACTGTCTGCCACATTAGAGTTTTTCAACTGTCTGCCACATTAGAGTTTTTGAACTGTCTGCAACATTAGAGATTTTCAACTGTCTGCCACATTAGAGTTTTTCAACTGTCTGCAACATTAGAGTTTTTCAACTGTCTGCCACATTAGAGTTTTTCAACTGTCTGCAACATTAGAGATTTTCAACTGTCTGCCACATTAGAGTTTTTCAACTGTCTGCCACATTAAAGTTTTGCCACAAAGTCGTTCTTTCGTAATGATGTCATTCTTCTTCTTCGTCCTCTTTTTTAGATCTTTGATCTCTTCGAGCGCCTACGATGACGACACGACTTTGTCAATCTGTTGTTTTCCATACTTTCGAAATGATCTTTGTTCCAGAACCATTCATCTATTTACTCCAACTTATGATGTCGTCGAAATTGCATTGTCATTCATCCATCGCAATTTCGACATTCCGGCGTTTCATCTAGCAAATTTTTCAAAATGTATCTACAAAATAAAGGTAGATG
Organism: Mystacides longicornis; assembly: GCA_963576905.1. Lineage (NCBI taxonomy): Eukaryota > Metazoa > Arthropoda > Insecta > Trichoptera > Leptoceridae > Mystacides > Mystacides longicornis. The sequence continues at coordinate 19,656,997 of OY756437.1, forward strand.
ACAAAAAACAGTTAAATAATCAATCACAATTATAACAACTTTTAATAAATATACGTGATATTCTCACTAGTCTCTTATGAAACTTCATATTTTTTTCCGAGCCTTAATGTGTTCGATTTTTCATCGTTCAAAACCTTTCGATCATCATCTGAGTTCATATAACATGGCATTCATCAAAGAACATTGATGGTTTATCGCCTATCCCGACGAAGATGGTGTAAATTATTTTACCCATATTTAAAGCACTTATTCCCGAAGAATTAAAATATAATCCCAAAAAGAATTCAGATGTCCGAAAATCTACACGAGACTCTCTAAAATCCAGGAAGCTAAGGTATGAATGAACCCTGGTATTCTATATTTTCCTGTATTTTGCGGGGCATGAAAAATCCGGCTCTTCTGAATGAAGATGCTTTCGAGATGTGATCTTGGAGGCGCGTGATACGAATACCGTTATCAGCAAAACGAAGTAAAACATGTAGTCTCGACGAACTGGGCATCAAGAATACTATATTATGCTGCCAAAAATTCTCCAATTATTTAGTCACAAAGCATATATACATAGAGGAAGCTTGATAAACTTGAAAGACTGACAAGGGCCAAGAGGGCAATTCCCTTCCTGCTGCACTGACTAGGTTGAGATAATCAACGGTGCCCCTATAAGCACGACTAAGAGGCGAGTTGATGTAAGGGGCGCTTGGAGGGATTGTTTTGAGAGATCATGACAGCGCATCAGGGTGGACTTCATCTTAAGAAAGAAAGCGAGAGAGACACTTCTTAAATTTTGTTTTTAGGGTTCCCCTATTTGCTAGCTAGAGGACACTACAAATATTAGTTAAAAGGTCGCAGGTACAGAAAATAAGATTGGAGAAAGAGAAAGATTGGAGAAAACAAATCTTAATATAAGCTGTACCGTCGAAATCATGGGCACCGCAAACTGTGTTACCTTTCTCTCTTGCATAGTTGGTTGGTCATGATCTTGTCTTGACTGAACTTTGCGTTTTGTGAAAGGCACTTCGTCTACGTTATACAGTCCAGCACCTACCCACGTGAAGACGTGAAATGTTATCTCTCTTTGGCTTGCTCCTAACATTGTAACGATAAACTGCGTACTTCGTCACAGTATAATATTGGTATGGCACTACACTTTTACTTTCAAAAATTTCATGATCCTAACAGAGAACCTCGACCCTGAAATTGAAGTCAAGTGTAGAACAGATGTTGCCCATGCCGCTTTAGATAAACGGGAAGAAATTAACGGCGATGACAATTGAAAACATCTACAAAAGATGGTCATCTGATGTTAGGACGTGTGTTTGGACAATGCTTAATACAAAATCGGACCATATTCGATGTTTAGAAGGCAAGATGGAAAGATATGTGGGTTCTATTCCTGCCAGGAAAATGGAATGTTGAAGGCAAATGGATTTTTAAAATCTTGTAAATTCACATGACTGAGAATTTTCGACTTGTTTAACATGTTGAAAATTCTAATAATTGAGAATTTTGATCACGTAATTGCAAACATTGTTGACGTAAAGTGATGACACTAAAACAGCCATCGAAACAATAGTGTGGAAAACAGTTGTAAGCTTGTTTTGATCCAATGTTGAATTATTATTTGAAATCGTACTTTATTAGTGAAGTAATAGAAAGCGGTAGTCATTTTATATCAGATATCCTAAGGGTCAAAGGGAGGCGTCAAGAGCCCGCCCTCAATCGCGCTCGATCATGCACGGCCTCATTGACCTCCTTCCACTCTATGTCCAAATCCCTCAGCTTTGCTTCGAATGAAAGGAATACCTACTGTGTGACAGGGTCTTCACCTACTGTGTGACAGGGTCTTCCTCGTCAGTCATTATTATACATATCTGTATCTCGTCTTGAAAAAAAGACCCGTGAATCTAGGCAAATGAAAAACACAGTACTCTTTAAAATCGTAGAAAGAATGACTGAGGGCAAAAATCATAGAGGCCGCCATAGAGATAATTATATAATAGACGGAGACATGCGCTGCAGCACTTACTAGGAGATGAAGGAAGAGCCTGGCCGGTGACAGGGAGGAATGGAGGAAAAGGGTGAGCATGCTTGGTGCAGACCAATCTTAGGATAGAGACATAATATAAGAAGAAGTGCTCCAATTTGTATTATAAATCATTTGTAACTTATACCATGTGAGTCTACCGAAGAATGCTGCTAAATGCATTCCTAAAAAAGCATTCAACAAGAGAAAGTCAAACCAGGGAATATTGACGGTCAAAGAGGTGTTTTTGGGGAAAAGGCTGTTTTTTTGGTTGAGTAAAATGCAGGAATGGACGGGGCAGAGGATAGTGAAGAAGCTGCTTAGAGCTGCCCAGAACTGAAAGACCATATATAATACCTCGAGTGTATGTTTGCAGAAGGAGATGAACCATGAAATAAAAAGATTCTACCAAAGAGATTTGAGTTTTGGGAATATATTATTCTTGGCAACAAATTTTGAGGAGTAGAGGTGATACATAAAGCCTCAAATGAAACTATTACCACTTGAACAGTGCAATTGCCAAAAGTCATTAAAATCTGCAGATTTAGCTGCCTTGACCGTGCGTTTCCTGAAATTCTTGAATAAGCAATCCAGCAAGCCGTTCTGAAATTGTGGATGGGACAAGAAGTCAATAATTATTTGCCAAAACTAATTATCAGGTTAGATGAGCGAACGTGGATTGATTCGTCTACATTATATGGTTGCTCAAAAAAAAAACATTGTTTTGGAAATAAAATTGTTAAATAGCCGCTCGCTCAGTCTTTGACAATGGAACCTCAATAATGTTCAAACTTATAATTTAAATTAGTTATGGTCGAATTTCGAGCACTGGTCGACCACTAGTATATTTCAATAGTCATTAATTAAACTTTATCCCTATTCAAATGCACGTGTCCTTTGCATCGTAATCTTGCGTCACTATAGTTCTATAATTATTATAATTAAATAGTATGATATGAATAAATCATTATGAATCATAAAACATAGTTACCATTAAGTAACAATGTACCACTATAAATTTATTATCTGAAAGGCATGAATTTTTTTATTGTGACATAAAAATTTAATTCAGTAATATAAGGTTGTTAAAGGGTTAATTTTTATGATCGGCACTTTGTAGAAAGGGTTTAAAGATTTTTCATACGATTCATCGGTAATGAAACAATTTTTTTTCTTTATAAATAAATCAACGTGAACACAAAAACACTTTTGACAATTTGTACATCAAGCAAAACTTGTGGAGGCCAATAAGGATCAAAGAAACCCAGGTAAGCCACAGTTGAGGTGGTATGATAATCTTAGGAAATCATAAAATGAAAAGAGACGGTGAATAGTGGAAGCCATGGAGGGAATACTGTTTTGCTATTATTAAATTAAAAACATCAAAACGTTTACCCTTCTTAAAGAATTATAATAAAACGAGACAGCTTTTGGTGGACTTAAGCATATTATAGACAATAAGGACATTCCAATCTGTCTGAAAACAAGAACGTACGAAGCATACTGCCAGTGACTATATATGCACTGGAGACCATATCCCTCACAAGAAGAAAAGCCGAAAAACTAAAATGTATGCAGCGATCCATGGAAAGATCCATCCAAAGCTTGTTATAAGCCTAAGAGATAGAATAAGAAATGAAGAAATTAGGAATAGAACCAGAGTGGTAGACATTATGGATCGCATGGCAATGGGCAGGACATGCTGCAAGACAAGATCCCACAAGATGGACTCCAAAGATTTTGAGAAGGAGACCCTGGGAGAATAAGAGAGGCGTTGGAAGACCTCAAAAAAGATGTACAACATAGCGGCTGTGGGAAGAAAAACTGACTGCAAATAGAAAAGAATGGAAGAACATGGAAGAGGCCTATGTCCAGCAGTGGATAACTGAAGGCAGAAGAAGAAGAGACAAATTTGGACCAAGTTGAAGCACTGACAATGATTGACAATCAAACGAAGAGGCGTTTGGAGCGATGGACAAATGGCTTGACGGAATTGAATTTTGGACTGATGAATTCAACCTGTCATTCCACATCATCCATTTGGAGTAACTTCGCTCCATTTGGATGGATGGAGTGATAGTGAATGGTGGGCTGAAGTCGACTATATAGCTGGTAGTTCATTTTCAAGCAAGATTAATAGGCTTATTATAGAAGAAGAAGATGGAAATCCCCGTTTCAAGCAAGCGTCTTTTCGCTTTAGAAACGGCGTCTATATTAATAAAATAAAAAAAAAAAAATTTCTCCTAAGTGCCTGTTGTGAGAACAATAAAAGTACACACGAGTAAACTTTATTTTTCATGAATCAACAATTTATTCTAACAACTAAACATGCATATAGTAGAGAGGGAAGTGTCGTAGATGCTTGTGCCAACCATTTTTATTAAAACACAGTGTCCTTATGCGGGCGGTAGGTACTCAATATAGAAATATGTTATCTAGTGTGTTACTTACATTGTGATAATGTTACTGTATACTGCCGATACACTGCGCAACATGAGAACTGATTTTGTAATAATAATTTGTATTAAAAACTAATACAAAGGATGATAAAATCTTACGTTTGGTCAATATTGTCAACACGATGAATAGAATAGAACCCTTCGAAATGTGGATTCACAGGCGGATCCTAGACATATCGTGGGCTGAGAGAGTTACAAACTCGGAAGTCCTGCACAGAGCCGGAGTTGACCGGGAGCTACTCATGACAATTAAGACAAGTAAGAACTCATATATGGGTCATGTGCTGAGAGTACACCTCACTCCAACTTATTGTGAAGGGGATAATTGAGGGGAGCAAAGGGGTTGGGAGAAGGCAGATGTCTTGGCTACAAAATGTTCGAGACTGGACCGGAATAAGAAGCGTGGAGGAGTTGTTCTGGATAGCGCAAGATGGAGAAGCTTTCGCCGAAGTGCCAACGTCGAAGTGACCTAGACAAATTGCATTTGGCGATCGATTACAAGCGAATTCTTCGACAATGTAGAGTAGGAAAAAATTAACTGTCCAATTTTTATATGTGTCTTTGTTTGGTTTAAATAATAATTGTTTATATGATCCAGTGGACAGTTAATTTTTTCGCACTATACATTGGCGAAATCTTCGTTTGTAGTCTAACACCAATTTGAATTTGCCTAGACCGGCTGATACGGCACACGAAGAAGAAGTCCAAAGAACTGTGACCTAAGTCAGGTCTAAAAGACCATGGTGGTATCGTGAGATGCGCAATATTTTTTTTAGTAATTATTGAAAAATTTGTCACGTGTTGTATGTTCAATCAATATGGCTCCACTGTGAACTGCATCATGAGGGCATTGTCAAAAATATTGAGAGCGCAATTAAAGAAATGTCAAAGTGTTAACGGTGCTCGATTTACAGCATTCTTCTTCATTGATTGATTTATACCAGCCCATAATAACAGTCCTTTGGCTTGGGGAGGTCACAAAAGGACTCCAAGTCAGGCGTACCAATCAATGTTCATCAAGACACCACACAACATTCCATATCGGTAATATTGGCATCATAATGTGGTTTAACCAGCGAAAAGAAAGAGGTTGTACAATGTTTTTTCAAGAAATTAGCACTAAAATATACTAGGTATCTTCTTTTGCTTAGTGTTGGTCTTTACATTTGGAATGGTCAATGAAATATGAGAAAATCTGGATTAAGCCAGTTTTATTCCATCATAATTCGATGTGGGCCTCTCTATCCCTGACCTGGAAACACGCCTGATCCATGCCAATCTTCTAGATCTGATGTTACTGGTGATCAATGGTTGTCAATACAAGTGCACGTATTTCTGCTTTGCTTATCAGCCTCCAAGGTATAGGTCCCAAGATTCGTCTCAGAATAATTATATTCTCAAATGTCAGCAGATGTCGTTGCTGATCCCTGGATTCCAGGACTCTGAGCCATACATGACCACCGGTTTATTGAGGGTATTGTACACCGGAGGCGCAGTCTTCAGCGGCTAATGGACAACGTTGCCCGAGATCTGGACGTGCTGGGTGTGGCAGATCAGTAGGAGTTCATTGCGTTGGATAGGACGGCTTGGAAAAACATTATTCAGGAGGCCAAAACTCTGCCGGAGTTATATGGCCAGGCCATCGGAAGTAAGTATGCAATATATCGATGTACCAATTTTACAAATTAATTCATAAAAATGAGAACTTTTGTTAGTGGCACTTTTCAAGTAAAAAAGCATTATGTTCTCATCATATTATAATGAGTAATTTCACATTTATGTCTTGTTCTTCCATTTGGTCACACAGTTAATTCCTGAAGATCGTGAACACCCTGGTAAGTCCTAGTCATAATTGAGATAGTCAGCGCATAATAATTGGCCTCGCAAATTGATAATTTTTTAAAGCAAAATTGATCAAATTTAAAAAAAAAAGATATTCATCATCATTTTCAAATAGTCGAAAAGGATGATCAAAATATTGAAAATTAAATTTCTTGTCATTTTTAAAACTAAGTCACTCCAAGTTTGCTATCTCAAGGTTAGGCCACATTGCGCTGACGGCGTCAATTGCGTCTGAAACCAAGCAAAGAGTGTATTCTCAGTTTGCAGGCGAGCTGTGACTTGATTTTTCATTTTAATTTTTTTAATAAAAATGAATCTGTGCTCACTCGGAGTGAACACAAATACACTTTTGACATCTTTAACACCTCGCAAAGGCTTGTGTCGTGAAAGCGGAAACGGTCGGCATCGCCGGGATTCGAATCTACGATCTCCAATACGCTGTACGTACGAAAGTCGCCGATCGATACCACAGGACTACCAGCCTTCTCATTTGAATATCGAATAAAACTCTACATGGCACTCGAGTATTCATACAAGATGAAATGAAAATGGTGGTACCTAGGCAGAAAAAAATAACCAGAATTAAGGAAGAAACACGAAGAGGCGTAAAGAAGAAAAGAAATCTTACTAGAAAAAGTACAATAAGACTAATCTCCTTGAAAAAGACGTAACTTCATATTTCAGAACATTAGTAAATATATCACTTTTGATTCAAATTTCCATGTAAAAATTTATCATTTACCCTAAAATATATATATTTACCCTAGGAGAACAAAAAGTAATTAGTGTGGGCAATAAACTGGTCAGTGGGCATCAGATAAGATGTCCGAATGAGGATAGATGATGTGGGTGAAGTATAGGGCGCTGTGTAAGTCTAAGGGAGAATCCTCTAAAATGGACCCGATAAAGCAAAAAAGAGAGAAATGAAATTGGCGTCATATTACACTAAGGTCTTTTGCTCTTTTTATAAACTACCTACAATTAACCATACTCGAGAAATACCTTAGTTAATCAACCAATCAATTGTCCTTTTTTGACCCCACTAAGAGGCATAGAGAGGCAACAAAAGCTCTCCATTACTCCACTGCGCTCGATCTCGCACAAATTCAATAAGGGCCTCCTTCACCGTGTACAAACCTCTGCTCCTCCTTCAATGTATCGAAGAAACGGAACATTATATGAAAAGTTCTTCCTCGTCTTTGGGACCCTGATGGAAGATAGAACAGCCAACTTCGGCATCCTTAACACATATCCTAGTCATGTACATGTATCTCCTCTTTACAATGGTAGAAGTGATGGGCTTTTGCTGGGTGCGTCTGCAAGGTGGATATAGCGTACTTAACTTATCATCATCATCATTTGCCCGTTGTGGTCCACTGCTGAACCAGGGCCTCTTCATTTCTCCTCTAACCCTCTCTGCATCTCGCCTTTCTCATCCAACAACGTCCTGCCGCTCTCACTACGTCTTCCCTCCATCTGGCTGGTGGTCCCCATCGACCATCCTCTCTACGACATACGTGTTCCACCCACCTCCAATTTAAGCTCTCCTGTCCATCTTCGTATTTCGATGTTAGGGATATGGTCCAACAATCTGATTCCCAACAATGCCCTTTCCATGACACTCTGTGCTACTTGTAGTTGATGGATTCTTTGCTATTTTAGGGTCCAGGTTTCTGCCCCGTATGTCATAGTAGGAAGTATACATTGGTCGAATATTTTCCTTTTAAGTAGACAGGAGTAATACTACCCCTAAGAGGTTCTGAATGGTTTCTGAAAGCGGCCCAACCAAACTGGACACGTCTCCATATTTTCTTCTTTCTTACCTTATATTGGAGACTTTTTGTACCCTAGTCGGACAGCATATAAGCCCAAGATTCTGTCAGCAAGAGATACAAAGTTATTACGTATTATTGTGAACGCATACACCTACCTAGAAGAAATAATGTACTTCATCTAGCATTACTCAACATCCCGCTTTCTTCAGTACCTGCTGTGCTGTGTGTTTTAACCATCAACACGGCGATATATTAGGTGTGTGTACTATTGTAGACTCATATACCATACGGCAATACCCACCTTCTCCGCTGCTCATTGGGTACCAAGGTTGGAGAAAGCTGACATCCACAACGTAAGTATTATTGTTGGCCATATTACGAGGTGGGCCTTTCGAATACGCGATGATTCGATTTAAAGTATTTCAATAAATGCGGCACGATGATAAAAGGTTCCGAAACTTTGCAGCGAAAACTTCTACTTTTTCTTTCTAAACTTTGAAAATTTTTCTTTCCGTTAACGTCTTTCCACCACTATGGCTCATAAACAAAAAGTAAGTAAAATAATATTCTGAAAATGTTGTTCCGAGTGACGTTTTCGTACATTAAACTCCATATTCTCGAAACATGTTTTTTTAATGTCAAAATATCTCATCGACCTCTACGATATAGACCCTGATTGCTAATCAAGAGGTCTTGGGTTCAAATTTCAAAAGTGACTGAATTTATCATACTGTCTTAGTTTGGACCGAATTGGTAATTTGGTAGTGAATTGCCTACCCCGTGTAGATAATATTGCAAACGAAAAACGACCTAGCAATTTATGATCCGACCTTGAATTCAGGGACACTTAATAAAAAATTGACACCTAGAAATTTAGGCTATTGAAGCCAGGCAATGTATCTACGTCTTCTAAATTGTGAGTAAGCTCCCCAGACATTGTATGTTTTCTTCTTTCTGGCCTTTTTTAGCCAAAAAAACTAGACATATCGGTCCTTTTTTACCCTTACACTTTTCTTACGCTACAGTTTTCCCTGTTTCTTTTAACATTTATAAGGCTTCCTTTGTGAAAAGGTTTGATTTGGCCGATCCACGCAATTCTTGTTCGATTAGCTAATTTTATCAATACCTTTGTTTTTTTATAAATAACCTGCCTATTGTTTGTGACTTATTATACTCCACTTCTAGAGACTTTGACCAAAAAGTATTTGAAACTGAGCGAATTAAGGTGGGTCACACCCGCATGTCACACACCCATCATTGACATCTAATGACATTTTATTGGACTAAAGCGCAACGACAAGCCTTCCGTTATACAAAGACATTTTTCGACATCTAATTACATTTTTACTGGACGAAAGCGCAACGACAAGCCTTCCGTTGTACAAAAATGCATTTAACATCTAATGACATTTTTACTGGACGAAAGCGCAACGACAAGCCTTCCGTTGTACAAAGACATTTTTCGACATCTAATTACATTTTTACTGGACTAAAGCGCAACGACAAGCCTTCCGTTGTACAAAGACATTTTTCGACATCTAATTACATTTTTACTGGACTAAAGCGCAACGACAAGCCTTCCGTTATACAAATACATTTTTCGACATCTAATTACATTTTTACTGGACTAAAGCGCAACGACAAGCCTTCCGTTGTACAAAGACATTTTTCGACATCTAATTACATTTTTACTGGACGAAAGCGCAACGACAAGCCTTCCGTTGTACAAAGACATTTTTCTACATCTAATTATATTTTTACTGTACGAAAGCATAACGACAAGCCTTCCGTTGTACAAAGACATTTTTCGACATCTAATTACATTTTTACTCGACGAAAGCGCAACGACAAGCCTTCCGTTGTACAAAGACATTTTTCGACATCTAATTACATTTTTACTGGACGAAAGCGCAACGACAAGCCTTCCGTTGTATCTACATGCCGTTTGGTGTAATGTGAGGTTTTCTACATAGAAGTTGAAAACTAAGACAAATCATATTGTGATACTTCTCATTAAAAGAATCGCGCAGTTGGAGACCTGTGCCTATTTAGCAGATATAATAATATTATGTTAATGGCTACCAGGTAACGTTTTGTAATGCTACTACCAGTTATATAACACCTGCACATAAACCGATTTTCTATTTTTTTTTCAACATTCTTCAACAAATTATGGAAATAACATAATTATTTCGCGTCCTCAGTGCGGATGAAATTCAACTTTTTGTGCAATATTTCAACTTTTATGGTTTTCAAAACTTAGGGACTCAGTCTTCTAAACGAAACCAGGCACATTTTTGGGGGGTAATCTATGGCCAATGATTTGACGAAAACTTGACTTACTAAAAAATTTAACTTTTTATTTATTTATTTTATTTATTTTACAACAATACAATATAATAATTACAATAGATATTTTTTTTTTTTTTATATAATGGGAAATAAATATATGACAAAAAGCATCCTCCTATGCAGCAGTTTGCTGGTATGAAGGAGGACCCTGAACCTCAGATTCGTGATGGTTTCATTTGGCTCTGGACTCTAATAAGTGTTGTTTAAGCATCTTCGAAAAAGTTTTTAAACCATTCTTTTTCTTGATGTGGGTTGGTAAAGCGTTGTAGATTGTACTGGCAGAATACATGAAACTCGACCTCACCCGATCAGTGCGGGGAATACTTGGTCTTATGTCACTTCTGTTTCTGGTGTTGTATGTATGTACTTCTTCATTGAGAGTAATTGATTGCTTCGTTTTGATCAGCTGTTTCTTTATTTTAAAAAACATCTTTGCCCTTTCGAGCGTCGTATGCTCCTCCAAATCCAGCATACCAGTCACTTCGTATACCTCTTTTGTATTAGTTAATCTGTCCATGTTAAATATGACTTTCAAAGCTTTGTTCATAAGCCGTTTTATTTTGTCCCTGGTTTTCTGACTCGATTGTGACCACACGGTTATGCCATATGTAATACATGGAACAATGTAGGCATTATATATCAATTTCTTTGTTTGGGTGTCAAATATGTCAGCTCGTCTCAATACGCTAACTTTAACTTTACTTAGTCCGTGTACTAGTTTTTAGATAATCTAATTTACTAGGCGACCCCAAATAATGGGACAAAGGCGAGATCGAAGACGATATTGAGGCAAAATAATACATTTCATAAAAAAAACGGAAAGAGACTAATTGATAAGGTGAGGAATGATAATATCAGAAAGGAATGTGGAGTGGATGTTAGCGTAGTGACTAGAATGAAAGTTAATAAATTAAGGTGGTTTGGGCATGTAGAGAGAATGAACGAGGAGAAAATGACTAAAAGGATATATAAATCTGAATGAATGGGTACACGCAGACGAGGCCGACCTCGAATGACATGGTCCGAACATATCGGTTCAGTCTTAGAGGAGGGCCAGGTCAGGAGCAAGAGGAATAGAAAAGCATGTATGCGGAATGTTATGCGTTTGGAAGAAGCGAAAGAGGTTTGTTTGTATAGGAAATAATGGAAATCCGTACTCTCTGCCTACCCCCTTCGGGAAACGGCGTGATCAATCAATCAATTCTCCCTTTTACACCCCACTCAGGGGCACAGGGAGGCAACAAGAGCTCTCCATTGCGCTCGATCTTGCGCAATGTTTATGACCTCCTCCCACACCATGTCCATGTCCCTCAGCTCTGCTTCGAAGGAGCGGAACACAGTGTGAGAGGGTCTTCCTCGTCCCCCTTCGGGAAACGGCGTGATGAGTAAATAACATTTTTTTTTGGCAAAAGTAGTTTCGAAACGTTTTATGTGAAACAATCCTCTCTGCACACCCCTCAAAGGAAGCGGGATAGATGGCGGTGTATTAACGAATGAAAACAACGGTAAACATTTTAACCCGCATAATTAGTATAGCTACGGATATAGATCTCAATAATTTTAACCGGTTTCTCCCCCATATAAGTGCCCTCTTCAACATAATATTGTATTTTTATCGACAGTGTTTATTCCCCTTGCGCCAAACCATAGTGAAGTATTACCTACCCTAACATTTTTAGTACCCTTAGGTTCAAAATCGAAACGCTATCGATACCAAATACCTAATATGCATAATATATGTAGAAGACATATTTTTATATTATTCATTACTAATGTATATAGGTATATAACTAGTTGACCCGACAAACGTTGTCCCGTCTATGGGTAAGAACACGAAGTCAATGCATTTAAATGGGCATGCTGGAAAGCGAGTTCCTGCTTCTTCTGTGGGTATCCCCATTCAAATGCATAGTAATATTCTTTGCGCCGGTCGGCGCGGGTCGGAATCGGCTTTCTACGTGTTCTTACCCTATGACATATTGAATTCGAATCGGTATGCCTCACGAATATGATACAACTAATGACTTTAAAAATTCACTACTGATGTTCGATTTTTAAATGGAACAAACCACTACGGGCTTACGACCGTCTTCTACTGTTATTTCGAAGGCTGGCTTAGTGTGATCACTAAACGTTTAACAACGTTCGCCATTAGGTGGTAATGTTTAAGTATGCCTAATGTTAATAAATAATTATATTGTATCAAGATATGATAATAAGAATAAGAAAGTCGGGTTAGTGAGAACACTTATAATTCGAGATCAGCTGAACAGATTTTTACCATGCTTAAGTTATTGGATCTTCTCCGCTCTGGATAATATAAATAACTAATAAAATAAAACGTCGAAAAAGAGATGAAAATTATACAAAATATAATATTGAAGATAGTATGGAACGATTTGCTGACAACGCCAATCCATCCAAACTCCCTTGATGCCCCACTTACAGGTATAGGGAGGCAATAAGAGCACTCCATTACGCTCGATATTGCGCAATGTTTATGTCTCCCGCACCATGTCCAGACGGTACCATCTTACACCCAAAATCTCCTGAGACACTTCATTTCGAAAGCTGAGCCATAGTCAGGTGCCAGGACACGCACACCCATACAGAGGAATGGGTAACACTAAATTTGTGAAAAATTGCATAACAACACAATTTTTATTTACTTGAGTTACAAAACATTGGTACCTATGCAAATTTTAAATACAATTTCACTCAAGCTTTCAGAAATATTTTCTTAATATTCAAACATATTTTAAACGTATTTTTGTATAAATTCCAAATTTGAAATCAATATTAATAGTAAGGACTACAGGACAACGTCTGTCGGGAAAGCTAGTACAGTAATCGATAGATTATCGTGCTTAAGTATGATTGCAATGCACGTGCTTTGTCATGGATCTCATGAAACATCAGATAATCATTGCTTCAACAGCGATTTGAGTGTTATTGGGAGACAAGAATGCATGGTGGTACGGCTCCGGTGTCCTTGCCTCCACGTGCCGATGAATGTTCTCTTGGTTCCAAGATGCAGGTAGGTACATAATATTATGTAGTATACTACAATACATATCTTCTGACAGTAATATTCAGAGAAAGGTTCACATGTCACAATGTGACGGACTTATTCGCCCGTTTTTAGATTTGCACAATGAGCGTTAGGTACAGATGTACATTGGGTTCTAGTATAAGAAGTATACAAACTACTTATATTTATAACGTTAGAGATTATTTTACAAAACTTAATTTAGGAGATAAAGATGTTAGGGTTCGAGCCCAGGTGCCGACCATTTTCCTCTTTCCTGACACAAGCTTTAAGAAGCTTACCTGCTATGAATGATTCGAAGGGTAGGTATATTTGTGTTCACTTCGAGCACAGAATCGTTTTATAGACAAAATTGGAATTATTGAAATCCGTCATGAATCTTACAAGATTTCTTCTCTTTTTTAAATTTTATTATATCACATTATCATAAAAATAATAAAAAATACATGAAAAATACAAAAATACATTCGCTTAAAAGAGGACGATTTAAGATTAGTAAGTATTTAAATCAATTCTAAATATAGCATTGGCGGTTCATTAATTCACTAGCCGTAGCCTAGTAGTTGTTCAGGCGACGACTTCTGGTGAAGATGTTTCGGGTCTGATTCTCAATTGGGTCAGAATTTTTCTTGGATTGGATCCTGTCTAATGACTACAATCATACTTTCTACAATCATTCTTTTTATTGCATCTCCAACATTTTAACACTTTACAATAATTTATAACATTTATTCATAACAATTACAATAAAATTCTTGTGTGTGCAGTAAGCTTGTAAAAACTGTGTTTTACGGCACACTTAGTTCACAATCGTTATATCACATAGCTTCCATAAACAAAACGCTCTAGTTATCCAATACATTATAAATACAACAGAAATTATACAAAAAGATTTAAAATTACATCTTGAAAAACAAAAAACAACTTAAAAACGTCATGATCTGTTAAAAAATAAATAAAAGACATACACCTATCAATAAAAAATAAAACAGTATTGGGTCTTGTGTTAAAAAAAAAATCAAAATAAAAATCCCAAATATCGTCAAAATAAGGAAAAGATTTAAAAAATAAATAGACAGATTGCAATGATACAAATAATCCTAATACTAATAGTCAGTATTATAATAATAAAACTCGCAAAAACCAAGATTGCTTGGCAAAAATCACAAAAAGAATCCCACTGAAACAAATCAAAACACACCATTCCAAAAATACACCATTCCAAAAACACGCAACAAAATCAAAGCCAATAAATACAAGTCAACAATTAAAAATTTGGACCGGTTTCGGGTCTGATTCTCGATTGGGTCAGAATTTTTCACTTGAAGTTTGTACTCAGGATTGGATCCTGTCTCATGACTGGGTTGTTTGGTAGGGATTGCTCTAAGCTCTTAGTTCCGCCTGCTATACTTACACCTATGTGCAGAAGATTTGGATATTATTTATTAGACGTGTTATTCAATGCAAGTGAATAAAATGTTTTGATAGAAGATAATAGTTTCATTCGGTTTGGTTAGATGGCGCTATTGTCGAAGATTATTGTTCCATCTGCTGAGTTTCATAAATACCTACATTTAACCCTTAATTACCCACCTATGTGTTGGTAATTTGTTTTTACAGACACGAAAAGGTAACGAAATTTGATATTGTTATTCAACTATATTTGGAGAAGGCAAATGTAAATGCAATAATTGAGTGCGGGGTCGCGTGTACCCCACGTGACCCGTATAAACGCATCCTCTCATCTCTCTGATCTAGGGTTGTACCAAATAAATAATACTTATTTAAATATTCTTCATCTTTGCTCTCATTTTTCTCATTTAGCTCCAGTCAACTCTTTCAAATCCAGTTTCTCGCATCCATCGCACTAAGTCTTGCTTCCTTCAGGTCTCTTTTGATTGTGGACTTCCAAGGTCTTCTTGGTCTTTAGACCCAACATCCACGCCCGTTGTCCTTCTGTCATATTATTTTCTATGGCATTCTCATAATGTGATTTATAGTCTCCAAATAATGTCTTTTTCCTTTTCTCCTACTTTGAATTTGCCACGGTTAGGTTACAGAACTGATTCATTCTATGATGCCGTTTTTTTAAACCCTGGCGGTACAAGAAGAAGAGGAAGGCCGTATTTTACTGACCCTAGAGGAGGTGGAGCAGCTGGTACAAGACAGAAGTGCATTGAGGGGTCTAGTAGTGAGCCCATGGGAGGGAACGTGGATAGGGAGGTAAAAATACGCATTCTATATTGTTATTCCGATTTTATTTTATGCCAGGGTTAGTGATTAGCCAGGAGTGATCCTCTGAAAAATAGTGGGATAAGATATGAATTAGATTAGAACTAGATCCTATTTAGACTGTTTCATGAATACCCCTCTAGGTCCAAACAAAAAAACTCGTGTTCACACATACTTGGTTCACATTCTTAATTATTTATTTATCTTAATATTATTATTCATTTTATCTATTTAATAGAAACACCGACAGAACACTGAACAACACAAAAAAAAAACATGAAACAACACAAAACAGAGAGAACGCCGATTCCGACCGGCGCCGATCACCGCAAAGAATGTTTTCAATGGGTCTAAGAACACGTAGAAAGACGATTTCGACCCGCTCCGACCAACGCAAAGAATGTTACTATGCATTTGAATGGGGATACAAGGGCGGATTCAGGGGGGGGGGGTTAGGGGGGTCATGACCCCCCCCCCTAGGCTATGTAATCTCAAGTAGGGCAGTGATATTTATTAATAAAATCTTTATTTTGCTAGCATAATTATAATTTCAAGTGGGCCATGACCTCCCCCTGGAGCAAAAGTACCATATAACAAATTTAGGAAATGACCTTTTTTTTTTTTTACTTCCTGGAGCAAAAGTACCATATAACAAATTTAGGAAATGACTTTTTTTTTTTTTTTTTAGGAAAAGTGTAGTTTCCAGATACCAAATTTTGAAAATGACCTTTTTTTTACTTTGTGACCCCCCGCTGGTGCCAAGGCTGGATCCGCCCTTGTGGGGATACCCACATAAAAGCAGGAATCCGCTTTCCGGCATGCCCATTTAAATGCATTGAAACCATAGACAACAATCTTAGAGCCAGTCAGCGCGGGTCGGAATCGGCTTTCTACGTGTTCTTACCCTAAGGTTTCAATGCATTTAAATGGGCTTGTCGGAAAGCGGGTTCCTGCTTTTTCTGCGCGTGTAGAAATATTCTTTGCGCCGGTCGAAATCAGCGTTCTGCGTGTTTTCACCCATAGAATCTCCAGTGATCCAATAGCAGGTATCTCCCGAATAGCTATTGTGCATAGTTAGTTGGGTATAATCGACGTCTATTAAATAATTTTCGATTTCGAAACGAGTCATATTTTCTACGAAATCTTCGATCATTAAAAAAAAACAATTTGGTATTACCCTAAATATACCAACAAATCTTTTCAAACAATCATCGTATGGGGTAAATTGTGTAGAGGTTGCTATGATATCAACAACGTACCAAAAATAATATTGAATACGCCACCAGTTATTGTTAATAATTGCATTATTGCGATAAAAAAACATAGTGTAATTATGTTATCTACCTCGGTATTAAAAGTGGGGTGCGTCATTGCGTGCGAAAATTCATTGATGGACTTTTTATATTATGCGGGTTGTGGAGGGTTAAAAAACCGTTATGCCAATGATGATAAATAATTTGACTTTACAAGGGGAAAGGTCAGTAGTTATTTGATGAATTTTAACCGTGCAGGAATTTCGTGTCAGGGGTTGTTTGTATATCCGGATTTGTCTACCCACTCAAAAACTTTCGAAAGCTCGAAAAAAAATCCATCAAACATCTACGTACGAATATTTTTAATGCCAATGGTTGTCAGATAAACGATAATTTTGTTGTTATAGAATTTTTCATTGATGGCGATGGCGTTGCAGGAAATCCGTTCCGTACTAACTTTAATATCACATTTTATATCATTTCTCATGCATTTTTCAACTTTTTAATAGCTATTCTGTTAACCTGGGTGGAGAAGAATCTAATAAATCAAACATCGGAAGAATCTGTTCAGCCGATCTCGTGTTATAAGTGTTTGTACTAACCCTACTTTCTTTTATATTACAGATATTTGGTACACAATTATATCAATGTATTCGGATATTGGGATTCAATAAAACTTTAATGGGACACGAGTCAATTTTACACTTCCAGATTTTATTCCACATAACTTTATAGGTAAAAATTGACTCATACTCTTTAACCTTAATACCATAGAAATATTTTTTGATATTTACTTTTTACCATAGAAATGTGACGTCCCTCGGGGCTGTCAGACGATGACAAGAAAGCTTTGCTTTGAAATATGCCATTCAGGCAATTGTAGGTAGGTAGGTACTCTGAATAGAGGCCGAATGGCTTACGAAATAAAATGACCATAGACAAAAATTAATCGAATGTTTTTTTTCCGTTTACAATAATATAAAATTTTAGTAAACATGCATAATAATATATCGAAACTCTAAGGGAATTTAAATTCAAACCCATTGTTATAAGGATAGTGTTCGGAATTTAAAATAAACAAAATCAATTATTCTGGTCTCATCTTCGACAGCCACACGGATGCAGACAGTAGGGGCCTCTGGCGGATAAATCACTAAGCATAATAGTATATAAGACGATCTATGGATCAATGTGTGTGGAAGGTCTGACATTGCGTGATTAAATTTCTTCTATCGATGACAAATTATAAATAAACTTCCATGAACTGTTGCTGGCTAGAATTTAAACTAAGTAACGCTGGCGTTTTGAAGTAATTGCCTCTGAAGGAATGGGGCACTCCCAGCGCAGATCCATCTGGAATAATGAGGAAGAAGATATCTATAATTATCTAAGGATGACAGGAAAATACTTGAACAAAGAAAATGTTGGTTGATAAGTCCTTGCAAAATCGCGTATTCGACATAGGTTTCGTTCCCTTAAACAAGGGGTTGAATGAAATGATTATGGTCTGGGCCAAAACCCAGCAGTATAGCAGAATTAAGGACAAAGGTAGAAGTGGGTTGAAGTAAATTATTCAATAAATGTTATGAGGTTTTGTGTCTCTTTATAATGTATGGAAAATAATTATACAAAACATTTAAAAAAGCTCTCAGTACTATTTCTTTAGAAAAAAAATTATATAAATATACTTGGTAGTAATTAATTATGTTCGAATCTTGTCAGAAGCATGTGTCTATTCGATTGATGACAATTTATTGTGATGAGTCTAAAATTTGAAATTTGAACCAGCCAATTGGCTAAATAAATTGAATTTCTAAAGACTGAGAGAGTCTGTAGTGTTTCTAAATCTAAAAAAGGTTCAAAATCTAATTAATCGTGAAATAACCAAAATGTATCAAAATAACAAAAATCTCGTCGTTTCAACTTGTTGTACGAAAGAAATGCAAGTTTAAAATGATTATCCAAAGAGCATTTTGCAGCTTGATCCAACTCCAGATTGGTATGATGTACTGAAAAGGCGAAATATACCTATAGATCTTATTGAATGCAGCACAAGGGGTCCAACGTGGAAAATCAAAATTCGATATTTTGCATTTCAAGAAAGAAAATAATGATGGTCACAATCAAGTTCTGAATCGTTATAAAACATGGGAAAATAAGCAGGTATACAAACAATAAATCTATACGCTTTGTAAACTTTAACAAAAATACAAAAAATTTAACCAGGTAACGTAATCGAACCAATGGAGTAGACATAATACCGAGGGTAAATAATATATTTTAGCATACCTGGTTCTAGGGTCTTTTTTGATGGTCAATAATGCCTTAGGTTATAAAACCAACAGGTAAAGACCGAAGTTGTCAATACCCTTTGGGACTAAATTTTCGACGACCAAGAGCATCCTGCCAAAGATGATTTTTGTGTTGGACTTATTTATAACATGTCTCTGGTTGGACTTTTACCATAATTTGTTTTTTTTTTCAATATACATGAATCTGAGCTCAAAGTTAAAACAAAATAAACTTTAAACAAAGCTAGTGTTGTGAAAGTGGAAACGGTCGGCACAGGGATTCAAACCCACGACCTCCAGTACGCTGATCCCGCTGATCTACCAACCTCCTTTTTATTTTAACGAAGAGATAGAGATCAAGGGAGCAACCAAATTTAAAGACTTTAAGACTGAAGCGATCGCCCTAAGCCAGCCTTCGAAACAACAGTAGAAGACGGTCCTAAGCCCGTAGTGGTTTGTTCCATTTAAAAATCGAACATTAGTAATGAATTGTTAGAGTCATTAGTTGTTATTTTTTTCTTTAACCGTATAAGATGAGATGTAGGCTGCACCGCTTCAAACTTACATAAATGCGGATAGATGAACTCACCAGCATGCGCATGTGGGATGACACAAACAATCGGCCATCTGATAAACGAGTGCCCCATGTTCACATTATTTTAAAGAAGGACTACAGGACTTGCACGCACTAACGGATGACGCGATTCAATGGCTTCGGTCTGGAGGTCAGTGGGGCTAGTACGAGTTTTATCGAAAGCATATTGCACGCTAATAAGCGCTTATAAGCGTGCAAATAGTGCTTTTAAATCAAACGATCGAATCATTCGATCATTTTTGTATGGAAAATTTTCGAAACCCTTTCGATGATCGTTTCGATATTCGATCATCGAATACTTATACTAAGGCTACAGATTGTGAGCTACCATAAGAAGAAGAAAAATCTTTTTATTTCAAGCTTCTTCTTTGTAGACGATGGCCTGTTTGTTGGTGTTGTTTATATTGTTTCTTTTTCGTCTCTTGACAAGAATGGCCAGTGCTGTCTCCTTTTGGATGACTCTCAAGAGTTTTTTTGTAATATTTTTGGGATTCTATCGTCTCTCGTTGATTCCAAATGATCGTTTAAATTACAACTTTCATTTCTGGATTCCCCTTAAGTGAACACAAATACCAAAACCAAACTCCATTAAGACCCCACTTAGGGGCATAGGGAGGCAACAAGAGCTCTCCATTGCGCTCGATCTTGCGCAATGTTTATGACCTCCTCCCACACCATTTCCAGATTCCTCATCTCTGCTTTGAAGGAGCGGAACACGGACACACAAACGCAAATACACTTTTTACATTTTTCACTGAAAGCTTGTGTTATGAAAGAGGCAGATGGTCGGTGCCGGCCATCGATACCGTATCCTCTGCTATTACTAACTTTACTTTTCGTATGGCTTTGGTGTTTTTACTCTTTCAGTCCAGACTGCGTCAATTTCATCTTTAACACCTCAGAGACTTGAGTTCAGCGTTGCAAGTAAGGTCACTGCCTCCTAACTCGTCGTGGAGCCTTCCATCAAACTTTTTGCCTGGCACTCCATCACCAAAATGTTTCACCGACTGTACACTTCCGCACTCACAGTTCGGACTTTCTCGCTTCCCTCACCACCAAAATGAGAAGTTGCAACACCCGTACGCCGTTCTCAACCTGTTCTGCTGCACCCAGATTCCATGTGGGAGATCACTTCCTAGTTCCATGGCTGTAGAGTTTGCCATGAGATGTTTGTTAACAATATCTGTTGCTGTCTATCTCTCCCTCCATTCATTTTCCAGACTAAAGTTTTCAGTATCAACTGTCCATAAAGGTTATCGGAGTTTTAGTCTCTTAGGTGGGTGAAAAACATCTTTATAGGCTGGTAGCTGGGAATTGTTCTCTTTATCTCTAACCGTGGCGTAGGATGATCTACGCTATGAAAGTCAGCGACTAACTCACCCTACCGACTACTTTTTTTAATAATTAAGAACAAATTGACCTCGTTTTTTATGGGTTGACCAAATTTGAAATTCACGACCCATCATCAGCTATGAAATCTACAAACATGCTGAATGAGATCAACAGGAGCAACAAGTCGAACTTCCACGACAGGGCTTTCACCGTAGCAGGACCCGTCACCTGGAACCGACTTCCCGAAGAACTAAGAAAGGACCAGCCCATCAGCACATTCAGGAGCAAACTGAAGACACTGCTTTTCTATAGAGCTTTGCCACAGAGTTTCCCGCGTGCCCTTGAGATGGAGATCCATTAAATGACGACAAACAAATCATCCAACATCATCATCATGGGAATCTTCAAAATGTATGCAGGATGTTGTAAAATCCCATGTTCCTCACTGTATTCGAACCCACTTTTTCAAAGACTTAACGACCCTAGCCTTCTTATGTAGTCTGTATTAATTGGAAAATAATACTTCTTCTTCGTCTTTTGTAAGATTTGTCAACCGATTAAGAATTGCGTTAGATTACACCGCTCCAAACTTACATAAATGGAGATGGGTCGACTCATCAGCATGCGCAAGTGGGATGATGCAAACAATCGATCGAGTGCCCCATGCTCGCATTCAAAGAAGGTCTGCACTGATATATGATGCGACCTAATGGCTTCGATCTCTGGAGGTCAATTTGTGAGTGTCCACAAGAAGATTACTGAGTATGCTGTCATATTTTTAGAGAAACGTTGGATAAATAACTGAGAAAGTGCCATTAATTTGACGGGTCTGTCCTTTCTATTGTGGTCAAACTGTCGCAATCTCTTCTATCTATTTTAGGGTTAAACAAAAAAAACTGTAGATATTTTTATACAGATAGTTTATAATGGACAGGCAAGCTTTCTTCTAAATGTTTACTCTTTTGCTAAAATATAATACACAAGAGATATTATACTTTTAAATGTGTCATCCAAATGGGTTTCAATAATAAAAAAAAACCTTATGCACGTGTTTCTGCATACTATGTGGTGCCGAATTATTTTCTCTGTTAAAAGTGATCAATTTTAAAAATCCCATGTTAACAGTTCATTATCAACTCTTTTTATGAAGGAATGTTTCTGTGGTTCGATTTCCATGGCCTTTTTGTCTGGACGACATCTTTGACATCTTTCTAAACAAGGTGTAGGTTTGTATAACCTCAAACCTAGGACCCTTGTACGTTTCTATTCTAAAATATAACTTTGTCTCGGGGATCCTATTCCCGGGTGTCGATCGATAGAAAGCAATCGAAATTCTATTAGAAAACCCATAATGAACATTCGAGAATAGGGTCCCATATTGGAAAATACTGGACCCCGCTAGGCCCTCGCTCTGCCAATATCAGTGTTTCTGGCTCTGGTTCTATGTCCGTTTAGCGTAAACCCGCGCTTAGCTACCAATAGATGTCGCTACCAAATAATCGAGCTACTGCAATATGACTACATTTTCACGGAAGAGGATTGCTTTGCGCTTTGCGAAGTTCGAAACGCCAAGTCGAAGATTATGATGGTGGTTCGCGGGACTAGTTTATTTATTTATTTAATAAAGTAATATATTTTATGTCCCTAATGTGTATTAAACATTACATTAACATGAAAAGAATGACAACATTCCAATAAAATATTGGGAGAAATTGATAAAATATGATCCGCCGGCTTAACTTTGCTCTTCGCTTAAGAATGTAAATATCGATCTCGATATCCGGATTCATTATCACGAGGTACCGGGTTTTAAGGGCGAATGAACCGGGTTGTATATCCGATATTTAACAAAACTCAATTATTTATATTGAGTAAAATCGATTGTGACAATAATAGTTGTTGTGGTTTACTAGTGGGACAATAATCGCACCTCATCGAGTATATTTTTATAGAATGTATTTTATATGTTTGAATAGGTATTGCTATCGATAAGGCACTAAACACAGTTAGTTTTTTTTGTATTCGAGGTCCTGGGGCCCTATTGTCATCGTGACAAAACCAGTTTTCAAAACAGCGGATCGATTCTTAGAATTCGAATGAAATTTTCTTAGATAGACATGAAGTGTTACTGCATTTGACAAAAATCTGGAATTTATTTAAAAATCTTACAATTTGACAGTGAAATAGTTTTTTTTTTATATATTAGCTACACTTGCATACCTACATACTCCTTCTGGATAAATACATCTTAGTCCTGGATAAAGACTTCTAAAACATCTCTGTCTTGGGCCTTGGGACAGTTTAGAAGAAAGGACGATGAGTGTAGGTTGTTTTGAAAGAGGATGCATGGAAGATTAAATTAACGAACTTAATGGAAAGGTGTGAAAAGGCGTGGTCGATCGAGAATGATATGGATTGATCCCATCCTCAAGAAAGGCCATGTCAGAAGTGAAATAAAGTAAGTAAAGGAAGTACATAGGGTTAGAAATGAGGTTTTTTCCCCTTAAGGCGTGATGGGTTTTGTTTTGTTTCATTTTTAAATTTGACGGTTTTTCCACAAAGTTATAGAAATAACACCGATTGTCAGGAAGCAATCATTCATATGTACTTAGAAGAAAACAATACTTACCGATTTCTCACGAAGCCAGTAACTTTTTTGCCAAACTAATAATATGTGTCAAAAGCCTATTGTTTGAAAGAAAATACAATAGAAATGTCTTTTTTTTTTCAAAAATAGGTAAATATTGATTATTTTTGTTATTACTGTTTCCAAGTGTGCTAGTTTACCAAGACTTGGAGATTGGAAGTCCAATCTTTTCAAAGCTGCCTGAACTTCCATGCCAGAATTTGAATTTGACTTTTTAGCTTGCTCATACATATTATAATAGGCTCACGTTTTGTACAAGATTTTTTCAAGAAACTACCCTAGCCTAAAGAGAGCGCTTTTAAGATAACTTTAATAAGACCACTAGGGTTATTCTCGTAGCGGTATTAATACGCTCCTATCATGATTGACAATATTAAAATGGCGGATTGGTATTCACAAAACAAGATATCTAGCAGATATCTTAAAAATTCGTTATGTTTGAAATATTAGTATGAAATTCTATGTAATCGGCATTCCCGTAACTATCTTACAAACGTCAAATTCAAGGGCGACCTGATTGCGATCATGTCTTAATCTTATCGTTAAGTGATTTTTAAAAACGATTGATTACGGGAATAAGGCTCCTGAATAAGACGAATTGGACTTTGGACCGCACCAGTAACTTGGTGCTGAATTTGAAGTTACATCCATCTTTTGAACGAAAAAGCTTTACCCTAATTGGGTACGATTCATAGTATTATTATACAACTAAATTAATATATTTTATCCTTAGCATTACAACATTATAATTCTATGATTTTATCATACGACTTGATCCATTCAAAACCCCTTCAAAATGACTAAGGATGCTTTGATAGACTCAAGTGTTTCATCAACTCATCAATCGAGTCTCACCTAATAATATTCTTATGACCAGACATTTGGTAAAGTGATTGCGTAACAGACATAATTCAGTAACGACATCGAAAACCCATCAGACGTGCTTGAAATGTGTAATTTATTTGTAACGATTGAGACATCGTGTGCTACAAGTGTTTTGTTTCTTATGACACATATTAATAATTTATCGAGAGCGTTTCTTATCATAACTATGCCAGGCGGATTTCATTTCTAAAACTTGAACTGCGCCGAGCTTTTATTCGTCAAAGTGCGTCACAAAATAAAATAGGAGTGGACCTAAAAAGGAACCCTGAGGAATCCCGTTTGTTAACTGAAAACACCACAAGTAATGTTGAAGTGTCTTATTTTCAATGTCACTCTGTTGCAATATTATTTTAAGTGCTATACGTTACTCTATCAAATGCTTTCTTGTAATTGAGAGTCAAGGGAGTAAACATAACCTCTTAAATGGGCTATTAAGGATTCGCTTCTTGTTAATCAGTGATATGCTTTGGCCCTGCGATCAAAGGGCATGGAGTGTTATTCAAACCGTATCGGAGAGCTCCTTCATGCAACTAGCTATATGGACGCCCTCTTCCTGGTGAAAGCCTACGTCGACGAAACCTGCCTGAGTAGAAACAATATTAAACGACTGGATTAAATATTCTGGAATCATTCGTCAATACTTTATAAAATCATGGTCACCTTAGTAGCATAATCTGATCAGCTTCCCTTATTATTGAAATTGTTGGATTTCAATGAGGGCAAACATTTCCAGAGCCCTAATTTGATATAAAGTATAAAGTAAATGCTGCAAGTATGAGGAATCTGATGTTGTTATAGTCAAAGAAACAATGGATGTATTTCCAGTTTGGGTCAGGAAGTTTTGGGTAAATAAATAGTGTATAATAAACAAACCTTTATTATATAAGGGTATGAAAAATTAATTACTTCTTGAGATTTCATCAAGTACATTATATTATTATACATCTGATTATGTGTTTTTTGTATGATTTACAGTTGTATCAAAACATCTTATATTATATTATAACCCTTTAATTATTTACACAAACATTCAACTTAGTACATACATATTACATATATATACCAGTATACTATTTTTTCTAGGGCCAGGTAAACTACAAAAATAATTATTGAGATAACTGGTGTTTTCTATAAACGGCGGTTGTTTATTTATTTATTTTTGCTAGATATAACAAAAAATATTAGGTTAGTTTAGTTCTATAAAAACTTAGAATACCTTTTTTCACTTCTGGATTAATTTCTGTCTGTTTATTTTGATGGTTTGAGGACGTGAAATTGACCACCTCACGTCCTTAAACCTCAACCGGTCAGAAAAGGCACCATAAGCCTCGGACGCCTTCGAGCGCAATGGAGAGCTCTTGGTGCCTCCCTATGCCCCTAAGTGGGGTTTAGGCCTCCTGCATTGCGGGTTGGTTTGGGGGGGGGGGGGATCTGCGGCAGGCTTGATTTGTGTGGGATCGGCTTTTTGGTTTGATTGCTTCGATCGAACTAAGGGTTGGTTTTGTGCGGGTTGGGTTTGCTGCGGATTTGTCTCCTCCGGGCTGGCTTGCGGTGTGCTGGGGGCCTTAAAGGGAGAATGTATGTATGTATGTATGTTATTTTGATGATATGCTATGTTTCTTTTTCTTACGATCACTCACAAATTGACAAAAACAACGCGAGAAAAATCTGATTTGGAAAAAGAACTGATTTTCTGTGCCATTATAAACTTCCAGCGCCAGCGGTTGAAGGTTAAACCTATAATAGTCATATAAAAAAGCAATCAAAATGTGCGTAAACCTAATGTCAGGCTGAATAGTAAATATTAAACTATGAACAAGAAGATTGCCTTGGCGTACAACGAGCTGTGTTAAAATTTACATGTTAGCATATCACGTAAGAAGCGTTCCTTTGTAAGTAAGTAGGTCTGAATTGATCCTTAGTTTTCCATATCCACGTTGTAACTGCTGTTCCATAATTATGAATTTGTTTGCCATCCTATAAAAAAATCTCATATTATAACTGATTAACTACTCCGGTTTGGCAGAAATCTGCCCACGTCAAAAAGTTGGATTTGGCTGTGAATGAGATGACCCGAATAACTTCAGGATGTATTGAAACAACTCCAGTAGAGAAATTGTTCTCATTCACCAGTCCACCGCACACTCCAAAAAAGTCATCAGCTTCAGATTTAGACAGATTTAAACAGACCAATGATTCTGCAACCAGAGGACGATAAGGCCTATCCCAAGAAAGAAAAGATAACTTACCTTACCAGTCGTCGTCCTCACTGCTGAGGGTCGTCGAGGAAAATCGAGAACACAAGTGTGCGCACAATCTTGACCTTCAGGTTTCTGGATATGTTCTTGTCCCTCCTGTAAAAGATAAAGGCGATTAGAAATTAAAGGTTTTAGCTGTTTTTAGAGATGAGGGGACTTTTTAGCCTCACAATGGCAAATATAAATTCCTTAAAAAAGTCAGCAGGCATGGCACGGATATAATTAGACGATTAAATGGTAATTAATTCATCATGTAAAATCCTAAAACAGTTCTCCCTGTGTTCTTATGTGTGATTCAATCATCTTGAGGCTCTCAATTCCTATTTGCTGCAAACGTGAAACAAAATACTTACAAAAAAGTTAAGGTATTTCATTTTCTTAAATTCGTTGGTAGGTACTTCATTTCACTTTCTTCGTTTGGAGATTTTTTTATTCTAAATTTAATTACACAAAACCAACCGAGAACTTCACACCTTGCTGAACCGTGAAAGACGTAATTGCTCATTGTACTCACCGTCCGTGTTGTGGCGTACTTCGGTGCACAAAAGAACAATGGTTGTGACTCTGGTTACCCGATCAGAGTATCTTGTTAGACTAATGCCTTCAACACGAACGCAATCCCATCTCTACCATCCAATCTTCACTTAACAATAAGTTCGTCTACTGTTCTTCTATTATTTCTTTCACGATCCATCGTCTGTTTCTTTCAAAATCTTCATTTTTTTGACTTCATTTATGTCCTTTTATTAATTTCTTAGTTTTCGTTCCCTAGTTTCCTTAAAACACTTGAAATCGTCAATGATCCCACCATTTCATTTTTCAACACGATCGTTATTCTACCTATGATTTTTATGCTTTGCTTTACGACTAGATCATTTAGTGTTCTTTTATAATTTCATCTAGGTCTCAATCTCAATTTTTCTTTAAAACTAGTCAATCTATTGCCTGAATTTAGTTACGTTCTTTTATTGTTTTATTTGTCTTTGTATCTTTTAAACCTTTGTCTCTGCCTTTTTATTTCTCAACACGATAGATTTTGTCTTATTGTTTTGCTTAACCTTAAGTTCATCTAGTGCCCTTGATTCTAATCTGGCTTTTAGCCGTTTCTTTACCTCTTTCCTCAAAATCACGTTATTTTATAGTTTGATTGATTTTTGTTCCTACTTATCATTCGTATACTTTTATTATTGGATCTTGGAGGTTATTTTTGGACCTCAATTGATTGTGAATTTATATTATTCTCTCTATTTGTAGATAATATTGGTCTTTATTTTTCGGTCCATTCCGATACATTATTGTTATGTCGTCTCCCAGAAATGTTTGGACCACTTCTTTAGATATTTTCTTTAGACGATATCCTCTCCTAGGCAAATGTCCAAAATAGTTCATTAATTCATTTCTTTTTTGTGACCCCCACAAAGGGCCTTAGAAAGGCAACGAGAGTTCTCTACTGAGCTAGATCTTGAGCAGCTTCAATGAACTCCTCAAACCATACCAAATGCCTCAGATCTGCGATGAATGAATCTTCTTCTTCTTCTTTGTCAGCCGTCCCTCCACTGCTGGATGTAGGCCTCTTCCAAAGTTTTCCACCTCTTTCTGTCCTGCGCAGTTTTCAACCAGTTTTTCCCCGCGACAGGAACCACATCATCGACCCATCTCTTTTGCGGTCTCCCAATTGGTCTTTTATTTTCATAGGGGCGCCATTTTGCAATTCTGGGTGTCCATCTTTCATTTCCCTGTCTCGCCACATGTCCTACCCATTGCCATTTCTGTCTCGCCACACGGTCAACTATGTCTGCGACTTTTGTTCGTCGTCTTATCTCTTCATTTCTTATTTTGTCTCTAAGACTTACTCCTAACATTTGTCGCTCCATAGCTCTTTGTGCGCATCTTAATTTACGTATTGTGTTGGCTGTAAGTGACATTGTTTCCATTCCATATGTCATCACCGGGAGGATGCATGTTTCGAAGACTTTCCTTTTCAGGTTCATTGGGATGTCCTTGTCTTTAAAGATATGGTCCAGTTTGCCGAAGGCTGCCCAGCCCAATCCGATTCTTCTAGGTATTTCTCCTGTTTGGTTTTCTTTCCCCAATCTAATTTTATGTCCCAAATATATGTATTCTTCAACAGCTTCTTTCAACAGATTCTTCAACATGAATGGGACACCGAAAACATTTCATAAATTTAATAAGCCTTCCCACAAAATAGTTAATGAACTATCTGCGATTTCCAACATTATAGAGAGCTGTTCTTTTGGATTACTGGAAAATAGCAAGATGAAGTTGCCTTATTGTGACAACTGATCAAATCGAAGTGACAACTGGAATGCAGAGGATCACTGACTGCAAGTAATGTGGATATTGAGGAAGACAATAAGGGAATATTTTTTTCAGACCATGTAATGACTTGTCAAATTTTACACAAGGAAAAATGTCCACAATGAGTCCGCATCAACAAGCGTTAAGAGCAAGTGTATTGTAGGAGTGAAACACAAGTAGCAGGGCCTGCTATTTTATAGATAATATTGCTTTTATTCCGCGAGGTACTCACAGGTACTACAATAAGATAATACACGGTTAGTAACAGTGATTTAGACTTGTGTGTGTTGGTATTAATACGTAAGCAGCTACGTACCAAAACTTTCCGTTTCTTTTGTGTTTATGTAACAGTGATTTCCTATGATATTTGCATTATTTACTTCTATTATTATTATTGTTACATTATATTATTTTGTTTTCAGTTTAACAATGTCATCTGCAATGTGTAGATTCGGAAATTTAATCAATTCATCATAATTTACATACGTTTTCGATAATTTTACTCTGAAGAGAACATTCAATTTACCTACTCATATTTGGAACATCATCAAATTGAAGTAAGAATATATTTTTTAATGTCGCTAATTATCTATCAATAAATATGAATAAGTCGATGGTTCTTCTTAGAAACGGACAGTTAGTCCCTACTTCCTGAGACATAGAGCATCAGCTATCGTAGCATATCACAAAACATATTATTCCGTTCCATCGAAACAGAGCTGAGGGTTTTGAGCATGATATGGAAAAAAATGACTGACTATACCCAAGGTAATTTGCAGTGAAGACTCTTGCTGTCTGTCTATAGCCCAAAGTGGGTCAGTAGGTAAATGAGAATTGAGAGATAGATTGAATCTTAATTTACCTACCAAATATGTCTTTGGAAAAATGAGTGAGCCCATTTTACAATCGAAAAAACGTAGTTTATGATTAAATTTATTAGACTTATAGGGTTGAATAGTAGATCTCAACTCAACATCTAGTATGCAAGCGACTCAATTTCGGATAAATCCATAAAAATTCTTAAGCTTTTAAGATTAAAAAAAAAGCAAAACTAGCACTTTCAAAAAACGGCAGAGTTTTTTGAATCGTGTAACCCATTGTCAAAACACTGTGATTATTAGCAGGCAGTGATCAGCGCCTATTATTGATAATAGCGGTGACAGTGTTGGTCCGTGAGTACTCTAGTGATTATATTGTCATTAGCAGAGCTGTGTTGCATAGAGTTTTGTTACGACTGAAAATACCTACAACTTTTATAGTGAACAGACAACGTAATAATTGCAAAGACATAATCATTATCTATTAGTTTGTTATCCCGTGGATTTCTCTCTTATTGGTACCCCGAAAACCCCGGTATTAAACCCCGCATTGTAGGTTCTGGTACAGCTATCAAACTGACCAGCCCTACATAATATTGAATGCGTAACCGAAGATTTCATCGAAAATCAGTTCATCGAAAATCAATTCATCGAATTACAAATTCATCGAAAATAAATATTTTGAAAATATTTGAGAGACACAACCTTTTTGGCAACGAAACCAAATGTTGAAATATTTGGTCTTCAATTTAGAATGCAATTCGATTTTGGTTTCTGGGTTTTTGTAGGTACCTATATAAAACTCTGTAATTATGTTTTGTAAAATTTCAGTTTAGTCAATCCTAATAATTTTAAATTATATTCTATTTGAATAGGTTAGGTTAAAGTTGCCGTGAGGTTGCCGGCGAAGAATAGCACCTCTGCTCTTTTTGCTGATTTTTCGAGCATTCTGTAAGAGGCAAGAAATCGATAAATCAGATCGGGACCGTGAGGTTGACCACTTCACGTCCTTAAATCTCAACTGGTCAGAAAAGGCACAATGAGCCTCGGACGCCTTCAAGCGCAATGGAGAGCTCTTGATGCCTCCCTATGCTCCCGAGTGGCTTAGGCCCCCGCATTGTTGATTGGTTTGGGGGTAGTTCGCGGAGGGCTTGATTTGTCCGGGGCTGGCTTTTTGGTTGCTTCGATCGAGCTAGGAGGTCGGTTTCGTGCAGGTCGGGTTTGCTGCGGATTGGTCTCCACCGGGCTGGCTTGCGGTGTGCGGGCTGCCTTAAAGGGAGAATGTATGTATGTAGGTTAAAGTTAGTCAAAAATGGGGAATTCAGGGGGTGGAATCCCCCATGCCTTTTCAGACACCTCCCCGAGGTAATAAATTTGTAAATAACCTGTTGATATGCCAATGATATAAAATAAAATAAAAAGAAATAAATACTCCAACCATATGCCAAAATCGCCGCCATCTTTAATTTATAGAAGTGACTAAACTGAAGCTTTACCTCAATATTCATACATTTTAATAATCATAAAAAAATTCTCTCAAATGTCTTCAAAATATTTTATTTTCGATGAATTGTTGATTTTCGATAAACTCTTTTCGATGAATTGATTTTCGATGAATTGATATTCGATCAATTGATTTTTGATGAACTCGTCGTGAATCTGTTGAATGTTGTAACAATTTGTTACTGTTAACAGGTATCCCAATTAAAACTGTTCATACCTACATATTTTTCTTTTGTTGCCCCGTGACCTCAACTGACTATATGAATCTAGGCATTATCCCTATTTATTTATTTATTTCGTCCGTAGTTACTCAATAGGTGTTTTGAGACTTTGATTTTCACAAGGAAATATCAGATTTCAGTTGTAACTTGTGTCTTGGTAAAATTGGACATGTTTCAAATCAAAATCGCTTTCTATAAATTAAATTAAACGTTTTCATTTCCCCGTTTGAATTAAAAATGTTCTATTGAAAAGTCCTTTTTGATTTATTTCCACCAGGTTCATAGAATTCTTTCGATTTATTTTTAAACGTGACATTATTTTACGAACATTGCGTAATGACATTTTCCTCTTCAATTTCACCCTTATCCAATGACTTTAATTAGGAGTCACACGTCCACGTGTGACGAAATCCCTAGCCTGTTTTCTAAGTTGTACAATGTCCACCCCTGTTTAGTACCTACGTGTTACTACATTACAGTTATTTCAAAACTGAGCCATACCTAATTAAACGTTAAAAATCCCAATTCTATTTTCAAAATTAGTATCTACCTACTAAATTTTATTATATTAGAGTTCAAACTAAATTTTTGACAGCTGGTTTTGAACTAGGTACTTACCTGCCTAGAATTTGAAAATGACAGAAATCTCGGAGAGAATGGTATTCTATCCTTTTCAAATTCAGGAGGTTGAGAAACCCCAACTCTTTCCCCTCAATACATTAAAATATTTCTGATCAGCACTAGTTTTTTTTTCTTCTTACCTGTACTCTGCAAAAAGGTCTTTAATTGAAATAAACTCACGGGTACTGTAATTCATGGCAAAACTATATCACGCCAAAACAGGTTATTGACGAATTTATACCATTTAAGAACACTCCCTAACTTTGGGTTACATCCTCAAGCTCACCCCCATGGCTACGACCCTAGATAGGCAGTTTTTTGTCAGGTCATCTACTTTGGTTCCTTGCTGATGATCGATGAGCATTCTGCAATTGTAGCAGTATAGATATTGGAATTTCAGAAGATTTAGAGGCGAATTTTCTACAATGCATCGTGTGGATGCAGAAAGATTGGACTGTAATTTTCTTACTTCTTGACGAAAATCTTCATTATGTCTAAGTTGTGGGGTTTCTACATGGGAAACCATACGCCACCATGACTATGTTACGGGAGTGTGACCCTAATGAGTTGATCCTGTTGAGACCCTTCAGAGAGCACAAGGAGGACCAAAATACCAACCAGACACGCAATGGTGGCATAATATGATTTATCCACCATACGAACCAGAGCGTGTATACACAAGGATAACCATGCAACCAGTCCGTAAGACGAGGAAACTCCCTCGCAGGTAATGGCGTTTCTTATGGGAGGGTAGGACTAAAACCGGCTCTTTGAGATCAGATAGGTGAGTATCGGGTAGGTACCTAGTTAGGAGGTAGCTACCTACCTGTTCCCCTGTCAAAATATCAAAACCAATCGTGATACATTGCCAATATAAAAAAACGTAACATCATTAATAGATCGATTCTGGTTTCTGGTAACTCAATTAATTATCTTGTATAATGATATGTTATGTTCATATATAACTTGAATGGTACAAGGAGAGGGACTTGGTCATTTTCAGCACTCTCTTCGACCAACTGTCATTCGACATCCTTAATACGATTCCCAGCCAAGTCCGTCTCCTCTCCATAACGATTAGATACACCGAAGAAAATCTCATGACTTGCTTAAAAATTGTCACTGGCTTTGATTCTAGTCAATATTATGATACCTTGGCTTTAATTGAGGTTGCGTTTTTCATATAATCATGCTTCTCTTACCATTCACAAAAAAAAGTTTTAATATTCAATGAATTGGATTGAAAGGATAAGTACACCTAACAATGTTTTATTTTTTTTTAAATTTTCTATTTGAAAACAATTATTGTACCCATATTAAATATTAAATAATTGCGAGCAAACCCACTTGAGATTGCTCCTATACTCTTTCTCAGAACAAGGAGAAACAGTGCGTTACCTTTACCCTGTCCTCTTTACCCTTTTACCTTTCCCAGTATCTGAGCCGAGTACTTAATTGTACATACTTCACTGGTGTATAAGTTCAGATGTATACACTTCACTGGTGTATGTTTCGTAATGTATATGTACTGTCTTATTTTTTGTATCAATTTCACTGTCTATATATTAATGCTAAAATAAATAAATAAATAAAATAAAAAATAAGTACATTAAGTATTTTGAATTATGTTAAAAAAAGAAAAAAAAAACCTTATGCGGATTACTGCGGAGTAGTTTTGGAAGTACCGAAAAGACGTGTAGGTATAATGTTAAAAGGGTATAAGTTACGAATATTATATTTTGGATTTTTAAAATAAGATATTTTACAGACCAATCCAATCCAACTCAAAGTGAACACAAATACTCTCGTTCACAGTAATTATTGACAATCAAACAATTTTTATAAATGATTTTATATTTACTCAAAGCGATCACAAATACACTATTTGACTCTCATAGTAAGCTACATAAAGATTGTGTCGTGAAAGCGGAAGATGGTCGGCATCTGGGATCAAACCTATGACCTCCAGTACGTAAGCCGGCGTCGTAACCGTTAGGCTAACAACCACTTCAAATATTAGAAAGAGATAGCAGGATCAGGAATTTTATAATATAACATGCCTCTGATTACAAAACACTTTGGTACGAAAATTTTTAGGTAATAAGGTTCGCCACTCACTTTAAATGTCTCAAATCAAAAAGAGAGGCAAGTCCAAAATCCTTAAAGAAAACGGAGTATTGGCCGTTTTGAGCCTTGCAAAAAACTGTAGGATCCACAACGAAAGAAGCTTCACAAAACGATCCAAAAATATATACAAATATTACATTTTTTACGATTAATATGATACAAAATTCTTATATTATCTAAATACCTACATACCTACCCACCATCCACATCGGGTGGTGTTATTTTTTTTGTATATTGTTATGCTGGTGAGTTTTGTATGTTTGAATGTGTGTGTAATTTTGTTGTGCATGTGTGCCGGTTAAAGGATATGTGGATGGTTACATCCAAAGTAGCTACCCATGTGTTTTTGTATGAAAAAAAAACACATGATAACACATTGGTGGTTTTGTGAATAACCGAATTATAAATATTAGGCTGGAGGGAGTTTAAAAAAAAAACATCAGTAAAAATGAAAAATAAGCTATTTTAGACACCCCTATCCTATCACACGGATCAGTATGGTACGGACTTCCTAACAACAACGCCATCTATGAAAATTCTATAACAACACAATTTTTATTTACGACAACCATTGAGTTTCAAAACACCGGCACCGGTACGAAGTATTTGATAGAATTTATTTCAAGCTATGAGAAATATTTTTTTTACATTTAAACATATTTTAAATGATTTTTTTTTTATATACCTAAATTAAAACGCAGAGAGTCAATAAAGAGATGATTTTAGTTTGATAATTGGAACGTGATAAGTGAATAAAAAGAGGTGAGTTAAGTTTGATTAATTGTTGTCAGGTTATGCCGTTTGTCATCGGATTTTTTTAATTTTTTTGTTTGTTTGATTAGTCTTTTTTTTATTTCCCATGAAGTTTCAGAAAGTAAGCAGATATTTTGGAAAGAATTATTGTACAAAGATGTTGAACGAAGATTGACGGGTCATCTAGTCTTATATATAAAAATGGAGAGCTATTTCGCGTTGTCATCGGATGGCGCCTAAACATGGATGGACCGATTTCGCTAATTCTTTTTTTGTCGTGTAGGCTTTTATCAGGAGAGTGTACTTTTAGAACAAAAATATTAAGAAAAATGCATGGGAAATTAGAAAATTTAAGAAAACTATAAAAATGGAGAGCTATTTCCCGATGTCGTCGCATCACGCCTAAACGGCTGGACCGATTTCGCTTATTCTTTTTTGGTCGTGTATACTTTTATCAGGAGAAGGTTGTTTTCATAGATTTTTTTTGGAAACTTGCGTGGAATATTAGAACATTAAAGAAAACTCTAAGTAGGTAACATTTTTACTATTTTAAAATATAAATTTTATTCCAAATGTGAATTTCTCAAATTGGCGTTAGATAAGAACTTAACTTACTTAGTAATATGTTAACAAAGATTGATTTCAAAATGTAGGTACCTACGCTATTGCTTATATAATTTCATTCTAACGTATCTATCATGTGCATAGTTGATAAAGAAGCTGGATATAATTTACTTATGATCTACAATAATTATTTACTTAAATGAAAAAAAAAATGAAGCACGTCTGACAAGGTTAAAATTGAAGATATATATGAAAAAATGATAGGTACTGCTTTAGTAAGTTTTTAATTATTTCCACTATATTCGATCAATCAATATCATTTTAACTGATCAGAATAACTATTGAAATATCGAAAATAATGACCTTAATTCTTTTTTTAAATTTTACATAGGTTAAGATTTTTTATGTAAAAATTTACTCAGACACAATGCCAGTAAATGGTCATCCGTGTTGTAGGTATAACTAAAAACCGAATTTCAGCTATGTGACATAAAACCTAAAATACCTTTATTATTTATTTCGATACGAAGTTCGACGGGTCAGCTAGTCTTATATATAAAAATGGAGAGCTATTTCCCGATGTCATCGCATCACGCCTAAACGGCTGGACCGATTTCGCTAATTCTTTTTTCTCGTGTATATAGGCTTTCATCAGGAGAATGTCCTTTTAGAAGAAAAAAATTAAGAAAAATGCATGGAAAATTAGAAAATTAAAGAAAACTATAAGTAGGTAATCTTTTTAGTACTTTTTACAATATAATTTTGTTCTAATTTTGAATTTTAATTAATTGACATTTGAAAGAAATGTCAGTGGATTGATTGTTGATGCAATCGATAGAATACGAATGTGAAATATGTATAAAATAGATTACCTAATTGAATACATTATAGGTATTATATTCATTCATTTATATTACATATTGATAATAAAAAGTAATAGTAATTGCAGTCCATTTTTATAAGAAGTTTTGGTAAGTTTTAACACAAGAAATATATGATTAAGTATAATGAAGCGTAAGGAGTTTTGAAACAAAGTTCGACGGGTCATCTTGTAAGTTAATAAAAAGAGATTAAAAGAGACAAGCACCGTTCGAATAAACGTAGCTTCGCGTGATTATTTTATGACATAATATTTCGATATTTTGTTCCGACTACCGCTTCTGGTAATAAATACGTAATATAATTTAACGTAGCCTTTTTTTACTCTATGGTCACTCACGGATTGACCTCCAAATACTAAAAACATTGGAGAGCATTTTTCGTCAGTCTGTAAATAATTCTACCTACAGTCCCTCTTGGAATACGTAGGGAGTGAGGTCACTCACAATTGCATAGATAGTGTCATCCCAGTCGCGCATGCTGTTCAGATTCCATCTCCTTTTACGAAATTTAATTATGGATCAGTCCATGTTACGTTACTACCATTGAACACTTATCTTTCTTATATTCCCTCCAGCTTAAAAAAAAATAGCTTCATCTTTCATCTGTTCCTTGTAAGCGTGAACCTATAACTACTATGAATGCATTCACACACACACACACACACCCTGTGGTTAGTGTCAATGTGTAGGTGTGTCAGTTGGATGTACATATTGATAATGTATGGTCCATGTTTATTATGGAGTGTATTGTGCAAATGTGTGTGTTGTGTGTGGTTTGAGTGTGTGTATTTATAAGAACCGGCAAGATCGTCCCTTCGCGAAGCAAAACATAAACACAGAAAACGTCACATCATTGTGCCCTCTTCTGATTGGTGGAGATGTTTTTGGTACTTGTTGATCATGTACTGGTTGGCTTAAAAAGTCTTTTATATTGATTTTTTTCAGCAAATAGTTACGAACAATTAAACTTAATATTATTAAACCAAATAAAGTTAAATATAAGAAATTCGCTACAATATACTGAACTATGTATAGTGTCAAGATAGAATATTGAGCAGCAATTTCAATAATTCCTGGTCAAATTCAAATAAGGAACAAAACGTAACGAATCATAGACAAAAATGTAAAATTTCACAGATTATTATTAGTTTAAATGGGAAGTTTTCTGGGGAGCTTCCGACAATACACACTAGGTGGCAGAACTTCTAATCAGGTCTATTGTCAAATTCAGTGCTGCCAACGTAGAGATGTTTTTTTTCAGTGATGCCAACGTTGGGAAGTTTGTTTTCCATTGCGTTGCTAAGAAGTTGTTGATTGAGTTGCTAAGAAGTTGTTGATTTTGTTGCGCATAAATTTGAGAATAAATCTCAGGGGTGCTGTTCTGTATTTTTTAATTTGTATTTAGGTAGGTATATAAAAAAAGATGAACAATTTTATTTGTAATAGTATGTAAAAAATGTACAAAGATTACTCTAAACCTATTGTAAGTTATCATGTATAATAATATATAAGTTGTTTAATTTGAAATAAACTAGAATGATATTTTGGAGGTTAGATTGTGAGCGACCATAAGAAGAAGAAGTAAATCGCCCCCGTTGGCAACACTGAATTTGACAATAGACCGGATTAGCAAGGGCGCCTCTAGCGGCACAGAAAGGAAGAAAAACATCCCATTGTATATACTTGGCGCTGTTTTGTAGAAAAAAAATTCCACCTCAAGGCAAGGAAATTGTCATTTGGAATTTCCATCCAGGGCAAGCATCCTGACTCAGATTGGACATGGGTGAAAAATTAATAGATTACAGTACAGCAGGTAAATGAATAGAATACACAACAAATGAATATTTTACAAAATACTTTCATGGAAAAAAGACCTAAGAATTTTAATATTATCGTTCTATAGGTACTCTATACGAAAATATTATTATTGTCAATGCTTGACGTGTGACGTTTTTTTGCATCACCTCGCATCAACGAACGTGCAACACGAACGCTTCCGAAGTGGCCCGAGGCTATATTGAAAACGAATCTCGTGGGTATCTACCTCGTATCAATGTGCGGGAGATACGAAACTTATTCGAGTTTAGTTTGCTACAAAACGTGATCGGTGGCGCTCGTACGGTTGAAGTGTTCGAGTTTTTTTTTTCATACAAACATCTGACTCACAACATTTCAAAAAAAGGAACAATATTTTGGTCGAAATAATTTATTCGAAATTCAATTTTTTTTTAAAGAAAAACTCGAAGCGATCGACGACGACTGCGCTCATGTGTTAAAAATAATAAACAATTCAATAATAAATAGTGTTTTTTTTCTGTCATTTTCAACAAAGTAGTGCGATGTTGTGAATTTGTTTTTTTATTTTATTTTTAATATCATTTGACGCCAAAAAACAAAAAAAAGAAAACATTCATTTCCGTGATTTTGGTCCGTTTGCCAAAAACATATTCGGAAACTGATTTGTTTATACGTTAAATAAATTCATGTTATCAAAAGTGTTTTTTATTACAAATAAAATTGTGCCAATTTGGTGTTTATTACTTGGTGTAACCTACTGCTGAATCGTGAATTGTGATATATTTATTTATACAAAAAAAGGAAGCAAAAGTTTTTTCCGTATTGATAGTTAAACGAAGAAGAAAAAATTGATCAAAA
This sequence comes from Mystacides longicornis, assembly GCA_963576905.1. Taxonomy (NCBI): domain Eukaryota; kingdom Metazoa; phylum Arthropoda; class Insecta; order Trichoptera; family Leptoceridae; genus Mystacides; species Mystacides longicornis. The sequence continues at coordinate 19,696,452 of OY756437.1, forward strand.
TGTCAACTGCCATACTGAATCAGTCCTCATTTTACGATTTTGGTGATATAGTTTTGAAGGTAGGATTGAAATTTTTACTCAATAAATAAATTAACACTTTTACGTAAATATAAAATTTTCAATTTTGAGGTTATAATAATAATTTCAACTCCTTTTAAAAGCATACGGAGTCAAAGAAGTTAGTTTGAAGTTTGTTTTTATTCTTGTAACTACCATAAAATATTGTCTTTATTTTGTGCAATCTTATTGAGAATATTTTTTATAGTATGCAAACGAAGCATGCTTGTTTTATAAGCACTATTTTTTTGGCAAACGTTTTCTAATTTGAAATAAATATTTGCCATTATTTTAACCAACACATTCAAATTCATACCAACATTATTAAAGCCTTTTTAAAATTTATTTGTTTGATTTTCACAATTTAATAATATGGCAAGTTTTTCAATAATTTAATTGAAGATGAAGTTTTGAATTTTTCACAAAATTTCATATGCACAAATTCGATCTTTCAAATTTTGTTCTTTTTTTTGAGAATTTAGTAGCATATAATATAGCAAAGTCAAAAATGACACTTGATCGAAATGTAACGAAAAACTCTCTCAAATTTATTACATAAAGTTTTAACAAGTTTAAAAATGTGTTCTAAGATATTATATTTAAAAAAAAAACTCTCAAAACCCATAGTTTATTTATTTATTCGCAAGAAAAACATGTGTTTTCAATAATGTTATAAAAACTGCCATCTTTTTTCATTCTTGTTCAACGACTGTCAAGTTAAAACATGTGCGGTTCACATTTTTGGAACAAATGAAAAAAGATTAGGTGTCATTTTTTTTTTATTTTTGAAATAATGTTCTTGTGTATTTTTATTTATTGTTTATTTTTTACAACCATCATTGAAAAGAAAAAAATATTTCAGCCATATTTAAAAAAAGGATAGTGGTTAGAGATTTTTTCGTTATTTTAAATTGCTTACAATTATACGTGAATAACGTTTTGAAAAGCTCAATTTTTTGTATGTATGTAAACAGTGAGTAGACACTAGGTTTATAGTTAGGTGTAACCAGCGAATGATGATTAGGCCAATTAAATTCAAACTTTTTTCATACATTCAGAATGTATAAAGAATCTGATTGTAGGTACCTAGTTGAAAATATTATTCTTTCTTCTGAAACTTTGATTTTTTTCTTAATGATTTGAGTCAATCTCAATTTATAATACTTGTAATCTTCTGTCCAGAACATGGAGGAGACAGTATTTGATAAAATAGCTAGTGGTATAGTGTTGGACTAAAGATCAAGAGGTCCCAGGTTCGATTTCCGGCCTGGTCAGAATGTTAGTGTTTTTTGTATTTTTTAACTTCAAATATCTACTCGGGGTTGGCCTGCCTCAGGCATAAGTTTGTACAGAGAAGTTTTATTTATTTTTAACATTATGCGGGAGATACCTGCAATTGGAACACTGAAGATTATTTGACGTGTTTGTGTCATGACTTTATTCTGTTTGTGTTGTTGATAAATTAGTACGGTTTATTCCTGGTTTATTCTCATCTCTCTAGAAACACTTGATTTAGTGAATTATTAATATGACAAAATCAAGAGAAAACTTGATTAGTTTAAATAGATCTGAAATTTGACCTTACGTCAAAATGGTTGCACTAGTCCTATGTTCAAAACAGCCGTAAAAACTCGTAAGCCGGTGCCGGTAGTGGATGAATTTTGAAAATAATAGAACTGGATATTTAAAATACGTACAACAAAAGTAAATAAGTTGCAATGTTATATCAAATGGTTTTACATTCAATTATGATTAAGTTTTACCCAAAACTTTATAAGAATCTATGTAGGTACAAATATTTGGAATAATATGGCGAATTTTTTCAGGCTAGGTTAATTTGACAGTTATAATAATAGTGAAGGCAATGCGCTTTAGATTGACAGTGCATGAACATCGAATAATTCAATTTTAAACGGTTAGTTAGGTACGTGATTTATTTTATTATTCTAAATTCAAATATCATCTCGCATCACAAAATCATCATTAGAACATAATCTCTAATTCTAAATTCAAATATGCGAACGTTTCCTGCAATTAGCACGTCGTAACCTCTCCAACACCAATCAGGTTCTTTGTTGTTGTTCACATTTTTAAAAATAATATTATTTTAGTGAGTTCAATGTTTGCATATACACATCGTTCGATGTCAAAACAAATATTATATTTTTGCCATACGTAATTACGTAAATTTATTTTATTTACTCGTTATGGTCAGTTAGTTGTACAATATTATTATATTATTCATACGTTATATCTAACACTGGGTTTTCCATTTAATATTCTTAAAACGAAAGGGGTATTTTTAACAATGCCCTACTCATCAAATATTGTTCCATTTCCACGAACATTTTCTATGGGTGTCATAGTAAAGGAGAACTTTTTCTTTGGGTTAGTGAGAACACTTATAACTCGAGATCGGCTGAACAGATTATTATGATGCTTGGTTTTTTTATTCTTCTCCACTCCGGATAACAGAATAACTAATAAAACATCGTAAAACGGATAGAAAATAATATAAACTAAAACAACAAAGTAAGTATGGAACGGATTTACTGACAACAACGCCATTTGTAAAAATTCCATAGAAACACGATTTTTATTTAGGTACCTGACAACCATAGAGTTTCAAAACATTAGTAGATACGCAGAGTTTTGATAGAATATCTTTCAAGCTTTCAGAAACAATTTTTTAACATTCAAACCTATTTTAATCGTATTTTTTGTATAAATTACAAATTTTAAATCAATATCAAACTTTTTTGAATCTTCTTCCAATGGATGACAAAAATTATAGTTGCTCTTTCTCGACTGAAAAATCCGCGATGTGGGATTTCGATTGGTGTTTTTTTTTTTGCGTAATATTCACCTCACTTGTTCAAGCATCCATTTTTTTTCTCTCACAGGACTTCAACACAATATTATAAAAAAAAATATATAGGTAATAATCAATTTCAATTTTTAATACTTAATTATTTTTTCATATTTCAAAAACTTTTAACCCTCTGCTAGATTTTTCAAAGGTTCGCTTATTGAGCGAATATAATTTAAGCATCGATTAGTTGATTGTTCTACAACCAATCCAAATCCAATCCAAACTCCCTTTAGACCCCACTTAGGGGCATAGGGAGGCAACAAGAGCTCTCCATTGCGCTCGATCCTGCGCAACGTTAATGACCTCCTCCCACACCATGTCCAGATTCCTCAGCTCTGCCTCGAAGGAGCGGAACACAGTATGAGAGGGTCTTCCTCGTCTATTCTTCTCTTCTACAACAATTGAGTATTTTTTTCAATGACGTTCGAAGCTTTCCACAGACGTTCATAATATATTTTATAACCTAAACTAAGTAAATAATAATAAAGAAAACGTCATTCTATTGTTTTTGTAAGAATAAACGTAACAAAAGATCATCGAAATCACGGGAAAAATAACAACAACAAATGGAATAATAATAAAATATCGGATTTTATTCTTTTTTTCTCTCTCTCTCTCTCTAAAAGCCCGAAAATGTCTATGGTACAAAGTGAAAACACCATTGTAGGTGCAAGCTTTAAAATTCTAACGATTCACCAACAAGACCCGAACCATTAAAAGCGCTTATAGAAAAACATACGGTTTTGTCTTGAATGTCGGTAGGGTTGCCAATCCTCTGGATTTCAATGTTATATAATATCCAGACTAAGGATTTATATGCTTTATGTCAGGCGGTTTTAACGCAAGACCCATATTAATTGTCATTGAAATTTTTTGGATTATTCTCCCAATCAACATTAGTTTATTTGTCCACCGTAATTTTGTTGTCGGTTAAATACATAATGAAGACTAAACTCACAATTTTTATTGCTTTGTGATGAGTTTATATGAGAGAGAAGTGGTTGATAGCCTGGCGGTTACGATGCCTGCTTTTGTACTGTTTCATGTGGAGGTCGTGGGTTCGATCCCAGGCGACGACCACCTTCCTTTAGGTATAACAATACACAATACATACTACAATACAAGCTTTAAGTAGCTTACTGTGAAAGAGTCAAATAGCGTATTTGTGTTGACTTAAAGTAGATATACCTATTCACAATTAGATATCCTAATTTTTTTTGCTTTTTTTTCTCGTTTGCATAAATATAATGTCCAATAAAAAAACATAGGGCTTCAATTGCATACTAATTATGTAATTACCAGCTGATATTGATGTCTATCCTAAAATCTCTTTTTTTTTTTTCAAAAGTTCAGTGTAGAAGACGTTGCTTATTTACCTATTTAGTTATCTATGCAACAAAAATTGCATTTACATTTCAAGATATTATAATAAACATTTCATAAAATAGCGCTTTTGGTAAGCAAGCGAAAGAGTAACCAAACAAAAGAAAAACTCTACATACAGAAATGAAACCAGGATTAACCAAATCTCACCATGACAGAGGAGCAATCATCTATGTAGACTGTAAATTGAAAAAAAAACGTAATTGAAATACAATATTCACAATCCCATAGGAAATCTTTTGAATCGAAAACGTCAACCTATAAAGTGCAATAATACTAACGATGTTCAATTACAGCTTTCGTCACAAATACAAATAATACCGCCAATATCCCTTTTATTATTTGATGATATATTAAAAAAAAAAAAAAGTAAAACATTTTGAAAGGTGGCAACCCTGCGTGTTGGTCGCTATACGAAATGTGATTTTTTACGCTCGTTTGAAACTTTTAGGCTGTCGAGTGATTTTGTTTTGGTCCTTTGCAGCGCGGCAGGTAGTTGAGTGAATCCGGGTTCGAGTTTTTTTTTCATCTCTTTTCAATATACGAACTTTTATTATACTTCTACTTATATATACGTATAACTAAAATACCTACTTATGTACATTTGTATAAAAAAGATCCTTTCATGCCTATACATCCTTATACTTATTCTATAGATAGTGTTGTTTTCTTTTTTCCATTCTTGTATTTCTATATTATATTTTTTTCTATTCGATTTTGAGACATAATAATATTATATTGCATTTTTTTCGTTTATACACAACATAAAATAATTTTTTTTTGGTCTCGATGGTAAATGGTGTACATTTTTCTTTATTTTGCACATACATTTCAATTCAAATACAGTCCATTTTGCCCATTTAGTGTGTTTCTTTTCAATCAACCTTTGCCAATATTGTTAGGTATTGTATGTTTAGTACGGTACATATCGTATTATTCATACCTATTTTGTATGTTTATCAAAATGCAGGCAGGTACCTACCTTTTTTAGATCAGGTGTCTCTTTGGAATATTTATTTATTGTGCCAACATCGAACTTTATTTCAAATCTGACGTTTAAAAGATTTCTTCGTTCCTTATTTGAAATTCAAATATTTTCCATATTCAAACACACAGATTTTTTAAATGAAGTTGAATCTCAATTCATGAAATGGCGGATGTTACAATTTAAACAGTATTTTGCGGAAATAACAAACATCTGTAAAAACAAAATAATGTGTTTGAAACTCCAATATATTTCCAAAATTGTTATTCTTTATTTGAATTTTTAAAACAACGTGCGCGTTTGGAACAGTGTCGATTTTCAAATTTATGACGGAACGTCAGTTTGACATTTCATGTCCGCACACGTGTTCGAATAAAAAAACAATTTTCTTCAACCATATGTTTGTCCGGCTAAAACCCAAAAAAAAAAACTTATTACTCGGCTCACTTGAGATTTTTGAAAATTCCGGAGTAGTTTCGAACACGATGATTATAATATTTGAATATTTTCAATAATTATTTTTATCGAGTAGAAAAAATGAAAAATGTTGTGAATTTCTCCATCTAAAATAAATACATATTTCATGTTATAAAATAACTTACGTTTGCTGTATGAGGTCAAGAATTTACCCGTTAAAGTGACATTTGATTGCCTTGTCGCCATAGACAATGACAGTAATTGAGAAAAATTATCGTTGAATTTAAACATCATTTGCAATCATAAGTCCATTTAATTGTCATTTGTTTCAGTTAAGACCATAATATCAACAAATAAGTAATTAAGAACAAAGTCACGTAACTACGAATTTACTTGTAATAAAATAAATGTATTATGTTAATTTGGAAATTGTTATGAAGGTTTCGAAATTATAATTATTTTTTTCACTTAGAGTTCCTTTAATAATTAATTTCTTATTTCACTATGGTTAATATTGATTCTAAATTAGAATTCGATTCGTATTTAAATTTCTATTCTGTGATTCTTCTTATCTTGTACCTACTTGGTTATTAATTTTGACATTCAAACTATTTTTTAATGCAAATTTACTGTTCAGCTGGATATTTGAACCTTATACTAAAAACACGAGGACAATGCATTATTTCAAAATTTTTACCCATTTCTATGTAGAATTGAATTAATTTTCTGCCAATTTTGATTTTGAACTTCAGTTGCACTGATTGTCCGCATGATGTCGATGAAAAATAATTTTAATCATGAGTTTTTTAGTCGTCCGTCATAATCCATAGATAAATAAGTATTTTATTCTGTAGGTATATAAACATGTGGTTGGTAACTTCCTGAATGACAGTCATTTACATAATTATTAATCACGGTTTTTTTAACGTTCTACATTTTTAAAACCTCTACGAGTTATTCTGTGGTTAAAATTTAATTTAAATGAGAACACGTTCGATTTTTTTTAAATTTAAATATTGAGTTCCGAATAGAACATTATTTTATGTAATAAGTGCCTACACTAGTTTTATAACGTATGTTTAACCATTACTTCGTTTAACCATTAGTTAACTGACACTAATTAGATGTCTACATATCCGGAAAAAGTAGATTAACTGCATCTTGCGTCAAGTCATAAACGATTAATTTATCGTAATTTACTTATAATTATTGCACATTACTATGCTCGTAATATTGTCATTTTATTATTTCAATACCCCGTTCAATCGAGTTTGTTTAGTTTCTTCCTGAATATCCTCAACATCTCGTTTTGAAAAACACTCAAATCAAAAGACGAAGTAGTACTAAAGTTATTTTTAGAATAAATGCAATTGTGAACTTTTTTGTGTTAGCAACATTATTGTAAAGTTCATAAAAATTCTAACATTCTTTATTCAAACCTCAATTGGATTCGAACGATAATAATATTATTATTAAGAACATCGTTGAATTAAGTACTCGCAGCCAACTTCACGCACATTACAGGAAGTATGGCGGACGTATTGGCGGGAATTAATCACACATTATAATCAACATAAGTTGACATTTTGAAATAATACCACATATTGATATATTTTTTATTATTATTATTATTCGTTCGTTACTATCAGTTAACCGCGTCTAGTCTTGGACTATCATTACTGGCAGTCGCCCTACTCTTCCGGCTGCAAGATGTATGTAATAACTTTGCTGTTACTTTTATGACATCAGGAACAGGAACTTGCTGTAAAATCACAGTGATTAACGATCAGCATTCTCGACTATCAATTCACCATAGATTAATAATTATTATTGACAGTTTTACCACAGAATAAAAGACTTTCGTAGAAGTTTCTACAGGCACAGGCTACTCCATTTCAAATGTTTTTAGATTTTTGTGTCATTTTCTAGGACGAGTACGTTCTTTATTTTTTTTATTAAATATGCAAAACATGTACTTATATAGTAATTTGCATTTTTAAACACCATAGAGTTTTGTTATCTAACGTCATCAAAATTCAAAATTTGGTGTAAATTAGCTCTAACTTACGTAAGTTTGATGAAATAATAAAAATGTTTACTTAACGTAAATATTGAATGATGGATTATAATATATAATGATTTTATCGCCGTTTCAGGAGTATAAAATAAATAATTATCTTGTTTACGCATTCGTTGGCTGCAATTAAATAAAAATCCGCTTAAAAAAAACACTGATAACAGAAATTAGAAAAAAAAATATTCTAGAATATTTCCGTCAATGCAACATTATCACTCCCGCCATTTTAGATTAATCATCGCCATATTGTCTGCCTTATCATTCATAATATTGGAACAAAATATCGTTTTGTTTGAAAATGGAATCGTTTTCAAAATATAATATCCATAGATAAACCTTTCATACTTCAATGAATCATTGACACAGACATTTTGTTTCCTTTTGCCTTGTACGGGGAAAGCGCTAATGCTCTTACAGAAGGTCTTACAGGGTCGGAAGTCTCGTCGCTAACTACACATATATAAATATAATTATCATATAAATATGTAAACAGTGTAACTACAGTATTATTTATTTCAAGGTGACACACAATGCCTGAGGAATATTAAATTAACCGCGTACACACTTGTTCTGAAAAGGAATTCTAACCTCAAAATTTGATTGATAACGCAAATGCTGCCAGTATTTAAAATCATACGCAGGATTGTCCCTTTTTTACCCAAATATATGTACAAACGATGATTTTAATTACTTACGGAATTGTTTGTATATTGTTATCTACATTTTAAAGTATGTACTTGCGTAAATAATTTTGATACAACAAAACCATGAATACTATTTGTTTAAATAATGTCATTTAAAAAAAAAAAAAGTATAGGTACATAATTGCATTTTGAACAAGTTCATCATTTAAACTACTGCTGTCTCAATTTGAGTTTCGAATTGAGAATCGAACGAACAATCATATTTTGTTCGAAAGAATTTAAAAACATTCGAATCCACATTCCATATTATATCTATATACTGTGCAGTTACGAGTACCTAAGTATTTCAAATCAATGTCAAATTCAAACGAACCTTTTTACGTCGAACGTATTCAAAAAAATCTGCAGCCATCTTCTGTTTTGTTTTTAATTGGTGAATTTGAAATAAGAATAGTAATTATTACCTATTCGTTGTTCTAATTATTATTGTTGTAGTAAATTTACTCATAAGCTTCACGCTCTGTGACCATCCAGCAGTTTTATGTAATAATTGTGTATGGAAAAAAGTGAATTTGTTCTGTTTTCTCGTTATTTAATGATCATTAACCGCGGTATGTAGGCGTCGCTCTCTTTTCCCACTTGCACTTTCCGGGTGTGTGGTCACCCGAGCCACTCCGCTCGACTTTTCTCACCTTTTCACGCTTCATGGTCGCACTATTCCAACGAGAATACAATTCAAATTTTCGCTTTTTTATGGCGTCCGTAAATGCAACGATTTAACTCCACAATGTGTTTTCGGGAACTTTGTGAAGTAAACAGCATGTGTCATGTCTGTTATAGGTCCAGAATGTACAAAAAATTAATTTTCTTAAAAATAATATAAATTTAACTACCATTTTATAGATTTCTTAGCTTTTTCAAAACACACTCGTAGTAAATTCCGATAGATGACGTTGGTGGCGCTATATGATATATTGTAGATTTTCTTAATAAAAACAATGTATCGTTTTATCTACCAATGAATTCTCAATGAAAGAAGATCTACCAAGCTGTAACATGACGCTGAATCTTTCATTCAAAACAATAACGTTGTTTTCCAATTAATCTTAGCGACCGTGACGGGTTAATGTTCATTTTGTTATGCTGTGTGAAGGAAGCTTTAGTTTTTATGGAATCGTGAATCATTTCTTTTCCCTGTCAATTGTTAAAGTCCTGTCAAAAAGTGACTTTAAAATTATAATATGCGTTTGGAAGTTTTAGAAAAGGTAGACACCTGCAATGGTACATTGGAGATAATCGGAAACATTATGTGATGCCACGTTAAAAGAAAATAATATAAAAAGTACCTACCTATATAAATAATCCATTATTTTAAAAATCAAATGATTTCGAATATTTTTAAAAGTTGTCTTTGCCAACATCAATGTATTTTAAAGAACAATATACAATTTAAAATTATCCCACTAAGTATTTTGAAAGACATCAAATTAGAACATTTTTAAAAGTTTGGGATTACGAACAGCAGTTCTACTTAATAAAAATTTGAAAAAAGAACAGTTTGTTTGTTCTATCGTTTACATTTAAAAGGATATTGACATTTAATCAGTGTTGCCCTTATATAGTTTATTTAACCTGTATACACGGATTAAAAAGTACCTTCTGTTTTATTTACCTATACAAATCAAGGTGATTCTCTACATGTTCATGGCGACGCTTTTTATACCAACAACGTTCAATAATTATTATTTATTTCAATATTTGATATTGAACTTAATACGATTGCAACAGCTATATTTGTTGTGTTCAATAAACTCTAGTTATGGTGGGTGAAGGGCGGCCATTTTAAAAGTCGTTACCCTAGAAATTTCAAATGCACTAAGGCGAGTAATCAATAATACTACGTACGTAGGTATATATGTTTATATATACCTAAGTAAATTGAATAATTTTATTACAACCATTATTTTTCTTCATTTTTTTCTAATTTAAAATGAATCTGTGCTCACTTAAAGTGAACACAAATACACTCTTCGTAACCGCCAAGCTTCCAACGACTTCAAACCATTTTCATTCATTTAGTACTTTCGAATTTAGTATAGGTATTAGTCCCTGATGTCAAGTTTTTCATCGTTATATATATTTTATAATAGCAACATTAATAGTTGTTCGAAATATGAAAATTCTATTGTTGTTAATTGAGTATTTGATTATTTATTTATTTATTTCAAAGAGACACCAACAGAACACTGAACAACAGAAACAAAATAAAGACATGAAATAAACACATATAATATCCAGCGCTCCAATAACAGGTATCTCCCGCATAGCTATTGTACATAGTTAGGTGGGTACAATCAACGTCTGAACATTTAAATAAAACTCATAAAAAAACCTTTCACTGCGTAGGCATTTAGTAAAGAAAATTAAAGAAAGGAAATACACATGTGTGCATACCTAAACATGTCGTATATTTATACACATTGGTTAATTCTCAAAAGAAAAAAAAGAGAACAAAAAGATAATTAAAAAATAAACGATGATTTAAAAATAAAAAAGATTATGTCTATTAGAAATGATCAACTAATTATTATCTCAAATTAATATAAAAATGATACTTTTGAATTAAGAATGTTTATTATTTGATTTTTTTTTCCATGAATGAATAGAAATGATCAACGAATTTACTTTTTTTTTTTTTTTTTTTTACAAAACTGTATTAATCAAAAACAAATCAAAACTTTCCTCCACACACATACATATTATATAACACACATACTTGTTTGAATATCGATACTTTTGAATTTAGAATATTTATTATTTGACTTTTGTATGAAACGATGAACGAATTTACTCATTTGATAATCGATACTTTTGAATTTAGAATTTTTATTATTTGACTTTTGTATGAAACGATGAACGAATTTACTCATTTGATAATCGATGCTTTTGAATTTAGAATGTTTATTATTTGACTTTTGTATGAAACGATGAACGAATTTACTCATTTGATAATTGATACTTTTGAATTTAGAATGTTATTTATTTGATACAGTGAGGATGTTAGTATTTTTTTTTTTATTATTTATTTATTTAAATTTGCAAACTTGGTCTAGAGAATGACTCCTATATAGTGGCGAGGTCATCACGATAAAGAGAGATAAGTCAGTCTGAGAGACATTAGTTGAATGTCACATGCGCCTTTTGTTGACTTATTATCTTCGTAGGTATATAGCAAATATTTAGATTAGACCGCCATGCTAACTATTTTATTTATTTATTCGTTTAAACTTATGACAATCTTGTAACCGGGCGGTGAAGGGCAAAACGGTTCGATGCGGAGAACTTTTAAGGTTGAATGAGAAAAAAAAAAATAAAGGTAGGTACTTACTTTGAAATATTTAAATTATTCTTGAATTTAAATTTGAAAAAAGAACACGCACGTATTTCATTACCATTTTTACCATAACAATCTCCTACCATGCATAGTATACTCGATCAAAAAATCTATACTGGTCACATTGGAAACATAGAGAGCCAACGAGCCTTCGTTTTGTTTAAATCTGTGTAATGTTAAAAGAATTTCAAATGAATAAATAAAAAATTAGTCTACGACTTTAACCAATTCATAAAAATCTCAGCCGTTTAGGATTTTAGTCACACATAGACACGGACAAACAAATTTATATGTAAAGATGAAATGAAATACAGATTTAAGTTAACAATATTTTAGAATTCATGTCGATGTTTATCTCCGAATGTACTTAACCAGTTTCTACCGCAGAATTGTTATCTTCGTCATCTTATGTCAATCTTTCTTAGTGGCGTCTTTGGCCTAAAATGCTGTCTGTACACGCGTGTGTCTAGTGTCCAAATTTATTTTGACGTCGCTACAAAGAAAAAATGAGTCATGTGTTAATTTTAATGCACGTAAAACAAGTTTAAATGCAATTATTTAATTTAAACAGATTTGAGTTTGTTTGTTTTTCTCTTATAATTAGAATTTATTAAAGAATCAGAGCTCTACGAAGAATATTTGGAAAGATTCTGTGGCATATGGAAAGGAATGAGAATATTAGGAAAGAATGTGGTGTGGAAGTTAGTGTTGTGACAAAGTCAATAAGTTGAGATGGTTTGGGCACGCGGAAAGAATAGATGTAAACCAATTCCTTGCTCAAGGAAGGCAAGGTCAGAAGTAAGGGAAATAGGAGAGGTTGTATTAAAAATGGTATGTCGGTGGACGAAGCGAAAGATATGTGCTTGGGTAGGAAAAAGCGGAGGTCCGTTCTCTTTGTCTACCCCTTTCGGAACGTGGCTTGATGGGTAAAAAAAAAATTCAGTTAAGTCGTGTTTTGTTGGTTCATGTGTTGTATTTTTTGTGTATTTGTTATTATGTATTAAAAAACTATATGTTTGCGAAAATTTGAAAAATATATCTGCCCCCGTAGACAAATTCAAATTGGCGTTCGATTACAAACGAAGATTTCGCCAATGTATAGTGCGAAAAAATTAACTGTCCACTGGAACATATTAACAATTATTTAAACCAAACAAAAACACGTATATAAAAATATAAAAAGTGGACAGTTAATTTTCTTCCTACTCTACATTGTTGAAGAATTCGTTTGTAGTCGATCGCCAAATACATTTAGTGTCTAGGCCTACTGTTCTGAGATTTAAACATGACTCATATTTTACGTGCGACGACAATAATTAGATAGTTTTAAAAAGAATTTTCTACACGAACTATTTTGGTCAAATCCCTTTTTATTTACCGTTTACCGACGTCTTCTAAAAGGAGATTTAGATATTTTTAGACAGTCTACAAAGATGTTAACATAGATTTACTTTTGAACTTAAAGTCTTATCTTTTAGTAGGTATGTAAGTTCCTTCTTAGATAATATGTAAGCTGTTTAAGGGTTATGTTATAAGCTGATGTTCAAAGCTTAAGGGTTATGTTATATGCTGATGTTCAAAGTTTAAGGGTTAAGCTGATGTTTAAAATTGTTAAAAAAGCTCGTATTTTTGTGATAAAGATTAATTTAATCAGAGTAAACTTTAAAAGTGTAAATTTTAGAATCATTATCAAACATTTTAATCACGGTATCAGTCGACGGCCTTCGTACTGAAGGTCATGGGCTCGAATCCCGGTGCCGACCATTTCACATTATTTGTGTAACTCCAAGTCATCTTAACTTGTTAACTTTCATCTTTTTAACAAGATCACATCCTTAAATTCAAGCAAACTTTTGAAAAAAAAAATTGAAGTCAAAGACATATGAATTAGTGGTTACTTACGCAGTAGCGTAGCTTTGTTAAACATAAAAAAAATCGCTAGAAATGAGTTGGTTCGTAGTATATGTAGTTTCTCAGTCATACTGTAGGTTTGATTCCAGGTGCCGACTCTCTCATACACCATCTTTACATTATGTGAATGATGTCAAAAGTTAATTCAAGTTGTTTCAAGTCTATATTTTGTAAAACCACACTTACGTGCGTAAGAATAAATTTGTTCGCTTTAAAGAAAAAATAACAACTAATGACTCTAAAAATTCATTACTAATGTTCGATTTTTAAATGGAACAAACCACTACACTACTTGTTCGCTTTAGATTTTATAAAATATCAACCAAAAAATTTACAGAAAGATAAAAAATTTTAAGGTCCAGATTCTGAGTAGATCCTATCTGGTATTGTTAAATGTAAAGGAATAATATAATGATAAGATACAGGTAAAAGGGAAGCTGGCAGGTTTGAAAAGAGCCTGTTGTAGATCCTTGAAGATGTTGATAATAATAATAGCAAGCACCAGTAATTCATCCGAAGACCGGGTGTATTGTTGTGTGGGTCTGGTGCGCATCTTTACGCGCAGGTGCATCTATAAAATAGTGGAGATGTTGGAGGAATGACTCAACATCTAACATTATAGATAGATCTTCAATGTACCCGCCTGTAAGGATCCTATTTTTTTATTTAGGTATTCTGATCGAAATGATAAATCAGTATTCTTGCTATGTTTCTCTTAGGTAGTTCTGGTGTATTCTTTTGGGATCAAATACCTACAGAGAGATTGAAAAATGAACCTGATTTGATAATAAGCAAGTATACACCTACCAAAATTATTGTGAAAGATTTATGATGAAATTACAAACTTTTTGGGGTACGAAAACTCGAAACTTTTACGGGTTTCTGAGCTGAGAAACTGGTCAGAAACTCATAGTGGTATTAACGTAGCCAGTAAAATTCGTAAATAATTACATATTAGTGTAATGCTTGTATCTATAAGTTAGTAGGAGAGAGTAAGGGTTGATAGCGAAAAAACATAAAAAATATCAACCTCGCTTGCACATGGTACCCGCTGCTAGAAAATAAACGAGGCTCTGGCGACCGAGCATCGGCGTCCTTAACCTTATCATCTTTATGGGACTGAATCCCCATAATAGTAATAGAAAAAATCTTAGATGAAGGTAGGCTGGACATGTGCAAAGAATGCTGGTTCCAAAAATAATCCGTACAGGATATCCAGGGGGGAGAAGTAAGGTGAGCAGACTGAGACTGAGGTGGAAGGACGACGTGAAAAGAGACGCAGTTGGATAATTTGAGAGGGGCGGCTGGGGAAAGAGAGCTGTGGAGGCGAAAGTTACAGGAGGCCAAGGCTCGATTTGGGCTCTAGCGCCATTGAAGAAGTAGGTAACAGAAATGAAAACCTGTAGCAAACCTATACCAACCCGCCTGGACAGCGTGTTATATACTAAAAGTGACTGTCCAATGTCCCTTCTAAAAACAGGAGTATTTTGTTCAGCAGTGGACGAAATGGGCTAATAGATGAAGAAAAATCGTTGTATTGGACTTAGGCCTCCCATACTAACTTCCACGATTGTCTGTCTCTCACCAGAAATTGGAAAAATGCCATTGATTTCCATCCATCATAGATGTGGCCTGTCATGATTTCCATCCATCATAGATGTGGCCTGTCATGATTTCCATCCATCATAGATGTGGCCTGTCATGATTTCTATGATCTGTTCTTGGCCTCGACTATATAGCCGGCTAAATTACATTTTAGTGATCATTTTGGTAATTTGTATGAATAAATTCTGCCAGAAGATGGCAAATCATGTTACGTACATGTTTTTTTTCTAGTTATCCGTATGTAAGCCCGCCAATTGGGTAATATTTTTTATTTATCAATTAAGTGTTATTTATTTAGGAATATGTAACAACTAATAACTCTAACAATTCATTACTGATGTTCGATTTTTAAATGGAACAAACCACTACGACCTTACGACCGCCTTCTACTGTTATTTCGAAGGCTGGCTTAGTGTGATCACGCTACGTAAACAACGTTCGCCATTTAGGTGGTAATGTTTATGTCTCCGAAACTCCTAATCATGAGAATTCTCAACATGTACAACATGTCAAAAAATCCCATGTATACAACAAGTATATAAGTATTTAATAATAATTAATGAGATATAGTCAGAAAAGTTGGAAATTATTGAGAACAAGAGAGCAACCAAATTTAAAGACTGCGACTGCTGTCATGTATTTGGCGTGTTATTTATTACCGACCTCGGTAGCCTAGTTGTACTGGCGTGGACTTCAGATCCGAGGTCCCGGGTTCGATTCCCGGTCGGGTCAGAGTTTTTCACTTGAAATTTCTACCCAGGGTTGGCCTGTCTCAGATTGGACGGGACCGGTTGACTGGAAAAAATTGCCTCAGGCAATAAGTTCTGCCGGCTATACTGACACCTTTGTATAGAAAAGTGTTAATTATTAAAAGTTAAATTTTTCAAAAGTTTCTATTTAATAATAATTAGTAACCTACCTACCTAAATAATAATTATTTGTTCAGTAATTCTTTCCCCTGGCAACCCAGTTCAACTTTCATATTATTATTTCGTGGGTGAATTTAAATACCCTAAAATAATTCTATTTATGTAGAGTCGATGAATTGTTTGACTGTCTGGGGTTTTATGTATAGTTGAATACGAAAAGGGGAGATGGATATAACCAAAGATTTTTTTCTCTGTAGGAATAATTATCATTGTAATTTGATCTATTTTTATTTTCAATGTATTATCATATCCCATCTCCCACAATGGAACACAAACGAGAACCTCGTCTATAACATAATAATTCAGTTATATACTTACTTATTTTAAATAGCAGACGCTACGTTCGAAATTAATTATTGTCGTTGGTCCTTGCAGATATTGCTGTAGTAATGTTGAAGTGGGTAAAAATATTTGTGGATACGCCGAGTCTTTATCTGTGGCCACGTTACTGAAGATACATTATTTACTTACTTAATCCACGTTCGCTCCGTAGTTGGAGCATGTCGTCCCCACAAAGCCTTGCCAAGAATATCTATCCTGGGCTCCTGGTCATTGCATTTTAAGTCGGTATCCCGAAGGTCTTCATCGTAAGCTATCTTGATGGCGAGTCTTGGTTTGCCACGTCTTCTTGTACCAGCCAGTGTGTAAAATAGGCTTTCATTTATGGATTCTGGGGACATACGTAGTACAGCTCAGTCTACAATTCAGGATAACCATTGTCGGTGAAATGTTTCACATAATACTTAATATTCGTTATATCCAAAGCACAACAATAAATACCTGTAAGAAATTATATATAAAGATTAATTGGTGCAAACAGTGAGTAAAATGCGACAAGCTAGTAAACTTTATAATATTTAACCCCATTCAAAAAGGTTCGAATTCTAGAACCGGCATTCTCGGCTATATTTCTTGGTAGGTTAGATACAGCTCCTATCGCTTCTGTGCGTTGAAAAATTTGTGCTAATTTTGGGTGGGCGCATGCAGATTTGAAAACGAATTTTGGCCGCCTGACACTTATTTGTGTTTCAAGAATAATATTATGGAATGAGTGATTTATCAGAATGAGTGTGGTACGGAACGGAACCTTTTTTGAGTTATGTGTATGATGTGTTTTTTTACAACAATTTTTTATTACGTATTGAATTGTGTTAACACAAAAAAGTATGTCGCAAGCGTAAAATTTGATGATTTTTTTTTATTGTTCTACATTCACTTGGTTAAAGAAAAAAAGAATATAAATATTTTTTCCAATGTGAACGTTATGGCTGCAGTAGAGACGTTAACTATCAAATCGAAAGGTTAAAACATCGAAAAGCCGTACCTACATATTATAATTAGGTTATTTGTTTGTTTTAACATCGTATTTTTCTGAGTTGATTCCAAACAAAATGTAGCAGACTTGTCGGCAGACCCTATGATGGAAAATATGGTGAATTGATTTTCAAGCTTGATTAAAATGAAAGAGTCTTGTATTAATAGTTCTATCACAAAATTTATAATCCAAACATGAACCGGTTTTCGGAGACTGCCGTCTCCATTATCAAACATGTACGTCTTAAAGCATTTGATAATGGAGACATTAGTCTCCGAAAACTGGTTCATGTTTGAATTATACATTTTTTGATACAACAAATGAACTATCACCAAGCACCTACTGCCCAAAACATCGAAGCTTTTCAAGTAGCCTATGGTTTAATAGACAAGAAATGAATTGAAGATTAGGTAGGACACAATATTTTTGTAAATGGACGACGATCATTGCAGACTATAATCTGTTAATTCAACGCGTAAAAGCATAAAAGTCATCACTATTACAAAAACACACTCGAATGTGGAGACAGGAAGAGGCATTCGAATGCGGTTACACAGAAGAATGATTCAAATACCACGTTCTGATTTGATTAGAATGACCCAAGTATTGCAGAGATCAGCCGATGCCAGAAGATAATTCCTATCGAATATCAAACTGAAGAAAGTGTCGTATTTGGAGGGTAGTTTAAGGGAAGAGAAGAAGTGTGAAAAAGCACACGTTGGCTCAAAATATTCGAGAGGGTTCAGCACGGCTACTCTTGAAACTCGATTCCAATCCTAAAATCGTAAAATCCCAAAATGGTACTCTTGAAATGCGACGCTAGCGCACGATTGGATTCAAATCGAGTGGTGATTTGAAGAACATGTGAAATCGTGTAAAATTTGAAAATTGGTACTCTTGACGTCGTTTTGACAACTACTCGATTTCACGAAATTGTGTTGGAATCGTCTAACTGTCATTATTTACAAGATCGCAAGAAAGTAACTTTTTTGAAATCGAGAAGACGTATTTCAATTACCTATATTACTTAAAAAAAATGGCTCGTCTTGTATTATTTTTTAATATTTTGGAAAACGCGAATCAAGTCGATATGCGTCAACGAAATAACTTGCGTTGAATAGCAAGATATTCGCAAAATGCGTTTAGCATAAGTAGTGGGGAATTTATAGCAAATAGAATATCAAAAAAGGTGTATGAAGACTTGTACGGGATTTTGTAACCTCATATGGCAAAACCTATAAAAGACGAAGTGATATTTTGTGTGCACAATATGCAACTCGACATCATTACCAATGGAAGTCATGAAAATCATAATATTACCATACCCATAGTACCAAAAGTTCTTTCTGCAGCTCATGACTTAGAGGAATGCAAGCCAGATATTTTTATTTTTTTTTATAAATGAATCTGTGCTCACTCAAAGTGAACACAAATACACTCCTTGAGTCTTTCACAGTAAGCTACTGAAAGCTTGTGTCGTGAAAGAGGAAGATGGTCGGCACCTGGGATCGAACCACGACGTCCGCAGTACGAAAGCCGGCGTTGTAACCGCTGGGTCACCAACCACTTCAAATCTATGATTTCTATGATTTACGAGCAGTTCATCGACTGTGGAAATCACATCATAGACGAATATAATTAATTTAAGAGAGTAAGAAATAACCATATTATTATAAATAGCTTCTGTATTGTGAATTTTATTACAAATTTCACGTATATAATAGTAGGTATATTATGTAAATTGTCAAGGTTTGTAAAAATAACAGAATTGTAATTTAATATAATACATAATAATTTTATTGACTATTTATTTTAGATATTTAAATTATAAAAAATACAAAATTAAAAAATATTAAAGCTATTTTCTGTTGGAATTTATTTTTTTCCTTTGCAATCTCCCTCAAGGCTGCCGCCGCTACAGCAGACCGTGAACGAATGGCAGCAGTAGTTGCGATTAAAGATTCGGCACACTGTCCCAATTTTTCTGCAGCTTCTTTAAACGCAATTATTGAAGCGTTGTGCTTCCACCCGTTTTTCTTCCATTAATGTGAGACGCTCTCGTTCTTAAAAAGTATATACTGTTTTGATATTAAAATAAATCAGCAAATAAATAATGCTAGCATTTTTAATAATTATAATAAAATATAAGTAAACAAATAACGCAACACTCTAATACAGAAACGTCAAAATGTACCTATATTTGAAAATAAATATAAATGAGTGTTTCCATTTATAGAAAACAAATCCTTAAATATTATAACAACGTCAAATTATTATATTTGTTGAGTAGGACAGTTATTAGTAAATCGAATTCGACTTACTTTATGTTTCAAAAAATATATACCACTCACGGGTGTCAGGATTACTTCCGTACAGTTTCTTTGAGAATAACGCGACATAATAACAATTATCAATTCCCAATTTACAGCGAAAATATTTTCATATTGCAATAACAAACTCGAAAGGAAAACGTTTTCACGGCTTGGAACGCCAATCTCAAATCCGATTCCAATCGCACGGAATTTGGTTCAAGAGTACGGTTTTGGAATTGGAATCGAGTTTGTGATTGAAATTGGAATTGGGTTCGAATCGAGTTTCGAGAGTAAGCCTGCAGGTATAATCAGCCGAGTGGATGACTTGTTCAAAGCAGCACATGAACTCGAGATTCTTGCAGAGGTGATCAGAGCTCTCATAAAAGAAAAACCATCGATTTGTAGCTAAATTCATCGTATGCTTGTGACATCTCTATCCTCATTGATTGCGAGTTGGCTCAAAGCCTTAAAGAAACCAATAATCCTTGTATTTTATGCTCTCCAGGGGAACGCTCTTATGCGCTTTTGCGGTTATGAAGAATCCCATTATACGCGGATCCATTCTCTCGCACACGAGATAGCTTTTGATGGACGTTGCGAGTTTTACAACATATTAAACCATGGTAAAAGTAAATTACACCTCATTGTGGTGTGGTTTATTTTAACGTTTCAAGTGGAAATGGCGCGTTTTAATTTTCACTCTAGGTATATTCTTTTTATGATTTCTCGGTAAGATGGGTATAATAAAAATGTATCGAGTACCCATCTCTTGTAGTTAAAGTAATATATTAATTTATTGTAACAAAATTATATGTAATTACATCAGCCCCAATGCCTTTAATTATTTTAATTATACTCATTGCTGTTGCAAACAATATTTGACTAATGTGTAAATTTCGGGGCATGAAAAATTGTGTTTATGGTAGGTATTGTTTTTTTTTAGAAATTAACTTCGATTGTCAGGATATCTGATCATTTTTTTATACTCTCCACATCAATAAATTGATCAATATTCCCTCTCTTACCTCATATAGAGCACAGGGAGGCAACAAAAGCCCTCCAAACAAATTTAAGAAAGAAAGTTCTTTGAACGTGCAAAGTGTAAACGTTTTGGGCGATTCAAGTCCATGTCAATATTTAAATGCCGATTTGGTCATTTCTTAGGAAATTAAAATAATAATCGAATCGAGGTGGTTTGTAGACTAGCGGTTACAGCGTCGTCTTTCGTACTGTTTCGTATCGGAGGTCATTGGTTCGATCCCAGGTGACGACCATCTTCCTCTTTCACGACACAAGCTTTATGTAGCTTACTGTGAAAAGTCAAAGAGAGTTATTGTCTAAAAAAAAATGAAAAAAAAATAAGTATCGCTGAAATAGCTTCCTTTAAGCATACACTCTTCCATTTCTGGACAAATGCCTCCACTATCTCCTTCCACGCCGCTCTCACTTGGGCTCTCTGGCTGGACCCAGTTGACGTCAACGTACTTCGCGCATCCTTCTGCGCTCCTGGCAGTCTTTCTGGGTTTCCAATTTTGGATTACTTTTATTTCTGAACTCTTTCCATATTATGAGAGATGCGATACATTGGACAATATCATGTGTCATTTGTTTATTGCCGTATCGTTTCGTTTTATTCAGTACAGGTTGCAACACATAGCCTAGAAACAATCGCAATAACAACACTGACCATAGAAAAGTTAAGATTTACCCAAAAATCTATGGACCGAGCCATGCTGGATATCATCCTGATAGATAAGAATGATTATCCCTCCCAAAGTACGAGATATGAATCATAGTGATGGTCGTTTTAACCATGTTTTTTCTGTATTCAAATTGTATTTTTATTCAGTAAAGGTAATTGAATATATATATTTAAATATCATATGGTGTAAAAAATGTAGGTAATCGCTTAAAATATTAATAAAAAAATGTAACAATAACAATAAACAAATTTGCATCCAACAAAAAAGAATGCAATAATTGGTCATTCGTCGTCAGCCAACTGTTTTGCATAATACACGTCTGTCCCCCGCTAGCGACGCGCGCGTTCTGACAGAAACATCTGGACTTTGCGAGTTTTTTACGCAATTATTTCACGATTATTATTATTAGTACAATCATGCAACCAATTTGGCAAAACATTTGACGCGCGTGTCTATTGTCATGAAAGAAAATCGAAAAAAATAAATTTTACATAAAACATATGTTTTATAATCTCTTTTATGATATGAATTTCTTTGTCCCTTTCAAATTTCTAAATAAAAAATACACTTATTCGGGACTAATTTTGCATAAACTCGATGCACGCAAATGCAATATGGCGATTCAAATTCTTCGTTACTCCCTTCATAGAGTTATTTACAATAGGAACGAATCGATGATTTATTTAATTATTATTGTGTTGTTAAAAATTACGATGATTAGGTTATATCAAACTCGAATCTACAAATTTGATTTTTATATAAAAGATATATTAATAATAAGTAATAACTAGCAAAAACACCTGTCGATCGACGGGTATAGAAATTGTTTGATTATCCTGTAAATAAGCTGTTGTGTCATCCATTAAATTCAAGTGATTGGTAGCCAAGTGGTATCAGTCGACGGCTTTCGTAGGTACTTACAGCATGCTGAGGGTCATAGTCTCGAATCCCGGTGCCGACAACGTTCAAACATAATCTTTGCTTTATGTGGAAGATGTCGAAATTGTATTTTTGTTCTCTTTGGGGAGCCCAGATACATTTACTTTACCATGCTGGGGACTGCGGATAATTTGGCATGTTTACCGTAGCAACAGCTGTATGTTTGAACATCTGATCTAGCATTTGATATTTCTCATCGACTTAAAAATAGGAAATTTATAAGTATGATGAAATATTGCTCCTATTGGTTTTGTCATTTCTATTGTTTCAAAGACAATGTCGAGTTACTTACGAACTTAACTAATTATTATAGATATTTGATGACCATAATCTGAACTATTCCTTTGCGAACACCTTGTGACAAAACACAATGGTCCTATCATTGGGGCATAAAATCCAAGTTGAATATTGTATCTATGGAATAGTAATTTATTGTCATGGGGGTACCCGCATGGTCTCGGTGTGGTGCTCTTTAAATTCCTGTCCGGCCACTGCGGTTAAAATTATCCGCGAGGGTAGGTATATTTTTGGTTCCGTAATGTGAAAGCGAGTCGAACCAAGTGACATCTTAGAAAAAATATGGTTACTTATTCTTAGCAGAAACCAGTCGGAGAAAAAAAAAGAATAGGTAAGAATGTGAATATTGTTCTCTTTACGCACCTAGAAGCAAAAAAATCTAATCTTCTGTATTACTAAAACTAATATTGCAAACGTTTTGAATTTAACCTTTTTACTTAGTTCATACATTTTATTTTAGTGGGCGTCTTGTTTATTATGGAATCCGAGCTACGCTTAATTACTCTAAACGTCTATTTCGTAGTTTCCTTATTTTACTGCAGGCAGTGAAAGAGATAAACATAATATAATGCTTTATAATACTTGTCTCAAAGAATACTGCTGTCGTAGTGTAACGGACGTTTTTATTTTCTAGGAAAACAAGCATTATGACTCGTATCACTTTGTCCAATTGCGATCGCAAATGGTATGAAATCAGACGTGATTGTAACAGAGAGACGTCATCATGAATGCGGCCAGTTATTCTTTACAGAAAACGACATCTGTTAATAAAATGACTTGAGAACAATATAATCATCATCTTTTCGTAGTGGTTGATAACTGGTGAGGATTCAGGAAGTCTAAAACGTCGGCAATCTCTGCAAATATCTCTATGTCCTGGGCCAGGACCATTCGAAAAAATTGTTCCTCAATTCGAAAACCTGGTAATTTCTTAAACTAATCTTTGCAGTTGTAATAATTATAATATCATGATGTTAATCCAAAACATCGTACGAGTTATTTTTATCATATCAAATCTATTGTTGGTTGGAGCCTTCTATACAATTTCAAGGTGATACGAGTACCTACTCTATTACTAATATGACGCTGATGTGTGTTGAATACAATTAAAAAAAAAATACTATGTTATTGTTCATTGTTGTTAGGTTTGTTTATTTAGAATTAAAAAGATATTTATACTCAATTAATGAAATAATTAGAAACAATAGAATCAGATGTAATCGGTTTGTTAAAGGTTAAATTAGACTTAGCGACAAGAAGCTGTTATCTGTCTTATATTAATTACTATTTCAAATAATTACCTGATTTATATGCGGTCTTAAATTGAACACCTGTGATGTAAGAGATACAGTCCATTATTCCCGAATAAATAAGATCGTGTTACGATCCAAGTCATTCCAATCTTAACCCATTCTAACACCATTTAAATTTAAAATGTTTTGTTTTAGAGAATCAGTTAAACTACATCGGATGCGAATGCTTGGCACTTTTAACGTGCCAGAGTGCTCCAAAACGCACCACATTCTTCAAAAACTACCAAAAATATCATCCTATGTTATGCCAGTTTTAATGATTAGGAAGTAGTGATTCTCTTTGAATAAGATCGCAACTACATCGTATTTAGATGACTTCATCAGAAAACCCGCTGAAATAGTTTTACCATTTTATTTTCTGGATAAGGAAGAAATTTAGGTTGATAGGATGAGGATATTATGAAAGAAGGAAGCATTATTACAAAGTTGACACAAGTAAGAAATTGTATGTCCTTAAAAGAAGATAGTGTGTCTGTGTAGATGAGTAAAGATTCGTTCTCTCTGCCTACCCCTTTACAAAAACTCCGCGGCGCGATAATCCATACAAGAAGCTATCAATCAACAACTGTATGGTCTATTCAAAGTATATTTCCCAATACTTACTGTAGTTTTAAAAGCATTATATCGACTGGACAGTATGAGGTTGAAATCTCACATGACATGTTTGAAAAGTTTGGTTATTTTTTTTTTAGATTTTTATGCGAAATCTGTATTAAACAAATATAATGGACAATAAATTGATATAAATAACACAAGAATACTGTATTATGATCTTGACCGATTTGCCTTAGAATCGGTCATGTTTCCTTTCGATTCATACGCGCCATTGTTTCCGAATATAAAGAGTCGTATTTTAGGTACGCAATTTGAATGTTACTTTGTTTACTTGTGTGAATTTTTTTTGTTTTTTTTTTTCTTTTATTTTTAGTAAGTAACGACCGATTGTCTTTTGTTGATTCGTAAAAGGTCACGTCCACCATTATTAATATTGTATTAATTATATTTTTTTCTCTTTCGTTTCAGGTAAGAATCTTTTTGGATACACCTTGAAAATCTAGCGGCTATCCAGTGAGATTCTAGGATAGTAAGTACAACTACATCTGAATTACCTCTCATTTGGAGTTATGGAGATTTCTGTTCTTCCAAATCCATCTTTTGCATTAAAAATTCTTTGCCATTGATTCCGGCATATCTTCCTTTTCCAAAGTTATTCGGCGTCTTCTTGGTCCTTTTCTTTATTTTAAAGGGTTGTGATGAATGTCAATTTGGTATTGCGTCTTTGACGAAGTTTCTTACACTCTCTCGTTATTGGGCCAATTGTTTGACTTTCAGCCCCCAGTTCTGCATTTATGTGGTCCATCCATCTCATCCAAGCTCTCTGTTCTTTGTCCATCTCGACCAAGTTTTCCTACCTTCATCAACTTTTCAAGGCTGTGGTTATCTATCAAATGGATTTTCCTGAAATATCAAATTTGTCTTTCGATGACCGTAATGATACAGGAATATCCCAGTTCTGCATTTATGTGGTCCATCCATCTTATCCAAGCTCTCTGTTCTTTATCCATCTCAAGTTTAACTACCTTCATCAACTCTTCAAGGCAGTGATAATCCAGCCAAAGGATTTACTACAAATATCAAATGAGTCTTCGATTCGATGACCCCAATCAAATAAAAATATATTTTGACGAATTGGTCTTTCTCTCTATCTTTCGGATTTTCGACATCCTACGCTTTCCCCACCACATATCGGTGCCCTTTTTTGTACACATTTGACATTATAGACAAATTGGCCTTTCTCGCTTGTCAGGATTATCTATCCATACAAAGTCAACTCTACATCTCGAATTCGCTGTTTGTCTCTGGTACTCATTTCCACAACTCAAAATGAGGAAGTCAAGAGGCGGTTTTTAAGTATCTTCGTGGCTTAGTTCAAGGCTATACAGAACTGACTGTTTCGCGTTCGTAAAAATCATTTCGTGGAACCCACCGAGTTAAGCACCATATTAATATGATTATTTGGGGGAACTTCCTCAAAGATTGTCGGTAGATCGCCCATCTTACTCCGTAAATAAAAATAACCCAACAGTTTTTTTTAATTACACACTGAGCTACAAAACATCTGTTATGGTCTAATGGGCCTCCGACCAGCCATTTCAAGGTTCTTTTTACCTTTTATTTTCATTATTATTTGTTGTTTTTTTTTAACTACGCTTTAATTCATCCGACAACTTGATCTGCTCTAGAAGAATATTCTTGGAAATTCTGTTTTATAAATTTTTTAAGACACTAGAAATAGAACTTTGTTAGTTTACACGTACTCACAATCCATTACACTGTATCCATTGAGGGTTTGACAGATAGAAAGAACATTACATAGTTTTTTATTTCCAAACGCATCTTTTAGTAACTTACCATTTCTTACTTCCCCAGTTCGTTAAAGTTTTGACCTAGCTTTCCTTGCAGCTTTATTTTTATTCCATTAAGATTAACTCTTGGTCAAATCATATTGACCTGTTAGTGTAATTTTTTCTGCACTTTAACGTTTAAATACGTCTCTTTTTCTTCTATAATTCCCTTTTGAAGATGCATGGGGTTCGCCTTTGCTTAATTTGTCCTATCGTCATCCTCGCAGATTTGAGCTTCTTTCTTAGTGATTTGAGCAACTTGAAAAGCCATGTTGCCAACATAATCTGGAGTTCTTTAACAATATGTTCATACCCATTGCTTTGCTAACATGCCCATTGCAAATTGCCCCTCTTCTCAAAGAAATGCGTTCTTTTAAGTAATTACTAGAAAATAGGCTTTCAAGGATCGCGGTTAAGGTTAGGTCATTCCAATCATAATATGGCGGTTCATGTCCGCAGTGTGTCCATCATTAGTAGCGCCTAAGAGGCGGTTGACGTTTGCGCGAAGGACGTCCGCGCCACCATTTCCTTTGCGGTTGATCTCAAAATAAGCGGAGGTCGCAAGCAACCGTGAAGTTTGTTCTCAATTTGAGAAAATTGCGGATATTCATCTATTTGCTACCTTAATATGTAAAGGTTATAACTAACATTTTAGCAAATATTTTTTTTTTTTTTTTGAAAAAATATCATTTCCTCTCAATGTAAGATAAAGATATCCATTAAATATTCTTTATGTTTATGATTAACGTATTTTTGTGCTTATGATTTATTGATTTTGACACCAAACGAGCACTGATATTATAATAATACCTACAAATAAAAAGGCACATCACATAAAAAATAGGCAGTGTTCTAATAATAGGGGTCCACCACTTTTTTAAAAAATGTACTGGTTTATGGATTTAAAAAAAATGGGTTCTTATCAGGTAAGAGCAGCTAGTTATACACATCGGAGACGCGGGTTTGAATCCTACCGAGAAAATTAAATGTTTCGGCATTTTTAACATGACGTGTTTTTATATCAAATTTATTGAAGGTTGGGATTGTTAAATTTTACCACGTTATGGGGAACGTCGTTAACGTAAAATGATCACACTCAGTCTATGAAACAGTAGTAGTAGACTTTCATAAGCATGGATCGAATTCAAACATTCAAAATCTACAACTGCCTACCTCAAAGAACTTCAACAGTAAAGAGCATATCCGGGTGCCGGATTTTGTGGCCTATTCAAATTGACATTTGAGGAGTTCTTCTGACTCTCCAACCCTGCTTTGTAACTCTTCTCTGAGCATAGTTTTGTAATGTGTTTTGTCAAAAAAAAAAATATAGGATTTTAGGTGGTATACCACCGTTTCACGAAAAATCATTCCAACAAAATAATTGATGGCAATTAACTGAATATATAAAAGCAAGTCGGATAAGTTCGAACATGACTCGAGATCGGCTGATCATATTTTAATCATTTTTGGTTTTATTCGATTCTTCTCCGCTCCGTATAATGAAATATGTAACTAATAAAACATCGAAAAATGCAGCAAATAAAATATAATATTGAAGCTAGTATGGAACGAATTTCGATACAAGACCCCATCTGTAATTTTTTTTATAGAAACAGTATTTTTATTTACTTGACAACCATTGACATTCAAAATATTGGCATGCACATATTGATGGAATTTTTTTTCAAGCTTCTTTCTAATTTTTTAACATTGTAGCGTTTTTTTTAAATATAAATTAAAATGCGAAAAGTGAATTAATCTAATTTTGAAATCAAACTGTCGTTTGACACACCTTGTAAGTTGTTTAATAGTTGGAGCGATTGACAGAATGGAAAATATGTGGCTTAAAACAGATGCATCGTTCGTAATGACATTAGTTTTTATCATTCTTTTGAATTCGAATTCAATATTCATAGGACAACGTCTGTCGGGAAAGCTAGTATAAAAATAAAATTCACCTGCTAAAATTTTTCGTATTCACTTTACAAGACGCTGTGCTTTTGTTTCGTGCGGCAAATGTTTTTTTCCTTCGCCTTCCATTATTAAAATCTTCTTTTTATAAACTGCTTATATCGTTATTATTATTAAATGCGTTTACCTGTCCTGCTGTTTTGTGCGTGTTGGTTAATAAGACCGGTTTGCGAGTCAACTTCGAAACCGGTCGAACAACTAGTGATGAACATATTATAATGTATATTATTGTGTACTCGTTATATAAACCATACGTTGTATGAAACATTTATATTTTATATACTATGTATAACTATCATATACATAATACGTATATTGATATCACATCTATCTACTTAGATCTATATTCATCATCATCATAGTAGGTATACATACATTATACATATGTATATAGCTTTAAATCAACAAAATCTCATGCTTGAAAACCTTTTTTTATGTGATTCTTTATAATAATTTGCTAATTTCATCTGTAAAATATTGTTTATTGTTTAATTAAGCCGTAGAGAAATTAATATATTAAGCGTTTTTTCGCTTGAAGAATTCCGTAACCTGAGTTAAACGCTATAAAATGATATTTTTTGGATATTTGAGCGAACTTTATCAGCTGATACAATACAATTTTCACAAAAAATATTACATGATACAACGGTTGGACCAAATTACCAATATATTTTCAGACGATTCGTTTCGGCACTTTAAGAATCGCCAGAATCCTGTTTTTCCCCTACCCAGCAATTTAAAAGTCTACAACCTTCCATACATACATTCAGTAAAATGAGTTATCAATACACCCTTGTAACGATAAAAATTCCATGTCCTTGTTTCCATTTTTTTTATACTAATACTTTACTCAACTGAAAAACCAAATATGACTGATTGATTGATTGATGGCGTTACACTATAGGATTTCTCAAAATTTACACATAACATTATTGAAATATTGGACAATATTGTCCATTCTTATC
Source organism: Mystacides longicornis (assembly GCA_963576905.1). Classification (NCBI taxonomy): domain Eukaryota; kingdom Metazoa; phylum Arthropoda; class Insecta; order Trichoptera; family Leptoceridae; genus Mystacides; species Mystacides longicornis. The sequence continues at coordinate 19,725,946 of OY756437.1, forward strand.
AGACATAAGAATTACCAAGTCTAGACTGAATAAATATCAATTATAAATACTTTGATGAAGTGATTGTTTATTATGCACATAAATCTCACTTAAATATTTGGAAATTTATATTCCTCGTAATAAATGAACGCCCAATGTTATTACTTGGGTAAATAAACGTAAACATAATTATTCTCATATTTTAAGAGAGGTGTGTTTAGTTTGTTTATTTAAGTCAGTATATGAAATAATGTTCAATATGAATCATAATAATATAAGGAATTTTTTAACTTGTGTTAATGATCGATGCATCATCAAAAATAATATTAGTCATGATTGACAAGACATGGTCAAGTGTGTATACTACTTTGTAAATGGCAGTTTTATTCGAACTAGTAGTTGGCCAGTGCTCGAAATTCGATCATAATTAATTTAGATTATAAGTTTGAACATTATTAAGATCCCTTTGTCAAAGACTGAACGAACGATATTTCACAATTTTCTTTAAAAAATAATGACATGGATAATTCAAATTTTTCTATGGTTATTTAATACAAAAAAATATTAATCTATTCTCAATTTGACCACAGATAAACAAAAAATCTGTGTCAAATAATTAGGGATTGCAATCCGGTCTCATTTTGAATCCGGCCAGATCCAACCGGATTTTCGTCAATCCGGCCGGATCCGATCGGATTGAAATAACCTTGATTAATTGACATTTTTAACAATAATGAAGGCTAAAAATAAAATAGCACATAATATACGAAATTAATTTGATTAGGGTATGACTACTTTTAAATGATAAAATCTATAAAAAAATTAGTTTCAAAAGAAATAAAATTACAAATTAGATTACGTATTATAAAAGTCAAATTTAAATTTAACGAAAATATTTATTTTGACCAGCTTGATTGATCATGATTTGAAAAGAAATATTCTCAGAGAACCGACACCACGAAACATATTCTCGAAAACTCTCCAACCCATTGTGGAATAAACCATTCGAGGCAGAATTAGAAACTCCGGATTCGGAGCTTCTGCGATATTGAGAACGTCAGACAATAGGGGGTAGCAATAGAAGGCATTACCGGAATGATCACGTCAACAGAACGGATCCAGTGACTCTGGTAATTATAAGAGGATGAAATCACATCAACCAACAGACTCTTGGACGAGCACTAAAGAGATGGATGTGCAGTTGGACATCCGCGTCCTAGAAGTAATAAGGGAATAATCAGACACCCCTATATCTAGAATAAGTGTTTGAGATTTTATTTTAGTTTTATGCTTGAATATAAAAGCACACGCCGTAAGCCCGTCATGGTTTGGGGTTAAAGTGTAGTTTGTGAATGGTTCAAACAAAATCTTCTCATTAAAATTCAAGTACATCGTTTTCGTCCTCAAAGAAGGACTAGCCAGAAGATAAAAGCAATAGGAGAAACTATCATTTAACAAATGCTATGTACCTATTTGAAATGAAGAGGAATGTAAATCCGTTCTTTCTGCCTTTTCCGTGAGAGACGTAGAGTGTGTGTAAAAAAACGAACAGTCATTTTGTTATGTCATATAGAAATGTGCAGTGGCGTTACGTAACGTTCCACATAAAAAGTGTTATAACGTAATACGTTTCTACTCAATTGGTATGTGTGTTTGGTTTTAATAATATCACGTGGTCTCACGCAATCGCTTCTTGTATGTAAGTGCTGAGTAAACACTCCATAGTGAAATAAACGATATTGTTCTCCAGTGCGTGCGATCTACTTGGGCGTTTCACCAATTAGAATGAAAGGCGGATGCCTTTATTCAATAATCAATTGTTTGATCAGATTGTTCTAAATTTAAATTAATTCAATTATCTATTTTTCAAATTATCATTTTCCCATATAAGGTGTTTAGTATAACCGATAGATATTTTTGTTTATTCTTCTTCTTTCTTACAACGTGGCAATCCGCTCTCGAGAGAGTGATCCATCTTTTTTTTATTGGTATAAGTTTTATTATTTATTGATTCAGACGCTCTTGTCCAATAATCGGTAGTGAAATTCACTGGACCAGAGATCGAACAAGGTACCTCTTGATTTTTCTGCAGGAGACTATAGAGTAACACTAGGTCCTGGGTTCGATTCTCGGTCGGCTCAGAGTTTTATAAGTGTATTTTTTTCACTTGAAATTTCTACCCGATGTTGGCCTGTCCCAGATTGGACGGGAGCGGTTGACTGAAAAAAAAATGCCTCGGGCAATAAGTTCCGCCGGCTATACCGACACCTTTGTATAGAAAAGTGTTATATAACTATAGAGTACACAGACTATCAAGAATATTTTATTGTTTTTGTTCTAAACAATAACCGAGGAGATATTTTGAATTTCACTGCGTAGGCATTTAGTTAAGAAAATTAAAGAAAGGAAATATTATATGTGCATACCTAAACATGTATTTTTATACACATTGGTTTATTCTCAAAAGAAAAAAAGAGAACAAAAGGATAATTAAAAAATAAACGATGATTTAAAAATAAAAAGAGCGAAAAATAGAGTATATAGTTTTAGCGAGCTCTTTAGTTGTTAGCTTAAATGTAGTTTCTACTTAACTGTATAGCGGAAACTAGGCTTTATTCCGCATATTTTCGGAGATTACGTGGTACCGGTATTTTGAAAACTTGATCTTCTTGCCGAAAACTTGCAATGTTCATTAGTTTTACATTCCCTCACGAGACGCCTATGATGTTTTACAGGTATTGAATGAAATGGACACATTTCGATATTGTTCATCAAACCAAACCACAAACTAGGGATTGCAATCCGGAAAACCGGATCCGGTTATCCGGCGGATCCGGCATCAAAATGCTCATATCGGATCCGGCACAAATTGACGGATCCGGAGATCGGATCCGGTTAATCATATTTAGGGATATTTCGACACAGACCGGACTCGAATCCGTATCCCTAGCAATTCCACAGGGTCGTTGTAGGTACTCATAAAGGTAATAAGAGAAGAGGAGGCAAATCCGTCACACTGAGCGCAGTGTAATGCTGTTTTTGCCTCCCTGTGCCCAAAGCGGGGCTAAGTAGTGTTGACTGATCGTATTGATAGCATTGACTATCCAATGAAAAGGCATCTTGTAGAAAAATGGCGTGAGCATGTAGCAATACATAATTAGCCAACAAAAAATATATTAACCTATTTAAGAGCAAAACTATTATGATTGTTATCTGGTATACATTAGATTGTGTGTGCAGTTATATTCAAAGATAAAACTGAAATAATTTCTCAAACATTTTATTCTCGATATAGGAGTGTCTCTGAATATTTCCGGTTATAAGTATTACTTCTAGGACGCGGATGTCTAACTGCACATCCAACTTTGTTTTGAATTGAAGTAGTATTGCCCCAGAACAGACTTTGTCTAGTGGGGCAGTAAATTCCAATAATTATATATGTAAACTGTTTGTTGTGTAATTGATAATGGAAAATAAAATAAATAAATCTCTTTAGTGCTCGTCCAAGGGTATTTTGGTTGATGTGATTTCATCCTCTACCAGAATCACCAGATCCGTTTTGTTGACGTGATCGTTCCAGTAACGCCTTCTATTGCTTTGCTACCCCATTGCCTGCCGTTCTCGATATCGCAGAAGCTAACTCTACCTCGATTGGTTTATTCCACAATGGGTTGGAGAGTTTTCGAGAACCTTTCTTTATCGTGGTGTCGGTTCTCTGAGAATCTTTCTTTTCAAATCATGATCAATCAAGCAGGTTAAAATAACGTTAAATTTGAATTTGACTTTCATAATACGTAATCTAATTTGTATTTTTTTTTCTTTTGAAACTATTTTTTTATATTTTTTACCATTTAAAAGTAGTCATACCCTTATAAAATTACTTTCGTATATGTGCTGTTTTATTTTTAGCCTTCATTATTGTTAAAAATGTCAATTAATCAAGGTTATTTCAATCCGGTCGGATCCGATCGGATCCGGCCGGATTGACGAAAATCCGGTTGGATCCGGCCGGATTCAAAATGAGACCGGATTGCAATCCCTACCACAAACGTACAGTATAGTTACTCAAATATACACCGACCATTATATATAACGAGACATCTTGTCTTTCAGTTGGCGACAGTCAATGCGCCTCCGTTTTCAAACGACAGTTTCGTCGGTATATACCTACTTAGTGACTTGGCTTACTTCAAAATTACGCAAGACGCATAATACGACGTACAAACTTGACATCGTATTTTACATACCTACATAATATGAATAATGTGTATGTTTTTATGGACGACAAATAAGTCTTTTACAAAACAACAAGTTGTTCAGATTTGATTTTTTTTTGCTGCAACTTGCACATACGTGTAATTTTGGGTGCATTCAAATTTTCACATGCGTCATATTTTATTTGTAACGACGCAGTGGTCTTCCGACGGCGTAACTCGACCTGTGCGTCTCTAATTGCGTTTGTGATCAATCATTATAACACTTTATTGCCTATTTCGTTATATCGGTTTTGCCTTGGCGTCGGATATAACAGCTGAATGATAATATGACAATATATATTGCGCAATCAGATGGTCTCTCGTTCACCTCACTGATATTGAACTTACGTAATGTGTCCGGATATATCAAATCCAATATTGATTGCATGTCATAATCCGGACTTGGAAGAATTGGCTTTCGAATGGGTAGTAACACAGATTGCCATCGTCGTAGTTGGTACCTACCCTTAAGATTCGTTTGACCAAACTAACATCCCTCTTTATTGGGGACCATCCATCCTTAGGGAGTAGAGAAGTTGTTCTCCTGCTTTGATGCTCCCTCTAAGGTCTTTCCATTTACATATTTTATTCTTTTATTATAAGGGTGAATTGGACTGTATAATATTAGATAAACCATGAAATATAATTAACTTGGTATTTTTGCTGAAACACTCAACGCCACGTTGTAACAGGCGTCTGTGGGAAATATTGTTCCTACATACAACGGATGCTATGGGAAGAAAGGTCGTCGGAAAAGTTATGTTGTTATTTAAAAAAATATAGTTGCTATCATATTTTAGAGCTGAAAGAAACAATACGACATGTTGGAGAAAACCGTTATTGAATCAGTAGGTACCTCTTTTCTGAATTTTACTCACTAATGTAAGTGAGAAATTCACGGGAATTTCGTATGGGGTGCGGACCTTTTCGACTTATTCTGTAGGGCGCTATACTTATGTATGTTACTTCACGCCAGCGTAAAAGTCACGAAAACTTAGTACGAAATTGAAGGTTGTTTTTCAATTAAACTTTTCTATAGAAATATGTCAACAAAGTCTTCGAATTCTTTAATATTAGGCATTATTTATGTCATCGAATCCCGTCCAGTCTGAGACAGGTTAAACCTGGCAAAATAATCATATGAAAAATAGACGAAACCGGGAATTTATGCCGGGCCACTCGATTGTAAACCATCTGAGAACTGATTCATGCAGCTAGAGATATGGAAGCCTTTGCCCAAGTAATAGCCTTTGGGGGACCTGACTAGGTACTTCAAGAAGATACAACAAAGCTTTCGTCTTTCTTACAGTAATTGGACTTTAAAAACAAATATTAATTAATTACCTATTCTTTTTTCAATAACTATCTCACTGATGGTTTCCATGCACCATGTGCTAGTATGTGCATGTATTATTTATTTTTTTAATAATGTATTAATTAGATACGTATTAATTTTCCCTTTCTTTGAGAACTAGCTCAGTACAATAACGTTATTAGAATACAATAAAATAATCTGATGTTTTTTTTTTCATATAACTCTTTTGTGGAAATTTTTACGTAATACCATCAACTCATACGATCATTATAACATATTATTATCTACTGCTTATATTAATAATTCTATACGCATAATATTATAAGAATAATAATTATTATTTACATTTTTACATAATTATTAATTATGGGATTGAAACCGTAACTCTACTACTTGTCTACATAATTTCGCAATTTCGTTATCCCGCTGTTGTACCTACCTATTTACTTTTTCATAATATTAATTTTCTCTTCAGTAATTTCATAAAGAATTATGCTCTTTATTTTTTTTTTGCTTGTTTGTTCTCTTACAATAGATAAATAAATAATTTCTTGAATGTTTCATAATTTGCTTTTTTATTATTGCATTTCTTCAGCTATTACTTCATATAATCCGTTCGTTTATATATAAGTACATAAATAAATATAACTTTGTGAAGATGGAAGGTTTACTCCTTTTCACTGTGATGAATTCGGCAGAGACTATGCTACTGCACTTGCATATGAGACGAGGCTGTGCTCATCACCAGAATATGCGATTGCATTCGTCAAAAAGATGAAGTGTTTCGACATTGTGCGCATGTGTCTCATCAGGACCATCTCTCAAAATGGCCTACACATCGTGGAATCCGATGAAAGCGGGGAGTGCCACATAACATGAATGGAAGTGAAAACCCAAGATTTGTCACGAAATGCACGTGAACAACATGCAACTCGAAAGACAAAAAGGGATAATCAGCTTTTCACAGGAAACAATATGAAGATGGAAGGTTTAGTCCTTTTCACTGTGATGAATTCGGCAGAGACTGTGCTACTGCACTTGCATATGGGACGAGGCTGTGCCCATCACCGAGGATGAGACACATGCGCACTATGTCGAAACACTTCATCTTTTCGACGAATCCAATCGCATATTCTGGTGATGGGCACAGCCTCGTCCTATATGCAAGCGCAGTAGCACAGTCTCTGCCGAATTCATCACAGCGTAAAGGAGTAAACCTTCCATCTTCATATTGTTTCCTGTGAAAAGCTGATTATCCCTTTTTGTCTTTCGAGGTGCATGTTGTTCACGTGCATTTCGTGACAAATCTTGGGTTTTCACTTCCATTCAAATATAACTTTATTGTTTAAAATTACAGTGTGGCGACAGTAATTTTGACAGTCTAAAGGGCGGACTTATACCGAAGGATATCTGCCAGCCAACCCAGTAAAAACCAAGACGACATATTGAAAAAGTAAAAATTGACAACACAATAGATAATGCTAAAAAATATACAATTATATTAGAAAAACATAAGTATGTTAAAAAAAATATCACGTAGTTTAATATATAGAATAGAATAGCAAAATTTAATTTATTAATATATGAAATCTGACATAAGTATCCTGAGTGAGTCTATCCATAACCCTCTCGTTAATGTTCTTATTCTTTGTCTATATTAACGTGCATTTTACACCAAATAAACATAGAACCGGAGCTAGAAGTAGGTAAACTTTCCTTTATCGTACACCATGGAGGCATAAACGAGCAAGAACTAATTATTAATGGGCGATGACAGATAAGTAGTGTCCATTATTATCAACGATCAAGATAATATAACCTATTTCCAGCTATGGCTTTATGTTCGTTTGGTGTAAAGGCACCATATTTCTTCTGTGCAGATTGGTTGTTAACCTTCTTCTTCTTCATATGCCATGTCAGGTCCCCCCAAAGTCGACCTCCATTATAGCGTAGTAGCGAACAGTTCCTCTACTCGCTGGATTCCGTTCCACTGTCTCTTATTTCTCAGCCAGGACATCTGCTTTCTACCCACACTTGACTTCCATAAATTATTTTCCCTTTCATTATTAGGTGAAGCAGTTTGTATTTGGTGTGGCGTAGTATGTATCCCAGGCAGGTAACCTACTCCTTCTTTTAACTGGGCCGACTGTAACAAACTTTTTGCGTTTACTTACGGTTATTCAAGGATGGTTTAGATTCAAAATCTGTTCAGCTAATTATAAAAAAAAATGCAATTCATCTAACGAAACCCTGCAGTTACTATGTTTTTAGTGACTTTCTTCTTCTTCTTGTGCCGTATCAGGTCTCCCCGACGTTGGCAAACACTTCTGCGAAGGCCTCTCGGTGCCGCGCTAGCCGGAGCAACTCCTCCATCAATCCTATTCCGATCCATTCCTTTACATTCCGCAACCAAGAAAGCAGTAGTGACTATGAAGGGATAGTATTACAAAATTATGTATTCTTCTTCTTGTTGTGCCTATCAGGTCTCCCCGACGTTGGCAGCAACTTCTTTGAAAGCCTCTTTATCCCTTGCTACTAGGAACAGCTCCTGTACTAGCCCTATTCCGGTCCAATCACGCACTTTAGCCAAACAAGAAATCTGTCTTCTATCAGGCCCACGGTGTTCATCCATCTACCTTACCCATAACATAAGTTGGAGGATCCCATATTTCTCCCCATGCATACTATGCCCCAGATATGAAACCTTGCGGACTTTAATATGTTTCAGCAACTCTGTGTTGCTGTCAGTTCTCCTCAGTAAAAATACGTTTAGGTACATCTCATTCCTACAACAAAAATCATTCAACCGAATAGTTTCTTGACGTTTGAGAAAACATTTTCATTTATTTATTCCATTTTTTCCGGTCGATCGTTATCAAACTAACTAACCGTAATCATTTTCTTTTTAACACTTTTGTTTTATTTTCTTCTTTGTACGTACATTTTATTAATTCATTATTTGTCTACCAGATCAAACATTCTATTGTTCTGTTTATTTTTACACTCTTTAAGCATAATAAGAACTATACTTGTAATAATTATGTGTAAAAGTGTAAAATTGTTTTGTGTATTTTTATATGAAACACTTTTCTTTTCGTTGAGAACAATTTCACTTTCGATTCGTATCGTGAATCTTTAACGAACCAAACAACCATTGGCTTTGCGAATCACCGAATCAGATTAGAGTTTCTTAAAAAGAATCATATTTTAAGAATAAATTGTTCTCTCATTCCATTTTTCATTTATTGGTCTTTCAGACGATTTTTCAGCTAAAAGCTTAGTCTGTCCATTTTTATCTTTAAAATCACTGTGTAAAAAATATGTTTTAGATAACTTCCAATACCCTTGCAGAATTTTTTTTCCATATGATTATTATCTTCGTACATCTGTAAATCGGTTGAACTATTTTGAATATTAAGAGAATTGTTTGGTCCTTGGTGCATTCTTATATATTTTGGAATCGATGCGATGTACGAACTAAGTCATTCTTAGTGCTAAATTCTGGACTTCGCAAATCAATCGAACTTGCTTTATTTTTTTAACTGGTTTTGTGTGATCTGATCATAAATTGTAGCGTTGATTGCATTTCGCTGGATGAGACTTGAGAAATAAGGATGAGGAATCCACGTTTAATTCTCTAACAAGGCATATAGGCATAAATCTTGGCCGAAAAACACAAAACATAATATCATTAAAAGCATAGGTCATGATCATTGACCGGGTCCTTTATAAGTCTATTGCCACAAGTCGCAATTGTAAAAAAAGGGGAACTTCTGAAGGCGGGAATTACCACTGAATCATTCATTCCGTCAAATTTTGTTCCTGGTAAATAATTATTATACCTACATTGACATTAGCGTCTCATTGATATTATATTCATCTAATGTACAAACTGTAGAATATGTCTTTTGGTCACTGTTTAGGAACCTGTCGTTATTATTATGAAAGACTTAGTAAAAACACTTGAATCACTCGCTATTTACGAATTTATTTACTTTTTCCTCATTATTGTGCACACTGCAACGTGAATAGAGTATCATTGTTCTTTTCTACGCTATCTGCAATGAGAGTGAAAGAGATGTGCGTAAATCTGCTAAGTTTGAATGTTATGAAATTTCGTAGTTGTTGCCGGTAATTTCCTTGGCGTGACGGCACGTCTATTGTGATTTCTGCTGGTTTCCAACAGGGCTGTTCCTTTCTTTTCTTATTCACATTTTTGATGATTTCTGTTAGTTTCTAACAAGACTTTCGCAATCTATGCTTGTATAGATTGTGATTTCTGTTAGTTTCTAATAAAGCTGTTCATTTCCTTTGTATAATTATGGGTATGTTCCTTCTGTTTTAACGTAGGTAGCTATATTTTTAGTTTGATTTAAAAAGAGTTCTTCTTCTCATTTTTTAATTATACCTATATTTTTACGACTTCTATTAGTTTCCAAGAGGCCTAATCCTTTTCTTTTTATAAATTCGGTTTGTTTATAAAAGGCCGGTTTATTTCATTTGTTTATATTCACACAACATGGTTTTTCTATTAGTTTCTAACAGTCCTATTTATCTCTTTTTGTATTAAATTGTGACTTGTGTTATTTTCCGACAGGTCTATTTTTTTAAGATATCTGTTAGTTTTTGATAGGTCGGTTCCTTAACTTATTGTAATTTCTGTTAGTTTCCAACGGTCCTTTTTGTATTTACATATTGATGGTTTTTTTTTTATATTTTGTGATTTATACTAGTTTCTAACTTATTCCTTTCTCCTATTGACTCACCTCAGATCCGCAAAATTTGCGCACCGATCTAATTCAAGTCTACTCCGAGAGCCAACTTGTCTTAGCTACTTAAGTCCATTTTTTTTGGTGAAATTACTTAAATACATATTCGATGTACGCCGCATACTCTATCCGTGTCAATAAAATTAAAAAAAAAGTTTTTTCTTGAATTAAGACATGTTGGCTCTCAGGAACAGTACTTATTAAATCATTCTATACAATAATGATGTTGCGTTTCAGCCCTGATTTCACTGATAGTAATTCGTAAGTTTTTTCTCTCGTTTCAAAGCGTTGACACAATCAATTTTACAATCTATCATACACGCTTCCAAGACGATGCTTTTTATTTCACTCTCGTTCATGGGAGATTATGGTTAGGTAATTGCTCACAGAGTATATACCCGCCATTGTTTTTTTATATCAATACCAACATTACGAGTATAATATTCTCTAATCGACTATACTCGATCATCTATACTTGCTAGAGAGTAACAGGAAGTATGATGGATTTTTGGGGTGATTCTTCTTTCAGTACTCTATCGCCGATTAGTTAGCCGTATATATGTCATTTTAGTAGCACATCCAAGAATATGATTGGTGCGATTGATCAAACGAAATTCAGAGTTTTTATATACTTTTTCGAAGTCCTCACCATTCCGCCCTGTTCTTACTGCTTCATCCCATTCCCATTTAAACAGATTCCCAAAAATCCACCTCATATTATAATTCTTATCGTTTGGGGAGTTTGATCGTATCTTGTATGGTTCTATCTTCTGGGGGGAAGTTGAAGCAAAGACGGCTTGAATAAATGACCCAGCTTTGTCAGTCAGACGGAATTCAGACTGGTCATCTGTCGAGTATGACTACATACTAAATTAACGGCGCATATTATATTTAAACTAAAATGATTATTTATTCTGGATATCTCTGCCACTGGCTTTACGCATGCAATTTGCGTTACGCAATGTATTTCTATATAAAAAAAGAAAACAATGTCATTTCCCATTGATTATCTAACTCCAAGAGAAACGCTATTGAAATGTCGGAAATACAAGATTATTAAAGAAAGTATAACAATATTTTTTACATTCAACAAGATTTGTTTTCATTTTCAAATGGGATGGTCTCCTGCATACCATATATCGAATAACCAACCTCAGGGAATTATTTTAACCATGGTCCAAAGTCTTGGAAACCGTGACTTTATATTGCCAGCTATCCAAGATCACCATCCAACATTTTTTGTATTCGGCTGAGGAAGAAGAAATTTAAATCAAGATTTCTGACATTTGATAAAAACAAAATTATTGTAGTTCATAAATTTCGTGTTTTTTTAGCAAAATAATGCAATTGGTATAAGTTCAGGTTTCGATACTCACCGCATATTCGCCCGTTGATGTCTTTAAGTTCGCCGACCCTCTGCTGCCTTGAGTAAGTAGTACGTACTATATAATAATCATATTGTGGGTTGGTACGGGCATTGTAATATAATACAACAACATGTCGTATAATAATAATTCTTATAGGTAGTGACTTATAAGCGCATACGATGTTCATCAATTTAAAGCTGCTTACTTGTAAGTTGGTGGGTATAATCGCTGGCTGGACATAGTCTGGAGAGAGGATTTAAAGCAATTACTTAAATGCTCCTTCCCCGCCGTCTTTTGTTCCATAAATGTTAACAAACACGCACCTCGCAATTTGATACCTCGCACATAAAATCTTCAGTAGGTACATTTTAAGCCATCGTATAACAGCGAGAGCTCCAAATACGTAGATTTTCACAAGTTCAAATGAAAGGGACCAAATAACAACCTTGTGGAATTCCTTTCTGGTTTTCATGTATCTATCTCTATCTTCTTTGCTTCCAACTTTTTCGTATCTTCCGGTATCTGATGAACAGGTGTGAAGTGTGATTTCTGTTAAAGCGTTTCCTATTATTCTGTTTAGATTTTAATTTTTCTTATACTAATTAGAAAACTTTTCATAAGTTTGAAAGGAATCTAGTAGGTACTAGCTCTTGTTCTTTTATTATTTTCATGCATCTTTCTGTTTTCTTCTTGCATCGTCATCATCTGGCACACTCTTCCTTCTCAAATTGTGTATAGCAAATCGTTTTCTTGTGCTGAGATGTTCCTTTTTCTTAGTCTTACCACTTTTCTAGTCTTTTCCATTATTTTACTTTCTGTTTCGATTCCATTATTTTTGGCATATTTGTCGTGTCGTTCAGCAGGGGTTTATCCATTTTTTTATCTTCTGCTTTGATCTTCATTCTTCTTGGTTGTATAACTGAGTACATATTTATATTAACAAACCGTATCATGAGATTGAGAGGTACTAAAATTCAACTTTTTGGTGTTCCCTTACTATTTATTATCACTTACCTTTTCGCATCTATTACTTCTGTCTTCTGATGATTTGAGATTTTTGGCATCACCTAATAATCTCCCTTGTATGGATAGATCCATATTTTGTTTTGCTGCTTGTTTCAATGTTTTTCTAAGTTTTATGGCTATTTTTCGTACTGAATATCTAGATTCGCAATGCCGGAAATTCTTACACTATTAAGAGAATAAGACACTGAAGACTTATTTCATGTAAAATAACAAAAGCAAAAGCATTTCGTGTGGAGGTAAATATATTCATAAGAACAAAAACTTGTAAGAAGTGACACGTGTTTGCGAATACGCCGCCAATTCATAATAATTTCGCCCACAACGGTACACGAACCCACGTCAATGTGTTAGGAAGAGATTGAATTAATTAATGCAACAAGACCGTCTCCTTTGTATTTTTAATTGGACGAGGAAAATGACGATGTATTTCATTTTAGTACCTTAGTTGAAAGATACATGACCTGAGTATGAGAGCAATTTTGACATTACTGTATACTTTTACTTTGGCATTCATTGCTACTGCATTACACCCGAATACATCCAATTACATACATAATACATCTCATTTCAGAAAAATCAAAGATACAGTTTTTGATTAAAAAACCACTGGTAAAGAAATTCCAACCGTGTTATAAACACCGGGCTGCGGTTTTTTTTCGTAATTTTTGTTACTGCAATTCCTTTTTTGCGGTTTTAAAAAAATTTATGTCTTTATTATTTTTATGAAATTATTACGATTTCTTTGCTTCATTATAAATATTATTATACTCGTAGAACGAATTTCGTTTTATTTTTGTATTGTTGGATCGAAAACAATGCGGTATGATTGTACATAGCTTTTCGACCCTTTTATTGTTGAATGTTTTATAAATTTGTATTTTTCATTATTTCTTTTGCTTGGATTGATTTCGATGACCAAATGTTACCAAGACAAAAAAGACGTCACTTTTGTATACCTTATTTTATCCATGAAAGACAGAAAGAGAGAGAGAGAGAGCAGGGGGAGTTTCTGCATCTTCACCCTCACGGCTAAAGGGTGAATGATACAAACTTGTATTTGGCGAATCCTGGCGGTTATGACGCCGGTTTTTGTAGGTACCGTGTCGTTCGGAGGTCGTAGTACCGACCATCTTCCTCTTCAGACACAAGCTTTAAGTAGCTTACTGTAAAAGAGTCAGAGTGTATTTGTGTTCACTTTGAGTGAGCACAGATTCAATAAAAATTAAAAAAAAAAAAAACAATTTGTCTCCCATCAGGGTCCCGAAGACGAGGAAGACACTTTTTCTATACCATGTTCTTCTCTTTCGAAGCAGAGCTGAGGGATTTGAACATGGTGTGAGAGGAGGTCGTAAACATTGTGCAATATCGAGCGCAATGGAGAGCTCTTGTTGCATCCCTATGCCCCTGAGTGGGTTGTAAAGGGAGTTCTTTAAATAAATATGGCTTCGCCTAGTATAACTGCGATGATTTTTGACCCAGTCTGACATCTCTTCGAACAAAAAATGTGACATAAAATTTTGTCCCGAATTTAAATGGTTCGTACTTGCTCAATATTCTGATCGATAATTTCAATCAAACCCCATTTTTATCTCAAGATTTCCTGCAGAATTTAATCGTGCAATGTGTGGAAGAGGTTAATTATAGAGTCAGGTACCTCACCTGTAATTTATAATAAATTGCCTGCAGCCATTTAAAGCTACCTGTACGAGGTAGGTGACTTGAGTTAATTACCAGGTACTCTGCTGTACAGTACCCCTATTCGAACCAAGGCTAACTTTTAACAACTCGTACTTATTGCCCACTATTCTTCTTGGACGAAGTCTTGCTTATTGCTTCGTGATTATCATTCCTTGCAGTCGCCCGTCTTCTAGGAAGAGTCTGCTGAACCATCTGTCTTTTAGTTCTCGTTTAATCTTGGAAAAATGCTATGCTTTAAAGGTCTCTTATCACGCGTTGGATCCCATCAATCCATCGATCCGTTGAAAAAGTCTTTAGATTCCTTCGACGATGCATCAGTTCGCCTGTAGTTCTCCACGATAACACTCAAGTCATAGAATATGTACAAAACCAATATAGTTGGAAGAACTGGAGATGATACTCAGATTTTTGGCTATTACATACAGAATATAAAACAGTCGGTAGAAAATTACTTGTATATTTTTTTGTACCTCTATAATTTTGTCATCTTAACCTAATTGTCTAACTGTGTATTCTCTTTTTCTTTTCAGGTAACCACCTCTTCTTTTTCTGATCTTCGTAATTATCTAGAAAAAAAAAATAGTAAGTGCTCGTGTACATTTGTTTTCTTTCCAAAAATATAGTAAGTACACTTTTTTTGTATACTCGTATTTATTAATTATGTTTTATCTTTTGTGTTATACGATAGTTTATACGATATAGAGGTAAGTTTCCTGTGCCTCTGTATCGTCAAATAGCATAGCTGCTATTGGACGTTTGAAAGATCCGTTTTCCCCTTATGGGCCAATAATAGTTGGTTAATGGTACATTTGAGTTTATTTGTTTTTTTTTTTAATTGAAAGATCGGCCCTGAATGTTAAAATCATCTGCACACAGATACATATATTATCAACCATTGATATTTTTGTCAATTTATTAATTAAAACATCCTGAAACAAATTAATTTTTACGTCAATTAACCACTTATAATTTTAGTATCAACTTATTCACATAAACATTGAATAATTTTTTATCAATATAATCGTGTACTAAATATTATATTCCGTATATTTCCTCATATTATATTATATTCGTGATGTAATCTAAAATAATGGGTTTTATATTTGATATTAAGTAGGTACTATTTGATGGTTTTTAATCATATTCGGTATTTTTCCTGCATATAAATAAAAAAACGTAACAATTAATTTATGATCACGTACATTGTAACGAATATGAAATGATTTGAGATTTAACATTTTTTTTTAATGAATTTTAAAACGAATGTTAACATAAAGCAAAGCTTGTGTTGTCAAAGTGAAAAGGGTCGGCACCGGGACTCGAACCCATGACCTTCAGTACGCTGTACGTAAGAGCCGTCGACTGATACCACCGGGCTACCAACTATTTCCTAATATAATGTCAAAATGTATGCTTCATTTGTGTAAAAGAAAGATATTGATTACCTGCATCTCACCTTAATTAAAAAATCACATTCCATAGTAGTTTTCGTACTGTTTCGTGGTCGTGGATCCGATCCCAGATGCCAACCATCTTCCTCTTTTACGACACAAGATTTAAGTAGCTTACTGTGAAGAGTCGAAGAGTGTATTTAAGAGTGAGCACAGATTCGTTTAAAAAAATATTTTTTATGTCTTTCTCTTCATATTATTATGTGAATGGATATTAGAGATTGCTTCTACAATAATCCCGCCATTGCCCACTATTTTTATACACTAATTTCTAATATTATGTGCATAAAGAATTTATTAAATAAATATGAGAAAGAATCGGTACTTTTAAGAGGAAATTAAGTACCTACCTACATATTTTTCTACTTCGTATTTATTTTCAAAATGGTTCATTATCAATGTCGTACGTGATTGGATTTTTTACGAGTAACAACCATGTTTGCATTTTCATATTTTTATAAAACACTTGTTTTTTTTAGTACTAAATAAACTTAAAAAAAATTTGGAAATTATTCGGTAATTTTGAAAACTCTGCATAGGACTAACCTAGAACAGAATTGTACCCAAACAAAGCGCCTTTCCACGTTTTATTGTTGGAATAACTTTCCTTGAAGTGTTTTAAGGTAGGTACCTACATACATTATGTTGTAGGTTATCCCCTTTAGTTTCCGGGAAATCGTATACGGAAAAATATGATTTGATTGCGTAATGAAATTGAGGGTTCTAGAATAGTTTTTCTTTAAGATCTAGTCCTGAAAAGGTCACAAGAATCTAAACATAATTAGAACGTTGTGCACCAACAAAGCCAATAGGCAATAAATATGAGACATTAACAAAAATGGATATAGTCATATTCTGGCGCCAAATACATGACAGCAGTCGCAGTCTTTAAATTTGGTTGCTCTCTTGTTCTCAACAATTTCCAACTTTTATCTCTATTTTTCATTTTATTATTAAATTTCTACTTGTTGCATACATGAGATTTTTCGACATGTTGAACATGTTGAGAATTCTCATGATTAAGAGTTTCGGAGACAAACATTACCACCTAATGGCGAACGTTGTTAACGTAAAGTGATCACATTAAGCCAGCCTTCGAAATAACAGTAGAAGACGGTCGTAAGCCCGTAGTGGTTTGTTCCATTTAAAAATCGAACATTAGTAATGAATTGTTAGAGTTATTAGTTGTTATTTTTTCTTTAAGGTTCTAGAATAGTTTCTGAGGCATCTCTTGTATTCTTGGAAAGGAGAACCCTCAGGTTGTGATTTATTTCTATGACCAACCATCATTCGATCGAACGACCATGATGAATATAATGGCTATGCTTTTTTTTATACCATGCATCACCTTTAATGTGACGAAAAGTAACCAACCAAATGTTGGAAAATGCTCAACAAATTCAATTGGAATCAAAAATGAATTGACTTATAAAATATTTCGTACTAATTACATATTAAATGAAGTATACATGAGATCTCTACGACGAAAATGTGGAAAGACTTTGTGGGACATGGAAAGGAAGGATATTGGGGAAGAGTATGGTATGAAAGTTCTCTGTGCAAAGATGAATGTAAATAAGATAAGGCATGTTGAAAGAATGGATTAAATAGAAAAACAAAGAATATTATAAGGCTGAGAGAAAGCTGTAGGAAGGCTTTGTCGACCGATAATGACGTGGATCGAACTCCCAGATTCCGTTCTCAAAGAAAAGAATTAGGGGTTGTTTAAGAAATGATGTCGGTGGAAGAAGCGATTTTCATTTTTCATGGGATGTAAGTTCTTTTGTATCAATACATTATATATATTCTGAGACCATGTATTTGCATCCTTATGCGTATCCCCTTCTAAAATAAGTCGATCTTCTATTTCAATTTTTGTTTTATCCTCCCCCAATATATTTCAAAAATCCAACGTCCAAGATATTAGTTTAGCTATAATTGGTTGTTTCCTATCTCGTTTCTGGAGTATGAAACTTTCAAGGTCACACCTCATTATTCGGATTTTATTAATACTAACAAATAAATTGATAATATTGATTCAATGTAGATATATTTAAATACTTCGTAGTCCACTTTGACCTGGTATCGCGCGAAAGAGATCGCAAATAAATAAGACATTATAGCTATTATCTCCGCAATTCGCTTTTCTCCATGTCTGCTATTTATAGCACGCTTACCGATTTTTTTTCAATAGCGAAAGTTTTTTTTTCTCTTGTTGTTTCTTTTGGTCTGTGTAGGTGTATAGGTTAAACATTACAAAGCATTGGTTCTCAAAATCTCTACTCTTGCATGCTTCAATAAGTTCAAAAGTAATCATATTTGTTGACATTTAGTCATCTTATCAGTCTCCTAAAAATCAATCAAAACTCCCTTTGAGAGCCTACTTGCATCCAATAGGGATGCAACGAGCTCTCCACTGCTCTCGGTCTTGCGTAATTTTAATGACCTCCTCCCACACCATGTCCAAATCTCAAAATTATCCCACTTGGTTAATCCTCAATCTCCCTTTGAACCCCTCTTAGGGGCAAAGATAGGCAGCAAGAGCTCTCAATTGCGTTCGATTTTACGCAATGCTTTTGACTTCCTCTCACCTTGTCCAACTCCCTTATATTATCTGCCTCAAAAAAACGGAACACGGTATTCGAGGGTCTCCCACATCTTCGAGATCCTGATAGGAGAAAAAAAAATCTCTCCTCGGCCAACGGTCATTCGGCATCCTGAACACTTGTCCCAGCCATGTCCACCTCCTCTCCATAATGGTGGAAGGGATGGGCCTGCGCTGGGTGCGCCAGCGTACGTAGTATAACCTTATATTCTTTTGATCCCAAGTTCACTTTAACACCAGTTTAGCACTAGCACTTTAACATCATTATCTCGGTACTTTTTGGATTTGTGGAATTGTTACGTCAATTTTCAGCTTCTTTGTTTAAAGGATAAATGCTTTCGTTAATAATATTGAAAAGATCTTGCCGTTGGATATCACGTTGAGAACCGCTGCTATTAAAGATAATAATATTTTACCCAAGAGTATTACAGTAATATTAATATCATTTCTCAATGTTACATCCTTGTATGATACCGTGTGTTGAAAGAGAGTTTAGCGTCTCATATCCGCGTTCACCTACCAAACTTACAGTACGACCGGCGACGTCATCCAAACAATCTGTAGCATTATTGTCACTCTGACACCACGGGCGCTGATGTCGTCGGAAAAAAATTGGTGAGTTCATACGATATTATGGTGTCGGATTGGAGTCATGAAACCGCCTTGAGATCTTTCACTCTACTCCTAATGGATGCTGACAATACCTAGTAGATACTTATGTATTATTTAATTCTGAAACATCCATGTTTCGATCGTTGTTGAAAGTTCAACACAGAATATAAAAAAAAGGATGCAGTCATAGTATCAAGGATTTGTTTCCTTCTTTCTTTTTTCATTCCTTATGTTTTTAATGACAAACAAATGAAGCGTCATCATTATCGTACAGTCCTTTCCTTCAGTTCTTGACCGTATTTCCTTATTATTGTTTTTCCTCGTTTTGGTCAGCATGCTTACCCAAATTATCTCTTTGTTTATGCAAAATTGTTCCCTATCCCCGTTTTTGTTCTTTATCTACTTCTTTTTTTGCCTTGTCTGATCCTCACGATCATCTATGAAACTGTTCCTTATTGCCTATATTTTCCTCCATTCTCCTACACTTTTCAACCAAGGAGTTTTCTTGTTCTGAATTAGTTTAACAATTATTGTTCATAATATATCCTCCATTAGTTTTCGTATAAAAATTAAGCAGCACAAGAACTTTCGATATTAACATCCTTTATCTTATGCGAACTATAGTATGTGACAATGTCTTAATTTGCAAAAAAAGAGCATGAATTAATTTGTTCAAGTATTGTCCAGAAATCTTCTATCTAGTACACCATACTAAAAGGAGGATCTGATAATTGATACTTAAATAAATTGTCATAATTTTAAACGTCTCATTGCTTTTAAGATAACATGCGCAATGTTTGTTGAAGGTTTCAAGGGGGCGCTGGCATTGTTCAACTCGATATCTTTAAACAATTTAATGTAGGCAGCGTTGTTGAACACTTTAGAAAGTATTTTTTGTACATTACTCTTTGTTTCATTGAACGTATTCCGGCTCCATCTCCGGTAATGTCTTTGTTTGTATTCTTAATCTGATTTATTTTCCATATGTTTTCCGAATCTCCAAACCCAAGCGAACAATTGTTTTAAAATTAATTTTGTTTGTGCAACGCTCTCATTGTACTCATTGACATTTGTGTTTATTTTTAGCTCATCCAGATCGAACTGTCGATGTGTTAACCCTGCCTTATTTTGGACGCAATTGATGGGCATTTTAGTATTTTTATATATGTCATATATTTTCTCGGGCATTACACAAGTCGTCTCTCTCTCTCTACACTGATTTTTATAACTCTCCAAAGATCGCGGTTATATGTCAGATTTTATCACAGAGAAGTTTATTGTTATTGTTAAAGAACGTATCAGTTATAAAATGCTACCGGAAAAAATCACGGTTTATACCTATATATATGAAATAATGTGAGTAGTGCAAGAGTACCAAGAGAGATCAAGCCAAGTACCCGGTGATAAGTCGTTTAATTTGATCTTGTGGAGCTACAGCTAGGCTATTGTGTTCATAATTGGTCCACACGGATACAATGAGACCATATTGCTCTCTGCTATTATGCCGTCGTTTGTGTCTATTTCAAGTTTCTTTTCATCTCTTCTGTCAGTATGAACTTCTGTTTTCATTTTATACTCACTACTGCTGTTTTGACTAGCTTTTCCATATTTTTGTTTATCCTTTCTTCAAATTCGTCTTCAAATTGCACTTTATCAACAACAACTTTTATTATTATCGTTTGGAATCAGCCACTAAGAGGTTGCATCGTCAGAAGACGTGATAAAAGCAAAGATTTCACTGTTGCATCCAGGAGACACACTAAAGAGTTATTAAGCCATTGAAAGGCATTAGGAGTGGCATCGTGTATTTCATCATATGTGCCAGGGAACGCTTTCAGGCAGCAAGTTTCCACGATGTGTTGGATGCTCTGTACAGGTTCTCCAGTCTCAAGCAGGGCACTCACGCATCTGCCAACATTCCCCAAAAATTTTCTTGAGTAGTTTGAGCCAGTTTTTACCGCTTATTGTTTGACTTACTGCCAATGTGATTCTTTTTTGCCATTTATTACTAGATCAGTTACAAGCAATATCTCGATTCCACATACTGATAAATTTACCTGATTCATCTACGAACAATTCGTTTTCACAAGAAATGTCGTCTTTCATTGATTTATTATTGACAACGGTTAAGTTATGTAAATTATCGATGATTCGGATTCTCCCACGTTTCCACAAAAGAGATCTGGTCATTTCAAGGACGCCTTTGTTTCTCGCGGTTATGTAATTAAACAACATCTTGCCAACAAGCATTATTAAGATCCTAGTCAAAGCGCCGTGGGAGGCCGTTGTTGAAACCCAAGAATCAACAAAGTCTTCATTTCAATTATCGTATCTGCTAATGAGCCTAAAGAGAGGGAATACTAAAGTGGCAAATTTATTTATCAAAAACCCACACCGGCGTAATCTGGAGATACGTGGGTGTCGTCAATGGATAGATATAGGGAACGAATGACCCGATCAAAGACCGTGATCATTATTTGAGGTCTATGTACGGCTACTACAATACTATTCATGGCTATCAAGAAACATAATACGTCTTACAGAATTAACCTTCGTCCGAACTGTTGCTCCAAGTAAATTAAGCAGGTGATAAATTCTTTACAAAGGTCATGTTTGCCTTTTCGTATGTACGGCGCAGCGTTCGTTTTGTTGTTCCTTGTTGAGGATTGATTTTATGTTTTGGTTCGTTTAGCCCGAGGCTATATTTTTTTTCTTCGTATTATGAATGGGTTTGTTTTTTTTTTTTTTTTGAATCGATCTCTTTAATTAATGAATAATATTCAATAACGATTTATTTTCATCGTTAATTTGACTCATTGGAAATTTTATTATATAAGTAGATATTATTATTATCAATATTTCTTGATTTTTTGTACGCATTTTGTGTTGTAGAACGATTGAGTCATCCCTGCTAACGATCTAAAGTAGGTAAATAAAATACGAGGACATGTAAAAAATCATTAAATGAACGAAAGGAACATAATATTTGGTAGAATTATTTTTATACGAAAATAATATTTTTTCTCTCACCCATCAATAATAACTTTCTCTACTTGATTCAAACTTTTAAAGATCTGTTTTCTTTCCCTTAATGTTCTCCTCTGTGGTCGTATGGTTCGCCCTTGGATCAATTGTTACAAACTCGAACAGTGGCATAAAAAAAATATAATTCAATATGCAATGTAAATCTCACTGACCGAATCGATGTAAATGAGTACATCAGTCATCTCTCCATGACTCACTTTTTAAGTAATCATCAGTTGATTCACGTTGGTCATCGTCAATTGATTGATTTTAGTCATCGTCAAAATGATTAACTAATATTATTCGAAAGATGATTATGTCGATTTTTTATTAGCTCTTTTCTTTTTAGTGAGATATACTTATTCACTTACTTATTAGCACTTGATGTTAAATTATAATAAATCTTCTTGAATTTTTTTGACAGTTAAATTCTAGATTTTTCGTGTCACAGGATAAGTCCATGCATCCTTTGAAACATACCAGGAATATGTGTATCTATATAGTTTAATATTATGTACTTATGTATTTTTTTACTTTGTATTTTTACTGCTCTCTGTGTTATCTTTTTTTTCTTTAAAAGGCAATTTGCCGTTGATAAATAAATAAATAAATATGCACTTATTTTCTTTTGATGGATGATTTGTTTTTCTTGACCTTGTAAATTAGTTTATATCATGTCCTTTTATATCACGGATAATGGCTATTTTATGTAACTCGGCGTTACCCGTCAGCTTATGCTGGACATGGTTACACGATTTTACGTTGATTTTTTACTAATCGCGTGAACGATGATGGCTGTGAGTATCTAAAATTATTTTCAACACAAATATAGTGTAATAAGTAGCCTTAATTTAAAAAAAAGGCTCTGTTATATAAATATCCTCTCGTTGCCAGGGTGGTTACCAAGTGTCTGTAGCTAAAGTTGTTGTCTACACAAAATTGACGCTATACCTGTCTGGGGTGTTTGTGTGTTCATAAAACGGAACTCACGCACCACTTCATAGATACGTCTTCTTATTCTTATGGTCGCTCATAATCTGACCTCCAGAGACCGAAGCCATTGGATCGCGTCATCCATTAGTGCGTGCAAGCCCTGCAGTCCTTCTTTAAATGCGTACTTGGGGCCCTGTTTTATCAGATGGTCGATTGCCATCCCACATGCGCATGCTGGTGAGTCCATCCATCCCCATTTATGTAGGTTTGAAGCGGTGCAGCCTACATCACATCTTATTTGGTTAACTTTACACCATATTATTATATCTCTGGGTTGCGTTTAGCCAGGAAGTTCTTTTGTCGTAGATATGTGGTTCACAGTTATTGTTCTCTTCATTAGGCGCCAGTTAGCGTCCTGGGCCATTCTAATATTAAATGTCGTCAAAATCAATTCACAACAATGTAAACCACTTTCTATTTGAAAATTACAATAATAATATGACAAATCACAATGTGAATGTCGGCCGTTGTACGCTGTTGTTCTGATCCCCGTCTTATAATTAATATTATTCTAATCGCATTATTCTTAACTAGCTTATACCCGTCTTGCTTTACGTTTTTGATTCCGATTGTCAGGCTTGATCCGTAGGTAATTAAAGAGGTTCTAGTCTAGCTTCCCATTGCTTTGCAGACCTCTATAACTGACATAAGCACAGAAAAAGAAGAATGAAACTTTCACAATTCATAAAAAGAGAGAAGAATGACACTTTTAATGTTTATTAAAATTTTGTATGATATCCTAAAAAATAGAGTATTTTAAATAGCTCTAAATATAGTAAAGTTAATGCAGCAAATTGTATTAAAGAACCTTCTCCGGCATTTTGCACGGCTCTGTGCAGATTCATATCTGACGTAGCATTTGTATTTTGAGCGTGATGCTATGACATACGGTAAAAAGCAAATAAAAAAACATTTCTGAATTATTATGTAGATAGAGAAGGAGGGGCTAATGCGAGTTTTATTTAATTTTCCAATTTACCACGCAACTTTCTTAATTTTTTCTTTCATAAGAACCTTCTACTGATAAAAGCCAACACGACAAAAAAAGAATTAGTGAAATCGGTTCAGCCGTTTAGGCGTGATGCGATGACATACGGTAGAAAGCAAATATACAAACATTTCTGAATTATTATGTAGATATCAAGATCTTAGTACCATATCACTGACTTATTGATAATACTTTCATGTGAATTTTGACATTCTTTAGACTTAGCTGAAGAGGATTGTAAAACATGCATCTAGCACTTATGAAAGACATCCTTGCCAAAACACTTAAAAATCATTTGGTTTCATAACTTCTTAAATTACATGTTCAAAATTTCTGGATTTATATAAATAAGGCTATGAAACAGAAGATACATAAGATTGGTCTTCGATTTTCGCTCCGCAAATTGGAATCCTTTGATTCTTACGTTACAAGATGTGTTTCAGATTCTTTAAAAAATGATTGTTTTACCTTTTTAATTGCTTTACTTTTATTTTAACCCCGTTAACGGTTTTAACATTAAAATCACTCGATCTGTCCTCATTTATTCATTCTTCAACGTTATAACCCCTGATCTATCTCTAAGAAGCTTCTCTATCCTGCTCTATGTTTGGCTGTCATTATACTGCTCCAGAACCCTAGGGTTTATTATTATTTATCTTACTTTGATCAAATTCGTGTTCTACATTCCAAAAAATCCATTGCAGTTTTTTTGACAATATGTAGATTCGATTTTAGGATCTATGTTACGGAAATTAGATTTTATTATAATTTTTCAATAAGTATTGAGAGGCATTTGTTGGAATGTGTACATATTTAATACCTAATCACTGTTATAAATAATTTTCGTTAAGCCTCGCCTGGTTTGGTTACATTTTTTCCTTCAAGGTTTTCCACTATTCAAATACTTATCTGATTAGTATTAAAATTGTTTTCTAATTCATCGACCCCATGAAATTTTAGGCTATAACCTCTATTCGCCATTACCAACAACCTTGCCTGTAACATTGTACCCAAAATCTGATTATTTAATGGGTTTTTAATTCTATTTCGCCCATACGATAATTATCTGCTACCGATATTTTGCAACCGTTTCTCTCTTATATTTTGATTAAAATCATTTCAGCGCTATCTAATGGAATTTTCTTGTTTCTGTAAAGTGCAAGTTGCATTTTAACCTGACCATTAATCCCAGCAAATCTTTTCAATCAATGCAATTGTTGTCAACAGATCCGTTTGTTATACTCGTAACAAGATTTCCCGTGGTCATTTATTGATCTCCGCAATTTGGGATGCTGCTTGAATTCCACCATTGAAATCAAGAAATTAATGCCTGTACTTATTTGAAAAAAAAATGGGATGCGATAACAAATTACATTGTTATCGATCGATAGTTTTCGATGTTAACTTTTGAAATCCCATCCTTAACTTCGTATAATATAAAAAAAATACTGGCAATTTCACATAGGTACTTTTATTTATTTATTAGAAAGTTACAAATACAAAGTTAAATACTTAAACTTAGTTAAACAAACGGATTTGTTTATGGCACTTCAAATGAAATTAACAACGTTTTTTTTTTAAATAATAAACCAAATTGACATGCGATAACATTAAACTCGCAATTTTTGACATGTAGCTGAAGGAAGCAGTAAAAATCCCGAAAAGATTCAAAGCAATCGAATAAAAAAACCGAACTATTTGAAAGTTTAGGATAAAAAGGCGGCAAAATATTTTTTTTCTTTTGATAACAATATAATTCAGGCTGGGAATAAGAAAACAACCTCAACAAGCAATGGTTCATCAGAGGCCTATTAATTTGGGTTAATCTTGATTTTTAGGTTCTCTTGTTTACCTCATCTTTTGAGAAGGTTGAATGCTTTTATAATAAAAAAAAAAACATTTCTAATTTTTTACATGCCCTCGGATTTTTTATTTGTTTCAAGACTTTGGATCTACACTAACTTCAAGAAATCATTTTTGACTGGATCTATTCATAACATTCATCTCGTTGCTATTCATTCTAACAGCTTTGGAAGTAATTAAAATTAATTTACGTACATTGTCATACATAAAGTGCGTTATACCTTCATTATCTCTTTTGTTATTGCCGTCTTTTATTGCCTACTCCGGGATAAGAAGCGTGTATCTGCCCCGTATATGTTCTATCTCTCTCGTGTGTCACTAAAGGTTATCATTTGTCAATCGTATTATTTAAATGACTATGTTAACCTACATATTTTCCATTGTAACTATGATGAATTGAACTGTATTGTTCGTCAAATTTAAGCCCGTCTTGTGCCCAAAAATATCTCAAATGTACATTTCATTTTTTTTATCACTTCCAATATCATTTTCTCTAAACATTAGCACTAAATGTGTGTTTTTTTTCGTTATTCGTTTCCAAGTATTTCTGACTTGAATTTGTTTTT
This sequence comes from Mystacides longicornis, assembly GCA_963576905.1. NCBI lineage: Eukaryota > Metazoa > Arthropoda > Insecta > Trichoptera > Leptoceridae > Mystacides > Mystacides longicornis. Next base: position 19,752,458 of record OY756437.1, read on the forward strand.
TTTGCGAAGGATTGTTGTATATGCGGATTCGATTCCCGTTCCGTTTCAAGACTTTTCATTGAAATTTCTTCATCTTCTTCTTATTCTAGGCCTGAAGACCTGTTATTAAAAGGTGGAGTTTGCCTCTTGCGAGGTCGCCTCCCAGCTGTCTATTCACCTCTTTGGTGGTCTACCCGGGAGTCGTCTTCCGTGGGGTTGGCCGTGCAATGCCATGTGAGGGAGTCTGGTTGAGTCCATTCTCCTCACATGTGCATACCAGTATCTTCTTCTTTGTCTTCCCCATCTTACTATATCTCCAACCTCGCATGAAATTTCTGCTCGAGGTTATTCACCATACTAGACGATATCGTTTGTTGAACAATTAAACCTTACTTCTTCTCTGGTCACAATTATGTAGGTATACCTAAATGTAAAATGACAAATGAAATTTGGGTTGGCTGGAAGAGATCCTTCGGGATAAGTCCGCCCTTTGAATCTTTAAAGTGTTTGTATAAAAAATGTTTTTAATTAATTATTTCACAATAAAGTTTTATTTATTTATTTATTATTAAAATACACACACTTATGAGTCATTAGAATTATTTTTGTTTGCTGGAGTTTTTCGAAACTCAACATTGTTAATATAAATGTTACTTCAGTGTGGAGCTTTTGGATGCCACGAAATTTAACCATGCCTCTCTATCATGCGCCAATTTGTTCAGTTTCAACCCAGCCTCATCCAGTATAAATCCATAACGTATATATAACCACTTCAAAGTATTTAGTCTGCCTCGCCTTTTGTCCCACCCGGATTATGAAAAAGACTTGCTCATTCAAGATTCTCGGAGACATGCGGAGCACTAATGGCCGAATTAGATCACTCTGTGGTTTTGTACGACTAAAATGATTGTCTACTGCGCTGTTGTAGTGCTTACGGGGAATGTCGCAAGAACTTTTCTAAAAATTAAGAAGTTTCCTCTGTTGAGAGCCTTCGTTAAGTGCCAGGACTCTGTATTTCTCTTCCGCAAGTTTGATTATCCTGACAAAGTTTAATAGGCGCACGTTCTAAATAGGCACAGAAGACTTTAAAACGTGTTGTTGGATATTTTGGGAATTGCGATGTGATAAAACGATAGCGTTTTGAGAACGAAAACGTAAGTTAAACGAAATCGTTGAAAATTTCACTTCTCTCAAAGAAAGACGCTGTGTAAAATGGATATCACCCAACATAAAATAACGCCTACATTCATTATACTGGTTTCCATATAAATTAATTAAACCATAATATCATGAACCTCTGCCACAGATTATTGCCATTTCAAATATTATTATTTATAATGCGTACTAGCTGCCTTAACAGATCTCGTTCGTCACAAGATGCAGGAACGTTGGAAATTCCTAAAGCAAAATATCGTCTTTGCAATGAATAACATTTTCATTTTAATCATTATTATTGCGCAACCATATTATTAGTTTCTTTAATAATTTATGGAAATTTGACCACATAAACAGAGAACGGTTTTAAGTGAGTCTCTACCAGGCAACATTCGAACAGCAGTAGAACGTCGATTAAAATTTGAAAATAAAATATCATCTAAAAATGAACATCAATCAATGAAATTTGCATCAAATAATTAATTATATAAAGATTTGTTGCCATTTTTTATTATTGAAATTGAATTCAAAGAATGTACATAGTGTAGTATATAATTTTAATTTTTTTAATCTTTAATAGTTCATAGCTATTTGGACTGATGGCAAAAGATGCCCAGGAATAATATTTACAATATTATCAGCCTACAAAATTAATAAATAAGTAATCACTTTTCTCAAAGTACATTTTACAAACACAGCCGTTTAGGAGGATTTAAGTTTCAAACACACGGACAGAGGTAATTTATTATATAAATATTATATTGGCGCAAATTTTCTCATAGTTACGGCAGTAGACCTTTAGAAAGTTGGATAAATCCACCGGGTATATTCTTATATTTTATTACAATATTATTTGCGAGTAGAAAAGCAGAACGATATTTGAATATGGCGAAGATCTACATTGATATACAACAATGTTGCCAATATTAAAACGTCGATATTGACCATAATGGAGTTGAATCGCCCCTGCCTGTTTTCTATTGTGATTTTATGACAATTTTATAAACTTTTATATTTTTGAATTTCGAGTGACGATTGATGAACTCTCAGTTGATTGATAGTTGGTGCGATTTTCAAATTTTACAGATTGTGTATACATACTATGGGCATTGGGTACGGATAGGGGTCCTAGTTCATAAGCCAGTGTTTTGGGTTCTTCTTAATATTTATTTAGAGTACCTTGGTTCCTTTCTGCTTTATTTTCTTCTTTTCATATCAGTTTGGGATCAAAACAGTTTATTCTGATGTGCATGAGAATTTTTAATATGTATATGGTTTTCCTTCTTTTTGGTTTTTACCGATGACTTTCCATCACCAATACTTCTGTAGTTTTCAGAATCATATCATAGGGTGACTGGTTTTTGTCCATTTTCTTAGACTGATTTGTTACAAATGAATCGGTTTTTGTTTAAATGTAACAATAACAAAGAATCGTTAGTATTCAGAACTTTTTTGTGTGCAGTCTTGCATAGTCGCTAATAAACTACGTGACTTGTTCTATTTCCTACATTTTTTCTTTTGATTATCACAAAAACCAAGGTCCCAAATATTCGAACGTATAGGCATTCGATTTGGATGTTGTTTTAAATCGTGTTTCTCAATGACAAATCCTACCGCAGAGCATTGACATTAGTTTGAAGTTGACGTTTCTTATAACATTCAAGTTGTTCGTATGAAAATGTCAAAGGTTCTTCCTTATATTTCATGTACGAGAAAGCATAAAACAGTGAATTTTATAGATAACACGTGTTTCTATTAGAGAAGGGATGCATTCAGATGCCCAAAATAATCAGAGATGAAACTTCTGAATATTAAGGGACTACCTCAGGGAAGTGTTTTGGTGCCTTAATTGTTTAATCTTTGTTATAATGCCGAACTCATTGCGTTTCTTCGGATTTATTTTTCATACATTTTTGTGACTTTTTTGTTTGTTTTAATTTTATAAGAAGCTCTGACTAAATCCGTTATAGATCTCGGTATAAATATTTTCTGGCTATCATCGTTGTAACCGAGTTACGCATGCAAATAGGTTTGATTCTGAGCTGACCGTGTTTGACCTATCCGTTAGCTGTGCCTGTAACATAATATGTATTATTACTTTACTATAACAATATTCAGTATGTACCTTGTGTATAATAAATTGTAGATAATAACACAGCCATCAGTAAAAATACCCATACTGGAAAATGTGTTTCATAAATTGTATCAAAATAAACTATTTAGATAGGTGTAGTTGGAGACTTGCGTAGCGGAAAAAATATGAACACGCGCGTCTATTTGCAAAGATTACGTCCATTGTTGACTTGTGCACACACGTAACATCATAAACGTGTTATGTATTCTTAAAAATCGTGATCGATGGTTCCATAATATTAACCTTCTTAAGGCCATATTGAAAATTTTGAACACAACTTTAATCACTCTTTCCGACCTTGCTTTATCGGTGCAATATTTACTAACCATTTATGGTAAAAATTCAAGTCGACTTTAAGAGAAATCTGAAATTAATTTTTTATTCAGCAGGTATTTAAAATTTAGACAGGTGTTGCTAAGGTTAGAACGCAAACTTTATTGTAGCCCTAAGAATAACACTAACCTCACGCAAATGCTATTTACTTACCCGAGTTTATATGTATAAAATAATTATTATAAGAAATGGTACAATGTAAGGAGTGTAGCCGATAGCCAAAGGCGCCGCTAAAGACTCCTAGAGACGCCAAAGCTAACCAACCTTTCATTTTGCGGAAGACCTTATCATTATTTGCTTAGTTAACCATACTATTAAATGTATCACTCATACTCATAACAGTCATAACAATATATTTTTAATATGCATTGACTTTATTTATTTTATATTTTATACATATTATTTTATTTATGATTTTCCTTATATTGTGTGATAAATATCATTATATATTCAATAAATAAATTACTTACATATCTCAACAATCCGCAATTCAGTTGTGTAAATATTTATTTATACTAAGTTACAGACCGTTTCTCTTTATTTTATTTTATTAAAGAATTCTTAACTCGATTCATCTTAAAACGATAATTATTATTAAAAAAAAAATTCCGTAAGTGACACTTTAACGGATAGATACGTTTAGAATCATTGGAATGACTATAATATGTAGTATGCAAAACTTTGGTGGCTAAGAGAACCGGTGGTATAAAATAATAACACAAAGCGATCCAACATAATATCATAGATTGATAAGAATGAAAATTATCATTCTCCGAGCTGGTAGCGATTATATTATTGTGTTCGCTCTATTTATGAATAATTCAAAATATAATGCGCATACCGCTGATAGTAATCGCAGAATATATCACGTCAGAAAAACATACAATAGTTTTATTACTTTTAGTCTATTGCGGAACAAAATAACCTCAACATACAAATTTAAAATCACAATTTCTATCCTTTTGAAAACAAAGTTCATTACAATCCATTTGGTGATGATTATCAAACGTTTTTGGTTTCGGGTGTTCCACAAGGTCCTATTTTGAAACCCTTTGTTTTGAAGAAAAAAAGTTCGCTTTTGCGTACTTAAGTCAATAATTCCGTTGTATTCTTGTACTCTTTAGAACTACTCTTGTGAGCATAAGAATACACCCAGTAGGTACTCACTTGTCTAACCGATTGCACATTTTAGCGATATCCTTTTGCGTCTGATCTTCAAGTACGGATAAATTTTGCATTAATGCCTATTTTGTAGATCGTGCGGGGAAAAGCATTACATTGCCGATAATTTCTTTTCAATCAGTGCCTTGCTGGTGGAAATCTCCAGGGCTTAATTAAATTGTAGGTTATTTACATTTTCCAGTGATTTGTTATTATTTATTATTTTATATTGTACCTATATGCCTTTTTATTATACTCGTTCTACTATTATAATATATGGTTAGCGAGTATCGTTAAACCTGTTCTCTATAACACACAAACGGCTTCGTAATGGTTCATACGGCGTATGGTGTTTTGCTTTGCAAAAAAATGACATTGAACCAGGGCACGTTATATACAGGCTAGATCTATCTACTTATATTAAATAATTATAATAACCATTGACCATAAATCGAGTAGACACGTTTGTTTTATATTAAACTTTTTTGCAACCGCGGGACGGGGTACCGAATATTCGATGCAAGGAATGCTTTATTGTATAAAAAATATTTTCTAAATGTTTTTCCCCGAATATAAAGTTTTTATCTGTAAATTTGTTGCATTTTTTGTCCTTTTCTCAATTTAACCAATCATTTTTTTCCGTTTCGTTATCATGATTTGGAGGCTTTGAAAATGATGATAATTTGATCCGTTAAAATTTTTTTACCGCAAAGACCTTATCTAAATAAATCTTATCTTTTTTTTTACAAAAAATCCCTCTACCTCAAACACGTTTTTAATACAAAGATGTTTTCAAGGTGAATATATTCGATGTTCTGGGCAGAACATGCTTGGTGATCGCCCATTTCAAATACATTAATAAATAAAAAATTGTAGATTACCATAATATTTTGGCAGAACTATATAAAACCATTTTCAGAATATTGTCCTAAAACTATAGAAGATTTATTTCAATAAGAAAGTTTCAGTCTTCCTAAATTTCTTTGGCTGTATAAGCTTATATAAAAATATTTTTTGTCCGTCCTCTATGCTTACTCTGCTAGTAATACGGCGTGACGTTAAAAAAAAACACCTTATCGATTCATCTCTAAACCAAACCATCAACACCAGACATTATTATATCATACCTTCAAATACATTAAGTCATGCTGTCTAGCATCTTTCACGTGCAAATTGGATTTTTTGACTCGTATAATATCTAACTGCTGGTGCCTCCGATTGGCTGCGAATAGACGTAGGTAATATTATATTTTGCAGCCGCCATATTGTCGGTCACGGAAGTCGTGAAAGACTCGAGGCAAACATTTGTCTTCCTGACCCTGTGTCCAGTGTAATGAACGTGGTCAATCAATATGTCTTACTCCGATTATTAATAATAATATTGTAATCGCCTCATTGTTGTTATTGTTGTTACCACATATTATTGCAATCCCAAACCACTTATTTATTTTCCAACTAAGTACCATAATCTATCGTTGATCATTTTATTGTCAATGTCGAGGGCATTTTTAGTTGTTCCATTCAGTTTGTTATCTACCGATACATTGTTATTACCATTCTCGGCCTGGTGATATAATGATATATTTTTGCCTCTCCTACCTGACGCCTGTTCTTACTGATTATCTTGTCGTGTTTTAAACTACATTATTTCAAATCTCGTTTTTGTCTGTTTTGTTTTTTTGCTGTTGTCTAGTCTCCTTAGCTTCTACGGGATATCAATTAAAAACGATTCAATAATGGTCTGTCGATTTTTTCTCTCTTGAGTTTTGATTAATGGCTTCATTATTGAATTCGAATCGATCACGTAGATCGTTTTGTGGTGTATAAGTATTACATACAACACTTCCATCAGTAATATTTGCGGTGATGTCATATATAAAAGCTTTCGCATATTTGAATATTATTTATTTACACAAATGTTCCAATAAATCGATGACAAAAAAAAAACAAATACGTAGATCCCACTCTCGAGAATGGATTGCCACATTAAAAAAAATAACAAGAAAAAAGAAAACAAATACAATCATAAACGGAAAAACTCGATCAAGTGACAATCAAAAACAATGACGTCAAAAGGTTTTTACGCATTCTTTTAAGCTTTTTATTATAGATTCTTTACCTCTTAGTTTGTTTTCAAATGTAGATTGTTTGATTGACGGCAAAAATGGTGAGATCAATGAACTGCCTCTTCAGAATGCAAGCAGAACTCACGAACTGACGCAAAAAATTTCCTGGCTCTGCAAAATCCCCAAATCATCGTGGGGTGACACATACTATCCGCGTGAGCCTTCCAAAAGGGACCACCACCAGGACTAACACGCACTGACGGATAAAGCGATCTAAAGCTTTGGTCTTTAAAAGAGGGACCTTTTAAGAAGAAGACTCCTGTCACGTTTGGAGAGTATGCTAGCTTTCTTCTGATCTGTTTTGATACCGCTTTTGATATTTACACAAGAGATATCTCAATGAGATAAAATATGATGTTTATTATTTTTTTAATTGTAATTTTTGTCGGTATGAAGTTACAGTTCACCTTGAACTTGGCGTTGTAAACAAAATCGATCTAATAATAATTATTATTGTAATCACAAATCGGACTGGAATGTTGAAATTTAAAAAACAACAACATGTTTTTCATTCATATAATAAACAATTGAAAAAACTAGATCATCAATTTGTATATCAATATCATAAATCGCCTCGTAGCATTTGAAACTTGGATCCATTGCAAAATGCTTAAAATATCCGGGACCGAGATCGGAACGTAGAGCGAACATAAACAGACAATAATTTTAATCACCTCAATTAAGCTTCGTAGGCTTATAATAAAAGGTGAAAAAATGATAATATAGGTATTATAACTGATCATGAAGGGGCAAAAAGAGGGCCGCAGAGGAGTTGGAAGGAAGCAAGATCTGGCTCCGAAACGTTTGTGATTGGACCGGACTGAGAACTCCGGGAGATTTGTTTAGGGTAGCTGAAGATAGGGAGACTTTCTTTCAAGTGGTCGTCGCCTGTTGCGTTGGAAAAGGTCGAAAAAGGCTTTGTGTACTTCTTCGCTACTTTTCCACGTTTTTATGACAATGATCTTTGAATAAACACGAATGTTAATAAATTTAGGTACCTGTTTTGAAATTATTTTATTATTCTTATTTTGAAAATGTGTATTCATTTCTTCTTATTTTTTCATGGTAAAAATGGTATTAAATCAGACATCCACAAATATAGATGTGTTTTTCTCTACTACATAAGAACCTGGATTATTTTCTCTGGTCTGCTTATTGAGCTTATCCATTGTGGTCCTTCGGCTTAAAGACATTGTCAGCGTGATTTTGTGAATTGAAAAGTTTTGTGATCCGTCGGCAATTGAGCATATTGGTGTCAATCAGTGAGGGAGACTCCAGGATTGGCGCAAGTGCTACCAGCGATTTGGAACAAGAGGAATCAGGTCAAGGTTTGGGTGTCGTTTGGTCTTGTAGGGCTGTACTTTCCATCTTATAATCCCTTTCCATTATCCTGATCTGTGGACAGGAACTTATGTAGTATTGTTGATTTTTTGTGGGTTGTTTGTCTGAAGGGTATAGAGGATATCCACTCATTGGCCGCGTGTGATCACGTGTGGGTTTTTTGTGTGTGTGTGGTATATTGATATGTGTATCAATTTCACAGCATTTATTATATGAATCTGTCCCTGGACACATCTTTTGTTAATGCATTCGGCATTTTAATTGTGGCGATTATTTTTTTCTACTAGTGTAACTGGTAGATAATAATTCGTTTCATTTTGACATTGGGTGTCATATTGTGTAGTTTTTATTGTTGTGTTTACAGATTAAAATATTATCTTGTAATTAAGTCTTATTATGAGGACTAAAAAGGAGCTGACACGAGCGAGGGCAACTTTCAAGGGCCAGATCACTCGTTTTCAGGACTTTATCCAGTCTACGGACGTGGATAAAACGGAAATAGAACATCGATTGGAAAAAGTTAAAGCGCAATTTGTCTCGTATGAGGAGACGCAGTTACAGTTGGAAACGTTGGACCCTGACGAAGAAAAGGATCGGGTATGTATTGAAAATATTTATTTTGCTGTTGTCGCAAAGGCGAAACAATTATTATCCTGCCAAGTGAATAAGGTTGGAGCGGATGTAAAACTGACTCCGTTACAAATACCAGTCTTTTCAGGCGATTTTACAAAGTGGTTACACTACAGAGATACTTTTGAGTCTCTTGTAGGTGGAAACGCTGCATTGTCGCCATTGCAGAAGTTCCATTATTTGTTGAACTCCCTGCGGGGGCAGGCTTCAGATCTGGTTTCTGGTTTGGAGTTATCCCAAGAGAATTATAATGTGGCTTTAGATATTTTGAATGAAAGGTATACCAATGAACGACTCATCATTGACCGCCATGTCCACACGTTGTTCAGCTTGCAAGCCATCAAACAAGAGAGCCACAACGGACTGAGGTCATTGATTGATGAGGTCAAAATGCACCTTAGGGCATTAAAATCGTTGGGGTTACCAACGGAGCAATGGGACGCCCTTATGGTTTACTTGGTAACATCCAAATTGGACCTAAACTCAAGGTCATTATGGGAGGCCGCACCTATCAAAGGGAAAGTACCAACTCTGGCGGAATTGACAGCGTTTCTGAATGACAGGGCTCGGGTCCTTGAAACCACTTCAGTGAAAAATACATCATCCAATAGGTCGGTGGCTTATAGGGTGAATGTAGCTGTTGATTCCCGGAGTAATGGGGATTGTGCATTGTGTATGAAAATGCACAAATTAGAAAAATGTTTTAAATTCAAAGGATTTAGCGTCCAAAATCGATGGAAACAAGTCCGGCAGCTCAAATTATGTATAAACTGCTTAGGACGAAACCATTTCGTTTCGAACTGTGCAGTCAAGCCTGGTTGCGGTCAATGCGATAGGAAACATCATAACTTGCTTCATCAGGAGGAACCTTTGGGGCAGGAGGTGCCCCCGGAGCCATCTGTGGTTTCTTTTTCTTCTGGGGCGAGTGGTGAGCAAGTTTTGTTGTCTACTGTCTTGGTAGGCATTGTATTACCGAACGGGTCTGTGCAGCAGGCACGGGCTCTACTAGACTCAGGCAGCCAGTCTAATTTTATGAGTGTCCGATTGCAGAGGAGGTTGGCCCTGGACATACACAGGGCCAACGTGCCCGTAGTTGGAATTAGCAACAAGCCCATGCAGGTGAGTGGGTATGCTAAAATTTGTGTGGCAGCCCTCAAATCGACTGTGTACAGTCGATCTGTGGAATGTTTAATCGTAAATAAAATTGTTAATAAATTGCCACAATTTTCAGTTGATCGCTCTGCTCTTAGGATCCCCCCTGGGGTCAAATTAAGCGACCCACAGTTCGATACACCGGGGGAAATTGATCTGCTTCTGGGAGCCGGCATCTTTTGGGAGGTGCTCCAGAGCAAAAAGATCCAGATCAATATAGAGGGAGCTGTTCTACAACAAACACTGTTTGGGTGGATGATTGCTGGACCCGTCCAGACTCGGGCCAGCGGGGTAAGCCAATCAAATTGTCATATGTCTTTGGTTGAATTGGATAAAAGTTTGCAAAATTTTTGGGAGGCAGAGGAGATAGTTGACCCTCCGCTTACTTCCTCACCGGAGGAGGAAATTTGTGAGGACCATTTTCTTTCCACTCATAGGAGGGATAGTAATGGGGCATTTGTTGTATGCCTACCCTGGAAGGAGAAACCGGGTAAAAATAATTCCCTCCAGGTAGCCCTGAAACGCTTTGACAGGTTGGAGCAAAGACTTGAAACCAGTGAGTCATTGAGGGACCAGTATGCTAATTTCATGCAGGAATACTTAAGGCTAGGCCATATGGAGGAGGTAAAGCCCCCTGCCGAGGGCCAACAGCATTTTTATATACCCCATCACAATGTGTGGAAAGGGGGGAAGTTTAGGACGGTCTTCGACGGCAGTGCTAGGTCGGGGGGTCGATCACTTAATTCGTATCTGCATGTGGGGGGTAAGAATCAGAATGATTTGGTTTCCATTTTATTGAATTTCAGAAAGTATTGTTATGTATGGACTGCAGATATACAGCACATGTACCGAACAGTTTGGGTCGATGAAGCGGATCGAGAGTTTCAACGCATTGTATGGAGGAATAACCGACAGGAGGAACTTAAGCATTTTCGCTTGAAGACTGTCACGTATGGACTGAAACCCAGCCAATTTTTAGCAACTCGTGTTTTAATTCAGGTTAGTAATGAACAGTATAAAACACAACCTGCAGCATCCGAAGCCATCAGAAACCATTTTTATGTCGACGATTTCTTGAGCGGAGCTGATAATATACAAGATTTTTTTGAATTAAGGAAAAATGTTAAAAGTATATTAAAAGCCGCGGGTATGCACTTAACCAAATGGAAGGCAAATATTCCCTTCGAGACTGAATCTGAATCAGGGATTTCAGAAAGGTTGTTTTCCGAGAATGGTGAGTGTGAACATAAAATTCTAGGACTGAAGTGGAATAATGAACAAGATATTTTCACATATAAGCTTAACCAATCTTTCAATAGTAGTAGTACAAAAAGAGCCATATTATCAGATATATCTAAAGTATTTGACCCTTTAGGTTTTTTATCTCCCCTCGTCATTCGTGGTAAAGTTTTAATGCAGCAAATATGGCAGGAAAAGTTGGATTGGGACATGAGGCCATCGGAGGCAATCCTGAGGACCTGGGAGGATTACAAACGTGATCTGCGGGAGGGCGTGAACATTCAAGTACCCCGCAGATTAACGACCTCTGGCTCCGCGCAGGATATTATGGTTGGTTTTGCCGATGCCTCGGAAACTGCTTATGGAGCAGTAGTCTACTGCCGGTCACCCGATGACCAAGGTAATATTCATGTGAAAATTATTTGCAGCAAGTCCCGCGTTGCACCACTAAGACAACGCCTTACCATTCCAAAACTGGAATTATCCGCTGCACTACTACTTGCCCGTTTATTGAGGAAGGTCAGGGAGGCGATGGGCGCTCCACACATACCGACATATTTGTGGTCGGACTCAACCATTGTTTTAGCTTGGATAGCTAATCACTCAGTCAGATGTGACCCTTTTGTGACCCGTAGGGTCAAGGAAATACAGCAACTGACACAAGGATGTAGGTGGGGACATGTGGCTTCAGCAGAAAATCCCGCTGATTTGATATCGAGGGGTACTACCGTTCACAAATTGGCAGGGTCTACTTTATGGTGGAGAGGCCCGCCGTGGCTGATGCAGGATAGCGACCGTTGGAATTCATCGGAGCTAGCGGACACCTCCCCGGAGCCAACTACCGTGAGTCTTGTGGCAGCGGTAGATTCGGGAAGGTGGGATATTTTTTATAAATTTTCCACATACAGAAAATTGGTAAGAGTAATATCGTTTATTCGCAGATTTTTAAATAATTGTAGGAACAAAAACAATAAATTTTCAGGTCCATTGAGTGTTAGTGAAATGGAAGAAGCTAACCTCACCCTTATAAAAAGAGTGCAGCTTGAGTCTTTTTCAGAGGATGTCAAGCGGTTATCCAACCAGAAGGAGATTAAAAAGGACAGTAAATTGAAGGATTTAAATCCATTCTTGGATGCTGGCATAGTCCGGGTCGGTGGGCGACTAAAGATGGCGGAGTGTGCGAGGGAGAGCAAACATCCAATCCTTCTGCCAGCCAAGCACGTCTTTACTGAGTTGCTAGTGAAGAATTTTCACCATCAACACCTTCACTGTGGGCCACAAACTCTTCTGGGGATTGTTCGTTTGAAGTATTGGCCGATTGCTGGACGAACTGTCATTCGAAAGATTTTTCAAAATTGTACTCTCTGTTTTAGGTTTAAACCAAGGTTTTATCCGCAGAAAATGAGTGATCTACCTAGAACCCGCTTGGAAGCTATCCGACCATTTCACAACACCATAGTAGATTATGCGGGACCTTTTTTAATTAAATCCAGTTACACTAGGAATTCGGGTAAAATCAAATCTTATTTAGTTTTATTTATTTGCATGTCAACCCGAGCAGCTCATTTAGATCTTGTCACATCGTTAACCACTGAAGCTTTTCTTAATGTATTTAAAAGGTTTTATTCTAGGAGGGGTATTCCTCAGAAAATGATTTCAGATGGGGCCGGTTGTTTTGTGGGAGCTGCACGGGAACTAAAGGCTTTATATGACTTTCTTGGTGGTCCAGGGAAGGATCCTATAACTAACGGGTTAGCGGAACATGGTATTGAGTGGGTCTTCGCGATACCTCGAGCACCGCACACCTCAGGCGCTGTCGAAACAATGGTTCGACAGGCCAAAATTTTACTTAGGAAGACTATAGCTTCCACCCCATTAACTTATGAGGACCTGTCCACAGTAATATGCCAGGCTGAAAGTGTCCTCAATAGCAGACCTCTTTTTTGTGTTCCCCTTTCTTCCTCTCCGTTGGATGCGGAGCATATCACTCCTAGTCATTTTCTAATTTCCCAGAGTACAGCTACAATTCCGACTTCATCTAATTCCTTGACGCTGCCCACCAACCAACTGAATCATTATCGCAAACTAATGAATTTATTTTTATCTTTTTGGGAGCGGTTTAACAAAGAATATCTGCAGCAACTCCAAAAAAGAGCCAAGTGGAGAGAGAGAGGGAAAGTTACCATCTGTGTAGGCGACATTGTCCTAGTGAAAGAGGACAACCTGCCTCCTTGTCAATGGCGATTAGGAAGAGTGATGGAGACGTTTCCAGGTCCGGACGGAATCACTAGAACGGTCATGCTCAGGACGTCGCTGGGGAACCTCAAACGAAACATTATGTCTATTGCTCCACTACCCTTGTGCCGAGACACTCCATTGAGGAAGGAGGAGGAGTAGGAAAAAATAATTTAATTAAAACATTCAAGATTTGTTCTAAAATATTGCCATAAAAAGGTTATAAAAATATTGTTATAAAAAGGTTTAATATTCTCACATAATAATTGTTGTTTACATAAAAATAAAAATATTTAATTATGCAAGATTCGAAGCACACTCAAGATCCAAGATAAATGAATTTGTTATAGTTCTTATAATAATTATTATTATTTAAAACATCAAGACATGAAGAAATGTTTGTAAATTTTCAAAATGCAACAAGCTATTTGAACTTTTCATTCATGAGAATACAGTGACCAAGATGAAAGTTTTTTTTTAATTCAATTATTTAGAACTCATTGTGATCCTGTTTGCAATTCTACATTTAGTTTTTAAGTATTGAATTTCAATTTAACATTATGATTGTCTGTACGAAAATCGATTCATGAAATATATTTTTTTTGGTTCTGTTTTTTATTTAAAATGTTCCTTGGTTTCCGAGGACAAATCAGTTGCTATTTTAATAGTTTATTATTGTTTTTTTTTTGTAAATGATAGTTTTTTTTTCTTGCCATAATATTTTATCATATTAGTTCATATTAATTGGCAAATTCAGAAGTCAATACTCTGCTTTCCTTAATAGCATGAATTTTTTATAGTCATTTTGACTGGGGCTATTAAGTTCAATTAGTATTTCCTTATATATTTTTTATTATTTAGTTGGCCGCTCAATAGTTAGTATTTATTTTAGATTTGGGCCCGCCCCAGGGTGAATAAACACGAATGTTAATAAATTTAGGTACCTGTTTTGAAATTATTTTATTATTCTTATTTTGAAAATGTGTATTCATTTCTTCTTATTTTTTCATGGTAAAAATGGTATTAAATCAGACATCCACAAATATAGATGTGTTTTTCTCTACTACATAAGAACCTGGATTATTTTCTCTGGTCTGCTTATTGAGCTTATCCATTCTTAAGGGAGTGAGCAATGATCTTATTCCCCGCGCCCTTACTATTAACCATCACAAGTTCCTCGCAAAACGCAAGTCGATCGCAGTTTTCATAAATTAAGGTCATACCTAATGCAGAAACGTGCTATAACAAACCCGTCTATATTTAAGCTATTACATAATGCATCGAGATTCTTCTATTTTTGTTATTACTAATAATAAACAATATTATTATTATATTACATAATTGTAGTAATTTTATATATGTATGTACATTATTATTTATTCATTCATTCCACTCTCCGTCGGTAGTAACTATACAACAAGTGGTGATCGGTTACGCACAGTGATTTTTTAATGGCTGTTACCATTTTTACCACATACGACTCGCATCTTTACTACTTTGATCGTTATTATTATGGCACATACGCCACTACCAACCAAATCACACTTGTTGTTCAACCATTCCAATTTTGAAAAGTTTTATGTTAAACTCCGTCACCATGCGACAAAATATTTCTTAATTTAAATTTCCTGTATTAGTTCTCTTTTCTACCACCAGGACATTAGTTCACTTTTCTACCACCGGGACATTAGTTCACTTTTCTACCACCGGGACATTAGTTCACTTTTCTACCACCGGGACATTAGTTCACTTTTCTACCACCGGAACATTAGTTCACTTTTCTACCACCGGGACATTAGTTCACTTTTCTACCACCGGGACATTAGTTCACTTTTCTACCACCGGAACATTAGTTCACTTTTCTACCACCGGGACATTAGTTCACTTTTCTACCACCGGGACATTAGTTCACTTTTCTACCACCGGGACATTAGTTCACTTTTCTACCACCGGGACATTAGTTCACTTTTCTACCACCGGGACATTAGTTCACTTTTCTACCACCGGAACATTAGTTCTAGATTTCATTGTACTAACATTCTATCGTTGCCAGGGTGGTTGCCTGTTACTTATGGCTGCTGTTACTCAAGTTCTTGTCTATACACAATTTACAACATAACTGATGCGGAACCTGTATAAGAACTCACTCACTACTACATAGATAACGTCAGATGTGTGTGCGTGTAATGTTATAGCGGTAGCGGTGAATGTCAACTAACAACATTGCCAATCGTAGTAACAAGAAACATTGACCAGACTGCCGATGCCGTCTTGTCAGACGACGGACCGTTCCCTAGGAACCCAGTATATTAGTGGGGCTGCTGTTACCGCTTCTCTTGGGGTTGGCGGTGTAAGTCGATTGGTCAGCCAATGTTCTGGGCTGCTATAATATAGATTTGAACCCACCCTTTGACAATTTTCGTTTTTCATTTGTTTTTTCTTCAGCGTCGCGACCCCACATTGCAATATCTACCGTCCATTAAGTAGTATTGAATGTTCACGTTTGGATCTTAACGATTGTTAATCAATCGTTTTCTTTGGCGTCGCGACCCCACATTGCAGTGTCTTCCGTCCATTAAGTAGTATTGAATGTCCACGTTTGGATCTTGACGATTTTCAATCAATCGTTTTCTTTGGCGTTACGACCCCACATTGCAGTGTCTTCCGTCCATTAAGTAGTATTGAATGTCCACGTTTGGATCTTGACGATTTTCAATTAATCGTTTTCTTTGACGTCGCGACCCCACATTGCAGTGTCTTCCGTCCATTAAGTAGTATTGAATGTCCACGTTTGGATCTTGACGATTTTCAATCAATCGTTTTCTTTGGCGTTGCGACCCCACTTTCCAGTGTCTTCCGTCCATTAAGTAGTATTGAATGTCCACGTTTGGATCTTGTGTTACACGAACATCGCCAGTCATTGTTTGACCCACTCGAATAAAAATGATTGCCATCGTACCGACTGCTGCATGTTTACCACACATGATTCTTCGTTTTATTGATAATCCATTACGTATTGCAAGAAGTTTATGTTGTTTTAGTGGTCATACTTCCTTACATTAGAGATGGGCAATATTATGGTTATTTTTGTTGTTAAAAATCATCCTTAATACTTTACATTTTCACGTATACACATCCAATAACTCTTATCTAGATTATACTTCTTCGTTTTGGAGTACCCAGTCTGTTGCCCCGACGTCAGCTACCACTTAAACCTAGTTCACACTTAGTGGAGTAGCAAGAAACTTAGTATCTAAATTACACGCTAACCAATCAACTTTGGTTAAAGTTCATTAAAGTGCAAAGTATTTTTTGTTAAAAAAAATATGTGTTATTTCGACACTTGATCAAACGAAGTGTGCGAATAAAAGACAAAAATTAAATGTAATTTATTGCACTATGTAATAGCTGTTGTCGTTGATTCGCATGCGGGATGAAGTTCGGTGGGTCATATGTAAGTTTGAAATCAAAACAATTCCTCTATAATTGATTTAATTAAAAAAAATCCAAGAGATGGCGGTGTAGTAGGAAATACATCACACGTGATGTCTGTTTACTTATTGTATACATACATTGTCGAAAGAATAGACCCGTTTTAAACCAAATTTTACTGAATTGTTATGGTAAGATTTATTTAATTTCTCTTCAATTAAGCGGCATATTTTCTTACAAAATATTATTCTCATTTGAATGCCAGAAAAACTCTATGAAAATAAATAAAAGTTAGAATATCACCAACGAAACATGGTAAAAAATAATAGCATGAAAATTTATGAATTAAAATGATTTATTTTTTAGGTTTTGGTCTGTACCTTCTGAATAAAGGCGTTAAGGTAGACTTTTAAAAAAAATTTTAAATTAAATTTCACAATTCCATCGATAATTTTTATCTATTATTGGCACAATTCTATCGATTGTAGCACAGATTTTGTGGTAAAAATCTTCTGTCATTATTTTCTTCCAATCATACATTTCTTTAAGACTTATTAGTATTGTTGTACGTAATGATAATACAATATTAATAAAATTAAATTTAAATAGCAATATTTGAGTGGTCATTCAATGGGTTCTAGTATAATACTAGAACACTAATGTTTTTCTAAGTGTGTAGAAATCGCTCGTTAGTGATGTTTATGTCGTAAGATTGTCCAATCCTCTGCAATAGTATTATTCTAATAGTGTTCGAACGTAATCCGACTGAAGTGTTCCGAAAGTGTCGAACGCAATTCGCTTTTTTTTACTCAATAAATGTAGGAAGTCTTCTGTATCTAAGTTTAGAAACCTTATGTTTCATCATGGTAGCAATAGTGTATAATTTAATCTTTATTAAAACTAGTGGAGATCACCCGTCGCCAAGTGATGGACTTCGTCTATCGTTTTTCGGTATTGCCCGTTATAAAATATTTATTAAACCTACTAGCTTTCCCGACAGACGTTGTCCTGTGTTCCTAATTATGAATATTGAATTCGAACTTGTATAAGGATAAGTTTTTTACTTATTAACGATTGTAATTGGGATCGATGCATCTGTTTCAAACCATATATTTTCCAACAACACTCTGTCAATCGCACCAATAATCAAACAACTGACAGTTCTTGTCAAAATTAATTTAAATTTTTCAAATTTGGAATAAAATCTATTTTGTTAAATGTACTAAAAAGGTTACCAACGTTTTCTTTAATTTTCTAATTTTCCACGCAACATTCTTAATTTTTTCTTTCATAAGAACCTTCTCCTTAATCTCCGAAATTAATCACAAAATAAGAATGAAATATATAAGAATTAAGTAGATAAAAAAGGTTTTTAACATAAATCCAATTATCTGTAGGTACATGTAAAAATGAATATTTTTTTATGCTTACCTATATTAATTTTACGTGGAAAACGTGCCGATCTTGCTTAGAATCATTTTTTTTACAAAAATTCAAAAAATATTTGTGCTAATTATACTCATTTTTCTTTTGTTGCAGGTAAGAACGAAAACATCTGACTTTAAAGTTTGTTCGGTATGTATTGAATATAATATGATTCCCTGATAGGAATTTTGCCCTAGCAATCTCTATCATCCAATCTATATAATATAGCCTTTTGTGTATCATTAATAATTATACAGGTATTTCAATACAGATGTAGGTACATGTAAGTATTTTAGAATCCAAGTAACGCGTATAGATAGGCCGATACTTGAAACCTGTTTTTTTATAAATACTTTCCCTATCTATATAAGTACATTATACATCTGTATACGTATAAACCAGTCAGCTGATTCTAATAAAATTACCAGGTAGGTAGGTACTATGTACAATTAGATACACCAGGAACTTTCTGCTTCCTCTTCTCTATGGACGCTGTTACAAGAACTGTCACGCTAAAATTTTGTCTTTGTACTGTGACACGACAGAAAGTATAGGGCGTTAACGTTCCGGGCGAGAAATGCGTATGTATTAGTATATTTTATGAAGAATATACGTTAAAAACTGACACACATAATACTTAGGGTAGGTTGCTACCCATACACTTACACAAATAAATATGTGTACTTCTCATCTGTTATCTCCCCAATACAAATGAGATTCACTCCCTGAACGTAACTACACTTTACCTAATTAAAGTATTATGAATCGTACCAGAAGCCGAATTTGTCTTCCTTTTATAAAAGGTCGTAGAACTTTCAAATGTACATACTCTTTTTTTTTTTTTTTTTTTTTTATTTTTTATTTTATTTTAAAGATACAACAGCTTTTACAGAATATCAGAGAAACAAAAAACAATTTGAGATTTACAGCGCCAATAATAGTATCTTAACATATTTTCAAAAACACAGCATCATTATTAATAAAACAAAACATGAGGTATGGGGGAGGGGAAAGGGGAAAGGAAGGAAAGGAGAAGGGAACATTGCATGGAACATAGAATGGGTAGCCGTGCCACGATCTAGTACACTGCAGTAGGTAAGGTATACAGACAGACTCACCACAGGGCAATTAATACAACACCTCACAGCGCTCACTTTAGTTACAATATTGTGACAATATTTTTTTGGTTTGGGTTCAAAACCCTACAACTGCAATAGATTTTTTTTAAATTTGTTTATGGATGTATTGAATGGGTCAAGGCTCGGCTTATTTTGGCAGTTCTTGTTATAAGTGGTACAAACTCTATTTATGAAGCTGTTGTGATGATAATTAGTTCTCGACTGTTCCAAGTAGAATAGAACCGAGTTTCGACCCACTCTAGTTGGACAGTGGAAGGGAAGTTCCCCAAGTAAATATGGACTATCGATACTGTTATTTAAGAGTCTGTATAAATAGCAGAGGTCGATCACTGCTCTCCGCTTCTCCAGGGAGTTCATCTTGTGACAGTTTCTGGCTTGGTCGTAGCTTTCAAAGTGAAGTCTTTTGCGGAAGTTAAGTTGTTTGATATATTTGTTTTGAACCCGCTCGATAGCATTTATATGGGTGATGTAACAGGGGTTCCATATTGTCGATCCGAATTCAAGGACGCTTCTTACGATAGAATTAAATAGGATTGTTAATGAGTTAGGGTCTCTAAACTGTTTTGTATTACGGCTAATGAATCCTAGAGATCTAAAAGCCCGAGAGCTCATGTACTCAATGTGCCTCGTGTAACTAAGTTTTTCATCCAGTATCACGCCAAGATCCTTAATCTCACTAGTGGATTTAAGTACTGTTCCGTCAATTTGATAATTGTACATAATATTTTTTTGTTTTCTACTATAACTAATACTACTGCACTTGTCACCATTGATAAAAAGCTGGTTCTGTTGACAGTATAATTGCAAACCGCTTAAATCCTCCTGCAGCTTCTCGCAATCTGAAATATTTCTTATATCTCTATAAATTTTTGCATCATCGGCAAATAAAAGCATATTAGAATGTCTGAGGCATTTATCCATGTCATTAATATAAATCAAGAACAGTAAAGGTCCCAGATGCGATCCTTGCGGAACACCAGAATAAATAGGTTGGTAATCCGACACGTGGCCATGCAAGACCACTGCCTGAAATCTATCGCAGACGTATGACTCAAACCATCTCAAAAGATTTCCAGTTATACCCATCATTTTAACTTTGTTGATCAGTATTTTGTGGTTAATCTTGTCGAAAGCTTTAGCCAGATCGGTGTAAATCGCGTCTACCTGACAATTTTTATGAATCGATTGAGTAATTGAGTGTGTGAACTCCAGCAAGTTCGAATCTACGGACCTTTTAGCGCGAAAACCATGTTGATTTTTAGTTATGTGGGGATTAATTAGAGGATTTATTTGGTCAATTATTATTTTTTCAAAAATTTTGCTTATAATTGGTAGCTTAGAGATTGGCCTGTAGTTGGATACCTCTGCACGATCACCACTCTTATAGATGGGCGATATTAAGGTTTTCTTCCACTGTTTGGGGAAACATCCATCTGATAATGATTTATTGTATATAAGAGATAATGGTACGTGTAGCACTGGTGAACAATTTTTAATGAATATACCGGGTATTGAGTCTGAACCCATTCCCTTTGTGATATCGATAGAATCTAAGTACTTTTTAACCAGTGCGCTGTCTATTTCTACACCATTCAACTGTATTGTATCGCAACTAGACGCAGTGTTACATGCAATATGCTGAACACCACCATCACGAACGTGGACGGACGCAAAAAAGTCATTGAAAGAATTGCAAATACTTTTAGGTTCATTAAATTGTTGACCGTTGTAGCTTACAGCCCCAGGAATATCACCCCCACCCTTCTTTGATTTGATGAAAGAAAATAGACTTTTTGGATTTATCCTTATCTCTTTCTCGAGTAATAAATTTGCATTCCTTTTTAAAATGACTCTTGATAATTCAATTGTTTTTTTTTGCTATCTCGCTTCGACCAACCATTCAAAACAACAAGATGGAAAGAGACAGACGAACGTTTAAGAAACCATTCAAATAAATTTGACTCCGCCCCGAATAAGTTTAGTAATAATCGCGTATTCGCAACGAAAGCGCACTTGCATAGCAAAGTCATTATTTCTAATTATTTACGTTGGCTCTGCTCTGCCTTCCTCACGTTGTTTCTTCACGTCACACCTTATAAACAAAACTCTGACATAATATTTTGAAAATCTTGTCATGAATACCGTATCTAGTACGTAGTATAATATTTAAATCAATACTTTAACTATTTATCTATTCAGGATGTGTCAAACAATCTTTTACCAAACACACCTGTCTAAATCTCGTCGGTAAAAACAATATCTTAGAAGATCTATTATCCATTGATTTTAGTTCGGCCATCGGATTGAATCTTGAGTCGAATCAATCATGACGGTCGATCCATTTTTCATTCCCATTTTCTCGTACACACCGGCGAGAACAATAATTTGAATCTATTTAAATAATAAAATGTTTGTGTAAAAAAAAATCCGTGGACCGTTTTCGTTCTCTAGCGAGTTCAAGGCCATGAATCGTTCAATCGATTCGATATTTTAGTACCAAATAAAACAACAATCATGCTGATCGTCGCTTTTAACGGAAAAAATATATCGATTTGGCTTCAATTTAAACACGATAGCAGAGAATACAAGATGTTTTATAAGCATGAAGAAGAAACAATCAGTTTAATAAGAGAACTTCTGGAAGTTGTGTGATTTCATTCAGAATGTAACAGGTAGATACTTTTACTCGGTCATGCGGACTGCGGAAGATATACAAGAGACTGGAAGCGTCTGGAGTAGGACTCAGCGATTAGATTGCACGTCTTGGAAGTAAATTCTGATTTAAATTTTCAATGGTGTTCAAAGCTGCCAATTTATGTATCAAAAAGAGTTCAAATTGTATTACTTCTGAAATATTTCATTACTTCAGAATCTACACTCCCAATCCACGCCATTCTTAGTGAATCATCACGTAAATATTTTCAGAAATGTTTAACCATTTAAGTTTAAGAGAACATAGCAAGAAGTTTTATAGAATTCTTTACGTACTAGATAAACCAAAGGCGTTATGCTAAATTGAATAGTATTCCAAAATCGAATTTAGAATCCGTGGTTTATCACATGTAAAGCCCTTCATTCATGATCACTCCATCCATTCAAATGGAGCAATGTCATTCCATAAAAATTTTGCAGTGAGTTGTTATAAACTAAGTGTTTGTGGAGCGATAGGATGAGTTGGATAATATACAATCAGACCAAAATCCAATCGAGTTCGTCAAGTCATTCGTCCATAAATCCTCAACTCCAACAAACACATGCATACATCGAACACTTTTTGCGAAAATTCAAACACATTTCATCCATTTGGAGTGGTCTTGAATGGCGGGCTTAATTTGAGCACGCACATTTTAGGTCTTCAAAAAATATAGATTTGATAAGAAAGGTCTTGAATTTTACATCGCGCATTGTGGTGACTTGAAAACCACCTGCTCCTCCACAACCTCCTACTCCAGGAGTGGGCAAAAGTTACCCTGATACGGCACAAGATGTAATCTTGCACCATTCCTTTAGTTTCATTTCAAAACATGTCGATGAGTTTTTTGATCTCGCGTATAAAGCAAAACGAATATTTCTCATATATTTCTTCTACTCATCCATGCACAACAGACCAAGGTGAAATCACAGATAACAATCTTTCCAAAACCACGGAGGTCGATTAAGCTTACAAATTCCTGCATATTTGATGCTCGCGTACAAAAAAAAGGTTATGTATTAGATATTAGATACCATAAATGTTTTTTTTCATCTTCCATAAAACGACATTTATAAAAAAAAAAAAAAAGTCCGGTATAATGGTTTGAACACGGATGCTAAAGTCTTGAAAAGTTTGTAAACTAAACTGACGGACTATAACAAAAAGGTTTAGATTAAAAATGAAGTATAAGTTAAGAAACGTGTAATTCGAAAATGAACTTTTTACTATGTAGTTCATTAATATTTATGGTTATGTTTGTAAAAAAACTTGACCTTTAATGTTTGATTCATAAAGTTCCAATAGGATGTTTTCATTTAAAGCTTGCATTTTTTATTCATTGCTGGTTGATGTAGTTGGTAGCCCAGGGCGGATATTGTAGGTTCGATCGTCGGTGTTGACTATCTTTCTCTTTCACAACACAAGCTTAATGTAGCTTGCTGTGAAACAGTGTATTTGTGTTCACTTCGAGTGAGCACAGATTCATTTATATAAAAAAAATGTGAACAAAATTTTGAATAATGTTTAAAAAGTGATCATTAAAAACAATTGGAATCTTATATTATATAAAAATGGAGAGCTATTTCCCGATGTCATCGCATCACGCCTAAACGGCTGGACCGATTTCGCTAATTCTTTTTTTCTCGTGTAGGCTTTTATCGGGAGTATGTCCTTTTAGAAGAAAAAAATTAAGAAAATGCATGGAAAATCAGAAAATTAAAGAAAACTCTAAGTAGACAACCTTATAAGTTTTATTCCAATTTTGAAATTTTGACAGAAATTTTCAATTGGTGCGACTGACAGAATGCGGATGAAAGATACATGGTTTAAAACAGACGCATCATTCGGAATCACATTGGTTAAATGATAATTAATTCATCACCATACAAATTCGAATGGAACTGAATTAGGAACACAGGACAACGTCTGTCGGGAAAGCTAGTAAATAAATAAATTTACACTTCCCAATACAATGTCGACAGTATAGCCGGCGGAACTTATCGCCTGAGGAAATAATTTCCAGTCATCCGGTCCCGTCCAAAGAAAGCAAGTCGACCCCGGGTAGAAATTTCTAGTGAAAAGACAGAAAAACTCTGACCCGACCGATTATCGAACCCGGGACATGTTGATCTGTAGTTCAAGCCTATACCACTATGCTAACGAGGTCGGTGATGAAGATGATCACCTAAAACGAAGTAGTTGTTATCTATCGGAACATTCATACTTCTAATATCGATTTTTATTACATACAATGAGTACAATATTAAGTATGTATTATATAACATACTAAGATATCTGGCATTTACGCTGAATTGTGTTAATATACTCAACAGCTGTAAAATAAATAAATAATTTATAAATTAATTAATGAATTTAGTCTTTATATGTGTTATGTGCGCATATTATTATTATTTAATAATAAACAACATAATGTAGCGTCAATCTAGTTTAGGATGTCAAATTTAATGTTATTAATAATTATTAGAACGCAACTAACAATAAATATCAGAGAGAAGAAGTCAGTAGGTGGTTAAAATAATACAAGTCAACAAATAACATGAGAAGGTTAATGATAACATTTGACTGATAAGAGAGAACGTTTAAATGATAAACGGTACTTGAAGAATCTTTGTCTAAAACCCCCCATTCTCGATCACCCCGAATGGAAGTCATTCAATGTGAAACTAGAATTTTGTTTTCAATCAAAATAATGAAACTTGACTAGGTACTGTTTTTACTGAACTGTGTGCATCTGTGCTAATTCAAAGTGAACATAAATGCACTCCTTGACTCCTTCACAGTAAGCTGCTTAAAGCTTGTGTCGTGAAAGAGGAAGATGGTCGGCACCTGGGATCGAACCCACGACCTCCGAACGAAACAGTAACGTACTTTCGTACTGGAGATGGTGGGTCGGTCCCAGGTGCGGACTATCTTCCTCTTTCACGACACAAGCTTTAAAAATTCAACTGTGAAAGAGTCAATGAGTTTATTTGTGTTCATTTTGAAAGAGCACAGATTCATTAAAAAAAAAAGGAATGTGGTGCAACTTGAAAATTACTACAATCTAATATAGAATTGGCTCAATTTCACCTGAGACAATATGTAGAAATCTGTTAAACAAACTCAATAGTCTTTTCAAATTTCAATATTTTTTAAAAATCTCGAATCAAACGAAGCATTTTAATGATGCCTGGGATTCTCCTTTTGTAAAATTGCTTGGAGATTTACCAATCTCCCCTTACGAAACGTACACTAGACAATTAAAAACTTTGTTGCGTAGAACTTTAATTACAACAGCAAATACTTCATTTATTTAATGTATATTTGAAATTAACATAATCAAAAGATTATATATTTTTTAGAAGATAATGACGGAACACCCGCAGCCACGACAAACTGACATCGTTACCAGTCAAGTTTCGAACCATCTACCTTCCGTTCGTGGGTGACGTAACGTAGCACTTACAAGACTATCTCGGCGTTCAACAACACAATTATAATATTCCACGAAATTAAAACTCGTTTGGTATTCATCTTTTTTTATATATTGGCAGAAGGAAACAGGTCTCCGCAACTTCTTTCTTAGTCGGGGAGACGAAATCCATATCGCAGTTTTGAGTTATGTGTGCAAGATGGTCTTCCTTATGCTCTCACAATTTGAGCGAACTCCAGTGATCAAAGTCATGGAATCGCTTTTGAATGCTTATAGGTCATCCCACATACGTATGCTGGTCTGTCCATCCACACATCCCCGTTAATCTATGTTTAAAGCGGTACAGCATACATCACATCATATTCGAGTTCTTCGAAAGTTAGCTCCGGCTCTATGGTCGATTAGTGTGAACACACATTTATATTTTTGGGTGGTGTAGAGCCGGGAAGTTCTTTTATCGATTCGTCTTCTAGGTTCTGGCTCCTTACTGAGGATGCGGTCCATAATAGTTTGTCTGTAATTGTCTTGAATCGAACAATATGCACTTGTAGCAGTAGCTAACGTTAAGCCTAGTACAGATAATGTTGAGTAGTGAGTAGTTTAGTAGCTACATTATACACTACTCGAAAATCATTCACACTATATCCGAGTAGAGTTCATTAGTACGAAACGTCATATTTGTTCAAACTAACTTATGTATTGTACAAAAATCTTAGGTGTTATGATTTTATCCATAGAATAAGTAATATTATCTATGATTCCAGGTAATAAATTATTATAGGTTCACACACACGTTCAGGGTCCCGTCGAAATGGATCGACTCGACTAAAACGCCGGCTAAACTACTCGACCAAGGTTTAGGTGTTCAGACACGTGTAAGTACTAAATTATTCACCACTCGACTGAAATCCAATCCAAATCCAAACTCCCTTTAGACCCCACTTAGGGGCATAGGGAGGCAACAAGAGCTCTCCATTGCGCTCGATCCTGCGCAACGTTAATGACCTCCTCCCACACCATGTCCAGATTCCTCAGCTCTGCCTCGAAGGAGCGGAACACAGTATGAGAGGGTCTTCCTCGTCTCCGGGACCCTGATGGGAGGAAAAACAGCGCTCTCCTCGGCCAACTGTCATTCGGCATCCTTAACACATGTCCCAGCCAAGTCCATCTCCTCCACATAATAGTAGAGGTGATGGGCTCACGCTGGGTGCGCCGGCGTATAGCGTCGTTCGTGATGCGGTGGTACCATCTTATACCCAAAATTCTCCTGAGGCACTTCGTTTCGAATGCAGATACTTTTTGTGCCTGGGCCAGAGTCAGGTGCCAGGACTCACACCCATACAGGAGAATGGGCAACACACACGCATCAAACAGTTTACATTTCGTCTCGACACTAAACGCCGACGCCTTCCATATCTTGGTCATGTTGTTGAAGGCGCCACTTGCCATACCGATACGTATCGGGAGCTCAGCCCCGAGGTCACCAGTGGTGGTAATGGTTGCTCCCAGGTACTTAAATTTATCCACCCGGGAGACCTGGTGACCATCGATGGTTATCGGTAGCTGTTTATCGGGGCAGGCATTATTTGCCATGAGCTCCGTTTTACTGGCATTGACTCGAAGGCCGAGGCGTGCTGTTTCGTCGCAGAGTCTTGAAACACTGCGCTGTAATTCCTCCACTGTCGTACTGAACAACGCTAGGTCGTCCGCGTACTCCAGATCGCACAGTTCGCCCATTAGACCATCTCTCTGTGTTATCGGTATACCTCTTGCTCCTTGCATGGACTTTCTCAACAGGAAGTCCATGACAATTATGAATATAAAAGGAGCCAGTACGCAGCCCTGTCTGACTCCCGTGGTGATCCTAAAAGCTTCAGTAGGACCACCTGGCGTTTTCACGCTACACTCGGAGTCTTCGTACAGGGACTGCACCATTTTAACTATCTTCGGAGGTATACCGTACAGAGCTAAAATTTTCCATATCGATGGTCTATGACTGAAATACTCGAGCAAATTTAATAAAATCTTTACGGAAATCGGCATTCCGGATGGCATGGATGCGCAATCTATAGCTATTTGATACATTTCGCCTTATGATTTTCTTCTACGGTTTTGATCCTGTAGATTAGTTTGCAGCAATCGCGAACATCTCCTCATCCACTTTTCTTGGTTTTCCCCTGTTCTTTTTAGTTCGATGAACCGCACTCCATGTCCTGGCGTATCTATATTCAGCAAATATTCCTGACCCGGATATATATTCAAATATTCGTAGCTATGTATTAGAAAAATAGTTAAATTATTTTTGTGAGAAATGTTGAAAACTTCTGGTAAAATCCTGTGTCAACAGACACCAATGCCTGAGTGCTTTGGTGTTGTAAATGCAAATTTCTAAGACCGTGTGGTATTCCCCGTGGTTTTACGCTATTGATAACTCGTCTTAATTTATTTATTTGTTTAATTTATAATATGCCATCGACAATATTATAACGTGTAATCACTAAATATATTATATGGATATAATTTCCGTCTATCTTTTTACTACATATTTATATTATTATTGTTTATACATTCAGCTACGCATATTATTTCGCGATAGCTAGACTTATCGTTGACAATTATTATTGTGTGAAAGATTATTAATGTGCAAGGTTTTATGATGGCTTATTTCAAAATCCCAACAGAACTCTTTCATAAATTTTAGATATTTGGGCAGCACATATCCTAAGATGTCAAAGACATCTTAGTTCAAAAGTTTTGGCATCTTTAATATAAATATTCGTATTTCAACTTTCCTTCGCATAAATTTAATATTGACTTGACAAAAGCATTTGACGGGATACGTCATAATCAGTTGGCTCAATCATTGTTTCAAAAAGCGCTCTCACCTGGAAGTTGTCGTTTTGTATCCTTCGGATATGTATTAACTATGTCCATTGCTTCTTTATTATAGTTAGATGTGTATATTAAAGCAAAACATAAATTTACCACAAGCAAAAGTTGTTGAACTTGCATTTCATTTAATTCCGCGTATCTCTTAGAACATGTTGACGTATATTATCCTATAATTTATGTCGACGCTTTAGCCTTTCATTCAACGCCTTGGCTAGTGTATGTTTAAATTTAATATTGACTTAATAAAAGCATTTGACAGGATACGTCATAATCAGATGGATCATTCATTGTTTCATTCGCGGTATCTTTCGCATATGTATTGACTATGCCCATTGCTTCTTTATTATACTTAGTTGTGTATATTGAAGCAAAACATAAATTTACAAAATAAGCAAAAGTTGTTGAACTTGCATTTGTTTGTTTCCGCGTATCAGACATATATGTGAGTTGACATATACTTAAGATCCTTTAATTTATGTCGACGCTTTAGCCTTTCATTCACGCCTTGGCTAGTGTATATTGTTTAAATTTAATGTTGACCGTAGATAAAACTAACATGGCAATTTGTCACCAACAAGGTCACGGTGTGTAGTTTGGTTCATTGTAATCACACGATAGGGGTTCAATGGCGTTCAAATTTAATACATTACGCATTGAAATTTATTCAATAATTCACCACAACATTGTAGCAGACGCAATAATTACGACTTCCGAGAACAGAGAGAGCCAACTCATAACTTCTATCGGCGTTCATCTTTTAAAACTTGCCTATCATATCTATAAAAATCTCAATTCCTTGTATAAAACACTAATAATTCATAATAATACTATTGTTTCGTTTAGGGTTTGTACTGACTTTACAAAGGCCTTTGATATGATACATCATATGTTTAACTCTCGGTGGTTCTTCTCTCGCATATTATCTTTTGGTATACTTAGGAAATATATTAACCATGCCCATCGTCTCTCTATTATGGCTTTTAGGGCTTATGGAGTCGTTGATAATACGATGGAACCATCTTTCCCTAATAATTGTTATAAGATATATAAAAAGATTTTTATATAACTTTATAAAATTAATAATAAATAAATAAATAATAATCTTTCTAAAACACCTTTCGGTAATTTTTTTGTGCCATTTAGTAAATTCCGAAATACCAACGTTTAGTCTTTTGACTAAGCTTTGCTCCAAAGGAACTTATTGTTTGGGGTTAAGTGGGTTTTATTTTTTGCAATATATCAACTAGACAGCTTTAATTGAAGTTTTAATTTCATGTCTCGTCTTTGGAAAGTAGCTCTCAGATGATTCATACTCATCAACCATTCCCAAGATGAATTAATGCATAGTGAGTGTTCTGTTTCAGCACCCAACTCATTTGGGTAAGATCAAAGCAAATTGCCATTTTTGTCAAACCTACATCAATTATATCAATGGGACTGTTTTAACCCGAAACAAAGGTAGTTGTAAGCCCTCATCTTTCTGTTCAAGATCTGTCTGTGTGTTGACATTGTATTGCTTTGATCATTGCCATATCAGGTCACCCTGACGTTGGCGATCACTCAGGCGAAAGGTTTTCTGTCATGCGCTATCCGGAATAACTCCTCCGTATATATCTGCCTTCTCCCAGCGCCTTTGCTCTCTTCATACTAAGCTGGAGTAAGAATTTTTTACCTTAGATCTTAGCCGCCTTTAGTCATGATGAGTAGCTCATGATCAACCCCGGCTCTGCGCAGGACCTCCGAGTTTGTAACTGACTCAGTCCACGATATAACAAGCATCCGCCTGTGGATCCAAATTTTTAAGCCTTCCGTTCCATACTTGATCAATTCAAATTGTTTTTTTTTTTTTTATTGCTTTCTGTACTCATTTTTTTCGGTCACATTTTGTCATTTTGCTTTTCGTCGGTTTGTGTGTTTTTTTTTCGCGTGATTAATCACTGTTATTAATATTAAAGATAACAGTGTGTTTGTTTGTGTGGCGACTTGTTATCTCACGTTTTACGTGTTAAAAATAACATACTCCAACTCCACTCTATCCGCTGTTATCGTGAATGAAATGAAAATACGTTATAAACGAATTCAACAAAAATACAATAATATTTCAATGTATATTGTCATAACACAATTTCAATAATCATCTACCTACATCGCATTTTGACACCAAGCTCCGAAGATTAGCTCATTTCGAAGCGTGGATCTCAGGTTCAAATCCTGTTCGTGGCAAGGAATTTTTTCGAACATGCTGTTTGCTATGCTGGAAATTTGGAAGATTTGAATTTGACCCTTTAGGGTTAATTTTTTTTACCCACCATACGATGTCCGTCAAGGGCAAGTATTGGGAACGGATCTCTACTCTTTTCTATACAAGCACACTTCTTTCACTGATATTTGATCATTTCTCATACAACCTCTCCTATTTTTATGCTTGTGACCTGGCCTTCCTATAGGACAAAATCGATGAGTAATAGTAAAAAAAGTAAAAGTGATACCTAATCAAAAAACTTATTGGCCAAAAGCCCTAAGCGCTTCATACTATAAAAATTTAAACGACCTAAGTGTCTTGTTTGCATCTAGTTTGGACAACAGAACTGACTCGCTTTCACGGAAAAAGCAATTCAAATGCTTCGATTTTTGGAGATCGGGCTGTGAGCAACCATAAAAAGACCTCTTATAAGCTGACTCATCAGCATGCGCGTATGGGACACGTATATACTATCCAACATCTGATTCATTATTAATGAGAACGAAAAAAATTCAAACATGAATCGAACGATTTATGTTTATTTATAAAACGAACGCGTGTTTTTTTTTCAAATTTCCACCAATAAGAACGCTCCATATTATCGTCATTCTTTTTTTAAAACTATCTTGATTCGTCACTAGATATTAGTATGATTGATGTTTTTATTATAGTTCCTTCTCTATCCCACCGTATGACGATAAAGTTTAAAAGAACGAGAGAGAGGATAGTGTTTTGATCGTGACGAAACGAATTGAACGTTTCATTATGACGTCACTTTATTGCCAAGTTGTTTGACATTCGTTAGCTCATTTGGGTCATCCACAGACCATAATGTGTGATTGGGCAAATTATCCCCAAGTGGACACAAACAGACTTGTTAATAAATAAAACGCCTAAATGAATTTATAACGAACTTTTAACTGAACAACCTCGAATAGTTGAAGTCGTATGTTTATACTCATACTAGCATTCCCGACAGACGTTGTCCTGTCTTAAATATAAAAGAATATTGAATTTATAAAAACACAGTGGCAAACGATTTTTCATTCAAAATCGAGCGTTTTCCTCTAAATCAAACAAATATTATCAAGAGACCAAAATATTAAAATAGTACAATATAAAAAAGTACAATATTGTACCACGCCTTAAGTTTTATTTTATACTATGAAGCTGAAACTGTTGTATATTTCAGTGATCAAAGAAAATATCCACGATTTAAATGGTACATATTTGTATTTGATATCCTAATTCTTGGAGAAGGTTTTAGGGTATATAAAAGCACGTTATGACTCTTAGAGACATTATTTATTTTGTAAATTCATTACAAAGAAAACCCACACGACACGCAACTCTATATTTGTTATAGCCATAGAATTTTGAGATATGCAAT
Organism: Mystacides longicornis; assembly: GCA_963576905.1. NCBI lineage: Eukaryota > Metazoa > Arthropoda > Insecta > Trichoptera > Leptoceridae > Mystacides > Mystacides longicornis. The sequence continues at coordinate 19,784,588 of OY756437.1, forward strand.
AGGTAAAAAAATAAATATAATATTTTATTCTCAGTTATATGATAATAATATGTCATATTTTTTATGTAACAATTTTTTTCATGTTTTTTCTTTCTTTTTGTTTCAGGTAAGCTCAAAATTCTTCATGAATCATTTTCAAAAACTCTACTCATATAATATAGGCTCATATGTAGATGTCTTTGACTTGTGAATTAATTGTCGTACCTCCATTGTCTATGGTAAGAATTATTTAAAAAAACTTACATAATGTGTATTGTTCGTGACATGTTTTAAAAATTTGAACATTCTTTATCTAAAAATTTCAGAAAAAATATATAGTTACTTTAAATGGTTTCATTCAACACGAGTGAATCAATAGAATACAAACAAAAGAACGCAATTTGAAATTTCAATAACATTTAAAACAGCGCAGTTTTACACTATTCGAATTTGCCATAATCTAACAGAATAGTAGAACAATTTATAAATTATCCTAAATTCTGTCAGAATAATAGAACACTATTTGAAATTGTATGAAAGTCTGACAGCCTATTAGAACATTATGTATATGAAATTTTAAATAAATTCTGACAGCGCATTCGGCTGAATTGAAAAACATTTTAACAACGTACATTTTTTTCAAATCTTTTATCGCACATCCTGGTGTGAGCCTTTAGCTAATTTATTGGTATTACACGTGATTAATTAAATATGCAAAACATATTGGTATTAATTTTGGTATTTTCGGCCATATTATTTAATTTTGCACCTCTGTGTATATAAGAATTTATTACCTCATGTTCCGTGTTGGTTTTTAAAATGTGAAAACATTGTTTTTATGACTATATTTTTATATGATCAACTTTTCAAAACAAAATATTTAGTATATAATTTATTTAGCCAACCGGTTTTCGAAAAACGACGTCTTCTTCTTGAGTCTAGTTACTGGTAAATTTATATGATTCATTTATTATAAGGATCATATTATAGCTAGATCAGAGGTTTCCAATTTTTTTTTCTCGTAGACCCTCTTGTCATATTTTATGGGTTTCAGGTAGATCCTCTGCTGCTCATTTTGAAATATTTAAATTTAACAGTAGTTAAATATTGTGTGAAATAATGAATATTTATATACCTTATACATTTGTTGATTGAATTCAAATAAAAACTAACTATTGGTTAGTAAACTAGCTGTTACGATGCCGCACGCCGGCTTTCGTGCTGAATTCGTAGGCCCGATCCCCGGTGCCGACCATCTTCCTCTTTCACGACACAAGATTTAAATAGCTTACTGTGAAAGAGTCAAGGAGTGTATTTGTGTTCACTTTGAGTGAGCACAGATTCATTTATTAAAAAAAAAACTTAGTATCTAGGTATAAAGGCAGAGCTGAGGGATTTGGACATAGTGTGGGAGGAGGTCATAAACATTGCGCAAAATCTAGCCCAATGGAGAGCTCTTTTTGTCTCCCTATGCCCCTAAGTGGGGCGTAAAGGAAGTTTGAATTAGATAGGATATATATGTAGGTATAAAAAAATAATTAATCAAAAAATAAATTCACAGAATCTCCTATCGCCCCATTTTCATTTCATGGACCCCTTGCAGGTTTCGTTGAACCCACTATAGTAAACCAGTTTGAGAATCACTGATCTATATCTTAAAATATTCAAAATTGGAATTTTTCAGAATTTTGGTATTGCCATGATTTTATATTTTTATATACCTGTACTTATTACTTCTGATGGCCGTTCCTGCAGAGTTTTGGCCTCCTGGACAATGTTTTTCCAATTTCTTTTTTTTATATAATATATCGAACAAGAATTCGTAATCACAGGTATTTCAAAAGTGTCATTAAAGATTGAACGGAGATTATAAATAGGAATAAAGTTCTTGGAAACTCGTTATTAATGCTATCATCAGCCACTAAACGTTTTTCATGGATTTATCCTATATTCAACTTTATGGTTTTATTACAATTACGTTAAGTCCTATATTTAATTGTTTATTCAGTTATAAAAACTATAAATTAAAGCAGTCTATGAAATTTAAGTTCTATAGAATCAAGAGTTTATAACTAGGGAAAACCGGATCCGGTATTCCGGCGGATCCGACATCAAAATGCTCATATCGGATCCGGCAGAAATTGACGGATCCGGAGATCGGATCCGGTTAATCATATATTAAGGGATTTTTCGACATTCTCAACACGGACCGGACTCGAATCCGTATCCCTAGCAATTCCACAGGGTCATTGTAGGTACCCATAAAGAAACGATGAGAAGAGGCAAATGCGTCACACTGAGTGCAGTGTAATGCTGTTTTTGCCTCCCTGTACCCAACGTGGGGTTAGGTAGTGTTGACTTATCGTATTGATAGTATTGACTGTAGTGATAGTGATTATACATTACATAGATTAGTTCGGTAGTCTGTCATAATGTGTGTGCAGCTATATTCAAGGATAAAACTGAAATAATTTTTCAAACACTTATTCTCGATATAGGAGTGTCTCTGATTATTCCCGGTTATAGGTATTACTTCTAGGACGCGGATATCCAACTGCACATGCACATCCAACTCTTCAGTGCTCGTCCAAGGGTCTGTTGGTTGATGTGATTTCAATCTCTTATAATTACCAGAATCACCGGATCCGTTTTGTTGACGTGATCATTCCAGTAACGCCTTCTATTGCTTTGCTACCCCATTGCCTGCCGTTCTCGATATCGCAGAAGCTCCAAATCCGGAGTTTCTAACTCTGCCTCGAATGGTTTATTCCGCAATGGGTTGAAGAGTTTTCGAGAATCTTTCTTTTTCGTGGTGTGGTTCTCTGAGAATCTTTCTTTTCAAATCATGATTAATAAGACAGGTCAAAATATATATTTTCGTTAAATTTAAATTTGACTTTTTTAATACGTAATCTTATTTTTTTATAGTTTTTACTATTTAAAAGTAATCATACCCTAATTAAGTTAATTTCGTATATGAGCTGTTTTATTTTTAGCCTTCATTATTGTAAAAAATGACAATTAATCAAGGCTATTTCAATCCGGTCGGATCCGATCGGATCCGGCCGGATTGACGAAAATCCTGTTGTATCCGGCCGGATTCAAAATGAGACCGGATTGCAATCCCTATTTATAACACAAGTTTAGGCTAAAGAAAATATTGGCACTGGGGCTTGCCCGTGATTTCATTCATTTTGGGCATTATTTGTAGTGTCGAACTTTTTGGCTGTGGCATCCCAGAACCTAAGATATATTGTTTTGAAAAGTCAGAACAAAATTATTATCTTTCCGATTTTCGCTGGTTACCCTATAAGGTGTAAAAATATCATAATATAAATTAAAAAGTATTAAGGTAAGAATATCCGCGTATAAAATATACGTAGAATGTCAAAAGTCGAACATTAAAATATTATTCTTTTTGGCTATCATTAAAATCTTTTGTAGCTACTGTTTTTTTTTGTTCTGGCCACACTTTCATTTTTTTCTTCGGCAAATCATGTTATACTGTTATATAAATGTTGAAATCTGTTAAATAATATATAATATTTAGGTACCTATATAAAATTGTTGTTACATATGTCATTCTTTTTTTTTATTCTTCTTGCAACTCCCTAAAAAGTGGACTGCCAGCTTCTCCATTATTTGCTAGTAACCCTGGACGTCTGTTGTCCTGTCTTATTCTGTCAATATATCCAGTTTGTGTATAATTTGTCTGATTTGCCTATAGCTTGATATTTCTAAGTTTCTTTTCTGTTGTATTTTAATTGGAAAAATATCTGCATATGCAACATGAACTAATGGCGCCTTTAACAACATGACCACGTTTTGGAAAGCGTCGGCGTTTAGTGTCGAGACGAAATGTAAATTGTTTGATGCGTGTGTGTTGCCCATTCTCCTGTATGGGTGTGAGTCCTGGCACCTGACCAAAGCCCAGGCACAAAAAGTATCAGCTTTCGAAATGAAGTGCCTCGGGAGAATTTTGGGTGTAAGAATGCCACCGCATCACGAACGACGCTATACGCCGACGTATCCAGCGTAAGCTCATCACTTGTACCATTATGGGGAGGAGATGGACTTGGCTGGGACATGTGTTAAGGATGCCGAATGACAGTTGGCCAAGGAGAGCGCCGTTCTTCCTCGCATCCCGAAGACGAGGAAGACTCTCATACTGTGTTCCACTCCTTCGAAATAGAGTTGAGGAATCTGACATGGTGTGGGAGGAGGTCATAAACATTGCGCAAGATCGAGCGCAATGGAGAGCTCTTGTAGCCTACCTATGCCCCTAAGTGGGGCGTCAAGGGAGTTTGGATTTGGAATGGAGAAATATTCAACTGTTCATGTTTGAACAATAAATTTTATGACAGAACTATACAAGACTAGAGAGAAATGCGAGTTGTGATCTCGGTGCTTTCAATAGTTAAAGTAAAATAATTAAAGTCAATCAATTCACACTTTATGACCCACTTAAAGTGTAAGGTCATAAACCCCCAACACAGAGATAACAATTAAAGCCTTCCACTAACTACCCTAGATCAATTTTCGACCATATCAATGCTCTCATCCCACAATATTTACTAATTTTTCAGTTCATTCTTCCTCGTTTTCGAAACCCTGATATGAAGAAGTACAGCATTTTTCTCGACTCACTCTCAATCGCCATCTTTAAAAAGTCAGAAATACTGCGACAGTATTAAAAAAGGTTAAGATATTCACTTTAATTCTCTTCATCGAAAAATATGCTACAAACTTTGTGCGAACAAATGTGCGGGTTCTTTTAGTTAAAGTATCAACTCATTTTATCACTGGCGAATTTTTAATTACGTTATTTACGCGGTTTTTAAAGCAGGTTTTTTTTTCAACACAATTAACGAACTTGAACGCACACACACACACAAGGTAGAAAATAAATAAATATCAGTACATAAATAAATAAATAAAAGGTTGTTCTTTTATAAGTAAGTATAATAATATGGATATTTCAACATAATTATTCTCAACAAAACTGCTATTTTACAACGTAATATTAAAATTGCTACTTGCTAAGTAATATCTCGCGGCAATAGTTTTATTTTCGTTTGTACGCACGACCTTCTCTCTCTGTTTGACGATAATTAGTGTCAGAGTCTCCTGAGGTTTTGAAGCTTTATTAGACAGAATTTATGTTCTTTTTTTAAAACGTAATATTTAAAAATCAGAATACTGTATTAAGAATTTATGTTCTTTTTTTAAAACCTAATATTTAAAAATCGGAATACTATATTAAGAATTTATGTTCTTTTTTTAAAACGTAATATTTAAAAATCGGAATACTGTATTAAGAATTTATGTTCTTTTTTTAAAACCTAATATTTAAAAATCGGAATACTGTATTAGATTAACTATGAATTCAAATTCACGTGAGACAAACATTTCTTATCGACAACTTTCACACTAGGCAAAGCTTGTGCTGTGAAGCGATAAGATGATCGGCACCTTTACCCGAAACAATGACCGGTACAAAAACCGACTACCCAATCCATTATACCCTTATATAGTTATGGAGACAAAGCTAGGCACATTCCCACCTTTTGATTATATGGAGAAAAACGTGGAATGTGCCAATTCTTGTACCAAAAGTAATCTTTCTCTTTGAAGCAAATCTAGGCATTTAGGCTATCCATTTTTCTTCTTCATATCTTGATTCCGTGCAAAGGTCCTTTACATGCTCAGGATTTGGAAATATGGGGTTGATATTGTACGTTCTTTTTTGAGAAATCTCATTTCCATACAAGCCTTTTCGGCTTTACGGGACACACGAAATCCGATTGAAGTCTCGCGGAACAGACTCATAACAAATGCACTTCTTTTAAAAATAAGCGGTTTACCAACACGTGGATTACGTATAGAAAAAAAAGCTCATTACGGATCGAGTGTGGTGTTTAAATAACATTTCGTTTTATCAAATTACCGTACAATAAAAGATTTATAGCGCAATAAAATTAATTTAGATAAAACTGGATTTGAATTATTGGGCTGTTGGAAAATGTCGAAATCTATTGTATGCACAGAATGCGGATGTGAATAAATAAATATATAGACGCACGTAACGTTCTCTGTATGTATGTCTGACTGAATCTATGACTAATAACGTAGTACTCGAGTAGGTTTTCTTGTAAACCAAGTCGAGCGTATGTAGGCTGCACAACAACAAACGCTTCAATCAAACGGTCTTGCACGTTAGAAACATTCAAGTGCATTCGATTGGTAAAGTGGACAATTTTACCAAATGTCGGATATTCGGCTTTTACTAAAATAGATTATGAGAAGGTGCTTCACGCGCGAAATTCGTTAGTAACGTCTCTAATATGTTAGCACTTGTGGTCAATTTTGATTTTTGAAAAAACCCACTTTAAATTTATAAACTTTGTTGAAATTTTAGTAGATTTTTTGTTAAACTAAATTTAATGGGCTCGGTAAAATAGAAAGTATTGACGGAAATGAAAATTAAAATATTAAGAAAAAAAAATAGAAAATATATATATTTCTCACATTTTCAATACAATGTTCAAACAAACAACATAAAAATGATAAAAAATAAGAAACAATAATTCAGGACTTAGACACTGCTAAATCCCATAAGTTATATATACATAATATAAGATAAATAAGACCAAGAGTACATATAGGTAAAAGTAAAAAAGAATATAAAAAAGAAAATAGAACATGTATTGTTAAGTATTATTTTATTTATCGTATGGTCATATGTACATCACAATAATTGTTTACAGATAGAAACAATGCAGATAATTATATTGTATATTAAAATATATCATAAACGTCAGATGTAATCGCTTGTAGTTTCTTGTACCAATACTCAATATATTCTTTAGTTGTTGCTTTCTTTGTCTTCTCTGTGATGTGATGTACGCCAGGATATAATTGTCTGGCGACCTGCAGTGCTAGTTCATTTAGCGTTACCCAGGGTGCACCACGAGGAGGTGAACTAGCTTTTCACCCCTGTAAAGTATTCAAAACATGTGATACACAGCTCACGTGAGAAATCCCACCAGGCTTACCCTGATTGTGGGTATTGCAACAAGATATTCACCAAACATTACCTTAGAAATTCGAATATTTGACATACCTACTCAATTCTCGTTCCACGTACCTACTTCCCTTACGATTTTTGGAACACCCACTCCCTCTCGACCAAAATCACGTACAAATAATGAAAAAAGTTTGTATTTTAATTTTCGTCAATTTTTTTAGAATTCTGAAAGTGCAACGGTGTTTCTTAATTCATCAGAAGTAATAAACGCACGTGATTTTCTTAAACCCCACGTGATTTTTTGCCAGACCCCTCCTCTCCCCCTTTTGAGCTCACGTGATAAATTGACGTCTTTAAGTAATCATTAATTGAAATAAATTTGGCATTTGGTAAATTTCTAAAATTTGACCAAACACCCCATCATTCAATTGTAATCATTGTTCGATAGCAATAAAACTTGATAGCTTATGTTTATTTATTTTTTTCCACCGCACCGCTGTGCTGTAAGTGAGTAAGTACCTCGTGATGAATTTATAATTACATATATTTTTATTATTATTTTATCTTTTTTACGTCCATTCCACGGAATATGTTATTTATTATTATCTAATCGAATGACCACAATTCTTCACCAGTGTTTATTGAATGAAGAAAGTAAATAATAGTACTTACCCACTTCCACGTGATTTCTTTTACATACTGCCCGACATTATAGAAAAACATTAGATTGCATAACACACCAACGTATTTAATATATAACGTATAACACACTTACGCATTCTTGTCTATTACGATTATATGTGCCTTTTTGCTTCTTCTGTGTGTAGCGTGTTATTTTTTTTTTTTTAACATTCTTCTCAGAATGTTCAGTAAAGTAGATTCTTCTTTAAAGGGCTGTTCTCCGTTATACCCGTTTTATACATTAAATTCCGACTCTAAATGTACAAAAACCGAATTTCAAATGAAGTTTAATTAGTTATAAGATCAAATCTTTATCTGAAATATGGTCAGCTGCGATTTTTAATCAAAAACATGCTTTAGAAGTTGTTAGCAGTTTTATCAACGTCTGCTCTAATATTATTTTACATATATCTCGATGAAAACATGGATAAAAATAAATACGTTTAGATACAAAGATGGTGCTGAAATTTCTCTAAAACACTGTTACCTCGAAGCTGCGTAGAGATTCTTTCTGTAAATTTTTGAGGCTGCGGAGGACAGAAGAAATTTGGTTTTGAGGGCTAGCTACTTAAGAGGAGGTCATCTCGAGGAGTGCAGTGGAGCTCTTGATGCCTCCTAATGCCCCCAAATGGCTTCTCAAAGGGAGTATCGACAGATAGATAGATCAGGAGTTAGAATCAGTGACCATTCTTGAATTTAAAATAAATTTCCAAGTATTAAGTCATTTCTTTTGAAATTATGTAAAATTTTTCATCGGTTCAACAAGATGAATCATAAAGAAAAAAAAAAAAAAAAAAAAAAAAAAAAAAAAAAAAAAAAAAAAATAACAACTAATGACTCTAACAATTCATTACTAATGTTCGATTTTTAAATGGAACAAACCACTACGGGCTTACGACCGTCTTCTACTGTTATTTCGAAGGCTGGCTTAGTGTGATCACTTTACGTTAACAACGTTCGCCATTAGGTGGTAATGTTTGTCTCCGAAACTCCTAATCATGAGAATTCTCAACATGTTCAACATGTCGAAAAATCTCATGTATGCAACAAGTAGAAATTCAATAATAAAATGAAAAATAGAGATAAAAGTTGGAAATTGTTGAGAACAAGAGAGCAACCAAATTTAAAGACTGCAACCGCTGTCATGTATTTGGCGCCAGGATATGACTATATCCATTTTTGTTAATGTCTCATATTTATTGCCTTTTTTTAAGTAAGATGAATCATACTTAAAAAAAGTTTTAACCCGAGGGCTAAAAGAAAAAGGTTTCAACAAGGAGATTTCGTAGTAACGGAAAAATGAAGACCATCATCTCACACAGCCGGTTTTATTTTATTACACTAGCGCCACTACTACCATTTGACCGCATCGCACCATCGACGCTACGTACTTACATACTTACCATCGATACAACGTACCATCATCGCCGACGTAACTCAAGACAGACCGTTCCGGTACGTCTGGTTTCACTTTCACCGGGACTATTGCGTAAAATGCCCATTGGACAGTCATCGTAGTGATAATACAATCGACATACATTTATATCATTTGATACTTCTTTTCTTTTAGATTAGCTACTCACTGTTTTGATTGTGGTAGTTTCTTATATTTAGCCGTTTTTTTTTATAATCTTTCACGAATTGCCCAGAATCTTCTTTTCCATCCTTATCTTTATTCGTTTTTCCGTAGTAAAAACGAATCGTACGTTTGCGTATTGCAGCAAAGGTCTATCCCTGTTAAAAAATACATATTTGCATGGTTTCCTGATTAGATTGAGCCAAACCCAACCACACTTAGCTGTAAAACGTTTACAAAATTGCCCTAAATCTTCCTTCAACCCTTGGAGAAATCAAAGGTGAATACCGAAAATGATAGTTGCAAGATCTTTGTTACCAAAAAATTTAGGCGATTGGCAAAATCTTACACCGTCAAATAAAAAAAACTTTAAATTTAAGGCGTTTTCTGATATAGCTCTAAATTCATACAACCATTAATACGATTGACAAATTAGTGATATCCAAGAAAATTTATTTATTGAACATCCTTTCTCTGATGGTTCGTAAATCTATGCTGGTCTAACCGAAGGCGTCAATAATTTCATGCTAAGGACTTTATTATTTATCTATATGTAACGCACACTATTGAATATCGCAAATATCCTGTTAATACCTTAAATTTAAAAAAAAATCTCGTGTATTTTTACAAATCACCCACTTTTGCCCTGAATGTAGCCATCACCAAACTTGTAATTATTCTTACAAATTGTCAGAATCATTGTAATCCAACCGCCCTCGATATGGTATAGGCGAGGGGATAAGTTGCACAGTTGATTGCGTTTCTTTATCGAGCATGATCCATAGGGCGTGAACATGTCGAGTCAAGTGATCCGGTCGTGACCCAGCTGCGAATCCTTCATCCGTGAAGGTCTCTACTTTTAATTTATTCATTTCTATAAATTAAACCGAAATTTCGTACGGTCCAATTGCTTCTTTTTTAAAACGTGCAACAACAGCCTGTTCAACTTTCACTACGGTAATTCACAAAAAAACTATTTTTGATTCTTAAATTGTGGATGTTAAAATTTCTTCATCTTTTTACCTTATTTCATGAGTTAATCGTATCTTACGCTTAGATTCTATTAATGTCATATAGTTTCTTGCAATGCAGTTGATGTATCTGTTTTACTACCTAGATTTTTGCCAAAGGTTTTCGCCTTCTGGATATTATGCCAACGTTATCAACCTTATCATTCTGGAGTTTGGAAAATCCTTTTGTTTTTTTTATGTAAGTTTCAGGATTTTCATGGACGATTTATCCATATTTTAAATAGAGAGAGAAAAGTCCGTCCGTGTATCGGATTTGGTCAGCCCATACGAAAATTTAAATTTCTCGAAAATATAAACTGTTTATAAAAATAACGATTTAGCCTGCATCGAGAAGATGGATGGAATCAAGATAATATGAAGTATCGTAGAAGATAGCGAGAGAAAGCAAAAAACCAAGGAAATATAAGGACTTCGTCGTTGCAATAATTCTTCTTATCTACCATCTGCAGCTGCAATACCTTCACACCGTATTGACGCAGAATAAATGCATTTTTCTTGTTCATAAATGGATGGCACACGCTGGTATTTCATTCTTGTAATGGTGCCACTGGACGCAGCGAGATACTTGAAACGGCCTTGCCTTTGGACACACCACAACTACCTTCACACCCAACTTCTGCTCTTACTACGTGTGTTCATTTATCATCGAGTGAAAGGGCAAGCATGAATTTATTATTTCGATAACTTTTTTATTATAATTCACCTTTTTGGCGTCATCTTCGCGTGGCCTTCTTCATCTCTTGATTTTTATTTATTATTATTATTTTTTAATGTGTGTCAGGATTTTTTAATAATCCAGCCATAACGGAAGCAATTTATAGACCAGCAAATAGTTTCGTCCAATCTTTTGAGCAATTTGAAGATCTTTTTTAAGCCAATACTCGGCAACCCCTTTTTTCAGGTTTTAATATTTTACACATTCATAATGATCATCGAACAACTCATCCAGAATCCCTCATGTTGTATTGAAAGGAAATCACCAAAGTAATGTTGAGACAATTGAAAGTCAAACTCCCAAGTTACTACCCACATCTCTTAAATTTAATGCCACCGGGTCCAACTCAATAAGAAGAGAGTTTATTTTAAAAGTTCCCTTCGTACGTAGACGGAAATCTTATCTAGTTTGAACAAACAAATGTCCCAAAACATATCTACATTTGGTTAAAGGATATTCTTTAACCAAATGTAGATGTTTTAAAATTCATATGGCTGTTGTGTGTCCAAGACAAATTAAAAACAGCTGTTGCATAATGCTCAAATATAAATACCACCATTAAATTACCAAATCTTTTAAAATGTCAATTATTGTTTAGTTGAAGGCCAAGGGTTTATGACATTTAAATATTTTAATTTAGGTCCACCAAGACCTCGCAATCACCAATTTTATTATGAAAAGTACATAAATTAATTATATTTTTTACACAAGCAGTGAATGGTTATTGTCATTGTCTTAGCATGGGATAAATAACAGAACTCCGCAAACATTTAAAGGTCCGTGTATTGATTTTGTCATTAGAATGTTCTAACAACGAATTCCCTGGAACATTTGAAAAAGAATCCTCAAGGTAACGTTTTCGGGCCGTATGTTTAAGGAATAATGAAGACTGTCAACCACGACCACATTTGAGGTAAAAGTCGGTAATGAAGAAAATTGTTCAATAAGAAGTTGTGCAAAGCAAATTTCTGGCGTTAGTAAACTCCGAATCCATGCAGCTGAGATCGTATTCGACACGTATTTTCAATTCACTCGAACATTCGTGTTTCTGATAAAGGTTGCATGCAATTTGAGCCGCGTTTAGGAAAGAATTTGTTATTGTATCCACGTTTGAAAATCTCTGTTCCATAAATAAAGGCAATCAAATTTTTTTAGCTTCAACACCAATAAACGAACATTCTGCGTAGGAAGTGAATGATCATGTTTCCATTGGTTGCTCAACAAAGGGCTATGTGCCTTGTCTTGGTGTCGTTGTTAACATTGTTATTTCTTGCGAAATCTCTTTTATCATATTAAGTAGCTTTAGCTGCACCGCTTGTTGTTCTCGAACAAGTTGTGATTGTAGATTACGATTGTTAATCATTTGTTTATTATTGTTATTCGTTTGTTTTGTATGTTAAACTCGAGTTTGTTACACTACCCGTAATTTAAGGCGAATGTATTGATTGATTTCTATAATGCTAATCTATCTGCGTGCAAATAAGCTTTAAATTGATTCGGTTCAGAAATTGTTTTTGTACCTTTTCTCACCATGCCATATTTGGAAATGTTTAAGGTGTGTTGTTTCTGTAGAATCGGGTTAAAACGGAAGCCTACATACATTGATTCTGAATTTGTACACATAAAAAACGAAATCTCGGACCTGTATGTAATTGGATATTTAGACATAGCATATAAATGGGAACCTTTTCTGTCCCTGGGGAACGCCAAATTTTGGCCTAAGTTATTATCGATAATGATAACTTGATTTAATAGAGGAATGGAAATTTGATTAAGCACTTAAAATGCTGCGTTACAGAAGCATCGACGGCTCTTTTCTGCCGCAGTATCGATCCCACTGACATTTACTCATATGTTCTCCTCTTCCAACGCTATTTCAATAATCGTTCCAATTAGAAAGAAATACATCGTTATGTAACACAAGTGTCCTCTTGACCAACATAATTCTTTCACTGCTGCAGCGTGTTCAGTTTTCACGCAATAAGTACGTGGCATTAATAAGTAACACTTCTCTATCATGAATTGGTCAGTTGTAATAGCGAACCCAACACGCATACTTAACAATTCTTCATTACATCATAGTAATAATTGTCAGTATCTACACGAGGCCTCTTTAATGTCTCAATCTTAGTTTATATGTGTGTTGGTTAAAAATACACTTGATGACAATTACTGTTCTTTGGTGTTGCAATAGTTGAATCGTTAGTCGTTTGATCGGATTATTTTGCCAGAATCAAGATTTCAAACGCGACCTATTCTAAAAATCTCTCAAAGTTAGCGAAAGATTTCTGCTGATTATTCTTTTTAAGATCGCCCATAATAATAATTATTGTCCTCCTGAGTCCTAAGTCATTCGTGGTTGTGCGCAAATCCTGCGAACTTCTTTAAATGTGATACTGTTTTATCAGATATCATCCCTCACGCACATGCTTGCTAAGAGGTTCAGCCTTGACTATCTTATTCGGCAGATTTTACTGGATGCATATTAAGTTCTAGTTTTTTACCAGCGATGCCAATCAAGCAAGAAATACATATCTCACCGACAGCTAAGGTTTGAAGGAGATTTAAAACATACCCTGAATTTTAGAAAGAAAAAAATACCCAAAGTTCCTAAAAATCTTGGAAACGCAGACAACTGTGCTAGTTTTATAACAACATAGACACCATACCACATTTAATTTATTTTAGGGCCCTTGTCACGTACTTTGGGTGTCTAATATAGTTTGTAATTGGTAAACAGTTGCGTCATTGGAAGTACAATAGTAGTTTTAATGGAAAATTTCTAATCGTACCTAGTTCGGTCACTTCTATGATCCGTAGATGGTGTCTTGAACGAATCATTAATACATCTGAATCATATTGATCGGGATGAATTGATCTTACTAAAATCTAAGCTAAACCCTATCCACCTTATTTTAATCAATCAAATTTTCGTCGTATTACAAATAAAATAAGTCATACATTTTTTGTACTAACTTCATTTATATTTTTCAAGATAATATAACAAACTAATCCGTGATACTTGAAACTGCTTCAAGCTTACAATATCCTGTTTCCCTTTCTTTTATAAATACCAATATTAACTTAATTATAAACTGGATTTCGTTTCCAAGTCTATATCTGGTCATTATCTACTAAGCAGGTAAATCTTGTACACGGCTTATCCGTTTTGATTACTAATTTGATTCTAACTTCTTTATTGTTGTTTGTACTTGGTTTGTTCGATTCAAAACTACTCAATTATGTAAATTATTTCGTACGATATACCTACCTGATTTAGAATACTTTCAATTTTATCACCAATACTAGTTGCTATTAGAACTCGTATTCCAAGACCTTATTTTATGACAAATCTTTGTAAATTTAACGGCGGAGAAGTATTTTAATGATCCGGCCTAGTATATTGCAATAATGGCCTTACATTGTTAAATTTAAATCAAAATCTTTAATGACTGGTATTGTGTTGCCTCTATCAATTTGTGGTTTTCTTAGTGGATCTGTAACAGGGCCTTGTGGAACACCATTTTTATCTTCTAATGTCTGCAAAAAATCGTCAACCCGTACTAACAACTCCCGGATTTTTTGACATAAGCAACTAATGAATGATAAAGATACTAAATAAAATACTGCATTTGGGCAAAAATGCGAATATTTGTGACAAAAAGAAGGAAAATTATTTTCATAAACTAAGGGAGAGATTTTATTGAATGATAAAAATCAGGTCTCTTTTTGGCCATATTTCATAAACCAAAAGTGAAATGAAAATAAACCTTTAAATTTTCTCTCAACGATATATTATTTTCTAGAATCTTAAGATAGTTCAAATGGATGCAATAAATATTGCAAAATTAATGATGAACACGAAAGTAATAATCAAATGGTTAATACTTTTAATATCTTTCACAAAAATCACAACTCTTATTTTGTGAAATGAGGAATATTCAAATCGATAATCAAATTTTAACACTTTTTTGTTTCAAAACCCTTCTCATAACATCATTGCTCTGATAAGATCTAATTAAATTTCTTGGAATGATCTCAGCCCTGAATTCGTTGCTAGATCTTATATTGTTGCAATAGTGTACGCTTGACTGTCTCCATAATCCTGATTTATTTCCTTGTGGCTGTCAAACTTGTCACAGTGGGTAAGATATTTCTTGCATTATGGGTTCATAATATATTAATGCGTACAGTTGTAACTTATTGATATTGCAAACACGTTCAATACAAAATTGAGATATTATACCATTTTGTGTTATTGAAATGGTGTCAATGATCTCTTTCGGTACTTCTTTTAAAGGATCAACCAACCTCGGTAGCCCAGTTGTACTGGCATGGACATCAGATCAGCCCCCGTAGACAAATTCAAATTGGCGTTCGACTACAAACGAAGATTTCGCCAATGTATTGTGCGAAAAAATTAACTGTCCACTGGAACATATAAACAATTATTTAAACCAAACAAATAAACTTGTATAAAAATATAAAAAGCGGACAGTTAATTTTCTTCCTGCTCTACATTGTCGAAGAATTCGTTTGTAGTCGATCGCCAAATGCAATTTGTCTAGGCCTACAGGGGCCCGGGTTCGATTCCCGGTCAAGTCAGAGTTTTTCTTAGTGTTTTTTCACTTGAAATTTCTACCCGGGGTTGGCCTGTCTCAGATTGGACGGGGACCAGTTGACTGGAAAACATTGCCTCAGGCAGTTCCGCAGGCTATACTGACACCTTTGTTTAGAAAAGTGTTATATTATTATCAACTGAAATGTTTATAGTTTAGTTCGAAAATTAAAAAGTTAATTTTTTTCTGAAAAAGTTTCAGGAATAGTCCATATTATTTACTTAAATCTTTCTTTATTGAGTAACAATAACAACCCAAAATAGGCGCGCTTATTAATATTTTTCCATCCATAATTTGTCATTATTTCGATAGATGGCTCTATTATAGGTTTATTGTTGTTTTTGTTGAGGCCTTCCACTATTATAGGTTTAAAACATGCTTATGAAATTTTCTATACATTGTGACAAGAATTATATTATAATACATAATGCTTTTGGAATATCACAATGAGTTTATTTTTCCTTTATTATTTTTATTGAATCAACAGAGTATAGATATCCTTCTGTGCAATGTAAACTCAATGCAACATTACTGGTAGATATTTTATATTTCTTCATATTCATCATGAAAAACCATTGATAAATCTAGAAATATAAATCACATGATATGTATAACGAACGCGATTATAGGTAGTTTGTATCTATCAGAAGTTAGTCATGTTTTTTTTTCTCTTTTTTTCTCATGAAATAATTTCTGTTATTTTAAATGTGATTCATCTGTCGTTTATCAGTGTGTGATTAGTAAAACAAAAAAACATCATGTTGGTATTAGCAATTGCTGATGAAAAAAAAAACGTATGTATAATGTATATTTCATTCACATACACACCTACATTATCTTTTTAAGAGGAGCTTCGAATCTTGAAATGTTAAATAATAAAACAGTGTCTTGAAAAACGCAGTATAAACAGTGTGTTTTCCTTACGTAAAAAAATAATTCTAATATTTATTTTAAATTAAACATTCGTACCAATGTTTTGTCAAGATTTCGGTAGATGGCTCTGCTGTATAGTCAAATAACACATGTGAAATATCCGCCGATTGTTTTGGTGACATTTTACACCGTATCAAATTTTCAGTGCGTTCGTTTGACGACTAATATGGTCGGCGACTGTTCGATTCTGTTGTCGCCATACTGAATAATGAAATTTATTGAAATTGATCGTGTTACAAACCGAGTACTCGACTGAATCAACCAGATAGTTTGATATTACAGTACCGCACCGATATCGATTACTCTCGTGTCATTACGGTACTACGATAGGTATCGAATCTATTTTTTCTAACCTAATGAGTTCACTGTTAATCAGACCAGTCCTTATCTTTATGGGTTTTGACGTTTAATTTGATGCAAACGCGTAAAAAGGTACGAGTAAGAGGCACATCACATTTAACTAATACACACTAAAACCAACTCCTGTGCCGTGGCTATGTGTACTTTCTAATATAGCACCTCCACACCTTAGACGAGATGAAGCTTTTCTTCAAGAAGTAAGAAAAGTGGAGTCCAACCATAATCTACCAATCCATCTTGATGTAGATAATCCGCCTCCATGCCGTCTGAAATCCCGAAACCCGTACTGATTAGCTGCCGCTACAACTACGGATTACTCGATGGAAGACAAATGGAGACAAGTATGGACCGCATCGTCAGTAAGGAACCAGAACCTCGTAGCTAACCCGACAAAAGAACTGCCTAGCTCAACGCAACCCAGAAATATATGGTGTAGAGTTAATCGAATAAGATGTGATGTAGGCTGCACCGCTTCAAACTTACATAAATGGGGAAGGATGGACTCACCAGCATGTGCATGTGGGATTACACAAACAATCGACCATCTGATTAACGAGTGCCCCATGTACGCATTTGAAAAAGGAATACAGGACTTGCACGCACTGACGGATGACGCGATTCAATGGCTTCGGTCTCTGGAGGTCAGATTGTGAGCGACCATAAGAAGAAGAAGAACTAATACACACTTTTAGTTCTCAACTTTGATAAGTTAACGTTATTATCGATATGAACTTAGTCAACTTTATGGTTTGTTTAGGGCTTTCATTGACTGCTTACGTTGCCGTGCAGTTTAGAGAAATATTGCGATACAACTTACTTTTCGCTTCTGGTCTAGAATTTTCCACACCAGTAAGCAGCGACAGTTATCGCCCTTTCGTTCGCCAGGATAAGGTCATTTAAGCTACAATTTCCCTCCAAGACATATACCATCCTAGACAACAGTGACTCAACTGTGAAAGGTAGTATAAAACCTCTCCATCGTCGCATCGGCTACCGCCTTAACAAAACTTTATGGAGAAGATTTCTTATACATATTTGGAATACACAGTCAAAATCCTGTCATTCGTTTCCTTGACATACATCATCTTCCTTCAAAAATAACCTGCTCAAGCAACATTTCAACATGTTGGGAAGTTATTTGAAAAAAAAAAAAAACAAAAATGTCCAAACCAATGCCTCAAATATTCATGGCAATTCAATACTTATCATTCTTCGGCATTTGGGAAAACTGTTGGTGTAAGTTCATTTTCAATAAGTGAAAGACACTCTTCTATCACAATTTTTTAAGACATAAACGAGTTGTCACAGTATACCATCTTTCTTCTTCATCTGCTGGATAGGGGCTGTTTGAAGCCAGTTTTTACCACCAACAGAAGTTACGTCATCTGATAATCTATTTTCAGGTCTCCCAAAGCCTCCCTCATTCTGCCAGCGTCTCTTTACATTAAAAAATTCTAGACCTTAACAATTAGAGGTGGAGGATTTACAGAATACGGGGTCGAGCAAGTAGACGTTTCTTATTGCCTTCCTAAGCGGGTTCATAATTGGAGTATCTTCCAAAAAATTAGAACAGTACAGAATAAGGAAAAAGGATTTATGCGGGATCATTCGAAAACTCGCTGTCACATTATTTAGTCCATTATCTACAGTAGGAATGCGCCTCGTTAAGTACCACAACCAGTTAATGAGTATTCGTCATCCTGAACTTCAAATTAGATAATAAATATTTGCATTAAAAATAATTTTTCGTACAACTTTCAAAGTAGGGTTTCCACCATAGGCATTTTTTTTTTTAAATATTTATAAGTAATCTTTTCATGGCATTGTTCTCTGCCACAAGTACTTATCGATTGATCGTTGGCCATTTCACCAGTGTTTTAGAGAGCTGCGTGGAAGTCTTCATCAGTAGTTGAAAGCCTACTTCTGTCATTCTGTTTATATGATCATTTCTAAACTGAACGAGCGGGTGTTCGCAAATCGAGACCTACGGAACGACACTAAGTTTGCAGTTTATAGATCTGTTGTTGTTCCGATACTGCTGTATGGTACGGAGTGCTGGGTCCCTTATCAGAGACACATTAAGGCCCTAGAATACTTTCAACAGAAATTTATACGGAGGGTTCTAAAAATACATTGGAGCGATCATGTCTCGAATATTGAGTCGCTCCAAGTGTGTGTCACTTGAGGATCTCATAACCAGAGCCAGACTTCGCTGGAACGGCCACGTGATAAGGATGCATGATCGTAGGCTCCCCAAAATTGTCTTTTACGGCGAGCTTGAGACCGGCAGGCGCAACGTTGGTGGACAACGTAAGAGATACAAGGATTATCTCAAAGAATCTCTTTTGATCTGGGCTGCACCAGATAACTGGGAACAGGTCTGCTGCTACAAATGCTGTGTTTTAAAGTTATTTCACTTTTGACAACCCTGTTATCTTCAAACAATAAATAATCGTAAAAAAAAACAGTCCGCCATATTGTTAACCACAGGTGGTTTTCATACGAATGTTATCGGCAATATACCAATAATAACAACTATACTGCGACACTTACTATTTAGGCATTTCCTTTTAGAGTCGGATGATACAAAACATGACTTATGATAATGGCCAAATTAGATACTATTATATCTCTTGGATGTATGAAGTAACCGCAACATTGAGAATCTCTTTGTTATTCTAACTAAACCATTTCATTATTTTATTCTTATCTATGTTGGTACAAATTATTTGCTTTTATTTTCATTGGGATGTTTTTTTAATCCTGCCAATGCATTGATTTTGGCTATTGCCAGTGCTCGTTAAAAGTACAAAAACATAGTCTTATAGAAGAATTCTACAGAATATATTCTCGACTGATATGGTCAGCAAAATACGAATCTTTCAATTTCCCTCAACCCGAGTATCTGGGTTTGATCTCTTGCGGAGGGCGTTGCTGCAAAAAAATTGAGAATAAATTGAAAGACAGAGCAAGGTTGATGCAACACCTGTTCTGGAAATGGTGAAAAAGGCGTGTGCCCAGTTGTGCTGAAACCAAGAATGTAGATGAGGATGGGATAAAGCCCTCTGTGAGTGAAGTTATTCTGGACGATTCACAAAAATTAAAGAAAGTAAAGACTCGGGGCTTGGATTGGCTAACCCACATATCATAATATTTGGAACATGTAATGAAATGATTTGAATTTGAAAAAAACATATTTTATTGAGGACACGTAGAAATAATCCATGATAAGATGGAATGCCGGAAAAGTGAGGAACAATCTAAACTACTCATATTAGCAAAGTACCAAAACAGAGTAGCGGAGGTGTTTGCAGAAAACAAGTTTCCTTGCTCAGAATTGGATATTAAAAAACGGCGAAACACGTTTGATAAATTAAAGCAGACTGATTTTGGAAGAGTTCTTTATGCAGAAATGGACGATAAAAATAAGGATGAAGAATATAAAGAAGCACTTAGTTAAGTCAATGCAACTATTAACCCCACTCTTAACATTTAACATACTATTATTATCACATAAATTTTGCATAAGAAATGATAATAACATAAAATGCGGTTTCATGCTACAAAATAAATACGTGTTAATGTTTATTTCTTTGTTTGAAATTTTATCTGTATTTTATCAGAGTTGTTTTCCATGAGGTAGGCATCCGACATCTACTTCATTGTATCGCTTGGCTTTATAAATATTGATAAGCCTTTTGACTGCTCGCCGTAATTAACTTTTATATAATTATTATACGCCATTAACAACTAGATGCAACTCACCGTAGTTCTAGAATTATTACCATTGTGAGTGGCTCTTGATCTTAGATCGGGTTCTGGTCTTCTCCAGGGTTCACCTTCGCGGCCGTTACTATTCAATCAGTCGAGTTTTTCGAGGCACATATCCAAACACTGTTGATTCATTCTTCAAAGCCTTTCTTAACAGAAAACTTTCCAGCTTCTTCTTTAGCAAATTTCAAATTGTTGACGGACCCACCTTAATCTTTTAACCATTTTTTTGTCAAAAACTCATATGATTCAAGTCATATTTACTTGCTTTGTTTCGTACTGATTGTGTGCACTCGTGTTTTCGGTTATGAGCGAAGAAGCAGTTTCCTGATTGCTCTCTTTCACCACATTCGTGATTGATTAAATAAAGTTGTTGGAACACCTTTTCGACATCCGCATTTGCCAATAACTTCTATACATCAGAAAGTCAGTCAATACATTTTACATAATTTGGTAACCTTACTAACATTCACTATGTACAAAACTTTGTGCAAAAAAGAAATAAAAATAACTGCTTTAGATCTTTGATCTAACCTTTTAGACTCTGCTTCAGATTTTTCACTAAATAGTTACAAAATTTACTAATTGGGTTTTTTTTTTAATCTTTGATGTAAGCAAAACCGTGACATTTTGCCGTCTAAATTTGAGTATGTCTCTGATAAGCGTACATGCGAACAGTTTGAAATATTGTAGCGGACGTGTGTTTATCTATCCTCTGTTGGAAAAAAAAGTATTTTAGTGTGTGCACGTTTTAGTCGTTATAATGTCTGACATATCATATCTGCTTCCTTTGTCGTGAAATATGCTAACAATCATATCTTGCGCTAATTGTGGCATATTCTTTGCTAGTTTGTGGTCATTTACCATTAATGTGTTAAAGGATACGGATACTAGCAGGCTTCCACATTATAGTAATCATTGTTGTTTTGATGATTATTCCGCTATCAGCAATTTCTAGGCTTTGGCTGTTTTTTGAAATCGAACAAATGCGTAAATGGACTACCCCAGGGATGAATTGTTATTCCATCACTTTTGGTGTATTTGGATAAATTAATACGCATATTCACACTAATGTACGCTGCTATTTTCAGTCAACTAGGAACTATCAATTTAGCTAAATCCCAGCAATTTTTAGTTTTTTTTTTTGTTAATTGAGAGGAAGATTGTCAACCAATCCTATTTTTCGTATAAGTTTAATAATGCTCTACTTTAAACGGCATAAAATACTTACTTCAAAATGTTTATCAAGTTTTGGTATAATATCCAGACCTACTTGAACCCATAAGCTGTCTTCCAATCAATCAGTTTTTAGCGTAACAAGTAATAAACAACGCGAATATGTCAACAGGATAACATGTATTATCTAAATGCGTAGACTGCCTAGTTCAATGATATGTGAGTGGTAAAATAGATATCAGTACCAGACAAATATATCGTTTATCTTCTTTATAAATCTTCATCCAACACGATCATTTTTTTATCTTCATAAATCAATATTTTCGTATGTCCCAAATAATGTATTTTTTTAATTAATAACAGAACCAGTCACCAACTGATAAAATATTACTAAAGTAGCAGCGCTTATCTATTCGTTTGAGAACGTCAAGATGCACTCGAATTGCTATTGAATTTAGATAGCTGTTAAACCCGTGTCGTAAAAAAATGAAGTGGCAAATGTTGTATGTAGCTGGAAATTTAACATGGAAATGTACGGTCCACTAAATCTACCTACGGAACTCTACACATATGACAAAAAACTACACGCATGGCTCTTCAAAATCTAGAAAGATATGGAGCAAAATCAATGAAATAAGATTATGATGTCTTCAAATTTGCACAACTTGGGATGGATTTATTTATCAGCATGAAACAAACAATCGACCATCTAAAGAACTTCTGCCTAATGTATGCTTTATTGGAGGTATTACAGGACTTATATATAATAGCTCTCGTTTGCTGAGTAATCGTACGTAAGAATAGAATAGGAATGGGACTCGTCAGTTCTCAACTTTTGCCATAGTCAATCTTTTATCTCCAAAAGCATTTGTTCGCGAATCAAGTGAACTAGAGTTTGAGGACTTATTTATTACCCTTTTTCGCAATAAAGGTTTCACCATTTTCATTAGACTACACCCATAGAGAATTGGACATAAGCCTCCCTTATCGACTTCCACGATTCTCTGTCTCTTGCCATTCTTCGCCATAAGTTTCTGGCCACTCTCCTAATATTGTCAGAGCACCTCAGCTATGCCCTAACTACCTTAAATGACATATTCCTGGTCTCCAATATAGCCGTTTCTTCAAATCCTCCAAATGAAGAATTATTTTGTAATAAATTTTCAACGGCTACATAATATTAAAGGTGTGTTGTTATTTCAGTGCAAACTTTCAAATATTACCTAATAAAAATTCGTTGATAACAAAATATTGAGTAAACAAAATTTAGGGTGTATCAACAGTCACCACCCATTTCCACATTTGAATAAACATGACATTATTTTTTTTATCAAACTCTTATCCCTTTTAAGAGCAGGGAATGTCAGCGATTAAAAAAGTAATTATTCCAAACATCCTGTTGCTGTTTGAACGTAGAGCTGTGAAAACACATTCGTAGTAAAAAAGTACGAACTTGTCATGTTTATTTTTATGTTATCACATTTGTACAATATGCTACAAATATCTGCATACAATGTTGCCTTTTTAGTACACAATAATAATGTGTGCATCTTTCCGCGTAGCTAAATTCATAAAACGAATAGTTACGAGAAGAAAAAATGGGCGTGGCTTAAATAATTTTGGTCTTATCGTGTAAAAATGGGCGGAGTCAATTTTCAATATGATTGATTGGACGTTACAATTTTCAGAATTATCAAGCCTTGCTCATATCGCATGTTTTCAGGAAAAAATAATATTTCGTAGCAAGCGAACTGATCATTACCTACGCATAATATGCTCAGACGACCTGTTTTGCCTTTTAAGGTTAGTAATTAATCGTGAATCTCCCTCTCTGTGAGCACCCAATGTGCGGAAAGTTTTAATGTCAGCAGTAATGATGAATTGTGCCGGCGCGCGGGACGTTGGAGAATGGGTCTTCTTCGTGCTACATTATCACATCCTGTAAGAAGGCACCGACCAGAACACTCATACGGTCGAATTAAACGAGGCTTTGAGTAAACAATGCGATAAACAGACTTCTACTTACACACTTACTTTATACTAATTAATACCAAAATTTACTTAATACTAAAATACCTCATACCAAAATTTTAAATTTCAATAAAAAAAAACATTCCAGAATAATTTATTCAAATTCGAAATGGCGTCTAATCGTGTGAAAATGGGCGGGTCAAATTCGTTTGAATTTCGAAAGAGTTTGACCGAATTGAATCCTCATAATTATGTTATCGCTTTATGTCACCAACGATTATAGCCCGTATTGCGGTTTTATGTAGAGGCCACTATGAGGTGCATAATCACCATGAACTTAGACCCTAAACACACCCAACAGATAGTATCACGACATTTAATATTAATGTTATCACGCACTTACGCACCACAAATGTACGTTGTATTGACCTTTTAATCCTGAAAAGTTCAATAGGATCGAATTAAAAATTAGGACATCACTAATTTAGACCACTCTGTCTCATAGATTTGTTCATCGAGCATACAAACCACATCGAGGTATCATCGTGGTGATGTTCATTTGTTTCTTTTTAAATTTGGAATATAATGTGTAATTTTATATTTTTAAACACTCTTTATTAACAACCGTCCTTTCACGCTTTAAATTCGATTCGCGCAACGGTTTTGTTGTTTTTTTGTCATTGCTTTGATGTTTTTTTGTGAATGTTAGTTCTTCTTCTTTACGATGTGGTAATTCACTCTCGAGAGAGTGATCTATGAGCGGAATTAGTATTTTTTATTGTCAGAAGTAAATTAAAAAGTAATACAGTAACATATTTCCTGTTTGCAAGCCTTCAGTATTAGTAGTGACTAATCAAAAACTTGGTTACTTAATTGTTTCTCATAATATTCAATAAATGTCTCATTATTTTCTTCGTAACATAATTATATTATACAACCTCTTGTCTGTTTTGTACCTCAAGCTGATGGGATGGATATTATTGGGATAGCTAAGGTCAAAGGCTCGTTTCCTGGATATGGATATCAACATAAGGCACTAAAACTGGTAGATATTTAAAATTTGACCACCTTATAGCAATAGTTGTTAACGTTAAGTGATCACACAATGCCAGCCTTCAAATAACAGTACAAGAGGCTGGTAAGACTTATAGAATCCGTTGTCAAAGAAGAACCAAGAATTACGTAAGTATTTGCACCTGATGATGAGAGATCTGATTCTACCGAAAGCGGTCGTGCTTTATGAATTATTAACACTTTTACAAAGTTACAATAATTAAAATTTTACTCAGTTAAAATGAAGTGTTACAAAGTAACTACAAAAACCCTTGGTTATAAGAACCAAGAAGGTCACTGCTCTTTGTCCAACCAGGATCCTGAAGGTGAATCAGTCCCTTCTTTAGCCACTGCTAACGAAAAGCTGATTTTAATATATAAAATTTGCGGATTAGAAATATGTATAATTTGCCTACCCTGTAACTGATCCCTCAATCACTTACAACAATGTTAGAATAAATCTTTCCATCCTCATTCTTAACACACGCACAAAAAGATATTAATTCAAACCGACACGTAATGAGATAATAATTTATTCAAGCAAAACTAACTATACACTAGTACTGTAAGTAGTACATACGTTATTAACCACGACACAACCTCAAATGATGCCGTTTAAATGTGTACATGAGTGATTGTTTAAATTTGTTTTAAATAAGTGTTTTTTTTTAGTTAATTTATTTTTATAATATAATAACGTACGTACAAATTTTGTTCTGCCTTGACTTACATTGGTATTAGTAGCTGCTTGTGAATTTGGACTATAAAGATTTACTGTCAATGTAGGTAGTAATTTGTCCTACTGTCACTTAACTAAACTTAATGACAAACATGGTAATATTATTCAAGATGCATTAAATTGACCATTGACCTGAAGTGTTAAATGTATGTATTTAGTATGTTGAAGTTAAATTCATAAATTGATCACACAAACTAGTTTTTGAATAGCAATATAATATGGCGAAAAGCTGTAAGATTGAAAAAATCCGGCAAATAAACAGTACTCACATTTTTTTAAATCAAATACACTCATGACATCTTTCACAATAAGAGAAGTCTGTGTGGTGAAATAGGAAGATTGTCGTCACCGGGAATTGAATCCACGGATATCGAAAAAGACGACTGAGACACTTCATCATCCATAATATTTGATATGACAATTAAATAAATAGGATATAACTTTGTATACTTACTTAGATGCAATTTAAAATTATCATTTTTTCTGCTTCGATTCTTGGCGTTAATTATCGCCGTATGAGCTGTGTAGAGCAATTCTATAGGTTTCGATGCAGTGTTGTTCAATTGTACCTAGTATTAGTCTATACACATTAAAAAAATTGTATTTATTTTTTAATCAATCAACCAATACTCACTTTTACACCCCACTCAACAAGAGCTTTCCGTTGCGCTCGATCTAACGCAATGTTTATGACCTCCTCCCACACTATGTCCAAATCCCTCAGCTGTTTCGAAGGAGCGGAACACAGTGTTATTTTTTAACGTCCATTGTTTTTTTTTATCATTAAGTAATTAACTAATAAATTTGTTTTATTTTTGTTACAGGTAAGAAAATATGGAACAAACCAATTTAAAAACATCTAATGAATATGGGTGAGATGACATTTGTATTCATACCAGCAAATACATGATTGAAATCATCAATTTATGTTTTTGACGAGCTTTGATATTAAAAAGAAGAAAATCACGTACAAAAAAATTTACTCTTGTAACGATCGACTAAGAATTCGTCAAATGAGCCCCACGTTGGGCTCCATATTAATAGAAAAAAAAAACAAGTTAACATATTATTTATCCATATACGTCAATATTTTTAAGCTATTTAAGGAAGGCGTTTTGCTTCTTTATCAAAATTTCATTTGGTAAAATATTCCCAGGAAGAGGGTATCTGAGACCCTAAACAAACATGACAAACTCTCAAGTGATAGGTACGACACGTTTAGAATAATATACCCTTTTTCATATCCTTATTGATATTGTATCCAAATTTTCAAGATGTTTAAACTTTGTATTTGAAGAGAGTATACCTTGATAAGGTCTTATCAAAACGGTTAAAAATGTAGTTTAAAACACGGATTTACGATTAGACGCAAAGTGAAGATTATGAACCTAAATTTCCCTTATCTATAATGATACTTATTGATGTTCGTTATGCATACTCACTGCGTACTTCTGTTCGCTCGATGTTGCTATCATAAGATTGATCATTAATTCAAAATATTTATTGGTATCCACTCTTAAATATCGTCAGGTTAGTAACAGGCTTCTTAAACTCTGATAACGTCACGTTTTGTATTGTTTTATATTGTAAGACCTCAACCCATATACATACATAGTTTGGTTAATTTGAGTGATACTTTTGTTGATCATTGTTTCCTATCTTATTCTATCTAGAGATTATTTCGATTGTCAAGCATAATCCTTGCTATCTACTGTGACATACCTTGCCAGAATCACTTACCTTGCTAGTCTAAACGGAAGGTTCCGAATTCAGTTAGTCTGTCACTGAAAATTCCCATCCAGGTTTGCATCCCGTTTCGGATATAACGTGACCGGGTTGCCATTTGAGCATTATTGGCATATTTGTTTGTTAAAGTATCTGCTAGATTATAAACTAGAAGATACCTGTAACCTGTCTTGCGTTACGTTGTTAAGCTATTGAACAGGATCTAGTTTAGCGACGAAGACGAAATGGCTTGAGTAGTATATGGGAAAAGTCAAAGAAATAACAAAAATATTTAAGTCACTACTTTAAAACATTTACATCTGTATCTGACATTACCACAATTATATCTGCAAAGAATAACGAGGAAAATAATGAAACGTAAGATCTACATTAGAAAATAATATACACGCAGACAATAACTACATACATCGACCATTCTGAAGTAAGGTTAAATCAAGGTATTGAATTTCCTTAAGTTTCAGGCATTTGCCACTTGACATAAAATAAGGTCTCTTTTATCTAAAATAACCAACGTTTTGGTCTATTGAAACTTATTTCATGACATTTCCGTGTAAATGTTTAGTTTATGTCATATATTTCCCTAAATGATAATACAAAGTATTACACATTACTTTTTTATCTACGCATGATAAAAGGGCAATAAGGAAGACTTACCACTACATTGAGGTTTCCAACGATAAATGAGCAGATGTCCAAAAATACGACAGTTTAATATGAATACGTATACTCACCCTTCCCTTTGCTAACTCTGCTTCTAACATATTTATTTGTTAAATATTGTTTTACCCATGTTATGAAAACATACGTTTGCGTAATTTTGCCGATAAGCTAGATCTTTAAACCCAATAAACGGATGTTCACGTTTTAAATATATAACAATGCAAATCGTCGGAACATTTGTCACGTTTATAACAATTTATTTATTAAGAAACTTTCTTTAATCCTGCAATGCTTTGTTTACCTCTTGTAAAGTTTTAACTATTTTCAAGGTTCTTGGTTTATCGGAAACGTGGATAAAGAACCCTACTGGACTGCACTTTTTTTTTTACTTACGATCCGGTACGACCGGGAAGGCTCTTGTGATTTTCCAGCTAGCCTTTGCTGGAAAGATCGAGGGTTAAGCCTGTGTCCTCATTGGATAGAGTTCGCGCTTCCGTTCTTAGAGCGTCGGACACTCAAACGTGGAAGAACCGTTAAACTGAGAACATTCTATCAGCGCTCGACGCTCGGACACGCGATCGCTTTTCAATTAGAACACGGCCTAACAGTAGTCGAAAATGGGGGCGACATCACACAACAACAACACTAGCAGGTGCCTGGAGAGTTGTAGGCTGTCGCCAAATTGACAAAAGATGGAATCGAACGAGTTAACAAACTTTTTAAATAAGGAATCAGACAATGAAGATATTATGAACCAATTTAAGACTTCTTGCTTTCATTGTATTACATTAAAACCCTTAAGAGCAAATTTTCATTTGTTACGTGACATGTTAATGATTCCTTTAGCCAGTTATTTAAAGCAGTGCAACGTTAACCACGCGTTAAACCATTCGGGATAATCACTGACTTATTATTCCGGAAGCGTTTTACGTACTGTGCCTAAATAGAAACATGTCATTAGTTAAGTTGCTTGGTATTTTGGAAGACGCACATTGACATGGATACGTTGGTGAGTTTCTTAGATTGCCCAAATGAGCGTGACTTGGATTTATTGATATTGCTTCCATTTCATACATCTTTGTTTTCAATCACTTCGGATTTGTTAAACAATGCACTCAAAATTTCATCAAATAGTAGTTAAACAACACAAAGTAATCATATTAAGACAAACCTCAACAAATGTATAATTTTATATTTGTGAGGTAAACTATGGTTGCATTTTAATTTTATGATTCATATTAGATTTGTTTTTTTTATCTATAAAGACTTCTTGGAAGGACAAATAGCACATGGTCACAATGTATTACAGATAAAACGTACGAATTATATCATTCGAAATCAGCCGTCTTTAATAATGCATATTGTTTCCTACATACAGTATTAATACACTTATCGTACCTAATCTACAAGGAAATCTACTTATTTTTGTATTAATATTTAACTAATATTCTGTCAATTTGATGTTCAAATACATAAATACGACTTCCTCTTATTCTATTTAAAACAGATTAAAACCTTTTATTAAAGATTTCCATATATTTAAATGCGGTTTTATAAAAAAAACAGGATACGATAATTGGTTTAGGATTTTGGGGTTAATGCCTATCTGTATTCTTCACATCCGCAATCTATTTTTTTATATTACTGAATCTCATGGCCTTGAATTTATGTGTTATGTTTTGATATTTAATTGTTTTTGAACACCTTAATAGAGCAAAATAAACAAAATAATAAACCGTCAAAGCCAATATAAGAAGCGATAGTCTCTTCAAAATAGTCAAAAGATTTAACGAAACTGATACTCAGGTGTTGGTAATTGTACTGGCTGAGAAGAGGCGCATTCGATTAGTTAGTTGCAGAGCGGTAAAAATAAGAAAACCAAACATTAATGACGTAGAATGATCAAACCGACTCCCTTTTGTTCAGCTTAATCTCTAACAATCCTTTGCAAGAAAGGCTTAGAAAGCTTTGTGATATTCTGTTAAACCCTCAACACTTTCAGACAATCCATCAGAGCAGATTCCCAGTTAAATTGCTGGGTCAAAACGATTTGTTTGTAAACTTTTTTAACATTTCGGGAGATAAAGTCATGTTTTTTTATGGCTAGTAGAAATACTTCAAAACCCATGAATCGTGTATTTTTTTTTATTTATGCAAGTGTTATTGACTTTTAAGATAGAAAAAACCTCGTCTTTATGTGCCAAAAATATTCCCAGTAACAACAGAATGGAAATTTGCCATAAAAATAAGCGATAAAATGATTTTCCCCTTTTAAAAAAAATCCAATTCCACGAATTTGCTATATTCATCTTCGTCACATTTTGGAAAAAGTCCAAATTTCGTTGTGTGGAGATGTTAAGATGTAGCTAATCAAGAGGTGACAAAGCGTTTCTTTGTGTCATATTTGCGGTCACTTCGCCTAGGAGGAAAATGTATTCTTATTGATGCTTTGTTTGATTTCACACACATCGCTAAAATATACCAGTCCTCGTATAAGGTTTGGCTCGGGAATTTAGACAAACGACCAGAAATCTCAAATGATCTCTTACGGCAGCACAAATATCCCTATTGTCCATTTGAATGTTTTTGAGGTTATTTCTTCATTAGCACATGACCTTCCTTCTAGCCGGATTTCGTATTCTATCAGGCCGGTAGAAAAATCTTTTCGTGCGAACCTATTATCGTTGTACATCCAAGCTTTGGCCTTTTATCAATTCTCGATCCTAAATTATTATAAAATTAACACTGTCGAAATTTTTGGTCTTTCCTATTCCAGCAATTAATTCCCTCCATCTTGATCGCTATCTTTGTACTGCCAAATTGTAAGTCCAGAACTTTCAAGTTCTTCATTTCTTTCTCCGAGCTTTCAGCTTCGACTTACTGTCAATTATTCATTTCATTGGTTTCAAAGAATATATATTTTATTTGCCTGCTGTCGCACAATGTCGATTGGTTTAGAATTTGGATGCCCTAAAGTTTTTCTCGATAGTGTCATTGGCGATAGATTTTCTTTGAACCCTACAATCGATCAATTCTTCGTTTAAATTATATTTGTTTAATATGCTGTTTTAAGTTAACTTATGTTCAGACAGGAAATAATTGCAGGTATTAATGTTGTTAAGATTGAAAAAAAGACACGAAAAAGTCTAAAGAACCTTGTCGTCAGGCAAGGTTTTATTTGTATACAATCAATTTCAGACATGTCCATCTTGCAGTAAAAAATTATCTTTTTTCGTCAAATTTGATTTAATACTATTTTTTATCAACAACGTTATAACAAGAATATTAAGTCAATGATAAAACGATGCCATTAGTATCTGTTATTGTACGTTGTCCAAAAAACGTGTTCGTTTTATCGAATCGCTATCGCGTACATACCATATCGTTTCAGGAAGTTTATAACGCAATGATTTATATTTATTTCAATAACATGCAATATGTTGATATTGCCCTAGAACTCTTCAGAAAATTTATCAAAATTATTTTGATCATAGTTTTCGAACCAATAAAACAAATTTAAAGGTCATGTCACAAGTATTCATTCGCCAACACTTCTTGTGTTTAACGGACCAAAAAGTGATCCTTGAGGACTACCATACTTGAGATTATTTCTGTTGCCATTTCCTATCTCATTATTTCATACAGAATCTTGAAAACGACCAAAGAAATAATAAATATTATTCTCGAGTATGATGGTTGTCAGCTGGCTAAGAATAGCACCTCTGCTCTTTTTGCTGGCCGAGCATACTGTAAGAGGCAGGAAATATAAAAATCAGATCGGGGCCGTCCTTAAACCTCGACCGGTCAGAAAAGGCACAATGAACCTCCGACGCATTTGAGCGCAATGGAGAGCTCTTGATGCCTCCCTATACTCCTGAGTGGAGTTCAGAGGAAGTTTTGATTAGAGTGCTTTGGATAATAATATTACCAAAATAATTTTGGTCCTTTTTCGTAAATCACTACTTAAGTAGTACCTATCTGTATAATGTAATCAAGCATGCAAGAATAATAAAAAAAACAGAAACGCCTATGCACATTGTTTGTAAAAAAATATAAATGTATCTTGTATTCTATTGATCAACCTTCCCTGCTGGAGTTCATAGATCTTAAACAAAAACTCTACGCTTATTGTCTTTGAATGAATACACGTGATTATAATAACAATGTGTGTGTGTAAATCTGTTTCTTGGAGTCATTGGCTTCGTCATTCATTCTTATGAAACACTCACTAAGAGTTTCCTCTGACATTTTCTTAATGATAATACGGTTTTAATTTTTTTTTACAGCCGTAGCAAATTAAAAAAAAAACTTATGAAATCTTTTTGAAGTCAAACGAAAACAACAAATTAAGTTAGCAAAATAGTAAGACCTTTTTCATGTTTTTTTTCCAGGGAATTCTTGGGTAATTACTAATTGGTAATTTTAGGTAAAAACTCATAACTTTATTAGTGATATTCGCGAATAAACGTGTACCCAAATGAGATCCTTGAGGCACACCACTATTCAGGGGGTATCTTAAATGATCATTCGACTAAATCGTTATGCCATTTTTTTTTTCATAAAATTTCAATATCTAGGGACGTATTTGTCATTCTTGGAAAACGCCATTTTTTTTTTTCCTTTATAAACTTCGTGAAAAAAATGATACCTTCCAGAAATAGTTTTTAAACAAACTCTGAACCAAATTGTATTTTTTTTGTCTAACAATTGGACACACCTCTCAGGGTATATCATGAATGTGAAATGATTTTTGGATCTACGTATTATTTACATAACAACAATACTGGTCTTTATTGTTAATTTAACTTTACTACGTTCAACTGTTTTTAATTATTTATTGAATGAATAATTAATAAACATTGTAAAATAAGCACTCATTGTTGTTTATAATTTCGTATTGTTTCAGCCTTGGTTAGTTATATATTGACATGCCTGATTATGGTTCATCGATCTCACCTTGACCGTGTCTCCATTTTGATAATTTATTCCTTTTGTCGGTCTCAATGCTATTTTGAAACACTCACATGTCATTGTATTTCCTTATTTCATATTCCCTTTGGGGTCACGGTTTTATATCGGATGATTATATTCGATTGAGGATCTTAGGCATTTGTGATCTTTTTTGTCAACCTTGATTGCTTTCTTTTTTACCTTTGTTGACGCAACAGCTACAATAATAATTAATACGCTCTATGAAACACCGGCAGTCGAATAATGTTTTATCAATTATTGTATTCAATTCTTAGGTTTATGTGAATACATTATTCAGAGACAGTGATTATCGAAAAAGGACAAAATCATTTTGTTACGGACATAAAAGTGAGCCTTGAGGACTACCATTCCTGCAATTTTTTCTCTTGCAATTTTTAAAATTTATGACTTTTGTTGTGTTGATGGTCATTTAAAGAAAACGTTTGACGGCATGAATTTGTGTAAAATAAATAATATTTTTCATGGTTTTTCGGGAGAATGAAGATTTGGGAGTACGTTTAGTAATAATATGGTTGCCTGTGATTAGGCCGTTACCTGTATTTGCCTTTCATTCCCTTATTCAGATTGATTGAAGAAATATCTCTATCAAAAAAAATATTGCCTCTACCCATGAACTTCGAACAACTAATCCTTTGAACGTCACTTCTCTGTATGTTCTATTATTAGTTTCTCTTTACAGTTAGACGACTACCCGTCAGTCTATATGCTCAATAATCTTCAGACATCAATAAGAAATGCATTAATGAAACGTATACAGCAGAACTATTTCGGGATGTTATTAACAAAGCACCTCGTAAAGTCCGCCCATAAAATCTTGTTCAAGAATCTTTACTGTCAAACATTCTGTCAATGTGAGGATACCTATATTTCCAGCTGTTCTCAAATAAAGCACATATTGAGACAAAACAGATCATTTTTTTTCAATATGCTAACCGATTTTCAAGGAGATACGACTAGAAGCCCACACTGGTTTACCTCAGCTAAATCTTTGTTAGCTACAAAAATTGTAGCATTTCATTTGGGTTATGTCTACGAGAGAAGAGATATGACGTTTTCATCCAATACGCATTGAATTTTTCGTTTCAAACCAATATAGTTCGCGTTGGCTTATTTCTAATTCCAATAGTAATATCATCGCTTGGGCTTGAAATTGTAAAGTAAGGTAGATCGTCAAAGCAAACTGCAAACAAAAGAGGCCCCGAAATGGATCCCTGAGACACACCAAATTTGATGTTTTTACAAATAGACTTATCGTTATTTTTTTTCTTGCTCCATTAAAAATATATGTTTCGTGGAACAATTCTCCATTAGATCCCACAGTGCTATGGGTACATGTTCCTTAACTTGGTTTTCTATCTGGCCTGACAGGGAGTTCATAATAACCCTCAATTGAAGACTGTTGATCTTGATGATACACACTGTTGATTTAGTTAATGGATATTTTGCAAAAAAAAAGTTTGTAACGCCTCTTGATTTTTTCGGCTAATACAAATGTTGACATACTAGGGTTACACATTTATGATACGTAGTGGTTGACAAAATTAAATTACAAATTAATTCATGTTGGTTACAGTTTCATAAGCACTGGTTCGCGGTGCGTTGCATCCAATAAACGTGATGGAGACAGACGCGAGTCATCCATTCACTGTGTACTGGATGTTTATTTTCACTATATTCGAGCTATTTCCGATGGATGTTTAAACAATACTAAATCATAATAAACGCGCTACTTTATGAACGAACGCGAGCAATGTCAATAATCTAAGCAGGCAGTCGTTAATTAGATGGTAATGTGAGAATCTTTATAGCATACCTATACGATGATGGTCACGTATGATGTAAACTGTGGTTCAAACAAGAATGCCAAAACTAAATTTTATTACATTTTGACGAAAAATTGGTATGGTCACTGATTGTGAAAAGTGGCCTGAATTAGCGTTAACCTTTCAAGCATTTAACACACGGAGTATTTGAATAAATGTATAAATAGTATAATTATTGTAAAGCTCCCGGAAAACCTCAGATTAATCGACAGCAAACTTAATCAGTGCGAAGAATATTATAAAATGATCTCCAAGCACGAGTTGCTTGTGTGCTTTTTCTTGCTAATTTGTCTCTCTCCGGTATCTGTCAAATGCTGAAATTGAAGTATAAGTACTGACTGATCCATAATCTGTTCTCAGATTCAAAATTATTTTCATTTTAAGCCAACCACTTGATGGCTTTGATAAATTGGTTTAAGACCACAGATGTATACAAAATACATCAACATAATTCGGATATAGGTACTTTTTTATCGCACCACGCTTAAATTTCAGATTTAACGTTCGATTTTACTCATCGCTGACCCTTGCAATTATAAATGTAGTAATGTTAGGAACAAATTATTACATACATATTCTCGACTATATTACATAAATAAATAAATCTTTATTGGATATAAAAAAATACAGTGTTAATGCAATTTTGAAAAACTACCAAAAGGCGGACTTATTGCTGCAAGCAATGTCTTACAGCCAACCACATACATTTCTTAATAGAATCTTCGTAGTTAAATGTCAGTCAATATAATCCATCACAGTGATGGTAAAAGAAGACGGGTCAGCTAGTATACAAATAAATGCTCACATTCAATTTTATTTAAATCCTCTTAATAATATAAAAATAATCTTCCAATTTGTAAAATTTTTGTTAAAATAAATATAAAGCGATGTTTTGTAGATATTTCCACGTTTTGTTATGTTTGTATTTATTTTGATGTTTTTTTTTTTATTTATTTTAATGTTTATCTTGGTTTTGTTTTTAACCATAGAACTTTCTCTGTTCAGAGAACCGCTACCGGCCATATAAAAATAAACTATAATTAATTTGACCAATGTGACGCACGCTTGTTTGTCAGTGTCTTATTTAATATTTTTCTCAAGCCTAATCGATTTTTCATCTTTTGAATTTTGTCACCCCATCTTTTACACTTCATTACCCGAATACTCTTCTGGACCTAACCCATGGGCTTAATGGTTTCAGGTGTAGTTATTTGCAAATAACACAGTTACTTACATCTAATTTACACGATTATAAAATTAACCTATACGTAAGTATGGCGTGGGAGGAGGTCATAAACATTGCACAAGTTCGAGCGCAGTGGAAAGTTCTTGTTGTCTCCCTATGCCCCTAAGTGGGGTGTTAAGGGATATTTGATTGATTGATACATTACATACATGTCAAAAGTTTTCCTGATAAATGCTACCTTAATGAAGAAGTTAGATGATTTTTAGAGAACATTAGTAGAGGATGTGTTGTAATAAATTTGAAATATAATTTATGTGGCTTAACGTGGCTTTGTTTTAAAATCCCCAATCCATTTAAAAATAGGCAGACTTTACAAAGTACTTTGAAAGTATAGGTAAAAAAAAATGGATATTATGAATTCGATTTATATTTATTTAATATAAAGAAGCGTCACCCGCGTTTATCACGCCATCGAATGTTTTATTATAAGCTGGCAGTCAATTCACAAATAATACGTAAGTAATAAAATATGTAATATTGTTAGTGAGAGTTATCTAATACATTCTCGACCGAAGTGGGTTTGTTACTTAATAGATGCTAATACTCTTTCACCGGTACTCGACGGCCCGCAGCAATCTTTGCTATAATAATAAAAAAAAACTCACAATAATTAATTAATTGTTTGTTTTATCGTATAGATCTGAATATTGAATATTATGGCAAAATATGGCGAAAGGTCGATAAATACGAAAACAATCAAAGTTGACATTTAAAGATTCGTCGCCTTTTTAACAAATTTTAAGTCATGATAAAAATACTATGGATCCTTAAAAAGCTTTTGATAGTGTGGACCATAACATCTTAAATGTATGTCGCATACGTTGCTATATCAGGATACAATTTTCACACATGATTTAAAAATCTTAAAATTTTTTTTTTCTTTTTATATAGTCTTTCTCTTCTCGTCTTTTTTTTCATGACCTGATGTCCCCGCACCCTTCTCAATATGCAGTTCTAGATATAAGGATGAGAGTAGGTAGGTATGCCTGAAAATCTCCATAGATAAAACAAAAATCCTGGTAAATTCAAGACAGCCAGTACAAAGAAATCTGCTGTAGCTGAATGCCTAAAAGCTACTGTATGGATAAATAAACACATCTTAAAGGAAAGAAAGTTTAAATCTATAAAACCTGCATTAGACCAATCCTGGCATATGGTAAATAGTCAAGAGACGATACAACAAAGACGAAGAGCCTCCTACGTACAACAGAGATGAAGACTCTCCACCCCATTGCAGGAACAACACTCCGGGACAAAGGAACTCCGATATTAGGAGGACCTGCGATGTCCAGGATGTTGTGCTATAGGGTAAATCTAGAAGGCGTTTCTGGAGAGATCACGTAGGGAGAGCACATTCTGAAAGGATTATAAAAAAAGCTGCAGACTCTATACGAACTGGCATGTGACCACCAGGCAGACCACCTGGGATAGTTGGACATATTATGCTACCCAAGAAAATGATGATTCAGCTGAAGTAGAAGAAAAAGATTTATATTATACTATTTGACTACCAACTGTGATGATGTTGTAACTGCAAAAACGTAACGTCTTTATATACAAACACCTTACTATTTCCTCACTTTATTTTGTATTGTAATCGAATTACGGAAAATACCACAATATCTTAGTTCAACTGGTTGATATTTAGTGAAATTCACGATAATAATTATAATTTAAATAATACAATTCGAGTATGTGTGTTGCGCAGTAGTTATCTACGTAATCTAATGTTATTAGTACAACGTTAGTTTGCTATGTATTTATAACGAGGTATTTTTGGAAGGTGTCTGTTTGTATTGCGTATTTGTTCTAAAAATCAACTCGTTTGAAAAATTGATTTACAACATTTTTTATAGGATGCGTTGTACCGAATCGATTAACATTAATAAAAACTGATGATTATATCTTAACATATTGGTTGAAAACCTGAAATCTGTTAGGGATCTACTTCTATTTTTTTAATCATGTACTTTAATGTTTCTTTTTTACGAATGCTGGAGAGACGTTGGTTATTACCTATCGCACTCTTTGCAATAGCTAGGTATGCGGGAGATAACTTTCATTGGAGCACTGAAGAGTTTATGTGTTTGTGTCATGATTAGTTTTTGTTTATGTTTTTATAATTAATCTGGGCTCACCCAAATATACTTTCGACATCTTTCACATAATGCAAAGCTTGGGTTGTGTTGTGAAAGAGGAAATGTTCGGCAACTGGATACAAACCGACGACCTTCAGAACGCTGTACAACCTTGAAAAAGGGTGTTTACTCCGCAGCAATCACATAATTTAGTGCTACCTAACAGTTTTTTTTTTAATAATGTCTAATAATTTCTTTTTTACTTTGTTTCAGGTAATTCAATTGCATGATTTATAAAGGAATGTGTTTTTCACCGAACATTCCCACTTTAAAGGTAGAGTTGATGGCATAACATAAGGTTTGTTCATTACAAAATACACCTGTTCAACTAAATTGGCAGGTATTTTTTTTTTTTTTTCAAAAAGTAACAATAGATCTTTAGTATGTAATTATTGTTCCCTGCTACGCACAAAGACTTGGCACGCAATTCTAGAAGTTAGCACGCATATTATGATTGTTTCGTCAAATTGAATTAATATGCTGTAAAAGGTTTTGAGACGTGACATAAAACAATACTGGTATTGTTAGAACGCTTATTCTGAAATCGTGAGACGCCGACAGAGAATTTGTCTCCGATTCATTTAATGAGTGTTCTGTAAAAGTCGCATAGAAAAAAAACTAAGCATAGGTTGTTTTTTTTTATCAGTCCTCATCTGCCCTCCGAAATATTAAGTAGGCTAATTTCTAGTTCAAGTAATGTAACATTCAGAAATTTACCATCACTTAAGGTATTCAAAATGTTCAAAACTCCCAAACCCCCAGCAAGATCTGAAGTGATTCAGTTGATGGTTTTCGTACGTAAAGCGTACCTACTTAAGATCGTGGGGTCGAATCCCAGTAGGTACCGGTTATTTCGATTATTATATAACACAAGTTTTCTTTCTGTAAAGTCAAAAGTAGGTTTAGGTACCTACATATGTTCACTTTTTGGGTGAACATAAATTTAAAAAAAATCGAATCCGTGTCGATGTCCCAGACATTGCCTTGATTTTCTTCGTAGTCTTTTTCTTCTTCTTCTTCGTGTATCATATGGGTTTCCTCCAACGTCGACTATCACTCGAGAGGATCTTTCCCTGTGTAGGGCAGCTGTAAAAAGCTCCGATTGTTCTTCATAATACAGTCCAATCCGGTTATTACGGAGCCAGGAAATCTGTTTTCAGCCTTCTTCTGGTTGCCTTTAATTCTAGCTAAGGATGTTCGTCAATTATACGATCCTTTGCTCAATTTTCGATTGCCTATCCCGCTGTGTGTGTGAATGCGTGTGGAGTGTGGCGTGAATGTGGTGCGTTTGATGTGTGTTTGTTACTCGCAATTGTTATGAACTTATGTTTATTTTTGTATGTCATTGTATTGTAAAAGTAACATAGTTGCGTGGAATGTAATAAAATAATAAATAATAATGCAGAACACTTAAAAAATTAGGGAGGAATTAACTGCTTAGTTCTCGAAAGAAACTATATCAAACTCTATCGTATTGACGTAGGCCAAAATGAAATAACAATAATTATTGAGAATCACGTGCATTTTATATCTTGACGAAAACGTGTCCTAAATGACAGATTGTCCAACGTGAATTAGTTCTAAGCACGTAGAATCCATGCTGTGGTTGACGTACCGTTTAATCACATGGCTGGATTTTAACCGGCCACTATTCTATTCTGTGAAGTTCTTTCAACCAACAACGTGCTTCGTAATAATTTTCATTTCAATTTCTACGAAATTTTCAACTATGGTAAATATATTCTATTTCAAATTCTATTTTAAGAGAAAATTTTTGCTATTTATTTTAATATATATTTTTTTCAATTAAAAAAAGCTGCTAACCTAGGGTAGCCCAGAACTCATAGTATATTATAACAGCCTTTTCGTGTAAAACATATATTTGCATAAAAATTCATAATTTTACGATTAAAATGAATTTATCCTTGGAATTATTATAGAAACTTTAAAATGATATCGACTATTGGAGCTTTTTATTATCTGCTTTAGAACTACATATTCAATATTTATCGGTACCTACTTTAAGGGGGACCCACTGAAGTTACGGAGCTCAAATTATACGTGCTTGTGTAGGAGCATAAGACCAACCCGTATACCAAATTTTATGAAAATCGAAGATTTTTTTTTCTTTTTTAGCCCTTTTTTCGAGAACAAGTGTAGGTACAGATCTCAACATTTTACTGACTTATCTACATCAATTCAATCAAATCGGATAAGAATTACTATGAGTTATGGGTGCGCACACATTTTTGGCGTACGGGTACGGGTACGCGGAAATTTAAAATTTTGCATTTTTGGAATCTACACCCTCGAAAACGTCGAGAAAATTAATTTCAGCGAAATCTATTTTTTTTTTGAAATCCGATCACAAGACATGTATATTCCATATACTATGAGTAAAATGGTAATCTATCACGTGTAAATAGTTTTTTCACCGTGATATTTAACGTTTTCACTTTTATTAATATAAAAAAAAACGTATGATTGAAAAACACTATAAAAACATCCTAAGAAGCAATCAGCAAAAAGGGGTCGTTCTTTTAGTTTTTTTTTAAGTATCTATAAATTCACATTAAACATTTTGAAAAAGGGTTGAAAAATATTCTTCAACTTATCAGTTCCGTGTTACATCTGGGGTAGGCAGAGAGAATGGACTTATCTGGAATCACAACTCTCATAGAATTTCAATATCATTTAAATTGAATTACATTCTACGGATTGTTGTTTATCTGAATGAATGAAATTTATTTCCCCATTAATATTTACAATTACAATACATT
The DNA here is from genome assembly GCA_963576905.1 of Mystacides longicornis. NCBI lineage: Eukaryota > Metazoa > Arthropoda > Insecta > Trichoptera > Leptoceridae > Mystacides > Mystacides longicornis. The sequence continues at coordinate 19,825,604 of OY756437.1, forward strand.
TAAACAGTTACGGTAGTTGGAAATTTTACTGCCTCACTAGACATGGTCTGTTCTGAGGCAGTACTATAATAGATAATATATAGTATATCTACTTATGTTTCTCTCTAAATAAGTGTAATTTTTCAAAATTTGTTCCTCAATTTAATACCTTAACCTAAATAAAAACAATATACACTAATCTATATAATTATTCAATACATACATAACGTACGTACTTATTTTCGTATGTCATCAATGTTCGAATTTTACCGGCATTGATACTTACCTAAATAATGCAAGATACTAATTATTTCTTTTTTTCCGAATAGGTATATTAAAATATACAGTGTCTTTTTTAAATAAATCTATGAAATAATTATAAGTATAGCAAGAGAGGTATGTAGTAAATAAGATTTTGTATAAAAACTGTAATTTATAATCGAAGTGGGTGGTAGACCAGTGGTATCCGTCGACGACTTTCGTACTGCAGCGTATTGGAGGTCGTGGGTTCGAATCCTGGTGCTGACCATTTCCACTTTCCCAACACAAGCTTTGATTTATATGAAAGTATATTTGTGTTCACATTGGTTGAGCCCAGATTCATTAAAAAAATAATAATATAACGTATATCGCGTAATACATCAAATTATGGACCTTACCCATCCTTGAATCACCCGTATCATTAACCGTCCAGCCGCTTTACAGGAGTTTGCTTTCAAACACACTGACAGAACAAAATTAATAAATATACGTAATACCTATAAAAATTCATCGTTATGGTATATTATTTCTACGAATTCTCAACCGTCATTAGACGTCGAGGAATTTTGTTTAGACTTCGTGTATGTACACTTTATAAATATTAATTTAACATCATAGGAAGACATAACTTTAACCATCTCTAAAGTGATTCGACGACGATTTTATGGGTCATTCGTATTCAAAGCCAGCCAGACTATGAACCTTGGGAACTCTAGACGAGTGTTGGCGATTGTTTTTTTTTTTCAATATAATATTCAAATCTTGAATTAATGACAATTTTAGTATAGCTAAATTTCTCGTCATGTTGTTCCTACAACATCAGCATTACCATCTTCCTCTTTCACGACACAAGCTATAAGTAGCTTACTGTGAAAGAGTCAAAGAGTGTATTTGTGTTCACTTTGAGTGAGCACAGATTCATTAAAAAAAAATGTCGGATAACCTTTGTTTTAGAGTCAGGGATCAACTGTCAATTTTGATTCATCGCGTAAATATTGACTGCAGGTCCCTAAAGTTCTTTATTACACAAATTTATAAAGAGTTCACTGCAAAAAAAATCCTGTATTATTAGTTCAATTTTTCTACCAACAGGGTTTTAGATGGTTGGCAATATCACTGAGTATAAATATTGTTAGAGATAATTTTTTGGATGTGCAGAACCGAAAATTAGTTCTTTTATTCAATAGTCACGTGACTGAAGATAAAATTATCAATAATTATTCATTTTGCTTTCATCCACAAGCACAAGACAACACAACAAAACCCACAGGCACTTCCTTTAACTAATTATATATGATTAAAACATAAAATTTCTCTGTGTTAACGCTTAAATATTAAAAATAAAGAATCGAATGTCACACACCGCTACCGATAAACGTCACAGTTTGTATGATTTTACCAGGAGTCACGTGGCACTTGTTGAAACCATGCGTAGCACATTATTTCTCTTTATTTCTTCTCAAAGGGCTATATAGGTTTTATTAGCTGGCTATGGCTGTAAAGAATTCTTATTTTTCAATTTTTCTGTATAGGTTCACTTTTCAATTACCTGGGCGGTAGTTTTATATTATTTAGCTTGCTTCGTTATTAAATTCTCTCGTTGCCAGCCACTAATGGATGTAGATACCTCAAGTTCTTTTCTACACAAAACTTACAACCAATTTACGCTGTATCTCTATGGGGTATATGTTTGTGTGTGTATTAACAAACTACAGAACTCAGCCTACTCTGCATAGATGTGTATATGTGGAGTGATGGGTAGGCGGCGTTAGTCTGTCATTCAATCAGTCAGTGTAACAGTTTATCCTTATATAGATGTCCTAAACATGTATTGTTTGATGAATAAGCAATAGAAGAATAACCGAGAGGGTTCATTGTGTTTTTAGTTGATAACCACATACTCCTTAGCTAGAACATCCTTAAAACGCGCCAAATCTACTTGAGATATGTTATTATGTATGTTACCTTATCGTAATAGAAAAATATTATTACTATTTTTTTTTAAAAACATATATGAGAAATGGTACGTTGAAGGAAGAAGCGAAAGAAGTGTGCTTGGGTGGAGAAGAGTGAAAGCCCGTTCTAGGTCTACTCCTTACGGGACACGGCGTGATGGGTAAAGAAAAATGTAACGGTTTTGCTGCACTTAGGGATTAAACTCTATTAAAAAAAAATCGTTACAAAAATGCGGTAAAAAAACCTTTATATTTCCGTATATGGTTGAAAGAATTATTATCATCGATGTCGTTAAAAATGTAGTGGGAATGAATTTATAATTATATAATATGTTGGTAAAAATAAATAGGGGAAAGCGGTCTTCAGCCAATGATGTCCATTTATGTGGAACGGTTCACACTGACTTCCCCCAACGATTATGTCTCCTTATGCTATTAGGCATGTACTCGAATTTAAATATAAGGGGAGATTTCTATCTGAACAGTGATTGGCTTGTGATCTTTGTAACAGTCCATTCCGTTGTTGACAAATTCTAAGGAGTATCAATGGAGTGTTGTTTGATAAGTGTTTGAATCTATCCAAGACATTATATTATTTACCCATAAAGTGGGGCTTAAAGGCGGTCGAAGGCCCGGAGTGTTTTAGATTCAGAGTAACACTGAATCTTTTAAATCTTGGACAGTTCGTTTAAGGAAGGCCTTAAAACTCCACTGCATCGGGTTAATAAAGACCTTTAACTTGCAATGATAATTCCCGATTCCCTACTGTCGAATGTCTCCAAGAACAAGAAGATACTTTAGGATTCAGACCGTTCTCCACTGTGCCACGGATATTATCGTCTATTGTTGTAAAGACTTTGATATAGTTTTTGAGTTTTCCGTCCAAATCCTTTGATCCAATGCAGAATACCTTACAAATGTATGTATATCATCCCGACTGTCCCAAAGTTGTTTGCATCAGTATGTATCCCACATTTATTTGCATCGGTATCTAATCCATATTATTTGTTTGCTTCAGTATCAATTTGTAAGATGTATGCACCCATCTATTTCCAACTTTTGTCCAATATTTTGGAGATGTAATGATGTTAAGGATACACAATCTAGAAAACAAAAAAAAAGGTAAACCGTTAAAAAAATACAATATACATACTCACACTGTCCATGTATTATTATTTTCAATCGTCATTGCTTTTGGTTTTTTTAGTTTAGTTTTTACTGTTGCATTCATTTGTTTATTATGTGTATTGTGATTTTATGATTTTACAATCCAAGCCGAGTGTGAATTTTCCGCGTATTAAATTACGGAGCAATCAGTCCGGAACAATGTTTTTACTGTTATCCGGACGGTCGTAAAAATTGGTTTGACCATACCAAAGGACAATAGTAAAAAAAACACGTCAAACTACACTGTACGCTCGTGCCTATATACAAATTTATTTTAAGACAAATCACACTGCCATTTTGGATGTAACAGTTACAAAAAATCATTCAGAACATCCCTATATCTCCTCACCCGCTGCCAAACAAATCTGAATTGTACGTAATGCATTGGTTTGAAAAGTAAATCATTTTCTTATAGTCGCTTATAAAGACCGATTTTGTTTATTTGGTCGCGTCATTCGTCCATACATGAGCTAATCGTTTATCAAATGGTGGATAGTTTCTGAAGGATTCTGGTGAATCAATCCATCCATCCCACGGCCTGCAAAATGGAATGGATACTCATCAGCATTCTTTACATACAGTTCAATGAAAAGTTTCTCCTATGATCTGATGTGTTTGCATCCATTATTCGTTATACTTTTGAAATTACTCCTAGGTTGTTACTTATTCCTTTTATGGTCAGTCTATGAGACACGGATTTTCAGAAAATTTTCTTGTAGATAACCCTCTTTTAAACTGTCTTCATCAGACGACATTTATCATCAGACGACATTTATCATTCAGACGAATGGAATCAGTCAGAAAATGAGAGAAATGGTTGGATAATAATTAGAAAGAATATGTCCTGCCGTGGCATCTACTGATTTATCACTTGAAATTAAACTTGTCTTAAGTTTTGCCTAAAAATCAATTAGCGTCTTCTGATGATTTTAAATAGACGGTTGAGGATGGAATGTTAACAAATAGGTACTAATGTATCGGTAGCTTAAAAATGACGTTTTGTTACAACGAAAAAAAATCGATGAATATAATAATGTAAAATAATCAAGTATTTTATTCTAAAAGGTGTTCCCCAGGGCAACTAGCAAGACCCACAAATGAGCTGATTAAGTGACGTCGTTCCTAAGGATCAACATACGTATAGTATCTATAAATCTTTTCATGTTTTATGTCATATGGACGATTTGCTTATTCAGTTGAATTACCATATGGTTTCTTTCGTCTGCACCGCCAACCGATCGCATAAAATATAAGTAGTCTCAATTAACAATGAATCCTTTTATCTGCCCAATTTTCGGTGACCTCTGTTCGACCAAAAACCCGGCGGTTTTTTATACGTCTTGGTACGATGACGCCAGGTCGTTCGCAATAACTCGACCGATTCTTCATCGCATATCCGTTAGAAATGTAACCACCCATAATAACCTTTATCTTTATTTTTCATAAAAAAAAAATCATAAAAAATAATACACGAACCCGCTTAATTTGTGCGGAGGTTATTGAGAGTTTTTGCCTCCATAATGCACATGCTACAAATTATTTGATCTCTACCTTAAATTTGTCACAACTGCGCAATCCGTAAGTTTCTCAAAAACGGTCTCAGTAACATTCCAAAATATGAAGCTTGATTTTGAGAGTTACATGGCCACATTATAGACACATAGAAAATAGTCAAACGATTCTTGACATTGTCCTTTAGAACCTTAAAATTTTAAGATATCCTTCTGAAATTTAATCTGCTATTTATTATATTTTTAGTTTCTATTTTTGCTGTTCATGTGATACAAAGTAAGTTATCCTTGGAAGGTACTTAGTTGAAGTCAGGTCTTATATTTTAGATAAGGTTTGCCGTTCTGCCACGAATTTTATGGTATTTGTAACACGTTCAATCATAATTTAAAATGTTGTTTATATAAAAATTTTGTCATCGTATAAACCAAAGCCATGTTGCTCTTTAATATAATTTGCAATTTTGGTTGTCTTATTTGCATTTTTTATTATTGTATTCAACCCAACAACAATATATCCTGTATTCAAATGAGACGCTATTAAAAAAAAAAGAAATTACTTGGCGCTTTGACTGCAACAAAAATAAAAACCTGATTCGATTGTGGTTTTGTACATAAGAGAAGCATTATAATATACGTAGTATTGGGTAATATAAATTATACGGAAACTTTGCAGAATACTATACTGAGTTCAGAATGTTTAAATAAATTATGTTTTGGGCTGTGTTTTCAATGGGCTTTTATCAATAGAGTCCAGAATAAGTATGAAACACATAGAAATCTATCAAATCTAGACGCTCTTTATAGTGTAATCTATTCTTCACATGAAGAATTTAAAAAACATCTAACCGACAACAGAAAAAAAATCAAGTTCAATCTCTCTCTATTCCCCCGCCATTGGAGGAATCTGGGAGAGTAACGTTAAGAATATAATATTGTTTATTTCGGGCTTCTGGGAAGAGTTACTCCACGTTTCTGAAGACTGTTCGATACATTTTATGCAGCCAGGATCTCGATCTAACCACTAGAATGATACCTGAGTATTTTCTAAAAAGTGAATTAACCGAGGATACAGTTCCAGCGTTCTCATATAATATCATCAACATCACTAGTTAGAATTAAACAAAATGTGCAAAGTGTCAAAACTTAATTAGCGCTTCTATATGGATGTACATTATTTGACCAATGTTTCAATGCTTAAATATCTATGTTGGAAATATTTTTTTTAATTCTATGTGAAAAAAAAAGTCTTCTATTTGATTCACTTTCCACAAAGTGTTTATAATGTATTGTTTTGTCAGATTAGTGACGAAAGTTGACAAATCTAATCATTCGAGAGAAAACAATGGAGATATCGTCAACAAAATGAAATCAGAGCGGTATTACTCAAACAGCCGTGTGGTCGCCTTCGCTTCATTGATTCTAGAGGTTTACTTTGATTAAAAACTCCTGAGTCATCTTTATTTTGATTGTTTGTTATTAAATACAGTGCTGAAATTACGGATTAAATTCAGTTTATATATTCAGTAGTTGTACTTTCTCAATATTAAATGCCAAAGAAATCCTGATTTAAGGATCTGCCAAACATTTTATTACACTGCGTTATAACAATAGCAGTGGGTCATAACATCGTTTTCTGATTATCCACAATATTAAAAAAATTAATTAAAATACGGATCAATCTATCAGCAATTTATAACAATAATAATTAAGAAATTTTATTCGAACGCTGTATTAAACTTCAGAAAAGAAATTTCCCATCCAACATCTTATTCGACCAGCAATGCAAACGCCGCATAAACAAATCTTAACCAAAATATTACAATCTTCAACCAAACATTAACTTTTTACATAATGTAGATTGTAATTATTTTGAACTCAATATTTCTTAACATTATTTTGAAACTTTTCAAGGACATCGGTCGTGCAGTGCCGACGGGACGTGTATTCCTTCTCATTCCCACACATGGATTTTCGCTCTATGGATAGCCCGTCTCACTCCCTCCACCGTTCACGCTGTTTGAGAAATTTTCATACAAAATCAACAATAATCTCGTGCATATTGAAATGTGCACACGAGTTTCGGTAATTCATATGCGAGTAAGGGTGTGTGCGCGCGCATATATTCTCATTTGTTCGCGCCTCAGCTTTGAATACGAATATGGATGTTTTAGAAATATTTTAATATTATTTTAATACCTACTATTTTTTTTTTAATTTGTTTTTGTTTCTGGGGGCGCAGTGCACATTATGCACATATGAACGGGCCGCCTCTGGTTTCTAGCACCGTCTAAATTTCTCAGCTTTCTTCACTAGTCTTTAACCATGCCCAGAACAATCATTTGTGATACCCATCCATAAATAAACGTATTCCCGGAGAGTTTATTTGTCAACAAACAATGAAAGAAAGTGTCACGCATTTGTATAATTATGAACCTCACACATCGCTTGTATGCCCGGACTTGTTCTGATGCTTTCTCATGGCACAGCCTATTGTCAGTAAATGTTACATTCTATCACATGAGTCGAACCCGGTGAAATTATTTACATTAAATTGTTGACAAAATTATAATAACTAGTCTTAGTACACCGTGTCACATGATACTGTTTTTATTAAATTTAAAAAAAGCATAGATTTCTAAATTAAGGCAACATATATTGTAGCCAATGATTTGTTGTCAATCAATTACAGGCAATTTTTTTATATTTTATCAAGAGTACATTACCGACAATTGTTGTTTTTATTCTTAATTTATTGATATTGTTTCCTGGTGTAGTCATACGTTTAATCTTGGCATTCTCGACTCTTGTATGACAAATACTCCCACACGCCTCTTGTCATTTTCTTTGTGTTGAACCAAACAATCGCTTTCGATGATTACTTTGGTTCAGTATTATTAAATTATCGTTTTTGCTATAATGATCGTAAGTATTATTCAATTTTCCTCCATTGGTGTACGTGTTTTTTTTTGCGGTATTCTCAATAGAAACATATCAACCGTTTTTGGTTTTAATCTTCCAGGATCTACTAAAGATCTGTTCTCTTAACTCATTCATCCATAGCAGATCCGTAGTCGTCGTTTCATTTGTTCGATATTGGTTTCTAATATTCTTGACCTTTTTTTGCAAAATTAGGGCTATTAGAAACTGGCAAAATGCTGAAAGCAAGCTGATTACAGTATCTCTTCTCAATTCCGTTGTTTTATTTTCTGATACTACCATTGCTGAAAAGGTAAAAATATGGATGATTTAAAAAAAATCCATTTCTAGTTTATAAAGCATTACTAAATAGAACGTTCTTGATTGACAAATCTTCTGTATGACTTTGAACACGTTTATACGAGTCTTTTTCATCTGTTCTATCCAAGACTATATGTGAACTAATCACACGCTCAAAAATCAATATTGTTTTCCATATAGCTTAAAGTCCTTGATTTTTTCCCATCACCTTTGTTTTATATTCCTAAAATAATTAACACCTTGACTATTATAATATTACCGACTTTATAATGATGTTATGATATTTATACAAAAAAAAAACACCATTATATACCTTCTAATTACCGTCGTATATATAAAATATATAAATTCACGATGTTATCCATTATGACTTCGTGATAGCATACATATATGGCCGGTCCGTCGATCTGCCTGCAAATTTTAATTTCATTATCGTCCCATATTAATATGACCGGTCAAATATATAAAGTTGTGAACCATTTACTCTTGAGTTACATCATAGTATATTATCAAAATAATAATAATCATTATTATTTTAATAATATAAATGTCTGCATGCAAAAACATCGTTCGTAATCGCAAATCATCATCAATCAACTCTGATCAAAGTTTCTTTTGTGTCGACCCAACATTGGCCGTATTTATGAGTAATCACTTGCAGACAAACTTGTTAAAGGGTCTGTCGTTTAGATGTAGAAGTTTGAAAACTTTTATTCCTTAATATTGTTACCAAACTGATAATTTATTACCAAATATTTAACCTCTATCTTGGCCTTAGTCTCAGTCTAAAAAAATCTTCAATATCCACCAAAATTACCACTGTTTTAACTGCAAAGCTCTTATTATCTCTGTACCCAGAAATTCGTGTTTCGTTTGAAAATTGATTGGACAGAGTAAGCAAAATGAAAACATTACGTTAATCTTCTCTCCATGGTCTTTTGCGAGACACTTGGATTCATCAGTTTGCCTTACAATCAATACAATTTCAAGAGTTGCAAATAAACACTTACGTACTGATTAAAATAAAACATTCAGGTAAAATACAATAGAAGACTAGAATAGAAGATTTTTCCACATATTTGAAAAATAAAACAAGAAGATAACGGAAGAGAATATATCCCAATAGAATATAAGTTGTTTAATACTATTGTCTGAATAAAAACTTTTCGCATTTTACTGTGATTGGTATCGAATTAGTCGTCTATGAGCGAAATATCAAGAATGTGGTCCTTTTTTAATTGGCCATTGGGCACTCATTTTATTACTAGATAGGAGTGCATGCCTTTATTACCTATAAAGGTGGATGCTACCTTTGTATTTGGCTACATAGTGACATTGTCATTTTATGGGAATTTCTAGTGATACAAGTTAAAAAGGGTGTTATTACATACAAGAAAGAACATCTACAAGTAGCAAACACGCAACAACCATCAGTACTAATTGCTTTGAAAACAGCTGCTAGGCCGCAATTGTCCTGTCGCACATAACCGTTTCTTGTCCTTCTTTCGTGCTTCTCAGACCGTAGAGAGGATGCAATCAGTGCTAGGGACAGACAATGCCTGCAAGATTGTCCAAATCACTGCAACTCGCCCCTCCTTACCAACCATAACGCCGAAAAGCCCTTCCGTGCGACCAAGGTTTTTTTTTTTCATTATTAATGTATGTGAGAAAACGATTTATTTACGTGACCATAATTGAATACTTTAAGTACCAAAGATTCTTCATTGTAGAGAAGAGGTATCCGAAATAAATGTACGAAAATATGTACTTCTAGTCTTTTTTTGTGAAGTACCTACATATGAATGAAGATTGTATAGTTTTAAAAAATCCCAAAATACTGACTGATAGACAAACGCCGACTACCCATCCATTTCCATGTATGTACCTTAACACATAGCCCATACATGTTCCGCATCAGTTGGTTGTCAATTCCGTAAAGACAAGAAATTTAGGTTTCTTTAGCTATTATTGCTAGCAACCACCCTAACAACGAGAGAATGTTTTAATAGCAAAGCAAGCCATATAAAACTAACGCCCTGCTGACGGATCAATCCTAGTATGATTAAAAGGGGGCTCATTCGAATATCAAGTCAAGATCTAAATAAGAGATATCATTCTCCTACAAAGATTTTTAGAATTTGATTTTGTTGAAACATCCAATATCTTCAGGAGAGTGTTTTTGGCTAAAAATCCCATTATTATCAGCCCTCTGAAGTCTGTATTATTTCTGTACCAAGGCCTTTTAAAGTATTCCTCAACTATCTTCATTTAGCATCCTATATAGTAAACATATTTTGAAATTTTTGTAAAACGATATTTTTTCCTACAAAAGGACACAAACATCCCAAATTCAAACTTTGTCTCCTCGTTAATCTTAAATATTTGTCCATGTAAAATTTTGATCAACCGTTTCCTAATCACCTCTCCAAATCATTAATGTAACTCAAAGCAACTCAGAGCATCTTCTCTAGGTCGTTGTCTCATAGCATTTACTATTAAAATATCAGTCATGATGAATATTCAGTGTTATCACTTTTACTATTGAGAAGCCATTGTGCCGTGAAGATCAAAGGTCTCGGTTTATTCTGCAACAGTATTACATTAGCGAATCCCGTGCCATCGTTTAAAGTGAACGTTCTCTTCGTTCAATATCTCCTACCGTCTTACACTCTTATTGATCCATCATAGTATTGAAGACCTTAAAAATTATGGAAGGATTTCTGGAAACTTCGCCAAATCCACAGATCTTTAATAACGAAGAAATATCTTTTCCAGGATTTTAGTCGTTGATAGTTTACGAATTCTCGCTCATGAAGATGTTCCATCCTCGAAACGTCGGAAATATTGTAATCCCAAACCCCGAAAAAGATTATCAGCATATTATGTCAGTCAGAATTGATTGAACAATCTGATCATGGCTTTATGGGATATTTCAGACAATTTTTAATCTCTCAACTTCTATCTACAGAAAGACCTGTGGCTTTCAAGCAAGGAAGTCCAAGTTTACCAAGAACTTATATTGACACTTGATTCCACCTTCTATTGATCTTCAACTATTCCAGAGACAAACTCCTTACATTTTTAGTTCCTTGCCTGTAGATCCATTGCATCTATATTTTTGGTCATTCGTTTTTTTTATTTGCTTTTTAAAGAGTATCCGTGTATCAACCAATCAATGTTGTATGGTCTTTTGCTGTTTTTTTATTATTTTTTTTTTATTTGTGTATAGGTACGTAATTGGCTCTTCACCTAACGTGACGAGATATTAAACACTTCTTCGTGTTAAAATTGACCTTCAACCAGCACAAATCAGACAGACAAAGAACAGGACTAGCTGAAGGCATTCACAATTTATTATGAGTCATTGATTCTATGTGCCGGTACAGCACCTTTCGTCATAATAACTTGATTCATTTCTCAAAAACAATCTTCTTCGGATCCACAAATATTATTCTCGTTATCTTAGATACGTACTTCTTAATTAGGTTCAATTTGTTATTTTGAAGATAAATGTTAAATTTTAATCATGTCGAGCCAGAAGAGATTAAACACAAATAAATTCAAAACTAAAACGTGTTTTTGTTAAGTACTATCAAAAAGTAAAACTTCTTATACATCCCAGACGATAAAATAATTATTATCTCGACGATCATCAGTATAATAATCACTCTCACTATCATTAGAGAAATACTCACTCCACCGCCATCTATGTAAGAAATCATGAACCTTTGTGTATGAACTTATAGATAGTTCTTTATCATTTTACTAACTTACCTGTAATATTATTATTATTTGATATATTTTATTTTAAATATTGACTAAGGTTTACCATCTTCACAAAAATGCGTTCCGTAAAAGCTTGGTCGGATCTTACTGTGATGGCTCGAAGAACTTACTTCCATTCTTTGCTTATTTCTGCGACATTTTCTTTCTCTTGCGGCTTTACCTGACTTTTGGATCCTGAGAACAAACTAATATGACACATACACGTCATTTTTAGTCGATTACACTTTTTGCTTACACATTTTCTTTAACCATAATGTATTCTTTTCTTTAAAACTCTGTTAACACTATAAACGGACGTCAGCAGCCTAGTGGTATAGACTTGGACTTCTAATCTAGAGTTCGTTTGCCGGTTGGGTCATAATTTTTGTGTTTTACATAAAGTGTTAATTTATTTATTATTGTAAACGGATCATTTGAGTTCGTTAAAAATTCTTGGATACTTATGAATATCAATTACATATTCGAAACGCACCTTTATTTTCAAAATTCATAAACAAAAGAATACGATATCGACTTTTTTTGTTTCACGTGTAAGAAGCAATCAAGGTTACATGCATGGTTTCGTTAATTGACTTTGATTGGAATCAAAGCAATTTATCCGAACATATCTTAGTATCTTACCTAATTTATGTAACATGTATTTTATATTTTAATATATGCAAACAATTTAACATACACGGAAGTATATATTGTTTTTTATTTATTTATTATTTTTATTATGTTATATAATATATATGTGTTACATCGAATTCGTGAAGTTGGTGAATACGTTTATTCGGTGAGTCGAATGATTGTGGTTGTTATAATTACTTATAAAATTAACAATATTAAATGGGCAAGTTCGTCCGTAACTCTTATTTTCGTCGAAAAACTAGCCCCACGCGAAATATTATATCTTTGTTAAGGTAACGTATTATACGTTGTTAACGTAAAGCGATCACACTAAACCAGCCTTCGAAATAACAGTAGAAGACGGTCGTAAGCCCGTAGTGGTTTGTTCCATTTAAAAATCGAACATTAGTAATGAATAATTGTTAGAGTCATTAGTAGTTGTTACATATTCTTTAAGATCTAGTCCTGAAAAATGGTCACAAGAATCTAGACATAATTGGAACGTTATGCTCCAACAAAGCCAATAGGCAATAAAGATGAGATATTAACAAAAATGGATACAGCCATATCCTGGCGCCAAATACATGACAGCAGTCGAAGTCTTTAAATTTGGTTGCTCTACTTGTTCTCAAAAATTGCCAACTTTTATCTCTATATTTCATTAATTATTAAATATCTACTTGTTGCATGAGATTTTTCGACATGTTGAACATTTTGAGAATTCTCATGATTAGGAGTTTAGGAAACTTAAATATTACCACCTAATGGCGAACGTTGTTAACGTGAAGTGATCACACTAAGCCAGCCTTCGAAATAACAGTAGAAGACGGTTGTAAGCCCGTAGTGGTTTGTTCCATTTGAAAATCGAACATTAGTAATGAACTTTAGAGTCATTAGTAGTTATTACATATTATTTAAATATTACATCGACTTAATGTGTGATACTTGATATCTTGATAATATGGGGTTATTATAACTATTGCTACGGGAATAAAAATTAAGGACCCTTTAAGGGACAATATAACTGATTTACAGAACCATCGATAAGTTTTTAATGACACTTTTTTTGTCACCCGACAAATATGCTGATAGTATTAATTTGACAGATGCCTGTTATTGGAGTAACGGGGAAATTAAAAACTCAACCTGAAATTATGGAATAACTGGGGTCGTCTTCACTCACCGGTTACTCTATATTGTAATCTTCAACATAATGATAAACATACAACAATGAACAATTTTAGCATCAATGATAACGCGTATTGGGCAATCACAGACACGTAATATTATGGATCAACTTTTTTTCTTATTGCCGCGCAGGTAAATGCGCACTTACAATCGTGCCCAGAGCATTTAATAAAAGGCGGGGACGATAACGACAAAATAATAAAAAAATCATGTAATGATTTGTGGAGTTATTTATTTATTGTTAATAATGCTGTTTTGCGCTTTGGGCCATTGAATAAAACCATCCGCAGCTATTATTAATATGTTCGTCCATAATCGATTGATTGAATATAAAATTAAACGATGGTGTGTGGTTCGATGATAGATGAAACTATTAACATCTCTTTTGTGATCATCGTTTTAATGTCATTCTTTAGTTGTGTAATTTATTTTTTGAAAATTTAACACTTTGATAAATTGATAATATTTCCTCACCGCCTATATGGAATATTTTTTTCCACGGAATATGTGTCCAAGGTATGCAGCCTAACGTCTTTAGATAGAGGTCAGGAGCTTTCTTTTCTCTTGTATTATGCCCAGAAATCTCTCATACAACCTGTCGATCTATAAGATGCGCAGCGTTCTTCTATAGAACCACACGGCGCTAGCTTGTTTATTTTTTGCGAATTTTGAGAGTTTAACCTTCCAAGCCATATAACAGCACCGATGGGATGTGCGCATTTACAAATCTCCATCGGTGTCTTCAAAAAAGGTTTTTTTTGTATTGGCCCCAAAATGCAGCCCTGTGGAAGGTCTCGAGCTATAAAGAGTAAGTATACGAGAGAGTTAATAAGAAACGTGCCTCTTTGGCTGTAAAGGGTATTATTATATGTGGAGCCTTATTGGTAATTCGTTACTGTCGATTCAATTTCATTTCTCTCGGTCGCCTTTGCATATTAAAAAATATGCGTGCGCGCACTGTAATCAGCAATCACTCGTATATGGAAGATTTTGCAACATTTTATTGCGCATTCTCTCGTACGCAATACGATTTCGAGTGCCAAGTAGTATGCGACGCTTTTTACGATCCCTGGCAGAGCGATTCGTTTTACCTATTTTGACTTGTTCCTCGAACGCGGCTGTTGTGTATTTTCCATTCAACCGTTTATCGGAGAGAAATATTTAGTTTTTGCACAATCCAGCTTAAACTTAGCTCACTTACTGATCAGCAAAAGTACAAGTATATCGGAACGATCTTAAAAAGAAGTTTCCTAAGTATTCGTTTCTCAGTTCAAACTTAACAAAATATGCGTCTGATAGTCTATTTTGGGCAATTATTTTGTTTTTGGCAAAACTTATTGAATAAGAGAAAAGACAAACTTCAAACCAGATTGTGCCAGAGATAATACAGTAAAAATCACATATAAATTGACAATCGTTGCCAAAACCCAAAACTCACTTATCAACGGTCTTATTAACAGTCATTTTTTCAAAATTCCTTGTTTCATAAGTTAGTTCTATCTTATCTTTAACACTCGTTGATGGTACAATCTTTCAACTCCTTGATATAATGAATCAAATGAAATCTCTTCGACATTGAAACACTGCTAAATTATGATCTTTAAAATTGTTTCTCGTTTAGATTTTCTGGTCCGCGTGTTTAATCAGTCACTCGGTCTATTCCGCATTGTAGTTTGCGTGCTGTTCCACCATCGTCTTTTACAACACCATTGTTTTCGTAATTCCATAGCGTCTTTTAAAACAAGACTAATTTTGCAACGTGTCATTTCAATTCTGGCCAGACTGCCTTCAAGCCTTGTTGCAAGATGTTCTTGTGACGTAACGATAATAACCATCGTCTCTAGGAGTGGTTCCACTAAACCGCTTTCGTCAATATATTCGCGATGTCACCTAATTATACAACAAGCAGCTTAATGTGGTTTTCTGTTTAGCTCTTTCGTTACCAGTCCACAGATTTTTTCAAGGTCTGTAAAGAGATTTTTACCCATAAGTCCGTTTCCCTGAGGTACTAGGCAAAGAGTACGGACTCCAATTATTTCCTATCCAACGTTCCGCACACATTTTCTTTTATTTTTGAATTTAAGGAAACACAGGTCTAACTCACACAGACATTGTCAAGAGACTCTTGTATTCCTTATACTCCTGACTTAACTCTCCTAATCATATCGTCCACCATATCTACCCAATTTTGGCTCGACGCATCTTGCAAATTAGTTTGGGAGAGAAGAAGAAAAACGCAGCTATCAGACTAAAAAGTTTTGTGATCATCTTCATTTAAATCAAGTTTGCTAAGGATTAATGCCCTTAAAACTAATTTGCAGTGTGCGGGTAGTCTTATTCTAACTTCTATATTCTTCGTCCATGTTCATGTTTGACTCCTGACGGTATCAGAATTGTATTGTGCATTAAAAGAAGATGGGTTATAAGTGTTTGATCATATTTTAACCTGTAAAGACTTCAAATATTTGTTCCTTTACCATTTCAATCGCGTTTTGAATAATAATTTCAAACATATGGGTCACATTCTTTTGACAGGTTCAATCGTTTCATTTTTGGGTCGGTCAAAAGTTGCAATTGTCTCGCATGCGTGTTTAGCCTTTTTTTTTCAGTACAAACCTAATAATCCGAATACATTATCATTCATCTCGAATGAATATAATAGTTCGAATTAAACACACGGTCACTTTGCGTGTTTTGTCTCAATTATGTTTAAATACGTTTTAATTATTTGTAATTATTGGTGTAGTTCGTCATGATGGACATTTTAACCGTGCATGTCTTTCTTTAAATTCTCGTTTAGGTTAAAACATTAATTAATTGTTCTCGTCTGGCCTTATTTAAGAAGTTTTACCAATCAAACTTCAGCCGATTCGTGTGAACTATTGTAAAAACACCATATGTTTACATTCTGATTTGCCCAAACTTTTACAATTAGTATTTAGAAATTTAAACAAACTGGTTTTTGCATTGAGCTAAAAAAATCAAGTTAAGGAAATGCATATTGACGAGGCAAAAGTAATGGACCCAAGAGCGATCCCTGTGGAACTCCTTTTTTTCTACATTTTTGTTGTTTTCATATCTACTTATTTAATTACGCCATCGTGTAATCAAAACTGCACAATCCTATTTCATCTCGGATTGTTGAACGGTTGACAAACTTTTCTAGCATTTCTCAATCGAAATTACTTTGACCGAAATAGATGAAAAAAAGAGTAGTACTTTGTTTAGGATTGTTATGATATTTTGAACGCGACTGTTTCGCAAATTGGCGACATTTTGAGAACAATCAGTATGCAGTGTAATGCCGTTGTCGTTATGTCACAGTTCAGTAAACAATGGATGTGACCAAAGTCCATTATTTGACACAAGTCATCAACTGTATCAAAATGCTGTTATTAAATGACACAGCCCAGATAACGACGCTCATTTGGCACTCGTGAACATTGATTATTTTATCATTTTCATGAACCTCTTCCTCATTTAGCAAAAATGTTCATAAAAAACGCGACGAAAACATTTTTTCTTATAACTATTTTCTTCCTTGATTCGATTTTTCTCTCCCGCCCTTTCAAACCGGAATCAACTTCATGAGATTTCCTGAAAATTTTGTATAAAGGTAGCTCATTTCGGTTCCGGATAAATCAGATTTTTCAGAAAAGTATAGAATCAAAAAAGAAAAGCATAGAACTCTTGATACGCCATGAAAATCTACTACATACGGTTATTGAGTGGATGCCTAATGGACTACCATGCCAAGAGATGTGGCAATGCTTATCAGTAATACAACAAATTTTTTAAAGGTTAGAGTTGAGAAGAAGATAGTAATAGTATTCCAAACTAATACTGAAATTCTGACCAGAGACAGAATGAAAACCACTAAACTACGTATTTATGATGAAGGTGTTGGTTTTTCAAATGAGAATCGTCCTCAGAATGTTATAAAGTTTAATCCATACTTATAGTTGCCTGCGTCCCGCGATGGAGCCGTTTCAAAGGCTTTTTACATCACACCGAATTTTGGAGCATGGCCAAGAAGAAAGTGGACGATTTCGATATGATCTTTGAAGCGTCTCATTACCAACTAAAGTTTGGCTCGCCTTCAACAAAAAAAAAGAAAATATTATTACCTATTTCAATAATAATCAATTTCGTAAATTTGCCGATTTCGCTTTTTTACATTTCAATATAATAATAATAATATATTGGACAACTATTATAGTTGCTATGAAAATAACTTAAAATGTGGAATTAATTAAACAAATTGAATAGAAATCTGAGATGGAATCACGTTGACAAAAATCGTTTTAAAACACGTGATTTTTGTTTTAATTATTGCAAGTTGACGATGTCACAGATTTACGGATGTAAATTGGCATTTTATTGAAATCACATGAAAGTCATTTCAATTTAATGGATCGTTGTTTGCGTTTTAATACCTCTTTTTTGTTTGTTTGATAACACTACTTAAAATATAAATTTTCATTCTTTCTGTTTGGCCAAAATGAATCCCTTCACTCTCGCTTAGCATGAAACTAGAAAACCAATGTCTTCATGCATAGGGGCCAGAATGACCGGTCTCTTTTTCCTGGTGCATATAGATTTTCGGGTGTTCTCTTGTATCACTATGTACTATTGTCCATTCGCTCTGCTTTTGCGAACATCAAGCCTTTAACGCCCGTTGTTATTCCGCCTTATCAATTGCGTGCTTCTTTTTTAAATTGTGATATCAATTAAACGAGATCAATTTTTTTCTTGCATTTATTTTGATTACACATAATATAAGGTATTTGATTACTTATCTTTTTTTAAGATCTCAAATTACGATTTCATTTTTTTAATCGACTCCTTGAACATTAACCGCTAAATTTTCCTAACCGAATCCATTCAACAATAATATTCAACACTATGTATTGTATGTAGTTACCTATTTTTATAATTTCGAACCGCAGAAAATTATATGCTTTCTGCATTTTATATTTTTTTTATTAAATATTTTTCATTGTAGCTATCATTGTGTTTATGCGTTCAACTGTCGGAAACGAATAACAATGCGACAAACCATTATGATATTGCCCGGTGTACTTG
This sequence comes from Mystacides longicornis, assembly GCA_963576905.1. Lineage (NCBI taxonomy): Eukaryota > Metazoa > Arthropoda > Insecta > Trichoptera > Leptoceridae > Mystacides > Mystacides longicornis. The sequence continues at coordinate 19,844,385 of OY756437.1, forward strand.
CTTCCTATAATAGTTTAGTTTTCTCTCTGATAAATTTCTCTTTTCTACACTTTTATCCATTGTGACTTTGAAAATATGGTTTATTTTTTCATTGTATGAAAACGATTAACGAAACCTATTGTTGTTTTCTAAAACATGATGAAAATCTACAGCAAATAGCAAAAAACCAGCCACTGAAAAAAAAAACTAAATTTTGTGTAGATTCATACAACAGTTTTACACCCAATATAAGTAGAGATATCTAGAATATAAGTCTCATTTAGATCTTAAGAATTCCACGCTTTTTTACTGGCAATTCTTTGTCATACTTTGACTTTGAAGATGTCTCTCAAATAGATCATTTGTGGATGAGACGTTAGACTACTAGCCCAAAAATAGCCAACTATTCTCAAAGTCTAATTGCTAAAAAAAAAACGATAGATATTTTGGGAATCTTGTCTCCTAACTTGTTGAATACCTTAAAGTTTTACGGTACCCGATCCCCTATAAATAATTGTCATCTAATGACCCAAGAAAATACTTCATCTTTCAAGTCGTGAAGCCCATAAGAACGCACAAAATCTTGAAACTAGTTCAATGCTTGAAAATGCCTTCTTCCTTTTTATTTGGGATTTGACATTAATCTTTGTTGATTTTTGGCAATCCCACTTGAAACTATAGATGTTCCCATTCCTTTCCAGTTTCTATGGTGTTGATATGAAATTCCATATTTTTTTTTTGCCTTGAACCATTGGAAAAACTCTTCAGTAGGTACCCTCCAACAATACCCTCAAAAGGTACATTTAGAAGACTGCGGAAATGACTTCTAATAAACTAACCGGCTTGGAAATAAATACACAGACCAATATTTTACTGCAAACTAATTTAAAAATAAGTTGTTATTCTGTCCATCTCGCGTATTTGCCATAACGATATGTCTCGTGGAACATTCTATATCAAACGAATTAACCCCATCAGTACAATGGCGTGTGCCTTGCACAAATCTATTCTGCCATAAAGATTCCATTATATTGTCAACAATAAGTACGGCTCAAGGTTTACCATTGTCTTCCTCCACGTTCGCCTTCCCTGCCATTACCGTCGAGAATATTATATTATTCAATTGTTCTGTGATTTCTGGTCGAATGTCATTTTAGAAAGTGTTTTTTTAAGCGTAATTGAATTGCACGAATTTTGTTTGTTTTTTTTTTTTATTCACATGTAATTTAATCTCTAGTTTGCCAATTATTGTTCGCATTTCATTTTTTATGATTAAGTTATCTCTCGCGATCTCCTGTGAATTTCAATGTCGTACATAAAAGTTCGCTTCTTTTTGGCACTTCTATAGCTTTAGGGCTTCCATAAATGTATATATGTTTTATTTTGATTATCCTGAGCACAATTTTAATATATTTTCGTTTTCTTTGTTTCAGAACCAAGGAGTTTGCAATGAACAAACGCAGCAAACACATATGGCACTGACAAGAGCGCGCTCCCTGGGAACCCCGTCCCCAGGGTCAGCCGTCATCTATCAACAATCGTCCCCACCTCCTCCATCTACACCAAAATCCATCATGATTCAGAACGCACTCGTCAAAGCTTCTAACATATTGCATAGACGTCTGGAGAGAGCTGTTTCTGAGCCCATGCCAACGCAAATCCAATCTCAACAGCAACAGCCGAGATACAAGACGGAATTGTGTCGTCCATTTGAAGAGGCTGGTTCCTGCAAATACGGCGACAAATGTCAATTTGCTCACGGCATAGGGGAATTAAGAAACTTGCAGAGACATCCCAAATATAAAACAGAACTGTGCCGCACATTCCATTCTGTCGGCTTCTGTCCATACGGTCCCAGATGTCATTTTGTCCACAACGCGGATGAAGCACGTTCCAGACCATCCCTCCCACCGAGTCCAGTTGGTAGTTCATCATTGTCACGCAGTCCAGCTGATTCCGTGTCTTCGTTCTTCCCCAATTCTCCTCCACAATCACCACGCACTCCATCGCCTTCTTTGTTAACTGATGAGGCTCGTCTTCCTGTCTTCAATCGTCTTTCGTCCTTCATAATGGATATGAGAGACATGGCCATCGCCTGAGAGGTTTTTGATCGAGGAGTGTAGAAGGCGAACTTTTATTCCTTCGTGCGAGACCGGAGGCTTTGTCAGCTACGTTGGCTGATTCATTGATAATTATTTATTTATTTCATAAGTTATTTTTTATATTATATTTAATGATAATACAATCAACTTGACTTGAAATGTTATAAGTTCGTGTGAATATTTTATACTTTTCTTAGATCAAGACTTGTACCAACGACCGTTCAAAAACTTCATCTGTTTTGTCGTTGTTTTGTATTCAGAACGTTTATAATATATTATAATATTTTACCATTTTGACAGCCAACGTTGCTTCTCATTGCCACATTTGTGATCGATGATGTGATAATTATTTAAAAAATAAAGTCAAAAAACTGAAGTTTGAATTGTCAAAAAAAATGAATAAAATTGAAACGAGTAAAAATTTTACTTTTTCAACCATTATGACATGTTTGCATACAAAGTTTGTTTGCGAATATCTTCTTCACATACTATTTTGATTCTAATCAAAAACTATTTATTTATAGGAATTGACGACGACTTTGACGATTCGATCTCCAGTTTTTGAGGCACCAATTTGTAATTATTTTTTTTTTTAATAGATTGAGCATTTCGCTATGTTGTTCTTTTCTAAATAGTTTTGTTTTGTTCAACGTAAGGACTTATTTATTGAAACGACGGGAGAAATATTTAACACGTCCTTAAAATTTACGCTCGCTTTAAATTGACTACGTTATTTGTACATAATATAATAAATCCTAAATATATATCCTTCGACCACTCAATTTGAAACCCCTGAGTTTAAGTATTTAAGATTTATTTTAGACTTCTCTGTAAATTTACCACCGTTTTTATATCTTTTCACTACGACATACTTTAATTTTAAAACGTCAACTTACAGATGCCTTTTTGAAGATTATGTTTATGAATTTGAGTCGATTTTCTTCTGAATCAGCAACTCATTGACAACGCCCATAAATGCCTTACTTGACCTCGGAAAAAAGCAATTTGCTAACTTATTGGCGGTTTTGAATCATCATACGCTTGTAGATATAAATAAAAATTGTTTCGATGTTAACTTATCATATCCTGAATAGTTATCGATTACCCATAACTACATAAATATTGTAAATATATTATTCTATTTTTGTATTAACTATTTCAAAGACAGCCAAATATTTAGCTTTGTATTTTCTAACCAATCATAATCAAATTGTATAAATTCTATAATAAATATTATTATTAATATATTTTTGTAATTTAATAACTTAAATCATGTTCAGAAGCAGCGTTATTTAACAAAAACATGTGGTGATTTAGCATATTATATTGTTATCTTATTATATTACGTCAAACAGGAATTTAATAAAAATGAATTGTATTTAAACGATAATAGCAGTTATATCGTACAAAATGTGATAAAAATTTATGTAAAAAAATTTATAGTTAAAAAGTGTTAAATTTTTGTTGATGTGTAGTTAGATTTTGAATTGAGTCGACAAAAAAAACGATCCCGTCTGATCAAGTCAATTATTGAGTATTTGCTCACTTAATAGTCTATTTAAGTCTTAAATTAAATTCAGCTTAAGGTTAATTCCTCTAATAAAAATACAGCTTAAGGTTAATTCCTCTAATAAAAATACAGCTCAAGGTTATTTTCTTAAAATTAAATTGAAATGTCTGGTACAATATTTAAATCAATCCTTCTTTTTTTTAACATAACGAAAGGCTTTTGAGTCTTTGAATTTTTGTCAACACCTACTTCGTTTATTATTTTTATTTTGTGCTATTTCTTTTGTAATGATCATACCATTAATTTTATCATTTTTTCTATATCATTGTAAACTATAACTTATGTGTGTTATTTATATCATATTGTAATAATTTAATATTACATCTAGGTTTTTTTTTTACAAATTTGAATGTTTATCCTAACATTACTGTGCGAATCATTTGACACATCTTTTAGGTTAGAATTATTTATCTTATTTTTTTTTAACATTTATATTATTAATGATTATTATTTATATTTTTTATATCATTTACTCAATGAACGGGGTAAAGCGTGTTATGCCTAAATAATACCATTATGTATTTATTTATAATTTAAATTATTTTTGTAAAGAAAAAGAAAAAAACATACAAATCATGATTCTTATATTAAATGGTTTATTTTGATTTAAATTAATATTTTTTGTTGTTGATGAATGAATATGGTTTTTTTTTTGATAAAACATAAATGGTTCTCTTCCAGTTAATTTAAGTATATTATGATTATAATTATTATTATTGAATATATTTCTACAACATACATATGTGCAAATACAATAAATGGTTATATTTTCTAATGTCTTCCAATAAAGAGAAAAATATAATTAAAAAAAAATGCATATATATTATTTAAAAAATGAATGCACAAAAATTTATATACTAACATGAAACAAAAAACATTATACCTATTATTATTAAAATATTAAAAATAAATTTTATTAACATAAAACTACATAAACCAATTATCAATATGGTTTCTCTGTATTTATATTTATTAATTTTAAAAGAAGGTTCACCATCATTGAAAATTTATTTAAACTGCGTCTTTTCCACACAAAGGCATCTTATTATTTATATTTATTATTTTAATCACGTGTTATAAACAGCACAGTTTTTTAATTATTCATATGTGTACATACAACATTGTATCATTTTTTTTTATTTAAAAAACATACACAGTTTTTGGACAAGTAGTGTTCCTTTTACTGCGTTCGAGTTATTTATTTTTTTTATATTTGAAGTATTTTTTGTATGATACACGTATTTTTTCTATTCACTTTTGCAAAATTATAATTAAGTTTATTTTTTCACCTACTTAAAAACAAAAATAATGTCGAAGCCTGTAAATCAAACTATTCTTAACCATATTGTGGTTACGATTAGGTGAAAAATCGTGTTTTTTTTATTTTGACATTGTTTAATACATTTATATTTTTTTATTATTATGAAATGCTCTGAAAGCAATTGTAACGACGTCTTTCAAACAAACAAAAAAAAATTAATTAAAAAAAAATATGTAATCGGAATAATTTTTGTTTTTCTACTAAATATATTATTTTGTTCATTCTTCGTTACAACGGCTTTTATTTATTATTTTTTTCATATTTATTTATCGTTTATTTTTATGTTTAAATAAAATAATTATTAATACGAGCTAAGGAGTGTTTTGGTCATCTTGTAAGCCTTTTTTTTGGATAACTTGAAGCAATAATTTTGTAAATATTTTTTTCATAATATACGCAAAACGTAACCGGGATGAGTAATTTACTGGTCTTTTTGGTTCTAATTATTTTTTTTGTAAGTTGAATGCCTTTTGTTAATTCATAGGAATCTCAAAATATCTTTTATCGCTTTCCACAAACAACTTTGATAATCACTGAACACTGGAGACGCATATAAATCTACATATTAAAACTTTTCGCATTGGTATTCAGCAAATGAAATAGTTTCAACGCAGTGGCCATCAGTCAATTAAATAATGTTTATAAACACAAATAAATTCGACGCAGTGGTATTCAGTGATTTAAAAATAATAATATTAATAAAATTACATTTTCGACGCAGTGGTATTCAGCGACTTAAATAATTTACTCATCTAATTAAATGAAATACAACTAAAACTATTTTTAAGTAAAAAAGTATCTTTAAATATTCACAACAACTTAGGATCTCACACTTATTTAGTTATTAAATATTTATTAATTTTTGAATACATTAATTTTTTATGTTATTTATTTTTGATAATGATATCGATTGTGGTTAGAAAGTCTCCAGTGTAAAAAATGTTTAGTGTTTATTTATTTATATCTGTTTTTTTTTATTTATCCAAACTGCATCTATTGTTTTTTTACCAGTGTTTTTTTTATCCTTAATAATTATTAGTATTTATTTTTTTCGATGTATTGTTCTGATTTTAAGTGCATTTCATTTCGGAAAGTGATATTATTAAGTTGGCATTTAACTACATGCATATTCTTTATTGTATTTTTTTTTATTTGACTTATATTTATTTTTTGTGTTATTTTCTTTCGTTGGCATCATTTTTTTTTGTTTCTTTATCAAACAATCACCTCGTTGGGACCAATCGGGAACATAAAAAATATAATAATATACCTACTTTTTTCTGTCTTTTTTAAAAATACTTATTTTTTTTTCAGCCTTTATAAAGATATATGGTTAGTAATTTGCGTATTCAAAATGTTTAATAACCTTTAATTATTTAATAAAGAACCTTTTTTTATATCACCAGTCATTTTTATATGTTTTTTAGGGTTATTTAATATATTATTTAATTATTTTTTGTCATTTAATTTATACTTAGTCCCCTATGGAAATTATCATTATTTTAATTATGGTATCTCATGTTTTTTTCTGAGTAAAAGACAAAATATGTTTAAAAAATACACTGTTCTTTTTATGTACAATCCATTTAACCTTTATAGACCCTCATCCTTGGTTGACTCGAAGTCTTTGACTTCTTATTAAAAGATCTGGGTTCGATTCCCGGAAATTTATATTCCTACCCAGTTCTACTGACTGCTGAGTTCTACTAAATGAAAGAGGATTTATTCACATACAGAATCGAGCAGATTAATTACAACAATTTTTGTCGTGTTTTGTTGACACCATCCCTTGCTCTGTTATAATAACGAAAAAGAAGAAAAGTATCTAACAGCAATACTTATAGAACGTTATTCTTCGAATACACGCAGAATTAGCAAAAGTGCTACTAATAAAACAAGTAATAGCGACGTTTAATGAGACAGACTACCACTGCAGTCTTTCTTCATATTTTGACGCTTATCATACGAAAACAAACCCAAAGTTTCAACAAGTCCGAGCTGTCAATGAATCGAATCGACCTTCGGACCGATTCGTCCATACTCGCGATATTCTGCACACGAACTTTCTCGAGAGACCAATCGGGTTCGTACGGAATGCTTAGAAATCAACCCCGTAGTATAGAACAAAAACAAGCTTCATTGATAAATGCGAGGTTGCCAAAGTATTCTGTGGTATACTTACAACACGGTATAGGGTTGATTATTAGTAGCGCGTGGTATACGCGATTTATGCCGTAATAACCTTTTCCCATCATAACGGTTTATAACGCAGATTCTATTAGTACCTACCACTGAAAAATATATATTTAATAAGAATTTCTGTATACTTTTACTTCTCTTTTGTTAGATGTCAGAGCATGGTTTTGTGGTGAAAAATCATGAAAACAAAACTGTTTCAATTAATCTGTTCGACACATTTAACATCTATCCAAGTCAAGATCATCAAAGGCTAATTTCTCTTCACATTTTGGTTATTGGAGTGCAGATATAAAGGTACTGCATCAAAAAACCATCAATTTTAAGGCATACCTGTTTTTTTGTCTTTAATATTGAAAGGATCACTAAGTCTTAACAGTTTGACCACCTAAATGACGATCGCACTAAGCCGGCCTTTCAAACGGCAGTAGAAGATGGTCTCAACCCATGTAGTGGATCAAATTTGAAAAAAATTAATATTCAAAGAAAATCTATCCTTTCCCTGAGAGTAGTACGTGGCTAGTATTTAAGATTAAGTGGAATAATTATTTATTTATTAATCCATAAGCATTACAGTGATAAAAAGTACATGTCTGACTTTGTTCAGTATAATATAATAACACAATAATATGAGAGAAAACAATAAATGGATGACTGACGACGGTTGCCAGAAAGATGATTAGAAATCTCAGTTTACAATGACACATAAGTGGAAAAGTATTTGGAATACTATAAGTGATTAAACAGGACGATAAGGGTAGGTATGATATATCTACAGAAGTATCTCAGGTCGCTTAATTACTATGTGTTGAAGAATGTCGCAGTAGAGCAAGGTAGGTAGAACAATTCTATAAATCAACTATGACAGAATATAAGTCAAATGTGCCAACGAAAAAGAATGAAGTAGTCAGTCCTAATAAAATTTATTCAAATAACAAGATTCATTCATTGTCTCGATAACCTAATAAAAACAACAGTTGACATCTATGGTGTGACGAACAAGACTACAAAAAATCATACAAATAGGGTTGATGGTACAGCATGTCTAAATTGAAGAATTCCAAGTTGCCATTATACGAATCGGAAAGTCGAGGATATGCGTGGTAAGAAAGGGGAAGCCAACCAAGATGGTTTTGGTATGCTCATATGAGGAGAATGGAATTATCCAGACATGCAATTGTACGGCCAACTCCAGTGGACTACTGGCTCCTAGGCAGATCACCAAAGATCGGGTCGGTTTTTAGTTTTGTAGAATTAATTAATGGGTAAGAAGTATAGTATTATTTAACCGTAGTGTTTTTGATCAACGAATAAGTGTTATCAAAAATATGTTTGTCATAACATTTCTGTACCCAGTATTTAAACATTTTATCTGAAATTTACCCAGCTGTGAACTCACAAACAAACAGAGATGAAATCCCTCATTTTTATATCTATGGATTATTCATATTATGTCGATACTTATTATCTCGACATTTTATGTTGGTACACAACAAAATAATATCAAAGGATAAAACTTTATTTGATACTAAAATTACGTTTTTAAAACGTATTTATACATAATATACAGAAACTTACTGAAGTGGTTGGTGGCCTGGCGGTTAGGACTTTCGTACGGAGGTCGTGGGTTAGATCATAGATGCCAACCATCTTCCTCTTTCACGACAAAAGCTTTTAGTAGCTTTCTGGGAGAAAAAAACAGTGTTTTTGTGTAAACAAAAAAGTATCATCCATTGATCGATCGTTTGAATTTACGATCTTCATTGCTGCTCGCTAGTCGAGTGAAAAAGAAAACACTGTCTTCTTGGTAAGATTTTTAAAGCATTGCTCACCTCAAAGAAAATTAATAAATATAAAATAAATGAAATCTGAACTCATACAATATGTAGGTATTAATAATTGTATTGTAAGGCAATGTTGATTGAGTAATCAGACAGGTTTTGAAACCAAGAGCAATCAAATGAACCGTGAGTAGGCAGCCAAGGAGATTGCTTTGGGAGATCTTTAGGTTAGCCGAAGCCAAATGTAGAGGGATGACCAAGAAAAAGTAGACGCCTTTTAATTTGCAGAGGTTTATTTCAAAGAAATATGTCAAAAGAGAATATTTTTTCCACTTTTTATAATATAAACCACCCTGTGGTAACATTCTACAGTTATAACGAAGAAGAAGTGGTTATATCTAAGAATGACAGTAGAAAGAAAGCTTTATCCCATCGTGCCCTCTTTACGCTCCTTAATGAGATGATACATTAAACTCAATACTATTTTCTTTACTTTTCGAGTCCGGACTTCAGACATTGCCACTCCAATATGCAGCGACGGATATTGCATTGTCATTCGCCCCACCCCACAAGTCATTTGCATCGACGGGCAAGTCAACAAGTTTAGTGCGGGTCGTCCTGCAGCTCCCCACAGTCACAGCTTAGGTCCTCACCCTCAAGGAAGCCCCATCTTCGTTGGTTGGCCCGGCATCTGGTTACCCCCACAGTCTATTCAAAGTTTTCCAGGTAGGAAAGTCAAAGCTGTGTGCGGTGTTATTGCCCTCCAAAGTCTGTCACCAAGTTCCAGTATCCTTGATCCTCTCTGTATTATTGTTTCATTGACGTTGAGGCGTCCATATTGGTGGCTGTTTTGAGGAACCTCGATGCCAATCTCTGGGCCGCCATCTCATGACTGAAAAGGGTGTCTGGTATTGTGGACCTGCCTATGCCTCTCCGCGTCCTCTCCACAGCCTTTTTCCTGCCGTTGGGTGGAGCTAAGCCAATAATTGGATATAGTTTGTGCACTAGTGTGGATTTCAGGCATCGGGACACTAGCCGTGTTATTTCATTCACAACAATATCAACCTGTTTGGCGTGCGTAGACATCTGCCAGGCCAGACAAGCATACTCGGCCGCAGAGACGCACAAACTCAAGGATGCTCTCCAGGATGTTCCAGTAAGCTTCTTCAGGATGTTGTATCTGGCTGAGATTTTCTGTTTAAGATCATCACCCCTTAGGAATGTTTCTCTCAATAAATAAGGCTACGAAAGAGATGAGGAAGAAAACAGTTTGACAGCCTTATAATATAGTATTTTGACGATAAAAAGTCAACTAGGTGTCAGCCACATTTTATATTTCAGAATAATCCATGTTCAAATATTTGTAGACGTTTGTAAACAGTTGACACTAGCAGAAAAAACCACCGCTTGTCCGGGAACTCGTCTCTTTGCGTGATCAGCCAACACCCATGAATGAAACTCTAGCATGGGATATGGAGTCATCTTTCAAAGGAACTGCCTACAGAAACATTAAAATCACAATAACGACACGTCCTTGGTACGACAAGAAGAATCTCTCCAGAAACGTTGTCACCACTTTAACAACTAGAATGCGCTTAGGTCACAACAGGTTGAACAAACACTTATATAAGATCGGACTTGCTCCCTATCCTTACTGTGAGTGTGGTTTGGACGAGGAGACGCTTGATCACGTACTCTTTGCCTGTCCTTTAAGGAACGTGGCGGACCTCTATTTTACTTTCCAAAATGTACAATACCCACTGTCATGTCAATACCTATTATCCCTTAACGATATAAAAATATATAAAAAAAATTACAAATTCATAAATAAAAATGTCATTGTGATATAAACTAAGTAGATAATAAAACACTTACTTACCCAATGGCCAAAACATCCCCCTTGTGGATGAAATGCCAAAAAAAGAAAAAAAAAACTCTCATAAAAATTAAACTTAAACCTACCATCAATATTTCCTCCATCGGGAATAATTTTCAAAATTATTTCACAAGATCATTATCCCTTATTTTTTTTTAAATAAATATGTAACTTAAACACATAAAGCACTGCACACGACGACTGTTTGTACTAATCGATCAATTCTGTCCTTGAGACCCCGCACGTGTATAGGGAGATACTGGAAAACGAAACGAACCGGTAGGTAAGTCAGATGACATAAAAATACCTCCCACGCTGAAGGATCTACGTTATCAAATGTCAAATTCAAATCTTTTTGACTTGGAAATTGACACAAGAATACGCAACTCACAACTCTACCATACGCCAACAAAATATTGACGGTGGTAGCCTGTCAATTCCTGACTTCTAACTGCTTCAGTGTCCAAATTTCTTGTATCTGCTTTGAAGGGACGCAGCTAATGAATTTAAATGCAATCAAATAATCTTAATTAAATTTAAATGCAAAAATAAATGGAAAAATACCACAACGTTGCAGATAAATCATTCAGTGAATTATATGGCAGCTATACTTAACGAAAGTAAGTTCATTTTCATTTGTAATATTTTAACGAAGTTGATTTTATTTCTCTGTATATTTTGTGTCATTTTTGGTCTATTATGACATACTTCAATATTTCTACTCATCCTCATGGTCGATGTGAGTCATATAACTCACAATCTATCTTGGTGCATGTAGTCTTGCTAGTTGCTACCTCGTAATTTATTAGTAGACCACCAAGAGCATAGCTTTTTTGTGAGCAAATGCATCACAGTTCCAGACGATTTGAATAGGTCTTCCGTTCTCCTCTTAGGAAATTCTATAGATTGAGGTGTCTGATATTCCAATTTTGGGCATACATTGCCACAGCTTGCGGAGTCAAGTCAAGGTCCTTGCTAAGATCCTTATTCTTTTAGACCTTGATTGCTTCTGTGGTGAATAAGCTAAAAGTATCCTATAATCAGTTTCTTTGACAAACAAACAGAAGAACAATGCGAAGAATTACAAAATAATAATCACATTTTTGACAAAACCAAATAATATGATCGCTGTTAGGATAAGAATATATTCACTTAAAATACGCACAATATTATTTGATATTTTAGGTTGAATAACATTTTTAAAAGAGGACATCTTTTAAATAGACACCGCTTTTAGACGTGACATTTACAAAAAGTCCGCTAAAACGTCAACTAAAAAAATTACCACGTGAATAAACAAATAAATAAAAAAAATCTCGTTCGTTGCTTCTTTAAACATCCTAAATAAATATTATTTAAAAATAAGTTTTTATCATAAAAATAAATTTAATAATCTACTACTCATAAAACGTGTTTTCAATAATATTTCTACCGAGATTAGGTACTTAGGGCTAAATTGTTTGGATTTGAGGATGTATATATTTCAATGACTATGATATTGATACCAGGATTTAAGGATTTGTGTTCGCCCTTTTTAACATCCCAACCCATTGGCAACGTTTTGCTCAAACATTAGTCGAGCTCTCCACTTATTTCTGTAGTCAGAAAGTCTCTTCTCTTTCGAAATCTCCCTTGTAGACTCTGAAGAATGTCTCACATGCTTACTTTCTGTCCCATAATCGCAATAATTATTGGTAGTCAACCGCATTTAAATAAGAAGTCGAAAATTTTCATGAGCCATTACCCTGTCAAGCCGCACCCGTAATATATCGATCTGGTCAAAAATCTGAAACTTCCTGAAATCTTTGTGGCTATTCAAATATAGGTTACGTCTAATCTAATCTAAACTCCCTTTACGCCCCACTTAGGGGTATAAGGAGGCAAAAAGACCCCTCCATTGCGCTCGATATAGGACAATGTTTATGACCTCCTCCCACACCATGTCCAAATCCCTCAGCTCTCCTTCGAAGGAGCGGAACACGGTATGAGAAGATTTTCCTCGTCTTCGGGACCCTGATGGGAGGAAGAACAGCGCACTCCTCGGCCAACTGTCATTCGGCATCCTGGGAGCAACACATGTACCTGGGAGCCTCGATTACCAAAACTATAGTGACCTCAGGGCTGAGCTCCCGATACGTATCGGTATGGCAAGTTGCGTATTTAACAGCATGACCAAAATATGGAAAGGGTCGGCGTTTAATGTCGAGACGAAATGTAAACTGTTTAATGCGTATTGTAACAGACGTTTTTCTGTGTGGATTATAATTCAAATTAGGCGCGCGCCCGACGCTAAGAAGTTAGTTCACACGGTCGGCGTTTGGGGGCGTTAGTGGCGACGCGAGTCGAGACGACGAAAACAATGTGGGTAAATCAGAAATAACTAATTGCCGTCAAGAACGGATTATAAAATGTTCGAGGGGTTTAATCAGAGGGACATTCCTGCGTTGAATCTGTGAAGGGAGAGGTTTCCCTCTGTGTGTGTTTTCTGATATTAAGCAGAACGATGTAATTGCGTGCTAAGTGTGTGTCGGAGTTTAAGTTTAAAGTGATTCTAATCGTTACCCGCCGTAAACAGAAGGTGAGAAATTTATGTCTAATTTAGTAAATCAATCGATTGTAATGTTCATGTGGGTATTTCGCATAGATTCTAATTTGCAACGCATTCTGAATCTTTTCAGAAGGGCGGGTACTAATCTGCGAGTCTAAAAACTAAAACATTCTGTCGGGCGCAGCCGTGATCTTGAAGGTTAGCCATACGGGTTCTATACAAAGCGTTGAGACTTCAGTACTGCATTCTTTCGTTCGAGTATATTAAACTGAGGAGTTCATATTGCCGAGAGGGGGTTGACGGAGGAGGTAATTGTGAGGAGCGGGCCACTTGAGGGAGGCTGCATAGTATCGAGTTATTCATTCGTGGAAGCATTCGTCGAGCTACTCTGAACGAGTTAAGTAATAAACATCCATTTGATTTTGTCGTGTGTGTTCGGCGAATTCCATCTCCTTTTCATTCGTCCATGTGAAAATACCTGGTTGACCTTGAACTTACAGCACCCACGTACCTGTAGCCGTATTGTTTTCTACCTCATTGAAAATTTATGCTCATCCTAAGAATATCCGATAATATAGATGATTTGAGTTGAACTTTGATTTAATAATTGATTGAGACAACCAGTAGTTAGGATTGTCTGCTATTGGGTTTCTATTGAGAATTATGAACGTATAGATTAATAATTCGGAAACTGTACCAATCTAGCCTTTTGTAATGTTATGATTTGTCGAATGAAAACGTAAAGTAAAAATATGATTTATTGAATTTAAATTTATTGAAGTATAATATGTTTTAGCCAGTGCTTATATTGAAACTTGAATTTATTCTAGTCGTTAAGAGACGACGATGTGATATGTAATTTGTCTAAGCAAATGATTTTTCGTTTCAATAAAAGATTCATCTGTATTATTTTTATACTTTCTTTTATTTAGTATTTCGTAGAAGTTTCCCCGCTTGATGAGAGGAGATTTTCTTAAAGAACTCACTACCTGAGAATGTTGAGTAAAGCTGGGCTGGAATTAAATTTCTTTTGTGTTGGATTAAACCAACAATAAATATACCTTTCAAAAGGAGTGGCCACAGGGGTTTGTTTGTCTGATAGTCGAAGACTTCTGGCAGACTCTCCCCGGTGTGTGGGTTCTGCTTGGCTTATCCAAGCTCAGCAGAATCCGTCACATAATTGGCGCCCAACGTGGGGCCTTTTGAAAGGGCGAAAAAAGGGCTTTTGAAGTTTCCTCTTATCAAGCCGTGGGCTACATGATTGAATTTTTTTGAAATTTTTTGTATGATTGTATAATGTTTTTTTTTCATGCAGGTGTCCCATTTTTTTCTTTTGTGCCCTTGTATGATAAAATTTAGTCAAAAAAAAAATATAAAAATTTTTGTTATAAAAAGTTCAGAGTTCACGGGGTGGGTAATCTATTTTTCTGCTGAATGTTTATAAAGTTGTAACATGATATACCTACAGTAACAACTTGAAAATTTTTATATGTGGCAAGAACAATATTAATTGATCTTTTTATTTATTGGAAAGTGAGTTGCAATGAATTATAAATTTTATTCTACTTTTGGACTTTTCCTAATTTGTAAATTTGAATCAAACCTTTTGGTGTTTCAAAAGTTAAGAGAATTTTTTTGTTTCTAAAGAGCATAACTTTTAAAACCGAACCCCATAAAAGTTTTTTTTTTGTCAAACGGAGCACTCAATCTATTTGATTTGATTTCAGCTTTCACGATTTTTGTGACCTTCGGGACTTCTGTCACTCCATCACCCGTGTCCTGGGACTCAAGCCGTCTTCGGGAGCCGTTCCGCACTGATTGGCCTGGCCTTGCCGTGTCTAAATATCCACAAGGAACCCGGTTGGGTAATAATAGTAAATAATTATTTTCCCTTTTGTTTGGCACTTTCTATGTTCCATGTTTTTGTGGCCTGAGCAGTGTGCGGATTAAGGTTGTATGAATGTGAATGCTGAATACGTAGTGTGAGACTTTGAATAATTTCAGGTTTAGTTTCGATTTTTATTTTTGAAACATCAGGGTAGGCGAAGAGTAAGCTGCGGGTCGGACATTCTATTGCTTAGAACCACTCTATCGCGTTAGTAGTAAACGGTAGGAAATACCTATTTAGGCGTGTAACCATGGAAGGAGAGAAGTACTTAGAAGTAAAAGTTCCGGTAACTGATGTAGATGTCAGGTCTACAATGTCTGACGAAAGCGTCCGCTGTCAAGGCGATATCGGGAATACGAGTGATCTGATCACAGTGAAATCGCACTCTAGAAAAAGACCAGGTAAAAGGGAAACGAACAAACCGAGAATGAGCAGAGATAGTAATACGAATACGACAAAAATTAGGGAAGTAGATCCGCGTAAGTGGGGGGTGAATTTTAATGGATCAGGGGACCCGAGAGAGTTCTTAAGCCGTTTATCCGAACTAGCCGAGGTTTATGACGCACACTTGGATTCCCTTGTAAGATGTATGCCCATACTGTTATCCGGGTTCGCACTCACCTGGTTTAGGGCCACAGATATAGAATTCGATTGGGAAGACTTCAGAGTGAAATTTTTGACCCAATTCGAGGGGGACGATAACCAACGCAAATTAAAGCTAGGAATACTATCCGCCAAACAAGCCTCAGGCATTCCCGCAAACGAGTATATATTGAATTTGATTGCAAAAAATAGGGAACTCGATAGCCCTTTTGACAGCGACGAGTTTTTAGACATAGTAAAACACGGGCTGTCCGAAGACTACGCTAGTCTCCTAGCAACCGCGTCAATAGAGACTACAGATCAGCTCATGAGACTCTGTTCGAAGTTCGAAGCCCTCTCCGGAAAGAAACACACGAGAAAGCCGTGCGCGTCTGGAAAACTGTCGGAAATCTCCCGCGTTGATCAATACGGCGATCATAGTAAAACGGGCGAAAACTCCCACCCGTCAAACGGTGCGACGCAAACCAGGGGTGACGTCACCAACGAAAAACGATATAACGCTAATCCAACCACTTCGGGCCGCGAAACGGGTGCGAAGCCGCCTTCGAGGGGGTCCGGTCCGAAGGTGTGTTTTTTCTGTCATAAAACGGGACATATTCAAGCAGACTGCTATAGTAGATTAAATCAGGAACGAAGGGCCAACGGAGACAATGGTTTTCAAAAGGGCCAAGGGACTACCAGGTCGTACGAGGGGTACAAGGCGAAAAATTTTGTAAATAGCAGATACCAAAAAAACGAATAAGGAGCCAGCCATCCAAGGCGGTCAGAGATGAAGAATGGACATCCTGGCTCCATCACGTCAAACTATTCTTTCAGAATCACAATATAGCGCCGTTAAAATGTGCTAAAAGCTCAGACACTAGGCCATATTTACAAATAAAATTAGGTAACGACCGATTTAAGGGACTATTAGATTCAGGAGCGACTATAAGCGCTTTAAATACGAATACTGCCGAATTTTTGTTAGGTAGAGGTAACCTAATCCAAAAGAGGGCCGAGAAAATAATGTTGGCCGACGGCAGGAAAACTGACGTACTAGGTACTATGAATATAGTGGTGGACTATAACGGGTTAGTCAACGATCATCTATTTTATGTCGTCGGTAACTTGAGCCAGGACGTAATTCTGGGAGTGGATTTTTGGAGGAAATTTAATATAGCGCCGGGCTTACTACCAGAAATAGATTGTGACAGTACAAATAGTATCTGCGAGTTGGGTAGGATCGAGAATAGGGCCAGTCTGTCGGAAGACCAGAAAAGAATACTAGCAGATATCGAGAAAGAATTCTATGGAATATCCTTTGAAAAAAATGGGTTGGGTTGTACGGATTTAGTTGAACATAGAATCGAAACCACGGGAGAACCGATCAGGCAGAGGTATTACCCACTCTCTCCCGCAAAACAAGAATCAGTCGAGAAGGAGTTGGACGACATGTTAAAACTTGGGGTGGTCGTACCCTCCAACTCTTCTTGGACAAACCCGACTCTTATGGTGGGCAAAGCTGACGGGACCGCCCGATTTTGTCTCGACTCGAGGAGGCTAAACGCGGTAACCAGACGAGATAATTATCCCCTCCCCAACTTGAATAGAACACTCGCGAGCCTCAGGAATGCTAAATATATTACGTCTATAGATTTGTCGAAAGCGTTTTGGCAAATTCCCTTAGAACAATCTTCTCGTGAAAAAACAGCGTTCGTAGTGCCAAGACGGGGGTTATTTGAATTCGTGCGAATGCCGTTCGGTTTGGTCAATGCCGCAAGCGAGTTGCAAAGGCTAGCCGACAGGTTATTCGGTCCCAAGTTCGATGAGAACGTTTTTTGTTATGTCGACGATCTTATTGCAATTAGTGATTCCTTTGAAGCTCACATAGAATTATTAAGAAAAATTAAGGACAGATTACGCGAGGCCGGGCTAACCGTAAAATACTCTAAGTGCGAGTTCTGCAAAAGTAAGTTGCGTTATCTGGGATTTTTGATAGACGATAAAGGGTTGAGACCAGACCCTGGGAAAGTTAAATGTATTGCAGATTACCCTGAACCTCGTACGCTAAAGGAATTGAGGATGTTTTTGGGCATGGTAGGATTCTATAGGCGTTCTATCAAGAACTGCAGTAAACTATCAGCACCGTTAAACAACCTTCTAAGGGTTAAAAAGGGGGAATCGACGTTCAGATGGAACGAAGACGCCGCTCGAGCCTTCGTGGAACTAAAAAATGCTCTGATTACGGCCCCGGTATTAACGTGCCCCGACTTCTCGAAACCATTCATACTACATACTGACGCGAGCCAATACCAAATCGGCGCAGCGTTGCACCAATTGTTTGGTGAGGAGGAAAAACCTATTGCCTTTTTCTCTCGGAGTCTAACAAAATGTGAGATTAATTACAGTGTAACCGAAAAAGAGTTGCTCGCGATATTGGACGGAATAGAATTTTTCAGGCCTTACATCGAAGGCATGCAGTTTAAAGTGATAACCGATCACGCTGCACTGAAATTTTTGTCCAAATTGTCCAACCCGTCAGGGAGACTAGCTAGATGGAGCACCAGACTGTCCCAATTTTCTTTCGAAGTGGAACACCGAAAAGGCACCGCGCATAGAGTGCCTGACGCGCTGTCCAGAATACCGCATACCATAGAAACGATAGGCGTGACGCTCGACTCAGTAGGGGACGACCCTTGGTATAACAGGATATTTTCCGGTTGCGAAAACGAACCCGCGAAGTTTATTAACTACCAAGTAGATCAGAATAAATTATATCGCCTTTCCAAAGACGATAACCCTCTGCTGCGCGAGTTCGCGTGGAAAGAAGTACCAAAGTTCGCTGAGAGACCAAAGTTAGTTAAAAGTTATCACGACCGAGGACACACCGGTGCCTTCAAAACGTTCAAACTATTAAACAAACATTATTACTGGCCAGGGATGTTCCACTGCATAAGAAAATATATATCTAAATGTACGGAGTGTAAAAAGTACAAACCGGTTAACACGCCTCCTCTGGGGCTAATGACCAATAGAAAACGAGTTGACCGACCCATGAAAATGTTAAGTATAGATTTGGTAGGGCCGCTACCTAAGTCTAAATCAGGCTTTACGTTCGTGCTTAGCCTCGTCGACGTTTTCAGTAAGTTCGTGTATTTCTTCCCGTTACGGAGGGCCACGGCGTCAGAAATTGTAGCCACTATAGAAAAAAAGGTATTTCTCCATGAAGGCATACCCCAAATTGTGTCAGTAGACAACGGCCGACAGTTCACCTCGCATGAGTTTAAAGACGCGATGACGCAATACGGCGTTAAGAAAATATTTTACACTTCATTATATAGTCCTCAAGCCAATAATGTGGAGAGATACCATTCGATTCTGGGATATACTCTCGGGATGTTCGTGAAAGACGAACAAAGAGATTGGGACAAATACCTCGATCATGTCCAATCGATTATAAATTCCACGGTTAATCTATCGACGGGATACACACCTTGCTTATTGGCTAAAGGGAGGGAAATCATTCTGAACGGGGCGATATATGGAGAGGTCGACGACGAAGAAATGAACAGAACCGATCAACTCAATAACGACCGGCGTATTTATAACGAAAGGATGGAGAATCTGTCCACTCTATTTAAAATCGTGACCGAGAACTTGTGGGGAGCTTACAATAAATACGCTAAATATTATAACCTTAGGAGGAATAAGGTGGTCTACCAGCCAGGAGACTCTGTCTGGCGAAAAAATTTCGTACAATCGAAGGCAGGTGAATATTTCTGCACCAAATTAGCCCCTAGGTTTGTGAATAGCCGAGTTATTAAGAGAGTATCGGACGTAATTTATGAGTTAGAAGACGTAGGATCAGGGGTAAGAAACCGTTTTCATATCAAAGATATTTTAAAGATAGATGTACCAATGTAAAACGACCGATAGGTCCAATTAGATTATAAGTGTATATATTAGTTAGTAGGTATAGTTAGGTTATAATTTATTTATTGTATGCTATAATTGTAAATAGTGAATATTAGGTTAAGTCAATTTACGCTTCGACTATTTGTCGGTACGGAGTCTATGCTCTAAGTTATTAATTACCCTATTCATGCAGAAAGGGTAATAAATAAAAAAAAAATCGATATAAGATGTTTCTGGAAGGAATAGAAAGCAGTAAATAAGAAATTACGGTTTTATAGGGAAAAAGAAGATAATTTAAAGTGAAGTTGGATACATAAATATGCATCTCTCAAGAGTACATTCGATCCAAACGACACTAGGATATTTCGTTAATACCAAGCGAAAATCAGAATTCGGTTGACGGGGAAACTCTTACAACTCAAATATGTAACCCTTAAGGGTACATGAGCGAAGAAGATTAGGCCTTCTGTTAAGAAACGAGGAAAAATTAGAAAGATTTTCCTTTAGGAAAAGGTTGAGGTATTAGTTAATGAAGAGAGAGGTGCGCGTGGTGTACCTATCTTAAAACAGGCGACTTATAGGGTCGAGTATTACGCGAATGAATGATTGTTTACGTGAATATGTAGCTCTTACGAGTGCATTAGTGAAACAAACATGACAAAGGTATTGCGAAGGTAACCGAAAAGTGATGATGTTTGTTCATTCATAATATGTAACCCTGCGAGGGTGCATCGGAATGTGAACTGGTCACCTACTAACAAGTTATTCGAATATGTGAAAGATAGTTCTACGCTCCCAATAGAGACCTAGCGAATTAGTTGGTGGGCGCATTAAGCAATCTCACTCTGTCTGGACGTTATAGGTTAGGTGGTGCCTGTGGGATTGAAAGTTGAAAGAACGGTTGGCGCAGTGAAAGTAAAAGGTATGAAAGGTGATATTAAGATTTAAGGAGAATGAATAATTGTGAGATGTCTGTAGCGATCTTGTTGAGTGATGTTCAGAGCGCAGAAATAGAGGTTCTGGAGTAGTGCCTGCGTAATAGCCTTATTGAATGCAAAGGCTTTCGTCGCAATTGGTGAGGTCCGATTTGTGCGGATTGGTCTCGGAGGTTGCCGAGTGTTGGGACCGAGTGGTCTTTGTAAATAAAAAAAAAAATATACCTATGATGTTAAATTACTCTAAGATCGATTACGATCTAATGAAACTTATGTATGTAAATAATTTTTGTAATTGATTGGATATTCCACCCATAGAGGGTGATTTGTGATATAAATAATTTTAATGATGTAGTAATGATTGTCTGGTTAAAGATATTTTATTGAGAAATTTATAACTATGTTTATTTTGTTTGTTGCTATTTTTATATGAAACCCAGTAAATTGAAATGTTTTCTCTACGTAATGAAAAAAAAAAAAAAAAATGAGTTGATGGAGACTTTGATCTCGAAATAATTTTTAATATTCAATCTTTCTGCTTATACAAATCCTGTAATGATGAGTTTGTCGGTTCCGGTTGGTGTGTGGGTGTTGTATCACATGGAAAGCTGGGTACGAATATTCATTCGTGGTTCTTCGGAGTAGCGGTGGTAAAGAGTTGACGTCGGTCATCTCTTTCCAAAACTTAGGTGGGGATTTTTTTATGATTTTTATACCCACTGTCCAGGGTTCAGTACTCAGTATCTTAGGAACCTCTGCGATCAATAAAAAATTTATATGGCGCCCATTTATAACAAAATAGTTTAATTTGAGATGTAAGTTGAGTTAGTCGGCAATTAGCTCTCCGTTGATCCATTGTAATGGCTGGTTAGGTGGGCCTGCGTCAAATGGGATGGAGTAGGGGAGGTCGGTCGCGGCGAATCGCAAGACGATGGTTTTTGGGGAAAAATAAATTTCAAAATAATGGTTTTCAAATTTCTTTTTTGGGTGGGAGTGTATTGTAACAGACGTTTTTCTGTGTGGATTATAATTCAAATTAGGCGCGCGCCCGACGCTAAGAAGTTAGTTCACACGGTCGGCGTTTGGGGGCGTTAGTGGCGACGCGAGTCGAGACGACGAAAACAATGTGGGTAAATCAGAAATAACTAATTGCCGTCAAGAACGGATTATAAAATGTTCGAGGGGTTTAATCAGAGGGACATTCCTGCGTTGAATCTGTGAAGGGAGAGGTTTCCCTCTGTGTGTGTTTTCTGATATTAAGCAGAACGATGTAATTGCGTGCTAAGTGTGTGTCGGAGTTTAAGTTTAAAGTGATTCTAATCGTTACCCGCCGTAAACAGAAGGTGAGAAATTTATGTCTAATTTAGTAAATCAATCGATTGTAATGTTCATGTGGGTATTTCGCATAGATTCTAATTTGCAACGCATTCTGAATCTTTTCAGAAGGGCGGGTACTAATCTGCGAGTCTAAAAACTAAAACATTCTGTCGGGCGCAGCCGTGATCTTGAAGGTTAGCCATACGGGTTCTATACAAAGCGTTGAGACTTCAGTACTGCATTCTTTCGTTCGAGTATATTAAACTGAGGAGTTCATATTGCCGAGAGGGGGTTGACGGAGGAGGTAATTGTGAGGAGCGGGCCACTTGAGGGAGGCTGCATAGTATCGAGTTATTCATTCGTGGAAGCATTCGTCGAGCTACTCTGAACGAGTTAAGTAATAAACATCCATTTGATTTTGTCGTGTGTGTTCGGCGAATTCCATCTCCTTTTCATTCGTCCATGTGAAAATACCTGGTTGACCTTGAACTTACAGCACCCACGTACCTGTAGCCGTATTGTTTTCTACCTCATTGAAAATTTATGCTCATCCTAAGAATATCCGATAATATAGATGATTTGAGTTGAACTTTGATTTAATAATTGATTGAGACAACCAGTAGTTAGGATTGTCTGCTATTGGGTTTCTATTGAGAATTATGAACGTATAGATTAATAATTCGGAAACTGTACCAATCTAGCCTTTTGTAATGTTATGATTTGTCGAATGAAAACGTAAAGTAAAAATATGATTTATTGAATTTAAATTTATTGAAGTATAATATGTTTTAGCCAGTGCTTATATTGAAACTTGAATTTATTCTAGTCGTTAAGAGACGACGATGTGATATGTAATTTGTCTAAGCAAATGATTTTTCGTTTCAATAAAAGATTCATCTGTATTATTTTTATACTTTCTTTTATTTAGTATTTCGTAGAAGTTTCCCCGCTTGATGAGAGGAGATTTTCTTAAAGAACTCACTACCTGAGAATGTTGAGTAAAGCTGGGCTGGAATTAAATTTCTTTTGTGTTGGATTAAACCAACAATAAATATACCTTTCAAAAGGAGTGGCCACAGGGGTTTGTTTGTCTGATAGTCGAAGACTTCTGGCAGACTCTCCCCGGTGTGTGGGTTCTGCTTGGCTTATCCAAGCTCAGCAGAATCCGTCACAGTGTGTGTTGCCCATTCTCGTGTATGGGTGTGACTCCTGACTTTGGCCCAGGCACAAAAAGTATCTGCATTCGAAACGAAGTGCCTCAGGAGAATTTTGGGTATAAGATGGTACCACCGCATCACGAACGACGCTATACGCCGGTGCACCCAGCGTGAGCCCATCACCTCTACTATTATGTGGAGGAGATGGACTTGGGTGGGACATAATATACATAATGAAATAAATTATTAACTAAATTTAATTTAGTTTTTATGTCATAAACTGTATTTAATCCATGCAATAAGTCAAAATTATTTTTTTATTCTGGATTATGTCGAAGTTCGACGGGCGGGTCAGCTAGTATGTTATAGATTTAGTTTTTATCGTTGCCTTATCAAGTCCTTGAAGGGCCATTGCTTCTTTTTATCAGCAACAGTTAGTTACTAATGAACCATTTCCGCAATTATCATAAATATGTACTTATTCTTTTAATTAATCGATTCAATGCTAGGTACCATTCATACCTACTTCAAAATTTTATTTTTTAATTTTAATGTATGTAGTTTATATAAAATGTAATTGTTTAGTAACTGCTCACTCAAAGTGAACACAAATACACTCTTTGACTCTTTCACAGTAAGCTACTTAAAGCTTGTGTCGTGAAAGAGGAAGATGGTCGGCACCTGGGATCGAACCCACGACCTCCGCATGCACGAAACAGTACGAAAGCCGGCGTTGTAACCGCTAGTCTACCAACCACTTCCAATTCGAAATTTGAAATTCAAATGGCGTTTGACAGAAACTGTATATTGTTTGATAGTTGGTGCGACAGAATGTGAATGGAAAATATATGGTTTAAAACAGATGTATCGGCTCGCTCGAATTCCATTGGAAAAAAGGTAATTTATTTATCATTGTACAATTTCCAATTCAATTTCATTTTGTTCATTTCATTTATTTATTCATACAGAATAATGCAGTGATAATAGATAACAAAAAATGTAAATGCTGCCCAAATAGGCCAAGCCTGTACTAGGGCAAACATCTTAACAGTGCATAAAAAAGAATATTAAAAGGAACATACAAACACGAACAACAGCACAACCACCAACTCAAATACGTACAGTCCACAAACAAAGCATAACCCAACAGTCACAACACCCTTTGGCCCAACAAACATCAATCAACAGTATAAAGAAGAAAGAAGAGAGAAAAATAACAAAAACTAAACAAAACTACTTTATGGGACAAAACCCAAGATATCCTGCAAAACTTCCAACTGAATACATGACACCCAACCAGAGCAGGCACGTTTATATTTAGAGAAGCACAAGATTTGTTTAATCTCTACTGGCATTTTATTGAAAAGTTTAGGCGCAGTGTATACGAACTGTCGTTGGCCAAATATTGTGTTCTTAAAAGGAATATCATAATTTAAAGATAAAATTTGTCTAGTGACTCTACCCTGTTGCGACCTCCTCCAATCCCGCTTAACCTTATAGAATTGTAGCAACACCCTCCACAAGTTAGTACCACAGGACTACGGCTGTCGGGAAAGCTAGTTATGACATAAAAACAATGAGAGGCAATATCAAAGTTGATACGATATCGTTCGAGTTCATGTCATATAAATAAAAATAATATAGACGAGGTCATAACCAATCGGTCATTTCTAGTACCTACTGAACTACATATATATTAACAACGTAGGTGCTCTTTTCTAAATACAATGGGTTGTTTTCTTTACTCTTTTCGCCACCGGGGGTAGCACTGACAAACAGGGTCTAATAGAAATCAGTGTTGCCTACGTGGGCGATTTATCGCCATTTGGGCTACTCGGAATGACAATCTGCGACGAAAAAAATCTAAAAGGCGACTCCCCGGATACCAAAATTTTCGGAATGAACTTTTTTTTTAGTGAACTTTCACCTCACTTTTCATCTTTCCAGATACCAAATTTTCATCTCTCCAGATACCAAATTTTCAGTTGGGCTACTTTTTGTATGAAAATCGGCGATACACATACATACATACAAATGTCAAATTTAGGTTTGGCACGCTAAGACAATTGTATACAAAAGCGTGTAGGAACTGTTGTAATAACAATAGTCCCTGTTCATTTTGAATATATTTATATAGGATATAGGTATTATACAACAAAACTGAGAAAATTTAGCAAGACACCAACTATACGCTTTCGAAAAGAATGAATGACATATGGAATGACATTTGACGTTAGACCCTAATTAGGTGTGCTGCCATCTGGTGGGAATTGTCGGAATATCCCTAGAAAACACCCCATTTCATATATACCAATAACGGCCACGTGGATTTTGACATTAGCCGGGCGGCATACAAAAATTTAGAGTTGGTATGAGTGTGTTTATCGGGTCACGGATAGAGTGAATCTACAGATGTTACGAGTCAATTAGAGTATGAGATAAATAAATAAATGTCAAAATTTGATAAAAAAAAAGCAATGATATATAGGTATACTATTTACCATCTTTACTTTTTATTTTGGCTAACATTTCACAAAATATCAAGAAACCAAAAAATTCACATACATTTTAATTCTGATAGATATCTTATTAATAAATTTATGAATTCTACGCAACAGCAACGTTGCTTTTACAAAACATATAAGTATCCTAAGTAAATAATTAGTAGGTGTAATTAAATAATCATCAAATGGGACAATTAGACACAAAAATAAATTTTCAGATGTCAAAAAAAAATATGGGTTTGATAAATAAAATTATAAAAAACAATTATTATGACCGAGAAGAATCATTGATAATATTTATATGGAATAAAATATTTTAATGTGTAGGTACTTAATTATAAGATATAAATAATTAATACGAACAATACAAAATTTCTGTATTTTACAAGAAAAATAATATACCTATGTATAATTGTGTTTTATTCCTGGAGAGTATCACACAACTGACTAAAGACTAAAGTGAACCAGACAACTGATTCCGATCACTATTGATTCGGGCAGTTCAGTGGGCCTAGACAAAATACAGTTGGCGATCGACTACAAACGAATTCTTCGACAATGTAGAGTAGGAAGAAAATTAGCTGTCCACTTGTTATAATTTTATATCAGTGTCATTGCTTAGTTCAAATAATTCTATACTTGTTCCAGTGGACAGATAATTTTTTCGCACTATACATTGGCGAAATCTTCGTTTGTAGTCGAACGCCAGTTTGAATTTGTCTACGGGGGCGGGTCGCTATGCAAAATGATTTGTTACCCATCACTATGGTTTATGCATGTGTGGTGTGTGTGTGTGCCGCCATGGCCGCCATTGTGCCGCCCGTCTATTACATCTGTAATTTAAAAATCTAAATGAAATATTTTTGGATTCTAACTTGGGTAAAAAGCATTGTTTTAAATGTTGTTATTAATAAAGAATAAATATTTAAATATTATTTTACAGGGTGATAATTCCAAGAAATCGTCAGTGTCTTATCGAAGATTTATTGTTGAATGAATCAATACGTTGGGACGTGTCTGCATAATATTATATGAACAGAGGCATACCTAGGCGGACATTGCCCAAATGACGTGTTGAATTTAGGTTTATGTACGCCGCACACAAGGCCAAGGAGCTACATTAGGACGACAAAAATATAAAATGGTAGCTTATTCGATATTCTGAGAAATTTTTTTATTGTGAGGCTACTTCATAATAATCTTTCACAAAAAATACCCTTTTAGGGTAGATTGGGGTAAAATAGGGCATACCCATATAAGGTAGATGGGGGTAATAATACTCCGATTTAAAAATGAAACAATAAAAATGTAATACATCTGTATTTTTATTACTGAGGTCGTATATTTATAAGATTCTTACCAGTATTCTCGTCGTCTTCATCATACTTCGTTTATGTACAACCCACAAGAAATTACCGTAAGAATTCTGCATTAATTCCAGTTATTTCAGAAAGTTCACTAATACCAAACCCCAATATATATTAAAAATCGTTCATTGCACTTTAATGATGAAAATTAATGAAACAATTCATTGTTCAGCACTAAAAATAATTATCTTTTCTTCACCTTAACTTCGTGTAGAAAAGCGTCACCCTCAGTAAAGATTACATACGATTAAACAAAAAGGTGGAAACAGGGGGACGTGTTTTTTACTTTTTTACGTTAATTATAAAGTGTTTTAACAAACTATTAAAAATTTATAGCGGTACTCTGTGGAAGTTTTTACATAAATCTAGTTATTTTTAATATTTGGATATTTTTAAGAACAAAAATAGCATTTGATAAAACATATTTTATCTAGACTAAATAAAATTTTTATGCCAAAACAAAAATTGCATATTAAAGTACACACCTGTTGCTTCAATATCCAAATTAAAATTGGAAGAAAAACAACTTAGGGAAAACAGCACGAACGCAACTAGTACATCAATTATTGGAGCCCAACTAAGCGATTTCGGCCCTGTGAATGTTCATCATCTTTGTACGCATGCTGAGACGATGCTGTTAGATTGACATAAAAAATTCTTATGGTTTATAATGGAATGGTTAATGAAAAAATATTTTGACGAATTTCTGATTGGTTGGAAGAAAGTGTGTTTTTTTATTTTTGTCGTCCCAATGTAGCTCCTTGGGCTTGTGTGCGACGTTGCTTAAACGCTCCTACGAAATTCTATCATGATATCCTTTTTTCATAGATTTTACGTAACTCTCTCACCTTTAATAAATAATAAATAAATTTATTTCAGAGTTTTTTTTTCTGCTCTACTTTATATTTTTACCTGCTACATATTCTATATGTAAAGGTAAAAATATAAAGTAACATTCACAATACGCAACCACAATAATATACATTGTATTTACCATACATGTACCCTAGTGCTTCAAAACTGTGCAACCTTCGAACTTCACGCGTCACTAGGCAAAACCTGTACCGAGGTGGATTATATAAAACATAAACAGCCGATACTTTGCAAAAAATACGCATTCGACCTCAATAGCCACAAATCATTCCATCCCTTTTTTAGCTTATATAAGTAGGTCAAAAAAATAATACAAAACAAAATAACAACTAAGTATAAGAAGAAAGTCCACGCAGCAAGCGGGTCAAAACAAAACAAACTGAATCGGTATCCCATTTGAGTCAGCCCAACAAAGAAAAAGATAGGCCCATCGAACAGTCGCTCTATCACCCGACAGCTCATTTAGCTCTCCTCCGCGTTCCATCCAGATGATATGCAAGGGCAATCAGTCACTGCAATGCATTAAAAGGTACTCATTTCCTTTATTTTCTTAATCTCTTTCTTAATCTTTTTGTAGGTTGTTAATCTCTTCTTAAATTAAGTTCTTCAGACGATTGGTGATTTTTTCGAGTGTTCGATTTTCACCTTTGACATTATTTACTGAGCCGAGGAATTTGACCACCAACAAATGGACGAATGCTCATTTTACTGTATTCTATCAAATTCTCGCCGTGTAAACAGAAGATTATATGGAATGATATGAAATGAAATGATTTATTCAAAATAAAAATATATATAAAATAATATACACACTATAAGCATCACTACAATAACACAATTATAGGAACATAATACATTTAGTAATGCTTTTTAATTTAACATAATCAGTGTAAACTTTTAATTACAATGGCAGTCTGAGAATCAGATAAAGTGTACTACTGACCACAGACACTTGAATAAAAATCAATAATTGCCAACATCTCTAGAAATTAATGTGCTCCAGATATCTTGGTTTTGATATTTTTGTTCCTTGAAATTTGTTATGTGTAAACGCTGAAAACGAGCTCCAGAAAAAAAAATATTGCCGAAGTTGCGATAAATAAATTATTTTGTACAAAATTTAAATGTTCATAATTATTTATTCTAGTTTTAATACCATTATGTTCTCCTTTTTATATTCAAGCAAGCCAAGTACCGTTATTGGCACTAAAGTCGACTTTAGTGTAGTTCAATCTCTTGCCGTCGGAGTTCATAGAAAATTTCGTGGCGCTTTCTAACAGCTTTCTCTGTCACAAAGATGAACATTTGTACGCGGTAACACTGTGGACAAAAATGACTAAAATAGGGTGGAAAACATGATAAAACGGGAAGAATATTATTGGTTACAGATTTCGGTTACTAATTCATAAACCATAATAATAAATAAACACAAAAAAACGGCACTTTGATGCTCCATTGAGAAATGAAATTGACAGATTAACAGAAATTCCGCGAAATTATTAGTAAACAACCTATGTTTTCCATAGATTTCCATGGTAACAATACCAACTGCTACCAACTTTCAAATACTTTTTTGACATTTCAAACTTTAGCTAAAGTACGCGGGAATATTTTTTTATGAAACCCGTCAACTTAAAGGAAACTTTAAATTTTAAATGTTCCTTTAGCTAAAAAAATGTTCTTTACCGCTTTTTATGAAACCGGCCGTATAACTTGGTTCAAGGCCTAAATTTAAAGTAAAAAAGAAAAACGTATCATTCTTTCATGACACCGTATATTTCTATAGCATCATAAAATGTTAAGCCGCGCTCGGGCAAAAGCAGATTATGGAATTATCCCAGTAACGCCTCTGACAATCTCGATGCTTTTGTTAAAAATAGAACCGATTAATTATGCTATCATGCACCTGATTAAAGATTTAATATTTGCTTCACCAAATTCACGTCGGTAAAATTGTGCTGAAAAAACTATTACAGACACAAATTTTGCATTAGATTACCGGCATCGTAATCGGTCACATCTTGATATAAAAAAATGCAATGTCGCTTTTAAAATATTTCAGTACCGATAGTCCCGTCTATTCTGAAAAAAAAAAGAATGCCAACTGTCTTTTTAGCCACGAATGATAAAAATGGACATTGCCAAAATAAATCGCAGTAAGAACTGAAAATTATCTTTCCGCAGCCAACAGAGTTGAATCCAGTTAAATTTGACTGAAGTAATGAAAAACATGAGAAAACCGTGGAAATTTTAACAACGTGAAAAAACTGTGGAAATCCACCTACTTACTTAACGAGTCCGATCACCCATCCACTAGACCACTCCACTCCAATACCCGGCAGCCGCAACAGCATTGTCATTACCAATGATAAGGTCTTGCATATCACACCTCACAGGCATATCTCGACAAGCGAGGAGGTGTTCGTCATTTTGAGTCTCACCGCAGCTACAGGAGACATCCTCTTCCACACTAAAACCCCACCTGTGCATGTTTTCCTTGCATCTGGTGACACCCACTCGCAATCTGTTGAGTGTCTTCCAGGTTGGAAATCCACCAAGAATAAGTGTCGCCTCTTCAATGCGTGCACTATGCCAGTGTTATTATATGGTTGTGAATCCTGGCATCTGACAAAATCTCAACAGAAGAAGATCCTAGTGTTGAGAATAGATTTCTACGACAGATTTTGAGGATAAGGTGGTACCACTATGTATCAAATGAGACCGTACGCGCCATAACAACAACCAAGCACCTCAGTAAGCCAGAATCGCAGATAGAGCTGGCTTCTCCATGTTCTCTGCATGTCCCCCGAGAGTCTTGAATATGCAAGTCTTTTCTATAATCCGGGTGGGACAAGAAGGCGAGGTAGGCCAAAATTAACAATCAAGCGGGCATTCACTGCGGTTCTACAAGATGCTGGACTAAGCTGGGATGAAGCTGTGCAACTGGCGCAAGATAGAGAGGCTTGGGGGAACTTGTGGCGTCCACATGCTCCACACTGGGAGCGAATGTGGATTAAGTAAGTAATGAAAATATCCCTCAGATCTTCCGTCCTTCATAATTTTGAAACGTATTTTTTTCTTCTCCTTCGTGGTACCCTCCAAAGTTATTGCCTCTTTTGACTGTTGGAGCCATTTGTTTTACTTCTAAGATTGATAAAATCGATAATAGAAAAGAATATAAGATAGTTGTTATTGATAGGTATCTTGGGTTCGATCACTGGTCTGCACTTAGGTTGATAATTCTGTTCTTCAAATCCTCCCTGTCACTGGCCAGCCTCTTCAGTTCCTGGGAGGTGCAACAGCGCATGTCCTCGATCACCTGGTCTATGTATGCAGTTATCTCTGGGGCGGCCTTCGTGGGTTTTGCCTTAAATCAGTGGTTCTTAACTATTTTGTAGGTACTGAACCCCACCAGTTTGAACACTTACTTGTCAATTTGAAGAGGGGTTCAGTGATAAGTTCTTAATTTGTGTGTATGTCTTGAACTCCGCCGAACTCACGAGACTGACTCACCGAAACCCTGGTGTTCAATCGAGCCCATGTTGAGAACCACTGCCCTAAATCATTCCTGCGCTGATTTAATGGCATTTATCACTTTTTTGGGCAACTTTTTTAGGAGAAGACTTGTTTTAATTTTGCCCTTTTCGCTAACGAGTGAAAAAGCAAAAAAAAATCTGAATTGATAAAAAACAATCAAAATACAAACTACGTTTAAAATAATCTGAAAGGATGGTATACAAAAATTTCAATGAGTAGGTATAGGCTCGTACCTACTTATAGGTACTTGAAAAGAATATTATTGTATTTTTTTAAATTATTTGTAGCAAATCGTTATATTATATTTTTTTACCTCGAATATTAAAAACGTCTATTTACCCAGCTGTTGGGTCATTGCCTCGTATTTTCGAACAATCCGTTTGACCCTAATTGATTTTTTATCAGACAATTTTATTATAACAAATAATATTACAAGAGTATATTTTGTCACAATAAAAAATATGGAAAATTTAATACGTACCTACTTGGAATAGCGCTAGCAGTAGGTATGATTTAGTTATTTACACTATTATTATTCTCAATGACTAGTTATTCTACCCGACACAGCGCTAATTTTTTTATCTTTTATTATGTTTTTAAACAAACTAGTGGTCGATCAATGCTCGAAATTCGACCATGACTTATTTAAATAATATGTTTGAACATTATAAAGGTTCCATTGTCAAAGACTGGGCGAGCGCTATTTTACGATTTTCTTTCCAAAACAATGACATGAATATTGGATACGTCAAATTTGATTTTTTAAATTTTTTTACTATTATTATTAAAGACAAAAAATATTTATATATTCTCAACTAGCTGACCCATCGAACTTCGTCCCGCCTTAAAGTCAATAAATAATTGCTGGATAACATAAGATAGCTAACATACATGACTACTACAAACACGATAAAAATCTGTTCAACCGATCACGACATATAAGTGTTCGCACTTACCCTATTTTCTTTTTATTATAGCTAGATGTTAACAAATTGTAAAAAAGCTTGAAAAAAGTACCATAAAAAAAAATGTTCGTACGTATCAATATTTTTAATTTCAATGGTGGTCACATTACCGCTATCTGTGGAAACATAGATCTATAGAATCTTTCTACCAAATATCAATCTACCAGACATCTCCCTATTTCTCCAACAGATGTCGGTAATGTCCCCAACAGAAAAGCCGTTCCATACTATCATTAATATTATATTTTATATCATTTTTAGCCATATATTCAACTTTTTGTTAGTTATTCTGTTATCCGGAGCGGAGAAGAATCCAATAAATCAAACATCGGAAGAATATGTTCAACCGAACTCGAGTTATAAGTGTTCGCACTAACCCGACTTTCATTTACATTAGAGATTTTACCACAGATAAACGAAAAATATATGCGTCTTTGTCAATGTCAAATACATCGGAGTGAGTGTGAGTATGAAATACATAACATAAATAAATAACATTACCAGTAGTGTTTGTAATGTTGTTTTTATTGTTTTAATGTATTTTTATGCACAATTTTTAAAAAAATGTAATTCGCCACTCCTCTGTATGAACTATACTATAAGTGTGCGAAATTTCATACTCCTCCATCTGTGCAATTTTCGTAAAAATGGTCACAAAGATTTTGCTTCATGTTTTTCATAGTTTCACTTGATCACGTTGAGAACATTGACATTATTCTTCCCTAAGAAGCAATTTATTATTATGTAGGAGCAATATTAACCGCAAACATATGTCATTATTAATCGTCATAGCAACTGTCGATTTATTAATATAGCTTTAAGAAGTTTATTGCAAAAGACTCAAGGAGATTATTTGTGTTCACTTTGAGTGGGCACAGATTAATTTTTATAAAAAATCCACATGGAATGCACTGTCGTATTTTAAGTTAATTTCTTCGGGAAAAATCATTCGCTTAGCGAGTTTTTTGCTTTACAATTATTACGAGTAACGAGAACGCATTGCTCTACCAAAACTTTTAAGCTTTCTACAAAATTACTATAAAACATTTATGATGCATACAAACTTACAGTATTGTCAAATATTGTCAGATATGGGTAGTTAGAAAAATACGGTTTTTTATCAATATACTTTGATAAATTCTGTATGTAGACACATTGATCCATATAAACAGATTGGGTGTGATCCCAATTCATCACCTAACAACCAAATTATCACAATTTTATCTCTATTTGCGCCTATTGATAAAAAATATTTATTATTTATATTTCTACTGGCTTTTTTAAACAAATATTGCACTTCAAATGAAGACGTATCATATAATATTTTTTTATGTAAAAACTTTATGTTTTTGGTTTCTGAGATATAGTTAGAAAATTCGCAATAATTTGAAAATTAATACAATACAACAAATCAGTTTTACAATTCAAAATCATATACAGAATTGAATTTTTTTTTCTTCTTAAGAACGGTAATGGAAAATAACGCTTCGCTCACAGAAGGCATATTATACCGTCTTAGACCTAACAAATATAAGAGGACATAGTACGGTGAACCCCTCCAAAGGATAAGAAGATTATTAGTACTCATAAACCATTCTACTCTTCACCAAGAGTCTTTCCATCAACCATACTATCTTGAAAAGTACTTCTTGGCGAGTACTTCAACAGAACTATTTTTATTGAACAATTCATCGCGAGTACAAACTTTCAAATGTTGAAATATTTGGTTCTGGGTTTTTGTATATAACTCTGTAATTATTTATGGTGAATTTTCAGTTTAGTAACTCCTAATGATTTCGAAGCTATTTTATACTAGCTTATACCCGTCTTGCTTTACGTTTTTGATTCCGATTGTCAGGCTTGATCGGTAGGTAATTAAACAGGTTCTAGTCTAGCTTCCCATTGCTTAACAGACCGCTATAACTGACATAAGCACAGAAAAAGAAGAATGACTTTTTTACCGACCTCATAATATTATACGAACCTACCGACATA
Organism: Mystacides longicornis; assembly: GCA_963576905.1. NCBI lineage: Eukaryota > Metazoa > Arthropoda > Insecta > Trichoptera > Leptoceridae > Mystacides > Mystacides longicornis. Next base: position 19,878,793 of record OY756437.1, read on the forward strand.
ATTTGCAAGTTTTCATAGAGAGAGCACTGTGGTTTGAATCTTAGCTACATTCCCTACACCCTGTGATAATTAATTAGGCGTTTCACCCATAGAGGGTGATTTGGGCTATGTGTGATAAATGCAGCTGTCAAACTTCAAAATGGAGGAACTATTTTGCAAATTTTATTCATTAAATCTTTATTTATTGAGAATAATAAGATTTGAATAACATTTATATGTATAACAAATCAATCTACAACTATTTTATTACATTTTCACACTGTAGTACCAAGATTCCATTCAACTTTTACATGAGTAATTTTGTTTCCAAAAGATGGCTTACTGTCTTTTTTGAGAAATTTGTATGAAGTTCCTAAAAAAATAGAGTTTTTTAAATAGCTCTAAATATATTAAAGTTTATGCAGCAAATTGTATTTAAGAACCTTCTCCAGCATTATGTACGGCTCTGGGCATATTAATATCTGACCTTATCGTCTGTTTTCTACGATTGATGCGCCTTCAAAAATATAAACGGACTAAAATATTATGTAGATACGATTTGAATAGGTTAGGTTAAGTTTGGAATGTAGTTAAAAGGGGGTTTGGGGGGTGGAACCCCTCCCCCGAATAATAACACGGTAAAACTCCAGCGTATGTCAAAATCGCCGCCATCTTTAATTTATAAGAGTGACTTAACTGAAGCTTTACCTTATTTTAAGGTCATAAACAATTTGACAGTTTACAATATATATTGATGAATTGTAATCGCGTTGAATTATTTGCGATGAATTGTACCTGCGATGAATTGTTCGCGATGAATTTTCTTAGACTCAAATTTTCAATTCCATAAAAATGTTGGGGTGTATCAAGAAACTCGAGTGATTCCATACATGCCATATCAATATATTTGCGAATAACTAAAACATTTTTATAATCCTAACATCTTTATTAATAGGTGAAGCAAAAACTTTGTGACCATTTTTACGAATATTGCGCGGACGGAGGAGTATTAAATTTCGCACACTTATCTATATAATAATTTAGAAATGTTTTTTTATTTGCCTTTTGTCGTTGCTTGACCGTATATGTGAGCATCACGCCTAAACGGCTGAACCGATTTCACTAATTCTTTTTTTGTCGTTTTGGCTTTTATCAGTAGAAGGTTCTTATGAAAGAAAAAATTAAGAAAGTAGCGTGGTAAATCTACATAATAATTCAGAAATGTTTTTTTATTAGCTTTTTACCTAATGTCATCGCATCACGCCTAAACGACTGAACCGATTTCACTAATTCTTTTTTTGTCGTGTTGGCTTTTATCAGTAGAAGGTTCTTATGAAAGAAAAAATTAAGAAAGTTGCGTGGTAAATTGGGAAATTAAATAAAACTCGCATTAGCCCCTCCTTCTCTCTATCTACATAATAATTCAGAAATGTTTTTTTATTTTGCTTTTTACCGTATGTCATAGCATCGCTATCATCACAGAGCCGTGCAAAATGCCGGAGATGGTTCTTTAATACAATTTGCTGCATTAACTTTAATATATTTAGAGCTATTTCAAAAACCCTATTTTTTAGGATATTCATACAAAATTTTAATAAACATTAAAAGTGTCATTCTTCTTTTTCTGTGCTTATGTCAGTTATAGAGGTCTACAAAGCAATGGGAAGCTAGACTAGAACCTGTTTAATTACCTACCGATCAAGCCTGACAATCGGAATCAAAAACGTAAAGCAAGACGGGTATAAGCTAGTAGTTTATATAGAGGAGTGGCGAATTCTAATAATCAATAATAATAAAAATAGAATAAAATAATAAAAAAAACATTACAAACTCTACTGTAGTGTTATGTATTTCATACTCACACACACTTCTTTGTATTTGACAGAGATCTTTTGTTTATCTGTGGTCAAATTGAGAATATTTTAACAAAAAACACCAACTTAGAGGCTTCGCAGCATATATGTTCCATATATGGATTTACTCAGAATTCGGAGGAGAACATTTAGTGTGTCTGTGTGTGTGTGAGGGTGAATGAGGGTGTGTCTGTGTGTCTGTGTGTGTCCGTCCCCCCTTATAACTTTTGATTCGCTTGATGCACAGATCTAAAAATTTCAGAAAATATTTAAGACTTTAAGCCTACAAAACTTGTATACTCAGAATTTTTAAATTTTCTTTCAGTCAGGGGTAATCAACCTTTGAATTTTACTTAATTTTTGCATATATCTCGAAAACTATAAAAGCTAGAACCCTAAAAATGTGTATGTATATAGAAAAATACAATATCTCAAATTGAATTTAATGAATAAGTTCCAGGGTTTCTCAAACTTTTTTTTATAAAGAAAAATATTTTTTATGACAAATTTACGAGTTTCAATGCCTATATTTCAGAATTTTAAAAAAAATATAGAAAAACGCCGAAACATATCAACTAGATACTTTAATTTTCTATAAAAAAATATATACATTATATCAGTACATCTCAAACTTTTCTTAACATTTTTTGTAAAAAATTAATTTATTGACGACATCGTTTCATACAATGAACATACCGACTCAGGCCATCGACAGTTGGATCTCATGTATACATGCAACTAGTTCTTTAAAGAAAATTGTGAAATATGGCTCCCTCAGTCTTTGACTAAGAAATCTTAATAATGTTCAAACTTATAATCTAAATAATTAGTTATGGACGAATTTCGAGCACCGGCCGTCCACTAGTTAAATATTTAATAACGCTCTACTTTTAAATCAACAAATAATGCCTTTATGGAATCAAGAGGTCAGCTAAAAACCGCATCTTTGTTTCAAAATGAAAAATCTATCATTTCCATTACGATGTTTGCATCAAAAAGTATGTAGAAGCTTGAAATTTTTCTTCAAAATTATATTTTTTATTCATTTTACTTTATCACGAGGTCACACGTAGTGTCTGTGAAACCCGAACATTTTAAAATTTTTTTTTAGTATAATAATAATATGTACTATAATAAGTACATTTTTTTACTATTGATTTATGAAAGCAGAGACAAGCATCCCCAGAATATGCGTCAACTAACTCTAATAATCAATTAATAAATATGGTTTTAATTGAGAACACAGTACTTACATTATTTTAATGAACAATCTAATTATTCAACTCGTACAGTAACTGTCATTTATCCTTAAAATATAATAAATTAATTATTATTAGTATTACTCACTCAACCGTCACGACGTGACGCAATTATAATTTCGACGATTCGACGCATACAATATTATGGCTGTACCTACCTAAACTTCTTGCATACACTTGTAAGTTTTGTATTATATCCGTTGTTATATCATTCTCTCGTTGCCAGGGTGGTTGCCTGTCACTTATGGCTCTAAATACCTAAAGTTCTTCTCTACACTTGTGAGTTTTGAATTATATCTGTTGTTATATCATTCTCTCGTTGCCAGGGTGGTTGCCTGTCACTTATGGCTCTAAATACCTAAAGTTCTTCTCTACACTTGTGAGTTTTGAATTATATCTGTTGTTATATCATTCTCTCGTTGCCAGGGTGGTTGCCTGTCACTTATGGCTCTAAATACCTAAAGTTCTTCTCTACACTTGTGAGTTTTGAATTATATCTGTTGTTATATCATTCTCTCGTTGCCAGGGTGGTTGCCTGTCACTTATGGCTCTAAATACCTAAAGTTCTTCTCTACACTTGTGAGTTTTGAATTATATCTGTTGTTATATCATTCTCTCGTTGCCAGGGTGGTTGCCTGTCACTTATGGCTCTAAATACCTAAAGTTCTTCTCTACACTTGTGAGTTTTGAATTATATCTGTTGTTATATCATTCTCTCGTTGCCAGGGTGGTTGCCTGTCACTTATGGCTCTAAATACCTAAAGTTCTTCTCTACACTTGTGAGTTTTGAATTATATCTGTTGTTATATCATTCTCTCGTTGCCAGGGTGGTTGCCTGTCACTTATGGCTCTAAATACCTAAAGTTCTTCTCTACACTTGTGAGTTTTGAATTATATCTGTTGTTATATCATTCTCTCGTTGCCAGGGTGGTTGCCTGTCACTTATGGCTGTAGGTACCTATTTTCTTTTGTCCATAAAAAAATAATAACTAAGTAACTGACACCTTATATGTATAGGGTATATGTGTCTATTTTCAAACAACTAATTTCATGGGGCTGGGCCAGTCATGTCGCTTGATTAGACGATTTATTTTTTTTAATAAAATGAATCTGTTCTCACTCGAAGTGAACACAAATACACTTTTGACATCTTTCACACTAAGCAAAGACTTGTGTCGTGAAGGTAGAAATGGTCGGCACCGCCGGGATTCGAACTCACAACCTCCAATACGCTCTACGTACGAAGAATGACATTGTAAGAACCATTGGCTCGCAGTTGATACTGATTGTACCAGACGTGGAAGAGTCTGAAGAAGGCCTACGTCCATAGACATGTGTGTGGGCCGCTTGGAATCGCAGGGTAGGCGGCGTTAGTCAGTCATTCAAGCATTCAGTATTCTGGGCTATTCTTAGCTAGATTACACATCGCTGTTGAATATTATATTGTATTAGAGAGAAAACTAAGATATATTATTACTTATCAGTTCGACGAACCCGTGTGTCTTTCAGAACGAAACAAGATAATAATTTATCTTGTTCAATCTCTTAAGAATACTAAAAACTCATAATAATTTGAGTTATATGATGTCTCAGATCAAGACAAAGTTTTTGAGCAATACGTTTTCCCACAAAGGATGATGAGTGCTCATACATACATACATACATTCTCCCTTTAAGGCCCCCCGCACACCGCAAGCCAGCCCGGTCCGCAGCGGACCCGACCCGCACGAACCAATCCCCTAGTTAGATCGAAACAATCAAACCAGAAAGCCGGCCCCACACAAATCAAACCCGCCGCGGATCCCCCCCCCCCCCTCCAAAGTCCAAACCAATCCGCAATGCGAGGGGCCTAAATCCCACTTAGGGGCATAGGGAGGCATCAAGAGCCATTGCGCTCGAAGGCGTCCGAGTGCTGATGAGTGCTCAACACTTCTTTATATTTCACAACCCCAGTGGGAAAAAAACTATGTTAAGAATTGAAAGAAACGGGAGAATTTGATTGAAATAGTAACGAAAGATAAAAAAAAAGTCTTTTTCAATACCTTTCTTTTGATTTTTTTTAGATAAATCAATTGACAATAGACTGTGCAAATGCCTACATAAATCACCCAATACGGTAAACGTTTTATTGCGCAATCTTACGGATTTTTTAACTAACGAAACCTTTTTAAAATGAATAATTAATAATACATCCATGGAGAAAAATGCCGAATGACAGTTGGCCGAGGAGAACGCTGTTCTCCTTCGCATCAGGGTCCCGAAGACGAGGAAGACCCTCTCATACTGTGTTCCGCTCCTTCGAAGCAGAGCTGAGGAATCTGGACATAATGTGGGAGGAGGTCATAAACGTTGCGCAAGATCGAGCGCAATCTCTTGTTGCCTCCCTATGCCCGTAAGTGGGGCCTTAAGGGAGTTTGGATTGGAGAAAAAAAATCACATCAATTCGATCCCCAGTACCGACCATCTTCCTCCTCCACTATCCATGTTCAGATTTCTCTGAAATATGTCATAAAAATTGTTTTTGTGTTCACTTTGGCTAACTCCAGATACATTTTAATATATACTTATATACTCGTATATAAGACTTGTTCCCTAATCACCAGAATATACTTTTTGTAGCTTTTAAGGCCCTTCCTCCGCCCTGGTGATACATGGGGAATTAAGATTGACCCTCCCTCCCCACAAACTCACGTAGGTATATTTTTTTTTTATCCTACTGCTTGTAAGTTTTAGCGATTGTTTGACCCGCTGAGTACAAATATTATAAGACTAGTTGCATGTAAACATGAGATCCAACGTCGATGGTCTGAGTCAATATGTTTATTGTATGAAACGATGTCGTCAATAAATTAATTTTTACAAAAATTTAAGAAAAGTTTGTGATGTACTGCTATAATGTATATATTTTTTATAGAAAATTAAATTATCTAGTTGGCGTGTTTCGGCGTTTTTCGATATTTTTATAAAATTCTGAAATATAGGCACTGAAACTCGTTAATTTGTCATAAAAATATTTTTCTTTATAAAAAAAGTTTGAGAAATCCTGGAACTTTTTCATTAAATCTTATTTTGAGATATTGTATTTTTTTACATACATACACATTTTTAGGGTTCTAGCTTTTATAGTTTTCGAGATAATATATGAAAAAATTACGTAAAAATTCAAAGGTTGATTACCCCTGACTGAAAGAAAATTTCAAAATTCTGAGTATACAAGTTTTGTAGGCTTAAAGTATTGAAATTTTAGGATCTGTGCATCAAGCGAATCAAAAGTTATAAGGGGACACACACACACATACACAACCACACACACAGACACATTAAATGTTCTCCTCCGAATTATGAGTAAATTCATATATGGAACAGAATATGCTCTAAGTTGGTGTTTTTGTCGTCAAAGTTTGAAAAACCGTTTAAAATCTAGACCTGGCTATACAAATCTCATGTATCTTGGCTTGATACTGCCGATCTGTCTCGAGAAATAATTTCTCTTCAACAAATCGACAGTTGGATAACTTTTGTCGATACGCAGAACCGAAAATCGGTTCCTTTATTCAACAGTCACGTGACCAAAGATACATTATCAATAATAATTCATTTTACTTTCATCCACAAGCACAAGACAACACAACAAAACCCATAAGTACTTCCTTTAACTAATTATATGATCGAAACATAAAATTCCTCTGTGTTAACGCTACAATATTAAAAAATACAAAATCGAATGTCACACACCGCTACCGACAAACGTCACAGTTTGTATGAGTTTAACAGCAGTCACGTGGTAGGTACATGTTGGGGCAATGCACGGAAGCACATTATTTCTCTCGTATTATTTATTCTCGTAGGTTTGACCAACACAAAAAAGATTTTGTTGTTTTGCCCATCTGACAAGTCCATGGTGCCCCCTTCAGCGAATTCTAGCTTGTATCAATTGAAGTTTCATTATTGTCATAATATTATCTACTTGGAGCAACAGTATAACTACACTACGTTCTCAATCAACACTTGTCCGATATATGACAGGTTAATGTGGTATCATCATCCTCGTCGCTCCCTCACTGCTGAGGATCGTCACCATCACTATTCCCCACCATTGCAATTTCTTGTTTTACTCATAGTATATGGAAAATACATGTTAATCATAGTATATGGAATATACATGTTAATCATAGTATATGGAATATACATGTTACTCATAGTATATGGAATATACATGTTACTCATAATATATGGAATATACATGTTACTCATAGTATATGGAATATACATGTTAATCATAGTATATGGAATATACATGTTAATCATAGTAGGTATATGGAATATACATGTTACTCATAGTATATGGAATATACATGTTACTCATAGTATATGGAATATACATGTTACTCATAGTATATGGAATATACATGTTAATCATAGTATATGGATTATACATGTTAATCATAGTATATGGAATATACATGTTACTCATAGTATATGGAATATACATGTTAATCAAAGTATATGGAATATACATGTTAATCATAGTATATGGAATATACATGTTAATCATAGTATATGGAATATACATGTTACTCATAGTATATGGAATATACATGTTACTCATAGTATATGGAATATACATGTTAATCATAGTATATGGAATATACATGAGTCTTGTAATCGGATTTCAAAAAAAAAATAGATTTCGCTGAAATTAATTTTCTCGACGTTTTCGAGGGTGTAGATTCCAAAAATGCAATTTTTTTAAAAAAAAATCCGTACGCGTACGCCAAAAATGTGTGCGCACCCATAACTCATAGTAATTCTTATCCGATTTGATTGAAATTTGGTAGAACGGTTAGCACCTCGATGCCGATGAGTCAGTAAAATGTTGAGATCTATACCTTCAGGGGAACCCTCTTAAAGTATCCAAAGAAAATTTCACTTGTTCTAGAAAAAGGTCTAAAAAAGAAAAAAAAAATTTCTTCGATTTTCATAAAATTTGGTATACGGGTTGGTCTTATGCTCCTATACACAAGCACGTAAAATTTGAGCTCCGTAACTTCAGTGCGTCCCCCTTAATGTACCGATTAATATTGAATATGTAGTTCTAAAGCAGATAATAAAAAGCTCCAATAGTCGATATCATTTTAAAGTTTCTATAATAATTCCAAGGATAAATTCATTTTAATTGTAAAATTATGAATTTTTATGCAAAGATATGTTTTACACGAAAAGCCTGTTATAATATACTATGAGTTCTGGGCTACCCTAGGTTAGCAGCTTTTATTTTACTCTTAAAAATGGTTTATTACGTAGATAATTATTGCACTTTGGGGTACAAAAATCGATATTTTTTAGTCTGCATACATCGATATGTTTTAAAAACATGGATAACTACAATTTTTCCCAATTTCAAGAGCACGTAGCGTAGACAGTCGTTCTTTGACATTTCGTTCTGTCAAGATCGATAAGATTTTTATGAACACTGCCCGAGCCCTCCAGCGCGCTCGATCCTGCGCGAATTCAATAACCTCATCCCACACACTGAGTAAAAATATTATTAGAGACCTTTTTCGTATAAGCAGAACCGAAAAGTGGTTCCTTTATTAAACAGTCACGTGACTGCAGATAAATTATCAATAATAATTTATATTACATCCATCCACAAGCATAAGACAACACAAAAAACCCAATAGGTACTTCTTTTAACTAAATTAAGGCAAATATATTAAAAATAAAAAATCGAATGTCACACACCGCTACCGACAAACGTCACATTTTGTATGAGTTTAACAGAAGTCACGTGGTACGTGTTGTGACTAGAGATGAAACGGATATCCGGCAAATATCCGGTATCCGACCTATCCGGCGGCTTAAATGCTATGCTATCAGGCCGAATACCGGAAGATGCAGATAGATTCCGCGATTTTTGGAACAATTACGTTCTGGCAACGGAGTCAGTCCCATTGGTATACGCCGCGCTGCCTACGTAAGTGTAATTCATGAGTTGTACCTACGGTAATTCACGCACTGCCCGGGCTCTACTAAAGAATTTTTCAGTATTCAGCGAGTTTTATTATTTTTGAAAAATAAAAACACTGATATTGTAAGCAGAGCGCTGTTCTTCCTCCCATCAGGGCCCCGAAGACGAGAAAGACCCTTTCATACCGAGAGAGTCTTCCTAGTGTTCCGCTCCTTCGAAGCAGAGCTGAGAAATCTGGACATGGTGTGTGAGGAGGTCATAAACATTTCGCGAGATTGAGCGCAATGGAGAGGTATTGTTGCCTCTATGTGCCCCTAAGTAGAGCATAAAGGGAGTTTGGATTGGATTTGATATTAAGAGAGCCGTAAACCTAAACAGATTGGGAGCCTCTGCACTAATTCTATCCTGGCTACGACCTTGGTTATGAGGGTAAAATTTTAAAATCTAAACGCTCTAATCATAGGAAAAAATATTATAATACCATACTATAATCCAGTCCAGACTAACTAATGCGGTTGATGGTTTTTTGACAATGTTCCCAATAACCCCATATGGATGCACCAATCAACCAGAAAAATACGCCGGATAACCGGCGGCCGGTTATCCGGTATTCGGCTGCTTAGTTGGCCGAATATCCGGTATCCGCCAAATTTGCTATCCATTTCATCACTAGTCGTGACCATGCGCAATAGCACATTATTTCTCTAATGACATTTCTTCTCAAAGATCCCACACTATGTTCAAATCTTTTAGCCCTGTTTCGAAAGAACGTAGCACGGTATAAGATGGTCTTTTTCATCTCTGAGATCCTAATGGGAGGCAGAACAGCGCTCTTCTCGGCCAACTGTCATTCGGTATCCTTAACACATGTCCCACCCATGTCCAGGCCCGACAAGAGGGGGGGGTTGGCGGGGAAAATACCCGGGGCCCCTGGGTTCTAGGGGCCCCGGAGAAAAAATCTATCATGATTTCAATTTGTAGGAACTATGTTCCTCCTTTTGTAGTGCGTGTGTGTGGGGTATGTCCGGAGAGTGTCCGTTGTCAAGATTGCTTTCGGAACCCTCGTTGCGAAAAAGTCTACACGGCACAAACGCATCTTGCAGTAATGGTAAGCCGAAAGTGAATAAGAAATTAACCTAAGCGTTGGGCTACACAGCATTTCTTTACCGGTGCTGGAGTCTGATTTTCGATTATTAGAATTAGCAGTCAATGGGAGACCGCCATCGACTCCGATATTCGCGACCTGAAGCAGAACGATCCTTTAGTGTTTTAAAAAGGATAAAAGATGTTTTGAGATCCACAATGTCACAACACCGATTGAATGATTTAGGAATGTTGTCGATTGAATCAGAAATGGCTAAGAAAATTGATTTTCAAGACGTAATTAATTTGTTTGCTAGGCGCAAGGTTCGGAAAGCAGCATTATAAAAAATAATTTGTTTTTTGTAATTTTAATTGTAAACGTTTTCATTTTTGTAAGAGAATTATTGATGAATACATTGTTCCAAATACAATTAGGATGTTTATCGGTTTCCCGCTTCATTTATAAATGGCCCAAAGTCCGAGGAGAATTTTTTTTTTCACGCTCTTGGCAGGGGCCCCCACAAGAAGTATATCCCCGGGCCCCAGAAGTCCTCTCGGCGGCCCTGCCCATGTCCATCTCCTCTCCATAATTTTAGGAGTAATGGGCACGCCAACTTTTATTCAAAACTAGCTTTCCCAACTAATCTAACTAACTAACTAAGTAGTCTTTAATATATAATTAAATATTGATTTCAAATTTGATATTTTTATACAAAAATACGTTTGAATGTTAAAAAATTATTTCTGAAAGCTTGAAAGAAATTCTATCAATAATCTGCGTGCCAGAGATTTGAATATCTATGGTTGTCAGGTAAATATAGTTGTCAGGTGAGGTGGTTGGTAGTCCAGTGGTATCAATCGGCGACTTTCGTACGTACAGCGTTTTGGAGGTCGTAGGTTCGAATCCCGGCCGTGCCGACCATTTCCGCTTTCACGACACAACCCTTTGGTTAGTTTGAAATATGGTAAAAGTGTATTTGTGTTCACTTCGAGTAAACATAGATTCATTTAAAAAAAAAAGAATAGTCATTATAGAATTTTCATAGAAATCCGTTCCATACTAACTTTAATATTATATTTTATATTAGGTATTTTTTATCCATTTTTTTTTTCAAATTTTATTAGTTATTCTGTTATCCGGAGCGGAGAAGAAGCTAGTAAATAAAACATCATGCATAAAAATCTGTTAATCCGATCTCGAGTTATGTGTTCGCACTAACCAGACTTTCTTTTATATCATAAGATTCTCCCGAGGCACATTATTGAAATTCGTAGACTTTCGCATAACTCTTCTAAATAACTTTTTCACATAAATTACTGCTGTATCAACAATCAATGTCACTGCTCAATCTTTTTTAAACATTGTCTATACACTCCTATTCCCTCGAAAATGGTTTCAAATTACAAAGAGTTCTAAAAGGAACACAGTAACTTGCATTTTGCGAAACGATTTTATTCAAAGTTTGACTGTTGTCGAATGTGTTTTGTTTTCATCGTCGTGTACTAAATATTATTTTGTACCCTTGCTGGTTTCATATTATATTCAAGAATCTGTTGTTTACATGGAGCTCTTGTGAGTTTTTTTTACCGTACCTAACAGATACTTTTGAAATAACATTAACAAATATTTTCATTTTTTTTCAACTATCCACTAATAATAATAATAACTCTCAATTTGTAACCCAAAGGCCGAATTATCCATCAGCTAGTTCTGTACCCGTATTCTAAATTTTATCGGAAGGTAGTCACGGAAGTAAAGTGAGTATTACACGCTGCATTTTGTATGGAAAACGTGTATAACGCCGCCAAAAGGATATTTCTAGAAACAAAAGCAATTCTCGCATTCGATACGTATACACGTTTTCCAAGACTTATTTCTTGTGCCTTTTCTTACGTTTTGGGGTTTGAAGACGTGAGGTGGTCAACATTTACCACATCTAATTTGGTAGTTTTTACAACATACATACATTTCCGGGCTGTGCAGAGGCGGGCAATTCTTTTGTCGGGATAACTACCAGGTTTTGGTTTTGATTGCATTTCTTATAGACTGTGGTGAACAAGAAAAAACAATTATCATAATATGAATTCAAATGGACTGAATAAGAAATGGCGAACAAGAGACGTGAATAAAATAATAAATAAATTAATTAACACTTCTCTTACAAGAATTATCTTAAATTTTTTCCAGCAAACTGGTCCAGTCAAATCTGAGACACACCAATCCCGGATAGAAAGCTCTGACTCGACCGGGAATCGAACCCAGAACCACGTGATCTAAGTCCCCACCTATATCACTAAGCTACCGATGGCCGGTTTTACATATTTGACGAAATGTATGTCTCAAATGTGTCCCTCCATGTAGGAACCATCGCTATGTTCCGCCATAGAAGATGTCCACTGACGTTTGACCAATTGTTTTCTTCAATTGGTTTACGAGACGCGACTCATGTGACCCTTTCTACAGTCCCAAACGGCGCACGTACCTACATGAGTTATGTATTCATTAATCTGGGTGATCATCGTGCTTATATTATTTTATCATCTAGCTTAAGATACTATCAAAAGCTACCGACATCGGTAGCCTAGTTGTCTAGGGCGCCAGACTGATTGTATTGTCTACCGGGATTCGATTCTGGGACCCTATTCTCGAATCTCGATCTATGGATTATCTAATAGAATGTTATGACTTTCGTAGCACGCCCATAGCCGTTAAACGGACATAAGGTAAACCAAAAAGATCATTATTATATATTACTGGCTTTCCCGACAAACGTTGTCTTGTCGTCCTTACCGTTCATCTAATTTAAACCACATATTTTCCATCCGAATTCTGTCAATCGCACCAACTATCAAACTGACTATATAATGACTATATATTTTTTTTTTTGATAACAACACTATTTTTGACAGACGTAGTATTTTCGCTCCTGCAATTTAAAATAATAATTGTGTTTTCTACTGTGTTTTGAGTTGTTAAAATTTGCACAGCAGTCAATCAAAGCACCGCGCATCTTCTGAACATACACATTTCTTCATATCATTCATATAAGGTACTGAATCTTATCTTGATTATATTATTGAAGTGCCAACGCCAATAACATCAAAAATACATCGAGTGGGTAGCTGAATATTTTGTACTGCATCATCCAAATTATATGTACTGGATATTTCTCAACGACGTCACGCACGGTCGTAGCTGAGATACTTGAGGCGGCGTCCCTACGTAGTTTGTCTGTTCGGTGGGCTTGAGTTCGATCCCCGGTGTGGTCGCTTCGTACGCTAGATTTTTTTTCAACATATTTAATTTAAAAAAATCACTACAATGGAAGTAAATAATTTATCCAAGATCCAAACCAGAACAAGGACGAATAATAATATGACAAAAAATAATTCACCAACGACATCTGGCGCTAAGATCACTACGAACAAGGGAGAGGCTTCCGCTGGCAAAAATAAATCATCAGCGCCATCTAGCGACAGAAGGAAGAGACAGAGTGTTGATAGAGATGTCTCTATAAACGACGTCATCACCATAGATGAAAAATTAAAACAAAATTTGAGCAGCCTACACCATAGCATTAAAGATGTGAAAGAAGAAATGATGTCTCAAAATAGAAATATTATCACTAAAATGAATGATTTAACATCTAAATTGTCCATCATTGATGAATTAGTTGCCGAAAATCTACTTCTAAGAGAAAGAATAAACAATTTAGAAAAGAAGATTGATAATTTGGAGAGTACTAAAAAACTTGACGTCACAGAAATGAACTCAATAGCTAGTGAAATTGAAGAAAGAAGCCTAAGAAAAAACAATATAATAGTTTGTAATATGGAGGAGAGTTCATTAGCGGAGCGGTCTGAGATCATTAATGAAGATAGGATGAAGGTATACAACTTTCTTAAAGGTGCTGATAGCTCAATATCCCTTTCCGATCTAAGGTGTTTCAGACTGGGAAAAAGAAACAACAAACCAAGACCTATCAAAGTTGTACTAAGGAGTCCAATTCAAGTTGCCGAAGTGATGAAGAATAAAATGAATTTGTCAAGTCATCATAGGATCTACAGAGACCAAACCGTTATCCAAAGAAACCAATATATACAATTGAAGGAAGAACTAAATACCAGGACCAGGAAGGGGGAAAAAAATTTATTAATCAAATTTATAAAAGGTTGTCCCAAAATTGTGACCAGCAATAATTCAAAAAACTCTTATGCTACTTACAAAACGTTCGCGGAATAAATACAAAACTGCACGAACTTCGCCAGTCTCTTCCTCACTTTCCTTATGAAATTATTCTACTCACAGAGACTTGGCTAAGTCCTGGCATTGGCAACTCCGAAATTGGTTTCTCCAGCAATTACAATGTGTTTAGATGTGATAGAAATTCGTGTACTAGTGGCAAGTCGAGGGGTGGGGGTGTGCTGATAGCAGTATCCAAAAACTTATCCAGTAAAAGGTTATCGACAAAGCATATGAACCTCGAACAGGTGTTTGTCTTGGTTAAGCTCCCCTTGGAGTCAATTATATTTGGCTGTGTATACATTCCGCCAGGCGCTGATGTAACACTTTACAAAAACTATCATGAGGAGGTTGAAATCCTAAGATCCAAATTTAAAAAACATAAACTGATTTTAACAGGCGATTTTAATCTTCCTGAATGTGATTGGAGGACTGTAGACGTTACTGACAATGATCACGGTCCTGCCGAGTTACAGATCTCCAACAGTAACGGTAGTGAAAGGGCTTCTGAGATTGTTGACCTAGTTAACTTTCTTAATCTGTTGCAAGTAAATGATGTTGCAAATAGCCACGGGAGGACCTTAGATCTTGTATTTACATCGGATCCCAATTTAACATCTGTCAGTGAGTCTACATCAGTTCTCCTACCTGCCGATGCTTACCATCCTCCTCTCGATATTGCTATTACTTCGTGTTTGCAAAATACAGACAACAGAAAAATCCTTAAAAGAAATTTCCATGGAGCTGATTACCCATATATAAATACTTGTTTAGGAAATATGAACTTTGACTTTTTATACAATGAACCTGATTTGAACACTGCTGTTGGTCTTTTCTATGAAAACATACAATCTTGTATTGATGCTAATATTCCAGAAGTATGTGTGAAGCCTTCGCTTTATCCCAAGTGGTTTAGTAAAGAGCTGAAACATCTGGTAATAAGTAAGAAGCTTGCGCATAAGAAATATAAGGAGACTGGAGATGAGAATGATTATATTTATTTCTCTAGTTTACGTAAACAGTGTTCCAAGTTAGCTAAGCAGTGTTATTCGAATCACATTGATAAAATTGAAAATGATTTGCCGGGGGAATCTCAGAATTTGTGGAAGTTTGTTAATGGAATGAGGGAAGATCGGGTTGAAATACCATCTAAAGTATTTTACAATAATCAGCATTCTGAATCTGCCCAAGATGCAACTAATCTGTTTGCTTCTTATTTTCAGAGTGTTTATGATTTACCATCTTCACATATATGCAATCATCCTGATCTTCTCTCCAATAGGATTATCGATCTGCCCAGAATTTACATTACAGTAGACGAGGTAAAAAGTGCGATCCTTGCCTTAGATGCTTCAAAAACGTCGGGTCCTGATGGCATCCCCAACGTATTTATTAAGAATTGTGTCGACACTTTTGCCATGTGTCTGCATGCCTTGTTTTCGTCATCCTTAAAATCAGGCATATTTCCTGATATTTGGAAAGTAGGATTTATAAATCCAATACTAAAGAAGGGTGATAATAGTCTCGTTAATAACTATAGACCTATATGCATTTTGTCCGCAATTCCTAAACTTTTTGAGTCCATTTTAGTAGAGAAGATCAAAAAACCCTTTAATAATATAATAACTGACTTACAACATGGTTTTATACCGAATAAGTCAACACAAAGTAACTTAATTATTTACCAAGAGAAAATAGTGAAAACACTTGCACTGAGAGGGCAAGTCGACTCCGTGTACACGGACTTTTCTAAGGCTTTTGACAAAATGTCTCATGATATGCTACTTTACAAGTTACGTGGGTACGGGGTCGACGGCGTATTCTACCACTGGTTAAAAAGTTACCTCAGTGAAAGGACTCTGAAGGTTAAGATAGGTAATTGCGTGTCAGATACTGTAATATATACATATAGTGGTGTCCCGCAAGGATCGCACTTGGGACCAATGTTATTTAATATTTTTATAAATGACATAGTCGAGATCTTCGGAGATATAGAGGTATTATTATTTGCAGATGACTTAAAGCTATATAAATCTATAAAGAGTACGGAGGACTGTATAGTCCTGCAAAACAATCTTCACTCTTTGAATGACTGGTGCAAGAAAAATAAACTTCACCTTAATATAGCCAAATGTCAAGTCATCAGATTTCACAAAACTAGATCTCTAATTTCTTTCAACTACACAATTGATGGTATTTCACTCGAGTGTGTCTCAAACTTGAGAGATCTAGGCATTACCTTCTCCGAGGATCTGACTTATAATTTACACATTGAGGAAATTGTCAGCAGGGCTATGAGGACTCTGGGATTCATTTTTAGACTCGTCTCCGATCTCCGGTTGATTCGGTCTTATAGATTGCTTTTTGTCTCTCTCGTGAGACCATTATTGGAGTACAATACTGTAGTATGGTCCCCAAATTATGCTGTCCATATCAAAAGCATAGAGAGAGTCCAGAGAAAGTTCTTGAGAGTGATTAATTTTAAACTCGGTATACCCATTGAAAACATTGATTACTCGGCTCTGATGAATGATCTTAGACTCCCCAGCCTGGAAAACCGAAGAACACTGTTTGACCTTTGCTTCCTTTATAAACTCGTTAATGGTGGAATTGATTCTCCTGAATTGCTAGAATTAATCAAATTCAGTATCCCCACGAGATGTACTAGACAGGCAGTGTTGTTTCGGGAGCCTCTTACCAGAAATAATTACACGTTCTATTCTCCCATGGTCAGAATACACAGACTGGGAAATCTGGTAGGCAATATCACCGATATTTTTGTTGACAGTTTACCTAAGTTCAAAATTGACGTAATTAATTTTCTAAATGTTTAAAATTGACATTGGGCATTTCGAAGTTGTTTGTGTTTGTATATGCATGAGGATGTATTTATTTATGTGTACATGTATGTATTTTTGTTTGACTATGTGCATTTTTTTTTTCATTATTTTGACCACAATATTTATTTTTTTTCCCAAATTTCATCGACATTTATTCACCTTTCTGACCAGAATTTAATCATATATGCATGACATTGATATTTTTATATATGATAATTTCCTTTTTTGACATTAGTATTACCTGACATCCTGCTATTATTGACATTAAATTTGTATTATTTGACTGCCTACTTCGTTATGGCCGATTATATTTTTATTACTGTTCAATGTTGACATTTTTATTTGCGTTTGTGATTTACAATATTTATTATTTGTTGATATTATATAGTATTACTTATATATTACTTATTTATATTGCTGTGTTGTTGGAGTGAAAAATATTATGATTGTTATTTTTTTTTTAACATGTAAAAGGCTATTGCCGTTGATCGAATAAAATAAAAATAAAATAAAATAATATTATATTTTATATTATTTCCTATCCGTTTTTTCGATGTCATATTAGTTATTCTGTTATCCGGAACGAAGAAGGATCTAATAAACCAAAAATGATAAAAATCTGTTTAGCCGATAAACGTAGTACTTAACAAAGTTGAAGTTGAGATGGTTTAGATATATTGAAAGAATGAAAAAAAAATGATAGAAATCACTCGACCACGAGTACAAAGGGATCAAATAAAAAGTATGGCGTGAATCTTCAAAGTCCATTTTATACATGGATTTGTCACAAGAGCTCATTTACATTAATTCTGTCTGAGTAGATCTCTCAAAAGTTTCCTATATGATTAAGGTGAGAACTTAAAAAAAAATCTGACTGAGTAAGAAAATTAATAAGATCTGGGTAAAAAATGAATGAAATTCTTCTTCTTATTCAACTTCAGAACACGTGATGAATGCTAAAAATACGTCAAAATATTGGGTATCCTTGTTGAAGAATTAGAATAGAAAAATATGCATGTCAGAGTACTTAAAAGATACTATATTCTTCAAATAAAAACTACTTAAATCATCGTTAAGCAGACGTATAAAATAAACATGTTTTCATCGTAATTTTATGCCAGGCTTTAATTAAAAATTTGTCAGAAGTGATTCTAAGAAAAGAATGTTTTCAGCTGTTTTATGGACACTGCCAGCCCCATGGCACTCGCCCTCGAGAAAGTCCACCTAAAATATGGTGAGACAGCTGGGTTTCCGAGTAGCTTCGATAGGACAGGCCTCATGAAAGAAGAAGATGTTTTGTGTACCTACTTAATATTTATTTTATTTTACAATTCTTCTCTGTCAACTTTCCAATATACCCCACATCATCAAACTATTTATTGCGCGTGTTATCTGATTATAAAAAAAAATGCGTGAGTTTGTACGTCAATGTGTATCAACACAACTAGAAGTTTTAGAGTCATTTACAGGACGGTTCAACAAATTGAAAGGATTCGCTATGCAACCAAGTCGGAAAAACTACGATTCTAACTAAAAAAAATACTAGTATGCACCTGATGATGAGAGGTCTGATCCTCCCGAAACCGGTCGTGCTTTATTTTATACTCAATTGTTTTACAAAGTTACAATAAATATAAATTTAACTCAGTCAAAATGAAGTGTTTACAAAGTTACTGTAAAAACCCAGTGATAACTACGATTCTCTTCATTTTTAACCCCGCGGCTTAAATCTGTTTATCTCAATACGGAACAGAGCACGAATAGCAAATAAATAAAAAGTGCGCAATAAACTTTCAAGGCTTTCATCACAGCTTTCTTCTACTTCAAGAGCTTCGTCGACTGTTAACTTTACGTTAGCAATGACTCTGGCAAAGATATCTGACCTGCGTTTATTTTCTTCGCCCTCCTAATACAAGCCATCACTAAAAAATATCCTAACAATGCAACATTGAATTTCGTAAAGCTTTAGTTTAGTCACTCCTAATGATTTCGAGGTTATTTTCTATACGATTTGAATAAGTTAGGTTATGGTTGGAACGTAGTTAAAAAGGGGGGTTTAAGGGATGGAGCCCCCCATACCCATTTGGACACCTCCCCGAGTGATAACACGGTAATAATCCAGCGTATGTCAAAATCGACGCCATTTTCAATTTATATGAGTGACTAAACAAAAGCTTTACCTTGAATTTTATCAAGATCTTTTGACTCAGTACATCAAAATAACTTTCGGACTTTCGACCATCCACTACGAAATATGCTAGTACTTAAGTATCTTGACGATATATTCGTATAAGCCCCATCACTCTCTATCAAGCGAAATGACACGACATATCACTTGTTACTATCATTATAAAAGTATGCGCAATTATTGTTTATGGTTCAAATGCATTATGTCAGTCTAAGAAGGTTCTTTCTGAAGGCAGAAGATTAAATTTTTAAAAATTTTCATGTCCCCGTTGGCCTGTTCCTTTTGACCGCAGTATAACCCAATAAAATGTATGAATCAAGTTAAATTCAAAAACTTTTACAGTATTTGTAAAATTGAACATTTGATTATTCTGTGTAGTACGGCCGTTAAATTTAGGGTCCGCTTTTCTAGACATCCATTGCATTTGCTAGACTTTGAAACAACAGTAAAATACTGTTACGAGCCCTTATGCGCTGGGTTCCTTGGGAACGGTCCGTCGCCTGACAAGACGGCGTCTTTCAAAATTGTATGAAAATGTTTTTTATTACTACGTAAACAACATTGACAATCTGAAAATGGAAGGTTTACTCCTTTTCACTGTGATGAATTCGGCAGAGACTATGCTATTGCACTTGCATATGGGACGAGGCTGTACCCATCACCAGAATATGCGATTGGATTCGAAAGGAGTAGGTAAACCTTCCATCTTCACATTGTTTCCTGTGAAAAGTTGATTATCCCTTTTTGTCTTTCGGGGTGCATATTGTTCACGTTTGATGCGTGTGTGTTGCCCATTCTCCTCTATGGGTGTGAGTCCTGGCACCTGACCAAAGCCCAGGCACAAAAAGTCTCAGCTTTTGAAATGAAGTGCCTAAGGAGAATTCTGGGTATAAGATGGTACCACCGCATCACGAACGACGCTATACGTCGGCGCACCCAGCGTGAGCCCATCACCTCTACCATTGTGGGGAGGAGATGGACTTGGCTGGGACATGTGTTAAGGATGCCGAATGACAGTTGGCCGAGGAGAGCGCTGTTCTTCCTCCCATCAGGGTCCCGAAGACGAGGAAGACCCTCTCACACTGTGTTCCGCTCCTTCGAAGCAGAGCTGAGGGACATGGACATGGTGTGGGAGGAGGTCATAAACATTGCGCAAGATCGAGCGCAATGGAGAGCTCTTGTTGCCTCCCTATGCCCCTGAGTGGGGTGTAAAAGGGAGAATTGTATTATATTGTTCACGTGCATTTCGTGACAATTATTGGGGTTTCACTTCCATTCACAATATTGACAATGTTCTCAACTGACACATTCACCGCTGTTTATAGTAGCGGCGTATCCGTAAGAACACAGACCATTAGGGGAGACCAGCCTAAGTTGGCGATGTTAAGGGATTTGTAAGATATCACCTTTAATGGAATATTTATTTAAATAAAATATTTTGCTATATTATAGATAATACATTTGCCTACAATATTACAAGCATTAATTTTTACTAAAACATAAGGATTTATAGAAAAATTGTATTTAGAAAACATCCTCAAATTCGTCATCTTACCCGTATGCCGGGTAAGATGACTATATGCATAGGGAAAGTTGACGAATTGCATCATAGTATGGGTTCTGTCTTACAACTCT
This sequence comes from Mystacides longicornis, assembly GCA_963576905.1. NCBI lineage: Eukaryota > Metazoa > Arthropoda > Insecta > Trichoptera > Leptoceridae > Mystacides > Mystacides longicornis. The sequence continues at coordinate 19,899,844 of OY756437.1, forward strand.
AGATTAAATTAAAAAGATAAAGGAATAAAACATTTTTATTGTATTTAAAAACGAATTGATACTTAATATCAAACATATGTACCTAAATCATTTAAAAAAATCAACATGAAATAAAGCAAAAAAATAAAATAGAAATTAACACAATAAAATGAAAAACCAACTTAAAAATAAAAATTTAACGTTTATTCACATGAATCACACTTAAATTCCCCTTCTCCTTCGTAGTTACTGTACTTTTCGTGCCACCAGGATTTGCAAATCTTGCACTGTAACCAATCTTCAGCTGGAGGTTCTTCATAAACCTCCCTACATAGTGGACATCGAATTACAACGTTTTCCATGACTGTTGGATTGTAAGCATAGCAATTGCAACATGTACATATATTGATCAACCTTAACAATAAAAAAGTTCACAATAAAAGATGACAACCAAAAATATAATTTGCATTATGTAGGGTAAGTTGACGAATTCGTCAACTTACCCGCGTCATCTTTCCCGTGAGTGATATTTTAAAAAGAGATACATATATAATTCATAAATATAATATAATTGATTTAAATTTATTTACATGATATAGTAAAATACACCTTTATATCAAATATGTAATCAGTTTTTATCTTAATTATACGGATATTCTTTAAAACAGTGTTTTGAAACACTGTTTTTTTACATCAAGGACACAAAAAACAGCAAACCGCAGTTCACGTGCAAACACTTTGCCGACACGAGACAGGCTGATTTGATCCGTAGTCAGTATACTATTCTTGATTCTTTTCATCGTATAGTGTGTTCTCACTCATACATTTCACAGAAAAAAACATCATTCGTCATCTTAGGCACTTCGCCAACTTAGGCTGGTCTCCCCTAGTGGTCTTTAATTTTGCATTACAGTCGAAAGCGATTAGTGAAAATTTAGACGCTTATCGTATGTTAAAAACTGACTTTTTTAGCAACCAATTTTATATAATTCGGATGTCTAAACCTAGTGAAATGTCATAGCTGAGTACCTACTCAGTTGAATGTTGATTTGCCAATAGAGTGAATTGAATAAATAAATATAGGAAGGAAATGACGTAACATGTACATATGATAAATAGATGAATTGTATTACCCTAGATAAAAGAAATCTTCACGTATTTACAAAAACAATACATTTCACGAAGATTCTTTATAATGTTTGATTTAAAGTTACAACGCCTGCTTTCGTACTATTTCGTGCAGAGGTCGTGGGTTCGATCCCAGGTGCTGACCATATTCCTCTTTCACGACACAAGCTTTAAGTAGCTTACTGTGAGAGTCAAAAGAGTGTACTTGTGTTCACTTTGAGTGAGCACGGATTAATTTTCATTTAAAAAAAAAGTAATTTAATAATTAAATTAAATATTTCAACAGTTCTGTAACGATACATAATTCAGAGTTTGCTAGTTACATCACCATTGGAATAAACCCATTAAACAATAATCAACGAATGCGTTAAAGTCTGGTTATGTGATAGCAGTTTTTATAGAGTGAGCATCGTGTAAGCAAATGGGTTTTTAAGGATGCTCAGAAAAAATCTGCACCAAAATCTTTTAATGTTGTATAATTTTATAAAAATATTAACATCGCACTCCCGCACAATACTTGATGATAATTAAAGAGCGTTTACACTTAACACAAACACTTTTATTTTTACAATAATAATCTAATATAAGTCCGGTACTATCTGTCACTGAGTGTTTCTATTACGAGGTTAGGTATTGACTGGTATTCTCAAATTCACGTTCCAACTCAACGCAAGAAGCTCTTGCTTAGAACTTAATCGGTTGCCAGTAGTTACGTAACTAATGTATTGGATAAAACATTTTCATAATACAGAAATGTCAAAAGTATCAATAAAAATTGGATACGACGCAACTCAATCGTCTGTTTTTCATTTCAGAATAGCCGTCAATATGTTAAAGGCCCCGAAACATAACAGTGTTGTCCTATTTAAAGAGAGGAATAGAGTTGTCCCTTGGACATCATATTATGTTGGCAATACTCTATGCAGACAACAATTATATTAAAAAAAACTGTAATAATACCTTGATGGTATTCGACATTGACCTTCTTTCCCGACATACATTGCTCCCTGTCGACAACCATCGTCACTTACCTTATATCGTCGGACCATCGCAATTGTTGCCTCGCTGGGCTTCAGCTACCGGTTTTCTGTACCATTGTTCTAGCGTGAAATGACAAAATTTTGTATGGATTTTGCATAGCGCCACTGCAGAATACTTCGTAAAGCTCCGCAGTCCATACAAAATTCCCGTGAGTTTCTCACTTACGTTAGTGAGTAAAATTCGGAATAATGCTACTAAAATAAATTGGACCACATATGTCAACCTTTGCCCTGTCGCCAATCCATTCGTTGCGTTTTTTGTCTTGCAAACTGGTACTAAACATCCTTCATATTCCGATAATTTGGATGGGTAAATTAAATACTCCCAGAAAAACATCGCATTTGATAAAAAGTGAAAAAATAATCGAGCTCAACAACATGAAATGACCTTTAGAAAATAAATTTAGTCCGTAGACAGTATGAAGATAGTACATATATTGATGTTGGCTTTTTGGTCTCTATCCTATAGACAAAAAAGAAGACCGGAATTTTGAGATGTGGTCCCACAGAAGATTTCAAGATGCATGCATTCATAACAAATGAAGAGGTTCGCCAATGAATCGTAGGAGGACGGTGCGTGCTCAAAATCTTGTTCGAAAGGCATGCAAGATGGATAGAACATGTTATACGCCATGAAAGTCTCCCAAAATTCATCATCGAAGGGGGGCATACTCTGGTGGATAACTATGCCAAGAATTTCTGCACGACGAATATATAAACGTTTGCTGTTACCCCAACGAGAATGTCTCGAGAGAAACTACAAAGGAATGAATGGGGAAGAACTAATCTCGGGATTTGGAACAAAGAAAGTGGGAGAATTTATTTAATAAGCTAGGGTTGTGAAAGTGGAAAGGTAGGCAACGGGATACGAACCCACTACCTTCAGTATACGAAAGCTATCAACTGATACCACAACTGGCCTACAACAATTTGACAAACAATAGTTTCATGGTGTTTTGAGAACACGCGCATCAATAAAAAAAAAGCTGCTAACCTAGGGTAGCCCAGAACTCATAGTATATTAACAGCCTTTTCGTGTAAAACATATCTTTGCATAAAAATTCATAATTTTACGATTAAAATGAATTTATCCTTGGAATTATTATAGAAACTTTAAAATGATATCGACTATTGGAGCTTTGCATTATCTGCTTTAGAACTACATAATAATATTCAATATTAATCGGAACTTTAAGGGGGACCCACTGAAGTTACGGAGCTCAAATTTTACGTGCTTGTGTAGGAGCATAAGACTAACCCGAATACCAAATTTTATGAAAAACGTTTTTTTTTTTCTTTTTTAGCTTTTCTAACACAAGTGAAATTTTCTTTGGATACTTTAAGAGGGATCACCTGAAGGTACAGATCTCAACATTTTACTGACTCATCTGCATCGAGGGGCTAACCGTTCTACCAAATTTCAATCAAATCGGATAACAATTACTATGAGTTATGGGTGCGCACACATTTTTGGCGTACGCGTACGGGTACAAGGAAATTTAAAAAAAAAATGCATTTTTGGAATCTACTCCCTCGAAAACGTCGAGAAAATTAATTTCAGCGAAATCTATTTTTTTTTTTGAAATCCGATCACAAGACATGTATATTCCATATACTATGAGTAAAATAATCATCGTCATTTGGGACCCATCTTTTCGCAACTGCCTGAATCGTTTTGGCAAAAACACTACAGCAGGATATTTCCCAATCTATATTTTGTAAATATTTATTTATATATTTACATGAAATGATTTCACGTTATTCATTTATAAGAATGGGTGTATAATTTATATATTAACACGTGAAGGAAAAACTTTGTGACCACTTTTACGAAAATTGCGCGGACGGAGGAGTATGAAATTTCGCACACTTATATATTTTATATAGAGAGGGTATGGCGAATGCTAATATTTTTTAAAATTATGCATAAAAAATATATTAATACAATAAAAAATACATTACAAACACTACTGTAATGTTACATATGTATTTGATGCTCACCCACACTTCCACAGACTACTTATGAGATCATCAACTTCATAGAAACAATGTAAAATGAAAAGCGCCTCATAATGGTAGCAGAAAGCTTATTGAAGGCGGTATATTCAGATGGAAGGTGGAGGTTCTTTTTCAAAATTCAATTTATTTGTTGTCAAATTGAGAATAGATTAATATTATTTATCTTTAATAATAATAGAAAAACCTTTCTACATACATAGGTACCTATCGACATTTCAAATTTGACGTGTGACGTGTCCAATCCTTGTCCATGTCATTGCTTTGGAAAGAAAATTGTGCAATAGCGCTCGCTCATGAAACCTTAATAATGTTCAAACTTATAATTTAAATTAGTTGAATTTCGAGCACTGGTCGACCACTAGTATGTATAAATAAATGATGTTCACAATATGATTATCAACTCGAATAAAGACTTTACATATGACCGACATTTTATACGAATTTCTTTTGTGTCTGTTTCGAAATATTGTTTATCGACGAGAAGTATCAATTCGCGTTATGTAAAATATAAACAATATCATCTCGTATTGATTTCTATTATATAAAAAAATACACATTTATTCGGCAATATATTATACTAGCTTTCCCGACAGACGTCTTCCTATATAAATTTTTTATTCAAATCAATATTATAATGATATAACAATTAGCATTTAATCAAGGTTATTCCGACCGATGGATCTGTTTTTAACCCCTTTATTTTGCATTCGCATTCTGCCAATCGTACCAAATAACAAACTACTAACGGCAATTTAATTTCAAAATTAGAAATATTTTTTTTTATTTTTTTTTTATAACCTTTTCGGCAATTCATCCTAATGGATGTTTTAAAAAAAAATAAATTTTATTAGGTATAAAAATCACTTAAGGCCCAACGCATCAATCAGTGGATAGATAAATATATCTTACAGAAAAGCCTTTCTTTGAGATATTTGCCGCATCGATCTGTAGATATCGCTTATCATTAGGATATCCGACGCCATTTTTAAAAAAAGGTTCCTAGTGCTGTAATACGATTTAAAATAGCGTTCAATGACGTTTATAAACTCCCGTAACACCGTGAATGTGAAGAAATTTCGACTTGTTTTCCCATAAACCAAAACGATAATAATTATAGGTAGGTATACATCTTCATTAAACACAACGAGAACATATATTATAATGAATTATCATTTTGAAGCTTCGAACAAATAATATTTCTCTTCAGTTTCGATCGACAAAAGATACCAATTTTGTTGCTGGTTTTCAAACAAACGATGGAATAAAAAATGTAAAAAGTGATCGAAATGTTGATATGTTCTCAAACTTTCTGTTAAATCCGCAAATATTTCTGTTTCCGCAAATATTTTATATTGTTCTTGCTTTTTTCCATTTAACAGGTTAAACTATGTTATGCGTGGTAATATTTTATACTAGCATTTGTAAACATCTAGTACTGCCTCAGAACAGACCATGTCTAGTGAGGCAGTAAAATTTCCAACTACTGTAACTGTTTAAATGTATTGTAATTGTAAATATTAGTGGGAAAATAAATTTCATTCATTCATTCATTCAAATCATTGTAAAATATCAAATTTGAGAAATAATATTACAAAAATACAATATGTGAAATAAAAAACAACATTAGAACTTAACCTAAATATCTGATTCAATACGCGTTAGCTACTAGTCAAAACAAGACTTCATCTGACATCAAGTCTGGTGCGAAAAAGCAAATCCATAGAAATCAATAGATTTCAGTATAGCAACACTGTTATCTTCTAGTTATCCATCTGTTGGATAGTTTTCAATTGATGCGGCCGTCAGATTCTTTCCATCACTACATCCACTACATAACTTTATCTAATAGATGGCTACCGAGAACATTTATCTACATATTGATGTATTGGGCCTAAGGTTAAAATTAAAAAAAAAAATAGTGAAATCGGTCCAGTCGTTCACCTGTGATAGATGACCATAGCTAAAAGGGCTCCATTTTTATATATAAAGATTCTCATTGCATACCTACAGCAGCTAGATATATGTAAATAGTACAATAGATCTACAGTATAAGTCGCGGTCGACCGATAGTGACATGGATCAATTCCGTCCTCAAGGAATTCCAGAAAAAATTTCAAAAAAAAAAAGGCAGAAGCAAGAGAAATAGGAGAGCTTGTATGAGAAATGGTATATCGATGGAAGAAGCGAAAGAAGTGTGCTTGGATCGAAAAGATTTGAATTCGGTTCTCTCTGCCTACGCTTTAAAGGACAGAAATTGATGGGTAAATAAAAAAATCCATAAGCAACTATATTGACAAGCAAATTATTCTCCCGAACAAACTACAAAATAATATTGTTTGTTTTCCGAGTTATACCGAATCCACGCAGCCAGGCAGCCTCTTGTCATTAATTATAATTGTCATAATATAGTTGATCAGTGACCCTTGACTAGTAGAACAGTTTTCCACATTTCCACTCGTGTAATACAACGACAACTAGCGACAATGGATGTATGAATAGAAACATTATGAATAATGGTTGAAATAAAACATACACTATAGAAGCAGACTTTTTGCACGCTCGGTTTTTTTTTAGTGATTTTTTTTTTAAATTGGAATTGGCCCAAAAAATATAAGCAGCAACACCATTAAACTTCTTCATAGCCAATAATGGTGATGCATTTACACAAAACGGACATTGAGCAAGGGCTAGATTTAGAACGTTGTGCACCAACAAAGCCAATAGACAATAAAGATGAGTCACTAACAAAAATGGATATACATATCCTGGCGCCAAATACATGACAGCAGTCGCAGTCTTTAAATTTGGTTGCTCTCTTGTTCTCAACAATTTCCAACTTTTATCTCTTTATTTCATTAATTAGTAAATATCTACTTGTTGTATACATGGGATTTTTCGACATGTTGAACATGTCGGAGTGGGAGTTTCGGAGACTTAAACATTACCACCTAATGGCGAACGCTGTTAACGTAAAGTGATCACACTAAGCCAGTAGCCTTCGAAATAACAGTAGAAGACGGCCGTAAGCCCGTAGTGGTTTATTCCATTTGAAAATCGAACATCAGTAATGAATTGTTAGAGTACTTAATTAATTTTTGTATATTCGTTAGAAATGGAGCGTTTTTTTCTTAACGGAAGATATTGACACCAAGCAAGCAACAACTACAACAAGAACAAATTATTGGGCGATGACAGAGAGCATGCACGCGCACCAGAATTCTAGCTATTGCTTGTTGACTCGTGATTAGTGTCAATGTAAATGAACAAGAAATAATGCTCTATGTTCGTTTTGTGTAATGGACTCTAACGATGTGCTTATCTTTCGACATGAGCATTGTAGCTGTAGTTAAAAGTATTTTCAAATTGGTTGTTAAACTTGTCAAGTGATATTAAGTAAAAGAAACGCTTAACAATACAACCGAGTCAAGTAATCGTATCATTCAATGTACAGGTACACATCGGAACAATAATTATATAATGCCTACATATCTAATAAAAAAAATGATAATAACAGTGAATAATTTCCGCTCGTTGGAATTGACAAAAATGCTGGATTATTTTGTTCTGATTTCCAAGTAAAAGTATTTTAAAAACCATTAAGGATTACCAGTTATTTATGACACACGAAAAGCTGGCATTTTGGAAAGTTTCCTGATGAAAATATTGTTATTCTTCAGTTTTTTTTTGGCTCTGTTATTATTATAATTATCGTATGGCATTGAAATCAGCCGTCAGTCAGCAGCGTCATCAAAGGATAATAAAGTTAAAAACAAAAAAATAATGTCAATATATAAAAAGTTAAAACACATTACAGCTCCACCAATTCGTTGAGCCATTGCAGAGCCTGTGGGGTAGCATTGTGAATGTCCATAAATGAGCCATTAAAAGCTCTTCGAGGGCACTCCTCCACAATATGTGCGATGGTCTTCGTTGGCTCTCCACAGTGGCATGCGATCTATTTAGAGTTCAGAAGTGTAAACAGCATTTAGTGCGCTCTAGGTCTTGGTAGAGAGGTCTAACTTTAGCAGTAATGGGCCGTTTCCACTTTGTGATGTAGAAAGTGTAGGTGCGAGTGCAGGTGCGAAGTAACAAGTAGTGACACATGGTGACAGAACTACGAGTTCGAGTGAACTTAACAGTGAAAGTAGCGGATTCTATTTTTGGCGACGGCATTCTTAATTGTAGCAATTTCTTTCACCCGACCGATTTCCTACCTCTTTATAAGAGCATTGAAATTATTTTGAATAAACGTCGAAGGCTTCAAAACCTGTTTTTTAACTGAATATTTAAAAAAATATGTACAAATGGAAAATAACAATAATAATAATATTTTAGTTTACTTCGTTGTTGTATAATCATAATATGTTGAATAAGTTTGCACTAAGGTGTCATCGTATATGACACAAACGAGTTAAGTTAATAAAAATAAAAATAACAAGAATCTTAATGAATTTACACTTATCTTGATACTCGCCTCCTACTGATTCATTTAACATTATAAATTCTTCCAAAAGAAACTTAAACTTTGTATTATCAGTACCAGCTACGAACCGCAATAACACACGCGCAAAAAAAAAGAGTCCAAGCAGACAAGTTCTAGAAAGATTGTTTATAGGTTTTAGAAGCTTATGTATATAACCTCTTGAGAATCTTTTCCAGTCTTACTGCGAGCTAATCAGGTGTGAACGCGGCTTTTATGTTACGTGTGGTTACAAAGCGAATGCGAAGAACTGAATAGAAAATTCGGAAATTTGTAGATTCGTCGAAGAATGTTGTGTATCTATCTCTTGGATGGATATGATCAGCAAATCGGAGGTCCTGAATAAGGCTAAAGAATTACTGACAAACATTAAGATCACTTATACCGACCATCATATTCGAATCTTGGTGGAAACCTTTACCAAAACACTTCTTTCAAATTCATTTTTATTTGGGAACAAAATACCCATTTTTACAAAATATATTTTTAAACTTAACAAAGATACACTTTCAGGTTATATAATTAGATTATTACGTTCGTATAATATAAATATTAAGATACATATCTCATTAAATTATGTTTTAATTTATTTTTATAGTTGATACATTTAGATTTGAAGGATCATAAAATAAAAACGACCTGGAGTTCTTTGCAGAAAGTTTTGTTTCGACTTAATATAAGACTAAAGGCTCATGAGGAGGATTGTTTAGTCCTTTTTACACTTCCCTACCAACGTTACGAACGCCAGCGGAAGATTCCGTGATGGAACTAGTCTGACTGCTCATACCAATATGTGAGATTTTCACTTTTATTTAAAAGAAGACAAAACAATAACAAAAAATAACCAGTTTTAACTTGTATACACCAACCAACGTATCTGTCCTTCTAACCAACGGATCTTAGAAAGCATTTTTGCAACAAGACACCTAGGCCCAACGCATCAATCAGTAGGTAGATAAATATATCTCACAGCAAAGGCTTTCCTTGAGATATTTTTTTTTTTTTTTTTTGTTGAGGCCTTCCACCCGATATCAATATTGTGTAGATATCGCTTATGTTTAGAATATCCGACACCATTTTTAGCAAGCGGTACCTTCTGTTAGATAACGATTTATCTCTATTGTGATTGAAATGTTGTTATATTCTCAAAATTTCTGTTAAATCATTGTAAAGTTTCAAGTTTAAGAAATAATATTACAAAATTATAATAGGTATGCGTAACAAAAAACAACATTAGAACCTAACCTAAAAATTTAATTCAATACGCATCAATTGTCAAAACGAGACTTCATTTACTTAACTTAGTTTTCAATTGATGCGGCTGTCAGAATCTTTCCAATACTTTATCCACTGCATAACTTTATCTTATAGATGGCTACCAAGACTTTTATCTACATATTGATGCGTTGGGCCCTAGGCTTGCGAGTTTTTTGAAATGTTTGGGAACCCCCCTTTCCTAATAAGTCATATTATGAAAGTTTCAGATATTTCAGCAGCCACAGATGCGAAATCTTACGGTACTTGAATTACGATAAAAGAAGCGCATCTTTTATAATATAAAAGATACGCTTCTTTATCGATACTTACAGAGGGTTGGTTGGACTTGGTCAAGCTTTCTTTAAGCTCTTCCTAGCTATGAAATTTTTAATCTCACCTCACACTTACTTTTTTCGAGAGAAAATTTTGTTTGAGATGGTTCGGGCATGTGGAAAAATGGATGCAAACAGAATGACAAAGAGAATTCATAAGGCTGAAAGGAAAGCTGTAAGAAAGCGTGGCCGACCCAGAATGACGTGGATCGAACACATCGATTCCGTCCTCAAGGAAGGCCAGGTAAGAAGTAAGAGAAATAGGAGTGGGTCTATGAGAAATGTCTGTGGAAGAAGCGAAAGAAGTATGCTTGGATAGAAAAGAGTGGAGGTCCGTTCTCTCAGCTTACCTGAAACTGAGTAATTATGTAGTTTTGATTAATCCACAAAAATTAATTGAAATAAAGGCTATTTTTTGCTGTGTGGTACCTATTATCAAAGGTAAAAAAAAAGTCTAAGATTTTTTACCAGAACGGGATGTAAACCTGCTGGGATTTTTAATAGCTAGCTTAGGGTTAACGTAACCTGAAAAAAACTATACTTAATCATAGGTTGATCAGAGTACCTACTTTCATGGCCCTATCAACAGTTACATGTTTAAACTCGAAGAAATGTTTAAAATGTAACCTTGTCTTTATGTTTGTTAACTTATCCCCCCTAGTTTAAGATAACTCTGAGAAAACTCATCCATAACTCGATCATAAAAGATAGGCCTTCCTTTCCGACAAGCACAATTCTCTGTCACCCGGAAGTCGCTAAAGGACGGTCGAAAAGAGTGGAACAAATTTAAAAAAATACCATTTAAAAATCGAATATTATAAATTTGTATTATTATACTCGTACCTACGTATTTGGTTTTATGAAAAGGGCATAAGAATTAAAAAATATTTGGAATCTTGGTTCTCTTCAGTGCACATAGGACTGATTTCGCCAATTTTTTTTTTTTTTTGGCGTGCATGATTTTGGCAGGAGAAGTGTGTTATGAATAAAAAAATTATGAAAGTTGCGTAGACAATTAGAAAATTTTAAAAATACAAAGTAGGTAACCTTCTTAGAACTTTTATAATATACTTTTTCCAATATTGAAATAAAATTCGCGTTTGACAGGAACTGTCGGTTGTTTGACAATTTGTAAGGTGGCAGAATGCGGGTGGAAAATATAATATTAATGTGGTTTGAAATAGATACACCGGTCGGAGTAACAGTGGTTAAAAGGTAATTAATTTAAGGAGAAAATTAGGTTTTGGTAATGCGAGTAAATGCCTATTAAGATAAAACTATTAATTTTCACATACTTGGGAATGGCAGGAAACTATTATATAAAATAGTTCTGCCAATTTAAAAAAAAAAAAAAAAAAAAAATGCCTATTAGTGTTAAATAATTAAAAACGGGACGATGTTCAACGGGGCAGCTAGTTTTTTATATGTCACATCGGTAGCTTTGGTCCTTACTAATTAATCCATGACTGTTTTTCTCTCGCTAGCAAGTTTTTGTAATTGATCTTTTAGTTGATATGGTAGTTTTGAAATCGAATGTCAATGCGAAAACAACCTTTTTTTTTACATTGCGATTTTTTTTTGGACTTGAGGATAGCACAATTTTCCGAAAACAGCTCATGCATTCAATATACGAAGTGGGCAAAATATAAAACATCTTCATATTCTATTAACTTTCTTTTCAACCGTTAATCACAATGATTTGAAAAATAGGCAAATTTTTATTATTAGAAACAAAAAACATTTTAAATTCAAATTTTATGAATTTCACTAAAAACTTACTTTTTTCGTGACGAACGTTATACGCAAAAGGTACTTATCTATATATTAATACGTGAAGGAAAAACTTTGTGACCAATTTTCGAATCAATAAAAAAACATTACAAACCCTCTGTAATGTGATGTATTTGATACTCACACACTTCCACAGACTACTTATAAGAACATCAAATTCATAGAAACAAAATGTGAAATAAAAAGCGCCGAAAGCTTTTTGAAGACGATATATTCAAATGAAAGGTGGAGCTGGAAATGGCGGGATATAAATTGAGAATAGATTAGGTAATATTGTTTGTCTGTGATAATAACAGAAAAAATTCTGTACAGTAGATATCCACATTTCTAATTTGACGTCCATGTCATTGTTTGTTTAAAGAAAATTTTGAAATAGCGCTCGCTCGTTCTTTGACAATGGAACCTTAATAACGTTGAAACTTTCAATTTAAATAAGTTATGGTAGAATTTCGAGCACTGTTCGACCACTAGTTATATTATAAATACAACCGGTCTTAATCAATAAAAGAAGAAATATTTATCTTCTTGATTAAATTAAATAAAGCTCGTATTAAACTAAATTTATTGTTGTTAATAATTATAAATTTTTTACCAAATAATGATTAGGTACAAAATCTGTCTAGGAGAAATTTCCCAATGCAATAACCATTGCTCTTATTGTTCACTACGTCTCCCAGCTTTAAGCAGGGATTACGCAGAAGAACGAGGAAGAAGTGGACTGAATGGAAAAGGGACTCACTTACCGATTGTTTTCTGGTTTTTTCCTTTACTTCTGTTCCGGTATTTTATTTATGCCGACAGTAATTTTAATATGAGCTTTTTTATTCCGATTTTGACGTTTTGTAAGTAAAGCGAAAAAGCGATCGCTTTTGTTGCACTCAGTACGCATAGAATACTTTTGAAAACGACGCAATATTCGTAAACTCAATTCGATATACGTACCTAGTGCCTACCCATGTTGTATATCGAACAGTTTTTATGAGAATTATTTTGTTTTACCCAACGCACAGTGTCTCGAAAAGGGTTGCAGAGAGACCGTAGCTACATTTTTTTTCTTTAACTTAGACGGCAAAGCAAAGCAACCGATCTCGAGTGATTCATGAGCGTATTCCTATATTCCACACTATACAAACCACCGTAACCTGGGATCATGTTTGGTTTGAGTCCATAACTTCGATGTGGTAAGTTCGCCCTCTGTATGTTGATTTTGTGATGTCTTTTTATGTCAAATTGTATGTTTTTTTTTCTTATACTTATCAATGAATTAATAAATAAATAAAACGATGTAGATTTAATAAAATTTGTTCTCAATAAACAATTTTTTAAATTAAATGTTGTTTGAATGAGCTAGGATATGAATAAGATCACAACCAGATCATAAAGACCACACTAAGCCAGCCTTCGAAATAACAGTAGAAGACGGTCGTAGGCCCTTAGTTTTTTGTTCCATTTAAAAATGGAACATCCGTAATGAATTGTTAGAGTCATTAGTTGTTACATATTCATATAAAGACCGTTTCATCTTTCGTTCTGATTGATCACTCAGTCAAAAATGCCTAAGAATATGTGTGAATGAGGATGATGGTTATTATGCTTGATTCTTTTTTGATCACCCTTGATTTTTAAAAGTTTCTTTTACCAGATTTTCGATGCTCTTTTAGCAAATATACTTTCAAGGCGTCTAAGCCATATATTCATATCTGTTAAAGGGCTAACATTCTTTCCTCATATCCTCATTCCATGTCCCACAGAGTCTTGAGTCAAAGATTTTGAATGTAATGACTTTAAAATCCTCGTTGTTTTCACACTGGCTTCTTATTAAGAGATTTTGAGTTCAATTCCTGAATAGGTTAGAAGTTTTTTAATCTTGAAATTTTCACGACGGGACAATAGATTAGGGATTAGGGATATTAGACGGGACCAGTTGACTAACATATTCTGGCAGCACTGCATAGAAAAATTTCAACCAATATATTTTTAAGTTCTTCATACAGCATTCTTCTTTTTGCCATGTCCACGTTTTACATCAATACATCATGATTGTAAAAGAATGGGGTTAAAAAATTTTGAACAATAATAATAATTAATGATTGTGTTGACAAATCAAGAAGTTGGGTAATAATGATTTATCTTTTAGCGGAGGCCACAGCTTTCGGCAAGTATCTGTCGAATGCAGAGGTAATGGCTTCGATTATAGGAACGAGTTCTGCAGGGAAAGGAGGAATGATCAGTTCAGAAGCGCGCGAGCATGTCCATTGTCTTCAGTGGGCGAACGAATTTTGTTAAAATATTCAAGGGCAAATACTTTGCCCGCAAAAAACTGCGCAGACCAGATCCTCTTTAAGATCTATCGCCGATACACGGGTTTGTGTGGAAGGTTTCTCCTAGATCATCCGATTTGGGATATGAAATTTTTTCAAATCTTCTTTCCAACTTCCAGATTTTTCGTCCATGTCCAAGTTTCACTCCCATTCCAACTTCCAGATTTTTCGTCAATGGGAGTGAATCTTGGACATGGACGAAAAATCTGGAAGTTGGAATGAAGAAATGAGATCACTGCGTAGGATATACGGAAAGAGACTGATTGATAAGGTGAGGAATGACAATATTATCATTAGAAAGGAATGTGGAGTGGATGTTAGCGTAGTGACTAGAATGAAAGTGAATAAATTAAGATGTTTTGGGCATATAGAGAGAATGAGTAAAAGGATTTTTAAATATGAAAGAATGGGTGCATGCAGACGAGGCCGACCTTATCGATCCCGTCTTACAGGAGGGCCAAGTCAGGAGCAAATAGGAATAGAAGAGCATGTATGCGGAATGTTATGCGTTTGGAAGAAGCGAAAGAGGTTTTTTTGGATAGGAAATAATGGAAGTCCGTACTCTTTGCCTACCCCCTTCGGGAAACGGCGTCTTTTTCTTCTTAGATCATGTCCGTTCCCTAGTAGGAGCAAATGGACTCCACAAGTCCTCTCCATACGACCCTTTTCCCATAATCTTCACCGCATTTCATCACATTTCAATCGACTCCAGCATCCTGAAGATCAGCCTTGTAAAATCTTCTGACTGTTTGGTTGGATGGTCCTCCTCACGCGCCTTCTGCACCTTCCGGATGGTAGTCGAGAATTAGACATGTTAGAAGTAGAATATTTTTATTTCAACCAAATCGCTTCGCGTGTTTGAGCCTTTAAACAAATGTCCGATTCTTTTATTATGTTGGCTATTCGGATGAAACCGGTCTCATAATTTTGAAATCATTTTTAATTTTTATATATTTATATAATACGACTTATATATATTTTTAAAGCTGTAGCATTTTACTTTGATTGGTATATTTTATTATTATTTGCAACGTTCATAAAAATATATAAATGTAGATTTGACCAAAATAAGTAATAATTTAACACCAAACGGTTGATTCTAACCATTCTAACTGTCCAATAAAATAATAAATAAATAAATTAGCACTTTCTCAAACAACGGTGTTAGCACACAAAACTAGGTAACGGACATAGAGCCGAATCTAGAAACAGAACATAAGTACTTTATTTTATGGTTGATACTGGACACCATGGAAACAATAACAAGCTAGAACTAATTAGTGGGCGATGACAGTTCTTTCTCTTTATTATTTCCTTGGTGTCCATATCAACGATCAAGAAAATAAACTCTACTTCCAGCTTTGGCACTTTCGTTTGGTTTAAATGCACCTTTCAGGTCGGGTTGATTTGCAGAAATCATCTCTTGTTCTATACTGTTACTTTCTTCATTTATTTCTGGAATGTTCTATGTGTTCAAAGCATTTCTTCAAGGACTTAATGTGGATTGGGTACTCAAAGAACCCGATCTGACTTTTCTTATTGCCAACTTTTATCACAAGGCACTCAAAATATCAGGAAAAATAAGTACTAGTGGTCGACCAGTGCTCGAAATTCGACCATAACTAATTTAGATTATGAGTTTTAACATTATTGAGGTTCCGTTGTATAAGACTGAGTGAGCGCTAATTTAAAATTTTCTTTCCAAAACAATGACATGGATGGATACGTCAAATCTTCAAAAAGCTTTCTGCGCTTTTCATTTTACATTTGTTTCTACGAAGTTGATGTTCTTTATAAGTATTATGTGGAAGTGTGTGTGGGTAGCAAATACATAACATTACAGTAGTGTTTGTAATATTTTTTATTGATTTAACCAGCGGTTACAGCGCCGGCTTTCGTACTGCGGACGTCGTGGTTCGATCCCAGGTGCCGACCATCTTCCTCTTTCACGACACAAGCTTTCAGTAGCTTACTGTGAAAGAGTCGAGGAGTGTATTTGTGTTCACTTTGAGTGAGCACAGATTCATTAAAAAAAAAAAAAAAAACTATTTTTATGCATTATTTTTAAAAAAATATTAGCATTCGCCACTCCTCCTCTATAAAAACTATATAATTTAAAACTCCTCCATCCGCGCAATTTCCGTAAAAATAGTCACAGTTTTTCCTTCACGTATTAATATATAGATGTTATAAACCTAGGATCGTTTACCATTAGGTGGTCCACAGCAGGATTCGAACTTAGGTTTTTCGCACGGTGAGACGCTACCTCTTTAATCGAAGTGGTGTCGTGACTTATGTATATTATAATTATATGTACATCGTTAGTGTTATAATTTACCGACATCTATGGTAATTTTGGTGAGATTATGACCTTCACAATACTGTATAGAGTTAATGCAATGGTTTTCTAGAAAAACAAAATCGATATTTGAGGGCCGGAAATATATAAAAAATCTAATTCCAATTCAACTTTTCAAGGAATACAAAGCATTATGAGCTAAAAAATCTATTGATATTATTCTGTTATGGGTCAAGTAGATTTTTATAAACCAAAAATCAATAGGATATATTAAACAATCTTGATAGAAAAGAATCTATCAGGAAAGAAATAAAAAAGGAATTTAATACTGCCGTGTAGGTATTTTTAGTTCCGTCATTTTTAAGCGGCCAGCCATTATTAAATCTACAGAATAATTTTTACATTATTATTAAAAAATATTGATGTATTGTTCATGGTTGGTGTAGTCCACAAGTTTAGAGCTTTAAATCAATTGTATTGTCATAAAAATATCTCCAAATTTCATAATCATCTTATCATAATTAATCAGTTCAAATTAGGTCTAAGAGTCTAATCTTGCAACAACATAATACAATAAATAGCATAAAGCATCGTACTCACTTGCGCCGCGAACGTGTGACATTGCATCAATTTAATCGAAAGGAAGCGACGGATCTACACACACTGCACGCAACGGAAGGATATTTGACGACCACGATATTATTGGGACGCCCAGCGAGGATTAGAAGCCATCCACTATTGAAGGACGACACGGAAGCTGCCATTGAAGGAAGGAAGATCGCCACGTTATTGACACCAGCCTTGCAGGAGACTAGGACTGGACTTCGAAGAAGAAGACCTCACAGGACGGGAACTGACCAACAACGGAAGCACCTGGATAACCCACAGAGAGATGGTTTGGGAATATAGAGAGATTGAACGAAGAGAGAGTGACTGAGAGTGAGGATATATAAATCTGAAAGAATGGGTGCACGCAGACGAGACCGACCTCGAATGACATGGTCCGACCATATCGGTGCCGTCTTACAGGGGGCCCAAGTCACAGGATCAAAAGGAATAGAAGAGCATGTATGCGGAATGTAATGCGTTTGGAAGACGCGAAAGAGGTTTGTTTGGATAGGAAAAAATGGAAGTCCGTTGTCTCTGCCTACCCCCTTCGGGAAACGACGTGATGGGTAAAAAAAATGATACATTTATTTTCTATAGTTAGCTAATCCTATACAAAGCACGATTCTCAATCGATATATAAAATATATACTTTTATCCTCACTTATTGGCTCTGCGGTCTGGTCTCCTATATAGTTGTTGTGTCCAGCTGACGTTGAACCGTTCAGCTAAGAGCTGACGGCTCCAGCGGATCAACCTCACCTCACACAATCTGCTCACCTCGTATACAGAATGTTTCTTTTATATAATACTGTTCTTTTTTACTAGTCAATCAGTCCTGTCTAGTCTATATCTTATGTTTTTACCATTCGTCCAATCGCGATATAATTTTATGTAATACTACAGGATGGGACAGAATGGACTCCCTAGTTTCAAACACTCACTGTAGAGCGCCCAGGTGGGTTAGCAGAGTAAGAGTAGTAACATTAGGTTGGGGAAGCGACGCCATTTTCATTTTACGTAGTCGCCATGAAGTGGACCGGTGAGTATCGAGGCTTTGTCGTAGAAACGTTCTTTAAAAACAACGATAGCCTACGAAAAGCCCTCTGCGTCGCCACCACACTAGCATTGTTTTTAACAAACGTTTCTACGACAAAGCCTCGATGCTCACTGAATCAATGCATGTGAAAATGGCGTCGCTTCCTAACGTTAATACTCCCACTCCCCTAACCCACCTGCGCGCTCTACAGTGAGCGTTTAAAACTAGGAAGTCCATTCTGCTATTTCTGCTCCACTATGTACATAACTGATTCGGCAAACGTTATTTTGCCATATATAAATTACTAACTTATACCCGTCTTGCTTTACGTTTTTGATTCCGATTGTCAGGCTTGATCGGTAGGTAATTAAACAGGTTCTAGTCTAGCTTCCCATTGCTTTGCAGACCTCTATAACTGACATAAGCACAGAAAAAGAAGAATGACACTTCTTAATATTATACGAACCTACCGACATAATTTGCAAGTTTTCATAGAGAGAGAGCTCTGTGGTTTGAATCTTAGCTACATTCCGTACATTCCGTATAGGTACCCATGTGTGATAATTAATTAGGCATTCCACCCATAGAGGGTGATTTGTGCTATCTGTCAAACTTCAAAATGGAGGAATCATTTTGCAAATTTTTTCATTAAATCTTTATTTATTGAGAATAATAAGATTTGAATAATATTTATATGTATAACAAATCAATCTACAATTATTTTATTACATTTTCATACCGTAATACCAAGATTCCATTCAACGTTTACATGAGTAATTTTGTTTCCAAAAGATGGCTTACTATCTTTTTGAGAAATTTGTATGAAGATCCTAAAAAAAATAAGAGTTTTTTAAATAGCTCTAAATATATTAAAGTATTTAAGAACCTTCTCAAGCAAATTGCACCGCTCTGCGCAGACTCATATCTGTCGTAGCATTTGTATTTTGAGCGTGATGTTCACATATACGATAGAAAGCAGACAAACATTTCTGAATTATTATGTAGATTTAATTTTGTTTTTATTTATTCCCGTTAGCGTGAATCATATAGCAACATTTAGGACCCGCATGTCTCGACACTCTATGGCCATAAACTTCGGTAATACAAAATATGATGGTGCGTCCTGTGGTTTTTTCTTCGTAATGATTTCACAAATCTCTAAACGTTTGTTGCGTGATTTTAAATTTCCCAAAACCTTCTCCGATAAATAAAATATTCAGTGGTTGAACTTTTTATAAACCTTTCTCCAACTTTTAACACAATTTAACAACATTTTAACATACATACTTACAACCTTTTGACGCAATTTTACAAACTTACATCATACTTTTACAAACTTACATCATAGTTTTACAAACTTACAACATTATTTTAAAAAATTTCAACAAATTTTCATAAGCTAAACTTAATGATTCTTTTCTTCTTCTTTGTTAGCAATCTTTCCACTGCTGGATTCTATTTTGCGCTGTTCTATACCAAGATCAACCCGTGACTGAAATCACATCGTCAACCCATCTTTTTAGGGGTCTCACTATAAATTGGTTTCTTTTTTGGCCTTATATTTCGAAAATGCTTTTTAATCGAACATCGTTTTCGGAGCACCATGTATGCGTGTTAGTATAACACTTACGTATAGTACAGGGTGTTGTTACCACACGGAATATAATATATTAGGTATATAGTCTAGTTCTGCATACATTATTACATGTTTAAATTGCATCACGCGATATCAATCAAACTAACTATTCATTATATGTAACCTAGCCATACAGCCATACCTATAATATACATTAAGTGTGATCCCGCGGGCAGCTAGACACTGAGGCTGGAATCAACTTCACGATTTTATAAAATATACCACAGAACTTAATAAAAAAAGTTTTTAGGTTCTGCGCAATGGAGAACTCTTGTTGCCTCCCTACGCCCCTATGTGTGATGTAAAGGGAGTTGGGATTTAATTGGATATGGTAGCATTGAATTGGATATGGTAACCAACAAAGCCAATACGCAATAAAGATGAGACATGAGATAAAAATGGATATATTTATATCCTGGTGCCAAATACATGACAGTAGTCGCAGTCTTTAAATTTGGTTGCTCTCTTCTTCTCAATAATTCCCAACTTTTATCTCTTTATTTCATTCATTATTGAATATCTACTTGTTGTATAGATGGGATTTTTCGACATGTCGATGAACATGTCGAGAATTCTCATGATTAGGAGTTTCGGAGACTTAAACATTACCACCTAATGGCAAACGTTGTTAACGTTAAGCGATCACACTAAGCCAACCATCGAAATAACAGTAGAAGACGATCGTAAGCCCGAAGTGTTTTGTTCCATTTAAAAATCGAACATCAGTAATGAATTTTAGAGTAATAAATTGTTGTTACATATTCGGATATGGTAGCTTTGCGGTCCGTAGCAGACTTTCGTAGCGTTTCGCACTGGAGATTGTGGGTTCGATCTAAGGTGCAGAACATCTTCCTCTTTCACGACACAAACTTTAAGTAGCTTACTGTGAAATAGTCAAAGTGTGTATTTGTGTTCACTTTGAGTGAGCTTAGATTCATTTAAGAAAAAAGTATTCATGATAAATTTTTCAGAACACTAAAATTTATTTCTTCAGCATATCACTTATCTTTTATATAAAATTTATCTTTGACTTTTGATCTGACGTTCTTTTAAATGAATAATTACATATGAGTCATATGGCGAAGGTCGAGGAATAAATATTTATCAACTAAAAAATGTATATTTGTGACCAAAATATTGAGTCAGTGGCTAAGTTTATTACTTACTTTTCTTTTGTTATAGATAAATTATCATTAAAGATCCCACAATACGTGCAAGATCCTTTACCGACAGTAATGTCTATAAAAATCTTCCAACGTATCAAGATCCAACTTAGAAACGTGATTAAACTGTCTTTTATTCTAAACTAGCATTCCCGACAGACGTTGTCCTGTAGTCCTAACCAGAGGCGGCCATATGTGAACTGCGCCCTCAGATTCAAAAATACATAATTAATCCGATTAAGTTACTAATAAATTAATAATCTTAAAATATTTCTAAAACATCCATATTTTATTCGTATTCAATGCTCAGGCGGGAACAACGTGAGAATATTATACGCGCGCACATTCTACCTACGAATAGTACCGATACGAATATGCCCGATAATTTTGTTGACTTTGTATAAAATTTTTCTAAAACGCTCAAAACAATGCGGTGGAGTAAGTGGGATGGGCTACTGTTAGAGCGGCAATCACGTATTCGAGAATGAGAGGGAACTACCTGCGATGGCATTGGCGCGTGGCAGGTAATCATTTCCTTTAATATTATATTTTATATAATTTTTTTTTCATTTTTTCAACTTTTTACTGGTTATTCTGTTATCCGGAGTGGAGAAGAATCCAATAAATCAAACATCGAAAGAATCTGTTCAGCCGATCTCGAGTTATAAGTGTTCGCACTAACCCGACTTTAATTTATATTAGAGATATTTTCATTTCAACGATGTTGGCATACAGTCTGTGGAACTGCCCCCGTAGACAAATTCAAATTGGCGTTCGACTACAAACGAAGATTTCGCTGTGAAAAAATTAACTGTCCACTGGAACATATAAACAATTATTTAAACCAAACAATGACACTTATAAAAAAAATATGAAAAGTGGACAGTTATTTTCTTCTTACTCTACATTGTCGAAGAATCCGTTTGTAGTCGATCGCCAAATGAAATTTGTCTAAGCCTACTGATTGCCAAACCCTTTTTTCTCCTAGACAACCTGTACTGCCCACTTTCAGAGAGCATTCGAACCCTAGGTTGAATATTGCAATGAATAAAAAATATTTTGAAATTTCTGACCAGAACGGGAATCGAACCCGGAACCTGCGTTACAGAAAATTTTCAACTACACAACAAGACCACCGATGTCAAATAATAATACATTTGTGTAAACGAACTTCTTTTTTTTCTAAAATTGCGATAATAAACATAGGTGTATATTTTCTTTTTTACTTTTCATAGAAAATTGTAATTTTTTTTATTTTATTTTTCCTAATTAAAAAATTACTATTCAGCATTACAGGTTTATATCTACCTTTTAATACGTCATTTTGTCTCTTTCGCGCGTTCGCATCAATATAAGCGTGAGTCATTAATAATATACCTATTAACGAATTGAAATTAAAAGTATCTATGTATGGAATCTTTAATTTCTCAGTTATGTAATAACTAGCATAAAAAACAGTCGGAAAGGTTCCTAATTTTACTTCTGTTATTATTGTCATAGCAACGAATATCGACCTAAACCTAAAATTATAAGGATGAAACTTAATATTTCCTGTAGTTGGATTGGCTTTGTCATATGAATGTAAAATATTCCGTGAAGGGTGAGAGCGTTTCAACTAAAATATTGAGTTACGGACGAGCTTAATCAATTATTATATTAGATTATTATAATCTTATGGCCAAACCCTAGCACAAGTCCTTTGCAGTGTTAGTTGAATAAATAAATGTCCAAAAAAAACCAAACAAGTAATTAATTATTCAACGAGAGATTTTATCAATGAAGAGGACAACGTCATCCTACTTATCTTTAGTTGGATAGAGACGGCAATAATAACATGTACATCCCGAATCATTTTTGCAAATCATCTCTTATAGGGAAAACTGGGACATTGTTCCATTAGGATTATATCGAAATCAAAATATCGCCAAAACTCAATATTAGGACGAAGTTCTCAAGAGAATAAATGGACAAAAAAAATATGATCAAATGCGTATTTTTTTTATACGACAACTAACTTTCCCGACAGACGTTGTCCTGTGGTCCTAACCAGAGGTGGCCCATATGTTCACTGCGCCTCCAGAAACAAAAATACATTATTAATACGATTGAATTAAACTAATTTCTAAAATATCCATACTTCATTCGTATTCAAAACTCAGGCAGGAACTGATTTCTAAAACATCCATATTTCTTTCGTATTCAAATCAGGTGGGAACAACGCGAAAATATATACGCGCGCACACATTCTACCTCGCCTATGAAATACCGATGCTGCGTATGGACTTTTGAAAGTGCCCGATAATGTTTTTACTTTTTTCTAAAAAAAAATCTAAAACGCTTGAATACTGTAAAAATGGCAATTACGTATGCGAGAATGAGAGGGAACTACCATCAGGTGCAATAAACAGTAATTTTGTTGTTATAGATTTTTTTATAGATAGCGTTGGCGTTGCAGGAAATCCGTTCAATATTAACTTTTATACTATTTCTTATCCATGTTTTTAAGTTTTTATTGAATATTCTGTTATCCGGAGCGGTGAAGACTCTCCACCCCATCGCGTGATTAACTATTCGCGACAGAGTAAGAAACTCCGAAATTCGGGGAATCTGCGATGTTGAGGATGTCGTGCGATGGGAAAGAAACAGAAGACGCTACTGGAGAGACCACATCAACAGAGTAGATTCGGTGAGAGTGGTGAAGATAGCGGCAGAAGAAATTCCATCAATCAGCAGACCCCCTGGACGCCCACCAAAAAGATGGAGGGACAGGTGGACGTCCACGTCCCAGGAAAAATATCCGAGAAAAACAGGACTTAGTCCTATATCAAGAAGAAGAAGAATTTAACACAGTAGGTATATCTGGGAAAGCATTTGATACGGTATGTCAAGAGCGGAGAACTGTCCCATTGAGAACATCTTGATTAAATACATGACTGCACGTTCGTCCATTGACTTTGTTTTTCTAGTAGATCCGGAATGTATGTATCAAGGTTCAATTTTTTCCAGCTCTCGGCTAGTTTCGTATATATTTGTGAATTATAACACGTGGTTCCTATCTATCTAGTATCTTGTCACTCAGTCTATATGTCTCTGTCTTTCTATAACTCTCTCTCTCTCTGGCTTGTTCCATCTCAACTTAAGGTCCATGCAGACTGTTGGGGTCAGCTCTTCTCTAGTTAGTGAATAAAAAAGTTAAAATAGTGAGTCATTAGTGGCAAACTAAAACCAACTTCTGTACCGTGGCTATGTGTGCTTTCTTATATAGCACCTCCACACCTTAGACGAGAGGAAGCTTTTCTTCAAGAAGTAAGGAATGGAGTCCAACCATAATCTACCAACCCAATTTTATGTAGATAACCCGCTTCTAAACCGTCTGAAATCCCCAAACCCATACTGGCTAGCTGCTGCTACAACTACGGATTACTCGATGGAAGACAAATGGAGACAAGTATGGACCGTATCGTCAGTAAGGAACCAGAACCTCGTAACTGACCCGACAAAAGAACTGCCTGGTTCAACGTAAACCAGAAATATGTGGTGTAGTTAACAGAATAAGATGTTATGAAGGCTGCACCGCTTCAAACCTACATAAATGGGGATGGATGGACTCACCAGCGTGCGTATGTGGGATGACACATATCGATCATCTGATAAACGAAACAAGGTCAGATTGTGAGTAATCATAAGAAGAAGTGTAAATTGATGGTCGATGTAGAATGACTTGGATTACGAGTCATCTCAGAGAAGACCGATCAGAACTGAAAAAAAATATAGAAGCTGTGATGAGGTGGTGTAACCTGAAAAATAAATAACATTTAGCTACTCGGTCATGCAGGCTGCGGCGTACAGAGGGATCGGAAGCGTTTAATTCTAGGAGCTGGTAGCACATGCACCTTGTAATAATTAAGAAATGAGTACGGAGGCCTTCCCCAAAAGGGATATATGGCATCATGGGTAAAAAAATGTAATAATAATTAACACTTGTTACCTAAAACGCCAGACTCATTAATGAGAGTTAACGGATTCGATTCCCGGCTGGGATTTTCTCTGTATTATTCTCTTGAAATTTCTCAGATTGGACGGGTAAGGTTCACTAGAAAAAAATGCATAGAAAAGAAGTTCTACCGGTAATGATGTCAATTTTATTACATAGCAAAGATTAACTTTGGTAATTTTTGTGGAATCCAATTTGAAACAGATTATGAGTTCTGAGTGACAGTTTTTGATAATCAAATTCTGTCCCGACCAGGAATCGAGCCTGAAACTACAAACTTATTTGGTTGAAATGAAACAACCGGCGAACCAACATTAACGTATTTTAAGTTAAGTAAACTTAAAGTTAGTTAAAGGATAGTTTCTGAAGCTAGGCAAAGTAAACCTGAACTTAAGAATTGTAGTAAGACGAACTTCAATATAGTCATGACTCATGACCTTTCGAATTCAGTTAGTATAATTACCTCTATTAATAATGAAATATAGTGATCTTAATGGATTCTGTTTTGTATATGTGTATAGATATATTGTTAATCCAAAAGTCAAATCCCTTCACTCTCGTACTACAGACCAGCCCTTTACTTGATTCAAACAATAAAACTACAATATAATAGCCCAGATCACTGACTTTGTATCGCTGTCGTCATTTATGATTAATTTTTCTTTTCGTCCGTAGCTGCTCGGTGGGATATATTGGAATATGAAATCAATCAATCAATGACCTCCTCCCACACCATATCCAAAGCCCTCAGCTCTGCTTCGAAGGAACAGAACACAGCATGAGAGGGTTTTCGTCGTTTTCGGGACCCTGATGGGAGGAAGAACAGCGTCTTCTCGGCCAACTGTCATTCGTCATCCTTAACGCATGTCCCATGTCCCAGCCAAGTTCATCTCCTCTCCACAATGGTAGAGGTGATGGGACTATGAACTATACGTGAGCGTGTATGTATGTAACTTATGCACCCAGGCATGACTCAAATAGATAAAATTTCATTAAGTACTTACTTGCTTGCCCATATTCTTCTCTTCTTATGTTCTTTCAGTGTCCAATTGAATTGTATAGTGATAACATGAACTTGAATTGTACCTATTGATTTTTCTCCGTCTTTGTAAATATATTCTTAATTTTTGCATTTGAAGTTGTAAAAAAATGGACGTGCCGAATAGCCTGGAATAGAATAGGTAACGAAATAAAAAAAACTAACCGGTTTTCAAAGGCAGGACGTCTACCTATGTAGTCTACAGTTACCATCAACAAGCTGGTTTCCCATTGCTTGTATTGGTGGTATAGTTCTGTAGAGTTGCCTTCCCTTAGGTGATTGGTCCTGGATTCAAGGCGGCAGAAATCCGCCATTCATCCTCTCATTATCTGCTATGTTTCACATGGTTTGAACACATTACCCGGAATAGGCAACGAGGATGCTAACTATTATGGCAAAATTACCCTACCGATCCTTCGAACTCTAATTATTGGTCATTCATTGAAGCTAAATCAATAATAAATTCAAAACATTTCAAATTTGGACAAATTGTGTATGCAGATCGGGCCCGTGAGGTGACCAACTCACGTCCTTAAACCCCAACCGGTCTGATAAAGCGCAAGAAATAAGCATTGCGCAAGTTTGAGCACCATGGAGAGCTCTTTTTATCTTCCATTGTTCCTGAGGGGGGGTTAAAGGGCGAATAGAATAGAAATAGAATTCCGGTACATGGAGACGGCAGAACCTTACTTCTAGTTATATTAATAAGCAACATAATAACTATTGTGTTTCTGATCAATCGACAATTAATTACAGTTCTTTGACTTACCATTGATACAACAAATTATTGGTTTCCAATCTTAACTAGATATTCTTGCCTACCAACACTCTTAGGCGAGGCCATATATCTGCTTCGTCATTAACCAGATTAAACATTAATTTGCTATCTCTCTTAACCCATATCTTCCCAGTGTTCCATTATTGGAACGGTTTAGTTAACAATTTTTATTATTTTTTTGGAAATGCGCAACTCGTTTATTTTTATGTGCTTAAAATCTTCGATTAATAGGCTATAGTTAGAGATATTGTTGCACGATATTCGCATCTTCTTTTTTCTGTTATGAAGCATTCTTTATAGCAGATTTTGTGGAAAAACATTGCTCGTTGTAAAATGTCCGTATATTTTTTGTTTGTTATAATTCACATTCAAATAATACGTTACCAGTTCTATTGTTGTCTCTTTTATCATTATAAAAAATAATAAAAATAAAGATGACTATAAGTAGGTATTTTCATGTCCATTTTCCTAACCGTTCCATTTTTGGAACACTGGGATAATATGCCAATGTAAATTTTTTGTACTATTTTCATGCAAAAAAATTATTTATTGTTGGAAATTTTTTTTTTTGGTCGTAGTTTAATAGTGTACTAAATATTTGAACATCTAGAAACGAAAAAAGTATTTTATGTAAAGAAAATATGCGGACACAGCTGGTACAACTGAACCTTACACAGTAAGAAAACGTTGTTTGTATGGTTACTTTGAAGGTGAATGACGTCGATTTTCAAAAAGGATCTGCAAAATCATCTTAACCATCGGATTCCATCTAAGGTCTGCTACGCTCAAAAACAGAAAAAAATTAATTCATTGGACTTGATGAGTGACAATACTACCAGGATGCGGTGATATTTTTTTTTGGTCAAGAACGCTATGAATAACATTGAAGCAGATGTTATATCTCTAAAACAGGAGAAAATCCTGCATCAGCAAGCTATTGAAGTGCTTTGCTTTACAGTCAATAGCGAAGTAACCTTCTAGCCTGATTAGTAAGGTCACAGGTTGATAAAGCTGCCGCAGAAGCAGTCTGCTTGAAAGATGTCATAATGTGGAGAAACAATGCTATGAGGACAGACAGAAGGTTCGTATTTATAAGACACATGGAATTTTATCCAGGGCAGACACTGTCAAAACAAAAAGCATGCTTAGAACATCTAAAATGAAAACACTCCATGGTTAATCTCTGCGTGATCGAATTAGAAACACAGTAATTTGAAAGATCTAATAAGTCGAACAACGTGGTCAGGTGGGTACCTTATAATTTGTTATTATATGTTTTGTTGGCACTAACATGTATTGAGAAGTTAAATAAAAGTAAGAATACTATAACTTGCCCTGCATGAGGGTACTAAAAGGGCTGCGCCGATCAAAAATACTCTTCAAGCGATGGTAAGAAACCTGAAACAAGGCAAGTCAAGATGATAACCCTGATAAAACAGACTCCCGTGTCTACAAAAAAGAAGAAGAAGAAGATTTTTTATTGTATTATTTTATAAAAGGCTTATAAATTATAAATTGTGGATTAAAATTTTAAAATCTCTTCATAAAGTACTTTACTGCGCTCTATATCGTTTTTGATTTCCCATACAAAAGCCCAAATGTTACATGTATGTATCTTCCCAGTGTTCCATTATTGGAACGGTTCTATAACTAAAAATCCAAAAATCCAAAATTTTTTTTGACACTTATTTATCAATACATAGACCGTAAATAGTCCCTGGTATGATTTTCATGAAAATCTAACGGCTATTTCTATGTCTGGGAAGATATGGGTTAAATTCTGACAGACTACTTTGCTGGTGGTCATGTGGGTTCTACAAACTGTTTCAGAGTTTGATTCATCGGTCATCATACTTATTTTCAATATCACTTTCCTCTGCTTCTTAAATTGTCAGGTTCTCCCGAAGTCTTCTTGCAGCTCTTCTGTTCAACTCTTTGGATTTTGGTCTATTTTGTAATATTTTCCAGCCAGGCTTTATGTCTTTTAAGATGTTTCGGAAGGCGAAAACTACGATGGTTGGATAGGATTGTCGCAGACTATGGGGCGGCTAAGACTCACCAGGGGCAGTTACTCTGAAAGAGATACTCCCTGATACTGATGATATCAGCTACTTGTTTTTATTCTACTTCGGCAGAACCATTTTGGGAAGTAAGTCGATTATTAAAGAATATGTAACAACTAATGATTGATTATCTCGTTAAAGTCGTGTAACGTTGAGTGTTACTTTATTAAGAGGGCTCGACCCTCCCTTGCTCTCTCTTAAGCAAGGAAGCTCTGCCTCTCTTCTTAGCATCAAAAACGACAGGAACCGTTATCTATTACTCTCATACAATATTATGCCACGGACTTTGAGACTCTACAGGGGGTGAGCTGTAACGATCATGATTATGTCCTGAAAAGTGTTAGGTATTCTATAATTATAAATAACATGGGTTTCACATAAAAACTGAATTTATTCATTCAATCAATAAACATTGTAAACTACATGAATTCAAATAACTAAAATTAATTAAGTTTTTACAAAATCTTCCTGCAGATGGTTGCAGGTTATCTTATTATATGATTTCCAAAAATATAGTAAAATATTGTCAATGCTTCGACTTATTACATCTTTCTTTCCCTCAACTTCTTTTATAATCTTACATAAAGGCCATTTTTTTAATTACTAAATTCTATGAGAATATATCAACTACCGATTTGAATATGAGCATACCATGATCTATATTAAATAAAAAAGTTAAGAAAAGATTACTCAGCTGTGTTTCATTCCTAAATTTGAGGGACACGACCTGAACCTCTGAACTTTCCTCCTCTCCAACTGGTTCCCAAGAATTCGCCTTGAAATCTTTTGGTTCACCCTTGAACTGACCTACCCACAGGTCAACTGTTCAACGCGTATGGAGTAAGTACGAAGATAATCCGTCTTTGATTATATATGTGAAGTTTACAACCCTGGAGCTTCTCTCTTCCCCATCCAAATACTTAGGCATACAAGACTCGACGGAGTTTTGAATATTCGCCGTAATTTGATAGTTCTTCACTTTCAACTAAATACTTTATCCACCTCTGCCATCCGAAAATTATTTATCCAGAAAAAGAATTATACCCTGTATTCTACCCCGAGTCTAGAACCGCATATCTGAAAATTATCATTCAGATATACTTAATATTTAATCTTGACTTGTCTATTTTAATTTTGTCTACTAATGTTACAATTTGTAAATTTGAAATCAACTTTATCGAAAGAAAACGTACCTTATTTCGTTGCGGATTCCATCTTAGGCTTTGCACTAATATTAAATGACCTTTTAACTGAATAAACTTTACATTATCCTTCAATATGTATGGATTACTTTTTATAGTTAAAATTTTATTAATTACTTTCGTGTCTGAGACATGTCGAGCAATTCACTCACACACTGTCCGTCGCACCACCTAACCTTCTACGTGCCGGCCAAAATCTCTTCGCTGATTTTTTTCTTTACCGACGTGACGCAGCAAGCGATATATCTATCTCACTCGCACCCTTGCGGTCGTCATTATATATTCGCTCTAACTAATGTTCCTACTATAGGATATCTCGCTACAATACCCCTCTTCCCAATAAAATTTTTGTGTATTTGAGTATACACAAAATATTTCCCTCTAACCGTCTCCCTCCGAATAGCCGAATCGACTACTTGTCCCTTGCTTCCATTTTTCATCTCCATAAAAGAAAAGAAAGAAAGTTAAATGAACTTATTGTCTCATGGTACGCTCAATAAACAAATACACCTAACTTATCATCTAGAAAATTTTATATTTAAAACAAGAAATTACTCATAACCAACACACCCTAATAGCGGACCATCCTTTACTATGAATTTCATAATAAAAAACATTAATTTTCCTTTGAAAATTTAACAAAGGTTTTGTAAGAAAAATTCAATAATAATAACATGATACAGTATATATCTAAATTTCAATTTCGAGATTGACTTTGGGTGTCCTTTCGACTAACTCAACAGCTCAAATATACACGTACGTTCTTATTCGTACATTTTAGTTTCATTATAATGAAACGTAACCCAGGCGCCACCATAGAATTTTTGTTTGTTTAGAATATAATAACTTAAGTATGCGAGAAATAACAAAAGCTTTGTGTTCTATGGAAAAAACAACTTCCTTCGCATACCTGAGGCATTTTTATTAACTTTAACCTCTTAATTGCCTCGGTCACCCAAAATCGCTCTCTATACTCAGTTAGAGTATTCCTTGGTTACTCTATAAATTATAATTTAACTACTATATTACACTTGTCTTATCATTATGACCTTATCCTAGTGTACTGAGTATTTACATGGCACGTTAAGTCTATAGACTTAAATGGCGACAGGTCATCAAGAGTCAAAAAATTTTTCTTATCTTTTTCTACACGAACAATGATAGTTATAACTCGCTCTTACATGAGACAAGGTATAACCCATGGCTCATTCATTTAATAGATACAAAAGCATTGACTCTGAAATCTCTAAATTTAAAATTTTTAATTTACACAAATAGCTTAAAATTATACATATGTTCCTTTTTTAAACTAATAAATTTTTAATACTATGACTTTAAATCTTCACTACTCATACTGTATTCCGTCGGCCACAGTATGTGCGAAACCTTCAGGTGAAAATTTTACACCGATTTTTCTCTGATCATAAGTAGACTCACCCTCCTTCCACTTTTCGCTCTTACCTCCCGATTAATACTATCACCATATGCTACGTAACACACGCCCGCTGCGCTGTGTATATTTTCATACTAGACATTTCACTAGACAACCTTTACCTTTTACAAAGTCAGACACATTAGACAGCCTCAGTTTTGGATTCATACAAATTTTCAATATGTTCAACACTCTTCCTTCAAACTTTTATTTCCTCTTTCATTCTAATTCCACATTCATCCCCGGGGTAATATACACTAGCTTACTTCCGCATCCTTACCCATTCCTAAATATCTAAATTATCCCCTTAATTTCCTGGCACGTTTTTTTTTTTTTTTTTTTTCTTGGAATGTCCAACTAAAATTTCCCACTTAATGCCTGTCTACTTTTTGAATGTCTCTGACGTGGTACCTATTTATTGCCTTGCTTTCTACGTCCTGCAATACATAGATCACGTCCGATACTCTTTGAATTACTTTACTATTGACGAACCTCGGCGCCAATTTCTTCGTGAAATATTCTCCTGCTTTGGATTGAGTGAAGTTTTTACGCCAAACGGAATCGCCTACGTTGAACAGCCTTTTCGATCTTCTCAAATTATAGTTCTTTGCGTATTTATCGTAAGCTTGCCACATGTTTTCTGCAACAATTTTAAACGTTACTGCCAAATTCTCCATCCTCTTATTGTATATGTTCCGATCCTGATTTAACGAGTCGGTTCTAGAAATGGCTCGAACATCCACATCCCCATAGACCGTACCATTTAATATGACCTCCCTACCCTTCGCCAAGAGTGAAGGCGTGTATCCAGTAGTCATGTTTACGGTATTATTCATCGCGGATTGCACTCGATCGAGGTAAGTATCCCAATCTCTATGTTCGTCTTTGACGAGCATACCTAACGTGTATTGCAGGCCTTGATGGTACCTCTCAACGCAGTTATTTTGAGGAAAATAGAGGGCGTTATAAAAGATGTTACGTACCCCGTAATGTTCCAACATTTCTTTAAATTCTTTTGAGACAAACTGTCTCCCGTTGTCAGAAATTAACGTTTGGGGCACCCCTTCATGTAGGAAGATTTTCTTCTCTATGCAGTTTACGATCGCTTTGGCGGTCGCCTTTCGCAGAGCGAAGAACCACACGTATTTGGTAAAGACATCTACCACACTCAGAATATTGAGGAACCCCCCCTTTGACTTGGGCAAAGGTCCGACAAGATCTACGCTCAGCATCTTGAGGGGTCTGTCTACTAATTTCCGATTAGTCATAAGTCCAGCTGGAGCGGCGTTGGACGGCTTATATTCCTTGCATGTTTTGCATGACGAAACAAACCTCTTTATTTCGTGGTACATATTTGGCCAGTAAAAATCCCTCTCTACAAGTTTGAACGTCTTGAATATCCCGGTGTGTCCTACGTGGTGGGCCCGTTCCACGATTTTGTTCCGAAACTCCTTCCTAGGTACTTCTCTCCACGCAAATTCTTTCAGCAAAGGGTTGTCGTCCTTGGACAATCTATATAATTTGTTACCTTCCACCTGATAGTTCATGAACCTCGTCGGACTTTCCGCACAACCTTTTAAGATCCTATCATACCACGGGTCTTCTTCCTCTTCTACGTTAGGCAAGGCCAGTTCATTAATACTGTAGGGTAATCTGGACAGAGCGTCTGGTACCTTGTGCGCGCTCCCCTTTCTGTGTTCTATCTCGAACCCAAACTGTGACAGTCTCGCGCTCCACCTGGCCAATCTTCCCGACGGGTTCGACAACTTGGTCAGGAAGCGTAACGCGGCATGATCCGTAATGACCTTGAACTGCATACCCTCGATGTATGGCCTGAAAAATTCTATCCCGTCTAGGATGGCAAGTAGTTCTTTCTCGGTGACGCTATAGTTCACTTCCGACTTCGACAACGACCTCGAATAAAATGCTATTGGTTTCTCTTCTTCGCCGAACTTTTGATGTAAGGCCGCGCCAATTTGATGCTGACTGGCATCAGCGTGGAGGATAAAAGGTTTCGTGAAATCAGGGCAAGTCAGTACTGGCGCCGTCACCAGCGCCTTTTTTAATTTTCCGAATGCTACGGCGGCTTCCTCGTTCCATCCGAACGTGGAATCTCCCCTCTTTACCCTCAGGAGTTTGTTCAGCGGTTCTGATAGCTTACTGCAATCCTTTATTGACCTGCGATAGAAACCTACCATGCCGAGAAACATCCTCAACTGTTTCAATGTCCTCGGCTCAGGATATTCCGCTATACATTTCACTTTTTCTGGGTCTGGTCTTAACCCTTCTCTGTCGATCAGGAAACCCAAGTATTTCAGCTGGCTTTTGCAGAATTCGCATTTCGATAGTTTGACTGTCAATCCTGCTTCCATTAATCTATTTTTTACCTTTTTTAACAATGCAATGTGTGCATTGAAATCATTACTTATTATTATCAAATCGTCTATGTAACAAAAGACATTATCATCGAATTTCGGTCCAAACAATCTGTCTGCTAGTCTTTGAAGCTCGCTGGCTGCATTTACTAGCCCAAAAGGCATTTTTGTGAATTCGAACAACCCTCTTCGGGGTACGACGAATGCGGTCTTTTCACGAGAATTCTTTTCTAAAGGGATTTGCCAGAAAGCCTTAGACAGATCGATAGAAGATATGTACCTGGCGTTCCTTAAATTCGATAGAGTTCTGTTCAAGTTGGGCAGTGGATAATTGTCTCGTTTCGTAACGGCGTTCAATTTCCTAGAATCCAAACAAAACCTACCGGACCCGTCGCTCTTTGAAACTATTAGTGTTGGACTCGCCCACGATGATTTTGATGGCACCACGACGCCTAGTTTCAACATATCGTCTAACTCTTTCTCGACTTGTTCCTGTTTAGCGGGTGATAACGGGTAATAGCGTTGCCTAATTGGTTCCCCCGTCGTCTCGATCCTGTGTTCGATCAGGTTCGTACAACCTAGTCCCTTTTCTTCGAAAGAAATTTTTCGAAATTCCTCCTCAATTTCTTCTAATTGTGCTTCCTGATAATTGCTCAGACTCTCTCTATTTTCTATTTTTCCCAATTCTTCGATGCCTTTGTAATTCCCATATTCAATATCTGCGAATAACTCTGGAGCCAGATCAAAACTTCTCCAAAAATCGACGCCCAGTATAACCCCCTGATTAAGGTTTTCGATTACGAGAAATTCCTGAATTTTCGACGCATTATTATAGTCAACTCGCAATTTTAAACTTCCCAAAATCTCTTTCCTACTTCCGTCGGCCAAAGTGATATGTTCGCCTGAATGAACTATAGTCTTTGCCCTATTCACGAAGAATTCGCCGGTATTACGGCTCATCGCACTAATGGACGCCCCGGAGTCCAATAAACAAGTGAATTTTTCCCCTTCTATCTCTACGCGTAGGTACGGCCTGTTGTCTCCTTTTTTAGCGCAAACTAACGGAGCCAATTTATGGGTTCCAAAAAAAAGTCTTACATAATCTAGCCAATGTTCCCATTCTCTTTTCCTTTCTTCGTAAGAAGGTTTACTCGTTAATCCTTTTGTTTTATTTATTGTTCTATGAGTCCATTTTCTTCCCGCCTTTTTCGTAT
The DNA here is from genome assembly GCA_963576905.1 of Mystacides longicornis. NCBI lineage: Eukaryota > Metazoa > Arthropoda > Insecta > Trichoptera > Leptoceridae > Mystacides > Mystacides longicornis. Next base: position 19,935,031 of record OY756437.1, read on the forward strand.
TTAAACGACTATGGCAATCTACCCGTTTATGCCCTGTTTTATTGCAATAGAAACACCGTATATTACTGTTACGTTTCACGAAGTTATTTGTTAAGTGTTCGTTGCGTGAGCTATTTTTGCTCGTGAAATTTGAATTCGGCTGACGATTACTGTAACGAAACTCATTCTTTCCCTTAGAATCCCCCACGACACAGATGTTTCTCGCCCGTTCGGTAGTTCGACTGGAACTACAATGTTGATCTACTTGGCTACACGTAACATTGTCATTTGACAGTTCCATAATTTTCCCGGATCCCGAGTTATATCTGGTAGACTTCTTGTTGACATATGAGTCATATTTCGCACACACGCTCATTAATTCCCGCGTATTAGTTACGTTAGTCGTTGCTAATAAACCTGCGTATTTTTCAGACAGACCCTGCTTAATAATTTCTATGAATTCTTCACCGTCAATCGGAAAATCGAGTAACTTATTCTTCGCGACCAGTTCTAGAATAAATTCGCTTGCAGATGTACCATTACTCTGCCTTGCTGACATAATTTCTAATTTTAATTCTCTTTGCCTATTAGTGCCTTCGAATTGTATCAAAAATTTTCCCTTAAAGTCTCCCCATTGCCTCTCAATTTCTGTTGCTCTAAACCAAACTAAAGGAAAACCTGATAGAAGAATGGGCATGTACCTAACTAAAGAGTCCAAATGTACATTATATACTCTTGATCTTGCATTTTGACAGTTGAAGTTTGAAGTTTGTTAAATTGTGCTCCCGTTATAAAATTGTTTATTTTATCAATAATAGTTTATTTGGTGAAGTGATTTGTATATTTTTGTTCTTTAAGAAAATACGCATCTTTTAAACATACGTGTGTGAAGTGACGTTATCAGTCTGAGGAGATATTTCATATTTCATCACTAATCTGACAGACAATATTATTGTCACCAATATCAGCTGATCAAGGTGTGTATACAATAATCACTGACTACTTTCTAACAGTGGCACTTTAGTGAGTGCAATCATCACATCGAGCATCAATTATTATTATCGATTTGTTTATAAATAAATATCGATACCATCATGGAGAACTCCGAATCGTCTGGACCAACTGGATTGCTGCATACTCAAAATGAGTCTCCACACAGCTATATAGAGAGCGCCAAGAGCGATATTGATGTAATAAACTCGATATTGGTGAACGATAAGACAAGGCTTAACATCGAGATCAGAGGGCAAGTGAACAATGCCACAACTAGCCTTCTGTCTAATATTGGACACGCATCAGTGACAATAGCGTCACTACAAACCGAAAACATAACGTTGAAGATGGAAATCTTAGAACTGAGAAATCAACTTAATACTTTGTTTTCGTGTAACAAAATCATTACAACAGAGAACAAAGGCCATACGAGAGATTTACCCGATGAGATCAATAAATTGAAAAATACTAACTGTCATACTGCAAGGGTCATCGTGGAGAATCGAAATGAATCAATGCATGGAATGGCATTCACAGCTGGTTCTCACACTGCTACGGGATCGAATGATGGTCAAGTCAAAACAAAACCGAGGCGACGACCAATAATAAAGGGACAGGGTACCTTTGATCCTGATTTAAAAACTGTGGAGCGGAAGAAGTACATCCATGCTTTTTCTTTTGATCCGGAAACATCGGAGGAACATATTTTATCCTACATTAAACGAAAAGATCCTGATATTGTTGTTAAGGTTGAGAAGATTATTACCAAGGGCGACTATGCATCATTCAAGATTGCGGTGCCGGCTTCCAAGATGGACGACTGGATGAAGCCAGAGATGTGGCCCCTTAATGCAAGCGTCAACGAGTGGACCTTTCGCAGATCATCAAGACCAACAGCAATTATTCCCAAAGATCAATAACATAACCTTAAATTGTCACTACTCTAACGTTCGAGGACTCAATACGAAGACTCATGAATTTTACAGCAATCTTCTAGCTCAAGATGTAAATATTATTGGTTTGACTGAGACATGGCTTTCTTCGAGTGTCCTTGATGCTGAACTTTTCGATGCCAGATATACAGTTTTCCGTAAGGATAGACCAACCAGAGGAGGCGGTGTTGCATTGGCGGTCCAATCCAGGTATCTATCGGCGTCTAAAAGGATGACTGAGTTGGAGAGTGAAGGAGAAGACTTGTGGGTTAAGATTACTTTTAAACGTACAGTGCTATTTGTTTGTGTTGTTTACTTTCCGCCAAATTCTAGTGAAGAGCATTACTCTAACTTCTTCGAAAAGTTGGAGGGTGCTGCTACCATTGTAAAAGATAAATATGTCCTTATTTTAGGAGATTTTAATTTTCCATCTTCTAATTGCTCAAAAAGTGAGCTCAACTATTTCTTGAGTTTTTTTGAGATGCAACAGATGAATCACGTTAAAAATGATAAGAATCGTATTTTGGATATGGTATATACAAACCTAAATCCCTCTCATGTAATCGTCAAGAGGAATGACTTTCCTCTGGTGGCTGAGGACTTGTATCATCCATCATTGGACATCTGTCTCTCTTTACCAACGCGTAAGTACCGTTATGATGACGTTAAAGTACCAAATAATAATTCCAAATGGAATTTTACTAGAAACGGTCTAGAAGCATTAAAAAACACAATTTTAAGTGATTCTTGGTTGGATGTCTACGGAGCGGCAGACATTGATTCAGCTATTGAGATATTTTATCGCGAGCTTTATAATATGTTTGACAGTTCTTTTCCTGATCCAAAAGTGAGATCGAGTAGGGAATTTCCTAAATGGTTTAGTCCTTCATTAATTAAAAGTATAAGGAAGAAGCATTATTTGCACAAATTATGGAAAAAGACCGGTAACCAAAAAGCATATGAAAGGTTTAGTCAACTTCGCAGGACGGTAAAAGATTTAATAAAGAAAGCGTACACTGAACATATAGAACATGCAGAATCGCAAATCAATGCGGATCCAACTCGGTTTTGGAATTTCATCTCAAATAGAAAAGATGTGAACAGAAAATCCAAAGATATGACACTAGACAATGTTGCATACTCCGACCCACAGGAGATATCTGATGCTTTCTCAAGGTATTTTTCCTCTGTTTTCAATTCAACACCACCGCTGCTGAATCTAGATTTTTGTAAATATGAATATTCGCCATTTTTTAATTGTGATATCTCAAGCATTACTCTTGATGATATTGATTTTGGCTTGCAAAAGCTTAAGCCAAAACGTTCTTCGGGGCCAGATCAAATTCCAGCTTTTGTTTTAAAAGAATTAGGTCCACAATTGAAAAGAGTTCTGCATTATTTGCTAAATTTGTCTATCCAATCTGGAAAATTCCCAACAAGGTGGAAGATCAGTAAGGTCACTCCGATTCACAAAAAAGGTGATGCTTTTGATGTAAAGAATTACAGGCCAGTAGCAATTTTGTCGGCTCCCGCAAAATTGTTGGAGATTATATTGCATAGAAGAATTTGGAATAGCGTTAGTTGTTTCATAGTAAACGCGCAACATGGTTTCAGACCAACAAGATCCACAGTTACAAATCTTCTTTGCTTTAACACTTACATAGAACAAAGATTGGATGCTCGTAAGCAAGTAGACGTCATTTATACTGACTTCGAAAAGGCTTTCGATAGGGTTGACCACGATGTTCTATTGTCGAAGCTTAATTATTTTGGGTTATCAAATAAATTGCTACAGTACATGTCTAGCTATTTAAAGGATAGACAGCAATATGTCAGTTTCCAATCATGTCACTCTGAAAATTATTTTACTTACTCTGGTGTTCCACAGGGGTCTAACCTGGGTCCTCTACTTTTCAGTTTGTTTATCAACGATATTGGCAATGTCATAGAGGGTTCAGAATATCTGCTTTACGCGGATGATCTGAAGCTTTTTAGAGAAATAGCGGATGAAAGAGACACATTGACTTTACAAAAAGATATAAACGCCTTGACTTCCTGGTCTATCAAAAACAAGTTATTCTTCAGTGCACCTAAATGTCACGTCATGACCTTTGCTAGAATTCGTAATGTAACTAAGGCAGAATATACAATGAGTAACTTAAAATTAGCTAGAATGGAAGTTGTGAAGGATTTGGGAGTTACTTACATAACAAACTTTTCCTTTCGACCCCATATCAACGGAATGATAGACAGAGCTTACGCCATGCTAGGCTTTATCCTCAGGAATTCTTTGTATTTCAAGCACTCTGATACACTAACGGTTCTGTACGAATCATTGGTAAGATCCATATTGGAATCTGCTTCCATAATTTGGTCTCCATCCGAGAAAACACATATACTGAACATAGAAAAAATTCAAAAAAGATTCGCCAGACATTTATATAGGATAAAATTCGGGTACTATCCATACATGTTTCCAACCTTATTTATTTATGGATCCTTAGGAATGACTACTTTACAGAGACGAAGAGATGATTATCTCTGTAGACATTTTTACAAGCTGCTCCATGGAATTATTGATAATCCCGACATCCTTCGCGAAATTAAATTTTATGTACCAGACTCTTACCAAAGATCACGACAACATAAACTTTTTTACCCCCTTGTTGGCAGAACAAATCTTATTCGTAACTCAGCTATGGGCAGGGCAATTTCTGCCTTAAATGAATTAGCGGAGCATATCGACATATTTCATGTTGAGTATGGTGAATTCACTTCGAAGATTGAATTCATATAGATAGTTTCTGTTGTTCTTTATTGTGCATAATAGTGGAGGTATCTTATGATATCGATCGATGTTGAAATGGTGAGTCTCACCTCACTAATTTTGGCGAGTAATATCGCTACCTATATAATATCATAGCTGCTTACTGCTTTTTTTTCTATTCATGTGTATTATGTTTTGTTGACTTGCCATTTTGGTGTAAGTACAATGTACTTAGTATATACATTTATTGTTACATTGTAGAATGATACCTGTGTATATTGTAAAATGATACCTATGTATATTGTTTTTATATGTATATAATTTTTTTTACTTGTACACTTTTTTGTATTATAAACACTGTTTGGCGCAAAGGTTTTTTTACCGTCATGCTAAGCAGTGGCTTTTTTAACAATAAAAAATAAATAAATACTGACGCTAATTCTTCTACACGCGTCAAAAAATCGCGCGGATCGGTATTTCCCGAAAAAGTTATATTCCATTTCCTCGGATCTACATCTTTTGTTCGACTCACGCCGCTTGATATAACTTGACTCTCCTGGTTCGCTAATAACGGTTTAATATCCTTTTTCTTAAATGAAGGCGATTTCCTTGTATGCTGTTTCACATTCACCGTTTCCGGTAGCTCCGAATCTATATTTTGATACTTTATACCGTCGCCGTCCGATAATGTTGATGCTAACTCCACATCATCTTTAGGTACGCTAAGTTTAATTAAGGGATCTTTGTCCATTTTGGCTGATGTTTCACCAGAAAAGAAAATTATAAAATACTAAACTAAATCTATTTCCAAGCCTGAGTAAACCGAAGTAAATTTTAACCAAAGCTGAAAATAAAAATTTTCTTCTTTGTCTCTTCCTAATTATAAAAATAAAAATTTTCGTCTTCAAAAGCCGAAATAAAAAAAAAACTTAAAAGAATTGCTAAAGAGATTTATCAAATGATATTTAAGTGTATCATCAATGTAGCTAACGTCAATCTTCACTCTACTAATTTAGGTATTTATTTACCTTATCTATAGATAACTAGGAAAGTCACTATTTACTTTAATAAATATTTTGTACAAGGAAAAAAAATTAACTCTCTACAACTAAAATCATTACAAGGCACTTAATCAAAAAAAATTGTAAATTCCTGCGCTCCCAATCTAAAACATTACAAGCTCGATAGACCTTGCTAAAGATTTCTCGCGCCTGCGCAATATTCTTTTCAATATAAAAAAAAACAAGTTTCTGACTCAGCACGAGCGATCTATTAAAATTACTTCTTGCACATTACGAGATGTAAACAAACCCGATACATAACCTCTTGACTACAAACTTGCAATTAATAAGAAACGAATTCATAAAAAGGTCCGCTGTGTACTTATCTCGCTAAGGCCACGCGTACACGACTACCTATTCGTATTTGACGACTTCACTTTTTTAACTGAAGAGTCGCTGCTTCCTATTCAAAAATTTACCACTACCACCTCGCTATGTTCAACATACTCAGCTATGTCCATTCGATAGACCCCCCTTCAAAGCAACACAAAGGTAAAAATGGAGACACTCTTCAATTTATACCATACCTCATTCTAAAAATTTTTTTCTATATAAAATCTAAATTTGCAAACGCTTCTTTCAGACCACTAGTTCTTTCTCACACACCTTTCTCAACACGAGCAGTAGAAGTAGAAAAAAAAAAAGAGTCCACTAAACTTCAGTAACATATTCAGAATTGTTATTCAATTGTTAAAAAAATAAAAAAATTAATTCAAACATCAACTTGCGGTTTTGTTTTTCTTCTTGAAAGTGTAAAACAATATCTCCGTGTATACATATTTGGTCATTTTAATTAGCGTTTAGAAATTTTTGTTCGCACATCTGTGTGGTCTCAGGAATTTAAACAGCATTCACAGTGAAAGAATTCCAGCCAAAACCTTAATGACTTCATCAATAACATGGATCTAGAACATAGTAATAATCGAGTACATTAGATTATATTCATTATAGATGTCTTAAATATTGGGTTTCATATAAACTTTCGTAAATTGGGTTTTTTTTTTATTTTATTCTTCAAAAAAAATTGTGATCAGCATTTGATCCATCAAAAAAAATTATTTTCATGTATTAACACATTACTATTTTGTTGCCTCCATAACTTCTTTAAAAAAAAATTATTCATACCCACACTTATAAAATTTCAGCAGAAAAATTCTCTACCCACTGTACAAGTGTACTTGTAAATTTCAGCAGAAAAAATTTTTACCCACAATAATATTTAAAAAAATTTGTAACAAATTTTTGTTTCAAAAAAAAATTAAATGACCCAACTACTGTTTCTTTTACATACAAAAGTAAAACTGATTAAAAGACTTACAACTAGCTTAAAATTAAATGAGGATTTGGCCGTCACTTTTCGCACCAACACTTTCCAAGACATGTACAAGTCGCTACCCCAATAAATTAATCAAATTAGAACAAAAGGAAAAAGTTGGATAATTCGATTTTGTGTCGTTTCTGATGCCTCAAACGTTGGACGCCATTTTGTAACGTTGAGTGTTACTTTATTAAGAGGGCTCGACCCTCCCTTGCTCTCTCTTAAGCAAGGAAGCTCTGCCTCTCTTCTTAGCATCAAAAACGACAGGAACCGTTATCTATTACTCTCATACAATATTATGCCACGGACTTTGAGACTCTACAGGGGGTGAGCTGTAACGATCATGATTATGTCCTGAAAAGTGTTAGGTATTCTATAATTATAAATAACATGGGTTTCACATAAAAACTGAATTTATTCATTCAATCAATAAACATTGTAAACTACATGAATTCAAATAACTAAAATTAATTAAGTTTTTACAAAATCTTCCTGCAGATGGTTGCAGGTTATCTTATTATATGATTTCCAAAAATATAGTAAAATATTGTCAATGCTTCGACTTATTACATCTTTCTTTCCCTCAACTTCTTTTATAATCTTACATAAAGGCCATTTTTTTAATTACTAAATTCTATGAGAATATATCAACTACCGATTTGAATATGAGCATACCATGATCTATATTAAATAAAAAAGTTAAGAAAAGATTACTCAGCTGTGTTTCATTCCTAAATTTGAGGGACACGACCTGAACCTCTGAACTTTCCTCCTCTCCAACTGGTTCCCAAGAATTCGCCTTGAAATCTTTTGGTTCACCCTTGAACTGACCTACCCACAGGTCAACTGTTCAACGCGTATGGAGTAAGTACGAAGATAATCCGTCTTTGATTATATATGTGAAGTTTACAACCCTGGAGCTTCTCTCTTCCCCATCCAAATACTTAGGCATACAAGACTCGACGGAGTTTTGAATATTCGCCGTAATTTGATAGTTCTTCACTTTCAACTAAATACTTTATCCACCTCTGCCATCCGAAAATTATTTATCCAGAAAAAGAATTATACCCTGTATTCTACCCCGAGTCTAGAACCGCATATCTGAAAATTATCATTCAGATATACTTAATATTTAATCTTGACTTGTCTATTTTAATTTTGTCTACTAATGTTACAATTTGTAAATTTGAAATCAACTTTATCGAAAGAAAACGTACCTTATTTCGTTGCGGATTCCATCTTAGGCTTTGCACTAATATTAAATGACCTTTTAACTGAATAAACTTTACATTATCCTTCAATATGTATGGATTACTTTTTATAGTTAAAATTTTATTAATTACTTTCGTGTCTGAGACATGTCGAGCAATTCACTCACACACTGTCCGTCGCACCACCTAACCTTCTACGTGCCGGCCAAAATCTCTTCGCTGATTTTTTTCTTTACCGACGTGACGCAGCAAGCGATATATCTATCTCACTCGCACCCTTGCGGTCGTCATTATATATTCGCTCTAACTAATGTTCCTACTATAGGATATCTCGCTACAGTCGATTATCGATTCTTTTCTCTTATCCTATTCTTTTTCGTTCCATCTCTTAGACATACATCCTTTTCGATAGCTCCCTTTTCTTTATTCCTTTCAGTGTTTCAAGGGTTCTTCGATTTGTTATTCGACAGCAAATTCTCTCATGGTGTTGGCTCTCTCTAAGACTTCTGTGTTGATAATCATGTCGGTCCACAGTATTTGAAGCATTATTTTGTGTAGCCACATCTCGAGTATCTCTAACCTGTTCATTATGTCCATGTTTCACAGCCATAAATTTGCTGACGAGATGAAGGACATCTGAAATGAAAACTCTGCTTGCTATTCTGGGAAGATCAATAAGAGATAGAATTCGCAATACTACCATCAGGGAGACCTCTGCAACACAAAGGACATTGTTAGATGGAACAGGACACGGAGACGCTTCTCGTGTGACCTCCAAAAAATGGAAAGATAGTTAGAGATCGGAATCCCAGGAAACTTCAACGTGAAAATAGTAGACCCTCGGATCTATTTCAAGACAAAGAAGAAGAACAAGTTATCATCGCAAAAGGAGGGTCTCGTTGTATTAAATGCAGCACGTGCAATGTCTATTCTGCAAAATCCCTCAGCGACGAAATATTGGTAGTTAAAATGTGGCTGATTGAACACTGAAATAAATTGTCCATAAGTTACATCATACGATATTATAATATTTTAACTAGAAGTAGGTAATATATATTATAGTGGATGTTAGATTGTAGATACAGAGATAATCATGTCAATATAGTGATTCGCCTCACGAAGGACAACCTGATCACGCCTGTCTCTCAACTCAAACTTATAACAATGATCAATCTCAATTCTGATCAAGCCAAATCCTCATGGCAGCTTTAGAACCAGTTCCTTCCTCAAAACGTGAAATTGATGGAATAGTTTGCGGCTGACTTCACTGATCTGTGGGTGCCAAGCAAGGTGTTTATCTAACACGATGCCGAGATTTTTTACTTGGGAACTAAGTTTGACTTCAGATCCATTCAGACGCAAAGTAGGGAGAGTGGATGGCTCTATTTTGGATAGTAAACGTGAACTGCCAATTAAAATTGCTTGTGTACTAGGATTAAGCATCAGTCCATTCTGCTGAGCCCATTGTGATATGCGATCCAACTCAGAATTATTTATATAGACAAATAGCACTCGCTGCCTGCTGATAGTTAAAATATGAATAAATTTGTAAATCATCAGCATAGAGGTGATGTGGGTCATTAAGGCAGTGAACCACTGGGTTGATGAATACCGAAAAGAGAAGTGGGGAAAGAATTCCACCCAGAGGAACTGCCGCCCTTAATGGTAACTAATCCGATGCATTGCATTTAACCTTAACACACTGTGTTCGATCTCTCAGATATGATTCGAACCATTCAATAGCAGTACTGGACAGATTAAGGTATTTGAGCTTTGCTAACAATATATCAAAATCTACTGTATTGAAGGCGATACTGAAATCTAATGCTAGTGCTATGGCCTGAACGAAAGCCAGTAGCCCTAGTATAAGGTTTCGATGATCGAATATCGAAACGATCATCGAAAGAGTTTCGAAAAATTTTCATACTAAAATGATCGAATGATTCGATCGTTTGATTTTAGAACACTAAATGCACGCTAATAAGCCATATTTGCGTGCAATTAGCTTTCGATAAAACTCTTACTAGCCCCACAGATTGGTATTGAGACAGAATGTTATGATTTTCCAAGAAACTAGAAAGCTGAGAGTGTACCACCTTCTCAATTACTTTTGAAAGTGCTGGTAGAATAGAAATTGGTCGGTAGTCGCTCTCAGCCATAGGGTTCGGTTTCTTTGGGATGACATAATATGGAATATGCATTCTTCCAGATGGAGGGTAAAGATCCTGAGGTTAGTGAATAATTGACTAAGTGAGTAATTGATGGAATTGTATATTCTGTAATTAATTTTATGAAAGATGGATTGATATTGTCTGCTCCAACAGAAGTTGATTTGATGGATTTTATTAGATTTAACACAGCGGTTTCAGTAACAGGGACAAAATTTAGAATAGGAAAACCACTAGGCGGCTGATAGTTAATACGAACTAGGGCTGAGTTTCTCACAGACTCAGTCATTTCAAAGGGTGGCGTAGCAAAATGTTGGTTCAACTTATCAAGTTCAGGCGTCATGAGTGCACCGTGACAAGGTCTAAATAAGGTGAATAAATGCGAATATTGGCGAAGATGCGATTTATGACGTGTTGATGCGGCGAGTTTGACACAAGAGGTGAAGCAGGAAACAAAAGCGGTTGTTTGGAATATAATTTGAAAAGAGTGTTGCCAAAAATATTACTATGAGTAGGAACGTGGAAAACGGCGCAAACTGTAGTTTTTTTTTAATAATGTGGTACTTTTAAAGCACCCTGGCATCTGCAGAACCTTCAAGCAATCATATATTAGATTTAATTGAAGTCCTACTTTCTTTCTTTCTCAGCCCGAACACGAACAGTCCACTCCTGGACATAGGCCTCCTCCAGACTTCCCACCCACTGCGAGCCAACGGTTTCAGAGAATGAATTGAAGCGATTCTCTAGAAAAATGTCGGAAAGACCTAAGATTTGAATAAGATCGTATTCAGGGATATCTCTCCAGGACTCTTTCAGCTCCCTAATAATTTTGCGGATCATTATAGGAGTGTTGATTGATTGACTAATAGGACTCATTTTGCGGATCATTATAGGAGTGTTGATTGATTGACTAATAGGACTCATTTTCATTGGCGCCGCTCAACACAAACTATACAACTCATTGTTTTAAACAAGATAATCCACAACAGACGGAATTGTTTTCCCACAAACTTAATTATGGAAAAAACAATAAATTATGTAAATCCGCAGTTAAAAACACTTCTACCTTGAGCCAATCATCGAATATTGTAGCGGTCAATTTAAAAAGACACAGATTAAGATTCAACATGAGATAAAAACTATGAAGAATTTTTGGCATTACGAAAATTCATTTTGATTACCGGCGCGTTGTTGGCGGCATTTTGTCTTTCAAATGTTTTTTGTTAATCAAACATTATTTTATTAATTGAAATGGTTTAACGTTGTTGTCGCACACATAATAATATGGCGCATGTGTCTGTTTTAGTGTAGGTACAACAAATTTCATGTATGTGCAAAAGTTGAAAAACTTTAATGTCAATAATAATTACAAACTTTTTTATCCTAAAGCATTACAAAAAATCAACAAAGTTTCCTTATAGGGTTTTGGTGATTATTTTCTCAAAAATTGTAGCTACATTATTTTTATGCACAGCCAATTTTAGAGGACTCGTAAGATTTTGTACCTGATATTATCAACACTACATACAAAATCACAGCTTCACGAATTCACAGGGGGTTTCAAAAATAATATAATCTTACCAACAGTTGTCAGAAAATAATTATATTCGAATACGGGCAATAATGCGTCACTTAGTGATGGGTGTTATTGTGTAACATTCTACTGTGTTTAGGTCAAAAGACTACGAAATGTTTTTCAAAATTGCTTTTTTATATTAAAATAATTGTGGTAAATAATACTACTCCTTCGGATTGAAGCCGCAAACCTTATTTCCTACTTAGAAAAAATATTATAAATAGGACATAAAGTAAAATTAATACACATACATAAAGTGTAAATTTGGTTGCTTCCTTGTTCTTAATAATTTCCAACTTTTATCTCTATATCTCATTAATTATTATTAAATATCTACTTGTTGTATTCTCATGATCTGTGCCCGTAGGCGTAGACAAATTCAAACTGGCGTTCGACTACAAACGAAGATTTCGCCAATGTATAGTGCGACAAAATTAACTGTCCACTGAAACATATAAACAATAATTATTTAAACCAAGTAATGACACTTATATAAAAATATAAAAAGTGGACAGATAATTTTCTTCCTTCTCTACATTGTCGAAGAATTCGTTTGTAGTCGATCGCCAACTGCATTTTGTCTAGGCCCACAGGAGTTTCGGAGTTAAACATTACCACCTTATGGCGAACGTTGTTAACGAAAAGTGATCACACTAAGCCAGCCTTCGAAATAACAGTAGAAGACGATTGTGAGCCCGTAGTGATTTGTTTCATTTAAAAATTGAACATCAGTAATGAATTGTTGAGTCATAAAGTAAAACTTCAATTTTGTTTTTTTTTTTGCTTATTGAGAAAAACAAAGACCCCGTTTCTAAAGCGCTATGTCTCTTAATTAATATTTGTTTTAATTTTAATTTAATTCGTATATGTTTTAATGTTTTTTTATATTTAGGTTTAATTTGAACGATCAGAAGACGTTGATAGAACCTAACTCAATACAATAGCTATGCAGTAGATACTTATTATTGGAGCATTGAAGATTCTATAGTTTTACGACATGATTTTTTTTTTTGTTTGCGGCGTTCTATAAAACGCAACCATGTAAAAGGCCACAAAAAGTCGATTTTTAACATTTCAATTATGTTTTCAAGGAAGCACATTTACACACAATGTAAAAAAATTGATTTTTGTTTGCTTTTAGTGTAAAAATTTCATAAATGTGGGTGAAATGAGGTACAATAATGAGCACCAAAAAACAGTAAAATATTGTGATGTAATTATGATGCAATGTTTTGATCACCCTGTATGTGTATTGTGTAGTGCACGCGATGATCCTTTCCTGGAAGGGTGAAGTCGTGCTATTATACAAAAAATACACGGTTTTTTAAACATATATGCATGATACCTAACATTAGAGTAATAATTTTATTGTATTATCAAACTGTTAATACCAGATTGCTAGTCTAATCATGATGGCTAAAAAGAACAGTCAGTGCGTAAACTTGTTCAATACCTATATATTGTTTCCAGCACACTGGAAAGCACCCAAACGCCGACGCTTTCCATATTTTGGTCATGTTATTCTTGTAGATACCGAACATAAAAAGAAAACATGTTATAGGTGATAATAAATTGACACTTTAGTACACACAAGCTTTAAGTAGCTTTCTGTGAAAGGGTCAGAGAGTGTATTTGTGTTCACTTTGAGTGAGCACAGGTTCATTTTTATATAAAAAAAAGTATAGTAGGTACTCAATGGCATAAGAACATTTTACGTCAACCGATACTATCCTTATTGAGACGGTACACAATATCGTAAAAAGGTTGCAAGTGACCTTACCGGAAATCGAATCTAAGACCTCGTGATAACACCGAGGTCGGTAAAATACCGCGTTATCACATATTATACTAAATTTTTGGTGCAATCTAATATTTTAATGTCTATCATTAAATTCATCAACGATTTCCTTTTTAGTATCATCTTATCTTGTATGCGAATCCTTTGTTCAGGAATATTTTGTGGAAATAAATAATGGAGTTTTTTTTTTTCACACAATTCCTTTTGAAATTTTCAACAGGGTCGAGAAGTTCAAGCGATTGGTTCTTGGGATCAAGGTGAAGCACAAACGGACAATTTTAAAGTCATAATAATAATTTATTACCACGTCATCACACTTTGAATTAAGCTGAAAAAAAATACGACACATTTCAAGGTTCTGATGAATAGACAGATTGTATAGATTAAACTGACTTTTTGCTTTTTGTTTTTCCTTTTCAAATCATTTCCTCCCCCCTGAAGAATCCATTTTGCAAAATATTGTGAAATCTACTGATTTTCATTTAAGTATTTGAATAAAGATTCCGAAGCTATTAAGACTGAAGGATTTCATTGCAAATTGGGCTTTGGGGCCAGAGACGTGTCATTTTGGGACAGAGAAATTGGAAGATCAGATTTCCCTATCTGCCAGTGACAGGGAAATTTAAACAAACTAAGGCCTACTTAACTTTTAAGAAATGGCGATGATATTGTCAGAGCTGTCAGAGCGGTAAAGAATCTACCTAGTATTCGAAATGATTAAAATAATTTATTTATATTTTTTAGCTCCGTGTATTTACCTAGTGGAAAGTTCATTATATTCCTACTTAGATAGGTACACCATTTTTTTCGAATCTCGATTGTTTACGTCAAATCACATCAGATTTCTACATACATACATCCGTGGCGCTACAACCCTGTGTGGGTCTTGGCCTCTTCCAGAAGACATCTCCATGCCACCCTGTCCTCCGCCATGCTCCGCCAATTGTCCACCCCCAGCATTCCGAGGTCTCTCTCCGCCCCGTCCAACCATCTCAGTCTGGGCTTCCCAATGCTCCTCCTTCCAGCAGGTCTCCCACAGTAAACTTCCCTTAGAACGGACGGTTCGCTCGATCATTGAACATGGCCGAGCCAGCGGAGTCGGCTAAGCTTTATGAATTCTGCGGCGTTGACATCATCATATATCTGTGGTGGCATGGTAAAAGGCATTAAGTCAGTGGGATGACATTTCTCAGTATGGCGGATTTACTTGTCAGTATTTTAAGAGGTTTCATTTTTGTCAAATATTATTTAATACAAATAAAATAGATCAACTTTGATGCATTTACTTCGTTAAAAAGGGTTCACTTTACGATAACTCATATTTATTTCTTCAATATTTCTTTATTTATATGCTTTATTTATAATGCGTGTCTTTTTACCTTGACAATTTTGGCTCATAGGTTGAAAAATTTTGTACTTAGGTCAAATTTTACAAGGAAATATACCCAGTTACTCTCTATCACATGCTAATTTATTATTTTTCAACACTTACATATTATTCTTCATAAATATTAGTTATTTTTTAGCTTACCTATTATTATTTTCTAGCATAGCATTCCCAGATCATCAGTAGGTATATTTTTTTGCTCAGAATGTAATATTGTTAAGTAATAAATGAAGAATATTCTTTGAATAATAAAATGAAATTAGTTAATTATAGGTATTATTACCTTTGTTAAGATAACTCTCTCAAAATGTACCGATCCTTCAAAGCAGAGCAGAGGAATTTATACACGGTTTGGGAAAAGGTCATACAAGCTGCACAAAATCATGCGCAGGCGAGGTTCCATACTTCCCCTTTCTCACTATAACTTCAACCTTACATATCATTATATTCACCCTTCTCTTGTATTTCTTATTCTTTTTCGGAAGCTCTTTTCTTCTTACAAATCCTATAAGTAGAGATTTTTTGTAACGATAACATTGTTTTAATACCTACAGAGTACCTATTAATTATTGTGGTATGAAGTATCAGTTGTTTTAAAAACAATAAAATTTTAGCAGCAGTGCATAGAAAAGTAAAATGGTAAATTTGGTTGAATTTAGTACAAAGGCATCCTAAAAAGTGTAAGATTTATAATCCTTCATAGACATATGTAGTATTGTTTATAGAGGCTGGGAATTTTAAATACGCGTAATCAAAAAAATACAAAGTTAGGTAGGTACTCTTAGACCAGTTAATTTACATCTCAATGAGAACTTCACTGTGTCTGTTTTGTTACCCACCCAATGTGTAGTTTATACACCTACCCAAGAATCAAAGAGGCTGGTTTAACAAAAGCTCAGAATAAAATAAGGTAATATTTGGGCTTATAAAAGAAAACTTCATGAGCTTGTATATGTATAGCCCCTAGTATAAGTTTTCGATGATCGAATATCGAAAGAGCTTAGAACAATTTCCATACAAAATTTTCGAACGATTCGATCGTTTGAGGTTAGTACACTATAATAATTATAATAAACGATTATTAACGTACAATTAGCTGTCGATAAAACTCGTAGGTATGTAGGTAGGTACCTACTATCACCAAAGAATTATTTTCGTTACAGCCCAGAAATGCAACTGGTTTTAACAAATAAGGTGATATTTTATCGTAGAATCTTTAAAAAGAAAGAAAGAAGGGATATAGAAAATAACAAAGAAATTAAAAATAATGAAAAAAAATAATAATGTGGGTATGAATGTTAGAATTGTAACATACTTGAAATTTACCAAGAAATGGTCTGGGCGGATAAAGTTGAAAGGAGATTTTTTTTCTTTTTTAATGAATCTGGGCTCTCTCAGAGTGAACACAAATACCATTTTACATACATCTTACACACTAAGCAAAGGCTTGTGCCATGAAGTGGAAATGGTCGGCACCTGGATTTGAAACCACGACCAGTACGATGTGCGCACGAAAGCCGTCGAGCCGTCGACTGATAACGCGCGCTGGGCTAGCAACCACCAGTTCAACTTTATTTAATAAGGCACATCATTTCCCTCCACAAATAAGGACGAAAAAGTAAAAAATAAACGAAAAAGGGCTGTTTGAGAAGGAAGTATCTGATGGATAGAAACTAGTAGAGAACCCTTCTCTCTGCCTACCCCTTTATGGTTATAAGGTGATATAATAATACTTAGTAAAAGTAAAAAGAATGTATTAACACTAATAATATTAATATAATGTTTCTTCATTAGGTCCATATCCATATTATTGTTGTAGGCAACATCAAATGTCGGAAAACTGCAATAGCATCAAGTAGGTACCTACTCATCACTCGAGTAGAGTGGTGTTGCCAATTGCAATTATTCGTTATTGTTTTGTTATGACAGTCGTACATAGATAATAATAATATTATTATTATTGTATTTCTGTGTCATTGGCCTAAAGTCATAGACAATGTCTCAATTAAAATATGTGCTTAACAATAATATTATTATCATTCTATTATATTATTAGTTGCCTTCAACTCGTGAAAATAATATCAGCGATACAGTGGAGAACGTCCATATATCAACGAACATAACATAACCTTATTTATAAAAAAAAATACTCGTTATCTATCGTTTAAAAAAAATTATCTATACAATTATATTGATAATTCTATCTATGTGTATGATCATCTATGGGAAATCCGCAAATTGTAAATTTTGAGCGCCTTTTCCTAAGACAACTTTTATCATTGTTACCATGGGAACGCCAACCGACCGATAACGTCGGCCGTCATTTTATTACACTTGACTTCAGCCCCTCTGGATAAAAAAGGGAGAGGAGATTCTTTCTCTCTGCCTACTCATTTTGGAACGCAATGATAGCTGAAAGTAAAATGATTGCAAACTATCTACAGGTAGGTACTAGAATTATTCTAGAGTTTCATGTCAAGAAGGTAGGCTAATTTTCAAAATTCGATTTACGAATTGATAATTTCAATTCAATATTTATTTAAAATTTGTAATGGATCCACATTATCTCTGCATTCCCTGTAAAAGATGTGGCATGATTCTATATGTGTATATTTTAATGATATGTTTGAATTAAATCTATCATTATTTGAATAAAAATTACAATGGAAAAAATATGAAGCTATGATTAGACAAAAAAGTTTATCCGAGCCATAAGGTACACTAAAAAGCGATATTAATTGAGAGATTGAAAGTGACTCAGTATTCTAGATTGGTGTCTCTGTGTTCTTTATTTGAATGCAACAAAAAATATTATTTTCATTGTTATATAGGAGTAATGCCTCAAAATCTAACTTTCTTGTTCACAAATTTCAATACTACTTGTCGGACGAAAACACCTTATTCAAATGAAATTTTACGTACTCTCATGTTACTAAACTTGCATAAATCTAGGAGTAATGCTACTGCTTCCAGTCTGTAAACAAACGTTACAATTTTATTGTTGTCATAAGCAGCTGTCACTTTATCCATTGAGATTTGTGATTAGGTATATGCACTTTAAAATACAATAATAATTGTAATGATAAAGTAAGTTATATCATATTTAAAATTCGGTACAAAGTTTTGCTCATTTCGGATAAATCTTTCTAGTCGGTATCTCAGAATTGAGGATTTAACACCGAATATCGGATTCATGACAAAATACATTAGGTATATATTACGGATTATACGATTCGTATTGCTATGATAAGCAGTGTCATCTTTGACACGGGGGAAATCCACACGGACATCCGGCCTTTCTGACCGAGTAGTGTGGGCCTTTAACCCGCTAAAACCCCCCCTCTTCTGTCACATCTCGGTTCCTGGGTTGTGACTTTGTCTTATGGTGCTCTCCTTTCCTGATTTTCGTCAGATTCTTTTGCTTTCATTATGATCGAGGCAGAGCTGATGAGGGATCTGGATATGGTTTGGAGGATTTCATAAACATTGCGTAAGATCGAGAGCAATGGAGAGCTCTTGTTGCCTTTCTTTGCCCTTAAGTTGGGTCAAAAAGGGAGTAGATAAACGTGTATGTATTGCGGATTAACAAAGTCAAAAAAGTATAAAATTGGAGCACAAAAGTGTTTTATCGTTACCAAGTTCATTCATTAAGGGTACATACATAAAACGGGCGGTATTCATTTTTTTTTGTTACTGATCACACTCTTGTGCTTTGAGGGAAAGCAGAGAGAAACGGACCACCGGGTTTTTGTTTCCATATGGAAAGCAATTTAAAAAAATTGTAGTAGATGTATTGAAATATTATAAAAATGGATAGATTATTTAACTAAACTATGTGCATAACGTACCTAATCGTTAAATTATGAATGATTTGCAATTCAAATATGGAGAAAGACTCGCTAGAGGTCAAATGTCACCGTTTTTGGTAACAATAAAATTACTTAACAGCGATATGCCTCATTCATTAAGTTGAAGTAGGTAGTAAGTATCATTGCATATTCGACATTGTATAGTAATATATGATAACTATATAGTAACGAATATATAATAAATAACACGCTTCTACATAATAATATACATAGGTGAAGCCTTTTTGTTAAAAAAAAATATGATCTTTTTGTCTATGGAAGTGTGAATTTTCTTTTTGTTCCAAATTTGAATGCCTTTTTGTTTTTCTAGGTGTCTTGTAAGATTTTGCTGGTCCTTAAAAAATATCAACCAGCTCTGTTAAATATATAGTTTTTCAGTTTAAATAAAACATTACCATCAATTCTGCGTTATAATAACAATTCTCTGCCAGTCCAGTCCCGTCCAATCTGAGACAGGTTTCCAACCCCGAGTACAAATTTGAAATGAAAAAACACATTGAAATCCCGAACGGGAAACGATCCCGTGACTTGATCTGAAGTCGGCGCCTTTACCACTAGGCCACCGAGGTCGGTCAATAAATATACTTAGCAAGCGTCATCGGAGTTACAAAACGTACTATTTCGACACTTAATCAAACGAAATGTGCGAATAATGGAAAAAATTTACCGATGTAAATGAGAAAATTTGTGGAAATATTCTTCTTTTTCTTTTATATGGGCACTTTATGTTATTGAAATTGAAAAAAAATATACATTTTTGTTTTTAATTTCTCTTCAATTGAAGAGAAATTAAATAAAAACAAGCATGTATGATTTTTTTTTTCAAGTATTAAGCGGTTTTTCTTTAAATTAATTTCATTTGAAAGCAAAAAAGCCCACCTATCTAATAAAATAAATAAAAGTAACAATAACATAAGGAAACTTGATAAAAACTTAGAAATTCATGGAAAAGGATTAGGTATTTGTCTGTTTGTTGGTCTGTATAACTTTTGAATTAGGTCGTCAAAAGGACTTTTTGAAGATATTATTAAATTTCATAATTTATTAAATCAAAAAAAATGTTTCATGATATTCATCAATCATCAGAGAAGTTGACGAGAGCAACGCTATTATGGTTACCTTTTGCGCCCTTTCTATACCCACAGTAGGTGAACATAATATAGATGCAATTGAATAAAAGTTTGATGATGAAAATCACAAGAACCAAAAGAAATACATAGAACAACAATTTTGCAAAGTAATTTATTGAAAAAATATGCTAATAATAGACAAAAAATTATCTATGAAAGGGCGAAAAATTTTCTTCTTCTTCTTTTATAGGGGTTCTTTTTTTAATTGAAAAATGCATACATAGGTACATACATTGTTCTTTTATTTCATTTTTATTCAAGTAAGTGGTGTATTTTCTTTAAATTTGAAGTGGTTAGTAGACAAGCGGGTACAACGTCGGCTTTCGTACTGTTTCGTATCGGAGGTCGTGGGTTCGATCCCAGGTGCCGACCATCTTTCTCTTTCACGACTCAAGCTTTTGGTAGCTTACTGTGAAAGAGTCAAAGAGTGTATTTGTGTTCACTTTGAGTGAGTACAGATTCATTTAAAAAAATAATGAAAAAATAATTAGTCTCAATTGATAAATGTTTGTTAAAAAACGGATATTTGGTAAAAATAATATTGAATTGAAAATTTGTGACTTTATTATTTACTTTTTGATATGAAACTTATAAATTAGGCCGTTAAGGTAGGCTATTTTTGTACGTATTATTAGGTTTCATATTTTTATCTAATTTTCTACGAATATTATAACAGCTGATCGCTAGCACATCCTTGGCACATCCCTTCTTATTAACGCTCCTGTGATACCTAAATATGCTCTATTTCCAATTTATTTCTTTAATCCTGTGTCCTTCACTTTTTAAAGTTGAGTAGCAATGTGATAAAATTCACAACTTCTACATCTACGTACCATTAATAGATATAACTTTACGAAACTATTAAGGCTCTGGGGTAGGGTAATCGCTGTTTTTTGGTGTTTTTTCATGCAATTTTTTATCGTTGTTATTAAAGATAGCTTCTTGAAAAAAATATTTCGATGTTCTTCAATCTTTCTTCTAGTGCAAACACTTTCAATATCTTAAAAATATTGAATATTTATAATGAAAAAAAATATTTTAAAAATGTCTCTATCGTGACTTTTCAAGAAGATTTATGCATTAACTACGAGACCTAGAAATGTAATTATTTTTCTAATCGAAGGAGATTTTTAATTTCTAGTGCAAATACGTAGCATAATTAAGTTTTAAATTGTATTTTTTTTTTAAAAACTGAAAAACTACAAATTGTATTAATTTTTTATTGTCTATGGTTTATTTTATAGAAGATTATAGGTAAGAGAAGAGCTTCGGGGTGTGGGGCGTCACATGAAGAGTTTATCTCGGAGCGGGTGCTGTGTTCTTCTGCCTGTTTTGACATTTGGATTGTTTTATTTGTTTTATGCTTATTTCGTGATAAAAATGATAGTTTTGTGTGCTTGGACAATATATTTTTATTATAATTTATTCGTTTTGAACTTAAACTTTACTTATTTGGACTTTTTTTTATATTTTGTTTATAATTGACAGTGACATTTGTATATAAGATATCGATATCTTGTTTGTATTTCATGATCAAAGATAGTTTTGTGTTTGGACATTAAAATGAACAATACAATACGTGGTGGATCAAGAAATATCATTATACGTGTGTATTCGCCACGTATTCGGAATGTTTGGTGGAATTAAAGCCGGAGAACTGTCTACTAATGTTTTCTAACTAACATCTCAATTGATTGGTAAATACTGTGTTTTTTGTAGATAAAATACTTTTTAATGATTAATTCTAACATTTTCAAGTATAAGAAGTTAGTTAGAGCTCATTTAAGGATACTTTATTTGTTTTAAAAATATCTGTCAATGAAAGATCACAGGACAGTTTGTTTTGACGATCGAAAAACAAAACACGGTATAGAAAATAATGTTTGTTAAATTGCAATACTATATTGTTACCATTTTATCATTATAATATTTCGATTTCTTATCCCATTTTAAGATGGAAAATTTTCATTAATTTTTACTAAAATAATATTTCTATTAAAATACAATATTGGTATTATTTTCCTATCCCATTCTTTATTTAAAGTTGATTATTTTTACTTTTTCAATTAAAATAATACTTTACTTTTTTATATAAAATAATGTTCCTATATATATATACTTATTAAATTATAATACTAATATTAATAAATGAATCGAAAATAGTAAATATGTTTTCGACAGTGTCAGCTCATTGTTTTTATACAGTAAAACTTTCATATCCAATAATTAATCTTTATTTTTTTTTCAGGTTTTAATATGTGCGTTCTATTAGGATAATTGTAATAGAAGAGAATTCAAATCAATGCAAATTTACCACGCCAGGTAAACATAGAAAAGGGCGTCCAAAAAAAGGATTGGAGGATTCGACCGCTGTGCCGTAAGGCAAAAAGTTCATTTTTATACAGTAAAAAAAGCAATACCCAGTTTGAGAAGCTTGTTACAAGATGGGAGCTACGAACTTCTACGAAAAACTTTAATAAACATTGGGTTTTCGTACAAAAATGCAATTCAAATAGGAAAGTATTGATGTAGACACAAAATATTGCGGCTAAAAGAGAAAATTGTCTTAAAATAATCATGGATCACAGGATGTTGCCAAAAGAACTCCAAAAAATATAGTTTATATAGATGAAAGCTTAAAAGAATATTACAGTTTGTCTATACTTTATTTAACTTCAATTAATTCATTAAACATCACTTTATTTTAATTATGGATTTTTATTTTTCATATCCCGAAGTCCAAAATATGTAAAAAATTGGCAAGTTATTTCAGAGAAAAAACCTGCTAAAGGAACAATAAATCAAGGGAACAAAAAATAATTGTTCAAACACAAAACTATCATTTATCTTTATTATTTATTTTTCAGTTTTAAAAAAATAATTACAATTTAAAACTTGATTATACTACGTATTTGCACTAGAAATTGAAAATCAGCTTCGATTAGAAAAGTAATTACATCTCTAGGTCTCGAAGTATATGCATAAATCTTCTTGAAATGTCACGATAGAGACATTTTTAAAATATTTTTTTTCATTATAAATATTCAATATTTCCGTTACAGTGTTTTATTTTAGCACAGTCATTGTTGTGTTACCATGAGCGATAACAGCGCCCTCAATTTATTGCCAATTTCTTGACAGACTGCAAGTTTTCTTACTTTTTAGTGTTAGGAGATTTAAATTGAGGTAAGTGCAGGAGAAGAGGGGGACAAAGGGTATAGACACGCCCATTACCCCAAGGTCATTGGCTTACCCCCTAGCCTTAATTGACGCATCGCATTGAAAAACGTTGAATATTACATAATGTTAGCATTCATATTTTTTTCTAGAGATGTGTCAATTATTAATGTATTGTCTTCAGCTATTCTACTTAGATTCTAAGTAGAGTATCATTTATCTTCAGATTGGCTATAATGACCGTATTTTTCAAGGTCAATAAAGTTAATAAATTATCTTGACATTTGACGTATCAAGTTGTTGTCGACTAACAATGTAAAAAATATCTTTGTCTCTTTTTAATAACGTATCAAAAAGCGAGATAGCGCTCTAGATCTAATATGAAATGTCCCACATAACCTCACACTTTTATCGTTTTATGATGGTCGCTGGGCGCTAAACTGTTACGTTAAACGTAAATAAATGAATTAATTTGAATTGATAAGGGGGCTCGCATGTTGTATTATCTGCCTGTGACATAACGTTTTTGAAGTGTTTATTTGATTGTGATAAAGTGTTAATTAGTTTAGTAAATATCTGCTGAGGTCTGACAACCAGGCACCATGGCTTCTCTACTACGCGTTTTACGCTTGGAAGTGAGTGAAAATCATTATTTTTATTGGCCTTGATGCCTTCAAATGTACTTAAATCCCTTCTCGAAATGATTGATTAAATAACATCCGATGTCCTTTGAAAGTTTCAAGTAAGAACTACCAAGTGCTAACAAATAAATTCAAAAAATATTTAGTGAATGTAATAAATTCAATAAACGTGTTTGCATTATAAGCCATTTTAAAGTGATAATTCTTTTAGATTTGGAAAATCCGCTAATATACATATTTATATATAATATATTTATTAAAATTTTTGATGCTATTTCTTAATTGATGTGGCTTGACTTCCATCTACATTATATTTTGTATGATGTTTTATTAAATTTGTTAAAAAATATTAGAATCTGAAGGATTATTAAACGTTGTTAAAAAATAAAATAAATACCATTTTCTTTTGCATATCAAACTAATCTTTTAATACAAATAATTACCTAGCTAAAGGCTCACACCGGATGTACCTAATTGAAAATATTTAAAAAAAGAATGTTCTGTAAGTTTTTTTCTATTCAATCAAGATATGAAAAAAGAATTTCGATTTTAACGAACTGCATTATTTTTATCTTATGTGTTTTCAAAACTACGAACGATGTAACGTGTATTGTAACTGTAATGTAAATGTGAAAATTTCCTTTGTTGTACCTATCGCGTTTGTAACGTGACTCTTAAGATATTCAAGATAAATGCATTGTTATGATTTGGTTGGTGATTCTATGATCTACATTTTATTTAAATCAAACATGGATGAAACATTTTAAATGTTTACGGTGTTTTGTTTGCTTGTCTTTTGGGATAAATATTAATGAGTAAGAGTCATTAATATTTATTCCAATTGTTTTCTAATATGGTAACACTGTGTTTACTTTAATTGTGTTTTGGCTAAATATTTTGTTATTTTTTGTCAAAGACAACCAGATCTAAATTCTCAAAGTTATAAGTTTGTGAAAGTTTTTAGGTGTAGTTTTCATTTTTCTCCATAGTTATTTGAGAATCAAATAGTGTTTATTATCTAAGCCAGTGTTTCGCAAACTTTTTGCATTCAAGATACACCTGCCAAATCAAGAAATTCTAGATGGCACACCAATGAAAAAAGCATAACGATTTTCCTTTCCTTTGAGGCAGAGCTGAGGGAGTTGGACATGTGGGAGGAGTTCAAAAGCATTGGGTAAGATCGAGTGCAATGGAGAGCTCTTGTCGCCTCCCTATGCTCCTGAATGGAGTTCGAAGGGAGTTTTCATTTGATTTGATTGAAAAATTGCTATACGAAATTGGTATTCAATCTCAAATTAGATGACACATATTGACTGTGAAAGAAACAACCTAAGCCTTTGAGTTCCGCTAGCTATAATTGCATCTTTATAATGTTGTTTTATTTATATTGATAAAAATACAAATGATAAATCAATTGCTAATAAAATTTGGCAAGTAGCTAAAATGTTTTCACCTCATTTCAACAGATGCCTCTGCATTGAATTAATAAACTAAGCAATTACTACCTGCAGTGCTTCTATATAGTGATGTATCCTTATTTAAAGTTTCCATGACATTTACGCTGGCGTGAAGTAAATTTTTTTTTGTATGGAAGCATGTATAAGAGCCACTATAAAGTAGGTACTTGGAAAGCTCCGCAGCCGATAAGAAATTCCCGTAAGTTTCTCACTCGGAAAAGGGGTACTGTCATTAAATTCTATTATCACAAAGCATCTTTGAAATTTAGCCTGAAAAATGCTTCAACTACAAAACTATTATTGGTTTAAGCGTTTCTTTACTGCTAGATTTGCTTTGCTTGTGGTTTTTAACAAGCACATACTCTGATGATTTTATACATACAGAAATTTTATAGATTATTACAGAGCTTTTTAAATTGTACACAGAGTTTGTAGATTTTCACAAAGAAATTTGTAGATTTCATACAGACATTTGAACCGAAATTTTATACTGAAATTTGTAAATTTAATGTACAGAATAGCTGAAGAAGTTTATACTCTGTCCACTGTGCGGATAATTTACCTTCTTCTTGTTTAGTATTAATATTTATTAACCTGCTATGAATATTTAAATCAGTGGCTAGAATCTACAATTGTGTTATTGTAGCTGAATAAAGGAAATATAAACTTAGCGTATGTAATTTTAAAATGAAATATTTTCACTTATTTTAAATCACTATTTGAAGTATCGCATGAAAGAACGTTTCCCAATTTGTTTTGTTTCAAAGGCTTATATTATTGAATTTTACATTCTTTGAACCCTTTTAAGATTTTTTTTTTCTAAAATCTTTATATAGTAGCATTATATTCGGGCTAATGCGGTACCTAATTATATATTGATGTTATAATTAATATTACTACCTCATCACTATCAGTTCAATTTGAAATACAAATTATAAGTATTCGAAAAAATCTTAAAAACTAAATTAAGTTTGATTTTGTTTTACTTGGCCCATTTATAATAAGTTGATACCGTAGATCATACAAAACAGTATCATCGGTTAGTCTTTGTATTTTTTCTGTGCCATATTTTATACAAATCACATCACCTTTGTATTCTTTATTGTGAAATTTGATTCATGAATTTTGTTTCATGTAAATTACACTGAATATTTGTAACCGTGTGGAATATATTGTGTTTCTACTGTAGTGATGAAAGAGTCTAAATACTGAATAAAATTTGGAAAACTTTACTATTTAAATTCTTTCATTATTCTTGGAAATCCATTGACTTGTTCTTAGCCAACAAAAGAAGAAAAAACTCAGACATAATCTATATGAAATTATACACTACTCAAATCTTAGGGTGTATTTAAAACAAAGGAACCGAGAGCCAGAATCGGAAAATAGAGTATATTTTCTTGACCGTTGATATGGACACCATAGAATAACAACGAGAAAGAACTGTCATTGTCCACTAATTAGTTCATGTTTGTTATTGTTTCCATGGTGTCCAATATCAGCCATAAAAGAAAGTATGCTCTGTTTCTAGATTCGGCTCTATATTTGTTTGGTGTAAATACACCTTTTGACAGTCACTATGAACAAAAATGGATCTAAATATAAAAAAATATTGAAACATTCAGAAAAAATTCAAGATATTTGAAATATTGAAGAACTTACTTATAGATTTTTCATTGTTTATGATTTTTCTATGATTAATTCTATTCATTTCTCTGTAATTCGAATCTTTTTTCTATGATTATTACTATTCTTTTCTCCGTAGTTATTGAAATTCTTTTCTCCTTTATTGCAGGCACCAAATGTCCTCCGCCGCTCATACTCCAGTTCAGCGCCCACCACAAAGATGTTCATTGATGGACAGTTTGTGGAATCGCAAACCAAAGAATGGGTGGACCTTTACGATCCGGCTACAAATGAATTAGTTACCAAGTATGCATTCAGTTTATAACACCTGCTTCATACAAAAATGATAAGAAATGTACAACCGCAATCAATGATTTTTGTTTATTTCTTTTTGTAGAGTTCCTAAATGCACTCAGTCGGAGATGCAAGCAGCCGTTGAGTCTTCCAAAGAAGCGTTCAAGTCGTGGAGTCAGACCTCAGTCCTCACTAGGCAACAAGTCATGTTGAAGTAAGGATTGGTTACTCTCTTAATAGTTGTTATTTTGTCACCAAAATGTTATTATAGAATATTGTAGGAAAAAAGCAGATTATTATTATATACTTCTTCACCATAGATTCACACACTTTTAGCAAGTGATCCAGTTGCCGGTGAAGTGTCGTAGAGAGCGCTACTTACCTAAAAAAGGAAATAAAATACACACCAAGTGCCAAAAAAATTCATTTTGAGATAATCTAATAAAACTGATTTTTCCCCCATATAGACACAGTACTACGGTGATTTTTGGATCTGTTTTTTTACGCCTTAGGATCATAGATATGTATTAAGTGCAATGTTTTGGCTATTGGCAATGGTTTATAGTACATTTCCTCATACTCAACTCATTTTTGGCACTTGTTCGTATTTTATTTCCAGTATACAATTGTTTGATCCAATTAAACTTAACTAGACTAATCTACTTGTCAAAATTTTGTGTTCAGATACGGCAAGTTACTAAATTACTCGCTAATCCACTAAAGTACAGCCTAGTTCACTTTGGTCGAGTGGCTCTAAGAGTTGGCCACAGAAAATGCAAATATTTCAAGTAGATTTGATGATTTTCAGATTACAGCACATTATCAGAAACAATATGTCGGAATTAGCCAAGAACATCACCAAGGAGCAAGGAAAAACTATCATAGATGCCGAGGGAGATGTGCTTAGAGGGTTGCGTGAGTAGATTCAAACTAAAACTACGCAGACCACTTTGAAATTTTCACTCAATCCATTAACTTCAGCTTCAGTGTTATTTTTTAAGCTTGGACTTAAGATCCTTGAAAAAGAAATATCTTTAAATCTCTGATACATATTGGTTAAGTAATTTTTTTCTTTGCTTTTCATTCATAAAATTATCAGATATTTCTGTTATAATTCCCTCTACCAAATTCCCCTGAAATAAATTTTCTCACATGGCATAATGATACCTAGGATATATGTTATTCCGTTCCTACGATCAACCAACACAATGTCCGGATGATTTGTATTGGTATATCCCAATATAGCTTAAATTGTTGTTTTGCATAGCCAAAATTGGGTACTTCATATAATTAGGTACTTCAGCATGGTGTAAACCATATTTCGGTTTTATTTTTATAAATAACTATTTGAAGTGTGAATGTTGAAATGTTCCTTTTGCAGAGGTTGTGGAGCATTGTTGCAGTGTGACCTCCTTGCAGATGGGTGAGACCATGCAGAACATAGCCAAAGACATGGACACATACTCCTACAAAGTTCCTATCGGAGTCACTGCAGGTTTGTATAAGGATTTTACCTGCAACTACGATTATTTGATATGATGGATTCTATAAGACTGATAGTCTTTAATGTCTTTAGTGGCAAAATAAAACTCGATGGCTTGTTCAAAATTTATCAGTTGGCTTGCTGAGCGGAAAAGAGAGCTCATCAGCCCATACATCAGTTTATTTAGCTTACAAAAACGGTATGGCTACTAGCCAGTGTTGACACAAGAAAATATACAAATATTACCATAAATAACAAAACTGAACCACAGACAAAAAAACTGTATAATTAAATCGCCACCTACAGATGGCAACTGGAAACACTAGGACTAGCTGATCCCAGTGCCCCCGGAGTTTATCCATAGAGTATATCACTTGGATGGTGGACATAGTTACAAACACGTTTGATATAGGTGTATGGATAGTGGCGTCAAACCATCTTCGCTTAATTACCTTTCTAAAGTATTCGAAGCAACAGTAGAAGACAGTCATAATGTCATTGAGGAATGGAACTTTATACATTTACATTATCTTATCATTCCTAAAGTTGAGCATTTGATCTTTCCAGGCATAACTCCTTTTAACTTCCCCGCAATGATCCCCTTGTGGATGTTCCCTGTGGCCATGGTTACTGGTAACACGAGCATCATCAAACCTTCGGAGAGAGACCCTGGAGCCACCATGATCTTAATGGAAATGCTCAAAGATGCCGGAGCACCCAAAGGTGTTGTCAATGTAAGGGATTTTTCTAATTTTCAGATATATTTGTTATTCAAAATAAAATAAATTGTTTGCAATAAGCTTTTTTGGCAGCCTGTACGAGAATTTGACCATCAAGTCACTTGCAGCTACATTCAAATCAATCAATTTTGGTTGAAATCACTTAAGAGTATTCCGTCCCATAAATGAAAAACAATGATAATAATAATAATAATAATAAACACTTTATTGGTAAAATAATAAACCAAAATTGGCGGGCTTATTGCCTGGGGCAATTTCTTCCAACCAACCTATCAAAAAAAAAAAACCGTAAAAATAACCTATAAAAATGATCTATATTGTATTCACATTTCAGGTAATCCACGGTACTCACGAATCTGTTAACTTCATTTGTGATAACCCTGACATCAAAGCCATCTCGTTTGTAGGATCAGATCAAGCTGGCAAATACATCTACGAACGAGGAAGTAAAAATGGTATGGACAAACAATATCACTTATTAACTACGTTCCTATGATAGAAATTCTAATAAAAATTTAACTTAGAAAAATGCAATACTCGATTGCATCAAATAGTCGATTATATATGTAAGATCTATTCCCGTTAAATTGGTGCAAGAATCCATATATATATTTGGAATTTTGTACTCAATAATATAGTCATGGGCAAGAAATAGAGACAGCTTAAAATGTATGACTGATGAGAACATATCATTATACGGTGTCCCTCAAGGATCTGTACTTGGTCCAATTTTATTTAACCTATATACAAATCAATTGGATAACTTAGTTCAGCATCTTGGTTTCCAAACTCACGCATACGCGGACGACCGCATACTTTACAAATCCTGCACGCCCGAATCTAAGTCAGAACTTATCTCAGATGTCTCTTCCTGTATAAATCAAATTTCAATATGGATGAGCATGAATAAATTAAAGCTGAATCCAACAAAAATGGAATTCCTCTGGTTAGCCTCACCCCGTAGACAACATCTTATAAAAATAATAATCCTATTCGAATTCAAAATGCTGAAATAGTTTCTTCAAAACACGGCAAATTTCTTTGTATCCATATCAACAGTGCATTATCTATAGACACTCATATTTCGTCAGTCCTAAGATCCAGCTTCTACTCTCTGAGACATCTGTATTAGTCGCTGTCTGTCGACAGATGCGGCTAAAACTTTGGTAAACACACTTATAGTGTCCCGGGTAGATTATTGCAATGCGTTACTTGCGAATCTACCAAAATACTAACTTCACAAGATGCAACTTGTCCTGAATGCTGCCACTCGTTTCATTTATCAAATAAATCTTTTTTCCCATATCTCACCTACTCTACACAATCTTCATTGGCTGAAGATTCCAGAACGCGTAGAGTTCAAAATATGCCTCATAGTTTTCAAAGCACTCCACAATATGGCCCCTACATACTTGTCTGAACTATGCATCCCGTTCTCACCCAATGACAGACATGTCTCTCTTAGATCTCAAACACGAGCAACTAATAAATTACCTGAAGCCAATACCGCCAATAGACCTTAATACTTCAATAGAGCCTTCAGCGTTTCTGGACCGAAAGCCTGGAACTTACTTCCGGTTAACATTAGAGCTTAGATACATTCGACGAATTTAAGAAGGAGTTAAACTCAAGAAGTCATATGCAGATTATCCTTTGTCGTAAATTATTTTGTATGTACAACTAAAATTTAAACAGAGCAAGCATAGCGCCCTTGAGGTGGTCTTTTGATCACAAAACGGCGCTCTAAAAATTATCTTATTATTATTATACTTAGTTGATATCCTGGAGCCATCTATTGATTAGCAGTTGCAAATAAATTTTGGTAGCTAATGTTCTCACCACTTTTCCACAGATGTCTTTGTATTGAATTAATGAAGAATATAAAATGACTACATGCAAAAATATGTGTATATGTTAGGAAGGTATTATCGTTGAGTTGGTCGGTCCAGTGACTATAGTCTCCTTGCATAAGAAAGCTAGGGACGCTGGTTCGAATCCTGTTGGGGGATAGGATTTTTCGACATGTTGACTTTGGGTATTTTGACAACTTAGATAGCGAAAATTGTTAGTGATAAGTGTTCACCCTAAGCTTGCCTATGAAACAGGTGTTGAATACGGTAGTTTAAACTCAAAGTGGTCCAAATGTGTAAAAATTTACCTCTTAAAATTGAACACTATTTGAAGACTACGCTGGAAAAACAAGGAATGTCAGTTAGAATTTATTTTGAGAAAATCGAATTTTAAACTTTGTAATTCAATATGTTTACATTAAAATGTCTAAATTTTGTTTTTGTTTCGGTATATTAATAGGTAAACTTATTTAGTTTTTCATATCATCAATCAAATTACAATCTACAACTTAAAAACTCGTTAAGGCACTCGCACAAGGAAATATGGATATTTTGTGATTGAAAAGAAGGAGGAATGTCAGTGACTATTCTACTTTTTGTAAATTAAGATTATTGTTACATGGGTATATAGATATAAAATTATATTATTTGTTGTAGGTTAAATAGATATAACATTGTTAAAAACTATTAAAAAGTAACATCTTTTATTTTATTATTCATGGGGTAGATTTTTATACAAAATTTGGGAAGATAAGTTTTGGAAGTTTTCTTCATCCTATAGTGACTAGGCCTCCCTTTAAATGATTGTTAATGAGTTTTCATAGCAGTCTTGTATCTGTTGAAAGGCGTTTTGGTCTATTCATATGCTTGCCTCATTTCGCTGTACTTAAGGGCCATTTTTCACCATGTTATAAATTAAATTCCGACTTTAGAGAAACCGAATTTCAAATGAGGATTTATTATAGATCAAATCTTTTTGAAGGTTTTGTAGGTAGGTAAAGATTTTTGTAGGTACTCTAACTTGCCCTTACTTAAGCCGTGAATACTACATAAAACGCTTTGAAACTTACCTACAGGTATTTGTTTCATTTCATTTTACCTAAATATTGTTACAATATAAGTATGTAGCTAAATGACGCATCATGCATTTTTGCTGTTTCTTTTTTTGCTGTTTCTTCTTGCCCTCAAGGTCTTCTTAGTTTGATAGTTTTTACTGACATCAATCCCTCAAGATAACTATTTTATTTATTGACTGATTCCAGAGCGTTGAATTTGGCACGCAAAAATTTTCTTTCACGTTTGGAAATATTTTCAAAACATTTATGTCGTTTGCAGTTGCAGTTCTCACCAGGTTTATGACTTTGCAACCGAAGTTTCCGCATCACGCCTGTTAATCCACCATTTTCCTTGTTTTTTTATCGGTGACTTTATTCCAGTATTTTCCCTTCCACTTCGATAACCGAACGAATGTTATCACAATTTTGAAAAAATCATCCCCACGATGCGTTGACATTCCTTGTTCTTGTCGACTACGCTTGGACATTCCTTGTTCTTGTCAACTTGAACATTCCTTGTTTTTAACCAGTATATTCAAATTAAAAATGCAAACTGAGATTGACTACGAGTGTTTTTGCTGCAAATGAATAATTATTTTGGCATCATTAGTTTAATTTTTGAAAAATTGTGACATTCCTTGTTTTTCTCGCCTAGTCTTCATTTGATTTAATGATTGCATCAAATATTTTGTGCTATATGTTTAATATATATATATTTTTTACTCATATTAGGTAAACGTGTACAGTCAAATATGGGAGCAAAAAATCATGGTGTCATTATGCCCGATGCTAACAAAGAAAACACTCTGAATCAGCTGGCTGGAGCCGCATTCGGAGCAGCTGGACAGAGGTGTATGGCCCTCAGTACTGCCGTGTTTGTTGGGGAAGCTAAAGAATGGATTCCAGACCTTGTCAAGAGAGCTCAGAATTTGAAGGTGAATGCCGGACATGTTCCTGGGACAGATTTGGGACCTGTCATATCACCACAAGCCAAAGACAGAATCCTCAGCTTGGTCCAATCAGGTATTAACAAATTTTATTGAGGGATATTGCAATACTAACCAATGGATCTCCACTAATACAGCACCCCCTGTAATCTGGCGTGCCTATCTTAGTTTATTGTACATTAAAAACTTTCGGCAAATCTGATGTTTCTTCCACCAAACTGCACTGAACTGATTCAACCAATGGATAAGCATAAATATCGTTCAGTTTTCAATTATTTTGAAAAATGTGTTTATTATTTTCCATTTCAGGTATTGAAGAAGGGGCTAAAATACCTTTGGACGGTCGCAAGCTGGTTGTTCCTAATTTCGAAAAAGGCAACTTTGTCGGTCCCACAATTCTAACCGATGTCACACCATCTATGAAGTGTTATAAGGAAGAAATCTTTGGTCCAGTATTGGTTTGTCTGTTTGTCGAAACTTTGGACGACGCCATCGAGTTGATCAATAAGAATCCATACGGAAATGGCACTGCCATATTCACCACAAACGGAGCCACGGCTAGAAAGTTTGTCCAAAAGATTGATGTCGGACAAGTGGGTGTGAATGTCCCCATACCCGTTCCTTTGCCCATGTTCTCCTTCACCGGATCACGTGGTAGTTTCTTAGGAAATTCTCACTTTTATGGTAAACAAGGTTTAGACTTCTATTTGGAGACCAAGACTGTGACTCAACTCTGGAGAGAGAGTGATGTCAGCCACGCTAAAGCAGCAGTTGCTATGCCAACTATGCAATGATTTTAGTATTTTTTTTCATAGATATAAGTTTAGTCTAAATTTGTTATTGATATTTTGGTCCTTCCAAAAGTATGTGACTGAAAATGAAATGGTTTTAACATTTTTCTATTCAGTCTTCAGATACTTGCATTGAGAAACACTGTACCATGTCTAGAGGTCATCTAAATACATTATGTTTGCAAGTTCTGATTGTTTGCATAATGTGCTAAGGCATGATCTGCATAGTTACACACAATGAGTAGCTTGATATTTTTTTCAACAAATATGCAATGGTAAAATACACAAAATTTGAAATGTTTTTACCCTACAATTTTTTAATACAATCAAAATCAATGCAAAATACAATAATGTGCTCCATATAAAAAAAAAATGGTACTGTTTATTCGGGGACATTTTTGTTACTTTGGCATTAAAGTTTACTTTGCACACAATAAATCAAAATAAATTATATCAAATTTTACATTAGTTTTCTTACAAATCCGTGTTTTGAAAACCTTACTCATATATTATGATATTTTTGATACTGATATTTTATAAATTGATACATTTCCTAACCTAACTCAGTTTTAAAAGATTTTCACAAATCTCATTAGAAGGAATACCAAAATAACCAAAATTCTCTATGTAACGGGAAACTGTATTCCGTCTTCAAAAATATTTCATATTTACGAATTGTACTAAAATATATTTATTAACCATTTTGTTAACTCATTTTATTAATATAGAACTTGCGCGTGATAGAAATACCTAGCAATTGTGGATCTTGAAAGGAAGTTCCTTACAGCACGCAAGGTCTAACTATGTCTTCCATTGTTGCCATTATTTAGTTTGTATGTTAATATTATATTAAAATGTATCTATTTTTATAAATTAATGTAATGTGTTTTATTTTTATTCAAACATACCTACCTACCTGATTTACATTCTCCAGTTGGCTGTTGGGGTCTGCTCTTCTCATTCTAAAGCCCCCCCCCATTCACTGTCACTCCATCAGTTTAAATGGAGCAATGTCTCTCCAAAAAACGACAGTGAGTGGGCGAAACCAAATGGATGATGTGGAATGATAGGTTGACCCAGATATTTATTAATTTTCTGTCAAAATTAAGCATTGCTCACCATTACAGAGTAATCCTCTCCGGTGAACAATGCACATTATCCATCAGTTTTGGGCTGATTCAAATGCGTGAAGCCATTCGTCCATCACTCGTCAATAGGGAAACTCGAGTGTGAAACTTGGTCCAAATTTGTCTAATTTTATCATAATATTCTTTCAACCAGGGCTGGTGCTGTCCAAGTTCAAAGAACCATTCAGGAAAAATGTTCAGTTAATTTTTTTAGTCAGTAAGTCAGAAAAAAAGATCAAGTTCTTAAAATCTCGTAAAAACTTCCCTAATATCCTTTTTCAAATTGTATACAATTCTGTACCTCGGAAGTATAGGACTTTACTTACTTTAATTTCCGAGTCCGGATCGTCAGACCAAGAATCTCCAGTGGTTGGTCTAATGTCCTATAATAATAATATATGTAATAATTTACATTATATGTATAATACATCACTGACCATAACAGAGCTTTCTGCTTTGCGATGAGTGTATAAGATACCTATAAACAATAAAAACGTAACAGTCGCTATCTAGCAAGCTTTTTTAATATATATGTTTTTCTCAAATAAGTATTTTTCACGGAATAGAATTTTATTTAATAAAATATATAAGTTGTTGAACATGCATTTTTCTTGGTGGAAGTAATTTAAATAATCAAATTTAAATATAAATTTGATTATTAGAATTTAATTTTTTCTGAAAATGCACAGATTTGAGATAAAAACAAATTTGGATCCTGTTGATTGGTGAATAAAAAGTTATAGAGGGCAACCTGTAAAAATTTGGGTTTCCCAAAAACGTTCCTAAATAAAAATGGAGCATTTGAGTGGCTACAATATGCTCCGGATGATCTCCTTTATCTAACAAACACTGTATTAGTGGGTCAGTATAGCTGACAGGACTTGTTGCCTGAGGGCAGTTTTCTTCAATGTACATAGTTCATTTTTTTTACAAAACATTTGAAATAAAGAATAACAATGTTGCCCAAATAGGCTAAGCTTGGGTAGAAAATTTCAAGTGACAACCACTTTTTGACCGGGAATGGAACCCACGATCAGCAGTCAGCGTCTTTACCACTAGACTACAAAGTTCAGTACATAAGATACCTTCAAAGTACAGAAAAAGAATTTGTTATTTTACATTTTTTATTCTATAATAAGGCCTGTTTTTCCTGTTCTGAAAACTCTCTTGGACTGCCAACTATTTCTTTAGCATATAAAATTGCAGCCCGTCTTGTGTCTTCAATTTAGTATCATGATTCTGGCACTGACATACACACTGTCATGTACTGGAGTTTGTGGGTGCCGATCATCTTCCTCTTTCACGACACAAGCTTTAAGTAGCTAACTGCGAAAGAGTCAAGGAGGGTATTTGTGTTCTCTGTCAGTAGCAGACAATGTAAAGAAAAAGTTGCAACAGGGAGGCAATCCGCCCGGAAGGTTCTTCAATCAGTGTTTAGACACCTACAAGTAGCGTAGAAAGGAATAGAAAGAATAAAAAACATGGAGGTTACATTTATAATGCTTTTATTGCATAAAAAAAGTATAAAAGATATGTATCATCTAACTTAGAAATATTTAAATATCTCTCTTTGGATGATCATATGCTTATAATAACATAGATATATATTTGTATATACCATCGGTTTATTTGTATAAGGCACAATAACACCCGTAGCAATCTTTATGAACTATTGCTGTATGCATTAAAAGCCCCTCGTGTTAGATAAAACGCTACACAACTAATAAATATATATTTTATCAACTAACTCAATATATTCCGAAGATACATCACTATAATTATTATATTGCAGTCGGTCTATTGTCACAGTACATATAGGACCCAATGTCTTCCGAATCGAGATACTTTATATAAATGCAATATTATTATTATTATAATATAAACAGAAAGAAAAACAAGTACCTAGGAACGCCTACGATGAAATTAATTCCGCATTCCTTTCAAATGATAAATAAAAATTATAAGAACAATATCATGCTGGCGATTAAACGAAATGTTTTAATCGTTTTCTTACGTTTAGGGGATTTGAGAAAAAAAAAAGAAATTAAAAAATAAAAAACCAAATTGAGAGAATATCGTTGGTAAGTGTATGATATTGTATGGGGCCACCCACAGATCAGAAGGAGAGAAGAATAGACTATTGCGAGAAGATCATCCAAATCACCCGAGAGAGAGTTATAACAAATGAGATTTAAACGCTTTCTTTTATTATTATTATTTTTTTTTTTTCAACAAAAATAGGAACAACTTTCTTAGTCTTCCTCCTTAGAGAACCTACGCTACGCTACGACTTAGACAAAAAAAAAGACTCACTTCATAGAATAATCACTCATTTAGTTCAGACTCAGTCCAATTATTTCTACATCCAACATTATATAACTTACATACGAGATAATTAAATTTTAAATAATGAGCAATACAAGCGAAATCAGTCATTGCGCCAATCCCCTATTGCACAAAATTTTTTATAAGATATTACAAAGAATCCGAAGAAGCGAGGCTATATTCGCATAACACACATTTTTAATACTGATATCAAAACAAGACTGGACTCTCGGACCAATTGTCAACTGTTAAAAAGTCCAAACAAGCATCAAGTTAGTGTTAATCTGCTTTGCAAGCATCAAGCAAGGTCACACGATGGTTAATTTGGACCCGAGAGTTACAAAAAAAACATATTCCCAAATATTATACATTATTTTTTTTTTAATAATTAATAGTTCAAAATAAATACACTCAAACGTTATAATTCTCCTCACCTCCAAAACTGTGGCACCAAATCCTGCAAAGAAGAAAATATTTTATAAAAAAAATGATTGTGCATCTGCCAAAGATGAAATGTTGCGTCATGCAAAGATATAAAATAATAGATTAAATTTTCTGATATTTCACATTTCATTTGATCGAGTGTACTAGAAAACAAATTTTACAAAGGAGATCCTGGCCTGCGACAATTGTCTCAATAATTAATGGAATGAGAGCTTTACAAAGAAGATGTGGGATATGGAAAGTAATGAGAATATTAGGAATGTGGTATGGATGTTAGTGTTGTCACAAAGATGCAAGCTAATAAGTTGAGATGGTTTGGGCATGTGGAAAGAATGGATGCTGAAGAAAAGCCAGGTCAGAAGAGAGAGAAATAGGAGAGGTTATATGAGAATGGACACCCGTTCTCTCATAAAAACAACTTTAACACAATTCTATTCAACGATAAACCGACTGACATGTTAACGATATATCAACAACTGATGAGTGACTAATAATGTTCGATTCTTAAATGGTATGAACAAACCAATACGGGCTTACAACCGACTTCTACTGTTATTTCGAATCCTGCCCGGGGCATGGGATTTTCCCACATGTTCGGAAATTTGAACATTACCACCTAATGGTAAACGTTGTTAACATAAAGTGATCACACTAAGCCAGCCTTCGAAATAACAGTAGAAGACGGTCGTGAGCCCGTAGTGGTTTGTTCATACCATTTAAGAATGGAACATTATTAGTCACTCATCAGTTGTTGATATATTATTAAGATCTAGTCCTGAAAATAATGGACACAAGAATCTAGACAAACTTGGATCGTTGCAACTGAGAGATGTGACTGACTGTGACAAATTATGGTTTAAGACATTTCGTATGAATGTCAGGGACAAATTTATGGATCGCAGATCACATACACTTAAAAAAATAAAAAGATTTATGGTTTGATAGTCTGATACAAGCGAGGAGTGGTACTTACATGTTTACTGATGCTGTTGATGATTCTCCAATGTGGGTGAGACAGACTTGGATGATGGGTGAGCTAGCGGAAGAAACAAGTTGTTTTGAATAATCGACCGGATGCGGCGCTGAGCGCTCTGAAAAAAAAAACATCGTATTAGAACTTTGCAAATTACCAAGCACCCAAAACTGTAAGCTATATTAATACCTACTTTTGAGGAAAAAATCGGACATCTGAAGTGTGTGGCTAATAGCTACTAATTTGATGGCTAGACTCAACAATGGTGTAAAATGTATAAATTTCCTTAACAATCAGATGGAAGGGTAGGAAAGAATATGGAACGTTTTAAGAGAAATGAGATATGATAATCCGAAGAGGTGGATGAAGATCGTCCAGAATTGACCTTCTCGGGGAGGATATTAGAATGCTAGATAGCAAATAAAATAAAAAAACTAATAACTACTTATATTAATGTTAAGACATTAAAATAACAACAATAACAACACCCATGTTCTTCGGAGAAAGACTAACTTTCTCGAAAGAAACAAAATACCTAGGTATAACACTAGACGACAAACTCACATGGAACAAACATGTAGACAAAATAACACAGAAAGCAACAAAAGCCCTGTGGATATGCAAAAGGATGGTAGGGAAAAACTGGGGACTGAATCCCTCACAAACATTATGGATGTATAAATCCATAGTGAGGCCCACTATCTCATATGCTATACAAGTCTGGAGCAACAAACTAGAGCAAAAAGGCTGTATAGACAAGCTTACAAAATTACAAAGAATGGCTTGTCTACTAACCACCGGAGCACTACATACAACTCCCACTGCTTCTCTTGAAGCGTTACTTAATCTACCACCACTTCATCTGCACTTGCAAAAAGCAGCGAAGGAAGGAATGATTAGATTAAATAATGGATTGAGCCAAAAACATAACTATCCAACAAAATCTAACTTAATAACAGAACTTGAAAAGGATAACCTTTTAAGTATACCCAAAGACAAAATTATGAGTGTCTATAAATTCGAAAAACCTTATAAAATCGAAATCCAAACCAGGAACGAATTATCTGACACCTGGTATCAGGAAACCAACGGTGCTATAATATGGTACACTGATGGCTCCAAAAAGGAAAGTGGAGTTGGTTCGGGTGTGTACGGACTGACACCCAGAGTCAAGATGTACAAACACCTCGGACAAACTACAACCATTTTTCAGGCAGAAATATGTGCCATAACAATATGTGTCTATGAAAACCTAAAAAGAAACTACAGAAACAAAACAATTTATATCTACTCAGACAGTCAAGCAGCGCTCAAAGCCCTTGACTCATGTAAAATAAATTCATCTACAGTACAAGACTGTACTATAGCACTTAACAAACTCACAATAGAAAAGAACAACAAAGTTGTTCTAAGATGGGTGCCAGGACACTCAAACCATAAAGGTAATGAAGAAGCGGACAAACTTGCTAACATGGGGGCTGACACCAAAACATTTGGACCAGAACCCCACTGCTTCTTAGCCAACACTGTTCTAAAAACAATGTTAAACAATAATATGCTGGAAAAAGCAAAACTAAACTGGGAAAACATACCCGGACAGAAACATGCCAAATCATTAATAGACGGCTTTATAAAAAAGAGATCAGACAAAATCCTTGCTTTAAATAGAGAAAACATCAGAGTTCTAACCAGAGCACTGACTGGACATTGCAGATTAAATAAACATCTAAGTACAATGAAACTGATGGACA
This sequence comes from Mystacides longicornis, assembly GCA_963576905.1. Classification (NCBI taxonomy): domain Eukaryota; kingdom Metazoa; phylum Arthropoda; class Insecta; order Trichoptera; family Leptoceridae; genus Mystacides; species Mystacides longicornis. Next base: position 19,975,901 of record OY756437.1, read on the forward strand.
TGCATCTATGCAGATTCTGCCTAGATGAACATGAAACACCATTACACCTGCTATGTGACTGCGGACCACTGATGCAGACCAGAAACAAAATAATTGGATCTCACATCTCTGATCAAACTCAAATCAAAGAAACCAGCCCACAAAAGATCCTAAAGTTCATCCGCGAGATCGGATTGTGGGGTGACCTCTAGCAGCAAATCCATTCACAATGAACTAATATAGTTGACGTGAAGAAAGCACTAGAGGGTAACAAAAAAAAAAAAAAAAAAAAAAAAAAAAAAAAGCAAATAAAATAAAAAAACTAATAACTACTTATATTAATGTTAAGACATTAAAATAAAATTCAATTCAACAAGAGTTAAGTATACACAATATTAAATAATATCTTAATCATATAATCGGATATGATGTGGGGTGCCATCGAAGCTGCACAAGTTATAGCGCAAAGGAGAGCTCTTGTTGTCTCCGTATGCCTCTAGTGGGGTTAAATGGGAGTATAGACAGATATATCTTAACAAGTAGTGTAGGACTTGCCCGCACTATGATCTAATTCAAACCCATTCTGACATTTTTTATAGAATACTTCAACTAAATCTACATGAGAATTGCTTGGTGGGTCTGCACATGAAAAAGTGCTTAAAAAATACCTTATTCATCAAAAACTATATATGACATTCTATGTTATATCATTTTAATTTTATGCTAGGCTGAGCGATAAGAAAGCCAGAAATGATTCTATGATTTTTTAATTTATTTATTTAAACGATAAATTTATGCGTACAATATTCTCTTAAAATAAATTACATTCACTTAAATATCTACATTATTACTGTCCCACTAAAGCTAAACTTGTGCGTAGAAGAATAATAATTTAAGATTTGAATAATAATAATAATTTTCCTTAACAGGACTTGTATTGTTTTTATTATTTTAATAAAGAGTATATGTATAAAAATAAAATAATCAGATCACAACTAGACTGATATAACCATTCAGGACTGAAAATAACTAAAATGTCAAAATGAAATAAATCTTGGGTACGCACCTCAACAGCAAAGAAGGAACCAAGAATCCTTATGGCCGTCGTTTGCGAGTCTTTAGGCTGCGTGTTAGCCTCGGACTCGTCAACTTTGGGTATCTTGATAAGCGATCCCGTCACACGTTGCAGTTCTTTAATATTCTGGCCCTTCCTTCCGATGACCCGTCCAATCAAATAGGTCGGCACCAGCACCTCAATCTTCAGATGGATGTCGTCATTACCTGGGAAGAATCCAGATTCGCGGATCTTCTCGTATATCAAAAATTGGGCCTGTCAATTTGAAAATGAACAATTCTGTAAGACGGGATACTATGTATATATATATACGGGATATTGTGGTTGGATGTTAGAGATTGCTACGGCTATAATTCCGCCATTGCCACTTGTCTATACACTATTTTTTGTACACTATTTTTAATATGCATAAAGTATAAAAATAATAAATATATATGGCGGGATTCTAGTTATTAAAGCGGTAGAGAGGATATTTTACCTTCCACTGGGCTTCAGAGTTGCCAACAATAGTAACTTTCCTCTCCATCTGCTCCGTTTGATCCGGCTCCAGGGGAGCAATCTTGATAAAGGCTCCGCTGTAGCGTATCACATTACGTATATAGCTACCTTTAGTACCAATGACACCACCGACCGCATTCTTATGAATGTAAAGATATGTCGTCTCCTCCGTAACAGATCCGGGAGGGAATTTTTGGGGCATTCCATGCATCGGAGGACTCATCATGCCCGGGTAGCTGTAGGGATTCATGCCGTAACTGTTACTCTGAGGGTACATGGCCATTGGATTCATGCCAAGGAACATGGGGGCTCTAGGAACAAAATCTCTCAAATCAGCCTCATAGCTCTCCCTCAGTTTCTCCGCAATCAGTTTTACAGCTTTGGCCAGATCTTCGATGGAGTCTCCGTGCAGTGTGATGATTCTGTCCTGGTTGTAAACGCTCAGGACATCGGATGAAGACACGTTTATCTTTGTGTTTGTGTCCCTCATAATCTGTCTGATTGTCAGTCCACCCTTTCCGATGAGTCGGCCAATCTGATTGTTGTGGGAGTATACCTTAAGTTGTGTCAGTTCACTGAAAGAAAGAAAGAGTGGTCGTTATTGACATATTGGAAATAAGCCACTGTAAAGATAGATAGGATTTTCATCTGGTGGCCATCCCAGTTGTCAAAGAAACTGTGTATTTTGTATGTCAGAGGTCTATGTGCTGAGTTGTTCCATTAATTAAAAAATTTGAGAGATCACTAGAAGAGCAAGGCGACTCGCCTAGGTCAGCAGAATATCTTAAAAATATTAACGCGGAGCTATTATTATAACTCAAGCAAAACTATTGAAAAACTAATAACTACAAATGTCACAAGCTATGTAGGTTATTTAAACGATATCCATAGCTCGTAGCGATCTGGAAGATGTGATATAAAGTTGGGATAAAAATTCTATCTCATCATCTATAATATAAAAGAAAGTCGGGTTAGTGCGAACACTTATAACTCGAGATTGGCCGAACAGATTTTTATGATATTTGGTTAGGGGGCGTTCAAGTATTACGTAACGCAATTTTTGAAGATTTTTGACCCCCCCTCCCCCCCATGTAACGCGCCGTAACGTTTTTCTGTACCCCCCCTCCCCCCCCCCCCTAAATGTTACGTAACACCCAAGAGACTATTTTTTTACTGAACTCTCGTAAAAAAATAAAAGGGTTTCAAAGGGTTCCTTTGCTAACTTCGGAGAAAAAAAAATACTATTTATATGTTCCATAAATTTATCTTTATTTTTTCTTTTGCTGTTTTCCAAATTTTGGTATAGCTGCGTTGGCAAGTCCAGTTGATGATGTAAATCCCCCCTTTTGACCACTTAACGAATGCTGACAACGAAAATAAAATAAAAATGACGTAAGTATAATACAGTCGAGGGATTCCCCGTAAAAAAATAAAAGATTTGCTAACTTGGGAGGGCGAAATAAAAATTACATAGGTACAATGCAGTCGAGGGACTCCCCGTAAGACTTAAACGAAAAAGGTTCCTTTTTTCGCAGAGCGAAAAATTCTTACGCTTAGGGTGAAAACACGTAGAAAGCCGATTCCGACCGGCGCAAAGAATGTTGTCTATGGTTTTAATGCATTTAAATGGGCATGCCGGAAAGCAGGTTTCTGCTTTTGCTGTGCGTATCCCCATTCAACTGCATAGAAACATTCTTTGCGCCGGTCGGCGCGGGTCGGATTCGGCATTCTACGTGTTTCCACCAAAAGCTTTAACATCGGAGAACAAAATAAAAATGACGTACGGTACAATCGAGGGACTTCCCGTAAAACATTGTCGAAAAGGGTCCTTTGCTAACTTCGGAGAAAAAAAAAGATGTACAGTACAATCGAGGGACTTCCCGTAAAACATAAACGAAAAGGGTGCCCAACTTCGGAGAAAAAAAAAACAAAAATGACGTACAGTACAATCGAGGGATTCCCCGTAAAACATAAACGAAAAGGATTGCCCAACTTGGAAGATTTATTTCCCAATTTTTTTTATTTAAGAAAAAAAAATACCGTTACGTAACGAGTTGTTCAAACCCCCCCCTCCCGCCCTCGTAACGCACAGTAACGTTTTGCAAGACCCCCCCTCCCCCCCAAATTGCGTTACGTAATACTTGAACGCCCCCTTAATTGGATTCTTCTCCGCTCCGGAAAACAAAATAACTAATAAAACATCGAAAAAAGGATAGAAAATAATATAAAATATAATATTAATGATAGTCTGGAACTTATTTACTGACAACATCGACATCTTTGAAAAATTCCATAACAACACAATTTATATTTACTTGACAACCATTGAGTTTCAAAACATAGGTATGGTAAGCTTTCAGAAATATTTTGGAGGAGATGATTTTAGTTTGTTTAAAAATTGGAATACGAAAAGTGAATATAAAGGTGTGAGTTAAGTTTGATTAATATGTTGTGAGGTTATGCCGTTTGTCATCGGAAATTTTATTTTTTTATTTAACATGACGTATCAGAAAGTAGCTAAGCAGATATTTTGGAAAGAATTATCGTACGAAGATGTTGAACGAAGTTTGACAGGTCAGCTAGTTGTTTAATAAAACACTAAAATGGGAAGATAGTAGAATTTTAACAAAAGACAGATTATTTCCCTCACCTACGATTCATGTTGGCGGACTCTTGCTTGATGATATACAGTATGCGTTTGCAAGCTTCGGCGCAGTTCTCCGGCAGTCCGTATATGAAGACGGTCTTTATTACTGTGTGTGGCTCATTCTTCCTGTCAATGTCTACTCTGGCGTGGGTCTCTTGTGTAATTTGATGGATCGTACTGCCTTGACGACCTATGATAGCACCTATGTACTCAGACCCCACCATAATGCGGAGGGGGAAGTCGGAATTTAGGCCACCCGGACCATTTCTAGGTCCGCGCGGCCTTCCGTCACGTTTCTTCATCGGTTTCTGGGGATGTCCGTCGTCCCCATTCATTCTGAAATACAATTAAACAGATAGTTGATTATTTATTCAATCATAAATGTCATGCTCAATAGTAAACAAAACCTTTAATGATTATAAGCCATAGATTTTTATACACCTTGAACTATGGAATACTCTTATGGCTAAAAAGTGAAACATCAATGATCGGCACTTTTGACATACTGGTTGGGAAAAAGTTATGATGTTGTATTGAGGTTCGTAAGTAAATTTAGAAATTTGGAGTTTTATTTACAGATTAAGGGGTTAAAATGACTTAAAAGGCAATAAAGAACATGTTTAGAGTACACTTTACTAAAAAACATGATCGCTTTTTTACTAATCAAATTGTGAAAACATTGAAATATTTGAATACAAGTCGGGATTCTAGGTTTTGTATAGAATATTTTAGTACGAACGACTAGATGACAATATTGCCAACATAAAAAAATATTTTGAAGTTGCCATGATAATAAATGATTATTGTTTATAGCCTAGTGCAGCTACATATTATACATCTAAATGAAGATGCTGAGAATTGTGTGAGAAATTCCAGAATTAGAAGGTTAAGACGCTCAAAGAGTGAACTAATCAGAATGAATGAAATCACTTGAAAATAAGAATGACTTCCCAAGAACAATAATTTCAAGATTTGGCGTAAGAAAAAATTAAGTCTCCCCATACTATGTCCACAACTTGATGCAATGATTGTGTAAGTGGTCAAATTTGTTGAATCATTAGATTCATAAGTGCCTCTATTAAACAGAACATTGTTCTCAATCATTAACCTTATATTAATTGCTATTGGAGTAAACTTTTTTTCACAAAACAATAGTTTAAAATTAGCCTATCTATTTATCGAGGTTTGCACCATACAAAAACACACTTAATGCACTTTCTATTTGATTAGTAATAATCCCATTTAACCACTCCTAATGGTATTAAGGTAATATAAAATGTTTTTTTCAAAACGATTCAACAAATCTGGTTTATTGTTTTCATCCACCAAATATTATACTAAACAATATATCAATTTAAAAGTAAAAAAATGGAACTAGTAAATTTGTATGAATTTTTAAACCAAGACTTCAGTTAAAAGTTTTTTTTCTTCTAAAACAACAAAAATGAAGTAGCAATTTACATCAACACTATTATTTTGGAGAATTCCTTTAAATTTTTTTTTCATTATTGAAAATACATCAATGGTATAAGAAAATTGTTGGAAAAAAAACTATAGATTCTACAACACAATAAGACATTCAAAACTTCACCATTAAAAAAAACATAATATAAATAAACCAATGAAACAAGACAAAAAACTACCTATTAGATATAATCTCAAATTATAAAAAATGTAAATAAAAACTTGATTCAACAATTAATTAATATTAAAGTTATTTACTTTTTGTCTTCTTTAACACCATTTTCTTTGATTACTTCAGGTTTTTTCGCATCTACCACTTCAACAGCAATATTTTCACACTGACTCTCAGACATAGTTATTCAAACAAATCCAAACTTGAACTGAATATTTTTTCAACTGCCAGCAGGCAAATTCGCCTCCTGGAGGTTTCTTTTACCTGACTCTATTGTTTTTAAATTTCTCAGAAACCTAAACTGATTTTCTTGTAGACAATGGACAAATAGGATCCTGGTTTATCAGAAATATAATCTTTGTGCGAAATATAAACACAAAAGATGACAATTTAACATTTTATGGTTGTAGGAATGCTTGAGACTTTCTTTTTTTACCTGAGTCCAAACCTATACAAACAAATTCTGTCATAAGACAATGGACATACATAATGAAAATATCATAAATTTTCGGACCCAAGTTTGACGGTTATCCCCGGAATAACAAAAGCATTTGCATGCAGCTTAGAAGAGTCACAACATTATTATTATTCACGCAGATTTCAGGTAAAAACGACAATCTTTTGAAAAAGTTTTCAAGTTATAAAGCGGCGGAATAAATACAATGTTATTATGTTAAATAAAACACGCCTTTGTCAAAATCGGGAGTAATTTGACAATTATTACTCGAAACAATAATCGTTGAAAACTCAACACATATACGAAATAAAGCATGTTATTTAGTGTTTAAAGTCCAGAAATAAGCAATTTAAACAATTGATATAATAGATGCATGTTTCTTTTACTCAAAAGTAATGAAAAATGTGATAATGAGTCACATCAAAAATGGCTTCTTGCTAAGAAAAAATCGCAAACATTGCCGCCGCATGTAAGACGTTTAATAACAGCAAATTGTTAAGAAATGTAATGCATATAAATTAATCTAGGTGTCTTCTCAAGATTTGCACAATATATTTAGATAATCATGACGAATCATAGGAAATAAAAAGAAAAAAGCCGACGAAATCGGCAAGGCGAACCATGTGTGGGTGACATTAATTTTATAAGAAAACGTATTCTTACCTTCCCATCTTATAATTAGTCTCAGGCATCTGAGGTTGCTCAACGTCACCTTGAGCCATTTTTAAAGTATTTAAGTCAATACTTTATCAATATATACTAAAATAACTAAATTAACCTATTTATTGAGGTTTTTCAACAAGTTTTGAAATTTAATGGCGTACGACGAGTCCCGCGCCGCCCGCGCACAATGAATTCAAAAAATGAAGTGGAGCATAGACAATTAAAAAAAAAGTAATAAAGAATAATTATTTGCAAAGACAATATAAAAATGAGAATTAAAATTATAATAAGAATGTGAAATAAAAGAATGTTATGGGATCGTATAAAATATCAATCAGAGAGCTATTTTGTTATAAAGAAATTTCCAGTCGGTATTTGAGTTTTGATAATCTTTTAAAATTTAAAACCTTCTTTTGGTGAAAATAGGTATGTATTTTGATATGAATGAAAATTCGATTATAGCCTAATATAGAGCATGCATCAACAAGTTAGAATGCTTTTGGGGTAATTTAATTGTTTTTGTGCCCGAATAAAGATAATGGATAACAGCTATAATCATTATTTATATAAGTGGGTCCAACCATTTGGTCTATCCCTATCTAAGTTACATAATAGCGTCCTTTTTTAGATTTGTCTTGGAAGTCCATGTTATTATCATAAAATTATACCACATGTTATAAAATTATAACACTTCTCTATACAAAAGTGTCATCAGTATAGCCGGCGGAACTTATTGTCTGAGACAATTTTTCCCAGTCTACAGGTCCCCACTAATCTGAGAGAGGCCAACCCCAGGTAGAAATTTCAAGTGAAAAAACACTTGAGCAAAACTCTGACCCAACAGGGAATCGAACCAGGAACTGAAGTCCACGCTAGTACCAGGCTACCAAGGTCATTTGTCTGTATCATTATTGTATGAAAATAAACATTTTTGAAACAAAATTATATGGAGATTTTAGCTATAAACTACGTTTAATATTCATTCAAAATTGAAAACAAAAAACATGTTATTTTCGTACTTTATGTAGGTACTTTTTCAATTTTGATTTTTTTTTATTATCTATACACTCACATTTAATGATCGAGTTTCTGATGTTATTAATAAAAAAATCTACCAAATGATAAATTCACATACACGCACAGAAGAAATTTAAATAAAAAAGTGAAGATTTGAATACCTAGTTAGCAGTTGTATTTTCCCTGTATTACTAACATTATTTTATTTTTATGAATGTCACTTTATAGGTATTAATTTAATCTATTTTAGATATTTTTATTTATTTTATAATAAAAACCTCAATATTTAAAAAAAAAACTATGCATAAATTCTGATTTCTTCTATTGCCTTTTGTGTGATTTTTGACGCTAAGACAAATTGTGTTGTTAGTGGAACTTGCGACACAAGACTCAGCCAGATTCGTAGATAGCATGTTGTGTATATCAAAATAAAGAGCAGTTTCAGGCGTAAAAGGTATCCACATTGTTGGTATAAAACCCAGTTCAATAAATCAGTGTGTGATCGATGAGTTGAAAATAAAACAAGATGTGATTTTATGAGAAGCATCTTTATTTAAGTTACGAACAAATGTTTTGTTGCATTTACAAAGATAAATTTTTACAGAGACAATCTTAAAATTATGACAATCATTTAAAATTAAAATTGTATGATTATTATGTATTAACAAAGTGAAATTAATCATAATAATTAATACTACGCTCAATATAAGTGCGTAAACGCAGCGTGCTAAGTTAATATTTTATTACACTTAATAAATAATGACTTTCTTATTAGTATAAAAGTAACCATAATGTAGGCAAGTCCAAAGATTACACTTAACAGCTCACGGGAGTGAAAGAGATTGTTGGAATCATTTTGTCTATGCTTTTAAGCCATAGCGATAATAATCGAGCGAGTAAATCATAACCTAAAAAAGTTGTAAGGGGTAACCTTAAGAATTATCCATTTATGAATCATATAAAATGAAAGCTGTTTGCAAAGATACAAATACATTAAAGTTAGTTGTTTTTAATTTGATTGCATACTAACATAATTGGTTAGTTTATTGTTAAAAAAAAGGAAATAAATGTCATTAATAAAAAATGACAGCTTCGTCAAACCAACAAAAATAATTATTTATGCATTATTTATTTAGAGGGGAATTAATAGATGTTATTATGCGATATAGATTCACAATGAAAATGAACAGAGATTTTATAATAAAATTATTTTGTACACAATGACTTAAATTACAATTAGCTTAAAAATACAAACATAATTGGAATGTTGCCGTTGAGAAAAAAAAATGTGTTGATAAAAAAGGGAGAAAACCAGCAGTATCTAATTATATAGTAACATTATTTATATTTATTTGCTTTTCACGAAGACTAGACACCACATTAAAATTAATATTACCGACAATAATTATTTCCGGTAGGTACACGTCATACAAAAGCTTTATTTTCCCCGCTGCGTGAAAAAATAAATGCCATTACAATTTGTTTAAAATTAAGACCAAAAAACATCGCAGAAATTGAAAAATATATTCGAGAAATTGTTTTTTTGTTAAATTCTTATACTTATTTGATTTAGTTTTCGATTTTAAACATTGACAAAAGCGAGGTTGAATATAGCATTCAAAAGAATAATTTATGTGCATAAATTTCATACTCTGATTACACAATTACACATATTACGAAAAATAAAGGGATAAATTGTAAAGACACTCGTTTTAAGGTTAAACCAGCGACTCAATACACATTTTTTCCTTCAATTCAAACAATGATAAGCCCACAGTCAATCACAAATGCAAAAAACGAAAGGAAATTTCATGTCAAGATAAAGCAATACATAGACCCTGCCAAGGCTTACAAAATTAATATACACTATCACAAGCTCTCAAGTATACATACAGCCTATTTTATTAATAATAATAATTAAAAATTAAATAATAATATCAATAATTAAAAACATCAGATTGACGTAGTCTGTTTTAGAGATGATATAAATTAGATTTCATGTTAATTAAAAAAAAATCACTAATACAATTTAGCAAAAGCGTGAGCAAATTTTTAATTAGGTAATTAATTGATGAAATATAAATTCATTAAGAAATCAAAAAGAAAAAAATAATTTTCTCAATAGTTAGGATAATTAATTGATGTTTTGTAGTATAAAAACTAGTCTGGATTCACTTACCACGAACACTTTCGCAGCAAATGTCAAATTGAAATCATCAGAAAAAAAAAACTTAAAGCTTCACCATTCAACAAAAATACACAAAGCGAGCTATTTACAAAATAAGTGACATAAAATTATAGAAAAAACAATAATAAATTATTTATTACGTACATCATTAACAAATTAAAATAATATTTTGGTTTTACTTTAGGATTATTTCCTTAAATCAAACTAAAAATGGTTTCACAATTTTCACTTTTTTCTTTGTTATTTTTTAATACAAAAATATCTCACTTCTCATTCTATCGTATTGGTTTTTTTTCCTCTATTCATATACATCTTTCTCATCTATTCAATTTACACATATCACATTCTTTCAAATAATTTAAAATTAAAAAAATAAAATAGAAGGATTTTTAAATTCCAAAATGTTATTTAATTTGTATCTTCAAAAAAAAAAAAACCAAATAGCAATAATTAAGTACATAAAATTTCATATTTATGAGATTTATTAATTGCCGGATCACACTATGTAAGCTTTTATATGTACCAGAAATTGTAAAATATTCAATTTTACACTAATTCTACGATACCAACCCAACCAACACAGGAAATGTAATAATTCAGTTTCATAGATTTCATTTCGTATGTAAAGTATTTTTAAAACTGTTTTCATAAATTAATAATCAAATTCTGACAATGGAAAATTTTGACGGTTTTACTGAATTTTTCTTTTGTTCGAACCATAGACAAAAAAGCTACAATTTCTTTAGTAACTCTATGGTATCACTGATCTAAAAAACATTTACTAAAACACAAAGTAAATATTATTTGTCAACGCTATTTTTAATTTCAAAACTCGCTTAAACACGATAATTAATAGTAGGTATGTAGGTGATTTTTTTAATATTGATTACATGAATTTATAATTAATTATTATCTTAGAATTATTATTTATTATTAGATACTTAATTTTTTTGATAAGATAATCCAACAGTGCTTAAAAAATGTTACCATCATGAAAAAAAAAAAAATGACGTAAATATTAATTACGTCCAATTGTGTCCATCTATATTCTATATGCAAAGATTTTTTTATTATTATCAATTGTTTCTTATAAAATCAAATCCTTTAGAACAAATGCATAGTAATAATTATATTATTTTACGTTAACCATAAATTTAACGTACATTTTTAAATTTAAATGCTTTATTGAAAGACAATCTACATGAAGTAAACTACCTGTACTGAATGCCTCTCGATTCTAAAATAAAAACGGTTGTTATGCCAAAAAAAATCATAGCATTATGTGATTGTTGTCCTTTGGTACTGCAACCGTTCACGAAGGTGTACAATATGATCAATGTGAATAGTGATACAACAGTAGGTACAACTAAATTGATGATGCTAACTTAAATATTTTTTTGTTAATTTAATTAAAAATCAAAGTACGATGATATAATTATAAGCATATCGTAAATTTGACAAATGTGAAAATTTTAATGCATGCAAAATCAGGATTGAAAATTGTATACCTACTATTTTATTTAATTTTAACTCTTTCCGATGCAACATCTTCCAATGCGAGTCAAGGTGCCAACTTTCGTTACATATTTATTGAATACTTTTTGTACAGAATAAAAAGTTGGAATAAGTGAACAAAAAAAATGGGTGAATTGGCGGAGCAATCTCTTACATCCAACCTTACAACAGAACATAATTAAGGAATACTTCTGACCCTACTGAAATTCGAACCCGAGACAGTCAATGTCAGGAATCCGTCATTTTTACATAAGTCAAATTTTCTATGCCCTGAAATTTTTACAATCTATTAAAATTTTGTATGCACTAAAATATTGCACATTGGTCAAATTTTGTATGCAATGAGGTAATAATGATTATTAAAGATGTAAGATGAATAGATGGAAATGACTTTATGAAGATGAAATGCGTCAATAAAACGAGATGTGTACTACTTGAAAATATAAATATTATTCCATATCGAGATATTATTAGACTAATGGGACGTCCCTTTATGTGGGACATAGGATTTTTAGAATGTAATCCGTGAGAAGAGTCGGGACGGTGGGGCTGTCCTCGTTTATCGCCTTCAAGACTGCAAACAAAAAAAATGAGAAACTTATTAGTTAATAACGTAAAGAACAAAGGTAAATAATTTACCTTTTCAAAGTAATTACAAGGTGGAACATATTATTGTCTTATTACAAAATATTTAGGGGAAAAGTGAGGTTAACACTAAATATTTTGCCTCATTTTCAAATGCATTAGCAATTTCCCCCCGTTGGTTGTAAAATTCGTTATTTTAATTATATTGGAAACATTCAATTGGCAGATTAATCCTGACGGATCTCTTCCAACCAACCCATAATATTTCATTAAGGGCCTTTTTCAGGAACCAACTAATATAATGAAGATGGTGTGTATTATGGATAACTTAGCGCAACTCTTGAAAAAAAAAGAAAGAAAATGAGAACTTACTCTTAATGAGAACCTGCAGGGCCTGGTTGTCTGGTGGACCGCTGTCTAGGTGGTATGGGATCACTGTTGTCAAATACTGAAATAAATACATTAAAAATGTGAGAATTTTTTAAAAATATAATGATTAAAGCAGGGCAACTACGAATATTTAATAAACAACACACAATAAATAACAACAACACATAGATGTCAGTAAAGCTAGCAGGACTTAATGCTTGAAGTATTCCCCCTTAGGCAACCGGTCCCGTCCAATTTGCACTTTCATAGCAAAAGACATCTAGTTATAAGAATTCTGACTTAGCTAGGAATCGAATTTTTAACCTCTACTTTAAAAGGCATAATTAAATTATTGCTAAGTTAAGCATATTTTTTGTCAGCCTCTTTATTATCCTCTGTAGAGGCCCTTCACTCAAGATCTCCAAAATGTATAATAAGCGAGTCACGCTGAGGTTGCCTGGTATCAGAAAGCCCATATTACCTCACCTTCTATAAGAAATTTCAAATTTAGGCTAGAAGAAGGAAACCGAATGAGAGAAAGAAGACCCAAACGAGATGAGTGGACCATGCAGTTAGAGCCTCAAGAAACTAGCCATGATTAATGTGAAAAGAGTGGCCGCTGACACGCCGAGTACCACATGGGGATGTAGCATCTAAGACTATTATGAATAAGGTAGGTTTTCTTTTGATGAAAAATATAACAGAAGTCAATCTTGGCCTTACCTTGGGTTCGCTTCCAGAGTTGCTGCTGGGTTTGCTGCTTGTATTGTTCCCGCCTTTGGAGCTCCTCTTCTTCTCGACGTGGTAAGCCCTCCTCTTGTTCTGCACGGCCAGTAACAGGGAGATGAAAGTGTTCTTCAATTCCTTCTCGTATTCCAGTTCATCCCTCAGTGCCAATTCCGAAATCAAAGTCTCCGAGAATTCACGAATCAAAACCTCCAATTCCAGATAGAGTTCGTTCAGTTGAGCTAAGGACAGAGTCTTAAGTTTGTCCTCGTAGAGAGGGGAGTTGAGAACTTCCTTGCCCTTCTCCAGGGCCTCGTTATGCTCCCCGAAGTCTTCCAGTGAACCAGGAGAAGAGTCCTGCATCATATCATCTATTTCTTGGATAACCTAAAATATTACAAGAGAAAATTAATTAAGTAATAAAACATGTAGGTATGTTTATTAGGGAAATATTTTTAGTAGAATTGGAAAGTGTGTTTCACAATTTTAAACACGATTGGAATCAGGATTGCATTACAAACACCTTTTCTTTCAACCTTATAAATTCTGTTTATAATCCAATTTGCATCCAATCTTCAACATGCCCAAACCAACTCAAGTTATTAATCTTCATCTTTGTCACAACACTAACTTCCATACCACATTCCTTTCCATATCCCACAGAGTCTTTCCAGATATTCTTCGTAGAGCTCTCATCTCTACTGCATTCTTGTCCATGTCCATGTTCACATCCATACATATTGATGGTAACAGGATTGCGTTATGCATTAGTTTGTTAGCTTGTTGTAGTGAGACGTAGTTGTTTCTTATAATAGGTCTTAGTGCACCGCCCACCCTGCTACCAACTATTTTCAGGCACTTTCCTACTATAATAGTTCCTAAATAACTTTATGACTATTTTAATATATTTATAGTTGTATGAATGTGAAAAACTTACTTCGTCTGCAGTTTTCACAGGACACTCGTGATCCTGATGCAACCCTCCAAGGATGAGTGCGTGCATATCCAAATCACTGGCAACGGCCTCATCTTCCGAGCTCAGCAAGTCATCTTCGGGAGTCTGACCACCCTGCAACAGAACATCACAAAGGGGTAAGTATAGTAAATAATAATAAGAATAATAAAAATTTATGAAAAATAATACACAATTTGCTGACTCCCACAAATAAATAGTTAGTAATTTTAAAAAGATGCTATTTTTATATATAAAATTGAAAAGGAAAGGTCGAAGCTTTTAAACTTACCTTTCTTTCGGCGAGATTGAGTGTCGGCATGTGCATTTTCCTGGAGAAAGACTTGGTCCAGTCTATGGGGAGGATGTTTCCAAAGTTGCCAGTGATTGTCCACCACATTCTGAAAAAAAAAATAGAAAGCAACTAGGTTAATTTCTGTTTCATTGATTCATTCACAAGTTGAGAAGATACGTTAGACTCAGAATGCCTCTTGGATAATCTCTACATACAATATTGGTTGGTTATGGTTGGGGCACGTTTTGAGAATATATTGTCTATCATTGTTTCGTATGTCTCTGGTAATCACAAGCTTGCGCATGTGTTAGGAACAATGAATTATCATAAAACAAATTAACAAGTTAGTTACCATTGGTTGCATAGATTTCAGATAAATAAAACAGCACATAAGTATAACAAATTACTTAATAGTTAACAAATATTTAACAACCAATGACTCTACAATACATAACTGATGTTCGATTTTTAAATGGAACAAACCACTACGGGCTTACGACCATCTTTTACTGTTATTTCGAAGGCTGGCTTAGTGTGATCACTTTCGTTAACAACGTTCGCCGTTAGGTTGTAATGTTTAAGACTCATTTCTTTTTTAACTTGAAAATGGACTATCACCAAGCACCTTCTGCCCAAAACATTGAAGGTAATGTCCAAGTCTCCGAAACTCCTAATTTTATGAGAATTGTTGAACATGTCGAGAAATTCCATCTATACAAATAATTAATAGTTGTTGAAATTGGAATGAAAGAAGAAAAAGAAAAAAAAGTCACAGTTGAACATTACACCGAACGTGTTCGAATTTTAAGCAGTAGGTAAATTTAGGCCACTACTGGTAGAAAATTTTGGAAATGACCTTTTTTTTGGATCTTTCATCTTTCCGGATGCCAAGGGATTCGGGGTTTGGGATTTGAATTTCTCCTATCAGTTTCAAAAAAAAAATTATGTTTGGTAAAAAAAAAACTGCAACTTTTTCACTGTTCTTTATTGCTTATCGGTTTCGATAGTGGCTGGTAGCTGAAACCGGTAGGTAGCTGAAACCGGTAGGTAACTAATAAATAACACAAAAACAGTTTTACAAGTACCCAAGTTGTTCTTCAAAACATAAAAATATCGGGCAACTTTTTAGTCATTAAAAAATTGAAATTTTATCATAATTTTGCATGATGAAAAAATGTTTTTAATCATTGTGATGTTGTTATCGGTTACCATTTAATTTGACATTCCTCACGATCGAGGAACACAGTATTGTGCTAATAATTTACTATTACTCGCGGCGTCGAACAACCCACCCTTAATGGCGAACGCTGTCAACGTAAAGTGATCGCAATAAGGCAGCCTTCGAAACAAAACAGTTACAAGCATGTGACAGTGGTCAAAATTTATTTTACTAGAAAATGACACGATCCATTTTGGTAACTTGTCATTTTGTTAAGATCTAGTCCTGTACACAATCTATTTATTCCGAGGATTTGAGAATCTAATCTACAGAATAGCGGCCGGTAAAAAACATCGCTATGATCCAAGGAATCCGTGACCTGATGGCAGGATGAAGACCCATGACCCAAGTCTGCTTTCGAAACATCGTCGACGTCAGGGGGATCTGGCATGACACATCAGAAAGGAATAGAACTTATTATGAGAATATCCACGTTAATTTATGGTGTTCTTAAAAACCTGTTCGATCAGAGACGATAGTCATTATGTCACATCTCTAGTTAAGATCATTATTTTCAAAGACATCTACTATTCAAGGTTGACATCTTTTGTCAACAAAAATCGTCTCGACAGAATCAATAGCTACGTCTCGTTCAATCCAGAAAATCTGGACAGATTAAGTGAGACAGCTGACCATCGTTCAACTGTGTATGGATAAGGCTTACAAAGAAGAAAAATAAAGAAATAAGGATGGATGGATAGACGAAAGCCCATAAAATTTTGTATAAAATCATTTGAAATGGTTTTATTGCCGTTCTTCTTAGAAACAAATCATTTTTGGCTTATCTGTACCTGCTAAAACGCCAATAAAGCATTGGTTTCTCTCTATCTCTATATATAAAAATGGAGCCGCATTTTAGTTGATCATCTGGCTCAATTTCGCGTTTTCTTTTTTTTTGTCGCGTTTGCTTTCATGTAGAAGGTTCTTATGAAAGAAAAAATGAAGAAAATTGTACGGCACATTTGAAATTTAAGAAAACCCTAATGTAGGTAAACTTCCTAATTATTTTTATAATATTATAATTGAAATTAAATAATTATCTTTTGAAGAAATTGTCAGTTGTTCGATAGTTGGTACGGTTGATAGAATGCGGATGCTAAAAACATCGTATTTAACAGGTGAATCGGTCGGAATCACATTGGTTAAATTGATACATAATTTACCATTATAAACTTACAAAAATTCGAATTCAATTATGCAAAGTTAGTAGGTACCACGGGATAACGGCTGTCTGGAAAGCTAGTATTTTAGAAAACATCCAATCGATCAGGTATATTTTAGGTATGTACATTTTTAACGGAATCTATAAGGGTGGGGAATTTAATTTTAAGAAAAAGGACTACATCCGGAATCTTTTCTTATCTTATTTGTTAATCAGTAAGGAAACTTTTATTACCTTTACAGAAAAAGATAATTCCGCAAAAAGGACCAAAGACGTATCCCTCAATAAAACAATAAAAGAACCTTTTCAAGAAATTTCGCATATCCTTCCAAATGGATTTTTATAATAAAACAAATATTTTTACAACTCTAATGATGGTGGATACCTACTTGTATTCACGCATTATGCCAGATAACATGACGTATTACTAAAGATCGAGCGCGATGGAGAGCTCTTGTTGCCTCCCTATGCCCCTAAGTTGGGTCTTAAGGGAGTTTGGATTGGATTACTTTACCTAAATAGATATGGATGCAGTGTATACATGTTCATAAAATAATTGCTTTTGTACAGGAAGAAAATTAAACCTACCTACCTACGTGAATTTTAAACTGATTACATTTTAGAACGCTTTTCACCAGCTTCATGTCAAAAGAATTTGGCATCCTTACATGTATGCGTACTTTTTTTTTTTACCCGCATAACGAACTGTCCCCATCCTATAGGGGGTGGGCAGAGAGAACGAACTTCTACTCTTTTTTGTCCTTCGCTTCAATAACTTGTATTAATCTTATTATAAGATACAAATTATTTAGTTTTCTCGAATATATTTAAAGTTTCTAATAAATTTGTAAAATTATAGGATATTCACGGTAAAAATTAAGTAAAAGATTTTTTTTTTTTAAAGTATGTTACTTTAAGACGGAAAACGCAAGGTGGATATCAGCTAGTCTTATCTTATGTATAAAAATGGAGAGCTATTTTCCATGGTCATCGCATCACGCTTAACGGCTGGACCGATTTCGATAATTCTTTTTTTGTCGTGTCGGCTTTATCAGGAGAAGGTTCTTATGAAAGAAAAAAATAAGAAAGTTGCGTGGAATATTAGAAAATTAAAGAAAACTCTACATAGGCCACCTTATTAGTACTTTTTACAATATAATTTTTATTCCAATTTTGAAATTTTGACAGGAACAATAAGTTGTTATATATACATGGTTTAAAACAGACGCATCGGTCGGAGTCACATTGGTCAATTGATAATTAATTCATCGCCATACAAAATCGATTTCAATATTCATAGTTAGGAACACAGGACAACGTCTGTCGGGAAAGCTAGTTATTAATAAAATGCTTATTAATAACTAGCTGAAATGATAGTGGGTTTTGTATAAATTGGATTTTTTTATAGTCTATGAATAAAAAAGTATTAAATTGATTAGTTCTACATAATAAACAAGTGAATTTTAACAGTATATTATTATAAATCACCGGATATGTAATTGATTTAATAAACACAATCTTTATGATGCATATATACAATCATAATATGATCGTAAATATACGGCGATGTATACAAGCGCGAGGGCGTTAGTTCAATGGACAATCTTCATTATACTATCTTGGTCAACATTGAGTCAAGATTTACATTCAATTTCTTCTTCAATCTCTATCTAGCCTTTTCCGATCCATTCCTCGACGAAGGCATCATCTATCTGCTTTTATGCTGCTCCATTCTGAGCTTTCTGCACTCCAATTAACACCACTCAGCATATTATTGTAACTTCATACTAGAGTGGTTACCCGGCGTGTGATACTACACGCACAAAAAACGAAATGTGTTGATCGACGCAATAACGACCAAAATAGTCAGACGGAGAAAAGATCGATGAAAAACCGAGAGAGAGTTTGGTGGAAGGGCTATGATAGGAGAAAAAGAGAAGAATGGAAAAGTCTGATGTTATTGCGATTCCGGAAGAATATGGGTCAAGGGAGTTAGAAACTGTGAAAAGAATCTAATGAACAAAGAAAACAGAGCAATATGTAATGGATCTGTTATAGTTGGGTGACCATGTGTTATTTTTTGAGAAATTAGGACATTCTGAAGTATTGGGTAAAACTATAAAAAAATCAAGAACTTATAAATTTAATATTTAATTTAACATTCGTATGAATACACGTCTGTAAATTTCAGCTTTTAATTCCTTTAGTCGATTTTTTTTTTAAATATCATGTTAAATCTACCGCCTATTTTATTTCTATTTTGCAAAATAAAATTCAAATCAGAAATATCTTTTTATATTAGACTTGATTTAAGAGGTGGAGTTTGCCTTTCGCGAGGTCGACTCCCATCAGATGTTTATTCATCATCTGTGGGTCTACATGGAAATCGTCTTCAGCCGAGTCCATTCTCCTTACATGCGCATAATGCCAGAATCTTCTTTCCAGAACCCTCGAATTTCTACTCCTATCTCTGAGTGTCTTCCAAGCAATGCTCTTTAAAGACTCTCAAAGCACATGAAATTTCACAGTATTAAAACGTCTCTGGTATTAAATAAACATTCAGTACAGAGTGACGAAAATCTACATAAACTGTTCACTGAAATGGAGGACGTTTGGTCACCTTAGTTACAACAGTTCTCCCATTCCCTATTATGGAGTTTTGCAGACGTTAATCCTGGCACGTTTTTATCCCGGAACCACGCGACTTGTATTGTTTTCGAAAATCTTTGTATAGCAGAAGGAATAGTGGGGAAATTTCGAAGATTTATTACCTGAGAGGCCAGAGCCCTATTTTTACCTGTACGTAGGTACAACAAAGCGGGCGGAATTTCGGATAGACTGGATTCTCAGAATGTTCGTTTTGAGAAACGTATTGTTTTTATTTATCTAAGACTATACTAATTATATAAAGAGGAAAGATTTGATTGTTTGCATTGAATAGGCTCCGAAACTACTGAATCAATTTAATAAAATCTTTCACTTTTGGGAAGCTACACTATCCCCAGTTAACATATTATATTTTCAAAAAATATCAAGGATCCTTGCTATAACTCCAATAAAGTTACCCAAAGTGTAAAAAAATACCTAAAATATTATTTACATTGCGTACGCTGCTATGACTACTATTAATGATAAAATAAAATAATGTACCTGCTAAGACTTTTCTGAACACATAATTATTTACAAAAAAATGTCGCGACAGAATAATTTTGACAAAACACATTATATATTATATTATGGGACAACTATATACGTTAAAAGTAGAAACAATAGAAATTTATGGCCTTACACTAAGTTGACCTCCATCGAGGTGTGTCACATACGTTACATTATTTTCTAACTACATATTTTAGTTATGTATTGTCACAATAAGTGTTATTTTATTTAAAAAATAATAATTAAAATGCTGCAGATATAAGCGTCCCTGGGGTACGAGCTGGACGGGAGGGGACCATTAGAATGCTACATTATTCCAGATTCACACAGCCTATATAATATTTTGAAAAAGTTAGGGATCTATAAAGATCATAATAAAAATGATTGTTTTTAATACCTATCTACCCGTGCGAAGCTGGAGCAGACCGCTAGTCTCTCATATAATAATAGCTCAACGTTTATAAAACTTCGGGTTACAAGCTTTCGCAAAATCTACCGCATTTACGGTTAATTAATTTTTATATTTTTACCTCAATACTGAGCTATTGGGGTAACTGCTGATAAACATCTGCGAAGATATATAATATTTGGAACCAGTCAATCAATCAATCAATCAAACCTCCCTATACACCCTGCTCAGGGGTATAAGGAGGAAACATATCGATAGATCCCGCGCAACGTTTGTGACCTATCATTAGGAATATCGTTATTCTAAAACAACAAGCAAATAAATATGAAGTTGCATAGCGGAGGTATGATAGCATTGACTGGAATGCGGAAAGTTAAAAGTAAATTTGAGTTTTCAAGAAACTGATGAAAATATTGAAATAACTGAAATCGATTTCCTAAATCGTAATATACCTAATATCAAAATAGGTTTTCAAATTGTACGATTGAAGACGAAAGATGGCTAAAAAAACAGAATCCAGAAGTTTACAATCTGACGAATAATCTCCAAAGAATCGTCAGGCTCTTCAAAAACTCAGAAAGTGTAGTAGTGTTTGAGTATTAAAACACAATATTATTTCAATAATTATTAAATATCTACTTGTTGTATACATGAGATTTTTCGACATGTTAAGAATTCTCATGATTAGGAGTTTCGGAGACTTAACCATTTCCACCTAATGGCGAACGTTGTTACCGTAAAGTGATCACACTAAGCCAGCTTTCGAAATAACAGTAGAAGACGGTTGTAAGCCCGTAATGGTTTGTTCCATATAAAAATCGAACATCGGTAATGAATTGTTAATAGTAGAGTCATTAGTTGTTACATATTCTTTATAATTATTAATGTTGATTTACAAAAATAGGTACATATTCTGGGAAAAACAAAGTTTCTCATTCACATTTTGTCAACATAGAGTAGATAAATGACTAAATCACTGTGTGTGTGTGATTACTGGTGTGTTATAACATTAAAATTATAACATATCACTGTGTGTGATTAGACAAAAAAAGACAAAAAGTCGACGACAACTTGACAAAAAAAAAACTGTGAGTGTGTAACTTGATATCTTGACGAAATGGTATATTATTCAAGAGTTTTGTTTTTCAGTGATAGAGCGATGCTGTGTTACTGAAATAAAACACGTACGCGCGCGCTATTAAGAGGGTCGCTCGCCGGTACCTACTTACTTGCATCAAGTGACGAAAGGCGTTTTCGGGTGTCGATGACAATCCTAAAAAGCTAAAAATAAAAAAAGAGTATATCTTAATTACACATAGGTATATTGGTACACTAGATATTTCTGAGTTGTTACCTCTGTCAATAGTGTAAAGTATACACGTTTTTATACTCACAGTCCTTTCGTTGAACTTTTAATGACTGCGAGACAAAAATATATTTTTTTATTTTCAAAAATTTTTTTTGAATCTTATGTAAAGAACTAGCGGACTCGCCCGTCAAACTTCGACCCAATCCAGAATAAAAAAAAATTAATTATGACTTATTACTAGGGACCTGAATTTTGGCAAAATAAAGTCGAAATATGATTATATTAAGAAATAAACATAACGGAATCCGCAAATAGTGACAAAATTAATAACATCAACGTTCTAAAAAGGTACCTAATTTAAGTTATTGTGGAAAAAACTAAATATTTTGTTTCTTTAAAATAAGTACCTAATTTAAATTAGATGTCATTTTCTGCAGCTGAAGGTGACATTTATATAGCCAAGGTTTGTAATGTTTGCGAAGTTTCCGGGGAAAGAATTTGCCGAAAATGTTAGCATCGGAGTATAGATGTTTTCTGCTTATATCCATTCAGAAAGATAATTATCATCTTACATTATGCTATTATCTAAAGCACTGCATTCGTCTTCGAGTGATTCGGCTATCTAAACTACTTAGGATTTAAACACAAGAAAACTATTTTTTTCAAAACAATACGATTTTAGAATATAAATAATTCTATTTTCCTAGCATTCTAAAATATTTTGTTATTCCAAAATATCCACTGGATTCTTATTAATATAACAGGTTTTGTTTTAAAATACCTTCATATCTTTTAAAATTATACCGAAATTTGTAACAGATTAAAACCTTGATAAATAACACCCGATTTTACCATAAAAATAACAAAAAAAAAAACGATTTACGGAATAATAACACCACTTTTATAAAAATAAAGCGAAAAATAACACCCCTTTTATGGAAAAAATAACACCACTTTTCCATAAAAATAAAGCGATAAATTCAGGCCCCTACTTATTACATGAATTAAATACAGTTTACGGCATAAAAAACCGAATTTAATTTAACTTAATAATAATTATTATTTATTCGGATGAGGGACAAAATTGGACCGGCCGTAAGATTGTAATAAAAACAATAATTTCTCTATAGTTGCATAACTTTTTTTATAAATCCAAGAGATGGCGGTGTTATAGGAAATTAGTCACACGTGGAGCGTGTTACGTTATTCTATGCATGTTGTTGGATGAAGACTCCATTAAACCCAAATTTTACCCAATTATTATGGTAAGATTAGATGTCAAACACTATTACTCAGTGTAGTGCAAGCATTCCATACAAAACATTATAATTTATTTATTTATTTATATGAAAAATTTGTACAATAGGTAATTATAAATAGAAAGTTGCCTTACATAATTATTGTTGGCTAATTACTTGATAATTATTGACTCAATTCAATCGATTACATTTTCACACTTTCCATCCCTTCTAAACATAGGTACTTCCTAAATACACATAGGTACTCATTCACTTGATCAAGACATTCATTTAGAAAGATTCCGTCCTCAACAAATAAGAGAAATACGAGAGATTGTATGAGAAATGGTATTTCGATGGAAGAAGCGAAAGTAGTGTCCTTGGATAGAAAGGATGAGTGGAGGTCTGTTCTCTCTGCCTACCCTTTACGGCGTGATGGGTAAAACAAAACCGATATTGAAACTACTTAATATTAACGATACTATTTGCGCTTGAAGCTGGATTTGGTTTTCTTTCTTTCTCCCATCAGGGACTCGAAGACGAAGAAGGCTTTATACATACTGTGGCGTTCCTTCGAAGCAGAGCTGAGGGATTTGGACATGCTGTGAGAGGAGGTATGGAGCTAAGTATGGTTAAAAAGGGGGTACAAACTATGTATATATTCATTGTTCACCAATGAAACGAAATAATAACCAGAAAGAACTGTCATCGTCTACTAATAAGTTGTTTCCATCATATCCAGTATCAAACATTAGGAAAATATACTATTTTCAAGCTCAGAGTCTTTGTTCTTTGGTATAAATGCACCTTAACATAAAAAATCTTAGTGCGTTTTATAATAAACATTAAAATTTGCCTTTTTACTAATTATCAACCAATTATTCATGGTTACATAAACCTTTTGGATAAGTAGCCATAAATAAAAAAAAAAACAAAAACAATTTAAAAAAAGAACGCTGAATTCCATAGAAAATCAGATGGTGCCAAATTCAGTCGTTGGATAAAATTAAATAATCATCCGGATATAAAATTGAAATATTATGTTTCTATGCATACGTCAGTTCAAAAGTACATGGAGACGCGTCTTATATTTTAATTAACGAAACCATAAATTACCGGATGGAAATTCCCTTGATGTGAACTCAACGCCACGAAGTCATCCGCGTGTTTTTATTGGAAAGTGGATATAGGTATAAATGTGTCAAATTTACGACGTGAAGTTATCCGCATTCTTCGGAAATTTTCTACAGATTAATCCCGAATTTACGACGAAAAAAGAATTCGAATATTTAATTATTTAACCAGTGATATAATAGAACCAATATAATTCCGACGCATTTTAAAGAAGTTTACAGGTTTACAAGCAAGTTTACAACCATCAAACAACCGATGGTAATGTCAAACGCCAATCAAAATTAAAAAATAGAAAGAGTTACCAACGTCAAGTTTTCTTAAATTTTCTACTTTTGACAAAAGCAAAAACAAAACAAAATAATTACCGAAATTGGTCCAGCAGTTCATGACCAAAGAACAACGGGTTCTATTTTTAATATAGAGATTGTATTTATGGTTATGAAGAGATAAAAATAATTTCATCAGTATGAATCATCGCATGGTTTGGGGGTGTGACACAGAATTTCCATACGTTTTCTTCCCTGACAGGCGGAACGACGCCTCTATTGGGTCCGTGGCGTGGAACGCTAGGCGCCACGACGCCGCGTCGGTACGTCCCTTTCACTTCATAATAAATGAATAGGCAGGGTATTGATATAAAATGTTTTTATCTTTATAATATGGTCATAAGGAACTTACTGACTGTCAAAACGATCTTTTACTGCGATATCATAACCAGCCATCTTTGGAGTTTCTTTTTGTATGGGGTCCAGTTTCTTCATCTTTGAGCGAGGACATCAAAGTATTAACTGAATGTTTCATATTATACTTGTCGTATGCTCCCCGGTACCATCTTGGAATCGTGCGGAAGATGCTTGTTACTGCCGAGAGCATTCTAATTAGACTTATTAACAACGTTTATACCCAATGTTTATTAGTTTTACACCTATTGCTGTCGATACCAATAAAAAAATTGAATGATAACGGTCAATGATTCATTTTGATTTGTCGGTGGCATAAACCATCCAAATGGATGCAATGCCAAAAATAAACAAAAAATATTTACGATCTCTATTTAATGCACAATATTTAAAAACTACTAGCTTTTCTGACAGACGTTGTCCTGTGATCTAACTTTGAATATTGAAGTCGAATTTAAAAGAATAATAAAAATGACTTTTAACCAATGTCATTCCGGCCGGTGCATCTGTTTTAAACCACATATTATTTTCCATCCGAATTCTGTCAATCGCACCAACTATCAAACAACCGACATTTTGTTTCAAACGACAATTTGTATATACAAAATTATACATATTCACTTTTCGCGTTTTCATTTATAAAAAACGCGCTTCAACATTAGCAAATTAGTAAAAAGCTTGAAATAAATTCCATCAAAAATCTGCGTGCCAATATTTTCAATGTCAATGGTTATCAGGTACATAAACATTGTGTATCTATAGAATTTTTCAAAGAAGGCGTTGTTGTATCGAAATTCGTTCCATACTAACTTGCCCATAATACTAGTGAAAAAAGAAGTGATCCAGACAGGATCCAGAAGTCTTGGTATGTTCCTAGTTTTACAAGAGAATTCTGTTCGTTTATCACTATCCCGTATTTCATATGTCTGGCGAAGGTTCACCTCTAAACCGGTTTTGCAGCCGTGACGTCCCTAGGGCCTCCAGATCCCTCACGAAGCGCTCCCGTCTGACCTGTTCTCGCACACCAAGCATCGTGGATTCTTCGCTTACCAATCGATAGTTGCGTTGCACAGTGCATTATATACTATGCCAACCTCATTTACCATAATAATTCAGTAAATTTTGGTTTTAATGGAGTCTTTTCTTACAATAACGAAATATGTTTCATGTGTGACTTATTTCCTACTACACCGCCATCTCTTGGATTTTTTTAAGTTTACGCAACTATTATAGAGGAATTGTTTTTATAACAAACTAGCTTTCCCGACAGACGTTGTCCTGTGTTCCTTACTATGAATATTGAATTCGAATTTGTATGGTGATGATGAATTAATTATCTTTTGACCAATGTAATTCCGATCGAAGCATCCGTTTTAAACCATGTATATTCCATCCGCATTCTGTCAATCGCACCAACTATCTAATGACTGACAGTTCCTGTCAAAATTTCAAAATTGGAATAAGTAGTAATAAGGTTGCCTACTTAGAGTTTTCGTAAATTTCCTAATGTTCCACGCAACTTTCTTAATTTTTTCTTTCACAAGAACCCTCTCCTGATAAAAGCCGATACGACAAAAAAAGAATTGGCGAAATCGGTCCACCCGTTTAAGCGTGATGCGATGATAACGGAAAATATCTCTCCTTTTTTATATAATAGAAAGAATAAACTTATGACTCATCGAACTTATATAATAATTATTAGCTAAATTCTATGAAGTTTTTATATCATAAACTGTATTTAATTCACGTAACAAGTCTAAATTTTTATTTTTTTTTATTTTGGGAAATTCGAATTTCGACGGGCCGGTCAGCTAGTATTTAGATAATATTTAAGATTTTTATCGCTGGTTTTACCTGTTCGAATGTAAGCAGCTGCGCCTTATTTCGTAAACCGGCAGCATGCAAAAACGTAATATTATTAAGCTTTATTTTCCTTATTGGATCTTTTTAAGACGTATGCAGTGTATTTTTGTTTTATAACGAATCTGAGCTCACTCAAAGTGAACACAAATTCACTATTTGACTCTTATAGTAAACTACTTAAAGCTTGCGTCGTGAAAGAGGAAGATGGTCGGCACCTGGGATCGAACTCACGACCTCCTGTACGAAACCCGGCGTCGTAACCGCTCGACTACCACTTCTCTATGCATTCGTTTTTTTTTGATAATGAATCTGGGTTCACTGATAGCGAACAAAATACATTAAGCAAAGTTTGAGTTGAAAAAGTGGAAGATATTCCGCACCCGGGATTGAACCCACAACTGAACAGCTGGCTACCACCTACTTCAAAATAATTCTCACTTTTTTTAACAAGTCCATTCCATCTTTAGATATTATGCATCAGTTTATTGCAACATTTTTAACAAGTCCATTCCATCTTTAGATGTTATGCATCTATTGCAACATTTTTAACAAGTCCATTCCATCTTTACACAGTGATGCATCAGTTTATTGCAACATTTTTAACAAGTCCATTCCATCTTTACACGTGATGCATCAGTTTATTGCAACATTTTTTTGTTTCATCACCCAATGCCGTTGCAGTCGGCGTGTTTGAAGCCGTTTTAACAGCTAGTTATCTATCCTATGCACTCCTGTTGCTATTTATAAGTTAGTCCAGAGATATTTACGTACGTACACCGACTTAATCCATAGGTTAAAAATCTATTTATATGCGGTAGGATCCAATAAGTTTAAAGCCGGTATCTACACAGTTAGGCGATGCATCTTGCCCACTGCTCCATATAAGAAAACTTAAATCCCGCGTTTTTCATCTAAACTAGCAGCAAAACCTTCCGGATGACAGGCATATAAATGGTTCATTATTTGTTTGATTGCCCTATAAATCAGTTAGGAATATCGTCCCTTAAACAAAGGATACCAATTTTACTTTATCATATTGAGAACTGTGGACAGTTTGACATTTTTTCCCGTAGCAACCGTAGTATCCAGGAAACTCTGAGATCAAGTCAATTACATATTTCGTCCATATAATCTATTCCGCGGACACGTAGTAGATATTATTGTCAATGAAAATGCCGTATGTCGTCGCTTTACGGACGAAACCAATTAGAAAAATGATACAAAAAAACATAATAATTTTTTGGTAGTGCAGTAATTTCTGGGAAAATTACTTCTCCGAATAAGAGAAAGATTAGAAAATCCACTTTCTTAATTTTTAATACGTCTAGTTTGTCAAAAAAGTTCGTTGTTAATGTATTGTTAGTCCAGTCAAATCACAAGAAAACAATTAATGCAACGGGTTCCTACTGTTCCTAGGACGGTCTTTTAAAACTATGATAATGTTTTTTTGTTACTACGGTAACAATATTGACAACGTTCTTAACTGACACACTCACCAATGTTTAAAAGCAGTACCGTTTATCTAGGAAAACAGGCCATAAGTTTGTTGTAAGTTACTTTTAAGGTTAAATTGTAACTTAATAAAATAAATAAATAAGTAGTAGGTAAACGTTCGATTTTCGGGTTAAAAAGTACACCTTAGTAAAAATATCGACAAAACATCAAGCAATTAAACCTGCAAGTTATGGTAATGTCATCACCGGGCCGACAAACATCACGATAATGGTTCACACGCATGTTTACGTAACACCGTTTATTCGGTTGTTTATTGGTCCCGATCATCTGATTGATGGAAACGGCCGGCCCTAATGGCGCGAGACGACCGTCGGCCGCCTATTTCTGGATCGGAATGCCAACGATGCTGCACTTGACAGAGCGGTGCGTGGACTTGACAGTTTACTGGTTTATCACCGCGGAGTCACGACTAGCTGAGCGGTGGGGAGGCCCTCGACAAACAATCTCGACACAGAATAATTGTCGGGATTAGGAGTCTCTACAAGGACTTGTCGAGATAGCGAAGAAATTATTATTGGGAAATCATATTCATCTTCGGGTGATCAAAACTTCGAACGCCTTACCAATGCTGCCGCATCCACCAAACCATTGTCTAAGATTTTTGAGCCTAGAGAGAGCCCAATTAATCCGACTACTAATTAGACGAATAGACGCCACAAACAGAACATTCTTCTTTCTCATGTCGGTACTCAAATCAAGATGTGTCCACAGAAAGACTAAAATCACCCTCTACAAAACAATAATCAGAACCGTAGTAGAACTTCTGCTCTTTAGACCTGCCGCGCACTGGCAACTTGTTGACAGCAACTATTTAGTTGCTTCCAATGAAACACAAGGTATTGAATGCAGCCCCGCACACCGGCAACTTTTTAGTTGCGGTCGTTTTCTACGAACTTCTTCAAGGCAATTAAATAGTTGCTTTAAACAAGTTGCCAGTGCGCGGCAGGCCATATATTAGTCAAAAGATCAAAAAAGGTACAAGGCTTCCTGCACAACCTTGGACATCTGAACCCCCCCCCCCCCCGCCACCTCCTTATGGGGTTGGCTTCAGGCAATTGCGCAAAATCAGTCGCTATTGAGCTCTTGTTGCCTCTCTTTGCTCCTAAATTGGGTTTAAAGGGAGAGTGAAGTGATGTACAACATCTATCAAGCTCTCTGTAAACCTCCTACAGTGTCCCGAACGTCTGCAGAGAACACCATCATCGACACCCAGGAGGCCGAAGAAGGATTGGCACACCTAGGCTGCGATGGGTGGGTGAAGTCAGGAAGGATGCTGAGCAACTTCTTAAGTCACGAAATTGGAGAGTAGACATGTCTGAAAGATGAAGAAGAAGATCAGTTGTAGGAAGGAATATGCAGTTTGAACATATTGAAAGGACGAATTTAGACCAAAGCAACATTTTTTAAGAGTCTCATGAAAAGCACGTGTGTAATTAAGATATTGATTATACTTGATATAAAGGATTGAAAGTAGTTTTCTCTGCTTTACCCCTTAGGGATATTAATAGCAACTTTGTAAGTAATAGTAGGTACCTACTAAAGTAAACTCTCACGAGAGTTATTATAATTTACTACTTAATTTGTATAAACATTTCGAAGAAACTCGTCGTAAATAACTAAGATGCAGTGTGCTGTTTATTTCTTTAACTGTTCATGTCGTAAACAGGAAACGAACCCGGAGAAAACAAAATTACTATCTTCGAACGAATCGTTAAACCTAGGAACCAGATGTTCCTGGCTCTGTGCAGGAAGCAACCGACTGGTCGCCAGACTCGGTGACAACTAAATTCTAATTGATAAGTACTTCAAAGTGGAAGTGATGGACCCGCGCTGGGTGCATCGACGTATAGCGTCATTCGTGATGCAGTGGTCTCATCTTATACCCAAGATTCTCCTGAGGGACTTCGTTTCAAATGTTTTTGTACCTGAAGTTTGGTCAGGTGCCAGGACTCACACCCGTATAGTAGAATGGGCAACACACACGCATCAATCAGCCAAATGTATTTGGGACATGCGTTAAGGATGCCGAATGACAATTGGCCGTGGATAACGCTGTTCTTCATCCCATTGGAGTGAAGAAGACCCTCTCATACCGTGTTCCGTTGGTTCGAGGCAAAGCAGAAGGGTCTGCATATGGTGGTCACCGAGCTCAGTGGAGAGGTCTTGTTGCCTCCATATGCCACTAGTGATCACTTTACCATTTATAACGTTAGCCATTGGTGGTGAAACTTAAAATCCCCGAGCCATCAAAATGACGAAAATTCTCAGGCATTCCCCGGCAGGATCCAAACCTAAGACGCTAACCTGTCAGTTTTAAAAGAAGTCTGGCGCTCATATCACAAAACTACTGGATTAGAAGCTGATTATAGGATTATCACATTTTCCAGATAGCCAGCCAAACGTTTATCGTTTTATGAACCTAATAATTATGATTAAAATAGAAGATTGTACTAAATTCGTTCAGAAATATACTTTATCTATTAGCCATGCTTTTATCTATACAAAGAACCATCGAAAAAAAACTAGTAATAAAACTTTAGCAAAGAACAAGAGAATTCCGTACTTAAAAAGATAACATATTATTTTATAGACTTGAATGATACATTGTTTTGAAATGCTTGTTATGCCAAAGAATCTACAGGTTCGAGGGTGTTGCAAGGTGGGGAAGACAGAGGAGACGGTTTTGGAACGACCAAGAATCAAGAATGGAAGACACAAGAGCCGCCACAAAGAAGCAGACCTCCAGGACCACCACCTAAACGCTGGACGGATAGTTGGCAGTCAACTTCCAAAGAGGACAACATAGCTGAAACAACACGTCAGCAAGCCTGATCAAAAAAGAAAGAAGAAGAAATCCATGTATTTGAAGTAACGAAAATCAAGTACGTAGGCGTTGAACCAATAGTTGTTACATTTACGAAGAAAGAGATTCCAAGTCGAAAAGCTGTTACATATTTTAGGGTATTTGAGGCCGATTCGATGCCATCTGGTCGATTCTCCAATATCGATAGAAAAACTTCCGTGCACGAAAATTGACATTATAGTGTCGATTGACTTTTCGACCAGCGAACATTCGAAATTCAAATGTCTCACGATAGAATTTTGTATATCGGATAGTTGCCGGATATCCGTTTCATCTCTACTAATTAGGGGTAGCTTTTAAAATACACTAAAAAATGAGTGTCTCACTAAAATTTAGTGTGTCACCCAGAACATAAACGCATCAATGTATATTGTATATGCCATTATGATAATAAATTCTTATTGTCATGAGACAGATTTTAAATGAAACATATCCCAGCAATAAATAACGTTCTCCTTAAATAAATAATAATTAATTAAACAAACAAACAAACAAGTTTCACTACAAGCACGTGATAATGATATATTCATATTTTATTAAGTAGTATGCAAATGTGTGAAGAAATTTATGAGATCGCTTCGACCCATTCATACATTCTCTGGATGAAACAAACTAATATGTTAATGAAGCAAGATACAAGAGTTTTCTCATATAAATATAATGTGAAACGAATGATTTAGATAAGAAAAGTGTATTATGTAGATTGTAGACCGATAACTTTGTAGATATAAATTATGAAAAAAATTGCTTACAAAAACTTAAAAGTTTTGTGAAACATCTGGGCTTTATTTTAAAATGAGCTGCTAATTACGATAACCGTCATGGATTCAACAAGATTTGGGCACTTGAATTGAGATTGATCACAAAAAGCTGCAGCCATATCAGGATGCCTTAGAGAGGCGATAAGGAAAAATGACCATATGAATATCCCTAGCAAGGTCAGGATATACAAAACATGCGTCCGTCCAATTATGACCTACGGTATAGAATCCAGAGCCAATACTGTCCGAACCAAGAACCTCCTTCGTACGAGTGAGATGAAGATTCTGAGAAACATCTCCTGAACAACCCTTCGCGATAGAGTTAGAAACACAGAGATCCGAAGGATCTGCGAAGTCGAGGACGTTGTAAGGTGGGGAAGACAGAGGAGACGGTTTTGGAACGACCACGTCTCAAGAATGGAAGACACAAGAGCCGCGAAAATCGCCAGAGACAACATACCACAAGGAAGCAGACCTCCAGGACGACCGCCTAAACGCTGGAGGGACAGTTGGCACTCAGCTTCCCAAGAGGACAACATAGCAGGAACAACAGGCCAGCAGGCCTAATCAAAGAGGAAGAAGAAGAAGAATTGAGATTTCGGAATATGTTATGTTATATTATCGAAGTGATTGGTAACCTAGTGTTATCAGTCGACGACTTTCGTACATGAAGGTCGTGAGTTCGAATCCCGGTGTCGACCATTTCCACTTACAACGACACATCCCTTTGGTTAGTGTGAAAGATGTCAACAGTGTATTTGGGATCGCCAATCATGTACTGTATTTTTTAAAAACGTTACTCAAATTTTGTTGTGACAGTTGGCCGAGGAGATCGCTGTTCTTCTTTCCATCAGGATCCCGAAGACGAGGAAGACCCTCTCATAAAGAAAATAAAGTTTAAATTTTATTAGTTCAAATTTGATCAACTACGGTTGTCAAAAAGTCTCAGTTTTCGAAATGAAGTGCCTCTGGAGAGTTCTGGGTGTAAGATGTTACCGAAGACGAAGAACACCCCCTCATACTGTGTTTCGCTCCTTCGAAACAGAGCTGAAGAATCTGGACATGGTGTGGAAGGAGGTCATAAATATTGCGCAAGATCGAGCGCAATGGAGAGCTCTTCTTGCCTCCCTATGCCCCTAAGTGGGGCCTTAAGGGAGTTTGGATTGGTTGCGTAGACTTCGAATAAAAAATATATGAAAATAATGTCTTCTAAAATTTTAGCGAGACTCTAAAGTGCAGCTGAAATATCGATAAGTGGGTATTTTTGAGGAATTCTTTGCTTCCTCTTCAAAAAGACTGTGATATTTTAAATAGACGTCACACTTTTTAAGCAAATTTTAACATTTAGTTCGAGGAATCATTACGGAATTGTCATCTATAGGTAGGTATACCTACAGATAACATTGTTGCGTTAAAAATTTCATTAAAATCCTCTGGGAAGATCAGTAAAAAATGTACTTACAAGAATTTTTGGTAAACAAGTGAAAGAAAAAAAATAATGAAAATAAATTAAAAAAAAAAAAAACGGATAAATTGATCGGGGATATGCGCGCACGAGTTGCGTAGATCTCAACACAATAAAAGGCCTAGGCGAGTATCTAAACTAAACTAAAGTGACGACTTGTACAGAAAACAATTATTAACTCCTTCGTTACCGGAACGAAATTGAGCTATCGCTTTGTTAAATCGACTTTTAAAAGATCATTACCTCCGTTACATGGCAAAATAAGCGACGTAATTACTTTAAAAAAATCCTATCATTGATGCTCAACCATAGGTGTACGAGTGCGATTTGATTCAATGAAAATCAACAACACTACAGCGAGAAAACAGAACTGAATGATATCAAGATTCAAAGGTGAGGTGTTGTTTAAACAGATTTTTATGATGTTTGATTTATAGGATTCTTCTACGCTCCGGATAACAGAATAACTATTAAAAAGTTGAAAAATGCATAAGAAACAATATAAAATATTATACAAAGCTGCTAACCTAGGGTAGCCCAGAACTCATAGTATATTATAACAGCCTTTTCGTGTAAAACATATCTTTGCATAAAAATTCATAATTTTACGATTAAAATGAATTTATCCTTGGAATTATTATAGAAACTTTAAAATGATATCGACTATTGGAGCTTTTTATTAACTGCTTTAGAACTACATATTCAATATTAATCGGTACTTTAAGGGGGACCCACTGAAGTTACGGACCTCAAATTTTACGTGCTTGTGTAGGAGCATAAGACCAACCCGTACACCAAATTTTATGAAAATCGAAGAATTAGTTTTTTTTTTCTTTTTTAGCCCTTTTTCTAGAACAAGTGAAATTTTCTTTGGATACTTTAAGAGGGTTCCCCTGAAGGCACAGATCTCAACATTTTACTGTTTCATCTACATCGAGGGGCTAACCGTTTTACCAAATTTCAATCAAATCGGATAAGAATTACTATGAGTTATGGGTGCGCACACATTTTTGGCGTACGCGTACGGGTACGCGGAAATTAAAAAAAAAAGTTTTTGCTTTTTTGGAATCTACGCC
This sequence comes from Mystacides longicornis, assembly GCA_963576905.1. Taxonomy (NCBI): domain Eukaryota; kingdom Metazoa; phylum Arthropoda; class Insecta; order Trichoptera; family Leptoceridae; genus Mystacides; species Mystacides longicornis. The sequence continues at coordinate 20,010,353 of OY756437.1, forward strand.
CTCGAAAACGTCGAGAAAATTAATTGAAGCGAAATCTATTTTTTTTTTTGAAATCCGATCACAAGGCTCATGTATATTCCATATACTACGAGTAATATCAAAGTTAGTATGGAAAGGATTTCCTGCGACGCCAACGCCATCTATGAAATTTTTTTATAATAACAAAATAATTGTTTAGCTGACAACCATTCGCATTAAAAATATTGGAACGCAGATTAGTAATGGATTTTTTCGAGCTTTCAGAAATATTTTTTTTAAGATTCAAACATATTATTTTAAACGTATTTTTTTGTATAAATTACAAATTTGTAATCAACATTCATAGCAAGGACCACGTCAACGTCTGTCGGGAAAGCCAGTTATATACGAAATATGCTTTTCTTGTTACGAGTAGTATAAAGTCAAACAAAAAGGGTTTTCAATATTTTTGATATGAGTAACTTTCACGATTAGCTCTATATTATGGCTTATGAATAAAGGTTATCGAACGCTGAAATCAATTAAGCGCATTAGAGTCTCTACTACGGAGATCCACCAAATGATCTATATAGATCATTAATCATTGTTGAGAGGTGTAAGTACAAACAATGATGGATCAATTCGTTACGCAACTAAGATTGTTTGTTTTAAATTAGTTCTAATCATATTATTATTATTTTTAAAGCCATACATGATTGAGTTGAGAGTGATTAAGAACGATGTACATTGTACATACTTCGGAAGTTTCTCATCAAAGCGTTTGTATTTCCGACGGCGAAAATTTAAGGAAACTGCCTAAATCCTCGTTGTTGACGATTTGCAAACCAAGAAAACTAGATAATAATTTAAAGATGGGTTCCTAGGGAAAGAACTGACAAGACGGCTGTTTTTGAAAATTGCGACAATGTTTGTTGTGAGTACGGTTACCACATAGACAATGTTCTGCACTGACACATTCACCACACATTCATAGCAGTACCGCGTTCCTTCGAAAACAGACCATTTGACGAATTCAAAAGCTTATTACGTTGTACGGCAATTTACACACTAATTCTTGAAAAGTTCACAGATGTCTCTATATATCGTTAAAATAAAAGTATCTACCTACATGAGAGTCCGGTTCACCTAGCTGTAGGTCATCGTCTCGGTTTGGCTTAGTTAAAATAGTAGGTTCGAATCCCGCCGAGAACATAGGAATTTTTTGAAATGTTTATTTATATTTATATTAAGACGTACTTAATAGTATTTTCTAGGCTCATCAGCTGGAGCAAAGGAATGTAGGTTAAGGATGAAGGACAGGAAAAAGGGACATGGATGGAGAAAGAGGAGTTCATACTGCTCTGATAACGTTGAAAGCGGTCATAATAATCGTTTTAAGACATTTGTGACAACCGTCCAAATTCAATCCAAACTCCCTTGACGCCCCACTTAGGGGCATAGGGAGGCAACAAGAGCTCCCATTGGGCTCGAACTCGCGCAATGTTTATGACCTCCTCCCACACCATGTCCAGATTCCTCAGCTCTGTTTCGAAGGAGCGAAACACAGTATGAGGGGTTGTTCTTCGTCTTCGGTAAGATCTTACACCCAGAACTCTCCAGAGGCACTTCATTTCGAAAACTGAGACTTTTTGACAACCGTAGTTGATCAAATTTGAACTAATAAAATTTAAACTTTATTTTCTTTCCAACACTGCAAATATTATACTTGCCAAGTAACTTCCACTGGATAATGTGAATGTTTGAAGGTTAGATGTTGAAGCCGGGTAGACGTGAATGGCCGAACAAGACGTAATTTAATCGTACGAAAGAAAATTTATATTAAAAATTCAAAGCTAAGCGGACAGTTAAAGCTGCTTGAGCTAAAGAAGAGCGCTCTTAAATCCAAGAGACCGCATCAGCTAACGAACGTGACGAGTTTGCTTGAGGACGAGAGCTTGTTTTGAATAAATTATCATTCAACGAACTAGAGATTACTTACGAAAAGTTTAAAGAACTTTTAAGCTAAAACAGAAAAAAAAACAAGCGAATTTTCATGATCAAAATTTCACCCAACGTTATATTTTATTCAGGATTTTAGTTTAAGATTTTTTTGGAATATTTTGCATTTTTTACATCTTACGTACCTAATAGACGCTAAAAACTTAGGCAACTAAGGTAGATATCTAAAAAAAACTGTTAGTATCACTGAGTACAAATATTATTAGAGAACTTTTTTTGGATGCGCGGAGCCGAAAATTGGTTCCTTTATTCAACAGTCACGTGACTGAAGATAAATTATCAATATTAATTAATTTTACTTAAATCCACAAGCACAAGACAACATAAGAAAGCCCATAGGTACTTCCTTTAACTCGTTATATGATTAAAACATAAAATTCCTCTGTGTTAACCCTACATAATGTCATAAACATTGCGCTAGATCGAGCGCAATGGAGAGCTCTTGTTGCCTCCCCATGCCCCTGAGTGGGGTGTGAAAGTGAGTTAACTCGTGAAAATTGATTGTGTTAACTCTAAAATATTAAAAATAAAAAAAATCGAAGGTCACACACACCTCTACCGACAAACGTCAAAGTTTGTACGAGTTTAACAGCAGTCACTTGGTACTACTTGTTGGGACTATGCGCATTAGCACATTATTTCTCTAGTATTATTTCTTCTCAAAGGTAAGTAAGTATAGCCGATTTTTAGGGTCAATTTTAGACAGGCCAACCCCGGACAGAAAAATCTAGTGAAATTTATAACAATACCGGGAATCAAACTCGGGTTCCTTTTCTAGATCCAGCTAATATCCTAATTCGTGTACCTACTATAGGTGGTTACGATGTTCTCTTCAAAAAAAGGTCAGACAAGTCACGATAATGTAGCGGGCCAGGTCAAGAACCCTCTATAAAGCGGTTTAAAAGTGAAAAGTGAACACTGTTGGCTCACAACATAGGAATTAATCACTCATTCGTTATCTAACAAAATATTAAACTTGGTATTTCAATATCTCGAATAGAAGATTTGGTCGAAACATCTATTTGAATGGAGGTTATAATAGGATACTACATATATATAATGAACGAGACTGCTCAACGTATCGTATACCAAGGGTCGAATCCCGCCGTGGGCATTTAGCATTTAGATCTTAACAATATATCAACAACTGATGACTGACTAATACTGTTCTATTTTTAAATGGTTAACACTCGGTAACACGCAAGGCGGTGAGACCTCGACCGAGGTGTATTATTTTAAATATCTTCATAAATATCTCAAGTATCTACTCCATCTTTTACGATATCCTTCACACCATTCAATTACAAAATTGCATGCAAAAAAATTAGATTTTTGGGAAAATTTAGATGGGTTTAATGACAATTTTCTATATCGGCGGTGAAGCCCTTATAGAGGCGTGTTACCGTGGTACACAGTTGTACACAATGGCGGTAACAGTCGTAAAGTTGACATTGTGGTGAGCGGTTCTAGGACGATTTTATAAATATTGTAAATAATATTATTATTTATTACTAACTTGAAGAAATTGCAAATTTTTTTTTAAATAAAAATAAATTTATGTGAATGTGGAAATATTCAAATAATACTGATATTTTATAGGCAACATTATATTCATTGGGAAAAAAACTGTGAAAAGTGATTTCTAAAATGTAATCGGGCACTCATTATATACATAGGGGTTAGTATAGTCGGTGGAACTTGTTGACTGAGGCAATTTTTTCCATTCAACCGGTCCCGTCCAATCTGAGACAGGCCAACCCCGAGTAGAAATTTCAAGTGAAAAAACACATTGAAATTTCTGACTCGTCCGGGAACCGAATCCGGGACTTCTTGATCTGAAGTCGGACCCTTTGCCACTAGGCTAACGAGGTCGCTTTTCCCTTAGTAGGTAAATCATTTTCGATTGACTAAATTTGGGTAAATCCTGAAGAAGCAATTTGTGGATGCATTAATATTTCTAAACATACAATGTCAAAAAGAGAAAGATCAATAAAAGATAATCGCTGGTGCCAAACATCATAAAATCATGTCGCGCCGAAACAATACACGTCTCGTCTACCTGACACCGGCCCCGGAGACTAGTGCAATAAATGACGGGGACTCACATACAAGGCGTGTTACGCAGGTAGCAAACTGTTTGACACTCAGATGGGGTGTAATATTTATTGAAATTTCGACAAATTATAGATATGTACACAAAACTGTTGCATCTTATTTTAAAGTAGACACTTCAAGCTATAAATTGGTATAAAATAATTGCATTATGTACTCTGCAAATGACAAATAGAAGCATTAATAAAAAGGTCGAGGATTCACAGACATTGCGTGTTATCGCGGTCTTTTCTGAACGCGTGTTACCAAGTGTTAAACAAACCACTACGGGCTTACGACCGTCTTCTACTGTTATTTCAAATGCTGGCTTAGTGTGATCACTTTAAGTTAACAACGTTCGCCATTAGGTGGTAATATTCAAAATTCCCCAGATTTAGTAGATCATTCGCAAGGTTTCCGTAGGTTTAAGATTACTATTACGAGTACTTACTAAAAGAAGTCGACCAATCAATCAGTTATGTCTTTCCGTAGAAGATACATACTTACTTACAGAGGGAGTTGAGAAACTGGGTAGAAATAACACTTACCTGAAACAAACAAAACATTCAATTAAAATTTGTATTTATAATATGAAATAGATAGAACAAATTGCAAAAATAAAATAAGTAAAATTGTTTAAATAAATAAATAGGTTACATCTGTGGTGGCATGGTAAAAGGCATTAAGTCGCGTTTTTCAGCATTTTGAGTTATATGCGCTACATCATACATTATCACAAACAGAACAAAGTTCAAAAACATAAGTTTAAAAAAATCCACTTATAAAGGATTTAACCTCTTCAATCCTGAGGTCCTCAAAAGTAACTAAAAAAATTTTTTTGTTGGTTTTTATTCTAATTGGCCATCCTAGAAAATAATGCAATACTTATTTGGGAAGAAATGCCTCCCCCCTCCCAAAAAAGGGGTGGTCCACACACGTGGACCTCAGGACTCAACTACTATATTTTATTCACCAATATATTGTATACATTTCTATGGAAACTGAATGTTTTTTTTTGTTTTTAGAGACTTAACATCCATAATTCGATAGGAATATTTTATGTTAGTGAGGAAATATCACTTATTCGTTTATATTTTTTTACATACAGAAATATTTTTTAGATAATTGGAACTTTGATGCATATTTCTCCTTCTTTTTTACCATTTCTTAGACTCAAATGTCTGTAGAATCAGGATTGTTCTCTTTGAGACGCTGTATTTCAGATCTCTTTATATAGTTTCGAGAATCTTTCTATTTGGAGGAGTCCACTAAATTTTTCTTCTTCTTCTTTTCGCTTCAAGTTAGAAGTCAGGTTTCTCCCAGAATCTAGATTTTCCTCTTTTGAGATGATAAATTCCAGGTCACGTTCCATCGTTTTGAAGGTGTTCCTGGTCGGTGTTTCCTATTTTCTGGAGATTAAATATAGTATCCTTAACTTAGTCATCCTATCCGCGTATTAGACCCCGCTGATCCTTTGGATAGTTGTCTTTCTAGATTGAAAAATATTTTTTTTTTCTACCTGTAAGTACGGAGCTTTTTCATTTTAGTTATCCTTATAATGTTCTTTGTTTTATCTTTGATAACTTAATTCAATGCTATATTATTCTGTAGAAAAGATTGTAGCTACACAGCTCTCTTAGACACGTACCTTGCTGTCTGCCCTTATTCTTGTATATCCATGTGCCATCTTCTAAGCAGCCTGTGCCTACTGCAGTATTATCTTCCTGTGACCTTACTTCTTTGTGGAGGTAATTACAGCTGGTCAATTCACTTTGGAGATCCCTAAATTAGTCCACCACATTGTATATACCTACCTATCTTTGCAGTTTTTTCGAATTAAAGTACTGAAGGTCATAGGTCCCGGTGTCCAATCTCCTCTTTCAAGCCACTTTTTGGAATTATTATCTGACTAAAACATAATATCTGCATCATATACCTCTATAATAAGTACATGAAATTTATAACTGGTCTATCTTATGATAACAGAATGCAGTTTTTCAAACCTTAAATTTCGTAATATTTATATTATAAAATGTAAAAAGGAGTATCATATTCTATATTTTTTTCGATCACATGACCATGTTTTCCCTCTTTCATATAATATTAAAAAAAGTCATCAAAGTCAGATTATAAATCTGTCATTGAGGATCATTGATGTTATTTAGGATCCTTTCAAAGTTTGGATACTGATAAAAGAGATTTTTGAACAAATTTCTAGAAAACACCTAGAATTAGGTACATTTCATTTAGTAAGCGTTAAGACCTGAGGTCCACGTGTGTGGACCTCGTAATTAAATGGCTACAGATAATTTATGTTCCACAAAAAAATAAATAATATGAATTGAAATCAATCTCTCATCTATTCTCAATCCGAAAAAAAATATTTCAAATCAGTACTTTGAAAAAAAGTAAGTAAATCATGTAATTACATGAGGAGCGTTCACTATGTCTTTCGAAGTACCCTAAGCATTGAAAATAAAGGTCAAAGTTTAAACTCATATATAAAGTTACGGCATCACTAATATTGTAAATGTAAGCTAAAAAGACTAAAGATACTAAAATAATTTTGAGAAAATAAAAATATTGCACAGTTAGAATGGCAATCAAATTTATAGACGGGTCCACACACGTGGACCTCAGGACTGAAGAGGTTAAAAGCATTTTTTCATTCCGGCATAACTCAATATTAATTTTATTTGGCAAGGTAAAACGACGCGCGTCGAATTTTGTCTACCACGAAGTAAAACGGTGTTGTCTATGATAGAGCTGCCGTGAGAAGCCGTTCTTTTAAGTGAACCTTTTTAAAATGTGTTTAAATAATGTATTTTGTGAACTTTGTGGCAGGTATATATCTTCCTTATCTGTCGACCAATCTGTTTACAACTTTCGTTGTTTTTATTGTTAAGCTATAGACAATAGATCGGTAATACTATCTGCATATTATTATTTTTTTTTAATATTTTTTCATTGCTATTTTAATACTATTATTAATATAATCGTGCTAGTGCGAACTATTATATCAACAACTGATGACTGATTATACAGTTCGATTTAAAAATAATATGAACAAACCACTACGGGCTTACGACCATCTTCTAATGTTATTTCGAAGGTTGGATTAGTGTGATCACTTTACGTTAGCAACGTTCGCCATTAGGTCGTAATGTTCAAATTTCCGAATATTCATCTGGTTTGCAATGGTTTGCTGTTGGAGTCTCCACTGCGCATGATTTTGTGCAGCTTGTATGACCTCTTCCCAAACCGTGTATAAATTCCTCAGCTCTGTTTTGAAGGATCGGTACATTGTGAGAGAGGGTTATCTTAACAAAGGTAATAATACCTATAATTAACTAATTTCATTTTATTATTCAAAGAATATTCTTCATTTATTACTTAACAATATTACGTTCTGAGCAAAAAAAATATACCTACTGATATTCTGGGAATGCTATGCTAGAAAATAATAATAGGTAAGCTAAAAAATAGCTAATATTTATGAAGAATAAAATGTAAATGTTGAAAAATAATAAATTAGCATGTGATAGAGAGTAACTGGGTATATTTCCTTGTAAAATTTGACATAAGTACAAAATTTTTCAACCTATGAGCCAAAATTGTCAAGGTAAAAAGACACGCATTATAAATAAAGCATATAAACAAAGAAATATTGAAGAAATAAATATGAGTTATCGTATAGTGAACCCTTTTTAACGAAGTAAATGCATCAAAGTTGATCTATTTTATTTGTATTAAATAATATTTGACAAAAATGAAACCTCTTAAAATACTGACAAGTAAATCCGCCATACTGAGAAATGTCATCCCACTGACTTAATGCCTTTTACCATGCCACCACAGACATAATAAAAAGGTTTATCGTAATATATAAAAAGTTTATACAAAAAGTTATCTTCATAATAATCAGTTACCTATGTACTTATTTTCTTATACCAAATCTTTATTTAAAACTAGCATTCCCAGGAGACGTTGTCCCGTTGTCCTAATTATGAATATTTGAACTCGAATTGTATAATTATTATGAATAATTTACCTATTACTTCCGACCGATGTATCTATCAGTTTTAAGATTCCATTTGCATTCTGTCAATGGCAACAACTGTCAGTTTCTGTCGGAATGCCAATTTAATTTTAAAATTAGAATTAAATTATATTCTTAAAAGCACTACGAAGATTACCTACTTAAAGTACCTACTTTAGGTTTTCTTGAATTTTCTAATGTTCTCGCTACTTTCTTATTTTTTTTTCATATGCACCATCTCTAGACATTAGCAAACATAACTAATAAAGAATTACCACAATTGATCCAGCGAGTCCATTCGATGACCATGAAAAATAGGGCTTTATTTCTTTTTGAAATGTTAGGGACCCTTATAATAGAACTTCAGCAAGAAATAGTCATACCTATTTTGAAAATTAATCATTTTTTGACGATTCGAAGCAAGGTGGATATCCGCTTGTACTAAATACTTCCAATTTATTGCTTAAAAAATACATAGACTAAATTTTTACATAAATAGAATGCTATAAATGCCACGAAAAATGATATATTTATGGGTCATGACCTGACATTAAGATGTTTTATAGAGACGTTAATAACGTAGGTGATTATTAGTTTCTATTTTATCGCACATATTTTATAAATAATTTGCTACCTATATGTTACTGAAAGTTTATATTTAATATTAAGTCTTTTACAAAAATGTGATACATAAATTTAAACATATCGAAACATAGTTAAAAAGACAGATACCTACAGTAAAATATTAGGAAGTAGACGAATTAAAATACTACCTTAATGAATAAATTATTAAATAATATATATTTATGAATCGTTAGGAGGAAAAAGTTGTAGTTTTCGACAGGTTTAAGAAGTGGCAATAAAAACGTAAATTACAGCTGAATGATCATCGTGAGAGAATTCTCAGACGAAAGTTTCAATCAATTTGAGGGTCAAGAATGCCTGCGCTACCGAATCTTTTAGAAATATCTTTGAAAGCCCGATATAGGCAGGTAGGTTTTTTTTAATATGTCCTAGATTCACAAGATTTTAGAATTTCAGTGATTCGAGGACTAAACGGTGAAAGTGATCACACCAAACCTTTAAAACAGCAGTAGAACACGTTCTGAAGCACGTAGTAATTTGAATTTGAAAAAAAAATCCATTTATAAATCGAACATCCTCTGATTCAATGGTATTCTATAGTTCAATTCATAATAATACAGAAGTAGTGCGAACACTTATAACTCGAGATCGGCTGAACAGATTTTTATGATGCTTGGTTTATTCGATTCTTCTCCGCTCCGGATAACAGAACGGTTATTAAAATTCCACAACACCGCAATTTTGATTTACAATCGAGTTTCAAAACATTTATCTACGCAGATTTTTGATAGAATTTCTTTGAATAAAATTCAAACATATTTTCAACGATTTTTGTATAAATTACAAATTCGAAATAAATATTCATAGTAAGGACTACAGGACAACGTCTGTCGGGAAAGCTAGTTTATATATAAATTACCAAGTTAAAAATATTTACTAAGGTACCTACAATTTATTATTTTTGATTTACCAAAAAATATACTTGTGATACCTAAAATACCTAAAACAGCGGTGACAGCTTTATGAAACTTTCAAAATGTTCAACTTGACAATGGATGTAAACGCAAAATTGAAATTTTGTAAATCTATTTGACGATGACAAGAATAATGTTGACAGAGATGTCATTTCCTTTACCGTATTGAAAGTCTACATGAATGAGTTTGAGCGAAATTGCATATTATGCAGGTATACGACGCAAAACTGTTTTTAATCGTATGATTAATGACATGTCACCGATTGACTGGTAGTATTACGTACGTGCGCAACCGTAAATAGATCATCAAAGAACAACATCGTATATCGGATCGGTCATTATTCTGAGAATCTTGACAACGAATACAAGGAAAGTAGTCGATGAATGATGATTCTTGGTGAATATTCTATTTATTACCTTCATATTATAAAACAAAATCAATTTCTGTGTGTCAACTCAATGTGTGACAATCATTAATATAAAGATGTAAGTTTTACTCCTTTTCACTGTAATACTTACTTAACGAATCCGATCACCCATCCACTATAAGACCACTCCACTCCAATACTCGGCAGCTGCAACAGCATTGTCATTACACATGATAAGGTCTTGCAAAATATCACACCTCACAGGCATATCTCGACAAGTGATGAGGTGTTCGTCACTTTGGATCTCGCCGCAGCTACAGGAAACATCCTCTTCCCCACCCGTGCATGTTTTCCTTGCATCTGATGACACCCACTCGTAATCTGTTGAGTGTCTTCCAGGTTGGGTAAGGATTTTGGAATTATCTTCTTGATTTTTTACTTCAACCATTCTTTTATTCTTTAACTATTAGAAAAATTTATTTTTACTTTCCTAAATGAAGTACTTTGTTCACAATTTTGATTTTTATGTTAAAAGGTGAAAATTGAAAAAGAACCCTAAAAAGTTAAATAACTCGAAAACCACTGGTATTTTACCCCTGGTTAATGGGAACAAAATTGTTGCAAATTTTCTCTAGTATAACCCCTTACAAGGAATGTATTGAATTACTAGTCACCCTGTATATAAACTATAAGTGTGCAAATTTCATACTCCTCCGTCCGCGCAATTACCGTAAAAGGGTGTATAAAGTTTTTATGCTTCACGTACCAATTCAATGTTCATAGTTGAGACGGGACAACGTCTGTCGGGTCGTGTAGTATATTATATACTCATTCATGTTCGTAGTATTACTAGTATTGCGGTTTAACTAAACCAATAACCACGTATTATTACAGTAATAATAGGCATAAATGAGAATGAACCGTTTTCCAGCCGATCTTTGACCCGATTGAGGCGTTCGAGTGGTAGTTCCTCTGCGGTCTGCGTCTCGTTACATCTTCGATCATCTCCCTACGATAAAACCGCAAGACGGGTACCCTTGATCCGATATGAATGGGATCAATTACTTACAATGATCTATTTTTAATCGCCTTCTCGTAACTGAGTTAGGGTCTGTATGTTTTCCAATACTCTTTCTTCTTATAAGTACAAGTACATGTAAATTGACGATATTACTATTGGGTTATTATTATTATTTACTTACTCATTTTAGGTATATCAAAAGTAAATACCCATCAGACGTGATTCGTTTGTCGGATGAATATTGAATATTATCATTGGATCATTTACACCGAATCGGCAAAGGTTGTATACACCTTAGTTTTGTTTTCGTCATGACTTTTCCCGATTCGGATTTTGTGTCAACTGGCCGATGAACTCTCCGGGCATAGCGATTGTGGATAATTCAGAATAAACAGAGACCCTATTCTCGAATGCCGATCGATAGATTTTCTAATAGAACTTTAATGACTTATCGTATGAGTACATTGATATAGTAACATACATGTTCTCCGCATGTCCCCCGAGAGACTTGAATATGCAAGTCTTTTCTACAATCCGGATGGAACAAGAAGGCAAGGCATGCCGAAATTAACAATCAAGCGGGTATTTACTGCGGTACTACAAGATACTGGACTAAGCTGGGATGAAGCTGTGCAACTGGCGCAAGATAGAGAGGCTTGGAGGAACTTCGTGGCGTCCACGTGCCCCACTCTGGAAGCAAACGAAACGAATGTAAGTAACATACGAATGTCATAAAAAATACATTAGAAAACCCATTGATCGACATTCGAGAATAGGGTTCCTGGTCTTCAAAAACATTCCGACTTGTACTTCAAATTCACAACAGCCTTAATGCAGTGGTTTAAATTTCCTTTTATAAAATGGTAAATTATTAAATACAAATATAACATTTTTTTACACAGATATTAGTAGGTACATTACATTAAACAATAATATAAAATAACATACGGCATGTCGCAATTTTTAATTCAGTAGTGTGAGTAGTGTATTTCTGTTTGTTTTTCAATTAAAACATCGAATCGGGGTTGAACACCTCTATCGGACTAGACAGGACTGATTGACTGGGAGAGAATTCTTTAACGCGTTAAATTTTGCTAGCTATATGCAGAGGTACGTGATGTGTGAGCAAATTATTGGCGCAATGGAGAGCACTCATTACCTCCATTGGCCCTTAGCGGGGTCAAAAAGGTAGTTGAGATAATTTATCTGAATTCTGATTTATTTGCTTCTTAATACTATAAATATAGAAATCTAGGTACTACTACATCGTGCTAAAAACACTATCTACCATGTTCATCCAAAGCCGAGCGTTTAGCAGACTTGCCCATCTCTACTGAAAACGATGATTTCAGATACTTCTTCTATAAACTTAATTTTTTTTTTTTTTTTACCCATCACGCCGTTTCCCGAAGGGGGTAGGCAGAGAGTACGGATTTCCACTCTTTCCTATCCAAACAAACCTCTTTCGCTTCTTCCAAACGCATAACATTCCGCATACATGCTCTTCGATTCCTTTTACTCCTGACTTGGCCCTCCTCTAAGACGGCACCGATATGATCGGACCATGTCATTCGAGGTCGGCCTCGTCTGCGTGCACCCATTCTTTCAGATTTATATATCCTTTTAGTCATTCTATCTTCGTTCATTCTCTCTACATGCCCAAACCACCTTAATTTATTCACTTTCATTCTAGTCACAACACTAACATCCACTCCACATTCCTTTCTAATACTATCATTCCTCACCTTATCAATCAGTCTCTTTCCGCATATCCATAAACTTAATAGAGTACAGGAAAAAGAGGAGGATTAATCCAGTCTTAACCATCCAGGGTGATTAATACTTCTTCAGAGCCATTAAGACTCAAGACCACACAGCATGTTAAAACTTCCAAGAGTGATAAACTCGAGGTCCAGTTATCCATCATTAAAAAGTTTAAGTTATATCCACTTTGTCAAAGATAATAATAAGTATCGAGTTGATAATGAATTATGGATTTAAAACCGGTCTCCTCTTAAAAAATACTAACCTAGATTAAGGTCTTCAATCTTTCCTGAAGGTACACAAGAAATCGAGAGAGACAATATAACAAGCATTTTTATCGAGCATATCATCAATCAAACAAATCACCAATTTTAAATGTCAGTATTTAAAGAAACAAATCAACTTTATCATATCTTTAAAAAGGTATCTGAAATCGAATGTCATAATTTCGAAGAAAAATACAACCCCAAAATATCTTCGATGTTTTGGGCAGAAGGTACTCGGTGATAGTCCATTCCTAAATAAAAAATGAATGAGTCTTGTATAGTTCTATCACAAAATTTATAATTCAAACATGAACCAGTTTTCGGAGACTAATGGAGACAGTAGTCTCCGAACACCAATAAATCAAGGCCCCATTCAGAAAGGATGGAGAGCCTCCTGGTCCGAAAGAAAGAATCTTGTAATACCGTATTATTTAGTTGATCAGTCGTTTCGAGTGAAGAAAAGCAGATGTTGATAACCCGCCTCCAAGCCGTCTGAAATCCCAAAATCTATACTGCTACTAGTACGGATTGCTCGATGAAAAGACAAATGAGACATATTGAGCGCATTTTCCGTAAGGAACCATAACTTAGTAGCTGACCCGATAAAATAAATGCCTGGCTCAACATAACCCACAAATATTATAATATGGTAAGTGTAGAGTCAACTGAATAAAATGTGATGTAGATGACCTTACAATCCTATATAAAAGAGGATGGGTGGACTCACTCTGATGGGCATGTGGGGGTGACAAACAATCTATCGTTTGATAAACGGGTGATCTATGTACGAATTCTAAGAGGGACTTCATCAGGATTTGCAGCACACACACCGACTAAAAAATAAAAACTCAAAACGTATTTTATGTTGGATTAAAAAAAAAGAATGTCGACTAATAAGCCCTGGAAAAACACATTGTTCAAGTAGTTAAAAACGTATTAACCAAAAAAATGACAATAAAATATAAAACGGAGATAAAATTAAATTGATTATGAACAGAGCCGTTACAATATAGGGATAAAACTGTTATAAAAGAAGAATGTACTCTCGTTAAGCCGATTACGTGAACTAACGACCTTTCTCCAAATAGTTACGCCGCGTCTCGTACAGACATGTGTAGGTACAGGTACAGGGTGTGTTACCAATGAAATTATTAGATACTATTTAGATATATTATGCCGATGAGGTGGTGTGATCTGAAAGAGAAAATAACATAACATGACATTCTACCTTTTAAGCCCCCCCCCCCCCCCGCACACCGCAAACCAGCCCGGAGGAGACCAATCCGTAGCAAACCCGATGCGCACAAAGCCGACCCCTAGCCCGATTGCCAAAAAGCCAGTCACACACAAATCAAGCCCGGATACCCTCCTTACCAACCCACAATGCGGGAGGCCTAGGCCCCACTCAGGAGCATAGGGAGGCATCAAGAGCTCTCCATCCGAGGCTCATTGTGCCTTTTCTGACCGGTTGAGGTTTAAGGACGTGAAGTGGTCAACCTCACGGTCCCGATCTGATTTTTCGATTTTCTGCCTCTTACAGGATGCTCGGAAAAAAGAGCAGAGGTACTTTTCTTAGCCGGCAACCCCACGGCACTGAAAGAAAATAACAGAGGAAAAACTATTTTTAGCAGATTTTTAGTTGATTATGCGGACTGCAATGGAAAGAGAGGATAGATTGGTTACGTTTGGTAAAACTCAGAGAGTGGGTCACAGCCTTCAGTAATGAGAAATGGAGAAGACAACATTTAAAAACAGTCACAAGAACTTATGACACGTGCCGCATATGGGGTAGAAAGATCTATTCAATTAAATATGAAAAAAAAAATATCATTTCTTGGATATTAGGAAGTCTGCGGCCCAACGCATCAATCAATAGATAGATAAAATATATATCTTACAGAAAAGCCTTTCTTTGAGATATTTGCCGCATCAATGTGTAGATATCGCTTATGTTTAGGATATCCGACGCCATTTTTAACTAGCGGTAAAAGTTTTACCTTCTGTTGGATAACGATTTATCTCTAGGATGGCTGTCAAAATAGCGTTCACTGACGTTTATACAGTCCCGTAACGCCGTGAATGTGATGAACATTCGTCTTGTTTTTCCATAAAGCAAAATGATTATTATATACATCATCATTAAACATGACGAGAAAATATACATATTATAATGAATTATGATTCATATTTTTTCTTCAATTTCGATCGACAAAAGATACCAATTTGCCGGTTTTCAAACAAACAATCTGAAATAAAAAATCTAAATTATGATCGAAATGTTCTCAAACTTTCTGTTAAATCATTGTAAAATTTCAAGTTTTCGAAATAATATTGCAAAAATATAATATGCGAAACAAAAAACATTAGAACCTAACCTAAATGTTTGATAAAATACGCATTAATTGTCAAAACAAACCTTCATCTGAAACCAAAACCTTGTTAAAAAAACGTAAAAATTGTTTTAAGGGGTGTGGATATTTGACCTTAGGATGTCGAATATTTTTAACGTAACAGTGGTTACACTACGCCCGGCTTAATCAAAAAAAAATTACATATTTTTATAATAATGATTGATTCTGTCTGTTTTTTTTCCTATAGTTCTTTAAACAAGTTCAGGTAAGTAATGTAACATTATGTTAGTACTCACTTGATTCTTCATACTTCACAGACTACATAATATACTCGACTTTACTCGAGAGATAATAATTTATTAACCATTGTTAGGGTCACGGACGAACGAGGTTGGAAGAGGATTATCTTAGAAGAAAGGGGACTCGGGAACAATGGAAACAGCTCGATATCAATGCAAGGAATTTACCGACCCGAGTTTACGGTCTGCGATGCAGACGAAGCTTCGTTTAGATACCCAAGAATATAATATGACAGAACAAAGGTTATAAAAAAAAGTATATAAATTACTGTATTGAACTGCACCATCAAAGGCTGGCTTGGTGTGATAACTTTTACCTTTGAAAAGGTCGCTTTTTGGATGGTCAAATTCGAACCTCTGCATTATTGTTATAGCGTCATTCGCAGTAAGCACAGTACACCACTCCGAATTTCTAACCAAAAGTTACCCACAACTTTTCAAGATCTGACACATTCTTCGTAGCATTTTCATAACAAAGTCTTGTTTTAAAATGTCACTAATATCAGAGGTGACGACCATCTCTGTCTGTGAGTCATTTTCACGATTCTGGGCAAGTCTTGTTAGTTCTGCAGCTTCACCATGCCAAACTCTCTGGCACCGAAGAAAATACTAATGAGACACCCAGGGGGAAGGAGAAGAGTGGGAAGACTAAAGCTTAGAGGGGAGGAGGAAGTTGGTAAAGACGCGGAGTAACTGGTTCAGGTAGTCAGCCGGAAGACAGCATCGGAGGGCATGTTGAAGGCGAAAGTTGGAGGAGGCAAAAGTTCAACTTTTGCTGTAGCGCCATTGAAAAAGAAGAAGAACATACATATTCAGCCAGAGTGTTCCATAACGGTTATCGAAACCAGGACTGTGGGTAAAAGAGTTATTGACCGAGAGCTCAGTCTTATGCGGTGTTCAGACGAGGCGAATATCGCCAGGACACTAAAATATCGCCAGCCAATTGAACCGTGTGAACAGATTGTCGATAAATCTGAAGCGATAAAAATGGTCGAAAGCGATATCGTCTCAAGTTGAACGCCTTTCAACTTTTGTATCTGGTGGAACGATTCACGCATGCGCAGATATGCGCGGCGTCCGTATGTTCTGTTTCTTGACAGTTGACAGCACTGCTCTAAATTTATTTCTCCTTAGAATCCAATTCCGCACCCAATATCTGCGTTTTTTTTTTTATTTTTTCTCAATTAGGAGTCTCCTTACATCGTCTAAAACAATATTTTCAACTAACCCCAATTACTCCGCGACAGATTGAATGTATGTCGGTGGACTCGTGTGAACACATTAGACGATCAGTGGGCGACCGAGCGATATTTTTTTTATGCAAGCGAAATCGTCTGGCCTTACATCGCCCCGTGTGAACACCGCATTACTGACGACTCTGCCTGTTTCGTCGCAGAGTCAGAAAAACGGAAGATCGTTCCCGAACTTCTGATAGGACGATTTCTCCTATTGGAACATTAGAATCTGAAAGGTTTCTCTGACATTTCCAATAAGTTGTATTAAGCAATAGCTGTCTTTCAAAATCCTATAAGGGGTCACCTTGATATTCATGATAATACATGATAGACTCGTTATTTTTAAAGAGATTATAAAAGAATTCTGATGGAATTATTGTCATACTCCAACCTGTAAAGATAAACGTCCCGAAATCACCTCACATCTCAAATGCTGAGACTTATAATACCTGTGACATAATAAAAGAGAAAAAAAAACTGAACTTGATACGCTAAAAAAACTCGAGATCAAATTTCATTCGGAGCATAGAAATAAAACAATGCTAACGAACGTAGATCAAGTGCGTATACCTATCTGTTCCAAAATACGGTTGGGTGGTAATATTGTGGATCCGTACTTAGTCAATCTAAGTAGCGAAGTAGCCACCTGTTGAATGGATCAAATTACATAAAGGCTTGTATAACAGAAAGATAAAAGACAATAGATATAAAAAGAGAGAAATGAATAGAGAAATAACACAGCAAGAAAGCGACAATATTGAGACATAACTGACAGAGGCGAAATGAATATTATTTTTATCATTTCAATTATTATGACTTAGAATGGTGTGACTATGATAGAATAATCAAACAATCGAATTATTTTTGTAATTTGTAATAATTGTGTAAAGAACCTGTTGACAAGGCTTGTAAAAGCCTTAACAGGACTTGTATTGTTATTATTTTGGTGAATAAAGAGAAGTTATTATATAAAAAAAAAAAAAAAAAAATCTGACGGGAAATTATTTTTTTCCCAATTAGGTTAGGATTTAGATTAGAACAGCGTATGTATTTATAATCTGGTTGGCTATACTCAAATAGGAAAGACGTTATAAAATCAATCAAATAAGATTTCTTGAAGACGAATGGGGCTGA
Source organism: Mystacides longicornis (assembly GCA_963576905.1). NCBI lineage: Eukaryota > Metazoa > Arthropoda > Insecta > Trichoptera > Leptoceridae > Mystacides > Mystacides longicornis. The sequence goes on from OY756437.1 coordinate 20,028,457, forward strand.
AAGGATTCACCAGCATCATCTATCAGAATATAGTGCCATCCACAGATCTTCTCTTTCTTCTTTGCCAAAGCCTTTTCCCCATTTACGCTGGGTCGGCTCTCCTAGTCTTCATCCTGTCCCCCCTTATCCTCCTAACGAATCCTTGCCTCTCTCAAGTATCTTTTTTAATGTGCCACCCGTACATCATTTTCGATAAAAAAAAAAAACTGGTAACCCATATTCCTGCGTAACTATTCCAAGAGGGTCTAAATGACATAACAATGCGTTATTGGCAAAAGTGCTCGAGTTAAATTAAAATAATGCGTTAATGAAGAAACTTCAGTTAAATCGAATAATATTGTTTCTGGTTGGAATCTGGGTAGCAAATTTCCGAGGCGTTGCGTTTACCAACTTATCTGTTAATAAAAAAAGTCCTCATCAGAAGGAGTGTTTCATAAGAATTTATTTTAATTTAAAACCAAACGCAATTTGATACATTTTATGTTTATTTCGCCTCGCTCTCCTCTAGCCAGGTTAACGATTTAGGTTTAGGCAACATAAGAGAAATAACATAAACATTTTCAGCATGCCTCAAATTCATTCATTCTCCCTTAAAGACCCCCCGCACACCAAAAAGCCGGCCACACACAAATCAAGCCCGCCGCGGATCCCCCCAAACCAACCCGCAATGCAGAAGGCCTAAGCCCCACTCAGGAGCAAAGGGAGGCATCAAGAGCTCTCCACTGCGCTCGAAGGCGTCCGAGGCTTATTGTGCCTTTTCTGACCGGTTGAGGTGGTCAACCTCACGGTCCCAAACTGATTTTTAGATTTCATGCCTCTTAGTATGCTCGAAGAACCAGCAAAAAGAGCAGAGGTGCTATTCTTAGCCGGCAACCCCACGGCAAATAATGCCTCAAATACGTACCCGAAATTGTCAAGCCTAGCAGCTCTCATACTATTAAGAAGGCCGGGAATAATGTTGGTCGGATAAACCGATTCTATCAGAAGTGAGTGAAGTTTGTCTTGGTAGAAGGGAGTGGAGACGCATTCTGAGAGGGCGAATTTAACGAAAATATGTAAAAAATACGTTTATATCCCATCTGTCTAGTCAGGGGGGCACAATGGAAAGAGTTGAACGTCCGTGCCTATATTAGAACACACCCACACACTGGCGTTGAAATGGGCAAGTGTCGACACACCTTTAATAGTAACCAGAATATCTACAGTAAAACAAATAATAATAAATAAAATGTATTGTAGTAGGATAGATAGACAATGCCCAACACAGCGTCGACGGACAGTTAATCACAAACGCGAGCATCTGCCCATTGTCATAATATTATTTCACATCACATGAGTATACTACTATAATGCTGTACTAGCTTTTTAAGGTCGCGTTCCACAAATCATCTTTATTGTTTTTTTTTTTTTAATAAATCTGTGCTCACTCAAAGTAAAACACAAATACACTTCTCGATTGATATTTATTTCACAGTAAAGCTTTGATTTACTAGAAAAGCGGTGTTTTCGTATGGTGGTTGTAATATTATTTTAAAGGACGTCCTGTATTTCAGACCTAAAAATTGATCTTGTCCCCTATTTGAAATCTTTTAATTTTTAGTCAGTTTTTCTTGATTACTATGGATACGTTATTGAAACCGGATGTTACTTGGCTTCGATAAACGACAAACAACGTTACATTGCGTATTAGCATTGTTTTTTTATAAATAAATGTCGCTACTGATACCATACCTACCAGTATTTTATTTAAAAAAATATTGATGTCCTTTGATTCATCCTATGTCCTTTATTTTTAATCGTATCAAATCCTCTAATATATAAAACGGGGGCTGGCAACCCTATATGCAGAGGTATAAAAATTGTATCGCTTAATTTACAATTTAACTTATATAAAAGGCAATATGTCAATAAATTTTCAAAAGATGGCTGCATAGTTTGCTTAATTGTCACTATGACGATTCTAAAATTAACAAAAAAACTTGGATATAATGCTGGAGGAAATTGAAGTATTTGTATTTAACATTAACATAATTATATCCTCAAGAAACTGCGACGATTAAAATCGAACGTAGCGTGTAAATTTGAAAGTACAAACAAACGCACTAAAATTTTATTGAAAAAAATATATATTAAGCCTATAGTTAGATAGAGACAATGGTTATGTTGCAGTAACTCATGATAATTTGAGTGGAGTGTTAGTACACATTGTATAGGAGGCTGATAGAGACATTAACGAGAAAGTATGGTTTGGTTTATCTATGCATGTGGATAAATAAACGAAATTACAAACTGTATACACTAAAAATGAAATATTACTACATTGTGTTTTGTTTGAGAGGGCATTTATCCGCCAACGCGATTGTATGAAGAGTCGTAGCTTTTATGTAAAAGCTGTAGGTACTTGCTATAAATGTGAACTATGTGCCTAAAAATCCGTATGTAATGTCATTTAGAGAAAGGTGTGTAAAACAGTTGGCCGAGTTAAACGCGTTTCTTCCTTATATTATGGTTTCTAAGTCGGAGACTATTGCCTCTGTAATGTATTACCGTAAGAGTGCATTTAAACCAAACGAACATAGATCCAGATCTGGAAGTGGAGTAGTTTATTGTCTTGATCGTTGATATGGACACTAATCTGTCATCAGTGTCTACATTTATTAGTTCTTGATTGTTATTGTTTCCATGGTGTCCAATATCAACCATAAAAGAAATTATGCTCTGTCTCTAGATTCGACTCTATGTTCGTTTGTTTTAAACGCACACTAGTTTTCTAATTGGGGTGGGTTTATTCCTTTATGCGGTGTTCAGACGGGGCGATATAAGGTCAGACGATATCGCTTGCATAAAAAAAATATCGTTCGGTCGCCCATTGATCGTCTGATGTGTTCACACGAGTCCACCGACATACATTCAATCTGTCAGGTGCGCTGATTGTTTTAAAAATGGCGGACGTCGAGGTAGAAGTCGCGGAGTAATTGGAGTTAGTTGAAAATATTGTTTTAGACGATATAAAAAGACTCCTAATTGAGGAAAAATAAAAAAAAACGCAAATATTGGGTGCGGAATTGGATTCTAAGGAGAAATAAATTTAGAGCAGTGCTGTCAACTGTCAAGAAACAGAACATACGGACGCCGCGCATATCTGCGCATGCGTGAATCGTTCCACCAGATACAAAAGTTGAAAGGCGTTCAACTTGAGGCGATATCGCTTTCAATCATTTTTATCGTTTCAGATTTATCGCCTATCTGTTCACACGGTTCAATTAGCTGGCGATATTTTGGTGTCCTGGCGATATTCGCCCCGTCTGAACACCGCATTACACCAAACGAGCAATGGGTGATGACAGAGATGAAGCGCACCGGATTTCTACTCCATGCTATTCATTCTTTCCCGTTGCTTAGGGTGGGTTAACACTACAGTCCTTCACACCAAACGAGCAATGGGTGATGACAGAGATGAAGCGTACCGGATTTCTACTCCATGCTATTCATTCTTTCCCGTTGCTTAGGGTGGGTTTACACTACAGTCCTTCACACCAAACGAGCAATGGGTGATGACAGAGATGAAGCGCACCGGATTTCTACTCCATGCTATTCATTCTTTCCCGTTGCTTAGGGTGGGCTTCTTGATCGTTAGTAATAGTAATATTGTGCTAATACTTTACTATTACTCGCAGCGTCGAAAACCCCACCCTTGGTGTAAACGCAGGAAAAGAGCATTAATTTCCACAAAGATCAAAGGAATGCTCTATTTAAGCTCTGACCTATTGTTTGTTTGGTATAAACCCACCCTAAAAGTGCATTTATACCAAACGGACAAAGACTCAGAGCTTGAAAATAGAGTATATTTTCCTAATCGTTGATATGTTCACCAAGGAAATAATAACCAGAAGAACTGCCATCGGCCACTTATAAGTTGTTTGGAAAATATAGTCAAATAATCTGTGTAACTTGATATAAATGCACCTTTGGAAAAGCATAAAAATCCAACTGGAATATTTTTTTCGAACTGGTTACAGTCTCGTAGATTTTTTTTTAAATTCGATTTTTTTTCTTTTTTTTAAGCGGCCTTCGGCGTGATCACGATTCGATAAAGCATAACCGTATCGTTGGTATTTTAAATTATTAATTAACCATTATTTATTTTGAAATGGGCAGTGAATACCAAATCAACTGGAATCGTTCCAGACCCTTATCGACTCGAGAAATAAATTATATTCCAATTATTTCATACGTATTGTATTATAGGAGTCAGTTAGTAATTCCTATAGACTATCGAAATAGACGATTGGCGGCACGCGAATAAAATTAAAATAAATTATTATTGTTTCAAATGGGGGAGTTAAGCCGAGATCGGAGCTGTTTAAAAAAAGGGAACGAAATATGGAATTGATTTCCTTTGTTATATACGATTTCAGTATTTAACCTTTGAGCATTCTCTACCAGTCAACCGCTACATTTTCAAAAGGACAAAAATATGGAGCAAAACGTTTAGACACAAACCACGCCGAATGCAAAACCCATATTTACTGTTATACCGATCAATTTCACAACTATAATTTTTTTTTATACCCCTATTCTAGGTTTCCGCGACATTTACGCTGGCGTGAATTGACAAAACTGTGTATGGGACCCTGTACAGCGCCCCTATAGAAAACTTCGGAAAACTACGAAGCTCATACATAATTTCCGTGAGTTTCTCACTTACATTAGTGCGTAGTTTGGAATTTGTAAAGTATTCAGAGAAGATTCTTGCCACACATGTTGAATATTAATATATAATAATAATAATAATATAACACTTTTCTATGCACAGGTGTCAGTATAGCTGGCGGAACTTGTTGCCTGAGACAATCTTTTCCAGTCAACCGGTCCTGTCCAATCTGAGAAAGGCCAACCCCGGGTAGAAATTTCAAGTGAAAAAAACACTAAGAAAAACTCTGACGCGACCGCGAATCGAACCCGGAACCTCGTGATCTGTACTTAGGCTACCGAGGTCGGTAGAGAGTATCAAGTGAATATGTATGCATTGGAACACCCAATTCCAAAACATCTCCAGAATATGTGAATCTTTTCTGCAATCCAGATGAGACAAAAGGAGAGGCAGGCGAAAACTGTGGGCACTCACCTGAACATAGAGAGGCTTGGAAAAGTTATGTGACGTTCACAATGTTCACATGATCCACAATAAAAGCGAACAGAACAATATTATAAACTAAAACAAAAAAAAAGTCCGGTAATCGTAGGAACTTCCCCTATAAAGGAGTTACGCATATCAATTCAAATACGCGATCAAACGCATTATGGAAGTAGGTATATAGTTTAAATATTGGCCCTGAAAATTAATAATATGCCATTGAAAAATAATAACTTCATACAGTACTAACTGGCGGTAGGTGTAGTAGACCATTGAGGGATCAAAACAATAAGCGATAGAGCGCGTGACGTGAACATTAAAACTCGAAGAATTCCTCATTATGCCAAACTCCAAAAATGTTTCGTCCTGAAGGTTATCTCAAAAATGATTCCTTCAAAACCAAATAGAAGCTACTAAACCAAAAGAGTAGCCCATAAAAATACACCTTACTTATAGCAGGAGATATACACAAGTGCCTCGGGAGAAGGCAGATTGTCAGTTGGAAACCTCCATAAAGTTCCGTCGACTGATCTGAGTACTGTGGAAGCCCACAGTTGACATAACCCGACTAACCTTCCACAACCGTACAGAAGGCAAAAGAAGACTCGACAGATCCCTCTTAATAAGCAGATGTTATCGAAGCTAATCTTCGAGGATTAACTGGGATGAGGATTGCAGAGGACAGAGCGACCTGGAAAAGGAATTTCCAAGTCCATATACTCCAACCAGGAAGAGGAAATGGGAGAACAAGGAGGGGATTTTTTTTTTACACAAAATATTGGCAAAAATTGCTACATTTTAATATTTATCTAGGTATATGTTCTTATTGAGGAATTTCATGATAGCCAATCCGAAAACTGCAAACTAAAATGAAACATTTATTCCAGAAAATTGCCACGACAAAATAAGGCGCAACGAGACCTTAGGAGATTAAAAGAATAGTCGGTCACGACTCACGAGGAATATGGATTAAGAGTACACAATAACAGGAATCCAGAATATACATTTTGAGTTGGTGTCGTCACACAAAACACGAGTTCACCAAAACGAGTAAGACCATCAAAAATTGGTGAAATATTGCACCGGTCACCACCACCAAACATGATGAGCACGACCCTCAAGGTTTTGTTAGTAAGCTCAAACGGAGATAAGCATTTAGGATCACCGCTACTAGCCCTTTCATCCGTTCATACCTCATCAGTGACGTCAAATACCTTATATGTAATTTCCTCCCACTCGTACGGCACAAACGGACGGTAGGTGCATAAGTACACCTGGTTGGCAATGAAGACAATGGAAGTGATTTAGCATTATGATGTTATGCTATGTATAGAGTCACTTGATCAGATATGCGTCATTTGTATATAGCCAAACGTCACATTAATTTAAAACGACAATGGATCGTCAAAAGAAAACGAGAAGCAGTTAAAACATCAAAAACACTTTGCATAATCTGGAACTATTCAGGGAAAAATCCGTCTGGTATTGGAAAATGACAAAGAAATTACTGTTGCTGCTTAGTGGAGTGGCAAAGTTTATTTCGGACACGGACACGCGCAATCATGTCCATCAAAATCTGTGGTCGCCTTCATGAAATCATCTATAAAGCCGTTTAAGGGAGTATATACTTTTCGTTTGATCCGATTTGCCAAAACAAACACATCAAGTTAGTAATGTGTACTTCTTCTCGAGGTGTTTTTATAAGGTCACTCTAACGTTTACGACCGCTTCGGCGAAAGCTTTTGTAAAAAAATGGCCCAGTCAGGTCAGTTGATTGAATTTAATGGTGGTGACAAGCGGTTGAGCTATCAACTCTCACACCAGCGGATGTCCAGCATTCGTCAGAGGCACTTGCTCTTCTGAGCGTATGTTTGCGCACACGTTTGGTGCCAGGATTCACAGGCAAAGAAGAGGACACGAAGGACGCAGGCATTATAAAGTCTGTAAAGGCGTTTTCAATACATTTTATTTTCTTCGCATTCTGATTTGATCACGTTCAAAGAATGAACACAACAGACTCCATAATAGACTCGCTCAAGTGAAAAATCGTCCAAACGGTGGGATTCAACATAAGCAACAAGGAGAGCAGTTCTCTGGAATAACAGGCCCATAAGTCATATTACAAGACAGGTGAAAATCTGCCATCCACAAAAATTTTGGTGCCTCATACCAACAACGATGGACAACCACCGTATATCATGATTACCCATAGAAAATGCACCATAACTGTCGTCGCCTGATGCACCAGGGACCGAGAATCGTTAAAAATCACCTGGTAGGAAAAAACAAAACTGTCTTGTGAGATGAGAGAAGAACAAAGAGTTGAGTAACTTGGGATGGGATTCAAAACTGATTGACTGACGGCTGCTTATTCAAAGTGGAGACTTAATTAGGCAGTAGAACGAACCAAGTGCTCAACGCCCAAGCAAAGGCGAAACGCTGGCTAGAGTATCTGAGACTACCACGCGTTTAAAAACAGTCAAACGAACGGTGTCAAAGATGACATAAGGAAGTGCCTATTAAACGACCCACGTTCATGTTAAACCCAGAGTAACTTACATAAGTTTTAATAAAAGTCCTCTCCAGAAAACAAGATAATGCAAATAAATATTTTGCTAGAAGATAGGCAATAGTTGCAAAGAAATAAGTTACTGGGTATAGTACTTATTCTGCCGAAGGCGTAAATGAAACCGAACGCGTCCTACAAACAACGAACTCCAAGCTTTTTATTGTACGGTGAATCACGTTTGCAAAACTCCCACATAACGTTTTCTCAGAAATACTCGCATTGAATCTAATACAGATAAAAGAAGAATAATAATCCATGAGAAATTTTAACACCTAACGAAATTAGTGCGTAATTAATGTCAAACTTCTTCTTCTTCGCCCTCGCCTTTGTCCCATTATTTGGGGTCGGCTCTCCTTGTCCTGTTGCGTCAAGATTGTCTATCGAACGCAATCTCTGGCTGCACTTCGCATTCTTTTAGGTCCCTATTGATGCTCGACAACCATGTGGCGGGTGGTCTGCCTGGTCCCCTGGCTGGAGTTTCAATGTCAAACATATCAAGTAAATTATAAAATTACTAGGTACTTAGCAAGTAAGGTATGATGAAACTAAACTATTCTAAGAATTATTTATATGCCTTGCTTAGAAGAACACAGCATTGTAGAATGAAGTTACTACTAAAGAATGCAATTTGAAAGAGAGTGTAAATAAATAAACTGCGGGGTTCGATTCCCGGAATTTTCTATAGTTTTCTTTTGAAATTTCTACCTGGGGTTGGAATCCTATCTCAAAAATAAAACAGGACCGGTCGAATGGAGAAAAAATCGCCGCTCAGTCGCCTCAGTACATTTTGAAAGAAAATAATGATAAATATAAATACATTAACATCTTTCTATACAAAGTTGTCAGTATAATAGGTGGCGAAATTCATTGGCTGAGGTGATTTTTTCTAGCCAATCGGTCCCGTCCAACCTGAGACAGGCCAACTCCGGGGAGAAATTTCAAACCAGAAAACCAAAACATACCTTCTAATAATATTTATAAGTTACAGAGAATCCACTAGTAAATATGAAAAAAAAAATGTAAAGAAATAAAAACAGGGGTATAACCCACTAGCTTTCCCGACAGACGTTGTCCTGTAGTCCTTTAAAAAAATATTTCTGAAAGCTCTCGAAAGAAATTCAGTCAAAAATCTGCATACTAACGTTTTGAAACTCAATAGTTGTCAAAACTTTAATATTATATTTTTATATTGTTTGCTATCCATTTTTCAATTTTTTTATAATTATTATGTTATCCGAAGCGAAGAAGAATCCAATAAACCAAGCATTATAAAAATGTGTTCGGTCGATCTCGAGTTATAAGTGTTCGCATGCACTAACCCGACTTTCTTTTATATTATAGGTATCTTAATTTCATCCAAAAATGGTACTAAGACAATTGGCTCTCAGATACAAAGTTATTCTTAGCGTTGGGACAATTTTATAAGACTATAGAAAACTTGGAAGTTAAGAAGCGCTTATTGGAACTGTGGAGAGAACACTGGGCGTCCAATAATAAAGGACGCTCATATAGATTGGTTCAAAAAGATGTATGTTCAAGGCCATGGTTTGTTCGAATGAAACTGTCCAAGTATTACATTAGCACGATTTGCAGAATGCGTCTTGGTCATAATTGCCTCTCGAATCACTCTTGTTTAAAATTAACGTTAAAAACAGTCCCTTGTGCGAGTGCGGGGAAGATGAGGAGACGTTAGACCATGTATTTTTCGATTGCTCGCTAAGAACTCCTCTGAATATCGTCTTTGGTAGGAAGCATGTTGTTATTAATGGTCCTATAAATTCAACATATTTACTGAATATTTGTAATACAGACATATACAGGGACATCTGCCGATTTATTTCAATGAACAACCTTAAGATTTGACATTGTTTTGTTTTTTTTTTCTTTCTCTTTTTTTTATCTTCTTTGTTTATAGATTTGTCCAATGAACTCTTATATTATTAATCTTGATAATGGCTCACATCACTCCCCTGGGTGGATTGCCTAATAAAGGAAGAAGAAGAAGACTATAGAAAACATAAGTGTAGAACTCATTTACATAATATGCCTTTGATTTATAAAGAGCGTTGTTTGGATGAGCACCTGTACACCCGGTTACCGACTAAGCACCTGCCTCGCACGCGATACAACAAGATAAAAAAAACTTCCGCTAAACACTAAAAGCGTATACTTATATTGTTAGCCATAGACCCATACAACAAAATACACGGTTAATAGATTTTTGTATCCCTCAAGGCACCCGCATAATGTTATGTTTTTTTTGTTCTTTAAAGGTTCGACGACGGCGTGAAATAGGCGTAACACGCCAGCAATGTAAAGAGATCTTTAGAAGACAAGATAAAAAGATTTTTTTAATATATTTATACAATGGACCACGTACGAGGCACAAAATAAGGCAACGGTAAATGGGTGTTGGTCCATAATGGTCCGCGACTGAAAACGTCCCTTTTCGGGACCATCTTGTAGGGTTACTCTGCATTTAAATCGCAATTCCACAGCATTTATAATAATTATCTGCTAAACGTTATTCTATTATATCACTAGCTTTTCCGACAGACGTTTTCCTATCCCGACTATAAATATACAAATGGAAAATTTTATATTTTACTTTTTCCTGACAATATCAAACACAACAAAACAATAATTAGTGAAATTGAACCAGCCGTTCACGCGTGAGGTGGTGATCAATTGCAATTGGGATTCATTTTTATATATAGAGATAGATTAGTTCGTATGTGATATTTTTTCAAATGAATGTGGTACGTTTGAAACAACGACATTAAAATGACAAAGAAATACCTATAATAATTATTATTTTCAGAGCATATCTCGACGGTGCAATCTATCAATGTCTGAAAGTAAAGCTGTAGGCGTAATGTCGAGTTTACATTGTCAAACATATTATGGAGATCATTTTTATTATTCTTTCTATACAAAATATGTGTAGCCGGCATAACAGAATTTTTTCTACCACTCAACCTTTTCCGCTCATTCTGAGACTGAAATTATTCCCCGCGTAGAAAATTCAAGTTCCTGAACAAGCTGTAAAAAAAACATCAATTAATACGTGAACATAAAGTGGTTGGTAGCGAGAACATCGTGATTTCTGTCTCTCTTTCGCATATGCGAAAGCGTGATGCGAAAGAGAAAGACCAAATTTTGTATGCACTTGTGATTCTTTCATGATCGCTATCTCTCTTTCGCGTATACGAAAGCGTGATGCGAAAGAGAGACACCAAATTTTGTATACACTTGTGATTCCTATCTCTCTTTCGCGTATACGAAAGCGTGATGCGAAAGAGAGACACCAAATTTTGTATACACTTGTGATTCCTATCTCTCTTTCGCGTATACGAAAGAGTGATGCGAAAGACAGACAGCAAATTTTGTATGCACTTGTGATTCCTTCGTGATTGCTGTCATCTTTCGCATATACGAAAGCGTGATGCGAAAGAGAGACACCAAATTTTGTATACACTTGCGATTCCTATATCTCTTTGGCGTATTCGAAAGAGTGATGCGAAAGCGAGACAGTAATCATGAGGTTCCGCTACATCCCGTAAGTGCGTGACGTCACTATGTTGAAAATGCAACTATGTTATCACTTTGAGGGGAATCACTTTATAGTGGGGAAGCTCTAATTGGGTAACACCATGAGCAAGTAGGGGAAGCACAATAGACCAATTCAGGTCGGAGCGCAAAATATCCCCTAAGAAAAAAGAAAAAAAAAAAAAAAAAAATCATTTTGAGGAGCATAGATTCATTTTAAAAAAATACCAGTGTTTCTAGAACACATTTTTTACAATATGTTATTTCATTGGTTTGTGCCAATTCAATGTTTCTTCTTATTGCTTTTTAATGTTAAGAGTTTAAATACCATTATAATATCATCCATGATTATATGCCTTGACCATTTTTCAAAGAGAGGTCCAATTAACCTTCTCTTGTGGGTTTTCCTTCTGGTATTGAATCTTTTATAATTTTTCTGTCTTTCCGGAAGACTGTTCGAATACTATTCTCCACCATGCATTATCATCGACATCAAGGTCGTATATAGAGGAGTTTCTGATTCTTACTCACTTCTGTACAAACGTTGTAAAAAAAACACTCAAATATGCAACATTAGAGCGGAATAACCGGAGCAAAAAATATAGTGGCCAAAATCATAAATTACTGAATAACGTATATGCAGGAAATAAAAAAATATAAGAAATCTTACGCATAATTTTCGCAGATGTAAACGCGACTTTGTAGCTACGTGGCAGCATACTCAAAGGGATTTCCTGGAAACGACATTGAAATATACGCACAAAACAACGATCCCATAGGAACAACTTTTATGAATATTTAGACGTCATTTATATGGATATGAAATAAATGAAACAGAGGTGCTATTGGACGTTTTTATAAAGATTAATGGCCCTATTACGACGATATGTTTTACTTTATCCCAACGAACGAAAAACCATTGTTTTGATACTGTACCTGCATATTTAATATATAGGTATCCCCATTTTCTGAGCCATAAATATATGTAAGAAAGAAGAAAAGAAAAGGATTGGCTAAGAAAGAGTGAGTGACTTTGAAAGGGTCACCAATTATGTGGGTATGTCCTTTATGGAAGAGATCGAAGTAAGGTTAATTCTCTGACTTTTCCGTTCGTACACTTAACCAGACTCCAACACATTAATAATTAAGAGAAAAACTAAGCCTTCTCGTAATGTGATTTGTAAGTCCATCTTTGAAATCCCCACAGGGCTAAAAATTGATGGAAATAATAACAAGACGCCGTTTGGCTAGCGATTCAGCTTCAAAAGCAGAGCTTCCTGTTCTTCGTCTGGCAACGAGATGAAGACGGCCTGGAAAAATTGGTAGGATTTGCTGATGTTGAAGGATTTAAAAGCAGAGGAAGAGCACCCACTAAATGCACATATCAAATGAAGGTCGCTGCGGAGCCAACAGAAATTGGAGCAGTACGAATGAAAATGGATGGATGGACTTTCAAAATCAATGGAAAATGATCAAGGGTTTGATTATATCAATATAATCCCGGGAAAAGAAATAGATGCACAGACACCTTTTTGTGTGACAATACTCATTCTGTGTATTTGGGTAATGCAGTTCAACACAGGCTGCACCGCCAGGGGAATGCGCACTTGGAAGACGTCGATATATTCAATGTTAGCTATCAGCGGTTCAGGGAACTACTCAAAGTAAAATTAGCATGATGGGTCTATTTTTTTTGTATTATACATATATATTTTTTGCATAGGATCTCTTTCTCTTTTTTGCAATTAACATATATTTCTAATTGTGGTCGATCATACTACATACATATATATATTTTCTTTTCTTCTTTGAATAAGTTAGTGTAATTATGTAGCGTTACTGTGTAACCCAATATTTTATTTTCTGTTGTACTATGTTTCTTTGATTATTGTTTTTGTGAGGTTTTTGTTGTTTTTTTATCACTTTTCTTTTGTACATTTTTATATTGTTAATGGCACATAGCCGTGAATAAATAAATAAATATTAATAGAACACTCTGGTAGAGATGAACGAAAAACGTTCACTATTGATTTTACATGACAGCAGCCGCAGTCGATAAATTTGGTTGCTGTAGTTGTTCTGAAAATTTTACATTATTGACAAAGGGACGTCTTAATGGACGCTTCTCTTCGAGTCGCGATTACCAATAATTCGACCAAACGCTCCGTTACTTTTCTGCGTTGCTAAGTTCAATACCTCGCTAACCAGTTTTTACATTGCGAACCTTAGGTATTTACTCAACTTATTACGGCATGCCGCACTTGAGTTATCGCGATGCCGTATGCCGCTGCGCCTTTTCCATCGATGACCATTTTAGGGCACAAGTGTATAAGCAATGACTGCGTACATAATATTACTTATTACTTACAGGTCGGTATCTGCCAGCGATTCCGTTAGCTCATGATACAATATCGATGTCACTTGCAATAGCATTCTTATATCTTCATTGATTAGAGGTGATTCGTAAGTAGATTTCGATGTTTTAAGAGTTTCTTCAAAAGCTGAAGATGTTCCTGGAGAAACTTTGTAGCGGTAAAGTGTGAAAGTAGTTTACCAAGTAATAGTTCCGAAATTTTGAGATTGTTGTTAGTCTGCTAAATTTTTGTTTCTGAAACGCTTGGCTCTCTTCTCAAAAATGATTCATTTGACCATAACCTCGCATTGTTAGATACAGCATCATTAAGGTTTTTGCCCTGGTTTCAACATTATTTGATATTAACAATGGGTTTATTGCAACCATTTTGAGTTGGTTTGACTCCGAAACTACCAGGATCGTAGGGAAAGATTAAGAAAAAAAGTAACGTTTAAGTGGAAATCATACGGGCTAAATTTCACAGCAAAACGTGTAATAAAAAAAATGAAAGAGAAATAGCAAATTAATTTTTCAAAATATCTAGCTCACATTTTGTAAAAGGCTGAAAGCGTAGAGATGAGCATTCTATATCGTTCTGCCTTTTCACACGATAGCTGTCGAATTTTTGGTAAAGAAAGGAACGACATTAATTGTTTGATCTGTTGCACGCAACAGCGAGAAATGCTATATTGTTCGTAATATAGTGGCAAGTGTGTGCTAAAAAAACTCTTCGCTGTTTTTTTTCCATGAATTTACAGACAACGAATTGAATTGTGTATAGTAAAAAAAGATACTCGAAATTTACCGCAACTATGCAAGTACAGGTAAGTAACAAAGAACTGCCGCTATGGGAAAGGTCAATGTAATCGTAACAAGAGATTTGAGTTCGATAAGTAACAATAATAATACGCAATTATTAGCGGCACTTACTTTTAATTAGTGCAGTGGTGTTGTTTTTGAATACCAAGTGCCTTTTTTAAACAAACGAACCACACAACTTGAGTACTTCTTTTTAAATTTCGATCTTAGACATTTCGGGTGCAAAATAATATGTAAGATCTGCTTACTAAATGAGGGGAAAATGAATATTTACTAACGGAATAACTGACGGAACGGACCTTTGACCTGTAATGCTGGCTGAAGAATACCTTTGTTCAATGGAAGTGTATGATGAAATAAATTTGTTCAAACGTGTTCACGGTGAAATAAATTCGCAATGATCGATCGACGATGGTTTGCTAAATTGTCAGAAACTAGCTTGCCCGTAACAAAAAAAAATTCAACAGATGGCGGAGTAGTAGAAAACGAGTCACATATGAAATATGATACGATATTTTACATAGTAATGCAAGAATAGACTACATTAAAAACAAATTATTATGGTACTAACCAAATTAGGCGATAATTCGAGCCCTTAATCTACAAAAATTTGTCGCAAGTATTATGTGAAAATAGTGAGTAAGTTAGTCGCGATGTATATAAAGAAAGATAATTGAGGGATCTAGAACGACTTTAATCAGTTAATTAGCCATTAAACGTATGCGCATGAAATACAATATTGTAAACAACACTCAGTATGGTATGGTGCGTACAATCTATAGAGTTGCGCTAGTCAAATAATAAGTGTCAAAACTAGGACATCTAATAAAAAACAGTAAGCAACAAGACCCAACTAAACTTTTATGGTTGACCAGCATTTAATACCCACGGAATTCTTTTTGCAAATTTGCCAACAACGAGCATATAATATTTCCCCAAAAAATATGAAAGCAAGAATCGACTCACTAAAAATCAGGTAAGTTTTTTTTCCCCTGATCTTCGTCAAAGCCTTAGTGCCCCATATATTCAAAGTTGAACGTTTAAAAAGTGTCAAATAATAGGACAGCATTTATCGTAAATGTATAACTGATTGATGGTCTTTAATCGGCTAGCCTGAAGATAAATAATTATCGAATTAGAAAATTGACGAGAAATGTCCGGAAACGTCCATGAACGGCTGAGATAGAAGACTGAATCTTGGAAACCAATTATCGAAAACAAAATATTAAGAATGAACGGACCGCCAAGCTTTCAGGAACACACATAGAGCGCAATGTTTGGGTACTCATATAGCAAACCAAGGTAAGAACGGAACACGGGTGCAGTAATTTCTTACTCTGGAGGTGAGAGGCAAAATGGATAGTCCTGATAGTGGGTATGGGGTTGTGCAGACTGTCAAGGCTTGTCAATCAAGAAAATTCAAAGGATGTATCTAAAAAATCCACGAGAGGAAACCAAAAGCGGTCTCTGCTGTGACAACGCAGCCGACATGAGAGCATGCCAAACGAAAAGATGGAAATAATCCCAATTCGTCAATCAGATCTTTGTTAAAGAGTCATGTAGATCGACCCAATAATGGTTTTCATACAAGTCTTACCGAAGCAATAAAACGAAATGAAAAAAAAAAACAAGATCTATTACTTAAGATAGATACCAAACTTTTATTAGTGTGAATATCTATGTATGCATTATTTATGAACAACAAACTATTTATAAAATTAATTAATGATATACTAACGTTCACAATCGCATATGGACGAATGATTAGAAACGTACATAAGACCAGGGAGTGTGTGTATTTGAGTTGACACGACAAAATGAGTTCAGTCGATTTATGAAGATAAAAGTGTAACAAACAAGTTTTTTTTTCGGAGCAACCATAAATTTGTATTGGCGTAATCTTTAATTATAACATAACGAAGAATAAGAAATACACTACTTCGTGACGACTGACGATAGATAAATCTGAAGAAAAACCCCGTATGAAAGTGAGAGAATAACAGATTTGTCAAATAAAAAGTAACTTGACTAAAAACTGATCAATTTGGTCGATGCGGTTTACCACAATAATAAAGGTCGCTCAAAACCCATATGAGCAATATGTTTGTTTGATACCAGTCAGGGCAAAAATTTGAAACGTGAATCAACACGAGAGACAAAAATGAAACGGGAATCTCTATACAAAATCTAACCTCTAGAAACATTAAGCTATTGAAGAGCTTGATTTGCAAATTCATCAAAGCACGATTTTTAATCCTAAGGGTGATTTTGCTAAAATCAGGAATGTACCCCATTCCATAATTGTTACAAATATTAGTCCACCCATGGGATTTTTTGGATTTTTCCTGTTCTTGAGTTCTTCTTCGCCCTCGCCTTTGTCCCATTATTTGGGGTCGGATCTCCTTGTCCCGTTGCGCCAAGATTGTTTGTCCAACGCCATCTTTGGCTCCACTTCGCATTCTTTTAGGTCCCTATTGATGCTCGATAACCATGTGGCGGGTGGTCTGCCTGGTCAACTGGCTGGAGTTTTCCCGGTTCTCGAGTAATTCACAAAAATGTGAGGAAAATAATGACGGTGAGTAGACGAGGTAAAAAATCAACTCTTTGAAGATTGTTACTTTGTTGAGGGTCACCAGTTGGGAAAGCATTAAAAGCATCGAGATTTAAGCGAACGACGCCAATTGTTGATTTTATTCTAGAAGGGCAATGTTCAAATAGCAACGAATCCGAATTCAGAATTCCCGTATCTTGATAAATACTGTAAAGGTCATGAAACAAATGTATAACTTAAGAGATTTAGAACAATTATTCTCATTTGACCTTATAAAAAAAACGAACAAAGCATAATGTACAATCTTTGAAAAAATCGAGGACGAGTTCATTGGGATAGTAGCAATAGACAGAGCAAAATAGTATCGTTTCGAATAGGGTAATATCCATCGGAGCTTAACCATTCTGTCCAGAGCAACGGTCTTCTTTTATAACATGTTTGTGTATCGGTAACATTTAATACCCTTCCTCAAAATGTGCCATTTTACGACTAGCCGTCTCCGTATACGATTTAGGATTTTATGCGAACGAGGGTGAGCGCCTTAACGACCCTTGTTATATTATTAAATGTCGTACAAATGTCACCAACTGACACAGTAAAGGGCTTAGTGACTGACAACGGCTCATACCAGATTCGCCCTCCCTAACGTCAACGATGATTGAAAGCAAACAAAGATTGACCCGATAGAGAACACAATACACTTCCATTGAATATAAAAAGAAAATCTGATATTTGAAAAAACAAAATCACGCGGATAAAGGGTAGTAGACAAAAAAATAAACGTGGCTTTAAAGCAACAATATGTTGAAGATTGCAATAATACGTGATTACAATAGTAAGTCAAGGGGTAGGCAGAGAGAACGGACCTTCACTTTTGTCAGTCCAGAAACATTTTGCTTATTCCCGCAACTTTTCCATTCCTCGTCATTTCTTGAAGACGGTTTTGATCTACGCCATGCCACATACGGATACGCCTTCTTACGCCTATTCTTTCAGCCTAGATATTATGTTCTTTGTTATTCTTAGCACTTATTCTTTCAAAATTTCCAAACCAACTCAACTTGTAGGTAAGCTTTCGCATTTTATATAACGCTTTTTTCCATACACGTCCCTTCCCATGTCACAGTTTTACCACATATCTCATTTCTACTGTAAACAAACAATAGCCTTATCATCATCATTGGCGCCGCTAACGCTCATTGTGAGCGTGGGCCTCCTCCAAAATTTTTCGCCGTTAACTCCTGTC
This sequence comes from Mystacides longicornis, assembly GCA_963576905.1. Taxonomy (NCBI): domain Eukaryota; kingdom Metazoa; phylum Arthropoda; class Insecta; order Trichoptera; family Leptoceridae; genus Mystacides; species Mystacides longicornis. Next base: position 20,046,681 of record OY756437.1, read on the forward strand.
TATCAACCGCAGTCTCCCATTTAATACCAACTAACTAATCATTTTTTGACCCACTCAGGGGCATATGGAGGCAACAAGAGCCTTTCATCTCCGACTAGAAAGAACGGAACACGATATGAGAGGGTCTTCCTCGACCTCGGAACCATGATGAGTCCCCAAATTAATAAAAAAAAAACTTTTTTATTGTACATGCACCAATTTTTATACGTATAAAATTAATCAAACCGATTCTCACATGAATTTCCCAAAAAAATATTTCACCGACTTAAAATTATAATCTTGGAACCAGAAGTATACTTTTGCAGATATCTACAGATTTCTCGTGTTATCTACGGAAACTCCCTGATAACGCACTAGACAAATAGTGGCTAATGATAATAATCTAAGCTTCTGATACACCTCGAATTACGCTGTTAAAACACCTGCGATTTCTTTCTGTATTTATTTATTGCACAGTACACATATCTTTACTTTTAATAGCACCGTAAATTATATTATTATTTTAAGATGTACCTATTGGAGTATTTAAGCAAGTTAGTCGAGTGCAAGAAATTTTACAGTTATATCTTTTGGTTATCTCTTCAGTTGAGTAAAAAAAAATGACTTGGGGTATTAGAAAAGTGGTTGGTAGAAGAACTATAAAATGTTTGGTAGCTAAACTGTTTAGTCGCCAACTTTCGTTCTTAGAAGGTCTACAGTTCGATTTTCGGTGCGAATCACCTGCCTCTTTCAAAAGACAAGCATTTCTTTAGTGGAATACGTTAAAAGTGTACATATGTTCAGTTTGCGAGGGCCAGGATTCATTTTTTAAATAAACAAATTGAATGTTTAGAAGTAGGGATCTCTTAGGGGTTATAGAGAAAACTGTACAAGGCTGTACGAAAAGATGTGAGAAGGCGTGGGGTAAATCAGTAATCATTTGATACCGTTTCCAAAGAAGGCGACGGACGTTACTCTGCATTTCCATCGCAGTCTCGATCCAAATTCATTCTTAATAAATATGTCATTATCACACTTGTATTTTGGTTACTATCCATAAAAATAGTTCCACGTTGGTCTATTTTAAATACGGTACTGCTTTATAACAAATGGTATAAATAAGAACAAATATTTAGTAAGAGATCGGGATTGAGTTCAAGAGTGACCCACTACTGGAAGAAGCAGCTCTGTGGATAGGTCTTTCCTCTCTGCCTACCCCTTTCAGAACCCGGCGTGATGTAATCATAGCCTAAAACAAAATGGCACGCTATGGAAAATCTCGCAATGAATATGTACCCCGGATTGGACGACCGATGTGGGCGGGCTTATCCGAATCGGAAACTCGAATCTGGGTTAGATAACACGAACATAAAACTGAAATGCACATCCGACGGGAACAACATAACAATTACATACAAAAATAATAATTCGTTCCCAATGTGTCGCGTGTCGGATCCGTCTTTTATTCGAATGTCGTCGCTTCTATTCCCATGTGTCGATTGGGAACAAATTATTCTTTTTGGAACTACGGAAAATCGTTGCAGGAGAGATGCGAACAGTTTTATATTATTATACGATGTCCAGCCACCGATTCACACGAAATTTTGCCGGATCCGTCACGTGGGAGCGGGCAGTTACACAAAACGACTTCAATGACCAACTTTACATAATAATTTGTTCCGATACGTTTATTTTATTTGTGTTTGAATAGTAGAACAGCAAGATCGTTACAGTATTGCAGTTAAACCATCCAGAGTCATAGATTACATAGCTTTCTGTTAGTTAACAAAGACGAACAACGGACTTGAATCAAGAAGTGTTTCGGTTTTTTGATCGTCTACTATGGAAAAACAGATTTGCCAAGTGAAAGAGAAAACTATGTCTTCTAAATCTTACCATAACTGCTTTTGTATAGAAATGGAACACTTACCTGAAACAAAAAAAAGAACAATGTAATTAATACTCAACATATAAAATGTTTTGAGAAATATTATAACATACATAATAGCTTTCCCAACAGACGTCGATCTTGTTACTATGAATATGAATTCGAATCCGAGAATGATGATTAATTACCGATTTATTTATTTATACTTTACTAGAGTATAACACATAAAAACTTAACATAACAAAGACAACACAGAATCAACATACAGATGGCGAGTTTACTACAACGAAGTTGAGGTTTCTAACTAACCCCAGTAAAAAGAAGAACAAAGCAAAGAATACAAAAAAAAGAAAACAAACTCAAACAAAAAGAGAGGGAATATAGATAGGGTTTTAGGACGACTGTATTTGAGGAGATCATCATCTCTTTAACTGCACGCTTGAACGACGTCAGACTTTGGGTCAGTCTAAGGTTCGATGGGAGATTATTCCAGCAACGAGCATACCCTGAACTGCAAAAGAGTTCGAAACGAAGGTTCATCCGTGTACCGGGATTGAAAGGATGCGCAGGTTGTTGGACCTCAGAGGCAACCCGTGACTCGCCGATTTTAACCAATTAAATTTCGATGTTTCTGTTTTAATCGATCACATTCTGACGATCGAACTGACTATAAAAAATCTGACAGATGTCAAACGCCAATTCAAATGAAAAAAATAGAAAAGTTTCTACCGTCAGAAGGCAACCATAGATAAGTTTTCTGAGATTTTCTAATGTTCCGCACACCTTTCTTTATTTTTTCTTTCATAATAATCTTCTCCCTACAAAAACAAACGAAATTGATTCAGCCGTTCACGTCTGATGCGATGACACAGGCTCCATTTTCATCATTTTAGCGCACTATGTTTTGCTCATTTAGCCATTTTCATTATATCTATTGTGATTATTTTCACCTCATTTCATTTTAATAAGCAACCGATAACCATCGATGGTCACCAGGTCTCCCGGGTGGATAAATTTAAGTACCTGGGAGCAACCATTACCACCGCTGGTGACCTCGGGGCTGAGCTCCCGATTCGTATCGGTATGGCAAGTGGCGCCTTCAACAACATGACCAAGATATGGAAAGCGTCGGCGTTTAGCGTCGAAACGAAATGTAAACTGTTTGATGCGTGTGTGTTGCCCATTCTCCTTTATGGGTGTGAGTCCTGGCACCTGACTCTGGCCCAGGCACAAAAAGTCTCAGCCTTTGAGATGAAGTGCCTAAGGAGAATTCTGGGCGTAAGATGGTACCACCGCATCACGAACGACGCTATACGCCGGCGCACCCAGCGTGAGCCCATCACCTCCACCATTGTGGGGAGGAGATGGACTTGGCTGGGACATGTGTTAAGGATGCCGAATGACAGTTGGCCGAGGAGAGCGCTGTTCTTCCTCCCATCAGGGTCCCGAAGACGAGGAAGACCCTCTCACACTGTGTTCCGCTCCTTCGAAGCAGAGCTGAGGGACATGGACATGGTGTGGGAGGAGGTCATCACCGTTGCGCAAGATCGAGCGCAATGGAGAGCTCTTGTTGCCTCCCTATGCCCCTAAGTGGGGTCTAAAGGGAGTTTGGATTTGGATTGGATTCATTTTAATAGATAATTTTGAGATTGAGCGTTATGCACGGGTACGATGATATTATCAAAAGTAACATAAAACTAATCAACAAATGACAAAGTGTCTTATAATGTGATGAAAAAATTCTTGTAATTAAGTGAAACACGACACCTTCATAGGAATTTTCTACTACAGTTCACACTCATCGATTACCTAACATTGTAAAGCTTATACACACAATACTTGTCCACTGTCAAGTGTCAAAACGTTATATCTGAAAATTTGATAAATATACACAATATAATAATATCTCTGTTAGTGTGTTAATGACAAAAAAATCGGCATCTACCAAAAAAAAAACACCAGGAGTAACAGATTTTTTTTCTCATAACGCCAGGGCAGTGCCGGAATAGGCAGAGAACGGAACTCCAATATTTTCTTACCTCTCCTAGCCTAGCTCTATTAGAGGGGCAGAAGTGGTAAGGTTCAGTAAATTAGCAGCATTTACCATAATAATTCGGTAAAATTTGGGTTTAATGGAGTCCATTCATCCAACAGCATATTATACAATAACGTTACACGCTTCATATGTGACTTATTTCTTATGCACCGCCATCTCTTGTACTTTTTTTTTCAAAGTTACGCAACTATAGATGAATTACTCTTTTTATTACAAACTTATGATCCGTCGAACTTCATCCCGCATCCGAATCAACAATAATTATTACACATTGCGACAACTGTATTTAATTGTTATAATTCTAAGTTAGGTCGAAGTTCGACGGGCGGGTCAGCTAGTTGAAATTATATTATGATACATTGTATTTATTGTTTATATTTTGGATTAAATCAAATATTTTTTTTTCTTCTGACCTAGCCTTCCTAGATCTGATTCTGTTCGATCCAGGTCTTCTTGCAGCCTTATCAATTCCCTTAATGGATGCGCCTTTATGTGGCTTGGTGTGAACCTTCCTTAAGTTATGTCATAACTTCCTACCTGATTATTGTTCCAATCCTTAATTACCCTTGTGACAATATTGGAGTAATATTCAGTTCGTGTCAATAACTCGCCGTAGTATAAGGTTTATACTATTTGCACCCATTCTTTCAACATGTCCAAACCATCTCAACTTATTAATCTTTGTAACAACACTAACATCCATACCACAACTCTTCCTAATATTATCATTCCTCGTCCCTACTACCTTTAGACGTAAGCAATTTTAATACCAAGGATTTTAACACAATGCCGAATGTTTAGAAAAGGGAGTTTTTCTTAAATTCCCATAAACAGTGATTGTGCAGTTACAACTATATGTCACTGAGCGGCCGTCATAAATTTTTTGTTGGAGGAAAATACGCGCAATGTACCAACAATGAACATACAAGAAGACTGATATACAAAGCTATACCAGAAGACACATTGATATAGTATATATAATGAAGATATAACAGATGGAAGAACATTGTTAATTCAACCTCTTACAAGCGCCATATTTATGTTGCTACGTCCAAAAAAGGACAACGCAACATTCGAACCGATGACGAAGCCTTTGAGAAGACGACGCACATAAGGGAGAGGTCCAAAAACCGCGGCCAAAACTGATATTGATATTTAGTTTAAAAATGGTACATTTCAATCCGTGCTAAGTGACGATTTAATAGTTGCAAAATATACATTAATAAAAAAATCATTTTGTCCATTTGAGGAAGGGAGCAATCGCTGTTGAAAACTGTTTTATGGTGATGAAAAAATAATTTGCACTATATATTGAGTAAGACAAATTGAAGTGCCGTGTCGTTATTTTTACATGTTTCTCATAAATCTTACTTCTAAGAAAGTCAGATATAGGTAGTAATAGTAAGAAAGAAGGAATAATGATCTAAGAAAAAGAATATTCGCTTCCTCAAATGGATCAATGCAAGAGTTTTCATTTAATTGAGCAAAGGACAAGTAATTTCTAAAGAAACAATTTCTATAGAAAAATTGTAAAAATGAACCAGATACTTTCAACAACCCTCGCGAATAAGTATTAAAATTAAATTTTCGACCATTACATAGAAGTGGACCATTGTAGATGGATGATTTCGATAACTAAAATAGACGTAACATACGACATATTTTGACCATGTATTGGGAAACATCGCTTGCGTGCGATGTATCGTTTGCCGTATAGGCTCGTAGAGAAACATGTGCGGCTGTCAACTGTCACTTCCATTCTGTTCATTTCAAAGAGAGTTCACATAGCATATACATCTAAAAGCCTCTCAATAATATCTTTCAGATGATAGCAAAGTTGAAGCGATCAGATGATGGATTATATGTACTGTAATCCCAGAATTTAGACAGCAGTCGATGTGTACTCGAAAGTTATTAGACAAAGTATAGGCAAAGATTGAAAACGAAGATAAAAAAATACTTAAATTTGAACTGAAAAAGAAAGAAAATGCAGAAAAAGAAAGAAAGATTTCACCACCCTCGTAAGATATAGACAAAAGGGGCATAAAAGAATTTCTCAAGAGAGGAAACGATAAGAAAGCACCTGAAGACCACCGCAGAAAAATAGAGCCACCACCAGCCAAAAAGGCCACCGCAGAGACTCCAAGTAATCTACATCTTTCTCTCCATTATTTTGTCTTCAATCGAGCAATCAGCACTTGCAACAGCAGCTAACCGGAAAGGAGTTAGTTTAAATGTGGCCCTAATGATTCATATCCTTTCATTTAACCGATTTTAATAAGGTTCTTATGGGAGCTTTTAAGTCAGATCTAAAAAAATGTCTGTAGCTGTCAACAAACGTGAACGTTTTGATTGTTTCTCCATGATGATGTTGTAAGTTGCACATTGTTGTATCGGCTCTCGAGTTCTAAAGTTATGAAACTGTCAGTTCACGTTCGCGGCCATTTTCTTTGATCGGACTCGCCCCCTTGAGAGTATGAGGTTAGCGTTAGACGGTTAATAGAAAAAAAATATACGGGACATGTCCGAGTATGCGAGAGTCGCGAATTGGAAAGAATTTATGTGTGTTTATTTCTGTGTCGCTCCAGATTCTTGAATTATGTGCGAATTTACGTAAACGCTTAAATAATGGACTGTGGCTGGAGGAATTGGGTCGCGAATCATAATTGTTGGCATCAATAGTTTGTTTTTATTATCTTAATAATTACTTGGCTGGCTTTTGAGACCGAGAGTATTGCTACACACCGCAAAGTTACACGTTTACACAAAAAATAACGAAAGAAAATAAATAGCTCATGTTATATTACAGCAAGAGCTCTGGAGCAAGAGGAAAAACCTCTCAGGAGCATAGCTGGGAATTCCCTCAGAGATAGAGTAGGAAACATGCGGGTAAGGGAAATATGCGACGTCGGGGATATAGTAAGATAGGGAAGGCTAAGAAATACTCATTTAGACTCGCCCACATGGCATTGCACACCAACCCGATCGGAAGGCGCTCCACCGGCAGAACACCAAAAAGGTGGAAAGATAGCTGGGACTCAACCTCGCAAAAGGGTAACAAAATTAACCTCTTGAATCATAGGTCAAAAAACCTAAATTTAGAAAAATAAATAGACGACAGAAAAGCAATTTTTATTAATTCTTTAGCGTAAACTATCAGTTTACGCTAAAGAATTAATAAAAAGTCGTTCAAGAGTCGGGATCCTTATAATTATTATTCGATATTTTCCGTTGATTCTAGATTGAGAAGAAAAAAAAACGTTACACGTACCGTACTTATTATAAGTTAGATATAATACGGTGCAAATTTTTCAGCAAAAGGGGCTAATATCGGAGCTTCAAAATTAAGTTATTTTCAATTTAACGATGTATAAAAATTCAACGAACAATACATCATGATTCTTTGCGGTGTATGTACAATCAATCACTCATGTACCTAATGATTAATATTGATATAATCAGTGAACTAATGTAATGAGAAACGCCTCTAGATGGATCACAAGACTCGAATCTAAATGAGACAACAATCGCAACACTTTCACTAGAACGGGTCGTTAAGAGAACGGAGATCCGACGATCAGAATCGTTCCGTGCAAATGGCTCGTTAATTTTGAGCTATAAACCGATACTATTTATATTAGACAATCAAAATTATCTTTTCAAATGAATCTTTTATTTGATACAACGACGAAATGTGCAGATTCATTGGAAACTTCTTGACAAATGATCCTGAAATCCCAACTTTCAAAAAGCCGATTCAAGTTGTTTTAAAACTTCACCCGCAACTTGGCAGGCAACGCCCCTTGAATGGCTTTGTTCTTCCACGTCTGGATTGATCTACGCTGTGGCGTAATTTTTGGATTCACGGATACCATATGCGTAGAAATGGTTGAGGGTAAAAACCGTAGAGGCTACCCAAGAGATAACTAAGCATAGACCAGGTGATCGGGGAGATGTGCTGCAGCACCTGCCTAGAACTGAAGAGGCTGGCCAGTGACAGGGAGGAGCGGAGGAACGGAGCTATCATGCTTGGAGCATATCAATCCTAGGATTGTAACCAGAAAGAAGAAGGATTGAGGAGTTATACCCATAATATGACCAGTAGAGAGTAGAGATCTTGGTTTGCAGTTCTAGGGATCTGAATAGGTTGCGTTTGGACATGCTCAATGCTCATTACTTCATATGATATGGTAGGCACTTTCTTATATTTTCAACACTTCGTTTTCGTGAGGTTCTTCTTCATGGTCTTCATACTTTAATGGTTTTATGACATTTTTGCACAGCAGCCATATAAAACGACTGACGAAAAACGCATGCGACAAAAAGTCGGCATTCGATCTCTATTGATTTAGTCAGCCAATTTCCATATTCAGCCTGTTAAAGACCAAAGACCAAAAAAAGATCCTAGCTGTGGGACATTGGTATGTTTTGGCGGTCTAAAATATCGAAATAAATATTAGACGGGATCCACTCCGATGTGGAACCTTTACGGCGATGTCAAAATTCCGTCATGGTTTTATTTAATGCGAGTAAAAAGTAATTTCCGAATTCATGTAATACTCGGATGGTGGAGGGTCTCATTCAAGGAAAAAGACTATTGCCACCTCATGTATACCTTACCATCGGCTGTCTTTCCAAGCTTTTTGGCCCGTTCTTGATCTCTTGATTGATTCTTACATAAAATTATGATATCCTAAATTTCAAGAATGAAATCTCACAGCCCAGGTGACGAACGCAAAATATTATTTATGGAATAAACCACACATTGATTGTTATTATTGGGTGTGCGACTATAAATAAAACTAGGAAGTAAGAGGTGATTTATTTTTTTAATTATATTTTCTGTCACCGGTGGACATTTTCTGTCTTCATTTATATTATTAGTCTAACAAGAGAAAGCGCGCTAATTACGGTAGCAGCGCCATTGACAAAGCGCTCACTGTACTATGGACCACGAATATTCCCAAAATAATTCGGGAACACATCCTATATACTATAATAATTGGTAAGTTCGTTCGAGCACTAACCTCACGCGAAATATCTTTCATACATAAGACAAAAACAATCCAACTACGGAAATTATTTAACATACTTATATTATTCGTCTGTAAGTCGATGGTTTCTATGTCAAAAATAACAGGTGTCCGCGGAATATTTTATCCTATGGGAAGTAATGTCAAATTGTCCGCAGTCACCAACGTGCCACAGTAAAATTGGGACAATTTAAAGGACGATATAACTGATTTATAGGACAATCCAAGCTTTGATGCTAGTCCACTCTTCTTCTTCTTATGGTCGCTCACAATCTGACCTCCAGAGATCAGATTGTGAGCCATTGGATCGCGTCATCCCTTAGCGCGTGCAAGTCCTGTAGTCCTTCTTTAAATGCGTACATGGGGCACTCGTTTATCAGATGATCGATTGTTTGTTTCATCCCACATACGCATGCTGGCGAGTTCATCCATCCCCATTTATGTAAGTTGGAAGCGGTGCAGTCTACATTACATCTTATTCGGTTGATCTGGGTTGCGTTGAGCCAGGCAGTTCTTTTGTCGGGTCAGCTAAGAGGTTCTGGTTCCTTACTGACGATGCGGTCCATACTTCTCTCCATTTGTCTTCAATTGAGTAATCCGTAGTTGTAGCAGCAGCTAACCAGTGCGGGTTTCGGGATTTCAGACTAGTCCATAGTAAAAAGGTAACAAGGTATAACTAAATAATACATTAATATTATAACCACCTTCGAAACTTTAATCGATCAAATCTATACGTGTGCGTCTTATCTACATAATATTTTAGAAATGTTTGTTTTTTTATTTGCCTTTGACAATACTTTAACCGTATATGTGAACATCCCGCTCAAAATACAAATGCTAAGATAGATATTAATATGCCCAGAGCAGTATAAAATGCTGGAGAAGGTTCTTAAATACAATTTGCTGCATTAACTTTAATATATTTAGAGCTATTTAAAAAAACTGTATTTTTTAGGATCTTCATACAAATTTCTCAAAAAGACTTTTGGAAACAAAATTACTCATGTAAATGTTGAATGGGATCTTGGTATTACGGTATGAAAATGTAATAAAATAATTGTAGATTGATTTGTTATACATATAAATGTTATTAAAAGCTTATTATTCTCAATAAATAAAGATTTAATGAAAAAATTTGCAAAATGATTTTGAAGTTTGACAGATACAAATCACCCTCTATGGGTGGGTTGGCCAATTAATATCAAAGCAGGCAATGTATGTAGCTAAGATTCAAACCACAGAGCTCTCTCTATGAAAACTTGCAAAAAACTTGCAAATTATGTCGGTAGGTTCGTATAATATAGACCTCCAAAAAAAAAAAAATATTATACGAACCTACCGACATAATCAGTATATTTATATTATCTGTGGACATAATTTGCAAGTTTTCATAGAGAGAGCTCTGTGGTTTGAATAGGTTCGTATAATATTATGAGGTCGGTAAAACAAAAATTGTAAAAGTGTCATTCTTCTTTTTCTGTGCTTATGCCAGTTAAAGTGGTATGTTAAGCAATGGGATGCTAGACTAGAATCTGTTTAATTACCTACCGATCAAGCCTGACAATCGGAATCAAAAACGTAAAGCAAGACGGGTATAAGCTAGTCTATATAATAATTCAGAAATGTTTGTCTGCTTTCTATCGTATATGTGAACATCACGCCTAAACGGCTGAACCGATTTCACTAATTCTTTTTTTGTCGTGTTGGCTTTTATTAGTAGAAGGTTCTTATGAAAGAAAAAATTAAGAAAGTTGCGTGGTAAATCTACATAATAATTTAGAAATGTTTTTTTATTAGCTTTTTACTCAATGTCATCGCATCACGCCTAAACGGCTGAACCGATTTCACTAATTCTTTTTTTGTCGTGTTGGCTTTTATCAGTAGAAGGTTCTTATGAAATAAAAAATTAAGAAAGTTTCGTGGTAAATTGGGAAATTAAATAAAACTCGCATTAGTCCCTCCTTCTCTATCTAAATAATAATTCAGAAATGTTTTTTTATTTTGCTTTTTACCGTATGTCATAGCATCACGCTCAAAATACAAAATAAATGCTACGTCAGATATGAATCTGCACAGAGCCGTGCAAAATGCCGGAGAAGGTTCTTTAATACAATTTGCTGCATTAACTTTAATATACATTCGAATGTGAAGCGTCGTGGAGTGAACAGTGTGTTTTGCTGAACTCGCCTTGGATTCGGATAAGATTTTTTCAAATTACTATTCTAACTTTTTTCATTACTACACTTTATTCATTACTAACATTTCTTTCTAGACTATTACTAGTTACATATTTCTTTTTCATTTAAAATTACCTACATTATTATTAATTATTATTTAGTGTTGTTGCACGGGTGCGGTAGGAATCTCGCGAGACATCGTGCACCGCGGCCCGCGGCCGGCAGTGCTTACACCTCGCCCGGCGCGACTGACGGACTTATATTTTCTTTTTCCTCTTTTTTTCTATAGTAGAATTTTTTTGTTTGTTATTCTTTATTACCGTTACATACAAACTTAACAGAGGAGTGTTACTTCCACTGTTTTAGTTAGATAACAATATCATTTCTGTTTTTTTTTTATGTATTGTCTACTTAGATATTCAAAGTGAATATTAAACATTAAATAGATACAATGGACGAAGACCGTCCTCCCGATCCCGATGGTACCCCCCCGGATATTAAAAAAATACCTCATAAAAGAGCCCGTACTACCTCATCGGAAATAAACGATGAGGATATAAATAAAAAAGAACAAGCAGTTAAAATCTTTTACTCAAGTTCAAATAAAGGGCCATATGAAATTCATGTCAACCACTCTGAGGGAGAACCTATTCACCCTGTGAAATTCGGTAACCTCCTGTTCAGAAGCGGAGTAAAACATATTATGGAAGATGGAATTAAGATAGAAAACCGTTATAAGCTGTCTATTAAATTCCAATCGTATCAATCTGCCAATCAATTTATTAGTTCTTCTTTTATCAAGGACAATAAATTGAACGCATTCATACCAATGTACCGACTTTTTAAACAAGGAATTGTTAAAAGAATACCGGTTGATCTGTCTGATAATGAAATTGTTGAATCTGTACAAGTTCCGGCTGGGTTTGGCCGTGTTAATAAAATAAGAAGGCTCAATAGAAAAGTTATTTCCGATGGTAAGGTGGAGTGGAAACCTTCCACCACGTGTGTCCTCTCATTTGAGGGTCAACACTTGCCACCTAAAGTTTTTCTATTTTATAATGCTCTTACAGTAGAATTGTATGAGTACCCAACAATTATTTGTCACCGATGCGCACGCTTTGGACACACAATGACCAAATGTAGAGCCTCTGCACCGAAATGTGCCAAATGTAGTTCAGCAGACCACTCTAAGGACAATTGTCCTTCTAAAGACGTTCTCCTTTGTCCTAATTGTAACGGTCAACACGAAGCCACAAGTGCTAACTGTCCAGAACTTATCAGACAAAGAGCAATAAAATCTACAATGGCAAAAGAAGGTATATCTTTTGCCCAAGCGGCAAAATCAGTACCGAAAACGAATAAAGTGTTCTATAGTAGAGTAGTTTCTAATAAAAAGACGGAAAAGAAAGAAGTTGCAAAACCGCTTTATAATCGTAAGGAATACATAGACAATCTAATGTATGACAATGGCCAACCTGGTAATCTGAGCGACGGATTTGCACTTAATAACCCTCACCAACCAAACGACTTACCCAGTACGAGTACTGACAATACTGAATCCAACTATCCCGCAAAAAATACAAATGTGTCCAATCTTCTGATATGTAATATCGCAAAAATCTTACTTAATATAATTAATTCCCAAGACGACAATTACGCAGTAGAAGCTTTACCTTTTTTAAAATCAATAATTGAAAATGGCTCTAAACCAAGAATTTAATAACAATACTCTGTCAAGCAATATACTTCAATGGAATTGCCGAAGTGCAATTTCAAATAAAATAGATATAGAATTATTATTATTACAATATGATATAAGGATTGCGGCAATTTCAGAATCCTGGCTCCGACCAGGAGATGATTATTTTAATATTACGAACTATACATGTATTCGGGATGACCGCGCGGATGGAAGAGGGGGTGCGGCGATCCTGGTTCACAACTCTGTCCCGTTTAAAAGAATAGCAATACCATATCAATCTACTACAATCCAAGTAGTTGCTATACAAGTTAATGATTGGGCAATAGTGTCCGTGTATATCTCTCCATCCTCAAGCTTCGATAACTCCTTTTGGAATGCCGTTGTTGAACTTTTACCCTCAACTTATATTCTATTAGGTGACTTTAATTCGCGCTCACCTAGTTGGGGGAGTGCTTCTCAAGATAAATCAGGTAAAAACATTCTGGAATTTGTTGACGAACACAACTTGTGTATCTTGAACAATGGATGCCCCACAAGGATAAACCATCTTTCAAATCGACCAAGTGCTGTGGACTTATCCATATGCACACATAACATTGCTCCCGAATTATGCTGGGAGATGTTGCCCGATGCAATGTCAAGCGATCACTTCCCAATACTGATAAAAATTTCGACTTCTCTTATACCTAATAATAAAAAACATTCACGTTGCACTACCTCTACTAAAAAAACAAATTGGCAGCAAGTATCTAAAGCTCTTATGAATTCTAATCTTTCTGGTGTTTTAAATCATGACAATGTAAACGAAATGTTTAATGAACTGCATAATAAACTAACAAAAACAATAGATACAAACACTACATCAACTAAAAAACATAAATTACCACGTACTAATCCTCCATGGTGGGATCAGGAGTGCAGCGATATTGTTCAGGAAAGGAGAGATATAACAAAAAGATATAGAAATAATATAAACGATGTAAACTATCTGGAAGTTAAACACATACAAGCAAAAGCCAAAAAACTATTACGAAGGAAAAAGAGAGCTGGATGGCAATCCTTTTGCACGTCGCTTTCACCTTCCTCACCCATTTCATATGTATGGTCCACCATAAACAGATTTCGAAACCGAAATGCAAACCGTAGGAACCTTATCACACCAAATTGCATCAAAGAATTTGCTAATCATATTGCTCCACTGTATGTACCAAATGCAGATGAAATTTGTGATGAATCAGAATCATCGAATCAGATTTGTAATGATTACGGATCTAACTCTTCGAGTTGGTTAGATTCTCCATTTAATATAAGTGAGTTAAAACTATTTCTAAATTTTTTAAAAAACACAGCACCAGGGCCAGATAAAATGACCTATTATACTTTTAAACAACTCCCCGACAACGCTTTGGAGGTTTTACTAACAATTTATAATTCAATATTAGATTCAGGAATAATACCAATAGAGTGGAAAGTTCAAAAAGTGATCCCCATTCTGAAACCGAACAAAGACCCATCCCAAGCTCTATCTTACCGTCCTATTGCACTTTCGTCTTGCTACCTAAAAATCTTTGAACGGCTTATTAAAAATCGATTAGAGTGGTTTGTGGAACATAATCAACTCCTCCCTTCATATCAATTCGGCTTCCGCAAATCAAAATCATGTATTGATAATCTGTCAATCCTCACTTCCGAAATTAGAAACTCGTTTAATAAAAAAGAACACACACTCGCTGCATTTATTGACATCGGTGGAGCATACGACAACGTTCAATTACCAATCTTGAGGAGAAAACTACAAGATTTAAACCTTCCTAAAAAACTAGTTAAAACAATACATAATATACTTTGTGAACGTAAAGTTTTAATTCAAAACGGAGAGGATCGGGTTACTAGAACGTTGTGGCGGGGGATTCCACAGGGTTCAGTGCTTAGCCCGATCCTGTTCAGTATTTACTGCAAAGATATCGACTCGACACTACCACCTCAATGCCGGATATTACAATATGCCGACGATATAGCTGTATATACCACTGGAAAAAATATAGATCTGTTAATTCAAAATCTCACAAAAGCGCTAGAAAATATTTATGAATGGCTGTTCCAACATGGGTTACATCTCTCATGCCATAAGAGTAAAATTGTCTTTTTTAGTAAAAAGCGTAATCCTCCCGAATTCAGCATCGCAATTAACGATGAGAATATCCCTATATGTAACGACGTAAAGTTTTTAGGGGTGCACCTAAATAGAAAATTGGCATGGAACTCCCAGATAGATAATACTGTGAATATTTGTGAACGCAGTGTTAATGTGTTAAGAGCGGTATCGCGTGTTTGGTGGGGGTCTCACCCCTTAACCATGAAACTTTTCTATAATGCTCTGGTCCGTAGTCGAATTGACTACGGAAGCTTTCTATTAGATCCCATTCCTCAGTACCTTGAAACAAAATTAAACCGCATTCAGTTTAAATGTCTGAGATTGATTTTGGGAGCGATGAAGTCATCACCGGTGAACGCTTTACAAGTTGAGGCTGTAGAGATGCCTCTCAACATCAGAAGGAAATTTTTAGCAAATAGATTCTTGATAAAAAAAATTAACAGTGCCAATCACCCTTTAATAGATATACTAAAAAACTCTACCTTACACTTGTCAACACGACAAAGGACGCAGGGTAAGATACCGACATTGATGTCCAGCTTTGAATACATATCTTCACTGAATACAAGCGTACAAAATATTGAAACAGTTCCACCATTATTTAATATCCCATATAACTGTATCACTTTTACACCACAAGTTATCGAAGACTTCGGTATAGATAAGCATACAAATCTATCACCTGCACGAATAAATTCATTTTTCAATGGTTTAGTTCAATCAAAACTTAACGAATATACAACTGTTTTTACGGATGGTTCAAAAATAGATAGTTCATGCGGAGCGGCTATATTCATTCCCTCAAAAAATCACTCTGTGATGATTAAATTACCCCCCGAATCATCCGTTTTTACGGCCGAATGTACGGCTCTGTTGGAAGCAGTACGCTATTGCTCCAACGTTGACTATGCTAAAAAGTTTGCTATCTTTACCGACTCTTTGAGTTGCTTAACATCAATCACAGGAAACACCCTTAAAGATCCACATAATCTGCCAATTCTGACCATAAAGCAGTTGATCTCTAATGCTAAATCTGCCAAAGGAATAGATATCATCCTGATATGGATCCCGTCACACAAGGGAATCACTGCTAATGAACATGTTGACTTTTTGGCCCGCAATGCATGTCTTGAAGGAATAGAGCCTCGAAACTTCATTAGACCTTATTGGGATAGCTATAATATTTGTAGAGGCAGAGCCTTGGAAGAGTGGTCTTTAGACTGGATTAGAAATAATACATCTAAGGGCTCAAGACTTCGATCAATACAACCCAAAATTCCTAAAGTTCCCTGGTTTAAAACAATCAGGTTAAATAAACGGGACGTTTCAACTATATCTCGCCTTAGAATAGGACACTGTCTTACAGCCCAGCACTTACATAGAATTGGAATCTTGCCAGACCCGGGGTGTGAATGTGGAGAAGAAATTCAAACTATTGACCACATTCTTTTGGCTTGTCCTTTGACAGGATATGGAAATATTTTTAATCAGGGGGGCCTACCGTCTCCCTTAAGCTCTATTTCATTACTTGCTATGCGTCCTCAAGATTCCTACAAATACGTTGTAAATTTTTTGAGAAAGTTCGATTTAAAAATTTAAATTACCGTTTACATAATATAATTTCTCTTTACCCATTTGAAGTTGTCTACATTTTAGTTATTCCCATTTACTTTGTTAATTTTTAAACACTTATTAATGTTAAAATGAATCGATAGTGGCACAAATCACCCTCTATGGGTGGAATGCCTAATTAATTATAAAAAAAAAAAAAAAAAAAAACTTTAATATATTTAGAGCTAATTAAAAAACCCTTTTTTTAGGATCTTCATACAAAATTTTAATAAACATTAAAAGTGTCATTCTTCTTTTTCTGTGCTTATGTCAGTTATAGAGGTCTACAAAGCAATGGGAAGCTAGACTAGAACCTGTTTAATTACCTACCGATCAAGCCTGACAATCGGAATCATAAACGTAAAGCAAGACGGGTATAAGCTAGTTCACAAATAAATTGTATCTAAAATAAACTTTAACAGTATTAATATGACGCAGCAAAAATCATAAACAATAAAATACCATAACTACATAATATTTACACACATAATACTGTATAGTTATCTTTAATAGCTTCATCTATCAATATATTTGGCGTACAGATACATTGTGTATCTAGCCAGACGTATATTACAATAATGAGGTGCCTACTTGAAATTTCCCGTACTTTTCTAACGGGATCGCGAAATAAATAATATAAAGGCACTGTCATACGTCAACCTATTAAGGCAATCACGGCCCGATTTTTTTTGTCTATGGACTATTATGAGACAATAATATAATAGTCATTACTTTTAATTCAAACGTATTGTGATTAAATTCTTTTATTCTTTTCTTTAGGGGGCAGTATTGACCTCAATCGCTCGTTTTGAATGACCTCATCTCACACAAAGAATGAGAAAGTTAAAGTTTTACACAGTTTTGAAGGGTCAACGATTCCCTTTAACTAACCTGTTTGACTCCCCACTGCCATTTCATATTCTACAACAATTTTGAAAAAAAAGAATCCTTAGATATTTGTCCACTTAGCTCAAATTCTGAACTGGATTCGAACGTCCGTTGAAAGTTCAACCACAAAATTTTGTTTTTGTTCCCATTAAATAGGAGTTCTATATCTTTAAATCTGAATGACATTAGGCAGTAAGTTCCGTAAGATTTCTCTCCCTCCGGTTTCAATCCTAAGATTGGTTTGCAGCAATTCCCTCAATTCTTCTCCTCCATTCTTCCCTGCCTTGTGCGGCTCTTTTAAGTTCTCCATATGACTGGCATCGCACGTCCACCAACAGGTACTCTCGGCGTGGGCGTCCCCTGGAGTTTGTCCCCTCGCTCAAACCCTCCATTATGGCATGCAAGAGGCCTTCTTGTCTTAGTATATAGCCGATCCATCTTGCGCGCCTTTCGGACAAGGTCCTGAGCAGGTGCCTTCCTCCTTCGATTCTTTGGAGAACCTCCTCGTTAGTAATGCGGTCTCTCCAGGATATTCCCAATAGTCTTCTGTAGGACCACATCTCAAAAGCCTCTAGTCTCCGTTTATCTCTTTCAGATAGGCACCATGTCTCGCAGCCGTACATCAAGATACTCCATACATAGGTATTGATGAGGAGTACTCTCAGTTTCAGATCAATATTATTTGATTCTATTATTTTCGACCAATATATAATAAACAATATATGTATACAATGGTCAATATAAACATCAAGTGGAAGGAAATGGGAATTACGTAAGCGCTTCCAGATGTACAAAAAAAATGACGCATTCTGCGGTCCGAGTAATAATTCTGGATAGACTGCAGAAATTACCCATTAGCCGACTGGTCTATTATTACACATGACGAGCAGACATCGCGCTCGTTAACGTCGAATTAAAGCAATGTGCCGTTTGAACGTCAACGTCTTCAACGGGAATCAGATCGAAAAAATTGTAATGGCGACGATGACAGCGGAAAAAGTCATCAGTTAAGAAGATAGCGGAACACAAAAACGACACCAATGTCAGCTGAATTAGGGTAAATTGAAGAAGAATAAAAAAAAACAAAGAAGCATCGTTGTAAACAGGGTACAGAAAAATCATTCTCCAGACTTTTTGTTTAAAGTTCGAAGCTGCGGTCCTTATATAGATCCTTGACGAACACCATTGACTTCTTTAACTTCAAAAAATGTCAAGAAACATTTACACTGGGGATAAAGGAATAGTAAAAGAAACCGTTTATAGTTTCGGTCGAGGGTGCTTGGTAGTAATCCAAAGAAAACTAAATCTTTGATGGAATTATCCTCTGATTCATTCTGAAATGCCCGAATATTGGAGAGAAGTGCACGCGGGAGGACCTTATCGATGGAACTGACAGCCAAACATTGTAAGTTATTGATTTAGAGATCCGGATAATGTTATAGACCATTTAGGGTTTTTCCAAGAGACCAGAAAAATGTGACTCTTTTACTGTGTCTAGTAATGGACCGGGCGCCATCAAGCAAAAAAGTAATATTTAGAGAAGACAATCCGGGACGACTTGGATATTTTGGCAAAATCTGCAAATAAACGCTTAGAGGTGAAAAGAAGTATAAGTCATTGGTTACACATGAGAAGAAAATTGACCTGAGAAGATGAAAACGTGTGAGAAGAAGAACTGTCTGATGCCTCTTTGTTACGGGCTTTTAGGAAGAAATATTTCTGGGGAAGTATTAGGATCATATTTTTCTTAATTTATGGAAAAACGATATTGCTGTCCCAGATTGATTTAACCTCAAGTTTCTATCCACAATTCTTTGATATTTTTGTCAACGGAACTAAGACAAAAATGTATCTTTAGAGACTCCTCAACCTCAACGGAAAGTTTTGATCCATAGACCAAAGTAAAAGGATGTGCCGTCAATAAGTTTCACCAATACACTCTGAGCATATGTTTGGTATGCCTAATTCAGAAATACTCAACTATACTCAACACTAAAGATATTTTGCGAAAGAATCCAGCTGTTGTCGGGAAAAATGCGTCATCCTAAATTTTACCAAACGTTCCAATTAACGAACCATTGACAAAAATACCACACATCAATCATCAATTACACGTCATTAAAATTTGTGACCTATCCTCACTGGCTATCAATTTGGCAAGGCAAAGTGATAGCTATGATTACAAAGACTTCAAATCAAAGACCCGAGGACATATTATTATAAGACCAAACTACTTAATTAATACAAAATAACACGTAGTCTAATTTGTCAGCGAAGGTTTTTCGGTTCGATAAGAAAACTGGAACACCCACGCGCAAAACGCCATTAATTAAGGATGCAAAACCGATACGCTAACATAGATTTAATGGAGCTTCTAAACAGGCCTCATTGACATTGCAGAATGTTGCGAGGCTGGGTACATTGCCAACAATGCCAACTAATTATCGCTAAACCAAACTTTTCGTAAAAATCAACTTTAAAAAATCTCGTCTCTGTGTCTTTCATCGATGATCAGTCTGTTTGACAACGTGTTTCTGGTTTATCCGATAAGCTACGCTATGTCTCTCTATTGAAATTTCAATAATAAGGATTGTCCTATTTATATGCTATATTGTCTTAAATATCAAGTTAGCTCCTGAAGATAAATGGTCCGATGTTTTAGAAACCGGTTGTAGACGCAGAACCCTTCCTAGTTTCAACCTCTTTCCCCGCTGACCTACTCATTAATCAATATTATTGACTTGTTTTGAAATTATAAAATAAAAGGGTTCTTTTCATTGATGTTAAAAATGATAAAGGTGTTTTTGGACTTGTTTTTATGAGATGTCAGTGGAAATTTGTTAATTGAAGAAGAAAGAAATCACAGGACCGGGCGGTCTGGAAACAATCCGTCACCAGCGTATGGGGTCGGTCACACAAATATCCCCATATCACAGTACAAACTACCGCCTTTCCTGACGGTCTGCCTGCGTGTACAGTGTACACCGCCTTGCTGTTTATTTATCATCATCAGCCCTCCTCAGTTTAGTATTGGACATAAGCCTTCCTTCCCGACTTCCATTGCTCTCTGACAGCAACCATCCTGTGCCACTGGTGTCATGTCACTTTCCTTATATCGTCGAACCATCGCATTTGTGGTCTCCCTGGGTTTCTGCTACCGGTTCTCTGTCTCCACTCCAGGATTCTTTTGGTCAACCGGACGGCGGTCATGTAGAGTTTTTGCACGGATCTTTTTGTGAAGGTGGTTTCAATACAGTATGTTAGTACTGGGAGAATGCAAGCATCAAATGCCCCTTTATTTAAGTGGTTTGCGAATCGCTTTATTTACTATATGGTTATAATACTAGGAGAATTTTCTACAATTAAATACATTTTTAGCTCGATTCACCAATTATTATGTACTTAAACATTTTTAAACATTTTTGACTTAGTTCATGGTTGAGCTACAAATTATCACTAAGATCTCGCACTATAAAATCGACAATCGCAATTTTAACTCATTCATCGTTCGAATACCACATATTCATTATGTACGAATGTAAATTACTATTTTTATCACGTGCAATTACTATAATACACCATACCGGACGCCTCCGAATCGGCAATTTTATCAATTATAGTAATTAAGTACTACCTACCTGCGAACTTTCGTTCGGTAACCGATTCGCTTATAATGAATCGCTTGAACAGGTGGAGTGAATCGGAAACAGCAGCGATTCAACAATTTCATTCATTATTCAGTTTTTATGTACGTACCTAATATTGTTATTATTATAGCGAAGGTATTGTGTGTATGTAAATGAACTTTGATTTAATATCGTATTGTATCGTCAGGTTCATCGTTCAAAATATTCATACTATGTTTTATTTATTTAATTTATACATTTATTCAGTTTAAATTTCAGTCAGTTAATTGGTACGAAATAATATGGTGAATCTACCCACACTATTAGGTCAAGCCAGTCTTGGGAGAATTTAACATTGAGAGTAATAAAGGAGATATACCTACGTTCATTGGGAAAATACAATAAAACAAAAAAAAATGATGATTTTTTTGAGGTGGTTGGTGAACTAATGATATAGGCAATAGCATTTGTTATCAAGTACCTACTGAAGGTCGCAGGTACGCGCAGAATGAAATTTGTAGAAATCGTATGTATTTGAGTTCACTGGGTTTAAGAATCTAGAGTTAGACAATAATGAATATCAGTGGTGGAATCAATGACACGGGGTGGGCGAATTATGAATCAAATATCTTTTATCTATGAGTTTTTCCAGCTAGACCCTAGGTTCAGTGAACCAAACGCTGTATTTAGTTTTTAAATCAATGATTTGATTGGATTTGATTTAAATACATACATGGAAAAATTGGCAATATGTAAGGGAATCTTAAGGATGACTACAGAAGTCGCAGATGAAATGAAGAGAGCGTGTATGAAAAATACGGTTGATAGAGTAGACAAAATGCCTCATACCGAGAAGTATTACGGTTAAATTTACACCACTGACATTCAAAAACGTTTTCAGTATCGCAGATACGTTTGTTCTATAAATAAGAATAGTTACAAGTTTAGTTCTGTCAGCCAGACGTCTATCTATCCCCCAAGTTTCTACACTAGACAGACACATCTTTCATGTAAATAAAACTGACATTAATATTTTTTATATCTCTCATTAGTGACGCAACGGATCTAACGGTTCAAGGCTGCGTTTTTCGAGTGAGAGGAGAATCGTTCGTTCGTATGGTAATCGTTTCACTATGAAAAAAAAATGTCACACTCGCCATAGAAGGATTGTGCGTGGGGTAAAGACATAATGTGTGACAGAATTAATGATTTTAAACTTTAATTAGGCACTTATAAAAATAAATTGTTTCGATCATTGATATGCATATCAACATTTTATGACAAAATATCTTGTTTACAAAGTACGGGGGTGAAAAACGTAAAATGGAAGGCGGACTGCATCAAAAAAATCATCACAGAGGGATGGTATTAAATCAGGAATGATTACGATGTTATGCAAGTTCCCTTTCCTCTAACTAGCTAACTCTCCTTTTAACACCCCACTCAGGGGCCATAGGGAGGAAACAAGAACTCTTCATTGCGCTCGATCTTGAGAAAAGTTTATGACCTCCTCCCTCACCGTGTCCAAATACCTCAGCTCTGCTTCGAAGGAGCGACACACAATGTGAGAGGGTCTTCCTACCTTTCCTCTAAAGTAGTTATTTGAGGTTTGGTCATTTTCTATTAATACATAGCACATTGTACTCTAGTCGCCTGAACTTTTGCTTCTGGGATTTTCAATTGCCCTTCATATATACGTTGGTATCGAATCCACTGTTATATTGATCGGCCTTCCTTGCGTGGTCTCTTCAGATAGGTTTTTGCTCGCATCTAGTTCTGCGCAACCACACAACAAATTCTAGCATCCAGACAAAGAATGAGTCTATTATGAGCATTGAGTATGGATTATCCTTCGGGAAACATAGCCATACCTTTCGTAGCTCTATTCCGGACAAAAAACCTCAAGTGTTTGAACATCAGTGCGTCATGCCCCAGTCTTCACATTAGGTACAGAAACCATGACCTTGAACAAAATGACAATAAACTGCGAAAAGAAAAGAAAAAAATATACAGAATAATAATTTTGGGTATTATTTAAACTGCAATAACATTGAATACGCAGCAATATGTGCTAAAGAATAGTTGTGCAGAAGTGGGGATGGGTGGGGCACATTGCAAGAATATAATATGGCAACAGATGGACGAGCAAGCTACTGGAGTGTAGACCAAGGGGCTATAAAAGACCATAAAGGTAGCTACCTACCTGGTGGATGGACGAAATCAAGAGGTTCGCTGGTCACTAGTGGATGGCAATGGCACAGAAACGGGAAGAGTGTAAGAGTGGACAAACAATGCAAATTTGTCGATATCACAGAACCATACATTATCCTAGTTTCTTTCTGACGGTAGTGGAGTGATTTAAAAAAACTTAAACGAATCGTTTAGGAATCCCGTTTGATATTAAAAATTAAAACAAATTAGATCTAATTTATATAATGACATCACAAGTAGATAGTTTAATTGAGGACATGACATATTACTAATTATAATATACGGACAAAACGGTTTGAAAATTGGGCGAACGTAATATCTGCTAAAACAATTATCGATGTTGATGAATCTTTATTGAGATTGAAGCAACAGTCAAAACATCGCGATAATAAAATAGTTTATTGAGCGATGAATTCGATTGGAGGCGACGATGTTGTTTGGACAATAGCTCATTGTAAAATTATTATTGTTTGCGGTATACTCTACATACATAGAAGATATACAATAACAACTAATTATATTGTACTTTTTTCAGTATAAATTAATGAATTGCAACTTCAAATCCCGATTGCTGAAAAGAAACACACAACTAATGCTGTACAAAACATTGTTGCGACCAGGGGCCTAAGCCAAGTGTAAAAAAATGGCCGCCAACGGTATCGTTCGGTTGGTGGTCCCATAGTAACAACGTTCAAACGACAGCTTTTTACGTTGTTACCATGGTCACACCGTTTTACCGATAACGTTGACGGCCAGTTTATAACACTTTGTTTAGGCTCCTGTTCTGGTGTACGGTGCTGAATTTTGGGTTTTAATTATAAGGGATGACAACACGCTGCTGGTATTTAAAAGAAAGGTGTTTTCAAAAAAAAACTTTGGTTCGATTTACGAACATGGAGTGTGGAAGATAAAGTGTAACAATGAGCTGGAAGCACTGAACAACACACCCAACATAATAAAAACTGGTAAAGTGTATCGCCTGAGATGGTTGGGACACGTCCATCGCGTGGAGGATGAAAGACGGGATCTTGAGAAGATCACGGAACATTATAAAAACAAACACACGCTTGATTTTTCTTCTTTATACAGCTCCGAAGGGCCAGTCGTATGAAACTAGTCCTCACAGGAGATACTTCTTAATGGAGTGACAGCTACAAATCAACTTCATAAGAGAAGTTGCTAAAAAACAAAAGTCAACGAGATGCACAAAAAAAAAATTAAGCGACAGATTTAAACAATTTTTCTATGCCAACATCGTTGGTTTTTTGAAAAATAAGTAAATTCGAGTGCATTTTAACCTCTCGATTTTGAAAAGACCGGAAAATTCGCGCGCATCTCCTTCCGTACTGTAACCACACAATAATATAGCGCGCATGTAACATAAAACAGAACATATGGGCCGCAGACCGCAATGACATCACAGTGAATGTCCTAATGACATCTGTACATAGTATCTATGTACATACATGCGCACAAATAATGTTATACTTTAGTACACTGCGTTATGTGGATCGAGTATCGTTTTGATCTATCTGGTATAATAAACGGATGTGTCCGATGGGATATATCATACATAATAATAATATACTCTTTTCGGTGGTCGCTGACTATCGTCCAATAAAAAAGCTTGTCATCAGTCAGATGTGAATAATGGATGTATGATAAGCGAGTGTGAACCCCCATTAATTTTGCCAAAAAAACTTCATATTCCTTTTAAAGGAATTCATATTCTTTTTAGTCATTCTCTCAAGCAAAAGAGTATAGATGTTTGCAACGTGATTTCGTATATTTTTTACTTTTTAATCGCTTGGTGCTAGCACAGACATCGCAAAGACATTTTAAAGTGTAACCTCTCTCCAAGTTAGTACACAGTTTTGTAGGTCTAAACTTTCATAGTCTTCATGTATCCTAAAAAACCATAAGTACATAACTTACAATTAACTTTGGAATTATTCGTTAAAAGAGCATTCAATCAATATTTTACATTGAATGCTCTTTTAACGAATAATTCCAAAGTTATTTTTTACTATTATATTTGTCTTTTAATTACTATCAGAACTCAAATCTCAAAGTGTCCACAGGATCATCAGAACAGTGGTGTAATATAGATCTGAGGCGTGGACTGCAAAATCTGCAGAATGGATAGATGTATTTGATAAAAGAGTTCTGCGTAAAATTTTGGGACCAGTGACCGATGTGGAAGCATGGAGAATAAGGTTTAATGAAGAACTAAATAATGATTAAAAGATACGTGTAAGATTAAACGGGCTTAGATGAGCAGGATATGTGCGGATGTCAACGACGCACAGACCAAAAAGAATACTTGAAAGACAGCCAGGTGCGACAAGAAGAGTTGGCAGGCGTAGACTGCAGTGGAAGGATGTCAGGAGATACTGCACAGATAATGAATATTTCCAGCTGGAATACTGCAGCAGAAGAGGTTGGAGGCGAAATTTACTAGGGGCCAAGACTCGATAAGGGTTGTAGAGCCATCGGAAAGAAAGAAAAGAACATTAATACTGGAATAAATTGAAATAAAACGTATACAAAGTTGTCATACACAAATTCCAAAAGTGTGACTCCTGAAAAACTAGAATACTGAAGTACAATAGAGTAGGTAGGTACTTAAGCAAAGTTCTCATAGACAATCATTATCTCTCAGACTTAATTTGTTTGTTAATGTACGTAGGAAGATG
Organism: Mystacides longicornis; assembly: GCA_963576905.1. Lineage (NCBI taxonomy): Eukaryota > Metazoa > Arthropoda > Insecta > Trichoptera > Leptoceridae > Mystacides > Mystacides longicornis. The sequence continues at coordinate 20,072,703 of OY756437.1, forward strand.
GTCATTGAAGAGAGGAACGATGCAGGATGACAGCTAGTGATTCACGTTACGATAAGTAGGTAGATAGGTACCTACCACCTAGCTAAGAGTGTGTCGCACTCAGAAAGGTCATTTCAATCAGCGCTCTGGCGACTAATAGCTGCGTGTACCAGAGATGACACATCGCACAGCACCATAGACGGAAGAATGTGGCGTGCAGAGTTTATAGAACATCAAGTACATTTTTTTCACCACTATGCCTTTTGTCTATGGAGGAGCAAAACTCATCTGTCAAAATTATTGGTGTACAGCTGCCGAAGAGCTTCAAGAAGAATATGCGGAGTCTGTAAGTGAAAATTTCGAATTACTTTCCTGAAAGTTTTGGCTGATGGATGAAAAAATCCAAGCTCCGGACTTTGTGAAGAAAATTTCTGACCTGGAAACATAAGTAATAATTCGTTTGTTTCTTTTTAAAATTCCCAGTACCGGACAAGACCTATACTGGAAAACCTAGTTAGATCAGCGATTTTCCAGAGAGTCTTCATTTCGCCGGTTCGAAGGACAATTTTTGCCCTGAAAATGTCCGCATTTTTTTTTTCAGTTTTCAGTTTAAGATATCGAATAATCCAGGCGGAATTTTGCGACTGATTCATCGCCGTAGAGTTTATATTTGCATGTAATGATGGATATACGGTATACTTGATATTCCCTAGCTAACAGTTTGTTCCCATGCACTTGTCGTTTATCGGATCCGTATTTTAATCGGGTGTCCGGAGGCAATATATTTTGTATGGCTCTGTTCACACCACCCTCTCCGATTGTTGTCTCCGTACAAAATGTATTGCCGCCAGAGCACCCGATCAAAATACGGATCCGATACACGACAAGTGGGAACAAGCTGTAAAGGTGCATATTATCGTATTATATAATGCATCGACATTCTTGTCAATTAGAAACAAAGGGACCATATTCACGTAGCATTCCGAACGTTGGGTACCTACTCTATGTAGATACTAACTGGGGCATCTGTGCGTATTATACATGGAACTCTATTACATACAATCAACTTTACAATACGTTGGATTGTAAGTTACCCATTTAATGATCGGGCGTCCTTATCGGCACGTTTGATAACGCAGTGGGACAATTAATTAAATGCGTTTTTACTATGGATATGCATTTTTTATATATACGCTAGGTAGATAAAAGTTTAATGCGCTAGGGAGTTGGGAAAAAATGCAATGATTTTTTTATTCACGTATTAACCTAGAACGAAACAATTCACACAACACATTTTGATATCGGTTATTTACTTTTAATTTAAAACACAAACAAACAAACAAGAATTCGATTTAAAAATATAAAGTTTACATTAAAACAAATAGCCGATATATCGCCACAAAACAATTAGAACTTATAATAAATTAGAGGCGTATTATACTAAACAGTAATTGCAGATAAAATTGTTTTGCGTAGAATTAAATAGATATATATTTTAATTCGTCTATTATCTATGCATTGTAGGAAATGCATGAGGATGATATTCTTGTGTCTATACCATAAAGTTCAAATTAGAAAGTTGAAACTTCCGGTAATTTGACAGATAATTATTGTCACGAATGTTACCATCAATTGAAAAAACGTTAAAATAAACGTAAACGTTTTCTTTATACAACATATACCTACGGTTAATAGCAGCAAAAAAAACTGCTCGAAGAAAGGTTCGCTGGTCTCAAACAAGTCAAAGTTTAGTATTTTGATGACGTAAGAAAATATACTGCGGGCGGATGCATTCGTTTGGCTTAGGATAGAGTTGTCTAAGGGGAAACCCCATGTGTAAACATGGGCACTAGATGGCTTAAAAGTAAAAGATAAATACTATGTAATCTATGAATACTCGTCAACTTGGTTAAGTTAAAAAAAAGTGCAAGATAGAAAATAGCTACTGGCTCTTTACAAAATTGTTAATTTTAATTTTCTTCAAAATGGGTAATTAGTTTCACAATAGTCAAGATCATAATATCGTGTTATCGTTTATGGAACATTTGCGAACCTTTCGCTGGTTACATCAGTTTGTATAATATGTCACAATATTCCGACACTATCTATGCGACAGACATATTCTGTTATAGGAACACTTGAGATTTTTGGCGTTGTATCAGTATCATATTTGTAAATAAAATCATTGAGGTCTGTAAGCTCCCTCCCTCTTCTCAACAGTCAAGGATAGTTCTCCTTTTTCCAAGTTTGAAAAAAATAAACAAAAAATAAATGATGGGAGTCAAAATATCCGAAAGCAAGGTCTCATACCAAGGCTTAGTAAATGTCTTTCCAAAATTTGAAAATCCTAAGCTTAAGCAGACAGCTTAATTCATAAAATAAATATACTTAAATAACTCTTCATTAGCAAATCATACACAATACTGAAATATACACTACAGCCCTAATTGATGAAAGCCCTACAGTATATTTGACGGCTGTAGAAATAGAAATTCGGTTAGATTGTAAGGTAATTGGAACAATATTGTAAGTATTAAATACGTTGGTTTGTAATAAGAGAGAAGTCTAAAAGCGAGAAATCGCTCTCATTGTTCACTACGCTGTAGATAAAGACATAAAACAAAGTGTTATCTTTTAGATCTGATCTTTAACGAACTATGATCTCAAAAGAAAGTATTGTTTGCAGTGAGATGTAGGTATAATAATGGTTTATAGTTCACACACGCATTGTGGAAATTACGGCTAAGTGTAAGCTTAAATATCAGATTCACTAGTAACTTAAAAAATATCATTTTTTTTTATCTAAAAATCAAGTAGCATTTAACGCAACTTATCACCCTCAATGTTGCATACAAGTTTACTCAAATAAACTCTCAATATTGAAGCCATGGATCCGTCACAATATGCTTGTCCTGTAGTCCTTTTAAGAAAACGTGAATGAAGAACTTATGTATCATATTGTGCCATTCTACAGGCTCAGTCCTCCCATCTGCGATTACCTACTGAAGCTCTCGACTATCGAAATCTTCTTTGATTTTAATGCATTTTCTATACATTGCATATGTACCAGATCAAAACATGCCATTGTGCCGTGGTTGAGACCTATGGTATAGGTGTCGTATGGTCGATTGCTGATCAAAAGGTTTTCGGTAGAATTACCGAAGGAATCAAACAAAAATTTTCCAAGGGATTTTATAATATCGACATAAACAGAGTTGGAATTCTATTTCGAGATATGACAGGATTGAAATCGCCGTTTCGCAATCTATACTGACAAGACTTCGTATAAGAAATATTGTGGTGATTTTACGACTGTGGAGAACTTGCCCCCGTAGACAAATTCAAATTGGCGTTCGATTACAAACGAAGATTTCGCCAATGTATAGTACGAAAAATGAACTGTCCACTGGAACATATAAACAATTAATTATTTAACAAAACAATGACACTTATATAAAAATATAAAAAGTGGACAGTTAATTTTCTTCCTACTCTACATTGTCGAAGAATTCGTTTGTAGCCGATCGCCAAATGCATTTTGTCTAGGCCTACTGTACAGAGCATTCAACAAAATATCGTGGAGCGTTCCCTGGCACATAATGAAACACACAATACCAAACTCCTAATGCCTTGAAATGGCTGAATTACTTGGATGTTGCTCTTCAGTGTGTCTCCTGGATGTAGCGGTGAAATATTTACTTTTGTTTATTGTCTTTTTGAGAAGCCACCCCTTGGTGGCTGATTGTAAGCGTTAAAATAGGAAATTGTCAATTTGTTTCATGAGAATATGGTCTGCATTCGAGATTGAACGCACAACCACCATACGAAAGTCAAGCGGTCTACCGACGTTTAAGTACTGGCTTTACACTGCGGATGATTTTTTACAAGGTAAACAGTAGAAAGTTCAGTGAGTTCATTGAAATCGAAAATAAACAGTAGATTAATACTAAGTATAAGCGTAGTAAGTGATATCGGATGAATCATAAGTGAGAACCTGTTTATTCTTTACGTAGGTACATAAAATTAAAATAATATGGATGGAGGCAAACATCAAATACCCCGATACAGTACTTAACAGCGTCGTTGTTTGCGTTGTGTTTATTTTGTTTGAAAGTCCACTTTCTTTTTGACGCAAATTTTTGCCTCTTGTTGAAATTATCCGTATGTTACCAATAATAATTATTGGCAAACTCACTATTAAAGAGTTCGAAGTATTGATAAAAAAGTTTTTTTCCAAAATAAATTTAGGAAGGTCTGACATTTTCGTCTCGAAAGTAAGACGTAGGTAGGGAATTTTGGCGTGGTTGACATAGGAAAATTTAACACATTTTACAACGCCTGACAAAAATTCACTTAAGTATCTACCTAAAGAATTTGGTCATGTTTTTTCTTATTGACCCATTCTTTGTTTATAAAAATAATGATTATATTCCTGATTTTTTCCTTGCTTATTTATTTGTATTATTATGTTACTAGCTTATATACCCGTCTTGCTTTACGTTTTTGATTCCGATTGTCAGGCTTGATCGGTAGGTAATTAAACAGGTTCTAGTCTAGCTTGCCATTGCTTAACAGACCTCTATAACTGACATAAGCACAGAAAAAGAAGAATGACACTTTTACAATTTTTGTTTTACCGACCTCATAATATTATACGAACCTACCGACATAATTTGCAAGTTTTCATAGAGATTTCTGTGGTTTGAATCTTAGCTACATTCCCTACTTTGATAATTAATTAGGCATTCCACCCATAGAGGGTGATTTGTACCTGTCAAACTACAAAATCAAACTGCAATTTTTTTCGTTAAATGTTTATTTATTGAGAATAATAAGATTTGAATAACATTTATATGTATAACAAATCAATCTACAATTATTTTATTACATTTTCATACCGTTCAACCAAGATTCCATTCAACGTTTACATGAGTAATTTTGTTTCCAAAAGATGACTTACTGTCTTTTTGAGAAATTTGTATGGAGATCCTAAAAAAATTGAGTTTTTTAAATAGCTCTAAATATATTAAAGTTAATGCAGCAAATTGTATTTAAGAACCTTCTCCAGCATTTTGTACGGCTCTGGGCATATTAATATCTGGCCTTAACGTCTGTTTTCTACGATTGATGCGCCTTCAAAAATATAAACGGACTAAAATATTATGTAGAAGATATTCCCAAGCATTATCTCATATTGCGGTGCGTTTCATGTAGTTAAATATAGCGTCTTATATCGTGGGCTGAGAGATTTACAAATTCGGAGGTCCTGCGCAGAGCCGGAGTTGACCGTGAGTTACTCGGACGATTAAGATTATAAGATCTCATATCTGGGTCATGTGCTGACCGTGATAAATTCACTTTACTCCAACTTATCATGAAGGGGAAAATAGAAGGAATCGATAGGGTTAGGAGAAGGCAGATGTCTTGGCTGCGTAATGATAGTGACTGGACCGGAATAAGAAGCGTGGAGGTGTTATTCCGGATAGCTTAAAACAGGGAAGGTTTCGCCTAAGTGATTGCTGTCAGGGCAACAAAGGAAAAGCAGAAGATTAATTAATTTTTATTATCAACTGGCTTTCTAACTAACTATGAATATTTAATTCGAATTTAAAAGAATGATAAAAATGACTTAGCCAATGACATTCCGACCGATGCATCTGTTTTAAACCATATATTTTCCATCCAAATTCTGTCAATCGCACCAACTATTTAACAACTATAAGTTCGTGTCGAACGACAATCTGACAATTTTAATTTATAATAAAATGCGCTTCAATGTTAACAAATTAGAAAAAAGCTTGAAAAATAGCCATCAAATATCTGCGTGCCAAAATTTTTAATGCCAATGGTTGTCGGGTAAATAAAAATTGTGTTTTGTATAGCATTTTTTACAGATTCCGTTGTACCCAAATTCAATATACTCTAACTTTAATATCATAGTTTTATATTATTTGATATCAATTTTTCCATTTTTTATTAGTTATTCTGTTATCCGGAGCGGAGAAGAATCCAATAAATCAAAAATGTTAAAATTATGTTCAGCCGATCTAGAATTATAAGTGTTCGCACTAACCCGACTTTCTTTTATATTATAGATATGCATCTTTTAATTATGACAAATACAAAATATTACAGTAATTCATATCGTAGAGAAAGTTAAGAGAGATAGTTTGGCAAGATTTGTTATTCTGTTATCCGGAGCGGAGAAGAATCCAATAAATCAAAAATATTAAAATTATGTTCAGCCGATCTAGAATTATAAGTGTTCGCACTAACCCGACTTTCTTTTATATTACAGATATGCATCTTTTAATTATGACAAATACAAAATATTACAGTAATTCATATCGTAGAGAAAGTTAAGAGAGATAGTTTGGCAAGATTTACGTAAAGAATATTAACGTAGTGATCGCAGAAAAATTTGTCAAAGTTAACCTGGGGAAGCTGGTAGGTATACATTAAAACGATATAATATAATATCACAACATATTAAATATTTTAATATTCCTTTACTTTAATAGAAGGGCGAGTAAATAACTTGAAACGATAAGATCCGAAAGACTCACTCGTATAATAAGTCTGACAGATCTTTGAAGCGAGTTTGAAGACTGACAACTCCATTAGCCAACATAAAAGGATCATTTTACATCATAACAGCGTTCTCCGTTTCCCAATACTAGATTGTGAATCAGATTCAGATCTACATAATATTTTAGTCCGTTTATATTTTTGAAGGCGCATCAATCGTAGAAAACAGACGTTAAGGTCAGATATTAATATGCCCAGAGCCGTACAAAATGGTGGAGAAGGTTCTTAAATACAATTTGCTGCATTAACTTTAATATATTTACAGCTATTTAAAAAACTCTATTTTTTAGGATCTTCATACAAATCTCTCAAAAACATAGCACAAATCACCCTCTATTATGGGTGGAATGCCTAATTAATTATCACACAGAGGGTGTACGGAATGTAGCTAAGATTCAAACCATAGAGCTCTCTCTATGAAAACTTGCAAATTATGTCGGTAGGTTCGTATAATATTATGAGGTCGGTAAAAAAGTCATTCTTCTTTTTCTGTGCTTATGTCAGTTATAGAGGTCTGTTAAGCAATGGGAAGCTAGACTAGAACCTGTTTAATTACCTAACGATCAAGCCTGACAATCGGAATCAAAAACGTAAAGCATGACGGGTATAAGCTAGTATTAATATAATACTGTACAATATTGTTTAAAGTTGACGAATAGTTCGAATTCACTCGTCTTTATATATTTTAGTCTATCTCACACAAGATATAATAAAAATATACAAAAAGGAATAATTTAAATTCGTCCTCGGTAGCGGTCGGGACTAGAATCCTCAAAATTAATTCAGTCTCACGAATCTCTTCAAAAGTTATAATGATTCTTTTGACATCGAATGATTGAGAGATGCGTATAAATAAGAACATCGATAAAGAAGAGTAAAAAAAAAAGAGATTCCATCGATTTAAAGAAATATTGGTCACGTCATAAAGATAATTAATTTTAGCGTCGCCTCTTTATAATAGTAGACCATCAGGCTATTAGGTTACTCTTCAGAGCACAGGTATAAGAAACAGCTAAGGTAAAACATACCTTCTTTGGGACAATAATTGCATGGTTTGGTTGAAAGAGATGGCTAAAGAGGGCTAAGTCCGCCTTTTGAATCTTTTTAATATTTCGTAATTATTGTGATTGGTCTTAATCAATAAACATTATGTATTTATTTATTGACATGTAACTTTGCCTATTCGTACACACTCGTGCGTAAGTCTTTAAAGTTGTAAATTGGGTTTTGATCTTTTATTACGAGTAGGTACATATTTTTGCATTTCTTTTTTTATGCGGTATGTGCTTAATCTGGTAACAGACGGTGATAGGTTTATTTTTGGTTGAAGTATGTGTTGTAGTTTGTTTTTTTTTTGTTTGGTGGGATTTGGTTATGGTGTAGTTGTTGGGAGGAATCATTAACGGTTGTTACAATTCAAATTAAACTCATAATTTCCGCAATTTAATTTAATTATAATTGTCAACTCAATCTGAAGATCTTCTTTAATTTACACTTTAAATAATTTGTTGCAAGGATCTTTTTTTTTCTTCTTGGCGCGTCAGATTCCTTTCGACATTATTTTGAAACCTTGCACTACTATTTTTTTTTGCTTATAAAGTTTGGATGAAATGAGAACTTAGGTTCCTGAAACATCCAGGGGTATGGGAGGGCGCAACCCTTAATGATGATAAGAAATTCAATTCTACTTCATTCCATTACATTTTATACGATGAATTCAAAACAACCGTGTTTACGTAAGATTATTTTCGAAAAACAGCGAAAACTGCACCGCGGAAATGATGAAAGGTGGAAGTTCAGAGTTGTCAAAATGAAAAAAAAACACAGCTACATATTTAATTGTTAGGGTTGAGGCTGAAGTATCGGCATATGAAGATCCGAAATCAGAACAATATGTAACCAAGATGTTGAAGTATAAATCGAATAAAAAAAATCTAAACGTAATTATTTTCGACGTACAATTTCCAGCACTAAAAAAAAGTAACCAACAGCCAAACTTTTAAATATTGAAATTGGAACGGAATTTAAAAACGTCCCATTTAATGAGTATCTTCCCCCACTCGTATGGTGCAGGCGAAATTTTTCCTTTATTTCATTTAATTTTCCGTCGAGATTTTTCTTCTATATGTAGCATAGACATCGATTTTCTCACACCCGTAGGTGCCCGCACGCAATCACGCTTAGTAAAGCAAGTAGTAGGCACCCCCCTCATAGTACCTACTTAACTCACTGACTCACTATACAGAGCTATGATTGTCGCTGTTTTGCACTATCGTTAATAATACCTGTGCGCTCTTAATCCCCCCGCGTGGGAGCCAAGAGGGGCACGTGTGATTACTCATACGTGCGTATTTGACTAGCAAAACTACCTGATGTGCTGAATAGACCATAAAAAAACTAGACAAATCTTGAAAAGAATTTACACTTTGAGTGAGCACAGATTCATTTTAATAAAAAAAAATCCCAACAATGAGAGCATGCATAGGCAAATAACATCAGACACTGAAGCTAGTAGATATAATAGTATAGTTCAACAATATAAGAAATCGACCACAAGAAGGCTATAAGGATTAGGCAATTCAAGCTTTCTCTGCAGTATTCATAATGTCATGGAGCGATTGGTCCGCGAGAGATTGGATGGGTGGTTTTTGGCTAGTCGAAAATTGAAACATTTGGTTCTTTTTAAGGATACGAGTTGACACAAAAACAAGGCTGCTGTGAGCTCAATATGTCTTAGAAACTACATGTGGAAGAATACTGATATGACCTTATAAGTGAGACCCATCAGGCATGAGGTACGAGATAAATCATTCCTGGGCAGAGCTGACACCATTGCGACCAAAAATGCGCTGAGAGTTTCAGAAATGAAAAATCTCGGGAGCATAACCGGAAAGGATAGAATGAACAAATGGGGAAAGGGACATAATATGCGAATTCGAGGATATAACAAGATTGAGAAGGTTCAAGAATAAACATGGGAGTAAAATGAACTCATCCAGACGTCCTAAAATGACATTGCAAGGCCAAACCCATGGAAAATGCTTCCCAGGCAGACTTTCGAATCGATCCCGCAGATGTTTAGCCTCACCTGTTTAATTACAGGCCTCAAGGCCTAATAATTTAAGAAGGATAAAGGCTTGTTGAGAATTATTTTGAGTAAGGGTCAACTCTCTAGGAGTATATTCATATTTATCAAAACGAATGCTGGTTACATTATAGAAGCCAGCGGGGGTAGCTAAAATTGCACTCAACGACTAGTTTGTCATAGAAAACGACTACTTTCTTAGACAGACAGACGAAAGAAAACTCGTAGCTCAGGTATATGTATAAGTGTGCGTTAAAATCAAACGAACATAGAGCCAGAAAAACATAATTCTCTCGATCACTGACTTAAACACCAGAGCTAACAAGAACTAATTAAAAGGCGATGACATGCTGTTGTTGGGCCGGTGTTACTATCAACGATAAAGCAAGAATGCTCCACCTCCACCTCCCGCTTTAGCTCTTTGTTCGTTTGCTGTAAACACACTCTAACACGAACTACATATTTTTTACAATTGCATGCAAGAAACTTCGATATTATAGCAGATAGCGTTGGCTCAAGTTATGTATCTGATTTGCTTATGTTGCACGTCCTCATTATTAAACGAGCACTTGCGCTCATACAACACTATACATATTGGTACATAAATCTACTAAACTATTATACAACTACTGAGATATATTCAGTATCCGCGAATCTTTTATACTAAACAAGAGATTAGGTATATAGAAATGAGTCTTAAACAAATATTGTATTTACGATAACGTAATCATACACAAATTTAAACTTAAACAAAAATGATTCATATCCCGGAAAATTGTCCGATCAGTAGATGTATAATTATATAAAAGTGGTTGGTAGGCAAAGTGGTGGTTCAGTTATCGACTTTCGTACTGATTCGATCCCCGGTTTCGACCATCTTCCTCTATCAGAACAGCGCAAGTTTTGCTTTCTGTGTATGACGTCAAAATGTATATTATGTGTTCACTTTTTGTGAAACCAAATTATTAATCATTCATTCATTTAGTTCCAAAATAACTTAAAATTATTTTTTTCTTAAATGGCATTATAACCCAAAAGTAGTTATGTTTAGGTAAATTATACAAATTTCAATTAAGATTTTTTTTTATAAAAATGAATCTGGGCTCACCCAAAGTAAACACAAATACACTTTCAACATCTTTCACATAAAGCAAAGCTTGTGTTGTAAAAGTGGAAATGGTCGGCATCGGGATTCGAATACATGACCTCCAATACGCTGCACGTACGAAAGTTATCGACTGATACCACTGGTCTACCCACCACTTCATTATTCTTCACATTTTTCCGAAATTTGCGTCATTATATTAAGTAGTATTGTATTCTTTTGAGTTATAAACCGAGATGGGTACATTTGAAACACGTTACAGAAAAAAAAAAATACTCAAAAAGCATACTTAACTAGCTAAACACTGTTTAGGACTCACGGAATCATCAAGTAAAACCATCATCGAACCTTAGACTGACCCAAAGTCTGACGTCGTTCAAGCGAGCAGTTAGAAATGATGACCTCCTCAAACAGTAGGGGAGACCAGCCTAAGTTGGCGAAGTGCCTAAGATGACGAATGCTGTTTTTTTCTGTGAAATGTATGAGTGAGAACACACTATACGATGAAAAGAATCAAGAATAGTATACTGACTACGGATCAAATCAGCCTGTCTCGTGTCGGCAAAGTATTTGCACGTGAACTGCGCTTTGCTGTTTTTTGCGTCCTTGATGTAAAAAAACAGTGTTTCAAAACACTGTTTTAAAGAATATCCGTATATTTAAGATAAAAACTGATTACATATTTGTTATAAAGGTGTATTTTACTATATCATGTAAATAAATTTAAATCATTAATATTATATTTATGAATTATTTGTATCTCTTTTTAAAATATCACTCACGGGAAAGATGACGCGGGTAAGTTGACGAATTCGTCATCTTACCCTACATAATGCAAATTATATTTTTGGTTGTCATCTTTTATTGTGAACTTTTTTATTGTTAAGGTTGATCAATATACATGTTGTAATTGCTCATTAACAGTCATGGAAAACGTTGTAATTCGATGTCCACTATGTATGGAGGTTTATGAAGAACCTCCAGCTGAAGATTTGCAAATCCTGGTGGCACGAAAAGTGCAGTAACTACGAAGGAGAAGGGGAATTTAAGTGTGATTCATGTGAATAAACGTTAAATTCTTATTTTTAAGTTGGTTTTTCATTTTATTGTGTTAATTTCTATTTTATTTTTTTATTTATTTCATGTTGATTTTTTTAAAATGATTTAGGTACATATGTTTGATATTATGTATCAATTCGTTTTTAAATACAATAAAAATGTTTTATTCCTTTATCTTTTTAATTTAATCTAGAGTTGTAAGACAGAACCCATACTATGATGCAATTCGTCAACTTTCCCTATGCATATAGTCATCTTACCCGGCATACGGGTAAGATGACGAATTTGAGGATGTTTTCTAAATACAATTTTTCTATAAATCCTTATGTTTTAGTAAAAATTAATGCTTGTATTATTGTAGGCAAATGTATTATCTATAATATAGTAAAATATTTTATTTAAATAAACATTCCATTAAAGGTGATATCTTACAAATCCCTTAACATCGCCAACTTAGGCTGGTCTCCCCTATCTGTGTCCTAAAACCCCATCTATCCTTCCCTCTCTCCCACCCCATCCACCTCCCTTTCCTTTTTATTTTTGTTTTATTTTGTTTATTGTACTATGTGCTTTGTTCTTCTTTTTTGTTTTTTTTTCTTTATAGGTATTTGTATTAGTTGTTAAAGACCACAACTTCGTTGTGGTGAACTCGCCCTGTATATATTGATTCTATGATGTCCTTTTATGACAAATTTTATGTGTTGTTTCTTATACTTATCAATGTATATAAAGAATGAATAAATAAAATCGATTAAGCAAAATTGACATAAACGGGTGTTTTGGTTCAATGCACCCTTTAATCTCAAATAGGTACCTATTTGACTTGGTTTAAACTTAAGCTTTTTTCAAGTTTCGAGGAACAGTTTCTTGGTCTTTCGAGGAACTGTGACAGGACACAGAAAGAGATCAAGTACAAACAGGCCAAGATCTTTTGATAACCTGGATGGCTTGCTGTACGGTAGGTACAATCAAAACTAATCTTGTTATACTACTGAACAAGAAGACACTGATTATAATTATGTATTTAGTCGTAAGGTCAAATTGCATAGTACTTATCTCAAAGTCAACACGTTCCATTAGTATTGGTATCAATTGACTTTTGACTGTTTACTTTGTAATCTCACGATATCGCCACTCCTTTGAAGAAAACCATCGCTTCAAAGTGTGTTTATTGGATTTTAAAATCATAACATTTGGTTGGAGTATGCAAAGAGAGAAGAAGTACGGTACGTGTTTATTTGTTCCGTGGCAAAGTGGTCGATCGTAAACCAACACAATGTGGGAGTGTGGAATGGATGCGAAGGTCGTATTCTAGAAATAATATGACGTATTGTAGAGTATAATAGATGATGGAATATGTCTACACTCAGCTTCGAGAGAATTAATAATTATTTTGGGCCATGCACACTCAAATACCTGAGCAGCGAAAATCATACAATGCTGGAAGCCCGAAGCGGGAACCAAATTTGCAACTTGGGTAAGTACCTATATAAATTGAAAAGAAAAAAACAGACCGAAAGTAATAAAAATAGCATATAATCTGGGCTCACCCAAAACTTGAATTTTTCACACAAAGCAAAGCTTGTTGTGAAATTGGAATTGAATGGTTCGCGTCAAACTGTGGTTGTTTGGTAGCCCAGTGATATCAGTCGACTGCTTTCGTACGCACAACGTACAGGTTCGAATCCCGGTGCAGACCATTTCCAATTTCACTACACAAAACTAAAAATCTGATTTTATCAATATTGCCGAGTATAGTATAGCAAAACTTTGCCGCCCATCTAATGGTTTATATTACTAGTACTTTTACAACCAGAAATTATTCTATTACGCAATACTTCCATCAATAATTTATTTATTGTTAAGAGTGCGTTTACGTGCAGGGCGAAAAATGTATGTGTATTGTACTGAAGTAACCACGACAAAAAATCTTATGACCGAGCACACATTTTATGAATAGTTTCAAAAAATAGATATACCTACCTACATAAAAGTAAGGGTAAAAACAAACTGAAAAACATTTATACTCCTAGAAATCTTAACTGTACCAACAGAGAAGGTAGCTACCCTTGCAACTACACCATGATATGTTCGTATAGTGTCTAATCTCACCAATACAAAAGCGATTGTCGTACAGAACGTTAACGTACTCTACTAGTATTTTTAAAGTAAAAGCTCACAATAATAATTATGCCATAGTCGCTACACGGCAGTACTTAATTAAGGCGACTTAGTAGAACAGTAGTATTACTGCAATCGCTGCAAAATCGCGTTCAATTTCACTGCAGATGTTGGCGTGTATTGTTTATTTTATGCTTAACAAATAATAATACTCGTATGTACGTTGTACGTGGGCATGTATTAATTTAACAGTTTGTATGCTCTTTTGTTCTTGTTTTTATGTAACAAGTGAACAGCGAAACAAAAGCTTTCGGGAAAATAATGGAAAGCGTGGAGTTAATCTAAATAACAACAATACTAAAGCACAACAATAGTTTGTTGAATGTACTATACGTACGTATTCATAATAATAAACGACATGCTTTTTGTATACTTTTATATTTCAAATAATCAAAAATATGGGTCAATAACGGTCATATACAGGCGATTTTTGGGCATAAACGCATAAAATTAATAACGAAAAATAAAGAATCTAAAAATCAGTTGACCATTTTACGTCCTTAAACAAGGTCAGAAAAGAATTAAGACTCGGACGCCTGGACCCAATCAGAGGAAGATCAGGCAGCTGTTGTCCCCCTTTGCTCATTAAAATTGCGCAAAATCGAGCGCAATGGAGATCTCTTGTTGCCTCCCTATGCCCCTAAATGGCGTTTAAATTAAGAATGAATAAAAAATAATATCATCCAATTTAGTATAGAATTGTGTCAAATCTGGGTGTAAAAACTATATATGGCCAGAAGCGATTCCAAAATAATTTGTCTCATAATTCATTTTCGAAGTCTTTATAAAAATAAATACACGTGATATCTCTGACATCTAAAAAGACTGGAAATTGTGGAATTCTCAACAGTTTCAACATATCTCACTTATCCTTAACAAGATTACCAGCTATCTCTTATGATGGCGCAAACATTTCCTACCCTAAACAATACATACATAGATATTACCGAAGCCTTCAACAATAGGTACCTACCTGCGCAGTAATTACTGTGATTGAGTTACCTATCAAACTAGGCTCGTCTTTACGCGCAAGCTTATGTTATGTGTAACGACAGCTTTAGGGTAAAATTAAATTTCCGATTGTACACAATTAATCGGATAGAATATCACTGAAGAAACTCAGCAAGTTGAAGTTTCAAATTAAAGCATTTAAAACACGGGGTAAAATTCGTACCAGTATGTAATGCTACAGCTCGCATACTTTAAATAATGTTGATGAATAAAATGTGGAATTCAAGCGACGACTGACATTGGCAATGAGGGTAGTTTATATACGCAGTTCGCCCTATGATGGTGAAAATTAGAAAAGCTTGTCTGTTTGCTGCCATTCGTTTTATCGTAATCGTGATTCTAATGCAACAAAATAGCACCTCTATAGAGATTTTGGATTTGCCAATCCCGCTGCTCTGGAGTGTCGTTTCCATCAGGTATCCACTTTTCAACCCATTCTATTTATTTACTTTATTTTACTTCATCCCCCCCTAGGTCTCTTGCGAGACACTTGGGTTCATCAATTTCTTTACAATAAACAGGTAGATACAATCAAGTAACAATAACAGGTAACAGTTGCAAACAATCCAAGAAAATGACAGTGAAAGATATTAAATACGAGGAGAATGTAAAGGGTTCCCCTGGTAATACGTCAAAAACATGTTTACAACGTTATGATGCTATCCAGGAGTCATTCTCGATTAGAAATACCATACCCGAGGTCTTGCGACAATTTTTAGTGTCCGAAGCTAAAAAAATTTTGACGATGAAGAGCTCAAAGTGGCCAAAAACTATTATTTTTCAGAGATGGATAAACCATTCTCATTGGAGGTTGTTGAAAAGGTTATTTCTCATTTTTAGAAGTGTACTGAAGCAACAGAAGACGATATATAAATATAATAATATTAGCGAATATACATACATATAACAACTAATATGACTAACAATTCATCACTGATGTTAGATTCATGTCAAAAAAATCCCATGTAAGATTAATGAGATATAGAGCAAACTGTTAGAAATTATTGAGAACAAGTAGAGCAACCAAATTTAAAGATTGCGACTGCTGTCATGTATTTGGCGCCAGGATATGAATATATACATTTTTGTTGATGTTTCATCTTTATTGGCTTTGTTGGTGAACAACGTTCTAATTACGTCTAGATTCTAGTGCCCAATTTTCAGGACTAGATGCAGTCCTGAAAAATAGGCACTAGAATTTAGACATAATATTTTTTTTTGTTCTTGTTCTTCTTCTTCGCCTCCCTATGCCCCTGGGTGGGGTCTAAAGGGGGTTTGGATTGGATTTGGATTGAATTTTTTTTTATTTTTCTTCCTTTACTTTCATATCCATACTGAACCCCCCTAGTATGTGTTGCAGCTTTTTACTATACAATCAACCTTTTTAAATGTCAACCAATCAATGCATATGAAAATAAGCTTAAAGACCTCCAACTGAATGAAGAACAAAGACAGCCTGTTGATGGAGGGGAAACGAGAAGGGGTGGATTGAGAAGTGGTCATATCGCGTGACCATCCCAGCCGTGGTCATAATACGCCCCACCCAATCCCCACGGAATCAGGAGACTGACACGCTCACCCCCTGCGTCCGCGTGCTTCTGGCTGACAAGCCTCGTAATCCGTATGCATAAGCATGCTTATTAAGGGGTGGATATAATATATAAACACTAGATAGAAAGTGCATAGCTGAGTGGGAATGGTAGCTTTGTGACGACATGTTGCAGTGATTCTAACCAAGTGAACCGATGACGACAGATATAATTGTACATTTTATGTACTTGTGGGTAGGTATATATTGTCGGCACCAGGTCAAGTCAAACGAAATGTGCGAATAGACAAAAAATATGTGTCAATTTGTTTTACTTATCACGCCGAATCCCTTAAGAAGTATATAGGCAGAGAGAACGGACTTCAACTCTTTTCTATTCAAGAACAACAGTCACGTGACTGAAGATAAATTATCAACAATAATTCAGTTTATTTTCATTCACAAGCACAAACTACATACACACCAAAACCCATACGTACTTTCTTTTAAATAATTATTATTAAAACATTAAATTCCTCCGTGCTAAAATATTAAAAATAAAAAATCGAATGCCACACACCGCTACGGACAAACGTCACAGTTTGTATGAGTTTAACAGCAGTCACGTGGTACTTGGAGGAACCACGCGCAGTAGCATATTATTTCTTTTCAAAGGAATAAGCAGAATGGAAGTGAAAGGTTCAATGCCACGACACATCTGGAGATGACAGACAAGAAGGTTCCACCGCCAGTCTAGACAGAACCAAACAATCAAGATCCCGATGTCTGGGTGTATGTATGTGTATTGTATACGCATGCTTCCCCCACCTTATTGCTTGGCAGACGTGAAACACAGCAGCCTCAAAGGGTGCATGGTTCAAAAACCTGTACAACCAAGGGACAATCGCGAGTTCAAATTCAAAATCACTTAAGTAAGTGAAGATTAAAAATGCGAATAACAAAATGTGTATTACCTACAATAATTGCCACATTTCAAAAGATGGTTCTGTATAATATTTTAAGATCTAGTGCTGGAAAAGGGACAAGAATCCATACAACTATTCGAGATAACCAAAAAGGCAATAAATAGAGACAGCTTAAAATGGATATAGTTAATATCCTGGCGCCATCTATTGATTAGTACCTATAGTTGTTAATAAAGTTTGGTAGCTAAATGTTAATGTTGCACGATTTCACGATCTCTTAAATCCAAACAGACGCACAATGCAATCCTGATGCCATGTCCAAGTTTCACACGGGAGTGATACTTGGACATGGACGAAAAAACCGGAAGTTGGAAAAAATGCTGTGGAAATGAGATCACTATCACTCAAGACAATCATACCTAGTTTCTTCCACCGACAAACGTAGCTTTCCTTTATTCTTTCATACTAACTTCTTCTTACTTAGTTTTGAGTAGGTACTTAACTTAAAAGCTACGCATATACGAAGTGTTGAAATGAAGTAGGTAGTATAGAACAGAGAGGCTTCTGTGAGGGACGTGGTGGTTGAAGAGGGAAGGTAGAGTGAGGGATGCTGCAGAAGGGTCGTCACAGGATGAAAGGTTTCTGCTCGTCCACCGGGAAGATATCTACGGCAGGGGGTGTGGATAGCCTTGGGGTGTTTACGTCATACTAAAGCTTCTCAAACTTTTAATAAAAAATAGTACTAATTTATACAAAGACAAGTATCACCTACATTCTTAAGCTTATGAAATTCATTTCCAGCCACTCACAACATAAAAAATAGTGTTCATTATGGTATGGGTGCGTTGTTCGCTATTTGGTGGTACAACATCTTATCCACACGATTTTTCTGAGGCACTTTTTTAATGAACCTGGGCCAACCAAAAGTGAACACAAATACATTTTCGACATCTTTTACGAAAAGCCCAGCCTGTGAAGTGACAGAGGAAGATAGTCTGCACCGGGAATCCAACTTATTTGCCGACCTTGGTTAGCTAATGGTATAGGAGCCGACTTGTGATACAGAGAGAATCCATGCGCTACATGAAATTTCTGTACTCTGTTTCTCAGATTGGACGGGAACGGTTGACTGGTAAATATTGCTTCAAACATAAGGTTCCGCCGGCTATACTGACTGTTATTTTATCCTACGACCACCACTACGAAAGTCGGCGACTGATTCACTAGCCTACCAACTACTTCAATATCATTTCGATTCAAGATATTTTGCGACTGGGTTTTGATTGAGTATCGGGGGCCTTACTCTGCATTACAATCTCAATCCCGATCCAATATCTACCATTATCACACTTAGATTTTGGTTTCTATGCATAAAAATAGTTTTACGAAGGTCTATTTTAAATCCGGTATTCGTTAACGAAAAAAAAGGATTACAAGTATTTAAGGTACTAAAAGTATTGACGATCAGGACTCGCTCAACACTCAAACAGAAGACGAGGTTAATACTTAAATTTTTTGAAATGAGAAAAAAAATTAAACCGTATTTAGGGAGGAAAACTATTTGTTAAATAGTCATGTTTCCTTTCTACGTGGTAGAATTATTTCACCCCTGTGTTGTTTCCCAACACGAAAACAGTCACTTAAGGGTAGGAAAGCGGTAATAACAATATTGTACGGAAGGGAAGGTTCGATGACCTCCATCCTGATCCTGAGAGAGCCTTATTCACGACACGTGAACCAGAATACTCTGGCTCATATCCTCACATCTAAACACCCTTACATTCTGCATTATTAAACGAAAATTCATTCAGGATATATTCAAATGAATATTATTTAGAGAAAAATGACTTTTTTTGTATTGATAATGAATTCAACATTGTATAAAATTGCTGAAAACACATGAAGTGTTTGGGTATTCACGCGGTGAAAGTAAATTTTGACAGATTAAAATAACGTAGGTGCACTTTGACGATAATTATAAAATACTAGATTTCCCGACAGACTTTGTCCTGTGGACCTAACTCTGAATATTGAATTCGAATTTGTATGGTGATTAATTAATTATTATTAAATTATCATTAGACCAATGTCTAACAATAATTATTGACAGTTTCTGTAAAATTTCAACAAAAATTATTGTAAGGTTGCCTACGTAGAGTTTTCTTTAATTTTCTAATATTCCACGCAACTTTCTTATTTTTTTCTTTCATAAGAACCTTCTCCTCATAAAAGCCAGCACGGAAAAAAAAGAATTAGCGAAATCGGTCCGGCTGTTTAGGCGTGATGCGGTGACCACGCAAAATAGCTTTTCATTTTTATAATTTAGATGAGGTCGAGCGCTTTCGTCAATCTTGCGTTGACATTTTCAAGAGAAAAACAGGACCTTGATTTAATAATGTTTTGATTACATCTGGTAGTGTAAACTTGAGAACATGGTATGATTCCATGCTGGGATCTGCACGGTAACCAATTTCGCGATATTCTTTTGTATCTCCAGGGTTTCAAGACCAAGTCGTCGGTTTCTGTGGAATTTCGAATGAAGAATCTTGATCCAGATCTTTACTGTGGTTCGCCAATAGACTAAGAATATATTTTTGATCTTTTTACTAAAGTAATACAAAAAGATAAAAAAAAATCACAAATTCTGAAGACAAAACTCACACCCTGGTGTTTTCTATATTTCTTTATACTTAGATTGGACTATTGGTCTGTCGGATAACAAACACCTCGATATGTGGTAGGTATTGGAGGCGTAATGTTGAAAATACTATGCAAGAATTAGTCTGAGAACAGTGTGAGATGGTTTGTCTGGAGTAATTTGTTCATGTAGCTTGGGGAAAATGGAAAATCTGATTACGATCAAGATAGCAGAATATGCAGTAAGACATAAAACGTACCCTTTATGTACTGTGTTCAGGCAAAATTTAAGGAAACACCAGCTGACGTCGTCGGCGCAATAACTTCCTTTTTACCCTTCCATGCCCCTTATTTCTGTCCCTCTCCCTCACCCTACAACCCTGCACCTCAGCTGAATCTACGTATACACGTTACCTAAATTTTTCCGTCGTTTGGTTTTACTTCTCATCTATTTTCTATCAATGTTTTCGTAAATACATTTACTGGTGCTTTTGTTGTAAATACCTTTTATACCATTGTACGTTTGTCTTATAAAAAAAATAAAGCCAGATTGCTGGAGATCTGGTCTGACCAAATCAAGCAGAAAATAGCGCCATGTATCTGGCTGCGGACAGGAAAACCTGGACAACAATGGTCCAAGACAGAATCCTGCAAGCATTATTTATGACCACGACTGTTAAAAAGAGTACGGTCAATGTCCAGTAAGTGAGTGTGTATTTTAGTGCTAACATTTTGTTAAAACACTCAATAACAATTATGTCCCAGATTCGACGTTTGATTGCGTCAATGTTTTCAAAGATTAACATACCGGCCACTCTCGTCCAAACAAGAGAAGTTAGTTGTTTTGATTTGGTAATACCTCACGGGCCCATTATGACCAGTCAGTATGTTTAAGCAAAACAAAACACTCACATAATTCTCTTGGTGAAAATATTTTATTATAAAAAGAAACAGTTTGTAGTTTACACTTCATTCTGACAATATAACTTTGTAACTATATAGTTTCTATACTAGGTAGTTTTGTTGTGTTGATTATGAAAGAAAAAAAAATTACTTTAGAAAATTTAATGTTGGTAACAGATATAAAAGAGAAATGCAATCATGGTTTCACTGATTTTAAACTCAGGCCCACGAGCACAGATGATTAGAGCATCAATCAGAACAGGAGAGTCACACGGGCTTGCGACCATGTATGCGGGTTTAAGGGCCCCCTTTATGACTTGAGTCACACTCACGCACCAATCTCCGACTGATCCTTCACTCCTCTGCGCAACCAAATCCAATAAGATGCGGACAATGCAGTTTTTGATATCCTATCCAGAAATTCTTTTATTTTAGTTCTAGGATGACCTAAATCTTTAAAATAACAATATAAAGAGTTTGCGGGTACTCCTCTCGCTCCCACCCAGGGTTGCCAGGTGTTCGGTATTTTTGCTCCATGTTCGGTGTTCGGTATGAAAAAAATACCGAATTATGGAGTGTTCGGTATTTTTTCTTTCGGGAATTATTTTTTTAGGGGAAATTTCTACTTTACGGATAGCAAATTATCAAAATGGCCTTTTTTTGTTTTGGTTCGGTATATTTTTGAAAAAAACCTGGCAACCCTGCTCCCACCTCTACAGCATAATATTATATATTTGTATACTGAAGCCATTTCGAACTGTTTTATCTACTAGTTCTTTGTATTTGTTTAGTTTATATTGGTGGTCATTTAGGATATTTGTGTCCCATGGGAAAGTTAGCTCCACACTAATAAATAATAGTGCTTTTGACAATACGAACTTTTATATTTTTGAATTTCAATTAAATTGATATCTCTGTCAGTTGTGCGATTGTTGGAATCTCCCCTTTAAAACATGGTTTAAAACAGATGCAGCGGTTGAAATTATTATATTGTTTAAATTTAGGTAATTGATTTATCATTTAAAAGTTCGAATTGAATATTCGTAGTAAAGATATAACAACGTCTATTAGGATAGTAAAAGTCCCTATAAAAAGAGGATGGTAAATTTTATCTTCAATTTTATAATATTGAATCTTCTCCGTGTAGCTTAGTCACCGCTAAAAGCGGTACCGGTACTTTTATATAAAGCAACAATGAAGTAAACCAACGAAGACATCGCGAGTATTAAAATAGGTAAAATATGTGAAGATATTGATTGTACGACCCCTCAAAAAATCACCCAACGCGCATGCGTACAAACGAAAGTTGAATTTTGAGATCAAACATACTAGAGAAATTTGTTTTTCTTTTTTCAAATATCGAATGTTTTCTACATTTTAAATAAGACAATTCAAAGATATTTTGATGACGAATGATTTCATTTAAATTCGATTTTTTTTATTTCTTGTATTATGAATCTGCCCAAAAACGTAAACACAATGCCCCAAACTATCTCAGATTCAAAGCATAATACTGTACATACCTACGTAAAATGAAAAAAATATATAATTATCTATTCTCAAAATGAAAAATATAAGATATATACCTAGTTGTTTTTTGAAATAATATAATACATATTTCATATCAATATGAAGTCACGCCTATTTTGTAAAAAAATGCGACGCAAATACATAATAATATCGTAGGGTTGATGAATGAAAATAATGTAAAATTCTAGGAAGGTACCCCCAAAATATGATGGAGGTAGAAAAATATTGAATAACTTATCGAAATTATGTTACAAGCTATTATTGTTTATGAATTTAATTTTATGTTGTTTATGATTTAGACTACAATTATTGATTTGAAAATAGAATTCAACAGTTCGATAGAACTACGGAAATTTTGAGAATGTGTCATATTATTTGCGTTCAAAAACCTACCGTTTATCTAAAGGAAATTGAAATTCAATAGATGAAGAAAGTATGAATTAAGAAAAAACCTGTTAATTTTTAATAGTAAAATATTAATTTCGAAAGTATGTTTCAATTATTTTATAAACAAAATCAATAATAAGATAATAATTATCATAAATTTCGTTGTGTATTTCACAAATATCAGGGATAGATTTTTAGAATATGTTGGCTAAGTTTAAAAAGTTATTATTTAAAAAAAATCCGATTGTTTACATACTGCAAAGTCATTTAAAAAATAAACTTGTTCTATTTGACAGTTTCATCCTGAATATACATTTTGACAGCTGATCTACCTACAAGATGCATTGTTATTATGCACTCATAAAGATGGAAACTCGAGATAAATTTCGAAATTCTGGATGAAGAAACATTTCAAGGACTTACTGGCATTCGTTCATGATCTCCTCCTGGGTTCGTACTTGAACTGGAGCCAATTTTTCGACACTCTCCTCGTAGTTTCCGAAACATTTGGTTATCTTGTCGTCGAAGGTGTTTACGAGATCTTCCAAAGACCCAGAGAAGGTCTCGTTGAAATTGTCGGTAACAGCTCCTGTAGAATCCAATTTAGTTTTCACTATATTATCATTTTTTAAATTGCTCAAACAATCGTTGTTATCATTCAATATATTTGAATCACTTTTCATCAACACTTCCAAATCACTAGCGCGATCTTTCATGTTATTTTTTATATTATTCAAATTTAACGCGTCGAGATCACTATCATTTATCGACTTGGTGTTATTTAATGATTGAAATTCTACCGAACCCCAATCGTCAGTTTCTTCGAATTGGGCCAGAGGAGCTTCGAATTTCAGCTCGGCCATTTTGTTCGAGATGTCCCTCATTATAACAACTCGAGACACAACCCGCCAAAGCGAGAGCC
Source organism: Mystacides longicornis (assembly GCA_963576905.1). Lineage (NCBI taxonomy): Eukaryota > Metazoa > Arthropoda > Insecta > Trichoptera > Leptoceridae > Mystacides > Mystacides longicornis. The sequence goes on from OY756437.1 coordinate 20,096,544, forward strand.
GCGCGCAAACTGACATTTGACATGCGATTTTCTTTACCGGTAAATGAATTCACATACGGTTATTTTACTTAAAATAAAGATGCGCTAGTAAAAAGGTTAAAAGCATTTATACACATATTATATTTTGACCTATAATATGAATATATATTTTTTTATTAAGTAGATATAAATTATCAGATTGTTTTTGTAGTAATTGTTTGGCATTGGATAGCCATAGGGTTGAATTTCCTTTACATATTTGTGACAATGTCCACAACGCATGTGCATCAGTGATGTTTAGGGTTGTGATTTGTGCAAACGGGTACAAAAAGAAAAGAAAAAGACAGAACAATAGGTTAAACTGGAACTCATAATAGTTTCTAATAACAGTTTAGTTTTAAATTTGGCGGGAATATTAAAATGATTGAAACATAATATTTGAATAGATTGTATTATTTTTCTTTTTTACTCTTATAAAATGCGTGCAGACTCTTATAAAATTTTACTCTTATAAAATGCATTTGTGAAAAAATTTTGGTCATCTACAAACTTCATATTGTCACATTTTTTTAGTATATCAGAGAAAAAAAAGAATTAAGTACCTTAAAGTAATGTAACATTTTCTTAATTCAATTAAAATAAAATCAATTATAGTAAATTATGAAACAAAATAATATAAAGTGGCGTACCGAGGGGGTAGGCGGAGGGGCGGACCGCCCCGTACGCCTCTATTTGGAGGGCGGCAAAATTTACATGACCAGAATGGAGAATTCAGAATTTTTATATTTCATAAAAATAATATTTCATCTCAGGTGGAGGTCTTTAAAAAATATAACATTTCCTTGCGGAAAGTCCGAGGTAGAGAAATCTGTGGGTCAGAAGTTAGCTCTGTCCCACTCTGCCCGAAAATTGAATGCTTAAACTAAGCTGTAAGCATGAAAAATAAAATAAGTATGCTAACTTTTTTATTATTTTATTTTGAAAGAAATATTTTTTGTTTTCGAGCTGTTTTCTTTTTCAATTTATATGGGAGGTGGGGGGGGGGGGGGGCAAATTTAGTTCCCGCCCCGGACGAAGATAACCCCCCGGTACGCCACTGCTGATATATAAATATGTAATTGTACAAATTTTGCATGCCTTATCACTATCATTTTTATTTATCTTTGAGTAGGTAATTTAATTGTGCCCAATCATTCCTGTTTTTTCCTTCTCACTTCTAACAACATTTTAAAATTTCTTTCATATTATTATAAACTTCTCGGTGGCGTACCGAGGGTGGGGCGGAGTGGCAGACCGCCCCAGGCGCCTCTATTGAGAGGGCGGCAAAATCTGCTTGTGCTATATTATACACAACCAGATTGATAAAATCAGAATTTTTATGTTTATTAAAAATAGCATTTAATTTCGGGTTAAGGTCTTAAAAAGAACATTTGCGGAGAATCCGCAGGTAGAAAAATCTATGTCAGAAGTTAGCTCTGTCCCGCTCTGTCCTAAAATTGAATTTATAAGTACTACTGTTGTGCTGTAAGTATGTGAATTAATTTTATTTTCATTTTCGTGTTTTTTTTTCAATTAATATATAGAGGGAGGGGGGTTCCAAATTATATTAGGGGGGGGGGAGCGCCAAATTTCTTACCCGCCCCGGGCGGCGAAAACCCACGGTAAGCCACTGAAACTACTTACTATTAAAGTTCACTAAAAAGGTCATCTCTCGTTAGAGAGTATATGTATTGTGTTCTGTGAAGGTCATTGTATAAAGTTACTACCCGGACACTTTTAGTTTCGTCCGGACCTGTCTGGGACGAACCCGGACAGGTGGCAACACTGTGTCTCAACATGTTTTTTCACCATATAATTTGAATCTTGGAATAGCGTCATTGGCTTCATCATTCTTTTTGGATGTAATACCATTAATATTTAAAAGAAAATCTTACCATAATAATTTGGTAAAATTTGGTTTTGATGGACGTCTATTCTTTCAACAACATAATATAGAATATCGTAATGTGTATCACATGTGATTTACTTCCTACTACACCGCCATCTATTAGATTTTTTTAAAAGTTATGCATCTATAGAGGAATTTATTCTTTTTATTACAAACTTATAACCCGTCTAACTTCATCCCACATCCGAATCAACAATAATTATTACATACACATAATAAAATAAATTATTAGCTGAACTTAATTCAGTTTTTATGTCATAAACTGTATTTAATTCATGTAATAAGTCAAAATTATTTTTTTATTCTGGATTAGGTCGAACGTGTAGGACGGGCAGGTCAGCTAGTAAAAAATAATTTGAATCTTTACCATTTGGGTTGTGAGATTTTCTTTATTTTTTCTTTTGTGTGTTTGTTACGTTTAGCATTTAATTTTATTATCCTTCATCTGTTGTACCTATGGGTAAGAACACGTAGAAAGCGGATTCCGACCTGCGCAAAGAATGTTACTTCTATGCATTTGAATGGGGATACCCATTCATTCATCATCGTAATTATTATACATTGGGATTCTGCCTTCTAATATTAAGCTCTCTATCAATTGGGAATACTCCTCCGAACTATTTTTTCAGCATCGAGTCCTAAAAATCAGCTTTCTTTGCTAACTTATTGGGAGCCATCCCGAATATTTCCCTGATGATAGAGCCATATTCATGATCTGCCTCACCACTTCTTCTACCTGTTGTTAAAGGGAGAATCCTTAATTCTTCCATAAGGTCGTACTTGAACTTTATTTCGTCTAGGCGTGACCTTTCAAATCTGGCCCATTTGATTTTAAGGCAGTTTACTGAGTGCCCATTTTCGATCATAATCTTGGTCAGCTCATCAATGTTCTTGAAGTCATTAATGTTCAATAATACCTCTACTCTATACGGCTTTGGCTTCCGCCTGGACATTTCTATGGAGAGACCCCTTTCTGTGCAGTGCTTTCTCGCACATTCTATAGTAGAATGAAGGGAATCATCCTACAGGTAAGAATGTCCGGACTCCATAAATTTCAAATCTTTAGTCTGCACACTATTATTTATTTATTGACCACATACATCATAACAGCAGCCACATTTTGATTACGATTCTGTGTTCAACATGTATCGGAAAAAGTGGAAACATGGGTGACAGAACTTGGCAGTGAGGAAATGTACTTCAACAGGCAAGATGCCACCCCCCATGAGCCTTTACCTTCCATTCGTTTCGTCCCACACATAGCCATCGTTATTGTGTCCATCGAATATGGTGAAATTGTACACTGACAGCATTCGCTTATAATAGTTGAGGGAATCCCCAGGATGAGGAATGGACATGACTGCCTGCATACCGAAGGATATTGCTCTATAGGATTTCTCTTTATTCCCAATCGCCCTCTCCTTATTGGCTTTTGCTCCCTCTTCTTATGCGGGGCATATTCTTCATGAAAGAAAGACTTATTTGTGAGGCTACTGTACATATTGCATTGGAGCACTGGTCATTCTTGGGGATGAAGAAAGCCAATGCTGGCTCAAAATTATTAAATTCCTTTTTCTATTTGTTTGTCTGGACAAAACTCGTCTTTGTACAATCTGTACATTATCGAAATGTTTAGGTTGGAAGCCAAGTAGGTACTTCTTAGAACTATCGCGGCGACAGTAATGGAACTCCATCCTTGAGAAGGTATTAATGTGCTCCCTTGTAAAATTTATTTTATTTTCGCGAGAAGTGGTGTAGGCAGAACATTTGCCTTTCCTATTATCTGAGCCAACATAAATCCCTTTTTCTTTTTTTTTAGAGCTTACTCTATTATGCGGTGGCTAATAATTAATGTGCTGCAAAAATACGTTTGGTATGGTCTGCTCCTTGGATTCGTCTGCTAACCTCCTTCTTTTCTACGGGCGAACATAAAAAAGATTTTTCTCAATCAGCATTGGCCAATCTCTAGTACTGAGAGCACAGCGCAGCATGTTGCTCATCGGTGAATTCTGTGCAGCATCTGCAGGTAGAACAGTCTACAGCAACAGCTGCAGGTGTTTTGGCTGCAATTAATTTTTTATTTTTTTTATTTTTACAATTTTTGAGAGGTCAGACAGTCATGACAATACATAATAATATAGAAACAGATTATGGACCAGCGAAGACCCCAACATTACCTACAATATATAGATAGAACATCTCAATAACAAATTCATAACAACAAAATAGTAAATAGTTAAAAATTCAATTTTTCTTATTTCAATAAAAATAACTCACCCAAAGTGAACACAAATACACTTTCGACATCTTTCACATAAAGCAAAGCTTGTGTTGTGAAGGTGGAAATGGTCCTCACCGGGATTCGAACCCATGACCTCCAATAAGCTGTACGTACGAAAGTCGTCGACAGATACCACTGGTCTACCAATCACTTATGCTCCCATGGTAATGATTTACAAACGACAGCTTTTTAAGTTATTGCACTTGAGTTCAACACCCGATCATCTCTCACGCTAGTCATCAACGGGCACTTCCAAAGAATACGATCTTATAGTTGGACGAGACAAAGATGTTTAGACTAGGCAAAGGCAAGGGCCAGAACGCTTTTATGTAAATTTTGATTGAGATGAGGAGGCATAACCAAGCAAGCAAATTGATAATAATATTGTGAAAAGATGAAGGTATGATTAAAAAACAAAATATAAAAAATTAATATATATTTCATTATTATAACATATTGTAAAAAAAAAAACATTTAAAAAAATATAATATTAGGTATATCAATTATTTTTACTGTCAATAATAATTTTAGTACATACTTAATGCAAAGCTCAATTTCATCGGAAGAAATTGTAAGTTCTATACTTTAGCACAATCATTCATACTAAGTATAAGTTTTGTGGTTAAACTGGAGTTTTTTCAAATAAAGAACATAACAAATTAATTACTTCACAGAAGACATACTAGTGTTTTGTTTTATACAATAATGAGCATTTTAGATATCAATAACTTTTATATTACTATTTTACATTTTAAAATAATTATTAAATGGCAAAAATTCATACCTCTCCTTTGCTATCAACGTAAGTAAAAAATGCAGCATTTTCAAAACAGTCATATCTGAAGAGTGGGTAAAGTTATGTCTATATCACTATAATGTTTATTAAATGCAATATTTGTATAAAATAAAGGCGGAGGTTATTTATACACATTTAACGGTAATTATTAAAAATTTTCTTTTCTTTTTTCTTGGTTTACCATAAACAATCCAAGGTAAATAAATATATTGCTCTTTTTTTTATTTTTCTTAATGAAACAAAAACTGAGAAAACAATTAAAATTAAAGGACTCAATGGAATATTTTGGAAATACAAAGTATATTATGTAGTTTCTATAATAACCAAAGAAAAAAATAATAAAGAACGAAGTATCAATAATTCATCTATTTTCTATAAATCAATTGTTATAATATAATCCAAAGTTCATGAGAAATACTAGCAACGCATTATTAAACTACACTTAAAATATTGAAGTTTTACCTACCATTAAAACTTTTATTGTGTTCCCTGCCTTATTCAAAACCATTGTTGAGAGAGCGTCCCTTTTTTTCTAGTCGTATCCGCCATATTTCATCCTCTTTTGACATTGTGTCGGGTATTCCTTCTTCTTTTGTAGTCTTCGGTGAAGTTCTTTGTCTATGGTTTAGGCTTGGTGTCCATGGTGTTTTGGCTTGGGTCGCCATTAGTGCTCAACAGGCAGGCCTTGCCTGGTTTTGAATAAGGCAGGGAACACAATAAAAGTTTTAATGGTAGGTAAAACTTCAATATTGTGTGTCCCGCTGCCGTTATTCAAAACCATTGTTGAGATATGTTTGTTATCGCCTGGTGAGAAGAGGCAGAAACACGCTAATGTGATGTTAATTTACAGGTTGGAAGAGTGGTGCTAATGAGGAGGATGTTTGGGTCTCGGTTAGCATTTCCCGTCTGTAATACTTTGCAAATGTGTTTGCGTTCTTCCAGTTGCCTCTTGCTAATATGTCATCAAGCCTGTAATTCTCTAGCCAGTTTAATGATGCAACTGCTGAACGAATGCTTCCCGGTGTTGTTTCGATGCCAGCACCTTTTAGTATGGATTTCACCCAGTTAGCAATGATCGTTCTTGTGGCTGGTTTTGAAGATCCTCTTGATGTAATAAACAGAGCTGACTCCGTGTCTTTAGTCGTTCTATATTGATAAGAGAGTTGTAGAACCTTCTTTATCCAGAAGACTGGGCATATGTTCTGGTTGTTTGCTGGTCTTAGACGCCACCCTGATTGCTTGTGTGTCATTGTATCTGTTTTGGAGCCATAAGATGGCCATAGCAGGATACCTTCTTCCTCGAATATTAGACTTTCTGGAGCAATACTTAGGAGAGTCAGGTCATGAACTCTACGTCCTGATGCCAAAAGTAATAATGTGCATGCCCTTCTGTTGGCTTCGTATAGCGATACATTTTCTGGTTGATTTGATTTAAGCCATGTTATTACTTGTATTGGACTCCATATTGGGGGTTTTGGTCTTTTTTGTCTAGACAGTTGTACAGCCTTAACAACTCTTTGTACAAGAGGGTGGTTCGATAAATTATTGGTTGATGGGTTGCACAATGTTGACACTACGGATTTATGTACGAGGATTGTGCTTGGAGATAAGTTCCATTTTAAGTGTAAGTCTGTTAGGAACTTGGCTAAATCTGAACCCGATGGGTGAGTTATACTAACTCGGTTAGATCTGGCCCAAACCAACCACCTCTTCCATGGTCCTCTATAAGAATTAAGTGTAGAGTTTCGCCAGCCTTTTTTGAGGAGTTGCTTTTGTTGGTCACTCCAACTACCTAGAGACCCTTCCCACCCCCACATCTCCAGACTTCCAGTGTGAGAGTCTCCAGAGATGGTGGGGCTTTGCCGGTTGTTGTGTTGATTAGAGCTGATTTCAAGTTCTCTATTCTCAATGGTGGTTCTAGGGCTCGGTTCTGGAGATCTGGTCTCCAAAATACTTTCTTCCATGTCGGAGCGACTATAAGGTATGTTCCTTGTGCCTGATTCAGGTGAGCTAACACCTGAGGAAGAAGATATGGTGGAGGGAAGACCCATGCCAACCTGAAGTTCCAAGGGCGACTTAGGGCATTGTGAAATAGGGCCCGCTTGTCGCAATGGTTTATGGAAACATACTTGTCTACCACATGAGCTGTTGCCGAAGCAAATAGGTCTACTTGTGGAACACCCCACTTTTGAAATATTTGATGTGTTGCTTGAGGAAGGATGTGCCATTCTGCTAGTTTCTGGTTTCGGGACAGACCGTCTGCTGATGCATTGAACCTGCCCGGTATGTAGTAAGCTTTGATATTGATCTGATGCAGATCTACCAGATCTAGTAAGGACTTTGTCAGGGTCAAGAGAGCCCGTGACCTCGTCCCACCTTCCTTGTTTATGTAGGAGACCACTGTTTGATTGTCGCACTGGACCATGAGGCCCGAGCACGACAGCTCTTTGGCGTGTGGTGCTAGCGCAGCCAGCACGCCGAGCATTTCTTTTTGGTTGCAGTGAAGGTGTTTTTGATCTGCATTCCATGACCCTTTTAGCTCCTTGTTGTTGAGGGTTGCCCCCCAGCCAATGTCGGAGGCATCTGTCGTCAGGAGGTTTACATATGGGCACTGAAATATTGGGGATTTCTTGTCCATGTTTGTTAGCCACCATTCCATGTCTTGTATCATTTCTCCTGGAAGGGGCACCCTTTGGAATCTTGACAGATTCTTTAAGCTTTTGCTGTGGACTTGCATGTGCCTGCAGTGGAGTCTGCCTCGCGGTACGGGGAAGCTGGCAAAGTTTAGGAAACCTAGTATTATTTGTAATTCGTTTAGAGAGCATTTCTTTCTTGACAGTGTTGACTCGAGGAAGAATTTTGCTCGTTGAATTTTTGCCTGCGGTAGCCATTTTTGGCCTATTTTTGTGCTCCACGATATTCCTAGGAAGTCTAGTTCCTGTGTCGGTTCCAGCCGGGACTTCTTGTCTTGTATCTGCCAACCCAGATAATTTAACAGCTGAGTGAAGTCTTTTACCTGTGATTGTAGAGTCTCCCGTGATTGGTTTGCTAGGAGGAAATCGTCTAAATAAACTATCACTCTCAGCCCTTTGCTTCGTAACAGTTCTGCAATCCAATTGGATATCGTTGCGAATGCTTTTGGGGCTGAGCTGAGCCCGAATGGGAGGCACGTCATTTCGTAGAGGTTGCCCTCGTAATGTACTCTCAGGAATTTGCGATGAGAGGGATGGATTGGAATGTGGAAGTAGGCCTGGGACAAGTCCACCTTCGCCATCCAATCTCCTGTTTGTAGGAATCCGGGAACCTGTTGGCAATTTATGAGCTGGAATGAGCTTACCTTTAGGAACTCGTTCAGTGGTCTCAAATTGAGGACTGGTCTTGTAGAGCCGTCTGATTTTGGTACCAAGAACATCCTCGATATGAAGGAATGGGATGGCTTGGCCCTCATCATTACCTCTTCCTCCAGCATTCTGTTGAAATGCACTTTCATTTCTGGTGTTGATCTTGTTAGGTTGCATGACTTCCAATGGTGTATTGGAGCCAAGGGAGGTCTTTCGCTGAACGGGATTCGATATGAGCTTATTGTTTGGACTACAACTTCCGGTGCTTTTAGCTGTATCCAACGTTGAACGAAATTTTTGAGTTGACCTCCCTTGAACCTCATATCACTTCCTCTGCTGCCTATATCTGCCCCTGGAAGTAGAAGGTTTGTTATTGGCGTACCTTCCGGAGCCGCGAAACTTCTTGTACACGGGCTCCCTGGAGGTAGGCTTTGTCTCCGGGCTTTTAGGAAATGGCCTTTTTGTTGCATGCCTTTCTGCTTTTTTCTGCAGTCCCGAGCAGCTAGGCTCGGCATAATTAGCCTTTGGTGTGGGCAGGCACTGGTTTATGCCGCCTAACCTCTGAATCGCTTCAGAGAGTTTGTCGGCATCGAATAGATGTTCGGCACTGGGAGGCACTTTTCTCCAAGCGCTTTGCACAGCTCTATCCTTAATGGTCGCTAGAAGCCCCTCTCTTCTTTGGGAAATCAAGGAAGACCTCTTCCCACACACCATCTGCATCATATCTTTGGAGGTCCTCTCAAAATTTGACTTTGGTGAGAAGACCTCCGATATCTTCTCGGAGATTGTCCTTTGAGACAGGGTCCCTTTTGAGGACCACTCCACAATTTCCTGAAAACCCTTTTTTATCTCCTCCCTCTGCTCTAACAGGGCATTGGTTAGAGCCGCGCAGAAGTTTTCTTGTGGGAGTAAACTGTCCCCGTGAGAAAATCTACGCAGCTCATCATTAACCTCCAAAGCCGAGAATAATGGCTTAGCCATATAAGCCTTTTGCGCTTCGGCAAAACGCACGTTCTCCCAATCCGGTGACCCGATATGTTGAAGCTGACAGCCTTTTTTCAGTCTGCCGGGGTCCGCCTTTTCGAAGGAAGGTTGGGCTATCGCCGTGTCCAAATCCTCCATGGAAAATTGAACATCTGGCTCCCTTGGCAATGTCAATAGTGGGGAGGACGCCCCGGATGGTACTTCGTCCTCCTCCCATGTCTGTTCCTCATCCCGCGCGTGTGGTACTAAGTTTTCGATCAAACTCTGCATCGTATTCACGAGAGAATCGACCTTCAACGACAATTCATCGACTCTCGGGTCGCGCGTGTTGTCGACGTGAATGATTCGGCGAACCTCTTCACTTTCATATTCCTTATCGGACATTTTGCGCGAATAAAATTGCACAATTTAAGTCTAAAACTACGCACTATGTGTGTCTCTATCACTGTTCTATCTTATAACTATGCTTATTAACTACTAAATGTGTCTTTTATCACTGAACTTAGGATCTAATACACGGTGTCTCTGTCACAAAGATAAAATGTCAATTCAATAGTTTTTTAAAGCACAGCACAACGCAAGTACGTATACAAGGTTGATAGGACGAAATTTTTTCACAAAAACAGGCCCAATATTCAGATAAAACCAAATAAAAGCGATAGTCAGCAACAAGTGCGTAATGGCGGATAGAAGAAAAATCACGCTAATGGCGACCCAAGCCAAAACACCATGGACACCAAGCCTAAACCATAGACAAAGAACTTCACCGAAGACTACAAAAGAAGAAGGAATACCCGACACAATGTCAAAAGAGGATGAAATATGGCGGATACGACTAGAAAAAAAGGGACGCTCTCTCAACAATGGTTTTGAATAACGGCAGCGGGACACACAATAATTATTAAATTAAATTATAAAAAGGATTATAATTATGTCATAATTCATAATTTATAGTACATACCATGGCTTGCCATATTATTAGACTCGATACAAAAATAATATTAATTTTCTGTTATATTGACTTTTGAGGATATTTTTTCAATTTTAATGTTCTTATTTTGCATTAGGAACATTAATAAATAAAACCCAATGTGATATCCGATAAAAAAAACTTTACTTAGAAAAACCTAGGATATAAAATAAAAATTAAATGGAACTTGACGCACAGATTCATTATTTGGTATCGTGCCCTTTTGTCGCAATCAAGGCTTGGATGCGTCGTGGCATGCTCAGAATACAGTTTTTAACTGTATTTTCGAGCTCCTCACTGTGATTGCACACATAAATGAGCCTATCAACAAGTGATTGCTTTGTTTTGATCACATTTTTTGCCATTTCTCTCTTCAAAAGCTTCCATACGTTCTCTATTGGATTCATATCCGGAGAATTTCCAGGCCAATCCAAAACAACAATTTTATTTTCGTTTAAATATTTAGAAACAGACTTTGCCTTATAGCACAGGGCTCCATCATGCATAAAAATGTACTCTTCATCATTGGGGAACCACTGGAAAAGTTGTGGTAGTAGCCTCTCTTGAAGAATTTCACGATATTGTTCTTGACGCATGGTGCCTTTGACGATTTGCAATTACCCAGTACCCTTGAAATTTATCATTGACCACACAATGACAGACGTAGGGTGTTTGACTGTTGGCACGATGCAATCTTGGTGAAATTCTTCACCCACTCTCCTTACAAAACTTGATTTATCTGTCATAACTTGAGAAACTGATTCATCCGAAAGCAAACTTGGAAGAAGCCAGAAAATAACAATTAACAATTGAATCAAATCTCAAAATATGACAGTAACTACATGAAAGATATTAGTAAAGTTTTTGTAAATATCCTTTTCCAGTCATCCTCGGTGAAGTTTTTATATTTTTTTGCCCATTCTAAACGTTTTTTAACCATAGTTGGTGTTAATTTAGGTTTTCTAGCTGGTCGTCGAGAAGTTAGTCCAATTTTTTTCGGCGTCTCTGAACCGTGCGTTGAGAAATGTTAATGCCTTGCTCTTTTATTTGCTTGGTTATCAGGTTAACTGGGTGTTTTCTATTCTCTAAACACAGGTCTCTAATTTTTCTGTCGGTTCTAGGAGTTGTAATTCGCTTTCTCCCACAAGCTCCTTATCAGGCAGTTTGCAAAGATACTCCCAAATCCAATTTTTGCTTTACCCTCTTAATCGTGCTTTGAGAAACTTTAAGAATTCCTGCTATTTTATACTAGGACATGTCATTATTATTCAACAACTCACGAATTTCCCCCAATTTACGTGGAGATATATCAGAAATCCTGCCCATTCCTTAAAAAATACGGAAAAAGTTAAGTCACGTGACAAAAAATAACAAATATTATAAAATCTCATTTACGATACGCAAAAATCTTTCAAACAAGACAAATAATATTAACATACCCTTTTACAGTAAGATAATCCTCTTTTTCACCTCAATTTTTGCTTCAAAACAAAATATTTCAGTAAACAAAATTTTCAATAACAACACGAGAACCACTTGACCGCTTCTAAATACCATCAATAATTGGAGAGTGGGGATAAGAAGTGTTGTCATTAGTGAAAAATTTGTTAACAAATATTACAAGAGTACAAAACTTAATATTTCACTACATTCGGCCAATATACAGACATATTTTCGAAATATTTGTGGTAGAATTTCAGTAAGTCTAATAATATGGCAAACCACAAGTACCTACACAGAATGAAAAATCCAAAATATCAGAAATTTAATCTAGAAGCGACTTGAAAACACTTAATTTGTAGAAAATATCATTAAAATATTTAAGAGAAAATTAAATGCAATAAAAATAGAAATTAATATATGTGCCTTGGTAAAAGAAGTGCCTATGTCAATATTTATTATTTTTCAGTAGACATTTTGTGATTTTCAAATTTTTAAATATAAATAAATAATATAATTATGGGTATGGTAGTTGGTAGAGTGAGATAGATCGGTTTTATTGATGAAGTAGTAACATGTTACAGAGGATGCAGAATATACTATTGAGCGGGCGCCGAGTGGCCGAGTCGCGAGACGGAAGGTGCGTGTTCTGTGTTGACTCTATGCAAACTTGATGGTGACTGTTGGTTGGTGTGCTGCCTTGTACGATGTGGCAGGCTGCTAGCGGATGACGACATCTTGGAGGAACGCTATTGGTTGATGATGTCGTCATGCGAAACATGGGTGCTACATAAATAATTTTTATTTTATTTTATTATAATGCTTTTCTTTTTGATTTTTATTTATATAAACGGATTCTTTGTGACCAAATTATTTATTTAATATCAAAAAAAATGTTTTCTTGGATTTTTGTTAGACTTCTTGAATTAATTAGGAAAATGCTGACATAGGTACTATTAGACTAAAATATTTATAAAAGAAGTGCATATGTTTACTTGGGCATATTGAACAAACCTTTATAAATATGAGTACTACATAATATGTCTACTTAGTTAGTTAAGTTAGTTCTAGATCATTATAGAACTAACTTTTGTTACTATCAGGACTACCTATGTTTATTTAGGTAATTAGGTGAATATATTTAGAGTTTAAAAATGTGACATGTGCACTTTTCGTTCCAGAAATAATGGTTTTTGTTAGTCTGATTGACATAAGGATTTTTACATTAAAAATAGCACATTTTTTTTATGAAAAATGGTCCAAAAAAATAATTTTTGCAAAAAAACGACATAGGCACTTCTTTTAACAAGGCACAGATAAACAAATTTAGTTAAAAATTGCTAAGAAAACGTCACACAAGTCAAAGGACAGTATATTATAACAAGTACAGTGTATGCACACGCATAGAAATTGTGTAGGAGTAACCACTTTTTTGTGGAATATATTTTGTTTGAAAAAAAAAACCCTAGGGGTAGCAATATAGCCACTCATAAAATAAGCACTGTAATTACAGTACACCTTTCCTTTCCTATGACCATTAAAATTCAATGTGTCAAAACAGTTACTAGATTTTTTTTATCTAAATATAAAATTTATTAAATTTGTCATAATATGCAATAAAAAAAAATGGTAAAATTACCTTTAATCGTGCTCAAATTACCTTTTCTTTAATTATTATTTTATTTCTATAAAATATTTTTAGGTACCTACCTACTTTATAAACTTGTGATAGAAACAAAACAATGATACAGTTATTTTTTTATAATGGCAATCTTATTTTTTTTTTTGAATTTTTATTTTTATTTTATTTATTAAACAAATATACAAACAGTGATTTTATAACAAACAATTACACAAATAGTATGGACAATAAGAGCACCAGTTTCATTAATATGTACCTAATAGATTTACAAAACTGTTAAAAATCACAAGTGGGCAATGATATATTTTATTTTTAATAATTTTTAAATCTATTAGGTACATATTTACAAAAAATAAGATTGCCATTATAAAAAAATAACTGTATATTGCTATCTTACTTTTTTTATTAAACGAATCTGGGCTCACCCAAAGTGAACACAAATACACTTGTGACATCTTTCAAAGCAAGAAAAACTTTTGTTCTGAAAGAGGAAGATGGTTGATACCCAGGATCAAACCTACAACCTCTGATACGAAAGTGCACAACAGAACCGCTAGGCTAACAACCACTTAATATAATAAATATATTATATACACAATATTAATGTTATAAAGTATTTATTTCAACATTTTACCAACTAATAGCACCTAATAAAATGTGGTTTGACCTCAAGAACTTTTATCTTATTTATCTAATATCTTTGACAGAAATGCCTGTTAAAACAATGAATTGTATTCAGGACGAATTTAACTTATCTTATAATGAGTCAGATTAGTGCGAACACTTTTAACTCGAGATAAGCTAAATAGATTCTTCCGAAGTTTGATTTATTGGATTCTTCTCCGCTCCGGATAACAGAATAACTAATAAAAAGTTGAAAAATTCATAAGAAATAACATAAAATATAATATTAAAATTAGTATGGAACGGATTTCCTGCGACACCAACGCCATCTATCAATTGTTTTACTAAACATATTGGTACCGTTGATATTAAACATATTGGTATGCATATTTTAAATGGATTTTTTTTTCGAACTTTTAGAAATAATTCTTTAATATTCAAAAATATTTTTGTATAAATTGGGAACAAATTCAAAATTCAATAACTACAGGACGACGTCTGTCGGGAAAGCTAGTTTAGTAATTAAAGTCAAATCTTGTATAAATGTGCAAAACAACAGAACAAAATTTACCACATATCTATTGAGGAAAATTATTTTTGAAACAAAATGTATTGACATGCATATTTTAAATTAATGAACTTTCAGTACTGTATAACAGAATAGGCATTCAGAACAAAACACTCGATATTTTCTGTCACTGTTTTAGTTTATAAGGTGAAAGGACGTTGAGGGGAAGATATAGCAGTGACCACGTAAAAAAGTAATCAAAAATACCTAGTTTTAATTAGTAATAATTACTATGCTAGAAAAGTGAACCTTCTTGAAGCGAATATAATAGAAGAAAAGCAAAAGTAAGGGACAGCACAAATTATTTTATAGAAAACACAAATACATTAAAAATGTATGGGATGACTTTTCGGCACCCAAATCACGCAAGGAACTATTCTAGAACGTACTACCTACTTAAAGTTCATTGATCTACATACATTTTCTCTATTTTATTGAAATAAAAAAAAAAGTTCAGAGAATTGTCAATAATATGAAAATACATCACAATGTTATAATTACAACTAGGGATGTTGCAGATATTCGCATCTGCATTAATTAATATGAAAGTACCGCTAGAGCAAGTCGCGACACGAAATTAAGATATCCAATTGTGTTCTTATCTCAAAAGGTATGGCCTTGAAGTTTGATAGAGAAAGAAGATGCATGCCACGTGCAAGTAAAAGGTGTGGGGAGCGTTAAATACTGAGCTTTGTTATCAAGTGCCATATTAGAAAGTGTTAGTGCTTGTCTGGAGTCTGGACTTACCATGACTAACTTTGAAATTAAGTGCACTTTCAAAAGACATTTTTTTTCTTACGTGTAGAGTAAGATCGTCGTACTGTTATTGATTTTTTAATGAATGCTTATAAACTGTACGTGGAGTGGGAGCCTAGACAAGGCTGAAGGAATGTCGGCAGGTCCCAGGCCAGATGGGCGGACGACATCGCAGATTGCAGGCCGCACATAGATGAGAGAGGCTCAGGACAGGAATGAACGGAAGGAGAGGGGGGAGGCCTATGTTCAGCAATGGACGAAGACAGGCTGACGAAGAAGAAGAAGAAACTGTACAAAATTATTTTATTCTGTGAAAAGGCGGCCCTTCGTTAAAAAGGTCCTTTTATTTTTTAGGTTTTACACCCCTATTATACAGTATCATTTTTTATTCTGAGCTCCGCATCCGCGGATGTCAAAAAACCTGTATCCGCAACATCACAACTTCCAGTAAATATTGCAAAATTATTTATCGATTATTTGTTGGACAAATTCAAGGGGTTATTGACGCTTCACAAGAAATTTACAAACATGTAAGAAATATTTCTTATCAGAAAGTTTTTGATAAAACCGACAACGACAAATATTTATACGCAATAATATTTTATTTTATCAATATAAAATACACAATTTTAGATTATCCAATATCAATATTGAGATTTTTTTTCTAGACCTTTTCCCAACAATTGCTGAATCATTAGAAAAAAGTATACTTACTTATACAAATAAAAAGTCACCTATATTGAGTTGCTTGACAGTGACAGATTACATATAGACACTTGAAAGGCCACTTAGTGTAAGTGACAAATACCCAATTTTACAGGAGAGGTTTTTTTTTGTTTAAAAAGTTCTAGGACGTTTGAGGTTTTGCTACATAGTCATTAAAGTATAGTGAATTGATGAGTCATCAAGTGTTATACAAATAAGCATGCTTTCTGGTACATATGTTGCTTAAGATAATTTTGCCGGACTATTTATTTTTAAATTCATTAAATGAAATCTCTTTGAGTGAATAAGTATAAATATAAAAATAGACAGACATTTACAATGTAATTCTAAAAATAAATGGAAATGTTGTACACAATTATTATGTACGTTGGGTGAGAATGGGTTAAAAAAAATGCTATGTTGAATACAGGTCTAGAAACATCACTTAATTATAAAATACTTATTCTATTTAACTGTTGAGTCAAGTATCTTAAAGTTACCACTCACATAATCAAAATCAGACAAAATATATGCAAATTTAATTTAATAATGAGACTCACCAACGAGAGATGAGTTCCTCCCCTACTCTTCACTGGTTACTCCAAAATATAAGTAAAAAGTACAAAAATGTTAATTATATTATACCTCTAAATATTTTTGTCGATTAGTATCCATAGTGGTTAAATCCAACGATTACATTTTTTAAGGTTATAATTTTATTTGTCAAATTCACAGAAAACAGCTATGTTTGGTTTCAAAGCTAGTCACATTTTCATGTACAGTGGAACCTCTCATAACAACTATTTGCATAACGAGTACGAAATTCAAGTTTCACATTTTTACTTATGAACCAGTGCATCAGTACACTGTGTTGAAATTTGATGAATATTCAACAATTACGTAAGATGGAGTTGACCACTTTTGTAACTAATCGACATAGTATTTTGTCGAGTTGTTTTAGTGTGTATTAGGATGGTCTAATAGGATTTGGTTCCCAATTTGGATGCTTCTTGATGACTTCGTAAAGGCACGCCCCAGGACTGTTAAACGGCTGAAATTGGCAGTGTCCAACGAGTTGATAATCAGGTGCTAAATATTTTTCTTTGACTGCATAGTCTAAAAGGTTGGCCAGAGCTAATATGGATTCCGATGGTGCCTCTTCTGCCATGTAACATCTATAAACATAACATTATAACAATATTTTAGTTCAATACACATAAAGTAAAACCTATATTTGTTTTAACCAACTACCTATAATTATTTATATTCTTTTCCAATATTGAATACCGTTTTTTTTAAATTGAATGATGTATAAAGAAAAAGAGCACCCATGCTACATTGTTAATGATGCCTGAATTTGACAAAAAAAATTCTTAGAAAGATTTTTTGAAAAAAATTCAATCAAGGAGTTGGCTTTAGTTAGATCCATAGTAAGATGCAACAAATCTCCATAAACTCATCATTCTATTGATTACTGTCACTGTTAATTAACAATTTATACTACCGCAACGGTGTTTACTTGTTATAGATTAGCTGATTACAGTATTGGTTTACTTCTTCAAAAGATGACTTTCCACTGAAATGTGGATCCTATTGTTTTAGAGATTTATTAAAAACTAGCTTTCCCGACAGACGTTGTCCTGTGTTCCTAACTATGAATATTGAATTATAGCATAGTTATAAGTTTGAAATGAAAAATGTATTTATATAAGAACTATCGTTAACAAATTTCATTAAATTTTTTTTTCAAATAAATAAAAAAAAAAAACTGAATATTGAATTCGAATTTGTATGGTGATGAATTAATTGTTTTAGAGATTTATTAAAAACTAGCTTTCCCGACAGACGTTGTCCTGTGTTCCTAACTATGAATATTGAATTCGAATTTGTATGGCGATGAATTAATTATCATTTGACCAATGTAATTATGACCGATGCGTCTGTTTTAAACCATGTATATTCCATTTGCATTCTGTCAATCGCACCATTGACAGTTTCTGTCAAAATTTCAAAATTGGAATAAAAATTATATGGTAAAAAAAAACTAAGAAGTTAGCCTATGTAGAGTTTTCTTTGATTTCCTAACTTTCCATGCAACTTTCTTAATTTTTTCTTTCATAAGAACCTTCTCCTGATAAAAGCCAACATGACAAAAAAAGAATTAGCGAAATCGGTACAGCCGTTTAGACGTGATGCGATGACCACGGAAAAGAGCTCTCCATTTTCATACATGACTACAGAAAATGTAATAATTTGTATTTGATATTACTACAATTATAACTGCAAGGCAAGTACTTACCCAACGAAAGCTATCCCCAATGAGTGTTTGTTCACACCAAAGGTATGTGCTCCAATCCTTTTCCAACCTCTACCTTCATAGACGTTACCATCTTCACCAATCAGGAAATTATATCCTATATCGGACCATTTACGAGATTCAATGTGCAAACATTGAATATCCCGAATCAAACTAACATTTTCCTGCATGGTTGCACCAGATTCTGTAGCAGTGTGACCTGAATGAAAGAAATAATATTACTCAGATATAATATGCTTTGAAATACTAATTGACGTATGACGTATCGCATGAAAGAACGTTAGATATGCATACTAAAAGATTCGAGAAAAGAGCGTTTAAAGATAGCAAAGTAAATTTTAAAGATATCTTTGAGGTCCGTTTAAAATTCCACGAAATATCTTGTAAAAACTATCCAGGTATATAAATAGCCAAGCCCTTAAACTGTGGGGAATTCTCTGTTATTATTTTCTCAGTCTTTGTGGTTATTTCATACAAATTTACTCTGTGTTCTTGTTTCTCAAATATGTGAAAAATCCACCCCATTGCATGAAAAATTAAGCATTTAAAACTGATGAAGTGTTTCATTGTTGATATCAATAACATGTTTATAATAATATGTTCATAGAAATTCATTTCATTTAGCAAAAGAAGTGTTATAAAATAAAAAGACAATGACCATTGTTTATTTTTGTAACAAAAGACATTTACAAAATAAACATTAGGGTGCATTAGATAACAAAATAATAATTTGCGCACCTATAAAGTGTAAATAATAATACAAACTGGTCGTCTTTAATATAAACACACGAAATAACAACTAAACTAATCTGGCCCCTGCAATACATTTGAAATCCTTCCAAGAAATATAATAAAACTTAAATAAACCCCACGACACAACGTTTAACATTAGCAGGTGTGCTGAGGCCGGGTACCTGTGGTTTAAACAATAGAGCCTCTATCAACCAAAGTTAATGTATTTTTATGAAATTTTTGAAGTCTTGATTGATTAAAATCAATTTTATGCAGTCTTAGAAGTATGAAAATGCCAGTAGATAGAGAAAAGTTTACTCTATCGAATGATATAAATATAAAAAACCGAAAATCGACCTAATGTATAATATTCAACGTTATTCCAGGCGATACGTCAATTAATCGTTTTTGAGATTTTTCAGAAATTGGTCTCGATTGTTAATATGGTAAGACCATAAGCTCATACACTGATGTACCCATCACTTCACCATTATGGGGTTAAGAGTAACAATGTTAGCAGGAGCTAAGTCCTCAACAACAAAAAGGAAAAAAACCCATCATTGGTTAATTGGAAAAAATTGGATCTAACTTATGGTAATCACTGAGATAGGTGAGAAGTGGGCTGTAGAATCAATCAATCAATCATGACAATAAGGATTACTAAAAAGCTGATTCCCGGTATACTTACATATTATCACAAATTTAGGAATTTCAGCAAATTCTTCAAACTCTATAGCTCTTTGTGCAAGCCACCTTCGGCGAGGAATAATCAGCAGGGGACGAGATTGGCTCACTGCAAAACAAAACATTAGCATAATATAATAAGGAATGTATATAATTAATCTGAATGAATTATTGTCAAATATCTTCATACTTCTGGCCTTGATAAAAATGTTGTCAGATATACTCTCTTCCAGTTCTATACTTGGAACTTCTTTTTTCTTCTTTTCATTCGATTTATTTTTGTAGATGTTGATATTAGTTACATTTCCCAGATACACATTGTCCGAATTATTCACACTTATATTTCTAAATATGTTTCCAGATGCATCAACCTTTGTATTTACATTATTTGAAGACATCGGAACTAAATCTGTTACATTTTGTTCTCGCTTTTGCAAAATTAACTTTGAAAGACTTCTATTTAATAAAAAATCTTCACTTATTTCAGAATCAGCTATTGATTCAGTATCGACTGTCGATTCTGTGTCAACTATAGATTCTGTATCGGCGATAGATTCCGTTTCTGTGGCAGAAAAATCAGTTTCTTGTAACCACTTTGCACAATGGACAACTGAAGGTTTAAAAACTTCAGAAGATGTAGTTTCCTCAATTTTTGAATCCTCATCATCTTCAGTTTGCAATCTTTCTGAACCATTCTCCATTTTAAAATAAATGAGTGTTTTTACAAAAATAAAAACAAAATATCCTCGCTCTTACACAAAATTTATAATATTCTGCAATTAAAACAAATTAATGTCAAATTCTATAAATAACAAGACAACTGGTAAGTAGATAAAAAATGATTAACTATTTAAATTAAATTCAACACAAATATTTAACAATTTGCACCCGTTGAAATTATATTTAAAAAAAGTCACATGTTTCACTTTAAACAACGAGTATCTCAACTTACACACAGGGTTTTTCCATCAATGTTTAATAATAATACTTAATTATATTTTGGTCAATGCTGAGTAACTTTTTCTTTTTATTTGTCAAAATCAAAAACTTTTTTACCATAGATTTCAGAGTTGAGTAGCAAAACCTTGGAGGAATTATTATATATGGAGAGATTGACAGCTGAGTTTTGTACGAGAGCAAGTGATGCCACTAGAGGGGGTGTGAGGAAATACTGGCGGCCATCTTGGTTGCACCATATTTCAACAATTCGTATGGAATAATTGAAAATATATATCAGAACTTCGAGTAGTTTGAAATATCTTGTGTATTTGACTTAAATTAATCATCTCTTCAGTTTAGGGAAAGATTTGAAATAAAGTTTACCAAATAAAACCACCATAACATTAAATCATCACAATTTAATATGAAAAAAAAAAAACTGTAATTAAACTTTAAAAGAGTAATAATATGTCTACTAAACGTAGTTTTATTAACAACAAAACACTAAAAAAGAGATCCAGCAACATATTCGTTAAAACAGAGAATGTTCCCGTAAGTTCCATTAAGATGGCGTCGTAATTCATTTTCCCCCCGACCCCGCGGCTTCAAAATTTTTATCAATGAATCCATCCATAACCATAGATTCATCCAAGAGCAAAACATAAAAACGAAACCATGGTGAAGTAGTTTTAGTTTGTGGTCACCAAAGAGTGCTATCAACCCTCATTTCTACTTTTTTATCATTATTTGTAAGATTAAAACATATTAAAATATTATCACATGAAATATAAATTTTACAAATA
This sequence comes from Mystacides longicornis, assembly GCA_963576905.1. Classification (NCBI taxonomy): domain Eukaryota; kingdom Metazoa; phylum Arthropoda; class Insecta; order Trichoptera; family Leptoceridae; genus Mystacides; species Mystacides longicornis. Next base: position 20,118,053 of record OY756437.1, read on the forward strand.
ATTATTGGTATTACAGGTTTGAACTAATTTCTTGTGTTACACGTACAATAAAGCAATAAATTGCCTTGTACTTGTGCTACTTTGTAGCAAGTGTTTGTGTTTATAGCTTTAATTTTGACATTGACACATCAACGTTAGCTTTCTATGATTTATGTGTTATAATTTGTGTTGAACATAGAGTATAATAATACTACTTAAAATAGAGTGGCAACTCGAGGGTTTTTTTGTAGACTGGGAATACTTACGATTACAACGCCATATTTTGTTCGTCGTACTAAAATTACGCGCATGCGCGCTTTCAAATCTTATACCCCACAATATTCAATTTTGTCCTTGACTTACGAATATAAATAACTAGCTGACCCGTCGAACTTCGTCCCGCCAGAGAATTATTAATAAATAATATTAACTTTTATTGACATAAATGGCCATCACTGACATTATCAAAAATATAAGGTCTGAAATCTGAAGCAAAATGACTGGACATAAATAAGAACAAAAATGTTTCATGGAATTTAATAGTGATTGATTAATTGCTTACTACATCACTCAACAAACCAATTGCCTTGAGAAAAGAAGAAAATGACCATCATATTTTTTTTTCAATTTTGCAACAGTTAATTATTTTTATATTACGGTTCCTTCAAAGTATATGAAAAAAAACATGACGTAATTTTTTCTCATGCAATATTGTAAGCTTATATACTACAAAAACGCAACAATTAGAGGTTAACATTGTGCACAACCAATATAATATAGACATAATCTTACCGACCTCGATAGCCTAGTGGCAAAGGCGCCGACTTCAGATCAAGAGGTCCCAGGTTCGATTCCCGGTCGGGTCAGAATTATTCTGTGTTTTTTTTTTCTAACCCAAATTCCCGAGATTCTAACCCAAATTTATTTTGATTATTTCTTCATTAAGTTAATGGCAAAATTTTTATATATAAACAAAAAAAAAACAATCTTAATATTTTTTTGAATGAATATGAAATTTACAACTATGAAATTTACAACATACTTAAAAATAAGAATGTCAATCTAAAAAATGATTAAAAAAGAATCAGAAATAATGGAGCATGTCGTAGTCAAATAATAGAAATGTCAACTATTATCAACAAAAGCAAATTGAAAATTAAAATATGTCATGTTAAAAACATACCTATATTATGTGTACCAAATAATGTGAATATAATGTCATTATGTCACCTATTGATATTTGATTGAAGCTTTTACACTAAAACACTTCAAAGCGTATTCGATAGATGGCAGCGACTAATTAACATTTTGTTCATTAAAAAATATTAATTTTATTGTCTATGAAAATATAATATGAGAATACTCATCTAATGGCTAGGTACGACAGTTTGACAACACTGAAGCCATAAATTTTTTCAAATGTGTCAAATGTCAAAATGGAGGATTTATTTTTCCAAAGTTTTCATTAAATCTTTATTTATTGAGAATAATAAGATTTGAATAACATTTATATGTATAACACATCAATCTTTTCTTATTTTATTAAATTTTCATACCGTAATACCAAAATTCCATTCAACGTTTACATGAGTAATTTTGTTTCCAAAAGATGGCTTACTGTCTTTTTTGAAAACTTTGTATGAAGATCCTAAAAAAATAGAGTTTTTTAAATAGCTCTAAATATATAAAAAATAATGCAGTAAATTGTATTTAAGAACGCTCTCCGGAATTTTCCACGGCTCTGAGCATACTAATATCTGACTTTAACGTCTGTTTTCTACGATTGATGCGCCTTCAAAAATATAAATAAATAAACGGACTAAAATATTATGTAGATCATTCATAAATGACCTACTCTATTTCATCAGCAAATATATTTTTATTTTAAACTTGTTTTTACACATTCAAGATTAAAATGTTAAACTAAAACAAAAATATATCCATTTTAGAAATAGGATAAGTCACATTAAGAAACTATAAATATTCATAAGTTATGGACAAAATTGAATATTATGTCAGTGTCTTGATGAATATTTTACACAGATATATTTATGAAATGGAATTAAAATTTAAGATGTTATTATGCATTAATAAAACAATCCAATAAAATACATATATCTACATTTATTTGTTTTTTATAATGCTTTTTTGACATAATATTTTTTTAAATAAAATTTATATGACGAGTGAAGACTACTTAAGAAAAAATATATCACAAATCCTCCTATTTCTTGAGATTTGTTCATCACTTAGACCTTCCAATATTGAACCACATTTTTGGCATTAAATTACGAGACAAATCGTTCAAACATCGCTGCACTGATGAAAACAAAACAAAGCGACCGTATATCGCAACACCAATGAAAACAGGGAATAAAGCGTCCAAATATCACACAACGATACAAAAAATATATATTTATGTAAAATGAAATCACGAAACTTAATATCAAGCTTCGAAATATAAGGAAACTGACACATGGTGAAAAAAATATAAACTCGCGCAACAAAATCAACAACTTCTTAGTAACATAATCAACAACTTCTTAGCAACTCAATCAACAATCTCTTAGCAACTCAATCAACAACTTCTTAGCAACAATCAACAACTTCATAGCAACTCAACACTTGAAGTTGGCGGCACACGCATTGCGGCTGCGCGGCTGTCGTTCCAATAATTTCCGCAAAAAAAGTTATGGCTCAAGGACCATGAGGTGTCAAACTTATCTGTCAAATATATTGTCTATGGTTTGTATGGAAGTTTCACTACCGTGGTGTTGAAGTATTATTCATAGAAGAAGTGTGTATTATTTCCATTTTTGTTTTGTAGTAAACCAAAATGATAATTTTGGTGGAAACGTTTATATAACTCATGTTTGGAAAAGGAAAAGTACTCACTACAAAATGTAGTATCTTTATTAATCTAATGAGGTACGTGTAATGTTATCTATTTAGTGTATTACTTCTAAGGTGAAATTGTAAATTTATTTTGGTCAACGTTGAAGCGTATTAAATTTTGGCTTGTAAATGGTCTGATGTGTATAACGAAGATGTTTTTTTCACAAAACTGATAAAACTAATGCCAAAAATCGCTACAAAATTATTTTTATGTTTAAAATAATTTATGCCATTCGTTTTGATTATGTATCCACTTGGTTTCAGATTCATTCACAAAAATCATTATGAAATTCTCAATCTGAATAGAAATTGTACGCCCAAAGAAATAAAATCTGCTTTTGTCTCTTTATCCAAAAAGGTAAGTGAATAAAAATGATAACTCATGTTATTATTACACTTTCTTTAATAAAAAGTGTAAAAAATTCAGCAGCGGAGCATTGTGTATCAAAATTTATCGGGGGTCCGGAAGGATAGCTTAAAAAAAACCCTTGAATTGAACTTTCACAGTAAGCTACTCAAAGCTTGTGTCGTTATTGAAAAAATCCATAAAAGGTTGTATATGTTTGGGAAGGAAAAGAGATTGATTAGAACATCCAATCCAATCAAGTTGTATTCGATTTGACACATGGTTACCGCGCTAGTTACAACTGCGCAAACATGGTTATTGTTCATTGACTTACTCAGTTGTTGTCAGTTCAGAATAATGGCGTGGTCAACAAGTTGGATACCCTGTAACACTATTGAAAAGGAAAAACTCATGTGTATCTTAGGAATAGGCGTCATTATATCCTCCTAGGAGCCAAGCTAAACAAACTATTCAAATAAAAGAAACCTACAGTTGTTTTCGTCATTTTTTCGGTTGCAATTCTGACCGGAAGGGTTAAAAATAAAAGGTATGCAGTTACTGAATCCCTTTACTGTTTTTAGCAGATGGCTTTGTGCTTCATTCTTTTTCATTATTTTGTTTGTAAAAGACCAGAGGTTCCGGGCTCCTGTATCACTGATAGGGTGGTACTACGCCTACGCAGTGATAAGTCTTTTCTCTTATTTCTTTTGCTTCTATTTATTATTTATTTGCTTAGGCTGCTTCCCCTAGGAGGTCGCCGTCACTGCGTCCAGTTATGGAACTAATGTGATTGGTCCTTCATTTAAAATTCATAGTTTAGTTCAGCCTGCTGGAAGAATTGGATGATTTCATTGGCATTTAAGTCTTTGATTTTTTCTTGCACATTAAAATTTTGCCCAGATTTTAATGTTTATGATGCATCATTGTTAGGCACTTACACAGGAAATGCATTGGGGTCTCAAGTGACCCCCACACATCCCGAACATTTCAGAGTCCAGGATACCTATGGTGCACTTGTGCTTATTCAACCTACAACGCCCCGTTAAAGATCTCGTAATGGTGCATAAGTTTTATCTGCTAAAGCACAGAAGGTTCCTTTCGGATTTTTTATTGCAGGCGTAAACTAGGTCCTTGAAGTGTTTTTGACTTCTTTCGTAATAACATTTTCTATATTTCCTTACAGTATCATCCTGATAAAAACAGTGATAAAAATTCCCATAATAAATTTATTGAAATAGTCCAGGCATATAATATATTAAGTAAACCAGAATCCAGAATTGAGTATGATCTTGGGTTATCCAATCCTAGTGATAATTTCACCAATAGACGTGCAGATGTCTCGTCAACCAGAGGATTCTCAAGACGTCAATATATGGATGAAGAGTATGCGTAAGTTGGACACAATATTATACATTCTTAGTCAGTATGGCAAGTGCTGCCTTTAACAACAGGACAAGGTTGGCTGTAAGACATTGCTTTGCAGCAATAAGTCCGCCTTTTGGTAGTTTTTTTTAAATTGTATTTACACTATTTTTTGCGTCCAATAAAGATTTATTTATTTATTTATTTAAGTTATGGAAGCGTCCACATTTAGTGTCGAGATGAAATGTTTGATGTGTGTGTGTTACCCATTCTTTTGTATGGGCGTGAGTCCTGGCACTCGACCAAAGCCCAGGCACAAAAGTCTCGGTGAAACAAAGTGCCTCAAAAGAGTTTTGGGTATAAGATAGTAGCACTGCATCAAGAACTATGCCATACGCCGACAATCACTTCTTCCATCATGGAGAGGAGGTGGACATGGCTGGGACATGTGCTAAAGTGCCTTGTCGGTCCCTAAAATTAGGAAGAACCTGTAACACCGTGTTCATTCTTTCCGAGCAGAGCTGAAGGATTTAGACAGGAGGTCATCGCAACTGCGCAAGATGGAGCGTAATGGAGAGCTGTTGTTGCCTCCCTATGCCCCCAAGTGGGGTCTAGAAAGGAGTATTGCTGTTGCAGTCAAAGTCAATGCTGCATGATGACCGCCCTCTTAACATTATCTATCAAAATTACTTCAGCGATGGTTTGCTCACTGCTCCATTGAAGACCAATGTTGGTAAGGTGTGAGTAGAATAGAGAAAAAAAAATCCCTCAGTGTAACATTAAAGCCAAATAATGCCACACATAAAGTATATAAATGTGTTCCCTCTCTAACTTTTTTACTGAAGGGCTTAGGCAGAGAGAATAAAATATCTAATAATACTAGACAACCTCTCTTTTGGTTTTATCTCTGACAATTTACATTATTCTCCATAATGCCTTGGTCACACGTGCCGGGTAAACGGGCGAGACAGTGCACACGGCCGAGTACACGCTGCGTCTAAACCTTAAGGCGAGTGCTCGGCCATAACGTTTAAACGCTCATCACTATTTTACCGAGTAACATTTTACTGTCTCGCCCGTTTACTCGGCACATGTGACGAAGGCATCAGTCATGCCTTCTCACACCTTTTCTTTCAGTCTTATATATTCTGTTTGTGATTGTTTAAGCTTTCATTCTTTCAACCTGCCCAAACCATTTCAACTTGTCATACCTCCTTCTTGGTTGGGTATAGAATTAACAGAATGTCTGGAAGAGATACTTTGGTGTAAAATTATTTTCTAACTATTTCAGAAAATATTACTATGACGCCCACTATAACCCCTATCGCAGAAGTCAAATGGAGGAGAATTTGTTTAACAAAAAACACATTGTAGTGGGTTGTATGGTAGTGATGTTATTCGGTGCCTATTTACAATATTTGGCTGTTAAGTGAGTATATTATTATATTTCTAAACAACTATCAGAATAAGCTAGCACAGGCTTAGCATTTCTGGGCAACATTTGTAATAAATCAATTGAATATATAAAAAAAAAAAAATATAATTTAAAAAAAGCATTATTTAAGATCAGATCTCAAAATAATACTTACAACAAAGTTATGTTAACAAAATTCCCTAATAAGCTAATAACCTTCATTGCAATACTGTGAGTTACAACCCCTTTACCAAATGAACATTTATATGGTACCTCATTATTGTTTATAACAACATTCTTTGTGGAGTACATCTATGGCCACCCTGAAGTAGTGTAACTATAGTAAGGGCTCACATCCACAGACGGCGGTTAGATGTTCGGACTTCTGTGTTTTTTGTATTGTTGACGCGGTCATTTCATACAACCCACAAACGCCAAATGCGAAATGTAGAACACCTGACCGTAGTTTGTTAGCGAGTCCTTAAAATAAGCTCTGGTATTTCTGTCAATCTCTCATAGATGTATTCCAAAATCTCAAATAATAATTTGGTAGTGTTCGCGGGCTGATTCGATTTATTATATGAAACACATATTAAATTTATATGCAGATTGGTGAACAAGCATGTTATAGAGTGAATTGATAACATTTGAAGTATTTTACCAACCAATTTTAAATGTTGACTTTTTTCTCACACATACTTTTCCTTGCATAGAGTGACATTTTTTGATTCTCAAATTGGTGTTTTTGTTTGAAAAATGAAGGGATCCTCGAATGATAATACTACGGTTTGAATAGGTTAGGTTAAAGTTGGAACCAGTGGCGTACCGAGGGGGGGGGGCGGAGGGGCGGACCGCCCCGGGCGCCTCTATTAAGAGGGCGGCAAAATCTGCTTTCGCTATACTATGCAACACCAGATTCATAAAATCAGAATTTTTATTTTTATAAAAGTAATATTTAATTTCGGTTAAGGTCTTAAAAAAACATTTGCGGTAAATCCGCAGGTAGAAAAATCTGTGTCAGAAGTTAACTCTGTCCTAAAATTGAATTTTTTGTACCTACTGTATTGTTGTGCTGTATGTAGATAAATTAAAATATAATATATGCTTACTTTTTGATTTTGAATTGTTTTTTTCTTTTGATGTTTCAATGTATATAGGGGGGGGGGCGCCAAATTTATTAGGAGAGGGGGGGAGGGCGCCAAATTTTAATCCCGCCCCGGGCGGCGAAAACCCACAGTACGCCACTGGTTGGAACATAGTTATACAGGGGGGTTTTGGGGGGTGGAATTCCCCATACCTCTTTGGACACCTCCCCAAGTGATAATGTTAGATTGAAATACATTCATTTAGAAGAGTTTTGTCAAAAATTGAATCAGCCCGCAAACTTAATAATTACCGAAAATTATAAATGACCATGCACAAACACTACAATTTATTTTATGAATCCATATTATAAAATATCGATACGTTTCTAGGAATTCGTATGATCGAAACAGAATAATCATTAATGAACGTTCGATAAAAAATGCTACGCTCATTTCGGATATAAAAAAAGACGTAAGCAATTTAAATAGGGATGAAGAAATAACCAGACTCATGAATAAAAGAAAGGATTGACGATACAACACTGCATTCTTCATCTTTGAAAATGGAAATACTGACATTAAAATTCAACTCTATATTTCTTTTACCATAGAATTTGGAAACATTCTCCATAGACAACGATTGTGCCTCCATAGACTCGGGTAAGAAAGATTGAAATGTTTTTTAATATAGAATTTCTTAGAAGACATGTTTGACAGTAAGGAAACTGAGAACAATAATGTAATGTAAAAGACCTTTAATTAGAGCCAATGGAAGTTGCCAGCTCTATGGTCCGTAATCTAACTGATTAATTATTGTTTGTTGAGATTGTTTCAAAACACTATGGTTTGCAGGAAAAATCCAATATCCATTCATAAAAGATGACCTCTTAAAATATTTTTGTAATATACCTACATACTGCATAGAAAATATACTATTGATAAATTGGCTTTAGATTTTAACTAAGAATATCCGTACAAAGAACTACCAATTATTTATTCATCAAATAATATGTACTCAATTTCATTATGTAGGTACTCAATTTCCATTCTTTCCTATCCAAACAAACTTCGCTTCTTCCAAACGCATGCGGAATGTTATGCGTTTGGAAGAAGCGAAAGAGGTTTGTTTGGATAGGAAAGAATGGAAATCCGTACTCTCTGCCTACCCCCTTTGAGAAACGGCGTGATTGGTAAAAAAAAAACATTTTTTTACAAACGAATAAATATTGATTTAAAGATTTTCTTGTCATTGCCACTATCTGGCTAGTTTTATGAGGATGTTTAGGATATGGGCCCAAGAAACTAGTTAGGTAAATAAATAAATATATCCATATTATGGAATTAGAAAATGATTATTTCAATAATCCTCATTAATTTTTTTATTTATTAAAGTCTTAAAATGTAAGACCTTTTATATGAGTAGTACCTTATTGAAATGTTTGTTTTTCCTAACATTGCAGGGCTACATACGAATCATTCTTAGGTAAGAGATCATTTTACGATCATGAAGAATCGCTCATGTCAAGAATTCATAGGGATCGTGAAAGAGATAGTAAAAAATAGATTATTGAATTAGGAAAAAAACTTTCTAGACAATTGTTAATTTATTTAGTAAATTTGTAGCCCCATTCAAACTCTTTATTTTGTATAATGAAACAAATTCACCTCTGTGATGATATTTTATCATTTTAAACTGTGTATTATATTGTTGGAAGTAATTTTGTAAGCATTGTAAATAAATTTGTAGATCATTATTGAAGTTTTTCTCTTTACTCGTTACATAGATCCACAACTATAGCAATCTAGTAGCCTAGATACTTACTGGTTGACTAAACAATTTTTCTTTTTTTTTCAATAAATCTGTGTTAATCAATAGAGCTTATGTTGTGAAAGAAGTGTATGCTTTAAAAATAAAAGAGATCTCGCATCGTTGTAACCGACCTCTGTAGCCCAGTGACAAAGGCTCAGACTTCAGATCAAGAGGTCCCGGGTTCGATTCCCGTTCGGGTCAGAAATTTTCAATGTGTCTTTTCACTTGAAATTTCTACTCAGGTTTGGAATCCTCTCAGATTGGACGGGACTGGTTGACTGGTAGAGAATGCTTCAAGCATTAAGGTCCGCCAGCTTACTGACTCCTATGTATAGAAGAGTGTTATTTATTATTGTTGATTGAGACGGTCAATACTGGTAACATTTAAAATTTAGCAATTGTTTTACAAAATTCAGTTCTTATATTATCTACACTCAGAAATATTACTCTACACAGAGTACGGAAAACAGAAATCCGAAGGGTATGCAAAGTTGGAAGACGCTGTCAGATGGGCATAACAAAGAAGGTTCTGGAACAAACATGTGTCCAGGATGGCGGACACAAGAGCTGTAATGGCAGCTAGAGATGGCATTTCCCAATTACGCAGACTTTCGAAAGATGAAAGAATAGCTGGGAGTCCACATGACAAGAGGCAAACTCAGCAGGAACCAGTAAAAGTAAATTTATTAAATAATTAATATATAATTATTTAAAATATGTTTTATATTTTATCCATGGCAGGAACATAACTGGCCTTGTAAAAGAAAAATAAATAAAAGAAGATATTATCTAGGATTCCAAATTTAAAAACAAAATTCAAGCTTTTGTTTTTTATGGTAGTTGAACATGCAATGCAAGTCAACTTTTTTGTTTCCTTTACATAAATTAATTTAATTGATTGAATGGCTTGGCTGCTAGGGAATTTTAGGATCTCCGAGAGCTAAGTATTTTCACCCTGCATGGGTATTTACGAAAAATGTTATTTCAAACTAAACTTGATTATTTTCTTAAGAGGCATTATAATATCAATCAAAAAGATTGAATTTTATCGAGTTTAAAATCGTGAAAAATTCGACAGCCATTCCAGAAAAAAGAAAATTAATTAAAAAGCACCCTAAACTAGTGTAACTATTTCATGAAAGTTATCTCTACAATATAACATGAATTTCAGTATTTTTTTAGGACATGCGGAATTATTATGTAAAATGTTTGTTCTGGTGCAAAGCACCATAAAGTCTCAAATATTTGACTAGTTTATAAAGAGCAAACTTTAATAATATGAGTTAGAAGTCACCTACAGTAATTAAATTTTAATAAACATCCACGAATTAGGTAATACCTAAGGTATAAAAAGAATGTTTTCCAATACACTGGGTAAAAATATTTCTTCTCTATGGTCCAATATTGTTGTTTAAATTACTTATTATAGAAAGAAAATAATGGGGAATACGAGCATGGTCGCCGGAAACTGCCGAACCAACCCGAAGTGTAACGAAGACGACTGTATGATTGTATTAGTGTTCAATGATATTTGTATTACTTTAAATAAATTGTTTGGGGGGGGGGGAGGCGATGGGGGGCTCCGCCCCCCCAAACCCCCTATAATTATACCCTAACCTAACCTTACTCAATCATATAAAATAGTAGAAAGCTTGCTATCGCTAACGTAAAATAAAATTAAAAACTAATACAATCTTAATTAAAGATCTTAAAAAAATCTAAATAAAATCTTAAAAAAACTAATACAAGCCTAAGGCTGAGAACACGTAGAAAGCAGGTGGCGGGTTTCCGGTTGCAAGAAACCGTTGCCCGCTTAAATTTGCGCTGGGTACACGGACACAGAGAACGCCGGCAAAGTTTGTTTGTGGTCTAGCAACCTGTGTTAAATACTCCATACTCTATGCTTGTGATCTTGTCAAAGTTAATAACATAATTGGCTGTCGTCCGCAGTAATGAATGAAAAACTTTTCAAATTATGATTTTTTTCTCATCTAGTGCCCATCAATAAAATTAAAAGTTACAAGCGTTCATCCCATTAATTGTGATCGGTTTGTACATGGCGGATACCACAATTTGCAAAGTTAAAGAACGACACGGAAAGATTCCTACCAGTACTCCAGGATGTGTTATGGTGCAATCTTCGACGTGTTTGCGTTAAGGATGCTAAATTTGGATTTATTTTATCACTGGCTATTTATGAACATGAAGTAGTTCCTAGATTACTCACCTAGTACAATTTCGAAATATGAATTCTTTCCTGTTTCTCTAAATAAAGTTAACTGCTTCGATGAGATCAACTGAATGCATTAGTGCTTCATTATGTTGATAAGGATACATTTTTGTCCTTTTAATGTTTTTTTAACTTTCTCACTCTATAATAAGGTAAAAATGTACTTTAGAGATCTACTCAAGCCAAAAATTCAAATATGTTCAGTTTGCAGAGGGTAAAATGGATTCGGGGGTGCTTGTGAAGAAGTATGGTAACCTATTTTCATGACTGTTAGTCATGAAAATAGGTCAGTTAGAAAACATGCTAACGAACCTAATTTTTTTAATGAATTGGTAGTAATGTCAAAGTACGAGTAGATCTCTAAAGTGCATTTTAACCTAAAATAATAATGGTTAATTAATGAAAGTACATATACAAAAATAAACTTGTACAGTCATTACTAGCAGTACACAAAAACGATTTCTCGATCAGGTTAGCAAGTGGCAATTACATTGATATTTCCTGTTATAGATAAAAAGTATAAATATAGGGTAAAGTTATGAATTTATCTCCAAAGCAGCAAAATAAACTAATACATAATAAGTAGGTGATACCCCCAGCACCACTCTATTAAGTTCATAAAAAGTCATAGGTTTCTTTATTGTACTCTTAACAAAAAATCCAGATTGGAAACAGATTTATCCTCCAATTATATTCAATGGCTCCATACAGTGGTAATAAGACCCTTGATAACATAATATGTGGAAACAACAGGGACATATTATTATGTCCCTGTTGTTTGGTACAAAAAGACTGAGCAAACAACCGTAAGGAACCTAATAATATAGAAAATACCTAATATTATAGATAAATGTCGTGCATGTGGTCAGACAGGAGAGACTCTCACATCTAGTAAATAAATAATAAAATATATTCAATGAGAAGTAATTCAAGATTCAAAAATAAGTCAAGTTACACAAATCAAGCAGACAAGTTAAGTTACGTTCCATTTAAATTTCCTCGTTTCATAGTTGGAAGCGATATCTCTATCTATCCACACAGTGGGACTTCTTGTCGACTGCTCTACAGTAAAAAAAAAGAAACTACACATTTTTTTATTTCAATGAATATATTTTGTCTATACATTGTCATTCATAGAACACATTTATAGTTCAATATATTACCCTCCTTATAAAGAAAAACTTGTGTTACAGAATATTAAACATTTGATTGAATGGAGACGGTAGTCTCTGAAAAGCGCTTCATGTTTGAATCGTTTTATGATAGAACTATATATAAATGTCTCCTCAAGAATGTCACTAGGTCCTTGAGCTCTTATGGTCTTGAATAATAAGGAGGGTAGACTTTTAGAGAAAGTTAGATAGTTTGGTTTTCTTATAGGAAATAGGGCTCGGCTTGAGTAAAGAAATTAAATACGAGTTTTAGAATAGAGGTAAGAATTTATTCAGTCTTGTACTTACCGATATTAATTTGACATCACATGAAATTGAGAAAAGAAGGTTTGATTCAATATTAAATAAAAAAAGGCTTGCTTTTTTCCATAAAATTATAATGATAAATAAAACTTGTAACAAGGATATTTGAAAAGTTACCGAGGTGCAAAAAATAATTAGATAGCCGTGTCTGCAAATGGAGTGTGTTAGATATTCTGTGCAATCCTCTATGAAATAAGGTTTTGTGTGAAATAAACAATAAATTGATATTCATCCCTGTGTCGAATCAAAAGGTAAACTGTTTATTTTGCATGTATGCTAAATTGGTGCTATTAATGTTGTGAGAAATTTTCGGTAGGTGGCGGAATTTCATCTGTAGATGGTGTGATTTCTCCTATAAATGCGAGCATCACCAAGCACTTTCTGCAAAACACAGTAAGACATCTTGCTTATGAATATGGCATAAAACAAAGAAAGACAATACAAATGTATAAATAAAAGCAACAATCATGAATAAAAATTATATGTACCTATATATTTAAAAATATGAGTATGGGCTCACTCAAAGCAAACACAAATACACTTTTGACATCTTTCACACTAACCAAAGGGTTGTGTTGTGAAAGTGGGAATGGTCGGCACCGGGATTCGAACCCACGACCTTCAGTATGCTGTGTGTATGCAAGCCATCGACTGATAGAGTAGGAAATGTTGACTGGTATACACAATCTTTTACTAATTTTTGCAACCTGCTTCTAAATGATAATAGATGATCCTTAATATTTATTTGCTTGGAGACACTCTAACTTCTGCTTCAGGAGTTAATGTGTTCAAGTGTGGACTTGACAGACTGAACAAGTGAATACTGTTGTGAGATCAAACATATCAGCATAGCTGCCTGTCTGATAACATTAATAGTAAAAATAATAATATCTAATGACTTATCGTACTTACATATTTGATGACATGCATCTTTTCCTGCAACTGCGGAATGCTTGCAGATATATGTGCTTTTATTTCCACTTGACTGCCTCGGTTTTACTATATCCCTAAGAGATAAGAGCGATTGATAGTACGGCCATTTATGTACATTGTCGTTGATGGATCTTCTGAGCTAATGGTAGAATTTTATCATATTCAACTGCGAACTGGCTCCTTAAATATTTCCATTTCTTTCTCAGTTTAATTTCTGTAAATGAAAATAACATTACATGTAATAAGTTGTTATTGAAATAAGAATGATTTATTATAAATTTCTACAAAACAATAAAATTCTATACAATTAAATATACAGAGGGTGAGTTTATCATTGGACAGAGATATCTTCCAGTTAATTTTCATTAACATTTCAAAAACATTCAGGATAAAACGTTTTAAAATTACAAACAGTTTTATTCCATAGTTCTAAAGGCTATTGTGGGCGCTTCTAACAAATTCATTACAACTGACTTTGGAGGTTAGAGAAACTGTATAATTCAAATAAGCTATAGGCGAGCAGTTTATAGCTGATGTGCCCATATCTAGCTCAATCAAAATCAATAATTATTCTTCAAATACTCGTCTTATAAAGGCGTCAAAAGTGTATTTGTGTTCACTTCGAGTAAGCTCGTGTTTCCTCAGGTGCGTAACCTAATTCATTGTTAACATTTCACTAAAGCTGGGAATGTGGTGATGCCCATGCAAGATCTTTAAGGTCTCTAATAATATCCACACATTCTTATTTAAAAACCATGTGTTACTGTAATATGTAGATACATAAACACACTGAATATCAATTGTTATTAAAACTTACCAATCGAGATTTCTCTCCAACATTTTTGTCTACGGCATTTTTATTGCTGTGCAATTTGTTTCCATTATCTTAAATAGGAGTTTTAGCAAAACCCGCGGCAATAAAATTCCCGGTATCCATCGAGTTATAATAATATTTTGATTTTTGACGACTCGACATGACAGTAATGACACATAACAAGAGAAAAAATGATAGAACCAGCGTCTGCCTGCCCAAAAAAGAATGTCCAATTCATTCCGGTAAATATGCCCGCGTCGCGTGCTAGTGCCTGAAAGCGGGCCCCTGTTTTTATTGTGCGCACGTCCATTCAAATGCATAGAAACATTCTTTGCGCCGGTCGGCAGGTGTCGGAATCGGCTTTCTACGTGTTCGCGCCCATAGGCTGAGAACACGTAGAAAGCAGGTGGCGGGTTTCCGGTTGCAAGAAACCGTTGCCCGCTTAAATTTGCGCTGGGTACATGGACACAGAGAACGCCGGCAAAGTTTGTTTGTGGTCTAGCAATCTGTTTTAAATACTCCATACTCTATGCTTGTGATCTTGTCAAAGTTAATAACTGTCAATAACATAATTAATTGGCTGTCGTCCGCAGTAATGAATGAAAAACTTTTCAAATTATGATTTTTTTCTCATCTAGTGCCCATCAATAAAATTAAAAGTTACGAGCGTTCATCCCATTAATTGTGATCGGTTTGTACATGGCGCCCATGGCGGATACCACAATATGCAAAGTTAAAGAACGACAAGGAAAGATTCCTACCAGTACTCCAGGATGTGTTATGGTGCAATCTTCGACGTGTTTGCGTTAAAGATGCTAAATTTGGATTTATTTTATCACTGGCTATCCATGAACATGAAGTGGTTCCTAGATTACTCACCTAGTACAATTTCGAAATATGAATTCTTTCCTGTTTCTCTAAATAAAGTTAACTGCTTCGATGAGATCAACTGAATGCATTAGTGCTTCATTATGTTGATAAGGATACATTTTTGTCCTTTTAATGTTTTTTTTAACTTTCTCACTCTATAATAAGGTAAAAATGTACTTTAGAGATCTACTCAAGCCAAAAATTCAAATATGTTCGGTTTGCAGAGGGTAAAATGGATTCGGGGGTGCTTGTGAAGAAGTATGGTAACCTATTTTCATGACTGTCAGTCATGAAAATAGGTTAGTTAGAAAACATGCTAACGAACCTAATTTTTTTAATGAATTGGTAGTAATGTCAAAGTACGAGTAGATCTCTAAAGTGCATTTCAACCTAAAATAATAATGGTTAATTAATGAAAGTACGTATACAAAAATAAACTTGTACAGTCATTACTAGCAGTACACAAAAACGATTTCTCGATCAGGTTAGCAAGTGGCAATTACATTGATATTTCCTGTTATAGAAAAAAGTATAAATATAGGGTAAAGTTATGAATTTATCTCCAAAGCAGAAAAAATAAACAAATACATAATAAGTAGGTGATACCCCCAGCACCACTCTAAAGTTCATAAAAAGTCGTAGGTTTCTTTATTGTACTCAACAAAAAATCCAGATTGGAAACAGATTTATCCTCCAATTATATTCAATGGCTCCATACAGTGGTAATAAGACCCTTGATAACATAATATGTCCCTGTTGTTTGGTACAAAAAGACTGAGCAAACAACCGTAAGGAACCTAATAATAATATAATATAGAAAATACCTAATATTATAGATAAATGTCGTGCATGTGGTCAGACAGGAGAGACTCTCACATCTAGTAAGTAAATAATAAAATATATTCAATGAGAAGTAATTCAAGATTCAAAAATAAGTCAAGTTACACAAATCAAGCAGACAAGTTAAGTTACGTTCCATTTAAATTTCCTCGTTTCATAGTTGGAAGCGATATCTCTATCTATACACACAGTGGGACTTCTTTGTCGACTGCTCTACAGTAAAAAAAAGAAACTATGTACACATTTTTTTATTTCAATGAATATATTTTGTCTATACATTGTCATTCATAGAACACATTTATAGTTCAATATATTACCCTCCTTATAAAAAAAAACTTGTGTTACAGAATATTAAACATTTGATTGAATGGAGACGGTAGTCTCTGAAAAGCGCTTCATGTTTGAATCGTTTTATGATAGAACTATATATAAAGGTCTCCTCAAGAATGTCACTAGGTCCTTGAGCTCTTATGGTCTTGAATAATAAGGAGGGTAGACTTTTAGAGAAAGTTAGATAGTTTGGTTTTCTTATATGGAAAAGGGCTCGGCTTGAGTACAGAAATTAAATACGAGTTTTAGAATAGAGGTAAGAATTTATTCAGTCTTGTACTTACCGATATTAATTTGACATCACATGAAATTGAGAAAAGAAGGTTTAATTCACTATTAAATAAAAAGGCTTGCTTTTTTCCATAAAATTATAATGATAAATAAAACTTGTAACAAGGATATTTGAAAAGTTACCGAGGTGCAAAAAATAATTAGATTGCCGTGTCTGCAAATGGAGTGTGTTAGATATTCTGTGCAATCTTCTATGAAATAAGGTTTTGTGTGAAATAATAAATTGATATTCATCCCGGTGTTGAATCAAAAGGTAAACTGATTATTTTGCATGTATGCTAAATTGGTGCTATTAATGTTGTGAGAAATTTTCGGTAGGTGGCGGAATTTCATCTGTAGATGGTGTGATTTCTCCTATAAATGCGATCATCACCAAGCACTTTCTGCAAAACACAGTAAGACATCTTGTTTATGAATATGGCATAAAAAAAAGAAAGACAATACAAATGTAGAAATAAAAGCAACAATCATGAATAAAAATTATATGCACCTATTTAAAAATATGAGTATGGGCTCACTCAAATACACTTTTGACATCTTTCACACTAACCAAAGGGTTGTGTTGTGAAAGTGGAAATGGTCGGCACCGGGATTCGAACCCACGACCTTCAGTATGCTGTGTGTATGCAAGCCATCGACTGATACCATTGGACTACCAATCACCTCCATACAAATTAAATTTCTTCTAAATAATGTTCTTCCAAATAAACATCTTTGCTAATATGTATCTCTATTATTTATACTGTCATCTTTATTTCGTCAATCCTTAACAGAGTACCCAGCTGTTATATCGTATTGATACCTGAAAGGCTATTTGACGTAAGCGACACTTACCGATATTGTCATTTTTATCGCAAGCGATGCTAAATTGATAACACATGTACTGGGTGATTGTTATAAATCCCTTGTGAAGTATAGAGTAGGAAATGTTGCCTGGTATACACAATCTTTTACTAATTTTTGCAACCTGCTTCTAAATGATAATAGATGATTCTTAATATTTATTTGCTTGGAGACACTCTAACTTCTGCTTCAGGAGTTAATGTGTTCAAGTGTGGACTTGACAGACTGAACAAGTGAATACTGTTGTGAGATCAAACATATCAGCATAGCTGCCTGTCTGATAACATTAATAGTAAAAATAATAATATCTAATGACTTATCGTACTTACATATTTGATGACAAGCATCTTTTCCTGCAACTGCGGAATGCTTGCAGATATATGTGGCATGTCTTCCTGCTCCGACCATAAAGAAGACTGTAATTTGGAAATTTACTGATAACTCTTGGGAGTTGAGAAGACAGGAAGCTATCATTTGGGGATTCTAAAACAATATTTGCATGTGTATTTGGACCTCTTAGATTTCCACTTGACTGCCTAGGTTTTACTATATCCCTAAGAGATAAGAGCGATTGATAGTACGGCCATTTATGTACATTGTCGTTGATGGATCTTCTGAGCTAATGGTAGAATTTTATCATATTCAACTGCGAACTGGCTCCTTAAATATTTCCATTTCTTTCTCAGTTTCATTTCTGTAAATGAAAATACCATTACATGTAATAAGTTGTTATTGAAATAAGAATGATTTATTATAAATTTCTACAAAACAATAAAATTCTATACAATTAAATATACAGAGGGTGAGTTTATCATTGGACAGAGATATCTTCCAATTAATTTTCATTAACATTTCAAAAACATTCAGAATAAAACGTTTTAAAATTACAAACAGTTTTATTCCATAGTTCTAAAGGCGCTTGGGCGCTTCTTACAAATTCATTACAACTGACTTTGGAGGTTAGAGAAACTGTATTTCAAATAAGCTATAGGCGAGCAGTTTATAGCTGATGTGCCCATATCTAGCTCAATCAAAATCAATAATTATTCTTCAAATACTCGTCTTATAAAGGCGTCAAAAGTGTATTTGTGTTCACTTCGAGTAAGCTCGTGTTTCCTCAGGTGCGTGACCTGATTCAATGTTAACATTTCACTGAAGCTGGGAATGTGGTGATGCCCATGCAAGATCTTTAAGGTCTCTAATAATATCCACACATTCTTATTTAAAAACCATGTGTTACTGCAATATGTAGATACATAAACACACTGAATATCAATTGTTATTAAAACTTACCAATAGAGATTTCTCTCCAACATTTTTGTCTACGGCATTTTTATTGCTGTGCAATTTGTTTCCTTTATCTTAAATAGGAGTTTTAGCAAAACCCGCGGCAATAAAATTCCCGGTATCCATCGAGTTATAATAATATGACGATTGACGACTCGACATGACAGTAATGACACATAACAAGAGAAAAAATGACAGAACCAGCGTCTGCCTTGGTCTGCCTGCCCAAAAAAGAATGTCCAATTCATTCCGGTAAATATGCCCGCGTCGCGTGCTAGTCCCTGAAAGCGGGCCCCTGTTTTTATTGTGCGCACTTCCATTCAAATGCATAGAAACATTCTTTGCGCCGGTCGGCAGGTGTCGGAATCGGCTTTCTACATGTTCGCGCCCATACAGTCGGGTTGGTTCGGCAGTTTCCGGCGACCATGTTAGTTGGAACATATAGGACAAGGAGCTCGTATGGGGGAATAGTTTCATAGGTAAACAATATAATATACTGTAAAAATAGTTTATCGAGAATCCATTATTTTTATTCTATGAGTTTATCGTGACAGCTGACCATAGTCAATCGCAGAAACTAGAAACACCAATAACTGAAACTTGGCTGAAGCACGACTGCAATTTATATTATTTTAATTTTGTTGTGCTATTATTCCTCTAGGGAATACTAGTAAAAAGCTTGAAAAGTATATTTCGTTAAAATGTTTAGTTTTGAGGTTAATTAAAAAATTCTAATCTAAAATATGAATAAAAGGTAATTCTGTCTTTGTTTTAGATATTTTACCACATCGTTTGCTCTCGGTAAATAGATTTAATTTTATTACAAATCATTCTTTGAAAAAATAATCATGAAACAACTTGTGTTTATATCTAAAGCATTATGATGTAATATGAATAATAGTGCTGTTTTTCTAGAAAATTCGTAACGATATTTTTATTTTACTCCTTTAGCGTGATAAGTTTTGTCTATGGAAAAGTCGAATGGCGTGCGTTCGCGCTTTATGGCAACACGAAGTCTGTAGCCTTGATTCGGTGTTCTTCGGTCCGTGTGGTCGAAAACGCGCAACATTTTGTAGTTTTTGGATAAGAAAATTCTTTCATACGTTATATTTGTGTTTAAAAAGAACCCCAGTAATACATTTCTCAATATAAGTTTGTTAAAATTGTGTTGTGTAATGCAGAACAATAGTAAAATACACGTAGTATCTCCACACGATATTTTGACAGCGGTTACAGCGTGGGGCAGACGTTTGAAATTTAGATGTATTTTGTGAACAAGTGCTTGGCGATACATATATTGTGAACATAATTGCTTTTTATTTGCTTATAATGTCATTCCACAAAAGTTTATTTAGTAAAAGTGTGTGTAAAAAGCCAAAATTAGACAATGAAGAAAAACAAGGTGACACCACATTGGGGAGCTCTACAAATAGTGGTGCATCTACCAGCGCCAGAAAGCCCGCCTTTAATCCAGCGTTATTAAACTCAGCTTTTTATACTGGACCTGTTTCATACGGAGGAGCGGGGATTTGTGCAACAGATTCACCATACAATCAATATTCCACATCTAGATTTTATGACAAAAAGAAGATAGACGTCAAAGTCATACCTAGCAAAATAGAAGCTCCAGTGGGTAAAATCGCTAAAACTATATGCGAGTGCTTGGAAAGTTATTCATCACCTATATCAGATGCCAAACGTGTTCCAATTAATAACAGACCACCATTGGGTTCACATGGTAAAACATTCAACAATTTGTCCATGTTTGACACTACAAGAAGGTCGTCGTTACTAAACGAAAGTCTCACACCCAATCGATATCACAGATCCAGAGAATTACAAATTCCATCTATCGCCACACTGAGTAAAATAAAGAAGACAAATCGCTGCAGTAATGTGCGAGCGGCTATAATGGCTTCCATGAGCAGTTCCTTGCCGTGTGAACCTCAAAACTACAAACTGAGATCTGAAGAAGATAGCAAAACATACAAAAGTAAAATGAAAACAAAAATCAACACTGTCCGTGGTCCAAAAAGTGACGAAGAGGAGATGGCGCAACCTGTCCATTTACAAAATATTTCATTAAATATCACCAGCTTACCTACGTTCAATGATACTCCATTTACAATTGCTGCCCCTGTCAAATACTCGGCCTTGGATAAGAAAAGTTCTTCCTCGCCTGTCAGTACTGTGAGCAGCAGAGTTGCTCCGGAAAATAATTTCAAATTCACATCGCCGCTACACATTAAAGCAACGGAAACTAGTAAAACATCTACCATGTTTAGTTTTAGTGATCCTGTTGATATATTCAACCCAAAACACATAGAACAATTAGCTAAAAGTGAAATGCAAAAGGTGGAATCGAGTCCTAAAATTAGTCATAAAGAGGCTGATGCTGAAAGTAAAGACACAGCCGCTTCTGGTAACTTAATGTTTTCTAAACCTGAAATCCCCGTTATGTTTAAAGCTGGCGATTATAAATTCAGTCCAAAATTAAAAGAAAACACTTCAAGTGAAACGTGGAATGGAATAGATAGTAAGAAGAAGGCTCCGGAAAAAAGTCGATTAGTCAATGGTGATATTTCACACAGTGACTCTGGTAAGAGGTCACATAGTGATTTGGCCAATGAATCCAATTTGGTAGATTCGGATGAGAATGCAAATATTAAGAAAATAAAATCTGACTCACCCGCTAAAATTTCTAACAGACTGGAGAGTTTTATTCAAAAGCAACAGCAGCAATGGGAGTGTTCAAGCTGTATGACCAGGAATGACCAAAACAAAGATAAATGCGTGTGCTGTGAAGCTTCCAAGCCCGGAGCTAGTGCCACGAAGACTGCTACTTCAACTTCTTCATTTTCGGGCTTTGAAGGTTTTATGAAAAAACAACAAGCTCAGTGGGAATGTTCTAGTTGTATGACCAGGAATGATCAAAGTAAAGATAAATGCGTTTGCTGTGAGGCAGCTAAACCCGGAGCTGTTTCTTTACCTCAAACTAGCACACCCGCCAGCTCGTTTTCAGGGTTTGACAATTTCATCAAAAAGCAACAAGCTCAGTGGGAATGTAACAGTTGCATGACGAGAAACGACCAAAATAAAGACAAATGTTTGTGTTGTGAAGCACCAAGGCCAGGTGCTGTATCAAGCTCAACAGGTGGTGATTTGAAGAACTCCTCTACAAACAACACAGCTCCACCATTTTCCGGATTTGCTAACTTTATTAAAAAACAACAAGAGCAATGGGAATGTCCGAGCTGTATGACTAGAAACGATCACAACAGAAATAAATGTGCTTGTTGCGAGGCAGCAAAGGTTGGCAGTGAACCACCAGTGTCTGCTGCAAACAATTTCAACTTTGGAAACCCACAAAACACATTTAAATTTGGAATTGATAAAGCTGCAGAATCTGCCAAAACGGAAACAGATCCAAAAGTATCCGATGTCAAACCTGCAGATAAAATACCAACCTTTTCATTTGGGAGCCAGTCCTCCACGGAGAATAAAACTGGCAATGGAACCATTGGTGGTTTTAAGTTTGGAGTCCCAACCACTACCACATCAACTGCTGACGCCAGTTTAAGTTCAAAGTCAACCTTTTCTTTCGCAGAGAAAAAAGAAGGTTCTACGGTTGCCGTTGGTGCATCAACGGGAGGGTTTTCATTTGGAGTTAAATCAACAGAAAGTACTAGTTTGACTTCTACAACTTTAGTTACGAGTGATTCCAAACCCAGTGGATTCACATTTGGTGCTGTGCAAAAAGACAATGAAACAGAAAAATTAAAGGTTAATGCTGTTCCCAAAGTGGACAGTGCGAAAGATGTGGTCCAAACAACTACACAGAAAGAGGATTCCACTGCTGCAACAGTCACTGCACCTCAATCACTCTTTACTTTTGGCTCACAAGCTAAGACAGAATTTAGTAGTAAACCTTTTCAGTTCGGGTCGCCTGCTTCCAAACCACCATCATCTAACACCGAGACATTCACTCCTCCCAAACCTTTTATGTTTGGTCAGAACACGGCTGAAAATAAGGCGGATCCGGCTGTTAAACCAGTTTTTCAGTTGCCAACAACAAATGCCACTAGTTTGTTTTCAGCTTCAAATGTAGCTTCTAGTCAAGGAACAGATGCTAAACCTAGCAGTGGGCAAGTAGGTAGCCAGTTTTCAACTAGTTCTACAACGGACAGCAAACCCAAGGATCAAGCACCCCCTTCTTACTTTACATTTGGATCTGCAGCATCCTCTGCAGCTCCTAGTTCCACTGGCTCATTCAAGAGCCCTACTCCCAATGTTCCATCCATGACCTTTGGGTCAGCAGATACACCCAAATGTGACGCCCCAAATATGTTTAGTTCTTCTGTTACTACTTCTGCTCCAGCTACATTATTTGGAGTCAAATCGTCAACTGATCAAGCTCTCTCCACTCCATCTGCTTCTTTGTTCAAACCACAATTAACAACTACACCTACGTTTGGTTCTCCTTCGACCACAAATATATTCAAGTCTTCAACCGAAACTGCACCTCCCGTATTTGGTTCAAGTGCCCTCGCTCAGCCAGCCTCAAAGCCTGCAAATTTATTTGGTTCTCCATCGTTAACTGCAGAACCCAATGCTAACGCGAGGCCAAATCAGACCATGTCCTCTCCCTTTTCAAATCCTAATGTTCCAACATTTGGTGCGGGAAATATTTTTGGTTCCGCCGCAGCCGCCAACACTGTTAGTTCTGGAAACATGTTTGGTACATCCATAAATAAACCAAGCGAGAATTCCGGAGGGATGTTTAACGCCCAACCTGCACCTGCTACCAATATTTTTGGTTCATCTATTGCCCCTGCGACTTCTCCACCACAAGCTGCTAACGCTATATTTGGTTCTAGCCCTTCAGTCCCAACTCCAGTGTTTGGGGCTTCCATTCCATTTGGGGAGACATCTCAGAATCAGTCTCAGCAGAATGCTGCATTCAAGTTTGGTTCGCAGAGTTCCTCGCAACCACCTGCTATGGGCTTTGGACAGGCGCCGGCTGCTGGCAGTTCGGCCCCGGTATTCTCTTTTGGCTCTGGTTCCGCGGCTCCACCTTCAAATTCGCAGTTTAACTTTAGTATGGGCACTCCTTCGTCGTCAGCCTTCTCCGCTCCCGGCTTACCCGCAGCTAGGAGATTTAAAAAAGCCGTCAGAAGGAGCAATGTTCGGTGAAATGAGAATAACTAATTTAAGATCCTAGGCTTATTTTATTTTTAAACTTGATAGACTTAATATTGTATAAATAGTGTAATAATAAATAAATTAATAAAATATTATATATTATTATTATTATGAACGTTAATTAATAACTGAAGGGTTTCTTTTGTCAGCATCTCAGAGAGCGGGTGCAAAGCCAATAATACGACGGAAATAAAAGTTTCTTTTGTAATCCATGTGAAGATGTTATATAATTTGTAAATGTCAAGTATGTAATTTATATATTTTGTAAATACACTCATTTTTTTTCCCCAGCATAACTTGAATTTGATCTGTAGGCCCCTCCCCCCATTGGCTTTTACAAATGTACAATCAATAATAATTGTTTCTGGAACAATAATATTTTATTATTAATTAACGTTTTGAAGGGATACATCTATTTTGTAACACTTGAATTGTTGAATATCAAAACCAATGTACGATAAAAGAAGTATATTTTCACCCCTAAAATGTTGGAGAAATATGTAGAACAATTGATTAATTATGTATGGAACTAGAAATGAACTGGTGGAGTTTGTTTTCGATTTTAAATAGAGCTGTCAATAATTCAAAATACATTATGAATTATCTCGAGAATCTACATTAATTTTTTTTAGTTTTAACTTAATCTTGAAACCGGTCAAATTTCGTTATAACGAATATTCAATTCGTCCCCGCGTATTTGTTCACTCAAAAAAAAATATATCCAGTACAAATAAATAATATTTGTCTTGGTTTTGTTCGAGTGAAGTTCGTTCTAGCTTGATTTGACCCGTGATATTTTTGTGCTGCGCAGTTTGCCTCCGTTAATAAGCGACTCGGATTTTAGGTATTTTTTTATTTATATTTTGTAAATAAATAATGTAATGATTATAAAAAAAAAGTAAATTTTGTATAAACCTGCACATGTGATAATAATGGTCGAGTTGCGTGTTTAAACGAGGCACACTACTCAACAATTTAGTCTTAATGATGTTTTTTTTTGTAAAAGGGGAGTATAGACGTCTAACGATAATATCTTTACAATATCTTTTACATCTAAAAGAATTTGGTGGTAGATTGAAAATTTCAATAAAAGTAGACATACAGTGAAACTTCAGATTTTTATTGTCAATCAAAATTCTAGCTACACGGATGTAATCAGAAACCTCTAGCGCTGTTGTTCGAAAAACTATCTGACATTTCAACATCCATACTTAATTACTAGTGATTCAAATTGGCTTGATTAAATGACATTTTCTAAGATGTGTTAAGCGCCTGGTATTTTCCATTACATTATTAAAAATTTTGTGATACTGATTCCATTCAAATGTATGTAAAATTTGATCACGATTGTGTCAAATTACGTCACACTTTACTACACCCTATGTGGCATCCAAATTTTGTTACAGACAATTAAAACATTATGTGTCAAAAAGAAACAATTTTTCTTAGAATTAAATATTTTACCTCTGTTAAAAATTGATTTCAGCTTTCCCCTAACCACATCTGCTTAGTACAATAACGCCAAAGTCAAAACCACATGTACCACTTATTTACTCCACAGGTTCCACTGTACTACAAATCATACTATCCATTATACTTTTACTTTTCTCTGAGGAATTCTTTATTCAATACAATATTTTCATTAGCGTTGAGCATTTTACATTTTTAAACATCTTTACATTGTCATATTTGCATTCAGACAACGATAATGAAATGAAACATTATAAAAATTTATATTCCTGTTGTTTTAATAAAACTGTTACTTGTAAATTATTTTTCTTATTTCGAGTCAAACTCTTAACTCATAAAATTGTTATTTAGATTGTGTAAATAATGAAAATATTGCTGTAATCAAGATTATAAAATATTGTCATCAGAAAATTGTATTTGTTATTATATTATAAATCTCAAAAAAAAAAATAACATTGTCTTTAGCCGATACTTCCCTTCAGAAATTTATATATTATTATCTACTATTATAATTTAATTGAAGTAATTGTATTGAAAATCAAGGAAAACGCAAGGAAATTTATTTAATATATTTGATCCACCTCTCGACAATTGTTTTTTTAATAAATTTGGAAGCATATTTTTATTATGTACTATGAAATTGTGGTTTAAAAAAAACCAATTACGTGTGCTGAGGTTTCGAACCTGTAATTTTACACGTTGGTTGTAAGATTGGGAACATTGTTGACTGTGGACAAATTTCCTTGTGTTTTTCTTCATTCAAAAGCGCTAAATAACGAATAGCGAAACATAATTATTGTAACTGACAATTAGGCTGTTTTGTACGTAATAGATTTAAAATGAAAAAAATTAACATCCCTGCTAAGTTTTTAGTTTTTTCAAAAAATTCTTCAGCTTTTTTTTGAAAATTTATATCAATTGGGTTTCAAACAATGGACCAAAATTGGCATTACAATTGTTAGTTTCTTATTCCTTTTTTTTCAATCTGTATCTCAATGGTTAACTACACAGTAATGATTAAAGTGAATTATGATTGATAGTAATTTAATATTTCCAAACCTTAAAATTTTCTGTATTTTTGCAACTGTCTCGACGATTCGATATGAAAACAATATAAGGACTTTTTAAATTAGTATCAACTTAATAAAAAGGATAGAAAGGAAGCTTATAAACTTATGCTATTTTTGAGATTATCATTTGCAAAAATAATATGTAAATGTTTTTTCTAATCAGTTTATTCATTTTGTATTCACGCCTCAAAATTTCGGACTAAACTTGTATTGTGTGAAATTTTGTTTTATTTTGTAAATCTAACAGGTTTTCTATGTAAAGATTGTTTCATTTTTAAATTATCAAAAATAAAATTGGGCTGTTTTTATAAAAAAAAAAAAAAAAAACATAAAACTTCTTTCAATGTTGAATCCCCTATTTTTTCTTTCTATCTGTTTTGCAATATGTATACTAATTTTGGCACAATTGTATAGTGGAAATAAAATACGCACTAAACGCCAAAAATGAAAAAAATGAGTTAAGTATGAGGAAATGTTCTATAAACCATTATCAATAGCCTAAATATTGCACTAAGTCCATATCGATGATCTAAAGACGTAAAAAAACAGATCCAAAAATCATCATAGTACTACGTCTGTATGGGGGAAAAATCAGTTTTATTAGATTATCTCAAAATGAAGTTTTTGGCGTTTAGTGCGTATTTTATTTCCACTGTACAATTATTTTGACTTTACACATGGTATACTAAAATTCTTCATGAATTTGTGTAATATTTTGACAAATTATTTCAAATAATAAGGCATTTTTTTGTATCTTTAAAAAAATCTACCTTTCTCGATACTCGCAATGTTCAAAATGTTGGCACTTGAAAAGAATTATACTGATACGAAGATGAAAAATCTACCAATAACTAAATTGTTAAAAACAATATTCTTATAATTATTGTATTAAAAAACATGTATGAATTTTTGTAAGGACACAGTGTAAATGAGTATTACATAGATTGTTGCTTCAACTTTATTAATAAAAAAAATATTTAAGACATTTTGTTTGTTTTATTATTTATAATATAAAAAAATACGAATTTAAATACAGCTGGTATAAAGAAACTCGCAAATTCATTGTCAGATTTTTTTTAGTTACTTACATTGAAATTTCATGAAGTAATCTGCCTAGCCTAAATCAGACATAAAAATAATGGAAATATTATGTAATAATTTCAGCATACAGTAAATGGTTTGAGTTTGCCTAAGTATTCTTGTGGCATTATAATAATATGCACTATTTGTTTATTCTTCAATTAATGTTAGAAAGATTGGCTGTTAGTTAGCTGAACATTGACAAACCAGAAAATTTCAGAAGGTTCATATTGGTCTGAAACCACCAATGGAGATGCCGCACATTTCATTGTTGTAAAGACTGCAGTTGTATTAAATATTTGTAAGTATTGTGCACCAACAAAGCCAATAGGCAATAAATATGAGACATTAACAAAAATGGATATAGTCATATCCTGGCGCCAAATACATGACAGCAGTCGCAGTCTTTACATTTGGTTGCTCTCTTGTTCTCAAAAATATTCAACTTTTATCTCTATTTTTCATTAATTATTAAATATCTACTTGTTGCATACATGAGATTTTTCGACATGTTGAGAATTCTCATGATTAGAGTTTCGGAGACATATGAATGTATTTACGCCTCAAAAACCTTATGGTGAACGTTGTTAACGCAAAGTGATCACACTAAGCCAGCCTTCGAAATAACAGTAGAAGACGGTCGTAAGCCCGTAGTGGTTTGTTCCATTTAAAAATCAAACATCAGTAATGACTTGTTAGAGTCATTAGTTGTTACATATTTGTAAGTATGTTTTATCTTTGCTCCTTTTGAAACTACCAATTCTTGGAATGGCAGACGGGAAATCCTGTATGCTTTGCATTATGAGTGAAACACCCAGCTTTGAACAATGCCTATTGGATTCTCTTTCTGCTGTGAACCATCCAAATAACTTTTTCAGAACTTATGAAATAAAATTCTCTGCGAATTATCATTTTAATGCTACAAATTATTCTGAAGATGTTATTCTCAAGAGTCGACCCTCTGCTTCTGAAATTAGTGCTTCAATGGTGGTTGGTAGCGTAGCGTTTATGACAATGACCTCATATTGTTTCGTGTGGAGGTCGTGGGTTCCATCTCAGGTGCCGACCATCTTCCTCTTTTACGACACAAGCTTTAAGTAGCTTACTGTGAAATAGTCGAAGAGTGTATTTGTGTTCACTTTGAGTGAGCACAAAAAATGTATTTTTCAACTTTATAATATTTCTCTAATCTCTATATTATGTTGATTGGAGCCCTGTTTTCCATAATCACCGCATCACATTTTAACTGCTGGACCAACTTGTTACCTCTTTATTGTCATGTTTGCTATTGTGACATAACTTGCTTACTTACGAATTTAAATACAACTTTTTTATGCATGCTCATGATAAGTATTCTGTGTATCATCTACCACTCAGAAGACATTGTATCTTCAAATAATGAGAAGATGATTTTTGGACGCAGTTGTGAGACTTTTGGACTGTTGCAGAAAGGACAGCATGGCGAAGGCTTGATGTGCCCAACTGGATGGGTTATATTCTCATTTATCTTTTCTTTCTTTCTTATAATAAGTAATTTACTTAAACAAAATTGGAATTCAATTAATTTATTTATTCATATTAAAAATTGCATAGTATAATAATAATTCCTATGATATGATTTCAGAATTTTTGTCAAACAATAGACATTGAAAAATACTGATATAGGTACATAAAAAAATTGAATATTAATCACATCACTAAAAAATTATATTTCACATAGTATTTTTTTTTATTGTGCATTAAAATAAGACCAACATCATATTATTGTGTAAGGAAAAACACATTTCCTTATTATTTCAGATTTCAAAACTAAAACAATAATTATGAAAATGAATTCTTTTAATACAAACTATATTTATACCATTTCAATAACTGAATTTTATTATATGTATATCTTTTTAATTAGAAAATACCAATAAGATATTAAGTAAAATACATTTACAAATTTAATTTGCATAACTCCATTTAAACTGAATGAAATAAAATACTTTAAAACTTTGTTAATTTGAGTAAATAAGTGTGTATATCAACAACTGCATACTAAGATTTTTTTATTTATTTAAAGTTAAAATGTAAATAAATTTTAACATTAACATTTTGGCACCGAAAATTTTGTTTTTACAAAACTTTTAAAAAATTATTGTCAAAACAGAATTGTTTATATAAAATACAAATCAGCGTTTGTAGTCGTTAACTAAAATATTAAGATTATTAGATACAGATTTACAGATGTCCAACTTCTAAACTTGTAATTGTTGTTGGCACCTTAAGATTGCACTGGACCCGTTTGTCATTGACTGGGAGAAATTGCCTCAGGCAATAAGTAGTAACAGTCATAATATTATAACCAGTTTATAGATAAGTTTAAAACTTTTCTAATTTCTACGCCTATTATAAAATATACTACATTAATTTATATATTTACTAAGTAAATATATAAATTATATAAGAACATACTAAGATATTTTCTAGAAATATTTCATTAACATTTTTAATAACCGGGCGAAATGTATGCCATAATAAGGTATTAATTTAAAAAATCAAATTAAATTCATTATGTCGATTTTTCATGTTATATTATGATACAACTATTATAAAATAAAAAAGAAAAAAAATCTTTATTAAATATCTGAAATATTTTGTTATAAGGAATTTCATAATTCTGAGAATTTTGTCATTTAAGTATCTTGAGTAATTCAGTGTTATGAACTAATTTTCTTATGTCGTCGCATCATGCAGAAACGGATGACTTTAAGTTTGATTTTAATCACAACTGAATCTTGCATTATAATTGTTGTAATGTAAAAAAAATAAAATCATTCAATTTTATTGAATAAAATATTGAAAGATTTCAATAAATTTCTAAAAAATATTTTCTTGGTAAAATTTCAGTAGAAGAAAAATAATTATTGTCTTTTGAAAATTATAAAGAAATATATTGTGTATCAGCATATAAAAAATATAAATAAAACATAATATTTATATGTAGTTATGAACCTTAGAACTAATTACTTTACATCTAAAGTACATTTTTTTTTACAAAATCCTTACATTAAAAGTAGTTTTATTATGTACAGTTAAAAATAGGAAAGATTCTTCATTCACAACCTCAAAGATTTCACTCGAAAATGCGTGTGTGGTTCCTGTGTTTGAAAAACAACTTCTCCGTTATCTTTGTACTCGCTGTAAGGAAGGGTGAAATTGTTTTGGAAACCCATTTTCTCAACAATTTTTCCACTTATTCCACTGCTACAGTCCACTTTGACGAAATCCAAATCGGCCAACTTGGCAAGTTCTCTGAAATCAAAATATTTATTTTAATTTTATTATTTTTTTTTTCACATAAGTAAATGAATCTGTGCTGACTCAAAGTGAACACAAATAAACTCTTTGACTCTTTCACAGTAAGCTACTTAAAGCTTGATCGGTACCTGATGGGATGGAACCCACGACCTCTGCACGAAAGCCAGAGTCGTAATTGCTAGGCTACCAACCACTACGAATTGTATTAATAATAACAACTGAGATATTGTGACCATTTTTCTGGACTAGATCTTAGCAAATATGTAACAACTAATGACTCTAACAATTCATTACTGATGTTCAATTTTTAAATGGAACAAACCACCACGGGCTTACGACCAACAAAGCCAATAGGCAATAGATATGAGACAGTAACAAAAACGGATATAGTCATATCCTGGCGCCAAATATATGACAGCAGTCGCAGTTATTAAATTTGGTTGCTCTCTTGTTCTCAATAATTTCCAACTTTTATCTCTATATCTCATAAATTATTATTATTATTTTTTAAAATGAATCAGTGCTCACTCAATGTTCACACAAATACACTCTTTGACTCATTCACAGTAAGCTACTTAAAGCTTGATTCGTGAAAGAGGAAGAAGATCGGTATCGGATGAGATTGAATCCTCGATCTCTAGTACAAAACAGTATGAAAGTCGGCATCGTAACACTTCCACCAACCATATAAAAATAGTAAAAGTTTATTATTTGCTATTCTGTTTGTTACAATAATTAAAAACATGATACAAGAACAGTTCAAACAAGAATAGCTCGGCTTTATTATTTAATGACATCAAATTTTCACTTTTTGTTTTTTGAATGCTATTTCTAGTACATAGGTAGTACCTACAAGTAATTCAATGAAAACGAACACTTTTTTATACCTATAAGGGTGTCAGTGGCTTAAGGTTTTTGCTTATGTTCTACAAGAGGCTGGACCAAGTTGGGATAAAGCTGTGCGACTGGCGTAAGATAGAGAGGCTTGGAGGAACTTTGTGGCATCCACAGTCTCAAAACTGGGAGCGAACGTTAAGTAAGTAAGTCAGTAGGTATAGCCAGCAGAGCATATTGCTTAAGGTGCATTTATACCAAACGAAAAAATATCCAGAGCTTGAAAATAGAGTATATTTTCCTAATGGTTGATACTGGACACCGTGGAAACAACAACTTATTAGTAGGCGATGACAGTTCATTCTGGTTATTTTTTTCTTGGTGACCATATCAAGGATTAGGAAAACATACTCTATTTTCAAGCTCTGGGTGTTTGTTCGTTTGGTATAAATGCACCTTTAGATGACTAAACTACAATGGTACCTATATTAATTGTGAGAAAGTTAAAGATAGCTGACAAAATATTTCATTATTCAGACGACAAGAATATCTGGAAAAATTTGGTGGTTCTGGATGGCTCTGAGAGAACCGAAGGCATAAGAAATTTCACACTAGGTGGAATAACCAAATCAAGGTTGCTTCATAACACATGTCCACCTCCTCTCCACGATGGTCCCGTGTTGGGTGCGTCAGCGTATAGCATCATTTGTTATGCGGTGGTACCATCTTATGCCCAAAACTCTACTGAGGCACTTCATTTCTGTTAGAATGTCAATGTCAAATTTTTCTTTTTGTGCTCTATGCATTATTATGCCTCTTTTGTCTATTCATTATTATTACATCATCTTTGTTGTTAGACTGAATAAAATAGCCGCGTGGTATTATTATTGGAGACGATTCTTTTATTATCCACTTTATCTGACATGGTAGCAGAGCGTTGTTGTTTTTATAATAAGTGAAGTTTATAAATCTAGTGAAAATAAAAGAATATAGACGAATCGTGCATTTTACAAGTTTTGTGAATCACTTGGTTAGACGCCGCGCCGCAATTGTAGACGAAATACCACGTGCTGAAGACGAATTTAGACGTAAAAATCAGGATGTCGGACGAAAAGTTAGAAAAACTAACTGGTGAAGATAATTATACAACATGGAAGATCATAATGAAAACCTGTTTAGAGAGTGATGGAGTATTAAACATAATTGACGGATCTTATGCAAAACCAGGGTAGTGAGTACGTA
Organism: Mystacides longicornis; assembly: GCA_963576905.1. Taxonomy (NCBI): domain Eukaryota; kingdom Metazoa; phylum Arthropoda; class Insecta; order Trichoptera; family Leptoceridae; genus Mystacides; species Mystacides longicornis. The sequence continues at coordinate 20,151,058 of OY756437.1, forward strand.
ACTTTTGCTATAGCACGACTAACCACACATCAATCTAACTACTCATAACCACGGCTTAACTACATTAGTAGTTAGCGCGAGTACGTAACGCGATAACGCAATTTAGTTAAGTTTTAAGCCGGAAATAGTAAGGTTTGCCAACATCTAACACAAAAAAATGTTTTTTCATTGTATTTTTCAATGAAGAAACTTGTGGCGGCCATCATTATTTGACATTTTTCATCAAATATATAAAAACAGTTATGATTTGTGGAATTTTAATAATTTTAAGAAGTAAATACACTTGATGTTTTCTGATACTCTTTGAATACTCTTTTATTTTCCCTATAGATTTTTTATCATAATTATTATTTGTATGTCTTAATTGTTTGTAAAATATTTGCTTACGAGAAAAAAAGAAAGATTTTATTTTTATTTATTTATTTTTTAATAATTTCCATACAAATGTTCAAAATCATGTATTGTTTTCCCTTTCGTCTGCTAATTTTTCTACAAACTTGAGTTGTTCCAATCGGCTGACATAAAAAATATATCTCGTCGATAACAAATCCCAAATAAAAAAAAATATTAACCTAGTTTTATATGTATTACGGTATTACTATTTTATTATAAAATATTTAATTTGGGAAATAAAATAAAAAATAAAATTAATAAAAGTAGTAATGCATTCTTATTTCCAATAAATTAATTATTTAAAACAAACGATGCAAAAATAATAACAAAGCGCGCAACTTTGACAGCTCTAAACCACATATAAACTGCCTAACTACTGCTAACTACACTGGAACGCGACCCGACAGATGCTGTTATAATAACCACGCTGAAACACACATCTAACTACATTTGTAGTTAAGTCGGACGTTACGTACTCGCGCTAACTACACTAGGAAGTAGTTAGTCGTGCTATAGCCCTTACGTACTCACTACCCAGAAGGTGATGACCAGAATAAATTGAATGATTGGATAAAAAACAATGCTAGAGCCAAGAAGTCACTAGTTTTGTCACTGAGTAATGGACCACTATTAAGAATTGCTGGATGTGTCACAGCAAAAGATATATGGGACAAATTGGGTGAATTATATGACAGACAATCGGAAGAGAATATTGATCTGTTGAGACATAAGTTTCACAATATTGAGTGGGAAAATTCTGGTGGAATTCAAGGGCATTTATTAAAATTTGAAGAAGTACAGAATAAGATGACAGCTTTAGGAAAACCCATTGATGATGGTGACATGTGTGCCAGACTTTTACAAACTTTACCCAAAGATTTTGACAATGTGTACATCACATGGCACGATTTATCAAAAGATGATAAGACATGGTCTAAACTACAAAAGCGACTCCTTAATTATGAACTGAGAATTAAAAATCGAGAAGAACCTATGATAGCCAGTGCCATGATATCAAAATCAAAGACGTATAATACTGCAAAGAAACAAACCAAACCTAAAGAAAATTATAATAAGAAGTTTTATAATGATGTGAAATGCTTTTCATGTGGATTAAAGGGCCACATTTCAAAAGAATGCAGGAATGGTGTTGTTTGTTTTAAATGTAAGGGAAGAGGACATAAGTCAAATGAATGTGCCGGAGGTATTAATAAAGAAACCAAGAAAGAGAGTGCTTTCCTAACCTCACTTTATAGTAATGATTGTGACGAATGGTTTGTGGATAGTGGCGCATCACACCATATCACTAACAGAAGAGATTGGTTCTCGTCCTACAATCAATTTCCAAAACCAAAAGCAATGGAGAGTGCCCGTCAAGGTGTAAAAATTGAGGCTATTGGAAGTGGATGCATTGATGTGCTTATGTTTGATGGACATAATTGGCAGAAGAAATATTTAGAAGATGTTTGGTATTGTCCTCAAAGTTCATGTAATTTAATTTCTGTTAAGACGACGGCCCAGAAGGGAATTGATCAACTAATTAAAAACGAAGGGAAGATGTGGACATTTTCGAGAAACAACAAAACAATAGCAATTGCTGTATCTGACGATAATGAAAAATTGTATCGTATGATGATCAAAGTTGTGAAACCAATTAAAGACAAAGTGTGTGTAGCTGCAGAGAAAAATGGAACTTTTCAAGAGTGGCACGAAAAGATGGGACACCAAAATAAGAAATATGTGCATTCATTCCTAAAGGAGAGAGGTATTCATGTTCCTTTTGAAGATACATTTTGTGAAGGATGTGTACTGGGTAAACATCATCGATTGACTTTTGGAAATAGACTGGAAAGGGCAACGAAGCCGGGAGAGCTAGTATATGCTGATATTTGCGGTCCAATGGAGGTGAGCGATTTATCTGGACACCGTTATTACCTTGTCTTCAAAGATGATTATTCAAGTTTGAGAGTTACCTATCTATTAAAAAGAAAAGATGAAGTCAAAGAAAGGCTACCTTATTTGGTAGAAATGTTTAAGAATCAGGCAAATATATCAATTAAAGAACTGCGCACAGATGGTGGTAAAGAGTTTGATAACCATGACGTACATAAATACACAAAGAGCATTGGGCTGAAACACTCACTAACGGCCCCTTATTCACCACAACAATGTGGAGTGGCAGAACGGGAAAACAGAATTTTATGTGAGATGGCTCGTTCTTGGCTAGCAACAGCTTCGCATCTTCCGAAGTCAATGTGGGGCGAAGCAATTCTATCGGCAACATATATTTTAAATAGAACTGGACCAACTAGAGAAAAGGAAAAGGTGCCCTACGAGCTATTCTTTAACAAAAAACCGAACATTGAGAACTTGAAGATATTTGGATCCTTATGCTATGCATGGATTCCAGAGCAGAAAAGAAAAAAGTTTGATGTGAAATCATCCAAAGGTTATGTTACTGGTTACTCTGATTGTGGTTTGAAGATATATTTTCCAGAGAATAAAAAAGTTTATACGTGCAGAGATGTAAAATTTCCAACAAAAGATTTCATAGAGCAGCCAACAGAACATTTGCAAAAGATTCCATGTGATCCGTTTCATTTTGTTAATTCAAGAGACAATATTGTTCAACCTGTAGAAGACATACATGACAATAACCCAATAGATGAAAGTGTTCAACCTGAAGAAGAAATAGATGATAATCAAATAAATGAAAGTGTGCAAGCTGAAGAAGAAATAGACGATAATAATCAACCAATTGACAGTGATTCTGTGGGAGAAACAAGACAAAACAATATGATTAACAATTATTCTTTAAGAAGAAGAAATGAGATAAGAAAACCTGCTAGATTCAGAAATATTCCAACGATTTTATTACTTAGAGACGCACCTGTTAATTACGAAGAAGCTATTGAAAGAGATGACACACAATACTGGAAAAATGCTATGGATGAAGAGATTGATTCGTTGAATAAAAACCAGACTTGGAAACTTGTGGAGAAGCCACCTAATTGTACATTGATTGATAACAGATGGGTATATTCAATTAAGACAAATTCAAGAGATGAGGTTATACGTCATAAGGCACGACTTGTAGCAAGAGGTTTTACTCAACAATTTGGAGTAAACTATTATGATACTTTTAGTCCTGTTGTGCGATTTGAGACTGTAAGAACTATAATATGTATTGCCGTGCAACGAAATTGGTTTATGATGCAATTTGACGTAATGACAGCTTTTCTTAATGGAGTATTAGTAGAAGAAATATACATGAAGCAGCCTCAAGGCTATGATGATAATACTGGACGAGTGTGTAAATTGACAAAAAGTATATATGGACTCAAACAATCATCAAAGTGCTGGTATAAATGTCTTATCGACTACCTCAAGACGTGTAATTTACAAGAAAGTTCAGCTGATCCATGTATGTTTCATAGAAAGGATTTAATCCTTTCCTTTCATGTAGACGATGGCTTAATTATGGGTCCAAAGGCAGTTGTAGAAGATTTCATAGAAGATTTTGGTAAACGATTTAACATTACAATCAGTAATCCAGAATGTTTTCTTGGATTGGAAATTAAAAGATCCAATAATGGTATCCAATTAACTCAGTATGCTTATGCTAGAAGAATAATACAAAAATTTAGTATGGATGACGCTAAAACATTATCGTTACCAATAGAGCCAGGCTGGTTACCAGGAGATTCACCACAATATAATGATGTTACATACTACAGAAAAATAATTGGAAGCTTGATATATCTCACGATGGGTACGAGACCAGATTTAATGTTCGCAGTCAATATGGCATCTAGAGCGCAAGATAAACCCACCATAGCTCATTACAACTTGGTTAAAAGAATTCTGAGATACATAAAGGGAACTATAACAGAAGGCATCATATTTGAGAAGAGTAATGATGATCAAATAATAGAAGGCTACAGCGATGCAGATCATGCAGGTGATAAAATTACAAGAAAATCAACAAGTGGTATATTGATGAAAGTGTATGGAAGTCCTGTTATGTGGAAGAGCAAACTACAAAAATGTGTTGCACTTAGTTCTATGGAGGCAGAATATGTGGCTGCAAGTGAAGCTGCAAAATCCCTTGTTTGGTTATTTAGATTGTTAAAGGAAATCAAAGCAGTTGACGATACAAATATTCCCATATTAAAAATAGATAACCAAAGTGCCATCAAACTAATGAACAACCCAACATTTCACGAAAGGTCAAAACACATAGAGACACGGTATCATTTTGTTAGACAGCTGGTCGAAGAAAATAAAATATTTGTTAAATATGTATCATCAGAAAAACAAGAGGCAGACTTATTGACAAAGGGACTACCATCGGAAAAACTGAAAGATATGAAGAAGCTCATTGGGATGAAAAATGTGACGATTGCGGGAGAGTGTTAGAATGTCAATGTCAAATTTTTCTTTTTGTGCTCTATGCATTATTATGCCTCTTTTGTCTATTCATTATTATTACATCATCTTTGTTGTTAGACTGAATAAAATAGCCGCGTGGTATTATTATTGGAGACGATTCTTTTATTATCCACTTTATCTGACAATTTCAAATGTAGAAACTTTTTGTGTCTCTGTTTTGGTCGGGTGCAAAGCTATCATTATTTGCTAATTTTGTTAAAAAATATTTTGAGTGCACCAATGACGATACTACATGTTAAATAAATAAATTTTTCTTAATACTTACACAGCTTTCTTTATAAGAACACTGGCAATGCCTTCTCCTCTGCAATTGGAGTCCACACTGACGATCTTCAGTTCGTAGTAGGAGTTCAATTCCGGATAGTGGCTGAATATGTTGCAGAGTTTGTCCATGGTGGTTAGGAATTTTAATATTTTTTTGAATCTGGGATGTCCGCATGATTCAACAGGATCTTCTTCCTCTTCTTCTGGATTTTCATTCTGCAAAAGAATAAAAAAAGATGAAATAATATCGGATCGAATGTTTGTCTTCTTCTTTCTATGCCTTATTTTGTACACTGCTGAACATAGTGAACATAGGTCCCCTAGGATAAAATAATTCCCTTCAAAACATTTCTCAGTTGAAAATCTTTTTTTGTGTAAGTTCTGTTGTTGGCATTAGAACGCCCCACTCTGTTAGTGACAATATTATTCCGCTTAAAACTTAGAACATGAATAACATGAAGTATATTTCTTCTGTGTGGATTGGTTGTTTGTTACCCTAATCACTATTCACGACTGGGCAGATTTTAATGAAAAACAATAATTAGGTGTGCTGATTGTTGAAAATCACAATCTAATTCTCTATAGGTGTTCACTATTTACTTATATATTTTTAAAATTTAATTGGTTTCAAAATGAGAGCCATCTATCGAAAACATCTAAAACAACGCCTCTATTTGTATTATTTTATGAAGTGCAGTGGCTCTTAACCTTTTTGGAGGTACTGAGCCCCACTTGAATCATATGCGAATTCACTGAAGCTTTCTTAATTTGAAGAGAGGTTCAGTTATAAGTTCTTAAGATGATTCGTTGACCTACGCCGAACCCACGAGACTGACTCACCGAACTGGGGCTAAGAATCACTGATGTAGATCAATGTAGATTTTTGTTAAAAATATGTCATTTGAATTGATTACATAAAAAAAATACTTTTCACACATTTTTCGCTTTCTGAGTTGGCAATACAGTATGAAATGAACGTTGGTAGTTCTATACACCAGTCTCTCTGCTCTTTCAAAACGCGAGGAAAATAAAATTCGTAGGTTACAACCAGTTATGGTATAACATTAAAAATAAATATTGAAGAAATGGATTGATTAGATGAGAGAAGAACAAAATTACAGACATGATAATCAAAGGGCCGGCCGTATACTGAAATCATGAGATGACAGATAGACAAGAAAACTCTAGCGTGGAGGCCAAGAATGGGTTAAGTATAAAAACCTACGTGTAGGCCACCTGATTATGTTTGAAAATAATGAAATAATCACACCGACATCTATCGGTAAAAATATGAACCAAAATGCATTGTTATGACATTTTTGTATTTTGATCAAAGCGCCACTTTGTTGGTTTTTATTACTACTGTTGGGCGCAATTGTCATTTTCAGAACGATTTTCCCGCGACTTTCCATACAAAACAAAATTAACTAAAAATGTGCTCTATTCTCGTTAAAGATGGTTAAAATTATTGAAATAATGCATTTTCACCGTGTTCTAAGGTATTCTTAAAGTTCTAATTACCTAGTTAGACAGAAATTTGTTAAAATATCGATTATACCTACAGAAAAAATAAACGAGACTTTTTTGAAAATCTTCTGTAGAAAGATACCATAGATAACAAATATGTATGAAAAAGAAATGTTGATGTACCTTCTTTCCTGACTCCTCCAGTTTCCATAGAAACAAGAACTTGTGTACACGCAGACGCGGTCGAGACGTTCAAGAGATTCAAGGCCGTTCAGGAAAACAACAGGCTGAACGTAGGTAGGCACCTCGAAGGTTGGTTTGTTGTTTTAGAATTATTATTGTTTGGAAGGAGAGAACAGAGGAAGAAGACAGATTTCAAACAAAGGGATGCCAAAGAGGATAAAAATATTAGTTTATTACAGAAAATTAAATGAAGTACCTAGCTACCTCTTAAAATCGCATCGAATTTTAACTTTAACAGTAACACTGTAAGGAAAATTTTTAATTTAGATTCCGTCTCCATAGATTTTCTATACAAATTTTCAACAGCCAGTTTCAACAACTCCTAAACTAATGTTTAAAAATTCTGAAAATAATAGGAGTTCCATTTTTTACATAGAACTGAATGACAGGGTGACTTGTTGACATTACATAATATTTAAAATTCAAATTTTAAGAAGCACCCTAGTAAGTACCTATCTATATTTTGACAAAATAAAACCATCGAGTTATCGCTTTTTTAAAATTAGGTAATCTATGTAGGTTCAATGGGTCTTAAAATAATTTTGAAGAATTACCTATCTAACTAATGATTCTAAAAAATCATTACTGATGTTCGATTTTTGAATGGAACAAACCACCACGGGCTTACAATCGTCTTCTACTGTTGTTTCGAAGGCTGGCTTAGTGTGATCACTTTACGTTAACAACGTTCGCCATTAGGTGGTAATGTTTGAGTCTCCGAAACTCCTAATCACGAGAATTCTCGACATGTTCAACATATCGAAAAATCTCATGTATGCAACAAATAGATATTTAATAATAATTCATGAAATATAGAGATAAAAGTTGGAAATTATTGAGAAAAAGTAGCGCAACCAAATTTAAAGACTGCGACTGCTGTAATGTATTTGGCGCTAGGATATGAATATATCCATTTAACGTTGTGCACCAACAAAGCCAATAGGCAAAAAAGATGATAACGTCTCATCTTTTTTGCCTATTGGCTTTGTTGGAGCACAACGTTCTAATTATGTCTAGATTCTTGTGACCATTTTTCAGGACTAAATCTTAACGAACTGTTGGGACCTTGCTTTTTCGAGCACCAAAAAGATGAGGGGCCTTGTTTCTAAAGAGACTTGGATAAAATGATCTTAAAGGTAGCCGAAACCGGTAACCAAAGAAATAAATATATAAATAAAAAACAGTTAAAAAATAGTTAATTTTTCCAAAACATAAAAATGTTAGGAAACTGTTTTATAGTAAGCCCAAAAAATATAGAAAAAATAGTGGATCTTAAAGAGACTTGGAAAGACAATGGAGACTTCTTGCGTAGGAAAGGAGCCCGGAAGAGGCACTGCCACTCTGCAAAAGGCCTCTGGAGACGAGACACAGTAAGAGGCAGTGCTCCATGGATAAATTGAAGGATGCCACAATAGATCTAATTTCGTCAACGGTGACACACAAGGGACATAAATGATTGGTCCCTTGACCTTTTTTTTTTTAAATATCTATGTAAATAATTTTCAAATAGTATTCAATACTTAAATAAAAGAAAAATAATAATAAAAAGATCTTGCGTACGGGCATCCCTTATTTAATAAACACCTTGTTCCTCCTACTAGCCACCCTCTCGACCCATACCAAACAGTAGGTACCTACGTGTTTCCGTCTGCTCCAGGATATAACTTTTGACAGCCTCCCAGCTACCCTTGTCAAAACAATAACGTTTTCTCGATAATAATAAGAATTATAAAAGATATCACAATAATTGTTTTTTTTTATATTTACTCTTAGCACTCCAATTTTTTATAACGTCTTAAACCGTTTAAAGGGACCTGATGGGATTATAACAAGAAACTTAAAGTGGCTGGTAGCCCAGCGGTTCAGTCGTACCTACAGCATTTGAAGGTTGTGGAATCGAATCCCAGTTTTCACTTTTATAGCACAAGCTTTGCTATCCCAGGCGAAATATTTTTCATTCAAATGAAAAACCAATCCGATTACGGGGAATACATCCCATATTTTCAATTTTCGTACGTGTAAGTCGAATTTTTATATGACAATAGGTAATAAACAGGCATACGCATGAATTATTGTTCATACATAGAACTGTTGCTACTGGAAGAAATGTCAGATTTTCTAAATTTCTCAACGTGGTAAAGAAAAATAGGGAATCCTTTAAGAAACTGATTATAAATAATTGATTTATAGATCAATCCGGCAGTTTTGCTGTCAAGGTGAAGAAAATTAGGATTTTTTTTTTAATCAAACTAATAAAGGAAAAAGGAAATTTTAATTTTGTTGCCTTTTTTTTGTTTTATTTTTGGTGACTTGAATGTACAAATCTTTCATATTTCTTATTAAGTACCAATGTTGTTTTAAAATTTGAGTATCAACTTAGTATTGTTGTTTTTAACATAAATTGAAATTGTTAATTTATTTTCTCTCAAGCGGACGAAACCAACCTGGCAACGCTATGTTGTATTGTTTATTTTGGTTCGAAGGAGTTTTTTGTGCACTGTGCATATTATTATCTGCGTGGTTTATCTATTGTCAATGGTTCACCCATGCGAGATTTTAAAAGCGAGATTTTAAAATGTAAAAAATACTCACAGTTCAAAAAGTGGCTACTCGCGGCGCTAGTAGTTCTTTCATATCACTAACGGATCGGGAATGTATAGGTAGCTCATATTATCAATTTTTGGCGTGACGTCTTAAAACCGCGGCGGACGAGTGGTTATAACCTCCGCCTTTCATACTGATGGTTGTAAGTTCGATTCCCGGTGTAGCCCTTATTTTTTTTCCCTTTTTTACATTTTTGAAGTACATATTATTATTTTATCAACCAATTTTAAGTAAAAATCAATTTTAAAAGTTGCCTATTTTCTCATACAAAGTTTTCTTTCATGGAGTATGGAGTGACATTTTATTTTTTGATTCACAAATTGGTGTTTTTTTTTTTTTTTTTGAAAAATGAAGATATTGCTGGTCATTGTCGTTTAGTTAAGTCAATTTGAATAGATTAGGGATTTGACAACATCCTCGAATGATAACATTACGATTTGAATAGGTTAGGTTAAGGTTGGAACTTAGTTTTAAGGGGGGTTTGGGGGGTGGAACCCCCCATACCTCTTCGGACACCTCCCCGAATGATAACACTACACTCTGTTAGGTTGAAACATACTCATTTAGAAGGGTTTTGTCAAAAATCTTTTCCTTGCAAGGAGTGACATTTTATTTTTGAACTACTAGCGCCGCGTGTAGCCACTTTTTGAACTGTGAGTATTTTTTACATTTTAAAATCTCGCTTCACCCATACGCACATAATTATTGTGCGGGTGCCTATCCTGCCTTCTCACCGTGCAGTTGCATGCTCTCGTTAGAGAGTATAATATGTGTTCTGTGTTTTAAGTAAGTATTATTATACTCTATGGTTCTGTGGTTGCATGTGTGAATGTTGCAGTGGCGAGCTTCGTTGTGTTTCTTTCCGTTTATTGACATTGATGTATTAACTTTAACATGTTTTATAAATATTTTTAATGGCCAATGGCCGTGTATGATTTTAAATAAATAAATAAAGAACCACGGTAATAAAGAACCCATGCTTCTGGCGAGACACTAGTAAGGAATATAATAAAAAACACTGATGCATTAGAAATGAATAAATACCACCAAGCACCTTCGGCCCAAAAAAAACTACATTTCAAGAAAAACACTGTCCCCGATACAATAAAGTGGATGATTATTTGAATTTTCTCCAACTTTTTTATAATGATCATTTGTTTCCATGTCTTGTTTTTTTTTTTATGAATAAACTGCTACACTAAAAACATTGTGAGGTGGGGCAGGAGGAAACGAAGGCCTATTTGGCGCCATCTTGAAGAAAGAATGGATGCTGATAGACTACACAGATAGACGTCACAGAAATCCTCTACAATAAAAAAAAAACAGGTCAACAGACCTATTTAAATAGAAAGACGAATGATAATGTACCCATTGAAAACTTGACATTCGGCCATATTTAAGCACTGTTTGTTTTATTGCTGTAATTTTTTGATTGATTAGAACTTACGTTTTTTCTGAAAACCGCACAGCCCAATACGACTCCTTTGATCTCTCCATTACTTCCTACTGCCATAATCGAAAGATTTTCATCTAGATTGGAAGTTGAAAATTCTTCCAGCTCCAAACACCTGTCATTTTCTCCTTGGATCAAATCAACGGCAATATTCAACGGTTCGTCTATGAAAAAATTCCTCTTCAAGAAAGTCAAAAGTCTTTCTGAATCTTCCGGCTTTATGATTTCTATTCTGAAATTAGGTTTCTTTATTGACGTGAATGTGTTGAGTTGGTCTGTTATTGACAATCTGGGTGGTGGTGATGGAGTCTGCAGCGCGGGCGGAGTGGACATACTCTCTTTAACCGATTGGAAGGAAAGAGTTGCCAGTTTGGACGTGAGGGTGATCTGGAAAAGAGAAAAATATAAAAATTAACTCGATATTGCATAAATTCAGGAATAAGGCTTAATACAAAATTGTGTTAATAAGGTTGCCTAAAATAGGCGCATATACTATCGCTAAATAATAATAATTTTAAACTTCGCGAGCCTTTAACTAGGTACTTACACTATTTTCATAGTAAAACCTTTTTTAAATATAATAAAATAAACAAATAAACTTTTGAAATCAAAGCATATGTCATGAAATATCAATCTCAGATAGATCAAGCTTAAATAATGTATCAGAAATCTTAAATTAGTTGTTATAGAAAGAATGTTGCTATAGTAGCCTTGTGGCATAGACACCGTCTTCTGATCAAAAGGTTTCGGGTTCGATTCCCGGTCGAATCAGAATTTTCATCTGAAATTTCTTCTCGGGATTGAAATTTTGCCTCAGATTCGATGGGACTGGTAGCGAATGCTTTGAGAATTTAAGATTCGTCGGATATACAGACGCCTTTATATAGAAGGGTGTTATTTATTTAATTGTTAGAGAAATAGATCGCAAAACCATTTTTTTTCAACCAGAAGCTATCTTTAGAATAGCTTATACAGGGTGACTGGATATTCGATACAATATTTTGTTTCTATTAACCAGGGGTCAAATGTCAGTGGTTTTCGAGTTATTTAACTTTTTAGAGATTTTTTCAATTTTCTACCTTTTGACCTAAAACTGAAAATTTTGAAAAAAGTACCCCATATTGGAAACTAAAAATACATTTTTCCAATAGCTGAAGAATAAAGGAGTAGGTAGTTGAGGTAAAAAATCAAATAGAAAAATTAAAAAAAAACTTCAGAAATACAACGTTTTAAAATCACGAGTCAGTTTTTTTTTTTCATTTTTAATTTCGATTTTTCAAAGGGAGTTACTCCAAAAAGGTATAATATATACTTGGCGTACGTACAAACCACAGGAAAAACTTTCGCAATTAATAAGCTTTCCGAAAACGTATAAATGTTTTCCATTTTACTACAGTTTCGAAAAATTTACCTTACTAAACGAATTCATACTCCTCAAACTTATTTAAAATTAGGTAAGTACGCGGTACGCCTCAAATATACATTTGAAGGTAGGATTTCGAGCGACCATAAGATAAAGAACACCCACGAAATTGCATATAAGCAATAAACTCCTAAATCCAAGAAAAAATCTAGGTACAGCTATTATAGGTAAATTTAGGTACGACAATTATAATAAAAAATATGACATTTAATATTGAAAAACGATAATTATTATTGATGTAGACAAAAAACTCATACTAGTATGAAGTTTAACCATGTGGTTAAAATATAAACAGCACAGTTTTTTTTTCATATAAACTTTTTTATATGATTTTTATCAGTGTTACAGTTATTCTACGTTTAACGCATCTTTTATTAGTAAGTACTTATGCCTTTTTTAAAATATAAGTTCTTTTAGTTCAGTCACATATGTATAAAGTCATAAATGTACACTGAGAGAAAAGTAAGGGGGAAAAGCTCGTATTTCTGGAGTTTTTTCTCGTAAGAACTGTTTTTTTTGACTCAGAGTGAAGCATTGGTTTTTTCAATGCTCCGTCATTGAATTTTCATACGAGGTATTTTCCCGTACGGTTTACTGGAAATTAGCAGGTATTGGAGAGGAATTGATCGATGCAATGTCATTGAATTTTTAAATGATAGTTCATTGGAAAAAGCAATGCCGTCATTGATATATCTAAGTAAGAGACTTCATATTTCCTATTAACGTACGGGAAAAAATCAATGCCGTACGTGGTATAAACCGTTACATCATTGAAAAATCTAAGTAAGGGCCTGTATATTTTCTAGTAGCGTACGAGAAAAAACCAATGACGTACTTGGTACAACCCGTTACTTCATTGATATATCTAAGTAAAGTCCTTTATATTTTCTAGTATAGTACGAGGAAATACCAATGCCGTGCTTGGTACAACCCATTACTTCATTGATATACCTAAGGAAGAGACTTTTTATTTTCTAGTACATTACGAGCAAAAAACAATGCTGTAATTGATTCAGCTAGGTAGCAACCCCTTTCTTACCTATTACATCATTGCTATCTAAGCTCTCAATACCTACCTAGATCTAAAAATTCCACACATCCAGGTGATTGAGTTTGTCTTCTTCGTACTTGATACGTTTTCTCCCAGTTGATCAAAGCAAGACACTATGGAGGTATTGATGACTTGATGAAATTTTTGCATCTCCCTAGATTACATTCAGCTCGTTTTGTGAAGTTTCATCTAAATTATAAACTAATGAGTTGGTGACGCATAGCCTCCTTGAGGAAACTCGCCAAACAGCTGGGAGAATACACCGTCTTCTCAGGCTATCCCTCAGTTGTCTTCCGTAGGTATGGATCACACATGTTTACCTAACATCTACAATGTGGTTATTTCGAAACTTGATCAAACGAATTGTACGAATAAAAAATTAACGATGAAATTGCGGAAGTTTTTTTGAGATATTCTTCTTTATTAAAACTTCACTTATAAAAGAAAAAGAAGAAGAATTTCCCAAAAAAAATCGCAATTTCATAGATATTTTATTTTGTCTTTTATATTTATTTATTATCCTTATACGGCTCTTAATTACAAAAAAAATATAGCAATAAATTGATAATATTATTTTTTTTAAGAGAAAACACTTGATCTCAATTGAAGGTCTTTAAAATAAAATAGAAAAAAAAAATATTTCCCAAAAAATAATTTCCAAATTCATTGAAAAAAAAAATCTGTTAAGTATACCTACTTATTTATAAGAAAATAGGTTGTTAACCTGAAGAGAAAATAAATATGAACACGAAGTTTGAATTAATCTATTTCAATTTAAAGTGCCAATTGCAATTTCAACGTAAAATGTTTGTCTTTTGTTCGTACAATTCGTTTTATCAATAATTATCCAGATAACACATTGTATAGAGAAATATAACTAGGTACATAATTTGTAAAAAAATGATTTTAGTATAAACTTTTAAGTAATGAGTAAACAAGTCTTGCATCTACGAGCACAAGCAAACTAATGGTAGATCTAAGAGGTAGGTCGATTGCGTCTGGTAAAAAAATATCCCTACTCCGTCTGGAAATCACCGACGTACTTGTGAAAACCCCGTACGAACTTGGTTTTAACATGTGCCGCACGGGAGAAAGTCAAGGGCCTGGATTTTTTCACGTTGTCCTTGCGAAATTCTCGTATTTACTTGTTTCTGTTGAAATTAATTATTGTCATTGGATTTTTCAAGTTTACTAGCTATTTTCCATTACCTACCAGCTCTTACCTAGTATCCTATTATTTGTACTGGCTTTACTCAAATCCAAAGAAATAATGGAATTTACAACAGAAATATATTTGACTTGCATAGGTTTTTGAAATTGTACGGATGTCCAGGAAAAAACTCCATGCTCCATCATTGAAAATACCAATGATGTTGCGTTTTCATATAAACCATCTCCGTAATAGAAAGAAACAATTCCTGTACGGGATATTTTAAATTATTATAAATTGAATCATTGTTTTATTCCAGTTGCATTAGTTTAATCAATGACATACAGCATTTACATTATTTCTATTCTTACTGAGAAAAACGTAAAACAAGTAAACTTGTTTCTTTCAATGAATTACTTGAATAATTCCCTGATACGAGAATTTCGGAAATTCCATTCTTGGGAATGGAAATAAGCAGATAAGGTGAATTGATCATTTCAATGATAATGTTTTTTTTCATAAAAGTTTATGATTTTTTCTTGTATTCTGCGGTTTTTATAAAACCATTTACTGTACGTGCCTTCATCATGACAAAATTTCTCTCAGTGTACCTACATAACTGTGTACCTATACCTCCAAATCCAATCCAAACTCCCTTTAGACCCCACTTAGGGGCATAGGGAGGCAACAAGAGCTCTCCATTGCGCTCGATCTTGCGCAACGGTGATGACCTCCTCCCACACCATGTCCATGTCCCTCAGCTCTGCTTCGAAGGAGCGGAACACAGTATGAGAGGGTCTTCCTCGTCTTCGGGACCCTGATGGGAGGAAGAACAGCGCTCTCCTCGGCCAACTGTCATTCGGCATCCTTAACACATGTCCCAGCCAAGTCCATCTCCTCCCCACAATGGTGGAGGTGATGGGCTCACGCTGGGTGCGCCGGCGTATAGCGTCGTTCGTGATGCGGTGGTACCATCTTACGCCCAGAATTCTCCTTAGGCACTTCATCTCAAAGGCTGAGACTTTTTGTGCCTGGGCCTTGGTCAGGTGCCAGGACTCACACCCATAAAGGAGAATGGGCAACACACACGCATCAAACAGTTTACATTTCGTCTCGACGCTAAACGCCGACGCTTTCCATATCTTGGTCATGTTGTTGAAGGCGCCACTTGCCATACCGATACGAATCGGGAGCTCAGCCCCGAGGTCACCAGCGGTGGTAATGGTTGCTCCCAGGTACTTAAATTTATCCACCCGGGAGACCTGGTGACCATCGATGGTTATCGGTTGCTGTTTATCGGGGCAGGCATTATTCGCCATGAGCTCCGTCTTACTGGCATTGACTCGAAGGCCGAGGCGCGCTGTTTCGTTGCAGAGTCTTGAAACACTGCGCTGTAATTGTCGTACTGAACAACGCTAGGTCGTCCGCGTACTCCAGATCGCACAGTTCCCCCATTAGACCATCTCTCTGTGTTATCGGTATACCTCTTGCTCCTTGCATGGACTTTCTCAACAGGAAATCCATGACTATTATAAATATAAAGGGAGCTAGTACGCAGCCCTGTCTGACTCCCGTGGTGATCCTAAAAGCTTCAGTAGGACCACCTGGCGTTTTCACGCTACACTCAGAGTCTTCATACAGGGACTGCACCATTTTAACTATTTTCGGAGGTATACCATACAGAGCAAGTATTTTCCATATTGATGGTCTATGTGGGCTGTCGAAGGCCTTTTCAAAATCTATAAAGCAACAAGCGACTGGAGAGTTAAACTCTTTGCACTGCTGAAAGATGCACCTGGCACAGAAAATTGGGTCCGTGCAGGACCTTCCAGGTACAAAGCCGCATTGTTGCTCTCTCAGGACAGCCATGACAGGCCCCCGAATGCGGTGTAGTAATATCTGAGATAATACCTTACCTTACCTATACCTACCGATTTTTTTTTCAATTATGGTTCCGGGAATTTTTA
This sequence comes from Mystacides longicornis, assembly GCA_963576905.1. Taxonomy (NCBI): domain Eukaryota; kingdom Metazoa; phylum Arthropoda; class Insecta; order Trichoptera; family Leptoceridae; genus Mystacides; species Mystacides longicornis. The sequence goes on from OY756437.1 coordinate 20,167,525, forward strand.
AATAATCACTTGAGATAGCGACTATCGTTAGGTTTTTTATTTTTTTTGTATAATATTATACATACATGTTGTATACCGTTTATCTCAGGCCTGAACCAACTGTGGCCCGCCATTTTTAATTCTTCTGAAGATTTTTATAAATTTTTGAAAAAAAAAAAATACATTCTTCCTGGTTGGAACAGTCCACAAGTTAAGAGCTTTAAATAAATTGTATAGTCTTAAAAATATCTCCAAATTTTATACCGCCACTAATTCAAAAAAAAAAATAATATTTTTATTCTACTCTTAAGAAACCTGTTTTTTTTAAATAACTTATTACTTGTATTAATCTTTTCTATCTCGAACATCAATTTAAATTGTTTACGATTATTTTTTACCGATGCTCATTGTCATTTACAAGCAGTTATATCGAAACAAACTACAACTGATTTAAAAAAAAGAAATTAGGTACCTATCTTAAGTTTAAATTAGGCAAAGTACAAAATGAGCAGTTCACTTTTCTCATATTGTTTTGTAATCTTTTTTCTCGTGATAATAAACAATGTACGTATATATGGATGTAACATAAAATGGTGATTTTTCGTTTTTTTTTATAAAAAGAAGAAGAAAATACTTTCTTCTTCTTCTTTGCGGCCCGCCGCTCATTATGAATTTGGCCCGCCATCCAAAAAATTTGCCCAGCCCTGGTTTAAATGATGATATTTGAGGAAAGTTTTTACGAGATTTTCAACTGAACTTTACATTTTTCCGAGAACAGTTATTGTTTAGACTTTGATGGACCATAACATTTTTTACGCCACTTTCTGGATTAGAAATTCATTTTCTCAAAATATGCATAGGTATATTTGACTTAAGAACAAAGTTAAGTGATATCTAATTGATTTATAATTTAAAAAAAAAATAAAGTATAAAGGCCAACAAGTAAAATTTTGGGAATTCTCAACTTTTTTAAAGGAGCATTATAGATATATTTATTTTAATTTTCCAAATTGAATATTATGCAATAAAGCAATAATACTACAATACCTACATACAAACTAGGTAATTAATTTTTTATGGGATTTATTATTTCACTAGGCACATGCCTGTGCCGAGATAATACCTTTTTTTTAGAAATACTGGAACAGTACTAGAAATTAACATAAGAAACTTTTAAAATAGTTAGAAAATAATAAAGAAACTATAAACAAACTAGAAGATTATGAGAATATTTTAGTATTAATTAATAAATGTATACTGGAAACAAAATACGCACTTACCAAAAAATTCGTTTTGAACTGATTTTTCCCCCATATACTATGATGATAAAATTTGGATCTGTTTCTTTACGCCTTTAGTTCATTGATATGTACTAAGTGCAATGTTTAGGCTATTGGCAATGGTTTATAGAACATTTCCTCATAGGTGCTTAACTCAATTTTTTCGGAGGTCGTGGTTCGATCCCATGTGCCGACCATCTTCCTCTTTCACGACACAAGCTTTAAGTAGCTCACCGTGAAAGAGTCAAAGAATGTATTTGTGTTCACTTTGAGTGAGCACTGATTCATTTTATTAAAAAAAAAAATCCCGTATACATATATAGATTTTGAGTAGTCATGCTATGTTAAAATTTATCTCCTCTATCTACCATACCAGTTTGTCTATTGTTTTACCAAAAAACCCTGTAGGTATAAGCAAATCATTTTTATGCTATTTGCTCTGGAAAGTATCCACGCAAAAATAAGATGGACTGTGTTAGTAGACTGGTTTATCGCGAATTGTATCAAAACTAGTATTCGAACCTATGTATAGGTAGACGAATGGACCACAACATCTACACTGTACCATTATTATGTTTTGAATTGTGATATCCTGACAGACCCCAATTTAATTGCAGCCTGACGTTAGTCGTCGACGCAAAAAAAGTATATTCATAAAAAAAAAACGAGCCTATCAACTATAAGGTCCATTAGATCTGGTTAATCGATTCTTTTATATAACAACTAGCTTTCCCGACAGACGTTGTCCTGTAGTCTAACTATGAATATTGATTAAGAATTTAAAAGAATGAAAAAAAAAAGACTTTTGATGCATCTGTTTGAAACCACATATTTTCCATCCGAATTCTCCCAACCCCGCCAACTATCAAACAAATGATAGTTTGTGTCAAACGACAATTTGATTTCAAATTTATTCACTTTACGCGTTTTAATTTATTAAAAAAGCGCTTAACAAATTAGAAAAATGCTTGAAAAAAAAATCCATAAAAAATCTGCGTGCCAATATTTTCAATGACAATGGTTGTCACTTGTCAGGTAAAAAAAAAGTGTTTCTATAGATTTTTTCACATAATATGGCGTTGTTGTATCGAAATTCATTGCAATATTTTATATTACTCTGTTATCCGAAGCGGAGAAGAATCCAATAAACCAAAAATGATAAAAATCGGTTCAGTCAATCTCGAGTTATAAGTGTTCGGACTAACCCGACTTTCTTGTATATTATAGATTTACCAAATTATTATTAAACAACTTTTAAACGGCACGGATATTTACGAAAAAGTTAAGTTCAAACTAAGCTGACTTATTTTTTTAAGAGGAATTATTACGATAAAAAAAGCTGCTAACCTAGGGTAGCCCAGAACTCATAGTATATTATAACAGCCTTTTCGTGTAAAACATATCTTTGCATAAAAATTCATAATTTTCCTATTAAAATGAATTTATCCTTGGAATTATTATAGAAACTTTAATATATATATATATATATATATATATATATATATATTAAAGTGAATGGAGGATGACAGACCTCCAAGGAAGATCCTTAGTACAAAGCCAGAGGGGAGACGTAGTGTGGGAAGACCAAGGCTGAGGTGGATAGATGGCGTGGAGGAGGATCTCAGGGCAATGGGGGTGACTAACGGGAGGAGGCGGGCGATGGACAGGGGAGAATGGCAGAGAATTCTGGAGGAGGCCGAGGCTCACAATGGGCTGTAGTGCCAATGATGATGATGATGATATATATATATCTCGCTTACTATAGGGCGTCCATACATTGCGAAATATCTATGTTTAGGGCGTCACAGGCAATAGAGCGTCCGTATATGGACGCCCTATTGAAACCCCATGTTAAATTTTTTTTGGGTGGTTCGGAGCCCCTATTAAGACGATAAACAACTTTTTTTTTTGACGCCGCATAATACACGGTGTGAAAGATTGCGAATATAGATCGTATATTTTTAGTTCAGCCATTTGCCGTTAGGATCGTTAATATAGTATACAGGCCGTATATTTTAGTTTTATCCACCGCATGAATCGGCGCTTGGTTCGTATGTTAACTTTTAATAATCGCATTATCAAGCGTCTTCATCTGGCAACGTCGCACCACCGTCCACTAGGTTAGGGAAATCCCAGTTTTATTTCATTCGTTCGAGCGCGCTTAGATATTTTGTCATACAAGACTCGTAAATCATGTTCATCACTAAACATTTTTTATCATTTTTATGCTTGACATAATTTGTCTTGTTGATCACTAATATTTTTTTATAACCTTCACTGGTTTGTGAGTTTTGTAGATCACTAAACATTATTATTCTATCATTTTTATGCTTGACTTGTGGTTTTATCATACGCTTTCATATTTGTCATTTGGTTATATTTTTATTAAAGTATAGTGTTAATTACTTCTTGGTGTTTAAATTTTTTGACTACCCAATTGCATCAAAACTTTTTATATGAATTTGAAGTATCGAAATATTTAAAACCATGTCAGCCAAAACAATAAGCCCATGTTTAACATTGGACGCAGGAAGACTGAGATGATGATGAAGGTGAAAAATGAAGATTTTTTTGTTTTTTTTTATTTTATTTTATTGGCTCATCTACAGGTTATTTACAAATTTTTATTTGAATATATATAGATATTTTTTTTTTATATCCAATCCATACTTCCTTAAGGCCCCACTTAGGGGCAGAGGGAGGCAACAAGAGCTCTCCATTGCGCTCGATTTTGCGCAACGTTTATGACCTCCTCCCACACCATGTCCAGATTCCTCAGCTCTGCTTCGAAGGAGCGGAATACAGTATGAGAGGGTCTTCCTCGTCTTCGGGACCCTGATGGGAGGAAGAACAGCGCTCTCCTCGGCCAACTGTCATTCGGCATCCTTAACACATGTCCCAGCCAAGTCCATCTCCTCCACATAATGGTAGAGGTGATGGGCTCACGCTGGATGCGCCGACGTATAGCGTTGTTCGTGATATAGATATAAAATAAACCCATTTACAAAAATTGAAAAAGGAAAGTAGGTAAGAAAATCTCTCAAAGGATTTAAACACCCATCCCACTACAAATCTACCGCCATCAATTCAATCTCAGCCTTAAATCGTCGTAGCGGGGGATTTTAATATTAACACCTTGGAAAGTAACGGAGTAGTCGAGGAGTACGTATGTCTACTTTCAGAGCATGGATACATATCTACGATCAATGTGCCCACTCGCGAGACAAGCCAAACGAGCACGTGTATCGACCACATCTTTGTTTGGGGAAAAATAAATCATATGTCTGCTATTGTACGCACATCTTTTTCTGACCATTATACGACTGTGATTGAATTTGAGGAGAGTATAAAAGCGAAAGGTAAAAAAAGTGTCAAATCCATTGATTATGTAGGGGTGAGCAGAGGGTTAAATCGTGAACCCAGGGATGATTTGATTGGCATGGATGATCCAGAACTGGCGTTAGGTTGTTTCATTTCTACCTTACAGAAACATATTGCCGAAAATACCTCCGTAAAATCGATTACTCACAACAAGTTTAAACTGAAACCCTGGATTACAGAGGTCATCTTAAAGAGCATACATAAACGAGACAAGCTGCACAGTCAATGCAGAAGATTTCCCCAGAATAAAAATCTTTGGAATCACTATATAACATATCGAAATAGATGTAAAAATACAATCACATCGGAAAAGGCAAAGTACTATAGGAATAGGATTGAAGAAAGCAAATACCTATCACGTAAAAACAATTTGGAATATTACAAGAGAACACATGTCAAATTCGCGGAAGCAAACACAGGTAAGGAGCTTAAAGGCAGGAGATGCGCTTCTCACTGATCAATTTTTTTTTTTTTTTAAAAATGAATCTGTGCTCACTCAAAGTGAACACAAATACACTCCTTGACTCTTTCACAGTAAGCTACTGAAAGCTTGTGTCGTGAAAGAGGAAAATGGTCGGCACCTGGGATCGAACCACGACGTCCGCAGTACGAAAGCCGGCGTTGTAACCGCTGGGTCACCAACCACTTCTTTATTTAAAATAGCAAATGGTCTAAACAAATATTTTGTAGGTGTGGGAGCAAATATAAGTGGTGATATTCTTGATCGGTTGGATAGGAGTGAAGATGGACAATATGAAGAAGCCCTAGCTGAAAGAGACTGTGATGCTGAGTTGACCTTCTTGCCGATCACAGAAAATGAAACAATGGGACTAATAAACTCCTTAAGAGCTGACTGTGCTGTGGGACCTGACGGAATATCTTCAAAATGCATTAAGCTAGCGAAGGATGCATTGGTATATCCACTTACCCATTTAATTAATATAAGTATAGCTGGCGTAGTCTTTCCAAAGCCTTTGAAGGATGCATTTATTGTTCCACTTCATAAAGATGGTGACTGTCAGGATCCTCAGAACTACCGTCCTATAGCACTACTAAATGTACTTTCAAAATTATACGAAAGAGCTGTTAATACCCAACTTATGAGGTATCTCGAAGAAAATGGAAAATTGGTCAAAACCCAATATGGTTTTCGCCCTGGAAAAGGAACAAAAGATGCAATATCGGACTTCGCAGAGTTCATTACAACTGCCTTGGATAATCAGCAGAAATGTCTAGGTGTCTTTTTAGACTCAGCCAAGGCATTCGACTCTATTTCGCACACTATTCTGCTCAAGAAATTACATAATATAGGCCTCTCTGCGAGATCTTTGACATGGTTCAGGTCTTACTTAGAGGACAGAAGGCAGATGGTAAGACTTGGTGAAGTGATCAGTGAACCGGAATCTGTGTATTGGGGTGTACCGCAGGGTCACTACCGGTCACTACTGCTCGGTCCTACACTGTTTATCATACATTTAAATGATATCTGTCAGCTTGGGTCGGGGGACCGGACCATTTCATTTGCGGATGATACGGTGCTCCTCTTCAGGTCTACGACGTGGGAACATGTACACAGGACGGCGGAGAGAATCCTACAGCAAATGAAGAAATGGTTTGATGGAAATCTGCTTTCATTAAATACACACAAAACTAAGTACATGACATTCTCTATAGATGTTAGGCAGAAACCACTTTTTTTTTTTTTTTCAAAGAAATAATTTACCATTAAAGCAAATGCAAACAACAAGAGGAGGAATAACAGATACAATGTTCCAAAAGAAAACAGTTAATAATATTAATTTGTGTCTCTCATTATCTACACTGCACTCAGAAGACAAAACATGATTAGTCTCAGCACATTATAACACACTGGATAAGCAAAAGCAAAAAGGAAACCCAGAGACTAAGCCGCTCAAGCATTCCATGTCACAAAATGTTTTTTCACTTCCATTTTAAATTTTTTCGTCTCTGATATTTTTATTTAAGTTCTATGTTATTTTTGTAGTTTGTTAAATTCCTTTATGCCCAAATACCGAAAGTGGTGTTGGGCAGCTGCTGAGTTGCATCTCGGGATGGTAAGCACCCCATCATATCTGATGCTATTGAGTGTTTCCGTTTTGTAATTCTTGAAAATTGCCAAAATAGCGTTTATATTAAAAATAGTTTCAAGTGGTTGAACTTTTAGTTCCTTATAAATAAATTCTGTTGGTTAGTCTCTGGGCTTGGTCAGGATGATTTTAATAATTAACTTCTGAACAACAAGTGGTCTAAGAGTGGACGAGTAAACTCCTCCCCACCCCACTATACCATATTGTAGAATTGACTGAGCCAAGGCAAAATAAACAGATCTCAATTCATTAAAACTAAGAACACCTCTCAATGCCAAAAATACATAAATCAATTTTCTCAATCTTTTTGTTGTTTTATCAATTAAAGTTATGAATTTCATGTCATCATCTATTATAATTCCCAAATATTTGGTATTATGAACTTTTTCCAATCTTTTACATTTCAGATGACAGTTATCATTTGAGCAACCCCTTTCGTGGATAATTATGTTACCAAAATTATAATTTTATCTAGTTAAGCTTAATTCCATGAAAACAGTTTTTTCGGTATTTAAGCTCAACAGCTGGGAGTCAAGATTCTTTTTTAAAACAGTCATATCAGCATTAGCATGAGAGACAGCATCTTCTAATGTATCCCCATCCACAACCAGCACGGTGTCATCAGCATATGGGACAATTTCACTTCTTAGTGGCAAGTTAAACATGCTATTGACGTAAAAATAATAGTGGTCCTATAACCGTACCTTGTGGCACACCGTATTGGCTCGTTAATGGCTCACTTCTATCATCTCGAAGTCTTCGAGTCTTGCTGCTCTCTATCTTCAAGGTAGCTCATGAACCATGACAATATTTTACCGCCTACACCCATTGCTCGAATTTGTGCAACCAATTTTACGTGTAGAAAGTCCATGCAAGGAGCAAGAGGTATATCGATAACACAGAGAGATGGTCTAATGGGCGAACTGTGCGATCTGGAGTACGCGGACGACCTAGCGTTGTTCAGTACGACAGTGGAGGAATTACAGCGCAGTGTTTCAAAACTCTGCGACGAAACAGCACGCCTTGGCCTTCGAGTCAATGCCAGTAAGACGGAGCTCATGGCGAGTAATGCCTGCCCCGATAAACAGCTACCGATAACCATCGACGGTCACCAGGTCTCCCGGGTGGATAAATTTAAATACCTGGGAGCAACCATTACCACCTCTGGTGACCTCGGGGCTGAGCTCCCGTTACGTATCGGTATGGCAAGTGGCGCCTTTAACAACATGACCAAGATTTGGAAAGCGTCGGCGTTTAGTGTCGAGACGAAATGTAAACTGTTTGATGCGTGTGTGTTGCCCATTCTCCTCTATGGGTGTGAGTCCTGGCACCTGACCAAAGCCCAGGCACAAAAAGTCTCAGCTTTTGAAATGAAGTGCCTAAGGAGAATTCTGGGCGTAAGATGGTACCACCGCATCACGAACGACGCTATACGCCGGCGCACCCAGCGTGAGCCCATCACCTCTACCATTGTGGGGAGGAGATGGACTTGGCTGGGACATGTGTGAAGGATGCCGAATGACAGTTGGCCGAGGAGAGCGCTGTTCTTCCTCCCATCAGGGTCCCGAAGACGAGGAAGACCCTCTCACACTGTGTTCCGCTCCTTCGAAGCAGAGCTGAGGGACATGGACATGGTGTGGGAGGAGGTCATAAACATTGCGCAAGATCGAGCGCAATGGAGAGCTCTTGTTGCCTCCCTATGCCCCTGAAAGGGGTGTAAAAGGGAGAATTGATTGATTGATTGATTGACTACATAAAACTAAAATATTAAGTACTTTAACAATTTTATTATTATAGATCACTCTCGAGAGAGTGGTTGCCATGTTAGAAGAAAGAAGAAGAATTTTATTATTATTTACTAACAAAACAAAAACAAAGGGTTTTTTGCGGTTTGCAAAACTTGATCAATGTCAAAATCATCCTCGCTATATAAATATAAAAAATATCAAAGATTATAATATATCACGTCAAAAAATAAAACTTTTATCCCTTAGCCAGTTTTTGGCTTCGGTCGTCACGGGATTAAAAAGCTCCTCCATTGTACCATCGAACTTGTGGAGTGGGCACGGTCGGCGACGTAACCCCATCTGTGGCGTTCAGCCGCACTCTTGCTGCATCCCGTTCTCAGACGGTTTAGGGTTGACCATTGTTTTCTGTCAAGCTCAAAGCCGGCGACTCGCTCAGATGGATCCACAACAAGGTGCATGTTTCTAACGTCTGCGCTCCTCCACTCCTCCGTCCATGCCTGAGTAACCGTAAACTCTTCGTTCTCTAGAGTCTAACTTTAAAATGATATCGACTATTGGAGCTTTTTATTATCTGCTTTAGAACTACATATTCAATATTAATCGGTACTTTAAGGGGGACTCACTGAAGTTACGGACCTCAAATTTTACGTGCTTGTGTAGGAGCATAAGACCAACCCGTATACCAACTTTTATGAAAATCTAAGTTTTTTTTTTTCTTTTTTAGCCCTTTTTCTAGAACAAGTGAAATTTTCTTTGGATACTTTAAGAGGGTTCCCCTGAAGGTACAGATCTCAACATTTTACTGACTCATCTACATCGAGGGGCTAACCGTTCTACCATTTCAATCAAATCGGGTAAGAATTACTATAAGTTATGGGTGCGCACATATTTTTTGCGTACGCGTACGGGTACGCGGAAATTTAAAATTTTTTTTTTTGAATATTTGGAATCTACGCCCTCGAAAACGTCGAGAAAATTAATTTCAGCGATTTTTTTTTTGTAATCCGATCACAAGACATGTATATTCCATATACTATGAGTAATAATCAAGAAATTACCAATTAGTAGTACGATTAATCTTTACATTTTTTCGCAACTAACGTGTCTATAAGCATTGTATTTTTGAGTTGTTATGGATCGAGAAAAAAATGAGCAAGGTTTCTGAATATAAAATTACTCAAAAAGCTCGCTAAAATATTTAATTAATGTTCATTCTACGATAAATCGTAAATTTCGGATTCGTATATTGAGGACTCGCGGAAACATCAAGTAAAAACGAATATTTTGGTGCAAAGCACCCTTAAGTCTTAAATATCTGACTATTAGTATTCCACTCATTATTAAGTGATTTCGAAATATCTTAAAGCTTAAATATTTATACGTAAGTACCTATTTTGATTGTAATGTTCGAATAAACAATCTTTTGAATAATTGAATATTTGGGTAGGTACAACTTTTTATAGTCTTCTTTTTCATTTAAGCGACAATGAGTGGTATTATTTATATCAATTGAAAAGGGATTAGGATCCCTAAAATTTTATTAACCGTTCGCCTATTCGTTTTGGCCGTAGATTAGTTGCATAAGGCGCCGCCTTCTGATCAATCTTCTGTTCCCGGGTTCAATTTCCTATCGGTTCAGAAAAAAATTACATGTGGATTTTCACTTCCATATGGTGTTGGAATCCTGTCTCAGATTGAAAGGCACTATAAAAAAGCGTTATTTATTTATAGCCAACTTTTTACATTAATCGTTGTGTCATATCCTGAAAATTTTTATGTCTCTACAAGGATTTACGATAAAAATGCGTTAAAATACTAGCAAAGAACTTATAGATTGACAGTTTCATAACTTTGATTTTTTACACTGTATAATATAGTAGCTAAACAAAAAATAACAGGGCAATAAATAACAAGGTACCTTTACAGAAAAAATAATATCTTCTCCGGCGTCCTTTAATTTTGTAAAGGAATCGAGCCCACAAACTTAAATGTGAATGTCGGCGACTGAGCCGTTGCATATAGTCTACCAACCATTTCGGGCTTACGCACTAAGCAGGAAGAACGAATCAAGTTAGTTTCCTACTTACATGTCATTACATGATACATTCTATTTGCATGTCAGTAGATTTAAATTTCCTTATTATGTAATCTAATAAGTATTTAATATATATAATTAAATAGTTCGCGAATGGTTTTGTTGAATGAAAAAGAGACATTTGGAATTTTTTTAAAACTAAACTTTTAAGTCGGTGTCATTCAAAGCACTTGGTGCCGTAGGTATAATTAAAATAAAATAAAAATGAAAATATTATTTTCTACTAGCTTTCCTGAGACGTTGTCCTGTGGTGTGGTTCGAATTAATATGACGATCAATTGATTACCTTTTAACCAATGCAATTACAATCGATGCATCTGTTTTAAACCATATTTTCCATTCGAATCCTGTCAATCACACGAACTATTAAACAACTGACCGTTTCTATCAAACGTCAATTAAATTTCAAAATTTAAATTTAATTAGGTACATATACATACATACTCCCGTTAAGGTCCCCCACTCTACGCAAGCTAGTCCGGAGGAGACCAATCCGGACAAACCCGATTCGCACAAAGCCGACCCCTAGCGCGATTGAAGCAATCGGACCAAAAAGCCAGCTACACACAAATCAAGCCCGCCGCGGATCCCCCCCAAACCAACCCACAATGCGGGAGGCCTAAGCCCCACTCAGGAGCATAGGGAGGCATCAAGAGCTCTCCATTGCGATCGAAGGCATTCGAGGCTCTTGTGCCTTTTCTGACCAGTTGAGGTTTAAGGACGTGGGGTGGTCAACCTCACGGTCCCGATCTGATTTTTCGATTTCCTGCCTCTTACAGGATGCTCGAAAAACCAACAAAAATAGCAAACACAGCTGTTCTAGCTTGATGCAGTGACCACAGAAGATAGGGTTTCATAAAAATGAAAGAAACATAAACATACACCCCACAGGGGAATATGGAGGCGACGAGAGCTCTCAATTGCGCTCGTTCTTGCGCAATGTTTATGACCTCCTCTCACACCATGAACAAAGTCCTCAATTCTGCTTCGAAGGAGCGGAACACGATATGAGAGGGTTATTCTCATCTTCGGGACCCTGATGGGAGGAAGAACAGCGCTCTCCTCGGCCAACTGCCACTCGACATCCTTAACATAATATGTCCACCCATATATACTGAAATACAAAGATGGCACAACGTTGAATACTTCGTGAGCCCAGTTTCATTGGCAGAAAACGTAACAAACATAAAATATTACAAAAATGATTTCAATTTCAAATGGGTTCATTGACATCGCGACATAAACAACGCCAAGAGTATTCAATGCATAAATAAATAAATAAATAAACAAACATTAATAAATTATTTCATACTGGTTTGTTATATAATAAGAATGCTAAACTATGGAAATAACGTTTTACTAATTGGGGTAGGTCAGTGACCATAGCATAGTAATAATAATATTGTTCTATGAGATATTACATAATTCTCACTATATGTGGAATACACGTGTTATTTATTATACCTACTCCTATTTTTATTTATTTACCGTACACCAGCCTTGAACCAAATCTTATCAAAACGTTACTAAGTATAAATCGTGCCGTTCGCGATTAAAATTATAATATAATGTTTTTAAAAGACCAACATCGATTTATAAAAAAATGTATCAGACTCAAGACTAAATTAATTATTAATTCACTAGGTCAACTTTAGTTATAACAGCTTTGTTCTGACGTAACGACATTTTTAGTAGTGTAAAATGCTTGACCTGTAAACAACGTGCGAAGATGGTTAATAGATATTTATTTATTTAGCTAGTTCGCCTCCTCGTGGTGTACCCTGGATAACTCTAAATGAGCTAGCACATAGGTCGCCAGACAATTGCTTACATCTAATCTCCTGGCGTATGTCACATCAAAGCTAAAACTAACTTACATGAGATGTGACATACTTATATGACCATACGATAAATAAATATTTATTTATTTACTTTTTAAAAATAGCACTATCCAGCAAGGGCTGATCCAGCTTTGGCACCAGGGGAGGGTCACATAGTAAAAAAAGGTCATTTCCAAAATTTGGTATCTAGAAACTAAACTTTTCCTTAAAAAAAAAAGTCATTTACACAATTTGGTATCTGGAATCTAAACTTTTGATCCAGGGGGGGGAAGGGGGTCATGACCCACAAGAAATAATTATAATACGGGTGTAAAGTTAATGTTTATAATAGACCTCTACCGCTGCGCTCCACGAAGCTATCTGACATCAAATTGCCATACAAATGAAATGGGTTTTTTGTTTATTTTTTTTTAACTACAAAAGATGTTTTTCCCCCTGTTTGTTTCCATTGCAATGATTAGCATTAATCCTACTTTTTGGTTTCTCTACGAAACAAGTTTTTATTCTGGAGCTGATTCCATACAAAATGTATGGAAGATTGGAGCGCGAAGCTGTCAAATGACGTCACACTTTAGACACGTATAGAAAAGTAGGCATTTTATTAATAAATGTAAGTAATTTACTTAAAAATATAAGGCCTGGACCCAGCCCAGGCCCCCCGGTCATGACCCCCCTGACTCCCCCCTGGATCCGCCCTTGCCATCCAGCATAACAGGCTTACACCATATACGTATTTATTTATTTATTTATTTATTTATTTATTTATTTATTTATTTATTTACGGCACGACGTGCCTTTAACTAATTAAAAAATTACAAGTTATATTATTCATATAGTGATTACAAAATAAGTTAGGTACAACAGTTTACAAAAATTTAAAAGTTCAAAATGTCACATATTCAAATCACATGTTCGCTACATACAATAAAAAACTTTACCCTATATATCCTGTTAAAAAATCAAATTTGTCAAAGATAAATATACAATCAGTTCAGTCACATATTATTACCTATATACAATAAAAATTAATACCCAGTATTTGTTAAGAAGAATAAAATTTGTCAAAGATAAAAATACATACTAGGTATAACAATAAAAAGCAAGGCAAATATAAGTGCACGAAAATATTCAACATAATATGTACAAAATTTGTCAAGTAAATAGTACTTATAGTTTTATTAAAATAGGTGACACAAATTAAAAACAATACGCAATAATGATACTTTCAAATTTCAAAGGCTCTGGTCAAAAGCAAACATAGTTAAATTCTGAGATTAGACAGAAATAGTCACCGTGATAGATACAATAATGGAACAATATTCTCAAAACAGTTTTTTTTTCTTTTTATTTAACCAGCACAATATCGCCGTTATACTAAATGGACGCACATTGACAACATTAAAATACTTATATTATGGAAATCAAAATACAATGGAAGTTAAAAGACAATTTAAACATAAATATGGAATAATTGTTATAAAAAACAAGTCCTTGAAAGATCGAACCCTCGTCATAAAACTAGCAAAAAATGTTTAAGTTTATATTGGCGCTTGAAAAGACGGCAGATGATTGTCATTGTTTGAGTTTGAAAAAATAGAATCTAACCTAGCTTTAAATGCATAAATCGAGTCGATGTTAAAAACATCAACATTGCTTAAGTATATAGGTTGCCCAGGCTGTGACACCTAGGTATGATTGAGTTCTTTAGATAGTTGGTACGGTAAGTATTGTCGCAGTGAAAGAGATCCCTTTGTCTAGTTTGCCTGTTCGGTACTCGGAACTCAATACTATTCACTAGCGCAGGGCTGTCAATCAAACCTTTTAGGATTTTAAATAAGAAAATTAAATCTGTTACGATTCTTCTCTCTGACAACTTCATGAGTCCGGTTTTATTGAGGAGGAAATCGTAGTCCACGTCTCTACTTGGGATACCCAGTTTATAATTGATGTGACGGAGGAATTTTCTCTGCACGCTTTCAATACTGTTGGTATGGGTACTGTACATGGGAGACCATATGGGTGAGCCGTATTCGAGGATGCTGCGCACCATAGATGTGTACAGTAGAGTTAAGGTGCGTATATTATTAAACCCGGTTGTTGTTCGAAGAATAAAACCAAGAGTGCGCATGGCTTTGTTGGTAGTTTCGTTTATGTGGTTGACAAATGATAGACGATTATCGAAAATGATGCCCAGGTCCCTAGTTTCGTCTGCGTATTTCAACAATTTGTTTTCGATTGTGTAATTGAATTTAATAATTTTTTTGTTTCTTGAAAATCTAAGATAGTGGCATTTATCGATGTTAAGAAAAAGTTCATTGTTTTCACACCACTGAGTGAGTTAGTCCAAATTGTGTTGGAGAACTTTACAATCCTCGATATTTCTTATCACTTTATACAATTTAAGGTCGTCTGCGAAAAGCAGAAATTTGACGTCCTTAAAAGCTCTCCCTATATCGTTGATAAAGATTAAAAACAAAATTGGACCGAAATGGCTCCCCTGCGGCAATCCACTGTCTGCAGTGAATTGTTTGGACCTGGTGTTGTCAACCTTTACAGATAGGGTACGGTATTCAAGGTAATCCTTCTTGCTTTTCTGTAATCCATGGCACATCCGTTTTAATATCTCATTCCTATCCATATCCCACAAACTCTTTCCACATATTCTTCGTAAAGCATTTATACTAGATTATTTTTTTTGGTAATAGAATAATTGCGTTATAGACTTGTTTTTTTAGCTTGTACTTAGTGAGACTTTGTTATTTATTTATTTATCTTATGGTCACAATACAGTACATCACAACAAAGAGATGTGCACAAGTATGTTTGTCAAAAATTAAAAGAAATTATTAATTGAGACTTTGTTGTTTTTCCTAGTAGGATTTAGTGCACCGCCCACCCTGCTACCAGCAAATTTCCTTTATTAAATTTCTTTTGCTTGTTGTCATCTACATTAATTATTGACTTCTTACATTTTTATTATTTGACTGCCTACTCCGTTATGGCCGATTCTAATTTTATTAGCAATTTATTCAATGCCGACATTTTTGTTTGTGTATCTGATTTTTGTTTTGGTCGCTTTATAATTGTTGATATATATTTACTGTGTTAGATTTAAAAATATTATGATTTTTATTTATGTAACATGTAAAAGGCTATTGCCGTTGATCGAATAAATAAAGTAAAAAAAATAAAGTTGGTTGATAGACCAGCGGTTACGACGCCGGCTTTCGCACTGTTTCGTGCGGAGGTCGTGGGTTCGAATCCTGGCCGTGTCGACCATTCTCCGCTTTCACGACACAAGCATTTGCTTACTGTGAAAGATGTCAAAAAAGTGTATTTGTGTTCACTTCGAGTGAGCACAGATTCATTTAAAAAAAAAAAAAAAAAAAACATTTCTTATCCAGTTTCCATCCCTACTAAACATACTTCCTAAAAAATAAGCTTTTTCGTTCACTTACTTAAGACGGTTATTTTTTGGTTTTATTTTACAATTCGCTATTGCTTCATCCCTTTCAAATACCAAACCTTTGTGAAAAATTCGAGTTTTATCTTATTCTATGTAATTACTAATTATTGTAGGTTGTATACTGTATTTCCATATTGTCACAAGATCAAGGCTGTATAGGTTTAGTTAGACCAACGGCGTGTATAATTGGTTATAAGTGCGGTTTGCAGTGGAACCATTAAACAAATTAATCGGTGATAAAATTATTCACCATATTATTGCCTGAGGTATATGTTAACGGATACGTGTAAATTCAAAGAATTTTTTAAATTCATAGGAAATATTATTATAATACACAAAACTTAACAGTAAACGCAATTAAGTACCTATGTATTTGGAAAAACTCACAAAATAACGCAGGGAGCTGTATTGAGAATATTATGGGTATTTCACAGTACCTATTTATTTACCAACGGCCGTAATTCATAGAAAAATCGCATTTTATTTTAGTGGGCGTCTTACGTACTGCAATTTCCAAGGTATGCTCAATGAGACTACGGATACGGCTTTCATTGTCTCTTTCGCGCTTTCATTATTTTACTACCGGCAGTGAAAGAGATCAACATTGAATGAGTTGTACTCGTCTCAAAGAATACTGCGTTCCTAATATGCCTTTTTTATTTTCTAAAGGAATATTCTGATATCCTAGGAAAGCGATGTCGCCATACAGCCGTGAATTATGAATCATGTCACTTTGAACGTTGTCTATGTTAACCAAAAGGCACGGTTTCCTAAAGCTGTAGTTGATAATATCGTAATTATTTACCGTTTTATTTTCTAAAGGAATATTCTGATATCCTAGGAAAGCGATGTCGCCATACAGCCGTGAATTATGAATCATGTCACTTTGAACGTTGTCTATGTTAACCAAAAGGCACGGTTTCCTAAAGCTGTAGTTGATAATATCGTAATTATTTACCGTTTTATTTTCTAAAGGAATATTCTGATATCCTAGGAAAGCGATGTCGCCATACAGCCGTGAATTATGAATCATGTCACTTTGAACGTTGTCTATGTTAACCAAAAGTCACGGTTTCCTAAAGCTGTAGTTGATAATATCGTAATTATTTACCGTTTTATTTTCTAAAGGAATATTCTGATATCCTAGGAAAGCGATGTCGCCATACAGCCGTGAATTATGAATCATGTCACTTTGAACGTTGTCTATGTTAACCAAAAGGCACGGTTTCCTAAAGCTGTAGTTGATAATATCGTAATTATTTACCGTTTTATTTTCATCCGTAATCCGATTTCATTGGAAACCAGAGCTATATTTTTAGTTTTCGTATTTTTCTGTATTGGTTGTTTGTTGTTATTTTTACTGATTTTATTTCATATATTATGATTTGAATTATTGTTTTTAAAGGCATTTGCCGAATATTTTCAATAAATAAATAAATTAATGTTCATTGTTTAAATTTAATTTTTTCACGTCATAATCACTAAAATGTGTTATTTAATATAATATTTAGTTAGCATTAAGTTCCGCCAACTATACTGACATCTATGTATAGAAGAATGTTATTTCTTTATTTATTTATTTAAATTTTTAAGATAATTTGTCTTTAAAAATAAATGCACGAGTTATTGTGTGTGGGGGGAGGGATGAGGGGGCAAATCTCAAACCACCACATTCATGAATCTAATTTATTTGTCTAGCGCCATCGGAAAGAGATTAAGAAGGTGACTACGAACTTCAGACTTTAGATCTATAATAAGACATTGTGACACTATTACTGTTCTTGAGTGACAATAAAATTATCCACATGACAATGCGTGCTAATGGTGACAAACAAAATTATATAAATTCAAATGTCCATGCACTTAACTGCTATAATAACAATAATTATAATACATATTAATTATTATAATTATTCATTGGCGGGCCCTTGCCACTGACCTTCTTTTATAGCGTTGTTATGAATGACCGACATTATTTTATTATGTAAAAGTTTATTTTAGTTTACATTGTAAATATACGAAACATAAAAAAATATATTCATTAACCTTAACAAAACCTATCAATCACAGAAGGGTCGTTAATTATTGTTTGATTGTTCTATAAATCAGTCATATCTTCCCTTAGGCCCAACGCATCAATCAGTGGATAGATAAATATATCTAACAGAAAAGGCTTTCTTTGAGATATTTGCCGCATCAATGTGTAGATATCGCTTATGTTTAGGATATCCGACGCCATTTTTAACAAGCGGTACCTTCTGTTGGATAACGATTTATCTCTAAGATGACTGACAAAATAGCGTTCACTGACGTTTATAAACTCCCGTAACGCCGTGAATGTGATGAACTTTCGACTTGTTTTTCCATAAACCAAAATGATAACACAGGCCTGCGATGAAAAAATTGTTTCAAATTTTTTTCAGTGATTCTTGTATAGCATCTTTTGTGTTTATTACAGGAAAAATGGTGAAAAAATTCCATCACCCTTAGTTTACCCACAAATCGCACATTGAGTTTTTACCTTTACAGCCTTTCTTTTAATGAAAAACTGTACTATAAATCTGGAAAATTCCCAATTTCATCCAGTTTATACTAGATTTGCTGCCGGTATGCTGTCTGTGTCAGTAACCCTTTCTTCCTTCCTCCTTACCCATGCAAAAAATAGAATTTGTGCTCTTTTTCTCTCCAGAGGGTGACCTCGTTTTTTGTATAAATGCTCCTGGGTTGACGAAAACATTAAATATCAAATATGAACCCGTTAGATGCAGACTTTTCATTGATTCATCCAAAAGAAGCCTGGAAGATGTTTTCCTGCACAATGGCGACCAATATGCGTCTGTCCATATAAAAAAGGGGTATTGCAAGAATTTATGAAGAATGAAAATTTTTAAATGGAAAACAAGGAAAGGAAAGGATGGTAGTCTCTTAAACAAGTGTAAACCAGCTTTCCAGGATATCAAAAAAATACCTAAGCTCGATTTGTTTATAACTTCACAGTTGGACTCTAACATGAGTGTTTGAGTGCATTTTCTTCATTTTCATCTGGACCGGATAATTTTAAAGCAGTAAGAAAAACACAAGGGGAATGATCCTATCAATATATAAAACAAATAAAACGCATTTATCAAGGGCACTGGAACGTTAACCCAATGACTGACTACTGTTAGTTGTTGGATAGAGAAAATCCATAACTCCGCAGCACGAAAATGACGAAAAGAATGGAAAAGTGACTGAAAAATTGGGTTAAAATAAAGCCTACTCACTCTTCTTTCACTATTTTTAAGATAAACTTATGTTTAAAGTGGTTTAATAACATTTATAACTAAATAATACTTATTAAAAAATTGTTATTCATGATTTTTCCTTAAAGTTTTACCTCGTTTTGTAAAAATACCTTACGTGATAGAAAAAAATCAATAACATTTCTGCAGGCTTACTCTCGACACTCGATTCGAACCCAATTCCAATTTCAATCACAATCTCGATTCCAGTGGGGCTAGTACGAGTTTCATCGAAAGCTATTTGCACGTTAATAAGCGCTTATTAGAGTGCAAATAGTGTTCTAAAATCAAACGATCGAAACGTTCGATCATTTTTGTATGCAAATTTTTCGAAACTCTTTCGATGATCGTTTCGATATTCGATCATCGAAATCTTATACTAGGGCTACAGTTTCAAAACCGTACTCTTGAACCAAATTCCGTGCGATTGTAATCGGATTTGAGATTGGCGTTCCAAGCCGTGAAAACGTTTTCGTTTCAAGTTTGTTATTGCAATATGAAAATATTTTCGATGTAAATTAGGAATTGATAATTGCTGTTATGTCGCGTTATTCTCAAAGAAACTGTAAGGAAGTAAACCTGACATCTGTGAGTGGTATACTTTTTTTAAACATAAAATAAGTCGAAGTTGATTTACTAATAACTGTCCTACTTAACAAATAATATAATAATTTGACGTTGCTATGATATTTAAGGATTTCTTTTCTTTAAATGGAAACACTCGTTTATATTTCAAATAAACATTTTGACGTTTCTGTATTAGAGTGTGCGTTGTTTGTTTGCTTATATTTTATTATAATCATTAAAATGCTAGCTTTATTTTATTTGCTGATTTATCAAAATAAATCTTAGGTATATATTTTTTAAATTTATTGAAAGAACGAGAGCGTCTCACATTAATGGAAGAAAAATGGGTGGAAGCAGAACGCTTATAACAGCAATAATTCCGTTTAAAGAAGCTGCAGAAAAAATGGGGCAGTGTGCCGAATTTTAATCGCAACTATTGCTGCCATTCGTTCAGGCTCTGCTGAAGCGGCAGCAGCCTCGAGGGAAATTGCAAAGGCAATATCCAACAGAAAATAGTTTTAATAGTTTTTTTTTTATTTTGTATATTGTATTTTTTATAATTTTTTATAATCAAGTATAAAATAATAGTCAATAAAATTATTATGTATGACATTTTATTACAATTTTGTTATTTTTACAAACCTTGACAATTTACATATAGGTACCTACTATTATATACATGAAACGTGTAACAGAATTCACAATAAAGAAGCTTTTTATAATAAAATGGTTATTTCTTAAGCTCTCTTAAATTATTCATATTCGCCTATATGATGTGAATTCCACAGCTGATGAACTAACTCATGTCTGGCTTCAGTCATGAGCTGCCGAAAGAACTGTTGGTTCTGTGGGTATGGTTATATTATCATTTTCATGTCTTCAAAAATCCCGCACAACTCTTCAAACATCTCTTTTGATATTCGCTGTAATTTGCTATACATATATTCCCCACTACTCATGCTAAACGCATTTTGCGAATATCTTGCTATTTTACGCAAGTTATTTCGTTGACGCATATCGACTTGACGCGCGTTTTCCAAAATGTTAAAAAATAATGCAAGACGAGCCATTTTTTAAAGTAATATAATTTAAATACGTCTTCTCAATTTCAAAAAAGTTACTTTCTTGCGATCTTGTAAATAATGACAGTTAGACGATTCCAACACAATCCCGTGGAATCGAGTAGTTGTCAAAACGACGTCAAGAGTACCTACCAATTTTCAAATTTTACACGATTTCACATGTTCTTCAAATCACCACTCGATTTGAATCCAATCGTGCGCTAGCGTCGCATTTCAAGAGTACCATTTTGGGATTTTACGATTTTAGGATTGGAATCGAGTTTCAAGAGTAACCGTGCTGAAATCAGCACCAAAAAATACATAAAAATCAGTTTTTTTAACTAAACCATTTTCAAAAATGCTTTTTTTGCAGGCCTGTGAAAAATAACGAGAAAATATACATATTATAATGAATTATCATTTTGGAGCTTCGAACAAATCATAATATATTTCTTCAATTTCGATCGACAAAATATACCAATTTGCCGGTTTTCAAACAAACGATCTGGAATAAAAAATCTAAATTGTGATCGAAATGTTGTTATATTCTCAAACTTTCTGTTAATATTACAAAATTATAATATGCGAAACAAAAAAACAACATTAGAACCTACCCTAAAAATTTGATTCAATACGCATTAATTGTCAAAACAAGACTTCATCTGACATCAATTCTGGCGCGAAAAAGCAAATCCATAGAAATTTGCATGGAATCCATAGAAATTCCCATAGAAATCAATAGATTTCAGCATAGCAACACTGTTATCTTCTAGATATCCATCTATTGGATAGTTTTCAATTAATGCGGCTGTCAGATTCTTTCGATCACTTTATCCACTACATAACTTTATCTTATAGATGGCTACCGAGAACTTTTATCTACATATTGATGCGTTGGGCCTTAATGGGTCCTAATTATACATAACCACGTTGAGAACTGCGGAAAATTCGTCATTTTTTACTGTAGCAACAGTAGTATGTAGCAGCCTCTGATAAATTATCATGCATATATTATTTCTTCAAGTCCTGTTTTTTATCGGATATTATTCCTGGGACGCGGACGTCCAGCTGTCCCTCCATCTTTTTGGTGGACGTCCAGGGGGTCTGCTGATTGATGGAATTTCTTCTGCCGCTATCTTCACCACTCTCACCGAATCTACTCTGTTGGCGTGGTCTCTCCAGTAGCGTCTTCTGTTTCTTCCCCATCGCACGACATCTCGACATCGCAGATTCCTCGAATTTCGAATTTTCTTACCCTGTCTCGAATGGTAAATCCCGCGATGAGGCGGAGTGTAACTTTACTAATGACCTATTTTAGCGAAGTTTTACCTTTAGAAAATAATATTTACTTATTGTCCTCAAACGCAACGTGCATCTTTTCTTTCCCATCCATGCCAGAATTCACACCCATGGGCATTTTGTCTCGATTGGTCAATCGGTTTTGCTGTTATTTATAAGTATTCGACAAGTGGAGATGAGATTTAACTAGTTTTGAACGCTGGGATGAGGAGCGGGGCGAGGTAGCGTTAAGGACCTATTAATTCCTCTCATGACTGTCTGCAGTTTATTTTTCTAAATACCTATTATCCAAAGCTCAGTGTGATCTTGTCATAGTAAAATCTCAACAAACGTCTTTCTCGCCCAAGCTGTGGCGGCAACATGATTTCAAAATCGGCTGTGTCAAACTATAAAGGCATCACTTGCAATACATACCGATATCACTGTCTCATATCTGCAGTTTCTCCAATGCCTTCTATTACTTCGAGAAGGCATTTTCACACATTTCATTCTGACTTATTTACTTAAATCTTTATATTATAGTGTGAAGATTGTATGTAACTGTAGTTGTAGTTCATAAGGCATAAGCATCAATATTGATTGAGAATGAGTCACATTGCAACGAACATGACGGAAAGACAATCGATTTTAACAATATGTGCAGTTGCATATATATGTAATGTAGCTGACGGCAGGTATCACAATACTTATTTTTCTAATACAATTAAGTATGTAAGGTGTATGTGCATATGAGTCATTCGTGGGGTCTTGGACAAGAGTTCTATTTCCTCTGTGAGGGTTATTTTGTACGGAGATAATTTAAAGTCGAATCAATGCTTGAAAAAAAATAGATTATGGAGAAAAGCTTTTCAGAACAGCCCAAGATCGATAGCTCTACTGAAAAAGATATGAGATGGCAAATCAGGAAGAAAAAAAATCCAAATGCGAAAAAAGTTTTACAATTTAATATCATAATATGCTTCAGAGGTTTAAAATAATGAAGCGTTCGAAATTTGATTTTTTTTTACAGTTCACACATTTTATCATTGCTTGTCAAATTCAAATTTTGAAGATTTAGAATACGAATGGTGTTAAAGGGCGTGGTTATCATGATGTGAGGCAAAAGGATTTTCGAAATCTTTTGATTCACACAGCTGCAAAAAAGCCTCGATGATCAATCTAGATAATAAAATACAAAGTTTACAGGTAGTTTATCTATTGTATGAATCAAATAAATATAATGAAATGGACATTAGTTATGGTTGAATAGATCGAATCGTCATAGTTGATGAAATATTGCAGTGACTGACAGTCTTAGATTCTTATGTTCGGATAAGTCGTAGTTTATTTAGATACGGGTCTTTATAGTTAAATTCTAGTGATTGTGTCATTGACAATGGATAGAAAATTGTTGTATTGTATGTATTGGAATATTTTGTTGCTAAAATGTTCTCAAAATTTCCAACTAAAATAATACACACTGTTACCCCTATTCCATATCAGATCCGCTAAAATTTAGCATCAACTAAAATTTTGAATTTCGCGGGCAATTAATAATAATAATAATAATAAACACTTTATTGGCATGAATATACAAAAATAACAAACCAAAATTGGCGGGCTTATTGCCTGGGGCAATTTCTTCCAACCAACCTATTGTTGGTAATTGGTTGGCAATTCCATGTGATTTCAACCAATCCAAGCAATATTCCTTAAGAAATCGATCGAAGTGAATATAGCTGCAAGTGATTTCAAACAAATAATTACCCCATCTCAAAATTATCATCATGGCCGCCAAATTTCCTTTTTCTCAAACAAATTCATCTTGATCAAGAAATATCTATTAAAATATCTTTTGTGATGCAAACAAGAGCAGAATGATAAATTTACTGAAAATAATATTTTTTTTGTTTTATTGTTGTTTTTAAGAGAGGTGACTGAAAAACAAGACACGATTTTGACATAGTATAAGCGGTTCCTCTAAAATTTTGGCGGGCCTTTCTAAGGTGCCGCTTAAATAATTGATCGAATAGCGAGTTATTTTAGAGGAATCGTGATAATTTAAGCGGAACAGTCAGTTAAAAGCTACTTTTTTCATACACTTTTTTAGCGGATTCTTAATTTTAGCGGATCTGATATCTGATAGGAGTAAGTATCTACTAAAATCTTCTTTATTCAAACTTCTTGTCGACCGACCTTTCAAACACTGCCTGTATTCTTAATATTGCCAGTATCTCGGCTATATGTAGGTATAATAAACAAGTACACTTTATGCCAATCATATGGTATATCTGTACTTGGATATTGTATGTCATTATAATGTTTCTTTTGATTAGTTTTTTGAGGTCTTGTTCAAGGTTAAGTTCACTGTCAATCGTGAATAATTCATAAAGAAAAAACAAACCAGAATAATGTATAAGAAACTGCAAAAAAATTAAAGTACGTATTTTTTTGCTATTTTTTGCCTACTATTATAATGCTGCTTAAATGTAGGTACACCGAGTTTTTATATTCTTTACAATTGAATAGGGAAAAAATGTGCTCAGATATACATATACTACATAACTTGAGAATAATATAATATACATTCAATTATTTTAAAGTAAAAGAAAATATATATTACCTTCTGCCTAATGGATACATACATACATACATTCTCCCTTGAGGCACCCCGCACGCCGCAAGCCAGCCCGGAGGAGACCAATCCGCAGCAAACCCGACCCCCAAACCAACCCACAATACGGGGGACCTAAGCCCCACTAAGGAGCATAGGGAGGCACAAGAGCTCTCCATTGCGCTGGATCATGCACCTTTACAGGGGATACCATTTGCCTGAACTCCCCCTGATGCGAACGAAGCTTATATCTTGTGCCTTTGCTGACCTGTTGGGGTTTAAGGACGTCAGATGGTCAGTTTCACGGTCCCGATCTGATTTTTCGATTTCCTGGCTCTTACAGGATGCTCGAAAAACCAGCAAAAATAGCAGAGGTGCTATTCTTAGCCGGCAACCCCACGGCAATGGATACATAGTTGTGTATTTTATAAAAAAACTATAATGGTAAAAAATGTTTAATACGTTGTTCTGGGTAACTTGTAGTTCCTATATAGTTGCTCTGAGCTAGTAATGATTCTAGTCTTTTTGGATCTAATAAATGTCAAATCATCGCGGCATCGTCATGGTTTAGTAATATTAAACATTTGTTTTTTACTTTTACGCAGGTACAATAACGAAGTAAAAAATGTCAGAGGTTGGTGCATTCGATAGAAAATTTTACTTCCAAACAACGGGAATGTAATAATTTTTGCACAAATTAGAAGTATATAAAAAGAGAAATAGTGTGCATAAAAGTGAGTGCATTGGCCGCATAATGCCAAAGTAATCTGTTGTATCCAACCTTACAACGGAACAATGACATATTAAAATATGAAATATACATAAACACAAGTTTACTTACTTACTTATAAGAAAATCAAAAGCTTTCATACGTATCAAGCATAATAGAAAACAGCAAACAGTGGAGATTAAAGGGTGGAAAATTAGGATTTTTGGGGTAAATAGGGTCTACGGTAGGCACCTACACCAAAAGTGAACAAATGTGTTTTGAACTAGTTTTAAAGCATGAGAAAAAAACTCGTTTTTTGAAAAATAAAAGAGGTTTATTGCGAAAATACGGTTATAGAAGGTATATCGTTTTTAATAAATTAATAAAATATCGTTTTTTTACGAATATGTAACACCTAATGACTAACAATTCATTACTAATGTTCTATTTTTAAATGGAACAAACCACTACGGACTTCCGACCACTATTATTTCGAAGGCTGGCTTAGTGTGATCACTTTACTTTTACAACGTTCGATATTAAGTGTTGAGGTTTAAGTCTCCGAAACTCCTAATCAAGAGAGTTCTCGACATGTTCAACATGTCAAAAAATCCCATATTCAATATAATTAATGAGATATAGAGATAAAAGTTGGAAATTATTGAGAACAAGAGAGCAACTAAATTTAAAGACTGAAGACTTTCCAACAAAGAAAATATAAAGTAACTATGTAGAGTAGTTATGTTTAAAGTAGGTAGGTACCTACACCTTTTCAAACTCGGATTGTCATAGATTCAATTACCTACACAGTCGTTGAGCTTTCCTTGTATGATACATAAAAAAACACAAGCTCTAAGATAATTAATTATTCATGATCAGATAACTGAATCGCCGTGCAAAAAATATATATTTGCAGTCAGTGAC
Organism: Mystacides longicornis; assembly: GCA_963576905.1. Taxonomy (NCBI): domain Eukaryota; kingdom Metazoa; phylum Arthropoda; class Insecta; order Trichoptera; family Leptoceridae; genus Mystacides; species Mystacides longicornis. Next base: position 20,193,857 of record OY756437.1, read on the forward strand.
AGGTCTCCGCATAAATTAATAATAATAAACAAATCGAGTTTGTGTCGACCCAATAAATCCGTCATAATAGTATTATGTATGTTTTATTTGGACATTGTGTCTGGGTGGTGCACTGCAATATATCCACGACAATAATTCGATGGCTGAGGTCGACGGGATTATTCGATATTCATGACTGTAATTATTACTCTTGCGACAGAATGTCGATTACCTGTCCTGTAATTGCAATATTGTTAATAATAATGGAATGCGACAAACAATCTATTCCAATTTTTTGCTGTCGTACATTGTATATTTTTTTTGTTGGCTGGTTGGTTGTTGTCATAGAAGAAAATAAATTCTTTGTAATTTCGTGATATATGTAAAGGAAACGTATGTGCGACATGTTACATTTAATGATTTTGCTGTTTGTGTTGATGTGGTAGAAGCGAAAATTTCTTAATATAACTAACTCACAAAGTGCATGCAAACAGTTGACTAAGTTTTCCCCAATCGGTTGAAGCTATGGGATGAAAATACGAACCACCTAAAAAAGATTTTTGCATAAATCACTCAATCGTGAGTGGTATTGCAGGAAATTAAAAAAAAAAAGAATTTTTATAGATTAAGATATAATAAATTATGGCTAAATTGGGCGGGAAAAATTAATTAAAAAAAAATATTTTTTTAATTTACTGCCCCAGAACAGATTTTTCTAGTGGGGCAGTAAATTCCATATAAATAACTTTGATATTATTATATTTATGTATACCTATAGTTATTGTGTCATGTATTGATGATTATAGTGTGTTTATTTATTTTTGGGATAAAATCATTTCATTTCAAAAGTTCATTCCCTAAAAGAGACACGAAAGGAATAAAGTACTAAGTCGAAATTAATAGCCAACAAAATAATTATAAAAAAAAAACAAGAAAACATCACCTTAAAAAAATTGTTTAATAATATGCCTACCTAACATATTCATAAATTATGCATGAAGTTGACGTACGATTTACGCAAATATCATAAATAAAAATATTAAAATTTTTGGGTTACAGATAAATCTTTCAATTAGCATTAAAATATATTATTATTATAAATTTATTAACAAAGACATCAACGTGAAAAATGATCCATTTTATTAAGAATAATGATTATTAAATAGAGCTGATCCAGTATAAATAATCTCTTTTTATTTTTTCCCGAGATAAAACATTTAAGATGAACTATCGATGTCAAAAACTTATCTAGGATATTTTGAAGTAAGTTTAATATCGAAATTCGAATTTTCCATTAAGATAAGGTTTGGGGTACCTATATAATATATAAACATATTAACACAAATATATGACAGCAGTCGCAGTCTTTAAATTTGGTTGCTAAATAAAACAACACTTTATAAAGTTACAAAAATTACGTATTTTATAACTTAAAAATAACAATATTATTCTACTTACACTATAATTTTCAACTTTTATCTCTATATCTCATTTATTATTATATATCTACTTGTTGTATACATGAGATTTTTTTTCACATATTGAATATGTTGAGAATTTTCATGAGTTTCGGAGACTTAAATATTACCACCTAATGGCGAACGCTGTTAACGTAAAGTGATCACACTAAGCCAGCCTGTGAAATAACAGTAGAAGACGGTCGTAAGCCCGTAGTGGTTTGTTCCATTTAAAAATTGAACATCAATAATGAATTAATATTATCATTAGTTGTTACATAATATACATTCACAAAACACAGGATATGTGTATCTCAGTACATACAAGAATTTTCGAAATTCAGCGTTTTTTTTTAATGATGCCGTATCTGGGATCCATAGAATTATTAGAGAGATCATTTGTGTAATCAGAGATTTCTTTACACTGCTCTTACATAATATGTTCAATTATTGTTCAATTCGTTCTTCATGTGCGATATAAAGTTACACCTGTAACTCGAATCTTGAATCCAAGGCTTGTATAGAAGAAAATGCCAGCTTTCAAAAACTTATGTCATATTTTTAGTGACGAGATGCGTCCTTTATAGGATGTCGAAGAAAATGAGAAGTAGTGAAAGTGCCCTTTCGTAGCTAATATGTATATTAAGGTGGGGTCACATTAATTCGAATGATTATCTGTCACTTTGGAAAGTGGTTGTTTAATTTAAAATTATATTTTTAGCGAGATGGAAAATACAAGAAAAAGTAGTTCTAAAAATACAGCTTTTGTCGATCACAGAACGGTCTATCTATAGTGACCACTGGTTCTTTTACTCGAAGCTACATTATAGGAACATAATATGTCGTTTCTATTACGTATATGGAAGGATAGCAATGCTTATCTGCTCGGTTAGCGTGACTTTCTCATCTCAAGAATCTTTTGTGTATTTTTTTACCCATCACGCCGTATCCCGGAGGGGGTGGGCAGAGGGTATGAATTTCCATCCATTCTTTTATCTATACACACACCATTCAAAGCATAAAGTTCCGCATACATTGTCTCCTATTCCCTTTACTCCTGACTTGGCCCACCTTAAAGACGGCACCGATATGGTCGGCCCACGCCAATCTAGGTCGGCCACGACCCACAAATGAGTTATAGGATGATTGTACACATTTAAAAAGAGACGAAAATGTACCTGTTTAAAAATTTACCCTTGTTTTTCTGGTTCTGTATTATTCAATTAACAAAAAAGTTGATAAAATTAATCTCGAACTGTTTAGATTTAGACTCACCTCATAAATATTACTTGGAATATTATTATTATTTGGAAATGGCGGACACCTCTTATTGGAGCACTGGTGAATTTTGTATGTGTTGTGTGCTTTTGTTGTATTATGTTTATATCGGTGTTCTGTTGGTGTTTCTAAAATTATAAATAAATAAATTACCAATACCTGTAAGATAAATAAATCATAGTCTACCCGTAGATGTTCTAAGAACAGCAACCGCTGTTTATTCATAAATCCATCTCAAGACATACCTAACTCTTACTGTATAAAGAAGATTATTTCATTATTTTTATTTTATTTTTTTTTTTATTATTATTTTTTTATTATTTCTGACTCTGTCTTACCATTCCGTCGTAAGTAGTTCTTGGATTTTTCCTCCCTGTGCCATTTTGGAAAACACAGTTTGTTATCATGTTTTTTTTTGTCTTTAAAAGTTGATATTGAAAATTATTGCATCTTTTTCATTGTACTATTTTATCATCCTTTTTTTATTTAAACACTAGCTTTCCCGAGAGACGTTGTCCTGTAGTCCTTACTATGAAAAATGATTCCGAATTTGTGATTTATACAAAAATACGTTTAAAATTTGTTTGAATGTTAAAAAAATATTTCTGAAAGATTGAAAGAAATTCTATAAAAAATCTGCGTACCAATGTTTTGAAACTCAATGGTTGTCAATATAAATTGTGTTTTTATGATTTTTTTTCATAGATGGCGTTGTTGTAACTTAATCTGTTACATACTAATACTAACTAGTATTATATTTTATTTTATTTGCTATCCATTTTTCGTATTTTTTAATAATTATTCCGTTATCCGAAGCGGAGAAGAATCCAATAAATCAAACATCGGAAGAATCTGTTCAGCCTATCTTGCGTTATAAGTATTCGCACTAACCCGACATTCTTTCATATTATAGATTTTACTTTGTATAATTGGAAACTCCGCGGAATAAACCAGATACTTCCGCATGATTGATCACACGACCCAGCTAGCTTAACCTGTTGGTGAGAATGGTGGTTGAATTTTGGCTGTCGGTCATGGATCTCTCAAACTCGTTTGCCCAATTTGTACGTATTCATTTCATTTTGTTTCTGAACATCACATCGCGCAGTTTTATACTTTGTACTTTTAAATTAGGTATCTCAGATATTTGAACTCTGTTTGTTGTGTAGCCACAACAACCACTACAGCCACATATTATATATTTATTTAACATTCACATAGGTAGTAATATATTTTTGTATAGGTACGGTAAATGTACGTTCCTAAGTTTTAAGTTCTACATAGCAAAAGATAATGATCATTTCGTTGAAAATTGATATAATTTTCTTACGATTCAAGACTGCTTTGATCTGTAAAAAATATCTTATGTAAATATTTTTACCTGGTTTTAAATCCTAGAAATGCGAACTTTATTACACAAGTACCTAATAATTATTGTTATATCGCGACGCATTCCACTGGTTTCAGACTCCTAAATCTACACTTGCAAACGTACTTATATTGTGAGAGTGGTGTAGGCGAGAGAATCCGCCTTAATTTTTATGCCCCGAATGAAACTGTCATTTAATTCAGAACTGCTACCCTCTAAACGTGAAATATCTTTAAACATCAATTTTTATTTAAAACTTGATGTTTAAAGGTATTTCACGGTTTTGACTTTGTTACTAACAAATATATATTTTTACGTAAGCTATATGTAGGTATCTGTGAAAGATCCGAAATGTCCACTGTCCAGAATAACAATATGGATATCTTTCACACTTAGCAAAGCTTGTGTCGTGAAAGAAGAAAAGATCGGCTCCGGGATTCGAATCTACGACTTTCAGAGTATAAATATATCAATACGAAAGTCGGTTAAGGAACCTCTAGGTCTAGGCCATCACAGTAAATTATTAATTTTAAATTCGAATATGGTTAAGTTTCAATCTCATCCACTTCCAGCTTATAACTGTCATCTACTTCTATTTCGTAAGCTAATAATCACTTTAACGTTTGCTTTGCAACGTTCGCTATCAAAACATATTCTCATCGCGTGGAAGACGGACGTCAGCCTGTAATTCAAGTTTATCTATGCATTTTATTGCACATAATATCACAGTTTATTACGGTGTTAAAAAAAAAGACTTGAACAGGAAAAATGTAGTAATTATATTGACACTATAGGCGGAGGACATAACAAAGCAACAACTGAAACCTGCTTATTGTATATCTACAAAATATGACTCAGGTGTTAGTTTAAGGGTTAAGACCATTTTTGCACTTCAGTCTTATTTTGAATGCACATACACGTATCAAATTTTATATGCAACCTTGAACTGAAAATTTCTTTAAACTACTTACCTACACTTGAACAAAACACCATAAAAGTGCTAAAATTTGAATATTATCAAGGGTAAAATTAAATTAAAAATAAAAGCATTATTTCGCACATATTATTTATTGACGCTGACTTTATGTATTTCTTTTATTTTGCATTGATTTCTTTTATTTTCCTCCTGCAAATCTTACAGTAACTTTAAAAATTAAAAAAAAAGCATTTCTGATAGTTCCCTATATAATTATTATAACAATTAACGGTGAGAGAAATTTACAGTTAAATTTCGTCTCAAGGGCGTCGCCAAGGGGGGGCAGGCTAGAGATTAAAAAATGTAGGCAACTGCAGAGCAACCAAAGTTCAAAGACCGTGATTTGCCGTTAAATCATAAAAAAATCTTCATACTCTTGACTATACTTAAAATTCATATATTTCTCATCTTCCATAATATAGGATATACGAAAAATAGCCTATGACTGGGTTCAATTGCCCCCCCCCCCCCCCCTAGGCCTCGGGCTGGCGGCGACGCCCTTGTAATCCGTCTAATACATTGCCTACCTATACGAATTTTCAAGAACCAGTAGCCACCCCTAAACCATTTTCTAAAATTTTGCAAAAAATACTAGTACCATTTTTGCGGAATAACAGAATGTCCCGTTAATATTTCAAAATTAAATTTTTAAGAAGCACCCTATATTTACAAATTCATCAAACCTGCATTAGACCAATCCTGACATATGGTATAGAGTCTCCGGGACAGTGTAAGGAACTCCGATATTAGGAGGACCTGCGATATTCATAATCTTTTGCGATGGGGTAGATCTAGAAGGCGTTTCTGGATAGATCACGTAGAGAGAGTAGATGAGGTGGAGACATCCGCCTCCCAGGCAAAAATGATGATCTGAGAGAAAACAGGACGCAGTGCTAACGGAAGTAGAAGAAGAAGAAGATCCTACATTTATGACACGTAAACCTACCATGTTTTTTCGTTACATAACGTATTGTTGATGTCAAAATAACCATTGTACATACATTGGTACTGTGTATAATACAGACAGGTACATAGTTCTTATCAAACGCGATAAGGGTTTTATTAGGAGCGCGAAGTATTATATAGGTCATCTCGTGTGAAGTTGCGTTTATTATCTGTAGCTCGGACATTCTATCAATTTTCTGAGATGAAATTTTCAGCATTTTTATTCCATAGATGTCGCTTTTCAATTGCATTCTTCAAAAAGAGCCCCGTTATGAATCTATAAACTAGAAAAAGTATCGACTGAATCGCTGGGCTATAGGTACTCACCACGTTTAATGGTGATAAGAGAGTTAGTCCTGCAGCAGGGGTATTCACGATAAAGTTTAGTTCGAAACGAGTATCAGGATTGATCAGGTGGAGATTGAAAGGGTAGAACAGCTCAAATATCTGGGATTGAAGATGGATGGGGGGTTGACGTGGAGTGAACATGTAAAGACAATCCTTAACAAGACTGGTCCAATTTTGGGTGTGCTGCGAAGGCGTGAATTGTTCAATGTTCAACAAAGAAAATTTTTAAATACAATTCATTCGTATTGCCACATATTACATATGGAATACTCATTTGGACCCAATTTAGTCAGAACCTCAAATCTATGGTGGAAAGAGCTATGAATAAAGCTGTCAAGCTGGTTTTCGGCATGGATAGATTTACAAGAACCTCGGAGGTTTATGAGTTGTCTGGCATGTTTTGTTTAGATGACTTATTAAGCTTGGAAAGGAATAAAATGATCTTCCTTATGGAGCACAATCAAATAAAAACAAATAACATACTTATTCCCAACAATGAAATCCATCAGTATCAAACTAGACAGAGGGAGCATTTGCGATTGGAACAACCTCGAACAAATAGAGTAAGAAGGGGCTTTTGCTACACCGCATGTAGAGAATATAATTATTTGCCAACAGAGATAAAGCAGAGCAGTAATGTCAAACACTTTGTTAGACAATTAAAAACATTGATACTCCAAAATCGCAACGTGAGCGTCCAAAGATGACCGGGGTTGTTTCTGCTCTCCACTGAATTCATGCCTAATTGATATCTAATTAAGGAACCCTTTTGACACGTAACTTATTTGACTACTAATCATGACTTGACTAATCTCTTGCATAATATGTTTTGTTGCTTCAGTTTTTTTTTCTCGTGCATGACTCGTGCGTGTTTTGTTTATTTTTAAATAGTAGATGAGAATATTAATGGATTTGATACTATATTTGTATTTTCTTGTTTGTTTGACTGATGATGATATAATTTAATGCTTTGTTTTTTGTATGATTGATGAGGATAATTGTTGATTTTTTACTTTGTTTCTATTTTATTTTTCTATGACTGATTTATTTATTTATTTACTACTTTGATTTATCGATTTACTGCTTTGGTCTGTATTTGATTATTTATATATATATATGACTGATGATATTATTTATTAAATTAACACCATGTTTTATATTCTATTTTTATGTTACTGATGAGGATATTTGTTAATTTATTGCTTTGTTTTATCTTTATTTGAATTGATATTTCTTATTTTAATTTATTGACGTGTTGAGTCTTATGTATTGTTTTTCTTGATTTAATTGCGTGCATGCTTTGTATGTTTAATTCATTCTGATCTTTTTGTATTTTACTTGATTTGTTGTACTTATCTATGAAAACATTGTACTTATTTCTCCTTATACCAGCATAAAGCTGTCTGGAGAACATAATAAATAAATAAATAAAAATTTATTGTGAATTTTAAAAACAAATTTTTATACAAGCATTTAAAAGAGTCAAAGGGCGGACTTATCCCAAAGGATCTCTTCCAGCCAACCCAATAATAATAATTATTATTTTTTTTATATATTTTTATTTTTGCCTTCCACTCATAATTGATAGAAAATTATTTTCTTAAGGAAATAACCTATAACACTGAAAAAAAGCATATTTGGTTAATTGTGACAAAATCCAATTAATCTTCACATTTTTTCGCAACGTCCGTTTCTTTAAATATTGATTATTTTGAGATATGGATCGAGAAAAAATTGAGAGACGCTCCGGAAACAAAAAATACTCAAAAAGCATGCTGAACTATTTTATTAAAGTTCATTCTACAATAAAACATTAATTTCAGTTTCTAATGTATGTTAAGAACTTCAATAAAAGTGCAAAAAACGGGTGTTACGGAGCAAACACCCGTAAGTCTAAAATATTTGACTAGTTTTAAACTTAAACTTATACGGTGTTGTGTTCAAAACTGTAAGAAAATAATCTGTTGCACGGTTCGATAAAGTAAAAAATAATATGTAATTTTATATTTTGACGAACTATGAAATTTCATTGCGGCTTTTTTTCTTATCTCAAAACTGACAACTCAGATAGATAGCGCACATTTTCAGTTTTAGCTGATAGATATGTAACTTACAAGGATTTCATATGTTAGACTTAAGAGTACCTATACCTAATTATAGTATTTACGTATGAAGATTCAAAGAAATTGCAAAGAAAGGTTAACAAACCAGACGGTTGTTGCCATTTTTTCTAATCAATAAAAATAATATCAAAATTTCAACCGGATCACACCAGCTCAGATAAGATAGTCGATTTTGATCAAAGAAGTTTTGATGAAAAGACCCACAAATGTCAATTAACTCAATAATTACATATTATAATAGGTATACCTTATATTACAATATCTTTTCTTTGAATTGACGAATAGCTCGCAGATAAAGTGACCTTGTGATGTCTCGATATCTTCCCTTGATCGTAAATTAACAAATTTTATCACATTCATTTTGCATATATATTTTTTTTCATGAGAATAATTATTGTAGTTTTTCGCTTCGGCTTCTCGTGGCGGACGGTCGTCTCTCTGGCTCTGAGTGTGTTTACGTTTATTATTATTATTTCTTGTGCAGGTGTTCAGTAGTGACGTCATTTATTTACATCGCTGGGAAAAAACAGATATTTATAAAACCATTTATTATTTTTTCACTTTAATAATAATATTATTGTTTTTTTTTTCTTTTTCACTTATTAGTGTTAAGTAGGTTTAAGTACCCATTTATTTTTTTCTCTTTTTCATTCTAAAATTAGATTTTTTTGTTGTTATTTTTTTTTCAATACTAATGTAGCATCATGGGAGACCCCCCTAATAAAGACCCCGATAAAATCAGATTAGACGATGTAAACTCTAGCACCAAGAGAAGAAGAACGGATGATTCTTCTCTGATGTCCGATTCTGGGACAATCATGGATACTCAATTTCCTTCATCAGTAACTTCTCCGAGTACCGAGGCCCAACCTAACCCCGAAGGAAAGGCTCCGGCCAGGTACCCTCAATCTTCTCATGGTCCATTTTTGGTCATAGTAGAAAATAAAAACCCTGACAAACATCTTCACCCAATGGTATTTGGAGGTCTAGTGGCTAAGAATGGCGTTAAAGGCATCGTAAGTGGTGGCGTGCGTTCAGACGGTAGAAATAAAATAGCTGTGACTTTTTCATCTGCAAATTCAGCGAACTCATTCATTTCTAATGATATTTTATCTACATACAATTTGAATGCATTCATTCCAAGCTATAAATTGTATAAACATGGAATCATTCGCGGAATACCAACAGAGCTTAAAGACGAAGAAATCTTTGAGAATATTGAGGTTCCCTCTTCTTGTGGAAAGCTCAATAATCTTCGAAGGCTAAACAGAAGGATTACAGCTCCAGATGGGACTACTATATGGAAACCATCTACCACTATTTTGTTATCATTTGAGGGCCAATCCCTGCCTGAGCATATATATTTGTTCTATAACTCCATCAAAGTGGAGTTGTACGCTCGTCCATGTTATATTTGTCATCGTTGCCTTAGATTTGGACATACTAAAAAGAACTGTACCTCTTCCCCTAAATGCTTCCGTTGTGGTGAAAATCACCTTGGTGAATCTTGCCCAGATAAAGAACTCCCTCCAAAGTGTTCCCATTGCAAGGGAGAACACTTGACGACAGATGTTTCTTGCCCTGAATTCATCAGGCAAAAGAAAATAAAATACATTATGGCATCTGAAAATATTTCTTTTGTTGAAGCCGTCAAACAAACTCCCCCTTCAAAAAAATTTTACAGTGAGGTGGTTTCGTCCTCACAAAAACAGTATGGTTCATCTACAAAAAATAAACCTACCACCCCTGTTACACGTCCTGTGGTAAAACCAAATCTAGATAAAAGAGCCACAGAGGCCCTTCTTTCATATTCCAATGGGCAATCCACAAATCTCCAAAATGGCTGCGCTCTTAAAAATATAGAAACCGTTCCTTCCACGCTTTCATACAATTCAGAAAAAAACCAACTATTTAAAATGCTTTCCCAGATTCTCTCACTAGTTATTTCTAGTCCTAAAGATGATGTTATTCCTTTGATTCTCCCTATGCTTACAAAAGTATTTGAAAAGATGTCTGACAGTGAGAATGATGTGTTGTGCAACCTTAGCACAACGCATTAATCGATCGTTTTATACATTTATATTTCAATAAAATAATAATCATGGCAAATTTACAAGATAACAATAAAAACAAAAGAGATCATTTAAATTTATTACAGTGGAACAGCAGAAGTGCCGTATCAAATAAACACGAAATAATTCAACTCCTCCATGACTTGGACATTGATATCGCATTGATCCAAGAGACATGGCTCCTTCCTCATTTCAATTTTAATGTACCAGGTTATGTATGCTCGCGTTCAGATAGACTATATGGAAGAGGTGGCGGAGCTGCCATATTAGTTGATCATAGAATACCTCACTCTGTAATTAATTTACCACAAAACCCGTACTTGGAAATAGTGGCGATCCTTGTCGATGGGATCGCATATGTATCAGTTTATATTCCTCCCAACACCGGCTTCGACGTCGGATTCTTTGACGCTGTTGTCGCACTTCTTCCTTCATCTTTCGTTATCTTAGGAGACCTGAACTGTCACTCCAACGTTTGGGGAAGCTCTATCTCAGATAGAGCAGGGAATTCTGTCCTTTCGTTTTTAGATTCTCATAACTTATGTATTGTCAACGATGGTTCTCCAACTAGAATGACCCCTCCAGGCCAGAACAAAAGCGCAGTAGATTTATCTATTTGTACCAATAACTTAATGGCTTCCCTCCACTGGTCGATTATGGATGACCCTCGATCCAGTGACCATTATCCGATTGTGATTCAATTTCATACTAAACCTATCAAAAATTCTCCTCACGGAAGACAATTATACAATTTGAACAAAGCAGATTGGAATGCCTTCTCTAGACATCTAGATAATAACGTTCCATCATTAATTTCAAAAGGAAACGAATGTTCAAATGTGGATGAAGAAAATACTGTATTATTAGAGTTTATTTACTCAGCTGCGGATGAAAGCATTCCTAAAAAGGCATGTAATAATCGCCCTAGAAGAAATGCCCCTTGGTGGGACGAAGAATGTTCTGAACTCATCAGAGATCGAAAGGAGGCTATGCGCAAAGTTCGGAAAAATTTTAGTTTGGATGCCTTCTTAACGGCTAAGTCTATCCAGGCTAAAGTCAAAAGAAGATTAAGACAAAAAAAGAGACAGGGATGGCAGAAATTCTGCTCTTCGCTGTCTCCCCATTCTCATTCGTCATACGTGTGGAGCATGATCAAGAGATTTAAGGGTTCTTTCTCTCCTTCCTTCCCTAAGGAAGGAGTAGAGACCTGGTTACCTGAATTTGTGAATCTCTTGGCTCCCCCATATGCGCCACGTATTGATCAAATTTCTCCTCCTTGTTTAAATTACTCCAGCTCAGAAACATTCTCTTTTCTTATTTCACCCTTCGTAATGGGGGAACTAATATGCTGTCTGCAGCGTGTAAAAGACTCTGCTCCAGGTTTAGATTTGATCCCATATACATTTTTCCAAAAGGCCCCACCATCTTTCCTAGAATATTTTTTGTCTTTTGTAAATAAAATTCTCATATCTTCTTCTGTTCCTGAAAGTTGGAAAAAACAACTTATCATTCCAATACCTAAACCAAAAAAAGACCCTTCTTTAGGTTCCTCGTACAGACCTATTGCCCTCTCATCCTGTATTTTGAAAATTCTGGAACACCTCCTAAAAAATAGAATTGATTGGTTAATTGAACATAAGTCAATCCTTCCCAAATCCCAATACGGTTTTCGTAAATCCCTTTCTTGTATTGATAATCTTAGCTTACTTATCTCCGACGTACATATAGCTCTTTCCAAAAAAGAGTTTACAATCGCAGTATTCCTCGATATCGATTCCGCATATGATAATGTTTGTCTTTCCACTCTTTATAAAAAAATGATAAATCTTTCCTTTCCGGAACCCTTTGCCAAATTAATTTTCAACATATTTTCTGAAAGAACCATCGTCGTCAATCATGGTGAGAAAAATGTGAGTAGAAGCGTGTGGAAGGGACTTCCTCAGGGATCCGTTTTGAGCCCAACTTTATTTAACCTGTACTGTTCTGATCTGGAATCTCTTATTCCACCTAACTGCTCTATTGTCCAATATGCTGATGACATCGCAATATATACGTCAAACAAAAATCTCTCCCTTGCTGAGGAGTGCATATCTTCTGCTATTGATAAGATCAACAAATGGATGTTTGATAATTCCTTGAGACTTTCGGCCCATAAATCACAATCAATAGTATTCTCTAGAAAACATAACAACCCTTCAATCGTACTAAAATCTGAAGGTCTTCCAATTCCTCAAGTGGAGGAAGTTAAATTTTTAGGCCTTTTCATAAACAGGAAGCTATCATGGCATTCCCAAATTAATCATATATCTCAAAAATGTGAAATAGGTATCAATATGTTGAGAGCTCTGTGCAACATATCCTGGGGATCACACCCTTCCACATTAAAGCTACTTTATAATGCCTTAATCCGAAGTCATTTGGATTACGCGAGTTTCCTATTTGACCCTCTCCCAAAAACTTTGGAGTCTAAATTGGACAGGATTCAGACAAAGTCCCTGAGGTTGATTCTAGGAGCTATGCAATCTACTCCAAATAACGCCCTTCAGGTCGAATGTGCTGATATGCCATTGAGAATTCGACGTCGGTATTTGTCGGATTGTTATTACTCGAAAAAGATAATGTACGAAGGACATCCTTTAACCAGCAGAATTGCTGTACTCAATAACATCGTAAGAAATGATAGATTTTGGTTGAAACGACAACCACCTAATCTGTGTGAAAGTTTTTCGAGCATCAACTTCCATGTAAAAAAATACCCATTTCCCTCCCCTATATACAACCTCCCATTCGAAGCTTTAATCTTTAGACCTGATACCGTTCCACACATGGGTTTAGACAAATCTTGTTTGATGTCTGCCCAACAAATAAACAGTGAATTTCAGTTTCAAATTGAGTCTAAATGGCCAAAGCATATTCAAGTTTACACTGATGGCTCCAAAACTACTTCCGAGGAATGCGTGGGTGCAGCAGTCCTTATCCCCTCTCTCGATATAAAAGTTCTAATCAAGTTACCTCCAGAAGCATCGATTTTCACGGCGGAGTGTGTTGCGTTGCTGAAGGCTCTTGACATCGTCAGTGATCTTAAATTCGATAAAACGGTTATATTCACAGATTCCCTCTCATTGGTCCAATCTCTCTCTTTCTCAGACCCATTTCGTATGGATAATGAGATATTATTACAAATTAAGAAGGAACTATTTGATCAAATGAATAACCACCAGGAGACAGTCATCACGTGGATCCCTTCACACAAGGGTATACAATATAATGAACAAGTTGATTCTCTAGCGAGATCAGCATCTATTTCTGGGACCATTCTTGGGAGTTTTGTTCTTCCTATAAGTGACCGGAGGCGCAATATGGAGGAGGCAGCCTTTAAAAGATGGGAAATCTTCTGGGATAGAGAGAGCCTTACCAAGGGATCTCTTTACAAAGCTATCAAAAATAATATCTCCAAAAAACCCTGGTATCATGGTTTGAAGTTGACCCGACCTCAAATCGTTAACATTTGCCGAATGCGTTTTGGTCACCATAGACTGAACAGTCATTTGTTCAAAATTAATCTAGTCGACAGTCCATATTGCGAGTGCGAGCTGGATCTGGAGAACTTGGACCATGTGTTCTTTGACTGTCCTTTAAGAGACAGATACGAATTGTACAATAGAATGAATATTCAACTCCCTATCAATATGACCCATCTCTTGTCCACTCCTTCGAAGAGCATATACAAACATATTTTGGTGTACATAGAGAAAAATATGATTTTATTATAGATAGCTATTTTATGTTTAGTATTATTATTATTTTTTTTTTTTTTTTTTTTTTTTTTTTTTTTTTTTTTTTTTTTCTCTCCATGTCTATTTTCCGTCTGTGAGTAAGTCTTACTTTGCTGCCAGTTGGCACAAATCGTCCTTTACGTGACGTAATGCCATATTTATATAATAATAATAATAATTATTGTAGACTAGCTTTCCCGACAGACGTTGTCCTGTGTTCCTGAATATGAATATTGATACGAATTTTTTATTTTTTTTTTATTTAATTTTATTTCCAAAAAATAATACAAATAAATATGAATTACATGAGAATGTGAATAAAATTATTGGAATTTATCACCCCACTAGGCAAGACCCCGTGCTGAGGTGATATTTGATATTTTTCAGCGCATTTTTTTTTAAATTAGGTGTAGGATCGGTACTATTATGAATTGTTCTGTATATGGTCCTATGTGGTTAGTCAAAACGAGTAAATGGTGCACAACAAAAAACACGAAAATAAAAACAGAAAACAAAATAAAACAAATAAAGGCCATTTGTATGGTGATGAATTAATTATCATTTAACCCATGTGATTCCGAACGATGCGTCTGTTTGAAACCATGTTTATTCCATCCGCATTCTGTCAATCGCACTAATTGACAATTTCTGTCAAAATTTCAAAATTGGAATAAAAGTTATAATGTAAAAAGTACTAATAAGGTTGTATACGTAGAGTTTTCTTTAATTTTCTATTTTTCCATGCATATTTTGTTATTTTTTTCTTCTAAAAAGACATTCTCCTGATAAAAGCCTACACGACAAAAAAAGAATTAGAGAAATCGGTCCAGCCGTTTAGGCGAGATGCGATGACATCGGGAAATAGCTCTCCATTTTTATATATAAGAAAATACGAAAAATTGTATTGGAAACCAAACAGAAGAAAATGGTTTGTAGCTGAAATAATGTGACAGTCGATTCAATAACATTTGAGATTATTAAGAAAACTAAGAATTTTTTTTTTTTTTTAAATTATTCTATGTATTTTTTTTATCATTTTAATGTTTTGTAATATTGTTTCATGCCTAAATGTGCTGTTTATTTGATTTTTTTTACTGTTCCGTATAATTTTCATTAATCCAGAAATCCCTTGAAATATTTATATCTATATGAGGTGCTTCTGAAAATCTTGAAAAATGCATAATAACGAAATTTTTATATACATTTTATATTTGTGTCGATAAGATATTAATTTATGTATTTATTTATTTAATTGTCTAGGAACGGCTCTATGAGCCATTTACATAATAGAATTAAACAAAATTCAAACAAAGAAAATCAAAGGATTAAAATCATATAATCAAATTTAAATAAAAAACTTTTTAACTATTCCACAAATTTATTATACCTGACATGTTTCGAAGGGGCACGCCCTTCATGGTCACAGGTTATTTGAAACTGTATAAGATTAAAATGTATAAGAAACTTCATAAGATTAAAATCATTTCAATGGAAAAAAAAATCATATCAATCATAGGAAAAAAATGAAAAAAGACAAATGAAATTATTTTTAAATGATATTCATGATTTGTGTACGAGAGTAATAATATTACATACATGTAAGTGTAGAACATGCAATAATTGATCCTTATGTAGTAGTGTGAGGTTACATGGACACAAATACATATTTATAAAACTGAAAAGATTTGTTTTAGCACCGTTTCTAAAAACTTCTGATGTGAATCACATGCTACCTATACACTTGACTTCAGAACAATAACTTTCTCTTTCTACTTTCCTGTCCTGTCCTTGGTCTACATTCCTTTACCCCAGCTGAGCCTACATAAACAGAACAATTGTCTATTTTTCTCTGTGTTTTTGTCTTCTACTTCTCACCTACTAGTGGTGTGGGAGGAGGTTATTGAAACTTCATAAGATCGAGCGCAGTGAATAGCTAATGTTACCTCCCTTTGCCTCTAAGTGGGATCATAAAGGGACAAGTCAGAAAGCTAGTTAAATTTTTCACGATTTATCACAATACAGTTATTTCCGATCATCGCGTTGTTCCAGTTATAGGTGTTAACCGGGTCAAGTTAATGGCCGAGCTGTACCTACGTCATAGGCAGTGCATGTATAATACTTAATTTGATTTAGAGAGAGATAACGTATCACGCAGTCCATAGTAATACGTCAAACTTATAGGAGAGTTCAGTTTGTATTTGTCTCAGTTTAATTACTGCTAGCTGATACCCGTCTTGCTTTAAGTTGTTGATTTGGCTAGTCAGACTTGAGCAGTAAGTTATTGAACAGGTTTTGTCTGCAGCTTTCCCCTATTCAGGAACCCTGGTCTATATTATTTTAATGTTTCAAAAGAAAAATTTAAGAGTCACTGCTAAATAGGTATGCGAAAAATTTAAAAAAGGAATGTCACTTTCAATGTTTATACAATTTTTATGCGAGTCCTCGATTCTACTGTACATAGAATATATAGGTACCTACCTAGTATAATATAATATAGTTAGTTTGACCTATTTAACTGGCTGTCATAGAGAGAGATGGTGTAAGCGAACTCTGCTTTACCGGCTTTAGGCATCTGTCATGGCGTACCTTATATTTAATATTTTTCTGTGAAAATCTTTATGAAATAAGAATTATAAGACTTCTACTTCTATTTTTTGTATTTCAAATCAAACTTCAATCGTTTTTATACATTATTTTCATACCGTAATGCTACAGTTCTACACAAAATTTACACGTATTTACTTTTAAAACATTACTATCTCATTAATTGAAATTTTCGTATGAAGATTTAAAATTTTTAGAAATTTGTAAATAACATAAAATATATATGAGAAATTGGAAAATTTTGTATCTATGATTACCATAAATATGCCTTCAAGGATCCACGACGATTAAAATCAAACCTAGAGTTTCCGGTTTATTCGTGATGTGCCAATATACAAAAATATAAATAAATAAATAAATATACATTCATAACTGAATAATAATTCTAGTTCTATTATAATTATAATGTAGACTAGCTTTCCAGACTGACGTTGACCTATAGTCCTTACTATGAATATTGATTTCAAATTTGTAATTTATACAAAAATACGTTTAAAATGTGTTGGATTGGAATGTTAAAAAAATATTTCTGAAAGCTTGAAAGAAATTCTATCAAAAATCTGCAAACCAATGGTTTGAAACTCAATGGTTGTCAAGGAAAAAAATTCTGTTGTTATGTAATTTTTCACAGATGGCGTTGTTGTCAGTAAGACCGTTCCATACTTATTTATTTATTTAAAATCACATATGGCCATTGGCCATTAAAACATATTTATAAAACATGTTAAAATTAAAACATCAATGTCAATATTAACTTTAATATTATATTTTATATTATTTTCTCTCCCTTTTTCGATGTTTTATTAGTTCTGTTATTCTGTTATCCGGAGTGGAGAAGAATCCAACAAATCAAACATCGGAAGAATCTGTTCAGCCAATATCAAGTTATAAGTGGTCATACTAACCCGACTTTCTTTCATATTATAGATTTTACTTCGTAGATTTTACAAAGCACATAAAGAGACAGTGTTATCTTGACGTTTAGTGGCAATTTGCGTAGCTTGGATACCGCAGTAAACAAGATCCCCTTTGAAATAAAATGTATGAACTTAGTTAAACGGTCTAATTCAAAAACATTTGTAATATTAGTAGATAATATAGAAAATTAGATTTTTCTTTTTGTATAATGGTCGTTCTATTGCCCACTTTTCTACAAAACCATCGCATAAGGGGTGATGGGGAAAATCACCTTGCCGACTAAACGTCAAGATTGCACCGTCTCTTTACCGCTTCCATTATTTCACTGCCGGCAGTGAAAGAGATGAAAATACTGTGTTCGTAAAGTTTTCTATTTTTTATAGGTAAAAAATCATTACATAGTGTGATTACTTTTGCGTAAACAACGTTCGCTATTACAACTATCCTTTTGAGAGTTACCTTGTATTTTCAATATATATTTGTACATAATAAATGTCATACAGCTATCGACAGTCACTTATTGGATTTTTTGTGATCATTTAACTTATTTGATTAACTATGTACACTGTTTTAATGTTGTGATTTAAATGTTGGTGAAAATACACATGGGAATGGCCAATGTGGAAAATGGTCAATATAATAATAATTTGTCGTCCGATAATAAACTAAGTATTAGGATTCCAATAATGCAATGGGTAGGCACTACAGGATAATTTAATCTACACTTCTATTATAAAGAGGAAAGTTTTGATTGTTTGTTTGACGGGAATAGGCTCCGAAACTACTGAACCGATTTGAAATATTCCCGCTGAACATAGGCTATATTTTATTTTCATATAGCCTATGTTCCTTACTAAAACTCCAATAATGTAACCCAAGGTGCAAAAAATTTACCTAAAATATTCTTTACATCGCGTACGCTGCGAAAACTATTGAAGATAGAGTAAAATAATGTATGACGATTTTGTAGATGAGATCATTATTTACAAAAAATGTCGCTACAGCATATGTCTAATTATTATAGTTATGCCACAATAAGTATTTATTTATTTAAAAAAAATAATTGATACGCTATTTCATAATTTGAGTAGGTACTTAACTATATCTAACAAGAAAAAACATATTATTTTATTTCAAATTTCAAAAAATATTCTTCGATTGTCATGTAATGATTATAACTACATTCTTTCACTTTTGGGAAGCTACACTCTCCCCGGTGAACATAGGCAATATTGAATTTTCAAAAATATTTGGGATCCTTACTAAAACTCCAAAAATGTAACACAAGGTGTAAAAAAATTACCTAAAATATTCTTTACATCGCGTGCGCTGTGAAAACTATTGATGATTGGACAAAATAATGTACCACAACTTTGTAGAAGACATAATTATCTACAAAAAGTGTTCCGACAGCATACGTCTAACTATTATAATAATGCCACAATAAGTGTTGATTTATTAAAAAAAATTATTTGAAATGCGGCAGAGATATAGGCGTCACTGGGGTACGAGCCGGACGGGAGGGGACCATTAGAATGCTACATTATTCCAGATTAACATAGCCTATAGAATATTTTGATAAAGTTAGGGATCTATAAAGATCATAAGAAAACTGAATTATTTTTTTAAATACCTATGTACCTACCCGTGCGAAGCAGGGACAGACTGCTAGTGTTGTATATAAATGTTGGTGAAAATATGGGAATGGCCAATGGGAAAAATGGTCAATATATAATATTAATTTGTCGTCCGATAATAAACTAAGTATTAGGATTCCAATAATGCAATGGGTAGGTACTACAGGATAATTTAATTATACAATACAATTTAATTATACCTACAGTAATTGCATACATTACTAACACTGTGGTTAAAAATACCCATTTAAAAGTATGTAAGTAGGCACTTTAAATTCTGCAGTGTGCATTTTATAACAAGATTCATATTATAATATTACGAGAAAATGACTTATTAATAATTAATTATTGAGAATTTCCATAAGATTCTTACTAGTGTAGGTACTTCCATGAGAATTCCGGGAAATAAGTAACATATTTTCCAAGAAATTAGTCATAATAAATGAATTCCTGACTTTAAACATGAGTATTTTGAAAGTTGCATTCTTCTTTTCTTAGGATTTTGATATTCATAAAATCACAGAGAGCGATGAAACGTGCCATGCTGTGAATAAGTCCCAGATAAATAAAGAATGAGACTGGTAGGGCCTGAACAGGAGTGCTGGATATTGTCGAAAGAGTTGCCGACTAAAATGGCGTCGGGCTGGTCATATTGCCCGCAGCCCAAACGACAAATTGACGAAGCGCCTCTTGTGCTGGCACCCTGTCATAGACCATCCCATAGAAACCCCGGACAACTCCAACTCTGATGGAGATAATCTGGTGAGTTTGCGAGTGGACATATAGATGCAGAAGGCGCAGAATAGACAGGAGTGGAAAAACATAGAAGAGGCCTACGTTCAGGGGTGGACGCGGTAACAGAAGGAAGAAGAAACAAATAATAATCACAGTTCATTCAATTTTATCCTTTTGATTCTCGGTATTTATATAATTTTATTCATAAATTAAAATCGTATGGTCATTATCATAAAACAGGTTTACCGTATGAAGTTCTTATTCACAATGTACGCTTTAGCACACTTTCTACTCGCATAATCAGAAGTAAACCACAACTAAGTACCTGATACAAGAGTATGCCAACGATGTACTCAAGGTCATTTAAAAATAGGAATTATTCCAAACAAAGCCCTTAGATCAGGGGTGCACAGACTTATAGCTAACAGGGGCCACTGGGGAAGTTTATGAGCTAGGGCGGGCCGCAAGAATAAAAATTAACACTTTTTCTTCTTCTTCTCCTTGGAAATTTTTATTCCAACATGATGGTGGGGTCTGCCTTTGGTATTTTACGCCGCCACTCAGCTCTGTCTTGGGTTAGCTCCGAAACTCCTCATATTTTGACATACAACTTCACGTCAACTTCGTTTGTAAATTTACACTAATATTTTTTTAATTTGTACAAATTATGATACTAATGATTAATGATCAAACACTGTAATCATATTTTTTTATTTATTTTCACTGTAGTACATTGTGTCATTAATACCTATTTTACAAAAAAAAAAACAATCAATGGCATGTTACAAATTACCTACATAATATTTTTGGAAGAGCAATAAACTATGAATTTTGTACATGATGATTGAGAAAGACAACATAAAACAACATTGTTTAGGAAAATAGAAAATATCATTGTCACAACACTTACACAGAAATCTTGTGGAATTATTTTTACATACAATACACTTATAATGGATAATTAAATAATTCTAAATGTCGCACAGAACATCAATTAACATCACAAACATTCCAAAAACACATGACAGACTCTGGCGTCTTCAAATAATCTACTCAGATATTCTTTTGATTTTTCGATGGCGGGCCGCAGTTTGTGCATCGCTGCCTTAGATTGACTAAAAAAATTACTTGGCCCCGAGTCAATTTAAAATTAACGTTTTTTCGCACGATGATACATATCGAAATATCGAGATACATTGTCGAAAAATTCGTTTGTAATTGTAGTCGATCGCCAAATGCAACTTGTCTAGGGCCCCTGTGGGGCTAGTACGAGTTTTATCGAAAGCTCATTGCACGCAAATAAGCGCTTATTAGCGTGCAAATAGTGTTCTTAAATCAAACGATCGAATCATTCGTTCATTTTAGTATGAAAATTTTTCGATGATAGTTTCGATATTCGATCATCGAAAACTTATACTAATGGCACTGTTCCCATAATATCTGTTCACATTTTTTATCCGATGTTCCGAACCTACTCCATACCTACAAAATTTAATTGACTGAAAATGCAGTCAATTACTTGGTTAAAAACAGCGAAAAGATTCAGGTGCAAAATGTTCTTTCAGTTTCTCAAATGTTTGGCAAGTGAGGAAGAAAGCTTTTTGATGGCACTTTGTGAGTGTTTTTATAAAGATGGACGTCTGTGAGTTCAGATGATTTGAGCGAAAGAATGGATAATATATAAATGAAAGTCGGCTTAGTGCGAACACTTATAACTCGAGATCGGCTCAAAAGATTCTTACGATGTTTGATTTATTGAATTCTTCTCCGCTCCGGATAACAGAATAACTATTAAAAAGTTGAAAAATGCATAAGAAATAATACAAAATTTAACATTAAAGTTAGTATGGAACGGATTTCCTGCGACGCCAACGCCATTTATGAAAAATTCTATAGCAACAAAATTATTTCTTAGCTGACAACCATTGACATTAAAAATATCGGTACGCAGATTTTTTATGGAATTTTTTATTTTTTTTAACATTAAACATATTTTAAATGTATTTTTGTATAAATTACAAATTTTGAAAGCAATATTCATACTAAAGACTACAAGAAAAGGGCTCTCGGGAAAGCTAGGGATTATAAAAATAGGCTGAAGGAATTGTGTGAGAAGAATTATTAATAGTAGGTGTTAATGAGAACTGCAATGTCAGTTTAAGAAGCGAAATAGTACCTATATCTGAATAGGAAACAGCGGAGGTTTGTGTTATCTGCTTACGCCTCTACACTGCCGGACCTCTTTTTGGAATATCTGTCTCTATTTTGGAATGTGTCTTCAACTATGTGCGATAAAAATATAGATTTTAATGATAAGTATTTTGATGCAAGAGAAAAAAAAGATCCGGGTAGGTATTTAGACACACAACACAAAAGCTAAGACTTTAATTATCCGGTTTACATAAAAAAACTGATAAAAAAGACATTAAAATAATTATACTGGTCGATACCAGTTTTTCTAGAATACTTACTGCTATCAAAAACACCATTTTGGAAATAAAATCTAAATTCAACTCCGTTTTTAAAACCGATAAAGAGATGGAAAATTCGCTTTGAAGTTTTTGTTTATGCATTTTTAGCTTTCCCGACAGACGTTGTCCTGTAGTATTATGTAAGTATGTTTGAATGTTAAAAAAATGTTTCTGAAAGTTCGAATGAAATTCTATCAAAAATCTGCGTACCAATTTATTTATTTATTTGCTTGCGCCATATACCCATTAAGGGCACTTGGGCACGTCATGATGGAGTGCTTAGTAACAATAACAATCAACAAGAAAAATACAAAACATACAATCTTTACACAAGGCTTAGGTACAAAAGTTCAAAAATTAAAGATTAAGAATTTGCTCTATGTAATTCAGATGTATAAAGGGTCTGAAATTAGAGCATCGTCAGTTTATAAAACAGAAAAAAGACATTAAAAAACAGGAGCAATGATTACAAAAAGTGGAACCGATTGTAGCAACAGATGACAATATGAATATAGTTGGACAAATAAATAAATAATTCTCATCAATGCTGAATGATGCATTCTGTTTCATTAAGCATATCTTCAATGGAATAAAATGATTTGTCAACCAGATACACCTTCACCCTCTCTCAAACCCTCCCTCATCCAGGAGCTTCACACCAGGAGGGAGCTTATTATATAACCGAACACTTGTTCAAATACTTCCCTTAGAAACCCTTGAAAGTCGGTGCTCGACCGCCCCGATTTTATTCCTATTCCTGGTACTGTACCCGTGAATGTCAGTGTTTCTGGGAGTGTTTGGCAGATTCCTTCTAGCATATAACAGGCATTCCTAAATATATGCACCGGGCATAGTTCTGTTAGTATCCCCAATGTTTTGAAACTCAATATAAATTGTATTGTTATGGAATTTTTCACAGATGGCGTTGTTGTTAGTAAATCCGTTCCATATTAACTTTAATAATATTATATTTAATATTATTTGCTTTACAATTTTTCGAATTTTTAATAATTATTCTTTTATTCGGAGCGAAGAAAAATTCAATTAACCAAGCATCATAAAAATCTATTCAGCCAATCTCGAATTATAAGTGTTCGCACTAACCCGACTTTCTTTAATATTATAGAAGATTAGTAAAAACAGTTATTGGACAACAAATTTATAATTTTTTGGTGAAATGTTTTTTAAATAAACAACCTATAGCACCTTTTTTTACAATTTTTATAGTCATATTTTTTACCCGCTTAAATTTTCCATGATCATAAAGGGGAAGTCCCCATGGAAAATATCCGGTGGTATCTTTACATTTTTGCCATTGAACTTCATGAATATTATCGTGTAAATCAGGCAATACGTCAAATAGAGGACGATTTGTGCCGGCTGTCAGCAATCGTTCAATGTTATATAAGTCAAATTTTTGTATGTACCTAGATATTATAAGTATCAAGATGAGTTTTTATTCACAAACTCTTCTATATTTTGTGGGTTTACTATAAGACAGTTTCGTAACATTTTTATGTTAGGATAAAATACACTTTTTACTGTTTTTTTTTTAATTTTATTATTGGTCACCGGTTTCTGCTCATCCAGGCATCCTCAGACCAAAATTAAGACCAATATAGAAATTAAAAAATAAAACAATAAATACTTACCTAAGTGTTTTTTTTCCTATATTTTTATTTCGTTTAGGTTGTTATATTTTTTTTTTAACTATATAAATTAAAATTATTTTTTAATTATCATAACGTACCTACCTACTTATACAATTATAGAACAACCAGATTTTTCCGCATATCTACACTACATATGTACCAAGTAAATTTTAATTGTGTGAATGCGGTTCTTAATTATATTTTCAGAAGGTGTATACCTAACAATAATTAGGTATACAGAACAGATTTTACAAACAGATTCTTTTAAAAACCTATATTTATTTCAGAATATTTAAACACATGATAAAAATCAAAAAATAAAATCTAAAATTTTCAGCGATTGATATTCAAAATGTTATAAAATAAAAACAGTTTTTTTAATCATCTCAAATTTTCATACGTGCATTTATCAATTTGAATATTTAAAACAACACACAATAACTTCGCAATTAATTCCAATTTTAATACAAATCCTTACCCCATAATCATGAATCCCATTTTCCACGACATCCTTAAGATTTTGGTAATGTGTAGCGTGATCCAAAGCCATTATTTCACACTTTTAAACCAACTGTATAAACAAAATTCAAACAATCGAAATTAAAAATTTTCACTTCACGTTTTAATAAAATATTTTCACGACGTTCTAAATTTGAATTTGAACAAAAATAACAAAATCGTTCCTTCCTGTTGTTAGTGCGCGAAAATGATGTGGAGCATAAAGAGCGCGCCGGATACGAACGAAGAATGAACCCTCTGTTGATTTTTCTCACAGTTTTTATACAATATATAAATATTATTAGCAATTACGTACGTGCATATAACATCTAATATGAAACAATCTCAGTGCGCGGTTTATTAAAGGAATATCGCTGTGAAGTTGTAGATATGTGTACGCTGAAGTTATAGGTATATTGATGTATGTAGTGTAGGTATTGTTATAGGTTATGAGAGGTTGTTAGGTGACTAGTATTATGAGAACATTCACTGTAACGTCGGGCGTATACCAGGGATAACTACGCGGTTGTTCTGGATGTGTTTATCACTGTGAAAAATCACACTTCTGGAATAATTTTTAAATTTGGAATAGGTACTTAAACAAAAGTACCTAGTTAAAATAATGGGTTTTATTTTAACTTATAAATACATTACGTTAAAAATAATATTTAAACTCACAACTCATTCAGGATTAAGCTTTTTTTTTCGTATAAATTTGAGATTTAAAAATCTTATAGATAGGTTTAAAAAACATTTTAAAGGGAGAATGTAATTTATTAATTAAAAAAATCTTACTATGTTAACAATTTGAACGGTAGGGTTAAAGGGCGTGGGTTCAATCCCAGGTGCCGACCATCTTTCTCTTACACGAAACAAGCTTTAAGTAGCTTACTGTGAAAGAGTCAAAGACTGTATTTGTATTCACTTTGAGTCAGAACACATTCATTTTTATAAAACAAAATATGATAAGTACATAATATTTTATTTAAATAGTTAAAACGAATCAGCCTTTTTAATAAAATGATCTCGGCAACCCAAAGCAAACACAAAATAAATACACTCTCGACGTCTTTCACGAAAATCAAAGTTTGTGTTGTGAAAAAAAGGGATGGATCGTCACCCCGAGATCGAAC
This sequence comes from Mystacides longicornis, assembly GCA_963576905.1. Lineage (NCBI taxonomy): Eukaryota > Metazoa > Arthropoda > Insecta > Trichoptera > Leptoceridae > Mystacides > Mystacides longicornis. Next base: position 20,219,828 of record OY756437.1, read on the forward strand.
CTACGACCTCCGAATCAGCAACTGAACCGCTTGGCTGCCAATCACTTCCATTAGTGAGTTAAATGCAAAGTCTTTTTTCGCTTAAATTTGAGGAGGAGAATATGCTAGGTTAGGTTAGGTCAGATTGTTTTCAAAATATTGGTGTTATAGGTACTCATTGTATTTATTCAGATCATTATTTAATGGTCCAAAACGTCTTAATTATTGTTGGTAATTTCATCAATAAAGGGCATAAAAAGCGAAGATATCAGAATGACAAATAAGCATACTGCTCTTAATAAATGGGTAACAAAAAAGCAAATTACAGATACAATTATTTTTGTTTCGTTTAATTCGATATAAGATTTTTTGTTCCAAGTTTAGTGAAGAAATTGATATATTATTGTTTCTTTTCTCTATTTCTAAAGAGAAATACCAAAATATTATACAAAAGTGAACCTTTTGTAAGCAATATATTAAACTTTTGACCAATATCTTGAAAAGGCTTGGCGTTGCACTTTCCTTCAATAAATTCTTTGACAGTTAGATATTAATGATTGGTGTGTGATAAGTGGCTGTGACCCACCTTAATATTATGCTGAAAAAGTTCCAACTTCGTATATTTTTTTGGTCATTCTCTCCAGGAATACAAAGTAAAGAAAGAAAAATAATTTTTCATGCGAATCATTCATTCATAATGATACCATTCATTACCTAAATGTGATTCACATTTAAGAAATGTGACTGTTACAAAATGAGTGCTGATTTTTTTCGAAATAGAGCTGTGATCTTATATTTAAATCACGTCTATTTATTGTTATTTATTTTAGAGTGTAAGATAGGTAATCGCAGAAAATACGTTTGAACTTAACAGTTAGTATATATGGCGATCTACATAAAGGCAGGTACAATATTATAAAACAATCTATATCTATAAAAAAACACGAGACCAAACAATAGCAATTGAATATTAATGAACAATTGAATGTTGATATTATTTATTTTCATTAATAGCGTAAGCAGTTAAGTGATAATAAATGGTTTACGAATTTGTTTAAATATTACTATTAATATACTGGTCAGAATTCAATTATTTAACTCTGTAAATACGCTTTTTATGAGGCAATCATACCAAAAGTTTTAAAATCTGTAGCGTTAGTACGAGATAAATGACAGTAATGAGCAGCTGATAAGCAAAGCAATGTTGTTATCATTCATGATATATCTATGGCTTTCATCGAGTCGATACGACGAAATTCTCATTTTTGATCGGACATTTTGTGATTTAGGTAGACAAGCGGTTCCATCACCGACTTTCCTCCTGAAGGTCGTGGGTTCGATCCCCAGTGCCGCTCATCTTACTCTTTCACGACACAAGTCTTTGGTCGTCTGAAATCTTACCATAATAATTCGGTAAATTTTGGGTTTAATGGAGTCTATTGATCCAACAACATATTATACAATAATGTAACACGCTTCACGTGTGACTTTTTTCCTACTACATCGCCATCTCTTGTATTTTTTTAAAGCTATGCAACTATACAGGAATTGTTTTTATTAAAAACTTATGGCCCGTCGAACTTCATCCCTCATCCGGATCAACAATAATTATTACGTAATATTACCTATACGTTAAATTTGATGTGAGGGATTTATTCAGATGTTGTTATTCAAAATATTGTTAAGTCATTTAATATTTGAATGTTTGAGAATAATATGGTGGAAAAGAGTTTGAAAAACAGTTGCTTGTAATATCTACTATATAAATTAAAGTCGGGTTAGTGCGAACACTTATAACTCGAGATTGCCTCAACAGATTTTTCTGATGTTTGATTTATTGGATTCTTCTCCGCTCCGGATAACAGAATAACTAATAAAAAGTAAAAAAATGGATAAGAAATGATGTGAAATACAATATTTAAGTTTGTATGGAAAGGTTACTGGGACGCGCCCACGACATCGCGGGTAGTTCCCTCCTATTCTCGCATACGCTCTTACAGTAGCCCATCCCACTTACTCCACTGCACCGTTTCGATAGATTTAGAAAATTATCATACAATAATACAATATTATCGGGCACATTTGTGTTGGTAATAGGCGAGGTAGGGTGTGTGCGCGAGCGCATTTTTCTTGTTGTTCCCGCCAGAGCTTTGAATACGAATGAAATAGGGATGTTTCAGATTTCAATGTTATTATTTTATTAGCTTATCTCAATCGAATTAATTTTGTATTGTTTAACGGGGGCGCAGTGCACATCATGTACATATTAACGGGCCACTTTGGGCTAGAACCACAGGACAACGTCTGTCGGGAAAGCTAGTAATATATATTATTTGTGTTCCAAATGGGTGACGTTAATTTCAATAAAAAAAAACTCGCTAGAACTCGCTAAAAAAACCATAATTCTCAAAGTAAAATATTATCATTTTTTAAACGATTATCATATTTTTGAAAACGACCCATTTTGGTCGACTATCGAGTCGATGTTCGAATTTCAAGTTTCTAGGCAATTATCGTATATTTATGTTTTTGAAAGCTTATATCGACATTCGAGTAACTTTAAAATATTCCTACCGAAGCACAAGTAGCGTGCTCTCATTTTCAAGAGCTAGCGTGTATGCACCTATAGTTACTGATAATATAATAATTTGTTAATACGTTTATATATTATTAAATAGTGTATTTTGTTCAATAAATGATATATACTTTTATTAGTATTGAGGTGCTTAATAATGTGACCAGATTTTAAAAGTGGAAATCGCGACATCAAATTTAGAGGGGGGTTAGTTTTGAAGAAATTCGCGCGAACAATTAAGAAGAAACCTTAAAGAACGAAAATTAACAGGAATGATTAGTCATCACAGAAGCCAGGGAGAAACCCATTTCGGGTTGGAACCTCCAGCCTATAAAAACACCGAACCTATAAAAACACGTCACGTGAAAACCAGTTGTCATAAAATTTGAATAAAGAACCACTAACATACCAACATACCAATAAAATTTGTACATGGAATAAAATTTAACACAGATGGGATACAAAAAATCAAAACCACGGTTTTTGCAGAGAATTCCATACAAAACCTAGAACCCCGAAAATTGAAGTCCAAATCTTGGCGCAAAAATATGGTGAGAATTTATTGTAAGAGTACATCAAATCAAATCGATCAAAACTCCCTTCACACCCCTCAGACAAACAGAGACAACGATCGAACTCTCCATTGATAAAGAACAATGTTTACGACCTCTTCCCACACCATGTCCAAATTCCTCAGCTCTGCTTCGAAAGAGCAGACCACGGTATGAGAGGGTCTTCTTCTGGTGACCTCGAGGCTGAGCTCCCATCACGTATTGGTATGGAAATTGACGCCTTTAACAACACGACCAAAATATGGAAAGCGTCGACATTTAGGGTCGAGACGAAATGTAAAATGTTTGATGCGTGTGTTGCCCATTCTTCTATATGGGTGTGAGTCCTGACACCTGACCAAAGCGCAGGCACAAAAAGTCTCCGCTTTCGAAAGGAAGTGCCTCAGGAGAATTTTGAGTATAAGATTATACACACGCACCACGAAAGACTAGGCCCATCCCTTCTGCCATTATGGAGAGGATATGGACTTTGCTGGGTAATGTGTTAAAAGATGCCGAACGACGAGTACATTAAGAACACTTAATTACAATTTTCAGCGTTAGTTCACTTTTCTGCCTCCGGGGTAACCATTGTATTGTATCCGCCCGCTTCAAACAACATAAAAGACACACCATACATGCTCGCGGAAATGACTACTTGCACAATTGCAATATAAGATTATAAGATTCATTTTGATATCTTAAGAAATAATTATTTGACTTTCTTACATAGAGTCACGCCTTTAATGTTTGCAAGCAATGTGTATAAATAATAATTATTCTTATCGACAACAATATCGAATTAACAGTACATTGTATTGCAAATGTCGTATTTATCACGAGGACTGACAGCTCAGTATAGAATTACAACTTGCAAAATTCGAATCGAACAAGTTTGAATTTGAACGGTGGTGCATGGTTTCGCCTGACAGTGATTTAGTCGGCCGATTCTTTTGACGGTTCCGTCATACGCCAAGGCTGCATGTGTAACATGACTCTTTTACTAGTCCTTCCTCTTAGTACCTTTACTCCTATTTTATCCTTAGATCCTATTTTGGAGTTATTAGTTTAGTAAAACAACAAAAACATTAACAGACTTTTAGCGTTGCCAATAAAAATAATTATTGAAGTGTAATGTTATCATGAGAGACGTTTAGCTACAAAGAAAGAAACCTTCTTGTCTTCAATGGCATATAAAGGTACACTCCCACGATATGGCAATCTCGCCATAGATTTGTCAATTTTCTATGACCATAGCGTGTGACGAGGCTATGTTGCGCTGACAGTCAAAGATGGCACCTTATAAATGTACTCTTGTCATATTACAATATCTATGTAGCATAGAAATATGGCGTTATCGCCATAGCGTGGGAGTCTACCTTTACAGACAAATTAGACTATGATGGTATGTAGTCACATTTACCTATTCGATTTCGGCCCAACGCATCAATGTGTAGGCAAATGTTCTTAGTAACCGTCTATAAAGTTTTGTAATGGATGACAAAACTGGTATCTTTTGGCGATCGAAATTGAATTGAATATGTATCGAAGCTTCAAAACGATAATTATTCATTATAATATGTTTATTTTCTCGTTGTGTTTAATGAAGATGTATATAATTATCATTTTGGTTTATGGAAAAATAAGTCGAAAGTTCATCACGTTCACGGCGTTATGGGTTACTATAAACGTCAGTGAACGCTATTTCAACAGCCAACCTAGAGATAAATTGTTATCCAACAGTAGGAACCTCTTTTTAAAAATGGCGTCGTATAACCTAAACATAAGCGATATCTACACATTGATGCGGCAAATATCTCAAAGAAAGGCTTTTCTGTAAGATAAATTTATCTATCCACTGATTGATGCGTTGGGTCTACATGATATATATTTTAATGACCCTGCCTTTATAAATTTTTCATCATAGGGAACAGTAAAATCCATGAAATATGTTATTCTGTTCTACGATCTACCAATACAATGTCCCGTCGATTTTTAAAATTCAAAATCAAAATCTTTATTCACTAATTTTTTTACAAGAAAACACAATATTACATTGAACATCACATAGGCATTTATTTGTATTTTCTTCGAGGCGCAGCAAACTAGTAAAACATCACATAGGTATTTATTTGTATTTTCTTCGAGGCGCAGCAAACTAGTAAAACATCACATAGGCATTTATTTGTATTTTCTTCGAGGCGCAGCAAACTAGTAAAACATCACATAGGTATTTATTTGTATTTTCTTCGAGGCGCAGCAAACTAGTAAAACTGTGTTAAGCTGCGCCGTATTTGCGTTAAGCTTTCGGTCAATCGAACCTTTAATCTTAAATCCGAGGACTAAAATTGTAGCATCCCTACTGTCCAAGACCTGATAATTTCATTGTTTCTTGAGATTGTATCCTCATTTTTTTTTTGGTTACTGCTGTTCTATATAATTTGATAATATAATATTATTTTTAACAACTATGAACATATCTTGACATATTATATTACCAAGGGTTACTCATCACGAAGTGCGATTCGGCGCTTAAATGATAGCGTAGGTACCTAAGAATTTATATGTTAAGGTCTTAATTCGAATTTCGTATATAAGTTGACATTTCTACCACAATATGAACGTTAGTTTTATATAGCATGCTTTGTTAATTTTATATAACAATCTCTCGTCGCCAAGGTGGTTGCTACTAACCACTATAGTGGCTATAGACATCAGACAACTATCTGACGCTTTACCATTATAGAGTGTGTGTGTATTTTTAAAAGAGAGTGAGAGATCGCTGGGTTGGCGGCGTTAGTCGACCAATCATTCAGTCTTCTGGGCATTTTAATTGATTTAATGACGATGTTCAAGACAGGTTCACGGTCATAACGATTGGCCTGCTGTTGTAAAAACGCTAAAATCAAAACAAGTACAACCGGTTCGAGAGGATCAGACGTCTCATCCCAAAACGTGCTTTTTTCTTCTTCTTTTTTTTTGTAAATCACTCATCCATTAAAACCGCAAGATGCATAATATCCCAAAAAACTGATAAATCTATATTATAAAAATGGAGAGCTATTTTGCGTTGTCATCGCGTCACACCTGAACGGCTGGACTGATTTCGCTAATTATTTTTTTGTCGTGTTTGCTTTTGTCAGTAGATGGTTCATATGAATGAAAAAATTAGGAAAGCTGTGTAGAAAATTAAAGAAAACTTTAAGTATAGGCAATCTAATTAGCACTTTTAACCATATATTTTTATTCCAATATTGAAATTTCGACAGGAACTGTCAGTTGTTAGATAGTTGGTGCGATTGACAGAATGCGGATGGTAATACATGGTTTAAAACAGACGAATCGGTCGGAATTACATTGGTCAAAAGATAATCAATTCATCACCATACAAATTCGAATTCAATATTCATAGCCAGGACCACAGGACAACGTTTCACGGGAAAGCTATAGTAGGTATTTTATAATAGTGCCCAACCATTTTTAACTTACGATTATATATTTTTAAATCTGACAGCTACTACTGGCTGGTTTCAATAATCTATCAATAGTATTCTGTTAAATGTTATCCGACACAACCATGGTACATAGGTACATAGTTAAAAATTTACTGCGAAAGATATAGCCACACTAAAATGGATAGGATTTCTATCTGACAGATCTTTAACCATAGAAATTGTTAATTTTTTGCGAATATACGTAAGAGACGTCCATTAATCACGTGAGATGGAAAAGGGAAGGGAGGGGGTCAGAAAAAAATCACGAAACATCACATGGGGGAGGGGGGGGGGGTCTATTAAGAAAATCATGTCGTTGTGTAGGTACTTTTTTTACTATTTATAATTGAAAAAAAAATTATGTAGGTGCCTGTAGGAACATCACGCACAAGAGGGCTGCTCCTGTTTATACCTATTGGGTATATCCTAGTGGCACTACACATAAAGTCTGCTGTCATATACCACAAATATAATCAAATCATAAATATTATACACTTGATATTATACACGTGATTTTGGGGGGAGGGGGGGGGGTAGATTTAAAATATCACCAAGGGGGAGGGAGGTCTATAAAGCTGCGAAATAACCTCACGTGACTAATGGACGACCCAAGGGTATCTCAAAAATACTGTTGATAGTTTGGGCCTAGGGTGCTTGGTAGTAGTCCATTTTCACAGAAGTAAAATTAAAAGTCTTCACGTGCTACTACAAATTTATTTATAACCATGCACTAGTTTTCGGAAGCAACAAACTGTTCCCTTCCTCAGGTGGACAAAGACATCTTTATCCATGTCCATGTCCAGAATTGATATTTCATGTAGCTCATGAGGGATGACAACTCATTGCAGGAGACCACTCCTCATCATCATTAAGAGAATTTTTTCTAAATGCTTTCACCCCACTCGTCTGATCTACATCAAATGGATTAAAAATTGTGGTCAATGTTTGAAACAAAGGCCAGTGCTACTAAAAGTTAAAGTTTAGATGTTCTGAAAGCAGCACTTAACTACTTAAGAGTGGCTAAAAACAACATTGGAGAAGCCACCGCATTTCTTTGAAATTTTTATCGAACCTTTGCATTTTGTACATAAATTGCGTGAACCTTTATCGCGACTCATTTTTTTAATGAATCTGTGCTCACCCACAGTGAACACAAATACACTTTCACAATATAAAGCAAAGCTTGTGTTGAGAAAGTGGAAATGATCAGCACCGGGATTCGAACCCACGACCTCCAATACGCTGTACGTACGAAAGTCATCGACTGATACCACTGGTCTACCAACCACCTCATCATTAAGCATTACTCAAGTTCATAAGTTCAAATCTCAAGGATTAACTCTTCATGACACGTAAGTTGAAGTCATTCAATTCAAAATGTTATATTATTATCAAATAATAGTAATGCCCATTGGCAGTGAATCGAGCATAAGAAATACAAAAAGGGTTACGTCTGTCTTCTGTGTCATTTTTTGTGTAGAGGCCTATTCTCGAAAGACAGATCCTGTCGCATTCTGAGCCTGGGTATTCAAATTCAGATCCCTCGTCTAGACTAAACTTCTTCTTTGCACATCGGTTTCCTGACTTGCGGTAACGATCTTCCTTAACTCAGGCCTGTTTGCCGCTGTTTGTTCGCAATCTGACTGCCTATCAACACTCTTTAAAGCAGAATCTATAATAGATTGTCCTTCTACCTCTTTCGTTCAAATAGCACTTAAAGGCAACCGGATATTTTTACATTGAACGGGTTTTTTTGCTATTTCTTCACCATCAGCCGTACTGATAGAAAGTTAGCCATCATAGAATAAGCAAATATTCCTGGGTATAAGAAGTTGAAGTTCTATGATAGTTTGACATTCCATCCTATCTTGGAAGATTTGTTTACTCTGCATTTATTCGATGAATAACGTTCTATTATACATAGATATTGTATATACTTGCTCAGTTTGATTTTATAACTAGTAATACAGTATACTGGAAATGATTTTGACACATGTAATTTTGTAGGATTATAGAAATCACGTTACAGACACCTGTTATGTATTGAGGATTTTATGTGTTTATATTATTACTAGCTTTCCCGACAGACGTTCTCCTGTACTTCTTACTATGAATATTGATTTCGAATTTTTAATTTACACAAAAATACGTTTAGAATAAGTATATTTTAATGTTAAAAAATTTTTTCTGAAAGAAAAAATAACAACTAAAGACAATTCATAACTAATGTTCGATTTTTAAATAGAATAAACCACTACGGGCTTACGACCTTCTTCTACTGTTATTTCGAAGGCTGGCTTAGTGTGATCACTTTACTAATTTTTTATTTTTATTTTATTCAATATACGGCTTAGGAGCCTTTTTTACAATAACATATAATAAATCACAAATACACAAACACTATCAACACATATTTATAGAGGTAGGCATACATATGTAAAACATTTTGTTGCATCCAACACAATGTTGTTCCTCATGCAAAAATACAAAACAGTGAATACAAGCATAAAGGTAACAACAATCAACTCGCAGCAAATTTAGTCGCTGTGCACTAGTAATAAGCAAGTATATTATATTTACGTTTACGTTAACAACGTTCGCCATTAGGTGGTAATGTTTGTCTCCGAAACTCCTAATCATGAGAATTCTCAACATGTTCAACATGTCGAAAAATCCCATGCATGCAACAAGTAGAAATTTAGTAATAACTGAAATATAGAGATAAAAGTTGGAAATTATTGAGATTTTTTTCTAAAAGCTCAAAAGAAATTCTATAAAAAATCTGCACACCAATGTTTTGAAACTCAATGGTTGTCAAGTAGGTAAATAAAAATCGTTTTATATGGAATTTTACAGAGATGGCGTTGTTGTCAGTAAATTCGTTCCATACTAACTTTAATGTTATATTTTATATTAGTTGCTATATATTTTACGTACATTTAATAATTATTCTGTTATCCGGAGCGGAGAAGAATCCAATAAACCAAGCATCATAAAAAATTTGTTCAGTCTATCTCGAGTTATAATTAATTGTTCGCACTAACCCGACTTTTTTTTAATATTATAGATGTATAGATACTATCTTGTATGCGTTCTCAGTGTTCTGTTAGTTGGTGTCTTTTTTAAATAAATAAACATAAGGAAATAAAATATAGAATTTCGTAAAAAAAAGAAAAAAAAAACAAAGGTAGGTAATTTATCTAAGAGACAAGTGTCTCTAATTATATCTGAAGTGACTTAAAACTTGTCATGAAGGTTATTCTTAATAGGATAATCGACAAAAAATGTATATATTAGCATATACATAACGTAATTTAATCCAAAAAAATTGCAAGAAACATAATTGAACATTCGATATTGTCTCCAATCTGTATTGCTTTGCACTAAAATGTCATCAACTTTGCGAGACAACGCCGAAAGACAGCTCTGGGCTCCTTGGAACAACCATCCATTCTCTTATATTATTATGTAGCAGGACATCTGATGCCTTCTTCCAGCCCCTCTGCGACCATCGATCTTTATTCTTTAACCTTAGTATCAGGTGGATCAGTCGATACTTTTCCCCATGCATTATGTGTCCCAGATATGCAATTTTACGAACTTTTACCTGCGCCAGGGCTGCCGACTAAAGACTTCTGAATTTGTCAACAGTCAATATATATTCAATTATTTATTTACTTGAAACCGCATTATAATTATATCTGCTCGCATAAGTTATAATAATCAACATTAAAAAATAAATTACAAGGAAAATGCTGCCTCACTAGTCACTAGGTGTAAAACTGTATCGAGGATAGCGAACACAACACAATAATAGAAAAAAACAAACGAAACATCAGTACCCCTAGTATAAGTTTTCGATGATCGAAAATCGAAACGATCATCGAAAGTGTTTCGAAAAATTTCCATACAAAAATGATCGAATGATTCGATCGATTGATTTTAGAACACTATTTGCACCCTAATAAGCGCTTATTAGAGTGCAAATAGCTTTCGATTAATATTGTACTAGCCCCACAGAAATCAAAAATCAAAGAACAAAAAACCTCAATAAGCAAATTTCATATAAAGGAATGTTAAAATTTTTTACTCTATACTATAAAATAATTGAGTTATATACAACAAATCATAACTGAGTGGATTAAAAATCAATGTGGCTAACATATTATAATCAATGTGAAATTTGTCAATAAATACTAGTAATAAATAATAATAAATACATTTTTTTCGTAAAACGATATCTGAATTAAAGTAGACCTATCCACAAGAAACTTTTTTATAGCAACCAAAATTTAAGTGTGATAATAATTATATTATTAGGATTGAAATTGAATCGAAATTGTTGAATGGGTCGGTAGGAGAAATCTCAATGTATTTCATCGCAATAATGTTCATTAACATGTAAAAAGCTGACGACATAAATTGTTATGCATTTGGAGGAAGCGAAGTGGTTTGTTTGGATAGGAAAGAATGTAAGTCTGTACTCTCTGCCTACTCCCTTCGGGAAACGGCGTGATTGGTAGATAAAAAAAAACATTAATTGTTATAAATAAAAAAAAAAAAAAAAAGAAATATCGTGTGAGAAACCATTCCCCTACAGGCCTACAACCATCAAAAGGGTTAACTTTTCTGGCGAATTAAACAATAGGTATGCTTTATTCATTAATTTAAAATTTATCGAGATAATTGTTTAATAAAAAAGTCAATAAAAGAATCGTTAACAATTTAGTTAATGCTGCTTTTTTGACTGATTGAAAAAAACTAAACTTGTACAACAGTCGTGTCTAAAAATAGAGCGGTTAGTGCCAGATCAAAAGGAGCGATCAACTAATAACTTGATTGAGAACAAAAAAAAATGTCTGTCTGAGCTAGAAAAAACGTTACAATATTAGTAACTAAATTAGTCGTTTAAACTTTTAGAATATCAGACTCAATACAATGTATTACTTGTATCTAAACCGAAAGCCCGATCGAAATCCATTCGAAAACGTTTTGATAAACAATTAAGCTTTTCTTATTTATCAAAATTGCCGTGTTTCTTATGGTAAAGGCAGAGAGAACAGACCTCCACTTTTCTTTATACAAACACTTCTTTCACCAACATAACATTTTTATTTCTTTTGATTCCGACTTGGCCTTCCTTCCTAGCGGAATCGAGGTGTTTGATCCACCTTTTTCTTGGTGGACCACGCCTTCTTACACCTTTCTTTTCATACCATAAATTCCTTTCGTAATCTATTATTATTTTCTATCAACATTTCCAAACCATCCCAACTTAGTAACTTTCATGTTTGATACAACACTATTTTCAATACTTTTTTTTTTTTTTTTTTTTTTTTTTTTTTTTTTTGTGTGGGGGGGAAATCCTTCATGGACACCTCTAGGGTAGTGCCGGACTCCTACCGGCTAAAACCCCCCCTTTCCTCCTGACAACTGAGTACCCGCCCTAGGGCCTAACCACAGATTGTCTTTGCCTTTTTTTTTCTCCTAGCCTTTCATATTAATTTCATCAATTTCTTTGGTCCTTATGATATCTTCCATGAAGTCACCAATAATTGACCACTTTTTCTGATCTATCAGCATTTGTGAGACTATATTTTCCGGAGTCAGCCTCAGGATCTCCAGTCTTCGTTCCACATCTCTCCGTTTCTTCTCCCACCTCGGGCAGGAGAACACGGTATGCTCAGCAGTATCCAACGGGTCATTGCAGTATATGCAGCCTGCAGACTCTGACTTATTGATGCTGTTTAAGTATTTGTAAAAAACGCCATGTCCGCTCAAGCACTGAGTGATGCGGAAGGTCACAAGTCCGTGTGGTCTTTCTAGCCAGGGCTTAATTTGCTGTATCAGCCTGTAGGTCCATCTTCCCTTCGCTGAGTCCTCCCAGAGCTGTTGCCATCTGGTGAGCGTTTTTTCTCTCTCAGAGGTCTCCATAGCTTCTGTGGCTCCTCTTTGGCTATACAGAGTTTTTCTCTCTATCGCCACCAGGTCGATGGGCACCAGACCGGCAATCACCAGTGCCGCTTCTGCCGACACTGTCCTGTATGCGCTACACACTCGCAACGCCATAGTTCTCTGCGTGCTACGAACAATCTGTTTGTATTTCGCAGTTTCCATGGCGTGAGCCCAAATTGGTGCGGCGTATGTAACAATAGACTGCGTGGCCATTGCCAGTATCCTCCTTTTGCATGAGTTTGGACCTCTTATATTAGGTAGTATTGCGCAAAGAGCTCTGTTGGTTTTTTGAGCTTTTTCGCATACTCTGTCTATATGACCTCTCATTGTGAGTCCTCTGTCTATAGTGACTCCGAGGTATGTCACGCTGTTCGTCGGTTTTACAATAGTTTTGTCAATATAAAACTGGACACCTTCCATATTCCTTCTGTTAAGTACAACTGCTTCGGTCTTCTCAGGGGCAACTTGCAGGTGATTTATTTTCATCCACAGATCAACAGCGTGAAGAGCTGAGTTGGATTTTGCAATGAGCTCTCTTTTTGTATTCGCCGTTACAGATACTGCAAGATCGTCGGCATAGCAGATCAAATCAACACCCCTGCATACCTTTATATCCATTATATCGTCATACAAGACATTCCACAGAGTTGGGCCCAAGACAGAGCCCTGCGGCACGCCTCCGCTTACTTTGATTTTTTGGTCGCGTTGAAGTAAGATGTATCGATCCGTCAAGTAATTAGACACTATGTTTAAGAGATATGACCTTAGGCCTCTTTTTCGTAGTTTTTTCATTATTGTTTGCCAGGAAGCCGTATTAAACGCATTTCTTACATCCACTAATATAAGGCAATTTATCTTTTTTTCCCTTTTTGCCGCCTGCGCTATGTTCAGTACTCGATTCACCGCGTCAACAGTCGTTTTGCCCTTTCTGAAGCCAAATTGTCCCTCATGGAAGTCTCCTTTTTCCTTTATTTCACTCACAAGTCTTTGGTTTATTATACTTTCAAACAATTTAGCCAGCACATTTATAAGGCAAATGGGTCTGTATTTTGGTGGCTCGTTTAAGGATTTTTTTGGTTTTTCAATCAATACAAGCTTGGAGGTCTTCCAGGATTCTGGAAAACATCCAGTATTTAGCAGTCCATTGAAAAGAACTTTAAAGTAATCCACATTATCTAACAGGATTTCCTTCAACGTCTCCGGTGGTACTCCATCTGGGCCTGGAGATTTACCTGATTTTATCCTCTTTGTGGCTTCTTTTATTTCGTTTTCTGTAATTGACACGACTTCATTCGTGGGTGTAGCGGGTTCGTTTCCAATTGTATTCTCCTCAGAAGTGATAAATAAGGTTTCAACCGCGGCTTTTTTTTCTTCTAATGTAAGGTTAGTTCTCGGATTAGACACATTCAACCGTGACTTAACAATTTTAAAAGCATTACCGTAGACATCCATGTTTAGATTATCGCACAATGCGTTCCACGATTTCCTCTTTGAGGCACTTATTTCTTTCTTAAGCCTGTTTTTCAGTGCCTTGTATTCGTCTTGGAGGACTATTCTGCGTTCTGTTTGCTTACATCTTTGAAATATTCTTCTTTTCTTTTTGACTTCAGCAATATGTTTTTGAATATGTATATTCCACCAGAAAGGCATTTTTAAGTTTCCGTCGCTTTTTATTTTTGGTGTGCTTCTTCTATATGCTTGTACAAGGGCCCTTTCACACTCCATTTCATCTATGTTTCTTCCTTCCGTTAGTTCTTTAAACATTCTCTTTAAGGTTTCGTCATCTGTTTTGCCAGGGATATATTTGAAGTTTGATTTCTTCATATTGAATGGTATTTTCATTCCCGTGAATCGGTGGTCGCTCATGGATTCCTCCTCCAATACCTCCCATGAAGGGTTAAGACACATGATCTTATCGCACACCAGAGTGATATCAATGTATGAGGTTCCATTTGGCCTTATACAGGTAGGTTTCAGGCCATCGTTTAAAATATTCACATTTAGGGAATTTGCCCAATCCAGAAGTGCTTCCCCTTTTTTGTTTTTGACTTTTCCACCCCAAGTTGGGTGTTTAGCGTTGAAATCTCCGGTTATAATTATGCTTTTTCCTTTTGGTAAACGCCGCATGTCTTTTCGAATGTCTTCCAAGTGTCCCTCGAATTCTTCTTGTGTGCATTTATTTGGGCTGATATAGGCATTGTATATGGCAAATTCTTCGGTTTCCACACAAACGGTGACACTAAAGCACCGATACTGCGTTACTTTGTATCTTTCGCTAAAGTTGACAATCGTTGCCCCTCCATCTGTGCTTGTGTAGCAGTTTATGCCTGTTCTTTTAGACATGTTTGGTTCTCCAAAAGCAATGAAGTCGTATGCCTCTCTAGCCGCCACGATATTAGTCATGTCGTGAGCGCTAGTGCTTCTGCCTGCATTAATTTGTAGAAGATTGAATCTGTTACAGCGCTCCGAAGCTTGCAGATGGATTCCTCTGCTTGCGTGCTTTCGTAATAAATTTTCTAAATAATTCGCATTTTCCTTCTCCCGCACTATGTCCCTCCTTATTACACAGTGGACAGAATGGGTCTTGATCGCATTCTTTAATTTGGTGGCCATCTTTGGCGCATCTGCGACACTTTCCGGTTCGGTCAGCACCTTTACAGTTTGCTGCTTTATGATCAAAAGACCAGCATCGGTAGCACTTATCAACATCTACTCTCTCCTGCAGGTAGCACATACATAGGCCTATCCTTATTTTATGTAATGTTAATAATCTTTTTGCATCCCCCTCTTCCATTAGTACTTCCGCTAACTGCCCTCCGTTTCTTGTAGGTCTTAAGGGGCGGAATGAAATCTGTTCGGGATGTTTGAGCGTAATTGTGTCCATCACTGCGTTTCTGACTTCATTTAGGTCAGTTATGGCGTCGATTCCAGTAATACGTACTGTTTTATTTTTTCCCTTTCGAACACCAAGTTTTCTATTTTGTAGTACCTTTCCAATCATATCAGATATTTCTTTGGCATCTTTATCTACTTTAATGACGATATTGCCATTCTTTGTTTCTCTAACGTTTTTAATTAAACTTTTTTCTTCTTGGTTAAGTCCTTGCTTTATTTTTTTAAGGGTATCCGCATAGGATTCCATCCCTTTATCTATGATAATGGTTTCCTCCTTCTTTATTGCTGGTTTTGGTCGTGCGTCACGGCTTACTTTGAGTATAACTTTCATGTTTGCATCATGAAAAACATACTCAATAATTTTCTTTGCTAGGTCGGTTTTCACGGTTGTCGGCATAGCCACCGTTATTCGGTCAGCCTTGACATTTAACGCAACCTTTTTTATTTCGGCGCAGATATTAAAGATATTTTCCGGCTCTTCATCATTTTGACAGAAAATTGCGGTTATTCTTTTGATTTTTTCTATGTTTCCCGTATTAGTTTTAATGTAAGAGTGTTGCTCCAGTGTTGTGAAGCTTCCGCCATTGCAAGGTATTTCCTCTCCTTCTTTTATTTCAGGATACTTACTTAGTACTTTTCTGGTTATACCAGGTTTGTTCATTTCCTTGAGGTTGCAGAAGTAGAAAGCATCTTCTGTATCCATCATTATGACATCCTCTTTATCCTCTCTAACAGTGGTGTAGCTGTCGTTTGTCCATTCCTCGTGGACTATTGACTCAAAATCGTGGTAAGAGGCTTTCAATTTTCTCATGTTAAGATTAATTTTCTTCTCTTGTAAGCATTTACAACAGCCCGGATTTAATTCATCGGCCATCTTCCTGTTTTTTTTAATGTTTTCTAGTTCTGCTTCTAGTTTTTTTAATTTTTTGTCTTGCTTTATTTTGTATTCTTCGAATTCTTCTTCTAGCTCTATCAATCTAATCGAATCGAAGCTGGACTGGTTTACGGCCTGCAGTACCAATCCATAAATTTCTGTTGAGAGAATTTTTACTTCTTTTCGTACCTGTTTATTCGCAATAATAAAATCTTCCAATTCTTGTGACTTTTTTTGTAGGTTCGACATAATGTTTGCTATTTTGCCTGTCCTTTTAATTTGCGGTGAGGGGGCGTTTTTCCTCTTTTTAGCTTTTTTGTTCTTCGAAGTCTCTTTCTCTGAGTCGACTGCTCCAGAGCCTGTTGATTCAACTCTTGGTGTCCCTGGGGGGGTTCTTTGTATAGAATCTCTTCTTGCGAAAGGATTCATCTCTATTTCTTCTGTTTGAAGTGTTTCTTCAGGTTTTTCTTCTTTTCTCTGTATGTTTTCTTTGTTTAAGGTTTTTGAATTGTTCTCCATTTTTGTTCCCACGAGTGATGAGGAAAGACGGTCGCTGCGCACAGAGCCTCTTGTACGCAGAAGGCTATGGTACGAGGGGGTGTCGCCTGGTGCCCCCAAGGGATCGTTTGCGGCACCAGTAGTTATTTAACTGTCTCTGGTGCCATTCAGCCATCAGCACGATGCCTTACACCTTGGCTTCAGACATATGGGGAGGGACGTTGGCTAGATGAGGGAGCAAGGTTTGGGGATTTAGGAAGGATTTTGGGTTTAGGGAGGGGTTGGAAAAGGGGAGCACTGTTCGGATGGGGAGAAATGGGGGTGAGCAGTGCACAGCATCGGGCACCCGGGTTCGCTATACCCGAGCCCACGGTCAGTGGGCCCCCTGGGGGTCCAATACTACTTCCTAAAATTCGCATACCTTTCTTCCTTCGCATTGACTTGATTGATTGATCGTCAGCAAATTCAAGTTATGCTATTGCGGTTGCATAAATATAGGTGCGCATTAAATTCCACATTTCATTTAGAAAAAAATCTGCACTTGTGTCTAATTTAACACACGAGACGTATTTAAGTGCAATGTTTGTTTGTTAGGTTTGTAAAAATAATTATTTTCATATAGATAAAATGTGATAGTGTCATTCGATCATTTCCACACTTTCACCATTTAAAGTAGGTAATAGGCTATTTAAAATCACGATTGAACTACTTGAGACGTTATATGTAAATTCATTACCAAGAAAAACCACACGACGCACAATGCCGAATTTTTTCACTGACTAACGTTTATGGCCATAGAGTGTCGATACATGCGCGTCTTAAATGTTGCCATATGTCGCTATATTTTGATACATTTAAAAAAGAAAGAAATGTTTTTGGTGGCCGAGCAACGTTTCTTGCCAGAGCAGCTGGTTAAAGATAATAATAGTAAACTGCCCACTCGTCTGGTATCGTTGTCGTGCCAACGTTGTCCCATTGTACCAATCTTATCATAATAATTATATTAGCATTGTTCCTTTTTTATGTAATAATTATTATTGTCGTGGGTTTAATGTGGTTTCAGATCACGACCAGGATTCTGTTTACTATGCAAAATATTCCTACGACATAACTAAATATGCGAGTAAAACAGCACTTATCATACCGAAAGGACTTGGCTTAAACACGACCAGAACGATGCAGTATAAACTATTCGAAAAGTTATTACTTTGTATTACGGGCCGTATTCACTTTGCGAAGGAGCAAGTCTGTGTGAGTGCAGGTGCAAAATAAAAAGTAGTAAATACGTGTGGAAAGAACTGCGAGTTGCGAGTGAAGGCCTGTGGTGCTAGTACAAGTTTTATCGCGCTTATTAAGAAGATAGATTACACACGCACACATGAACATAAAAAATCTCTTATATAAAAGAAAGTCGGGCTAGTGCGAACTATCATATAATATATCATATATCAACGTATCATTACTCGAGATAGACTAGACGGATTTTTATCATTTTTGGTTTATAAGATTCTTCTCCGCTCCGGATAACAGAATAAAATATCTAAAAATGGATTTCAAATAATGTAATATTTTAAGTTAGTATGGAGCAAATTTCCTTAAACCAACGTCATCTCTGAAAATTCTATAGAAACACAATTTTTATTTACCTGTCAACCATTGTCATTAAAATTATCGGTACGCAGATTATTTTGATGGATTTTTTTCCAACTGTCAAACGGATACATCGGTCGAAATGATACATTGGTTAAAAGTAATTTTTATCATTCTTTTAAATTCGTTTCAATATTCATAGTTAATATTAAGACAAATTATGTGCGGTTCTTCTCTGGTCGGAAATGGAAGTGGTCGGCCATGTTTGGTGAGGTCCTATATACACCCTCTGGTGTTGCAGTAAAAAATATGATTTGTCATCTTTCTTGATATTGCCATTTTATGAAAATATTGTTTCAGGATTAAATGTTGTGAGTCCCTAGTTTCAAACTCTCACTGTAGAGCGCGCAGGTGGGTTATGGGTTGTTTTCCTACGGATACGCCGCTACTTTAAACAGCGGTGAATATGTCAGATGAGAACATTGTCAATATTGTTTCCGTAGTAACGAAAAACATTGTCATATAATTTTGAAAGACGCCGTCTTGTCAGATGACGGACCGCTCCCTAGGAACCCACTGCATTAGTGGAGTGGGAGTAATGGCGTTAGGTGGGGGAATCGACGCCATTTTCATTTCAAGTAGTCGCCATGCAGTGGTCCGGTGAGCATCGAGGTTTTGTCGTAGAAGGTTTTATAGAACGTTTCTATAAAAGTTTACGTTTCCACTACTCCCACTCCGCTAACTCACCTGCGCGCTCTACAGTGAGAGTTTGAAACTAGGGAGTCAATTCTGCCCCACCCTGCATAAAGAAAATCCACCAACAGTTCTGTTTATTTGTTCAAATAACAGCCTAACACAAATAATGACAGGTAATCATTTAATACACATCAAAAACACCGGCGAACTTATTCTTAATGTACATAATCAAAGAACGTCGTTTAATAATATGCCAAATTATAATCTAACATACACATACGTAATTGTTATTTGAAAATAATTCACACATGAAAAAAAAACACAGTTGATTAACGGTTTTTTTTTATACCGTGTGCAATTTCCTGATTAAAGACTTTTACTTCTTGATGCTTGAAAAAAATGGATCACGATTTAAGGAATAATATTATTAATATGATAAAAACCAATGAAGTATATTTAAGATGAATTTGAAGGTTCAATCGTTATAGTAGAGGGTGTGTTTCAAGCTACGCCAGATTACGATAATGGAGAGGGAGGGAGGGGGGGGCAAAATGTCAGTTAATCATATATATCTCTAACGGGGGTCTTTAGAAATGTTACAATAAACACCAACTGACGAGCTCATACCTTGGTTGGATTGTCCATTGATCATGTGATATCGGAAAAAGGGGAAGGGGGGGGGGAGATAGAAAAAATATGAAATATCAAAAGGGGAGGGGTCCTTGCGAGAATATTATATTTATTTTTCATATTATTATTTTTTCAAATGAATCTGGGCTCATCCAAAGTGAACACAAATACACTTTGGACATCTTTCACATAAAGCAAAGCTTGTGTTGTGATAGTGGAAATGGTCGACACCGGGATTCGAACCAATGACCTTCAGTACGCTGTACGTACGAAAGCCATCGACTCTGATACAACCATCTCGATTATATTAGATGAGCATCTTCATTGTCGATAATGTCAAATTAAGAATACGTTTTTTTTTTAAGTTTTTGAATAAAATGACTGTGAAAAGAAAACATGTGATTATTTACAATATAGGGTTAGTTTTAAATCTCATCAATATCCTCACGGGGGAGGGCGGGTTCTACAAAATTGGAAAAATAACATGAAGTCATTTATGCAGCATTCTCTACCAGTCAACAGGTCCCGTTCAATACATGACAGGATTCCAGCAAAGTAGAAATTTCCAGGAAAAAAAAAGACCAATCGACCCGACTGGGAATTGAACCCGGGAATACCTTGATCAAAGGTCGGCGCTTTAGCAACTATAGTCTCTCGTACATATTATTGGATGTGATATTTAATAACACAGTCTGATAAAAAGGTGGTCTTGTTATTATATTGTGATTGTCAAGAACTGTGATTACAACGAACTGACAACGTTCAATTAACGACAATAAAACTTTACAACGTGAGTTTTGATTTGAGTACATGGATTTAATATTATTATTATGTTTACATTGTAACCTGTAAACTGTGGATCAAACAAGAAAACCAGAGTTAGTAGGGTAACCATGCGTTATGGGTATGAGGATTTTGATTTCTCTCAAACGAAAAGAATCTTTATGAATTCCTTTTGATGTTGTTGACGTAAAAGTGATCACACTAAGTCAACCTTTGAAACAATAGCAGAAGGCGGTTGTAAGTGCAAAGTAGTCCAAAATAACCATTCAAATTATAGTAAACACAATAGTAAAAATATTACAGGTTTTTTTTTTTTTTTTTTTTTTTTACCTATCACGCCGTTTCCCGAAGGGGGTAGGCAGAGAGTACAGATTTCCATTCTTTTCTATCCAAACAAACCTCTTTCGCTTCTTCCAAACGCATAACATTCCGCATACATGTTCTTCTATTCCTTTTGCTCCTGACTTGGCCCTCCTCTAAGACTGAACCGATATGGTCGGACCATGTCATTCGAGGTCGGCCTCGTCTGCGTGCACCCATTCTTTCATATTTATATATCCTTTTAGTCATTCTCTCCTCGTTCATTCTCTCTACATGCCCAAACCACCTTAATTTATTCACTTTCATTCTGGTCACTACGCTAACATCCACTCCACATTCCTTTCTAATATTATCATTCCTCATATCAATCAGTCGCTTTCCGCATATTCTACGCAGTGATCTCATTTTCACAGCATTTATTCCAACTTCCATATTTTTCGTCCATGTCCGTGTTTCACTCCCATACATCATGGATGGTATTAGGATTGCATTGTGCATCAGCTGTTTGGATTTAAGAGATACGTTCTTATTTCTCATTAGAGGTCTAAGTGCACCGCCAACACTTCTACCAGCCAGTTTCCTTCTTTCAATCTCCTTTTCACACCTTTCATCTCTTTTAAATAGACTGCCTAAATAAACATACTCATCCACTTGTTCCAAGTTCACATCATTCACTTTCACACAACATTGCGTTCTTAAATCTTCTCTTTCAAAAACAAGCACCTTTGTCTTATTGACATTCATCTTAAGACCATTCATTTCGCAATTTTGATAAACATGCGTCACAAGTTCTTGCAAATCACGCTCGCTTTCAGCCTAGATTTCTTTCTCTATCCCTTTCTTACTAGATCATCTGCATACATCAGAGCGGACACATTCATTCCATTCAGATCTACACCCACTATACTGTTTTTTATATCACGCACGCAAAAATCAAAGAATAGATTGAACAGCCAAGGTGACATCACGCATAAAGGCTAAGCAATAATAAGGGCTGCATAAGCAAGGGCTTCACCCCTCTCGTAAGACGGAACTCTCGTGACAGATGAGTATTCACCTTGACACAAGCAGATCTATCAGAGTAAAG
Organism: Mystacides longicornis; assembly: GCA_963576905.1. Classification (NCBI taxonomy): domain Eukaryota; kingdom Metazoa; phylum Arthropoda; class Insecta; order Trichoptera; family Leptoceridae; genus Mystacides; species Mystacides longicornis. The sequence continues at coordinate 20,241,756 of OY756437.1, forward strand.
GGAAGCAACAGCGCGTATCAGTTGTCTATCCACTCCATAAAATGACAAAACCCCCCACAATTTCTTTCAGTCGACTCTATCATACGCTTTCTCCAGGTCTACGAAAGCACAGAAAAGCTTTTGATGTTTGTTCAATAACTTCTCCGTTACCATTCGCAGAGAGAAAATTTGGTCCGCACATCCTCTTCCATTCATAAAAGCACCTTGCGCATCCCAGACCTTACATTCAGTCACATTCCTCACTCTATCTATTAAGATCCTGCCATATATTTTGCCTACAGCGCTCAGCAAGCTAATGGCTCGATAACTGCCACAGTCCAGCTTTGACCCCTTCCCCTTATATAGAGGACGTATAACGGCCTTCCCCCAGTCTTCTGGAGTTCGTTCAGTCCTCTAACATTGGTTGAAAAGATCCAAGCACCACTACAGTGTCACCTCACCGCCCAACCTAATGAACTCTGTAGCCACTCTGTCACACCCGGTCGCTTTCCCATTCTTTGCCTTCTTTAGTGCATTCTTCAGCTCAGTCATACTTATTTCCTGGCTCTCTTCACTGCCATCGCTCTCCATTTGCACGTCGCTACTACATCCAATCCCTGTCTCAAACGACTCTTCAAAATACTCTCTCCATCTTTCAGCTATGTCTTCACCATTCATCAACATACACCCATCTTTACTTTTTATGCAGCATACCGCATCATCACCACCAGATCGGATTCTTCTGACTTCCTTCCAGAACAGTTTTAGATTAGTGTTCGCATTCTCACTTAGTTTCTTACATTCATTCTCTTTCAGCAAGTTTTTAAATGCAAATTTGTTAAATCTATTTGTACCTACGTAACAAATAGAACAAACCAAATCGGAAATTTATCAATTCAAAAATGAATTTTCATCAATCAAACCATACCTTTTACAAAACAAATTGGACCCATTTTTGTATTTTTTTTTAATGAATCTGTGCTCACTCAAATACACTCTTTGACTCTTTCGCAGTAAGCGAAGCCAAAAAGTTCGGGTCGCGAAAGAGGATGATGGTCTGCATCTGGAATAGAACCATCGCAACCACTTCATATTTTGTGAAAAAGATTCAAATTTTCAATTAGAATTAAAAAAAAATGCCTGTAAGTATACAATATAGTGTCATAAAGTGTTTTTTCGTTCAATTCAACTTAAGCTTATAACCCGTTAGGGGCTGTCCGTTTATCACGTGAGCTCAAAAGGGGAAGGGGGAGTCTAGGAAAAAATCACGAGGGGGGTCTAGTTCTAATAATTTTAAAGAAATATATTTTTAAAGTTGTCCAAATAAAATCAAACTTCATTAAATATTTGTACCAAAAATTACACGTAATTACATGAGGGAGGGGGGGAGGTATTCTGAAATATCACCAGGGGTCTAAAAAGTTGTAAAAAAAAACATCGTGTGATTAATGAGCGTCCCCTTAGGTAGGCACATGAACTAGAAAAAAATTAGGAATCGCTATACAAACAAATCTCTTACAGAAAGAAGAAAGATTCCGGATGTATGTACATATCCCGTTCCCGAAATTGGGCCACACCTCCTTTCAGTTCCAGTCCCATGTGTAGAGTTAACCGAATAAGATGTGATGTAGGCTGCACCGCTTCCAACTTACATAAATGGATGGACTCACCAGCATGCGCATGTGGGATTACACAAACAGTCGACCATTTGATAAACGAGTGCCCCATGTACGCATTTAAAGAAGGACTACAGGACTTGCACGCACTGACGGATGACGCGATCCAATGGCTTCGGTCTCTGGAGGTCAGATTGTGAGCGACCATAAGAAGAAGATGTCTTAGATCCATTTTCCCGTATTTGCAGTAAACAAGTTACCAACGTGGTATAGTAACATTGGATTGATTTCTAGAACAATCGCACAATCAATTACCTACCCATTTGTATGTCTGTCACCCAAAGGTTTTTACTGCTGGTTAATAAAATATAGGCAATGTTAAGCATAAACGGGTTAACGAAATGATTGAATTTAAATAACACCACGATAAGTAGCCAATCACATTAAACCGGCAATGTACTAAATTACTATTATTTGCTATAAAGCGATTCCATTAGTTCGCCTTTTGTTTATTCTTAATAGTCCGTACTTAGTCCGATAATATTAAACTTTTAAATTATTTTTCGATATTTATTAATTAAATATCTATATCAGCGATCTGCACGCGTGGTGATATTTAAATTTAATGACAATGAGTGAAAACATAAAGTATGCATTTTTCCATTTCAAAAATTGAAGTGCCCCTATAAAAAAAAGTACTTTCCCAAAAAAATCGATATTTTTTTGTCTAATATTTGCACATTTCTTTTGATCAAATGTCAAAATATCACATTGTAGATTAATGGATATAAAGAATACTGGCAACCACATGGTAAATAGCTTTTTACTTTTTTTACCTTGAATAAGTGTGTATACTTTTAAGGTACTAAATGTAAAACTTGAAAACACCCACAAATATAATTTAAATGCAATCAGCTTACTTAGGCGAATGTCAACTTTTCAACTAATAATAGTTACTATAATTTATGTCAATTAAACATAAAAAAATAATGTTATCGCGGAATAAAATGTTTACACAGTAAACCCTTGCTTAACGGACATAATATGCAACTCGTTCTACAATCCTACTCGTTCTACGGAATAATATAGTGCGAGTTTTTTCCTGTTGATTTATCTGTGTTTTTCCATTTGAAAATTTTGACTGTAAGAAACAATAATTGCATCAAGAGATAATAATATCTGAGAGATCCGTTCCATGCTGAAAAAATAATAATGTATATGTTCATTGTTCAACTTTCGTGTTTTTGAGAATGGTGGAAAATAATGTTGCTGGCTGATTACACATGTATGCAAGATTAATTTATTCTCCCTTTAAACCCCATTTAGGGGCATTCATTGCTAGAGCTCTCCATTGCGCTCGATTTGCGCCATCATAGTGGGTGATACCATCTAAAGCTTATTTTTCTTGCGTCTTTTCTGCAAGATAGCCCAAATTAACTATTAGCATTAGCTTATATTCCATTTTCAATGCTACGGCAATAGGGCTTCGTTTTTATATATAGAGATTAAACCGGTACATAAAATTCGCAAAAGTTTCGTGGAAAATTAGAAAAATAAAGAAAACTCTACGTAGGTAACCTTATTAGTACATCATCAATTAATCATAATTTTTATTCCAATTTTGAAATTTTGACAGGAACTATCAGTTGTTAGATAGTAGGTGCGATTGACAGAATGCGGATGGAATATACTCGTACATGGTTTAAAACAGACGCATCGCCACATGGGTCGTAATTACATTGTGGTCTAATGATAATAATTAATTCATCACCATACAAATTCAATATTCATAGCTAGGAACACAGGACAACGTCTGTCGGGAAAGCCAGTACATGTATAATTCTTTTATATGTAACATGCATTGAATAACATGTCTCGGACAAAAGCGCGTGGCATAACACCTAGTATTTTATTTCATATAGTTACTGTAAATATTTTATCATAACTGGGATTATACACAATACCTACAACAATAAATTAATTGCACCGGTGATTAAGCTATCAAGAAGTCGTTTTATAAATCGACCACTTCACCACCGATCAATCATAACTATAATTACTACCTAGTATGATTGTGACCGAGGATTGGTGATCGTCCTTGACAGTGTCTGCCTGGGCATATTTGCAAGACAGTCGACTATCAAGACAGCGATTGCTTTGGTATCGCATGAAAGTCAAGGGCGAGATTACCATATCGAAGAAATTTGCACATGAAAAATTGTTTTTCGTCCTGGTAGAAACTGAACGCCTTCTTCTATACATTTGCCACGGTTCTATTAGAGCATATTCTTGTTTTTGTTTGTTAATTTATGTGTTTGTATGTTCGGGTGAAATCTTGCAGTCGATTTTTAGCCAACTTCTAAACACACGGTCGGTACCGGTATTCGAACTCACGACCTTCAGTACGCTGAACATATGAAACCGTCGTCTGATACCGCTGAGCTACCAACAACTTTCTAAAGATTATAGGTAGATAATAAGATTATAAGTAGATAATAAGATTATAGGTAGATAATAAAGATTATAGGTAGATAATAAAGATTATAGGTAGATAATAGAGATTATAGGTAGATAATAAAGATATTCTAAGATTAAAGGCTATTTTAACATCACTCCACGACTTTTAATAAGTAAAAAAACCCATACAAAAATAAAGTTTCATTTTTTTAGGTGATTTATTTTCGAATGCCTAACGAAAAAACTCACGTAACATTTACAACAAAAAATCACTGATTAGGCGGGTTACCCCTGCAATTCCATCTAAATACCGATCCAATTTCAATACCAATAAACGGTGTCATTATCACATTTAGATTTAGGTTGCTATGCACGAAAATAGCTTCACGTAAGTCTATTTTGAATATGGTATTCAAAATAGACTTACGTGAAGCTATTTTCACTACCTTAATACGCGTATTTTGCTATTATCAAATTTAAAACAGCAACACCTGTACCCTGATGGAATGGTGATTATAAAACGAGTCAAATTGGACGAAGTTTTTACATTGACAATCGAGTTAGGCCCAACGCATCAATCAGTAGATAGATAAATATATCTTACAGAAAAGCCTTTCTTTGAGATATTTGCCGCATTAATGTGTAGATATCGCTTATGTTTAGGATATCCGACGTCATTTTTAACAAGCGGAACCTTCTGTTGGACGAGAAAACATACATATTATTATAATGAATTATCATTTTGATGCTTCGAACAAATCATATTTTTCTTCAAATTCGATCGACAAAAGTTACCAATTTGCCGGTTTTCAAACAAACAGTATGGAATAAAAAAGCGAAATGTTGTTATATTATTTAAACATTGTAAAATTTCACGATTTAGAAATAATATTGCAAATTTTTAATATGCGAAACAAAAAACAACATTAGAACCTAACCTAAATATTTGATTCAATACGCATTAATTGTCAAAACAAGACTTCATCTGACATCAAATTTGGCGCAAAAAACAAATCCATAGAAATTTCCATAGATTCCATAGAAATTTCCATAGAAATCAATAGATTCCACTCACGGATATATTTTTTGGAGTGACATTGCTGCATTTGGACAAATCGAGTGATCGTGAATGCGGGGCCTTATGCTCGCTTGATCAAGATCGAGTCAAATACTCGGGATATGAATAATTATTATTGATTGTTGTCTAGTATAGTGTTGTTCAGACAATAATTTTTATAAAACGTTTTGTTGCTATCAATCTATTTATCATTACTTGTAATTAAAAGCAATACAAACAGGTATCATGGTTAATAAAAAGTAATTAAAACAATTAAATATCGTGAGGTGGTATTGAAATGGTCCGATATCAAGGTAGTGCGAAAGTATAGACACTTCGTACTGCATATTACCTTTAGCTGATAATTTAACTATACGCACATTAATTTAACTGATAATTGACTATGCGTTCATTACCCTTGCTCATAATTTTACCATTCGCACATTACCTTAGCTGACAATTTTACCATTTGCACATTACCTTGGCTGACAATTTTACCATTCGCACATTACCTTAGCTGACAATTTTACCATTTGCACATTACCTTGGCTGACAATTTTACCATTCGCACATTACTTTGGCTGACAATTTTACCATTCGCACATTACTTTGGCTGACAATTTTACCATTTGCACATTACCTTGGCTGACAATTTTACCATTCACACATTACTTTGGCTGACAATTTTACCATTCGCACATTTCCTACTTTGGTCGACAATTTTACCTTTAGCACATTACCTTAGCTGATTGTTTTAAATATTTGAACGCATTATTATTTCATTTTACCATGGGCATCATTATAATCGATTTCTCTACCTAGATTAGTTGCTCAAGCGCCGACTTCTGATCAAGAGATCGAATCCAAACCGGGTCAGATTATTTTCAAGTTAGTGTACTTTCATTTGAAATTTCTGTACGAGGCTGGAATCCTGTTTTAGATATGAAAGGAACGTTTGACTTTTTATATACACCCACTTTCTATGTAGAATTCCACATAGGTAGATACATGGTATCATAATTTATAATACATAGATCTACTCTCCTATACAAAAATGACGGCACGGACTGCGAGGCTTTTTTTTCTAGAATTTTCAAGTGTCCGAGTACCCGACCGGGACTCGAATCAGATAACTTTTGATAGTGAGTATATTGCCTTAGACAACCAAACTACCGTGCTCGTTAGTGACCAGAAACATCTGAATGTTTTGATTTGTCTGTCTGGGATTGGACGGATCGGGATAAATAGAACAAATTGCCATAGGTAATAAATTCAGCAACTGTATTTAAAAAAACAATACTGCTTCCAATTTTTTTATTGCAAAAAGTTCAGATTGATTTCAAACATATCTAACTTGATTTCTGAAATAACCAATTTTCATAGCTACAAGCTTAGGTACAGCTCAAATTGGTTGGCTTCAAATCAAATAGAACGTTGTAAATGTCCGATTTAGAGTAAAAAACCCGTGTAACTATATCATTATAGCAAATATTCATTACGTGTTCTGCAAACGCAGGTAGACCCTCAGAATAGGAAGTGGGTTGGACTGCAGTAAGAAGAGGGGTATTAGTGTGACCTACCTGATGTACTAGATCACGGATGGCTTCAGACCGGCCGTTTCTGCATTTTTTCTACTACTTTCATTTAATTATTTAATTAATCTTCAGACAAAAAAACACATCTTTGTTCATCAACACGATCACAAGGAAGCCAGTTCAACAACAACAATACGACAATAAAAATAACAAAAGTTCCATTTTTAAAAACACTGATAACAATTTTATCATAGACAATTAATAAATGTTCCAAATAAATATGTAGGTCACACAAGGGAAAGAGGTAGGAACTGGGCAAAGCAAGGTTTCTGCGTCTGCATGTTCAATAAAAAAATGCATTTTCAATAGCACAAATTTCAAATGATAGCTATATATGGGAAAATACTGTTAAAAATCGAATTAAAGATTTTTTTTAATTAAAAATTTGCGAGTATAATACAAACTTGAACTAATAAATTCGAAGTGTAAATGTGTTATTGTCGACCAATGGACACTAAAAGACCCATAAAATAGTAACCTTTGCCTCCAGAGGACAATATCATTCTGTAACCCCAAAGTTATTGAATAATTAATGTCAATTAAACTGCAATATTGGATATAAGCAACTATAAAGTTAGGTTAAATTGCAATTATATGCATAGAATAGTCTGTTTGAGCCAAAGAACTATATTATATTTAGATGCAGTGTAATATTATATTATGTCATGTTAGTTTCTGGTTTAAGCTAAATTTGACACTTGTTGCAACCGAAATAATTGTTCAAAAAACTAATTGCAATGGCAAGATCGCCCTAAAAACTGAGAAAGTATTGAAATCCCTAACTTCTCATATAAAAGAACTATTTCCACGCATACGGCTAAAGCTGTGTGAAATATGTCACAAAGATATTATCTATCTACATATATTGAATTTTCATCATCTGACTTATAAAAAAGTATTAACAGACTTTTTTATAAGTCAGATAGCCATCTGTGGAAACATAGGGAAAACATTGATTTATAGAATCTTTCTACCAAAATATCAATCTACCAGACATCTCCCCTTTCCCCAACAAATGGCGGTAGCAGTGCCTGTGCAATCCGTTCCATACTAACTTTAATATGAAATTTGATGTCATTTATTATCCATTTATTTAACTTTTTATTTGTTATTCTGTTATCTAGAGCGGTGGAAAATCCAATAAATCAAACATCGGAAGAATCTGTTCAGCCGATCTCGAGTTATAAATGTTCGCACTAACCCGACTTTCATTTATATTAGAGATATCTTTCCCTACCGAAAGTAGAATAATATATGCGGTATTGGTCTGTTTTCCTATACGAATACCGCTCTGATAACGGTGAATGTGAATTGTCAACAGTATTGTCAACATATTTTGCTGTAGTAACAAAAAACATTGTCATATTATAGGTATTTTGAAATACTGCCGTCTTGTCAGATGAAGGCCGGCTCCCTAGGAACCCAGTGCATAAGAGACAGTGTAATCTTGACAAACAAGATGTCAATTGAAATCAAATGCATGAACTAAGTAAAAAAGTTAAATTCAAATAGTTTTGAAATATTATTTAGTCATATCAAAAATTTGATTTTTCTTTGCAGAGCGGCCGTTTAATTGGGAGTTTGTTTTTCTAGAAAACCATTGCATTACTTCTTGGAAGAGGTCTTTAGCTTTTTCGAAATGCTTCGTCTATTATTAATTATATTATATCGATGGCAATGTCTGACAGGATACAAACGGTTTCCTTTAGAGCAGATCAAGACAATGGTGGAATGCCATAAAATTAAGCTATAGGTATATCTACAGATAGCTATAGGTATATTATTGTGATAGCGACATTGTTAGAGTCAAGTATGACCGTAGACATGTCTAGATCTGGGGTTTATTCGGATCGTAAAGTTTGTAACTTAATGCCTAAATATCGTAAGTCGGTATACTCGTATTTATAAAAAAGTTTGGCTATAATTAAATTTCAGTTAATGGTTGGTAGATTAGTGGTTACGACGCCGGCTTTCGTACTGTTTCATGCGGAGGCCGTGGTTCGATTCCAGCTGCCGACCATCTTCATCTTTCACGGCACAAGCTTTTTAAGTAGCTTACTGTGAAAGAGTCAAAGAGTGTATTTGATTGTGTTCACTTTGAGTGAGCACAGTTTATTTTTTACAAAAAAAAGAGGAAGGGCTATTCTTGAATTTGAAATACAATCCCGATTTCAATGTTGACCATCAATAATTTTTATTATTAAAAGAACTGGTATTTGGTATGTTCTAGATTTTTTCGTGAAGCATACCAGATTCAAAATAGACCTATGTAAAACTATGGAACAAACCACTACGGGCTTACGACCGTCTTCTACTGTTGTTTCGAAAGCTGGCTTAGTGTGAGATCACTTTACGTTAACAACGTTCGCCATTAGGTGGTAATGTTTAAGTCTCCGAAACTCCTAATTATAAGAATGTCATAACATTATAATTAATTATTGTCAAAATATAATACAAGATTATAATTGAATCGATATCGCGATGTGAATACACATTAGTACCACTGGTGTAGTAACACCAATTATCTGAATAATTCATTTAGCAACGCTCATGATACAGCATTTAGTGTAAAAACAGACCTTTGTCTATGTGTAAGAAAACTGTACCTAAATGGATCCCGGGTCAATTCTGGGTCTCATCGGGCGTAGGAAGAGGTCCTGCGATCCGTTGACGTCTTTATAGTTCTCGACTTTTTTATTCCTAAACCTTTGTCTTATTGGTGCATGGTATTTACGAAGTATTCTAGTATGAACGTGTTTATGTTGTGGAAACAAAATGACAGCTTATATTTTATAGAATTCTGTCTTTTATAATAATATAGTGTGTACATTTTTTTCATTTTTGTACGTACAATACTTTTTCGTAAACCCCTGCCCAACTGATATCATTTTATTATGCCTTATAATTATTTGATTTTATTTATTGCTTTTGCAGTTGACGACAACTGGCCAACCCTCTGTGCAGCCTTGCGCATATTTCTTATCACCGCTAAGGACTAGAGAGTGGACAAGCATGTTAACCTTTAGGTTAGGTTCTGGCACTTCCTTTTAACAGCAATTTGGCACTTTTAATACACTCTAGGCTTGTCACTGCGACTTCAATAGCCCTATTAATTAATATGTGACCGAGCGAGACTCGCCTTAAACAAAAAATCCAAGATCTTTGAATTTATCAATACAGGCCAAATCTCGGTATAACGAACTTCACGGGACCATAAAAAAATATTTCGTTATAATGAAATTTCGTTATTCCTATGTATCCAATATACGAAATGATACATCTTTAATTTTTTGTGTCGCCATACTGATGTCAAATAAACTATTATTAAGTGAGAAAAAAATAAATTTCAAGGATTTATCAATCACGTGAAGGGAATATGTCAGGCAAACACTCGCCAATGCCAAGGACAAATTGAAGTCGGAGAAATTTTATTCCCTAATTGTAACATGATTTTAAAATTTTAAAACAAAAAAGTTCGCTACATACTTTAAACCTGAATCGGTCGGAAATGGCACAATGAGCCTCGGACGCCTTCGAGCGCAATGGAGAGCTCTTGATTCCTCCCTATGCCCCTAAGTGGGGTTTAGGCCCCTCGCATTGCGGATTGGTTTGGGGGGGGGGGGGGATTTGTGTGGGGCCGGCTTTCTGGTTTGATTGCTTCGATCGAAATAGGAGGTTGGTTTCGTGCGGGTCGGGTTTGCTGCGGATTGGTCTCCTCCGGGCTGGTTTGCGGTGAGCGGGGGGCCTTTAAGGGAGAATGTATGTATGTATATACTGAGATCGACTTCGTTACAACGAATTTTGGTTCATTTTAGCGAATACGCTATAAAGAGATTTAACACGAAAACTTACTAGGTACAATATTGGAGGGAATGGTCGATGGTTCGATTGGTAGAGGACACCCGCGTGAGGAATATTTGCAACAGATTTGTCAGGACATAGCATGCAGTTCTTACACAGATCTGAAGAGAACAGCGTAAAACCGAGATGAGTGGAGTGGATGTTCGCTCTTGCTGCAAATCAACCTACAGAATTGAAACCGCAGAAGAAGAAGAATTTGGCCGATAGGTATCCTCAAGTTTACAATTATTTTGATAGGAGTGGTTTTGCTTTCACCTGAGTCAAATCACATAAAATGACCGTGATAATTAACGTGAACGTGACATGATATTAGAAATTAATAAAATACTACGTAAACAGTTTTTTTGTGATTAACAAAGTTAACGCATTTTGAAAAATATGAGATCTTTTAAAATGTATTTAGAACCAACTACATATAGAAATAGAGCATTCATTCCGTTGATAGTAACATCGGGCAAACGTCAACGAACAACAGCTAACGTCAAGATTTTACATGCTCACTAAAAGTTAACACTCTTTGGCTCTTTCATAGTAAATTTCTTAGAGCTTGTGTCATGAAAGAGGAAGATGGTCGGAACCTGATCGAATCCTCGCCAGTGTTCTAGTAGTAATTCTTCCTTGTTGTTTGCACGGTGTCAATATCAACGATCAAGAAAGAATTATATATTTCAAGGTCTGATGGATCTATGTTCAGTTGATGCAATCATTGATGAGTTTGATTTTAACAGCTAATTTTACTATGTGATTACATGCACTTCTAGATTCAAAATAGACCACTCTTACTAGGTCAGCTCTACCCAGACACCTTCAGTTACTTGGTCTTTAAGTGAGCGCATAAAGACAAAGGTATAGTAACTTCTTGAACTTCGTCGTAGCGTGATTTAGGAAATGCATTATTGTTGAGCTTGACATGGATATATGATCGGCTACATTATATAGACATGAGCCATGCTAACAATAATTATAATATTACATATAAATATATATAAAAAAAACTTGAGTCTTTGTGCGATCATGCGACCAGGGCCCATATTCTCGTAGCGGTCTTAATACGCTCTTATCTTGATTGACAATCATAAAATGGCGGATTGGTATTCACAAAACAAGATATCTAGTAAATATCTTAAAAAATCGTTATGTTTGAAATATCAGTATGAAAATGATTTAGCGGAAGGAAATTAGAATTAAGACAAAGACTGAAGTCGAAGAATGAAAATTAGAAATGATCCCCTTGGAGAAAACATTGGATTAACAATCATCACAATCAAGAAAGGCAAAAGCCACAGTCTACAATGCCACTAAAGGCTTTACGTTACGTAACACGTTTGATGGTAACCCTAACTAAAACCGAAAGAATGAATACTTCGTGAAACTTAGTAAAAAGTCCACAGAACATTCGTTGTAAAACTATCATCACCAAATTATGCATTAACATACAATACCATCAGCATTATTTCGTACATTCAGATAAATAATTATTTTCAGCCTTTAGCATTGGCCTGCCCCTGCTTTTCTTTTCCAACCATGGCTGCCACTGTAAAATTATTTTGCTTTGGACAATATTTGTGACCCTTGTCATTACTCTGATTCACTCATTTCTACTTCTGTCTCGGTTTTTTTAAGCTGGCCAGTGTCTATCCCAGTCTTATCCTTCGAGCCAACTTCATTTGATTCTTCGCAAAGCATTTCCGATAGTTCATCAAAGGATTCTGCCAGTAGCCATCATCAGCAAACCGCAGATGGATTCAGACAAGTCGTAACCTTAGAAAAAAAATCTAGAATCTGAACCTGTTTGAGGGAAGTGATTGATCACACTAAGCTATCAAATGTATCGAGCTCCTTTTTAAAAAAAATATTTCTATACAATGTAAACTAAGTACATAATAATTGACAGTCTCTCACTAATTGACACGTTAAGTTATCATACAACGATCTATGCATGTAGCCATGTAAGACACTGAGATTAATCAGTCTTGTATCTTTACAGTCGGTAGGAAATTTAGCCTGCATTTCACCTTTAAAGTTGTAAATATTCTGTCAGGCTAATAGACATGTAGTCTGTTATCTGGATTGGAATCGAAATAATGGGTATTAATAAAACTATTTATATAATAAAATGTTAATTATTGATGTGTTGTTCTACAATCTATAATAATAAAGGAAAGTGCCTGACTGTCTGACTGACATACTCACTCATCAACGCACAGCCCAAACGGCTAATCGTAGAGAAGTGAAATTTGGAAATCAGGTAGGTTTTAATACAAAACCTTCCACTAAAAAAGTATTTTTGGAAATTACATCCCTAAGGGGGTGAAAAATAGGATTCACGACGAGTTCATCGAAAATCAATTCATCGAATTATCAATTCATCGAAAATCAATTCATCGAAAACGAGTTCATCGAATGATCAATTCATCGAATCACCGATTCATCGAAAACCATTATTTTGAAGATATTTTAGAGAAATTGTTTATGACCTAATAATAAAGTAAAGCTTCAGTCACTCCTATAAATTAAAGATGGCGGCGATTTTGACATACGTTGGAGTATTTTTTTTTATATATTATATTTTTATTTTATATCATAGGCATATGAACAGGCTATTTACAAATTAATTACCGTGTTTTCACTTGGAGAAGTGCCCGGCTTTCTTATTGGACTTTTCTGTTTTTTCATAACGAAACCGAGTATTACTGACCCCGGCTTTCTTTTACGACCTCCATTGTTTTTTATATGGAAACATATCTTTATTAGTGCCTCATATAATGGCCGAAAACAGCGTCTGTACCCCTCGCCCCCCCCTCGAAGATGTTGGCAGATCTTGTCACTTTCGTCCGTCCGTCTGTCTGTGTGTCTGTCTCGTCCGTTTGTTAGTGTATTTATTTATTTTCTTATTAAAGTAAAAATTCTCTATAGAGGAATTTATTGTTTTTATTACAAACTCATGACCCGTCGAGCTTTATCCCGCATCCGAATCAACAATAATCATTATATACACAATGAAATAAATTATTAGCTATATTTAATTCAGTTTTATGTCATAAGCTGTATTTAATTCATGAAATCAGTTAAAATTATTTTTTTATTCTGGATTATGTCGAAGTTCGACGGGCGGGTCAGCTAGTAATTTATAAAGTCATAATAACAAACAATACAATACAATACTCCCTTTTACACCCCACTCAGGGGCATAGGGAGGCAACAAGAGCTCTCCATTGCGCTCGATCTTGCGCAATGTTTATGACCTCCTCCCACACCATGTCCCTCAGCTTTGTTTCGAAGGAGCGGAACACAGTGTGAGAGGGTCTTCCTCGTCTTCGGGACCCTGATGGGGGGAAGAACAGCGCTCTCCTCGGCCAACTGTCATTCGGCATCCTTAACACATGTCCCAGCCAAGTAGCCAAGTCCATCTCCTCCCCACAATGGTAGAGGTGATGGGCTCACGCTGGGTGCGCCGGCGCGGCGTATAGCATCGTTCGTGACAATAATCATTATTATTTCTTTGTAAATAACAATTACTGTAAACTAACAATGTAAATAACAATTAACAACTTTGGCAATACGAGACTCTCGTGGAGCTACTGTCACTGCCCCCGAACTAATTAAAGGGAGATGGAGGGAGTACTTTGAGTCAATATTGAACCGCCCCGAGCCCTCCTCATCTTACAACTTTGAGGAGGAGTTGGCGGGTCTGAATATACCTCAGGCGACTGGGATATGTGAAGATCCGCCGACCCACAGCGAGATGGTGCTGGCCGTGATAAGATTGAAGAACAACAAAGCGCCAGGAGACGATGGAATCCACGCAGAGCTCCTCAAACAAGGCATAGACACCCTTGGCCAACCACTTCTTACTATATTTAAAATGGCGTGGGAAGAGGAGAGGTGCCCAAAAGATTGGCGGAATGGATCCATCGTCGCAATATTTAAAAAGGGGGAGAATTGTATTGTATTGTGTAAATAACATGTTTGCAGTTTAATTTTAACTAAATAGACAATTTAAACTTTTAGAAGAGATTTTTATATTAGAATAGATTAAGAAAAGGTTAAAAGATAATGTATGATCACAACTAAAGATGTCTACCGCGTCTTCTTGCAGTCTCTTAAAAAATTACCCAACGTCTTCCTTCCCATGCGGTTCTTTTTGTTACTGCCAGTTTGTGTGTTAGGTATTCTTTTGGTCAGTACAGCTGTTTCCATACCATAATAATATGTTCATACTACTTATTCCTTTGAATTTATTTTTAGCCCTTTCCGTTATTTATTACAAGTTTTTTATGCTTTTTTGATATTCACACAGTGCCAATGTTTGAATACTTATTATAGTGAGTTTATTGCCTTGAATAAGTGAACCGAACAGGATATGATATCGTTCGACTGTGGTTACATGAAAATACAAACTCATCGACAAATATTACGTAAGAACAATACGGCGTAATGCAAAATGTTCTAAGGGCCGAGAACAATACTGTGTATAGGAAGTAGGACTGGAGATACTAACTACATGATATTGATATGTACCTTTCACGTGTCCTTGCGTTGTCTAGAAAGGGTATCAAGGATATAAAATTAATCGTACAATTATTCATACCTTATACATACAACCATCTACCTATTTCATAGAATGCGAGTCCTACCGGGGGTTTTGGGCTATGCGACAAACTGAATGAGTGCTGTAATACAGCAGAAAAATACAGTCGGAAACCTGTGATTGTTTGAATTTGAAAAAAAATAACCAATTGAAATCGAACTCAATTATTGATGAATAATTGTATACTATTTTTTTTTGTATAAAATAAATATGTGCTCACTCAAATTAAACACTTCTTGACTATTTTCACAGTAAGCTACAAAGCTCGTGTCGCACCTGGAATCGAACCCACGACCTACATGTACGAAACATTCCGAAAGTCAGCGTTGGAACCTGCCAGGCAAATTATTGATAGGGGTTTTAAGATTTGGTCGTCAGATTTTATGATTGCACAATAAATGGTAAACAATAATGCGTTAATGGGTAATTCACTTCATTATTTTTTCTATCCATCACGCCTTGTCCCGTAAGGAGTAGGCAGAGAGAACGAACCAGGGCCGTTATTCATGTAGCGGTCTTAATACGCTCTTATCTTGTTTGACAATCATAAAATGGCGGATTGGTATTCACAAAACAAGATATCTAGTAGATATCTTAAAAATTCGTTATGTTTGAAATATCAGTTCAAGATAGGATTAACATTAGATTCCGATAGTTTTGTGAATACGACTGCTTGCGATCGTGTCTTAATCATATCGTTAAGTGATTTTTAAAAGCGATTGATTACGAGAATAGCCCTAGTGAACTTTTTTCTATCTTTCGCTTCTTCCACCGACCTACCATTTCTCATAAAACCTCTCCTATTTCTCTTGCATATTTACTTTCACTTTATTGATAAGATAATTTGGTTGAATTTATGCTGTGCGTTTTTTTTTCATTATCGATTTGAGGCGTAAATGATGTCTGTAGGTAGCTACCTAAAAATGTTTCGTACACGAATGTGGTAAGAATGTGTTTTAGAGAACTCACAATTCAGATTTCCTGCATTAGCCAACTTTTCGAACACCGCGCGATTTGTTTTTTTATATCCGTCCGTATCAAACGACAGAACATATAAGCACTACTACATAGATAGCGCCGGTTGGTGAATGTGTATGTCGCTGAAGGTTTTTTTTCTTCCAACCATTTGGAGCGAGGTGTGAGCTAATTGTCCTTTTTCACGGATATCAAAATAAATTAAGCGATTGTTCAAAACGTGCTTCTGCGTGATTTTTATTACAATTTAATTATTCATGGTAATAAAATGCCAATTCATTTACATAATATTGCTTTGCTTTGTTTCAAAACAAATCGGTTGAAAGAGATTGCTACGTCGTCGGTAAAACTGCAAGTGTACTGAACTTCATTGTTAAGCTATTTTTATAACCTTGACTTTTTATTCTGTGTTTCGTCCGTTAAAAATGAGCCTGTGTAAATCTCAGCATAAAAAAATCATCAGAAAAGGGCCTTATTCTGTATTTACATAGTAGTTATGATCCTATTCTTATCCCAATAACGATGTCATTATGACATTTAGATTTTGGTTGCTAAGTATGAAAAGAGTTCAACGATGGTTGTATTTTGAATCCGGTATTTTTTGGTTCTCACCCCACTCAGAGGCATAGGGGGGCAACAAGAGCTCTCCATTGCGCTCGATCTTGCGCAATGTTTATGACCTCCTCCCACACCATGTCCATGTCCCTCAGCTCTGCTTCGAAGGAGCGGAACCCAGTGTGTCTTCGGGACCCTGATGGGAGGAAGAACAGCGCTCTCCTCGGCCAACTGTCATTCGGCATCCTTAACACATGTCCCATCAGCCATGTCCATCTCCTCCGCACAATAGTAGAGGCGCTGGGTGCGCCGGCGTATCGCGTCGTTCGTGATGCGGCGGTACCATCTTACGCCCCACGCCCAGAATTCTCCTTAGGCACTTCATTTCAAAGGCTGAGACTTTTTGTGCCTGGGCTTTGGTCAGGTGCCAGGACTCACACCCATACGGGAGAATGGGCAAAACACACGCATCAAACAGTTTAAATTTCAGGTATACTTAAATTTATCCACCCGGGAGACCTGGTGACCTATAATATGACTATAGTTATAATAAGCTTAGTTAGTAAGTATTGATATGTACATTAACGGACTGCAAAGCGTGACTTCATAAATACGGGTAAAATATCTAATGATTTCTTTACATGTTACGTAGATATGATTATATGCAAAGTTGGTTTTAAATCTTAATAAAATATTGTCAACGTTTAGATTTATTCAAATCACGTTTAATTTCCAACAATGTATACAATACTCCATTATTATCTAATAAGACTACATTACTTAATTGAATTTACTTGTTGATTGTCATCCAAACTAATCTATACCTACTAATACAAGGCTCAAACAGCCATATTCCTACAAATGTAGGGCTTTTGAATTGAATGAGATGATGGTATGCGCGCTTATTATATGCATGTGATTTAGTAGGTACTTATGGCTGAGTGTGTAACATGATTTGCAAAAACTTGTGTCAAGTGTGTTTGAAAATTGTGGAAAATCGGTTTAAAAATAATGTAAGCAAAACGAAGGTTTTAGTATTTGAAAGGGATGAAGCAAGAACGAATTGTAAATTAACCGTGGAAAATGTATATCTTGAGCAAGTATGTTTAGTAGGAGTGGAAAGTGTGAAAATGATATTGAACGTAAGAAATTTGCTGGTAGCAAGGTGGGTGGTGCATCTAGTATGAGAAACAACAACGTACTTTTACTTACTACAAGCAAAAAACTAGTGCAAAACGCAATCCCGTTACCATCAATGATGTATGGATATGAAATTTGTATGGACGAAAAAAGAAGAATGTAATATAAACGCAGTAGAGATGAGAGCTCTACGAAGAATAATATAGGTACGGAAAGACTCTTTGAGGGATGGAAAGGTATGAAATATTCTTCGTTCCCTCTGCCTAGCCCTTACGGGACACGAGACGGGTTAAAATATCTATGATCTCAAAAACTATGCATCATATTTAAAACAATCTTCTTGCATTTGATATCATATTTCTTAGAGAAGGAAAAGCCTTCTATTTTAAATGTGTCGACTCTTACAGATATTACGAAGAAAAACCACAAATAAACACAATTGTGATTTTCTCCATACACCTCCCACCCCAATGATATTTCGCTTTTCAGAGTCTTTCCCCTATCTCCATTTTCATATTATAGGTTTGACAGAGTTTGTTTTACAAGGAGATAGGGTTAAACAGAGGAGAAACAAAAAATAAAACAGAGAGCTACTAGTTGATAGAGAAAGAAGCAGGGACTAGATTCGTAAAGCTATCAGCCGGTTTCATAAAAAGTAAAGGAGATACTTTATGTTTCCTTAAAATAACGCGTCTCATAAAAATAAATTGACACTTTATGTTAAAGTCCCGTTATTTACACTTAAAGTCGACTTTAGTGTAGTTGAATCTTTTACCACCGGAGTTCATAGAAAATTTCGTGGCACTCTCTCTTTTACAAATGATGAATATTTGTATGCGATGACACCGTGGACAAAAATGACTAAAATAGAGTGGAAAACATGGCAAAACGTGAAGAATATTATTGTTTACAGATTTCATTTACCATAATAATAGGTAAATTAATAACAATAAGGGCACATTTTTGCTGTATTAAGAAATGAAATTGACAGATAAACAGAGATTCCGTGATAATATAGGTGAACAACCTATGTTTTCCATAGATTTCCACGGTATTACAACCATTAGCAGGAATATTATACACGGTGTTAAGTTGGTAGTGGATAAACCGAAGCAGGGAGGTAGAGAACCTCAATACCTATCGATTTGACTCCTATGTATGTTCAGCGATATTGGTTGCTTCAAAAGTTATTTACCCTTTTGTGAAATTTGAATAAAAACCGGATTTCTGACTAAACTACGTAACTGTGGATAAACTATTTTAGATTACGATCATAATTTTTTTCTGGAAATAGTCCGATAGTGACCCTTACGCAAGGTATTTTTGCTATGAGTCAGCCGGTTTTTATTCAAATTTCACAAAAAGGTAAATAACTTTTGAAACAACCAATATCGCTGAATATACATGGGGGTCAAATCGATAGGTATTGAGGTCCTCTACCTCCCTGCTTAGGTTTATCCACTACCAACTTAACACCGTGTTTATAAACCTTCTCAACTTATAGGAGACTTTAATATTTTTTAAAACTTCCTTTAGCGTAAGAGTTATTTAGTCGTTTTTTTGAAACCGGCCGTAAAACAGTTTGAGAATGAGCAACGAAATACGTGCTACAAAATATAGTTATATTTCTTTAATAATCTTGAACTTGTAAATCCAATGGCTGCTGGCTACATAGGTAGGTACAAGACCCAAGATCCTCGTGCATCCACGATTACCGATTACGTAAGCATCCACGAGTTTATTATTATAATACCGTTCAAAGTGTGATACACGGTAGTAACATAGCGTGATCTACAGTTCAAATCTGAAATAATTTATAGATCAATTATTATCCGTCTTTAAACATAATTATTATGATCGTGTTATTCCGTTATATGATTGCGTTCTTGTATTAAGTACCTATTGATTTTTCAATATTTTGTAAAGCCTGGCTGTTGTTCAGTTGCAATATTCCTGTACCCCTAGTATAAGTTAATCGAATATCGAAACGATCATCGAAAGAGTTTCGAAAAAATTCCATACAAAAATGATCGAATGTATCGATTGTTTGATTTTCGAACACTATTTGCACGCTAATAAGCGGTTATTAGCGTGCAATTATCTTTCGAATAAACTCGTACTAGCCCCACTGGTTTACCTACTAGTAGATTGTTAAGCTAGGTACAGAAAAACGGTGGAACTACATATTTTGACAGTTAGACATCGCAGCCATCTTCAATATTATCTGAATTATAAACACATTTGGTTTTAAGATTAAATATAAGCAATTTATGAATAAATATCAATCAACAACTGGCTAATGTTGCTCGATTTTTAAATGGTATGAACAAACCAAAACTCTTTGGAACAAACCACAACCGAAATACGAACGTCTTCTACTGATATTTAGAAGGCTGGAATAGTGTGATATCTTTACGTTAACAACGTTCGCCATTACGTGGTTATTTTCAAATCCCCGATAATTATAAGTATTTTCAACCTGTTCATCATTGCCATAATACCTAGTGACCTGACAAAAGCATTCGATAAGATAGTTCTCGAGGATATTATATCACGCCTACAGGCGAATGATGTTCACGATGAAATATTTTTAACTTCGTAAAAATTACTCAAATGCATTTACATCGCAATACCGAATCCAATCTAAATAACGATTTGGTTGCTAAGCATAAAATATTTTCTGTCTATTTTTAATCCGCTGTTGCTTTACGAAAAAAAATGGTAAAAATAAGGATTTAGCATTAAAAGTATAGATGGTGGTCAATTTAATCTGGATTGTATTCCAAGAATTAGAAGAATCTAATGTAGTTACTCAACAAAATATAGGTTAGGATTACGAATGAAATGCCTGAAAATATGCAACATTTTTAGCACTTCTTTTGATCTGTCGCTACTTAATAGGAGTAACTAATATAATATCTGTTAAATACATTTTTTTTTTAATTATACTTCTCTATACAAAGGGAGCCAATAAAACATATTTTTCCTTATCTGTGGACCCGTAAAAGACGGAGAAGTTTGGCGCATACGACGCAATGACGAATTGCACACTTATATATCAGGCCCCTAACATCTCAACGCATATAAAACTACTTAGATTGAGATGGGCTGGGTGCAAAGAAAGCCAGAATCGCGGGTTCCAAAAGGAATCCTGACAGGACATCCAGGGGGGAAAAGGAGGGTGGGCAGACCGGGACTGAGGTGGGAGGACGACATGAGGAGAGACATTGCGCAACTCTTGCAGCTGGTGGACAATTGGAGAGGGGCGAACGGGGTAAGGGAGCTGTGAAGGCGAAAGTTACAGGAGGCCAAGGCTCGATTTGGGCTCTAGCGCCATTGAAGAAGAAGAATACAAAGGTGTCAGTATAGCTGGCGGCACTTATTGCCTGAGGAAATTTTATCCAGTCAACCGGTCCCATCCAATCTGAGACAGGTCAACCCCGGGTAGAATATTCCAATGAAAAAAAAAACACAAAAAAACTCTAACCTGGCCTGGTATCCAGACCACGATCTTGGTCTGAAGTTTACGCCTATACCACTAGGTTACCGAGGTCGGTGTTTATGCCAGTTCAAGAGTACAGTAAGCCTTAAAGAGAACATAAAATTTTTACCACCCCCCCCCCCTCTCCATCATTATACGGGCTAAAGGGGGGGGGGGATGGTACCACTCTCAAAATAACTTTTTTTTTAACAAAAATGTTTATAAAATATAAAAATACGTGATATTGGTAAATTTAAAAAGTAGGTACCTTCTACAATAAAAAATAAAAAACGTAAAAAAATGAAATAATTACGAAACTTTTTTTCTAGATTACCGGCGACTCATTCTATTGGGAACGTATTGCGCCGTGATTAATAATTAGGTACGAAACTTAATTTTATGAAAACTCACCGGGTTAAGTGCCTATAGTCTTCAATTTTTCAGCAAACAAACTCACTTAAATAAAAAAAAAAACAATCTTAGGATTTGCTAATATACGACTATCAAAGGCTTTTAGATTTGTCTACCTTAAAATTAAGGTTTTTTGTATATGTACTTATTTGTACATATCCCGTAATTTTAATAACACTGCAGATTTTTCATTAGCAAAGTTATCGTAGTCGATATCTATAAGTTACGTTAGTTTGAATTTGTCACAGTTTTGTTTATCAACGATTTGCTTCATAGATCTTACAGTGTGTCTGTTATAGGACTGTAAGATTTACCGTCATAAGACGTCTTCACATGCATATGGTAATTCTGTCTAAACAAGTGTAAAATGTGATTATGTTTTATGTTTATTAGTTATGTTAGTCATATTGTGCTGAACAAACAAAATCTACGTCTTTGAGATGTATGGGTAAATCTCTATATATAAAAATGGAGGCCTATTTGCGTGGTCATCGCATCGCGCTTGAACGGCTGGACAAATTTCTCTAAATCTTTTTTTTTTATTGGGACTCAGGGGGAGGTTAGAAAAATGTTAAGAAAACTTAAAGTAGGGAGAATTCTCTGTGCTTTTTACAGTATAATTTTGACAATTAAATTAGCATTTGACAGAAACTTTGAGTTGTTTCATAGTTGGTGCGATTGATAGAATGTGGATGGAAAATATACCTAACATGGTTTAAAACAGATGCATCGGTCGGAATTACTTTGGTTCAAACGTAATTAATTATTTATCATTACACAAATTCGAATTTAATATTCATAGTCTGGGAAGCTAGTTTACAATAACAATGAAACTATCTTATTATATAGAAACTTAAAGAAGTTTGTTTTTTTTTCGTCAACAATTTTTTTCTCTGTTAATGTATCGTGTGAAAAAAATTTACATTGACGAAAATAGATTGGGTTTTTACGTACTCATGATAGAAAGGAATATTTTTGATATGCCGATGATAAAATGCGTGTAGGTATTATTTAAAACTACTCCTGAATATAGCCCTTATTCTTCTTCTTCTTCTTCTCAGATTACAACAATTCATCCTGAAGTGTAGCTTCCTCCACGTTCTTCCACAATAACGGTATATAGTTAAAGATGAATAATAGCTATGCGTGTGTTTCGTAAACCTGTAGAAAGATTGGACTGATTTGGCAAAATTTAGTTTCAAGGGTTTTTCAAACAGTGAATAATATGGAAATATTGCGAGGATAACAGAAAAAATATAAAACTGAATATATTATGTGAAAAACAATAATATTGAAGAAAAACGAAATCGAAAAACAATAATAAGAAAAAATCTAGCTTATGTACGTTTTTCAGCATATTATGCCAGATATTTTCAAAGTCTGGTAACCCAATGGGGTCGTGTCTGGTAACCCGATGGGTTTGTGTCTAGTAACCCAATGGGGTCGTGTCTGGTAACCCAATGGGGTCGTGTCTGGTAACCCAATGGGGTCGTGTCTGGTAACCCAATGGGGTCGTGTCTGGTAACCCGATGGCCTTGTGTCTAGTAACCCAATGGGGTCGTGTCTGGTAACCCAATGGGGTCGTGTCTGGTAACCCAATGGGGTCGTGTCTGGTAACCCAATGGGGTCGAGACATGGGCGGGAAGTTCTGAGGTCCATCCGGAAAAACGGAAATAAAATAATAAATATTGCTGCTGAAGATACGACGCGGCCGGAGATGCTAGTATCTATGTATACTGAAATAAGCCTGCGTATTAGCATATTTTCAAGTTACCGAATAGAATCATTAAAGACTAGATTCAGGGATACTAAAAGTATTCCATTTGCACAAAATATGATGTACAAAAATATACCACGGATAAAATATAAGCACTGTTTTAGCCGGGTAGTATAAAATTTATGTTATAGGTATATGATGGATGCCGAAGAGTATAGACTTCCAAGGATGCATGAGTAATTGGGTGACAGTTGACTGAATATTGTTTTCGTCCATATATTGTACTTTATCATAACTGTTATCTGTTCATGCATTACAAATAAATAAATGTTGTTGTCTATGGTTTCAATGCATTTAAATGGGCATGCCGGAAAGCGGGTTTCTGCTTTTTCTGTGGGTATCTTCATTCAAATGCATAGTAACATTCTTTGCGCCGGTCGGAATCTGCTTTGTGTTCTTACCCAAAGACAAACGATATTAATCCATAGATTATTATAGACCACAGATAAACAAAATAATATTATGCGTCTGTATCAATGTCAAATATATCGAAGTGTGTGAGAGTGTCAAACACATAACATTACAGTAAGTAGTGTTTGTGATGTTTTTTTTTATTGATTTAATGTATTTTTAATACGTAACTTAACAAAAAAAAAACAAACTTCGTCACTCCTTCTCTATATAAACTACTAGAGGTCCGCCCCAGCTTCGCACGGGTAGATAGATACTTAAAAATAATTTAGTTTTCATACAGATCCCTAACTTTTTCAAAATATTTTATAGCATATGTTAATCTGGAATAATTGCATTGCAATGTATCGTGTCACGTCATTTTACCACCGTGACTACTTTGCGCGGTATTTCTACTAAACTTGACATGACTCCCCTCCAGTCCCCTCCCCGGCTCCCGTACGCACTCTGAATGATAACTTTCGAATGGAATGTCCGAATTGAATAATTCAAAAAGTTATACAAACATATTGAAGCAGACTTGAATATGAACTAATTTATTTTAATAAGGAGTAATACCAAGATACCAATAAAGAGCCTTTTCTAGAGGTGACATTTTATTGATTTTTTTAAAATTATAAAACACTTATTGTGGCATAACTATAATAGTTAGACATATGCTGTCGCGATACTTTTTGTAAATAATGATGTCTTCTACAAAATTGTAGTACATTGTTTTATTCTATCATCATTAGTTTTCACAGCGTTCGCGATAAAAAGAATATTTTAGGTAAATTTTTTACACCTTGGGTTACATTATTGAAGTTTTCGTAGGTTACCCAATTTTTTTTGGAAATTAAATATAGCCTATGTTCACCGCCGATATTGTAGCTTCCCAAAAGTGAGAGAATTTTTCAAATCGGTTCAGTAGTTTTGGAGCCTATTCGATGCAAACAAACAAACAAACAAAAAATCAAATCTTTCCTCTTTATATATTAGTATAGATAAGTGTGCGAAATTTCATACTCTTCCGTCCGGGCAATTTTCGTAAAAAAGGGGTAAAAAGTTTTTCCTTCGCGTATTAATATATAAACTCTATGAAATGCCAGCTTATGATTTACGTTAGTAGTATGAAAATGCTCTAGTTGATTACAAGTGAAATGAAAATCTAAAATTTTAACCAACGGTTAATTCCTCCATTTTATACTTATTTTGTCTATAAACGCAAAAGATTGGCAGCTAGGTGATTATCTTTTACCTTACAAGTTTATACCAAAAACAACTGATAGGTAATGTGTACTCCATTTCATTGTTTTGAATGGTGCTTACCTACCTACTTTTTACTACAAGATAAGAAACACATTTATTAGGTACCTCTTGTAAGTAGGCACTCAATATGATACCTACTTACATACAAAGACTAATAAGTACAAAACGTTTTGTTTTAATTATAGGTATGTAGATTCGCCATATCATTTATTTGTTTATTAAATCTATGTCATGTTACTTATTTATAAATAAATCATATTATTTATTATTCAGTGGAAAAAAAAGTGGCTGATTCGGAGGTCCAACAATTTCTTCAACAAAATAAAATGTCGCTTTTTGAACGGGTGTATCGTGCCAATTTTATTATAGGTACGGCTGTGAGCTCTAGCATTTTAACAAAGACTCAGCAAAGAAAACTTCGAAAAATCTCAGATTGGGAAAGTATGTAGTTGGTAGACGCCGGCTTTCGTACTATTTCGTATCGGAGGTCGTGGGTTCGATCCCAGGTGCCGACCATCTTCCTCTTTTCACGACACAAGCTTTAATTGTGAAAGAGTCAAAGAGTGTAATTGTGTTCACTTTGAGTGAGCACAGATTCATTTAATAAAAAAACGTTACCCGACAGCGCAGGCAGCTTATTTTATTTAGACGTAGTAAATACATTTTCGTTCAAACTCAAATCATTTAAAAATAATATAACAACATTACTGTTGTATTTGCATAAAAAAAAATGTTTTTATATAAATATGTACATCAAGATTATTTCGAACATTGTCTATTTAAATGTAAATAAAAAAAACATTTGGTATGTAAAATACTACATTTGTAATTTTCGTAAATGGTTATAAATAGGTACCTAATTAAATTTTATTTTATATCTATGTATGTATGTAATATATGAAAATATATTCAAATTTAAGGTACCTAAATATCGTAATAAAAATTTCATTAATAATTAATTGATAAGAAAAATTATTGTGTTTTTTTTTTACCTTAAACGCTGGCAGCCCAATCTAGAAGATAAAAAGAACACTCTGATATTCAGCAAAGAAAAACAATTTTCATTCGAAATTTGAAACTTGACATCGATTTGAAAACGTTCTAAATACGGAACAAAACACAAACAATAATTAATTAATTAATTCGGAATTCAAAACAAACAAAACATCGACAATCTCATTTGACGTTCGCGGTTTCAGGAAGATAACATTGGAGCTAGCGTCGATGTTCAAAATGTAACTGAATTATTAATAGAATATGTATTAGAAACGGGAACAAGTGAGTTAGTATCGTACCTAATCTATATACATATACCTACTTAAGAGTTATGTACGCTGTATATAATATTTGAATTTCATCACAACTTTGTGATTTAGGTAAACAATACAATATTATGTCTGCGTTAGCTTGTTTGAAATTCGAATGACGTATTTTTTTTCATAGCAGGTGTTACTGATCTAGTGATTTTATTCTGATCACGTATATAGATTCTCGAAGAATTAAAAGTATCCTAAATGGTGCAGATACATTGTAAAAAGTTGTCTAGATAGAGTAGGCGATAGATATAGACTGCTCTAGCACTATTTTTTTATTTATTTATTCATTCTTCACTGTACATTGAAAAGTATAGATAATAAATAATAACATCGTTGCTGGAATAATCTCCCATCGAACCATAGACTGACCCAAAGTCTGACGTACGTCGTTCAAGCGAGAAGTTAAAGAGTAAAAAAAAACTTTATAAGTAAGTTGTGAAAAAAAAAATATAAAGGTAGCTATACTTGGTTTTGTTTTTGATAAGTAACTTTTAAATTAGGGGAGGAATCAAGATTCTTCAACTGATCAAATTCTACGACCTCATCTCACACGAAGATAGTGGCTAAGTAAGTAGGGCTATTTATACATATTAGGTAGCTATCATTTTCGCATATCTTTCAAATAGGTACTCGTATGTGATTTCTATTTTGGAATAAATAATATTGATTGAGTGTAGAAATTCTTGGCTCATGATTTTATGAACCATCAGCAAATAATAGCTCGTCATAAACGGTTGAACTTATTTCAATTATTGTTTATTTTCGTATTGAAATACTTAATTGAATGTTGATGTGTAAAATCACACGTCTTACATTTTTTTTTTGAATTGTGTGTTTTCTGCATTTTTTTTTCATTAGTTTTACTCTATACCTACAAATCATCCAAATAATAATACATAAATAATTACTTATAAATAATATTATATAACCTGCGCGGATATTTTATTGTTCTAAATAACACCAAACAGATTACAAAGACAGAGCGATTTAGAAATACTGGATCAAAATCAAAAAAATTAATATAAAACGGAGGGAAAAGGAGTGTGAGAACTGTGGCTGAAAAAGCTGTTTTCGTCCCATTTTTCATCCGTTCAGAGTGGTTATGTTTTTAGATGTATATAGTATAGGCAGCTTTTAAAAAACTGGACTACATACTGAAAAACAAAAAGATCCCACAAAACCTCAAAACAAAAGTGTTCGATCAATGCATACTCCCAGTTCTCACATACGGATGTCAGACGTGGACCCTCACAAAGGAGATCGTGAAAAAATTACATGTCACACAGAGAGCCATGGAGAGGGCCATGTTAGGAATCTCGCTCAGAGATAGAAAGAGAAATGAGTGGATCAGAGGAGTGACAAGGGTCACTAATATTGTCCAGAGAGTTACGGAGCTGAAGTGGTCATGGGCTGGGCATGTGGCAAGAATGACAGATGGCAGATGGACCAAAATAATTTTACAGTGGCGTCCATGGTGGGGAAGGCGAAGCAGGGGCAGGCCAATGATGAGATGGAGTGACGACATCGTGGCTTGCGCTAGTTTTGGCTGGATGAGAAGGGCACAGACGAGAGAGAGATGGCGACAATTGGGGGAGGCCTATGTTCAAAAATGGATGCGAGAAGGCTAAAGAAGAAGAAAGAAGATAGTATATATACATGAGCAGAATTTCTATAACAATTTATTTGTTTATTTATTTATTCATAATAATACAATAATAATGTATAACAAGTTTAACTGCTGCCCAAATAGGCCAAGCCTGTACTAGTGCAGTTCATAAAAAAAAAAGAATATTAAACGGAACATACAAACACGAACAACAGCACAACCACCAACTCAAATACGTACAGTCCACAAACAAAGCCTATTAATAGTTATGTTTTAAGTTACACGATTTATTGTTTCAATTTTATAAGATGATTATTGCATAAATAATCCCGGTGAGTTATATTTCTTCTTCTTCCCTTCTTCTTCTTAATTAAGGCCTTGTGGCTTGTAATTAAAGAGGTGGGGTTTGCCTCCTACGAGGTCGACTGCCAGCTGTCCCTTCACCTCTGGTGATGGTCTGCTCGGGAGCCGTCTTTCAACCATGGGGTTAGTCGTGCAATGCTATGTGAGGGTGTCTAGAAGAGTCCATTCTCATCACATGTGCATACCAGAATCTTCTACGTTGCCTTCCCCATCTCACTAGTTCTTCGACCACTATTTCCCGTACCCTCCTATTCCTCATTCTATCTTTGAAGGTCTTCCCTGCTATGCTCTTGAGTTTTCATTTCTGAAACTCTCAGTGCATTTTTGGACGCAGGGGTATCTGCTCAAAACTCGATCTCGTACTTTTAGACAAGATCCCCTGCTCAGTAAATGCAAACAACTGGAAGGGGGTATAACATCATCAATCTTTCATCAATAATTAACCCTTAGATTAATTCACACATTTTTTTCAGATGTGTGATCACCAGAGTGGTGGTAATGGTTGCTCCCAGATATCGAATATAAACAAACAGATACGAATGCGAGGTATGTAATAAAAACTAAAATAAATATAATGTGGTGACCCTATGTAAGTACCTACACGTCTGAACCTATCTTTCAATTGAATAATCCCATCCTCCATAAAAACAATAATGTTATAGGCTTGGTTCGCTGCGGGATCATTGAATGAAATTAATACAAACGGCATACCTACTGAATAGTCAATGGGTGCCGCAGTTGAGCGGATTCTGGGAGCTAAATTGCTTATTTCCTGTAGAACACTCAACAAAATTAATACAGGGCAACTCTGAATGTGGAAGAATCGAAATTTAATTCCATCAATAGAAACCTACATACTATGTAGTAGGTACTTTTTGAGTAACTGTGGATGTCGAAATAGTTTTAAAAAATAGTTATTTTTATGTACTGAAAAACTATATACATAACGCCCCAAATAGTGTGTATTTATGGATTTTCGCACCGTTTTTCAGGGCTAAATCTTATGCAACGGTTTTCTAGAAAACCGGACCGCCAATTGATCGACAGTTATACAAAGAAAAATCTATTTATCAATACTACTATTTATCAATACCTACTGCAAAAGTTTTTTGATTTAAACCTTTTAACTGATGAGTTGTTTCGGTTGTCAAAATTGTACGATCTTCGAAGGCTATTCCTTCTCCAATGTATTAAGTTTATAAGGAAGAACCCAAGTGGATTCACTACAACGGCTAATTGTAGAGCGAGTATAAGACTGGGTAACGAATATAGGCTCCCAAAGTGTCGTAAGACCAGATTTGGTCAGAGAAATGCTGCTTATATAGCTCCAAAAATATATAACTCTATTCCTATAAATCTGAGGCATCTTAGGAGTTATAATTCTTTTCTGAATAGAGTAAAGGGATGGTTGTGCGGGGTTGATCCTAGCAGTTATTTTTTATAGTGTGACTTGACGACCGTCACGATTTTTTATTTTATATTTTATATACCTACTTTTTTATCATGATTTTATTTGTTCTAATGACTCGGGATATCTGTGTTGACCATTATTAAAATTTCTTACCCATAATTTATTTATTCTGTTGACTAAAAATATATATTTCTCTAATTGTCGCATTATTGAATGTTCCATTTATAACTCTTAATTTTTTACATTTTTTTTTTATTTGTATTATATTTTTGTTTTTATTTCAAATTTTTATTTTTATTACAGCTTTGTAATTGTTTAATCTATTTCAATTACTCTATTTTTGAATGCGGTACTCTATTTTTGATTTGTATCTTTTGTTTTTAAATATTTATCGATGTTTATACTTTTATATAACTACATAAGTCCTTTCTTTTTAATATTTTTTAGTTATATTTGTTTTGTTTTATTTTATACATGTATATTTGTTCTACTGATGTGAATTTCTTGATCTTTATTTTATTTTCATTGAAATAACTTGATACATTGTTTCTGCACATTTTTAAATTGTCTTTTTATCAATTTGCTTAACGACTTGACGACTATCAGAATTTTATTTTTATTTTATATTTTTATACTTTTTTATCATGGATTTATTTGTTATTGACTCGGGATATCTGTGTTGACCATTATCAAAAATTTCTTATCCATGCATGATTTATTTATTCTATTGACTTAAAATATATATTTCTCTAATTGTTGCATCATCTTACATGTTTTTATTTGTATTATATTTTTGTTTTTATTTCAAATTTTTTATTTTTTTGTTGTAGCTTTGTAATTCTTGTTTTTATTTCAATTACTTTATTCTTTAATACTATACTATGTTTTGATTTGTATGTTTTGTTTTTATATATTTATCCATATTTATACTTAATATAACTACATAGATCCTTTCTTTTTTAATCTTTTTAGTTATATTTGTTTTATTTTATAAATGTTTACAATGGATGATTTAATATATTGTCTGAGTATTATTTATTTATATTGTTGATTGGATATGCATTTCTTTATTCACTCTATGTGATTAAGTTTTTGATTTCAATTTCCATATATATTTTAATATTTTTATTTTTTACTTTCATAATACAAAAATCCAATTTTAGATACCTAATACTTCTGTAATACCCACGAACGGGCACTGCCTTGTGGGATTTCTCACTTATGTGTTATTTGATATTATTTTAAACTATTATTTGTATAATCTTGTTGTTTATATGTTTCAATTGTCTGCGAAAGATTTTATTTTTTATTTTTTTTATTTATTTTATAACTAAGTTCATACATTTTATTTCAGTAAGCATCTTAATAATTGCGTTTATTGCGGTATCCAAGATATGCTAATTAATGACACCTCAAGATTACACTGTTTCTTTCCCGCATTCATTATTCTTCTGCAGACAGTGAAAGAGATAAAAAATATATATATAATGATTTACACAGTGATGAACAATAAAGCCAGTGATATATATGCAATAACATAATAACATAATATCACTGGCTTTGTATTTGTCTCAAAGAATACGGCGTTCGTAGTGTTACGGCCAGTTTTCTTTTCTAGGAAAACTAACCATTAAAGCGTATCTTGTTGACGAATTGTTTTATTCCACGATGTGCATAATGAAGCAGAATGCATCATTCAGCGTTGATGACAGTCATCAATAGATTGGGTTATATTAGTACGAGTTTTATCGGAAGCTTATTATTGCATGCTTATAAGCGCTTTTAGCGTGCAATAGTGTTCTAAAATCAAACGATCGAATCATTCGATCATTTTTGTATGGAAATTTTTCAAAACTCTTTCGATGATCGTTTCGATATTCGATCATCGAAAACTTAAATTAAAGCTACTGTTGTCACTACAATCGGGTCCACTTTGTGTAATCATTGTTTCTGTTTTATTAATATTTTTTTCCGTTTTCTAAACTGACGATGCTCTAATTTCAGACCCTTTGCATCTGAATTATAGAGCACATCTTTGAACTTTTGTAAGCCTTGTGTTGTGATTATATATTTTGTGTTTTGTATTTTTCTTGTTAATTATTGTCAGTGTGCACTTTATAATAACGTGCCCAAATAGCCTTAATGGGTCTATGACACCAGCAAATAAATAAATAAATTGCAGACATAAACACAGTAAGATGGCGCATCTGCTTGAGACGGCTAGGTATGAAGGTTCGTGTCCCATAAGGGGCGTGAGGTTTTCCAAATGTCGAACATGTGGAAGATTTCCATAATTTGGAATTGCAGGTATTTCAACGAGCTTGACCACCCAAATAACAAACGTTGTTAACGTAAAGTGATCACACTAAACCTCTGATTTCCTAGAAAAGCGGTGCAAGCATGAAGTGGTCGTGATACAGCGCCGAATTATGTCACTTGAACGTTGTCTGTGTAAACAAATGGCGCAGTTTTCTTGAGAGCGGTAATACATAGATGCCGACCGTGTATATTTCCTATATTATATCTTAGCGTCCGTAATATTACGCCCGAAATTCATTTAGTTATTTCAGAGGTGTATTTATAAACTAGTTGACCCGCCCGCCGAACATCAACCCACCCCAAAAGAAAAAAATATTATAATGTTAGTTTAATACCAACATCTATGTTAACGGTAAGGAGGTATGGTCTATTCAGGTTTTTAAAATGAATTAATCATTACTAAATAAATATATCACCAACAACATTTTTCATATTTTTATGTTAGGTACTTTCAACATTTTCTGATTATAAAAAGTACGATTATCATGAACAGCTTATGTTTTTTTTTCTGGGACAAATCTATGTCATTGTATTAGACGCATAACGATTTTTTTTTCAAGTTTAACAAAGTTTAAAAAATAAATGAAAGTAGGTGAGTAGACTTACAATTCGTGCGCTCTGCAGTTGAGAAAATTAAACGTGTACAAAGAGATCATTCACTTTACAAAAGAAAAAAATAAACGTTTTTTGTTTTGTGTAATCTAAACGTCCTTTATTGACTGTTCCCGAAAAAATACTGAAAAAAAAACACTTACAGGAATATTTTCTTAATCAGCTGTGGGAAATGGTATCCGCCAAGGGCAGATGTTGTTTCACTGTTATTTATTGTTTATTTCCAACATTTTTCACCCCCCAAGGGAGGAACAACAGGGATGAAGGAGAACCCCTAATTGACAAGCGGGAAGAAGAGGGAGGTTGGGAGAGGTTCAACAGAGCAAACGGCTGTGTTATTTGAAAAATGTTACATGGCCCACCTCACATCTTTTGAAACAAAGGAATTCATTTGCTTGTTTGCTCAAAGGGACTTTCATTACTAAATTGATCCCAATCAAAGACGATTCATTGTTAAAAAATTAAATTGACTTATCTATACATATATTAATACGTGAAGGAAAAAAATTCTGACCATTTTTACTAACATTTCGTGGACGGAGGTGTACGAAATTTTAAAGAGGTTCATTCATAGTGGTAGAAAAAAACATGCACATGATAATTTTTGTTCCCTCTGTTTTGATTTTCTATGGACCCCCTGAATGATTTTAGAGTCCCCTAGTCATTCAAAGGGACCACATTGGGTACCACAAAGTGAAAAGATTTTTCGACAGCATTTGGCCCATGCCGATGGAGTGGCCGTTGAGGTCCAAAAGTTGACCCCTTAGGTCCTCAACTTAAATCCGATGGACTTTCGCTTTTGGAAGTTTTTATATTTTATAAAAATGAGCTATTATTGAACATTCGAAACGAAGTGCCTCAGGAGAATTTCGGGTGTAAGATGGTACCACCGAATCACGAACGACGCTACACGCCGGCGCACCCAACGTGAGCTCATCATTTCTACCATTATGGGGAGGAGATCGACTTGGCTGGGACATGTGTTAAGGAAGCCGAATGACAGACCCGAGGAGAGCGCTGTTTTTCCTCCCATCAGGGTCCCGAAGACGAGGAAGACCCTCTCATAGTGTGTTCCGATCTTTCGAAGCAGAGCTGAGGAATCTGGACATGAAGTGGGAGGAAGTCATAAACATTGCGCAAGATCGAGCGCAATGGAGAGCTCTTGTTGCCTCCCTATGCTCCTAAGTGGGGCGTAAAGGGAGTTTGGTTTGGGTTGGTGGTTGTAGTATTGAACAATAAATGGAAATATTTGTTACAGGCTAAATAAAGTAACCATCTGTTTTTTTTCTAAAGCACAACAATTTTAATTATAGTTTTAAGAGTGTATAACAATATTTTTTATCTTCATTTCAATAAATAATTTATTTTATTTAAATATCTTTGCAAATCATGCAATTAGGTACCACAAATAATTAAAAAAAAATGGCTTTTACCACCCATATAACAAGGCTGTATCTTAAGTCCCCCAGAACTATTAGGCGATGGCGCCTTGGAACATGGGACACAACTGTATCCAGACTGTCATAGAAACAGTCCTTAGCAGCCGCATCCCCATCCTCAGTGGGAGCATAGCATAGAAGGACCGTCAGTGTTTCGCCACTCATCTTAAAGGACGCACTCATCAGGCGGTCAGAAACAGGTTCCCAACCAAGAAGGCGAGAGAAGGCATATTTATTTAAAAGTAGAGCGACGCCACGCATCCGTGCAGTCCGGTGGCCAGAGTGAAGCATGACATAATTGCCAGCGTCACTCTGCCCCGAGCCTGGGATGCGTGCCTCACTCAGCCCCAGGATATCTAGTCCATAATCTCCCGCCAACTTGGCAGCAACAAGCTCCCCGCCCGCCCTCAGAGTGCGGACATTCAGAGTCCCAATTTTCAAGCTCTTGTTCCTTAATCGAGCCGTGGTCAATACAGGGGGGACAACAGCTGCCTGAACTCCCCCCTGATGGGGTCCAGGCGTCCGAGGCTTAATTCTGTTGCCTTTTCTGACCGATTTTTTTAAGGACGTGAGGTGATCAACCCCACGGTCCCGATCTGATTTTTCGATTTCCTGCCTCTTACAGGATGCTCGAAAAACCAGCAAAAAGAGCAGAGGTGCTATTCTAAGCCGGCAACCCCACGGCGGATTTTTTACATAATACACATAAAAACTTAATATAACAAAGACATCACAGAATCAACATACAGAGGGCGAGCTTACCACAATAAAGTTGTGGTTTCTAACAACTAACCCCATCATATAAAGTGAAATTATGTACTATTAATTTTGTTGTAATTACTGCAAGTCCATAGTAAACACTTGGTTGTTTGAGGCTGTGTCTTTACGAACTTCTGTTTTCATGTAATTATGGATCTTGTATTTCGATTCAGTGATATTTCCAGTTTTAAACGACTCGAAAAACGTTGGAAAAACATGTTATGCTCAGAGGTTATTATAGGTGTCACATTTAAGAGCCGGACACTCGAAAATGGCTGTTTTTATATAAACGTTGTTCCCTTAATAGGTATCGTAGCACAACAAAAAAGGAAGTGTGCTTTAAGTTAGAGCTTTGGCTATCAAGTCTCCCAATTTGAATTTATATTTTCCAAATTTAGTTCGATAGAAAAAAAATTCAAAGTTTGCTCTATATTTTTATAAATCATAACGGTTTAGGCTATCTACTCAATAAAAAACGCTTTAAAATATACCAAAATGCGTGTCTTTTAATTTTCTTCAAAACCATCGTCTATTTTTATTTCTATTTAATATAGTTTTCTAATTAATCGGTAAAAAGTGATTGGGCGCTTAGGACCTTTTCCTTTAGAAACAAAAACTGTATAGGCTCCATAGAAATCCTAAAATTCTTCATTCGTGAGAGAACGTTGTGGCGGGCGGACGTATCGCTCTGTACTCTGTAGTTTTTTTCTGCAGAAACCCTCCACTTTCTAATGTTGGTCATTTGGGGCTAAATGCAATATTTGTGAGAATCCATGGTTGTCAAAAATTTTATATTTATTTATTTTTTACATGTTTTTTTCCCTTCTACATTTTTTTCTTTACAAATATTTTTAAATTCAATTTTTTTTTCCATAAAATAATATAGAATTACGTTTTGACGTTTTTTTTATCGTAATATCTTAATTAGATATTATAAGTTTTTACCACATAATTCTTGAATTTTATCAGTAGCTAAGTCAAAGAACCTATCATCAACAAAATTGCGTAAATAGTACGTTGATAATATAGTAATTGGTTTATAACTACATACGTACCTACAATATATTATATGAACAAAAAAGTTTTTATGTTAAATAAAAAGAAAATAAACTTAAATGAAGCCAACCTCTACTCGGGGTTTGAATCTTGTCTAAGATTAGACGGGATCGATTGATTGGTAGAAAATGTTTTAAGTTAACTTCCGCCGGCTATACCTACCGAGAAGAGTGTACTTTAGTAAAACAAAACTCATGTGCGTTTATTCAATAAGCTATTAAAAAGTTGGTCTTATTAATGTCACTCAACTTTGTCGAAATACCCACTCAACGAATACGAACTCAAATAGTACTTATAGAACTTCATTATAATTAATTCTTCAAACACACTATTTTCAACTTTGTAATACTGAGTCATTATAAATATTTATAAAAAAAACTAACTTTGCAGTATTACAATAGATTATATTTCGGATAAAAAATGTAATATATTGTAATACTGCAAAGTTAGTTTTATTTATAAATATTCATTATATTCAATTTGAAAAATATCCATTATTTGACATGACACAAACTTTTAAATGTATTAATTAACCTGATATTTATGGTTTGGCTGCCAACCCTGACTCCGATTGCATTTTGACTAATGATAAAGAAATGAACAAAATATCATTGTGTCAGCAGGGTAGTTAAGTGACAGAGACAGCGAGAAGAAAGTTCAACCTGTCTCACGCACAATATGACGAGATATGCGCGGGGAAGCGGGGACAAAACTCAGTTCGGTGATTTGAGTGTCCGGCTCTTAACTGATGCACATCCCAGGTAGATTCGGTGTGTAGAGAAGTGGCGCGCGGGGTACAAAGCCCGCATCACACGGTGTAGCGGCGTGTTTAATAATATCTTATTTAAATACTTCATTCAATATAGGCATTCTTTGAAAAAATATCGATAGCTATGTTTTTGTTATTGTAAAATATAATTTAAATATTAGCGTACTTACATTGTTACACTTTCTTTATCCAAATTTACTTTATATGAAGACAATTAAAAATAATCTTTAAAAGGAATATACCCTCATTAAATATACCTACTCACTTACATTGGATTTTCCATTTAAATACGAGTTGAAATATAATATGTTCCTATGAATTGTTTCATTATATAATTTCAAGACATTTTATGAAATCATGTTAAGTATATGACCGGGATTTGAACCCGGTCTCTCCTTTGTTATTTCCAAATTATATTTTATTTTTTTACTTAGTTACTTTTTATGGTGATAAACCAAAAAGATAAATGATAAATAAAGTAAGAACACACTTGACTTGTTTAGGTGTGTGTATGTTTTTAACGCCAGAGAAATCTTAATTTTTTAATGTACTGAATTAAATAATATAAAATTGTCTTCCCTTGACTTTTTAATTTATTATTTTTTAATACGATAGAATCCATTTTTGAAAGTGTGATGGAGCCTTTATATTCTAAAAATTATTAAGTCCCCGCGTCAGATGTTCTTCGCTCGAGTTTGAGCGGCAAACTAAACGCAAATACGAATGGACGACGTGTATTGGTCAGACCAACCCCCGCGAGCCCCTTCTCAACACACCGAATCTACCTCGGGATGTGCATCAGTTAAATGTGACACCTATAGGTAGCTTGATTTAAATAATCGTAAATACTTGTGTGTAATTTAACTAAGAAGTAGTGTCCTTAAATAAGTATTCTGTTTCGATGTTTTCTGTATCCTATATTTAAATAAACCTTTCAACTGGTGAATGATCAGTTTAAAAGTGGACAATATAAAACAAAAAACTGCCTTCCCACTCGATGAAAGTTTGTTAAAAATAACGTTTCTTCCTAATCTATATGATAAAAGGGCGTAATTCCTTACGAGAAATTGGCATTTTTGCCAATAAAACTCCAATATTTTTTTTTTTGAAAACTGTTTACTGCAATTAATATTTTGATCTTGTTGTTGGTAAATTACAATATACAATTACTTTTCAAAATAAAATCTACATAATATTTTAGTCCGTTTATATTTTTGAAGGCGCATCAATCGTAGAAAACAGACGTTAAGGTCAGATATTAATATGCCCAGAGCCGTACAAAATGCTGTAGAAGGTTCTTAAATACAATTTGCTGCATTAACTTTAATATATTTAGAGCTATTTAAAAAACTCAATTTTTTTAGGAACTTCATACAAATTTCTCAAAAAAGACAGTAAGCCATCATTTGGAAACAAAATTACTCATGTAAAAGTTGAATGGAATCTTGGTACTACGGTATGAAAATGTAATAAAATAATTGTAGATTGATTTGTTATACATATAAATGTTATTCAAATCTTATTATTCTCAATAAATAAAGATTTAATGAAAAAAAAATGCAAAATTGTTCCTCCATTTTGAAGTTTGACAGCTGCATTTATCACACATAGCACAAATCACCCTCTATGGGTGGAATGCCTAATTAATTATCACAGGGTGTAGGGAATGTAGCTAAGATTCAAACCACAGAGCTCTCTCTATGAAAACTTGCAAATTATGTCGGTAGGTTCGTATAATATTATGAGGTCGGTAAAACAGCTACATTATAGAGGTCTGTTAAGCTAGACTAGAACCTGTTTAATTACCTACCGATCAAGCCTGACAATCGGAATCAAAAACGTAAAGCAAGACGGGTATAAGCTAGTATTGAATATTACTACTTTTACTTACTTTATTAGTCAAAACAGCTAGCGTCCTCATTACATGATAGGCGAAACCATACTGAAGTGAGTGAAGTTAGGAGTTACGCATTCCGCGTATTACAAAATAGTGACTAGGAGATACGTAGTATATTATTTTTAACTCATAACAAATTAGCAATATTTTTGTAGGATTTAAGAAGTAATCCAATAGATAGGTTTTAAAATACTCCACAAGATGGCATTAAAAGTCAAATTTCGATATTTTGTGGAGTTACGCATTCTGATAATTTGGCCGACGATATGACTCTTTACATCACTTGATCGAGTGAACTTTTTGCGGCATATATTACATTTGTATGGTTTTTCTCCACTATGTGTTCGCATATATATCGTTAAATGTCCTGAATGATTGAACTTTTGGCGGCATATATTACATTCGTATGGTTTTTCTCCACTATGTGTGCGCATATATATCGTTAAATGTCCTGAATGTTTGAACTTTATGCGGCATATATTACACTCGTATGGTTTTTCTCCACTATGTGTTCGCATATGTATCGTTAAATTTCCTGGTTGAGTGAATTTTTGCGGCATATATTATATTCATATGGTTTTTCACCACTATGTTTTCGCATATGTATCATTAAATGTCCTGAATG
Source organism: Mystacides longicornis (assembly GCA_963576905.1). Classification (NCBI taxonomy): domain Eukaryota; kingdom Metazoa; phylum Arthropoda; class Insecta; order Trichoptera; family Leptoceridae; genus Mystacides; species Mystacides longicornis. The sequence continues at coordinate 20,281,082 of OY756437.1, forward strand.
TTTGAACTTTGTGCGGCATATATTACACTCGTATGGTTTTTCTCCACTATGTGTTCGCATATGTATCGTTAAATTTCCTGGTTGAGTGAATTTTTGCGGCATATATTACACTGGTATGGTTACCACTATGTGTTCGCATATGTCTCTTTAAATCACCTAATTCATTAAACTTTTGCGGCATATATTACATTCGTATGGTTCTTCTCAACTATGCGTTCGCATATGTCTCTTTAAATCACCTGATCGAGAGAACTTTTTGCGGCATATATTATATTCATATGGTTTTTCACCACTATGTTTTCGCATATGTATCATTAAATGTCCTGAATGTTTGAACTTTATACGGCATATATTACACTCGTATGGTTTTTCTCCACTATGTGTTCGCATATGTATCGTTAAATTTCCTGGTTGAGTGAATTTTTGCGGCATATATTACACTGGTATGGTTACCACTATGTGTTCGCATATGTCTCTTTAAATCACCTAATTCATTAAACTTTTGCGGCATATATTACATTCGTATGGTTCTTCTCAACTATGTGTTCGCATATGTATCGTTAAATGTCCTGAATGTTTGAACTTTTTGCGGTATATATTACATACGTATGGTTCTTCTCAACTATGTGTTCGCATATGTATCGTTAATTGTCCTGAATGTTTGAACTTTTTGCGGCATATATTACATTCGTATGGTTTTTCTCCACTATGCGTTCGCATATGTCTCTTTAAATCACCTGATCGAGAGAACTTTTTGCGGCATATATTACACTCGTATGGTTTTTCTCCACTATGTGTTCGCATATGTATCATTAAATTTCCTGATTGAGTGAACTTTTTGCGGCATATATTACATTCATATGGTTTTTCACCACTATGTTTTCGCATATGTATCATTAAATGTCCTGAATGTTTGAACTTTATGCGGCATATATTACACTCGTATGGTTTTTCTCCACTATGTGTTCGCATATGTATCATTAAATTTCCTGATTGAGTGAACTTTTTGCGGCATATATTACATTCATATGGTTTTTCACCACTATGTTTTCGCATATGTATCATTAAATGTCCTGAATGTTTGAACTTTATGCGGCATATATTACACTCGTATGGTTTTTCACCACTATGTGTTCGCATATGTATCGTTAAATGTCCTGAATGTTTGAACTTTTTGCGGCATATATTACATTCGTATGGTTTTTCTCCACTATGCGTTCGCATATGTCTCTTTAAATCACCTGATCGAGAGAACTTTTTGCGGCATATATTACACTCGTATGGTTTTTCTCCACTATGTGTTCGCATATGTATTATTAAATATCCTGATTGAATGAACTTTTTGCGGCATATATTACATTCGTGTGGTTTTTCTCCACTATGCGTTCGCATATGTCTCTTTAAATCACCTGATCGAGAGAACTTTTTGCGGCATATATTACATTCGTATGGTTTTTCTCCACTATGCGTTCGCATATGTCTCTTTAAATCACCTGATCGAGAGAACTTTTTGCGGCATATATTACATTCGTGTGGTTTTTCTCCACTATGCGTTCGCATATGTCTCTTTAAATCACCTGATCGAGAGAACTTTTTGCGGCATATATTACACTCGTATGGTTTTTCTCCACTATGTGCTCGCATATGTATCGTTAAATGTCCTGAATGTTTGAACTTTTTGCGGCATATATTACATTCGTATGGTTTTTCTGCACTATGCGTTCGCATATGTCTCTTTAAATCACCTGATCGAGAGAACTTTTTGCGGCATATATTACACTCGTATGGTTTTTCTCCACTATGTGTTCGCATATGTATAATTAAATTTCCTGATTGAATGAACTTTTTGCGGCATATATTACATTCATATGGTTTTTCTCCACTATGTGTTCGCATATGTATCATTAAATTTCTTGATTGAATGAACTTTTTGCCGCATATATTACACTCGTATGGTTTTTCACCACTATGTGTTCGCATATGTATCGTTAAATGTCCTGAATGTTTGAACTTTATGCGGCATATATTACATTCGTATGGTTTTTCTCCACTATGTGTTCGCATGTGTATCATTAAATGTCCTGATTGATTGAACTTTTTGCGGCATATATTACATTCGTATGGTTTTTCTCCACCATGTATTCGCATATGTATCATTAGATTTTCTGATTGAATGAATTTTTTGCGGCATATATAACATTCGTATGGTTTTTCTTCACTATGTGCTCGCATATGTATCTTTAAAGGTTCTGATTTATTGAACTTTATACGGCATATATTACACTCGTATGGTTTTTCTCCACTATGTGTTCGCATATGTATCGTTAAATTTCCTGGTTGAGTGAATTTTTGCGGCATATATTACACTGGTATGGTTACCACTATGTGTTCGCATATGTCTCTTTAAATCACCTAATTCATTAAACTTTTGCGGCATATATTACATTCGTATGGTTCTTCTCAACTATGTGTTCGCATATGTATCGTTAAATGTCCTGAATGTTTGAACTTTTTGCGGTATATATTACATACGTATGGTTCTTCTCAACTATGTGTTCGCATATGTATCGTTAATTGTCCTGAATGTTTGAACTTTTTGCGGCATATATTACATTCGTATGGTTTTTCTCCACTATGCGTTCGCATATGTCTCTTTAAATCACCTGATCGAGAGAACTTTTTGCGGCATATATTACACTCGTATGGTTTTTCTCCACTATGTGTTCGCATATGTATCATTAAATTTCCTGATTGAGTGAACTTTTTGCGGCATATATTACATTCATATGGTTTTTCACCACTATGTTTTCGCATATGTATCATTAAATGTCCTGAATGTTTGAACTTTATGCGGCATATATTACACTCGTATGGTTTTTCTCCACTATGTGTTCGCATATGTATCATTAAATTTCCTGATTGAGTGAACTTTTTGCGGCATATATTACATTCATATGGTTTTTCACCACTATGTTTTCGCATATGTATCATTAAATGTCCTGAATGTTTGAACTTTATGCGGCATATATTACACTCGTATGGTTTTTCTCCACTATGTGTTCGCATATGTATCATTAAATTTCCTGATTGAGTGAACTTTTTGCGGCATATATTACATTCATATGGTTTTTCACCACTATGTTTTCGCATATGTATCATTAAATGTCCTGAATGTTTGAACTTTGTGCGGCATATATTACACTCGTATGGTTTTTCTCCACTATGTGTTCGCATATGTATCGTTAAATTTCCTGGTTGAGTGAATTTTTGCGGCATATATTACACTGGTATGGTTACCACTATGTGTTCGCATATGTCTCTTTAAATCACCTAATTCATTAAACTTTTGCGGCATATATTACATTCGTATGGTTCTTCTCAACTATGCGTTCGCATATGTCTCTTTAAATCACCTGATCGAGAGAACTTTTTGCGGCATATATTATATTCATATGGTTTTTCACCACTATGTTTTCGCATATGTATCATTAAATGTCCTGAATGTTTGAACTTTATACGGCATATATTACACTCGTATGGTTTTTCTCCACTATGTGTTCGCATATGTATCGTTAAATTTCCTGGTTGAGTGAATTTTTGCGGCATATATTACACTGGTATGGTTACCACTATGTGTTCGCATATGTCTCTTTAAATCACCTAATTCATTAAACTTTTGCGGCATATATTACATTCGTATGGTTCTTCTCAACTATGTGTTCGCATATGTATCGTTAAATGTCCTGAATGTTTGAACTTTTTGCGGTATATATTACATACGTATGGTTCTTCTCAACTATGTGTTCGCATATGTATCGTTAATTGTCCTGAATGTTTGAACTTTTTGCGGCATATATTACATTCGTATGGTTTTTCTCCACTATGCGTTCGCATATGTCTCTTTAAATCACCTGATCGAGAGAACTTTTTGCGGCATATATTACACTCGTATGGTTTTTCTCCACTATGTGTTCGCATATGTATCATTAAATTTCCTGATTGAGTGAACTTTTTGCGGCATATATTACATTCATATGGTTTTTCACCACTATGTTTTCGCATATGTATCATTAAATGTCCTGAATGTTTGAACTTTATGCGGCATATATTACACTCGTATGGTTTTTCTCCACTATGTGTTCGCATATGTATCATTAAATTTCCTGATTGAGTGAACTTTTTGCGGCATATATTACATTCATATGGTTTTTCACCACTATGTTTTCGCATATGTATCATTAAATGTCCTGAATGTTTGAACTTTATGCGGCATATATTACACTCGTATGGTTTTTCACCACTATGTGTTCGCATATGTATCGTTAAATGTCCTGAATGTTTGAACTTTTTGCGGCATATATTACATTCGTATGGTTTTTCTCCACTATGCGTTCGCATATGTCTCTTTAAATCACCTGATCGAGAGAACTTTTTGCGGCATATATTACACTCGTATGGTTTTTCTCCACTATGTGTTCGCATATGTATTATTAAATATCCTGATTGAATGAACTTTTTGCGGCATATATTACATTCGTGTGGTTTTTCTCCACTATGCGTTCGCATATGTCTCTTTAAATCACCTGATCGAGAGAACTTTTTGCGGCATATATTACATTCGTATGGTTTTTCTCCACTATGCGTTCGCATATGTCTCTTTAAATCACCTGATCGAGAGAACTTTTTGCGGCATATATTACATTCGTGTGGTTTTTCTCCACTATGCGTTCGCATATGTCTCTTTAAATCACCTGATCGAGAGAACTTTTTGCGGCATATATTACACTCGTATGGTTTTTCTCCACTATGTGCTCGCATATGTATCGTTAAATGTCCTGAATGTTTGAACTTTTTGCGGCATATATTACATTCGTATGGTTTTTCTGCACTATGCGTTCGCATATGTCTCTTTAAATCACCTGATCGAGAGAACTTTTTGCGGCATATATTACACTCGTATGGTTTTTCTCCACTATGTGTTCGCATATGTATAATTAAATTTCCTGATTGAATGAACTTTTTGCGGCATATATTACATTCATATGGTTTTTCTCCACTATGTGTTCGCATATGTATCATTAAATTTCTTGATTGAATGAACTTTTTGCCGCATATATTACACTCGTATGGTTTTTCACCACTATGTGTTCGCATATGTATCGTTAAATGTCCTGAATGTTTGAACTTTATGCGGCATATATTACATTCGTATGGTTTTTCTCCACTATGTGTTCGCATGTGTATCATTAAATGTCCTGATTGATTGAACTTTTTGCGGCATATATTACATTCGTATGGTTTTTCTCCACCATGTATTCGCATATGTATCATTAGATTTTCTGATTGAATGAATTTTTTGCGGCATATATAACATTCGTATGGTTTTTCTTCACTATGTGCTCGCATATGTATCTTTAAAGGTTCTGATTTATTGAACTTTATACGGCATATATTACACTCGTATGGTTTTTCTCCACTATGTGTTCGCATATGTATCGTTAAATTTCCTGGTTGAGTGAATTTTTGCGGCATATATTACACTGGTATGGTTACCACTATGTGTTCGCATATGTCTCTTTAAATCACCTAATTCATTAAACTTTTGCGGCATATATTACATTCGTATGGTTCTTCTCAACTATGTGTTCGCATATGTATCGTTAAATGTCCTGAATGTTTGAACTTTTTGCGGTATATATTACATACGTATGGTTCTTCTCAACTATGTGTTCGCATATGTATCGTTAATTGTCCTGAATGTTTGAACTTTTTGCGGCATATATTACATTCGTATGGTTTTTCTCCACTATGCGTTCGCATATGTCTCTTTAAATCACCTGATCGAGAGAACTTTTTGCGGCATATATTACACTCGTATGGTTTTTCTCCACTATGTGTTCGCATATGTATCATTAAATTTCCTGATTGAGTGAACTTTTTGCGGCATATATTACATTCATATGGTTTTTCACCACTATGTTTTCGCATATGTATCATTAAATGTCCTGAATGTTTGAACTTTATGCGGCATATATTACACTCGTATGGTTTTTCTCCACTATGTGTTCGCATATGTATCATTAAATTTCCTGATTGAGTGAACTTTTTGCGGCATATATTACATTCATATGGTTTTTCACCACTATGTTTTCGCATATGTATCATTAAATGTCCTGAATGTTTGAACTTTATGCGGCATATATTACACTCGTATGGTTTTTCACCACTATGTGTTCGCATATGTATCGTTAAATGTCCTGAATGTTTGAACTTTTTGCGGCATATATTACATTCGTATGGTTTTTCTCCACTATGCGTTCGCATATGTCTCTTTAAATCACCTGATCGAGAGAACTTTTTGCGGCATATATTACACTCGTATGGTTTTTCTCCACTATGTGTTCGCATATGTATTATTAAATATCCTGATTGAATGAACTTTTTGCGGCATATATTACATTCGTGTGGTTTTTCTCCACTATGCGTTCGCATATGTCTCTTTAAATCACCTGATCGAGAGAACTTTTTGCGGCATATATTACATTCGTATGGTTTTTCTCCACTATGCGTTCGCATATGTCTCTTTAAATCACCTGATCGAGAGAACTTTTTGCGGCATATATTACATTCGTGTGGTTTTTCTCCACTATGCGTTCGCATATGTCTCTTTAAATCACCTGATCGAGAGAACTTTTTGCGGCATATATTACACTCGTATGGTTTTTCTCCACTATGTGCTCGCATATGTATCGTTAAATGTCCTGAATGTTTGAACTTTTTGCGGCATATATTACATTCGTATGGTTTTTCTGCACTATGCGTTCGCATATGTCTCTTTAAATCACCTGATCGAGAGAACTTTTTGCGGCATATATTACACTCGTATGGTTTTTCTCCACTATGTGTTCGCATATGTATAATTAAATTTCCTGATTGAATGAACTTTTTGCGGCATATATTACATTCATATGGTTTTTCTGCACTATGTGTTCGCATATGTATCATTAAATTTCTTGATTGAATGAACTTTTTGCCGCATATATTACACTCGTATGGTTTTTCACCACTATGTGTTCGCATATGTATCGTTAAATGTCCTGAATGTTTGAACTTTATGCGGCATATATTACATTCGTATGGTTTTTCTCCACTATGTGTTCGCATGTGTATCATTAAATGTCCTGATTGATTGAACTTTTTGCGGCATATATTACATTCGTATGGTTTTTCTCCACCATGTATTCGCATATGTATCATTAGATTTTCTGATTGAATGAATTTTTTGCGGCATATATAACATTCGTATGGTTTTTCTTCACTATGTGCTCGCATATGTATCTTTAAAGGTTCTGATTTATTGAACTTTTTGCGGCATATATTACATTCGTATGGTTTTTCTGCACTATGCGTTCGCATATGTCTCTTTAAATCACCTGATCGAGAGAACTTTTTGCGGCATATATTACACTCGTATGGTTTATCACCACTATGAATTCGCATATTATGTTTTCTAAAATTACCAATAACATTTCCTTTGACATTATTATTATCTTGTGGCTTTAAAGAGACATTTATTAAAAAGTTTTCTATTTCATTTTCGTCCAATTTGTAAATGAAGATTATATCACTCTCATATAAGTCATTATTATTTATGGATTTAGTATCCATTGTTTAAAAGATATTTAAAAAAAAATCTTTTACAAGTATGTAGGTATAAACTCAAATAGGCTCTTAACTCAAATAGTCCGGTGCAAGAATGACAGCAATGGGCGCGAACACGTCGTAAGCCGATTCCGAACGAGAGTCTAATGCCTGCCACACACGCTCCGGTATACCTGTGCAGGCGGCCTGCGCAGGTATACCTCACAACGCCCACACACGCTCCGGTCTACCGTAAGGTAGACCTGCGCAGGCGACCGGAGTGCCGCCACACACGCTCCGGTATACCTGTGCAGGCGGCCTGCGCAGTTACTTGGAAAGATATTATTTTTTTTGATTACTGACGATATTTTTGATCGACCTCGGTACTGTACCGTAGTGGTTATAGGCGTGGACTTCAGATCACGAAGTCCCGGGTTCGAATCCCGGTCGGGACAGAAATTTTCTGTTTTTTTACTTGCAATTTTTTTATTTTCTTTTATAAATGTGAAAAAAAAATTGTGGTTGGATGTTAGAGATTGCTACGACTATAATTCCGCCATTGCAACTTGTCTATACACTATTTTTAATATGCATAAAGTATAAAATAAATAAATCTAAATATTTAAAAAAATTCAAAACTCCGAACTCGGTAGCCTAGTGGCAAAGGCTCCAACTTCAGATCAAGAGGTCCCGGGTTCGATTCCCGGCCGGGTTAGAAATCTTCAATGTGTTTTTTCACTTGAAATTTCTACTCGGGGTTGGAATCCTGTCTCAGATTGGACGGAACCGGTTGACTGGTAGAGAATGCTTCAAGCATTGAGTTCCGCCGGCTATACTGACACCTATGTATAGAAGAACCAACATTCCTCCGGAGAATTTTGGGTTTAATATGATACCACCGCATCACGAACGACGCTATACGTCGGTCACTTTTACCATTATGTGGAAGAGATGGACTTGGCTGGAACATGTATTAAGGATGCCGAATGACAGTTGGCCGAGGAGAGCGCTGTTCTTCCTGCCATCAGGGTCCCGAATAAGAGGAAGAACCTCTCATACTGTGTTCCGCTTCTTCGAAGCAGAGCTGAGGAATCTGGACATGGTGTGGGAGGAGGTCATATCGAGCGCAATGGAGAGCTCTTGTTGCCTCCATATGTCTCTAAGTAGGGCGTTAAGGGAGTTTGGATTGGATGTATAGAAGAGTGTTATTTACCTATTATTATTTAAAATATTTATTTATTAAATAATAATATATTATATACTAGCTTATACCCGTCTTGCTTTACGTTTTTGATTCCGATTGTCAGGCTTGATCGGTAGGTAATTAGAAAGGTTCTAGTCTAGCTTCCCATTGCTTTGTAGACCTCTATAACTGACATAAGCACAGAAAAAGAAGAATGACACTTTTAATGTTTAGTACAATTTTGTATGAAGATCCTAAAAAATAGGGTTTTTTAAATAGCTCTAAATATATTAAAGTTAATGCAGCAAATTGTTTTAAAGAACCTTCTCCGGCATTTTGCACGGCTCTGTGCAGATTCATATCTGACGTAGCATTTGTATTTTGAGCGTGATGCTATGACATACGGTAAAAAGCAAATAAAAAAACATTTCTGAATTATTATGTAGATAGAGAAGGAGGGGCTAATTCGAGTTTTATTTAATTTCCCAATTTACCACGCAACTTTCTTATTTTTTTCTTTCATAAGAACCTTCTACTGATAAAAGCCAACACGACAAAAAAAGAATAAGTGAAATCGGTTCAGCCGTTTAGGCGTGATGCGATGACATTAGGTAAAAAGCAAATAAAAAAACATTTCTGAATTATTATGTAGATTTACCACGCAACTTTCTTAATTTTTTCTTTCATAAGAACCTTCTACTGATAAAAGCCAATACGACAAAAAAAGAATTAGTGAAATCGGTTCAGCCGTTTAGGCGTGATGCTCGGACATACCGTAAAGCAACGACAAAAGGCAAATAAAAAAACATTTCTAAAATATTATGTAGATGAAGTATACATCATTGTATAACTATAATAATAAAAAAAAAATTAAATACAATGCTATATACTAAATATAAAAATATTATTATTTAAAAAAATAATAATTATAAAAAAACTCCTCTAGTTCTACTCTCGACTGAGCCATATTATGCAATTAAGGAATGCACAACCACTCCACGCAAACGCTGGAAAACTACTGAAAGACCTGCGCAGGCGACCGGAGTGCCGCCACACACGCTCCGGTGAACCTGTGAAAGAATTGATTTTCGATTCTTCTCCGGTCGCCTGCGCAGGTCTAAAAAACTGCACAGGTCTACCCCCACACACGCTCCGGTACACCTGAACAGGCCGCCTGCGCAGGCGACCTGTGCAGGTATACCGGAGCGTGTGTGGCCTACAATTCGCACAGGAAATATTCAATCTATCTCGCTCTAATATATTAGCTATCTCGCTCAACAATTATCATGCGAATGCATCTGTCAAAAACTGAGAAGCGTGGCTAAATACTTCTAATCGTCTGTCCGTCATCATTCGCAAGGACTAAAGACTTTGTCGATTGACTTATATTTCACTCTAAATAAATACACGATTGGAGCTTGAAATACTTGAAATATCAATTACTTGCCTATATTTACCTTATGTCATTAATGAATTCGCTGTTACATCAACTATATACCTACATATACATAGGTAGAATATTACTTAATATTAGGTACCATTAATTAATATTTTCAAAAGAAAGTTTCTAATTTCATTCCGTATTCTTCCGATAAATGTCTGACTAGCAGTTTATTAGATTTCTTTTAAATCTAATTATTGATGACATTTTCCTAACACTTTACACACAATATTTCTATCTGATTTCGAAAACATTATGTTTCAATGGAAGATAGGTTCATTATTACAGTATATTATATTTTTATCTATTATAGGGATCGGATAAGTTATAACAAAAGTTATAAAGTTAACTCTCTCACCAACCCTCACGGCTCGCAACAATACATACCTACACCGAAACAGAGACGGCAATATATTAGAGCGAGATAGATTGAATATTTCCTGGGCGATTTATACTCTCGTGATTCCGACACCCGCCGACCGGCGCAAAGAATGTTTCTATGCATTTGAATAGACGTGCGCACAATAAAAACAGGGGCCCGCTTTCAGGCATTAGCCGGCGACGCGGGCAAATTTACCGGAATTAGGGTATTTGACTAATTTCCAGAAACCGTTTTAAGGCTCTGGGGTAGGGTAATCGCTGTTTTTTGGTGTTTTTTCATGCAATTTTTTATCGTTGTTGTTAAAGATAGCTTCTTGAAAAAAATATTGCGATGTTCTTCAATCTTTCTTCTAGTGCAAACACTTTCAATATCTTAAAAATATTGAATATTAATCATGAAAAAAAAAATTTAAAAATGTCTCTATCGTGACTTTTCAAGAAGATTTATGCATTAACTACGAGACCTAGAAATGTAATTATTATTCTAATCGAAGGAGATTTTTAATTTCTAGTGCAAATACGTAGCATAATTAAGTTTTAAATTGTATTTTTTAAAAAAAATTGAAAAACTACAAATTGTATTAATTTTTTATTGTCTATGGTTTATTTTATAGGAGATTACAGGAAGAGCTTCGGGGTGTAGGGCGTCATATGAAGAGTATCTCGAAGCGGGCGCTGTGTTCTCCTGCCTGTTTTGTCCCTTTTATCGACATTTGGATTGTTTTATGCTTATTTCGTGATAAAAATGATAGTTTTGTGTGCTTGGACAATATATTTTTATTATAATTTATTCGTTTTGAACTTAAACTTTACTTATTTGGACTTTTTTTTATATTTTGTTTATAATTGAAAGTGACATTTGTATATAAGATATCGTAATCTTGTTTGTATTTCATAATCAAAGATAGTTTTGTGTTTGTGTGTTTGGACATTAAAATGAACAATACAATTCGTAGTGGATCAAGAAAAATCATTATTCGTGTGTATTCGCCACGTATTCGCAATGTTTGGTGGAGTTAAAGCCGGAGAACTGTCTACTAATGTTTTCTAACTAACATCTCAATTGATTGGTAAATACTGTGTTTTTTTTTTGTAGATAAAATACTTTTTCATGATTAATTCTAACATTTTCAAGTATAAGAAGTTAGTTAGAGCTCATTTAAGGATACTTTATTTGTTTTAAAAATATCTGTCAATGAAAGATCACAGGACAGTTTGTTTTGACGATCGAAAAACAAAACACGGTATAGGAAATAATGTTTGTTAAATTGCAATACTATATTGTTACCATTTTATCATTATATTTCGATTTCTTATCCCATTTTAAGGTGGAAAATTTTCATTTATTTTTACTAAAATAATGTTTCTATTAAAATACAATAATGGTATTATTTTCCTATCCCATTCTGTATTTAAAGTTGATTTATTTTTACTTTTTAATTAAAATAATACTTTACTTTTTTAATTAAAATAATGTATAAACTTATTAAATTATAATACTAATATTAATAAATCAATCGAAAATAGTAAATATGTTTTCGACAGTGTCAGCTCATTGTTTTTATACAGTAAAACTTTCATATCTAATAATTAATCTTTATTTTTTTTCAGGTTTTAATATGTGCGTTCTATTAGGAGATAATGTCTGCCTAGTGAGATAATAAATCCCAAAATAAATAAATATATATATAGATTGTAAGTACTTGTACTTATTATTGTACTTATGTTATTGGTATGGGAAATAAAATAAATAAATTGTAATAGAAGGGAATTCAAATCAATGCAAATTTACCACGCCAGGTAAATATAGAAAAGGGCGACCAAAAAAAGGATTGGATGATTTCGACCGCTATGCCGTAAGGCAAAATGTTCATTTTTATACAGTAAAAAAAGCAATACCCAGTTTGAGAAGCTTGTTACAAGTTGTACGAAATTATTTGAATTTTGATGGGAGCTACGAACTTCTACGAAAAACTTTAATAAACATAAAACAAACAAAAACAAAACAAAACATTGGGTTTTCGTAGAAAAATGCAATTCAAATAGGAAAGTATTGATGTAGACACAAAATATTGCGGCTAAAAGAGAAAATTGTCTTAAAATAATCATGGATCACAGGATGTTGCCAAAGGAACTCCAAAAAATATAGTTTATATAGATGAAAGCTTAAAAGAATATTACAGTTTGTCTATACTTTATTTAACTTCAATTAATTCATTAAAATTCACTTTATTTTAATTATGGATTTTTATTTTTCATATCCCGAAGTCCAAAATATGTAAAATTTTTGGCAACTTATTTCAGAGAAAAAACCTGCTAAAGGAACAATAAATCAAGGGAACAAAAAATAATTATTAAGGCTAGGGGTTACGGCAATGACCTTGAGGTAGTGGGCGTGTCTATGTCGTTTGTCCCCCTCTACTCCTGCGTTTATCTCAATTTAACTCTCCCCACACTGAAAAATGCGCAAAAAAATTATATTGAATTGTTTTTACGCATTTTACATCAAATTCTCTATTTATTTTTTCAATTAACATATTAACTATTTCACTGGTTACCTTATACTTATTATTTTGTTCCAACCCTATATCTATTTTATTTAATTACTAAGTAACTTTTAATATAGTGTGAGAGGGAAAGGTGTTTTGCTAAAAATTGAAATAGGTAATATTATTTAAAAATAATCAGTATATAGAAAAGAGTGTCTCTTGTTGACAATGACAACACAATTGTCGAAAACTTCCCAACCATCACATTCTACTAAATATATTCATAAAAATAAAGAGACAGTCATTCATTCATTTTTATAAGCATTACAGATTTTCACCTCGACCTATTCCATGAGATATCACAACTACTACCATTATTTAAACGTTTCGCAATTCGATTCAATGAATAATGCAAAGAGAAGAAATTTACTATAAAATCTAATCAGTGGCTCTACAACCCAGGTCGGATCTTGGTCTCCTCAAGAGGTTGCCTCCACGCCTGACGATCCAGCACGGCACTCCGCCAGTTGGAGATTCCAATCTGTTGGGCGCCCCGCACTACACCATCCAGCCACCGAAGCTTCGGCCATCCTGGTCTTCGTCTTTCGCTCGCAAATATGAAAATAAATAGCTCAAAATTAGTAAAATATAATAAAAATATATTGTCCAAACACAAAACTATCATTTATCTTTATTATTTATTTTTCAGTTTTCAAAAAATAATTACAATTTAAAACTTAATTATACTACGTATTTGCACTAGAAATTGAAAATCAGCTTCGATTAGAAAAGTAATTACATCTCTAGGTCTCGAAGTATATGCATAAATCTTCTTGAAAAGTCACGATAGAGACATTTTTAAATATTTTTTTCATTATAAATATTCAATATTTCCGTTACAGTGTTTTATTTTAGCACAGTCAGTGTTAATGTGTTACCATGAGCGATAACAGCGCCCTCAATTTTTGCCAATTTCTTGACAGACTGAAAGTTTCTTACTTTTTAGTGTGGAGAGAGTTAAATTGAGGTAAGTGCAGGAGAAGAGGGGGACATAGACACGCCCATTACCCCAAGGTCATTGGCGTACCCCCTAGCCTTAAATTATTCTACGATACATTATAAGCAAATGCTCTTTATATTTTCTGAAGACAATAATATGTCATATTTTATACGAAAATCATGTTTAAAGTTTAAATATCCAAAAACGCGCGTAAAACGCTGTCTTGTATAATGGCGCTGGTCACGTGGTGCGTTTTACGTCACACCATAGTATTGGTATGAGTTTGCTAACGTGTTGATGACTGTCATTTACTGTGGTGTGACGTCATGGGGAACACAACTGACCACAAGGCGTTTTCATCGGTGACTAGTTCCATAGAAATATTTGGATTTTTATTACGTGTTTTTTATAAAAAATAAGCATATTTAAGTTGTAAAATAAAAGAAACAAGCTTTCTTGGGCCATTTTCAAACAGGATGACCACAATCTGTAGCTTATTTTTCATAGTGTCAAAGGGTGAGAACAAGCGTTCATCCCATTAATTGTGATCGGTTTGTACATGGCGCCCATGGCGGATACCACAATTTGCAAAGTTAAAGAACGACAAGGAAAGATACCTACCAGTACTCCAGGATGTGTTATGGTGCAATTGGCTTATAGGAAGAAAATTCACTTTAAATTTGTGTCCAGTTTGGTGGGAGGGACGGGAGGTGTGCGGGTGATGTTCCAATTGTTTTTAAATAATGCGCCGAAAACATTCATAACGATGACTTAGAAAATTTTAATTGTCCATATAAATAACTTATATTGCAAATGTAATGGAATTCAACCTTTTTACTTAGTGCATTGTTTATATTTCAGTAGATATTTGTTTACTATAGTAACAAACTGTTCACTAAGCAACAGTGATATTATTATGTTGCTATAGTGTCAATACATTGATATGCAATATGGGTAACTGCATTTTTGACAAAATGACTTACCTAATGATGATATAAAAATTCTATATTCTAATACACATTCTTGGTGATTTCGGCAAATCCAACATAATAATAAAATGACTTAATAACACCTTAAGAAAAATAGGGAAAAGTTTGTTAGTATTACAACGTTTTGTTGCAAATTGTTGCAGTACGACTATGATTTTAAGACTAGTAGTGGGGGAGCAGGTTTGCAACGCGGCGCGGAATAATATTTCATTATATTTAAAAAAAATTAATGTTTTATTAGCTAAAGGCTTGTTCTGGCAGAGAATGGTCCTTGACCAGTTTTCAAAAACCGAATTTAAAAATAATCCGCGACATAAGCATCACACTCGATTTAAGTATAATGATGGGTATGTGGTCCCCAAATTTAATAATAAGTACGGTAAAAGAACATTAGAATACAACGTGCCAAAGATATTAATATGATGCCGGCATCTATTAAGGAATGCAAAAGTAAAAATATTGCAAAAAAGTTAGTCAAGGAATGGTTAATAAAGTGTGGATTTGTATATAATTAGTTATTTGGATTAAGGTCTGAATTTAATTAATTTTGATTTTTAGTCTAAGGGTTTAAGTTTAAAGTTTGGTTTTTTAAGTTTAAAATTAATTTAAGTTTAATGTAGTAGTAGATTAAGTAAATTTTCTTTATATTATCATGTACAATTAAAGAGAACACGCCGACATATCTATTAGATTTGGCGTGACTCAATATGATACTTGTTTTTGTAAATAATTATAATATGTTCTATATTATTTCAATAAAAAAAAATGGTTTAAAATGCGCAACTCTATTCTCTATGCAGACTGAGATTGATTGATTGATCTTGATTGAGATTGAGAATTGTCTTGGATATATTCAAGATGAAACTGTATACTCATGACATTGATTAAGACAAATCGTTTGATTGAATATCATTACAAGCACAGAATAAGGATTTTTTTTTATTTTAATGTTGTAAGAGATTGCAAGAACATTACGGTCAACAGAATACTCAGATTCTGGTGAAAACTGAGAGATATCAATCTTGCAAAATTAAAATAAGGAAAATATGTAGCACATAAATTTTCATGGGCCTCAAATTTAAACCAGAAAAAAGAGAAATATGAAATACTTGGGCAGAAAATTATACTTAAAACAGAAAAAAGCAAACTTTGGATCACGAAGTAAAATGATAAAAAAAAAAAAAACAAAAGGGCATGAGTGTACATGAACAACGATTTCATAAAATTATGACTTGAAGAGTTTTTCCATATCTGATAAGTTTGAAGGTCATAGATCACTCTCTCGAGAGTGAATTGCCACATTGTAAAGAAGCAGAAGAAGAAGAAGTTTGAAGGAAGATGTATATGAAGATGAGTTGGAATGAAATTTTTTCTGTTACTTTCACTTGTGATTGCTAACCTAAAGGTTACGAGACCTGGGCCCCGTTCCACCATCATACTTCTCAACTTTGCGTTTTTTTTTTCAAATTATAGCATAGTTATGTACAAAAAATTATGTAGTTTTTTTTCATCCCGAAAAGTTACTTTTTTGGAGTTACTCAATTTGCATATTGAGGTATCGATGTGTCAAATAATATTGAAATATATTGTAGAAAATATTATTAATTATTAAATGAAAAAACATATAATAAATTGTTTTTAAGGATTAAAAGATACAATATTGTCACTTTTATTATCTTATATGTATAATTGGAGCAGTTTCTTATCAAACATTAGGGCATTTGAAGAAAACATTATGTAGTCAACACGATGCGACACCTAGCAACGTCTGTGACAGACTGAATTCATAAAAAATACGCAGCGGTTAACTGCCTCAATTTGAGGACAGATAAAATACAAGGCAAGTAAGCCGCTCTATATATAGAACTCTTTGGTTCAAAAAGTCATTTTAAGACCACTAAGACTCATCTTTGTAGACCTTCCCCTCTAGGTTATTCCTGATAACAACATATTGTTATTATTGTATGATTAATTTCTGACATCCTAATTAATATCCTTAATTATCTCACTGAGTACCTATTACAGTTTATTTTAATCCACATTTCATTGAATTGAATATTGGTTTCATAAGAATGCGAGGTAAAAAACAACCTACCCGCCTATAATAATTTCGAATTCGCCTCTCTTTGGTTAGGACCATAGGACCACTAGCATAAACAAATGCGATGTTGCCAAACCGTACAGCATGGCTTGTAAGTAATAGTCGGCTATGGTTCATCCCATTAATTGTGATCGGTTTGTACATGGCGGATACCGTAATTTGTTTGCAAAGTTAAAGAACGACAAGGAAAGATACCTACCACTCCTACCAGTACACCAAGATGTGTTATGGTGCAATCTTCGATGTGTTTGCGTTAAGGATGCTAAATTTGGATTTATTTTATCACTGGCTATCCATGAACATGAAGTGGTTCCTAGATTACTCACCTAGTACAATTTCGAAATATGAATTCTTTCCTGTTTCTCAAAATAAAGTTAACTGCTTCGATGACTTCAACTGAATGCATTAGTGCTTCATTATGTTGAGAAGGATAAATTTTTGTCCTTTTATTGTTTTTTTAACTTTCTCACTCTATAATAATAATGGTAAATTAATGAAAATACCTATACAAAAATACACTTATTCAGTCATGACTAACACTACACAAAAACGATTTCTCGATCAGGTTAGCAAGAAGTGGCAATTACATTGATATTTCATGTTATAGAAAAAAAAAGTATAAATGTAGGGTACAGTTATGAATGTATCTCCAAAGCAGCAAAATAGTCTAATACATAAAATAGGTGATACCCCCAGCACCACTCAAAGTTCATAAAAGTCATAGGTTTCTTTATTGTACTCTTAACAAAAAATCCAGATTGGAAACAGATTTATCCTCAAATTATATTCAACGGCTCTATACAGTGGTAGTAAGACCCTTGATAACATATGTACCTGTTGTTTGGTACAAAAAAACTGAGCAAACAACCGTAAGGAACCTAATAATAATATAATATAGAAAATACCTAATATTATAGATAAATGTCGTGCATGTGGTCAGACAGGAGAGACTTTCAGATCTAGTAAATAAATAATAAAATATATTCAATGAGAAGTAATTCAAGATTCAAAAATAAGTAAAGTTACACAAATCAAGCAGACAAGTTACGTTCCATTTAAATTTATTCGTTTCATGATGGAGTGTGTTAGATATTCTGTGCAATCCTCTATGAAATAAGGTTTTGTGTGAAATAAACAATAAATTGATATTCATCCCTCTGTCGAATCAAAAGGTAAACTGTTTATTTTGCATGTATGCTAAATTGGTGCTGTGGCGGGCCACATCCTCTGCTGGAACCACTAATGAATATATACTTCAAATATGTTCTTTGAGATTACCATGTATTGTACTCCCTTAGGTCGTGGCCGGTTGGTTATCACGACGGTGGCAGAGAAGCCACGGTGAGGACTGGTAATCAGAAGGTATATTTTTGATAGATAAAATATAAACGCGTTAAGTGTCAAACACTGAATTTATTCCACATAAAAGTACATATTACAATGAATATTCAAATCGATAATCAAATTTATTAATAAGCGAGAGGCTAGTGTAAACGACCCGCGGCGTCGGCGCGGGTCGGAATCGGCTTTCTACGTGTTCTTAGCCGATTGCTACATAGGAATCAATATGCTACAAATAAATTGTATGTATCTGTTATATCGTGTAATCTTTTTATTGTAACTATCATTATATTAAAATGTGTATGCGGAAATTGTGGATGGCTTGTTACTTTACGTGTTTAGGTTCTTCTTATTATGCTCTTAGTCAATTTTTGGACTTGATACTACTGTTGTAAAATAAAATGAGAGAAAGAGATTGTAAAAAGAAATATGAAAAGTTGATTTGATTTGTTTGGACTCACGGACGCCTTGTACCAAAGGCGTGATGGAATGGAAGCGGTCTGCTGCTGCTCGTGTGCTTCGCTGCCTTGTGCTGTGTTCGATGTCTGCGGTGCCGAGTGCTGTGTGCTGTGCACTGACTGCGGCTGCCACGTGCTGTGCGATGTCTGCGGATGCCACGTTCTGTGTGCTGTGCGCTGACTGCGGATGCCCCGCGCTGTGTGCTGTGCGATGTCTGCGGAAGCCACGTGCTGTGCTGGCTTGCTTCGATGCTGTTTTCCGCTTTCTCCTGGTTGGAGTTCTCCGTTATTCCGCACTTGGTTTGGCTGAAAATTTCGGACGGAATCAGTTCTTACATATATAATTAGGCTTTGACTTGACGGGAATCAAATAAAACTTTTATTTGTAAGTATAAAATATGAAGCGTTGTAGTTTTTTTCTTTTTTTTTGTAACTTTTAGAAGTTGGTATAAAATAAGCGTTGTAAAGTTTTGTAGGAGCTGGTTTCAGGGCAATTGTAAGTTTGTATTCTAAAATTTTTTTTTTGAAGCTAAGGTTATTTATAAAGCAATTGAAACGATCTTACCCTACCAGGCAGCTCCTGATTCTCCCTTGGACGGCCACTTGTTCCGGGTCCGCGTGAAAAAAAAATATTATGGCTGTAAAAAACGCCTTTTGATGTGCGTATTTTAATCATTATTATTTCACATCAGTGCAATAATATATCCATCAGTGCAGTCGATCGCTCTATATGTAGGTACCTAAATGAACAAAAGGGTCTTCGATTTTTTTTTGTGCATTGTTAGATACGCAGTCTACAGGTAACAATAGATTTTTTTTTGTTAATGTGAACGAAGATGATTGACCGAACGCAATGACATGTGCCTTATATTTATAAAATTAGAATTACGCTAATGAATCAGAACTGGTATTTATACTATTAGCGATGTATCGCGGTAGCGTTAATCGAATTCATATGCCCTGATTTTGATATCAAATATTATAGACAACGCGGTGTGCGCATCTCACGATTTTTTATTGACCTTTGATATCGAATTTTATAGGCACTGCAGTGCGAGCATCTATTTTTCGGAAGGTTGACCCATGAATCCTTGATTAAAAATTAAATAATATTGTTTTATTAATATTTCGGAGCATAAAAATGATGTTTTATCGAACCAATTTGAAGATTACGATATAATTGATTAGTTTTGATATTAAAAGGGATGTTTTGGGGGCCTACACGCCTTGTATCTACGTTATTAGATTGAATATCATTTTTAACCGATTATCTAATTGTAAAATAATAAATTTCATGCTTTCGTGGCAAATTTCGATCTATTTAGTCATTATTAATAATTTAAAACATAAATACACGTATTTTAGGAAGTAAATTGAATTTACCTATTAGAATTAAATACTGCGTAGTTTGTGGAATAAAATTAATGCGCAATTAATTAAAAACTGCGTAGTTTCTTGAATCTTAGACAGTGATTGCCAACTGGTGAAATATGTTCAAAATATTGTATTATTAATTTTATTGTAATTTGTAAATAATGTACTTTAGTGGTTATAAACTAGGTTAAACTATCACTGTTAATCTGTTTTTTCCTAAATAAATAATAAAATGTATTAAATAATCCAAAATGACCAGAATAGAGTAACTATTGTAAGATCATGTATGTAAAACTTGATTTAATTGATAAACAAATTGTATAGCTCTGTTTGATTGTTCAATAAGAATATATTATATGCAAATTTACATCGAAATAATCAATTTCGAGATGCCACTTTTTTAGTAAAAATTTTGTGTTGGCACTCAAGGTTATTGAGTGGTCGATTCCTGGACGGAATCAATAAAATTCGGCTGGAAACGTCCGATCCGTTTCCAATTGTAGTCGATTTTTGTACCTTTTATATAAATAGTGCACGTTGAACTTTTGGTGTTCTTAATCAATTATCACGAATACCTGCAACATCTCATCGATAAATGCTTAATGTTCATCTGCCCTAGTTATAGATACTTGATTGTTATATACTGATGAGTGATGACATTGTATCTTGTATAGTTTGTAAGATATTTAACTAAATGTCCAAATTTCATAGTGAAAATTTTTGGTGAATTTTTAGAAAATGGAGGCCTGTGATTGGTCAAAATAAACAATGATTTTGATTGGTTTTCTGTTTTTGAGATTTAGTATAAATAAAGGCGCAGTTGTAAGGCAGATGATCAGTTCGATTAGTTCGTTTATTAGTTCGTTCGAATTAGTCAGTTAGTTCGACTCGTCGGAACACTTTGGAACTCGTGATCTCGCCGGACATCTGCCTTCAGGAATACACCGCTAGTTTCATTTCTACCCTCTCATTTCCCTGGTGATCTGGAGCCTCTCTATTGGACCAGCTGCTGCCCTGAGTCAATCATCTATATTGGTCGTAGCCTTGTCGGTTACAATGGCCGAGTGTTGAAAAAAAAATTTTGCAATTCGACTTGTTCGAAACGTCGCCGTCGTTGACATAAGAATGTTCGAATGTTGGGGTCACCAGTGTGGCGGGCCAGGTCCTCTGCTGGAACCACTAATGAATATAGACTTCAAATCTGTTCTTGGAGATTACCATGTATTGTACTCCCTTAGGTCGTGGCCGGTTGGTTATCACGACGGTGGCAGAGAAGCCACGGTGAGGACTGGTAATCAGAAGGTATATTTTTAATAGATAAAATATAAACGCGTTAAGTGTCAAAAACTGAATTTATTCCACATAAAAGTACATATTACAATGAATATTCAAATCGATAATCAAATTTATTAATAAGCGAGAGGCTAGTGTAAACGACCCGGAACAGCGGTGCGTCCAAACGAGAATGAATTGTCTTCGCCGGGTGGCCGACCAGCCATGCGACGCTGCGGCCGTGGTACAATCCCGCGTGACAATAATTGCACTAGCAGCCCCCCTGCTCCGGTCTCCACAGTGCTATTAATGTTGTGGGAAATTTTCGGTAGGTGGCGGAATTTCATCTGTGGATGGTGTGATTTCTCCTATAAATACGAGCATCACCAAGCACTTTCTGCAAAACACAGTAAGACACCTTGTTTATGAATATGACATAAAACAAAGAAAGACAATACAAATATAGAAATAAAAGCAACAATCATGAATAAAAATTATATGCACCTATATATTTAAAAATATGAGTATGGGCTCACTCAAAGCAAACACAAATACGCTTTTGACATCTTTCACACTAACCAAAGGGTTGTGTCATGAAAGTGGAAATGGTCGGCACCGGGATTCGAACCCACGACCTTCAGTATGCTGTGTGTATGCAAGCCATCGACTGATACCACTGGACTACCAATCACCTCCATACAAATTAAATTTTTTCTAAATAATATTCTTCCAAATAAACATCTTCGCTAATATCTCTATTGATAACACATGTACTGGGTGATTGTTATAAATCCCTTGTGAAGTATAGAGTAGGAAATGTTGACTGCTATACACAATCTTTTACTAATTTTTGCAACCTGCTTCTAAATGATAATAGTTAATCCTTAATCTTTATTTGCTTGGAGATACTCTAACTTCTGCTTCAAGTGTTAATGTGTTCAAGTGTGGACTTGACAGACTGAACAAGTGAATACTGTTGTGAGATCAAACATATCAGCATAGCTGCCTGTCTGATAACATTAATAGTAATAATATCTAATGAGTAATGACTTGTCGTACTTACATATTTGATGACATGCATCTTTTCCTGCAACTGCGCCAACTGCGGAATGCTTGTAGATATATGTGGCATGTCTTCCTGCTCCGACCGTAAAGAAGACTGTATTTGGAAATTTACTGATAGCTCTTGGGAGTTGAGAAGACAGGAAACTATCAATTGGGGATTCTAAAACAATATTTGCATGTGTATTTGGACCTCTTAGATTTCCACTTGACTGCCTCGGTTTTACTATATCCCTAAGAGATAAGAGCGATTGATAGTACGGCCATTTATGTACATTGTCGTTGATGCATCCTCATAGACCTTCTGAGCTAATGGAGATATCTTCCAATTAATTTTCCTAAAGTTATTTTTGCAATACATGTTTTCAAAGAATGATAACATTTCAAAAACATTCAGGATAAAACGTTTTAAAATTACAAACAGTTTTATTCCATAGTTCTACAGGCTATTGTGGGCGCTTCTTACAAATTCATTACAACTGACTTTGGAGGTTAGAGAAACTGTATAATCCAAATAAGCTATAGGCGAGCAGTTTATAGCTGATGTGCCCATATCTAGCTCAATCAAAATCAATAATTATTCTTCAAATACTCGTCTTATAAAGGCGTCAAAAGTGTATTTGTGTTCACTTCGAGTAAGCTCGTGTTTCCTCAGGTGCGTGACCTGATTCAATGTTAACATTTCACTGAAGCTGGGAATGTGGTGATGCCCATGCAAGATCTTTAAGGTCTCTAATAATATCCACACATTCTTATTTAAAAACCATGTGTTACTGCAATATGTAGATACATAAACACACTGAATATCAATTGTTATTAAAATTTACCAATCGAGATTTCTCTCCAACATTTTTGTCTACGGCATTTTTATTGCTGTGCAATTTGTTTCGTTTATCTTAAATAGGAGTTTTAGCAAAAACCGCGGCAATAAAATTCCCGGTATCCATAGCGTTATAATAATATTTTGACGACTCGACTCGACTACTTGACATGACAGTAATGACACTTGACACATAACAAGAGAAAAAATGACAGAACCAGCGTCTGCCTGCCCAAAAAAGAAAATGTCCAATTAATTCCGGTAAATTTGCCCGCGTCGCCGGCTAGTGCCTGAAAGCGGGCCCCTGTTTTTATTGTGCGCACGTCCATTCAAATGCATAGAAACATTCTTTGCGCCGGTCGGCGGGTGTCGGAATCGGCTTTCTACGTGTTCGCGCCCTTGACAACATTTTTTGCGCCGGTCGGCGCGGGTGGGAATCGCCGTTCTACGTGTTTTCAGCCTTCTGTTGGAGAAATAAAATATTGTCTATCTATGAGAACTGTCAAGTGATGGTCAAGGTCAAGTGTCAACGTCATTCTGTGTGTTTTTGTTTTATTATACCCAGTCTATGTATTTTTCGAAAAGAGAGGGATCATATTGAAAATAAATGGATTCGAAAA
This sequence comes from Mystacides longicornis, assembly GCA_963576905.1. Taxonomy (NCBI): domain Eukaryota; kingdom Metazoa; phylum Arthropoda; class Insecta; order Trichoptera; family Leptoceridae; genus Mystacides; species Mystacides longicornis. The sequence goes on from OY756437.1 coordinate 20,305,254, forward strand.
AAGAGTTATACGTGGAGGCTCTTTTTACAGATGTAATTATTTATGAAACAGAGGAAAATGATTTACAAACTTTGTTAAAATATGTCAACAAAGACTATATTAATACAATCAAAACCGCGAGTAACGATTATGCTAAGAAAATTAAAGGACAAAACAATTATTCGCAGTTTGTTGAAAGTGATCGATACCAATGTGACATGTGCAATAAACAGTTCAAAAGATTAAGAAATTTAGAACGGCATATTCGGAGTCATAGTGGAGAAAAACCGTTCGAATGTGAAGTATGTCGAAAAAAGTTTGCCTCATCAGAATATTTGACAGTTCATCTTCGGATTCACAGTGGTGAAAGACCGTTCGAATGTGAAGTATGCAAGAAACTGTTTAAAAGTTCAGCAGAGTTAAGCGTGCATTCTCGAATTCACACTGGCGAAAAACGATTCGAATGTGGAGTGTGCTACAAAAGGTTTTCAACATCGGGATGCTTGAGAGTCCATTTACGAATTCATGGTGATGAAAAACCGTTCAAGTGTGAAATTTGTCAGAAAAAGTTTTCAACATCGGGTTACTTAACAATTCATCTTCGGATTCACAAAGGAGAAAAACCTTACGAATGTGAAGTATGCGAGAAGGGGTTTAAAAGTTCAGCGCAGTTAAAAGTGCATAGTCGAATTCACAGTGGAGAAAAACTATTCGAATGTAGAGAGTGTTACAAAAGGTTTACAACATCAGGAAATCTAAAAGTTCATCTTCGTATCCATAGTGGTGAAAAACCATTTGAATGTGGTATTTGCCAGAAAAAGTTTAATAAATCATCAGACTTGACAAGACATCTTCGTATACATAATGGTGAAAAACCATTGGGATGTGAAGTTTGCCAAAAAAAGTTCAACAAATCTTCAGACTTAACAAAACACCTTAGTAGTCCGAATCACCAGCTTTTACTATTTTTTCAGGAAAAAAAGTTCAAATGAAAATTGAAAGGGAAGGTATGAAAAACCAGTATTATTTGAGAATTATCAATTATTGAATATTATTTTTTTGGGCATGTAGAGAGAATGACAAAAAGGATATACAAATCTGAAAGAATGGGTGCACGCAGACGAGGTCGACCTCAAATGACATGGTCCGATCATATCGGTTCAGTCTTAGAGGAGGGCCAAGTCAGGAGCAAAAGGAACAGAAGAGCATGTATGCGGAATGTTATGCGTTTGGAAGAAGCGAAAGAGGTTTGTTTGAATAGGAAAGAATGGAAATCCGTACTCTCTGCCTACCCCCTACGGGAAACGGCGTGATGGGTAAAAAAAAAAAATATATTATTTTCCTTGTGAGTATTCTCAATAATGGTTTAATTTCATTTGATGTTATGTACTTTGGTTTACTTGTGTCAAACTAACATTAAGCATTGTTAACTTGTTATTTTTTTGTTATCAAATTTACTGTTACCTAGTTGAGAAATATAACCATTATTATTAAGCTAAAGTTCTAAATCATCCTTTTTGGTTTTGCCTAATTGTATAAAAACTGCCATTTCGTGTGGCAGGCTTTAACAAACAGTAAACTAGTTCAAATCCGGTTGAGAAGAAACAAACTATCTGATTATGTAGTGCCCATTATCACTGCAGAGCAAACACCATATCCAGTGGGTCGAAACCGTCATACAAAGCACTTTTTGTATGGATGGCGACAGGTTTTAAGGTACCAACATTGAAAAACAAAAATAATATCATGAATTGCAAACTTGTTGTTTGGTTGCGACGCGACTGTTTAGTTTATGTTTGAAAAACATCAAACTAAACTGAAATCTTAACGCTATTTTTTAGCGGCCTGTTGTGTTATTGTATTATTTTCGAAGAGAATACAAAACCTACGGATTGAGTATTGAGGTCATTTTATTGATATTCAAAGATAATCATAATTGATCATAATGCGCAAAAGGTGTGTCATTTGTCATAAAAGTGATGAGAAAAATACCAATTGTGATGTTTATTTTTTTGACTTTAGTGATGATTTTTTTTATCACTTTTTTCAAAAATTTCAAATATTATGTATTAAAAATATGTGAACAACAAATATTATGTATTAAAACTTTTGTCAAAAGTGTTATAAATATCTAGTAGGTGTATAGATCTCTTGTGTAAATTTTTGTAAAACTGCAATAAAGCTGTCATTAAATTAAATACTTTTTTTTTTAACCAATGACATTAGAAATTTAAAATTGCTTGGGTATATATTGGGTATAATAATATAGTAGTCTGCAGGGGGTGTTAACTCTGGTTATAGTACTTGCCAACAAGAATATGGTGATGTTGGTACATCGTGGTGGTAATGTTGGTAGACAGTTGGGCATGAAATTTGTATAACAGACGCAAAAAATAGAATTACCGGTTATGAAAAAGTTTCGAAATATGATCTTAGAGTGAATATAAAAAAACATCAATTTATTATTATATTATCATGCAGTGTTTTTATTCGTGAATTAATATTTATTTCTTTATAAGACACCAGATTTCGAGAAATAATGTTACAAAACTTTTTTACTTTTTGAAAGCTGGCTACACTGATCTTGTTACCAAACAACATCCAAACCCAAACAACAGCCATTTTTATTTGGCCGAGCGCTGGCTGTTTTTGTTATTTCGATTTTTTTCCTGTTTCCAACTCGGGAGATTGTGTTATTAATTTTGTGTGAAGTCGAATCGGTGTTTCGTATCGCTGTGAAAAATAGTCTCGTTGATGATTGTGAGAAATAGACTCTGTTTTGTTTTGACAAAATATGGACTCTTGTTTCGACAAATGGACTCGTGTTTTGTTTTGAGATTTAACCACTACGCTATTGTCTGCACATAAAAAGTTGTTAAAACAAAGACTCATAGTGTAATTAATATTTACAAATGGTTGTGTGTCGGTTCTAGACATTGACTCTTTCGTTTACCTTATTATTTTGTTATTATGAGTTTCAAGTATCGGAAATGTTCCTTCTGTGGCGTCATAATAATCACATACAATTAAAGACACATTTGTATTTCTTTTTAAAATATTTTGTAATAAGTACGTACGTAGAATCATGATGTATTGTGTCGTTTAAACATAGTTTTTTTCGTGTACCTAATTGTTATTGATAATATATTTTTGGCTTAGGCCCAAAATTACAATACAGGCTTAAGGTCCATCTTAACGGTGAGGAGCACATTAAGCTTCGCTTAACAAAATTATGCAGATTACAATGTCTCCTTAGCACGAATTTGGGGCTTATCCTACTCGTTAAGTTAAGGGATACCCTGGGGTGTCCTCAACAGCGTAAAGCTCGCTTAACTCAGTTATTTTTTTTCTCGCTAGGAGGCGCCACAAGTCACTATACGGACAAACTGACATTTAAAATGTCGTTATATAGCCGCGCAATAATTACGCTTTTTGAAGATGAAATGTCTAATTAATTATGATTCATTACGCTTATTTGTTCGCTGTTGCTTAGGTTGTTTCACTAGCGATTCTATTTGGATTTATTCGTGACCCTTTCTTTGATTATTTGAACACCACATTGACTTATATACACTGTTCGCTCTGTTTGATAATAATTACAAGATCGTTTTGCTTTAACCTAGTTGAATGTATGATATATGATTATGCTTATTATTGAACACATCTTTCACTTTCCGTAGCTGTATCTTAATTAAGTTAAATAATCGAAGCAAGGGTCGTAACACATAAATACCAAGTCAGAATCCAAGAGCGAGCATCCATAAAACCAAAACAACAACACAAACAATGGCGCGCGTCCCGGTGAACATGACAGATGTGGAGCGTAATGCATAGATAAAACCACGATAAAAGACAAGTAGTACTACCAACTTAACCATATATACGGCTTAGCCAAGCCGCAGTCGAATTTTGATTGATATTCTCGTGTGAGTGGTAAGCTCCACTTAACTTTTAAGCCTCCTCAATAAAGCTACAGGATAAGCTACAGATTGTAATTTCGGCCCTAAGTATTATTTTATGCAATAGATACCAATACATACTATTTATATTGTTACATGTTTTATTATTTGCATAGAAAATAAATGCCATATTTAACTACTGCTGCATTTTAATTCTTTATCATAACCATTTTCAGGATAAATGATTCAACAGTTGTATTCTAGTATAAAGATGGGATATTTTTATATCCCATTTTTGTACTAGAATGCAACTGTTTTGGTCGCTAGTGCGCATTGTACCGACCCATATTTGAATTTCCCGCTTTGGTGTTCGGGTTAGAAAAGCGTGAGCGAGAAAGATAGATGCAATCTGTCAATTTCCGTGTTTGCATATTTTTACTATGAAGTTGGTATTCTTCTCTCGTTAGAGAGTATATTGTGTTCTGTGGTAGTCTGTGGGTATGACCATGACTGCCCGCTGTCAAGTACCAGAAAGGCAACATCACCATAATAAAAATTTTGTTTCAATGTTGGCTAAACAAACCTGTCAGTACTTTTTTTTCATCTATGGAGTTGCGTCTCTTATCCGTAAGGTATTATATTCTCTTTGACCATATCTACCTCGCACCATGTAAGACCGTAACTTCGAAATTATTAGCAGCCGCAGAGTAAACACCCATTATCTTATACTATTATTTGTTATCAATTAGGTACCTGTTTCTCCCTTGATTTGTAATTTTCCGTTTTAATAAAATTATTTCTGAGTATGGACAGCTTCATATATTATTGTACGTACTTCATAAGTAGTATGTAGAGATATTTTGTATGTAAATCATCAGAAATGATTTTATAGTTTGTGGTACTTCGATCATTTACGGGTTGTTTCATCTCCTCTGGATAATGTGCTGGATAGATAATCCAGCACAAATCTAATTGATAAAATGAAAAATGCATTTTATGACTCTTTCTCACCGTTTCGTTCCTGACTCTATCTCTAAGGTACAGTCCTAGCATGGCTCTCTGCATCACTCGTTGCGTGACTCTTAGTCTCTCTCCGCTATGCTTTGTCAGAGTGACAGTTTCAAGACCATATGTACTTACTGGCAGAACGCAAGCGTCATATACCTTCCTCTTCAGGTTGATGGGTGTTTTTTTATTTTTTAATATATACCCTAGTTTCCCAAAGGCTGCCCAACTTAGTCCGATTTTTCGTTTTATTTCTGCCGTCTGATTTTCTTTATCTAATCGGATACAATGTCCCAGGTATATATATATTCTTGGACTTTTTCAATAACTCTGCCATCAATCTCGATTTGAGTGTTTTGTGTGCCCGTTACTTTTGTTTTAGCCAGGTTCATACATAATCCTACTGTTTTGGAGACCTCGTTCAGCTCTTGAAGCATTTTTGCTAGTTCCTCGGGAGGGTTATCATCCTACCAGTTGATATTGTTTTACTGCATACCTGTACATTGGCTACGACGCTCGTGCTGGTACGAATATAGGTAAGTAGGTACCTATAAGCGCACATAATACAACGCTGTTTGTATCGAAGTCCTTCTTGAAATCTTTTAAATAATGTGTGCTTTATCTTTTTGTATTTGAAGTAATTTTAATCACGAATGTATGCATCTACTGTTTAATGATAAATTATTGGAAATAAAATACAGGTATGTGGCAGTCGGTCTCCAAGCTCTGAGGATCTCCTCCTTCGAACATCAGAGTGCGAATGAGAAGAGCGCAGGGAGGGGTTCTATTAAACATCGCTCGCTGGATGCAAGTGTGAATGAGGAGTGAACGGACATTGCTTTGTGGTGCAATTAATCAGACTAATTTCGCTTCGAAAACTGACTCCGCCTGCCTTCTTCTTCAAACAAAAATTACTTTTATTTGGTTCACCTCTTTCATCTGCACGTACTTGCCACTAAAGTATTTCTCTTCTTCACGCCGATCTGGGACAGAAGCAGCTGGGACTATCCAGTAAAATGTGTCGACGTAGCCTCGTCTGCTACAGTGTGGGACAAAAAAACATTTGTATATTCTACAAATTAGTTTATTGGAAATATTTCACATCTATTTCAAGCCACATTCAATAATAAAATATAATATTTTACTTCTACTTAAAGCAGTGTCAAGGACAACATAATGTTCTACAAGGCTTCTTAAATGTTCGATTAAGTTCTTATTTAAAATATCTTTAAATTATCTTAGGTATATAAAAATACTATTTTTGGACCACTATACTTCCAAAAGTCGAAGACGGTAATAAATTAGTGTGTAAAAGAGAAAAAATTTCCGTCTCATTCGCGCTCACTGCTCTTATGAGGCACAGCAGTGACATGCAATGTAACAAGGCGAAGATGGACATCGATTTGTTGAAAAAAACCAATGCATTATGCATTAATAGTAATTTCTGCTAGGGGGACGGGGAAAAAATATTGATGTATCTAAAAATATAGATATTTTTAATTATGGAAATATCATATGTAATTATTTAATTATTCTTTGATTTTCAATATCAAAAGGTAGGATATGACATTAAATTAATGATAAACCCACATTAGTTGCAATAACTCTCAAAAGGTAAAATACACAGGAATTATTATTATCATCGACTTTCTTGTTGCTGTCCGTACTATTATCTGTTTATAGTTACATTTTTTTTTTAATTTTGACCTTCCCCTTGTATGTTACACTTTATGACCGTCTTCGACATTTCGTAAAACAATCTCAAAAACAAAATATACCAAGATATTTGGCATAAAAAACTATTAGTGTACTAGCCTGGATATAACGCATCTGTGAAATTTTCATAAAGATTTTTGAAAAAAAAAAGATTAATAAAAGAATTCAATTCTAATAATATGCGTACTTCATAGAATTATTTAAATAAAAATATTGCATTATTTTTGCCATAGGTCTACTAATCTTGTTGGCACATGTCCTACAACTTGCTTTTCCTCCCAAGACGGAGAAGAGCCTCCCATACTATGTTCCACTCCTTGAAAGCTGAGGGTCATCTGTGTGCCGCGAAAAATTGAGACCCAAATATTGTTAGAGGTTCGTGATTCAGATTTGTCTTCTGTGTTCAGAAGAAAAGAATGGGTGGTAAAACTTGTTTATCTGCCGGACACATTCGCTCATTTAGCTCAACAGAAAAATGGAAGGCAGGAATCCTAATACTTTAACTGTCTCCTGGACAAAATTGAAAGCTTTCGCGCTAAGAGTGTGTATGTATATCATCAGGTACACTGTCAATGGTGGTACCTTATGAAATGTTTCGTCATGTCTGCCGATTAAGAAAACAGTGCCGGCGTTGATAGGGAAATACTTGGGAGCTATTAGGGAAATACTTAGCAGAAAAAATGAACTGTTACTTTCCTATGTGTGACCTGCAACCTATGGACTGGGTACGAAATGCATTTTCGGACACTATTTCTCTTGGACACTGATCGGATTTTAAAATTAAAAAATTCTGAAGAGCTGGCCATAATCCTAAGTATCTCTGTTGTTGCAATGCTATCACTATTTTGCCACAACTTACTAATGCAAATTCCGATTTTCAACTCTGGACTATTATTAAATCGAAAAAAAAGAATGGCTTAGGACGATCAATGACTGTACATGGGTGTTAAGGGAAAGGATAGGGGGAGTGGGGGCTTGGGGGGCACAAAAAACAAAACGTCACGGCGTGTTTCATGGGGGGTGGAGGCAAAAATATCAAAAAGCAATTTATTGGTGTACCTCTGAATTTTTTTTGATTTGGTAGGTGTACCTTAAACAAAAAAAGTTTGCGGAACCAATCATAATATTATCACCAAAGCTCTGGGCATTTCAGTACATCTTTGAAATTTTAACTTCCTGGCAAAAGAAACAATTTTGCCAAAGGAAGCAATGTAACCTTACTTTTCATTGGTCTGGGAGGCTTAAGAATCTTCTCACAGCCTTATTCAAAGCTTTTCGTACCGTTTCCACTTTATAAAGTAGCAAGTGCAGATACAAAGTAACAAGTGTGGACTGCAAGTTGAGACTGAAGTGCAATTGTTAACTAATGGCAGTGACTAACAGCGTGCATCCTTGCAGTCAATGCTGCCCCCAGTGGCAAAAAAAAAAAATAACCCATTGCACAGAGTGGAACAATTTTTTACTAACACTGTTTACACATCAATTTGCATACTACTGTACCTATATCCCTCCAGAGCTACAAGTTTTCTGTCGTCTGTCTGTCTAACAGAGTAGTCGTTTTCTATGACAGGCTAGTCGTTGAGTGCAATTTTAGCTACGCCCGCAGGTGTACGCAGAATGGAGTACTACTACATACAATATAATATTACACACCAATATATATATTATTATGTATAAATGGAAGCATGTATCTAACAATATAAATATGAACTATTAATAAGTCTTCTTTGTATCTCAGTCTTAAGTTGTACACGGAAATAACTTGAGAATATATTTCGAAATACAGCTTATAGAAGAGAATTCCTGTCAAGAAGATTGTCTATGGCAGAAGAAATCTAGATATTTAAATAAGATAAGTATTATTAGTTTTTTTTTTTCATTGGATTCTGATTGATTTTTTTTTAATTACTAGGTAAGTATGGGGATAAAATCTGGATGGGCATTAGACAGATAAATTTTAAAACCTGGCACCGTTCGTCGTTAACACGTTGAGCTGCACAGCCAATGCAGGTTATTCGTACAAACGCACAGAAAAAACTATGGCATCTGTTTTTCTCATCACTAGACGTTTCCCTGTATCAGTCAGTTCACCTCAACGTGTTAAACATATTGATCGCTGATGACTTAATTTGCAAAATTTGAAATATGTGAACCAGGCTTTACTCTGTGTCGGTTGTCTCATGTACCATAGACCTACTATATCTATGGACTGCTAACGTCAACTGTCAAAGGAATAACTCGTGTTGAATATAATGTAAAACTTATCTGACGTCCCTAAGTGCCCAGATTGAGTCTATGGTGGCAACAAATAAATAAATATCAACATGCAAGGATTTTTCCTCTCTGACGAAGATGCATTGGAGAACTGTAAAAATGTACTAACTGGTACTCGTTTGAAGCCTTTCAACCTAAATTCTGCTCAATATTTGTACAGAAAAACGTTTTACCATTACATGAATGATGTACCTATCATTAAATTGTCATAATTGTTGTTTTTCCTCTTCGTAATGTTGATAATATGGGGAACTCGGATAGCAATCCATAGAATACAAGATCAATGTCACATACCAAACCACATTTCCTCGATAATGATTTGCTCTGTAATCACTCTATATATTTATAATATTCCCTTACACATGTGTGTCGACAGACTATACGAGGGATGTCATAATCCAAGAATTTTTGGAAAGAAGAATGGAGTTTGTCAGCAATCAGGCCGACTGTCCAAGATCTGACATAGTCATTGTCTGTCAAGACTACAATAATATGGTATATGAAGCAAGGTTGAGTAACATTTACATATAACAATGTTGTGAACTTGTGTAGTCAGAAAGATAGCATAGGTGATTTAATAGTTTAGGTAAATGGAAAGACCGCAACTCCGTGATTGCTTCGTTTAATTTCTAGTGATGCTGCCGACGTCCACTTGTTTGTTGAAGGATTGTACGTCTCCACAGAGCCCAGAACAGTGCTCGGTAGATAGCCGCTTGAACCTTAAAAATGTACAATAATTATATTAATCAAACTATTCATTTGAATTTAGTTACCTATCCTAACAATAATGACCAGGCTATATCTTCTCACCCTTCACACTGTGATGATTTAAGCTATTTAGGCCCAAAATTACAATACAGGCTTAAGGTCCACCTTAACGGTAAGGAGCACATTAAGCTTCGCTTAACAAAATTATCCAGATTACAATGTCTCTTTAGCACGAATTTGGGGCTTATCCTACTCCTTAAGTTAAGGGATACCCTGGGGCGTCCTCAACAGCGTAAAGCTCGCTTAACTCAGTTATTTTTTTTCTCACTAGGAGGCGCCACAAGTCACTATACGGACAAACTGACATTTAAAATGTCATTATATAGCCGCACAATAATTACGCTTTTTGAAGATGAAATGTCTAATTAATTATGATTCATTACGCTTATTTGTTCGCTGTTGCTTAGGTTGTTTCACTAGCGATTCTATTTGGATTTATTCGTGACCCTTTCTTTGATTATTTGACCACCACATTGACTTATATACACTGTTCGCTCTGTTTGATAATAATTATAAGATCGTTTTGCTTTAACCTAGTTGAATGTATGATATATGGTTATGTTTATTATTGAACACATCTTTCACTTTCCGTAGCTGTATCTTAATTAAGTTAAATAATCGAAGCAAGGGTCGTAACACATAAATACCAAGTCAGAATCCAAGAGCGAGCATCCATAAAACCAAAACAACAACACAAACAATGGCGCGCGTCCCGGTGAACATGACAGATGTGGAGCGTGATGCATAGATAAAACCACGATAAAAGACAAGTAGGACTACCAACTTAACCATATATACGGCTTAGCCAAGCCGCAGTCGAATTTTGATTGATATTCTCGTGTGAGTGGTAAGCTCCACTTAACTTTTAAGCCTCCTCAATAAAGCTACAGGATAAGCTACAGATTGTAATTTCGGCCCTTAGTATTGATAAATAAATGGATAGATAACAGCTAATGATTTTAAATGGTATGAACAAACCACCACGGACTAACGACCGTCTTCTACTGGTATTTCAATGGCTGGCTTAATGTGATCACTTAATTTCGCCCACCCTGCTAGCAGTCACTTGCCTACGTTTAATTTCTTTTTCACACTTTCCATCTCTACTAAACATACCTACTCATTTACTTGCTCAAGTCATTAATTTTCTATGGATATTTTACAATCATAATATACTTCATCCCTTTCAAAAACCAAAACCTTTGTTTGCTGACATTCATCTTAAGACCGTTTTTTTGCGAAAATAATCTAGCATATCAAGGTAAAGGACAACAAGGAACTAATGGTGCTCTTGAAAGAAAATAGCAACGGAACAAGCCTGTAATCATCAGGTAGTTGATTAAGTGGTAAAAGATGATGTGGAAAATGTGGTGGGATTAGAAGAACACAGTGTGGCAGACCACTGATAAAGGTCATGAAATACAAAAATATATATTTGAGGAATTGAAAAAAATTACCTCCTATAGCCCACAGTCGTCCCATATTGGCAACCACGGCTAATTCAGATCTCACGGTGTTCATGGAAGTGATGATCCTCCACTGGTTATTGACAGGATCGAATTCCTCTACAGTCTGGAGCAGTTTGTTCCCGCAATATCCTCCACAAACATATATCTTGCCGTTCATCGTAGCCATTCCAAAACGACACCTAAATTTTATGTACATTTAAATTTAAACACCACCAACTTTTGATGCAAATATTACTTTAATGATGTTATTTTTATACTACCTTTTAGTTAACATAGGAGCTTCATTAGACCATCGTGGAGTCCTGGGGTCATAGCGTTCCACCGAGTCGTATATATGGAAGTTATCACTGCCACCAAGAGCCCATATGGATCCGTAGAGTGATGCGATCCCACCAACCGACCTGGTTAAATTCATCGGAGCAATCATCTCCCAACTGTCTGAAGCTGGAGAATAGCGTTCTGGAAATATTTCAGCCAACTTTAAACCAGATACATCACTCGATCAAAAAAAAAGTGTGAAATTGGATGGAAAAGCAAAAACGAGAAGCATAACACATTAAATAAAGTTATATTAGCTCTTGACCTTTAGAAGTAATTCATGTGTTCGATCCATGTCACTCTCGGTCAACCACGCCTTCTTACACATTTCCTTTCAGCTTTATAAATTCTCATGCTCAAGCCATCTCCCCTTATTAACTTTCATATCCAATTCCTTCCTATTATTCTCTTTCCCTTTTGTATCCCACAGAGTCTCTACACATATATTCTTTGTAGACCTCTCATCTCTACTGCATTTATGCTACATATTAGCCTGAATAACTAAAAGAATATACGAGGTAGAATGGAAAAATGTGAGCAATGCCACCCTCATATAAAGGATGGTCAGTAGTTAAAAAAGACAGGAGAAACCTTGTGATGAATGAGAAGAATTGAACATTGTCTTAAAATACTAAATATAATAACTTAACATACTTCATAATATGTGACTTATTTTCTATTACACTGCCATCTCTTGAAATTTTTAAAAAGTTATACAACCATAGCTAACCCATTGAACTTCGTCTCTTCTCAGAATAAAAAATTGTTGGGTTAATTTGTTAGTTCAAATAAATTCTGTGTTTTATTAAGTAAACTTACATCATCCTTAACTGAGATAACCGGAACTAGTATACAACGTCGTATCCATATTATTAGAGATATGTCATTCATCAGAAATAGTGTTTTAAACGGATTTATTATTTTTTAATTTCCATACTTTAAATGTTTTTCGACAGGCAGGTCAGATAGTATAAATATATTTTGGACTTACCAACGGAGCTCAATGCTCTATTGTTGTATCCACCACAGACATATATGTTGTTCCCCAAGACACACGCCCCCATAGCGCGTTTTTTCTCATTCATTGGAGCAATATTTATCCACTTTGAGTTGCTGGGATCGTAAGCCTCTGCTGTATTTAGATTTCCTTTCTCATTAGACCCACCCATGGCGTAGATCCTTCCACCAAATGTGGTGACAGCCACTCCGTATCTGGCAGTTGACATAGGTTTAGTAGGGCACCAATCACTTATCACTGGAGAAAACGCTTCCACGGAAGAAAGACTAACCTCTGGAATAAAATCACAATGAACCGGTAAAATGATTTTGAAAAGTGGCTTCACCGAAAGAGTGACAATTCTCAAAATCCCTGATTTTCTAGGTTATATAATAAATTAATTATAGCTTGACAGCTATTACCATCTATTGAAATCCGTATGAAATATTATGTGAAATCGTTTTGATTATATATCAATAGATGTAGTCTGAAAATGTAAAATTATAGTGCTTCCACCGAATAAATGCGCGTCCGGTATGATGGTCTCTTTCTCTCATTATAATAAGGGACCATTCTATTTTTTGTTAACAACCACTGACGCGGCAATCAGAATGGACTGTCAATGGATGGTCTAGGGACAAGGGCCAGGATGGACGAAGGGTTATAGATTAGTGTCGCATGCACTTATTTGCTGGAAGCACTAAAAGCTAATATGTGTGGGGTATCTTAATGATTGTAATGAAACAGCTCATTAATTCATAAGGTCAAACTTTTGGTGGATCAGTCTCTGATGTTACAAAAGCTTTTGATAGTAGTGAAGTATATTTCTAATAATTTTAGTTAAGAAAGAAGTTAGGCTTGCCTGATCTATTCCGTTCAATGGTGAAGCCACCAATGGCGTAGATGATTCCAGCTATATATTCCTTCATTCTGGGTTTGGCTCTTTTACCTTGAAATAATATTTGTCTTTCAGGAACTAAATGGTAATCTTTTGCCTCTTCAACCAGGTCTCTAATTAGGCAAAAATTAAAACATATCAAAAATTATATCAAGTCAGAAATTTAATTAGATAAGGCATAGCTTCTCTCTCTCCCTGGCTTGCTCCCAGCTTAACGTCTATGAAGACTGCTAGGGTCAGCTCTCCTCGTCCTCAGGCTGTAGACTCTCCTCTGCTGCACTACTTCCACCACCCCACATCTTTGCATCTGCTCGCGCCTTTGCGTCACCCAGGAATTCTTTGGCCTCCCTCTAGTCACAGAACGTGGAACATTCAGGTTTATTGCCTGTTGTACGATATGCTCCTGTGGTCGTCGTTCTATGTGTCCATACCATCTCAACTGCCTTTCCTCTAGTTTACTATTGATGTCTGTCACTCCTAGGCTTCCACGAATGTGAGCACTTTTGATCCTATCTCTTAGGGACACACCAGTGGACCATCTCAGCATACGCATTTCTGCTGTCTCTAATTGTCTATTATAGGTCTTGTACATTGTCCAACATTCGGAGCCATACAGGAGTGCGGGTCTGACAATTGTCTGATAGACTTTCCCTTTCAATTTGATTGGCATTTTTGGATCACATAGAACTCCCGACACTGATCTAAACTGCATCCATCCTACATTTATTCTGTGTGTTACGTCTGCCGCAGAGCTTCCGTCATTTTGGATGAGTGATCTTAGATACTTAAAGGAGTCACTATTTGGCAGCGTTACCCCATCCATTATCATTGTGGGCATCCTAGGCACTGTCAAACTTTCTGGCTCAAACGGTAAATAAAGGTATTCCGTTTTCTCAGTCCGTTGTCTTCTAATATTTTCCTCCACCTTTCCAGTTCAATTTGCAGGTCTACATGTTTATCGCTAATCAAAACTATGTCATCCGCGAATAGAAGGATTTTTAGGAGGCCGTCCATCTCAGATTAAGCATAGCTTCTATTCTTTTAAAACTTCCTTACATTTCATTTTTTTTTAAACAATAACGTAAGAATAGAAGACAATATACACGGTGCAACGTAAGAAGTGGATCAACCGAAGCAGGGAGTTAGAGGACCTCAATACTTTTCGATTTAATCCCCATGTTTAATCACCGATATTCGGTGGTTCTAAAGTTATTCATATTTTTGTGAACTTTATATAAAATCTGGATTTTATATAACTGTGGCCACATTACACATTTTACGATCATGACTTTTTTCAGAGAACAGTTTGATGATGATTATAATGGCGAGAAATACTAATTGTTTGCGCCACTGAATGGATGGCGTTCGCAGTGGGCGATAATGGGTTTAATTCCTTTCACACGGATTTATTCCCAGACAGCACACGAATGTCCCTTGGATATCCCGAATGTCCTGGGATATTGGGATATCCATGGGAAGTATCTCGGGATATCCCGCATATCCCGGGATATGCACGAGATCCCAGGGATGTTCCAGGGATATCCCGGGATATGCAGGACGTCGCAGGGATGTCCCGTCGGGACATCACAGGGATATCCTCTTAAGAAACTCGATGAACTTGAAGTTGTAAGAAACGCACTTGAAAAAAGTTGCCACTTGTTGATACAGACAATATTCATGTTCATATTATCATAGTGTTCCTTTTCAGTATGTGGCTGAATTTGACAGACTATTTGGTCGTTTATAACAAACAGTGGTTACTGTGCAACGTTGCCTATCGCAGTATTACGTTGGTGTGTTTACACTAGTCCCAATAAATAAATCGGATTATTTTTTTTAATCCGGAATATATTTTCAGCCGATTTAGTGACCATCTTCAGCGGAGAGATTTTGTGATAAAAAATTCTTGAACTGATCAGCATTATGTGCGCCTTAAATTGTAAATATCACTTTTGATTTTACATAAATATCCAATAGAATGAGTCACCGGTAATCTAGAAAAAAAATTACATAAATATTCAGGGCCGATGCGCGAGTAGAAGATGTCAACCGATTTTGATAATTCTTTTTATTTTTCTATATGATTCGCAACTTTTACAACTTCAAAATAGCACCTTGAGGGTTTTCGACTTATCCTTATTTACGTACACCGTATAGAACCCATCGGTCGTGGATTCGAATCTCGGGGCCGACCACTTTCATATTCACTACACAAGCTTTGCTTTTTTTAGATGTCGAAAGTGCATGCAGTGTCCACTTTAAGCTAAGCGACCCCAAAAAAGTCATTAGGTATAGTTTGAGTATACTTTTGTAATTATATTTTTTTTTTGTAGGAAAATTGCAAAAAAGTCTATTTTTTATTTAAAACGACCATGTACAGGTGTTAACAATAATATTTTAAACATAGATGATAAATTCTCATTTATTTTTGTCGTAAATCCTGGAATAAAATTGTAGAGTAAAGCGAGTAGTAAAATGCCTTATGTAAACCCGGCACTATTGTGTGAGTTACTATTGTGTATGGTTGCTCACGATTTCGCAATATTAGGTAAATCAATCTGACGAACTGGTGTTGAGCTGGTGTTAATATTTCAAATAATATTGTGTTTAAGGTATTTCTAAAAAGGGTAAGTTTTGTATTAGTAATTAATGTAAATAATACATGAATTCATATATGTTTTTATATATTTTGGTTGTTGTATACGCAGTTTTATTATGGAGAAATCTTGCCAATACTTACATTTCGTGTTTGGACTATATATTTTGCCACTCCAGCAAGCCTTAACATATTCTATTGCTTTTTCATTTGTTAAGATTAGATTGTCTGATGTGGTTTTTTAAGCCACTTAGGATATGGATTGTAGTATTATTGTCTTACTATTGTTACTGTATTTAATTATTCAGAAAATATTCATGCCTTTAGATTGATCGCTTCAACCACCTGTTGAGAGTGGGCAGTTTTGTGCCATACTGGCCATGCTAGTCTGTATCAGATACACTTTCCCTGCGCTAAGGTTTATAATTAATATTTTTTTTATGTTTTAGGAGCTGTTAGTGACACATGCCGAAATTATTGAAGTCATAAGAAACTTGCTGCGTCACGTACCTCAACTGCCAAAATAAAAAATAGCATAAGAATTTGTTATTTATTTACATAATCAGATTTTCAATGGCAAAATCCTTATACTGCAGTAATTAAGTAGTTGGTAGACTAGCGGTTACGACGCTGGATTTTGTACTGTTTTCGGAGGTCGTGGGTTCGATCCCAGGTGCCGACCATCTTCCTCTTTCACGAAACAAGCTTTAAATAGCTTACCGTGAAAGAGGCAAAGAACGTATTTGTGTTCACTTTGTGTAAGCATAGATTCATTAAAAAAAAAATATTATAAATTCTATAAATGTAATTTTTATTTTTGTTATTACAGACATTCTGAACCGGAAACTGAAGACTGTATTTATTTAGTCTGAAATGGAAAATTTTAAAAAGAATAATCTGACTGCCAAAACGGACTGCGAATGACCATTACCACCATTGTGAACTCCGGACTGAACCTCCGATACACATCGGTATGGAAAGTGGCGCCTTCAACAACATGACGGATGACCAAAATATGGAAACCATCAACGATTAGTGTTTAGCGACATGTGAACTGGTTCATAGGTGTATGTTGCCCATTATTCATAAAAAACGTCATACTCCGGCCCAGATCATCATTTCGACCATCATGGAGAGAAAAATATTAAATTGTTTTAGTATTTTATTTTATTTATTTATTTTAACAATATATACGGCACAAAGTGCCTTTGACAACAATATAATATAACAAAAAGCAGAAACAGTATTCTTTTGCATAATAATTAATACAAGGAGCACAGAGAACAAACATGCAATAAATTTAAATACTTACCTTATATGTATAATATATCAATAAAAAGATAATCGTACATTTATTGAATATTCCTCTAATATTTTGATATCTGAGATTCAGGACTATTATACAGTAATTTTGAATATTCGGAATATCCATGACACGTCGTTTCATCCCGCATATCCCGGGATATCTCTGCGATGTCTGCGGGATATGCAGGATATCCATGAGACGTCGCAGGGATATTGCGGGATATTCCTGCAAGGCCTACGGGATATTCAAGATGTCCATGGGACGTCGTAGGGATATCTCGCATATCCCGGGATATCTCTGGGATGTCCTTGGGATATCGGGATATGCGAGATATCCAAGGAACGTCGCAGGGATATCCACTGGATATTTGGGATATCCCTAGGACATCCAGAGGATATCCCGGGATATTGAGGGACATTTGGATATCACAGGGACGTCTCAGGGATATCGGCGAGATATCCCTGGGATATCCTGTGCTGTCTGGGTTGTTACAAACCGAACATTCCTTTTGTCACCCAGGCGCCTCACTTCAATTCGTTGCCGTATTTTGCCATCCTTTCGTTGTCATATTCGAATATAATAATAATATCTTTGACATATTCAAATAATCGTGTATGTATTGTGTTGTTTGTTTATATCTGTGAACATTTGGTGAAATCCAATGAGAAAGAGGATCCAGAAGTAGGTAAGTGAGGCTCGACTCATTTGTCGCTTCCATACAGCGTGGTCCATTCGAATTTTTTAGAATTTTTAAATAAACATAATATAATTTTTTACCTGCATTCTGGAGACTTTCTTATAACCTCAATAGTGGAGACATTGTCCACCAGATATCTTGCAGAGAGTAGGGGCAATCTGACTTCATCTAACAGCAACGGCAGCAAATCTACTCTGGATTGCTGGTCATATTGGACCCATCTTATCACAGCCTCAAAAACAGCCTCTTCACTAAAATTTTTTGAAAAATTGTCATTGTTATAAAATCAAGAATAATGGAGGGCCTTTGTTGCCTTTGTAAACCTCCAAGTGGCGTTGTAAAAGGAGTGTTGATTACAGCTAAGGGTTTAGTAAACGGGTGTAAAGTTAAAGTTTGGAGACCTCTAGCGCTGTGCTCCACAAAACTATCTTGACATTTCAACGTCTATACAAATTTACTAGTGTTTCAAATCAGCTTATTTATTTCTAATAACAAATGACGTTTCTAAGATGTGTTTTGCCTCTGGTTTACCATTATAACCGTAAATATGTTATTTTTTGGATTCCCTAAGAATCCAAAATGTAAAATGGATTCCAAACAGCATGTATGTAAATTTGGCCCATGACTGTGTCATATTGTGTGGTATTGATGGAATATCAATGAAAATTTATTTATTTTATTTATTTAATTGATTCCACGCAACAACAATGTTGCTTTTACAAAACATATTAGGTATATTTAAATTTCAATTTAGATTTTCTAATGCAAGTACAAAACTTCATATATGGTTGATGGGTGCATGGTTTCTTTTTCTTTCCTTTTTACATTAAGTAGTATTTCCTCAGCACAGACTTTCGTCTAGTGAGGTAATAAACCCTTTATACAAATTATATATATATATATATATACACATTGTAAAATGCTTATGTTTTTTTGTATTTTTTGGGAATAAAATAAATAAAATAAAAATAAATATACAAATTTAACCATTGACAATATTACTGAGAATAATAAAATACAAGATTGAATATGTCACAAGCAATACAAACAAATCACACAAAAAAAACAGCAAATAATTAAAATGACTCAATAAAACAAATGCAAAATGCAAGTTTATTAAAATTAGAGGTGGGAATAACGGCTTCAAATTCAAATACGTTAGGGAGCATTCAAGTATTACATAACGCAATATGGGGGGGAGAGGGGGTTAGTCTTGTAAAACGTTACTATTGTATTACCGGCACCGCAACAAAGGTATTTAGTGAATTTCCAGTAATAATTGTGATTTGAGGCATACATAGTTGTAATATGTGCGTTAGGCAACTTTTAGAGAATGGGAAGAGGGGTAACAAAGAGCGTTACGATGCATCTATTTTACAAACCTAAATGAAGATTTGGTATCTGGAAACTTAACTATCTAATATTTTTATCAGCTATCCTTATAATGCCCATCTCTAATTAAAATGTCGTAACATAGAAATAACACTTTTTACCATTAGGATGTCAAAATGAGAGAAGCCAATATAAAACTGTTGAAACTATGTATCTATAGGGACAAAAAGTATTACGTACCTTGACCATAAGAGTTTTTTCACATTTGACAATTCTTCATTATTGGATTTATGAAATTGTGTTTCATGGTATAAAGTAGGTACTTGGATAACAATGACAAAATGAGAGAAGCCAATATAAAACTGTTGAAACTATGTATCTATAGGGACAAAAAGTATTACGTACCTTGACCATAAGAGTTTTTTCACATTTGACAATTCTTCATTATTGGATTTATGAAATTGTGTTTCATGGTATAAAGTAGGTACTTGGATAACAATGACAAAATGAGAGAAGCCAATATAAAACTGTTGAAACTATGTATCTATAGGGACAAAAAGTATTACGTACCTTGACCATAAGAGTTTTTTCACATTTGACAATTCTTCATTATTGGATTTATGAAATTGTGTTTCATGGTATAAAGTAGGTACTTGGATAACAATGACAAAATGAGAGAAGCCAATATAAAACTGTTGAAACTATGTATCTATAGGGACAAAAAGTATTACGTACCTTGACCATAAGAGTTTTTTCACATTTGACAATTCTTCATTATTGGATTTATGAAATTGTGTTTCATGGTATAAAGTAGGTACTTGGATAACAATGACAAAATGAGAGAAGCCAATATAAAACTGTTGAAACTATGTATCTATAGGGACAAAAAGTATTACGTACCTTGACCATAAGAGTTTTTTCACATTTGACAATTCTTCATTATTGGATTTATGAAATTGTGTTTCATGGTATAAAGTAGGTACTTGGATAACAATGACAAAATGAGAGAAGCCAATATAAAACTGTTGAAACTATGTATCTATAGGGACAAAAAGTATTACGTACCTTGACCATAAGAGTTTTTTCACATTTGACAATTCTTCATTATTGGATTTATGAAATTGTGTTTCATGGTATAAAGTAGGTACTTGGATAACAATGACAAAATGAGAGAAGCCAATATAAAACTGTTGAAACTATGTATCTATAGGGACAAAAAGTATTACGTACCTTGACCATAAGAGTTTTTTCACATTTGACAATTCTTCATTATTGGATTTATGAAATTGTGTTTCATGGTATAAAGTAGGTACTTGGATAACAATGACAAAATGAGAGAAGCCAATATAAAACTGTTGAAACTATGTATCTATAGGGACAAAAAGTATTACGTACCTTGACCATAAGAGTTTTTTCACATTTGACAATTCTTCATTATTGGATTTATGAAATTGTGTTTCATGGTATAAAGTAGGTACTTGGATAACAATGACAAAATGAGAGAAGCCAATATAAAACTGTTGAAACTATGTATCTATAGGGACAAAAAGTATTACGTACCTTGACCATAAGAGTTTTTTCACATTTGACAATTCTTCATTATTGGATTTATGAAATTGTGTTTCATGGTATAAAGTAGGTACTTGGATAACAATGACAAAATGAGAGAAGCCAATATAAAACTGTTGAAACTATGTATCTATAGGGACAAAAAGTATTACGTACCTTGACCATAAGAGTTTTTTCACATTTGACAATTCTTCATTATTGGATTTATGAAATTGTGTTTCATGGTATAAAGTAGGTACTTGGATAACAATGACAAAATGAGAGAAGCCAATATAAAACTGTTGAAACTATGTATCTATAGGGACAAAAAGTATTACGTACCTTGACCATAAGAGTTTTTTCACATTTGACAATTCTTCATTATTGGATTTATGAAATTGTGTTTCATGGTATAAAGTAGGTACTTGGATAACAATGACAAAATGAGAGAAGCCAATATAAAACTGTTGAAACTATGTATCTATAGGGACAAAAAGTATTACGTACCTTGACCATAAGAGTTTTTTCACATTTGACAATTCTTCATTATTGGATTTATGAAATTGTGTTTCATGGTATAAAGTAGGTACTTGGATAACAATGACAAAATGAGAGAAGCCAATATAAAACTGTTGAAACTATGTATCTATAGGGACAAAAAGTATTACGTACCTTGACCATAAGGGTTTTTTCACATTTGACAATTCTTCATTATTGGATTTATGAAATTGTGTTTCATGGTATAAAGTAGGTACTTGGATAACAATGACAAAATGAGAGAAGCCAATATAAAACTGTTGAAACTATGTATCTATAGGGACAAAAAGTATTACGTACCTTGACCATAAGAGTTTTTTCACATTTGACAATTCTTCATTATTGGATTTATGAAATTGTGTTTCATGGTATAAAGTAGGTACTTGGATAACAATGACAAAAAATGCAATGTGGGCTAAAAAATTTAATTAAGTAATTGCAAAAAATAAAGGAATGAAAGTGTAAAATAAAGTAAAAATGTAACAAACTACAAAGCATAATCAAGAAATATAAATGTAACATAACTCAAAGTACAATCAAGGGGTAAAAATGTTGAAAAACTTACCTTGATACGACAAGTTCATTTCTTTTAATAATATTTATCAGTTCTTTCATATTTATCGTTAGAAAATCTTCAGTCTTTGAAATTTCTGAGAAATTACTATTGATATATTCTACACACGTGTCAAATAAGCCGGAGCATCCGGACACTTCGGCCAATTGTCGTACACCAATCACATTACTGGGATTCAGCCTGAAATGTAAAGTTGTGAACAGTCATTAATGTTTGATAGAGAAGAAGATGTAGGAGTTTCTCCTTCTGTAGAAGGAGAAAGAGGATTGAAAGATGTAAAGTCTTTCTTTGTGTAATCCTATTTGCATTCATTCTTTCAATATGCCCAAACCATCCAGACTTATTAACTTTTATCTTTTTAAAAGCCCTAATAACCAGGTGCATGGATGTGGTGCAGGAGGATCTCAGGGCAATGGAGGTGACTAACTGGGGGATGCGGGCGATGGACAGGGGAGGAATAGCAGAGAATTCTGGAGAAGTACAAGGCTCACAATGGACTGTAGTGCCAATGATGGTGAAAAACCCTAATTTCCATATATTCCTTCCTAATATTCTCATTACTTTCAATGAGCTCTCATCTCTACCGCATTCATACTACATTCTTCTTTTTTAGTTCAAATCCACATTTCAGAACATCATTGATGGTAGCAGGATTGCGTTATGCACAAGTTTTTCACCCATTCTATCCATACTAAACATACTTGTTAGCTTGCTGAAGGCATTAATTTTCTATGGTTATTTTACGATTTGTTCTATCTTCATCCCTTTCAAAGACCAAAACCTTTGGTTTGTTGACATTCCAATACTATTATGGACTCCACAAGTCCTCGCCATGTGGCCCTGTCTCCCGCAGTCTTAGCAGCTGCATCCCAGTTAATACCAATCCCTTGAAGGTCAGCTTCCTAGAACAGTCTGATTGTTTGGAGGGGCCTACCGTGTAGCCCATTGCTTTCTGGAGTATAATACCATGAGAAAATAAATAAGGTAAAAAATAGTATTAAGAATTTACCTTTTGTTCAAAAATTTAACACAAGCATCTTTCACATAATTCATTTGTAGATATGACGAACCCAGAATTAGCGCTTGGACATTGTCAGAGTTTATTGTTGCACTTCCTGTGTACGCAAAATTCACTAATTTCTCTAGAGTACTGGAAGAAAAAATAGCCATAAACAAAAACCTCCATTGTTATAAATTCTAATGCACTTTTAAAAGTCAAAGTGAACAGCGATTTTTCTACCCCAGATTTAAAAAAGAATAAGAACAAACTAAATATCCCAATGTGCCCACAAAATGTAGTAACCTACACTTAAAATAGATAACCCACAATATGGTGATAGAGGGTGTCCATTAATCACATGAGCTGGAAAGAGGCGGAGCGGGTCAGAAAATATCACAAGGGGGAGGAGGAGTTTATTTAGAATATCATGACATTGTGTACTTTTAGAAAAAATGTCATGTAAATCATGTAAAGATGGCTGCTCTTGTTGAGCCCTATAGGGTTTCTTCGTGACAGTACACGTGAAGGTTGCTTATGATAATTCTTACAAATAAATACTTATTTAAGCCTGTCTTAAGCACAAAAAATAATAAAATGTTAAAAATATTATGTAAAAAGGAGGGGGGTAAAACTGAAACCCCATCAAACATCACCAGGTGAGAGGGGCAGGTCTAAAAAGCTATGAAAAATCCTCACTTGATTAATAGACAACCCTTAACTAAGAAGAAGGTAATCATAGTGAATTTTTTTTATTATTATTTACACGTCATCAACCTGTAGGTCCTTTGGAGGACACTTGGGATCAAATACATAAAATATGAATAACAAACAATACTAGAGAACAAAGAAGGTTTATTACACCAAAAAAGGTTTTTTTTACTCACACGGAATCAATATCTTTCATTTCAATTTCATTTGATGTCTTCTCGAGCATATCATTAGTGAACATGGAATGAAAATAGGGAATCATCGAGGCTAACACAAGTTTGTGGCATTCTATGGATTTCTCACCAACCTAAAAAATCGACAATACAAAACATAATTTTTTCCTTTCCTTTTGGGGGCTGTTCAAGAATTACGGTTCCAACAAAGGTACTTTCCAGTAATTATTGTGATTTTTAGGTATACATCGGTGTTACGCAACATTTAGTAAAACGGAAGGATGGGATCAAAAAACGTTTCAGTGCGTTTTGGATGTGGAGGGGGGTCGATTATACAGGGTGAGGCATAATGGACTCCCTAGTTTCAAACACTCACTGTAGACCGTGCAGGTGGGTTAGCAGAGTTGGAGTAGTGGCGTTAGGTGGGGGAATCGACGCCATTTTCATTTCAGTAGTTGCCATGCAGTGATCCGATGAGCATCGAGACTTTGTCGTAGAAACGTTACTTAAAAACAATGATGTGGTGGCGACGCAGAGGGCTTTTCGTAAGCTACAGTGAGTGTTTGAAACTAGGGAGTCCCTTATGCCCCACTATCAAAAAATTGTGTTACATAATACTTGAATAGCCCCTTGAAGAACAAATTAAGGTTAGCTGGTTATATATTATATTCTATAAATGACGGACAGTGGAAAAGAATATTGGCAAATTTGAAACAAACAAATTGAACAAATGAACACCGATATTTTATAAAACTTCGAAAAAGGAGACATTCAAAAACAGGGAAAAGAGGAACATTATAACAATATTAAAGGCCTATAAACCGAGCTAACGAAGGTTGTAAACCTCAGCCCTACTGTTTTTGATTCGACAGATGTTGAGATTATTTCCAATACTATGTATTGTAGGGGGTTGATTCCATGAGGGTTAGAAGTTTACAGACTTCACTTCAAAGTTTTGAACTAACCTTCAGTTTGATATCGCACCAATTTTTGGAAGCCCTTATTTCATTCATCACTTTAAATGCCTCGTGGAAGGAACTCTCCAAAGGTTCTATTGTCTCCTCATCAACTGAAATGGAAGACAATTCTTCCATGCTTTGGGCTGACAGTGATGACTCCCTGCTGTCATTTTCACTTGATCCATCCACCATTTTTTACTATGTTAAAAAAAAAAACAAGATGTTTAAAAAGAGCTTTACATCCCATCTCTTATGCCCCTACCACACGCTCCGTCTTACCTGTGGTCTTGCCTGCGCAAGCCTGGCTTGTCAGGTAAGACGGAGCGTGTGGTTGGTATAAAACAGTACACAGCACGCTCCGTCTTACCTGACAAGCCAGGCTTGCGCAGGCAAGACCACAGGTAAGACGGAGCGTGTGGTAGGGGCATTAGAGCTGACTTAACAGCATACTCTTTTCATAGAAAAGTTAATTATGTAGAGCTATGGAACACAAATATTCCAAACGACCACCAACACAAACTAAACGAGAATAAGTAACTAGTAGACAAGTACATTCGATGAATAGGAAAGGGCTATAAACACAAGATGTCTATTTACATCCCATATTCAATGGGTTAAATTTAAAAGAAACATACATATTAAAAAAAAATATCAGTTCAATAAGTTTGCAATTATTATAAAACACCATTGTTTGCAGCTATTTCTAAACTGGATTTGAATATCTTATAAAAACAAAAATAAACAATTTACCAAGGTACCTTTCAGAATCAGCTGGTAAAAATAAACAAATATATAAACAATCACAGGGTGACTATGAAATCGTCCAACTTATGGAAAACGGAGTAGAAGTAAGATTACATTGAAGTTCAATATTATCGAATTAAAAATACATTTTTTAAGCAGAGCATTGCGATCTTTTAACACAGTGTTATATTAAAAATCATTTCAATCGAGATTACCAAAAATCAAAATAAAACGTCATTAACATCTATTCAAAATTGTATATCCCTATAACCATAGATAATATAATATAGACATAAACAAACTGGCAAGTTTCCTATACCTTAGAGCCAAAGAACTTTAAGTCCATTTTTTCGCCTTTCGTTTTATTTCTAGAGGTAATCAACACCTAACGATCAGTGAACGTTTTGTAATTAAAATATTAGGGTTATTCAATATTAAGTCCATTACTCAATTCAATTCGATTCAAGATTTAAAAACCATAAAGTATGTATTATACAGCTCTTCATCTCTAATTTGCTCCCCACTCGTTTCATAACAAAAATGTACGAAATAATAAGTATATTATCTAAATTCATTGGGATTTTGGGATGTTACATTATAAAAGAAAAAGTATTGATATACCTTCATGCTAGCAACCTTGTCCCAGATAAGAAAGCGACTTATATTAACTAATATCCACAGTAAAATGATTTACAAAAGTGGGTTGTAAAAACATTTTGGACTAGATTTGACAGTTTATTGCGTCTTCAATAGGGTATTTGACTAATTTCCAGAAACCGTTTAAAATTATTCTACGATACATTATAAGCACATTCTCTTTATATTTTCTGAAGATATGCCATATTTTATATGAAAATCATGTTTAAAGTTTAAATATCCAAAAACGCGCGTAAAACGCTGTCTTGTATAATGGCGCTGGTCACGTGGTGCATTTTACGTCACACTTCTGTATTGGTTTGAGGTTGATGACTATCATTTACCATGGGGTGACGTCACCTTGACGTCACGGGGACCACAACTAATCACAAGGCGTTTTCATCGGTGACTAGTTCCATAGAAATATTTGGATTTTTAAAACGTGTTTTTATAAAAAATAAGCCTATTTAAGTTGTAAAATAAAAGAAATAAGCTTTCTTGGGCCATTTTCAAACAGGATGACCACAATCTGTATCTTATTTTTCATAGTGTCAAATACCCTATTCAAGCAACAAAATTCATTACCTCTAGTTGGCTAAAGGTGCACACCAAGTCAATAGATAAAATTAATCCATGGTGGGCGTTTTATTGACCATAGAATAAATACTATAATGTTATTTATTCTCTTTGATGTTATTGACAATCCAGACGTCAGTGTGTTGTTATTGTCAAAAAAAAAAGTATATTGAAGCGATTTGAGATGTGTTTTTTAAAAATAATCCAATAAACGAAACAAGAGATATAATTCAAAATAGCCACTAAATAGTTTTCAAAATGCACGAAGCGTATGAGGTGTCTCCATTGTTAATATTGACTGATCAAATTGAATCTATTACAGCTTATGGTAATGACTATCTCATTTGTGTTGTGTTATTTGCTGTTTTTTATTTTCATTTATGTAGTAAACCGAACGCCCCTAGACTAACACTAATTAACGATTTCCCATGTTAACCGGAAACACTTTCTGGATTTGAGATGTACATCAACCTTTGTCCTCTTCCATATTTTAAACCGAGAACCTTCAATTTTGTTACAGATGACTGTCTTCTAGTTGGAACTAGACAAGGGCAACTTTTGATGTATAAGGTGTCTAAAAGTAATGATGGCGGAAAATACAGTGTGCAGTTTTTGAGATATCAAAAAGCTTTTAGTAAAAAACCAATACAGCAAATAGACGTAGTGCCAGGTAACTTTGTTCTTTCCACCATTTATAACTCAAAACGGCTGACCCGATTTTAACTATTTTTTGATTTTGGGAAACATCTCCGCTCTGGAACACAGAATAACTATTATTATAATATTAATATACAATATAAACATCGAAAAAAATCATAAAGAATGAAGTAAAACGGTTAGTAGCCCAGTGGTATCAGTAGACAGCTTTCATACGTACAGCATATTGAAAGTCGTGGGTTCGAAACTCGGTGCCGACCATTTCCACTTTCATGACACGAGCCTTTGCTCAGTGTGAAAGATGTCAAAAGTGTATTTGTGTTCACTTTGAGTGAGCCCAGCTTCATCCATCAGTCCAAAATTCAATTGCATCAAGCCATTCGTCCATCACTCCAAACGGATTGTAATTGGGAAAACTTGATTGGATGTGGTCCAAGGCGTTACATCACTTTCCATTGCAAGTATTAAAAACTTGGTCCAAATTTGTCTCATTTTGTCTGACTGAAAAAACGTTTCAAGTTTCACATCTGTCAAAATGGTGTGACATCCATTTGGAGTGAATGTAGAGCTTAAGCTCTTTTAAAGTTTTAAAACTATCATGAATAAATTTAAAAATAGGTATGTTGTTATGATTAATTGTCAAATTTCAGAACATAATCTTCTTCTGTGCCTGTCGGATAACATCTTGGTGGTCCATGATATTCATGTTGTCACCTTCCCAATCAAACAAACATTACAGCAGAGCAAAGGGGCCACTCTCTTTGCATTAGATAAAAAGGTAAACATACTTTATTATTTCTTATAATATGATTCAAACTAATTAATCTAAAGTGAACATTGGTTATGAATGTTAACCTGTTAACCGGGCAGAACGTATAAATATGTCATACGTAAAAATTATCGGGTACGGGTATGCCATATGAATACGTCCTTGAAAATAATGTTGCGCCCTGGAACGTGCGGGACTTATATTTTCTAACAACTATAGTAATACGGCATTCATACGGGTCTCGACATGAATTTAATACGTGGATGGAGTCAGTTTCATTTCGCTGTTGCGAGCGGTGGGTTGTGTTGTGTGACCAGTGACGGGTACGTACTTATACTTACTTACGTATTTTTTTATTTGTTTATTTAAATACATTCAATGGCTATAAAAATATTTCCTATTATATATTATTTGTATGTCCAACCTTTTATTTAAAAAATATCTTTATTTCAGTGTCCATCAAAATGAATGAGAGCGATATCAGCGATGATGAATTATAGTTGGTATCTTTTTGTATTCGTAGAAATTTTGTTTTTTTCATTGTATTTTATACATATCAATTACGATAAAATATATATTTCATAGTTTTTTATTTATTTTAAGTATAAATAAAAAAAACAGTACTGTGAAATGACGTTATCCGAGCGTGGCGTGTTGACACGTCCTAGTGAAAGAATACGCGCCCGTTACATATTGCGTAATTAGAATGGGAACTCCCCGGTTAACAGGTTAATGGGGTTAAGGGATGTAGGCCAAGGGTGAGGAACATAAGGGACATGGAAGGATAAAGAGGGAGTTATTGCCAAGTTGTAGTGTATATATCTTGTTTTGTCCTCTTGCTTCTTCCTTTCCTCTTACTTCTTCCATGTACCTTGTTCCTATCCCTCACCCTTGACCATCATCCCTTTACCCACAGCCGAGCCTGCAAATATTGTTGCATAAGTTTTTTTCTGTTGTTTCTCATACTTCTTACCTGTTTATGTTTGCGTATAAGTATATACTTTTGTGGTGTTTTTGTTGTCCATACCATTTGTGCAATTAATTTTTGTATAATCACTGTCTGTATATCTGGAAGTGTATCTAAAGGTACACTTCCAGGCTATGGCAATATCGCCATATATTTGTTAATTTTCTATGATCATAGTGTGGGAGTCTACCTTAATAAAATAAAAAGTTATATTTTTAACTAAAATCTAGGGTTAATTTTGGGACACCTTTTTTGTTTTACTTTATATATTCTGTTCTCTCTTTCCAGATAGCCATTGCACTGTCTGGTGAACGAACGCCGGTCGTGAAACTTTGTGTCGCGGTGAAAAGAAAGTTATTACTTTTCTATTGGAAAGATGGAGAGTTTAAGAAGTTGTCCGAGGATGGTATCAACATTGGAGATATTCCCAGAGTAATGACTTGGGGAGAAAGTATAATTTGTGTTGGCTACAAAGACGAATATGTTCTCTATGATGTAAGTATAGACTTTGTCTATTCCTAGGATTTCTTAACTTCACCCTCAACCACTGACTTGTCATTTTGTTACACTGCCACTGAAGTACGTATGGTATATATACACAAGACCACCTCACGCATCAATAGAGTGTAATCATGCTAATTGGAAATAGTGGTTACAAAAATAAAGTATTGAATAAACGTAGGGTCATCAAACTCACCTACTCTGGCATAATATGCCAAGTGTCCGTTTTCTTCATCCGACGTATAGAAAACTATCAAAGACGACATGCAGAAATTTCCACCCAAAAAAAAATTTTAAACGAAAAATGTTTGGATGACGTATCATATACGTACGTCTCTGGTTGGGGGTTAATAGGTAGAATGAAAAATTGACGATCAACCGATATAATAGCATCTAGATGAATTTACCACAGTAATATGCTTTGGTTTGTTTGATACGATGATAGAATGGAAGAATCGTCAACCAATACTAATGTTAGGTTTAATATGTAAATTACTCTATTTTTCATGATTAAAATGCGACATATATTTCATTTACAGTTGGTAGGAAATATCAAAGAAAAATATTTCACAGGTAGTTCAAGATCTGTGGATCCTTGCATTACTAAACTTAGTACCACATCTTTCATGCTCGGCAGAGATCAAACATCATTTGTTGTCGACGAGAATGAAGAGAATTTATTGACAAAGACTGCCTTGAAATGGAACGAGCCTTTAGTGGGAGCAGGTGATTCAGTTTTTTTTTTTAGGAGTCCAAATAACAATAGATGAAATGAAACGAAGTTATATTGCAATAAAATGTCAATCAAATATCAATTAATTTTCTGTTTTAATATGTGTAGCAGCCGATAATATGATCTGGTTTTGCTTTCAGTGTGGGATGATCCATATATCTTGGGGCTGCTTACAGACCAAATAACTGTCCAAACTAAAGATCCAAACACTTTTATACAATCAATGACGGAATTTAACAAAGCAAGATTATTGTACAGGTAATCTTACTTTATACACATACTTCTATAAAATGTACTTTATAAATGCAGGGTACATTTACAACAGTATATTACCTATTAGCATGAATATAACACAATATTCAGAGTTTCGAAGTCGATACTAGGTAATATGTTCCCGCGTTTTGGCATCTCTTTCTCAATTTCTTTTATTTCATGCCTAAATAAAGGCTTTTCTCATTTTAATTTCAGGCTAATATGGTATATTTGACAATACCTTTTATTGAATTTCAATTAAAGCTTGACTCCGAATCAAGATGGGTATCAGTCGGTAATAAATAAAAATGGACCTGTTATGGTACCCTGTGGTATTCCATAATACAGTGTTCCGCAAACGGTGTGCCGCGGCACAATGGTGTACCGTGGTCATCAGTTGGTGTGCGGCGAAAAATTGAGACTCAAGTATTTTTAGAGGCTCGTTATTCAAATATATTGTCTTTAAAAGAAAAGAATGAGTGGTAAAACTTGTTTATCTGCCGGACACATACGCTCATTTAAATGAGCTCAACAGAAAAATGCAAGGCAGGATCCTAATATTTTAACTTAACCTGAAATAAATTGAAAGCTTTTGCGCTAAGTAAGTGCACGATTTCATCAGGTACGAAATGCATTCTATCGGACATTAAAATTTAAAAATATGAAATAGAGCTAGCGATAATCCTAAGTATCTCTGCATTCAAAGCGTGCTGCTACAATGCTATCACTACAACCTGCTGATGGGGTCGGGGTCTTGTCAAATGTTACTGTATACTTATTATGAATTTAAGAATTAGAAAATAATTATGAATTTCAGATACACAAAATAGCCACAGAATTGTTTAGGGAAAGGAAAAGGGGGGAGGTACAAAAAACAAAATGTAATGGCGTGATTCATGGGGGGGGGGCAAAAATATAAAAAAATGTGTTGCATAATACTTGAACGCCCCATTTTTTCATTAGTGTACCTCTGAAATTTTTTGATTTGGTAGGTGTACCTTGAACACAAAAAGTTTGCAGAACACTGCCATAATACATATCATTCTGTTTCAGATGTAAGAAAGGAGTGATCTATGTGGCCTCCGTTAGCCACGTGTGGAGGATAGATGCTGTGGATATTACTAAACAGAGGCAGATGCTATTGAAAGACAAACATTTCCAGCTGGCCCTAAGTCTAACGGTAAATTCTAAACTCAAACAACAGTGAGAATCTTCTTCTGGTGGTGCCTATAACACGATTTTCGGAAATCTAGCACATAGAATCTTGAATCTGGAAAATTGTTTTGAAGTCCCTGTGACTGTTCATTTAATAACCAACATTTTGTATAAAGTATGCAAGGAGTTTAACAATATTTCTGTGTATATTTGATTTAAATGTATTGAAAGGTTGTGGGTTTAAATCCCTGTGCTGACTATCTTTCTCTCTCAAAAAAAAAAAATACTTTATGTGTTTATTTGTTTTGCATAAAGCCACGGCTAGACTATGGGCCATGTTGGCCAAATAGAGGCTCTGGCCCATCATGGGCAAATAGTGTGGCCGTTCCACCAATGACCAATATCGCCAAATATTTGACATTGGCCGTTACTTGTTTACTTGTCGATCGAGTTCGCAAGTATTCACCAATATTGGAACAATGTTGACAGCTGTCATGTCTTCCATGTTGTTATTTTCATAGTGTTTTGTACATTTTTTTATAATACTGATAAAATAATGGAAGTTGACAATGATAATATCATATTATGGCATTAATTGCAGCATCCTATACAGTGATACATGCGGCATCTGCTTTTCTGTTATTAAAAATAATGAAAAATGCAAACGGCAAAGACGGTGGTTGATGCTTTCTTTAAACCACTCGAGTATGTGATGTATATGTTTTTTTTTATCAATATCTTTTATTTTCATTTATGTTATAGTCCAAATCAACCTGTAAGAGCTAGGTAAATATATACCTATTGCAAAACAATAAACATCAATAAAAATTGAAGGTTAGGTTTAATAAAATTATGAATGTTTTTAATGTGTATATTTGTGAATTGGAAATTATATTAAAATTTTCCTTTTTGTCCATGGGGGATAAACTCTATTGAAATTCCCCACTCAGATAGGAGTATACAGTGAATAATTGGAGAGTGGAATGTAAAATGATGAATAAAAGCAAGAACTAATTAACGGATCGGTGATAAAAACATTGTATGGCAGTTTAGTCTCATGCCACGTACTAGCTGTCAATGTTGGGCCAATGATGTAGCCAGGTGTACAAGTATATTTGCCAAATGTTGCTACTTGCCAATGCTTGGCCAGAGCCCCTATTTGGCCAGCCTGGACCAGCATGGGCCATAGTGTAGCCGTAGATTAACGAGTAATACCCTGGAACGAATTATGCTAGTTATGAGATTTATATTTAAAAAATGATAAATATGTAATCATTTGGTACTAAAATTTAAATAACAACATTTTTGCAGAACATATCTGATGAATCGGATGAAGAGAAAAAGCAAAAAATCAATTCAATACAAATGCTGTACGCCCTGGATTTATTTGACAATAAACAATTCTCAGAATCGATGGAGTTGTTCCTACAATTGGAGACAGACCCCAGAGAAGTGATAAAACTGTTTCCGGAGCTGGCAACCGTTGTACCTAGCAACAGCCAGCCGGGGAAAACACAAGATCCTGAAACTGAGCGGGGTCTTTTGGCCTTGATACAATATTTGACCGGTGTCAGAGGAATCATGAAGACCACTGTACTTCCAAACGAGAAGAATGCGGAGAATGCTGAGAAAAAACAACCGGAGCTGAAGTATGACAACAGCGTCTTAGAAATTATAGATACAACATTACTCAAGTGTTACTTACAAGTTAGTATATTTTTATTAGTTGCGCACTTTTCTTCTTCTTCTGGTGCCCTATCAGGTCCCTCCACGACATCGACAGTCACTTTGAGATGTGAAACCTGTCCTTGTTGAAAGTTAACTTGTCCGGTTGTGAAAGCATTAGAAACCATATTTTAATTATTTTTTAAAAGCACAGTAGTTGTACCATGTACATCTTTAAGAAATAAATTCTGTCTATTTTACCATGTGCATTTTAACCCATAGCCCAGTGTTTAAAATAGATGTTTCTTCTTAGTGTATGCATTCAAAACCTATCCCCGAAACTTCATAGGTCACTTATATAAATGTTGACGTGAATACATATATTTTTTTTTTATAGACAAACGATGCATTTGTTGCTCCCCTTTTGAGAATAAATAACTGCCGCTTAGAAGAAGCGGAGCAGGTTCTGTTGGCTTATGAAAAATATAATGAACTGATTATTCTATATCAAACCAAAGGCCAACACACGAAAGCTTTGCAGTTGTTGAAAGATCAAGCCAAACAGTCAGATTCCAGCTTGAAAGGTTACCATAAGACAAAAAACTACTTGCAACATTTGGGTAAGTACAAACTTATTTGTATAGTAAAATTAAAAATAAATTTCTTCACAATATACCTATTCAAATTTTTGCAAGGCTTCTGGTTCTGCAGCCCTATTCACAAAAAAGTTTGAATCGAACTTCGAACTAAACTTAGACTTAAACTTTTCTGAAAACTTTTCTAAATATC
The DNA here is from genome assembly GCA_963576905.1 of Mystacides longicornis. Taxonomy (NCBI): domain Eukaryota; kingdom Metazoa; phylum Arthropoda; class Insecta; order Trichoptera; family Leptoceridae; genus Mystacides; species Mystacides longicornis. The sequence goes on from OY756437.1 coordinate 20,339,451, forward strand.
TAGTCATATAAGTAGTCTGTGATCTGTCAGATTTACTACCTGTCAGATTTACTCTGACTTTTCCAACTTTATTCATATTAAAATAATGTTTGATATTTTCTTCATGATTTTTTACTTCGACCATTTCCTTATTCTTCAGCTATTGGAAAAGTGTATTTTTACTTTCCTAAACGGAGTACTTTGTTCACAATTTTCAATTTTAGCTAAAAAGGTGGGAAATTGAAAAAAACTCTTAAAAGTTAAATAACTTAAAACCACTGACATTTGACCACTGGTTAATGGGAACAAAATTATTGCAAATTTGCTCTAGTATAACCTCTTTCAAGGAATGTATCCAATTACCAGTCACCCTGTATACACGTATCATGAAGGAAGCATGTATTATCGGGGCAGTTAGCCCAGTGGTTACCGTCTTGGCACGGTACGACGAGGGACGCAGGTTCGAATACAGCCCGAGGAATGGGATTTATCCACATGTTGAAATTTCTCATAATATTCGGGAATTTGAACCTTGTTAACGTAAAGTGATAACACTTAGCCAGCCTTTGAAATAACAGTAGTGGTTTGTTCATACCATTTAAAAAATCAAACAGTATTAGCCAGTCTACCGTGGGGTTGCCGGCTAAGAATAGCACCTCTGCTGGTTTTTCGAGCATCCTGTAAGAGGCAGGAAGTCGTAAAATCAGATCGGGACCGTGAGATTGACCACCTCACGTCCTTAAACCCCAACTGGTCAGAAAAGATACAATGAGCCTTGGACGCCTTCGAGCGCAATGCAGAGCTCTTATGCCTCCCTATGCTCCTGAGTGGGACTTAGGCCTCCCGCATTGTGGGTTGGTCTGGGGGGGATCCGCGGCGGGCTTGATTTGTTTGGGGCCGGCTTTTCGGTTTGATTGCTTTGATTGAGCTGTGGGGTCGGTTTCGTGCGGGTCAGGTTTGCTGCGGATTGGTCTCCTCCGAGCTGGCTTGCGCAGCGTGGGGGACCTTAACGGGAGTATGTATATGTATTAGTCAGTCATCAGTTGTTGATATATCGTTATCGCATGCATTGTGTTCAAAAGAGGTGTGGACTATCTACCAATACCGGAACTACTAACGGACGACCTGGTGGCCGCCTGCATTAATCCTCAAGATGGGAGGAGAAAAGTAGTCATATGCTCGGCTTACCTACCAGGGGAGAAATCTGACCCCACAATTGAACTAATAGAAGTACTAAACTGGAGCTCGAAGAATGGGGCCGATCTCATAATGGGCTGCGATGCCAATGCTCACCACATTATGTGGGGTAGCACGGACACAAACCCGAGAGGAGAAGGGCTATATGACTTTACTCTAACAGAAGGTCTACAGATCCTGAATGAGGGTACCAAGCCCACTTTCACAACTGTAAATAGACAGGAAGTACTGGACATTACTCTGGCCTCGGAGGGCATTGCTGAATGCCTAGCCGACTGGAGGGTGGATGACGAATCATCTATGTCTGATCACAGACATATAATGTTCAGAATTACAACTAGTCAAAATGTCGTTCCCAATACGTACAGGAATCCGAGGGCAACGGACTGGGACGTTTATCGTTCACGATTATCCGACGCCATTCAAAATGTTCCCAAAAGTGTGAGGACGACAAATGACATTGAAATAGCGGTAAAGGCAATGACAGAGGCGGTTATTAACGCCTACGAAGAAAGTTGCCCGCTAAAAGAAAGCAAAGCAAGTAAAACTCCCTGGTGGAACAAAAATTTGGAACACCTGAGGAGAAAAACAAGAAAATTATTCAACAGGGCTAAAAAGACCTCCAACTGGGAGGAATACACTAGTGCTCTGACAGAATATAACAAAGAGATCAGGAAGGCGAAGAGAGCATCGTGGACGAGGTTCTGCGGAGAGATCAGCTCTCTGCCGCAGGGGGCCAGAATTCACAAAGTGCTCTCCAAATCCCAATCAACAAACAAGGTGGGCCTATTAAAAAAGCCCGACAATAACTTTACATCTGATCTAGATGAAACTATGAACCTGCTGAAACAGACCCACTTCCCGGGCGCCATTCCAACATGTGCATCTGGGAGTACGGCAAAGGGAACCCACACTCCAAGACCCAGAAATGAAGACTGGAGAAGGGCCGCCCAACTGTTCAGGCCAAAACAGGTTAAATGGGCCATTGACTCTTTCGAACCCTATAAGTCCAGTGGGGAGGACGGTGTAATTCCTGCTTTATTACAAAGAGGAGTGGATATCCTTTTACCACATCTGGTGAAAATCTTCAAGGCTAGCTACGCCTGGGGTTATATACCAGAGGCATGGGGAAAAGTCAAAATAATATTCATACCTAAGCCTGGAAGAGACAAATCAAGTCCTTCAGGCCTATAAGTCTAACATCCTTCATGCTTAAAACCATGGAGAAGATCTTGGACTACCATATTAGAGGCACTGTAGCTAAAACTATGCCAATACATAACACTCAACACGCCTATCGATAAGGGAGATCGACGGAGACAGCTCTACTCGATCTCACGGACAAAATCGAGAAGGCGATTGAGGATAAACAAATAGCGCTCTGCGCATTTCTCGACATAGAAGGAGCCTTCGATAACACTCCAATCAGCACGCTGGTTGGAGGGCTATCTAGGAAAGAAGTAGACCCAACTACCATAAGATGGGTCAAATCTATGTTAAATAATAGACATGCTAAGATATCCCTGCACAATCATTCTCTTGAGTTTCACACCACTAGAGGATGCCCGCAGGGAGGAGTTTTATCACCCCTCCTATGGACCTTAGCAATAGACGAGCTCTTGTACAGGATGGCGGACCTCCGTTTTGACACGCTGGGTTATGCAGATGACCTGGCTGTCATCATAAGAGGCGACTGCCAAGACACGCTTTCGTACCTGATACAAAAAGCCTTAAACACTATACACAAATGGTGTAATGACAATGAACTGTCAGTTGACAGTTCATTGTCATTACACCATTTGTGTATAGCCTGACAAGACAATAATAGTACCATTTACCAGGAAACTTGACAAGCTCAAGAAACCTTCCGTAAATGGTAAAACAATCCACTTCTCCCACGAAGTGAAATACCTAGGTGTGACCTTCGACCAGAAACTCACCTGGAATACACATTTAACCAACATAGTACATAAGGCAAAAATATCGTTAGGCATCTGCGGTCGGTTAGCGGGCAAAAGATGGGGACTCAGTCCTACCATAGCTCTCAGGCTATACACAGCGGTAGTAAGACCGTCGATAACATATGCCTCTGTCGTTTGGTACAGAAAGACTGAGCAAAGAACGGCCATGGAAAAGCTACATAGCCTACAAAGGACTGCATGCATCCTGGCCACGGGTGCCATGTCAACTACACCTGGAGCAGCACTCAATGCTATGCTGGGCCTGTTGCCGCTACACCTACATGTGCGCATGCTGGCTGAATCGGCAATGTTAAGGCTAAATGCAACAGGTAAATACAACTGGATGTCCAGGACCTTGAGATCGGCACAGGACTCAATAAATGAACATCCAATTCTAAACATGATATCGGATGTCATGACAACCAGTCATGACTTCAAGATGTACTATCAGGTCGAACTACCAGAAAGAAGCGACTGGCTAGAGGACAGGATTATCTTTGAAGGCCACTCGCAGATATGGTATACTGACGGATCCAAAAACAACCTCAGAGGAGGTAGTGGTATTTACGGAGAGAAGCCACGATACCAGGCGGCAATAAGCCTTGGTAGGCATCCCTCTGTCTTTCAAGCTGAGGTTTATGCCATACAAATATGCGCAATGATAAACCTTCAGAAAAACTATTCAGGACAAATAATCTACATCAACTCGAGTAGTAAGGCCTCCCTACTGGCCTTGGCATCGGCCTCAACCAATTCGAGGCTAGTGCAAAGCTGCAAAAATGTACTAAACACCTTAGGTAACAGAAATAAGGTAATATTGCGTTGGGTACCGGGACATGAAGGCATCGCAGGCAACGAAAAGGCCGACGAGCTAGCGAGGGCCGGTGCTGAGAGGAATTTTTATGGACCTGAACCATTCTTTGGTATTCCTCATAGCACAAAACGCAAAACTCTAGCGGACATATACAATGAACGCTCTTTTAAACTCTGGACTGAAACCCAGGGACAAAAACATTCCAAGGCGTTAATTATTGCCTACAATCAAAAATCCGTAAGGGACCTATTATCCCTTTGCAGGAACAATCTATGCACCATCACAAGGTCCCTAACTGGTCACTGCAGGCTGAACAAGCATATGTGTACAATCAAAAATCCGTAAGGGACCTATTATCCCTTAGCAGGAACAATCTATGCACCATCACAAGGTCCCTAACTGGTCACTGCAGGCTGAACAAGCATATGTGTACCATAGGGATACTGGACTCAGGCATGTGCAGGATGTGTGGGGAATCACTTGAGACCCCAAAGCACCTCCTATGCGATTGCCTACCAATGCATAACAGACACAAAAATCTGGGCAAATTTCTAATGTGCCCAGATGACATCAAAGAGTTGAACGCCAACAAAATCCTGAGCTTCCTCCAGGAGGCCGGGTTGAGCGATGAACTCTAGATACAGGGCCAGTCACAAAAGTTCCATTATGGGACGCAGTGACGGCGGCCTCCATGGAGGCTGCAGGCTAGTATTCAAATAATAATAAATCGTTAAATAAAAGCTGTATGAAAGTTGTAGAAAATAAAGCTTAAAATCTAGATATTTTGAAAATTTATTGATATTAAAAATTTTTATACTTGAAACATAACTTTAACGCCGACGGTATTTTACTATTGGTGTTTCCATGGTAACAATGTAATAATCTGTCCATTGTAGGTTGTACCATTGCACTTGACTCAAGCCCCCGATGGATATGTAACACATTCTATATTTAGAGACATTTATTGATAATATTCTCTTGTATAGTCAGATTTTTAACAATAAACACTGATTGATTCTCAAACTTACAGAAGACACTCACAACACAGAGCTCGAGAGAGCTGTCAGGAATAATTTTTTTAACATTGCTATCTTAGATCAACTTAAGCACTACCTTTGGTAGAAATTTAAGTTTAAATGATCCAAATTTAACTTTTTTGTTTTGTTTTAGGTGCTGAATATTTAAATTTAATATTCCAGTTTTCCGACTGGGTCATAAACGAGAATCCCGAAGAAGGTTTGAAAATATTCACAGAAGACATTTTGGAAGTCGAAAATTTACCCAGAGCCAAAGTGCTGGACTTTTTACTGAGAGAACACGAATCTCTAGTCATTCCATATTTGGAGCACATTATCCACGTTTGGAACGAAAACAATCCCGTATTCCATAATGCTTTAGTGAGGATGTTGAGATCAAAGATTGTAGATAGCAAGGGGGAATACACGGAAGCGCAAATGAAACATATGAGATCAAAGTTGAACACTTTCCTACAAAAATCTGACTACTATACTCCGGAAACTGTGCTCATTCATTTCCCCAATGATTCTCTGTTTGAGGAGAGGGCTATTGTGTTAGGGAAGTTGGATGCACACGAACAAGCTTTAGCCATTTATGTGCATATTTTAGGTAGGCTAAGCTTATGGTTACTTTTTCTATGGTTCTAAAATAGTTATCAATGCTTGGGAGGTATAACTTGGTCACTTTCTAGATTATAAAAATCAGTACTTTTTTACATAAAGCTGTCAGCATAGTCAGTGAAACCAATCGCCTGATGCAATTTTTTCTAGTCACCTGGTTTTATCCAATTTGAAACAGACCAATCGCGGATCGTAATTTCAAATGAAGAATGACAAGCTATCAACTTATTGATGCTATATTATTGGTGGTTTACACATTGTTAAGTAGCAAGTGTATGTGCGAGTGCGAGTGTGAAGTAACAAGTGTTACGCGAGTTGCGAGTGAATTTAACACTGATAGAAGCGGGTTCTATTTTATGTGAGTAGCCTCGCCCTATCATCCTTCCTCACTCTTTTTGACAGTCCTGCCTCCCGGTGGCAATAAAATAAATAACACATTAAAATGTCTGAACTATCCTTTACACAAATTACTGAGTTATGTAACCGCTGAGTATTTGGATATCACATGAAAAATAAATTGGAGAAGGATCAAAATCCAGTTCCTCACAACTTTTTCCTCTTTCTTAAACATTCTAGATTCACATTGTTGTTTTTCTCTTTTAGGTGATGTGGACCAAGCAATCAAATACTGCGATATGGTCAGCAAAAGAAATAAGGAAAACAAAAAAGACCAGGATGTGTATGTGATATTAATAAGAATGCTAGTCAATCCTAAAGATAATTTTCCAACGGGTCCACTCAGCAATGTGCCCAGATGTCCCAAAACCTCGGAACCAGATCTAGAGACTGCCCTAAAATTACTGGAGAAACATGCCAATAAGATTGAGCCAATGAAGGTAAAACAGTGGGTTTTTCTGGTATAAATACAGTAGAGATGTGAGCTCTACAAAGAGTGTATGGAAAGGCACTGAGGAGCATGTAAAGGAATGTGGTATGAAAGTAAGAGTTGTTATAATGATGAAAGTTAATAAGTTGAACAAGGTTTGGACATGTTGGTGAAGAATGGATGCATCTAGAATTACAAAAAAGAAAAAAGATAAAGCTGAAAGAAAAGGTGTAAGAATGATGTGGATTGAGCATATCAATTTCGTCCTCAAGGTCTACCACTAGTAGATTTTAGATAAGTAATTGCACTTTAGGGCATAATCTACATAATATTTTTTAGTCTGCATACATTGATATGTTTCAAAACTATCAATATATTTTTCCGTTTGCCCATCCCTGAAAGATAATGTCTGTGGATGAAAGGAAAGAAGTGTGCTTGGATAGAAAAGACTGTAGATCCGTTTTCTCTGTTTACCTCTTAAGGGACACAGTGTGATTGCTAAAAAGAAATTTCAATATGACATTGACATTAAAAGCCATAAATTCTTAAGATATAAGGGGGCGTTCAAGTATTACGTAACGCAAATTTTGAAGATTTTGTACCCCCCCTCCCCCCCATGTAACGCGCCGTAACGTTTTTCTGTACCCCCCTCCCCCCCCCTAAATGTTACGTAACACCCAAGAGACTATTTTTTTACTGAACTCTCGTAAAAAAATAAAAGGGTTTCAAAGGGTTCCTTTGCTAACTTCGGAGAAAAAAAAATACTATTTATATGTTCCATAAATTTATCTTTATTTTTTCTTTTGCTGTTTTCCAAATTTTGGCATAGCTGCGTTGGCAAGTCAGCATGAGAGCCTTTATAGGCCAAGAACGGTTGATGAAGTAAATCCCCCCTTTTGACCACTAACGAATGCTGACAACGAAAATAAAATAAAAAAGACGTAAGTATAATACAGCCGAGGGATTCCCCGTAAAAAAATAAAAGAAAAGGTTTGCTAACTTGGGAGGGCGAAATAAAAATTACATACAATGCAGTCGAGGGACTCCCCGTAAGACTTCTTTTTTAAAACGAAAAGGTTCCTTTTTTCGCAGAGCGAAAAATTCTTACCCTTAGGGTGAAAACACGTAGAAAGCCGATTCCGACCGGCGCAAAGAATGTTGTCTGCTTTTGCTGTGCGTATCCCCATTCAACTGCATAGAAACATTCTTTGCGTCGGTCGGCGCGGGTCGGAATCGGCATTCTACGTGTTTCCACCAAAAGCTTTAACATCGGAGAACAAAATAAAAATGACGTACGGTACAATCGAGGGACTTCCCGTAAAACATTGTCGAAAAGGGTTCCTTTGCTAACTTCGGAGAAAAAAAATGATGTACAGTACAATCGAGGGACTTCCCGTAAAACATAAACGAAAAGGGTGCCAAACTTGGAAGATTTATTTCCCAATTTTTTTATTTAAGAAAAAAAAATACCGTTACGTAACGAGTTGTTCGAACCCCCCCCTCCCGCCCTTGTAACGCACAGTAACGTTTTGCAAGACCCCCCCCCCGCCCAAATTGCGTTACGTAATACTTGAACGCCCCCTAAGGCTTTTTCCACTTTGTGTAACTGATTCCAAATCATTCACTAATGTCATTAATAACCATAGACAAAGTGTTAAAAAAAAATTTACCATAGAGAATTTACTAAAAACATTTTCTTCGTCATTTTACAGGCATTAGCTGTTCTACCTGACAACATTCCTATTTCAAAAATAAAAACTTTCCTGGAGTGTGCTCTACATACACAAATCAATGCTAGAAGAAGAGCACAAGTTTTAAAAGGACTGCTGTACGCGGAACATTTACAAGTTCAAGAACTGAAGATGATTCACGAGTCCCAAAGTGTCACAATAGCCGAGTATAATGTGTGTCCGGTGTGCAAGAAACGGTTTGGGCATCAGAGTGCGTTTGTGCGCTATCCCAACGGAGAAATAGTTCATTACTACTGTCAAGATAAAAAGTTTATAGAGCAAAAATAAATTTTATTGTTGTAAATAATACACTATTCCAAAAAGTCACAACATGATATTGTAAAAGTTTACATTCTTATACCTAAATTCAGATTATATATTAATGTTATGTACAATTATATACTTATACTAAATAATGTATGTGTGTACAGTTATTGAGTCAGTTAGACAGTGGTTCTTAACCTGGGTTTGTATGAACACCAGGGGTTCGGTGAGTCAGTCTCAAGGCACACATTCGACTCATATTAAGAACTTATCACTGAACCCCTCTTAAAATTAATAAGAGTTCAGTGAATTCACATATGAAACTGGTGGTGTGCCTCCAAAAAGGTTTAGAATCACTGCAGTAAGATATTTGTTAAAACTCTGTGAAACATGGAAAAGAATAAAAAGATGAAAGTTAACAAATTGGGACGGTTTGGGCATATTGTAAGAATGAGTACTAATAGGATAACAAAATACTTAATATAATATGTTGTCACAAGGCCAATCCAAATCCAATCCAAACTCCCTTAAGACCCCACTTAGGGGCATAGGGTGGCAACAAGAGCTCTCCATTGCGCTCGATCTTGCGAAACATTTCATACCCCCCCCCCACACCATGTCCAGATTCCTCAGCTCTGCTTCGAAGGTGCGGAACACAGTATAAAAGGGTCTTCCTCGTCCTCGGGACCCTGATGGGAGGAAGAACAGCGCTCTCCTCTGCCAACTGTCATTCGGCATCTTTAACACATGTCCCAGCCAAGTCCATCTCCTCCACATAATAGTAGAAGTGATAGACTCACGCTGGGTGCGCCGGCGTATAGCGTCGTTCGTGATGCGGTGGTACCCTCTTATACCCAAAATTCTCCTGAGGCACTTCGTTTCGAATACAGATACTTTTTGTACCTAGGCTTTGGTCAGGTGCCAGGACTCACACCCATACAGGAGAATGGGTAACACACACGCATCAAACAGTTTACATTTCGTCTCGACACTAAACGCCGACGCCTTCCATATTTTGGTCATGTTGTTAAAGGCACCACTTGCCATACCGATACGTATCGGGAGCTCAGCCCCGAGCTCACCAGTGGTGGTAATGGTTGCTCCCAGCTTAAACTTATCCACCCGGGAGACCTGGTGACCATCGATGGTTATCGGTAGCTGTTTATCGGGGCAGGCATTATTCGCCATGAGCTCCATCTTACTGGCATTGACTCGAAGGCCAAGGCGTGCTATTTAATTGCAGAGTCTTGAAACACTGCGCTGTAATTTCTCCACTGTCGTACTGAACAACGCACAAGGCAGAAAGAAATTTAATATGTGGGAAGGTGTGGTTAACTGAGAATGACACAAATCAAACTTATTGATTCCATTCTTTAGAAGAAAAAGAAATAGGAGAGGTTTATGAGAAAAGGTTTGTCCTTGGAAGAAGCAAATGAAATGGAGGATAGAAATCAATGAAGTTTACAGTATACAAAATATCTATAATGTAGGTCACTTCTGTATGCTTACTTCTTAAGGGACACTACTTGACTATGATGGGTTAAAAATAAGTAGTTGTGTCAGGAAGTTATAAAATAAATATTAAACATAGCACTTAAAAAAAATTAAAAGAAAGTAATGTAGGAAATTAATGAATAGAAACATAGAAATCTTCTGATGTTGAGAGTAATGGAGGAGTCCTGTGTTCAGAATTGAATTAATAAAGCTTCACTAAAATTTCCATAGATGGAGCATTTTCAAAATGGAGTAAATTAAAAGCGTTCCCAGGGACGTTTTAATGGAAATTTCAACTGTACAGTTTTGAATCTTGATTATTTGCTATAAAAATCTATTATTTTACTTGATTTGAACAATATTTGTCCGACATAAATACATCTGTTACAAATTGACAAATGATCCGACAACGCCCACCTCCCGAAACATCTTTTCATTACCGGCCGATGACATCATAGCGCCATTTTAGTTTTTGCTACTTAGCTCAATAATAAGAAAATTATAATTAAACAAATTATTGTCACTTCAGTTGGTAATTATTATTGTTAATAAATATTCTATTGAAAATTATTTTCAACATTTTGGATTTATATTGATAGCTATTTGTTGAATTGTGAAATAATATGGCATAATTTTGACTCGGTGTTATCTAATGCGCATGACAAGTATCTTGTATTGGTTTTGTTGAGTAGAGTGGATGCCGTATCGTTTCGTACTGCGGGAAGTTTTTATTCCGGAAAGTGTATGAAAAGTTAAATGTGATCAAAATCTGTGTGTTTTTTCAAATACTATTGGAATAAACATTCTTTTTATAACGGTGAGTTGTTGTTTCAGTTCAATTTAATATTTGTTATTGGCGGTAGAAATGTCAAGATTCAGAGTCCATTTTCATAACATGGCCGTTTTTACAATTTGGGTAGCGGCAAATTGTGTTTTCAATGCTTGTTATTGGTTTTATCAATTCGCATCGGGCAGCAATATCTGTAAAATAAGTAACCATTCCAGATAATACAAACTACTCCTCAGTTTTGTGTCAGAATATTATCTTTTCTCGGATGTTAGATATTGCCATGAAACCAAATGTCAAATCGATGACTGTATTTTGATCTCACGTTTCTCTGTCAGTGATGTCATTTTTAAATATAACATTTAATTCAACAATACCCATTTTCAATAATTTCTCTCTCCCTATTCAAATTCTTATTAACATGAGAAATGACCTTTAGCTGCAAAGTTCAAAGTAACGCACAGGTATTAGGATATCCGCATCTTTTTTGATATTAATTGGTCGGAAGTGAAGCGTTATTTGAGTGGGGCGAATAATCGTGTACTTAAATTTCCTAATTTTTACTTTATTTTACCGAACTCGGTACTTGACGTTTGAATTAAGGTGCAGTAGTTGGGGAACACCTAAAATTATCAGATATGAAACAAATTTATCAGTCCTTTAGCTCATATAACTTGATGTGAAATTTATTGATAAGCCAGCTAAAGCAAATAAAATTACCAAGTATCTTTTATTTCATCACGCATCTTTACAATAATAAATTGACAGTGTGTTTAGTATTGCTTATCGATACCCATCAAGTGTGATTGAAAAACGAATCATGAAATAGTTAAAATCTTTTTTACCAATGTTTTTAAATTAATTTCTTAATAATCATTTAGATATACAATTCTATGTCACTGTGCAAGATGTGTCTATTTACATACCTAATTATTTATTCATATTATTATGTCATTCTCTATGCGCGTCTGTTTTAAAAAACGGAAGAGTTCAATTTAGTATTGGGAGGGTCCTCTGGACTCGCGGGAGGACGTGGTGGGACGGAGATCGACAACTGACAGAAGAGGAAATTATTATAATTATTGTTATTGTCTATGTATGTTGTTTATCAATCACACATCTGCTGTTCTATTATCTATTACCTTTTTCAAATGAAAATGGTCAGGATTCGAATTTTAAAAATATTCGCACAGATTCGCGCTATCGGTGACGCTTTGTCTAAATTGAATGCCATTATCTCTGTTTTGACAGCAATCTCGCGGATTTCGTGCAATGTCATAATAATAATTATGGACAACTCTTTTCCTAGATACCAGTTTTGTTGCGTAACGCAAAACTATATAATAAATCACAAGCGTGTTTTTTTAAATTATTATTTTGGCAATTTTGTTATTAAATCTGGGTCGCGCTGTATATACAGTATGAGTCGAGGTTATTCTTTTCTAAATGTATGTTTTGATCAATTTTGCTGTGTGATTTTTTTGCTTTCATTCAGTCGCCCCAATTCTTATATTCTGAAAATGTTGTGCTTTTCTCCCATCTATTTGGTAGTTTTAATTTATTATGTTTGATTTGTTGATCCTTAATTTAAAAAAAAATACTGTGCGGGCCTAATGCCTTCATCCATCTACGAATTTGGATACATAATAATATAGTGTCAAACGTGTGATCACTTTCCGCTTACAACGTTTGGCCTTATGATGCCGTTAGCTTTGAATCTGCATCGCTATTTCTCCTATGATAACCTTTAAACCAACGGCATGCTGCAATAATGCCGATTAAAGTATGTGCACATATGTACATGCATTTATATTCATAAATTATTATTTTGTAGTAATTTTTTATTTCTCCTAGAAATGACGAAAACTAGTCATTAGTCAGTACAGTATGTATATTTTATATTTTTAGCAAGTTTGAATAAATTGGTAGCTAGTTTATTAGGTAGATCCACTCACTAAACGATGTTCGCACGCTATTTTTTAGGTAGGCACCTAATCGCCTTTCGTGTTTTAAGCTTCGAAAAAAAAAATATATATATGACAGACAAAGAGTTCTATATAATGACAGACGAACTTTTTGAATTTGCTTCGTCTAAAATCTAAATGATATTTTCCCCGAAAAACTTTTGTTATTAACTATTTTAGTAAATTGTATACCAAAATAGTCGACCTATTGAACATGTCGAGTATGTATTTCAAATTTCTCTGTGCCCACGTAGAACTTAAGTCGATTGCTGTCAGCACAGAGACAATGGTCCTACTGTGAAACGCATGTGTCCTATCTGCCGTACTCTAAACTAAAATACTGAAACATGCTTCTTCTCCTCGGCCAACTCTCCACTGCTGCGTCTTCCAAACTCTTCAATGTTTCTCTCTACTGTGCCCTCTGCATCCACTTTCGCCCCGCCACCTTGATTTTGTCGTCTGTCCATCTTTTCACGGGTTTCACCTTGACATCGCTTGTTTGTCGGGTGGGAGAATGTTTTGCTCAGCGTTGTTTGAGTATCCACCCGATTAAACTATAACATTCGTTACTCGCTATGAAGTATCTTATGTCTAGAGTTCAAAATATCTTTTAGTTTACGTTTTATGTATAGAAAGATTTAGATTTAGGCTGATCTCTGGAGGCTAAAACGAGAGCGACCATAAGAAGTCTTAAGACTGCATGATGATGAGTATTGAAGCAAACTCGAAGACGCTCAATTCTTACAGAACTCAAAAACAATTCTGAGTAAAGAGACTATTTTTTTTAAAGCCGGTGTCACACAGATAAAAGCGATTACGTGGTCAATGCAGTACCAGCAACTTACGTTGGCGTAATTCACCCATTTGGACGTAACAGACGTATTGCCGGTCTGGAGCGATGTATGTAGGTACATCAGCCAGGTGTCGAGAACCAATGGCACACGACTGAAATGTTTTATTATTATTTTATGTCACAGGAAATTTCTAGGACATAAGTATTGTATTATTTAAGTGGCCGAATGGTAATGTTGCAAGACCCTCTCATTCTGAGTTCCGTTCATTCAAAGCAGAGCTGAGAGATTTTTACACAGGACATAACATTGAAGAAGGCCAACGATGTTACAGAGGATCGATCGATCGCAATGAAGAACTATGTAAAACGTATGTGTTCTCGATCGATCATTCCTTCTCCCTTTAAATCCTACTGACGGGGGCGTAGGGAGGCAACTAAAGCTCTTCACAGCGCTCGATCTTATGTCTAAATCCCTCAGTTCTGCCTCGAAGGAGCGAAATACAGTTTGAGAGGGTCTTACTGTGTAAGGGCCCTAAAACACGATAGGTCGATCGATTTAATAGACATATTTTGGGTGTAAAATTAATAACAAAAATTAATATGTACCTAAGTTATATCAATAAAAAATGTTAACCTTTAATTGTATACCTACTAAATACAAAGTAAAATATAAAATATCGAGTTGGAATTGATGGGAATATGAGTATAACAGTGTAGTACTTATTTAGTCATTTGTAAATAACAAAAAAACCTGAATAAAGATAAACAACCGTACTAATAGAACGATGTTCTTCGAATACACGCAGAATACGCAAAAGTGCTACTAATAAAACAAGGAATAAGCTATAACAAGAATAATTTCCATGCCAACTTTATTCCTGGCTCCCCCAGGTATAAAGAAGTAATAGCGACGTTTAATGAGACAAACTACCACTTCACTCTTCATATTTTGACACTTAACATACGAAAATTTGAAACAAGTCCGAGCTGTCAATGTCAATGAACAAACTTTCTCGAGGGTCCAATCGGGTTCGTACGGAGTTCTTAGAAATCAACCCTGTAGTATGGAACAACGACAAGCTTCATTGATAAATGCGAGGTTGCCAAACTATTCTGCAGTAGGTATAGTTATGACACGGTATAGGGTTGATTATTAGTAGCGCGTGTTGTAAGCGATTTATGCTGCAATAACTGTTCTCGTCATAACGGTGTTATAACGCAGTTTCTATTAGTACCACTGAAAAAGAATAAGGGTTATGTTACTGTTATTCCATTGTAGCAAGTCTTACGCCTTTAGACAACAAGTTAGGGTCCATAAATTGTGATTAATTTTTAGTTACAGTCATAAGAAAAAGGTTTCTTAGACCTGTTGTCGGGCGAGCCGTTGTTTACGAGAAGCCCCAGAATGTTGAACCCCGCACGCTGTGGTGGATATAGGACTCTAGAACCGGGTTATATGGAACCACACACCCATAACATAACTAACAACACACTTTCGCTTCTTCTTCATATCTACTCCATACATTGAACGATGAATTCAATTTGAGTTTTTTTTACAAGGAGAAAAAAAACAACATCGTAAATATGTTGTCCGAACCTTTTCTGGAATTGTTTTAATAATTCAAGGATCTGTTTTTCTGTTTCCAGCACTTCAACCGCTGAATATTTCAACTCTTTTTCGTTTGTGTTGTGGAATAATTGAACATACCAATGATAGTTTTTTTTCCTACTTTTCCAATATATATCTTTCATATTCTTCTTCTTTATTATGTCTGGATCACTCTTGGGACAGAGATGTGGGTCTGTCGAATTTTCGTCACCATGGTTCTTAGAAAACTCTTTAATCTCGTGGGGTCGGCTCCGATTTTGATACCGTATATCATGATCGATCCTATCGATCGCTTTGTTAGAATTTATAATTATTACTCTTCTTCCTCTTTATATATTACTAGCAGTCTGTTCCTGCTTCGCACGGGTAGGTACATAGGTATTTAAAAAAATAATTCAGTTTTCTTATGATCTTTATAGATCCCTTACTTTATCAAAATATTCTATAGGATATTTTAATCTGGAATAATGTAGCATTCCAATGGTCCCCTCCCGTCCGGCTCGTACCCCAGTGACGCCTATATCTCTGCCGCATTTCAAATTTTTTTTTTTTTAATAAATCAACACTTATTGTGGCATTATTATAATAGTTAGACGTATGCTGTCGCGACACTTTTTGTAGATAATTATGTCTTCTACAAAGTTGTAGTACATTATTTTACTCTATCTTCAATAGTTTTCGCAGCGTTCGCGATGTAAAGAATATTTTAGGTAATTTTTGCACCTTATTGGAGTTTTAGTAAGGATCAAAGGCTATATGAAAATAAAATATAGCCTATGTTCAGCGGGAAGAGTGTAGCTTCCCAACAGTGAAAGAATTTTTCAAATCGGTTCAGTAGTTTCGGAGCCTATTCCCGTCAAACAAACAATCAATCAAAACTTTCCTCTTTATAATAGTAGTATAGATGCCATGGCCTGTTTTTTTCTAAATGGTTTCCGCCTCTTGGGACCTTAAGACCAGCTGTCGCTCCAGCGTTTCTGTGGTCTACCTCTGGTTCTGTGACCCTCGGGAATCTGTTTGGAGACAATTTTGGGGATTCACTCGTCTCCCATTCTCTCGACGAATTCATTCAAAAACGCATCGGCTCTACTCGATCGGATAATGTCTTTCTCGTTACTATTTATTGCCTTATTTCCTCGTTCCCGAATCTGTGCAGCGTTCCCATTTCTGTCGTTCGGAGAACGGTTTTTGTCCTCACATAACCAGCTCTGGTTTCGAAACTATAATTACGAAGTAAGCAAAATATAAACCCGATGGATGCTACTCCCTCATTCGCCGACTTCGAATTTCGTATCAAGTTTTGACGGATGAATTTTGAGTTCCGCATTTTTCTGTAATGACTCATGACACAACCGAAAATGTTTCTTGTTGATTTAGGTAAGGTGAGCCCAAATTCACGTACGAGTAGATGTAAACATTTCACATAGGTGATAATAACATATTATTATGTTGGTATAGTTTCCAAGCTTAATCAGTAGTAAGAATCAAGTTTGATGATTTCTTTAAGGAAGTAAACCCACAATATTTGCGATGGTATTTGTTAAATAAAGCGTGTGTTATTTTTGAGACTGGAAGACGGCTGTCGTCCAGCTGTGCGTTTCCAGCAATTGAGTTTTATACATGCCACATCGATGTGGGTTATAGTGTAGGTACACCTGCTTGCATAAAGACAACCCAACACGACATGACATAATATGGTTCATGGTATCATCCAAATTAATGCAATAATAATCTTCTAACCGAATGGGAAACCTTTTTGCGGAATCTCTCGAGATAATACGAATCTCGTCTCTTTTGACATTTTGAACATCTACATCTCTCTCTTGGCATTTAAATGTTTGCTAATATTTTGATCTATGTTTCTTCTCGCAGACGCCGTCTTTGCGAGTACCGTCGCTATCTTTTTGTTTTGGCGCCATTTCTACACTAGCTGATACCCGTCTTGCTTTGCTTCTTCCAAAGATGATTAATTTTCAAAAGATCGTTCTCATAAATAAAATGAAAATTTTAGATATTATTTGAATATGACCCTATTGGATGACTTCTTCTAAAGGTCGATGTGGTGAAACGAAAAGATGGCGTTATTGAAAGAACACGGAACTTTATTTAGACAAGAAAAAATGTGTGTGCACAAGTCGGGCGACACGTAGAGAATGAAAACATAGACAACAACATTATCTATCAATGCCTCTATAGAAGCTTTATATTAGGCTACTGCAGGTGGCGGCCACCGCCAAATGCCACGTGACCTTGCACGGACCGTCTGCGGGAGGCTTCTGTCTCCTCATCCTTCAAAGTTTGTAATTATTATTGGGGAGCTCGAATCCACCAAATAAATCTATCCATACTCCCCCCTTGGGAAATGCATTTTTCCAATGGAAAACAGAGCCACCCGCATCAGGTTGGCAAGAAGGAAAATTAAACTCATATACTGGCTAGACCAGTTCTAAACTACTAACTTAAATATTTTCAAATGTCATTGGTTAGGCCAATGTTACTTATGTATTTCATGCAGTGCAACTCAAGATAAACTAATTACAATTCAGCATTATATTTGAAAACTTAACTAAAATGTTGCATCTTTTTTGTCAAGCAACATTATTACAAAATAAATGTCAAGTCCTTTCCGAAGTTGGTTGTCTTCCATCAAGTCAGTTCGCCAGTAATGTAGTGAAGTTCTGAACCTATTCTTGAATGTTTCCTTTGTTTTATTTCAATCCAACTGCAGCATTCTGATTGTCCAAAGATGATTAATTTTCCCTTTATTATTATTTAAAGCATTTTTATATTAAATAACAAGTTCTTAAATTGCATGCAAATGTTCACTTTTTTTTCTTTAAAAATCTTATTATTATTCATAATTTATATTGATTTGATTTCATTTAAATTCAATTTTATTTTAATTTATGTTCTTGATGATAAACAATTTTAAACTTTATACCAATTGATTTAAGCTCTTGATGTCAAATTATTATTCAAATTCTGTATTTAATTATTAAATCATATTAAACCTTTTTTTATTCATAAACGTTATATGTTTCAAATTTAGTCTTGATTTGGTAATGGTGCCAGGCTGGTAATATGTCTTGTGTAGATCCCCCTTGAAGTCCGGATTCTTACACTCCTCACAGCTCCGTCTGATGATGGAAGCAGTTGTATCACTCGTGCCAAAGTCCAGTATAATGGAGGTGTGCCGTCTTCCTTCACAAGTACCAGTTGACCCTCTTTTATGTTCTGCTCCATTGTCAGCCATTTGCCTCTCGCCTGGAGTCCCGTGATGTAGTTCACTCGCCATCGATCCCAGAAAGAAGAAAATACAGATCTTAGTTTATTGTAATGAGATAATTGAGACGCTGGTAGTTTGCTTACACCAGGGTCCGGCAAGGTCTGAAGGTTCTGGGAGACCAAAAAATGGCCAGGAGTCAATGCTTCTAGGTCTGATGGATCACTGGACATGGGAGAGAGAGGACGGGAATTCAATATTGCTTCTATTTGCACCAAGACGGTACAGGTGTCTTCATAAGTAAGAACCTGTGACATTAAAGCTTTTTTAAGCAGGGTTTTAACTTGCTTAATCTGTGATTCGTAAATGCCCCCCACGTGTGGTGAGACAGGAGTTATAAACTTCCATTCTATTCTACTTTCAGCTAATTTACTAGTTATGTAATCCCCATTTTTACTCAAAAAATCAAACAAAAAATTGAGCTCAGCAGACGCTCCCTTAAAAGTTGCAGCATTATCACAAAATATCTTTGTCGGCATAGACCGTCTAGAAATAAAGCGCCTTAGTGCTCCCAGAAAAGTTTCAGTAGTGAGATTACTAACCAATTCTAAGTGAATGGCCTTTGTAGCCAAGCATACAAAAAGACAAATGTAAGATTTTACCTGTTTGGCATTTCGCAAATTACTACATTTCACATATATTGGGCCAGCAAAATCACATCCCACACTAGTAAATGGGCGTACCCCTTGTAAACGTTCCTTAGGTAAGTCAGCCATTAACTGTGTACCCATTGTAGGTTTGTATCTGAAACAGACTATACATTTCCTGAAAACTTTCTTAATCAAAACCAATCCTGATGTTATCCAATATCGTGTGCGTACGATTCCAAGTAATGTGCGTGGTCCACAATGTAAATTTATAAGATGATAGTGTCTCACAATAAGTTCTGATAACTTGTGGCTCGCTGATAACAAAATTGGATGTTTAGTGGAGAAATCCAGATCTGATTTCTTTATTCTGCCTCCTACACGTAGAACATCGTCCTGTAAGAAAGGATTCAAACTGATTATTTTGCTCTTTCTAGAAATCTGATTGTTCCTGCCCAATGATTGTATTTCTTCTTGAAATGATTCCTCTTGTGCTTTCCTTATTAATACGTTGTGAGCTTCATCGAGCTCAAACGCCTGTAGTGGCCCAAATCTTCTTGAGTTGGGATTCCTTACATTAAAATAAAATCTTTTAATATATGCGGTTATTCTTAACAGTTTAACAAATGATGAGTACCTTTCAAAGATTCCAAAGTCACCTGTGGGGTCCGATGATATAAGTACTACCTTACTTCTGGTTTCTGGTGGTTCAATGTTGTCGTTTACAACGTCCTGAGGCCAACTGCCCTGGTCTTTTGTTAGCCATGCAGGTCCATTCCACCATAACACTTTATTCAACAACTGTTGAGCTGTGGTTCCTCTTGAGGCGACGTCGGCTGGGTTGTCTCCAGAAGATACATGATTCCATTTATAATCTGGTCCTATACTATGTATTTCCTTGACTCTATTTCCAACGAAGATGTTCCATCGATTTGGATCTCCTCGCAGCCAGCAAAGAACTATCGTGGAATCTGTAAAAAGAAAAGCTTCCTCCTCCTCCATGTTTAAAGCTGTCCGAACTTGCTGCATCAGCTTGGTAAGTAGTAGAGCGCCACACAACTCAAGTCGTGGAATTGTCAATTCCTTGATCGGAGCTACTTTGATCTTTGAACAGATAAGATGTACAAAGTGCTCACCTGTGCCAGTTGACGACCTCATGTAAACCGCTGCACCGTAAGCCCTCTCAGAAGCATCACAAAATCCAACGAGCATGGTCCTTGTTGAGTTTTTCGCCTTTATACATCTTGGTATCCTCATGCTGTTTGCCTCCAATATATCCTGCTGAAAAGATTTCCATCGTTCAACGATGTCACTGGAAGGCACCTCGTCCCAACCAACCTGATCTTTCCAGAGTCCTTGCATCATTAATTTTGCATTAATGACAATTGGAGATAACAAGCCTAAAGGATCATAAATCTTACTTATATTTGATAAAATATTCCTCTTCGTACAAATGTTTGGATTTGATATTTCATTCACCTTGTACGTCAAAATGTCATCACAATTGTTCCAATTGAGACCTAAAATTTTACAACTTTCATTTTCATTAACTGGTAATAAGTAATCACTTTTACCTGTTTCATCATTCAGTTCTGTAACATTTGACTTCCATTTCCTCAGCTTTAGTTCAGCTGTGTCCAAAATAAAAATTAATTGCTCTTTGAGCTCCTTCAATATTTGCATATCATCATGTCCAGTAAGTAAGTCATCTACATAGAAATCCTTTTCAATTGCCTTTGCTGCAAGAGGAAAATCATTTTGAAAAATTCTACCTAGTTCAAGAAGACATCTTGTCGCCAGAAACGCGCTGGACCGAAGTCCATAGGTCACCGTTGTCAGCTTGTAGTGTGTAACCTCAACGTCCTGAGATGGTCTCCATACTATGCGCTGGTAGTCCTGATCGTCTTCATGAACTGCTATCCCTCTATACATTTTTTCTATGTCACTCACTAACACATGTTGATGCAACCTGAAATTTATTAAAATATTAAATATATCCCTTTGTACTGTAGGACCTTTTAACTGTCTATCGTTTATAGACAGTCCTGTACTTGCCTTTGACGACCCGTCAAAGACAACTCTTATTTTAGATTCCTTGAAGACAGCGTGGTGCGGCAGATAGAACACCTCGTTGCCATCGTTTGGGTCACACCGTTTCATGTGGCCCAATCTTTCATACTCTCGCATGAAATCTATATATTGATTTTTCAAATCAATATTCCTGTTGAATACCTTTTCCATATGATTCAATCTTCTTAGAGCAGTTGACAAAGAAGGTCCAATATTCGGGTCCTCCCCCCATGGAATACTAACAATAAATTTACCTGACTGTGATCTTGATACATTCTTCAGAAAGTGGGACTCGCACACCTCATCATATTGATCGATAGGTGGCACATCCTCAATCTTCCAAAACTTTTCTATCTGTAAATTTAAATCGTTAGTTGCCAACATACTACTCAGTTTTACTTTGCTCTCATTTTGAGAGCAATCTAATTCTCCGCCGAGAATCCAACCCAACAACGTTTTTTGCAAGGTTGGTCTCTGCGGTCCTAATGAAATCTGTTCTAACTGGAGTATCTGCCAGAACACTCCAGCTCCTATAAGCATATCCACCGGTGCACTCTCATCGAAGTGTGGGTCTGCCAGCTGCAAGCCCTCTGGTATGCGCAAAGATGCTCTGTTGATTGTGCACTGCGGTAAGTCCTGCGTTATGCTTTCTAAAACTAAACAAGTTATTTTTTCATTAAAGTTTGAATTTAATGATGTTATGCTGACCTGTGTGGCTCTTTTAATGTCTATGACTTTATTGTGTATACCCGACACAGGCGCATTCATGTTACATTGTGATAACCTCAAAATATCACATGCTCTTTTTGTAATAAAATTACTTTGACTGCCGCTGTCTAATATTGCCCTTAATTTGAAAACCTTGTTCCCAATCCTTATGCCTACAACAGCAGTCGACAGCAAAACCTGTATGTTTTGCGAAAATGTTGCATGAACTGCAACCGTGTTGCTGGGTTCATGTCTTACATTACTAGCCTGAGCCAGTTCTTCAACACCCACATGCATATATGTATGGTGTTGTCCTTTACATGTTGAGCAACTTATTTTGCTCCTACAATTTTTCTTTATGTGATTTGACTTTAGACATTTACCACAAATTCCCGCTTTCCTGACCAATCTCCACTTTTCTGCGCTACTGAGCAGCCTAAAAGTGTGACAATTGTCTAATCTATGAGCCCCCTTGCACGACAAGCATCTATCCGTTTTGGATTCAGTTACAAGGTGTGCTTGCGTAACTTTTGGTGGGTTCCCTTTGTTTGTTGTTGCTTCGAGTATACGCGCTCTGCCGTTTAAGAAATTTGTCAATTCTTCTAAAGTAGGCACCTCCTTTGCAATAGGTGTACTTTCCCATATATTTCTAGTGTGAGGATCTAACTTTGCTAGCATTATGTGTATAATTAAAATGTCCCAATGTTCTACATTGTAACCCAAGCCCTTCAACGCTCTCAAATGCAACTGGGTTTCATCTGATAATTGCCTTATTTTATAAAATGACTACCTTAAATGACGGCAAATTAAAAATAGCATTTACATGGTGATCGATTATTACTCTTTTATTATGATATCTCCCTTGCAGGAGTTCCCACGCGATTTTATAATTTGGTTCACTGATTGCAAGAGATGAAATTAATTTTAACGCGTCCCCTTTTAAAGAATTAATTAAATAATGAAACTTTTGTATGGGAGATAATTGCGCATTGTTATCTATTAAAGATTTAAAAGCATCTTCAAACTGTAGCCACGTGGCATATTCGCCGGTAAAAATCGGCACATGAATTGCTTGCAACTTTAATTCTGGAGTGAATTTGAGAGATTCTTTGCAGATATTTCTGGCCTTCCCGATGGCAGTAAAATAAGCAAGTTCTACCGATTCACGATCTTGTGTTTCGGTATCATTCAAATGTTCTATTAAAGCTTGAATTTCATTATAATTATTAAACACTGTAGCTATTATTTCCACGCGCGCCTCTAATTCTGATTTATTAACATTTATATTGTCGACAAATTTACAAAATCTAGTGATTTGGCCCTTAATAATTCCCCTTTTAAAAACTAATTTCTTTAATTCATCACTTTCTGACATGATTAAATTACACTGTATTATATCTCGAAGCAAAAACTCCTGATTCCCCACGCGCGCACAAACAAAACACAATTTAGAAAAAAATATGAAATTAAACACAAAAATATTAATAATCTTGGTTAAATAAAAACAATATGAATAGAAAGATGGATAATACGACCTGACGGTTCCCTGGATTCGGCTCCAAAAAATGGATGACTTCTTCTAAAGGTCGATGTGGTGAAACGAAAAGATGGCGTTATTGAAAGAACACGGAACTTTATTTAGACAAGAAAAAATGTGTGTGCACAAGTCGGGCGACACGTAGAGAATGAAAACATAGACAACAACATTATCTATCAATGCCTCTATAGAAGCTTTATATTAGGCTACTGCAGGTGGCGGCCACCGCCAAATGCCACGTGACCTTGCACGGACCGTCTGCGGGAGGCTTCTGTCTCCTCATCCTTCAAAGTTTGTAATTATTATTGGGGAGCTCGAATCCACCAAATAAATCTATCCACCTATAATTGAATAATTTTTATCTAACATTACTGAAATTATTATTGCAAGGTTCAGCGAGGATTGTAATCGAATGTCTGTATAGTGATGCGATGACATAAGAAAATGAGTACATAGATACAAAACTGTAGGGTTATTCTCGTAGCGGTCTTAATACGCTCCTATCTTGATTGCCAATATTAAAATGGCGGATTGGTATTCACAAAACAAGATATCTAGCAGATATCTTAAAAATTCGTTATGTTTGAAATATTAGTATGAAATTCTATGTAATCGGCATTCCCGTAACTATCTTACAAACGTCAAATTCAAGGGCGACCTGATTGCGATCATGTCTTAATCTTATCGTTAAGTGATTTTTAAATGCGATAGATTACGGGAATAAGGCTCCTGAATGATTATTAATTAAGAGTATTTTTCATCCGATAATTATTATTCTTTCAAAATTTCTTACTTTTTCCCGGGACGTGGTCCGTTTTTTTTACTTCACTTCAAGTCAGTATTTTAGCATCTGGACGTCCAGGTATTACTTCATATTACCGGTCTCTCCCATGCTTTATAACTCTCCTTTTTAAATCAACCTTTTTATTCCTTCTTTCTGACATCCTCCCAAATTATCACCTCTGTTGGCTGTCGGGGTCGGCTCTTCTCTTCCTAATCGATTTGAATTAATATGGTACTTTTCAAAGGGTGGTCATACCTCTGGAACAATTATGCCAATTCTATATCGTGAGTTTGACTCCAGCTTAAATAACCGCAAGTAACACGCGTCATTGGATTATTTTCTCTGAATACGGCCGTAGGAAGCCATTGTTCGAGCTCCATTATCCATTTTAGTTAAGCTCACCATATTCGGACTAATTTAATGTAAATCGACGATTCCCCGTATCCCCGTAGGTCAGTATCCTCTTTAAAGTCACTACTGTTGACGTTGACGGACATTCGATCTACCTTTCAAGAATAATCGTTCTATTTTTTTTATATTTTCTTATTTATTTCACGTAGGTATGTCGTGTGTGTACTTTAATTTCTAGTCCGTCAATTGTGGCTTTAAATTATTTCCCAATGCGATACCGTACTCCGCTTGTGACCCCAATTTTGTTGCAAAGGGAGGCAACAGAAGCCCTCCACCGCACTCGATCTTGCATCTTCTCCCACACTATACCAGAATCCCTCAGCTCTGCTTCTAAAGGACGACATACGGTGTGAGAGGGTCTGTCTTGTATTCAGGATAGGAGGAGGAACTGCGCTCTCCTCGGCTGTCCTCCATCTCCTCTCTATAATGGTAGAAGGTATGGGCTACGCTGGCTGCGTCGAGGTATAGCGTCGTTCGTGATGCGATCGTACCATTTTATACCCAAAATTCTCCTGAGGCACTTTGTTTCAAATGCAGAAACTTTCTGTGCCTGGGCGTTGTTCTCTCTTCTAAATAATATTGTCTCTTCTGTCTTTGTATACAATGTACATAATATGTGACTGAATCTATACGACTAAACTGCGTATGTTAAGATATGTATTCGAGAAAGCACCTGATTAAATTAAGTGTGTTTTTTTTTCTATCTTAATAAGTAATAATCGTCAACTAAACTGCATCATCCTATCATCGATTACATAATGTCCTTAGCTACCTTCTTTACTATGTGGTGTATACTGTAATGTACACTAAGTACGTACATAGTGCTACTTACTGCTAATCTCTGGATCTGTTCTTCGCGTGGATGTGATTGTACTGAACAAAAAATCAACATAACCGACTCGCAAACCAATAAAAACAATGCTTACTATAACATGGCTGCGTATACATTTTTTGTACTAATGTATTGGGTACCCGCGTAGCTTAGTACCTACTTCGTCACGCAAGGTTTTATTTTATTACGAGTTAGTTAGTGCCCTGCTTTGTACCTCCACAATATCACGTGTCTCTCTAGACGCGACGCAAACGGCGAGCGCTTTTTTTTGGGCTTGAATTAGATTTGAGCAGTTTTTATGCAACACGCTATAATCCTTGAAGGGTTGAGCAGAGAGAGAGAGAGCGGACACCCATTGTTTAGTTAATTTTTATCTTCGTGACTCTAAATAGTCTAAATGGTCTAAATTATTACCACGCCCGTAAAGTTTTTCCACATATCCTAGGTAGAGAAGTCGAATCTTAAAGCATAGTCTGAATATTGCTCAAGATCTGATAATCTATGGAGTGTATTACCAAATGCTTTCGTTCTATTGACCAGCAAATAATTAATAAATATTTACAAAATAATAATGACTAACCGTTGTAGAAATTCCTGTGCGATTTGAAACCGTATTCTGTAGGGAGTGTATTAGTCACGTCCGGCGATATTTTAAAAGCGTCCCATTCATTATACAGGAATGCATCGTGTTGTTTTGTTTTGAATGCGCCAGAGTTTATTGATTTTTTATTACGTTAAACGTTAAAGAAAATAGCGTTTAACGTTGTAAGAAATAAAGATGCAAACATGTTAGTTTTACAAGAATGAACTTCATCAACCTATATTTTTGAGGCGACTGAAGAAAATCGTTCGGAATTAACCCACCTTTTGTTAAAAAAAATCGATATTACAACTACCTTATAAGTGCTACTAAAAAAACCACGCTGGGTAATATTCGAAGAATCTAAGAGATACAGCAGGCAACGAAACGATACGACATAAAACAAAACTGACACAGATATTGCCTAACGTTGGTGGTGAAAAGTTAATATGGCTTGAGATCTATACTCTTCTATCATAAAAGTATACTAAATTTATAACTTTTTGCGCTATTAAAGACGGATCACACCCGTTTATAGCGCACCCATTGTTGACATCTGACTGTACTGTAAGACGTTTTTATTGGAAGACAGTGCAACGACAAGCCTTGAATTGAGGAAAAAAGTTTCAAACTCCTATATTTTTTTGTTTATTCTCTCCAGAAATACTTAGAGAAGTGAAGAAAAGTCGTAGAAGAGGATCAAAACCGAGAAATATCTCTCGTCTTTATCATACATGACCTGTCGTGTCATATACAATACTTAAAATATCCCAATTTTAACAGAACTCTTACTGAATCGTCTTCTTCATAATAATATACAATCAATTCATGCCAGCGAATTGTTCGATTCAGGCACTCTCAAGTGCTATTGTGTTTTGACTTAAACCGGAAACCGGTAATAAACTTCAAGTTGTACCTGCGGACAGCTCAAGTAAGCTAGATATAAATATGATACCACCATAAAAATAGTCATCGTGAGAGGTTCTTTCCTGACGGCTGATGGAGGCAATAAACATACACTCTATCATAATCTATTTCAACTATCTATATGTACTGTAAAGTTGTAGTAATAAAGTTATCCATCCATATACAATCTGAACGCTTGGACAGTTTTGAGTTCCATTCTAAAACGTTAGATTTTTGACCTGGTAAACTTCATCACCTGCATCATAAGCTACCTACTTCCCTTCCAGACGCTCGCAACCATAAAGTTGACGATCCATTGTTGAGGCTCGTTTGACTTGTAGGAAGGGGATACGAAAGTGTAGGGATTTTTTCAATTTTCTTGGCAATTATTCCATATTTTCTTAACGTTTGCTAGCTGCACTAGCCTGAACGTACTTATACGAATATTTGTAGAACCCAGAGTTTAAGCGAGATACCCGCCCGAAGATAACTGAATGAGGAACTTTCTCTGATCCCGAACGTGGACGATACGCAGTGGAGAAGCGAAAAGTCTTCGACATGTGGCGTTATATTTTTTTTATTTACGAGGTGAGTGGACGTGTAGGGGAAGGAGAGGTATAGTCAGTGACCACGTCAAAAGATTAAAAAAGTCAATAATCTATCTTCTATAATATAAAAGAAAGTGGGGTTAGTGCGAACACTTATAACTCGAGATTGACTGAATAGATTCTTCCGATGTTCGATTTATTGGATTCTTTTCCGCTCCGGATAACTGAATAACTATTAAAAGGTTGAAAATGCATAAGAAATACTATAAAATATATTAAAGTTAGCATGGAACGGGTTTCCTGCGACGTCATCGTCATCTATGAAAAATTCTATAACTACAAAAGCATTGTTTACCTGAAAACCTAACCAAACGTTTTCTGTCTCTTTCTATCTTGTTGTTTTAAATGATTGTTATAAACGAGATAGCCTATATATAGGTGCAACGTGTTTGTTTCTAGAGACTTTTGGGGAAGGTATCGATATACGTATACCAGAAAGAGTAGTAGGTACATCAACGATCTATATCGCTCACAGATCTTTGCAAGGGCGACCGCTGGTCTTTTTACTTATAGCCACATTTTAGGATGAGAGTCGCTTCTATTGTGTTGTACGTATAATTCAATGGCTGAACCAGGATAGTCATAGTAGAAAATATCTGTCATATCAACACTATCGTTTTTTACCGAATAATTAATGATTTAACTGACTGCATGTCGTGGCTTCATCAACAAATAACAGTAAAAAAATCAGTCAGTACTTTTGTTGGTGTGTATTGTAATCCCTAGGTTCGAGTCCCGTGCACACCCGGCCGTGTCGTCCGATAACATCTCCATTGTCTGCCCTGCATTTCACAAACACCGCGGTGCTCTATGGACGGACTTCCATTGTTTTTGACCCGATTTCCTTTTGTTTCAATCGTGTGAAGTGAACGATCGTTGTCTAGCCTGACTTGTTATTGTTAATGACGATTGGACCCCATGGGGAGCAGAATTGAGGATCATCTCGCTTTGTATATGTATAGTTCAGTTTAGTTTTTAGTTACGTGTTACGCTCCCTTGAGAATAATTCAAATTGATGCGGTTTACGTAAAAGGGTGTCAGACTACATACATAAAAAAAAAACATTCACAATGCTAAGCAAGAAAAAAGTGTTTTTCAGTTATTTATACTATCATGGGGTTGCTGGCTAAGAATAGTACCTCCGCTCTTATTGCTTGTTTTTCGAGCATCCTCTAAAAGGCAGGAAATCGAAAAACCAGATCGGGATAAGTTTTGATAACTTAGGTATAAGTAATATGACACAGAACTAGCAGTTAGCGAGTGATTTACACAACGGTCGGGCATTCTGAAAATATTGTCTGTTCTCTGAATGGGGATAGCTTTGTATACAATGTTATTGAATCCCAAAAAAGAGGGTTAAAATTGTTCACATCTTGTAAAAAAATGTGAAATGTAGGTGTTTCGTCCACATAGGTACGAGGACTTCAGATAAAATTCCAATCATTTCAAAAAATAGCTAGGTATGTTGTTTTACAAATTATTGAAGCGTTCGTGAAATTTGTTCGTGATGTTGCTACGATTTGTTGACGATACTGGCTATGTACCTTATATTTTTTTACAATTGGCCAGTAATCTGAATATAATAACCCCATCATGTTAGTACCTACCTACACACACTCTCATCATTACACACTGCCTTTCGTAACCATTATCATTTTCATTCATGTCCATGGCATTATGATTTGTCAACAATACATGGTCACACGTTCATAATATAACATAATAATATTACAGTAGTTAAGGTACTCGTATGTCGCATACGGTTGGTTATGCGTTATTTCACACGCCTCTATTATGCCGTCCTCCGAACTCGGCGTTTATTTCTGACACGGTCAAACCATTGTCGTTCTCGTGTTTCCATTTCCTCTCTTCTGTATGTCAGCCCCATCGACACTCGAAAAATATAGCCTTTATTCCGAAAGTCGATTCCGTAATAATTCCGCTAAGCTTTGAATCCTATAAGAAATAGTTTGTTTTAATTGACAGTTCCGCTAAAATTATCCCGATTCTTCTAGAATGACCCGCAATTATTGGTATGCCCCTGAGAAGGTCCCGATTAAATATAGGTATAGATATCGTTTTAATGTCAAAAAATATCTCGCATATAAAAACTATAATAAAAACACTGTAATAATTTGTTAGTTTTCCTGTATGGCTGTGAGTCCTTGCTCTATTTCTGATTACTTTTATTTCGCTGGTGCGAAGGAGACTTTTGGTTCTTTGGATCTGATTGGGCGTACCCAGGTCTTATATACAGCTTACTGTAAATTTCTAAAATAATAAACTTTAATTCAGTTATGAAAGACAGTTTTGGATGACTAGATGTGACCTTCGACATTCTATTATTCGTATGGTATGACCTACCCTTCCGCGAACCTGTTGTCGTCAATCAGCCTTGCGTTACCTGTCCTCTGATTAAATGCTGTGTACACACTGGATGCTGACTCGGAACGGGGGGAGTTTACACATTGAGATATCGATCTCCGAGGGGGTGGCTTGGGAGATTTCGGGGGATCTCCTACCCCTATCATCAAACGGGCCTTCAGCTGTAAACCCTGTGAGCTTTGCGCGTATGTTGACCCATTGCCCTTTGCTTACTCATCATGAGTATAATATTGTGATTGTTCACTTGACTGTTTTATGCGAATGTAGATGTGTCGAGTACATTTAAAATCTCTATATAAATGAATGTCGGGTTAGTGCGAACACTTATAACTCGAGATCGGCTGAACAGATTCTTTCAATGTTTGATTTATTGGATTCTTCTCCGCTCCGGATAACAGAATAACTAATAAAAAGTTGAAAAAATGGGTAAGAAATGATATAAAATATAATATTTAAGTTAGTAAGGAACGGATCACCTGCGACGCGCCAACGTCATCGCGGGTAGTTCCCTCTCATTCTCGCATACGTGATTGCCGCTCTTATCTATATATTAATACGTGAAGGAAAAACTTTGTGACCATTTTTACGAAATTTACTTGGACGGAGGAGAATGAAATTTCGCACACTTATAGTTTATATGGAGAAGGGGTGGCGAATTATGCTTTTATATTAAATCAATAAAAATAACATTACAAACTGTACTTTAATGTTATGTATTTGATTCTCTCGCGCACTTCGATATATTTGACATTGACACAGACGCATATTAAATTATTTTGTTTATCTGTGGTTATTGAGAATATTTTAATATTGTTTGTCTTTAATAATACTTAATAGATAAAAACTTTGTACATATCAACATTTTAAAATTGACGTATCCAAGTCATTGTTTTGAAAGAAACCTTTGAAATAGCGCTCGCTCAGTCTTTGACAATTGAACCGTTTCTGGAATCTTTTTTTGCATTTTTGGAATCTACACCCTCGAAAACGTCGAGAAAATTAATTTCAGCGAAATCTATTTTTTTTTTTTGAAATCCGATCACAAGACCCGTGTATATTGCATATACTATGAGTAATAATAATAAAGGACTTGAAAGAATCGCTGCCATTTTGTGTAATCATCCATCGCGAGATAAGTATTGTATCACGATAGTAAGAGATATATTGATTAGGTGATATCATTTTTATCGTAAACATTGACGTCAAGCCGAAGAAGAAATGATTAAAAGTTTACGATCTCAGCCATTATTCGCTCCGTGGAAACTGGGACGTTACGCAACGGGGGTGAGGACTTATTGGCACAGATATGTTGATGCTTTACGACAATTACCTTTTTTTCTTTTGCAATCAACTGGTGCTTTTTCTTTGTCATCCATTTTAAATTTCCTATTATTTTCAGAAAATTCGTATTTCACATAGAATAATGCTTGGCGAGGCTCTGTGGCGACCACATGCTCCACCTCTAGGGAGCGAGTATGATACAAAACTCTCTTACTTACATGATACTCTGTTATCTGAAGTCACCCTGCCTTATGTTTCTTTTTAATCACTTTCAGCAGTCCTTACATTATTTGGATTCTGTGTATTCTTTGTTTTAGCACTCGAAAAATATCTGTTGTCTTCTCACTCCGCAAATTCTATCAAATCTGTACCTACCTATAGGGCCACTTGATATAGCGAGCGGACTCTCACAATCGGTGAGCTAGACGGATGAGGAAAAGTGAAATGCGTCCTCTCGATTTTCTGCAGCAAAAGGTTTGAGAAATCGAAGTTGTATCAAGATACTCAGTACGTGATAAAACGAAGAATTGTTTATTGAAAAAACGGGGTTTGAGAATTAATTTTTTGATTAAGTGTGACAAAAGAAGAAATTGAGAAAGCTTAGCAAAATTATTCTTACGTTTAGGAGTTGAACGTCCATTCTTGTTGGAATAATATAATATTTAAACAGAATTAAATTTCAGGAAACCAAGAGACATTTTTCGTAGTCTGCTGTTACACCTGTTACCTTAAGGCGGCGTGCCAACAACACGTGTAGGGATGTTCAATAAACTCGGGGGAGTAAACATCAAAAATAGTCAATTTAAAACATGATTAATTAAACCATGGATTTGTACAAAAAGCGTCACCGTCGGCGTTTAGTGTCGAGACGAAATGTAAACTGTTTGATGCGTGTGTGTTGCCCATTCTCCTGTATGGGTGTGAGTCCTGCCACCTGACCAAAGTCCAGGCACAAAAAGTCTCAGGTTTCGAGAATTTTGGGTGTAAGATGGTACTACCGCATCACGAACGACTCTATACGTCGGTGCAACCAGTGTGAGCTCATCACTTCTACCATTATGTGGAGGAGATGGACTTGGCTGGGACATGTGTTAAGGATGCCGAATGACAGTAGGCTGAGGAGAGCGCTGTTCTTCCTTCCATCAGGGTCCCGAAGACGAGCCGAGGAAACTGACCATGGTGTGGAAGGAGGTCATAAACATTTCGCAATAGAGAGCTCTTGTTGCCTCCCTATATCTCTAAGTGGGGCGTTAAGGGAGTTTGGATTTGATGAACAAAAATAAGAAAGTAATTTTTTTGCGGCCCGCCACTTTTATGCATTCTTGAATTATTGGTCCCCTTTCCAATAAAAAAGCTTTACCGCCCCTAGTCTAGGTCCTCTTGTCTCATCGACCTTTTCACCTAATTTCAGCTTACACCGCCCACTCGCGCCGACATAATAGCAATATACCTAGTCGGTATTTGAATGTCACTCCCGAGTGCCCGCCCGCTACCCCACTAGTTTCCCTCTATAAGTGCAGTACGTATTTCGCTTCCTCCCCGTTACTCCGAGGTGAGGGAAAGGTGCGTGAAATCCCTCCCTGTTTTTTTTAACCTGCTAACCTATTTCGATACCACCGTTGTTTTATGATCGGTTAGATTGGATTTAATCGAACATTTGGATGCCTTCATTTAAGTCTGCAATTCTTTACATTTAAAAGTCAATTACAGTACCTACATAGTAATTGTGTATTAAAAGTTCTTAAGCCTTCATTTAAGTCCGCAATTATTAACATTCAAAACTCAATTACATTACATAGAAATTGTGTATTAAAAGTTCTCATTTCATAAATCTCTCATTTTCGATTCGAGAGAAATATAAAAAACAATAATGAAATTGTGGGTTAGATTTTATTCAAATTGTTTCTTTTTTATATTTCTTTTACGCCACTGATAGTCGTTAAGGGATGAGCATATAGCCATAGAATAGAATTGAGAATAAAGATGTTTTTAAATTTTAAAGAAACACCATACATTTATGCTCTTCCGTGTCCATTTATTTCGGTTTCTTTCAAATTCATCTTAATGAACTTTTGTGTGAATAGAGATGATTTTGTTAAAAAAACTACCAGCAGTAAAATAAAGACCAGAATCATGCGTGAAAAATATTTGGAGCTTATATGAATTTACCTGTCATTTTTTGAATTCAGATTAAAAAATACTTATTTCAAATAATATCAATTATTTTGTTATACCGTGTTATTTTTATGTGTTGATTTTCGCATAAGGCCAATATGTATTTTTTATTAATGATCATAAAATAGCTCGACTTTAAATTTAAAGATTTAGTTATGGTTACTTATGATATCCTTTATCTGAATTTGTATGCATTGCTGTGTGTGTGTTTTTGTCTCTGTCATGGTTAGCCGTTTATCCAAAACGATCAATTCTATTATTTATCAACTAGCTTATACCCGTGTTGATTTACAATTTTGATTCCGATTGTCAGGCTTGATCGGTAGGTAATTAAACAGGTTCTAGTCTAGCTTCCCATTGCTTAACAGACCTCTATAACTGACATAAGCACAGAAAAAGAAGAATGACTTTTTACCGACCTCATAATATTACGAACCTACCGACATAATTTGCAAGTTTTACTCTCTCTATGGTTTGAATCTTGGCTACATTCCCTACACCCTCTATTTAATTAGGCATTCCACCAATAGAGGGTGATTTGTGCTATGTGTGATAAAGACAGCTGTCAAACTTCAAAATGGAGGAATTATTTTGCAATTTTTTTCATTAAATCTTTATTTATTGAGAATAATAAGATTTGAATAACATTTTTATGTATAACGAATCAATCTACAATTATTTTATTACATTTTCATACCGTAATACCAGGATTGCATTCAACGTTTACATGAGTAATTTTGTTTCCAAAAGATGGCTTACTGTCTTTTTTTCAAAATTCGTATGAAGATCCTAAAAAATAGAGTTTTTTAAATAGCTCTAAATATATTAAAGTTAATGCAGCAAATTGTATTTAAGAACCTTCTCCAGCATTTTGTATGGCTCTGCGCAGATTCATATCTGACGTAGCATTTGTATTTTGAGCGTGATGCTCCCATATACGGTAAAAGGCAAATAAAAAAACATTTCTGAATTATTATATAGATGTACGTACAATATAGTTTTGTATTGACACGCGTGAATTCAATCAAAATAAACAAAAGTTTTCGTATAGCGGGAGAATATTGTGTTGCTTCAATTTGGCGGTCGGTACCGACTACACCGGCAGCGTCTGGTTTTCAGAGGGGTGTGGGACGCCATAGGCGTCGCCGGCTGGGCGCGGGCGGCAGATCGATAGTGCCGCGCTATATAGTATGCGTTCGCCCATTGGGTAGGTACCCGTATCCGCCTATACCACCAGCTATTCGCGGTTATATGCACGGCACTGGTGACTTGTCCGTATTATTCTCCATCGGCCTCTCTCACTTAGTTACGCAAACAATACTTTTATTGTCATCGTTACAATATAAATAGATCTGTCATATCGTAAGGTGTATGGAATAATTAACTGCTCGCTTTGCTATATGTATACGAAACTTCCTTGTAGTTTAAAAGGAATATCAAATTTTCGAACATTATCCGGTAAAACTTTGCAGGTTGCAGAGATTTTATCTAATTATTTCATACTAGCTTATACCCGTCTTGCTTTACGTTTTTGATTCCGATTGTCAGGCTTGATCGGTAGGTAATTAAACAGGTTCTAGTCTAGCTTCCCATTGCTTAACAGACCTCTATAACTGACATAAGCACAGAAAAAGAAGAATGACACTTTTAATGTTTATTAAAATTTTGTATAAAGATCCTAAAAAATAGGGTTTTTAAAAAGCTCTAAATATATTAAAGTTAATGCAGCAAATTGTATTAAAGAACCTTCTCCGGCATTTTGCACGGCTCTGTGCAGATTCATATCTGACGTAGCATTTGTATTTTGAGCGTGATGCTATGACATACGGTAAAAAGCAAATAAAAAAACATTTCTGAATTATTATGTAGATTTAATTCTTTTTTTGCCGTGTAGGCTTTTATCAGGAGAATGTCCTTTTAGATGAAAAAAATTAAGAAAAATGCACGGAAAATTAGAAAATTAAAGAAAACTCTACGTATACAACCTTATTAGTACTTTTTACCTTATAATTTTATTCTAATTTTGAAATTTTGACAGAAATTGTTAATTGGTGCGATTGACAGAATGCGGATGGATTATACATGGTTTAAAACAGACGCATCGGTCGGAATTACATTGGTCAAATGATAATTAATTCATCACCATATAAATTCGAATTCAATATACATAGTTAGGAACACAGGACAATGTCTGTCGGGAGAGCTAGTAAGTGTAAATAGTTAGAAAATATGTGCTGTGCAATGGCGGGATTATGAACTTAAGGTCTCGAGTGAACACAGATACTACACTCTTTGACTCTTTGTGAAAGAGGAAGATGGTCGGCGCCTGGGTTCGAACCAACGACCTCCGCACGAAACAAGCCGGCGTCGTAATCGCTAGTCTACCAACAACTTCTTATGTTCATTAAACGGAATTCGAATTAAAATTGTTGTAATAGAATTTTATCGTATTTGGAGAGTACTTTTTTGTATGTGTACTATGAAAGTGAAATTTAAATACATACTCAAATGCGTGTGAAAAAAACATTTGTTGCTTTCGTTTACAACGTGGGAGAACCTTTTTAATATTTCATCCTATCAAAACACACGAGCAACATATCAATTTGTGGGTTGGACAATCTCGCACGTCAGTTGCGCCCATATACCGGAATAATAGAATAATAGACACGTTGTTAGTCCGGGGTGAAAGAACGTAGGGCGCGAGCGTTACTCGAGCTAGCGGTACTGGGTGCGTGCGGCTAGCGAGTGGCTTATATAGTCTACGTCTACGGTTTGTATGCCTGCTTTCATACCCGAGGACAATGACACCTTCAATATCTCTCACCTGTCATATTATTATTATGTCATAGATAATTTGTGTAAAGCTCAGATCTAATATAGTATTATTCTGCTGAATCATACCTCAACCTCACAGCTAACATCGTTTGTCCAAACTCTTTAACTAAATACAAATCAAATACGTTCACGTATACGATTTGTTTATAATATACGAGACGATTATATTAAGTTTATTATTAGAATATTATGTTTTATTCTTATTATTATGTAAACATTGAGACTTGGTAATTTCACTGTTTATAATATAAGCATTTTCAAACATTTTATTTTTATCCGTTCGTATTTTATTACAATAATTCAAACTGTAGTATGGGTAACCAGCGAGATGTGAAAATTTATGGGTTTTTTTACTTCCAATTTTCGGAATTTACCGACCATTTTATAAAAAATGTCGACAAGTTTCATTATTTTATCAAATAGGTACCTATATCTCGAAGTATATCGGTCAATCCTGCTTTTAATTGTAATTTTGAGTGTTCTGCGAATGGTTGGTCATCGAAAAGTCAGGATCGTCGTTAAGGAATTGACATCCGTAACCATACGGTTGTCTCGAAACAGACTTTGTGCTTTCAAAAAATTACATTGTTTAATAGAAAGAGAAAGTGATGGCACTAACACAATGCAATGAGTGAATAAGAGATGAGGGCGAAAAAACCCTGGTAAAAAATGGTACCCCCTGCTAGAAAACTAACGAGGCTCCGAGAATGGCGGTACAACTATATCAACTTATAATTCCCCATAATAGTACAGGAAGGAATACCTGCACTCATACCAATCGACTGGACAGCGTGGTAGGATTTCACTCAGTCACTGTCTAACTACCACAAAAAAATCAGATTAGGGGTTGTTGTCAATTGTTGAATATGTACGAGGTAACTTAGTGTGTGTATTGTCTTGTTGGAAGCAACAGTTGCTGTCCTAACACCATTTCGCTTCGTATTTTATAGTCTGACTGCGCCTATATTGACTCCCGTATATTCCAGTGCAGTTGGATAATAATTATGCAGCTACTCTGGAACAGCAACCGCGATACGTGTCTGTCGTATTGGGGCTATGTCTACTACTCTACCTGGAGCGCCACTCCCAAGTGACACAAACAGCCACACCTTACGTTTTGAAGAATGCTCCACTTAGGGTAGGCACATAGGGGCGTAATGGATAGTATCGTTACAGCTTTCACTCGATTTCCGCTCCTACTCAAGCTGGCGATTTTACTTTTCATTTCCTGTTTGTTTTTGTATGGAAATTATATATAGGCAAAAAAACGATGTAAGGTAGTTTTCAGCTCTCTTTATGATGAATTTACAATTTGTCCCCGAAAATTTTCTGTACTTCATATAAAATGAAAGGTACTGAAATACTTGTATATTTCGACGTAACAACAAAGTCTGCCTAAATCTAACGAAATATTATTGTAATTGGTGCTGAATTTAAAAGGTCTGAAAAAGCCATGTCGTGATTTTAAATGGCTTAAAGCCGTCTTCAATAAATGTATAGGATATAAAAATCATAGCTTTCAAATATAAAACAGTTTCAGCTGTTATTTTTTTTTGATCTATTTATCTCACATTCCAACAATAATTGCTACATCGAAAAGTTATTAGAGAATATATTATTAGTTGCCTATTTATATGTAATAACTTCAGTATTATTTGAACATGACTTTTGTGTTATTAGTTATTCAATGTTCTATTATCCTTTGATTCTTGTGCGAGAGATGCAAATTTAAAGCACAGTTCGCCAGCCGGAAATTGTGTACTTCAGCCGTCATCATATGACGTTGCCCGGGACGCATTACTAGGAAGCGTACATATTCACACCCCAGCGTACACATTCACAGTCTCCTGCATGCGACTGTGGAGAGCCAATGCAGACTATCGCACGTATTGTGGAGGAGTGCCCTCGAACAGCCTTTAATGGCTCATTTATGGACATTCACAATGCTACCTCACAGGCTCTGCAATGGCTCAACGAATTGGATATTGTTTTGTGACCTCCTGGAGCAGTAATGTGAACCTTTTTAAACTTTTTTTATCCTTTTTATATCTTGACTCTAGTTTATTGTTTTTAACATTTTTATCCTTTGATGACGCTGCTGACTGGCAGCTGATTTTCAATGCCGTACGATAATAATAATAATGTTCTATTATGTCTAATGTATTTTTCTCATTGTTTCAGGTATGTGAACATTTTCATCACAGTAGATATTCTTACGAGAGTACCTACGCGATCCATTTCTAGGCATTCTACTATGGTTTGTAAGGGTCGTTGTTGCGTATATTATTTAATCCCTTACGGTCTACTTCCTTCCCTGTATTAACCTGTGTTTCATGAACATTCACCCTTTCACACACATCACATAATACTGTAACTGTTTATTTTTTTTAGTTTCTCACAATCACGTTTTAGGCAACACCGTTGAAGATGTAGAGAACTACCTATGCATTTTATTGTGTACCATGTACGGCGTGTTCAGACGCAACATGAAAATTATTCGATTCACAATTATTCGAAAATCAATTTAACGAATGGCAATATTGTTCGAAAAACAGTTGAACGAAGACAAATGTATCAGAAATTTAAATGGTTCGATTTTTTTACAATCTCATGTTCCTCTCGTCGTTTCCACACCCCATTTACACTTTTTCTCTCTTTTACGTTTTTTTGTAATCTATAAAAATTCATGAATATTATAAGGTATGTGTGGGGATTTAGTCGCCTAAAGAAGAAACGGTTGTCGGTTATACTGCGACTGATGCTCGGTCGCCAGAGCCTCGTTTCTTTTCTAGCGAGAGGTACCACTTTCAGGTGAGGTTGTATTAGGTATGGGGATTTAGTCTCATTAAGTTGAAACGGTTATCGGTTATTCTGCGGCTGATGCTCGGTCGCCAGAGCCTCGTTTCTTTTCTAGCGAGAGGTACCACTTTCAGGCGAGGTTGACATTTGGGTTAGCTAGGGGTCTTTTCATCTTTTAACCCCTTTTAAACAAGTTTTAAAATGTATTGAGAATAAGTTTTAGTAAGTACTATAATTATTAATCACTATTCATTATTTTCTAATAACTAATTAAGGACTTAATCTATGCTGAAAACATCTGAAATTTAATAATCGATGATAGTGATATTATGTTGGAATTTGGCTAGGCGGGACAGGATTAGTTGACTTTCAATTTCATTTTGACTCCACCTCATATTGGGTATTATACGCCCCGATACGGGTTTGTCAAATTATACATTATGTAATGAGAATAATAATACTCGACGTATTTGTGATACACTAATAATATCATTCGACTCGGGTCGCGGCGGGTCAAGTGGACTCGCTCCCATCATAATAATGTGTCTCTACTTTGACTCTCTCCAGTCACTGATACATACTTAATATTATCACGAAGATTCTAGAGACTTTACTAATTCTAGTTCGTCTACTAAGGTGTTGTGTGTCGTCAGTGAAGTAAGTCATTCCCTGTCATTATCGCTCATCACTGCGGGTCACATTTTTGACATCTGGAATCTCGTTCGTCGACCATGCGGGTTATCAATAACGTGACCATCTATCCACCTTTGGGTCGGCCGCGTTTTTGTATAATGAATCGTCGTTTCCTTGAAAGTCTGAATGCAAGTTTGTTTGGATGCATAAATCGCAGACCGAGTTCGATTTTAATCATCGTTGAGCCTTGCAAGCATATTTGTAGTAATGTTAGACTAATTATTCCATTTTCTCGATTATATATTTACTTATTTTCTAAAAATGATAGAAACTCCATGTTAAATTTTATTAAATGATTTAGCCATTTTTTGAAAATTAATCATCATTTAGACTGGTATCGACTAGTACAATTAAAACTTTTCGAATTACTCTGTGTTAACCGAGATGTTGGTTGGTTTTTTTTTTACTTTTGAACGAAACACTCGGCGCTCTCTTTTCTGTAACTTTGTCCAACTGCTAATGTTGTGTGTAAATTATATTCGAAAGAGCTTCATTTCACGACAGACTTCAGATGTATCCCAATAGTTTTGGAAAACAGTGAAGTTAGATTGCCGATCGATTAAATTAAATGTTCAAATGCGGTATTTTCTTGTAGTAACTGTAACATTGTTCATCTTCTGAGCTCAAGCATGCCGCTCCACTAAAGCCGCTGAAGGATGAATTTACTTTATCGTTCCAATATCACACTTAGCTACTTTCTATCTTTCGCATAGATATTTAAAACAGCAATAGGTATTTCTAATCCCGTAGAAAGTAAACAATGTCAGACCTCTTCCCCGAGACTTGTGCGTATGTTACTTGGTTCATTCCTGAGACCGTTCTTCGGTGAAGGCACATTTCAAAGTGTTAGTACGTGCTTGTTGAATTGCATAATAAATGTGGTCTTTTTTCATGCATTATCGGAATAAATAATATTTTTTCTCTGTGAATAATCCGCTTCAAGTCTAAATATAGTCACTTATTTAACGTTTGTGCTATAAATAAGCACACAGATAAGGTATCGCAGACTGTCAAATATAATAATAATTGCTTAAGTTCGTCCGTAACGTGGTATTTTCAACGCTAATCCCACGCGAAATTAATTTTCATACGTATTACAAAACTAACTACAGGGTGGGCAGAATGTACTCCCTAGTTTCAAACACTCAATGTAAAGCGCGCAGGTGGGTTAGCGGAGTGGGAGTAGTAACGGTAGGTGGGGAGAGCGACGTCATTTTCATTTCAAGTAGTCGACATGCAGTGGTCCGGTGAGCATCGAGGCTTTGTCGTAGAAACGTTAGTTAAAAACAATGATAGTGTAGTATTCGTGCGTCTGTAATATTTGTGCGTTTGACAGGTTACGCCGCTAGTTCCTACACATACTATATTTTTGCAATAGAATGATTCGCTGTAACAGTGGCCTTAATAATTCACGCCGCCATTAGCGCGACACTACTTGTTCCCTAATGAATGACCGCTTGTTTTTATTATTTGCTTCTATACTCGGACTCTGATGTCATTTCTGTTTCATCATAACATTCATAACATTATTATTATCCAATGCCGCGTCGCTTGTCA
This sequence comes from Mystacides longicornis, assembly GCA_963576905.1. Classification (NCBI taxonomy): domain Eukaryota; kingdom Metazoa; phylum Arthropoda; class Insecta; order Trichoptera; family Leptoceridae; genus Mystacides; species Mystacides longicornis. The sequence goes on from OY756437.1 coordinate 20,380,537, forward strand.
CGCCTTATACGTAGGAATCTGATGTTGGATTACTGAATGGACGGTATGCTTGTATTGAAATTGTTATCAAAACCCTTGTATTGCTTTTTGGAGCATGAACCGTCAGCGTGCGGCATACATACTCCATCCTCTTTGATTAGGGCATGCTGGCCTGATGTTCCTGCTGTTGCATTATCCTTTTGGGAAGCTGATTGCCACCTATCCCTCCAGCATCGTTTAGAGCTGGTGGTCTTCGTGGAGGTCTGTTTCGCTGTATTTTCTTGTCTCCGTCAATTGACGGAGAATTTTTGAATTTTTTGAATTTGAGAATTTCAAAAATTTTTGGCGGCTATTGTATCTTCTATTCTTGAGAAAAAGGAGAAACTCCATTTATACTAGTAAGGTAGAAAACACGACGTTTACAAGGACTTACTCGACTACGACTAGATATCACACCGCTGCAACGAGGAACAGCATGGGTATTCGCTATAAAGTTTAGTTCGATCATAACATATTTTTTACTTACGGATCATTATAACGTTAAAAGGAAATAATTTTTAGGTAAATGACACACCACAATTATTATTAAGAGTATAATCGCCACATATTCCACATCTTACGTTTTTATAAATTTAATTTTTTTGTGTTTTGAGAAAAATATGAAAGACGTTCCAGAAAAAAAAAAAACTCAAAAAGCATCTTAGACCAGATAAACTATTTGATTAATGTCTATTATACAGTAAAATAGAAATTTTACTTTAGTAGTAGTATGTTAAGGACTCGCAAAATCTTTAAGTAAATACAATATTTTTATTAAGGATATACTTTAAGTAAAAGTTCGAATTGGGTGTTGAGGTACAAAATCACCCTTAAGTCTCCAATATTTGACTTGTTCTAACTTTCGCGAAAAACCCTGCAGTATTGAAAATGTGATTCTCTCGCAAAAGTCGGCAGACCCCGTATGCGTTGGAAGTAGAATTAAGATTATATTGTGAACATGAGGCGGTAATTAATATCGGGCGGGCTCATTTTGACTTCACCTGCATTGAGGTTATTTTTATTTGACCTTACACCTGTATATAATTAAAAAAAATATATAGGTACACGAGAATTGAGAATATATAAAAAAAAACAGGAAATAATTAAATAATATACCCACGTAATTTCTAAATTAAATTCTATTGTGTTATTTTTTTATAGTATTTTATTGTAATAATCGTTGTCGTTGATATTAATAACTCAGAGGTTATCATCGTTCGTTTATAGTTTATATATTTTGGTGGTTTTATCGTATTTTTCTCTAGTAGGTACATTATAATAAGTTACTTGTATATAAACAGGTGGTTTGTTATTTGTTACTATTTAAGAATGTCATATATATTTTTTATTAATAACACAATTGAATGATGGTTTTCTTAATAATTATTGGTTTTCAACAGGCTGTTGAAGGCTCCTCTTTCGAGGTTGAACGGCCAAAGTCGCGGGTTCTTATCCTGCTGGAAGTATGACATAATTCGACATGATAAAAGTCAAATTATGGATGAAGCATATGACCTTAGTATTATAACGGCAGGTTTACACTAAACGAATATTTATAGAGAGCCAGAGTTAGCTATACAGCATAAGTGTGCGTTTACACTTAACGATCATAGAGCCGAATCTAGAAACAGAGCATACTTCCTTTTATGGTTGATATTGGAAACAATAACAAGCAGGAACTAATCAACGGGCGATGACGGATTAGTGTCCATATCAACGATCAAGAAAGTATATTCTATTTCCAGCCCGGGCTCTGGGTTAGTTTGGTTTAAATACACCCTTAGGTTGACATTGGCATCAAGCAAAAACAACCAGCAATGGTTAACACCAATTTTATAAAACTCTGTAATATATTAGTGAAAATACTATGTAGTTATTTGTACTGCGCCTTATAATTATTACATAATCTTATTGATTTAGTATTTTATTATTTTTATCGTTCTGCAAACATCGACTATTTATTCTATTTTATTTAATCGATATCTTAATGCCGATACTTAACACTAAACTACCTATAATTCAGAAAATTCAATTCGTTACGTTTATTAATAATGTAAGTCATTACAATAATATAGCAAGTTCTCATCCCGAATAGTGGCACGTCCACTAGAGTAGTAGAGATCGAGTTACCATTCTTGGCCGACGTTTCAGGACCTCCTGTCTCTCTGATTTAATATTTTAATATCGATGGATTTACCTCGTCCTTTATATAGAAGACAGATAGTATAGCTGAAGAACAGATTCTGACCCGAAGAATATACAACCTCTGATGGAGAAGAGCCGACCCCAACAAACAACAGCGACGATATGTTGGGAGGGTTCTTGAAAGAATAGAAGAGAGAGATCGTACATACAACCTTATTTTATATTGGAACTATGCGATAGATAGATGCCCGTTGTTGAAGCATTTGTGATCTGAATGTTCGTTTCAAGTTTTATTTGCGTTTTTGTCAGAGTTGTTGTCTCTAAGACTTCTTCCTTCACTGAGTAAAGTATAACTATTCGAAATTACGAAATAATTTTAACATTCACCTCTCTTATCTTCATATCGTTTCATCATCTATGACAAATTCCTTAGATATTATTTTGTCCCATCATCAATAATTTTCATTTATCATTTGTAGCGATATCAGAGCAATATTCACTAACGTGCATCGTGTGCATGAATTGTTGTTTCTTTACGTAATATGTTTTGCATCTAACGACAGTGTGTTATGGTAATAATTACTATTTAACAAATTGCAACGGACTGTTAATGGCTTCCATCCGTCGTGACAATACCTCGCAATCTGTGTCAATTAGCATGCGAAAGTCTTTTAATGCTAACCCGCGAATACGATTGACACTAGATATCGCAACCACACGTGAAGTTGAGGCTGTTTCATATTCATCTCCATTGCTTATCTTCCACTGTTACATTCCTTCTGTCCAGTCCTTATTGCGATCATCCATCTTCCATATTGTCATCAACCAATTTCCTCTATACGTGTGGAAAGTGTGACGTCATTTGACAGCTTTGCGCTCCACTCTTCCATACATTTTGTATGGAACCAGTTCCAGAAAAAAAATGTTTCTTAGAGAAACAAAAAAATAGGATTATTGATGCTAATCATTGTACTGAAAACAAACAGGGACAAAAAACATCTTAAAAACGTCGTTTATGGTTAAAAAAAATTAAACGAAAAACCCAATTTCATTAGTATGGTAATTTGTATTGGATTTTGAAATGTCAGATAGCTTCGTGGAGTGCGGCTGTAGATGTCTCTATACATTGACTTTACACCCGTATAGTCGCCATTCTTGTCTGTAAGTATCTGGACAAAGTTTTTCAATTTGATGTTCGATGTTTGTTTCTGATTTTATGTTTTTTATTGACAGAAAATATGAACGTTTCTAATATGGTTTGTAATCTGAAGTTTCTCAGTAGGTTATTCATATATTATTTGATTAATCAACTGATAATCTTCTCCCATCGAATTGCTATTATATCGGTTCACATACTTCATCGATGAAATCTATAACGTCACACTTACAAAATGATCTCATGCTATGTTGTCCCGTTATCAGCGTTCGATACTTAGATCTCGAAGGATTGTTTTTGTTACTACTGTGACAAGAATTGTGTTAGATACTACCGTCAGAAGGATTGTGTTTGATACTATAGTCCAAAAGATTGACATATTATTATATAATAATAGAAGGGGCATTAATATTGCGTCATAGGTCATAGACATTACGCAAGATCGAGCGCAATAATTGAGAGCTCTCGAGAAAGTTCGGCGGAAAGGGAGTTTGGATTGGATAGGGGAGGCATTAATATATTGGCAAAGTATTGACCATTCACCTTGCGAATGTAACAACGGTACCTCAACAAGATTAAGCGTTTTTAATCCTTAGCCAGACTTGTCCGTGCTATTCACTTAGTAATACATACATTATATTGTTCATTATTGCGGGTGATGTACCTACTCCGTACCAGGAGAACCAATTAGCGCGGGCTAATTAATCCGGCCGAGCTATACTCGCAGTACTCGCACACACACAATATGACGTATTATCCATTTAAAGATTTAGGTTAACCAAATATACGGGACTGCTATAGTGTTTAAATAAAATAACATTTGATTAGTGTTTGTTCGCATCGTCGCGTGCATCGCCGGCGGAGGTTGCTAAAATAGGACCAAGGATAATATTCCGAGTCGACCCGGCGTACGTACAGCAGTTATAATGTGGGACATTGAACAGATTTGGGCGTGACATTAGTATATTTGGGAGTCGATCTTATTAATAATCTCGTCTTCTGCCTCCACGTCTGCAATATATCCACTCAATCCAGTCATTGCAATGCAACCCCGTCGCCATCCTCTCATCCACACCGAAAAGCGCCCTCGTTCAATGTTTTGACCTTTCGGAGGGGTTTACCGCGTTTTTTGTTGCATTCTAGATAATGGTCGTTGAGAAAATGACGGATTTTATCTTTTGTGAGCTTCCTCAACACACGCTCTAGCTTGTTCATTCGATGTAAGTGAAGATGCGTACCTACACAGTGGCGATGACAGGCGGTTGATCAAAAAGTCTTTAATTGATCATAATCGGCATGATTGTCTTGGGTGGAAGCTGGCTGAGTTAAGAGACTTCCTTTCCGTCCTCCAGCTCCTCAGTCCAACTGCGTAACACCGTCTATCCACCGTAGCTTGGGGCTTCCTGGTCTTCTACGACCTTAGTGATGTTTGATTTGAGAGCTAGGCGTCTGGCCTGGGCTTCTTCGTTCATTCTCATTATGTGACCAGACCATGCCTGCGTAATCTGTTCCATAGATTTTTTTTGAAGGATCTTCCTCTCAAAGTTTTGTAAATCACCGATTTTGTCATCCTTGTCTCTTGCACCTAGACAAAATGCAAGATTATAAGATTTGAACATGTAACAGGCACAAATATCCAGTTACAAATGGTATAGGTACTTACCCGTAAGATCTATGTTTTGACTAAAGCTACGAATGTTGACGCGACAGTCTACTGCAGTATGAATTTTTAACTGGTACAAACGCCAGCTCGGGAATCCGCAGTATTCATGTCTTACCTGTATGCAGACAAAAATAAAAACACATTATAGGCAGTTATTATTATTACCTTCCTTAGCTCGTTATCTGTTGAATAATACCAGTCGAAAGTAATGGAGAGAACAAAACAGGTTTGGCGCTATCGGCGGATCGCGTCTGTACCTACACTTTTTTTTGCAGTCTCGATACCTTGTACTTTAGTAGTAAATGTACCATCTAATATGTAAAAGTTCCATCAGTGTGCATTCGTTTATTGGTTAACTTTTTTTTGTTGAGACGGTTTGTAGGTATCGTAGATATAGAAACAATTTTTTATTGTCGGACCCAACGTAAATTTATGATCCGGCGAAACCACAAACTTTGCAGATTCTTCGTTTAGTTCGTCGACTCGCCTTCAATTGGAGATTTCTTTTAGTCATTTCGACTCTATCGGTATGAAAGGAAGCTTAACGCTTTTTTTGTTTTGGAGTCTTTTTCTACCCTCAAGCTAGGGTCATTCCACCACGCATCTCCCAACTGATCTTTCGATTGCCTGAAATTCTCCGGATTAATTATGGTCTGTTAAGATTGTTCTTTATACAATATTTGCCAAGTAGCAAAGGAAAATTTAGACTCAAACAACTAAAAACCCTTTTACATCTATAAGATTTCTTTATGCAGGATGATCTCTAAGTTCTTTAATTTCTTTTTTTTTTGTTATGTTTATGTTAATATCCGCATTGACCGCCTTTCGTTGCCTTATTGAAGGTGGCGAACTTTTCTTTTGCTTCTTAATGCGCATGCCTTCCACCCCCTTTACTTGAATGGTGTCTGCGTAGCGAAGGTTTCATACTTTCGTTTCACCCCGAATACACGCAACGACCCTCTTCTGAAATGCCGTCATATACATAATAATATATATTTTCATTCAACGATATCTTTGTTTTCCTTTCATTTGCCATTTATTATGACGCAGATAATAAGATACACATAATTTTGAGGTTTTTCTCGTTAGTCGTCTGAGGTTAGTGACGTATTGTCTAGTAATATCGGATCATGAAAAAAAAACTAGTGAAATAACTACATACCTTTTTTTTAATACACTTTCAATATAATGTACACAATTTACATGGGTACTATTTAAATGTTAATAATTGTACCATTAGGGCTTGCGACCTTCCTCATTGATGGCTTAGTTGTGATCATTGTACTGATTCTGCAATAGTTTTTATTTTTATAAGCCGAAATACTTCAAATAAATTTTTTTATTCTTATATTTGTTTTAGGACATTTCCCTTTAGACGCATTACAATAGGTTGATTAATTTGAAAAGTAATATAAACTTCGTTAGACTTTTGATAGCACTAAATGTTAATATTATGTATCTCTCAGAGGCATTCTAAATATGGTTTCATTGAAAAATTATTCTAAGTTTCTCTTGGAAATATGATATGATGAGGAACCCCAAGGTTTTTGCTAGGGCCAAATAAAAGAGGGAATTGTTGCCTATTGTAAAACAATACAAGCTATCGATAACAAGACTTAACTTTGAGGACACATCTTGCATGACACAGAAGAAGAACAAATGCATAAAGGTCCATTTATTTATATAAAACGAACAAAGACACAGAGTTTGAAAATAGAGTTTTTTTTTCCTAATCGTTGACACTGGACACCATGGAAACAACTTATTAGTAGATGATGACAGTTCTTTCTGGTTATTATTTCCTTGGTGACCATATCAACTATTATGAAAATATACTATACTCTTTTCAAGCTCTGGTTCTTTGGTATTTTGGTATAAGTGCACCGTAAGATTAAAGATAGTAAAGATGTAGTGTTTTATCATCATTATTATTATTATTTAGACAGCTTAAATAGTGCCAGGATATGTATACATATCCTGGCGCCAAATACATGACAGCAGTCGCAGTTTTAAAATTTGGTTGCTCTCTTGTTCTCAACAATTTCCAACTTTTATCTCTATATTTCATTTATTATTAAATTTCAACTTGTTGCATACATGAGATTTTTCGACATGTTGAGCATGTTGAGAATTCTCATGATTAGGAGTTTCGGAGACAAACATTACCACCTAATGGCGAACGTTGTTAACGTAAAGTGATCACACTAAGCCAGCCTTCGAAATAACAGTAGAAGACGGTCGTAAGCCCGTAGTGGTTTGTTCCATTTACAAATCGATCATTAGTAATGAATTGTTAGTCTTTAGTTTTTTTTTTTTTTAATAGTGCCGGTTTGTGAAAGTTCCGCCTCAAGGGCGTTTTAATTAGAAATCGAGTGAAACGAAGACACTTTTATAATTACAATTACTCGGATCACTAACTTGAGTGATAATATTCATTCTAGTCCTAGTCTTTTTCTTGCCGGTCCAATATTGACAGTAAGAAAAGTATGTTAGGTTAAAAATAATGTGTTGTCTTCTTTGCATCGTTGTGGATGGAGTTAGTCCGTTCCGTCCGTTTATATACCGGCGTTCAGTTCAACACCGAACGTAGTGCGGGGTGCGCGCGTTGTACGTTACAGCGTCGTTTTGACAGAATAATCACCGGCGCCCCGACGTTTACCCACTTACTTCACTACGAACTAACGCGTTTATGTGTATACATTTTTTTTTTCATCATTCATATCCTCGCGTTTAAAAATATTGTTTTTGCTCCGAGATACTCTGTTAGCCGGGCGTAGTCTTAGATTATTATATTAGTTTGTGTGTTTGTTTGTGAGTGCGACCGAAACGTGGAAAAACTGAGTCGACCCATATTTATTTTTTTACATTTTTACGACAGATTGTCGAATATTGTGTGTGTTGTATAATATAGTACCATTATACTATTTTAAACAATAATTAAGTATATTATTGTATGTAAATCAGTGCCTGTGAAAATATATCTTTTTCATTTGTGTATGTGTGAGTGATCAGTGATTCCCTTATTGATTCTATATTGTTGGATGCATGTTACATTTTGGATAACGCATTTTTCATCACCGAGGTATCTATCTAATTTGAATTTATTTATTTATTGTGTTCGTACATATTATTATAACGAACATCTGTTTTCATTTCAGATTTTATGTGCGTTTTCTAAAAAATATAAACAGAAAACTGTTGCTCATTATTATTATTATTATTTTATTTATTTAAAACAAAGTCAAAGACAACAATATACCTACCTACATTGTTTTACAATAGGTAATTATATGACAGTCAAGTTGTTTTTCTTTCAAATGGTTACCCGGTTATAAAGACTATGTCTCGTGTTTAACCGGGGAGCACGCCCCACCCGTGATATTCTAATCAACATGACAGACAAGGCGCTGTTTTGAGAAATACAATGACATAATTAATACCAAAACAATAATAATATAATATGTATTAAATTTATTTAAACGTAAAGTGAGGTAACCGGCGAGATGCGAAAACCAGTGCAGATATTTTTTTGTATTTTTCGACCGTAACCTACTTATATGTATTTATTCGAAAAAAATACTAAATAAAAAAAATCTATTTTTTTTCTTAGTGACCTCGGTGGTCTGGATATCTACGTACTCCTCGATTTTGGAATAATGGATTTTGTGTTTTATTCCTGGCCGTGTAAGAATGTTCTAATTTTTTGACACGGTGTTATAAACATCCTGTCTAATATTGGACGGCACAGATTGCCTAGTAGAAACTGGCGTAGGCATAAAGTTCCGTCGAAACTATCGAATTGACACCTTTGATGAAATGAGGATTTCAGTGAAGATGCGTTTATACCAAACGCCAGAGCTGGAAAATAGAGTATATTTTTTTGATCGTAGATAATATGGTGACCAAGGAAATAACAACGAGAAAGAACTGCATGTAATTGTCCATTTAATAAGTGTTGTTTCTAAGGTGTAAGAAAGTATATTAATATTCTACTTTCAGCTCTGGCACTTATGTTTGTTTGGTTTAATGCACCCATACAGTGAAGTCTAATTGTAAGTTGTTCCTTTATAGATGAAGACGTAGGTTTTCAGAATTTTAAAGTCAAATTTTGAAAACAAAACAAAAAAAAAAAAAAAAAAAGCGAACATTAATGTAAAATCACTACGTTATGACGTTATGAACGACCTGTTGAGATTTCCACAATTCGGATTAACAAGAAGACAAAATATTCGAAAAATCATATTATTATTTTTCCCACTTTTATATCTTCTCTGTGTAGAGTCATCGTCATAATAATGATCGTTCTAGAAGCCGCATAGGTCTACATAGTTACCGAAATTGCGAGGTGCGATATCGCATCCACTGATAGATAAGATAGTAAAAATACATCGAGAAATTTCGCCTTTGTTGACCAAATATTATCTTAATGTATAAAAGAAAGTCGCGTTAGTGCCAACACTTATAACTCGAGATCGGCTGAACGGATTTGGATTATTTTTGGTTTATTGGATTTTTCTTCGCTCCGTATATCAGAATAACTAATAAAAACCATTGACATTAAAAATATTAGCACGCTGATTTTTGATGGATTTTTTTTCTAGCTTTCTTCTAATTCTTTATTAAACATAGAAGTGCATTTTTTATAAACTAAAATGCGAAAAGTGAATAAAATTAATTATTATGAAATCAAAGTGTCGTTCGACACCAACTATAATAATTGGCAGGTACGATTGATAGAATTCGGATGGAAAATACGAGTGTGTGGTTTAAAAAAACAGATGCATCGGTCTAAAATCATTTTTTAAATTGTTATTCAATATTCATAGTTGACCACAGGACAACGTCTGTCGGGAAAGCTAGTTATCTATAATTATTGTACCATTACCTTAACTTTTACTGATTTTGTAACATTTAGAATACCGTTCAACCTTGAATTCTCGTCGAATTTTCATATTATGCGCGCTCGTTGGCTGACGGGGCGTATCTCATCGGCATACATCACCAGCTGATTCAATAGGTACATACATTGTCATACGATTGGATACATTTCATACAATTCAATACATTATCGATAAATTTTTGTCAATTATTCGCACAATTTGTTTCACCGAGTGTCGAAATAACATATTGTATACAATTCAAATTACAACGTTCCTAAGTTTCATGTACGAACGTAATGTAATTTCTTGTTTATATTCGTTCATCGTTTCCAAAAATATCGACTATCATCGACATGTCCGTCTACAAATTGACCTTCGATTCAAGATGATTCTCGTAGTATTATTGTTTTTATAATCTGTGGGAGATTATGACTCAGATTTAGTGCCGATTTTTACAATATGTACCTAATATCGAACCCCAACCATAAATTACACATAATAAAATAGAACTGTTCATTGTTATATGATATTTATAACTTTTATTGGGTGTCATACTACGCTATCTACATTGGTAAGCCTCCTATAATATATAAAAATGGAGCCATATGTCCCTTGGTCATCGCATCACGCTTGAACGACTCGACCAATTTCTCTAATTCTTTTTTTGGTCGTGTCAAAAGGAATGTTGTCGCGAAAGAAAAAAAAGCAAGTAGCTCGGAACATTAGAACGTATTCTATTTTTGAATTTCAATTGGCGTTTGACATCAGTCAATGGTCGATAGTTGGTGCGATTGTCGTTATGTGAACTGTGAACATAATTTAAAACAGATGCATCGGTCGGAATCAATTTATCATCATACAAATTAATTTTAAAATTTTTCAATATTTCCTGTCTTTCTTCCTTAGAGTTATAATAATTAGCAAATTTGTTTCCGTAAACGACCTAAGCAATCAGTTATTTACTTGCTCAAGGTCATGATAGTGATTTTTCAATTTTTGATTCGACACTAAATATGACCTTAGTACAAATTTATGAATGTAGCTTTTGTGCATGCTAGTGAAATAGTACTTAAAATAGTACATTTGATAACAATTTTGTCAAAATTGATAGTTATTCAACATTTTGAAATTTTGAATTTGATTATGTTTTTCAATATCTAATGTATTATTTTGCACATAATTTCCAATTTTTGTTTGAGTGAAATTGCAATTCTTGAAAAACAAAAATACTAATCAAATTTTGAATGTGTGTTTAGTTTAAAAAAAAACCAGAAGGTTAAAAGTGGCGATTTTTCTATGTTTTCCTTTATAAAACAACTATTAGATCATCAAAATAAAAGGTTAATTATAATGATTCCATACTCCACACTGTGTATTGTATAGCGGATTAAGTATCGCATAAAGTACAACACACATTATTATTTAGTATAGTGTCGCATAGAATTACGCCCGATCCCTCCCCGCTAGTGTCAAGTGTCGCGAGGATAAATTTGATGTACCGTACGTATGTGTTCACTGTTCGTATTGCACAGAATAGTTTAATGTGTCTGCTGATGATATTACTTCATCGCCGTGTGATGTCATCGCGTTCATCATAACAAACATGGACAGTACCCACAATTTAACGCAGTGATCGCCAAACGAGCGCTCGCCACCACCACGTATTTCCATTCTCTGATATCCCCCTTTCAATTATCCATGATTTTGCCTAGAACGACCACGTCTCTATATAGTCAACGCAGGATATGTGGATAGAAAAAGATTAGACTTAAGGACCAAATTTACCGATGTGACTCATTAAAAAGCGTCACTAAAGTGGAACTGGGCCGGCCATATAATAAGAGCAACATAAAATGCTAGGTGGACCAAGAAAGCCCTTCAGTGCAGACCCAAGAATTGTTCATAGAAACCCAGGTAGGCCATAGCTGAGGTGGTCTGACGATATTAGGAGAGTGGCCAGAAACTTATGGCGAAGAATGGCAAGAGACAGAGAATCGTGGAAGCCGGGAAGGGAGGCCTATGTCTAATACTAGATGAGTGAAGGCTGAGCTGTGTGCCGGGTATTGTGACCTAGCCTCTGTTGTGCATTTCCTTGGAGGTCTTTAAGTCTCTTTTCAAATACTTGTTGATAGTATCTCATTCCTGATGTGTGACGACTTTTCAAATGCAGACATTTTCTTTACTTTTTTGGTTTTCCGATTCTGTCTGAACTTTCCTACTATTCTATGGTAATTCGTTCTTGGGTCGACGCTTCATCATCCAACCTATCAAGTTTTCCGATGGCTCAACAGTCTCTTCAACAGTGTCCTCTGCTGTAGCCTTCCAACTGGTAATATTAATTAGCTGTGCATCATCCCTCCCGATCTCATCCTCCAACCGCAGTTTAGGCCTGCCAACTTTGGCGTGTCCTTTCTTCCAAGTATTTTTTCTCTTATGTGCACACGTAGATGGGATTTGCACATGTCCTGTCATTTAAGCTGTCTGTTTAATTTTACAGATGCAGAGAGTGTGGAAGCCTTGTAAATATTATTTAGCTCTTCATTAAAACGTATTTCACCATGTTTGTACATCTCTCACAAGTCCTAAAATTCTATGCAAAACTCTTCATCAAATACATCCAGTAATTCTACAGGTTTCGCAGTTATGGTCTGTTTTCCTACGGATACGCCGTTTCTATAAACAGCGGTGATTATGTCAGTTGAGAACGTTGTCAATATTGTTTCCGTAGTAACGAAAAATATTGTCATATAATTTTGAAAGACGCCGTCTTGTCAGACGACGGACCGTTCCCTAGGAACCCAGTGCATTTTAGTGTCCAATATGACGCCGCTGTTCTGATTATAAGGTTGACGCGTCTTCGTCTAACCTATAGATTGACATTCTCATCAACAGCATTATATTATTGCTAGTTATTATATTGGTATTCTACTGGAATAATGTCAATAATATTTTTAGATAGACGGAAATCAATTTCGATAAATAATTAAACTTCAACATATTCTACACACATAACGTAGTAGTCTTGTACGGTAGCCATGTCTGTATGGTATGGCAACACATTATACTAGAATATTCTGATTATGAATCGCTGTTGATTTTAAATTTAGACATTTTATGCGATGTTTGCCATCGTGTGGATTATTGATAATCATTATTATTATTAGTCTTAGATAGTTTACAGTCAGTGAACCAACTGAGTTGCTATTTGCAACGAAACTGTTCAATCAAATACTGACTAAATACCTATCGCTTTTATAAATTTGTATTTTGGTTCAAACACATTCAGATCTTTCTATCTAATGTCTTAGTTAAAAATTTCAACCACGTTTTTTTTGTTCGTCCGGTTTAAGCCATGCGATCGATTTTAACTAACTTCTCGAGTAGCTGACCATTTGCAACTTTCTGAATAGCTCAGAACACAATGACATTTTAATACTTTTAGCCACATTTAGACAAAATTTAATTAATTTTCGCCAATTCATATTTTGTATGCAGTGTAAGTTTCGAAAGTACATACCTATAATTATAATAATAATATACTGATTTTCAGCCTTATAAGAGAGCTCAACAGATAATTTAGAATCGTAGTGTACAAAAGTTCTATTTACACTAAACGCCGACGCTTTCTATACCATGGTCATGCTGTTAAAGATACCACTACTTGGCATACCGATAAGTATCGGAAGCAGATGTTGCGACCTGGTGACCATCGATGTTCATTGCTAAATTTTTATCAGGGCAGTGCAAAGGTTATTCGCCATAAACTCCGTATGTTGAATTGTTTCGTCGCAGAGTTTTGAAAAACTCCTCCACTGTCGTACTGAACAACGTCAGGTCGATCGTGTATTCCAGATTGCACATTTCTCTGTCTTTCTGTGTTATAGGTATACCTGTTGCTCTTTTGATTATGTCACAGCATATTGGAAAAAAAATCTATTTCGTATACTGTTGGTCAGAAAAGGCACAAAAGCCTCGGACGCCTTCCAGCGCAATGGAGAGCTCTTGAGACCTCCCTGTGCTCCTGAGTGGGGCTTAGGTCTCCCGCATTGTGGGTTGGTTTGGGGGGGGGGGGGGGGTCCGCGACGGGCTTGATTTGTGTGGGGCCGGCTTGTCGGTTTGATTGCTTTGATCGAGCTGGGAGGTCGGTTTCGTACGGTTCGGGTTTGCTGCGGATTGGTCTCCTCCGAGTAGAGTGGGGGACCTTAACGGGAGTATGTATGTATGTATTAATTGTTGAAGATTACTTTTGACTTAATGTTTTTAAACCCGAGATTTATATTCCAGTTTCTCTACAACTCGTTTTTTTATCATTTATGGCGGCTGCATTTAAATTCATGAATATTACAAATTAATTGAATACTCGGCATTTCTATGGATGATTTTATAATCCTGTATGGAGAACATTTTACTCGGAATACACATATTGTATACACAATTATTATTGATCGTGATCATTTCCATTAAACTTGAACGCAGGACCTTTTAGAGACTTGGCTTATCCCTGTTGGTTTTACCTATCCAATTCATGACACTTTCAGGCCCATCGGTTGTCGAGAACAATTTTCGAAGTTCAATGATTTCGCTTTCGTTCTCGAAGGGAAAGCCTGTCGGATCACTGGCATGGAAAAGAATCATTGATTGTTTTATTGTTGCATAAATCGGTTATATCGTTTCTTAAAATCAAATGGTCTCAATTTTACTTGAGAACCTCGAGAACTATGGACAATTTCATATTTATTCCCGTTTCAACAGTTGTTTGTATGTAGAACCAATATCCTGGGGACACTTTCGACTTACATTGGATTAAGATTGGCTTGTTTTTGTCATATGTGTGAAAAACATTTCGCGTGTGGTTAAAGAATTTCAACGTAAATTCCGAATTACGGACGAACATAACCAGTTATTATACACTGGCTGACCCGCCCGTCGACCTTTGACCTAACCTAGAATGAAAAAATAATTTGGACTTGAATAAAATGTGATTTACGACATTAAAACTGAATTAAATTTAGTTACTAATAATTAATTAAAGATCAAATAAAAAAAAATTGTTTAACTTTTCCACAAATTTTTATTTCCCGACTAGTTTCGTAGGCTCACGTCCTACATGGTCACAGGAGACTAAGAAACTGATTGTTATGTTTCTTAGTCTCCTGTGACCATGTAGGACGTGAGCCTACGAAACAGCAATAATTCTAAAATGTATGTGGGTTAGGATATACAACTTTTGTGCAGTACAAAATATATAAAAGATGAACGTTTTAAACTATATAACTCAAATTTACCTAAAAGTGGACATACAATAAGTGTGCTTTTAACCATCGATGTAATAGTTGTTATCGTTGATTCGGATGCGGGATGAAGTTTGAAGGGTCATAAGTTTGAAATCAAAACAATTCCTCTATAGTTTCTTTACTTTTTAAAAAATCCAAGAGATGGCGGTGTAGTAGAAAATTAATCACACGTTAAACCTGTTAACTCATTTGAATCGAAATTTACTGAACTATTATGGTAAGTTTGATTCTTTCAGCTGTTGCCTACTTCGTTCCAGCAGCGCTTCTCAAGCACATTATTATACTCCGATTAGCCACGCATGCATTATCTATCATACTCGCTGACTCCACAGATTCGAACATCTCAACCTTGACTCGACATTGTATCGTTTATTTAAATCTACTTTCGTCTCTATATCCGCTGCCAGACCGCTACTACTGTTCAACAGCTACCCATGGCTCGCTATTGTTGTATGGTACAACAGTACTACTTAATCCCACTATTGTTGTCAATGGTAATTTATGACCGATCTAATTATTCACCACCGACTTCTGTATCGAACGGTTTCTCCCACTTTCTTGAATGCTTACAAAATATATTGAACATTAAGTGGATACTGTTGTCCTTTCAGTTTCGATAAAATGGATATTTTAATTATTATTATTATTTGGGGAGCAATCAAGCGGACACCACGAAACTTGGGCGCATGGTTTTGTGGGATCCCAAAAATCTCTCTGTAATGCCACAAAACCTTCTTAATTGACACTCTCCGCAACAACTTACTAAATAGCCGGGAGGGGGGGGGGGGGGGGGAGCCTGTTCATAGCCTCCACAGTTCTGTTGTTTTTTATGATTGTCAATCTAGGCAATGGAAAATCCATCTTTGTTTTGAACTTGTGACTATCAATAGGCAGTACATAATATACGAAAGTCGCCTATTGTACTATATGTCATTCTGTGTTGGACTGGGTGAGGTCGATCGATCGATTATGAGATTTTTCTATCAAATCAAAAAAAAAACCGTGTACACTTTTTATATCATCGCATCTCGAATGGTTTAAGAAAACTTGTACATCAATTTCTCTAACCTGTTCTTTTATGTCTAATAATTTTATTTTTTTATTTATTTAATATGATATTCCCCCCTTCATACAAATGCATAGGCATTTGTATGAAGGTGAGAAGATACATAACTCTAAGTAGGTAATACATATAACATAGTACAATATTCTTATCACTTTTTATTATTAATTATCTGACATTTTCCGTAAATTTATCCTGATAGATTCTATTTAATTTTTTCTCATTGAAATTGTCTTCATGAGAGCCACTGTTATTTCATTTTCTGTGTTATTTTATATTTTTTTTAACAATATTTTGAAATAATGTCTTTGACGTTTCAAAGTGATCGAAAGAACCCTTAGGACGAGAGCTAAATACCAAACGCTTTCTATCTATTCACAATTATTTTACTGTAACCCCATGTTCTATGAAATCATCTATGCCACTCAGCGGCATTAAGTAAATAAGTTGTAATATGTAATAATTATTATGTTATGATCCCGGGTGGAATGCGTTCTTCGTGGTCCTGCGTTCCCACGGTGCAGTAATCAGACACCATATGCTTCAAGTGCTCGTCTCACGCTGAACCTGCATCACCCAACATGGAACACTTTGCGTGCACTCAGCCACAACCAGAGTTCGTGCTATTTGCATATTCTTACAATATCGTCTCGGCGTTTTATCGATTGCAATTCAGATTGGGCGTAAATAATTACTATATTGAAAGTGTTTGTGGGAGTCGCGTCATCGTATCATATCCTGGATGAGACATGCATCCAACAGTTTTCTTCGCCCACTCTTCACGACAAACTCACAACTCCATCATTATTAAAAGTGGGTAGCCGAATTGAAAATGATTCGGCCACGCAAAATATGAATAATTTCATTTGTAGATCTGATGAAGAATTGTTGATTCGTGTTTTGAACTCTCCGCAACTTTGAAATGTACACAGTATTCTGAGAAAAACTTCAGCATTTTGTACATATTGACATTTATGTAGAACCAATTTGGCTAATCAATTATTAGAAGTATAGTTACGACGCTAACTTTCGTATTGTTTCGATCGCAGGTGCCAACCATTTGCCTCTTTCACGACACAAGTTTATCTTATCTTACTTTAAAATAGTGTATTTGTGTTCACTTTGAATTAGCACATTTGAATTTCATTAAAAAAAATTGTGTTTGCTGTTATCAGGATGAAAGAAAAAACCATGTGAGTTGCGCGGAACATTAGAAGAATAAACATACTTTGGTAACTTTTGACAATACAAACCTTTCTGTTTTTTGAATTTTCATCGGCGTTTGATATCTTTTAGATGTTTGATAGTTGGTGAGATTGTCGGAATGTGCCCCATAAACATAGTTTAAAGTAGACGCATCGGTCGAAATTATATTGGTTGAATAGGTAATTAATTTATACCAAAGTGGAATATAATATTCATAGTAAAGAGATGACAATGTTTGACGGGAAAGCTAGTTGTTTATAGTATAATGATTTGATGTTAAAATAGGTTATATTGTTCAGAATCATTTTTTTTTGTTTCGGTTTGAAGTGTTGTACTGTCGCTATACTTACTTTTATTTCTGTTATTTTTTTATTAAAAGGCACCTTATGACGTTTATTGATTAAATAAATAAAAAAGTAAAATAATTTAAATGAAACAATTGATTTGTTATTCCACTATATTTATTTACCTGACTAAGTTTCTAAGTCACCTGTGACCATGCAGGACCTGTTCCTGCGAAACTAGTCAGGTAAATAAATATAGTGGAATAACAAATCAATTGTTTCATTTAAATTATTTTATTTAAATAATTCCACCAAGAATGCACGTTCAATTCGTTAATTTTAAATAAAAAAGTACCCAAATTAAAATTGATTTTATTTACTTCATTAGATCATTTATCTCAATTAATTAATCATTTAAAATAATACACAATTAATTATTTCTATGCAGATTAATATTATTGCAATTGTTTGTTGTGGCTTAGTAATTTATAATAGCAAGGTACTTTAATTTATAATTTATTAAATCATATAATGTCGGCATAATGACCAGTTTTATGAATGAATGAGTTGACTCATTCAATTAATTGAATGCAGGGAATTGTTTTATTATTATTATAATCATATAAAGTATACAACAAAAAACATATAAGTAAGGTCTGTTAAAGGTCGGTGTAAGTAAGTAGTATTTAATTTAGATATCATGACGATCCAATTATGTGATTATTTCCGTTGTGTATACGTATCATTCGCTTCTAATCGTATAAGTAAAAGTAGATTGTAGGGGTTCATTGCTTGACTGGTTTCAAGTTCTGATTTGTTTTTATTGTGTGGGGCATAAAATTGGAATATAGTATGATTATGGTTGAGATGAAATTTTTACGTACATGGGTTGTAAGAAAAGGTACACTGAGAGAAAAGTAAGGGGGAAAAGCTCGTATTTCTTGAGTTTTTTCTCGTAAGAACTGTTTTTTTTGACTCAGAGTGAAGCATTGGTTTTTTTCAATGCTCCGTCATTGAATTTTCATACGAGGTATTTTCCCGTACGGTTTACTGGAAATTAGCACGTATTGTAGAGGAATTGATCTATGCAATGTCATTGAATTTTTAAATGATAGTTCATTGGAAAAAGCAATGCCGTCATTGATATATCTAAGTAAGAGTCTTCATATTTTCTATTAACGTACGGGAAACAATCGATGCCGTACGTGGTATAAACCGTTACATCATTGATAAATCTAAGTAAGGGCCTGTATATTTTCTAGTAGCGTACGAGAAAAAACCAATGACGTACTTGGTACAACCCATTACTTCATTGATATATCTAAGTAAAGTCCTTTATATTTTCTAGTATAGTACGAGGAAATACCAATGCCGTGCTTGGTACAACCCATTACTTCATTGATATACCTAAGGAAGAGACTTTTTATTTTCTAGTACATTACGAGGAAAAACCAATGCTGTAATTGATTCAACCAGGTAGCAACCCCTTTCTTACCTATTACATCATTGCTATCTAAGCTCTCAATACCTACCTAGATCTAAAAATTCCACACATCCAGGTGATTGAGTTTGTCTTCTTCGTACTTGATACGTTTTCTCCCAGTTGATCAAATCAAGACACTATGGAGGTATTGATGACTTGATGAAATTTTGGCGTCTCCCTAGATTACATTCGGCTCGTTTTGTGAAGTTTCATCTAAATTATAAACTGATGAGTTGGTGACGCATAGTCTCCTTGAGGAAACTCGCCAAACAGCTGGGAGAATACACCGTCTCCTCAGGCTATCCCTCAGTTGTCTTCCGTCGGTATGGATCACACATGTTTATTGTTTACCTAACATCTACAATGTGTTAATTTCGAAACTTGATCAAACGAATTGTAGGAATAAAAAATTATCGATGAAATTGCGAAAGTTTTTTTGGAATATTCTTCTTTATTGATGACTTCACTTATAAAAGAAAAAGAAGAAGAATTTTCCAAAAAAAAAATCTCAATTTCATAGATAGTTTATTTTGTCTTTTATATTTATTTATTATCCTTATACGGCACTTAATTTTTTTATGTCCACACTTGATCAAACGAGTTTTATGAACAAAAAAAATATAGCAATAAATTGATAATATAATTTTTTTTTTTTAAGTAAAATCACTTGATCTCAATTGAAGGTCTTTATACAAAATAGAAAAAAAATATCTATTTCCCAAAAAATAATTTCCAAATTCATTGAAAAAAAAATTCTGTTAAGTATACCTACTTATTTATAAGAAAATAGGTTGTTAACCTGAAGAGAAAATAAATATGAACACGGAGTTTGAATTAAGGTATCTATTTCAATTTAAAGTGCCAATTGCAATTTCAACGTAAAATGTTTGTCTTTTGTTCGTACAATTCGTTTGATCAATAATTATTCAGATAACACATTGTATAGAGAAATATAACTAGGGACATAATTTGTAAAATGATTTTAGTATAAACTTTTATGTAATGAGTAAACAAGTCTTGCATCTACGAGCTCAAGCAAACTAATGGTAGATCTAAGAGGTAGGTCGATTGCGTCTGGTAAAAAAATATCCCTACTCCGTCTGGAAATCACGGACCTACTTATGAAAACCCCGTACGAACTTGGTTTTAACAGGTGCCGCACGGGAGAAAGTCAAGGGCCTGGATTTTTTCACGTTGTCCTTGCGAAATTCTCGTATTTACTTGTTTCTGTTGAAATTAATTATTGTCATTGGATTTTTCAAGTTTACTAGCTATTTTCCATTACCTACCAGCTCTTACCTATTATCCTATTATTTGTACTGGCTTTACTCAAAACCAAAGAAATAATGGAATTTACAACAGAAATATATTTGACTTGCATAGGTTTTTGAAATTGTACGGATGTCCAGGAAAAACTCCATGCTCCGTCATTGAAAATACCAATGATGTTGCGTTTTCATATAAACCATCTTCGTAATAGAAAAAAACAATTCCCGTACGGGATATTTTAAATTATTATAAATTGAATCATTGTTTTATTCCAGTTGCATTGGTTTAATTAATGACATACAGCATTTACATAATTTCTATTCTTACTGGAAAAAACGTAAAACAAGTAAACTTCTTTTTTTCTATGAATTACTTGAATAATTCCCTGATCCGAGAATTTCGGAAATTCCATTCTTGGGAATGGAAATAAGCAGATAAGGTGAATTGATTATTTCAATGATAATGGTTTTTTTCATAAAAGTTTATGATTTTTTCTTGTATTCTGCGGTTTTTATAAAACCATTTACTGTACGTGCCTTCATCATGACAAAATTTCTCTCAGTGTATGAGGTTAATGAAATAATGTAGTATGAAAGTAAGTGTCTTAACATACAATTTGAGATTGTTTTGGGTATTTGGAGCTTCGGTGGTTTACAAAAATAGTATATTGGTATATATGTAAGGAAATCCACCTTTTATATTCTTCTTGTGGCATTTCTTCAGGACTAGATCGTGGTGTATGTAAAACTGTGTATTCTCATTGGTGTACTCTGAACTGCATATATACTTATGCTAGGATCGACTCGAAACTGATGTCAACTTCCTCAATATTCGCGCCCACTACTAGTGAAAAAAATCACTTTCAGCATCTTACACAGAAAGTGAAACTTGGTGGTGTCGTGAAAGATGGTCGGTGCTGGTTTTTAAACCCACGACCTCCGTGCGCTGTAAGCAATATCTTGGTGGATGAACCACTTCGATATTGCCATTACAATTTTCATAATATACATTTATTAGTTAGCTATTTTTTTGCGTTTGTTACACTTGTTATGCATCGCTTTTTTGCTGCGTTGTCTTATCATTTCATATAAATGAATAGCATTTCCTCGACTCGGTGGTAGACTTCTCATTCCTAATTTATTTCAATTAGAGTTTAATCTCCGGTTGGATCTGCGCTCGAGAAGCATTTCCTAACGAGTCCTCTTACATCATTATTACGTATAGCATGCATGTTATCCAAGTTTAATCATATAACTCATCTTCAGAACTATGGTGTTTGTGTAGCACATGATAAAGGTAATTTATATTTTTAAGATATAATTTGACGCATCTTCGCTTGCTGTGCATTTTGTACAGCACCGTAGATAAGTTTGATTTGAAACGATCAACGTAAAGGCATCATCTTCGACCTCGCCCTTGTCCCATTATTTGGGATCGCCTCTCCTAGTCTTTCTTCCCTAAGAAATTCTGATAAGCGCCAGCTCTCTTCCCATTTCCACTTCCTTGAGTTCCCTCTTGAGTCTGTCTTGTCTTCTTGCTGGAGTTTCTATGTCCATTGCTCTTCCGATCATGTTGTCCTGTGGTCGCCCCATCATCCGTCCATTCCGTTTCCTGAAACCTTTTCGTAAGGCTAGCAGCGTTTAAAGATAGATGCCTTGGAACATTTTTAGTATCGGTTAATGTTTCCCTCTTTCTAATGGTTCTCAGAAAAACGTATTATTTTATTATTCTTATTGTATTAGAGTCTTTTTTCCTCTTTATTGATTGAGCATCTTGGATATCTTTAGAACACGCAAAGTTTACCATTCAAACTTGTAAATCTTCAATACACCTTTGATCCATTCACGTGTTGACTACGGCCTGTTCCTACCTATGTTTTTAATAAGTGCCCATCCCATCCCATCTGACATCGAGGTTACGCGGCAATGCTACTCGGTCTATTACGGCCGTCCGTCGTCATTGTTGGGGTCTGTTATCAGTCGGTCATCGTAATTGTGTCGGGCGCATTGTCTCTTTGTCTAACCTACCCGCGCTGACGGTTTAGTATGCGCGACCGGCTTCTGCACATCATTTCATTACTCATACTTACATAGCCTTGTACCGTTTGTTAGTTCGTAGTTGCTCCTACTTCGACTATTTTAGCACGTTCCAAATATGCACCTACCATTTTTATTATTCTGGCTGATTGATGTTTCCGGTGTAGGTGTTATTTTGAAGTTATCTTTTTATAGTGCTGAAATGTTTGTTTAAAATCGGTAGCCAAGCTGTTCAGCCTCCGATTTTCGTACTAATAAAGGTCGTGTATTCGTTCCACATCCTCCTTTTTCTCGACACAGTCTGGTAAAAAAGATCTTTGAATATCGGTCATTTATAATGCGTAAAAAAACTGCTCATACTTCAATAAAGGTGTCATCTAGTACCTGTTTGTCAATACTCGAACTACATTTATATATAAGTATGATACATAAAAGCAAGCTTTGATTCGAAAAGATCTTTGATTTGATTTATTATAACTATTTGATTCAACTTTAATTGAAATCCGATGGACATGAAAACATCTTCGTGTTTTTGTTCGTTTCTGATGGCCTGTGGTTTCTCGGCTTACAAAAAACCAATTTCATAAAATTCGCCTTGAAAGTAAGTAGAGAGTAGAAAGTAACAAATATCGCTAAATTTCCATTTTTAAACGTATTTTGATAGGTACGATATCCCATACACATTAAGGATCCAACGAGTTTGATCAACAAGTATTTTACCATAAGCAAATCTGCCTTCCTTTTACTGGTTCTCTGTCTTATGGTAATTTTTTGGTCATACATTTGTATCCACAAGCATTCAACATCATCTACAGACGCTTAACCTGTTGACTAACTGTTGGCATCTTCGATTTGGGTTATTAAGCTATCGTTGTTTATTTTTCTTGGTCGAAAAGGGGACTCTGAATCACCGCATTTATTGTTTTATTCTATCGATACGCAGGTAAAAACAGCTTTCTATCATTTTTCGTGTTTGGCTTCACATCACCTTCGTTCATGGCGATATTCAAATGTTCCCATTTCTATACATCACATGACGCATCTGTCTGTATGTGGCTATATCGACGGAATCATTCAAGTGTCAAAACACCGTTTAAGGCGCGCATGCGTGCGTTGGTTAATTCCAACGCCTATAATTAATGCTAAGTGATGTTAAAGGAATCGAAAAACAATTGATACGGGTAATTTGTTTGTTTTTCTACCTGCTAGTGATTGTCAACGGCGTTCACTTTTAAATCGAACCTTCTTCTATGAGCACAATCTTAAGTACGATTGGTTGGCAGCAATTTCACCCACTCTTTCTCTCTTTAATCAGCCCTATCTACAGCAGACTTTAAACTACTTCGTGTGGAACAGCCCATGTCAAAATACACGTCTTGCAGGTACCTACTGGTGACGTTGTCGACTTCGGATGTTTGTGCCTTTGGTCATCTGATGAATCTTGGTATGTAGAAGGCCTTCATATCGTATCCATCTTGTACGTTTCTCGGACTGAGTTTTCAGACGGTGCCTTCATCCGATTCTTTGGAGTTTGTAGGATCTTTTCATTCGTTATGTGTTTTCTACAGGATTAACGTTGAAGTCTTCTGTGCGACCACATCTCGGAAGCTTCAAAGAGTCTTCCTCTTGCTTGATGTTTTCAAATATTATTACCTTACTCTCGTTAAAATCTAGGCTTTATCGAGTATTCAATGCCGTTTTACCATGTAATAAGACTTTTTGGGTAGGTATCAAATTCGACCATCTTTGTTTTCATTTTACAAAAGGTGAAAATTATACTAAATCTTTATGAACGTTTACAAAGGCATGTTTTTCTTTCGACTGACCCAATAACGACGTATCACGCATGTCTGGTGGGATACTGTATAGGTTCGTGTCGTATTTGTATGCTTTATATTGTGTTGCGGATGTTATACGTATGAACCGGTGTCCCCGTGCCAAGTTCTATATGTACGAGCCGTTCGGGTTAGCGCAACGGGGACAACGCACGCGAATCCTCAGTTGGATTGAAGAGAAGAAACTGGAACGCGACGTCGCTCCTGTAGCCTAAGTATGTAACTCGCATAGATAACTTGACATTGCGTCATGTTAAGGTAAACGTTACGTTACGTTTCAAGTAGACGCGAGATCACAGCGCGTAATCAAAAACGCATAGGTTTTCACTAAATTACGGTGACGTAGGCTTACATACTACCGATGTAATTAAAAACTGACAGTTGGCTCCGTTTTGGTACAAAACGAAGACTATAAGTACGTTTTGTGTCTTACATACTTAGGCTACTGGACTGGGCTAGTGCATCACTGAATCATCAAACTGACCCATTCCAGACTTCATCGCTGACTCAGCGCCTTGTGCCTAGTTAGTGACGTTGAAGCAGTAATAAATATCTAATGTATTGAACTGTTAATTAGGGACGGTAATTGATTGTATTGGACAGATGTATGGTTATCAACATCAAGGTTCTCACTACTTATAGTTAAAAAGATTGAGATATTTCGCTCATTAGTTTGCTGACGAGAATTTGAGAAGAATGAATGGAATGGAAGTCAGTGTTGTTTAAAATGTGAAAGTTTAGATGGTTAGAGCATATTGAAAGATTGGATATTAATAGGATCACAAAATATTATATGGAAAGCTGCTAGTCGTGGTCGACAGAGACTGACGAGCATCGAACACGTCTATCCTGTCCTCATTGAAGGGCAGGGGCATTTACATCTCGACTCCTTTCCAATTACAATCTCAATATGAATGTCATTATGATTTTGATATTTTTTAGATTTTGGTCGATAAGCATAAAAATAATTTCACGTTGGTCTATTTTGAATCCGACATTGCGTAACGAGAAAAAAATGGTAAAAATAGGGGTTTTTTACAAGTAATTTTAGTATTAAAAGTATTGACGGTCGACATTAAAATTCAAGAGTGGTAACAATTAAAATAAATAGGAGAGGTTCTATGAGAAATGTTGTTATGTCGGTGGAATAAGCGAAAGAAGTGTGTTTGGTTAGTAAAGAGTAGAGATCAGTTTTCTCTGCCCACATCTCCAAAAGAAAGTTCTTGGCAAAAGAATATCCATGTATAAATTATGATTATATGGGGCTGTTGGGAAACTAATGGGTTTTTCAACAAGAACTTTGTTTTTCAATTGTGGCAACATCAACAACATGATAGTTTTGACATTTAGTTTTTTGATGTATTCGTAGTAGATGCATTGGCAATTGTTATAATGAATTCAATTTCGCTTGAAAATCGCATTAAAATAATTAAAATCCACTATGAAAATGGTGGTTCTGTTAAAGTTACATTTCGTACAGCCAATGAAACGATCAATTTATTGCATTACTTTCTCAAAATATCCATGTAGGAGCATAAAGAGGCATGATATCCAGCTTTCTTGAATGCAAATCATTCAATTTCCTTAAGCCTAGGTTGTCGAAGGTTTTTTAAGTACCGGTGTTCGCTGATAGATTTTTTTTGTAAATCTTATGTGCTCATATTATTTTTTATGAACACACGAAAATCTTTGATGAGTAAAAAGATGGCGGTCATCTTTGCGGGCTGGTTGGTATCTTTGTCTAGAGTTTTCGTTTAGTGCGTGTTGTATTGAACCATGTAACAGTATTACGTTTTTCGTTTGAATATTATTTCGGTGGGTGTTTAATATGCAACGTGTATTTGAACGCGCATAATTCACAAATCTTACGAAATCGTCTGAAACGCATACTAAAATAATCATCCTTGTGCATAAAATGTGCATAAATCATTCAACAATATATACTTACATTACATCCTCCAATTATATATTTTCTTTAATCTATTGTTGAAGTTTGTAACTGTAAATTGTAACAGTGTTTAATTATGTATTTATAGTCATTTATTTCTTAAACCGTTGAATTTTTTTAAAATGTGTGTGCTCACTCAAAGTGAAGACAAATACACTCTATGGCCATTTCACAGTAAGCCGCTAAAATCTTGTGTCGTGAAAAGGAAGATTTCGGCACGTGGAATCGAACCCACGACCTCCAACACAGAGAGTACGAAAGTGGACGTCGGAACAGTTACATAGGCTACCAACCACTTCTTTTGTGTCAATTTTAAACTTTATGATCGTTATAACTTTATATAAAGTACCAAATTCAATTATTTGCCTTTCCTTAGAAGTCTTTCCTTTAATAAGAAATTGTTATTTCCATTAATTATCAATTACTTTCAATGTTCTGAAGACGTTGATTGATCAACTATGCACAATAACCATGCGGGACATACATGTCACATACATGCATTGGAGATCCTATTTTTTTGTTGTCTAATGATTTTTTTCCGTTTGTGTTCTTCAGTGTTCCGTTGGTGTCTCTAATAAATAAATATTGAAATAACTTGAAATTTCTACTTCGTTTTTTTAAGAATAGAGTTGTAAATATTTTTCAAAAATTCATGCATGGGAACTAATCTTAGTATAGGTAATTTTTGTATACCTGGTCTATTTAGACGTCTCCAAATTGTCTAAAGAACTATCCAGGGACGAGATAACATTAATATACACATTTTAGACCCTGTGGTCAGCCGTACAAATTGGAGTTTGCGGTTGTTCCTTCTCGTCTTTCTTGATCACTTTGTGGTTGTCAATACAGGTGCGCAGGTATCCGCCTAATTGCTGCCATCACGGGATCTCCTGATTTTTTGAACTCACATCGAGTGGTCACAAATTTACTGTTGACATCATGTGGCGTGTAAGAGAAAACGATCGACTCCATTGGAACCCACATCATTCAGGGCGAATATGTAACAACTAAAAACTTAAGAATTAATTACCGATGTTCGATTTTTTAATGGAACAAACCACTACAGGCTTACGACCGTCTTCTACTGCTATTTCGAAGGCTGTGTGATCACTTTAACAACGGGATTTTTCGATATACCTTCACCTACCCGATTGACAGGCGACTCAAAAATGCACTTTATTTATTTATCTATTTATTAATCAACGGCAAATTGCCTTTTAAAGAAAATAAGATAATACAGAGAGCAGCAATAATACAAAAAAAAAAACAATACACACATTTTTTTCCATATTAA
The DNA here is from genome assembly GCA_963576905.1 of Mystacides longicornis. Lineage (NCBI taxonomy): Eukaryota > Metazoa > Arthropoda > Insecta > Trichoptera > Leptoceridae > Mystacides > Mystacides longicornis. The sequence goes on from OY756437.1 coordinate 20,408,111, forward strand.
AAAGTACATAATATCTGACATTTGTTCAGTATAATAGAAGAATACAATAATATGAGAATACATTTAATTGGCATATGGATGACTGACGACGGTTGCTAGAAAGATGATTAGATATAAAATTTAAATAAAACGATTTTTATCTTTTCCACAATTTATTTTCTCCCTGACATGTTTCGAAAGGACACACCTTTCATGCTCACAGGGTTTGGTGAAACTAAAGCTAACGTTTGGTACAGCGATGAGAGAGCGTATCGTATTATATTACATATCAATAGTCTGCAGCTGAAGTTATATACTTGATAGTTATATACTTGATAGTTATATACTATCAAGTATATAACTTCAGCTGCAGACTATTGATATGTAATATAATACGATACGCTCTCTCATCGCTGTACCAAACGTTAGCTTTAGTTTCACCAAACCCTGTGAGCATGAAAGGTGTGTCCTTTCGAAACATGTCAGGGACAAAATAAATTGTGGAAAAGATAAAAATCGTTTTATTTAAATTAATTCCACCAAGTATGCATGTTCAACAATTAGTTAATGATTAGATATCTCAATTTACAATGACACATAAGAGGAGAGGTATTTGGAGTACTAAGTATAAGTGATAACACTTGCGGAAACCTTAAAATATTATTACGTAATCTAATTCATTCACAATTTCAGGCATTAGGTAATTATTGGCCTGTCTCTGTTCTTAGTAAGAGATCATCTGGTTAAACCTTCACCTTTGAGTTTTTGATGTGGATTATCCACAAACTATAAATACCACACTCGAGTAACAATCTGCCACCGGACTGATCTAGTACACAGTGGCACAGACTGTGGGTACTGGGTACTGTATATCGTTTCAACCAACCGTAAATAATAATGGTTATTAGGGTATATCCTATCCTATCCGAGAAGTGGAACTGTGTATGAAGCCAAGTTCTCACTAGGTCGAGTAGCGAGTAATTTATGAAGTAGCCAAATATAGGTGAACTACATTCGAGTACTGTGCTCAACACAATTTAGTAAAAGGTTAATTCAAAGATATCGTATTGTAATGTAGATTTTTATTTTGTGTTTGTGGATTAAAAAGTATAAAATAATAATACAAGTACATAATTGCATGCTTTCCGCCGTTAATAAATTATGATATAAACCTTTGAACATCTCCTACACCCAAGCATAGCTTTATTGGGAGAAAAATTACAAATTTAATGTACCTGGGTAGTAAATTAAATTGTATTTACAAAATGTTGTTCAAATGTTGCAATTTTTAAATAGGTAAATAAAAAATGAAATTGAACCTAATGAAACACTATTTTGTTGCAACTAGATAACACATTTAAAATATTGGTTCACACATGCTTAGCGCCCCCACACGGGTGTAAAGTTAATGTTTAGAGACCTTTACCGCTGCGCTCCACTAAGCTATCTGACATTTCAAATTCCCATACAAATGAAATTGGGTTTTTTTGTTAAATTTTTTTTAACCACAAACGACGTTTTTAAGATGTTTTTTGCCCCTGTTTGTTTCCAGTACAATGATAAGCATTATTCCTATTTTTTTGGTTTCTCTAATCAATATTTTTTTTTCTCGAACTGATTACATACAAAACCTATGGAGGATTGGAGCGCAAAGCTGTCAAATGACGTCACACTTTACACACGTATTGGCCAGAAACGTGTGAAAGTGGCTCTAATTGCTCAAAAAGAATATAACCAAATGGATTGACTCGACTAAACTGCCGGCTATGTGTTTGTTACTAAATTATTCGCTATTGGACTAAAATACTCGATCAATGTGAGCTAGGCATAATATCCAACTCGCTGGAACCACCATTAATAGTGGCGGACCGATGTTTATTGTTTCTCGTTGAACATTACTACATGGAGTCTATTTCCAGTCTGGAAAAGAATTCTGTTGCCAGCTTATGCAGACTCGTATTATCGAACGTAGGTACATAAAACGCATTGAGATTCTTTTTGTTAGTTAAACTAAGTCGGTAAAATTATGTTCAATGGTGTATCTTTGAACTATGTAAATCATTTCGTATATGATATCACTGACAATTTTTATGTAGGTAGGTACATACACTGATTTTCATGGATCCAATCCAGTTTCTTAGTCTCCTGTGACCAATGTGGAAAAGTTATAAAATCTTTTATTTGAACTTTATTTTCAATCCAACTTCAACAAAATATTTTTCATATGTCTTATTCTATTCGTATGCTAATAGATTGTTGCTATTACTATAATAATAACAGGGTACTCGGGAAATATTATATCGAAGAAGAATATACCTTGACCAGAGGTTCCTACATACAAATGTTGTTACTCAAAGAATTATCAAATTGTCTTCAGTTCCCCACTTTTTATATGCCAGTCTTGTATAGGTATGTACTAGTAAATAAAAAAGAGGGAATGTAGTATGGAGAAACTAAACATTTAGTATTTTGAAAGTGAAATGCCTTGTCGCGTCGGAAATAAACGCATTCCTCTCTTCTGGGTAGTTGAGTGATGTATTGTTCTGTTGTTCTTTGCTTCGTTAGAAGTTTTGTCTAAGCTTTGTCGCTTGAAATAAGTAAAAAATATTTTCTATGGCGCAAGTAGTTATTTTGAATTTCCCCCCTGAAAGAATTTCAAATGGTGTGTATTTAGGTACTATGTGTTTTAAAACATTACTTTAGCATTCCGGCCTTTTTTCTAGTGATTAATGTTTTGTTTGATTTTTATTCTTATGGTGTGTTTACACCGAGCGAACATAGACCCGGAGCTGGAAATAGAGTATATATTTTTTCTTGAATGTTGATATGGTCACCAAGGAAACAACAACGACAAAGAGGCAGTGCTCTTGCGCTCGTAATCTGTCATCGCCCAAATATAAGTTCTTGCTCGTTTTTGTTTCCATGGTGTCCATATCAAAGGTTTTAATGAAAGTGTACCTACTCTATTTCCAGCTCTGGCTCTATGTTGTTTTGGTGTAATCGTAAATACACCTACCCAATTCAGGGTATATTAGTTGTTAGCTTATGGTCTGTTTTCCTGGGAATATGGTACTGTTATAGACAGCGGTGAATGTGTCAGTGAAGAACATTGGAATTACCTTATTTATTTAACATACGGCAAGGCCGTTTACATGTTTTTTAGTTGTACGGGTATATAAAATAAAATATGACAGAAACAATCAAACTACATAAAACAAACTTTAAATTCATATCTAAGAATCAAAATAACAAAATAAGAACACACAAAACACTTGTCGCGATTTCAAAGACAGTCGTTTCGTCAGACGACGTACCGCTTCCTAGGAACCCAGACCATTAGCGGTTCGATCGCTATTTTTATCCTTTTTATTAACCACGGAAGTAATCCTTTCCAGTCAGACGCGCTGCAAAAAAGTCGTAAATATTTCGGCGTGGCTTTTTTTAATGAACTCAGTTTCCCTAAAAGACAACACAAAATAAACAATTGCATATGTTTCACAGTAAGCAAAATATGTGTCGTGAAAGAGAGACATATTCTGTACCTGTATGTAATAATTATTCTTTCATTATTATGGGCAAAATCTCATGTTTCTATAACAGCTCGTATCTTTACTCTCCATATCCGATATCGTTTCCATATGGTTATCTTCCGTAAAAAAGTACGATGGCTGATGGTTGAGATTATCACAGTTGGCCTCGATCCAATATTGCCATTGTCAGGTTGGTGCTCTGCTGCTCTGGAATAGCCATTTGTCGGCTAACTCGCATTCCTCGCCGCGTTCGCCGGGGATACATATAGCGTATCGACGTACTATGACGATGAGTAATGGATGAATTGGCCGTAAGGAGTTTTCCCATTCGAATTTCATCATCCCACGTGGCCCTCGTCTGTGTAAGAACTAGAATTTTCTCTGTCGGGCGATCTTGAATCTTCTGACTTTCAAAGCGTCATCCGTCAGTGCGTTTAAGTTATGCATTGCTTCTTGGATTCCTTTATCAGTCTCGATAGTTTGTCCTTTACCACATACATCCTACTTTTGTCGGTTTAGTTTCCAAGTTCTGGATCTCTATTGTTTTTTTTTGGTCCGCTTTTCACTTGGCTTCATTCGATTAATCGGCTCATTCAGCAGCGTGCTATGTGATATGATTATCGAAATTTCGGAAGCAGTAAATTTCATTGGTCAGTTCAATTTTAAATACCATTTTTGGAATCTTCCTCTTTCAAGGTGTGCTTATTCTTATACAAGGGAAATTTGCTGCTTTTGCTGGAATAGGTTTTGTGATAACGATTATGAATTATTTTTATAATTTTGATTTTTTTACCAAATATAAATTTATTTACTTAACAATAATGAACGGCCTTCGTCTTAAAAAAAACAACATCATTCAGATTATGTAGCTTTAAAATTAGTAAGTAAGCAAATAGGTAAATTCAGACATATATAACTACATAACAAAACCAATAAATTACCCTGTATTTTGGTTACATATTTAGCCATAGCCACTGTTTATGTTTCTATTGACCTTATCATTTTAAATAACTCCTTTTTTTCTGTCTGTTTCAGGTAAGCGAGAGTGACAGTTTTGGTTCTATTGACACAACTCGATATAATTTTTTTATATTATCCTATTGGTAAGACTAAACTTTTAAGATACATTTTCTATCTTTCGAACAAAACGGATTAATTTGCAGGGGAAGTGGATGGTTATTTTTGTAGGCTTGTGGAACTTTGCTACGAGTAATACCTATGATGTTAAAAAGTGAAATATTAAATAATATGTACGAAAGTCGTTTCCCATATCAAAACTGATGATTGCAATATAAAGGAACTTAATTTTAATCTAACCATATTTCGCTCAAAATGGTTCGAATATTTTCTTCCATATTTGTCTATGATAATAGTCTATCTTCTACTAAGTAGTAATATATGGTATAGATAGAAGTTTCAACTAACCGAGATGACGTTTTAATGTCTTGACAGCAATTCTGTTTTATTCTTACTTAATATCGCAATCTCGACGTTTTGATTACGGGGTATGGGCCCTGGTAGAAATTAAGTGCTCGTCTCTCCCTACTTCTCACTTCAGCCTTCTATCTGGTAGATGCCGCTAGTATTTCGTTGGGAACGAATTTATAATTAACTAGCTTACCCGACAGACGTTGTCATGTAGTCCTAACCATGAATATTGAATTCGAAATTGTATGATAGTAAAATATTAATTACGTTTGAACCGATGTGATTCCGGCCTATGCGTTCGTTATAAAACATCCATCCATTGTCCATCCGCATTCTGGCAATCGCACCAACTATCAAACATCTGACAGTTTCTGTCAAACGCCAACTTAATTTCGAAATAAGAATTAAATTTTATTTAAAAAAGCAAGATTACCTACCTTTTTTAAGTTTTTTTAAATTTTCTGATGCTCCACCCAACTTTCTAAATTTTTTCGTAAGCACCTTCTGACTTCTGCTAGCACAAAAAAGGAATTAGAGAAATTGCTACAGCCGTTCACGCGTGATGCGATGACCACAGAAAATAAGGCTCCATTTTTATATATAGAGATACATCGGAATGTCCGGATGATTGATATCTTCTGTCAAAAAAATCTTGCTTCATTTTAACGTCCGCTACCATTTGTGTATCGCACTCCCCAAATTAAATTCAATTTTGTAACTGCCCGTTCCCACTACTTATAGTGTGTCGGATCCGTTAAAATGTCGTGTGCTTGATCTGGTGGCTGAACATTTTTTAATATGATGCTGCCACTATCCGTCTATCTATACGTCAACGATTGTTTTGTCTTAATAATTGATGTTCATTTTAACGCCAGCTTCCATTTATGTATTGCACTCCTCAAATCCAATTTTGTAACTGCCCGTTCCCATTACTTATCGTGTGTCGGATCCGTTAAAATGTCGTGTGCTTGTTCAGGTGGCTGAACATCTTTTATTATGATGCTGTTCACATCAGCTATCCGTCAACGATTTTTTGTCTTCCGACAAGAATAATTAATGTCCCCACATCACTGGGAACAGAGATGACGGCATCCGATTAAAAATCGGACCCAACATACACGACACCATGGGAGCGAGTTCTTAGTCGTCTATTTCGTGGATATTTTCGAGAGAAACTTGCTTTTAGACTCGATAACTTCATAAATGGATTTACTGATTAGTTTTTCGCACATTTGGCGAATCGTATTTGCCTCAGGCTTAATCGTAAGTACCAAATGTAGCGTTTTGTCGAATTATACAATGTTTCGATTTATTCAATGGGCTTATTCAATATTCAATTTATTCTATTTTGCCTGCCGACTCCTACGCTCGTGCCTTAATTGTATCGTTTCAATAGAAATATCAAATTATCGCTACCTACCTACCTACATTAATTTTATCAAATGGTGCATTTTTTGTTCTACTTCCAGCGTAGAAGGTTTGTATTTTGATTCGTATATTTGATTTGAACCCATACTTATTGTGATTACTGATGAATGTGAACTCTTAGTTAGAAAGATTTGTTTTTTAATAATATATTGGTGGGGTTAAGAGTGTCATCTACATAATAATTCAGAAATGTTTGTCTGCTTTCTATCGTATATGTGAACATCACGCTCAAAATACAAATGCTACGTCAGATATGAATCTGCGCAGACCGGTGCAATTTGCTTGAGAAGGTTCTTAAATACAATTTGCTGCATTAACTTTAATATATTTAGAGCTATTTAAAAAACTCTATTTTTTTAGGATCTTCATACAAATTTCTCAAAATGACAGTAAGCCATCTTTTGGAAACAAAATTACTCATGTAAACGTTGAATGGAATCTTGGTATTACGGTATGAAAATGTAATAAAATAATTGTAGATTGATTTGTTATACATATAAATGTTATTCAAATCTTATTATTCTCAATAAATAAAGATTTAATGAAAAAATTTGCAAAATGATTCCTCCATTTTGAAGTTTGACAGATAGCACAAATCACCCTCTATGGGTGGAAAGCCTAATTAATTATCACACATTAGGGAATGTAGCTAAGATTCAAACCACAGAGCTCTCTCTCTCTCTATGAAAGCTTGCAAATTATGTCGGTAGGTTCGTATAATATTATGAGGTCGGTGTCATTCTTCTTTTTCTGTGCTTATGTCAGTTATAGAGGTCTGTTAAGCAATGGGAAGCTAGACTAGAACCTGTTTAATTACCTACCGATCAAGCCTGACAATCGGAATCAAAAACGTAAAGCAAGACGGGTATAAGCTAGTTTAAAATATTTGTAAGTTTGTATGTCATCGTTCGATAGCATTTATTTGTTACAAAAAATCTTTAATTAAATTTTTCTTGCTAGCTTGCATTTAAGGTCCCCGGGTTATTATTAAGTAATTATTAATACCTTACTAGAAGGCAGCCGTATGCCCTTTATGGTCCTAATGCACTGGGTCCGTTGTCTGGCAAGATGGCAGTCTTATCATTTAAGGTCCCCGGGTTATTATTAAGTAATTATTAATACCTTACTAGAAGGCAGCCGTATGCCCTTTATGGTCCTAATGCACTGGGTCCGTTGTCTGGCAAGATGGCAGTCTTATCATTTAAGGTCCCCGGGTTATTATTAAGTAATTATTAATACCTTACTAGAAGGCAGCCGTATGCCCTTTATGGTCCTAATGCACTGGGTCCGTTGTCTGGCAAGATGGCAGTCTTATCATTTAAGGTCCCCGGGTTATTATTAAGTAATTATTAATACCTTACTAGAAGGCAGCCGTATGCCCTTTATGGTCCTAATGCACTGGGTCCGTTGTCTGGCAAGATGGCAGTCTTATCATTTAAGGTCCCCGGGTTATTATTAAGTAATTATTAATACCTTACTAGAAGGCAGCCGTATGCCCTTTATGGTCCTAATGCACTGGGTCCGTTGTCTGGCAAGATGGCAGTCTTATCATTTAAGGTCCCCGGGTTATTATTAAGTAATTATTAATACCTTACTAGAAGGCAGCCGTATGCCCTTTATGGTCCTAATGCACTGGGTCCGTTGTCTGGCAAGATGGCAGTCTTATCATTTAAGGTCCCCGGGTTATTATTAAGTAATTATTAATACCTTACTAGAAGGCAGCCGTATGCCCTTTATGGTCCTAATGCACTGGGTCCGTTGTCTGGCAAGATGGCAGTCTTATCATTGTTTTTTGTTACTACGCTAACAATATTGACAATGTTCTATGTTGACATTCACCGCTACCGCTATTATAGCAGCACCGTAGTCCTAAGAAAAACAGATCATAATTAACCATTCAAATCGGACACGATTGATTTATTGATGCATAAAAAAGTTGATCGTTTGTGCTGGTGAGAAACCTGCCAATTAGAGGACTAACGGCTTAAATTCAAAAACGTTATAGCAATTTCGTTAATTGAAGATAACGTTAATATTAAAAGCTGAAAGCTTTTTTATTCTACAAGCCTGAATGAACGTTTGGTGTCTAGAAACATAACTTTTCCTAAAAATAAAGGTCATTTTCAAAATTTGGTTAATCTAGAAAGTTGACTTATTCCTACAAAAAAAAAATCATTTTAACAATTCCATTCAGTACAATATTTTCATTCAACTAATATTGCCTGTCATATCAATAATAGGGGTAGGCTATTATTTACCTGATTTATAAATATCTTTATATATTAATACACACACAAATCAATGGGGCCGACTTTTTGGTTTGGTTGCTTCGACCAGACTAGGGGGTTGGTTTCGTGCGGGTCGGGTTTGCTGCGGATTGGTCTCCTCCAGGCTGGCTTGCGGCGTGCGGGGTGCCTCAAGGGAGAATATATGTATGTATGTATATATTAATAACGTTAGATGCGTTATTTACATTTATCTAATATTTTTACCAGCTATCGTTATAACGCCCATCTCTACTGCCAATGTCACTTGAGGAATAAAGTCGACACATAAGTTACGGTGCCCGGTAAAGATTCTGTAGCGGAGGGACCAAGATTTACGCGGGTTGTATTAAGAATGAGAAAACGATTAGATAGTTACAAAATCACAACCTCCTTAATACAGCCTTCGGAACCCCGCCCGATCGTACATCATCGCCGTTGTTTGCTTTCATAACAGCCACGAGTTTTTTTTTCCAATACTTACGTGAGTGTATGTAATAATAATTACTCCGACACATCTTATGCAAAAACCAGTTTGTTTGGAAATCTTACGGCGCATGCCTTATTGTCATTTCATGACCAACTTGGGCAAACGACACACCTGCAAGGAGATATTTGATTAGCCGACAGGTGCAGCTGCTGGGTGTGTATTGACTTTGTTATGGCAGTACACACTCCGTACCTAGACTCAATTTGCATCTTTTCATATTTTTTTTTCTTGCCTCGGGGTATAGTTAACACATATCTAAAAAGACAGACGAAGGGGCTGGCTGACTTAAAGTGATAACTTTTAAAGAAAAAATAACAACTAATGACTCTAAAAATTCATTACTAATGTTCGATTTTTAAATGGAACAAACCACTACGGGCTTACGACCGTCTTCTGCTGTTATCTCTATTTTTCATTTTATTATTAAATTTCTACTTGTTGCATACATGAGATTTTTCGACATGTTGAACATGTTGAGAATTTTCATGATTAGGAGTTTCGGAGACAAACATTACCACCTAATGGCGAACGTTGTTAACGTAAAGTGATCACACTAAGCCAGCCTTCGAAATAACAGCAGAAGACGGTCGTAAGCCCGTAGTGGTTTGTTCCATTTAAAAATCGAACATTAGTAATGAATTTTTAGAGTCATTAGTTGTTATTTTTTCTTTAAGATCTAGTCCTGAAAAGGTCACAAGAATCTAAACATAATTAGAACGTTGTGATAACTTTTACATTAACAGCAATAACCATTAGGAATACAATTCCAGGAATTGTCTTCATGTGATGACTGTATGGTGAGAGAGCTGTCGGAGCGGGATCGAATCCTGTTGGAGGCATGACATTTTTCGAGTGTTTAAACTTTTCAGGACAAATTAGAGATTTGAACGCGAGAACAGCTCATTCAGTTTGCGAAAGATGGAGCGCAGCGGAGGGTTCTTTTTGGCCTCTAAAAAAACATCGAATAAGACCCTCCACCACCCGAGTATTACAGGAATATTTGGAGATTCCTTTTTACTCGCATTATATAAAGCCAAGACGGGACTTCGACATCGCCGTAAGGGTTCTTCTATTTCAATTGTTTCCTCATTGTTGACCGTAAGGGACTATGGTGTGGGTTCCCACATTTGCATGATTATACCTAAAATAGGATAACACTTCAATCGACGTTAGTGTTGGAAGTGGTTGGAATCCATTTTCTCTGTGCAAAAATATCTAGAATATTCCAGTTCCAGAGCGATTGTCGTAAACAATGGAATGAATAAAATTTATCTTTATTATTAAAAACGATGTAACGTTTGTTTGTAAAAAAATATTTTTCGGTATAAAAGTCCTTTGTTTTCGATCTTCTATCGGTCTTGGCGTGCAAAGGACACATAAACAATTTTGGTACTCGTGTCTATACTTACTTACCCACAGTTTAACCTGTCATTTCGTTCCTTATAGCTAGAGCTGATCAGTTACGAAACTCATTCCTTCTATACGATTGGGCTTTTGGAATAGTGAAAATTTTCTTCACAATACATGCCTATTTTACGTGAAATTATGTTGAGCTATCTTATCTTCGAAAAAAAGTTTAGTATGCTAATAACTTGTGTCCAGCTGTAGTAAGTAGTAAAACTTAAGTTTTATCTCTCTCCAATTCCTTGACCAAACCTTACATACAAAATCTCTGTATTTAGCATCAGAAAGAATAAGCAGGTGACATCACCGCATCACAAACGATGCAATACGCATTCGAGCCGGTCTCGTCGATTATGCAGAAAGAAAATGTTTAAATAAAATGCGTAAAATTGGGGTTGGTTGGAAGAAATTGCCGTTCGGCAATAAGCCCGCCCTTTCCACAATAATATATTTTTTTTAATATTTTTGTGCGCAATAAAAGAGTATTTTATTTATTACTAGAGGTCCGCCCCAGCTTCGCACGGGTAGATAGATACTTAAAAATAATTTAGTTTTCATACAGATCCCTAACTTTTTCAAAATATTTTATAGCATATGTTAATCTGGAATAATAATAATTGCATTGCAATGTATCGTGTCACGTCACTTTACCACCGTGACTACTTTGCGCGGTATTTCTACTAAACTTGATAATATGACACCCCTCAGTCCCCTCCCGCTCCCTTACGCACTCTGCATCGGATAAGTTGAGATGATAAGAGACTATGCTTTTTTTCCAATACTCACATTTTTAAACTCGTGATAACTTTCGAATGGAATGTCCGAATTGAATAATTCAAAAAGTTATACAAACATATTGAAGCAGACTTGAATATGAACTAATTTATTTTAATAAGGAGTAATACCGAGATACCAATAAAAACCATTTTATAGAGGTGACATTTTATTGATTTTTTTTAAATAAAAAAACACTTATTGTGGCATAACTATAATAGTTAGACATATGCTGTCGCGATACTTTTTGTAAATAATGATGTCTTCTACAAAATTGTGGTACATTGTTTTATTCTATCATCATTAGTTTTCACAGCGTTAGTGATAAACTGAATATTTTAGGTAAATTTTTTACACCTTGGGTTACATTATTGAAGTTTTCGTAGGTTACCCAATTTTTTTTGGAAATTAAATATAGCCTATGTTCACCGCCGATATTGTAGCTTCCCAAAAGTGAAAGAATTTTTCAAATCGGTTCAGTAATTTTGGAGCCTATTCGATGCAAACAAACAAACAAAAAATCAAATCTTTCCTCTTTATAATATATTAGTATAGAGTATAGATTATTTAAAATTCGAGATCCGTCAGAAATAAAACTGAAAGCTACTGCTTTTTTAATAAATAAATTATTTAATGACGAATATTTTCAGCTATTAATCCTGGTTTCGAAGATTTGAAGAACATTATTTTTGTTGATAACCATTCTGGATGTATTTTTAATATACACAATTCTAGGGTAGACAATTGCCGCACTTTATGCATCATCGGCTGTCATTCTAAAATTAACTCATTTTACCCGAGTAGCCCGATTTTTTTTTGAGATATTTCAATTTGTTATTGTCGCTTAAATACTTGCTTACTATAGATAAAGGAACTCGACATTTCGTTTAACAGCTGATGTATTAAGTTCGACTTTATGGGTATTAAGATTCCCCTGTCAAAACTGTTTTGTCGTTTAGAACGTTGGGATAAATGGGCGCAACGCAATGTCGTACTAGCGACGTTTTTATATTTTATTTTCGTCGTATTGTTGATCTTGTTGTTGTTGTCGTCGTATATTACGTAAAGTGAAGAGTCACCATTGTTCGGGTCAATGTATCGCGGGTGTCGGTATACTTTAGTGGTGGATAGCAGGGATTGCCAACAAGCAGGTCGCGTTCTTGCGATCGAAACCATTAATTTATCTTTATGTATGTACATCAAATATTACTACTCGTACGGGTACTTGATTGAAATGTGATTGTCGTACTGTGTGAACTATCAAAAATACGTCAATAAAATAGAAACTGGACAATCTATCCGATTGAAATGGGTGAAATTATACTACGTCAAATGAATTCTCAATGTTTGAAGAAAGGAAATGTTGTATTGCTAACACCTTTACATCGTCCTTGATTATTAATGTTCTAGTTCCTTGGAGGTGTTTTGGGAGGGTTTCCGAAATCTCGCCCGATGGGTTGAATTTGTAAAAATTCAATGAATTATTGTTAGAAAAACATTTAAAAATTACAAATACTAACGTTCGCAATTGTTCGTAGGAACACGTTATTTTTTTTTTAATAAAATAATACAAACTCTGCCATTGATCGTTTCAATCAAGTAAAAGATTCACTATCAATCGAAATGTTTACATTGAATCACCAAAAAAGCTTTTTATTTGTCGCGCTGATTTGCGTCTGCATGTGAGAAACTGTCAAATAACTGCATAGAAACAATAGACGAAGACATGTCAACATTTCTTTCGTACAAAAGGTTGTTCTAGCAACAACAGGGCGGCGGATTTAAAGCGCCCATTTTCTACTCTTGACCGAAGTGTACCCGCTCTCCCATACTAATTATTATAGAATAGAAAAGAGATAAGGGAAATTTCCAGGGTGCAAGTATTGACGATCGACATTGAGTTACAAGGTCAGGTCAGATAGATAGACGATATCACCAAGATTTAGACAATTAGATTAAAACTTGAAAAAAAAAACGACATACTTTTTTTGGAATATGTGCTTTGGAATAGTATTATAATGCCGCCAAAAGCCATTAACCTCTTATATTATTAAGTCGGATCTCGAAAGGGATTATTTTTTAACTACATCGTATACTCAACAACTAAGTTGGATACCCAACACCACCTATATAAGAAGGCCTTAGTGCTGGCGGCCATTTTTGGCCTCGCGCGTCACGGCCGCCGGCGTGTAGACAGATATCATAGTGTAGGTAAGTATTATACATACAGAAATAGTCAAGCGCACGGTGGGCCTCACGATGTGACAAAGCACTAAGGCCTTCTTATATAGGTGGTGTTGTTGGATACCCCTGGTGTGTAGTGTAGTGCTTAGTACCGAGTGAGCGGTTACGTAGCGTAGTACTTACTACTAGCGATGCCGTTACCAAGACGTTCTAAATAGTGTAGTGTAGTACGCCGGGACTCGGGCATTGTTTGTTGGTCATGAACCTTTCCGTGATTCGGAACGTTTTCTTCTGTAACAACTATCAACTATATTATGTACATAGATAGCGTCTAGCAACAATTATTGATGCATAATATTGGTAATTTGTATGAACTGAGTTGATTGAATAAAAAAATAAATAAACGTGATTTTCTCACTGTTACACCCCTTCTCAATCTCATCAATATACTAAAAGTTATCTTATCCAATCTATATTAAAATCATAAGCTGTGGGCGTGTTCTCGCTTAAAGTCGAAAACGACTGGGACCGGTTTGGCTGATTTTGTTTTCAAAATATTTCCATAAAAATGGATATACTCATATCCTGGCGCCAAATATATGACAGCAGTCGCAGTCTTTAAATTTAGTTGCTCTCTTGTTCTCAATAATTTCCAACTTTTCTCTATATCTCATTAATTATTATTAAATTAATTTGAAGTGGTTGGTAGACTAGCGGTTACAACGCCGGCTTTCGTACTGTTTCGTATCGGAGGTCGTGGGTTCGATCCCAGGTGCCGACCATCTTCCTCTTTCACGACACAAGCTTTAAGTAGCGTACTGTGAAAGACTCGAAGAGTGTATTTGTGTTCACTTTGAGTGAGCACAGACTCATTTATTAAAAAAAAAAATCTACTTGTGTATACATTTTTTGACATGTTGAAAATGAATTATTAGAGTCATTCAATTCAATTCTCCCTTTTACACCCCACTCAGGGGCATAGGGAGGCAACAAGAGCTCTCCATTGCGCTCGATCTTTCGCAATGTTTATGACCTCCTCCCACACCATGTCCATGTCCCTCAGCTCTGCTTCGAAGGAGCGGAACACAGCGTGAGAGGGTCTTCCTCGTCTTCGGGACCTTGATGGGATGAAGAACAGCGCTCTCCTCGGCCAACTGTCATTCGGCATACTTAACACATGTCCCAGCCAAGTCCATCTCCTCCCCACAATGGTGGAGGTGATGGGCTCACGCTGGGTGCGCCGGCGTAGAGTCATTAGTTGTTACATATTCGTTATTTCCATAAGCGCTGGGTACCTACTTTTAAACGGTAAGAAAATTATGGAAAATCCTCATATTATGATAGTTGTCCAGAGAGCCATGGAACGTGCTGTGCTGGGAATTAGTCTCAATGATAGAATTCGGAATGAGACTATTAGGAGCGGGAGTATACTGGACATTGTCAAAAGAGTTGCCACACTATAATGGCGCTGGGTTGGTCATATTGCCCGCAGCCCAAACGACAAATGGAAGAAGCGCCTCTTGCGCTGGGGCCTCCGGACGACCCCAACTTCGATGGAGAGATTCAGATGATATGGTGAGGTTTGCGGGTGTGACGTGGATGCAAAAGGCGCAAAATTGACAGTCGTGGAAGAACATGGAGGAGTGGACGGCTCAATGAAGAGAAAATATGGGAAATTGCGACGAAAATACAAAGTATTCCTGTCTTGTCAGATGCGTCAGTACAAAAAAGGATCGTCAGTTTTTTTGGTTGTGAGTGATTGAAGTATGATTTAGGATGTAGGTGATGTGGCGTTTACAGAGTCGTCTAGTTTTAAATAATAATTATTTTATAATTTGTTGACGTCTTATAAACAAGAACTCTTCGACTATTTACAGATATTACCTATGTCATGTTTTGTCTAGGATTTATGAATTCGAAGTATAATTATCATTCTAACTCACAAAATCTGTTGAGATATTCCAACAACTGCTGCTCTGTAAGTGTATAATTAACTTCAATGCCTACATACTAGGTTCCTAATTAGTGGGGCACTATAATTGCTTTTCGTATCCCTACACATATTTTTGTCTGTCTCTACTCTAATTACTGCAATGCGGGATTTTTAGTCAAACGTAACTGCTTCTTAATTTTCATTTATATTCTAGCAAATTTTTGACGTAAACATTAAATATTTTGTAACGCTGAATGAGGTGTTGGTTGGCTAGCATTCTTCCGAAGTAGTTCTGTGTCAAGCTCGCTTGCCTGCAATTAAAAAAATGATGGTTATGTTTAATTTTCATATTATTAAGTTTCGTTTTAGGTAAATTGTTGTGAGATATCTGTTGACAATTGTAGCATCAAAACAAAAAAAAAACACAAGATAAAACGTGACCACTGGCAGAAACTGCGAGAGCTAAAAACTCTTATTTTTCCTAGGAAGCGTAGTTGTAAACTTGTTAAGTGTATTATAGAATTTATTGACTGGTTATACGAAGGCGTTCGATATGGTTTCAGGATTCCCCTAGAACTGGTCTTGGTACTCTTCGCTCACGCATCTCTGCTGATATGACGTTGAAATAGTTCGCGTGTGTAAATACATGAACATTTACATAATATTGGTATTGTTATCAGCATGGTATGCAGGCCGTTGTCGAGCGTATCCATATACCTCACTATAACTAATTTGCATGCATAGTATTTTTTTCTGTTTTATTTATAGATCTACTACTTCGCCTTCGTTTATTTCATTACTCTGTTAACCTATAGTTGCGGCTTTTCGTGTTGTTTTTTTTTTTCGTAATTTATACATTTTTTGTCCCTCTTTCCCGTAAACGAAACCTCTTTTAATCTAGCTACGATCGACATATTCTATATTATCTATCATTCATTTCCGTCGTCTCCGGCGGTTTAGTCCTTCGATCACCCCCGCAATGATGGCATTTAGGAAACCTTCATTCCGTGTTAGGTGGGTGTCCTTTCCATTTTGCATGCCTTTCATTTTCAGGGTTTTGTTTGAGCAGATGCTTTCCTTCTTCGATTCTTTGGAGAACATTTTCATTCGTTTTGTGGTTCTTTCTGGATATTTCTAGAAATCTTCTATATGGCCACATCTCAAAAGCTTCCGGTCTCGATTTACCCTTTTTGGATAAACCTCAAGTGTCAAAGTCGTACATCAAGATACGCAGGTCTTTATGAGGAGGAGGAGTGGGGAAAATTGCTGCCAATCAATCTTAGGATTGTGATCAGAGAAAAAGATCCTTCTATTGTTCCATTTGGTGATCAAAAACGATGAATGAAGGTAAAAATTGACTTGGAACAGAATATTATTGATTTAGAGGGCACATGTGGAAAAAACATGAGAAGGACGATATAGAAAGGATCAACCAGACAAAATGATGAAGCAATACTAGTGAGTAAGAAAAGACAGGAGTAATATTGGAATGGAAAGAAATGACGAAGAAAAAAGTAGCTTTTAATTTTATCCAGACCTATTCTGAGACAAAAGGAAACTGGTGGCGATGCAATGAAGGGACTTCACGGGGGCTTTTTCGTCTTGGGTTTGCTTTTTATTTTATTTATTTTATTAAAAAAATATACAAACAGTGATTTTATAACAAACAATTACACAAATAGTATGGACAATAAGAACACCAGTAAAGTTTTGGAAGGAAAACACGCAGGTACTTCTAAAGAGAGTTTGTGCGGTGATTCTGTCAACGTCGGGCAACCAATGATCGATGATAACCTTAAACAGATTTTGTTCTCCCAAAACAAACAACTGATTGTGGATATCGTATTTCTTTGTTTTATATCCCTAAATCTAAAAGCATTACATAAGGCTTCCACCCTCGTCCCCTCCCGACAGCTTGACAAACGGTCTCAGGTTGACACTTGTTCACTCTTACGCGTATTTCTTATCGTAGTCTGCCGCGGCGATAACTTATCATTCACACACCACGCCCATCCGACCGTTCGTTCCAATCCAATATTGTGATAACACGAAGGAGCACTATTTATTTATAAAGTGGAGTACCTCGTGTATTTTATTTACGGTGTATTGATAAAAGATCAAAGCACTCTAGTGCCCTTCGGTGAAATCGATGCCCATTACGTATTTTCAGCAACTTCTTTATTTTGTTTTATCGGATACGATCCCTTTTTTTGCTCATCCTTTGGTTCTTTTGAACTGCTTTTCTTCTTTCGTGAAGTTTTCTATCAACTTTCTCTCAAATTTTTAGATGGTCTCCTGCTAGGGAGAATCTCGTGAGTCTGTAACGCTGTGAGGGATTCTTGTCTGAGTGTCAATTCCTAACAGCACATCTTTAATTTATATTAATTTTTCATTCTCTTCTTACGCCACTTCTACCGGAAATTAGATACTAATTAATTTCGGTCTTTTCTGGTCTGGCGCATTGTTTCTGAAACCCCAAACCACTATCTCAAATCACATCCATTAATTACCCCGCAATTTCTCGCAACTTTGCTCCTTTTCAATTTCTTCTTTGTGAGGAATCTTAGTAACGGATACAAAATTTACTCGTTTCTTTGGAATTTTGAATCACCACTCGTCATCGCCTCCAGGTCCCATCAATCACTCCTCTGTCTTAATGGATATTTAATTATTGTTTCATTTCTTTCTACCTTTTTTGTTTAACAATGCATCATTTGTTGTTTTTTGTGTTTCTATTCCGTGCCGTTATTGTTTATCTTTGGTTCCATTTCGATTTTTTCCTTCACCCTTCCCTTTTACTTCGCTTTTGTTTTGTAATCATGAATACCTAATTAGAAACATCTGAATAATCGTGTACAGGCTAGCGCCGGACACCGTACTCATTATCATTAATCTATAGAGATACCTAGTATTTAGGCGTCTGGTAATTTGATCCTTGGTATTATCATTAGTCTGGATACGTTACAAGTTATAATATTATGTATTTTAAGGCATGTTTGATCAGGTGTATCATAACCAGGTTCTCTTGTTTCTCTGTTCCTATAGGCGTTTACTTTAAGTTGCAAACCATTCTGATGACATGTCAAGAGATGTCGAGCATTACTCTGGAAGCCACGGTTTTGTTTTAAGATGTTGATAATACCAACATCTTAAAACATATGGAACATATTATCTTCCATTCACAGTCATTTTTCCTGGGTTTTTTCTTATCCAAACCATGATATTGCATACAAGGTATTTGTTTGCTATCGTTGATGCTGGATTATACAACTGAACCGTCCGCAGGTTTCTTTTCGGTCTATTTGTCCCGCGCCGTCGTTCTGGCATCATGAAATCGTACCTCTTGGAATGCCTATAATATTATTATGAATAAAACGACATGTGTAATATTATTTGGTGTCGTGTAACTTATACCGTTCTACTCTGTAACTTTGGGTCCGATCGTATTCCATGAATGCGCACAGTGGCGCTTGCAATATGTAACGTTTAGACAAACTTCATTCGCTTCATGCAGCAGCATAACGTTCTGCATACCTTATCTCATATTCCTTTTACTCCTGACTTGGCCCTGCTTTGAAACAGCACCGATATGATCGGTCCACTTCAATCTAGGTTGGCCATACCTCTGTGCACCTATTATTTCAGATTTGTAGATCCTTTAACCACCTCAATTTATACACTTTAATTGTAGTCACTACGCTAAAATTCACTCCACATTCCTTTCTAATATTATCATTTCGTACCTTATCAATCCTCAGTCTGATTGATCTACATATGTCCGTACTATTTTATAATTGTTATTAATCGGGTTATGCTAAACATCTTTATCGCTCTTCGTTTACTTGTATTTGTAAATGTTGGTGTTGTGTTTGTAACTTGAAATTTTTATCGTTTTAAATGGCTTTAAATCAATCGATGTGCTGTAAAATATAAATAACTTACTACTACGGTACATTCACCAAATGGGATAACCGATTCTTGAGGGAGGATCACCCACATTCATTATGTTGTCCTTAATCAGATATGCATCCAATTGCTGAAATTAGAAGAAGGCACTGAATGGACTGGCTTCCAAATCTGCAGTAAAAGTGTGATCGCTATTTTGGGCACTACGAGAATAAGACGAATGTTTCTTATATTTCCAACTTTGGTCTTCATTTTGGACTGTATGATAATGTGGCTTATTTTGTTTGTTTCAGTGGTAGAGCCCTGGCCACGGCATGACGACGGATATCTCGCTGGTGCGCTGGGACCCTTCCCAGGCGCCGGGCCAGGAGATCATCGATGAGTACGAGTACGATGGTGGCAATTCCTCGTCGAGACTATTCGAGAGATCGAGAATTAAGGCTTTGGCCGGTGAGTTATAGTTTACATCTTATTATTTTCTAATCGCTTCGATGATAGCTCATCCTCCAATTTATCTGTGCGGATGTTGCCATCTTTCACTGGATTCTCTTTGCAATCCTGTACTAGTAGATACTTCACCCAGCAAACCAAACAACTGTTTTGAAAGTTTTGACGCACGATACTCTTCTTTTTATGTCCCATGCCCTGTCTGAATCCAGTTTCGCTGATGGTGGCTTGTTTGGCTCTCTTGAGAATAACTCCTTCACATTTTCGGCTCTGATTCAAATTCATAGCGATTTTTAATAGGATTGCATTTTCTTTTCAAATTAAAGAAATCGCTTTGAATAATGATATACCTAATAAAAATAATTTATTTAATGGAAATACATAATACATTAGTTAGTATAAATAAGAATATTCGTTGGATCCATTGATAACGTGATGAACTTGGGGAACCTCACTGTGTGTTTTGTTCGTCACTGGATTGCATGAAATAATGATGGCTCATTTATCTTATCAACCGGCGGACACGCGATGCCGGCAACTATCAAATATTTGTATTCAGATCTCTGGCGATTATTTTTAAATGGTCCGAAATTTGGAGAAACGTACCTACCAGCTTGCAATTATTTGTCAGTCAGTCTTGAATTCTTGACTGAATTCGCCGGTTCATTGCCAATAAGACAACAGGAACCGCTATCGATTTCGTTAGTAGTCGTGTTTATCGCGCCATTTTTTATCGTCTGTGTTACTGCGGTTATCGAGAGCAAGCGGATATCTATCTAGAGACGGTTCGGTTGACGGTATTGGTTCAATTTTTATCAAATATTCGCTCCGTTGGTTTTTTTTTATCTCTTGTTGATTTTTAGGCCTTAACATTGAAAAAATCACCTGCTTTCATATTAAAATTCATTTTTTTTGTCAACGGTTTAATATGACTTGATCATATTTTCGATTTAGTTATCAAAGCTGGGTATTTTGACTCACGACTCCTTCCTTATCAGTGACCGCAAGTGCCGCGAAGTTTCCTGTCTGCGAATTCCTCGTTCGAGGGCTCTTTTAAAAATGTCATCGTTCAGTCAATAGTACCGTGAACTGTGTCAAAACGATAGCCTTTCTCTCTTCGACTCGGTCACGCTTTATTGTATTACGTTTCGCGTATCCGAGAGATCGTTTGCACACAACTTATCATCACTTTGATTAGTTTTGTTGGTATCGTCGGGTGTTTTGTCAATTGCTCCAGCATCGCCCGGGTTCTCATATTTTTCTCTTCTTTCTTTTTCGTCTGTCGTTTCGTTTACCGCTTCGTGCAGCGGTCTATCACCATTGATCTCTCCGTCTCTGTTGTCGCGTTCTTGTGATTCTTTCTTCTCGCCGTCGATTGTCGAACTGGCTCCCTCCGTGACTAATCAAATTTTCTGCCAAAACCCATCGACTTCGAGACTAATTCAGTTGCACGGAATAGTTTGTTGTTCGTAGTACCGACGTTCTCTATTAGCGTGGAGATTTTGATAATCCGTCTGCATGTTTGAGCGCAGAATCGCTTTCTTGCGCTCGTGTGTGTTCAGTGTGTGCATTAGTGGTGTTATTTTTAAAACTCCGGCGGATTATTATTAGTGGTAATTCGCGATATGATAAGTCAATATTGAAAGTGTTTCGGCTGTGTTTGGTCATTATCAGTTATGTTACAACTAAAATAATATTGTCCCAGCTGCGATTCTAAAACATAATGGGCATTCTGTGATAGTTGTGTTTTTCCTATGAGTGAGTAGTGACTACTCCCCTTAAGGAAGATGTCTGAATCCGAAGGGTACGATCTGATCAAGATGGGGATCAATGGGGAGGTGCCGGGCTTGGACACGTACTACGACAAAGTAGTGCTGGAGTTGAGAGGTGACTATCACGTATTATTAATACCTACTGTATTACCGACTTTTTTTAAATCTTACTGAGGTTGATTTTTCTTGGGAGAGAAGGCATATTCTCTATCATTAACAGTGCTTTTTCTATTGTCGTTTAATATTTTGTCCTTTATATGATTACCTGAATCAGTACACTTTTTTACTGTTTAACATTCACTTTTATTTATTTGTTTATAATAAGTTAACTGTTACCTATATTTTGATTGTTTGCAAATGCCTCTTAAGATCACATAAATACACAAACTTTTCATGACAACTTAATTAAGTTTTTGCAAATAATGTGATACTGACATCGTATACTATTCTCAATAGATGGGTCTCATTTTAAAAACATTAAATAAAATAAAAAATTAAAATATCGCGTCTCTATAGAGGAGCAGTATGTAATGTAATAGAAGAGCAGATTTTGATTCTACTAAAAAATATTATTGACATAAAATGAATAAAGAGGAAAATGGTCAGCACCTAGAATCGAACCTACGAACTCAGTACGAAACAGTACGAAGCCGGTGTTGTCAGTGCTAGGTTAACAACCACTTCATGTATATGCACATAGTTCAAGAGTTCTACGAATGATATGTGGAAAAACTGTGAGACATGATGAAGATTGAGAATATTAAGAAGGAATGTGGTATTGAAATTAGTGTTGTTTGTTACTAAGGTGTGTGTTAGTAAGTTGATATGATTTGGACATGTTTAAAGAATGCAAGATATTGAGATTACAAAAACAAAAGACTTTATATTAAGGTTGAAAGGAAAGGTGTGAGAAGGCGCGCTTAACCGAGAATTACGTGGATTGAACACACCGATATCGTCCTCGAGGATGTCCAGGTCAAAAGCGAAAGAAACAGGAGAGGTTGTGTGAAAAATGTAACAGTGTCGGTGGAAGAAGCTAAAGCTATGTGTTTGGATCGAAAAGAGTCGAGGTCTGTCAAATTTTATTACATTTCCGTTGATAAAAAGCCCCTTTCCCCATAATCTGTAGGTATGATCTGTCTAGACACGGGGAATACCACACGCAACCCACATTTTAAAATATTACAGTACGTAGGCAAAGTTAGTGTATGTACTTGTCGTGTTCATTCATGTACGCAGTCCTATAAATAAGTGATCAGGTGCACACTATGTAAAGTGATACTCGTATCAATTACATACTTGCCCACATTATTGGAATGTTTGAATTGTACAATTTACAATCTTTTCATCTTGAAGAAAAGTTCTATCACACTGACACAACCATCATCGACATCAATCTAACTTCTATCACACTGACGAGCATTTTTATTGGACGAAAGTGCAACGGCAATCCCTTAGAGCGCGCCTTTAATTTTGCAAAAATATTTCGTACCTATATTTTTTGTTCATCCATTCCAGAAAAATAGAGAATAAGGTTGTCTCTTTTCCCCAAAATATTTCGCATTTTTCTCGATAAATTTAGTCTACCATCAAGTGTCGAAATTATATATTGTAACAATCATAAATCCGTCGCCTTAAAGTGTAAACTCGCTATTTACAAAATTATTTATTATACGGGAGGATTAAAAACACTGCCAATAATTCAAATTTAATATAAGTAATCTTAAGGGTGGATCTTTTGAACAAGCATTATACAGTCAAATAAGTTTTAATGGAGGATTAACTCATTAATGTCCCATAAGAGAAAAAAACGGATCTTTCAACTGTCAAATAGCGGCGATTGGGGCATTAAACACCTTAATGAAAGATTAAATTTAGTGGGCTGCTCCAACAGCCAATAGCACACTAATGGACAATTTAGAACTGTCAAAATGGTTGCCAATTTTGTCTGATTTCATACCGTTTTTCGAATTTGTTGATGATTCTTATTATGAGAGAGCCCATTTTTTTCGACCAATTTATAAATCGGATTACAATGATTTCTATAAAGCATCAAAATAGGAACTATGCGGTACTAAAATATCGTCTATTTTATAAAAAATATCTCACTTTTTTAGTAATGCTAAGTGAAATGTCAAAATCACAAGATGACGCACGTAGTACATAATATTATTATAAACCAATGGGAATAATCTCGAAATACTTATTTTTAATACAGAAAATAATATATATGAATTATTTTATATATTTGTTTGGGTTCCCTTTTAAAAATATTTAAATAACAGAAATAAAATAAAACTTGACTTGACAGTTGCAGTAAAACAAACACATAAGACCTTGTCTGTCATCTCTTTCTAACGAATGGTGTTTACCGCGCGTCTCGCTCTCACACATGTATAGAGTGAAGATAGCAACAAGTTCAATATTGCCAGTCGCAAAAAAAAACAAGATAATTTGTCAGTTAACCAATGGTCCATTAAATTTCTCATGAAAGACCCGTTTTGAGTTAGTGGATCCTTTAAAGTTATATGTCCATTTACTATTAGGCTGTATAATGCTCATTCGAAATACCGGCCCTAAAATATTAAAAATCGTCTTGGAGGACACGCGTATTTTATCAATCTTGTATTTTTCCTACCTTAAAAATTGACATTGAAATTTACATATGAGTATTAAAAAATTTTATGCACGTTTAGTGCATACTAGTCGATGCGTTATGTAAACTTCAAAGTTCCAATCAGAGGTGTCTGTCGCTTCGATCAATATTTATAACTAGCTTTCCCGACAGACGTTTTCCTGTAGTCCTTACTTTGAATATATATTTCGAATTTCTAAATTATACCTACAAATAAAAAAAGTTTAAAATACGTTTTAATATTAAAAAAAATATTTCTGAAAGGTTGAAAGAAATTATATCAAAAATCTGCGTACTTATGTTTTGAAACTCAATGGCTATAATAAAAATAGTGTTGTTATAGAATTTTCCTCATATGGCGTTGTTGTCAGTACATCCTTTCCATTCTAACTTTGATATTATATTTTATATTATTTTCTATCCATTTTTCGATATTTTATTAGTTAATCTGTTATGCGGAGCGGAGAAGAATCCAAAAAACCAAGCGTCATAAAAAATCTGTTCAGCCGATTTCGAATTATAACCGACTTTCTTGATATGATTGACAACTATGTAATTTTCAGACGGTAGGTAGCGCAATGGTATCAAGACAACGGCTTTCGTATGTACGTACAACCTTCTGAAGGTCGTGGGTTCGAATCCAGCGTATCCACTTTCACAACACAAGCTTTGCTTACTGCGAAAGATGTCTCACTTTGGGTTAGCCCAGATTCATTTTTCGTAAAAAAAAAAATTAAAGTATTTTGTTTGAACATCTTCACTCGAAGTGAATGTTGGATAGTACGAATAAAAAAGCGTTAGTGAACATATTATACGAGTTAGCGTTTAGTTCTAGGGCCTTTTCACCGAGAGCTTATTAACTGATTCTACATGCTTACGTCACGCTGACTTCGTTTTTTTGCTTGTCTCCCGACGTTGACACAATCTTTGTTTGCCCATTCTCTGTGTGCTTTTTGCACGACTTGACCCACTTTTAAGCTCTCTTTGAACGAGAGGAGTGATCTTAATTAGCCGCTTTTCCCCCTACGTAGTAATCTTTTTGACATTTTTATACGTGTGTCTTTCTCCACATGTTTAAGTACCTACTTACCTTAAGTGTACTAAAATAGTAAGTGCAGGAAATCGATTTTGTGATACTAGCAAAAAACGCCTATCGTATACATATTTTAATTCAATATGCGCGAACCTAAATGTACCTACCTACAATACTACTTACTTATCTTACCATAATAATTCGGGAAAATTTGGTTTTGATAATAATAATAATAAACTTTATTACAAACAAATATGATACATGAAATTCAAAATTCTTTCAACAACATAATAGAATATCGTAACGTGTATCACATGTGATTTATTGACTACTACACCGCCATCTCTTGGATATCGACCTCGGTAGCCTAGTTGTACTAGCGTGGACTTCAGATCCGAGGTCCCGGGTTCGATTCCCGGTCGGGTCAGAGTTTTTCTAAGTGTTTTTTCACTTGAAATTTCTACCCGGGGTTGGCCTGTCTCAGATTGGACGGGACCGGTTGACTGGAAAAAATTGCCTCAGGCAATAAGTTCCGCCGGCTATACTGACACCTTTGTATAGAAAAGTGTTATATTATTATTATTATTTTTTTTTAATTTACACATCTATGGAGGAAATTATTGTCTTTATTACAAACTTATGACCAGTCGAGCTTTATCTCGCATTCTAATCAACAATATACAAAATGAAATAAATTATTAGCTTAATTTAATTCAGTTTTTATCTCATATTAAACTGTTTTTAATTCATTCGAGTCAATTTTTTTTTTATTCTGGTTTATGTCGAAGATCGACGGGCGGGTCAGCTAGTTAACTATAATATTATACCGACCTCGGTATCCTAGTGGTATAGGCTTAGTCTTCAGATTAAGAGTTCCCGGGTTCGAACGTGTTTTTTCACTTAAAATTTCTACCTGGGGTTGGCCTGTCTCGGATTGGACTGGTTGACTGGAAAAAAATACCTGAGGTATTTTGCAATAAGTACCGACGGCTATATTGGCACCTTTGTTTTGTATAGAAAAGTGTAAATTTATTTAATATTATTGGGTGTTGTTTCACCAATAGGCCACCAGGAATATTTTTTAGGGCGGCTCGCAAAGACACTGATAAAGTCACATGGTGATAGGAAACCTCTGTTAGTTCGTTCTATATAGGTAGGTAGTTTTGAACTTTATCCTTATATACATATGTTTTTATGTTTTTTAGCCATCTTTTCCACTGCAGGCCTTTTTCACACTTTACTACACATTTCTTTCTTGTGCCTCCTGAATCCATTTCGTTCTGGGATCTGAATTTCTGTTCTGTGGCATACTGACCTCTACTTTTTCGAAGGTCATTATTGCAAGATTCTGGTTGTTTAAGCGTATCATTAGTTGCCACATAGCCTGTCACTTGCCACTTTAGTTTCCTCTTTTTTCCCCTTAATAAACTTACTGTGTATAAATGTATAATACCACTGAGCTATTAGCCACCGCCAATTTCCAGGATTGTCTATGGAAATTGTTTGCAACACTAGCAAGTGTTTTTGTGCACCTTCTTTAAATGCCAAGAATCAGACATATAGCACCACCGGCATTACCAGCGCATCTGCGAGTCTGTTTTGTTATATTTTTTCATCATTTGTAATCCACACTATCCCTCAGTCGTCGGTCGTTACACAAATAATTAATAAATTTCTGCATTAAAAGTTGTGAAAGCATGACTTATTTTACGTTTCCTGACGATTAGAATTTTTTCCGATATGTCGATAATTGGAACTTTGTTGTGCTGAAATATAGATAATTCGAACGTTTTTTTTTATGGAAGTTTGGCTTATCGAGAGTCCATTGTACATATTGTTATGTCTGCAATATGTTGTATCCTATCAAACTCTTTTCAAAGTCAATAATATTGTCTAGGCTTTTGATATTCTGCACCAATTTGCTAGTTTGTGATGTGTGGTTTTCCAACTGTACCTTTTAGGATAAGTAGGCCTGTGTGTCTGATGTTATGATTGATTGGTATAGTTTTTTCGCCTCAACTCAATACCTCTTTACATGATCATGGTCAATGTCAGTCCCTTTTCGAAAATAGTCTCCATTGCCTGTGTTTCTTTCTCCTTCAGCTCTTCGAAATCGTCTGTGTCTAGTGAATGCTGTGGGTACATCAGTAGTTTTTCTATCCCCATACTTTCAATTTTGCTGATTGCAATTTTTTTTTTCATTTCAGACGAACGAGAAAGTGTCCAGAAGAAGACCTTCCAAAAATGGGTGAATTCCCATTTGGTACGAGTGGGATGCCGCATAGGCGACCTGTACGTGGATATGAGGGACGGCAAAATGCTTATCAAACTCCTGGAAGTGCTTTCCGGAGAAAAGCTGGTAAGTCCTAACTTTCAAACAATCTTGTTTGAGTATCCGATTTTATATTGTCGTTGAATTTGTTTCACTGTTTTTTTTTTTAGCCAAGACCCACCAAAGGAAAAATGCGTATCCATTGTTTAGAAAATGTAGACAAAGCTTTGCAGTTCCTCAAGGATCAGAGGGTGCACTTGGAAAATATGGGATCGCACGATATTGTGGACGGAAATCCTAGACTAAATCTCGGTCTAATATGGACCATTATTTTGAGATTCCAGGTTGGTAGCTTTTTCTTTTTTAATTATGACTATAACAGTGGTTCTTAATAACTAAACCCTTAATTTGAAGAGGGGTTCAGTGATGAAGTTCTTAATATGAGTCAGGCGTGTGTCTTGACCTCCGCCGAACCCCTGATATTTAATCGAACCCAGGTTAAGAACCACCGCTCTATAACATGATTTTGCCTATTCTTGTATTAAATATCGTCAACGTTTGTCCGCAGATCCAAGATATCACGATCGAAGAAGCAGATAACAAAGAGACGAAGTCCGCCAAAGACGCCCTTCTGCTCTGGTGTCAAATGAAAACTGCCGGCTATAATAATGTCAATGTTAGGAATTTCACCACATCGTGGAGGGACGGTCTCGCTTTCAACGCGATCATCCACAAACATAAACCGGAATTAATACAATTTGAAAAGTTATCCAAGAACAATGCTATATATAATCTGAATAACGCCTTCAACACCGCCGAGGATAAGTTGGGCATCACGAAATTGTTGGATGCTGAAGATATCTTTGTGGAACATCCCGACGAGAAATCAATCATCACCTACGTTGTCACGTATTACCATTACTTCAGTAAGATGAAGCAAGAAACCGTACAAGGTAAACGTATCGGCAAAGTTGTCAGAATTGCAATGGATAATGATAGGATGATCAAGGAATACGAATCATTGACAAGGTACGGTATTTTGGAAACAGTATTTCTATACTTGCTGATACCTGTATTGCTTTACATGTTCAGAAAATTGCAGTTTGACTTTACTAGTTCTTGTATCAACAATATCGTCTAATAATAAATATTTTTTTCAGTGATCTCCTGCAGTGGATTGAGAGTACAATCGAAGCTCTCGGCGACAGGACATTCGCCAACTCTCTAGTCGGAGTACAGCAGCAACTTGGACAGTTTGCAAACTACAGAACCGTGGAGAAACCTCCCAAGTTTGTCGAGAAGGGCAACTTGGAAGTTCTACTCTTCACCCTGCAGTCCAAGATGAGAGCCAATAATCAACGCCCCTACACCCCTCGCGAGGGCGCCATGATCTCAGATATCAACCGCGCTTGGGAAAGGTTGGAAAAGGCCGAGCACGAAAGGGAGCTTGCTCTCAGAGAAGAGCTCATACGTCAAGAAAAATTGGAACAATTGGCCGCAAGGTATGTTTTAATCTTATATATATGAATATTTCTAAAGCAAAATTAACCAAATCGGTTCAGCCGTTCTTGAGTTTTAGGAGACATTTGCACAGCTAATTTGTTTTACATGTTTAATATGTTTGTGGCATTTTCTAGATTCAACCGCAAGGCGTCCATGAGAGAGACATGGCTGTCAGAGAACCAACGTCTCGTCAGTCAAGACAACTTTGGATTTGATCTGGCAGCTGTGGAAGCCGCCGCCAAGAAACACGAAGCCATCGAAACGGACATTCTGGCTTACGAAGAACGAGTGCAAGCTGTCGTCGCAGTCTGCACGGAACTGCAATATGAGAAGTATGTTCAATCGATCTCAGGCTCTTTTCGTTTAGTCTAAGCCCACATGACCTCTCTGTGAGTCATCTTTTCTTTACATTATTCTAACATGTAATACTTTGCTTTTAGATATCACGATATCGACCGCATTAGTGCTAGACGCGACAACGTCATACGTCTGTGGGGCTATCTCATTGAATTACTCAAGGCTCGTAGGGGAAGATTGGAACTGTCCCTTCAACTACAACAAAATTTCCAGGTTTGTTTCTTTTTTCGTCTATTTCTTCTTATTTACATATTGTTTTTTCTGCTCTTTGTCAAGTAGATCCAAATAACCTCGTCCTCTTCCAGGAAATGCTGTACATATTAGACTCCATGGAGGAAATCAAGATGCGTCTTCTCACCGACGATTATGGCAAACATTTGATGGGTGTAGAGGACTTGTTGCAGAAACATTCGCTGGTCGAGGCTGACATCAATGTGCTGGGTGAAAGAGTTAAGGTTAGTCAAAAGTTTATTTC
Source organism: Mystacides longicornis (assembly GCA_963576905.1). Classification (NCBI taxonomy): domain Eukaryota; kingdom Metazoa; phylum Arthropoda; class Insecta; order Trichoptera; family Leptoceridae; genus Mystacides; species Mystacides longicornis. The sequence goes on from OY756437.1 coordinate 20,437,925, forward strand.
AATTCTTGGCTGTGATTTGAAATGTGATGTAAAGAGTTTACGGTAATGTTATTTGGTTTTGCAGAGTGTGGTGCAGCAAAGCCAGCGCTTCCTCGAGCAAGAAGAAGGCTACAGACCATGCGATCCTGCAATTACTGTTGAGAGGATTCAGCAATTGGAGGACGCGTATGGTGAACTTGTACGTTTGGCTATTGAGCGCAGGTGAGAAATCCCCCTACGAATATTGTTAATTCCCTATTAACCCATGATTCAGTACATTCCTAACTCGATATTCAGTGTTTGGATAAGCCATAGCTGAAAAACCATGACTAATGTCAAATTTACTATGTAACAAGGGAATTTGGTTGAGAGATATTATTATTACATTAAATTCTTAAGGGGTATTGTAACACTTAAAAGAATAGATGTTTAGATAAATGAGACAAATTCCGGTTACAAAAGAATACATGTTTAGATAAATAAGACAAATTCCGATTACAAAAGAATATATATTTAGATACATGAGACAAATCCCAATTACAAAATAATACATGTTTAGATAAATGAGACAAATTCCAATTATGCCCTTTTTCTATAACTCAAATTCCAATCCAAACTCCCTTTACGCCCCACTTAGGGGCATAGGGAGGCGAAAAGAGCTCTCCACCCAAGCTTGAAATTATACTTGGATTTACAAAAGACTAGATGGATCTTAAAGTTAGAATATAAACAGCTTGTCTGCCTGCCTTGCTAAACTACGTATGTTAAGGACTCGCCAAATAATCTATTTAGTAAAAGTGACAAAAATAGGGTGTTTTTGTGCAAGGACTCCTTACGTCTTAAATATTTGACTTGTTCTAAACTTCAACTTTTTCACGAATAACCATGCTATTTTGTAAAAAAATTGTTTATGGGATTTTTTCATGTTTGCTGCTAGTCTTAACGAAATATGTTATATTTGTTTACAGAAAGCGATTGGAAGACAGTCGCAAGCTGTGGCAGTTCTATTGGGATACAGCCGATGAGGAGAACTGGATCAAGGAGAAGGAAAAGATCGCTTCCGCAGAAGACATTGGTCACGATCTGACCAGCGTTTACCTTTTGGTCGGCAAACATAATGCCCTTCAGAGTGAAGTCAAGGCTCATGAACCACAACTGATGGCCGTAGCTGGAGTGGGAGATGAACTTATCAAGGATGGACACTTTGGCGCCGATAGGATTCAGGTAAAACATAATTACAATCCTTTCTATGGCTGTAATGCCAGAATATGTGTGTGATTCGTATGAATCATACATTTTGTTGTTTCAGGATCGTCTTCGTGAAATTCTGTCATCGTGGAGTCACTTATTGGACGTTGTTTCCCTGCGTAAAGATCGTCTGGAATCTGCTGTTCGTTACCAACAACTCTTTGCCGATGCTGACGACATCGATATTTGGATGCTCGACACGCTTAGGTATATATAAATTTGCAAAATTCAATAATAATTGTAGATTGTTTTTTATTTCAGAAATTTTCATATTGCTTTTCTTCGCTTCCAGATTGGTGTCGTCCGAGGATGTTGGCAGAGATGAAGCTCAAGTCCAGAGTCTCCTGAAGAAACACAAGGATGTAACGGACGAACTGAAGAATTACGCTTCGGTCATTCAACAGCTGAAACAGCAGGTACATTATTTCAACCCCCTAGTAATATGAAAAAGTTTGGGGTTTTATACTAGTTCCGGTTATCCCAGACAATGATTTATGTGAATCTAATAAACAAGAAATTTCATTCAGATTATAGGTTAGCTAGTTTAGTCTTTACGATCATGTAACTTTAATATTTTTCCAAGAGATGGCAGTGTAGTAGAACATAAGTCACATTATTAAGTATGTTAAGTTATTTTATATAGTATTGTTAGACTCCATTCGATTATTATGTCATTATTATGGAGATGAAAAATTTTTTTTCCTTAATATCTTGCCTGTCACAATCTCTGAACTTGTGTAAATCACTATGAATTAATCTTTCTTTCGAGTTTCATTTGAATTTCCAAAATTATTAACTGTTGTGCTTACTTTTATTCTAACAGGCTGCGCAGTTGGCGCCCGAAGACGCTCAGAGTCCGGAAGTCATTGAACGTTTGGCTTCTATCGATTCCCGCCACGGTGAACTCAGCGAGTTGGCTCGTCTGCGTCGTCAACGCCTCTTGGACGCCTTGTCCCTGTGTAAACTTCTTTCCGAGGCGTCGGACGCCGAGCAATGGATAGCGGATAAGGACAGAATGCTGTCTACGATGGTACCAGCTAAAGATATCGAAGATGTGGAAATAATGAAACACAGGTTAGTTAATAGAATGATCCTATAAAATGTGGAATGAATGATGTCATGTCCCTTAAGCAGTAGTCAGAGAACCAGATCATCTTCTTTCACTCGTTGTAATGTATCATACAACCTCTTCTAATATTTTTGCTTCTGACCTGCCCTTCCTGGAATTGATGTGTTCGATCCACGTCAGTCGGCTACGCTATCTTTCACCTTTTATTTCAGTCTTATTTACATCCATTCTTCCACATGCCCAAACAATCTCAACTTACTGTTTTTCATTTTCACAACACTAACTTCCATACCACTTTCCTTCCTAATATTATCATTCCTCTCCATGTACCACATGGTTTTTTGCACATTTTTTTTTGTAGATCTCTCATCTCTACTGTACTCAAACTACGTTCTTCTTTTTTTACCCGTCTCCATGTTTCATATCCATAAATTATTGAAGGTTACAGGATTGCAATATGCACTAGTTTTTCAGCTCACAGTAAGACATTGTTGTTTCTCATAATAGGTGCACTGTCCACCCTGCTACCAATCTAGTTTCTTACATTCTTTGCCACACTTTCCATCCCTACTTAACATACTCATTCACTTATTGAAGGCATGTGGCTATTTTTAGGGTTTTACTTTATTATTTTGTTTAATTTTAGATATGAAGGATTCGACAAAGAGATGAATGCAAACGCATCACGGGTCGCGGTTGTCAACCAATTGGCCCGTCAGTTGCTCCATGTAGAACATCCGGATTCTCCGCTCATTCAATCTAGACAGCAGGCTTTGAACCAGCTTTGGAGCCAGCTCAGAGAAAAGGTAAAAAGCTTGGAACATTTAAGGTTATCTTTAGATTTTTCTTAGAGTATATTGTTTTATGTCGTTAATCTCTTGATTTCCATTTCAGGCCGAAGCTAAGAGAGAAGAATTGAATTCCGCCCAAGGTGTCCAGACCTTCCATATCGAATGCAGAGAGACCGTCTCTTGGATTGAAGACAAAAAAAGAATCTTACAGTCTACAGACAGTTTACAGATGGATCTCACTGGTGTCATGACACTTCAGCGCCGTTTGTCTGGTATGGAGAGGGACTTGGCTGCTATCGAAGCACGCATCAAATCGCTGACCAAAGAAGCGGATAGCATCGAGGCTGAACATCCAGAAGAAGCCCAACTTATCAGAGAGCGTATCGCCCAGATCCAAGTCATTTGGGAACAACTCACTCAAATGGTAGAACCCGTTTCTTCAATCAATAGAATGATGGTTATTAATTATAGAAAAATCTATAATGTTTTACTATGTGTTTTTAGTTGAAAGAACGCGATGCCAAACTCGAGGAAGCCGGAGATCTGCACCGTTTCCTCCGCTCTGTGGACCATTTCCAATCTTGGTTAACTAAGACGCAAACGGATGTTGCATCCGAAGATATTCCAGCCACGTTGGCTGATGCCGAGAAACTTCTCTCTCAACATCAAACCATTAGAGAGGAGATTGACAACTACACAGACGATTATGCCAAGATGATGGAATATGGAGAAAAGATCACAGCGGTAAATATTTATTTAGTTGATGTATAATATAAATTTTCTCTATGATTTTTTGTATGATCTGTCTATTAATCAATGTTTAAATTTTTACAGGATCCATCAACTCAAGATGATCCACAATACATGTTCTTGCGTGAGAGACTAAAGGCATTGCGCGATGGATGGGCTGATCTCCAACAGATGTGGGAGAATAGACAGAAGCTTTTGACACAAAGTTTGGATCTTCAACTGCTGCAGAGAGATGCCAGACAGGCTGAGGTATTGCTTGCACAGCAAGAACATAGATTGGCCAAGGATGAACAGCCTACCTCGCTTGATCAGGCTGATCATTTGATCAAAGAGCACGAGGCCTTCCTAACAACAATGGATGCTAACGATGATAAGATCAACTCAGTCGTACAGTTCGCTAATCATCTTGTGGAGGTTAAACATTTCGATGCCGATAAGGTGATCAAGAAAGCCGAAAGCATCGATGCTCGCCGAAATGCCAATAAGGAAAAAGCACTCCAGCAATTGGAAAAATTACAAGACCAATTACAATTGCATCAATTCTTACAAGATTGCGACGAATTGGGTGAATGGGTTCAAGAGAAGAATTTGACCGCCCAAGACGACACATACCGTTCAGCCAAAACAATCCACTCCAAGTGGACTAGACATCAAGCTTTCGAAGCCGAAATCGGTGCTAATAAGGAACGCCTTGTAGCTGTACAAAATGCTGCCGAGGAATTGATTAAACAAAAACCAGAATTCGCCGTCATCATTTCACCAAAGATGTCCGATATTAGTGATCAATTTGTTAATTTGCAAGCAACAACAAAGGAGAAGGGTGAAAAACTGTTTGACGCTAACAGAGAAGTGCTCATCCACCAGACATGCGATGATATTGACTCCTGGATGAACGAATTAGAGAAGCAAATTGAGAACACTGATACCGGAACCGATCTTGCTTCCGTTAATATTTTGATGCAGAAACAACAAATGATTGAAACACAGATGGCCGTCAAAGCTAGACAGGTTACAGAACTTGAAACCCAAGCACAGTATCTGGAAAAAACCGTTCCAGATAAAATGGAGGACATCAATACAAAGAAAGTTGCTGTGGAGCGAAGGTTTGAACAACTCAAGGCTCCTCTTGTCGAAAGACAAAGACACCTCGAGAAGAAGAAGGAGGCATTCCAATTCTGCAGAGATGTTGAAGATGAGAAGCTGTGGATAGGCGAGAAAATGCCACAAGCTACCAGCAAGGATTACGGAAATTCCCTATTCAATGTTCATATGCTAAAGAAGAAAAATCAGTCACTAAAGACAGAAACTGACAATCACGAAGCTAGAATTTTGACTGTGATTGGTAATGGCCAAAAATTGATTGACGAAGGCCACGAATCGTCGCCTGAATTCCAAAAATTGATCGCCGAATTGTCTCAACGTTGGCAGGAACTCAAAGGTTTGTGTAAAATTTACTATTATTAACCTAGTGACATTTTTCTTACAACTGTTCTTTATTACTTTTGTGATTAACAATTTATAACATATTGTGTTCTTTTAGATGCCATCAATGATAGAAATAGTGGTCTTCTTCAATCAGAAAAGGCTCAACAATACTTCTTTGACGCTAATGAAGCGGAAGCTTGGATGAGCGAGCAGGAACTTTACATGATGGTCGAAGATAGAGGCAAAGACGAAATATCTGCACAGAATTTGATCAAGAAACACGATATTTTGGAACAAGCTGTGGAAGATTATGCAGAGACTATTCGACAATTAGGAGAGACTGTTCGTCAGTTGACAACAGAGGAACATCCTCAGAGCGAACAGATCTCCGTCAAACAATCGCAAGTTGACAAATTGTATGCTGGACTTAAAGACCTCGCTGGGGAACGAAGAGCCAAATTGGACGAAGCTCTCAGACTTTTCCAATTGAATAGGGAAGTTGACGATCTTGAACAATGGATTGCTGAAAGGGAGCTGGTTGCTGGATCACAAGAATTGGGACAGGATTATGAACATGTCACCTTACTTTGGGAAAGGTTCAAGGAATTCGCACACAACACCGAAGCTATTGGATCTGAACGTGTTGGTACGGCCAATAGAATTGCTGACCAAATGATCTCGATGGGACATTCAGACAATGCAACTATTGCACAGTGGAAAGACGATCTCAATGATTCATGGCAAGATTTATTGGAACTTATCCAGACAAGGACACAGATGTTGGCCGCCTCAAGAGAGTTACACAAGTTCTTCCACGATTGCAAGGATACCCTCAGCCGAATTCAGGAAAGACAGAGGGGTGTGTCCGACGAATTGGGAAGGGATGCGGCCAGTGTGTCCGCTTTACAGAGGAAGCACCAGAACTTCATGCAAGACTTGATGACCCTGCAATCACAGGTTTGTTAGAAATTTTGTCAACCTGTAAACCTTGTCTCACAAATACCAGAAAAACTTAATGTGACTCTTTCTCTTCAGGTCAACCAAATACAAGAAGAATCTGCTAAACTACAAGCATCGTACGCCGGTGACAAAGCCAAGGAGATCACAAATAGGGAAGGAGAGGTTCTCGCGGCTTGGGCTGCCCTCCAGGCTGAATGTGACGCAAGAAGACTCAAGTTGGCCGACACGGGAGATTTATTCAAATTCTTCAACATGGTCAGGACACTGATGCTGTGGATGGACGACGTTCTTAGACAGATGAACACCAGTGAGAAACCAAGGTGATTGTCTGATAAACATTTCTTGAAGGATAACTCCTCTTCACGTCAACTAGTCTATTTCATTATGAATAGATTGTCTGCTAGAGGTCTTCTCAAATATCTGTTCATAAGTAGAAGTAGAATGTATCCAAATTAATCTGTGGCATATTTCTTCCAGGGATGTTTCCGGAGTGGAACTATTGATGAACAACCATCAGTCTCTCAAAGCCGAGGTGGATGCCCGCGAGGATAACCTTGCCGCATGCGTCTCTCTGGGTAAGGGGCTGTTGGCTAGACAGCACTACGCCTCCCAAGATATCAAGGAGAGACTCCTCGCACTCAACAACCAAAGGCACGCTCTGCTCAGGAGGTGGGAGGAGAGATGGGAGAATCTGCAACTCAGTAAGTTGTTTTATTATGAGAGAATAATCTTTATCTATGGTGATTCGTTGCTGCCAAACTCCTCATCAGTGGCTAGACAGATTTTAACTGAACTTTTTGTATGTGATTATGGTAATTCAAGGATGGTTTAGATTCACAATCTGATCCGCATAACAAAAATGACATCTGTTGAGGGTTTTATAAAACGCTAGTATTCCTAATAGACATCCTCTACTAACTGAGAATGAATTATCTATTTCTTCTTTAGCCTTCTCACATCCATTTTTTGAACATAGGCCTTCCCCAATTGTCGCCATCTCTCTCTCGTTTGTGCTCTCCTCATCCAGCCAAAACTAGCGCAAGCCACAATGTCGTCACTCCATCTCATCATTGGCCTGCCCCGGCTTCTCCTTCCCAATCATTTTCCATCTGCCATCTGTCATTCTTGCCACGTGCCCAGCCCATGATCAGTTCAGCTCCTTAACTCTCTGGACAATATTTGTGACCCTTGTCACTCCTCTGATCCACTCATTTCTCCTTCTGTCTCTGAGCGATATTCCTAACATGACTCTCTGTGTGACATGCCATTTGTTCACAATCTCCTTTGTTAACCAATAGAATTCCGACCGATACATCTCTTTTAAACGATGTTCGCAGGACACATTCTCTCAACAGCATCAACTATCTAAACAATTGGCTGTAATTGTGTTAAAGGCCAATTTAAATTCAAGAATTTATAAAAAAATATAAAAGTTTATATTGTCAAAAGCACCAGTCAAAGTTACCTGCATTTAGTTTTCTAATTAATGTTCCGTGCATCTTTTTTAAACTTTTCTTTCATAAGAACCTTCACTTGACAACAACAAGACATCTTGTCTTTCTATAAAAGTAGTTTGATATCCGATGTGCCACATAAATGATCACAAAATATTGGTATTTATGATTTCATCTTATGAATTGCAGTTCTGGAAGTATACCAGTTTGCTAGGGATGCAGCGGTTGCCGAAGCTTGGTTGATTGCCCAGGAACCATATCTCATGTCCTCCGAACTGGGACACACTATAGACGACGTAGAGAATCTGATTAAGAAACACGAGGCGTTTGAGAAATCGGCTGCGGCACAGGAAGAAAGATTCAGCGCTTTACATAGAATAACCACGGTACGTTTTGTGTTTTATTATTTGAACCCATTTTATATTGCACAGAGTGTCTTAGCATGCGGGGCATGGATTGAAGGACGTAAACATTTTTCCATTCCTAACCGAAATCGGGGATCTAACTAAATATAGCTAATACTGTAATTCAAAGAAAAGGTCCTCAACGCATGCACGGCCACTTACAGAATCTAGGAATATATTATAGAGCTTGTTGATTTTTATATACATCTTTAAGTCAGATGTGGTGGCATTTTATAATGTTTAATGATGTCATATTTTCTAAGTAAGGTGTCACTTTGCTTTGAAAATACTGTATTAACATTATGTCAATCTTCGATTTTGGTTTGGGCTGTGTATGACTATGTTTATTCAATTTATCTCCCTTTTCTTGCAATCTTTAATTATTGTTTTTTTATTAGTTTTTTCAATCACACTATTAATATTTTTCTACATTATCATTTCATTTTATATCATAGTAATAATTTAAATTAACTATTTATATACCTAATTGTAGAAAACTTAATTTATAATTTGTGTTTGGTAAAACCAGTAGCACCGCAACCTTCTTTTGAGAAAAATTCAATACACTTTTTTTGTATTTTTGCATTTCATTTATTTACTAAGTACTTTCCTACCTTGTTCCTCTATAATCGAATCACTCTCTTCATTTAAAAGCTAGAAGTTTTGTTCAATTTGCCATTGAAATCACTTTTAGTTCGTAAATTTGGTAGTTTGTTCTCGTCTTTTCTTTTATGATGTTTTTTTTTCTAATATGTGTTGTCTAATTATTGTTGTTGATGTAGCTTGAACAAGTAGAGCAATGTAGAAACCCTTCCCTGTTTGTTCCACTAGAACCCCTTCCTGACCATTCCTACTATACCAAGTTTGATCCTAAGGAATGGGTGGAAGAACCCGTTGCGAAAGAACCCCAACACCCCAGCGTATTCAAGAAGTGTTTGTCCTATCGAAAACTACGTCAAATCGGGGATATCGTCCGAGAAATTATTCTCACAAGCGATAAATTTTATAAACCCGAAAAATTCAAAAGGAAACGGTTCACATCGCACGGTACTAAAATTAATTATCCAGGCATACACGATTCAAAAGACGATATCGACGACGACGATCGTCAGTCTAGGAACAAATCGTTCCTTTGGAATTCTCTTCTGCGTAGAGAATCCGGCAACGTCGACGATTTCCCCGAGGATCAGAAAAATAGTTCAGTTTGTGAATCTCAAAGACCCGTATTATTGCCGCGGAGGAAAGTTCAAAGCAAAGAAAAAATTGAAAATAGACAAAAAGTAATTGTGGGTGATTACGTCAACGTTAACGGGTCCATTAATAATTTCAATAGAAAACCTTCTTCTAGCTCCGTAGAGTCGGATGTCGTGTTCCAAAGTACGGAGAGTATTGATTATATAAAAGACTGTAGTAAGAGTTCCCTTATTCCACGGTTATCCGAAAAAGTTGACACCGAGAGTTTGCTGGTCGGTTATCCTAGTTCCAAAATTGAAAGTCTCAACCTGCCGAAAGATATCAAATTAGTTTGTTCGGAATTCATTTATCGGGAACGATATTACGGTCAAATTAATAATTTCGCTCCCAAAGGAGACTTTATTATAAGTTCGGACGTAATGGATTATAACATAACAAAGAGCGAAGCCGATCTCGATAAACTTTACGATAAAGACGCTAAGGTGAAATTAAAAAATAGCAAATTAGCCGCGATCCTTTCGTCTAAACCCAATTTGGTGTATAATAAATTGAAGCGTTTCGGTTCGAGTGAAAATTTGAGTAACCGCAGCTCGAACGTCGACATACCTTTTCTCAAACCTGTTAGATATTTTAGCGTGATGATCCTTGTTAAGGAAGGTAGCCCATTCCAACCTGAATCCTATTCCGAATCATCGTCCCGTCAGTTGCATGCATCACTCTTTGAATCCGGTTCTTTGGATACTTTAGCTCTTGGTGATGGTTATACTCCTTACGAGGTGAGTCTTGATTTCACGCTTGGCAACTTCAGTTCTTGCATGACGTGCTTTTTGCTTATCGTTATTCCACAGAAGATTTTTTTATCAGATTATCTGACTTTTTATTTTTGATTTTTAGTTTGAATTGAAAGAGATGGCTCGTCGTAAAGAGGCCGCCGAGGAGGCGGAACGAGCCCGATTGGCCGAAGAGGCAGAAGCCGCAGAAAGGGCCCGTCTTGAAGAGGAGAGAAAGAAAGGAGAGGCATTAGCCGAGAAAGCGGACACCACAGATGCTCCGCAGGAACAAGGTATTATAAGTCTTTCTTTTAATTTCGTAATGCGTCGGTTGAATTTTAAAATGGACCGAACTTAAAGATTTAGATAGAAAACTGAATCAGATTACATGACTCAACTTCTGAAGTATTTTTCCTTTTATAATGTTCAATTAGTTTAGGTTGTCGAAATGAAATAATTCAAAACTGTACACTTATAATCAAAAATACACAATCACGCTCGTTTTGTCCACACTAATATCACATTGGTTCACTGCTGAATGCTGCTAAAAAATATTACAAATATTTCACGATACAATTTAACAATACGAGATTTTTTAATTTTAACATTATTACAACAATGAGTTTTTAATACACTAGCCCTCGTAGCATGCAAAATATGAGTTGTTTGTAAATTTTATTGCGCGCTAAATTTACGCATGACTCGTATTTTGCGCCCAAGTGTCTTACTAATCCAGTGTCTTATGGGTTATGTGTTTTGTTTGTTTCACGCTGCCTTGTTCTTGTCTGCTAAATAATATATTTTTTTATAATACGAACGAACTACGGAAATTATATGAATATATATATAGTCATAAGGAGGAGTTCCACAAAGACCACTGAAAAATCTCAGGAGCGTCCTCACTCTCAACCAGGTAATGGACTAACGCAAACGCGCGCTACGCCAAGAGCGATGATAGAAACGTGACCGTGACTTATTTTTCACAACGACTTAATTAGAAAATTTGCCAACTCTACTTTGGTTGGAATATATTTTTTTACAACGAAATTTGCATATTATGCAGTTAGTAAATTTTCTAATTAAGGTATCGAAAGATGTCGATTTAATCTGTGGTGAAACAATGCCCTGAATGCATTAAATTATTTAGTTTTTAAAAAAAACAAAATCGCTCCTGGTAACGAGTAGTTAAGAGAATGGAAATTTTCTCTTCCAGTTTTAAGTTGGATCTCTATGTGTTGTACTGTCTTTTTTTTCGCTTACAAATTAGCTTGATATATTATTACACAATTATGTCATTATTTAAAACTCTTTAAATTATTTGTTTTAAAAATTCGGAATCAATTATTGGGTATAACAAATTGCTCTCAAAGATGTTGTTTTATTTAGCCTCTTTTGAATATTAGTTGTTATGTATTAAAATGAATTTGAGAGTTTTATAAACTTTAATTAAACATTGGATTATTATAGTTCTTGTATATTATCTTGGTCTTAAAAAAGTTTCGATTATTATTTTTTTTAATACATAACTTTGTTTAGTTGTTATTAATGCCAATTTATCTTTGCTTAGATTATTATGCGCTTTATGTAAAATTACTTCTTACGCTTATTAACTAGATAAATGATAAGTGGGTATTTCTAATTCTTTTTAAAATTATTAACCAAGTTGATTGTGAAGGAATAGTTTTTTTAAATGTAATAATTGTTTTTCGCAATTTTTTTCTAACGCTTTATTATCTTTCTCTAAATTAATTTATCTTTCAAGGAATTTTGGCCAATAAATACTTTTTTTTTATTAAATAATGCTGTTATATAAGATTCTTGATACAAAAATACGCAACTTTTTTCATTAATATTTTCTAAAAAATTAACTGAATTGCGTCAAAATACTTTCTTGTAAGTACTGAGAAATTTCTTGCTCTGGTATTTTTTAAAGGACTCCAAATCTGGAAATTGATATTCTTTAGTTCTTTCTGTAATTATTTCCATTCTTATACGCAATATAACCATGTTTCATAATTTAACATATTATTATTGTTCTCTGTGGTGATGGAATCGATGTTTTGGGTTCATATACACACATACAGAATCACATTACAATATACAATTCTTAACTTATATTAGAGATTATTTAGAAATTTCCAAATATCATTAATTTGTGCATGCTCATTTTGAGTTAAATGTATCTGTAGCATGGCATTCGAGAATGTTATTACTATTTTATTTTTATTTAAAATACCATGCATGAAAAATAGTTGTATTAGTTATTACCTATTTAGTTGTAATGCATTTGATTTTTAAGGCCATTGAATGATTTCATACAAAAAAATTGATTTATGTGCGTAATTCTAAGAAACTGAACTTCATTATTAGATAGGTATCATATCGGATTAAAATGTTTGGATGAGTCGGTAAGTGCATAAAACTATTGCACAGAATTTTTGCAAAATTTTGATCGAGAAGTCCCGGCTTCGATTCCCGATTGGGTCAGTGTTTTTCACTATCCACCAGGTTTTGGCCTGTCCCAGATTGGACGGGACCGGTTGACTGGAAAAAATTGCCTCAGGTAATAAGTTCCTCCGGCTATACTGACACCTTTGTATAGAGAAGTCAATATTTTTTGTTAATATTCGCAATCAAAGCTCTCTTGCCTGGAATAGTCATTACTTCTAATTATGACTAGGTTTGATAATTTTTTGATGTTGCCACAACTTTTCCTTCCCCTTCTCTTCACCTCCGTCATAAAAAAAGTGACAAAAAAATTTAAAATTTTTGTTCCGAATGCCTTATCTAGATCATTGGTGTGAAATCATTCTTTGGCGCTTAAAGTAGGTAGGTAGTATGTATTGCTATTTGAATTGGTGTATTTTGTATTGTCATTTGTTAATATTAACACGATGCATGGCACAGTAAAATTGATTGGTGGGGAGAGCAGTAGTAGGCAGACCCCCTCGCAACCCCCACAAAGACAACCGGAGGCGGCGACGCCTGGCAAGAAGGGCAAAGAGCCGATGCCCAAATCTCCATCGGGAAAGAGTAATCAGCCTAACTCTGGGAGTAAGTATCTTTATGTTGTAGATCACGCTCGACACACAAACATAGACGATCGATTTTATGAAAATATCTTATAAATAGCAAAAGAACCCTATCAACTCTTTATGTCGCTGCTGAAACATTTTACTTTCCACCAATGCAGCGTTGTAGCCCTTAATCAGCTCTTGGAATCAATTTGCATTGCCTTGTGTTTGCAGAATATGACTCACAATTTTTTACTACTCTGTGAGATTTGTCGTTATCCTTTTAAGAATCTCCACCAAATTTTGCCGGAAAAAAAGACTGAAAATTTCATCGTACAAGAACCTTATTATGAAATCGAAAAGAAACCACAATGCTTAAATGTAAGAAATCATTTTAAGATCGACTGCAAAATAAATGCTTATCGTTTTTCTATCTTAATGTTCTAATCTAATATAAAAAAATGATTAGCTGTCTATTTGTCTCAATATCGAGAACGGCTGAATGGATTTAGCTTATTTTTTTGTTCTTAAACATTTGATAATGGAGACGGTAGTCTCCGAAAACCGGTTCATGTTTGAACAATAAATTTTGTGATAGAGCTATACAAGACTCTTTCATTTTAGCTTATTTTGCTTTAGAAATATTCATATAAGGTCAGGGTATTTTTAAACGGCGATAAAATATGGAAAAGTTGGAAGGATTTTCCCATACAAAGTCCCCATACATCAGGAGCCAAGTCGAAATATTAACGACAGCCTCCAACTTGTTGTTATCCCCATAGAGATAACGTAAAAACTGTTGATCAACGTGTGTTAAACTATGTTGTTCCAAATTCGGAGTCGAAAAAAATAATTCTGACCATTGTTCAAAATTAATGTTAAACGTTACCTCGAAATCTATGGAAACTTAGGACGCTGCTGTTATGTCGAAGTCGAAACACATCTTTTTTTGTTTAGAAATTTTCATTTTGGACGCTGCTGTTATGTGGAAGTCGAAACACATCTTTTTTTGTTTAGAAATTTGTTAACGTTAACAAACCACAATGCTGAAATGTTAACGTTAACAGTTTTCACGTTTAACATTATTTATTTCAACTCAGCTCCCAGATGTGTGCCAACAGAAAATGGTTACTTTATTTATTGTGGGTTACTGAAAATGAAGTATGACATCTGGTTTGATGTTTGATGATGTCTTCTACAAAGTCGTAGTACATTATTTTATTTTTTTATTTCATCAATAGTTTTCGCAATGCACGCATTGTAAAGAATACTTTAGGTAATTTGTTTACACCTTGGGTCACATAATTGGAGTTTTAGAAAGGTCCCAAATTTTTTTGAATATTCAATATAGCCTATGTTCACCGGGGATAGTGTAGCTTCCCAAAAGTGAAAGAATTTTTCAAATCGGTTCAGTAGTTTCGGAGCCTATTTAATGCAAACAAACAAACAATCAAATCTTTCCTCTTTATATATTAGTATAGATAATGGATTAATTTTGAACGATCGTCTATGTTTGTGTGCGTCACATTGAAAGGAATGGTGGTTTATCCGTGGGTGATTGTTTGTGTCGTCCGTCCATCATATTGTAATACTTACTGGTGAGGTTTTCCCCGTCACGGAGAAGGTACATATTTATGTTTCATTGATTGCACGAAAACGTATAGTAGCCTTTTCATTTGCTTGTTTAATTTTTCACATTTAATATGATTACGATGAACTGAAATTTTTAAAATTGTAAATGATTTTTGAATCTCAGGTTTATTTTCATATTGGTAAAAATTGTAGATTGTTGCTTATTTTTTTGACTGTGCGATGATCATATTTTTTTTTGTGCTACGGCATGATTCTATGTGAGGTAGAAATGTGCTTAACTTGTCTATGAAGTTGAACGCGGAGATAGTGTGTCTTACCGATCTCTGCATTCAACATACCGAGCTCATAGTGAAGAATAAAGTCATCCATGTGTATAGATCTTAGATAATTCTCAATTAGTGCAGCAAAAATTTTGCATCGACAAAAAATTTTCGAAAATGTCAGTTAAAACATGCTCTTTTGCATACAGTTTTTAGAGGATTGTAAGTTTGAACGGAACTCAAAATCAGGGTGATTTTCTCTCAAGTTAAGTATTGTGCCTTGAATGTTCATCACTATGGACTCTGTATGTTATAGAGTGTATGTGTTGTGCCGTAGAATATTGTTTGTTATTTGTTATGTTTTGTGCACTCACAATCAGCTCTCTCAGAGGGTTCGGCAATGTCTCCCCGAACTCCAAGACAGATGTCGTCCCCCGCCGCTCCCTCGTCGAGCGGTAAAGTGAAAAGTCGCTCCCGTAGCAAGTCCCCGTTCAGGAGTTTCAGATGGAAGAGCAAGAAGCAGACCGTTGTGGAAGGATCGCACAGCGACGACGAATCAGGTAGAGGTCAAACACCCGTTCAGGATGGTTGGGACTTTGGCACCGCTCTCTCGTTATACCCTCGCTGAGTTGAAGCTACACGTAAAAACCTTGTAATCATCCCTCCGTATATATATTTATGACGCCAATTGTAAAATTTTATATTTCCTCCATTTATTTGCTAATTTGTAAAATTTTAATGTAATTCCTCTGTTTGTTTACATTGCCTATTGTAAAATCTTGTAATCCCTCCCCGTATATGTGTTGCCATATGTAAAACTTGGTATTTCCTCCATATAATTACCACGCTAGGTGTAAAAATTTTTATTTCCTTCATATATTAACAACTCTATGATATTTCGCAAGATTCAGGGCAACAATAGTTGCTTCTTGTTCTCTCATTGCCTTTCTATACTCATTCAAAGATTTTGAATAGATATTATTCATGAACTTCGCATATTTCCCCGTATTATTTAATTCTCTTTTGATTATCGTTTTACAAGGATTTTACAGCGTCGCTCATGATAGAGGTTTCACTGGAATGGTTCTCACACCGGAATTCTTCTATCTGAAAACACCTGGCCGTTGGATTAACCTTTACTCATTATCAATCTAATAAAAGGATTAAAAAAATAACTCACATACTTGTTATAAACTTATTTCTATTCTTTATACTTCATTAGCACTGTCTTATTTTAGAGTATCTAAGCTGTAATAAAACCTTTATTAATTTTCTATTCTTATTCCACTAACTCTCTTAGCTACCTGTAAATGATTCAAACAGATATAATATTATAAAATTTTCATTTTGAGCAAATTTTATTAGTGTTCAGCCCTCGACTTTTGTAGATAATACGACTTAACATGTTTACGTATAGAATAAGAGAGGTTTGTAATGACCTCTAGTAATCTGAAATGGATTGAATCGTGAATTGTGGAAAAGTCGAAGGTCTGTTTGTATTTCACATCCTCTAGCTGGATACACACGTAACGATTTATCTGTACAATTTTTATCCAGCTTGTCCGGCACACTTTTACTGAATTAACTGACCGATAAGTTTATTGCAACAAGCAAGATGGTTGGTAGTCCAGTGGTATCAGTCGGCAACTTTCGTACGTAGGTACATGGTATTGGAGGTCGTGGGTTTTGAACCCTGATGCCGACCATTTCCACTTTTCACGACACAAGTCTTTGGTTAGTTTGAAAGGTGTCAAAAGTGTATTTGTGTTCACTTAGGATGAGCACAGATTCATTTGTGAAAAAAATCGCTTTGATAAATTTGTTTGTTATAGCGGCAAACACCCGATTTATCTAAACAATAACTTAAGTCAATTTATTGGTACAATTTATCTTTACGTATGTATCCAGCCTTTAATGTGCTTAAAGATTATCAATAGCTGCATCAAAAAACTTGCTTCAAATATTGCTTATACTTAGTTTTTATAATGCTTTTTTTCCATGTTTTAAGCAGTTTTATTGTTTGATTGTTTATTTTTGCACTGTAATCATTTTCTTGAACAAAGCTGTCTATGTATTATAGTGTAATTGTATATGTTTCCTATAAATAATTATATTGTGTAACCTGATTATGAACTATCAATTAATATTTTCAGTAGTGCGGAGGTGGGACTCGAAGAAATAATTTCTTTTTGATCTATTATATTGGTGAAATATTCTAACATTCTTGTTTTGCTTTTTTAGAAGGGCAAAGTCCCGGATCTTCTGATGATGGAATCGAAGGAATTTTGGTCAGGAAACACGAATGGGAGTCCACAACTAAGAGAGCCAGCAACCGGTACAACATTTTTGATTTTGTATTTTTTTTTTAAATTATTCTTTGACTTTTTGGTACAATGCAACTTGACAGTCATTCATGTAAGCAATTTAAATAAAAAAAAAACTTTAATGCGGTGTTCAGACGGGGCGATGTAAGGCCAGACAATTTCGCTTGCATAAAAAAAACATCGCTCGGTCGCCCATAGATCGTCTGATGTGTTCACACGAGTCCACCGACATACATTCAATCTGTCAGGTGCGCTGATTGTTTTAAAAATGGCGGACGTCGAGGTAGAAGTCGCGGAGTAATTGGAGTTAGTTGAAAATATTATTTTAGACGATATAAAAAGACTCCTAATTGAGGAAAAATAAAAAAAACGCTATATATTGGGTGCGGAATTGGATTCTAAGGAGAAATAAATTTAGAGCAGTGCTGTCAACTGTCAAGAAACAGAACATACGGACGCCGCGCATATCTGCGCATGCGTGAATCGTTCCACCAGATACAAAAGTTGAAAGGTGTTCAACTTGAGACGATATCGCTTTCAACCATTTTTATCGCTTCAGATTTATCGACAATCTGTTCACACGGTTCAATTGGCTGGCGATATTTTAGTGTCCTGGCGATATTCGCCTCGTCTGAACACTGCATAAAAGCTTCGCTGAAAAAAATGTATTCCGTTTCAAAAAATTATCGTAATACTGCAAAGTTTTGTTTGATTTAAATTGGTATATTACAAAGTTAGAAACAAGGTGAAAATCTCAGATGTTGTGGGAAAATTAATATTTTAAAAAGTACAAAATATTTATTTTATGACTTATTTATCGAAATGATTGATTTATCAAAGGATTTCCTTTGGATAATCGTAACAATAATGTTTGTAACTGAATAGCAAATTGTTGCAGATCCACAAAAATAAATAAAAAAAAAACATAATATATAAATAAAAAGTAAACCGTACCTATAGATATGCCTCAATATAATGTGACCCTAAAATTCTCGCAAAGATATTTAGATTTTAACTTCATTAATCCACCATCATTAATTTCTGTACACCATACATATCTTATTAATGGTGTTTGAATTTCAGATCATGGGACAAGGTTTACGCTGTAGCTAAGAACAACAAATTGTCATTCTACAAGGATGCCAAGATATACAAGTCCTCCCCAGACCAAACATTCCGTGGTGAGCCACCACTAGACCTCGCCGGATCCACAGCCGAAATCGCTACAGATTACACAAAGAAGAAGCACGTCTTTAGAATTAAGTAAGTTTCCTCCCAAATTTCTTTTTCTTTTCTTCACTTGATCAAATGCCAAAAAAGTTATTCTACACTTCTGACGTTCATTCAATCACAATTCTTCATGGACGTGGTACAGTAACTCTAAAAAGAGATGCATTGCCTTATTATGACGTGCAATGGTGAGATTCATTTCTATGGGGCTTATGTTGAGGTTGTTGACAATATCATGGAGAAATGCTATTGGTGGCTGATGTCGTCATGTGAAACAATGCCGCTACACTACTATCTAACCGCAATCATACATGTCGCAGACCCTCAAATGTCATAACTCATCCTCAAGCCAATATGAGCTCACAATCTATTGACCTATTGTGGGTCTTTCTGCACTAGCTGTGGCAACTTCATTAGCCTCAACGTCGTCCATCATTTCATAGTGCCCAGATCTGGCTCCTCGTTTCTGCGCCTTTGAGGCGATTCACGACGCATATGCATTCCATGGCTTATTTAGATTTCGCCCCTACAGATTCAAAGAGCCTTTAAGCGCTGCTTGACTGTGGGGGAGGCTGTGCTTACACATACGTTTGTTGCTTTTTAAAGTATTACAATAGATGGCATTGGATTAATTATTTATATTGAATTATTTTTTAATAAATTTTATAGGTTGGCAACTGGCGGAGAGTTCCTATTCCAAGGTACAGACGATGAATGCGTCAGTGAATGGCTGTCTGCTCTAGGAGGACAAGCGGCTGCTGGAAGCGGTGCTGCGCGCGCACACACCCTTCCACCTCCGCAAAGAGAGGATCAGAAGAGGAGATCATTCTTCACCCTCAAGAAAAAGTGAGTTCTTAAACCCATTATCGTGTTCTTAATTTTGGTTTCACCTGGTTAGTACTTTACTAAAACAAAAGCCGACTTCAGGTTAATGTCCCGTTATTGGCAATTAAAGTTGACTTTAGTGTAGTTCAATATTTTGCCACCGGATTTCATAGAAAATTTCGTGGCGCTCTCTCTGTCACAAATGATGAACATTTGTATACGGTGACACTGTGGACAAATATGACTAAAATATGGTGGAAACATGGCAAAACTGGAAGAATATTATTCCTTACAGATTTTGTTTACTAATTCATGAACCAGAATAATAAATTAACACAAATAACCGCACTTTGATGCTCTATTGAGAAATGAAATTGACAGATTAACAGAAATTCCGCAAAAATATTAGTAAACAACCTGTTTTCCATAGATTTCCATGGTAACACTACCAACATTGAAATATTTTTTTGACATTTAAAACTTTAGCTAAAGTAAGGGGAATATTTTTTATGAAATGCATCAGCGTAAAGGAGACTTTAAATTTTAAATATTCCATTAGCTAAAGCGTTCTTTAGCCGCTTTTTTTTGAAACCGGCTGTAAACATTTTGCTTTGAAAATACGTTTTTACCTATAAGTGTAAATTTGCATCGGATATATCATTAATAATCTTTTGTTTTCAATTTTCAGTTAATTTTAACGAATCGGAAGAGAAAAAAAAATATGTATGTGTTCACCGGATACAAAATAACCTTAAAACATTCACCTGTCGTCGAGAAGGAGACGAAATGTATTGTCGGGAAGAAGAGAAGTATTTATGAATCAAAAAATTATCATTCATAATAATATTATATTGATTGTCGTACATATTTCAAATTCATAATACCTACTATTTAATGATAGACTTTACCTACCTAAATCTTCATGTTAAATTGATAGTGTAAACGATAAAAAAATAGTCTATTATTGGGAAATAAAAGTTTATTAATACCTACTTTTTGGCAATATATAGAAAAATTTAAAATTTTATCAAGTACCTAACTACCAGTGTCTGTTATGTAAACTTTATACATGATAGCTATTAAAATATATTATATATTAGTTGTTTCTAACTTCTAAGTCTATTGATTGCTGTTTTACGAATATTTTTATTTCTCATATGTCTACTTGTATTTCACGTCGATCGGGATTGACGACGACGACGTGAAATATAAAGAGATTAACGGACCAAATTGTCACTTTGAATGCACCGGTCGCTCCCTTTTTTTTTTAAATTTTTATTTCGTTTTGACGGCAGCATTAAGAAAAGCTTAGGTCAAACTTTCGAAATTTGTTTTTATTGTAGTTTTTGAATGTTCATTGCTAATAATTGTAATCGCCCGTCTGTAGTTTGTATTAGGCAGTATGACGTGTCTATATTTTATGTGTTTTTTTTTTCTTCGTTATCGTTTAATCAATATTGAGTGTCGACGAAAACAGTGTTCAAAATTAGACAAATCAATCTTTCCCCTAGCTAGAAAGTATTTATATCGGGAAAGTTACTATAACTTTAAATGTATGTTATTAAACGTGTAGGAAAAATTTGACAAAAAATAATTTCATCTCTTCTGCAGACGATTTTTCATTAATTAATTTATAAAATCGAAAAAAAATGAGAATAGCAATGAATAAACAAAAAATATAAAATATTAAAGGACAAAGATTATTATTAATTTAAAAAAAAAGCAAAATGTATAGAATAAAAGATATATATTGAAAAAAAAAAGAGAATACCTATGTTACTTTAAAAAAAAAAAATATATATATATATAACATTATATGTTCGTAAAGAATGTAGAACGCCTTCTGTATCCTGTGTTTTTACTATGTATCCCGCGTTCGTCATAAAAAATGGACACTAACAAATGATTGAAATAATTTTGGCGAGATACACATACATAGTATTTTTTTTTTAAATTCAATAACTTATATTTAAAATTATAGATTTTAAGCCTTTTATTTCAATTGTACTGCCACGATAATAATGTTTCAATTTTTTTAATACCTTTTTTTTTTGATAATATTATTCTAAATATTAAGTTATTTTAATGTGTAAAAAATAAAACCAGATTGATTTTTCCATTGGTAATTAAGCCTAGATTCGGTAATACAAATTCCAGAAGTTGATAAAAAAAAACTCATTTTTAACCTTTAAAATGTGGAAGACGTCTGTCTGTACGAGATATTCTGTATAAATAAATAACTTTATAGTGCTATGGTGAATGTTTGGTTAATTTTAACTAACTTTTAACCTTTAATTTATTGTCAGCATTAACGTGAATGAGATATATAGATAGTGTAAAGAAAGTAATATTTATTGTTATCGATAATTATAGTCTGTTGATTTTTTTTAAAACGCTTTTTTTCGTGTGAATGTGTATTTTGTCGTCTACGTTGTTAATTTTCTTTTTAAATTATTGCTTAATTATCACTGAATAAATCAATCGCGTCAGGTACAATTATTTCTTTTAGTAAGGTGAAGTAAAAATGAAGAGAGAACATATTATTATTATTATCGTCTCGGTTTATACTCGTATTTGATTTAGTCATTGACGAGAAATGCGAGTATACACTTTGCCGTATTAATTTGAAAAAAAAATATATAATAATATATAAAGGTACTATGTTATGATATTTTGTTTTTTTTTTATGATGTGTTCTATATATTATAATATTATTAAGTGTATAATTGATTTGATTGACACACCAAAACTTCACTCTCGTTTCACAACTATCGACGTCTAATAATGACGTTTATCTCGAAATTGAACTAATGCTAATCTTGGAAAGAGTTTATTTTTGGTGTAGACTTTTTTATTTTAATTACCACTTAGTTTTGTAAGATCCGGTCACAAAAAATAAACGCGAAGGTTACAAAATATATAAAACATACCACTATATATCGGACATTGGAAGCAAATGTATAAAATTATATCAACGACCGATTGTGTTCTTTTATCTTCTTCTTTGGTTTGAAACTTTTTTTTTGTAAATTCGTAACATTTCGTTTGACGAAGATAGATTTCAAGATGTTGACTTCGAATTTCAACTTTGCGATTATTAAATAGCACAAAAATATTGGATCAATAATTTTTCGTTTCTTCACGTCACATTCAATTTCATTTACAAAATGTCGCACTTCCAATTAATATACAATCGTTTTTTATATACTTATACATATATAGAAATTAAAATATTTTGATTCCAATAAAAATGTCATTCTCTAAACATTCTCGATATCTCGGTTTGTGTAAACTATAAAAAAAATTGCATGATCTATTACTTATAATAGTTAAGAATGTAAAATTCGCCTGTGCTTCTTGTTGACGGTGCTAGCTTGCCGCGTTTATCCAATGGAAACTATTTTGAATTCTGGCTGCAACGGACGACGATGTTTTGCAAAAAAAAAATAACTTCCTCACATAGATTTTATAATAATAGAAGCATTTATTTATATTTTAATGTTTGCAGATTTATTATTATTTTTTATTTATATATATATCTTATAATTATTATATTATTATTATAATACTGTATCAATATTTCATGCTTTTTACTATATGTATCTATTTTTTTGGCTCTTTGGAGCCGTTGTAAGTTGAGATGTAATAAAGTAAAACACTTTGCTTACTTTGTAGTAGTTTTATTTTTATAATATTCCCTTCTTATTAATTACCCTTAAAGAATTTGCTAAACTAAATAAACATTTTGTTGGATTCCCCTAATTTGTGGGCTTATTGCTGTTGGCAATTTCTTCCAACCAACCAATTGCGAATGATCATTTCATTAGTTGCTTTTTCAACAAAAAAAGTATTTACAAATACAAACAAACGTACTAGAAAAAGATATAAATAAACTAAAAACATGGTGATAGCAAGCATAGTGAAGAAGGCAAGGATCGGAGACAGGTGCAGGAGAAGAGGAAATGACGTTTAATTCTTTCAAAGTGATTGGTAGACCACTAGACCAGTGGTATCAGACAGTGGAACGTGCTTTAAGGTGGTGGATTCGAATCCCGGTGCCGACCATTTCCACTTTCACAACACAAGCTTTGCTTCATGTGAAAAATGTCAAACCACTACGGGCTTACGACCGTCTTCTATTGTTATTTCGAAGGCTGGCTTAGTGCACACTTAGTAACAACGTTCGCTATTAGGTGGTAATGTTTAAGTCTCCGAAACTCCTAATCATGTTCAACATGTCGAAAAATCCCATGTAAGTAATCCCATGTATGTAAGTAACAAGTGATATTTAATAATTAATGAAATATAGAGATAAAAGTTGGAAATTATTGAGAACAAGAGAGCAACCAAATTTAAAGACTGCGACTGCTGTCATGCATTTGGCCCCAGGATAAGTGTACCTAAGTGTATTTACTTTGGGTGAACTCAGATTTATTTTTATTAGAAAAAAAAAATAAAAAAAGTCTGGTTTTGAAAGAGTAGTTTTAGTAGCGTTGGAGCAAGTCTGATATCCTCAGGTAACTGGTTCCGTAACTTCTGGCTGACTGTGCGTTAATAAAAATGAAGAACTATGTGTTAGGACTTGAAAGATGCCGTATGCCGCAGGTCATTGAGAAATGCCATGAAATACTATTGGAGTAATGGATGAACAAAGACCTCAAATAGTTGGGGCTGTAGATATCAATCAATCAATCAATTCTCCCTTTTACACCCTATCAGGGGTATAGGGAGGCAAAAAGAGCTCTCCATTGCGCTTGATCTTGCGCAATGTTTATGACCTCCTCCCACACCATGTCCATGCCCCGAAGGTGCGGAACACAGAGAGGGTCTTCCTCGTCTTCGGGACCCTGATGGGAGAAAGAACAGCGCTCTCCTCGGCCAACTGTCATTCGGCATCCTTAACACATGTCCCAGCCAAGTCCATCTCCTCCCCACAATGGTAGAGGTGATGGGCTCACGCTGGGTGCGTCGGCGTATAGCGTCGTTCGTGATACGGTGGTACCATCTTACGCCCAGAATTCTCCTTAGGCATTTCATTTCATTTGCTGTAGATATACCTAGTGTATAATCAATCCTAAGCAATTTATTTTTTTTCAAAAAAAAAAAAAAAACAGGATTATAATAAGGTTTCCAACAAATTAATAACCTGATAGTTTTGTAAAGAAAACAGAAATGCATTCGGTTCAATATTTTCATTGGGTTGTTTGGGGACTGTGAGTCTATAATATAGTCTAACCAGGGAGCAGAAATGAAGGAAGAAGGTTATTTGAGAGAGAATGCACAACATGTAAGTACTTAACTGTAATTATTGGTAAAATACACAGCTTGCCTCTTTATAAAGATACCATCAGCTCTCGGCATTGAGCGTTTTTGATATTTTGATTTAGTGTCCGTAAAGTTGGAATTCATAAGCGACGACTGTAGCGATTCCAGTCGCGTGGCAGCTTTGTATGTAAATGTTTGAAACCCATTCCTATGACGTTCTGGCTGCGTGGTATGTTCTGGTTTTGATAAAGAAGTCACTTGGTCTATCCTGGACAAATCAGTCAATTAAATAAAAATTTATAAAGTAATTAGATTTCTCGACAGACGTCCTGTAGTCCTTGCTATGCATATTGATTTCGGATTTGTAATTTAAAATACGTTAGGTTTTTAAACAAATATTTCTGAAAGCTTGAAAGAAATTCTATCAAAAATCTGCACACCAATGTCTTAAAACTCAATGGTTCTCAAGTAAATAAAAATTATGTTGTGGAATTTTTCACAGATAGCGTAGTTGTCAGTAAATCCATACTAACTATAATATTATATTTTATATAGTTAGCTATCCATTATTTGAATTTTTAATAATTATTCTGTTATCCGGAGCGGAGAAGAATCCAACAAACGAAGCGTCATAAAAATCTGTTCAGCCGATCTCGAGTTATATGTGTTCGCATAACCCGACTTTTTTATATTGTAGATTATACCTAACATATTATATTAGGTAGATATATCTATTATCTACATAATAATTCAGTTGTGTACATATTTATTTTGTTATGTCGTCGCATCACGCATAAATCGCAAAGTTCGATTTATTTAAACCATCGCTGATCCTTGCAAGTATAATTGTAGTAATATTAGGTACAAATTATTACATTTTCTCGAATAAATTTCTAAAACGATAGGATCTTCATAGTAAAAGGGATCGTACATTGAGATAGTTAATTCTAAGTGATATTTTTTGTCAATCAGAAAATTGCGCAATCAAACAAAGTTTCAGACCATTTTATGTCTTTATCGTATCCTCTAAGTCTAAATGTAATAAAAGTTGTAAAAAAATACTTAAAATCCATCACGAATTTGGTTGTATCTAAAAAATGCTTTCTCATGGCCCATTTGTAACTAAGAGGCTTAAAAATATATATACCTTCTACCTTCTGAGAGTCATATTATGCAAAATGCACTTGAATTTCGGCGTTTGCATGCAGAGTAATGGTGATACTTCCATTTCTGTGAGTGGCCACGTATTCTCTCTTCTGCACTGTCACATACATGCACTCCCCGAAGTGCCTTCATAAAAAAGCTTTCAAAATAATAATTTATGACACCTCGCAACTTCCCCCTTCCCGAATCGATAATTTTGAAAAAAAAAAATGAGAGGGAAATTTTAACGATTTGAAATACAATGGAACCTCTGATTACTTACGATAATCTATAATATAAAATAACACTTATAACTCGAGATCGGCTGAATACATTTTTATGATGCTGTGTTTATTGGATTCTTCTCCGCTCCGGATAACAAAATAATTATAAAAAAATTTGAAAAATGGATAAGAAATAATATAAAATACTAGTGGTCGACCAGTGCTCGAAATTCGACAATAACTTATTTAAATTGTGAGTTTGAACATTATTGAGGTTCCATTGTCAAAGACTAAGCGAGCACTATTTCACAATTTTCTTTCCAAAACAATGACATGGATACGTCGAGTTTGAAATGTTGATATTTTTTATGCATAATTAAAAAAAAATTAGCATTCGCTACTCCTTAAATATCCTATATATTATAAAAATCATTCAGTCAGTTCTAAGTAAGACTGCAATGAAAATCATTCAGTCAGTTCTAAGTAAGACTGCAATGAAAATCATTCAGTCAGTTCTAAGTAAGACTGCAATGAAAATCATTCAGTCAGTTTTAAGTAAGACTGATAAAAATCATTCAGTTAGTTCTAAGTAAGATAGCGATGAAAATAATAAAATAAAAAATTGACGTTGTTACAATGACATAAACAATCTCTTTGAAGGTGCGTTTTTGAAGTTTCATTCGAAAGTGTCGAATCGACAATTATTATAATACCGATTGTACGAAAAAAGACTGGAATACAGTGTAGACTTTTTTTAGATAGAGTTGATTTACCTAGGGCGATCTTTTTGAGTCCAGAAGTGTAAAGAACAGTTAAAGACATTAATATTCTACCAAAAACTACACAACGTCCAGATAGATTCTGTTAGATTTAGCTCTAATTATTACTGTATTGTCAGTGCGTGCAGTTTTTCTTGTACTCTCGCTAAAGCGTTCTGTTGGACATATTGTGCATGTGTTCGAGAAAAAAATACAGTTTTGCAATTTTCTAGATAGAACACATCTCGATGGAAACAAGAAGACAGAAAAGTATGCGCAGGTAAATAGTGCTTACTTTGATAGCGAGTTTGCTACAATATCTCGGTATCTTTAAGCATTGCAACAAGACAGGTGAATACATCGATGATTTTTTTTTCTAGATTACCGGCGACTCATTCTATTGGGAACGTATTGCGCCGTGGTATTTAATAATACTAGTTGCATGTAAACATGAGATCCAACTGTCGATGGCCTGAGTCGGTATGTTTATTTTATGAAACGATGTCGTCAATAAATTAATTTCTTACAAAATTGTTAAGAAAATTTTGAGATGTACTGCTATAATGTATATACTTTTTATAGAAAATTTAATTATCTAGTTGATGTGTTTCGGCGTTTTTCAATATTTTTATAAAATTCTGAAATATAGGCATTGAAACTCGTAAATTTGTCATAATTTTTTTTTATAAATAAAGTTTGAGAAACCCTGGAACTTTTTCATTTAATATGGTTTGAGATATTGTGTTTTTCTATATACATACTCATTTTCAGGGTTCTAGCTTTTATAGTTTTCGAGATATATGAAAAAATTAAGTAAAAATTCAAAGGTTTATTACCCCTGACTGAAAGAAAATTTCAAAATTTTAAGAATGCAAGTTTTGTAGGCTTAATGTATTCAATATTTTGTGAAATTTTAGGATTTGTGCATCAAGCGAATCAAAAGTTATAAGGGAGGGACGGACACACACACACTAAATGTTCTCCTCTGAATCCTGAGTAAATCCATATATGGAACATATATGCTGCGAAGCCTCTAAGTTGGTGTTTTTTGTCGTCAAAGTTTGAAAAACCGTTTAAAATCTAGACCTGGCCATACAAATCTCACGTATCTTGGCTTGATACTGCCGATCTGTCTCGAGAAATAATTTCTCTTCAACAAATCGACAGTTGGATTATTTCAATGGAACTAAGATGATATAAAAGTACGCGTAGATAAATGTAAGTAAGTATATACCTACCCAGATTGTGTATATTGGCAAACTTTACGAAGACTTCATTAGTTATTTTATTGGGTACTAAATTTATACGCTCATCCTAAAATGGCACTTTTCAATTTTATGAGATCTTCTCTTCCATACTTCAACGGCAATATAATGTTTCTAAAAATTAGGGTGAATACATACGTAGTTAGTACACAATAAAACCATTTTAATAGCTGTGAGCCAAAAAATATTTATTTATCGGTGTAATTTGATGGCGTAGTCATATTATTTTCGACAGCCATTAGGAGACGAGGAGACCCTCCCACACCGTGTTCCGTTTCTTTTTTTTTTTTTTTTTTAAACGTAGCATAGTTGAGGGATTTGGATATCGTGTGGTAGAATTTCATCGCTTTGAGTGAACACAAATACACTCTTTGACTCTTTCACAGTAAGCTACTTAAAGCTTGTGTCGTGAAAGAGGAAGATGTTCGGCACCTGGGATCGAACCCACGACCTCCGCACGAAACAGTACGAAAGTCGGCGTTTTAACAGCTAATCTACCAACCACTTCTATTTGTATGATAATACATGCTGATTACAATAATTAGAACGCTACCTTTAAATAATATTGCAGGAATATAAACTAGGATGGAAAATGGTAAACTTTCACAACAATAAGTAAAACATGCTTTAAAAAATATTATCCCAAAGAATTAAAATATTTTTATACTTGGAATAAATTATTCAAATGAGCATCAGACCCGCGTCCTGGTCGGCGCGGCGTTAGGGGAAGAACAAAATGAACATTCAAGGAAGCTTTTATCCTGAAAAATGTTTATTTAAGGATTACTATGAATATTTTGGGGAGTATTTTGTAAAGATTCGATCTATTATTAGTCAAATTCTCTTACTTGATAAGGACAATGAAGTGAAAATGGTTGGTAGCATGGCGATTACGATGTCGACTATTATGCTCTTTTGTACTGGAGCTTGTGGGTTCGATCTCAGGTGC
This sequence comes from Mystacides longicornis, assembly GCA_963576905.1. Taxonomy (NCBI): domain Eukaryota; kingdom Metazoa; phylum Arthropoda; class Insecta; order Trichoptera; family Leptoceridae; genus Mystacides; species Mystacides longicornis. The sequence continues at coordinate 20,466,819 of OY756437.1, forward strand.
CGCTTAAATTGATCGACGTTGCATCATTGTAATCAATTATGATAATTTTAGTGGAATCATCATCATTGGCGCTACAGCCCGTTATGAGATTTTGCCTCCTCAATAAATCTTTTCCATTCCTCTCTGTCGTCTGCCGTTCGTCATTCCATTCTTATGTCGTCCCCCGTGTCATCCAGCCATCTCAATTTGAGTCTTCCTCTACTCCTACGACCATCTGGTCAGGTGTTTAGGACTTTTTTTTTGGAATCCGATCATCACTCATTCAGCTGACGTGACCCAACCATTCCAATCTGCGTACTTTTATACATTCTACTATATTGGGTTCGTCATACAGAGCCTGCAGTTCGTGATTATAGCGTATCCTCCAGTGTCCATTTTCGTTTACTGCTCCAAAGATCTTTTTTTTCGTTGGAATATTAGGAGACTATTTTCATCAGTTTTTGTTAAGACCCAACATTCGGCTCTGTACACAACGACAGGTCTTAGGAGAGTTTTATATACATTTAAACTGTACCTATTAAGAGCTTAGTCTTTCTTTTAGTGGAATAGTCAATTGAAATATACTGATATAAATATATTGATATTAATTATAAGAGAGGCAAGGATAGAATCTTGGCAATTATGTTCGGTTATTTTGAATTTCAATACTATTAAGGTCTGGTTGAACAATGATTTTACACTACATATTGACGAGATGCTAAATCAAACGTATTGATTGTTTAATTTCTTTTTCATTTCCTTTCTTCTTTTCTTTTGAGTTCACATTGTACGCTCGTTGGGCAGCCCCCTTGGTGGAGTGCTCTCTTTGTTGTTAGCCTGACAAACCTGTTTATTTTGTGACTCTCCATGGTGGTCATGTCATAATATGTTCTATTTTTTTCTTATGACATTTACTGACAGGAGACTGAAAGAGCCTTTACACATTTTCAGACTCGCCCAAGCGTTTATTCATCTACCTACATGAATTTTGAAAAAAAATATGTATATGATTTTTATTGTTTACACCCTTTAAGCCTTGCCTACGCTTTCATTATATTCATTTCATTTCAAAAATATGCAAACGCAGGTAGCCCTCAGAAAAGGTAGTGGGTTTGGACTGTATAAAGAAGAGGGATATATGTGTGACCTACCTGGTGTGCTGGTACACGGATGTCTTCAGACCGGCCGGTTCTGTAATTTTTCTTCTGCAATCTCTATTACTTAATAGTTTTTCACCAAAAAACACAATTTTGTTCATAACGGCCGGTTTCAATAACCTATCTATCTCCTATCTATGGTTAAAAATCTATCTATCTTTACACTTTGGTGTTTCAATAAACAATGGATAGATAGAATCTCTATCTAAACTTTCTATCTATCTTTCATTATATCATTTGTATAGAAATCGGCGATAAAGCGTTTCAATAACCTATCTCTAGTAGCTTGTGACATTTTTGATTACTGTTTTTTCTATGGTTTTCCTAACACGAAACACACCAACACATTTTTACAACAATATGACAACCAAAAAAACCCATAAATAACAATAAACGTTCCATTTTAAAAAATACACGTAACTATTTTATAATAGACAATTTAATGTTCCTATATTTAAAAATTGTTTATTGTGTATTTTTTATCTATTATTAGTGTGCTTCAATTTAATTATGTCCGGTTTTGTATATTTTTGACGACTCCAAGTGCCCGAAAGGACCTAGGGATGAGAATAAATAAATAAAACAAATAATAGTCTAGGTTATTAGATAAACTAAAGGCTTGCATTATTCTTCGATCGGCCAACTGTTAGATACTTATTTAAATTACCTACCTTGAAGTATGCCATATTTATCTGAGATGCGATGGCAGTTTTAAAAACTTTAAATTGAGTTATATGAAAACGTCTCAGTTTCAAAATGTGTGAAACCATTAGGTATCCAAATATATAAAACACTCTGGTGTTTGAATTGTAAAGTAGCTCTATCTTCACTCGAATCTTCCTACTTTTGAAATGCTGTTGACCAGTCGATCTCTCTTTAATCGTCTTCTTGTCTTATTCCGTTTCACAATAGCCTCGGCATTAGAGACAGATCTCCTGATTCTGACTTTGTCTCGATTAGGGCGAGGATCTTAATTTTGTTGTTGGAAGAAGGCTTCTAACTCTTGCTATGTCATCTGATCGTCAACACATTTTTGTCTTAATATTTTTATCATTTGACATCCTGTTGACAAGTCATTTAAATGACTAACGGGTTCCACTCATTTTGTTGCGCTGTTTCTGTGTATATATTATATTCTGCAAATAAGTCTCTTTATTGTATTTTTTGTTTGCTTATGTATATATTTGTTTATTTAATAAAAGTTATATTAAATTGCTCTGGCATAAAATCAATTACACTTGTTTTGTTCGATTTAAACGGTTAATATTCAATTTAAACCGATAAATATCGTTTTTTTCTGTTGTTTAGATGGTAGAATTTAAATGATCACTTTACTTTAGCAACGTTTGACGTTAGGTTAACATTTTTTGACTAGTGTACATATTCTCGGATTCATTCTCTGTTTACCTGTACAACGTGTATCTAATGGTTTGTTTTTCTAGAAAACAAAATTGGCCTAACAAAACGATCGCAATATACCTACCTATTTTGAAACAAAGTGCTAAGCGTTCTATACTACTTATCTCCTTCACTGTCGGCAATAAAATGATGAAAGAGATATTGTAAGCCGTATCTAACTGTAGTCTCATTGCGCGTAGCTTGGATACCGCAATAAACAAGTCGCCCACTGCAATAAAATTAGATTTTTCTATGTATTGAGGCCGTTAATTAAATATCGAGTCCACTTTTCTAGAAAAACATTGCTGATTCTTTTCATCATATAAAATTAAAGAATTTTCATTCTATTCTTTTGAATGGATCTAAAGAGGCCTCCGGGTAAATATAGCTTGTGAAATATATTCTTTAGCAGTCGGTGACAAGGAAACTTATTTTTCTATAAATACCTACTTTCTTTAATTAAGTTATTCTCAGACGGACAGAGCGCTGAGTGTCGCTATGAAGAATGGAAAAGAAATTTCATTTTGTTCATTCTTTTAATAAAATTGGAAAGACGAGGCGCGGATGTAGAATATTATCAAAAAATAAGAGAAAGAAGAAATATTTTTAACACGGCTGGGGGAACGTTTCATTGAAGTTAGTGAGAATCATAGATGAGCGGTAAAGCGAAATATCTAAAGTTGAAAACATGAGGTACATTTTTTTTACAGTAGTCGCAGTCTTTAAATTTAGTTACATTTTTTTTAGTTACCTGTACAATTTCGTCTTTAATGCATAGCTCGTAATTGTTTTTTTTGTTGTAAATGAATTTATTATTATTATTATGTTTATGGCATCCCATCCCTTGAGGGACGATTTGTGCCAGTTTCAAATATTTGATGTTTTGCAAAACAAAAATATTACGCTTTAATTTATTATTTTTCTATTTTATATAAAGACTTACTATTTTTACATTCACACACGGCCTTACATACTTACAATCACGCCCTTACATACATACATTCTCGCATTTATATATGTTGTAAATGAATCGGAACTAAAAAATGTGAATATAAAGACTCTTTTTGTTATATTAATTAATACTATCCATAGCTTGTTCCAAATATCCGGCACCGGGGATGGAAACCATGACCTTCAGTATAAAAAACACCGACTTTTACTGTTAACTAATTCAGTTGCTTTGATTTGATGTTCATCTTAGGTGGTTCTATGAATTATGAATGTCATTTAGTATTTAATTTAGAAGTTTTCTGATTATTTCCACGATATATCATGTCGTTGTCCATCAGAATGTCCATAATAAGTTTCTTTCTTTGAAGAGATGTTTTATCTTGAGGCCAATATAATGTCCTACTTAGCTTTACGCATGAGAAGGGTCACTTAAAAATTCGTCCAACATTTGATACCTGTCTTAACTCCTTGAAAAATTATTATTTCAGGATTTTTTTTGGCATCAAACCTTTCACAAAACAGAATAACTTGGAGCTCTATTTCTCAGCCCCCAACTTGAAAATTATTTTCCAATTATATAATATACATCTTGTTAGAAGATGTGGATCTTTATAATCTTGTGAAAAGAGAAATGTGGTCACCGTGTGAATCAAAGCAAAAAACAAGAGAATGAAAGGTGAGTTTTCGGCGCTACGTAATACGAAACCATGACCAAACAACGTACTGTACAATGCCAACTCCTACATACGGCAAAGGCAAGCGCGCGAATTATTTGGTGCAGTATGCCTGAATTGTTTTTTTTTTGTTTTTGTAATATGTAAAAGCTGTTGTATCTTTTGAAAAATAAATAAAACCGCTCTGGATAAGTCAGAAAACTATCATGGTGAGATCGACTGTGGTCTTTGTAAAAAATAGTGGTGAATTAAAATTTAGAAAAAAAAAATGTGACACTTTTCTATACAAAGGTGTCGGTATAGCCGGCGGAACTTATTACCTGAGGCAATTTTTTCTAGTCAACCGGTTCCGTCCAATCTGATACAGGCCAACCCCGGGTAGAAATTTCAAGTGAAAAAACACTTAGAAAACTCTGACCCGACCGGGAATCGAACCCGGGACCTCGGATCTGAAATCCACCCCAGTACAACTAGGCTACCGAGGTCGGTAAATAGAATTAGGTACTTATTTTTTTTGGTTATTGGTCCGTAACTTCTAAATTAACCCATTAAGGTAGACATTCCCAAAAAGAAGATTAAATTTTCTAAAAAAAATCCACATTTGTTTATTTCCAAAATTGGTTTGATTAAGTTAGTGTCGAAATAACACATTGTATGTATATGTATAAGTAAGTTAACTATTACTCAATTTGAAAAAAAAAATAACAACATTAAAATACTGTCAAAGCTATCTTTCAAAGACACAAAGAGTGTGGCAGTTTTCAGTTTTCTAAACACAAAAGAAAACTCTCAGAGAGAAGGGGGTTGTGTTTTTTTTAGCTTTATGTTTGTGAAAGGTGAAATAAAAATAAAATTGAAAGTATGGGGATTATGAAAAATGTTAAAAACAATAAATAAAAGAGAATAATAATATACCTAGCAAGCTCGTTGGTATAAAGACTAGAGCGGTTAAACGTTGGCTGTTCAGACAACGCTGTGTAACTTCAAAAGATTATTTTTTATGCCGAGGTACTTAATTTATTTTCACAAATTCTGAAAATGATTTTTTTCTCTCTCTTCTTTATACGCTGCATACATGCTGTGATTTTAATATCGACTACACTCGATAAAAAGTGTTTTGATTTTTTAATATTATTTTATAAATAAGAAACGTTTTAATTCAATCTATATAATATGAGAAAAGCTCAGTTCCCCTATTCCAAGTTTTACTAACAAAGGGGTTGTTTTTGGGGTCCAAACAGAGGGCCAACAAATAATTATCATGTGCGTGTTTTTTCTACCACTAGGAATGAACCTCTGCTTGGACCCCTGACGTTTCTCAGGAATCCGAAAATGGATTTTCATTTTCTATGGATCCCCTGAATGATTTTAGAGTCCCCTAATGAATCAAAGGGAACACATTGGGAACCATTAAGTGAGAAGATTTTTCGACATAATTCACCCATGCCGATGGAGTGGCCATGGGGGTCCAAAAGCTAGCCCATATGGTCTCCAGCTTAAACCCGATGGACTTTCGCTTTTGGAAGTTCTTATTAAGAGCTATTTTATAAAAATAAATACCTGATATTATTGAACTATAAAGTGAAATTTGTTTCAGGCTAAACAAAGGAACCATCTGTTTATTCTAAAGTATGTACTACAATTTTAATTATAGTTTTAAGAGTGCATAAGAATATTTCTTTTTTATTTATTATCTTTATTTCAATAAATAATTTATTTTACTTAAATATCACATCAAATTATGCAGTTAGGTACCACAAATAATTTAAAAACTGGCTTTTACCACCCATATAACAAGGCTGTGTGAAAATGAAAAAATGTTGAATATTGATATACTTGTACAAGTTATGAGAGCGTTTTAGCATGATCCAATTAAACCAGCCAAAAAAATTTGCAGGAGTAGTTCTCCATAAATAGTAGTGGTTTTTAAGATAAGTCGTAGGAAAAAAAATTATGTGAAAATTTGCTGTTAGAGCCATTGAAAGTTTGTGGAAAAATTTAGCTTGGAAGAAAAATTTAAGAAAAGATTTTTTAAAACAAAATCTATCGGGTGCTGATTTACAAAGATATTACATAACATTAGTGCTACTATCGGACCATTATGATAAAAAAATCAACTTCGTAAAATCAATGGTTTGACCACAGTTCTATATTTTAGTGTGAAATCCGGAATTCGTTCAAAATTCACAAAAAGGTAAATAACTTTTGAACCACCCAATATCGCTGAACATACATGGTGGTCATATCGATAGGTCCTCTACCTCCCTCCTTAGGGTTATCCACTATCTCTGATACAACGTGTATAAAAGTGTCAAACAACTATGCAAGTTGGTTAAAAATCGTTTGCAAGATTCCACCAAGTCAAACGAACTGGAAAGAACCAAATAAAAACGTAAAAAAATATAAAACCATATTATTCTATGGCCGTGGGGTTGACGGCTAAGATTTGCATCTTTGCTTTGCTCGAGTATCCTGTAAGAGGAAGGAAATCAAAAAATCAGTTCGGGATCGTGAATTTGACCACCTCCAATCCAATCCAAATCCAAACTCCCTTTAGACCCCACTTAGGGGCATAGGGAGGCAACAAGAGCTCTCCATTGCGCTCGATCTTGCGCAACGTTAATGACCTCCTCCCACACCATGTCCAGATTCCTCAGCTCTGCTTCGAAGGAGCAGAACACAGTATGAGAGGGTCTAAAAACCAAAAAAGTCAGAAAAGGCACAAGAAATAAGCTTGGACACCTGGACCCTATCAGAGGTTTCTTAGGCAGCTGATGTCTCTCCTGTAATTGAGCAAAATCAGTCGCAACGAAGAGCTCTTGTTGCCTCTCTATGCTCCTAAATGGGGTTTAAAGGGAGAGTGAATTCTATGGACATATATCGTTTGTTTTTGTATGTAATTCGAATGCTACGTTTCATTGCTTGATGAAAATATACTGTAGCAGAGAAAAAAAAATCTATATCACAATAATAATATGGTTTACTAAATGAAAATAAAAAATTATATGAAGAACAATTTTGTCGCTTAGTGTGGCGTTTGGCGCACAGTTTGAAGATAGGGTCACGGGAAATTGCCGTAGATTAGCCCTTTGAAGATTATCGGTGGTTATTCTAAATATTTTATTTCCCATTGCTTAATCTTTCCATTTTTATACACAAACATTCGAGTCATACCACATTTTTCCTATGAAACAATTCTTTTGATTTATTTTCAAAAAAATATAACCTATTCAGAAAAAAAAATTGAGAGAAACAACAAAGCGATATGTTTTACCTAAATTCGGGACGGGCTTACGACCGTATTCTATTGAAGTGTCGAAGGCAGGCTTAGTGCGATCACTACTTTCACGTTAACAACTCTCGCCGTTTACTTAGTAAATAGTTATTGTTTCGAAATTGTCAGATAAGTTCAGGGTATTTTTAAAAGGTTAGAAAATATGGAACAATTGTGAGGAAAATAAAAAAAATTCGACACCTTTTATTTCCCAAACAAAAAGTTCCTAAATGTCGCAACAATAGAACGTTTTTGTGGTTATGATTGACTGGAAGTAGTGGAAGTGAAGTAGATGGGCTTAGAATGTAGGTGGTAGGAGGTTTACCAGGTCATCAAGTCGTTTACAGGATGTCCCAGAAAGCAGGACTAAGGTGGAGTCCAGGTGTTCTTTGGTACAGTTTTCGAGCTATATTTTTGTAGTATTTTTTTGTCATACCCTGACATATCCTCAATGTTAATGGTTACAGAGACCATAATTTTTGAGTAGCAGTAACTTTTCGAACTCGATTCGATCGGCTGAACAGATTCTTCCGATGTTTGATTTATTGGATTCTTCTCCGCTCCGGATAACATAATAACTATTAAAAAATATGAAAAGATGCATTAGAAATAATAAAAAATACAATACTAAAGTAAGTAAAGATTTCCTGCGACGCCAAAACAATCTACGAAAAATTCTATAACAACACAATTTTGAGTTTATTTGTTAATTATTGAGTTTCTAAACACTCACATTTTCTTACATTAAAAATAAAAAAAATTGAAGATTATTAAAAAAAAATGAGATGAATTATTGTTTTCTAACTAATTTCAAAAACTTGCTAATTTATCAAACTATGTACCCCTGTAAATTTCACTTAGATATCTTTACTGCATCATACCCATGAAAAGAACCATAAAAAGAGTAATTTAGAATGAGTTGTGAAAGCTTCATTGCTTAAACATACAAAATATTATATTATTATTTATTGGTTATATTTACAACTCACGAGTTAAGTATAATTAAAATATCCAGCAGTGAGAAATTATTTACAATTAACCTTTAGTTTCATATAAAAAATAATAATTACTGTCTAAAAAAAGTGTTATACTTTTGCAAACTCACCACCCAACGTGAGATAGCCACAGAAAAATATTACAGAATAACTCTTTATAAAATAACCAAAAGGATAAATAAAAATTCAAACGGTCCTTTCCAAAACTGCTTAAGTCCAAAAAAACACGTTGTTTTTTTTTTAATTAAGAACTAGCGAATGTAAACGCCATAATATTGATTATCAGGCACCAAATTAAGATTTTCAACCATTCAACAACTCATAATATTGCAACCCAGTAATACTACTACCAGTTTTCGAGTTTAAGCTCAGTTTTCGTTTTGTTTAAGGGGTCCTGGGGGTCCGGACTCCCCCCTAAATATCCGACATAATTTCCGTAATTTTTTTTTTTTTTAAATGAATCTGTGCTCACTCAAAGTGAACACAAATACACTCCTTGACTCTTTCACAGTAAGCTACTGAAAGCTTGTGTCGTGAAAGAGGAAGATGGTCGGCACCTGGGATCGAACCACGACGTCCGCAGTACGAAAGCCGGCGTTGTAACCGCTGGGTCACCAACCACTTCTATGACATGTCTAATAATAGACCTCTAATGAGAAATAAGAACGTATCTCTTAAATCCAAACAGTTGATGCACAATGCAATCCTGATACCAACTATGATGTATGGGAGTGAAACTTGGACATGGACGAAAAATCTGGATGTTGGAATAAATGCTGTGGAAATGAGATCACTGCGTAGGATATGCGGAAAGATTGATTGATAAGGTGAGGAATGATTATATTAGAAAGGGTTGCGGAGTGGATGTTAGCGTAGTGACTAGAATGAAAGTGAATAAATTAAGATGGTTTGGGCATATAGAGAGAATGAGCGAAGAAAGAATGACTAAAAGGATAAATAAATCTGAAAGAATGGGTGCACGCAGACGAGGGCGACCTCAAATGACATGGTCCGACCATATCGGCGCCGTCTTAGAGGAGGGCCAAGTCAGGAACAAAAGGAATAGAAGAGAATGTTATGCGTTTAGAGGAAGCGAAAGAGGTTTGTTTGGATAGGAAAGAATGGAAGTCCGTAGGTACTCTCTGCCTACCCCTTCGAGAAACGGCGTGATGGGTAAAAAAAAAAACCATCCGCTGCACTAGAATGTCTGAAATTTTTGATAGTGTTTTTTTTTAAAAGTAACACCTCTGTTGTGATATTGTTTTATAGTGTGGTGTTTATTTAACGCGCAGCATCGCGAATAGTTCCCCATGGAGCTATACTGGGTCCAGTGTTACAAAAATATTACCGGCATATATGTATACAGTATTACCATACACAATTTTATATGCTATTTTATTCAGCACCGGTGGTGTGAATAATGTACGATGTGTGGTCAAAAAGTTTAAGAAATTAAAAAAAAAATTCTTCTGCTAATCAAAGGTCGATTCACGATCACTCACTCCAAAAATGACAGTGAGTGTAAAAACCGAATAGATGATGTGGAGTGATAAGGTGAGTCGTATATCCATAGTGCAAAATGCAATTGCGTCAAGCCATTCCTCCATCACTCCAAACGGACTGTGGTCACGTCACTTGATTGTCAATGCTAAAAACTTGTTCCAAATTTGTCTCCTTTTGTAATCATCCTTCTACGGGTGTAAACAAAACAAATTTTGGCAATCCTCCGCGATATCGTCCGAAATTTACCCCTAATATAATTTTTAAATTTCGTAATGTATCCGTAATATAATGTGAATCGATTGCCCAAATTTCTTAATGATGATTAAAGAAACTCAAGTTTCCGTTCGGAGTGATAATGGAACTATTGTTTGAATTTCCTTCATTTGGATTGATCGTGAATGCGGATATCATTGATTCTTTCTCCTATATTTGTCTCCAACCTTTATAAAACTTGATGGTTTTGGTAGAAGACGGTCGTAAGCTTGTTGTTCTTCAAACTAACCGTTAAAACTCCAACGCGATTGGTGTAATGTTATAAAAAATTTTGCTAACTTGATAGACTTATAAATGCATATAAATGTTTATTCACACTAACATAAAGCTGCGGCAACTGCTATCAAAGTAAAATGAAACATAAGAAAACAAAATTTCATGATGATAATATAATTATGTAGAATGTACAAGTAGGTGCTGGAAAACTGTACATAACAATGAAAAAAGATACTTGTTTATTCATTCATTGACTTTAAGAAGGCTTTTGATAGAGTTGAGCACACTGGTCTAATAATACTAAAACTTTGCTGCCGCAAAAATATAGTAATTCACAAATTTGAATACGTATACGAAAAATTTTGAAAGAAGTATTACAAAGAGTGGATGTTTACTGCTTATATTTATCGCTAAGATTTCAGGGTTTCTTAATATGTATATTTAGATATTAATTTCGAATACGAATACGAAAAATTCGATTCCTTTTTTATACAATTACGCTGCCTTGCAGCAATTTCAGGAAGTTACAGAATACTTACTTTTCGTGGTCGGATCGTCATACCAGGAACCTCCAGTTAATCACACGTACAGTTCTGTCAGTCAGATAAATAAGGTCTTCCCGGGTGCCAGCACTCCTCTCCAATATTCAAGGATCCCAGAAGGTGTATATGGCCCTGTACTTAAAACGACAGGCCAAGAAGTAATCAATTGACATCAGATTTGAGAACTTTTTGATCGTACTTGAGGTTAACTAACGGGAGGTAAAAATGTGTGATTTATAACAGGCAGCAGCGCCCCTGGTGTGTGGTGGCGGATTGTTTTTTCATCCTAGTTATAATATTCTCCACGAGAGGTGCTGCCTACTTTCATGCCTAGATATCTATTCACAATTATGTAAATATTTTCATTTGTTTTCTCCAATCCTGCAATAAAAATGCTAGTCTTTATAGAATATAATGTCTTCTTCTTATAATGTCCAGTGAGGTCCATCCGACGTTGGCTATCACTTTGGGAAAGACCTCCTGTCTTTAGCTGCATGAATCGTTCCCCGATGTTTGAATTTCAGTCCATGCTTTTGAGCCATGACACCTATCTTTTACCCACACCACATCTTACCTTGATCTTGACTTCACTATGTTGAGCCGGGAGATACTTCGCACCCCTGACCCATTTAAGGAACACTCGGGATTCGAAGCCATTGCTAGGTTCCTCTTTTAGCCATTGGTTTCCCGTTGCCTTCTCCAGTGATTTGCTGTAGGGGTTTCCTGGTACGGGTTGTCATTCCATTATTTATTGGCTCCCGAAACCGTCTTCTCTTCAACAGACGTCAAATTATACAATGCCACAGATATGTCTTTAATGCCTAACGCTTTTACCAATATTTTGGTGCGAAAGATTAAAAAATGTATCCCTTGTCATAATATTCCCAATTTTTGTTATTGATATCAGACAAGTCTTTCTATTTGATCTTTAATTTTAATATAAAAATAAGGGTTTTTAATATGGTATAATTTCACTCTTATTGTGAAAAGTCATTTGGTCGAGTTACAAAATAAAAAAAACACCTTCAAACAATGTCAAAATGATGGTAGGTAGGTAGGTACGTATGTTTGGACTGTCCTGTCGTATGCTTGCCCGTGGCGTCTTTTATTATTTTTAATTTTTAAATAAATTTATTACCGCATAGGAGTTGAAGGGTTGAAAATGAATTCACAGGGTGTTTCGTTAATCGAGATGCTAATAAATAAAGTATAAAACATCGCTGCCTTCGTTTTAAAAGTTTTTACTATGAAAAGTTTACTGGTCTGAAGATTATCTCTTTGATAGGATGCAATCTTGTTCTGCAAATTCATTTCAAAATGTACTTTCAAGATTGTCATGATCTTATTAATATTTGCACGCATACCTTGTCATTATAATAAGCGACTAGCAACTGTAATTGCAACATAAGACACTGCACCAAAATAGGATAAGATGAACTGGATAACTCTAAGGTTTTTGCCAGGATAATTATTATTGTCAACGGGGGATCAGAAGAAGAAATTATTAAGTACATACATATTTTATTCATCTTTTGTGTGCCATCCGTGGTTTCCTTTTTCACTTGAAATTTCTACCCAGGTCTCAGTAGGACGGAACTGATTGAATAGAAAAAATAGCTATTTTGGATTTTTGCAGCGTCTTTTCTATCATAGGTTTCTTCCTCATTCGGTGCAATGGTAATTCCAACGTCAGCGATCACTGTGGCGAATCTTTCTCTATCCTGAGTCGCTCGAAAATATTGATTCGCAGTACGAAAACTAATTCATTCTCTAATATTCCGAAGCCCGGACATCTACTTTCTTACAATCCCTCTGCGATCCTCGAACCTTCAGAATCCAAGTGTCACAGGCGTAAAGCAGTAAATGCCACGCGTAGCATTTCACCATTTTCTATCGAATTAATACAGTATTCAGTTTGTTACTGCTGAAAAGAGTTCTTTGGCAGCCTTTGCTGTCTGTATTCTGCATTTATTTTGACTTCTACATCTGAGTCGAGCGTCTCCGTGAGCAAACTGCCTAGATAATAATTGTAGGTTTAGGTACCCTGGAAGATTAGAGTTAAAAATAATTATTTAATAAAAAAATACATTTTTATATTTGGAACTCCCTGTAGGGAGCTAATGCCTTTAACCCTTTAGGCTCCCTTGTAATTATAATTCTGTTTTCATGTGTTTTATATTTTATTACGTAATGACCAGAGTGAATTGTGGGGCGCTGGTGGCGCTCGGGGAGGGGGCTATTGTCCCAGGACGTGACGGAATTATGAGAGTGAAAGAGGACATAAAAAATTAGCCCCTTCTCCCTCCCCTCCCCCGAGCCAAGTCTGTGTTCAATTTCAAAAACTCTGCCTTGATTTATAGGCGACAATTGGTATTGTACTCTGCCGTTAATGGGTGAGCTTTAACGGGTTAACACCCAATGCACTGGAATAATGGGAGGATTTGAAGTTGGTGGTCAAAGCAAATAATTTCACTTTTAGGAACACAGATTCAATGTCTGTTTTCCAATACTTGTTAATGAATCATATTCGGATAGTGATAATGATATCCAAATTTGATTCATTAACAAGTATTGGAAAACGGACAAATATGATTCGATACCAAAAATTTGAATTATGGTCCTTCGAGCCGGACTGTTAAATATTCTGTAATTGCGTAATCGATACATCTGACCATCTGAAATACAAGGTGAACAAATACAAATATTCTCACCAAGCAGGGTGATGAGACCTGTGCCATCCCAATCATATAAGGGATTGAGTCCAAAAACACGAACCAAAAGTCTACTACACAACAGTGAAAAGAAACCGTATGTAAAGTTTAAGACATTGTCAGATGGGAATGACACAGAAAAGGGCTCTGTTTGTAAAACATATTTAATTGTTTTCAGCTCGTTTTATTACTTTAATCATTTTCGAAACAATGGCTTTAAAAAAATCACAATTTTTTTTAAATTTTACCATCAACTTGTATTATTGCTTAAACGACCATTTTGAAAGCATAATATCGACCGGATAATTTGGGAATATATCTACGTGTACGCATTATTTCAAAATTAAAAATAAAAATATGAACAAATGGATCCACCACATTTTATCTGGTACCTTCTACAAGTAGATATTGTACAATAATTTCTTTTTTTTATGGAATTTTTGTTCTAAATAAATCTATGCACCATTGCAAAATGAAAGTGCCTACATATTTTCAGTTTTCACCTATGATATTATTCTCTGACCCATTCTTCATCATTATACCGGAGTTCTGAGGCTGGGATACGCTGGTTACCCCGTTGAGGGTATATGTTTTGGGTGAACGAATAACAATAAGTTTTATTTATGGGGTTAAAATATGTATTTATGATTGTTTGGGGTAAAATAAAACATCGGCCAAACAGAGAACTTCCATATATGCAACAAATTAATGTATTTATACTCTTTGTGGGATTTCCACCTATTTTGGGCTTTTACAGTTTTACAAATTTTGTATGACCAACTTAAACTGACTAGATGTTTAAGCACTGATTTCTGATTTCCGGTTGCGGATTCTTAAAGATGGCTAAAATTATGAAAAAATAACGTTTACAAAAATAAATTTTGATTCATTTCAAAAGTGTCAAACTAGTTATGGCTTAGAAGCTATTTGCATTGGACATGAATACATAATATATACCTCTTAGGTAATAAAAACATTTTATTAATAAAAACATGTTCAAATTGGATTTTGGTTCTGCCGATCTTACTGACACATTTGTATAGAATACTCATTAATTAATTTAGATCAGATCTTAAGGCCTATTAAGATCGGTCGTATTTATGTTCAATCGGACAAAAACCGAGTCTTTGATCAAAGACTGTATTGGTGGATACTGAGAATTCGACTACAGCCATTCAGTTGATGGATGTGTATATTTGGACTCCCTTTTGAATGTCAGCGAACTAAGAGATGTTCTATCTTCATATGGCACACTATGAATGATAAGCTTCCAAGATAATATTTGGAAAAGTCTCGAAGTTGCAAGGATTTACAATATTGATGCTGTTGAACTATCTGATGGAGTTCAGTTTCTTACACCTCTGAATATCATATTATGTGATGTGTGATATGGTGTTGGAGACGTCTGCTCCGTGTGGACAGGTCTCCTCTGTTTCATTGATACACTAAATATGATCTGCCATTCTTCGCTTCTTTGGACACATCATGCGTATCCTGCAGGATATTCATGGTGGCGATGGAGAAGAAGGGGACGGTTGCTCAAAATAGTGGCTGAAAACCGGAGTTTTATACAGTTATTGGCAGTTATGATCTTCCACATTGAGGAACCGACTGAACCATCACGATAATCAGATCCAATTTTAGGATTTTTATGGCAAATGTCGGGTTAAAGAGAGTTTACTGTATGTGTGAGTAAAATAAAACCAGAATCAGTCAAATTACTTGGTGATTTATAACAATTTACGAGTGAGAAATGTTTGCAACTAATGCCGTCAGTGGTCCAGCAACATTGGCCCGAGGGAGGATGGGAGGTGACTCACTGAAGTATTGGTTGTAGTGGTGGAGAAGTATACCTAGTCCGTACAAGGAACGCAAAAAATGGACTCTTGTAAAAATATTTTGTTATTTTATGGATATACAAAATACGTTACAAATATCTACTGTAGAGATGAATTAGGTTGTAAATGCAAAATCGAGATGTGGTAAAGATTGTTTTGTGGAATACCTGCCAAAAAAGGGAATGCCGAATTCGTGAGATACTACCGAAGATATAAATTTTTTAATTCTTGTACAGCGATTCCAGCCTCGTGTCTCTGAAGAAAGCAATACAAAAAAATCTTAGTATGTAAGGTGCAATACGAGAGGTAGGTAAATTAATATTATTATACATTACCCCTATTCGCTATCAGATCCGCTAAAATTAAGAATCTGCCAAAAAAATGTATGAAAAAAGTAACTTTTAACTGACTGTTCCACTTAAATTATCACAATTCCTCTAAAATGACCCGCTATTCGATCAATTTAAGCGGCACCTTAGAAAGACCCGCCAAAATTTTAGAGGAACCGCTTATATTATGTCAAAATCGTGTCTTCTTTTTTCAGTCACCTCTCTTAAAAACAAAATAAGTTATTATTTTCAGTAAATATATCATTTTGCTCTTATTTTTATCACAAAAGATACGTAAATAGTGTTATATTTCTTGATCAAGATGAATTTGTTTGAGAAAAAGGAAATTTGGCGGCTATGATGATTATTTTGACATGGGGAAATTATTCGTTTGAAATCACTTGCAGCTATATTCACTTTGATCGATTTATTAAAGAATATCGCTTGGATTGGTTGAAATCACATGGAATTGCCCGCGAAATTCAAAATTTTAGTAGATGCTAAATTTTAGCGGATCATATAGGGAATTGGGGTATATGTCAACTAATCATCAAGTGTGAATGGATTTTGGTATTTTATTGAGATACCTATTTATTAGTTGAGATATACAGAAAAAAATCAAACTCAATAGATAACAAAAATAATAAGTTACATCATAGTATTACAAACATAGTTACAAGGATAGAAAAAATTGAGTAATCAAAAATGAATAAATATGTGGATAAAGTAATTCGGAAAAAAAAATTAAAACTTTAATTTAAAAAAATATTATGGGGTCCAAGGAAATGTTACGCCCAATATAAGGGCCATTTAATACCACTCAGCCACTACTCCACTCTCACCTGAAAGCGGCGGAATCTGTTACGTTGGCCCTGGCTGAAACGGCAGTACATTCGGTCCCTGCGGATAGTAGTGTTAACTAATTGAAGAGAGTACGGGGTGCCTGAGTATGGGTGTCCAACATGCAGGGCATATCCTACACCTGAATCCCATCCTCCTGCCTTCTATGAGTCCTTCCATTCATACTCATCTAGTCCTATCATTCCGGAAGGAGTAAACTTTTCTGACAAAAAAATCCAATCCTAATGTCATTCTACCTGTGTCGAAGGATGGACCAGCATCTGAAGTAGTATGGAGAATCTGTTGGAGAAGTACATGACTAGGAAAAGTTCGCCGAAGTGACTGGCAAAGTAGGAGGATTAGGCACATTAAGAGGAAAATAATTAAATTTTACTAGATGAACATGCATTTCTTGGTGGAGTTTATTTGAAAATAAAGTTCAAATAAAAGATTGTGTAACTTTTCCACAATTTTTTATTATCCTGACTAGTTTCGTAGGCACACGTCCTACATGGTCAAACCTTTTTTTTTCTTTCTTTCACAGGTTTCTTAGTCTCCAGTGACCATGTAGGACGTGTGCCTATGAAACTAGTCAGGATAATAAAAAAATGTGGAAAAGTTACTCAATCTTTTATTTGAACTTTTTTTTTAATAAAATGAATCTGTGTTCACTCAAGACTTTTACAATACAACACAAATACACTTTTGAAATCTTTCACCCTAAGCAAATGCTTGTGTCGTGAAAGCAGAAATGGTCGGAATGGCCGGGATTCGAACCTACGACCTCCAATACGCTGTACGTACGAAAGTCGTCGATTGATACCACTGGACTACCAACCACCATTTATTTAGGAAAATAATTAACAGTATGCACGAATAAAAAAAATTGCCAAGGTGGTTTAACTTACAGATAAACTTACGTGAATATCTTAGACTAGAAACTTTAAAAATATATTTTTTATGTGAGCTAAATTTTAAAATTATAGTTACAAATTTATACAATGGGGCAGTCGTCGTAGAGTAGGAACAAACTGGCCAGTCTAATGGCACTATAAACCAACGGTAGGTGTGTGGCATGTCTAGCGTAGAACCAGACTGAATAAAAAGTGTGGTGAAATATCGAGCTTGCAGGTTGATTTATTGGGCGGAGTTGTTCGTCAGTACCGGGAGAAACCACCGTGGAGCATTGGGACGGTGCAATTTGTTGAACTCAACGTATTTTTGGTTTTAATTTTGTGGGGTTCATGGCGAATGTAAACTGCATTGTTGATCGTTAGGTGTCAGAAAAAAAACATAAGCCCATTTAAGTCCAGTATTCGACACAGGTCTCGAAAAACACTTTCATTTTATTTATTTATTTTGCCAAAACACATTACAGAGAACAACTGTATATTAAAAGTAGAAACAGTATAATTTTATGGCCTTAAATTAAGTTGACCTCCATCGAGATGTGTCCCATGTTACATAGATTATTGTTGATTTAAACAAAATAAAAATATCAATAGGAAAACTTAGTATAAGTGAAATATGAAAATAGCTAAAGATAAACTCAAACACAAATGGATAGTCCAAGGGGAAGGAAAGGAAAAAAGGGAGGAAGGGGTGTGGGAAAAAATAATCAACAAGCTATCGCGAATTAGTAGAATTGCTTAAAGAGCTCTGGAGATCTGTTTCTTGAAGACATGATGTGGAGTGCTAAGTATATCAAGAGAGCACTGCAGGGAATCATAACCTCTGGCCATTCGATACAGAGGCCTCCTCAAACCCACGTTTGTTCTCGGTGTGGACCACCGAAAAATATTAGTTGATCTGGTTAAGGTCGGAACATGGAAGTTCATTCCGATAATGACCTTATTTAGCCTTAGGTCTAATCTTATTTCCTTGTGTTTTATCCTCTCCATCCATGGAAGTTTTGTGACAAAGATGAAAGTCAATAAGCTGAGATGGTTTGGGCATGTGTATAGAATGGATGCAAACATAACGACAAAGAGAATTTATATGATTGAAAGGAAAGGTGTAGGAAAGCGTGGCCGACCGAGAATGATATGGATCGAACACATCGCTCCGTCTTCAAGGAAGGCCAGGCCAGCAGTAAGAGAAATAGGAAAGGTTCCATGAAAAAATTTTTGTCGATGGAAGAAGCGAAAGAAGTATACTTGGGTAGAAAAGAGTGGAGGTCCGTTCTCTCTGCTTATCCCTTACGGGACACGGCGTGATGGGTAAAAATAAATACCTATGTTCATCTTCATATGGGCGCCCATAATTTTACCTCCAGAGACTGAAGCCATTTTGAATCGCATCATCCGTCAGAGCGTGCAAGTTCTGCAGTCCTTCTTTAAATGCGTTTAAGGGGCACTCGTTTATCGGATGATCGATTGTTTGTGTCATCCCACATGCGCATGCCGGTGAGTCCATCCCTCCCCATTTATGTGGGCTTTAAGCGGTACTGCCTACATCGGGATCTTTTGTAAAAATATATATATAGTAATACACACACCTATATTGACTTAAAATACTTTTACAATGTGTCGCAACCAAAAATTATGCTGGAAAAATTTCAAAAAAATTTATCCCTTCGTAGGGGTGTAAGTATGCCCCGAGGTCACAAAAGACGTCGCGGCGACATCCCTCCCTCAAAATAGACTTTTGTCATTATAACTATCTGACCTGGAGACTTCCTTCTCTGATCTGAAGTTTCGGATTTTCTTTTGACCTTTAATGCAATTTGTGAACCTTTGGAAGAAAGGTTCTCAAACAGACACGTGTATACGAGTGATAAATATTGCGAATTTTTAAAAAATATTTATCTAAAGATATAAAAGAAAGTCGAGTTAGCTCGAACACTTTAGTCGGCAGAACAGTTTTTTATGATAATTTATCTTTTCGACCGTGGCTACTTGGTGGAACATACTTCGAACTTATTTTAAAGAAACAAAATATTTAGTTTTTTCCACAATTTTATTCAGCTAACCGGTTTTCGAAGACCGTACGTCTTCTTCGTCAGGCTAGTAGATGTTAACTCTACTAGCCTTTAACTAGATGTTAACTCTACTAGCAGATGTTAACTCTATAACTTCTTAACTTGTAACTTCTAACTTCTTAACTTGTAACTTCTAGTAGATGTTAACTCTACTAGCAGTTAACATCTACTAGCCTGACGAAGAAGACGTACGGTCTTCGAAAACCGGTTAACTGAATAAAATTGTGGAAAAAACTAAATATTTTGTTTCTTTAAAAAAACAGTTTTTTTATCATTTTTGGTTTGTTGAATTTTTCTCCGCTTCGGATAACAGAATAAACTAATAAAACACCGAAAAATGGATAGCAAATAATAATATAATGTTTAAGATAGTATGGAAAGAATTTCGATACAACAACGCCATTTGTGAAAAATTCTATAGAAAACAATTTTTATTTACCTGACAACATTAAAATTAAGCACGCAGATTTTTGAAGATTTTTTTCTAATTTGTTAACATTGAAGCGCATTTTTACATAAATTAAAACGCGAAATGTGAATAAATCTAATTTTGACATCAAATTTTCGTTTGACACAAACTGTCATTGTGATTGACAGAATTTGGATGGAAAATAAATGGCTTAAAAACAGATGCATCAGTCGGAATGACATTGGTCAAAAGTAATTTTTATCACTACTTTAAATTCGAATTCAATATTCATAGTAAGATTACAAGACAACGTCTGTCGTGAAAGCTAGTGTATACCTAAAAATGGAGTCCCATTTCCCTTGGTTATATATGAGAAATTTTATGTCGGTAGAAAAAGAGAGAGGTGTGCTCGAGAAGAAAATATTGGAGGTCCGTTCTCTCTGCCTAAACCCTACGGGTCACGCTAGATGGATAAAAAAAAAACGTTTATTTCAAAATTTGTTTCGATTTTAAACGGTAGGTTTCAAGCACTGCACCACCGAACATTGAAACACAAAAGAAATTAACACGTGCTTTGACAAAAAAAAACTTTGAAAAAAAGGCGTTATAAAAATATTACCCAAGTCTACGAGTTCGGGCTTATATAAACCATGTCAAAGTAGGTACTTGCGTATTTACCTTTTATTAAACCTTCAAAAGGGAAAAGTTTTAAGATATAAAGTATTAAAGTGTAGAAGAAAAAAAAAGTTCCATCACCGTCTTATGGATAATGGTAAAAAATTCCATAAAATCAATTCTTCATTCAATATTCAAGCCACGAAGTATTTTCAGCAACTTTTCATAATTCCTTGACGATAAAGAAATAAAAAAAGATCTTCCTCTCTCTTTTAACTTTCCCTCCTGTCCCACCCCGTGTTCCTCTTAAGCCTTCTTCTTCTTCCTCCCTACACCCTCAAGCGATACCTTCATAGCATAACTCTTTACGAAAATTTAAAAAAATATATATATAATCTACCACAATGTTTTTATTTCACATTTTGATAAAGATTTATTTTCGTGATCTTCTATGTACATATATTATTTGATTGTTTGTTTGTTTCATTGAACAGGCTCTGAAATTATTGAACCGATTTGAAAAATTCTTTCACTTTTAGGAAGCTACACCATTCCCGGGTAACATAGGCTATATATAATTTTCAAAAAAATTTGGGATCATTACTAAAACTCCAATATTGTAACCCAAGGTGTAAAAAAAATACCTAAAATATTCTTTATATCGCGTGCGCTGTGAAAACTAATGATGATAGCATAAAATAATTTGTTTAAGTGTTCCGATAGCATATTATGTCTAACTATTATATGTAGTTATACCACAATATAAGCGTTATTTTATTTTAAAAATTACTTGAAATGTCACCTCTAGAAAAGGCTGTTTATTGGTATCTTGATATTACTCCTTATCAAAATAAATTAGTTCATATTCAAGACTGCTTCAATACGTTTATATATATTTTTTTAATTATTCAATTCGGACATTCCATTCGAAAGATACCACGAGTTTAAAAATGTAAGTACCTATTAGAAAAAAAGATTGATCGCCGCTCACCGTGGCTCATCTAGCTAGGAGCGATATAGGGCGTCACGTACGAGCCGTACGGGAGGGGACCATTAGAATGCTAGATTATTCCAGATTAAAGGCTGTAGAATATTTTGAAAAAAAAAATAGTGATCTTCATGAAAACTATTTTTTTTGAATAGGTAGGTACCTATTTCCCGTCCGAAGCTGGGGCAGACCGCTAGTAATATTATGTAGATATAGCATTGTTTATGAGAAGGTGAACAGCCGTCGACGAGAAGAAACAGTAGTGCCAACGCCAAAAAATCATCGCAGTTAGACAAGACCATGCTTATCTTGTTTATATCCCACGGATTGAAAACTGGATTTTTTCTAGTAACATAGGTAATCAAAACCAATGTATTGGAAAACAATCTCAACAGACAATGAGTCTATCAGATCTTGGACAACAGAGCTGAGGGCTTCCAACCTCCTAGGCCAGGTTAAAAGCGCTTTCTATTCCTAGGAAACATTCGCTGTTCTCTGTTGCCAATTGTCATTTCGTTGAAACTTGTATATATACAGTGAGTGGGGAAAATATTCCAATTTTTAACGATTTTCGAGGCTAGTGACATCTACTGGTGGATTGATACAATACTTGGACTGATTCTATAAAGCTTATTTACTAACTGGAGTTCTATCTGAATGCCATCTGTTGTAATGTAATGGAAACAAGCATTTATCTTCTTGATAATGTCTACATGAGATAGACGAAAGCGCTCGAGCCTCAATAAAATATCGTGAAAGTGCAACTGTGTTTGTTTTAATTCATTAATTCATTTATCTTCAATAGGTGTTGTTGAATGTAATTGATATTTTTTCGCTATCTGACGAGGATTTATTTTTCCAACACGTGGTGGTTATGAAAGCAACTATCTTTTTATTAATCCCTCAAATAATCTTTCGATCAAATATTTTGAAGGTAGATAGCGCCAGGTGATAATCAGTGGTTAGCTAAAATGGATTAATAATCCTAATGACTTTAACAATTTATTACTGATGTTCGATTTTTAAATGGAACAAAACACTACGGGCTTACGACCGTTTTCTACTGTTATTTCTATTCTTTTCCCATTTTACATTACATGTTTCCCCATCAAATTTTCTTCGCAGGTCAGCTCTCAATGATACGCAAGTACCCCGTAAACGCTAATCAGCTTATGATATTTTGATCACTCGGATAAAATCAACAGTGTTTGTAATTCTTGTATGTACTGGTACAGTGAGGCATCAATCTATCCCACCTCTCATTACGAGGAATTACAAATGTAATCCATTTTAAGTATTATTTGTAGTTAGAAGTGTGTACTTGACTTTATCCACGACAATATTATTACGTAAGTGAAAAGCCGACATTACAACCCGATATAACAAAATTCACGATACTTAGAAAGTAAGTCATTTCGTTTTAAGTACTGAAAGTGTTATTTCACTTGAAATTTCTACCCGGGGTAGGCCTGTCTCAGATTGGACGGGACCGGCTGACTAGAAAAAATTGCCTCAGGCAATAAGTTCCGCCGGCTATACTTTGTATAAAAAAGTATTATATTATTATTATAATATTAAATTAATTACCCTTTAAACCTTATCCGTATTCTGTCAATCGCACCAACTGATAATTCCTGTCAAAATATCAATATTGGAATAAAAGTTATACGGTAAAAAGTACCAATAAGTTTGCCTATGTAGAGTTTTCTTTATTTTTCTAATTTTACACACAACTTTCTATTTTTTTTCACGAGTACCATATCCTGAATAAATCAAACACGACAAAAAAAGAATTGGCGAAATTGGTCCAGTCGTTTTTTTTTCAATAATATCGAAATTTCACTACGTAAAGACACACATTTTGCCATTATTCAATTTATAACAGCAACACGTATACCCTGCCCTGGTAGAAAGGTGATGACAAAATGAAAGGATTATGGACCAAGTTTTCAGCACTGACATCAAGTGAAGTGACACCTAGCCTCTACAGACCCGAGACTATATTTGAGATATTTATCCGATAAAAAGTAATTTCTTTTATCCAGTGGGCCTCAAAGAATCATTTTTATTTAATTTTTCACCATTATTCCCCTGGATTAGGGGTGGGGGGTGGTATCACATATGATACTTGGGGTTTCTGATACTACAAAACTAATGATTTTAGGAACAAAATAAAACATTGTTGTTTCTTGTGGAATATATTTTATTACAATAAAAATATGACATATTATTATGTAGATCAGTGAACCAAGAAATCTGAAAAGCACTTAGGATGTACAAATTAAGTTAAAAATAATAATATTTAGGTACCTACCTACTTAGTAAAAAATAAAATAACAACAAAATTAAATGACTATTCGTGGAAAGTTTTATAGCAATTACGAGTTGGCAAATTTCGGTAACCTGTTTAACATTATTGTACCTGTGCCATGAATTTTTCGTGCTAACAGATTGTTAAGCAGAGGCACAGATGTAAAATATCTGTCCATTTACCTATATGGTGCATCCAATCGGCAGTGTATCTGCTAATTTCAAAACAAATCTACCACCAACATCAAGTTTTTCGGGCATCGGGTAAAGTACGTATTCCACCGATGTTCCTTTGCCTTCGTAGAGGTAAAAATCTAAAGGGATACCTGCAGGTGTTGTCATGGCAAATACTTTTATCCCGACTGGATTAGGTTTGCCACGAACAACTTGCCGATTCTTACATGCACCTTGGAATGGTATCATTTGCTCATCTATCGATATGTTTTTACTTCGTTTGTTCTGTAAACATCCTTTATGTACCCTTGATATTATGGGACGTATTTTCCAAAAACTGTCACCTTGTTTCTGCTCCTGCAGCGCAATTTGAAGAATCTGTTCATCGTATTAGCAATAATGGGAACCCTTGTGGCTTTCTCCCAATACTGACGAATCCTCCGAAATCCGAGGAGGCTAACAAGGATGCATATTCCAAAGAAATGTTTTATCTCTGTCGGTGTAGCACATAAGTTCTTCCCATGCAATTTTAAATAATTTTGATTCGTGAAGCCAGGATACATCCGAATAGAAAGAATCATCTATATACTTAACAAAATACTGCAATGGCTCCAGAATTTCAGAATCTTCTTCGTACTTGAAGGAATTGAATGAAAGAAATTCTGGTGTATGTTTCTAGTGGTTGCTTGGGTTATGTCTTTCAGAATTACTAATGTTTGAAATTGCTAATGGTTCAATATCTGACTCACCATCAGAATCTTCAGAATCACTTCTTGGACTGAGTGGTCTTCCAGAAGAAAAGTTGTTTTCGACTTCCTCATTGCAATCCACATCAGAATCGCATTCATATTCAGAATCGTTTGTCTCCATTGGAAGTTGTAATTCAGCTTCAATCTCAGCATCGTTTAATCATAAAAATACCAAACAATGATAGTATAGAGTCCGCAGGTATCATTTATTTATTTATTTATTTATTTTATACTTTATGCATATTAAAAATAGTGTACAAAAAATAGTGTATAGACAAGTGGCAATGGCGGGATTATAGCCGTAGCAATCTCTAACATCCAACCACAAATCATCTATGATACTTGAAATAAATTTCTATAAAAATACAGCAAATCATAATTATTTATTGTAAGTTTTAACTAAAAAATACAAATAACGTATTGATATGTGATATGAACTAAACATACGGTATTAAACAACAAAAAAATTGTAACTTACCGATTTTTAAAATTCTATCCATGATGACAGCAATAAACATACAACTTGTCACGACAAGAAGGCAACAGCGACTAAATTCAAATTGTATTTTTCGGCATGGTTGGCACCAATGATGTCCTATTATGGTGTACTGTTCATATCATATCCAATATGCAGTACCACTGAGGCAGTATAGCTTACAATCCCAAAGTATCAAATATGATACCCAGGGTCTGTAGAGGCTAGGACCACGTCCTCGAGTCTCCCCATTGACGATATGTTTGGAGTGATGGACGAATGGCTTGACGCGATTGAATTTTGATGGACTGTTGGAAATATGACTCACCCTATCACTCCACATCATTTATTTGGTTCTTCTCACCCACGGTTATTTCTTGGAGTGACATCGATCCATTTGGATGGATGGAGTGATCCTGATGGGACGCCTCATGCACTTGTCTTTGAGATCGGAATTGAATATTCAAATTTATGCAGTTGAAGCACCTATATTAAAAGACTCTTCATGTATTCGCCTTGTGGCTATGTTCTGATCGCTTTTTCCCACAAATTGGGAACAAAATAGCAAAACTGATTTTTTTCGAAGGGTCTACCCTCTTACATCTTGGATTGTAGTTAGGTACGTATAGTCACGAGAAGCGCTAGAGTCGCAGTCTTTAAATTTGGTTGCTCTCTTGGTCTCAATAATTTCCAACTTTTATCTCTATGAACATGTTGAGAATTCTCATGATTAGGAGGTTCGGAGACAAACATTACCACCTAATGGCGAACGTTGTTAACGTAAAGTGATCACACTAAGCCAGCCTTCGAAATAACAGTAGAAGACGGTCGTAAGCTCGTAGTGGTTTGTTCCATTTAAATTAGAACGTCAGTAATGAATTGATAGAATCATTAGTTTTTACATATTCGCTTGTCAAGGAGACTCGCTTATCCAGAACCAAATAGTGCCGTTATGCCTTACACTATCGAATGCCTTGATATTGATATTATGATATGATCTGATAGTATATAACCCAATAATTTGTTGAACGTTTTTTTTATTCCAACTGAATATAGTTACAAATCACCCTGTTAATATTTCCGGCATAACCCGGTAGGTTAGTGATGGGACAATACATTTGAGTTGAGTAGTTTGTGGATTGATTTACGGCCCTCCAAATCATATAGCTATCAGCCCATGCTTGTTAATCTATGTACATTATTACCTTTATGGAATACCATGTGTACGAATTATTTTAAGTATATTTTCAGGTCCGTATTGGACCCGTATCATTATCCTCTATTTTTGGTTCGAACTAAAATAAGAACATTTCTAAAATTTAATTAAGAATTGTTCACATGAATCAATATTAACTAATTTGAATGTTAGTCTAATTAGGAACTTTTTTTATTTTTATAGAATACCAATGTACACAAAATTTTAACGTTCTTATTTAAGATCGCACTAGTTTTATATAATATACGATTGCTTGAGCCAAGTATTAATTCGTTATAATATTAACGATGAAAACACATTTAGGTTTAATTTAAGACTTGTCTTTTCATCTTTTTTTATTTTATTTGGGCGAGCACAACTTTTCATCTTTCTGTACCTATAATTAGGTATTAAAATGGACCTCAATTTCCCTTTCACATCGCATCCTGTGTGCTGGACCAATTTCGCTAATTCTTTTGTTGTTGTGTTTACTATTGTTAGGGAAAGGTTTTTTTATGAAAGAAAATATTAAGAATGTTTTTCTTTTTTAAATTTTAATGGCCTTCACCTTGTGGTGTTCCTGGGCAGTCTCAAGTAACAATGCTTTGAACATTATGAAATTTAAGAAAACTTAAAGTTAACCTTTCTAATGCTTTTTAGGAAATGATTTTTTTCTAACTTTGAAATTAAATTGGCGTATTGACAGAAACTGTCATTTGTTGGATAGTTGGTGCGATCTATAAATCCTTGCGCCAAATACATGACAGCAGTCGCAGTCTTTAAATTTGGATGCTCTCTTGTTCTCAATAATTTCCAACTTTTATCTCTATATTTAATTTATTAGATTTCTACTTGTTGCATACATGAGATTTTTCGACATGTTGAACATGTTGAGAATTCTCATGATTAGGAGTTTCGGAGGCAAACCTAATGGCGAATGTTGTTAACGTAAAGTGATCACACTAAGCCAGCCTTCTAAATAACAGTGGAAGACGGTCGTAAGCCCGTAGTGGTTTGTTCCATTTAAAAATCGAACATTAGTAATGAATTGTTAGAGTCATTAGTTGTTATTTTTTCTTTTCAAATTATAAAATTTGACCTGCAAACATCGAACATTTAAAACGGATTCATCGGCCGGAATGATATTTGGTTATTCAGGCAACTAATTTATTTATCATTTTATAAATCAGACATTGGCGCCAAAGTGTTTAAATAGTGTACCATTTCATTAGCGCTGTAACTTTATCATTTTGTTTTCTACCGATTCCCATAGATGGCGGTGGCTACCTAAATGAAGTGGTTCAAATCAATAAACATACAATTTACTATTTCCAAAGCCATCCCTGTAGCGCTCCCAATAATATGAGGAGGCTCGAGTTACATGTAAAGGTGAAATGATCCGTGTTTTCGCTGTGAGGAAGCCGTATTAGGTGTCGGATCTGACACCAATACGGACTTCTCGTAATTCCGATGTCTGTCTTCAATCGCTGTTGCTGGGAATGAGCGAATACGTGTAATAGGTACCCACTTTGGTATTATAGGCAAGTGGTCTATATAGATGGTAGCTTTCTAAACAAAACTAAATTCAAATCCCGGACAACTTTAGGTTTGTTACTGTACTAAATTAGCGATTTTTTTTACCCATCACGCCGTGTCTCTTACGGGGTAGGCAGAGAGAACGGACCTTCCACTCTTTTCTATCCAACGACAGTTCTATCGCTTCTTCCACCGACCGACATACCATTTCTCATACACCCTCTCCTATTTAATATATAATAATATAACACTTTTCTATACAAAGGTGACAGTATAGCCGGCGGAACTTATTGCCTGAGGCAATTTTTTCCAGTCAACTGGTCCCGTCCAATCTGAGACAGGCCAACACCGGGTAGAAATTTCAAGTGAAAAAACACTTAGAAAAACACTGACCCAACCAGGAATCGAATCCGGGACCTCGGATCTGAAGTCCGCGCTAGTACAACTAGGCTACCGAGGTCGGTCTGTTTGTAGAGTATTAGTGAATCATTCATAGGTGAAATGATATTTTTATAATGTTACAAGCTTTCCAGACATAGACGTTATCTGTAGTCTAACCATGAACATTGAATTGAAATTTGTATAATGATATGATATGACGGGACCGGTTGACTGGAAAAAATTGCCTCAGGCGATAAGTTCCGCTGGCTATACTGACACCTTTGTATAGAAAAGTGTTATATTATTATTAAATAGGAGAGGTTGTATGAGAAATGGTATGTCGGTCGATGGAAGATGCGATAGTACTGTCGTTGGATAGAAAAGAGTGGAAGTCCGTTCTCTCTGCCTCGAGTCAATGCCAGTAAGAAGGAGCTCATGGCGAATAATGCCTGCCCCGATAAACAGCTACCGATAACCATCGATAATCACCAGGTCTCCCGGGTGGATAAATTTAAGTACCTGGGAGCAACCATTACCACCACTGGTGACCTCGGGGCTGAGCTCCCGATACGTATCGGTATGGCAAGTAGCGCCTTCAACAACATGACCAAGATATGGAAGGCGTCGGCGTTTAGTGTCGAGACGAAATGTAAACTGTTTGATGCGTGTGTGTTGCCCATTCTCCTGTATGGGTGTGAGTCCTGGCACCTGACTTTGGCAAAGGCACAAAAAGTATCTGCATTCGAAACGAAGTGCCTCAGCGTGAGCCTATCACCTCTACTATTATGTGGAGGAGATGGACTTGGCTGGGACATGTGTTAAGGATGCCGAATGACAGTTGGCCGAGGAGAGCGCTGTTCTTCCTCCATCAGGGTCCCGGGGACGAGGAAGACCCTCTCATACTGTGTTCCGCTCTTTCGAAGCAGAGCTGAGGAATCTGGACATGGTGTGGGAGAAGGTCATTAATGTTGCGCAAGATCGAGCGCAATGGAGAGCTCTTGTTGGTGGGGTCTTAAGGGAGTTTGGATTGGATAATGATATACTAATTACCAATGTACATAATTCCGACAGATGCATCTGTTTTAAACCATATATTTTGCATGCGCATTATGCCTATCTTACCTATCTCTATCAAACAACCGACAGTTTGTATCAATTGCCAATTTAATTTCATAGATTTTGTGCAGTGCAGCCCCATCACTTATGGAGGGGGGATGGACATGACTGGGACATGTGATACCTAAGGATGCCGAATGACAGTTGGCCGAGGAGAGCGCTGTTCTTCCTTACATTGGGGTTTTTGAAGACGTGGATGACACTCGCATATCGTGTTTCGTTTCTTCGAGGAACAGCTGAGGGAGTTAGACATGGTGTATGAAGAGATCATAAACATTGCGTAAGATCGAGCGCAATGGTGACCTGTGTTGCCTCCGTATGACCCTGAGTGGAGTTCAAAGGGATTAGTCTAGTTACGTAATTTTAGACAAGTTTGAGTGGTCGAATTTGGCCCCAGAAATGAGAAAAAATAATATTTTGAATACCTACAATTTAAATATCACGCGATAAGTCCTCTCCAAGATGCGAACGGTGATTTCTCTAATTATCTTCAAAGTGTCGGGAGGAAAGTGTGGTAGGTTGGGTAGATGGAGATTGAGAGAGGCTGTGATAATTGAATCAAGGCGCTCCAGCCCGAGAGCTCTGATGGAAGATAATTGAGGATACCTGTACTGTTTCCTAAACGAATTCCAGGTGCTCGCAAATGTAGCCTGGAAATGTTTTAATAATAACAAGAAATAATTCATTCCGCATTCTCTTTTCCTCTCTTACATATCTAAAATGGTAAGGGGTTGCGTTAAAGCAAGTGGAAATGGTAGGAGTCATGACCGAAAATGAATAATGAAAATTGATCATAATGAAGGAAAAATAAGCCAAAAGTTAAAGACTTAGAAGATATTTTCGTGTTCCATACACTAGCTCTCCCGACAAACGTTTTGTCTGTCTTAAGTGTATTGAATTCAAATTTGTATAATCTTACCATAATAATTCAGTAAAATTTGGTTTAAATGGGGTCTATTCTTTCAACGATATATACAAAGAGTTAACAGGCTTCACATGTGATTTATCTCGTACTACACCACCTTCTGGGAGCTCATTTGCCGTGGGGTTGCCGGCTAAGAATAGCATCTCTGCTCTTTTTGCTGGTTTTTCGAGCATCCTGTAAGATGCAGGAAATCGAAAAATCATATCGGGACCGTGAGGTTGTCCACCTCACGTCCTTAAACCTCAATCGGTCAGAAAAGGCACAGTGAGCCTCGGACGCCTTCGAGCGCAATGTAGAGCTCTTGATGCCTCCCTATGCTCCTGAGTGGGGCTTGGGCCTTCCGCATTGTGGGTTGGTTTAGGGGGATACGCGGCGGGCTTAATTTGTGTGCGGCCGGCTTTTTGGTTTGATTGCTTCGATCGAGCTAGGAGGTCGGTTTCACGCGTGTCGGGTTTGCTGCGGATTGGTCTCATCTGGGTTGACTTGCGGTGTGCGGGGGCCTTTAAGGGAGAATGAATGAATGAATGACACCACCATCTCTTGGATTTTTTTAAAAACTTAAGCAATTATAGAATAAATGTTTTGATTTCAAACTTATGACCCACCGAACTTCATCCCGCATCCGAATAAATGATAACTATTACATAATGCAATAAATTATTAGCTAAATTTAATTAATTTTTTATGTCGTAAATCACATTAGATTCATTTAATAAGTAAAAAATATTTTTTTATTCTGGGTTAGGTCAAAGATCGACGGGTGAGTCAGCTAGTGATAAATAAAGTATTTTACCGATGTAGGTAATTCTGATCAATTCATCTGTTTTAAACAATGTTAACAAGGTGTGTTCTGTCAATCGCACCAACTGTCAAACAACTGATGTGGTTGGTATGCTTAAGTAGATACTGTTTCGTGCGGAGGTCGTGGGTTCGATCCCATATTCCGACCATCTCATTCATTCACGACACAAGCTTTAAGTAGCTGCTTATTATTGTGAAAGGGTCAAAGAGTGTATTTGTGTTCCATTTGAGTGAGTACATATTCATTTGAAAAAATCATGTCATGGGACAATTTAAATAAAAAAAAAGTTAATGAAAAATGGAAAAGATAATTACCTAAAGTTATTCCATGTGAATGTGTTGAGCTATTTGTTGCAGAGATCCAAATTTTTGATGGTCATCAGTACAAAGTTCTCCTAGGGGTGACTACTGACTACCCCCGTTCACTAAGTGATGTGGTCCACATAAAGTGACATTAATTTCAATTACGTTAGAGCAGGGTGGCAATGGGGATGGTGGTATCGAATAGGGGAGGATACCCCCCTTGATAGGAGTACAACCTACAGGACATTAAAAGCTTTTTTTTGAATACCTGGAATTTTCACTCATATAAGTAGACAGGTACCCTATACAAGTTTTAAAAACGGAAATATTGCGTCCATAATTTTCAAATTTGAAATTGCTTGATTCTTTTCGCCAGAGGTACTTAGTTGTATTATTAGTAATGGGATACTTTTTTTCCATTTTGTGCCACCAGAGGCGCCCTTGCTAATCCGGTCTATTGTCAAATTCAGTGTTGCCAAAGGGGGCGATTTACTGCCGTTTGGGCTATTTGTAACGAGAATAGGCGACGAAAAAATCTAAAAGGCGACAGTACCCCTAGTATAAGTTTTCGATGATCGAATATCGAAACGATCATCGAAAGAGTTTCGAAAATTTTCCATACAAAAATGATCGAACGATTCGATCATTTGATTTTAGAACACTATTTGCACGTTTATAAGCGCTTATTAACGTGCAATAAGCTTTCGATGAAACTCGTACTAGCCCCACAGGTAGCCACTTGGGTTACTTCCCTTTTAGCGAATTTTCACATTTCCGGATACTAAATGACCTTTTTTTAGTGAGCTACCACCTCTCTTCGGACACTAAAATTTTCGGAATGACCGCATACCAAATTTTCAGTTGGGCTACTTTGCGTTTGAAAAACGGCGTTGGCAACACTGGTCAAATTAACGTTTATAACCTCAACCATATAAATGTGGGTGTTTGTTACTGTGTTATGGTCGGTTTTGTCTTTCGTAAATAAATACTTTAAACTTTTTGTTTCTATTTTAAACAACTTATATTATTTGTGAAGTGGTTGGTGACCCAACGGTTACAACGCCGGCTTTCGTACTGCGGACGTCGTGGTTCGATCCCAGGTGCCGACCATCTTCCTCTTTCACGACACAAGCTTTCAGTAGCTTACTGTGAAAGAGTCAAGGAGTGTATTTGTGTTCACTTTGAGTGAGCACAGATTCATTTAAAAAAATAAATAAAAATAAAATAAATATATTATTATAATAAGATAACTTACAATATGGTGGATTGCCGCGTTACAAAGAAGAAGAACTTACAATATGTTTGGAATAATCATTTACATTTCTTTTTACATACATACTTATTACAAATAAAAAAAATATCTTATTTTATTTTTTATATACACACTATGGTTTACCTCCTAGAAAAAAGCCACTTTTGCAATCATCAATAATAATTAAAACGTTAAATTGTTTAATTGAGAAAATAAAAAAGAGAGGAGATAAATTAGCATAATATTCATCAGTCAATGCTAGATGGTATGTTTGACAGCTGTCATAATTTGACATTTGACGTGATTAGAAGCGCTTCCACCTAGTGTGTCTTGTCGGAAGCTCCCCAGAAAACATCCCATTTTTGCTTAAGTTTGTCCGTAGCTCGCTAACCTTCTTCGTACTTTTATACTATATTTTTTCTAATTTTGAAATTATCAGACGTTTGATAAGTATCAGTTGCTTGATGATTGGTGCAACTGACTATTATGGTTTAAAACAGATGCATCGGTCGGAATTACAGTGTATAAAAAGGTAATTATTAATTTATCATTATTCAAATTCAATATTTACATTAAGGACAACGTCTGTCGAGTATGCTACGTTCGGGTGATGCCAGTAAAAGGCCACTCGTATTAAATAGCTTAAAAACATAAAAGACCATTGGCAAAGGGTAGGACATGTGGCGAATCAGGGAAATGAAAGATGGGCACCCAGAATTGCAAAATGGCGCTCCTATGAGAATAAGGGACCTTTGGGAGACATCAAAAGAGATGGTTGGATGATGTGGTTCCTGTCGCTGGGAAAAACTGGTCAAAAACTGCACAAAACAGAAAAAGGTGGAAAACATTAGAACAGGCCTACTACATCCAGAGTGGAGGGACCGCTGACAAAGAAGAAGAACTTAAAAACAAAATTAAGCTAACGTTATGCATAAATAAATATGTATTATTTACTCCAAGGCGGGACAAAGCTAGACGGGTCAGCTAGTTTACAATAAAAGGTCGATGAGCACTAACCGATAAAAAGAAAAAACTTAGTATTTGGTACAAACCAAGTGGTTTCAGCATCTGGGGCACCAAACGCCGTCCATTATTTCGCTGATTACACCATGTAGGTAGGGGATAACGATCACTAACACTGTCTATGGGGTTAATGTGGTTGTGGGTACACAATGTATTGATTGAAATGTGAAGTCTATTGAGCTCGAGAACATGTATCGCATCCAGAAATTCAATAGGCCACTTCATTTAAAGTATGACGCGCCCTGACAGCCAGGGGAGCTCAACTGGTGGCTTACGTAGGAAAAATATATTAATGAATGAATATGTAACAACTAATGACTCCAACAATTCATTACTGATTTCGATTTTTAATGGAAAAAACCACTACGGGCTTAGGACCGTCTTTTACTGTTATTTCGAAGGCTGGCTTTGTGTGATTACGTAAACAACGTTCGCCATTAGGTGGTAATGATTAAGTCTCCGAAACTCCTAATCATGAGAATTGTCGACACGTTCAACATGTCGTAAAATCTCATGTATACAACAAGTAGAAATTTAATAATAATTAATGAAATATAGCTGAGATAAATGCTGGAAATTATTGAGAACTAAGAGAGCAACTAAATTCAAAGACTGCGACTGCTATCATGTATTTGGCGCCAGGATATGAATATATCAATGAATGGAATACAGAAGATAATAGTTAAATATCAAAATTCATAATGTCTATACATAGTTTTGTATTTAATGGCTTAATTCAATTTCTGGTCACTTTTATAAGATACTTCTCATGCTGAAGCCAGCGGACATTTTTGTTAAAGAAAGTAAAGGCACCATATTATCATGCCCTTCATGTCAATAAGACCAAAATAGGTCTACTATGATGGCATCTTTAAATTAATTCAGGAGCGCTGCCTTTTATTGTGCCTCGTCTCCAGATGTCTCTTGCAGAGTGACAGTTTACCTCTCCCCGGCTCCTGTCTTCGTAAGAAGGTTTCATCCATCGTCTTTTTGATACCCCCGAAAGATAGGTCCCAACAGCACTCCACTTCCCATCTCACCTGTTGAGATAAATAAAAGGAACATTTAACAATAGTTAAAGAAAACAAACGTAAACGTGTCACATGACTCACATGGATTATATGCAATCAAAATTTGAAGCAGTTAGTTGGCGATTTGGTAGTCGAAGTCTCATTGTTGATCGTTTTCAGACTTTTTTCATTTAATTGTACATAAGAACCACAAAGCTCGACTTTTTACCGCGATCAGTCAATGATCTCTAGTGTGACATTGTGCACTAAACAGAACTCTGTTTAAGACGACAGATTTTGTCTGTTTTTCATTTGAAATTTCTGCCTGGAGCTAGAATCTTGTCTCATATTGGACACATTTGTTGCTTGAGTTTGTTGTCATTTAACATGAAGTTTCTTCGAATTTTGTGGTATTTTTATAGAGTGGTTAACAAATATGTAGAAAATAATATTTAAAGAATATTGGTTGGAAAGTAGTTTGACGTTGTTTCAAAGATGACAGTTTATGCATATTGACAGCTAAAGTAAAAATTTACAGAATAAAAATTTGAAGTGGTTTCTAGATTAGCGGTTACGACACAGACTTTCGTACTGTACCGTTCGGAGGTCGTGGGTTCAATCCCTGTTACCGACAATCTTCCGCTTTCACGAAATTAAAGTAGCTTACTGTGGAAGAGTCAAAGAGTGTATTTGTGTTCACTATGAGTGAGTACAGATTGATTAAAAAAATAATATTAGGAAAAAAAACGTTGGTCGGAGAGTAGATTGACGTTGTTTTAAATATGATATGAAAAGTACAGGATAAAGTAAGGAGTCAGATAAAGTTGACCGATCCTATTTAATATAATATTAGAACAGAGGTCTATAAAGTGCAGCTTAGGAGCCGCATACGGCTCTTTGAACTCCAAAAATTTATTATTTTATGAAAAGTAGGTAAACCTTTTTACAAACAGATTTTGCTCTCAATTTTTTTAATCGGTTTAATTTTTGGCTAGTAAGTTTGCCGACCACTGTGTTAGAATAAGTAACGAATCTGGAGAATTCATATACGAATAAGAGTTATTTTTTTTTAATGTTCAAATAAAACAATGTTTAACTTATTTTCCCTGTAAATTTTTTGTATTCATTTTTTTTTTAATTTATGTACCTATATATAAATAATCTTTATAAATATTTGTACCTATCATTATTTCAAAATCGTAAATTTAACATTCTCTCTCTTTTTTTTCCAACTAGCATTATATAAATTCCCATAATAAATAAACATCAAAGTATCACATACCAAAAGTTTATCACCCCTGTAATATCTGTATCTTCACTAGTGTTTGTACCTTCTTTGTTTCAAATTTAGTTTCTTAGTCTCCCGTGACCATGTAGGACGTGTACCTACGAAACTAGTCGGGAAAATAAAAATTTGTGGATAAGTTAAACATTGTTTTATTTGAACATTATTTTCAAATATATCCATCAAGAAATGCATGTTCACGAGTTGGTTAATTTTATTATTTTTTTTTGACAGAATTCTTGTCAAATCAACAGGAAATAAAAGACATCATTTATGTTACGGTTTGTAAATCGTACCATCTTATTACTATTCTTCTTTAGTAGCAAAATATCAGCTCAAACTTTGAAATATTTTGGTATTGGTTTTTGTACCAACGCCAATGGTTCCGCACGTCTGAAAATTGATTTTGATTTGCCATGGTATTGGATGAATTGATCATGATGAAGAGGTGTATGTTAAACAATGTAATGTATAATGATGTCTGCTAGGAGTATCTTCCCCTTTCCAGGGTAGGACGAGAGAGCATTGGCCGAAATCAAAACGCACGAAAATACACATATCAAGCCTGCCTTTTGATTCATCGTGGAATGTGGAGAATCCTAGTCTACATTTCAACAGTCTGGTTCAGAACTCTAAACAAATTAAAAATTAAGTGCCTACTGCACAATTTTTTTATGATTTATGAAAGGGCTAAATTATAATGTAATGGGTGTTTAATGTAATTACTGTTTCTATTGTCAATTTGACAGTTTGCTGTATATTTGTTATAGCTGGTCAGTACATTTAGTACAAATGTTATTAGAGAACTTTTTTGGATGCGCAGAATCAAAAATTGGTTCCTTCATGTAATAGTCACGTGACTGAAGAAACATCATTAAAAATAATATACATGCAAAAGCAAAAAAGTAAAAACCCATGCTTCCTTTAACTAATTATATGATGAAAAAATAAAAGGTGTCTGTTTTTACACTAAAATATTAAAAATAAAAATCCGAATCTCACTAACCTCTTCCGACAACTAATTGTACAGTTTGTATGAGTTAACAACAGTCACGTGGTACATGTTGGGTCCATGCACATTATATATCTAGTATTATTTTCGTTTCTGAGGCTCTGTAGGTTTTTCATTTCATAATAAAATATACACGGTGTTAAGTTGGTAGTGGATAATCCGAAGCAGGGAGGTAGAAGACCTCAATACCTATCGATTTGACCCCCATGTATGTTCAGCGATATTGGGTGGTTCAAAAGTTATTAACGTTTTTGTGAAATTTGAATAAAAACCGGATTTCTGACTAAGCTACGTAACTGTGGCTAAACTATTTAGATTACGATCATGATTTTTTTCTGGAAATAGTCCGATAGTGACCCTTACGCAAGGTATTATTGCTATGAGTCAGCACCCGATAGCTTTTGTTCAAAAAAAGTTTTTCGGATTTTTTATTAACTGCACCACTTGCTAGACTTTTCGCAGCTTTAAGGACTTCTTCACATATCTCTTTATTCTTGTTGTCTGTATTCAAAATGTTTGAATCATTTTCCAGAGAATCGAACCTATTTGTTGATTTCACTTTATATTCTTGTGCTTTTGTCCTCAGCTTTTTGTCTATGTTCCCTGCCCCTCTAGAAATCATTTTTCGTCTTTCCAATGAGAGATTAAACACGAACTTTCCTCTCACCAGTCTGTGGTCACTTCCAGTATTCAGTCTATTAAGTGCAGTCACGTCATGTACAATGTATTTTTTGTCCGTGAGAATGTAGTCGATTTCGTTTTTAATCTGCCCATTAGGGCTTTCCCAAGTCCATTTTCTTGCTTTCCTTTTCTTAAAGAATGTAGTCATTGCAAAAAGGTTGTTGCTTTCCAGAAAATTTACTAATATTTGGCCTCTTTGGTTTGTTATTCCGATGCCGTACATTCCCACC
Organism: Mystacides longicornis; assembly: GCA_963576905.1. Lineage (NCBI taxonomy): Eukaryota > Metazoa > Arthropoda > Insecta > Trichoptera > Leptoceridae > Mystacides > Mystacides longicornis. The sequence continues at coordinate 20,504,949 of OY756437.1, forward strand.
TTCTCGGTCTGTGTTGTGTTCTTCCCTATTTTGGCATTAAAATCTCCTATTACAGTTATAAAATGGCACGGGTTTGTGTTTTTTGCAGTATTTATGTCCTCCAGAAACTCTTCCATTTCTTCGTCGCTATGTGGATTATTCGAAGCTTGTATTTCTCATTTAGTTTCACATCCAGGTATACTACTCTGTCCGATATTGATTTCAAGTCCTTGATACTTGTCACATGTTTTTTGTTGATCAGGAAGCCCACTCCCCCTACCGATTGATTTGGGTTCCCTCTCCAATATAGCATATTGAGAGCATCCTATCCCCTTCTTCTAGTCTCACAAAGTCCAAGTACTTATGTCCCATTTTATCTTTGATAGCTCATTTTCCAATTCATATAATTTATCGTCCGTTCTTAGGGTCCTTGCATTATTCGTTGCCAAGTGTAGTGTTCTCTAACAGCCGTTCTGAACCCAGTGATTCTTAGCACCCTCTGCTCCACCGTTACTGTGACCGCTGTCTTGATCAAGGATAGTGGAACCGCTGGGGACTGAGGGCCTTCTTCTTTTGACGTGATTATTGAGGGATTTTGACCATTAAAATCGTCACGTAGGTCACGCGTCTTGACGATTTTCTTCCGACCGCGTTAGCCTATCGCACAAGGGAATCCACCAGGGTTGATTACCTGATCTCATCCCTACGCGCCATAGTTTCCAGAGAGGACCAGAACGAGGAGGTGCGGTTCGGAAAATTGAGGCAGATGTCCCACCCCCCTCGGCCCCAGATGCACGGGTTAACATGCTCCCTAACTAATAGGCGACACAACATCGCCCCCCTTACCCCCTCATAGACAATTATAATTCAAAAAAATATTTATGGTGAACTAATTTTAGATTTTAAAACACGGCGTAATTTCGAATACGAATTTTAGTTCGAGTGAACTTAATTCTAAATAATTTGGAACGTTGTTAATAAGAACGTTCCAAAATCCGAATAGGAGGTATTTATTAAAAATATGTGTGAGTAAAATTTTTGAAAAATTCTGAAAAACACCGGAAATTTTCATTTTTCTTCAAACTTTAGGTGGCTGGAGGGATCGGAAGATAAAGTCCGATTTGAATAATTATTTTTTTGTATTTCGTGTTTACCAATCGCAACTTTTCCGCACTATCATCAACTTGATGTTTTTCACACCACCCTAGTATAAATCCCCTTCATAATACTTCGGAAAGCTTCGCTGCCTATAAAAAAATCCAGTGAGTTTCTCACTTACGTCAGTGATATTCAGTAATGTTCATTGATGTTCAAGAGACTTTTGTACACTGAACATATTATTATATGGTAAGATCTAGCCCTGAAAAATGGTCGCTAGAATCTAGACATAATTAGAACATTGTGCACCAACAAAGCCAATAGGCAATAAATATGAGACATTAACAAAAATGGATATGTTCATATCCTGGCGCTAAATACATGACAGCAGACGCAGTCTTTAAATTTGTTTGCTCTCTTGTTCTCAATAATTTCCAACTTTTATCTCTATAATTCATAAATTATTGAATATCTACTTGTTGCATACATGAGATTTTTCGACATGTTGAACATGCCGAGAATTATTCTCATGATTAGGAGTTTCGGAGACTTAAACATTACCACCTAATGACAAAGTTGTTAACATAAAGTGATCACACTAAGCCAGCCTTCGAAATAACAGTAGAAGACGGTCGTAAGCCCGTAGTGGTTTGTTCCATTCAAATATCGAACGTCAGTAATGAATTGTTAGAGTGATTAGTTGTTATATAATATGATACTGTACACTGTACGCTAGAGCAAAACCGTACCTACTTCTTAAGGTTAGAGCGGTTTCTGATGTTTACACTTCTAAACCGCTCTAGCTTAAAAACCTTCAGCGTATTGGTACGTTTATTGCAACATAGAGAAGTGAGAAATAAAAAAGAACGACATAATTTAAAATTAAGCCGATAATGCTTAATATCGGTATATTTTAAAGAGTACTAATACATCTAAAAGCAGTTGGTATGTAGTATGTAGTGCCGTGTGATTTTTTCCAATTAAGCCCGTTTTTATTCATAAAGTCGAGCGTTTTAAGCATTTTTGAGCAAATATAATGTTCGGCAGCTCACACTCACACGAGTTTCTATGAAATTCATAATCGACGCCACAAATCGTATGTATTCAGCTGTTATATAAAACTATGAAGCCGTTTTTACGTAACTGATATGAGTCAATTTCTTATCAGTTACGCTAAAATGTTGAATTTTGCTGGAAATTATGGGATTATAGCTGCAAGCCTAGTTAGTACTTTCGACCAAAACACCATACCAAGATTTAACAATACCATAGCGATATCCTACAGGAAGTTTAACGATGTTAATATAACAACTGCAAACGAGTGCAGAGCTAAAAAAGCTGCTAACCTAGGGTAGCCCATAACTCATAGTATATTATAACAGCCTTTTCGTGTAGAACATATCTTTGCATAAAAATTCATAATTTTACGATTAAAATGAATTTATCCTTGGAATTATTAAAGAAACTTTAAAATGATATCGACTATTGGAGCTTTTTATTATCTGCTTTAGAACTACATATTCAATATTAATCGGTACTTTAAGGGGGACCCACAGAAGTTACGGACCTCAAATCTTACGTGCTTGTGTAGGAGCATAAGATCAACCCGTATACCAATTTTATGAAAATAGAAGAATTTTTTTTTTCTTTTTTAGCCTTTTTTCTAGAACGAGTAAAATTTTCTTTGGATACTTTAAGAGGGTTCCCCTGAAGGTACAGATCCCAACATTTTACTGACTCATCTACATCGAGGGGCTAACCGTTCTACCAAATTTCAATCAAATCGGATAAGAATTACTATGAGTTATAGGTGCGCACACATTTTTGGCGTACGCGTACGGGTACGGGTACGCGGAAATTTTAAATTTTGCATTTTTGGAATATACACCCTCGAAAACGTCGAGAAAATTAATTTCAGCGAAATCTATTTTTTTTTTTTGAAATCCGATCACAAGATATGTATATTATTGTATATTCCATATACTATGAGTAAAAATATAACTGTAAAATATTTCAACCAATGGCTAAAAAATAATTATTGTAGCTCCCATTAGTCCGACCTCGGTAGCCTAGTTATACTGGTGTGGACTTCAGATCCGAGGTACCGGGTTCGATTTCCGGTCGGGTCAAGTGTTTTTTCACTTAAAATTTCTACCCGGGGTTGGCCTGTCTCAGATTGGACGGGACCGGTTGACTTGAATAAGTTCCGCCGGCTATACTGACACCTTTGTATAGAAAAGTGTTATATTATTATTAGTTACTTCCTATATTATATTTTCGAAAAGTTGATACAGTTGGGGCATAATGGAGTGTGGTGACGACGCAGATAGCTTTTCGTAGGCTATCATTGTTTTTAAAGAACGTTTCTATGTCAAAACCTCGATGCTCACCGGATCACCGCATGTCGACTACTGAAATTAAAATGGCGTCAATTCCCCCACCTAACGCCACTACTCCCACTCCGCTAACCCACCTGCGTGCTCTACAGTGAGTGTTTGAAACTATGGAGTCCATTCTGCCCTACTCTGTATAAAGAATATAATAATAATAATACTTGGACAACTTTTATGGCGCCGTTTAGTGAAACATCTTCACCTCAAGGGTGCCTCACATAAAAAGAAAAGAGTAATAATCACCAATTAGATTCGTCAAAACATAATAAAATAACAAAAATGTGAAAATATGGAGATATTCCCTATGAATATTCACTTCTGACTCTTCAACTCATACTTTTATTTTATTTTTGTGTTCACACAGATAGAAGACAGTAGGAGTGCATGATAAATCACTTGATCAGCCTGAATGAATGGCCGGCGAGATAACTGGTAGTCAAACTCCCGAAAGGCTGAAACGACAGCATAAGCATATTTACACAAAGAGGAAGAAGTTAAAGAAGATGGAATCACTTCGTTGAAAATAATTGATGTATCAAGAAGACTCAAAAACAAATAAGGATCCTAACAAGTACTCGACATGAGTGGACACTGCGGAAGCATGTGTTGCAAAATTGCAATAACAGACACTTCAGTCTGCTGATTCGACTCAAAGGTTAACGAAACACCCATTCATTCGCTTACAAAAAGAGTCATACATTTGAAGGGCCACACTGAATTTTGGGAAAGCAATACTAACCATACCAATACAGAAATCGGCCTTGAAGGAATTTTTTGGTGGCAGTAACGCAAGGTAATAATAGAATGGTCTCTATAACTCCTGTATCTACAAAATTATGGGGCATTTTCCCTCTACACACTTTATTGAGACATAAAAACTATTTGTAAGACAGGAAAATGCGCGAGCGTTTGCTAGTGCGTGTAATTGGAGGCGTCATACCATGTACAGTTAATACAATGGAAACATCATTAAAACGTATGCGTTGGTAAAACTGTACTGAATCAAAGCCTTACAGAGATTGGAAAATTGCATAAAAGCCTTCGTAATTAGTACATATTGATGTGAATGTATGCTGAATGAGTACCGGTACTATATAATATGCCATGATTTTAATGAGTTGACATCTTCGTACAAGGATATTCAATTATTTTCTTTGAAAAATTTCTTTGACGCCTTTTCAGAAGATTTTTAATTTCCCTTTTTTATGATGATCTCATGAAAAGATGTGTATAATTAATTTAAAGAATATTAGTTGCAGGTATATGAGTAATATTTGGAAGAACTTCTGGACACTTCATGGATACTATTATTTGATTGGTGCATGAGCGCCCGTTTGGTTTATCATGGGGTGTGTCAATGGCTGTATAAAGGATCTCTGCACTGGCCTTGGTTTACTCTGCCACGGAATACGCCGCTTATGTGTGCGAGTGCATTTGCTGCTGTACACTTTTGTGGATGCAGAGCTCAATTAGACCATGCGGCTGATCATGGTGGCTGTGAGGTCCACTCCGACTGAACGGTTTCCTATGCTTATAAATAACCACTCATCAGCTGGCTCGAAGCAATCAACAAAGAATGAGTGAAGTATGTGTGGAATCAGTCACATCCTCTGCTTTTAGCACTAACCCCCGCCGACACTTTACCACTGACCCCCGACTTCGCTTCAGTAGGCTATTTAATGTTACTGCCCTGCACTTCAGTGGGTAATTCCAATGGGGGAAGAATGGAGAGTGGAGACTGGAGAGCCTTAAACGGAGATATTCGAGACCTAGTTTAGGGGTGGGATTGCAAATGTTTGGTTTCAATCTCTTCAGACGTCCATGGGTGGCGTTAAATCGGATCCTCCAATCTGGGTTGGCTGGTAGCTGGATCCACCAATCTGGGTTGGCTGGCAGAGATCCTTCGGGATAAGTCCGCTCTTTCGACTTATTTACTGTCTCCATATTTTACTTTGGAATAATAAAGTCTTATTTATTTATTTATTTTTCTCACTGGACATAGCTGGTGGGTGGTAGGATGCTCCATAGTTGGCACATGAAGATAATGGTAATTACGAATATGTTACAACTAATGAATCTAACAATTCATTACTGATGTTCGATATTTAAATGGAACAAACCACTACGGGCTTACGACCGTCTTCTACTGTTATTTCGAAGGCTGGCTTAGTGTGATCACTTTAAGTTAACAACGTTCAGTGGTAATATTTAAGTCTCCGAAACTCCTAATCATGAGAATTTTCGACATGTTCAACATGTCAAAAACTCTCATTTGTTAATGTCTCATCTATATTGCCTATTATTGGCTTTGTTGGAGCACAACGTTCTAATAAAATTATGTATAGATTCTTGTGACCATTTTTTCAGGATTAGATCTTAACGAATATGTTATTGTGCTTGTTGATGTGCTGACATTTCCATTTCAAAAAATAATCAAACCACTTCCGAATCTTATAATATTATTTTTAAAGACAATATTTGGAAATTATGGAGACGATAAAAAAGAAGGTTTCCCAAGATCTCTTATGCACAATGATTGAACCAAAGAAGAGGATGCGTGCCCTAGAGAGATTGAAAATGGGTCAATCCACTTCAAATCACCCAGGCCCTGTTGCTCGACTTTTTTAATTTTCCTGATTTTTTTATCATGAGGTCTCTATAGGTAGGTAAGCAATTTGTTCAGACTCTAATTTCAAAATGGCCGCAAAAAAAAAACTATGAGGTTTAAAAAAAATTTAATGTGTGTTTTGTGCTTACCTACCTATAACAAATTTTATTCTTTTTGTGTGATTTGAAATGGATTGACCCAAATTGTATAAACTTTGGCTAGTTTTAATTTTTTCATTTCAGAAAACAGTTTGGTTCTTTTGTCAGAGAATTATTCTCAAAAATTTGTTAATTATATTATCAGAATGCAGCAGGCTATTTACAGGTGAATTTAATCAACAGTTTTTATTAATTATGCCACTTAAAGTGGCACTTATTATTATTTATTAATTTTCTTATAGGTTCACCGACGACTTTAACCAGGTCTACCGATACGACTGCTTTTTAGAAATACTATTCAGCATTCTCATTGGTTGTGTGTGCTTAATTCAAATAGGTTTGTTTTGATACATTTTATTTTGCACCAATCTCATGATTTATCCAGGGTTTATCTTGAATTTTTAGTCCGCTAGTTTTGTCCTTTCTCGCCTTTCTCACTTTTGTAGATAGAGCTTTCATTTTTACTACCCTCGGGGTCAAGTCAGCTATATCTGGAATATTTGACTAGTCGGATGTGCGACTGGTCCCCCTTATCTGTTTACTTGTTATGTCAATTGATAGTTTGTTCCATCTTATTTATTGATATAGAGAGTTATAGTATTTTTCCCCTTAATTAATTGCTGTAGCTGTAGTTCTTTTTTCTTCGTTTTAAACTCATTTTGCTTTAGTTATTCTTCATTACCAACTATCCTTAATTTAACTGGGTTCCACCATGGTTAACTCACAGTTGTCTTTTCACCTCATTGCTAGTTTGCCTGGAAGCCGTTAGGAAGTCTGTATGAATCCATTCTCCTCACCTATGATACAAGAATCTTCTTCATTGACTGTCCCACATTTGTTTATGTCATCTACGTGTACTTCATTTCAGATAATGATTTGTGCCAAAAGATTTCGGAGACTAGAATGATCTCCTGAATTTCTGAATTGACATATTCTTATTCTGTTTCGGATCGTTATTCCAGTGATGGATTGGAGTATCCCAGAACATTTTTGGCAAAAGTCCTTGGTTCTAATAAACCATTGTGATCATTATTGTTTTGTTATATTAAAAACCTCTTTGTTTTGTTCACGGAGATGTTCATATTGTGAGGTTTTTACTGTAAATTAATTTATTCCAGGCTCCCGATATAAGAACTATGCTGCCATTTCTAACATATCAAGTGGCGGTGCTTGTGCAAATGTTTGTTTATTGTTATTTCGGTGATATCATACGGACTAAGGTAGAATAATATCATATTATTTATTATTATTGCAATATTTGAGTGTTTTTAACCCTGGCGTCAAACCCATGACCGTAAATGTGTCAGATACCGACTGAATAAGCAACTGAGAAACGCTACTATACCTGAACAATTAGGCTGTGTGAAAGTTTGATAATTTTTAAAAGAACTTCTCTTTTGGCAGTTAATTCTGGTGAATGGTAGTGACAATTCCACTGAGAATCAAGCCCATAGCCCAATGAAGTCATTAACATGCAGTACATATACATTTGTATCTAGATGATGTTATTTTCCATGCACCTGGTGAGGTTGTAAGAAGTATTTCGCAACAAAAAGATCCAGTATTCTGGAACGGGGATATCCCACTTTGCCACATAATTTGGGTACAGTTTTTCATCGTTTTCTGTCAGCAGCATCATTATCCGCGTCTCCGGATCAGACTGATGCTTATTAAAACTCTTAACCTCTTGGTATTGCATGGCTAACGTTGATGGCGTCAGTAAAGATCTGCAATTTCTGGAAGTAAGAAACTGACGTCACAGGGCGGAATGGCGACCCACAATGGGTTGTAGTGTCTTTTTACACCTTCCATCTTTACTAAATATATTTATTCTCATTTATTTTATCTCTTTTTCTAGAGTTCAGAAATTTCCTTGGCGTTGTATGACACCTGCTGGTATAGAACAAGTCCATCATTGAAGCGTACATTGACCATTACCGTGATAAGAGCTCAGAAAAGTATAGAATTGTCGGCTGTGTTTGTCAATTTAAGTCTTGAAGTCTTTGCTGATGTAAGTATAAATTTAAAAAAAAAAAGTCGAATCTATATCAGAAAAGCCCAGTACCCCTTTCCGAATTTTACTCACTAACGCAAGTGAGAAACTCACGGGAATTTTGTATGGGCTGCGGAGCTTACCGAAGTTTTCTGTAGGGCGCTATTTATACACGTATCCATACAGAATTTTAATAGGGGTACAAAACGCTGATTGATTGACCGTGAAAATATTATGGTGACCAAGTTTATTGAATGAATTTATTTCATATTATTGAATACAAAACATGTTGTATTTCGGGAATGCCTAAATAGATGGCCGTTTATAATAATAATTTTTTTTTTTTTTTTTTAAATGAATCTGTGCTCACTCAAAGTGAACACAAATACACTCCTTGACTCTTTCACAGTAAGCTACTTAAAGCTTGTGTCGTGAAAGAGGAAGATGGTCGGCACCTGGGATCGAACCACGACGTCCGCAGTACGAAAGCCGGCGTTGTAACCGCTGGGTCACCAACCACTTCACTATTATACATAATTAATTATTATTCTCTCTAAAAATTGAACTTTATTGTTTTAATTATGTTGGCACCAAATAGAATATTCCCCGTGACCATGGAACAGATTTTATCGGCTGTTTTACAACCTCTATTAATTCATTTCCCCTTAGAAAACTATGACACTGCATTCGATAAAACCATATTTTCATAATAATCAACATACACAGGCATAATATACCTGAGTTATTACAAAATATAATTTCATAGAAGATACCGCCATCTAACCAACGACGAGCCAAGCCACATTCCCTTGCGTTACGGTTGCGTTACATCAGTAACATTTTTTTCTATTTCAGATGTTGCGTGGGATGTATTCGTTCTACGCTCTTTTGATGAATACTAATAATTGATACGTAGGAAAATTGTATGTGAAGAGCTATTGAAAAAATCTTGATTAAATTTATTCAATTAGCAATAATAAAGAATGATTAATAAATACTTAAGGTTTTTTTCATTCTTAAATTTTTGTTCTGGATTTTGAGTAAGTATATGTACTTACCTACACTATACAGCGTCATACCATACCTTTCGCCTAAATGTCTTATTTTCATGCCATACTACTAGATTTAGGGCCTGTTTTATCAACTACTAGGAGCCACTTAAATAAAAATCATTCCTTTTTAAATGTTCATTTTTTTTCAACCTTTTAGTAAAATTTTGAAAAAAAAACGGTTGGCCGTTTTTTCACCCTAATACTCATTTCTATAGGAGAATTTGTATGCCAAATCTCAAGTTCGTACCACGCATAGTTTCCGAGATATTCGTATTCTTTTATACCCAATCATTCAACTCTATTTTTCGTCCTTTTAGGGAGATAATTTCAAAAAATCCTTTCTTAATGGAATGTTTTGAATTAAAACCTACCTGCTTCCCAAATTTCACTTCATTATACGATTAATCGTTTAGGCTGTGCGTTGATGAGTGAGATGTCAGTCAGTCAGTCATCAGTCAGGACACTTTGCTTTATATTTATAGTTTGATCAAACAAGTACCTATCCGTGTACACAAATAATAATAAATCCTTAAGCTTTCATGAACGGTCATGATTATTGAGAATATGTTTTTTTGGGTGTGAGATCGTGGTCAGGGGCGTGTATGATCGCCGATGTTTCGCCTATGTGTTGGAGTCTCAGCGTGGCGGTGGTGATCCCAGTACCACCTATATAAGAAGGCCTAAGCGCTGGCGGCCATTTTGCCTCTAACGTCATACCCGAGGCCCAGGCCGCCGGCGCTGTATGATAGAGATATCATAGAGAGTACAGGTAAGTACATACAGACATAGGAAAGTGCATACTGGGCCTTACAATGTAACTTCACAGGCCTTCTTATATAGGTGGTGTTGTGGTGATCCATGCGCTTCGTTGTGTCACTATTTTTATAGTCAGAGACGTGTTTTAACATATCACTATAGTGATTTTATCTTAAGCCCCCCGTATTGTGGGTTGGTTTGGGAGGAGTTCCACGGCGGGCTTGATTTGTGTGGGTCTCCTCCGGGCTGGCTTGCGGTATGCAGCAAGCCTCAAGGGAGAATGTATGTATGTGTATTCAATATCACCACAGGAAGAAGTTGTTCAACAAGTTAAAATTGGTTCAAAAACAGAGAACAGTCAACCAAACCATCAGTTGTTCACGAAAGGCTAACTGACATTCAGGCGGTTAAAGAGTTCCGTCAGAAAAATATAGCCGAAATTTGACTAAGGGATGTTTATAAAACCGTGCATTGCTAAAAATATTTTCGAAGACCCTTCACCGCTAAAAACCACTTTGCTTAGAAAATACGGAATTCAGGTGAATGTTAGGGCAATGACAGAACTCTGAATTTGGGGGTTTCTTCTCCTACTTCGTTTCCCCATTACGGAGGGTCATGAACTATGGTATATGTGGTACCAGTACCCTGAATTTTACTCACTGACGTAAGAGAAAAACTTCTGTACGAGCTGTGGAGCTTTCCGAAGTAAGGGCACAATACACGTTTCCATGCAAAATTTAGTAACTTCACGCCAGCGTAAATGTCACGGAAATTTATAATATGGGTACAGTTCAGAGAATCAAACTAATAATGTAATAAGTGAACATCAAGAAAGAGAAAAAGTCATTCAATTTGAATGAAAAAGAAAATTTTTAGAGACAGAAAGAAGATAGAGATGGCATTTTGAATAACCAAGGTACGTATAGGAAAGTTTTTCTAGCGTCAGACAAAGAATACAATGTCATGTTTGTATTTTTCCTAGAAGGAATGCAATGTTGACCAATACAAAGGGAAATATTAATTATGTTTTGAAATATGAACGTGTCAATTATAAATGAAGTTTAAACTGTATTTTTTTTATAATTTAGTTTCATCAATTTAAAAATTGGAAATTTCTGGGCAACCTTATGAATTTAATAAAGTTAATTATTCAATTTAATGAAACACATTTTGTAACAGGAGATAGTGCGTAAAAATAAATAAATAAATAGAAAATAAAATAAGGAAAAGTTGTGTTTCTAATCAATCAATTCTCTCTTTTACACCCCACTCAGGGGCATAGGGAGGCAACAAGAGCTCTCCATTGCGCTCGATCTTGCGCAATGTTTATGGTTTCTAATACAAGGTTTAAATAATAATGCCTACGATTTTATTCTTTTTGTGATTCTCTTTTTTATTACACATAAAAATGTTTTAAAATAAAATCGAAGTTATTACCCAGATATTTTACTTCGAACTTAAAACTTGCTTATAAGGGTAACATTTGACAAGCTGTGAGCTTTATGAGAATATTTTTTATCAAACGGTTAAATACAAAAGAAATTTTTAATAAGCTTCAACGATAGTATAAAAACAATAATTATTACACAAAACAAAGCTATTTAAAGTACATAACACTTGTTTCGAGGAAGATAACGCCAATAAAAATCATCGAAACAACTCATGATGGCGGAAATGGATGGAAAAATCACAAAAGAAACCTTAAATCTTATAACAAGGAAACAAAAGTATAAAGATTTCTTCAATTTGTTTAAAATCCAAGATTTGAGCCTAGATGACCATTTGAGTCCCAGCAATCAAATGCTGGAAACTGTAGGGTTCAATTTTCTGGACGAAAACCACAAATTCTATTCGTTGTCATGTTTCTTCAATATGTGGATCATGTTGCACTACATCATTTCGTGTATTTTATTCATGATAAGTCATACTAATCTGGATGAGTTGGTCGAGTGTTTTTCCACATTCACCCTTGGCCTAGCCCTAACGGTGAAGTTGATAATACTAAGGGTGCGCAGAGTTGAAATTAGAGACATGATATGCAGGATGAGATATGATGTTGAAGATTCCATGAAAAAGGGTGGATCTGAACGAGAATTGATGCTGAAGAATTTGCTCGAAGCAAGAATTTTGACAAGAGTTCTCTATTTAATGTCGGTAAGTTTGTACATTTTAAGTTTGCGAATTCTAATCAGGTTAACAAGAACAAAGACAACATCGCACGGGATACTCACGGGACCACCACTCCTGATAAGGAAACACGTATCTAATAAACATAATATCTCGCATCAAGCCAAAGAGACAATAAAGACAGCGAAAACATGGATTTGGTAATAATATTTTGGTGCTATCTGGGGCCCTGGACAAATTGAAATTGGTGAACGACCGTCATGATCGTCCCAGGTTTAGCAAGGGAAAAGAAGTCACAGCTGACAGAGCCCCGCATGTAGGCTGAAGGGCTGAGGTTAATCTCCGAGGCGCCCAGGTATCGGAGATGCACCGTTTAGACTAGGTAAACCCCCAGCAATTCATCCATCGGCACGGTACGCTTCACACCTTAGATTGGTGTTGTCCTCTTAGCCAGTCCCGGCATAGCCCGATCCCTCATGTAGAAGTAACCAACCCCACATGAGCGACCCAGCACCAGACAATGCCCAGGATGCACCGCGAGGAGGTGGAACAACGTTTGCATCCCATCTTACACATATCACGTCATTTCTGACCACCTGGAGACTACGGCTTCAGCGAGGCACATCTAGGGTCGTAGGAGTGACGAGTTTCAGTCGATAACACGTTTAGTTTGTAAACTTGGATCAATAAAATTAACATTTTTATTTTTTGTTATTTTTTTTCAGTTTTGTTGTCTTTCATTATTCTTGTCTTTGCCGCTCTTTAAATTGGAAGAGAGACGGTTGCCGATTCCCACTAAAACCTTTCTAATAACAGAAGAGGGAGATGTCAGCTTCGTGATCAATTATCTGATTATCTGCTACGAGATGTTCTACAGTGTGCAGTGCTTTGTTGGCTTTGAAAGCATCTGTTTGTACACCCTACTAGCTTTGGCTGCAAAGATGGACATTCTACGAGAGAAAATAACCAGATTTGGAGAGCATGAAGACTTTTACAAATCATTAAAATTAAATGGTTTGAAATATTTAATATTGTATATTCATATAACAGCAGTCATGAAACCTGGTTTGCTCCTTGAGGAAATCGTCCGTACAAAGAAACATAATAAATAGTTCACAGCTGAAAGAAGCGATGGAGGTCTCTGCCTTACTTCTTTATATTATTTTACTTTTACTTCTTCATCATTGAATAATATCTAAGCTTTTGGAGATTATGAGAAGATTTCAGTACCAACTGAATTTGATCAGTAACATTGGTAGAAAGCGGTTTCTAATATAAGTACTATTAATGGCATGTAATTACTGTTGATTATTTCCAGAGTCAAAAGACTTGGCATTGATGGACAAAACTTACAGTGAAGAATATCTTAAAAAGTGTATTGAAAAACATCAGTCAATTCTCACGTGAGTTTGTGTTGATTATTTTAATTCTCTCTTTTCATGATTGTTGGTATAGCCATTTTTTTATCACAACAGATGCAAAAAGAGAACTTAATAAAGTAGATATATTTGTATTGAAACGCAAGACTTGATTGTTTTCTTCCAGGTTTAGTAAAGATTGGAATGAAGTTTATAGACTTGACTGTTTCGTCGAGTTGGTCTTTAGTGGAATGATCGGATGTCTCTCTCTATACGAAGTTACAGAGGTGGGTAGAATGCAATCTTAGTGAAAACTGAAATTGGATTAGACTTGTCTAGCAATCTATTGGAATATTTCTTTTTCAGCAATCCAGCACAAACGCAATCCCATTCTACGCATATCTCATACTTTGCATGGCGCAAATGTTTATTTTTTGTTGGTACGGCAACTCAATATATGATAAGGTTTGATATATTATGATACTTATTTTATATGATTTTGTAAAGGCCTTTGATATAATTAGTCTGAAAAACACTTTGATGGAAAGCCCTAATAATAAAAATACTCCTCATGCATTTTCTATAGCATATTTTTAAAATTGCCAATATACTTAAGATTATTATATTTTTATGTAAGGGTAATTATTATATCAGCCCCCGTAGACAAATTCAAATTGGCGTTCGACTTCAAACGAAGATTTCGCCAATGTATAGTGCGAAAAAAGTTAACTGTCCATTGGAACATAATATAAACAATAATTATTATTTAAGCCAAACAATGACACTTATATAAAAAGTGGTCAGTTCATTTTCTTCCTACTCTACAGTGTCGAAGAATTCGTTTGTAGTCGATCGCCAATTTGAATTTGTCTAGGCCTACACTGTGCTATATTTTTCAGAGTTTGTCAATCGCAGATGCTCTCTACAAAGCTGAATGGTATAAGACGCACATATCTCTAAGAAAAACTTACCATATAATGTTGACAAGATCCCAGATACCCATCAACTTGTCTGCAATATTCTTCAACCTGACGTTGACGGTGTTTACGGAAGTGTGTAGAATGAATTATAATAGTATTGATTTTATTGCTAGAGTAGAAAAAAAATACGACTTTTATTAAGGTAGGTATGTTTTTTTTCTAGGTGGTTCGAAAAATGTACTCCTTGTACGCCATTTTGGTTAAAACGGAGTAGATGGCTATGAGATTTAGGCAATAATGAAGAAAAACAATAATTGCATACAAATAATCATATCTTTTGTTTCTTCTTCGTGTGTCTCTCCTCCAACGGAGATCGGAAACCCTTGGATAAACTCGCATCCTGATGGTGGTGCGGGGCACTCTGATCAACTAGTTGTAGTGTTTAGCCCTGCTGTTATGTAGGTGGCGATTTATTATTTTATTTCCCAAATGAAATATTTTATAATAAAGCACTAAGGCCCTGTCCTAGATGGTCACATGATCGTACGATTGCGATGATCGTTTGTGATCGCACGATGAAAAATGGTGTGTCCTAACTGTCATCGTATGATCGCGCGTCCACTTTCGTTGACAACGCAAAGAAATAAATATGAATGTTAGTAAGAACTTTTGGCAAGTAGGTGTCGTATTAATATTCGATACAACATAGCAATATAAGCGACGCGCGATCATTTCAAACAAGGCACCACCGATCGGACGATCGAATTTACGTCTGTCCGTCTGCCCAGTTAGGGGTTAGCCCGTCTACAAAGTTATAATACGAGTAGGTAAGTTGAAAAGGGCGTCCGCGTTCATGCGAACAGCTAGGACAGGATCTTATACTATAATACTTACTGTATTGGACACATCACTCCAGCATCGAATCATATTTATTAATGAGCATCTGTATGAACTGTGACCCATATTTATACCTTTGTCCTACGCCGAAGAAATCTTTGTTTGATGGCTGAGTGGCTACTTGCGATATGTACTATACTATTGTAGGAGGACAAGGCACACATACACTCACATTTTTAATAAATATGTATTCACTCACACATACACAAAATCACTGCCATACCAATTTTTGACAAGCGCTGAGTGTACACTTCACAATATCGATGTGTTGTGGTACATGATTAATTATCTGCACTGCTGTAATGATTTTGAGTTTTCCTTGTTGTTTTAAATGTTTTTATATTTTTTCTTTTACTAATATGTAGTAATTAGTGTTCTCTAAATGTATCAATTGGAATATATGTAAAATCTTGGGAAATAAGGTCAAGATTAATTAAGGCACTAGATAAGAGTACATTTTAAAGGGATTTATTACCATTGCTAATCATTTTTAGGTACATAAATATATTCGTATGGGGATTATTTTTATACTAGTTTGTGGGTAATTAAGTCTTACATAAGTTGGCGAAAATTGCAACTTGATACATTGAATATAACTGGAGATATTCAAGTTTTCATATCTAGGAAAACGTGAAAACCAACATATCTATAAGCAAAGTACACATCTGATGTAAGTATATTTCGTTCTGGAGACTGCTGTCTGCTGGTAAACATGAGAAGCATTTGATGTCAAATCGAACAGGAATAATCAACTTGGTTAATTAGTCCAGATTTTATTGGAATTAATTTTTGTATTAAAAATGATCATATTACCAAGTATAGAAATATTGAATTTCTCTATTGTTTTTAGGTTGCTTTTCCTAATACATATTAGAGTCATTGCCTTTAGAATCTTTTGAACTAATTATAAACACTTTTAATGGGTTAATTATTGATTTATATTTTTTGATTATAATAATGTATAGGATAGTATGTACTACTAAAAGTATCATACACTACGTGCAGAGGGATGCCTAAATGTCATTTGATAAATGTTACTTTTGTAAAAGTACTAAAACTTTTGGAACGGCCAGGGTTTTTGAATTGACAAAGTCTGGCGAATTAATGACCAAAAGCTGTGACTGCGTCCGAGATGATTGCCTTCGAACATCAATTCGATGGGAGCTGGTGAGTTTCACGTAAAAGAGAACTTATGTACTTTTGGTACTTTATTTGAAATATCATGCCAGCCAGACATGTCCCGTACCTCTTTGATTGTTAGTTTTTATTGCCTGTTACATATGAATGATTTCATTATTATTTAATCAATATAAAACCTGTAATTAAAAAGATATGATGAAAAATGTCACAAATTGATAGTGAAAAATGTTGGCCATTTTTCCTAAAATAGAGACCGTTGATTGGTCTATTTAAACCAGTCCTCTGATTGGTTTTCTTTGTTCTCGATTTTTATATAAATAAAATCGCAAAATGTACGGCGAGTTGAGTCGACTACTGGAATCTACTTGAGATACTCCACTGTTCACTGGGACCACTTCTAGAGGACCAACTCGCCGGACGTCTGCCTTCAAGATTGAAAGCTTGTTTCATTTCTACAACCTCTCACAACCCCTGGTGATCGGAGCTTCAACAATGATGGAACCGCTGCTGTCTCCCGATCTATCGACATCTGGTGCGTAAGCGTGTCGGTGATACTGAGGGCCTTCGTAGCTGCATGAGCTACTGGTTGGACCCTGCCCAGCTGACACATGCTAGCTTACATTTCTGGTCCTTCGAGCCGGACGGATGGATGGATGGATAGCTGCTTGACAGAGAGGATGTTGGAGCCATTGCGATCGGGGAAAATGGGAGGAGTGAAACCTGCGAGTGAAGGTCATTATTATGGCCGTGAAGTGTTAGACAGCCCTACTGGGGGCTCTGAGGTCCATGAGTGTCGGTCATGGGAAGTGCCGTCTGTACGAACTGTTGCTCCGCGTGTCGTACCATCAAACCATGTGAGGTCGTCGAGTGACATGATATCTCGTCGCGAGTTCGATGAAATCCGACGCGCTGATATGAACTATATTGTCTCCTATTTAGATGCCGCGTGTGAATGGTATTTAGGGAGACAGGCCGGGACCAGCCGTGTCGAGCTGGGTGGTCGAACTGTACCAGTGAAATTAAGATTAGAACCCAAACGTGTGAGTTCTAAAAATTGTGGTTTTGAACAAAGTGAAATATGTAAAATTGTTCAAAACAATGTGAAATTCGAAAAATGTGTGTATTGTGATCAATCACACAAATTGTTTATGTGTATCGAATTTCTGAAATTGTCTATCAATGAAAGGTGGGCTGTTGTGATGAAACATAATCTTTGTTTCAAATGTGTTGATTGTAAGTTTTCTGTAATTCATAATTGCGGGAAAATTTGTGAAGTGATGAACTGTTCCGGTCCTCATCACAGTTGTTTACATGATGTCAACTTCAACACAAAAGTGAATGATAATAACGGAATACCTAGTCCGTGCAGTGAGGTGTTTCTTATACGCAATGAAACAGATCAACGTTGTGTAATTGAACCCTCTATTGTGTCAGAGCCAGTGTGTGAAAATAATATGCATACTGTAGACACCTTACCAAGTATCGAAAAGTCATTGAAAAATGATGACATTGTAATGATACAAGAATTGGAAGATGAAATTATTGAAATGCCTATAATAAATGGTATTGAATGCATACAGGAATCTTTGGTTTTTCCTTGTACTTCGGAAGAAATGCTGAAAAATAATTTTCAAGTGGCAGTGACGTGTGATGAAAAAATTGAAGAAGATACAACAAAAAAGTTTAAAATGTTGCTTGTACCACGTCCTCAAAAGTGCTACTTACCATATTTTCCAGTTAATCAAAATAATTCTGGAATATTATGTGATATATTTGATGCAGTTGTTGAACATCAAGATTTATCATTGAATAACAGTGTATTCAACGGACTGTTTTCAACGATTATGAATTGTTTGAAGCTACAGAAAAATAGTGATTTGCTAGCTGTCTGTGTCAATAAAAAGTTCTTCAATGTCGCGTCATTGGATAGAAATCATCAGCTGTTCATGTTGGAAGACAACAAAGAAGAAGATGTTACTAAAACAACGGTGACGTTTATTTTTGAAGAACAAGCTTCTCCAGACAGAGCCGAGATCGTGCCATGTGACGAAACGAAGAATGATGTACACCTTAAACAAAGAAATGGTGTCGGGTGCTCCGACAGTGCGCACTCAAATGCTGTACCTACATTGAACGGGCGTGAAGAAATGATTCCCGAATATACTCATAGTGCACCTATATGTGATGCAGTGGAATTTGTGATCCATAAACAAAGAGAGTGTAATGAGTTATGTGACACCTCAAATAAACATTACTCTACTGATGCAAGTGCTCAATCACTTACAAGTGTTTCTGAACTGGGTTATGTGATATGGTACCTGACCTATGCTACAGTAAAGGTGGACCATATGGATGCAGCTAATGAAATTAGAGATGGCATCAAATTACAAAGGTCAATCTCACGACTATGGAATTTGTCTTATTTACTGCGACAAATTAAGAATAAAGACATATTATATGCTGTGAATGGATCAACTACAAATCATGTCAATAAAAACCACATGATTAAAAGAAAGGAACTTCCACTACGAAGACTTCTGAAATATGCAGTGCTAAGAAGAAAAAGAATTTGTATACGGAGACTGGTCAACCGATATGGATCCAATGGATATAACGGGGAGTACACCAGGCCTTCTGTGAAAATCATCCGAAGAGAGATGCTGAGTGCTGACAGGTTGGTGAAAGGCAAGCTTTCACGGGGGGAATGTATTGGACACATCACTCCAGCATCGAATCATATTTAAATGAGCATCTGTATGAACTGTGACCCATATTTATACCTTTGTCCTACGCCGAAGAAATCTTTGTTTGATGGCTGAGTAGCTACTTGCGATATGTACTATACTATTGTAGGAGGACAAGGCACACATACACTCACATTTTTAATAAATATGTATTCACTCACACATACACAAAATCACTGCCATACCAATTTTTGACAAGCGCTGAGTGTACACTTCACAATATCGATGTGTTGTGGTACATGATTAATTATCTGCACTGCTGTAATGATTTTGAGTTTTCCTTGTTGTTTTAAATGTTTTTATATTTTTTCTTTTACTAATATGTAGTAATTAGTGTTCTCTAAATGTATCAATTGGAATATATGTAAAATCTTGGGAAATAAGGTCAAGATTAATTAAGGCACTAGATAAGAGTACATTTTAAAGGGATTTATTACCATTGCTAATCATTTTTAGGTACATAAATATATTCGTATGGGGATTATTTTTATACTAGTTTGTGGGTAATTAAGTCTTACATAAGTTGGCGAAAATTGCAACTTGATACATTGAATATAACTGGAGATATTCAAGTTTTCATATCTAGGAAAACGTGAAAACCAACATATCTATAAGCAAAGTACACATCTGATGTAAGTATATTTCGTTCTGGAGACTGCTGTCTGCTGATGAGAAGCATTTGATGTCAAATCGAACAGGAATAATCAACTTGGTTAATTAGTCCAGATTTTATTGGAATTAATTTTTGTATTAAAAATGATCATATTACCAAGTATAGAAATATTGAATTTCTCTATTGTTTTTAGGTTGCTTTTCCTAATACATATTAGAGTCATTGCCTTTAGAATCTTTTGAACTAATTATAAACACTTTTAATGGGTTAATTATTGATTTATATTTTTTGATTATAATAATGTATAGGATAGTATGTACTACTAAAAGTATCATACACTACGTGCAGAGGGATGCCTAAATGTCATTTGATAAATGTTACTTTTGTAAAAGTACTAAAACTTTTGGAACGGCCAGGGTTTTTGAATTGACAAAGTCTGGCGAATTAATGACCAAAAGCTGTGGCTGCGTCCGAGATGATTGCCTTCGAACATCAATTCGATGGGAGCTGGTGAGTTTCACGTAAAAGAGAACTTATGTACTTTTGGTACTTTATTTGAAATATCATGCCAGCCAGACATGTCCCGTACCTCTTTGATTGTTAGTTTTTATTGCCTGTTACATATGAATGATTTCATTATTATTTAATCAATATAAAACCTGTAATTAAAAAGATATGATGAAAAATGTCACAAATTGATAGTGAAAAATGTTGGCCATTTTTCCTAAAATAGAGACCGTTGATTGGTCTATTTAAACCAGTCCTCTGATTGGTTTTCTTTGTTCTCGATTTTTATATAAATAAAATCGCAAAATGTACGGCGAGTTGAGTCGACTACTGGAATCTACTTGAGATACTCCACTGTTCACTGGGACCACTTCTAGAGGACCAACTCGCCGGACGTCTGCCTTCAAGATTGAAAGCTTGTTTCATTTCTACAACCTCTCACAACCCCTGGTGATCGGAGCTTCAACAATGATGGAACCGCTGCTGTCTCCCGATCTATCGACATCTGGTGCGTAAGCGTGTCGGTGATACTGAGGGCCTTCGTAGCTGCATGAGCTACTGGTTGGACCCTGCCCAGCTGACACATGCTAGCTTACACTTACAAACTAGTTAAATCATTCTTTTTTTGGGATTTATGATCTCACCATGCAGATGCCTGTGCCGAGATAGTACCTTTTATAGAAATACTGGAAACACTAGAAATTAATATAGGAAACTTATAAAATTAAATGAAATATTTATTAGGCATGCCTGTGTTATATTTAACAATACGAGTAAAATTTTTTAAGTACCTAGTCATGTTTTATTATTTCTAGCCATCATATCTCAACTACAATGAATGATTAGTACAATTAATTGAATGATTGAGGTAACACAACATTTTGATAGTCAACTAAAATAAATAATATTTTTCCATTATTTTTTTATTTACCGTGTACCTTAAGAGGTAGGCAGAGAAAACAGACCTCCACTCTTTTCCATTCTTACCCACTGTTTGAGCTTTGTCTACCGATACAAGATTCCCTATACAACCTCACCTATTTCATTCGCTTTTGGCTTGGCGCAACTTGAGGATGGAATCGATCCATTTCATTATCAGTCGACTATGCCTTTTTAAAACCTTTCCTGTCAGCCTCATATATTTACAACCATGCCTTTTTACACTTTCCTATCAGCCTCATATATTTACAACCATTCCTTTTTACACCTTTCCTGTCAGCCTCATATATTTACAACCATGCCTTTTTACACCTTTCCTGTCAGCCTCATGTATTTACAACCATGCCTTTTTACACCTTTCCTGTCAGCCTCATATATTTACAACCATACCTTTTTACACCTTTCCTGTCAGCCTCATATATTTACAACCATGCCTTTTTACACCTTTCCTGTCAGCCTCATATATTTACAACCATGCCTTTTTACACCTTTCCTGTCAGCCTCATGTATTTACAACCATGCCTTTTTACACCTTTCCTGTCAGCCTAATATATTTACAACCATGCCTTTTTACACCTTTCCTGTCAGCCTCATATATTTACAACCATTTTTTCGACATGCCCAAAACCACCATAACTTATTAGCTTTTAATTTTATCACACCACAAACTTCTAAACCACACACATTACTAACAAAAATTGAAATTTTCTATAAAAAAATCAAGGCAAAATTATAATAGTAACACCAAATTATAGAATCGTGGAGTAGATTTTGACAGCAGAATTTCAAAGTACAGGAGAATGTGTTAAAAACTCTTGTCTTCGAATTGACATTGTTGTATTGTGAGGAGAGTTGTACCCATGCAGCTGCTAGCATTGCCGTAGTTTATTACATTTAAGGCCTCCATTTGGTGAAAATGGGAACAAGTTTGGGGCTCCTGACTTCAAAACTCAATAAAGCTATGAAAAATTTGTTACCAATACTTAAATTTTCACGTGCACAAAAAAGACTCATCATAGGTTCATACTCATATTCGTTTATAAAAAGAATATTTCATAAAATCGAAAGTAGGGGTTTTCTAATAAACCTTTTTATTATTACAATTACTTTTTGAATAATCTTATATATAAAAATGGAGAGCTATTTCGCGTTGTCATCGGATGGCGCCTAAACGGCTGGACCGATTTCGCTAATTCTTTTTTTGTCGTGTAGGCTTTTATCAGGAGAGTGTCCTTTTAGAACAAAAAAATTAAGAAATGCATGGGAAATTAGAAAATTTAAGAAAACTATAAAAATGGAGATTTATTTCCCGATATCATCGAATCACGCCTAAACGGCTGGACCAATTTCGCTAATTCTTTTTTTGTCGTGTAGGCTTTTATCGGAAGAAGGTTGATTTGGAAGAAAAAAATTAAGAAAAATGCATGGAAAATTAGAAAATTTAAGAATATTATAAAAATGGAGAGCTATTTCCCGATGTCATCGCATCGCGCCTAAACGGCTGAACCGATTTCGCTAATTCTTTTTTGGTGTGTAGGCTCTTATCAGAAGAAGGTTGTATTAGAATAAAAAATTAAGAAAAATTCATAGAAAATTAGGAAATTTAAGAAAACTATAACAATGGTGAGCTATTTCCCGATGTCATCACATCACGCCTAAACAGCTGGACCGATTTCGCTAATTCTTTTTTGTCATGTAGGCTTTTATCAAGACAATGTCCTTTTAGAAGAAAAAAATAATAAAATAATGAAATACTTTTTTGGAGTAAGTCCGTTAGACAAATCTAAATAAAAAATAAAAAACACCGATTTGTGATTTTAAAACATTGTATTTCTGAGGTTTTTGAGATTTTCTTCTTGATTTTTTACATCAGCCTTTCCTTTATTATTCAGCTATTGGAAAATCATATTTTTACTTTCCTAAATGGAGCACTTTGTTCACAATTTTAAATTTTAGGTCAAAAGATGAAAATTGAAAAAAAACTCTAAAAAGTTAAATAACTCGAAAACCACTGGTATTTTACCCCTGTTAATGGGAACAAAATTATTGCCAATTTTCTCTAGTATAACCCCTTACAAGGAATGTATTGAATTACCAGTCACTCTGTATAACATTGCTATTAAGGAGTTATACTTAATTGAAAATCATTTTATGAGGAGTTTTGATAAGCTTTAACACAAGGAATACATGATTATATTGAAGAACAAGTAGAATATTTTTTTGTTTGAAAATATATTCTTCGTTTATGGGCTGATTTTTACAGAGGATGAGTACATACATATAACGTAAATATAATCTGCATCGTTAATATGTAAAAAAGCTGGATATTATTTTGCTAATGACCTAGCATTTGTTTCTTTATTGAAAAAAAAAATTGCTACACTTCCACCATGTTGTAATAGAAGATAGAAAAAAAATCACAGATACTGCATTAAATGTGCTTTTTTTATTTCCACTGTTTTGAAAGAGAAGATTAAAGAACGCAATGTTGTGTGAAAGCGAATGTCGAGAACTTGGAAGTATGTCTATTTAGGTAATTTATTTAGAAGAGATCCAAGGTGTGATTAAAAGAAGGAAACTGGCTGGGAGAAGGGTTGGCGGTGCACTTAGACCTCTAAGTAGATATCTCTGAAATCGATGATGCACAATGCAATCCTGATACTATCCATGATTTATGGAAGTGAAACTTGGACATGGACGAAAAATTTGGAAGTTGGAAGGAATAAATGCTGTGGAAAAATGAGATCACTGCGTAGGATATGCGGAAAGAGACTTATTGATAAGGTGAGGAATGATAATAATAGAAAGGAATGTGGAGTGGATGTTAGTGTAGTGACTAGAATGAAAGTGAATAAAGAAAGAAGGTTTAGGCATGTAAAGAAAATGAACGAAGAGATAATGACTAAAAGGATATATAAATCTGAAAGAATAGGTGCACGCAGACGAGGCCGACCTGGAATGACATAGACCGACCATATAGGTGCCGTCTTACGGGAGGGCCAAGTCAGGAGCTAAAGGAATATAAGAGCATGTATGCGGAATGTTATGCGTTTGGAGGAAGCGAATGAGTTTGGATTGGAAAGAATGGAAGTCCATACTCTCTGCCTACCCCCTTCGGGAATCAGCGTGATAGGCAAAAAAAGTATTGACATCTCAATGCGTATTTTGAATCGGTACGGAGATGTTCCTTATCGTACTTTGATTAATCAATCAATAATATTTTAACTGAGCATAATAACTATTAAAATATCGAATATAATGACATACCTAAATTTTTTTTTTTTTACATATTAACATCAAATCAATCAAAATTAAAACTCCCTTTGAAATCCACTCAGGAGCAAAGTGAGGCAATAAGAGCTCTCTATTGCACTCGATCTTGCGCAATATTGACCTTTTCCCAAATCATATTAACATAGGTTAAAAGTTTTTGATGTAAAAAAAAACTCAGGCCCAATGAATGCAGCGTGGTATGCAGGTTTTGCTAATGCCAGTAAATAGTAATTCGTGTTAAATAACTAAAAAACGAATTTGAGCTCTGTTGCATAAAACCTAGAGTACCCATAATATTTATTTTGATACGAAGTTCGACGGGTCAGCTAGTATAATAATTATCAGTTTTTAAAAAATCAATCAATCAATCAAATCAAATCTCCCTTTGAACTCCACTTAGGAGCATAGGGAGGCAACAAGAGCTCTCCATTGCGCTCGATCTTGCGCAATGCTTATGACTCCTCCCACACCAAGTCCATTTCCCTCAGCTCTGCCTCGAAGGAACGGAACACGGTATGAGAGGGTCTTCCACGTCTTCGAGACCCTGATGGGAGGAAAAACAGCGCTCTCCTCGGCCAACTGTCATTCGGCATCCTCAACACATGTCCCAGCCATGCCCATCTCCTCTCCGTAATGGTGGAAGTGATGGGCCTGCGCCGGGTGATTTTTTAACGTTTGTTTGTTTCTTCTTTTTTTGACCCCAAAACACATAACTGGATTTTTTGCTAGTAAAAAAGACTGCTTAAACCTATAGTCTAAGCTTAGGTTGACATGACCTTGACGTACAGTGATGCCCGATTCACGTGCCCCTAAAAGAATCTTAAGTGGATATCCAGTAGGACGGAGAGGAGTCGGTAGAACTTGGCTTACGTGGGAAGATGAAATCGAAAAATATGTAGCGCAGATCATCCAGGTGGTGATTTGGAGGACGGCGGCAGAGGACAGGACTTGTTGGAGGCGAATGCTAAGGGAATCGCCATCGGAGAGAGAGGGAGAAACTCTATAATCTATATAATATTAATAAAAAATATTTAATGGCCGTGGGGTTGCCGGCTAAGAATAGCACCCCTGCTCTTTTTGCTGGTTTTTCGAGCATCCTGTAAGAGGCAGGAAATCGAAAAATCAGATCGGGACCGTGAGGTTGACCAGCTCAAGTCCTTTAACCTCAATCGGTCAGAAAAGGTACTATGAGCCTCTGACGTCTTCAAGCGCAATGGAGAGCTCTTGATGCCTCCAAATGGTCCTGAGTGGGGCTTAGGCCTTCTGCATTGTGGGTTGGTTTGGGGGGATCCGCGGCGGGCTTGATTTGTGTGTGGCCGGCTTTTTGGTTTGATTGCTTTGATCGAGCTCGGAGGTCGGTTTCGTGCGTGCCGGTTTTGCTGCGGATTGGTCTCCTCCGTGTGCCGGGATCTTTAAGGGAGAATGAATGAATATTTTATTTCAATATATTACAAACATTTAATACGTTTCGTCAGTCGTCTGCGTCGTTTCAAGGCCGTGGAGTGACTTTGACCGTGGATGATCACATAAAGAGCGCTCTTAAGGCGAGCCCCTAAACATTTGTCGATTCTTCGAACATCATGGGTCCTTTCCCACGAAACAGTCGATATTGTTCATGAAAGTCTAATAATGAAAACGTTTCTATGAATTTGAAGTTCGCATGTAACTCATGAATAATAAACTGTTCACTTTTTGATGACATATTTTGAAAGAGATTCTCTAAACAGTTTTACATAGCAATTTTCTTTTTAACGATAGTAGTTGCGCTTTCAAGGTGAATATTGTTAATATCAAATCAACTTACAAACTAGTAGCAGTTGTGTGTTTATCCGGTTGAATATGCTATAAGATATTATAAGACGTTTTCGATATAAGACAAAAAAACTGTACATTTTTTAGATAGAGATGATCTGCCTATTAGACCGATCTATTTTTAGTCTATTCTCTATTTCTTGAGAGAATGACTAAAAAATACTCGATTTTGAAATTCTTTTGCGCAATCAAAGGCTTGTGGTTGGACTTTCGTACAATAAATAATTATATATATAACAACTTATATCTAACAATTCATTACTGATGTTCGATTATTAAATGGAATAAACCACTACGGGCTTACGACCGTCTTCTACTGTTATTTCGAAGGCTGGCTTAGTGTGATCACTTTACGTTCGCCATAAGGTGTTTATGTTTAAGTCTCCGAAACTCCTAATCATGAGAATTCTCGACATGTTCAACATGTCGAAAAATCCCATGTATACAACAAGTAGATATTTAATAATATTAATGAAATATTGAGAGAAAAGTTGGAAATTATTGAGAACAAGAGAACAACCAAATTTAAAGGCTGCGACTGCGGTCATGTATTTGGCGCCATGATACATGCACACAGATACGAGACAAGACGCAAACACGACATCAGACCCGTCAAACATAGACTGACAAAAACATCTAAAAGCTATATCTGTCAGAGCGTCCGACTGTTCAATGTGCTCCCGGCCGACATCCGAAATCTGGCTGGTTCCGAGTTTGAGAGAGGAGTGAAGTCGTACCTTGTCGAAAAATCATTTTACTCCACTGACGATATGCTAAATGAGGCTAACAGCAGAGAGGCTGTTTAGCATAGACTATCAACTTGTTACTAGGTATCTACTTATTATTATATCTCACACATTTTTAAATTGATTATAAAAATACAACATGTCAAGGACAATGTGCCGGTTGACTCTTTACATCAACCGGCACTGCAAAGCATAGGTATTTCACATTTTATTTTGTCTTCTGTTATATTATTATTGTCTATATTGAATTCCTTGACTATTGAAAATTAATATTTGTTATATGTAATAATGACGCCACCAAGTGCCTGCAAGGGCCTATGGATGGAGAAATAAATAAATACAAATATATCCATTTTTGTTAATGTCTCATCTTTATTGCCTATTGGCTTTGTTGGATCACAACGTTCTAATTATAATTATAGTTTGTCAGTCAAATGTCAATGATGGGTGTCTGATAACTTTTAAGTTGTTCAAGTCATACCTGATGTATGTGGCTACATCGTGTGTGCTGTGTATTGCAGCTACGAGGGAAAAGCCAGGTATGCAACCGCGTACGTTAAGATCTTCGTCGTCCTTTGAATGTTTATGTCCAATTCATAGGTTCGATGGAGCATTGTAAAGTAAAGCAACAACGACCAAATACTACAACTCTACACACACACAATCTATTAATGACCATTATTAGTTTTTGGTGACAATATCAACGGTTAAGATAGGGAGATCTATTTCTTCTAGCTCTGGTTCTATGTTCGTTTGGTGTAAACATACCCTTATATAGGTACGTTAATCACTAACATTAAAAAAAAAAAAAAAAAAATTTATAGCGTCTCATCCATCTGGATGTTATGGCCCTATTTAATCACAAAATCATACATAAGAAAAGAAAAAGAGAAAAAAAAACGGAAAATCGAATAAAATTAAATTTAACAAAAAATAAAATATACCTCATAGGTATGAAAATAATTCCTATAGGACTATATTAGGATCATGTTCACCTGGACACTTTTGAATATGAGCACTAACAGTAGCAATCTTAAATAAAGCAGAGATTGTTGATATGTATGGTCTGTTCTGTACCCATATTCTATGTTTTATCGGAAGGTATAGTCACGGATGTTACGTGAGTATTACGCGATACATTTTGTATGGGAAACGTGTATAGCGCCACCACAAAGATATTTCTAGCAACAAATGCGATTCTAGCATTCGATACGTATAGACGTTTTCTATACAAAATGTATCGTCTTACTCACTTTACTTCCGTGATTACCTTCCGATAAAACTTAGAATACGGGTACTGATGTACGGCTTGGAAACCTGGACCCTGAAAGAATGCACTGTGAACCGGTTGGAAGCATTTGAGAAGTGGCTTTATAGAAGTATGCTTCGTATACTTACTGTGGACAGATTTCGTTAGTATTTCAAAGATAATGAGGACAGCTGATTGCAACAGAGGGTAGAGCTGAAGTGGCTTTTCTACTTTTTTACACTTTATCTGCCAATTTTAATTTCTTACTTTAATCCACGTTCACTCCCAATGTGGAGCATGTGGACGTGAATAAGTTTCTCCTTGACTCTCTATCTTGCGCCAGTTGCACAGGTTCATCCCTGCCAAATTTCAGGAAATGAAAAATGTAGAAATGCCTCAAGGACATTTTTTGTGATAAAAAATTAAGTTTGAAAAGTTTTTAAGTTGATTTTGCTCCACTCTCTCCCCGATTTTTATCTACGAAATTTGGACATGAACAAAATAAGAAGAAAATGGTACAAATAGGGCTACGAAGGATATGTGGAAAGACTTAGTGAGGAATGGAAAGGATTTGCCTACTAGGAAAGAATGAGGTATGAGGAACGAATGTTACTATATGTATATAGTTAATATGGTTCGGACATTATGTAAGAATGGATGCTTTATAAGGTCACAAAAATAACTTTAAAAGATGAAAGGAAAGGTGCGAGAAAACATGGTCGTCCGAGAATGACGTGAATCG
Organism: Mystacides longicornis; assembly: GCA_963576905.1. Classification (NCBI taxonomy): domain Eukaryota; kingdom Metazoa; phylum Arthropoda; class Insecta; order Trichoptera; family Leptoceridae; genus Mystacides; species Mystacides longicornis. Next base: position 20,534,053 of record OY756437.1, read on the forward strand.
AGTACATCGATCATCTACATATATTCAAGAAAGTATTATTACATCGGTGGAAGAAGAGAAAAAAGTGCATATAGACAGAAAAGACTTGAGGAATACTTTCTCTCTGCCTATCGCGTGATGGCTATAAAAAACCTTCGAAAACTGTTTTTACTGAGAGGTAATATTTGCAGAAATGTATTATGATGAAGCTTATTGGTTAAAAAAAATCAATTGAAAATTAAGTATAGGTACTTACATCAATTGATTTAAATTACAAGTTAATGTAAAGAATACAACATTGTTTTTTTATGAATATATTAGTGTAACTGCTTGTTTAATTCAGTATGGGACAGTATGCTTGCTTTGTTTCATCGAAGAAAGCAGTGTTTCTTTGGAAGAATTTCTTGTTGGTATTTCTGTGGGTACTTGAAGTCTAGGGCTCGAACACTGGAGCAGACTATTTTTACTCTTTCACTACACAAGCATTGCATATTTTGACAGATGACGAAAGTGTTTTTATTTGTACGGCTTAAAGTAACTGCAAATCCGTTAAAAAAACTACTGACATTTGAGTAAACTTTAACGGACCTTAAAATGATTTTAAAACAGTGGACAAAATTAAAGCTTATATTTTAATTGTAAATGGTTAAGTTTGTTCGTAGCTCGATATTTTCGTTGAAACATTCTAACCGCACGCGAAATATTTTTTATACATACGATAAAACCAATCCAAAGTCAGAGAACGGCTGTCCACGGTGTGCGCGCGACGTGTCATACAGTTCTTCGGACACATTGCGAGACGCGGAGATGATAGTTTTGAGAGGCTTCTCCTAACCGGAAGAATCGAGGGCGTCAGAGCTCGGGGTCGGGCTCCGATGAGATGGAGCGACCAGGTCAAAGAGGCAACGGGTGGGACACTATGGGAGGCCCTACAAATGGCGTTGGACCGGGGACTTTGGGGACGGCTGGTTGGGATGGTGGGGAGTGGTGATGGTCACGATCCTCAGCAGTGAGGGAACGACGAGGATGATGATGATGAGGATGATGAAAACCAATCCCAACTTCAATTATTGTTTAATTTTTCTTCTGTTAGCTTATATTCGTTGCCATGACAATAATGAGGTGTCCGCAGGAGATAGTATATCGACGAAATATAATGTGATGCTTGATCACAGGTTCCTACATACAACTATTGCTACGGGAAGAATTGATGTCATATTGTCTACAGTTCAGCAGACATATTTATTTATCTATTTAAAATAAAAAAGAATAATCAAGTGCAATTAGTGTAACTACACACTTGTTGTGATGTTTGCATTTACAATGAAATGTGATGCAATGAAATGTTGTCCTATGTCGAAAAATCATGAACATATTTATTTATTTATCTATTGTTCTTCCCTAGGCCTTTACAGGCACTTGGAGTCGTCAGAAATACACATAATTATTACAAAAAAAAGAAGATAATACGAGAAAACTAAAAATGATACGAGATACACATTTTTACAAGTTATAATTAATTTATCTAAATATACTAAGGCGATATTTCATCACCGGCAAACTGTCCTATGAGAATTTCAAATGACTGATCACAACATACAATTTGAATCTGATCAACTGTTTTATGACTTTATCAATCAGTGCATCGTATTGAATCAATCTGTTAAACTGAATTCGAATAGTTGAAGCAAATCTATTTGAAAAAATGTCGTACAGGCATCTCGAAACTCCCGAATTGAATTTCCATATTCCAGAAAAGGAACGTTTCTGGAAACGGTTTTCTCTCATGGCTTCGGATGAAATGACGATTGACGACCATCTGGAGCCATTCACCTACTACGCCTTCCTATACGGCTACGCTTTCACAATAAGGGACGCGACCTTTTTAGATAATCTGAGACTTTATTTTAATATTCTCAGTTTTGTCGCTTGGTGTAGCAATGGCATCTACTTTATAAAAACAACCGATGATAAAAACGCAGCTATTGAAAACTTATCAACGACCCTTATGGGGCTTTTGCTTCTAATAAAAGGAGTGTTCTTCATGTCCAATAAGAAGGAGATGAAGACAATGCTGACCTATATGAGAAAAGTCCATTACAAGATGATGGCAGATAAGAAATACGACAAATATTTGAGGAGGGCTTGGATGTTGGCAAGACTTCTTGCGATGTTCTTCTGTGTTGGAGCGGTAAGAATTTTTGACACATATTTATTTTAACCCTTTATGGGTGTTGGCCTCTTTATACAGTCGTCGCCATTCAGTCCTGTCAGCTGCCCCTGCGACGCCATTTTCTTTTTTTTTTTATTTATCCATCCATAGGTCCTTGCAGGCACTTGGTGGCATCAATATCCCAGAGATTGCAGATCGCTACTCACAATCTCAGCCTCGGTTTACCAACACTCCTTCTTCCAGTCGGGCTGTCAGCGCGGAGTTTCTTTACTGTAGAATGTTCGTTAATAGCTTCATGTTCCCCAGCCAGCGGAGACAGCATATTTTGATTAGTTTGCGGATGTTAAAGTCTTCATTATACCGGATTCTTCATCTCCCGCCTTCATTAATGGACCCAAGATTTTCCTCTCGAAGACATCTAGTCGTTCTTTACCATTTTTTTGTCAACGTCCATGTTTCGCAGGAATAATATGTAATTAAGGTTTTTTAAAGCTGTCTTTGATTTTATTGACATAAGCCTTGATTTTGATGAGTTTCTGGAGCCCAAAGTAGCTTCTATTTGCAGCTGTTATTCTCCATTTAACCTCTGATCGGTACATTATAATTTGTTCTTTTCTTACTTCCAAGGAACTCCTGCAGAGTTTTGGCTTTCTGAACACTGTTTATCAAAATCATCCTGTCTTGCGCAACGGACTCCTTCTGATTCCCCACATTATTAATAAAAATTCTACAGTAGTCTAAGTTATACCAAAAAATCAGCACCTAAATGAATCGAACTAGCCATTAGTGTTACTGGTGTTTTCTTTTTTATTTAGGGTATTGTGCGCTCCGACCTGTGGTTATCTATTGTGCTTCCTGGTCTTACGCATGGTGTCTTCCAATAAGAGCTTCCCCACTTATCTTAGACGCTTCAAGAAGTCCAGCATTTGGAGGGGATCCAGGGCGACGAAGTCTTCTGACTCTATATTCTGTATTTCAAAACTTTTTGCTCTTGCACAAACTACTGGAGTCTGTAAAGAGGCGGTGAGGCGTTTCTGCTCCTTCAAGAAATTGACAGGATGCATCATTAAGTCCCAGCTTCATTACTGACAATGAGGTTTTAAGATTTGTTTGAGCAACTTGTTGTTTCACAGCATTTTATAGAACTGCATCTCCCAACAAGATGAGGTTTATTGTGATTCTTCTGGATCTTAAATTATTCTTTATGATTGCAGATATCTTTGAGTCTATCTTATCTGGCAACAGCATGGTTCATTGGTTCATTACCACTGACATTCCCTGCATATGGATTTGAAGATCCAGAATACTACGTCCACAACTACTTTGTCCAAATTTGGGTGGTAATGGTAGCGGGAATGGTGATTCCCGCAGTGGAGGGACTCTGTCTATATCAAATACTTTTTCTATACGCTATGATAGAAATTTTCATCGATAAGGTCAAAGAAATCGACGATATTAAGTTCAAGATTGAACAAAAAGAAGGTAGGTTTTCTTTTTCGTAACTACTTGGTGAAACATAATATTTTGTATTTTTTTATAATAAATACTAAATACCTATTTAGCTATTTCCACAACTTAACTATTAAGCTAACCGTCATTTCTACAGCCCAATTGATCCACATTTTTAATTTCAATGTTTCCTACTCTCTGTAAAATTACGTCTGTAACAACAACAACAAAAAAAGAAATGTTAGTTAAAACCATCAAAATTACTAAAACTATTATTGACATACAAGGCAGTATGTTCTGGAGATACATGATTTTGAAATGAACTGTTTATTTGTTTATCGTATGGTCATCACATCTTAGAGTTAAAAATTACAATCACTATCCATTTAGGTAACATAATATTTTGATAAAACCAGGACGAGCAAGCTCGATTGTCAGATGTTTAAGTCTTAAGTTTAAAATAATATATTCAGTTGCCAATTAATTATTTAACAAAAAGAAATCAGTGTAGTCCCCCCCATATGCTCTCAACCTGCACTCGGACACAATGTGCTTCACTGTCTGTCTCTCCGCCCACAGTCGCATTCTGCGGACTCTAGTAGACCGAACTTGTAGAACGTAAAGTCCGCACATCTCCCGTGTCCCGTGCGGATTTGATTCAATGCGGTCCAGATTTTACGTGGGTAACCAAATGCAGGCGGTTTCATAGAAATACAGGGCAGACCATGTCCCATCGTGACCGAGTAATTTTTTTATATTCCCTTATGAGGGCATTTTGTCTTCTGAGGTCATGGGGTGCTATATGACTCAGAGGCGGCAGCCAGTGTATTGGAGTTTATCTTAGAGTGCCCGTGATGGTCCTAAGAGTATCGTTCAACTGCACATCCACCAGGTTGGTGTGGGCACTGTTTATCCAAACAGGTGACGCGTACTCCGCTGCTGAGTGGACAAGACCCAATGCAGATATGCGCAGAGTCTCCGCTGTGGATTCCCAGGAGGTGTCGGAGATGTTGTCGTTTAGAGTTTTTCCTTCGAAGACTACCTCAATGCTTTATTTGCCTCTCTATTGTTGAGGTGGAAACATGTAACCTCAGTTTTAGTTGCGTTGGGCTGCAATCTCCAGTTTCTGAAATATTGACTAAGGATGTTCAAATCTGATGAAAGCGTGGATTCCCCTGCCTTGAATGTTCGCTATATATTGGCACGCAAGTGTCCAATCGTCAGCATACCCAAACTGTCGAGAAGCTGTCAAAGGCATGTCCGAAATATACAGGCTAAACAGGAGGGGAGCCAGGACTGATCTCTGAGGAAGGCCATTGTATAATTTTTTGATACTGCTTTCGGAGTTTCCCATTATTACTTGGAATGTTCGTCCAGTGAGTATATTGTCTACGAGGGTAATTATTTTATGGCACGGTATGATTCGAAAAAGTTTATAGATTAGGCCATGTCTCCAGACCGTATCGTAAGCTGCAGAAAGGTCTATAAATGCAGCAGAAATTTTCATGTTTTTCTCGAATCCTGCTTCAACGTATGTGGTCAGTGCGAGGACTTGGTCGGTGCAACTGCGATTCGGTCGGAAGCCGGCTTGCTCCACCGGAACACTCTCTAAAATAGTTAGACTTATTCTACTATACAGGAGCCTCTCCAGAAGCTTAGATGTCGCACTTAAAGGGCAATAGGTATGTAGCTGTTGTGTTGATCGGGTGATTTACCAGGCTTGAGTAAGGCAACTTGGCACGCTTCATCTTATCCGCTATGTTCCCTGACAGAAGAATGTTTGAAAAGAATCGACTCATCCATTTAACAGCATATTCACTGCAATGAGCGAGGAATTCGGTATGCACACCATCAAATCCGGGCGCCTTGCCAATTTTCATTTCCTTAATGCTCTTAAGGTCTCTATTGCAGTGAACGGCGTTGAAAGGGGTTCCTTTGTTGGGTTGATCTCTTTAGGGATATGAGATCAGATTTTACTTTTCTTGTGTGGATTTTGTCAAATGGGGCTCTAGATGTTTATGTGCAGCTATTTTATTCGGTGTGATAGGGTAGTTAGTGCTTCCTATCTTTCCACCTTCGCCAAGTTTACGTAGCACAGACAATGCTTTACGGCTTGAAGTTTTGAAATCCATGGACTCCACTGTTTCGATCCATTTTTGTCTACGTGCTGCATCGAGGCTAATAACAAGCTTATCGGCGATTTCTCTTTCACCGCTCCTGACAAATTCCTCATATAGGGATTCACTTTTTTCATTCCTCCCCGGGATATATTGTTTTCTGTAGCCTCTGGGGATATGTTTCTTGGCTGTGCTGATGATAGCGCACACAAAAAGGTTGTAGTGAACTGTTAATGACTAACAACACTCAAACGCCAAAACATAAGTAATAATGACCGCAATGTCAGTAGTACTCTTAACAATGATTGGCTGATTTGGACACATCTACTCGTGATTAATATGAATTCTTTAGTGGACTTACTGGATTTTGTTATAATATTTACTTTTTAAACCTCATTTTTTCATAGTAAAAACATTGACTTTATTACAAAAATATGCATATTTCTATGTGTGGACTTAATTGAGTTTTTTATGGGTGGACTTACCGGAGTTTTATATTTATGTACCCATTCAGAGTAATTTAGAGCTTTTCATTTACAGGCGACGAAGATATACCTTTAATCAATTGTGAACTATTGAAAGAGCATTTGAATGACTGCGTGGAGTTTCAACAGGATGTTTACTGGTGACTAAGCGGTTTTGTGATTGTTATTTAACCTTATTTCCACTTATATAGGTTTAACTGACGTTTGTTTGTTTTCTAAAGGTTTTCAGAAGAATTCCACGCGGGTCAGAAATATCAAACCTTGACCATTATGGGATTCAGTGCCATTGTAGGTTGTGTGAATCTTTTCCAGATAATGGAGGTAGTCTTGTGTTAAAAAGGTCCTCTTGTGGAAATACAATTTAGGATTGTTATTAATGTTGGAAATTATTTTTTCAGGGCTCTGGAAGCAAAGCCAGCATAATCCGTTTTTATTTGTTTTTTATTCTAGTTGTTTTTATCATCTATATTTACTGTTTATTTGGGAATATCATTTTAAATAAGGTAAGTCTTATTTTTTTTTACCCATCATGCCGTGTCACGTAAGGGGTAGCAGAGAGAATGGACCTCCACTCTTTTCTATACAAGCATACTTCTCTCGCTTCTTCCACCGACTAAACATTTCTCATACACCCTCTCCTATTTCTCTTACTGCTTACCTGGCCTTCCTTGAGGACGGAATCGATGTTTTGAGGATGGATAGGATATAGGCAAAGGGTGTAGTGAAAATGCTGCAAGGCGTACTTAGCCGCGTTGCGTACACTACGCTGCCGTGGACATAGCCACATTGTGTTGTATGTTCATCTGCAAGAAATCCTACACCAACCGGCAAAATACGAGTACACTCTGCATACGCGTCACCGCCTTGGACAGTCAGCCTATGACCTATCCTAGGTAAAACCTTCAGAGATGGAACTTCCAATCATGAACTTGCAAATATCAAGATGTTGTAAACTGAAGAAGAGAGAGAGAGAGAGGAAATTTCACTGCAGGGGCCACGTTTACAGCCTGGGTTCAGAAAACTGCCAACGGTTGTGACAGAATAACTACCAGAGGAACGTAGACCGTCAAAAAGATTATATACTGGTAAACTGCACCCCAAGAGTCAGACATATTCCTGAAAAAGAATAGTAGCCCTAGTATAAGTTTTCGATGATCGAATATTGAAAAGATCATCGAAAGAGTTTCGAAAAATTTCCATACAAAAATGATCGAATGATTCGATCGTTTGATTTTCGAACACTATTTGCACGCTAATAAGCGCTTATTAGCGTGCAAATAGCTTTCGATGAAACTCGTACTAGCCCCACAGAGCCAACCCAAACCAAACTCCCTTAAGACCCCACTTAGGGGCATAGGGAGGCAACAAGAGCACTTCATTGCGCTCGATCTTGCGCAACGTTTATGATCTCCTCCCACACCATGTCCAGATTCCTCAGCTCTGCTTCGAAGGAGCGGAACACAGTATGAGAGGGTCTTCCTCGTCCTCGGGACCCTGATGGGAGGGAGAACAGCGCTCTCCTCGGCCAACTGTCATTCGGCATGCTTTTAGTTATAATAATTGTTATTGTTAAATGCTTAATCCTTGCTGCGTGTAATGTTAATAGTCCATGGCTTAATTTTGTGTTCTCTTAAGCCTATTTTATGTAGATATGTATATTTGCTTTGCGCCCTTGAGGTGGCCATTGTGTCACAAAACGGCTTTTAAAATTATCCCCTTATTATTATTATAGAGAAGTGTAAATTTTTATTTATTTACTACCCCTAACTAATACATGTTTAGTTTCCAATAAATCTTAAGTTGTGACAAGATGTTATTCAAGGAATTGGGCCGAAACGTCGGCCTAACAGTCTCTTCAATGTCGACCAGATCCCATAAACATGTTACCATCATTCCATCTAATATTATCAATCAAGAATTCTGTCGCCAAAGCCTCAATCATCAAGTTAACTCCGCGATAGACTCCGTTTCGAAAAGTGGTCATGATTTTCAAATGGATTAAGCAAAATAGTAGCTATTTTTTTTAATGATTCTGTGCTCATTCAAAGTGAACACAAATACACTCTTTGACTCTTTCACAGTAAGCTACTTAAAGCTTGTGTCTAAATTATTGTGGACAGATACTTAGGTACCTGCTCTAAGATAACATTGACGATGTAAGTAGGTACATAGTCGATGGACCATGTTTTTTTGGGTTGCCCTATTAGGGACGCATCACCTATATACTTTAATATCCCTGATGTCCAATATCCGATAAATATTGCCCACCTTCTTAGTATGAATTGTCGAAATATTTATAAAATCCTTGGAGATGAATTTTGTCTATTATTTTGCTAATATCTATATAATTTAAACCACGGCGCAATATGTTCGCAAATTAATGAGTCGCCGGTAATCTAGAAAAAGAAAGAAGTAGGTACATAATATGTAATAGGTAGGTACATATATATCAATAAGTGGGTTGTGTTCATTACGAATCTGTTTGCTGCTGGCCGAGGTGGCGCTGTGAGCGTGAAACGAGGACAAACAGATTCACAGCCTCAGGAGAAATCAACGCTTTTCTTCTCTACGAAGATACTGATACTAAGTACCTACTTGATTCAAGAATACAAGGTACAAATTGTGGTGCTGGGCTTAAACTAAAAGGACCTTCTTAAAGAGAAGTGTGCATCCACAGTTATCCACCATCATAAGCCCTACACTCCAATTGATCTGTAAAATATTTCACCAATGCAGTTGCTGCCAGCTCTCTCTGAAAGAGAGAGGTTCACGTGTAATTCGTTCTGCAGACAGGGATCTTGTCCTAAAGTAAATGGCGAACAGTGACATTTATATAATCATCATTGTAGCAGGCACAACTGCTTGGAGATGTTACACACCTGTCCCAGCCAAGTCCATTTCCTCCACATAATAGTAGAAGTGATGGGATCACGCTGGGTGCGGTACCATCTTATACCCAGAATTCTTCTGAGGCACTTCGTTTCGAATGCAGCTACTTTTTGTGCCTGGGCTTAGGTCAGGTGCCAGGACTCCACCCATAGAGAAAAATAACAGATACTAGATCATTATAATAAATAAAGAGGTGGAAGATCAAGATATTTATTTACTAGAAGTGAAGCTCTTCTGTTACCCCATGACTTCCGATTTTAGGCTTATACAGTTGGATGCCAGCGCTGCAATGATATTATAATCTATTGATCGTAATATTATTATCTACTGATAGCAAAGAATGGGCTCTATAGCTTGGCTACAAATCATAAGCGTTAAAGATTCGATGAGTGAATTCGAATTATTATTATAGTTTTATTGATTTTAGCAGATACTTAATTAGCTTCGAATCCCTAGAGAGTTTAGATTTGCCAAGGCTTTTCATAAATTTTCTCGTAATCCGTTTCCTGTGATTCATCCTTGATTGGTTAATTATTAGATGAAATTGCCTCAGATAACAGAAATCACTCGATCTTCACGCCTTTGTACTAATAAGCGAATTCTTCAGGGAAAAGAGCATTTTTTAAATTCCTCTTTATATTTTTGCAATTGAAGGGAGATTTTAAAGTTTGTTTATTATTGTTTTCTTTTTTTTTTAATATTATTTCATGTTGATATACTATCTACTTTTGTAGTATTTTATAAATAATGGACAAATGCCCTGTGTAATTGATGAAACTGAAAATATTAGCCTCCCTTGGAGGTGGTCAACCTTGCGGTCCCGATTTAATTTAAGAATTTAAATAAGAAAACCAGCAAAAAGAGCAGAAAAATAAATTATTGTTATTAAAAAGTAGCTCACGCTTCACGCATTCCTAAGACCACTTAACTGCTTGTGAAAGTAAATCTGACTAATAAACTCAAGCGTATTGAAATTTCATAGAAATTTATTTATACTCTTAAAATTTATAAACATGGATTTATTTCAGAGTTTGGAGATGGCAGATTGCATTTACAACGCGCCCTGGTACTTGACTACTACGCCCATAAAAAGGATATTTCATTTGATGATTCTGAGATCACAGAAGGCTATAATTATCAACGGAGTGTTCTTTAACGTGGACTTAGCTCTGTTCACATCGGTAATGCACATCACTACTTAACCCATTCCCAACCATCGTACACAAATGTGTACAAAATATTGAAGAAGATTTTTGTCACTGATAATATCGGCGACGTTGATATAAATGTCTATAATGTGTACAATTGTGTACGGCGAGCGGGAATGGTAAATGGTCAGCGTATAAAAGCTTTAAAAAGGTGTCTCAAGTAATATGTTTCTTTTTTATTTAGTGTTATTTTTACTTGCAAGTGGCATCATGGAAATTTGACAGCTGTCACATATATTTATTGCGATCATTAAAAATGGTGTGCTTTACAAAAATTGAACGTGCTCTAATTGTGTAAACTTATTACAAAAGTGAGATTTTCAAAAAATCCCGGCATTTTGATTCGAGAAAGAGCACCTAATTTGTTAAACATTCAAAGATCAATAAAAAAATGGATCGATGCTTGGTCGGTTGCTTCACAACATTGCTGCTTGAAATTCGAATCGTTCTCAATAATTAAAAAAATTTGATGCAAAAAGACAAGGAAAATTCATGAAAAGACTAATGGTATATTATCAGAACCATGGGGGACCAAATTTTCCGAATATTTCATTTCATAGGTAATTAATCGGAACATGTCCCCTTTGATTTTCGATATCTACTAAAAAAATCGTATTTTTATTTATTATAAAATTAAATGAACATTTCTACTGACTTATTATAATACTTAAACATACTTATTACCATGTGGGTGCAACTTTTAATACGATATTTGCACGATTTCAGGTGGCAAAAACAACGTATTCGTACTACACTATAATGTCCAATCAGGAAGATTAGATATAATGAAGAATACTTCACATTGACTGGAAATATTTGCGTGAAACACACAATAAAGAGTTCCTTTACCCACATTATGTACCTATTTCATATTTTTGTTCTATCATGCCTGCCTTTTTCGAATTCCGCACTTGGTTGTTCAAAAGTGCGAATTTGCTTACGCTTATTTTTACACCACCTTTTGTGAGCTATAATGGGTTAATACATCGTAATTTCTTTTGTTTCAACACGATCTAGTTAATATCAATAGGATTTGCAATTTATATTTATATATTAAGAAAGATATTTTATATTAAAAATATTTTAGACAATTTTTATTTTTTTATCAAAGTGTTAATTATGTACCTACCTAATAAAATGTTTAGATTAAATAGGATTTTTATTGATACCTTACATTACTAAAATATAATATTTATTTTTCATCAAATTCTATTTGATAAATGTTGTATTTTTATAGAAGTCTAGTATAGGTACGTATTATTTTCAAGACGTTTCAAATAATGCCTGAACATGGAAGAAGGATGAGCGCGGGGTTAGTTGTTATATTTGTAATGATATTTTGGGGGATGCGAGTTGTAGGGGATGAACAGTAGGTACTGTGATCCCCAAAAATAATTGTCCCAGACAACTGCAAGAATTATGCTTCATTTCAAAAATCGAACAATTTTGTTTTTACCTAGAACTATAATATACACACGCCGTGATTTAATGGTTCCAAATTTGAAAATTTTTTCATTATAAACTAGAAATAGGTATATCAATTGTTTAAACATTTTCATAACTTATTAATAACAGAAGAAGGTTTCTCGTCACCATGTATATTCGTCTATAATCTTATTTCAAACATTAATCTATTATAATGTAACAGTAAACATTTAAAAAAATTGCGTAGATATCGATTTTTACAATGTAATTTAAAACAATATTTCAAATTGAATTGGCGTTTAACAAAATTTGCCAGTGGATAGTGGTCAAAAGGTTATTAATAAATCATTGTACGAATTTGAATTCAATATTCAATACGAAAAAGCTGATAATCTTACTGATTTGGTAAAATTTGGGTCAAATAAAAATAATTCCCAAGTAAAATTTGGGTTAAATGGAGCCTATTCATCCATCAAGATGTTGGACGTCTCTCTGGTTGGATGGGTGAGTAAAACAGGCAGGATGGTTTCTGATGTGTTTATTCGGCGATGGTTTGACGAAAAAAAGAGAACGAGCCACAAGGCTCGCTTACATTTATAGATTTTGATTCAAAATGGCTACCTTTGACAGTGTTTACAGAGCACCAAAATATTCCTTATAACATAATACTACTATTACAATCAATTAATTTTGTAGACTGACAAGGTTGGTTATAGCGCCATTTATTGATGGCGCTGCAATACACTTGGGTTACCATGATCGCCAAGATGGCGCATGACTTGCAACCACTTGCAACTAACCATCTGTGGATCGCGAACCTATTTCGTCCGACAATCCACAGATGGCAGTCATCCACATATTATAGAATAACGTAACACGCTTCAAATGTGACTTATATACTACATCGTCATCTCTTGGATTTTTTTTTAAAGTTTTACAACTAGAAAGGAATTGTTTTTATTACGAACTAACGACCCGTCGAAGTGCATCCCGCATCCGAATCAACAATAATAATTATTACATCACTAGCTTTTTTACCCGTCCACAAAAAAAAGTTGTAGAATAATGGGAGTTATAGAACCTGATCTATGGAAGTTAACATACAGAGCTTTATGAAAGTGTGGTGTACCTACATAATGTATATAATTAATTGTACTTTTTTATTTGTAACATCTCATCAGCAAGAAGAAAGCGCTGCAAGTCATAATCATAACCTAGTGACTTATTCTCTATGCTTACCCCATAGTTAATAAGACAGAGTACTCGGTTTATATGTGGTGAGCTATGGGCTGTCACCACAATGTTGATTCTATTATTCTGCAATTAAGTACCAACAAAGCTTTTTATGTTCCTTATAATTAACAAATTGTCCAGGTGGATTCATACTCATTTGAAAATAATAAAATTTGTAGAATAAAATATAAATATCTACCTGTATTAATAAAAGTTTTGACTTTTTAATACAGATTTTCATTTTTTTTTTTAAGAAAATGAATCTGGGCTTTCTTAAGTGAATACAAATACACTTTGACATCTTTCATACTAACCAAAGGGTTGTGTTGTGAAAGTGATAATGGCACCACCAGGACTTGAACCCATGGCCTTCAGTGCGCTGTGCAAACGAAAGTCATCAACTGATACCACCGGCTTTCCAACAACCTCTTTGTGCCTAAACTTTATAAAAAAATGTTCAAGTAAAGGCTCTCACTCACTATGGAATATATCTATAAAACTAACCATTATAAAACATCTATTGTTTGGAAGTGGTTCAGAAGAATAATATATTATTAGATGTGTATTTTTACACAAAATGTATTTTTTTTTCAGTTTATTTCTGGTTGTAAATAAATGAAAACTTTCTGTTTATTTAATTTCAATTACATATATTTCAATGAATATAATACACAAAAACAACTACCATTTTGTAAAATAAAATAACATTATTTGTTAGATCTAGCAGATTAAAAATAGAAAAAAAAAATAAAAACAGAATAGAAAATACTTAAAATAAAAACAGAATATAGAAAATCATATCGACACCTTCTTTACCAAAAGCATTTGTATTCCATAATCTCTAATATAAATTAAAGTCGGGTTAGTGCGAACACTTATAACTCGAGATCGGCGGAACAGATTTTTTCGATGTTTGATTTATTGGATTCTTCTCCGCTCCGGATAACAGAATAACTAATAAAAAATTGAATAAATCGATGAGAACTTATCTAAAATACAATATTAAAGTTTGTATTCAACGGGTTTGCATCAGTATCGCCACCGACATCTGTTGGGGGAAATAGGGAGATGTCTGGTAGATTGATATTTTGATAGAAACATTCAATGTTTTCCCTATTTTTCTACAGATGGTGGTATAGGTAATGATTAAAATTAAAAATATAATTTTTGATTGTACTTTTTCAAGCTTTTTTATAATTTGTTAACGTCTAAAAATGGATGGAAAATAGTATGAAATAATATAATATTAAAGTTAGTATGGAACGGGGGAGTTTTGGTGCTTTTGAAATAACTGTTTCATAATTACCACATAACTTTTGATTTTTTTACAAAGAGTAGTCATGTATGTTAGCTATGTTATGTTACCCAGCAATATTTTATTGGCTTTTGATTAAAGGCGAGACGAAGTTCGATGGGTCAGCAAGTCAAAAATAAAATTCACATTTAACAGTAGAAACAGCCCCCGTAGACAAATTCAAATTGGCGTTCGACTACAAACGAAGATTTCGCCAATGTATAGTACGAAAAAATTAACTGTCTACTGGAACATATAAACAATTATTTAAACTAAACAAAGACACTTATATAAAAAGTGGATAGTTAATTTTCTTCCTACTCTATATTGTCAAAGAATTTGTTTGTAGTCGATCGCCAAATGCATTTTGTCTAGGCCTACAGACATGTTGTGAACAATTAATTGTGTTGTGGCACGCCAAAAGCTTATTTTTTCACAAAAAGTAACAACACAATGGTCAACGATAATGTATGAACTAAATGTATGAAACCGATGTTGCTTTTAGCGTGTCACAGCTCAACAAAACACATTTTTATACAAATTAATGAATCTGAACTCACCCAAATTGAACACATATACAGTTTTGACATCTTTCACACAAAACAATGCTTGTATTGTAAAAGTTGAAATGATGGGCACCAGAATTCAAACCAATTCACTATAATTAGGTACTGTTACCGATAGTTATTTATTTATCAAATGTCATCTAGTATTGTAACACCAGTATAATTTGATTCTTCTATCCTCATTCTAGTTAGAGTTTTGGGGGAACTATTTAACATTAATCTGTAACAAAACATTATGGAATTTAAATATAGGTATACAAAAATGAGAGAAAGTACAATTATCAAAGAATAAAACGCGACTTACCGATTTTGCTTTTTCTAGTAATAAAATGCATACATTTTAGAAATTCACTGTTATTGTATTGTTGAAAATATATTGTGATCTGTCTATCCTGTAAAAAATATAGTTACACAAAATAAATTAATGTAATTGGCTAGCTGCATTGTAATTATGCGGTTATTTTGAAACAATATTTACTCAATAAACTTTGCTTACCTGTTTTATTATTCCCAAAAATTTATTTTATATCTAAAGCCGTAGAAAAATTCAATGTTTACATTTATAGTTTGACAACAAAATATGACATAATATCCATACTAATCCATAGATTTTTGATGACATTAAAAAACTCACAGAAAACGCTAAAAAATATCTGGATAAGTGTTAAATATTATAATCGTAATTTATTAAAGAATCTATCAATTAAGATAAGTATCAATAAAAAATTTATTATTCACACATCCTAAACCTGAAAATTAAAAAAGCATTCAATAAAAATAATCATTATTTAATTTTCATTCACATAAAAATACCGCGAATAATATTTTATGGTACCTGGCAGGACCACAGAATTCTATACAAATAAAAATCTATGGGCAGGACCTCTTGCTGTCATCAATATTTTGACATAACAACAAAACATTTATTCGATTTTTGAAATTAGAATATTTTTTTATTTTATTTAACTGCTGTGTGCTGTTATATTTCTAAATAGGTAGGTACCTGATAATATTTAATTATTTATATTACCCCATATACCTACCTAAGTAATATTTACTAAATTATGTAGAATATGTAATGATTTTGGTCTTTATGTAAATTCTCTCTTCTATCTGACATTACTATGATTGCATAGTTTTTATTTGATTTGATTCTGATGTTAATTATATATTTTGTATTTTATAGGCACGGGGTTCCAGACTAAAACATTCTGTACAGTGCACAACCTAATATTAATGAGTATTCGTACAACATTCAAATCTAGATGTTTTATTATGAAGCTCTTAAAAATGTAAGTATGTAACCTCTTTTAATAAGTTATATCTTTAGATTCTAAATTATGTAATAAAGTGAAATACTTAGTTTATGAATATACAACGTAATCGGTTGACTATTTTATTCTTTCATTTCATTGAATTCAATGTTATTTTATTAATTTGTATGCATAAAAAATTCATGAAATGATGTTATCTGTCATTATAGGTACCTAAATCTTTTGTATTTGTTCTAGGATGAATGATTTGTCACAAACCTTGGACAGTTTTAAGAAAAGCTTCAAGTCATCATACATCTCACTGATTGCTTTCTTCAAGAATACTTCTTTTGTCATGATGAAACTCTACGCATATTGTTTTTTTAAACAAATTTTCACGGCAACAATACCATCAGTCTTTTATTTAAATGAACCTTGTATATTATTGTTTTTGCATATTATAATATATGATAAATAAGCTAACATAGTTTTGAGTTTATTTACTATTATATTTCTAAATTATTTTGTGGATAAAACAAAGGTTTTATTAAACTGATTATAATCCTGAAACCATTTAAAGATTCTCAATTATTGTCAATTTTATTTCTTTCTCTCAACAATTCAGTCAAGTTCACTGTACCTAATGATCTAATTTATCGACAACTGTTTTACTGGCCAGTTTGTCTATGGAATGTTCATACCAATTTAAATGTTTATTATTTTACTTGCAAATCTTTTTCGACGACGACGATTTTAAGATTTAAACTTTATTTATATTTCAGAAATATAAAATGATTCAACAATTATTATTGCTAAATTATTTTATTCTTATCTACATTTGAATATGATTTTATCAGGTAGCTACATAATTATTACTCATCTAATGGCTATGACGGTTTTACACAAAATGTGGCCATAAAGTTTTTAAAATGTGTCAATTTTCATAATGGAGGATTTTTTTTTCCAAAATTTTTCATTAAATCTTTATTTATTGAGAATAATAAGATTTGAATAACTTTTATATGTATAACGAATCAATCTCCAATTATTTTATAACATTTTCATACCGTAATACCAAGATTCTATTCAACGTTTACATGAGTAATTTTGTTTCCAAAAGATGGCTTTCTGTCTTTTTTGAAAAATTTGTATGAAGATCCTAAAAAAATAAAGTTTTTTAAATAGCTCTTAATATATTAAAGTTAACGTTGCCAATTGTATCTTAGAACGTTCTCGAGCAAATTTCACCGCTCTGCGCAGATTCATATCTGACGTAGCATTTGTATTTTGAGCGTGATGTTCACATATACGGTAAAATATTGTCAAAGGCAAATAAAAAAACAAACATTTCTGAATTATTATGTAGATACAATAATAATGCGGTAAAATTTGGGTTTAATGGAGTATATTCAATATCAAATCCAACAACATAATATAGAAAATGTAACACGCTTCACATGTGACTTATTTCCTACTACACCGCCATCTCTTGGATTTTTTAAAACGAACACAAGATTCAATTTCCTTTATCTAACAAGTAGTAGTTGGTCGTTTCATCGCATTATCAGTTTCAAATATGACCGTAACGTATAGAGAGTGTCGTGCTTGTCTTGAATTTTCAAGGATAAAATCTGAGGGTGGAAATACTGTTGCTATAAGATACCTTGTTGGTAAATACTTAAACTTGGATTTCTGCATCTTACCTCATCACGTACTTAAATTATGTACCTACCTATTTTTTAAACAAAAGATGAATTTAGAAATTTTGCTTATAGAGCGATACAGCAAATCTCTAATATAAATTAAAGTCGGGTTAGTGCGAACACTTATAACTCGAGATTGGCTCAACAGATTCTTCCGATGTGTGATTTATTGGATTCTTCTCCACTCCGGATAACAGAATAACCAATAAAAAGTTGAAAAATGGATAAGAAATAATATAAAATATGATTTTAAAGTTTGTATGGAACAAATATGATGCGACGCCATCTTTGAAATAATCTAACAACAAATTTATTGTCTTCTGCACCTGCACCCTCTCATTCTCGCATACGTAAATGTCCATTCTTACAGCAGCCCATTTCACTTACTCCACCGTTTCTGGAGTTTTAGATTTTTTTTCATACAAAGTCAACCAAATTGCGCGCATATAATTATTTTCTCGCGTTAATCCCGTCTGAGCTTTGAATACGAATGAAATATGGACGTTTTAGAATTATTATTTTAATGATATTATTTAGTTAGTTTATTTTTGTTTCTGGAGGCACAGTGCATAATGAACGAACCGCCTCTGGTTAGGACTAAAGGGTCACAGGACAACGTCTGTCGGGAAAGCTAGTTAGGAATATTTGTGATTTTGTGACCCGATTTGTGATCTTGCATCATTTAGCTTATGGTAAGTTTGAGCACAAAATGTAATGGTAAAAAGACATTAGATCCAGGGTATGTGTGATCAGAAAATCATGATAGGTGAATAAGTGCTGAAAAAGCTTTTGGTAATAGAAGAACATCAACGAAAAAATCTGGCAATAAAAGCAATCTTAGTCTTGAATGTATTGATCCTATGGGTAACCCTGTCCAAAATAAATTTATCAACAAAATCAACAGGACTGATTTGGAAAAAATGTTGATTTTGAAATGTTCAATTTCCCGAATATTATGAGAAATTTCATCATGTTTAACAAAAATTTCTCATAATATTCGGTAATTTGAACATTACCACCTAATGGCGAACGTTGTAAACGTAAAGTAATCATACCTGATCATATAAATACCTGGAATTTTCACTCATATAAGTAGATAGGTACCCTATAAAAGTTTTTAAACGGTAATATTGCGTACAAAATTTTCATGTTTGAAATTGCTCGATTCTTTCAATTGTTTTCGCCATAGGAACTTAGTTGTATTAATAATTATTTGTTCGTAGTTCGCTAACCTTCTTAGTACTTTTATAATATATTTTGTCCACTTTTGAAATTATCGGACGTTTGATGATATGCTGACGATAGTGCCATTTTGGCGGACAGTATTGAGGACTTGCAGACTCTTGTCTATAGAGCCAATGAGGCTGGAATGAGATTGGGGCTAAACATGAATAACACCAAAACAAAGCTCATGGTGCTTGGACGTGGAGAACATGAAGGAGCATGTCTTGTAAGACTGTGTTACTGTTCAGTGTACTGAACGGCGCTGCTATAGAGAGAGTGAAGAAGTTTAAATACCTCGGGAGCATCCTGACAGAAAACCTCGACCCAGAAACAGAAACTAAGTGCAGAACAGAGGTAGCTCGTGCGGCATTTAACAAAATGAGACCAGTATTCTGTGATGACAATCTTAATTTGAAACTCCGTCAGAAGTGCTATGTGTGGTCTGTTCTCTTATACGGAGTTGAATCTTGGACTCTCAAAGTTACTACAATGAACCGATTGGAAGCATTTGAGATGTGGGTACACCGGAGAATGCTCCGCATACAATGGACAGATATGGTCAGCAACACAAGAGTCCTGCAAAGGGCTAGGGTTGATAGAGAGTTGCTGACTAATATCAAGGTCCGGAAGGTGTCCTACTTGGGGCATGTACTTATAGAGGGGAAAAATACTATTTGCTGCACTTAATTATTAAGGGAAAAATAGAGGGTCGACGAGGGGTGGGCCGACGGCAGATATCCTGGCTCCGAAATATTCGTGAGTGGACGGGGATCACGAGTGTAGAGGAACTATTACGTGCCGCACAGAACCGGGATGCATTCTCCAACGTTGGGGTGACCTGACACGACACAGAAAGAAGAAGAAGAAGACGTTTGATAGGTATCAGTTGCTTGATAATTGGTGCAACTGACAGAATGAGGACTATAATAATATTATGGTTTAAAACAGACGCATCGGTCGGAATTACGGTGTTTAAAAAGGTAATTAATTTATCATTATTCAAATTCAATATTTACAGTAAGGACAACGTTTGTCGAGTATGCTACGTTTGGGTGATGCCAGTAAAAGATCGTGTCGCAAAACAAAATTGGCAATGGGCAGGACATGTGGCGAGTCACGTAAATGAAAGATGGGCACCCAGAATTGCAAAATGGCGCTCCTATGAGAATAAGAGACCATTGGGAGACATCAAAAGAGATGGTTGGATGATGTGGTTCCTGTCGCTGGGAAAAACTGCACAAAACAGAAAAAGGTGGAAAACATTAGAAGAGGCCTCCTACATCCAGTAGTAGAGGGACGAAATATGTATTATTTACTCCAAGGCGGGACGAAGCTAGACGGATCAGCTAGTTTACAATAAAAGGTCGATAAGCACTAACAAAGAAAAGAAAAAACTTATTATTTGGTACCACTCACGTGGTTTCAGCATCTGGGGCAACAACCGTCGTCCATTATTTCGCTGTTTACACCACGTAGGTAGGGGTTAACGATTACTGTCTATGGGATTAATGTAGTTGTGGGTACACAATGTACTGATTGAAATGTGAAGTCTATTGAGCTCGAGTCGAGAACATATTGTATCGCATCCAGAAATTCAATAGGCCACTTCATTTAGCCAGGGGAGCTCAACTGGTGGCTTACGTAGGAAAATATATTAATGAATAAAATATGTAACAACTAAGACTCCAACAATTCATTACTGATGTTCGATTTTTAAATGGAACAAACCACTACGGGCTTACGACCGTCTTCTACTGTTTTTTCGAAGGCTGGCTTAGTGTGATCATTTTACGTTAACAACGTTCGCCATTAGATGGTAATGATTAAATCTCCGAAACTGCTAAACATGAGAATTCTCGACATGTTCAACATGTCGAAAAATCCCACGTATACAACAAGTAGATATTAATAATTAATGAAATATAGAGATAAAAGATGGAAATTATTGAGAACAAGAGAGCAACCAAATTTAAAGACTGCGACTGCTGCCATGTATTTGGCGCCAGGATATGAATATATCAATGAATGGAATAAAGAAGATCATAGATAAATATCAAAATCCATAATGTCTAAAGTTTTGTATGTAATGGCTAAATTTAATTTCTGGCCACTTTCATAAGATACTTCTTATGCTGAGAAGCGAGCGAGTATTTTTGTTAAAGAAGGTCAAGGGACCATATTACGCCCTTCGTGTCAATACGACCAAAATAGGTCTACTGTGACATCCTTCAATTAATTCAGGAGCGCTGCCTCTTATTGTGCCTCGTCTCCAGATGTGTCTTGCAGAGTGACAGTTAACCTCTTCCCGACTCCTGCCCTTCGTAAGAAGATTTCCTCCACCGTCTTTTTGATGGCCCTGAGGAACATTTAACAATATTTAAAGAAAAATAAACGAAATCGTGTCACATGAATTCTAAGTGATCAAAATTTGAAGCAGTTAGTTGATGATTGGGTAGCCGAAGTCTCATTGTTGATCGTTCTCAGACTTTTTCATTTGATTGTACATAAGAACCACAAAGCTCGACTTTTTACCACGATCAGCCAATGATCTATAGTGTGACATTGTGCACAGAGCACTGTTTAAGGCGACAGATTTTTATTTTTTTTTCATTAAAATTTTCAATCAATCAAGCCTGCCTTTTGATTCATCGTGGAATGTGGAGAATCCTAGTCCACATTTCAACAGTCTGGTTCAGAACTCTAACCAAATTAAAAATTAAGTGCTTGCTGCACAATTTTTATTTTTATGATTTATGAAAGGGCTACATTTGAATGTAATTGGTGTTTAACGTATTCACTGCTTCTAGTAATTGTCAATTTGATAGATTGATGCCTATTTGTGGTCAGTTACTTGAGTAAACATAAATTATTAGAGAGCTTTTGTGGATGCGCAGAATCGAAAATTGGTTCCTTCATGTAAAAGTCACGTGACTGAAGGCAAATCATTTTTTCGCCGACATTCTTATTAAGGAAAGGAAGGTCTTTGTTTCGAAAGTTTTAAGAAAACTTATCACGCCACAAGTTTTGCCAAATGTGAGGGATGTCGAATGTGTATTTATTTGCTATCGTCCATATCTGTGAGAAACCGACCTAGAAAAATATGGAAAAAAACATAATGAATTGTTAGAGTCATTAGTTGTTACATATTCATTAAGATAAAATGTAAATGGTCACAAGAATCTAGACGTAATTATAACGTTCTGCTTTAACGTTTAACGTTTTTGCTTTTCACACACATTGTGGACCCTCAAAATGGTAAAATAGCTGCCACTCCACCCATTCGTCACTGTCAGATCTAGTGGAGGTTGTTGTGCTGTTGGATATGCATGCATTGAGGATATAATATTGTCTGGTGATGTCAAAATTATAACGTGAAGTTGTATCGGTCATCAATATTTGGGGTTCATTGATATGCCAATAATATTTTCAACGGAGATGTTTAGTACAACGTAAACAATCTGGTTATAATTTTTGAAGTTTGATGGTCTTATATAGTTTAATTTCGTTCATATTATGTAGTTTATTCATTTTTATACTCATCATGCCATGAAATTCATTCATTAGATACTTTTTTGGTTTTTTCTCTTAGAGTTTTTTGGGAGATGGAATTATTAAGTGATACTGCGATATGTAAGGACAACACAAGGCTTTCTTACGATTCTCTCTTGAATTACCGATACACAGTATAGGCAATATAAATACAGATGGTTGGTGTATCAATCAGCGGCTTTCGTACGTACAGCGTGTTGGAGGTCGTGGGTTCGAATCCCAGCGGTGCTCCGTGCATTTCCGCTTTCACTACACAAGCCTTTGCTCAGAATGAAAGATGTCGAAAGTGTATTTGTGTTCACTTCGAGTGAGTACATAATATTCATTTTTATATAAAAAATAGAATAAACTAACCAAGTATTCACAACACGCGTACAATATCCCTATTCAAAGCATTTTTACATTTACGCTGACGTGAAGAAAAAGAAAATTTTGTATGGAAACGTGTATAAATCCCCTATATAATACCTCGGAAAGCTCCGCAGGCCATAAAAAATCCAGTGAGATTTCACTTACCTCAGTGATATTCAGTAATGGATCTAGACATAATTAGAACGTTGTGCACCAACAAAGCAAATAGGCAATAAAGATGAGACAGTAACAAAAATGGATATGTTCATATCCTGGCGCCAAATACATGACAGCATTCGCAGTCTTTAAATTTGGTTGCTCTCTTGTTCTCAATAATTTCCAACTTTTATATCTATATTTCATTAATAATTATTAAATATCTACTTGTTGTATACGTGGGATTTTTCGACATGTTGAACAAGTCGAGAATTCTCATGATTAGGAGTTTCGGACCTAATGGCGAACGTTATTAACGTAAAGTGATCACACTAAGCCAGCCTCCAAAATAACAGTAGAAGACGGTCGTAAGACCGTAGTGGTTTGTTCCACTTAAGAATCAAACATCAGTAATGAATTGTTAGAGTCATTAGTTGTTACATTTATGATACTGTACACTTACGCTAGAGCTAGACCGTACTTCTTAAAGTTAGAGCGGTTTCTGATGTTTACACTTCTAAACCGCTCTAGCTTAAAAACTTTCAGCGTATTGGTACCTTTATTGCAACATAGAGAGGTGAGAAATAAAAAAGGATCTTGCTTTGAAGTAAAGACATAATTTAAAATGAATTAGGTAATTAAAAATTAAGCCGATAATGCTTAATATCGGTATATTTTAAAGAGTACTAACACATCTAAAAGCAGTTGGTGCCGTGTGATTGTTTCCAATTAAGCCCGTTTTTATTCATAAAGTCGAGCGTTTTATGCATTTTTGAGCAAATATGGTTCATGGCAATGGTTCGGCAGCTTACACTCACACGAGTTTCTATGAAATTCATAATCGACGCCACAAATCGTATTCAGCTGTTATATAAAACTACGAAGCCATTTTTACGTAACTGATATGAGTCAATTTCTTATCAGTTACGCTAAAATGTTGAATTTTGCTGGAAATTATGGGATTATAGCTGCAAGTCTAGTTAGTACTTTGGACCAAAACACCATACCAAGATTTAACAAAACCATAGCGATATCCTACAGGAAGTTCAACGATGTTAATATAACAACTGCAAACGAATGCAGAGCTAAAAAAATATAACTAACATATTTCAACCAATGGACAAAAAATAATTATTGTAGCTCCCATTAGTCCGACCTCGGTAGCCTAGTTGTACTGGTGTGGAGTTCAGATCCGATTCCCGGTCGGGTCAAGTGTTTTTTCACTTAAAATTTCTACCCGGGGTTGGCCTGTCTCAGATTGGACGGGACCGGTTGACTTGAAAAAATTCCCTCAGGCGATATGTTCCGCCAGCTATACAGACACCTTTGTATAGAAACGTGTTATATTATTATTAGTTACTTCCTATATTATATTTTCGGAAAGTTGATACAGTTGGGGCATAATGGAGTGTGGTGACGACGCAGAGAGCTTTTCGTAGGCTATCATTGTTTTTAAATAACGTTTCTATGCCAAAACCTCGATGCTCACCGGATCACTGCATGTCGACTACTGAAATTAAAATGGCGTCTATTCCCCCACCTAACGCCACTACTCCCACTCCGCTAACCCACCTGCGTACTAGACAGTGAGTGTTTGAAACTGTGGAGTCCATTCTGCCCTACTCTGTATAAAGAATATGGAGATATTCCCTATGAATAATCATTTCTGACTCTTCAACTCATACTGTCATTTTATTTTTGTGTTCACACAGAAAGAAGACAGTGGGAGTGCATGTTAAATCAAGTGATAAGCCTGAATGAATGGACGGCGAGATAATTGGTATTCGAACTCCCGACAGGCTGAAATGACAGCATAAACAGATTTACACAAAGAGGAAGAATTTAAAGAAGATGGAATCACTTCGTTGAAAATAATTGATGTATCAAGAAGACTCAATCGCAGTTGACTCAAAAACAAATAAGGATCCTAACAAGTACTCGACAAGAGTGGACACTGCGAAAGCATGTGTTGCAAAATTGCAATAACAGTCACTCCAGTCTGCAGATTCGACTCAAAGGTTAACGAAACACCCATTCATTCGCTTACAAAAAGAGTCATACATTTGAAGGACCACACTGAATTTTGGGAATGCAATACTAACCATACCAATACAGAAATCGGCCTTGAAGGACTTTTTTGGTGGCAGTAACGCAAGGTAATAATATAATGGTCTCTATGACTCCTGTATCTGCAAATTATGGAACTTTTTCCTTCGACACACTTTATTTAGACAAAAAAACTATTTGTAAGGCAGGAAAATGCGCGAGCGTTTGCTAGTGCATGTAATTGGAGGCGTCATACCATGTCCAGTTAATACAATGGAAACATCATTAAAAACGTATGCGTTGGTAAAACTGTACTGAATCAAAGCCTTGCAGAGATTGGAAAATTGCATAAAAGCCTTCGTAATTAGTACATATTGATGTGAATGTATGCTGAATGAGTACCGGTAATTATATGCCATGATTTTAATGAGTTGACTTCCTTCGTACAAGGATATTCAATTATTTTTTTTGAAAAATTTCTTAGACGCCTTTTCGAAAGATGTGTATAATTAATTTGAAGACTGTTAGTTGCAGGTATATCATGAGTAATATTTTAAAGAACTTCTGGACACTTCATGGATACTATAATTTGATTGGTGCATCAGAGCCTGTTTGGTTTATCATGGGGTGTAGCAATGGCTGTATTAAGGATCTCTGCACTGGCCTTGATTTACTCTGCAATGGAATACGCCATTTCTGTGTGCGTGTGCAAATAGTTGCTGTACACTTTTGTGGATGCAGAGCTCAATTAGACCATGCGGCTGATCATGGTGGCTGTGAGGTCCACTCCGACTGAACGGTTTCCTATGCTTATAAATAACCACTCATCAGCTGGCTCGAAGCAATCAACAAAGAATGAGTGAAGTATGTGTGAAATCAGTCACATCCTCTGCTTTTACCACTAACCCCCGACGACACTTTACCACTGACCCCCTGCACTTCAGTGGGTAATTCCAATGGGGGAAGAATGGAGAGTGGAGACTGGAGAGCCTTAAACAGAGATATTCGAGACCTAGTTTAGGGGTGGGATTGCAAATGTTTGGTTTCAATCTCTTCAGACGTCCATGGATGTCGTTAAATCGGATCCTCATTGGACATAACCGGTGGGTGGTAGGATGCTCCATAGTTGACAGATACGAGATTCATCTCCCTGCGACTGTACACCGGTACAGGGCATCCAACATATCGGAGAGATTACCGCCTGAGAAAGTTCACTGGTACATAAAAATAATAAAAATGCCTTGCCGTGGATAGATGTCTTGACATTTTATCTCTAGTCTGGATAAAGCAGTTTTTTTAATCTTGTTTCTTGTCTTCTGAAAATATCACCTTTTGGTGGCTGATGCTAAACGATAATAATAATAACCATGATTGACTACAAAGCTATTGGAAATTGCTTTACAAACGAATAAATTATGTAGAAGTAGTGTCAAATGGTTCTCGGTATTCAAGGCTGTTAAAAGCCATACTTTATTATCATTATTTCCATAGACACGTATGAAAGTGTGTATGAGTAAGGAAAATGTAAGTCTTACCAATGCTATGAAAGTAACTATGATTGTAAAATGTAAAGTAATAAAATATATACGTTAATCGGTATAAACTGTATGAAAAAATTTGTTACGTAAGACGTAGAAAACATTCATTGTTACAGAGAGTTCTGGAAATCAGACAAGATTTTTGAACTAGGTAAATATCATTCCGATGTTGGAGCATTTCGTACTCAATGTTTTAAGAGCAGTCAGATAGTAGGATAAGCAGATGATCTGAATATTGGAGGTAGATCTCGCACAGCCATAGAATCAGTATTTGAACATTTGGAAACCGCAGCACTTGAATTGCGATTAATAACAAACCAAGATAAGACAAGATACATGGTCCAAGGCAAAACCTCGTCTAACAGAAAAGAAGACAATAAGACACTCATAAATTGTTACACTTTGGAATACCGATAGAAATAAGGTAAATAATCTCGGCTGCTAATAAGACTTACTACTTACATATATTGCCAATGTATGAGTCTAGAGACATCCATAGAAAGACAAAGACAAACCTATAAAAAAACTAATGAAGACAATGCTAGCGTACGGATATGAGGCACTGGACCTTTAGCACAATTTTACCTGAATAACGTTCATCGTCCTTATCAATCAATCAAATCAAAATCCCCTTTAAACCCCACTCAGGGGCATAGGGAGGCAATAAAAGCTACTTTGGTCGCCTTTTATGATCGATTTGTTTTGTCAACCCCATGATCCCGATCTGATTTTTCGATTTCGTGCTTCTTTCGTGATTATAAGGAACATTTAACCATTCTCAGAAGAAGCTTCGATATGCATGAAAAAATCCCTCTAGAATTCATAACTTCAGGTCAGATCAGAATTGAATTGTTTAATTTCGTCTTCTGTTGAGAAGTTTACAGGTTTTCATGTGATTTAACTAATAATGAATTTAGTATACTGTCTGTAACTTGACAATGATTCATGGAATAAAAACGAGCGATTCACTCAGAAAAAAACCATTTCGAAAGTTTTGCATATTCAAAAGACAAAACAAAAACACAACATGATTGATCATTGGTCATCTGAAGATGGAAGAATCGACGAAGAAACATTGACAATAATCACCAAGAGACAATTATTCAAAGACTTTTTCAATTTGTTCGATATCGAAAATCTGACAATGGATGACCATTTAATACTGTTGAAGACACAACTGACATGGACTGGATTCAATGTCTTAAATTTGAACTATTTTAAGTCCAGCCAACTGTTTCTAGGATTTATCAATATGATAGTTATAATATGCTATCTGATTTCCAGTGTCTTATTCATGATAACAACAGACAGCGACATGGCTCTCGTGACAGAATGTTTCACTACCTTTCTCTTTGCATTCCTCGTCATGGTGAAAATCTTTATCTTTATCTATAACAAAATAAATATCAAGGACATGATTGAGAGGATGAGATATGACTATACGCATTATGCCAGTTCGGGTGGCTTTGGAAAATATCTCATGTTCAAAAGGATGAAAGAAGCTAGAATTGTAATCAGGCTAATCAACTATTGTGGGGTAAGTGACACATTATTATATTTTTTAAAGGTTTTTTTTTTTTACCCATCACGCCGTTTCCCGAAGGGGGTAGGCAGAGAGTACGGATTTCCACTCTTTCCTATCCAAACAAACCTCTTTCGCTTCTTCCAAACGCATAACAAAAGGCCAAAATACTATAATATGCCTCTTGCAGGCTCCTCAATAGACTGAGAATAGATGTCTAGAGATGCAGAAAAAACCCAAAAAAATTGTAGATATCTCTCTGCAACGGACGACATTCGATGTGAATTCGGAGCAACCCAGGGCTCTCTGATGGGAGATATCTATGTAATCGTAATGAACAGATCCTAGCCAATGACAAGGCGATATCTGTGGCAACATATTGGAGTGGACACGTAAATGAATAAAAGAATGTGCCACTTGTCTCACTGCAACTAAAATCTATCGTGACTATTCTGAGATCTTTCTATTCTTTCTCGTTTTCATAGGTCAGTGTGAGGTGGCTTTAAAAATTAAAAACAGTAATAACCATATTCAAACGTATTTCTCGCCCAAGCAAATTGATTTCAAAATAAATGGATATTAATACGGTATTGGCTATTTGTTCCGGATTTTGACCCTTGTACCCGTTCTTCATTCTACCGTTCAAAGCTCGCTGAATCCGATCTCCCGTTGTATTCGTACCTAATTTATTGGATATGGATATAACCGCAAGATACAATACTCGACATAGTAAGCCTTTGGTTCAAAATTCACATATTTGGGGATAATTGCAGATTAGATCCATTCAGCTTCTGCTGCTTCAATCCATGAATTCACGTTGACGCATGGATTCGCTGACTTTGTATTAATGGTACCCAGGGCCATTTCCAGGATTTCATAAATCGGCATTAGTGTAATACCGGTATAATATTCTGCATACACAATGCCAAAATTTTGTCTTTCTGAAACAACCTCAATAATGACATTTACAACAAACTGATAAAATTAATCTTATTGTTTTCAGTACATGACGATATTTTTGTTTTCCATGCTCCCACTTTTTGAGATCGAGACGAGAACTTTACCGTTTAAAATGCAGTTCTTTTTTTTACTCGGTGATTCTTTCGAGATATATATTTCCAACTACGCCTTACAAGCCTATGCAGCCGTCATCTGTGTTACTTACTTCATGGGCTACTTAGCTGTATGTTTTTATTTCATACTTATACTGTGTGCAAGACTGGAAATACTGGAACATGAGATTAGGCAGTTTGGAACTTCGGATCAATTATATGATTATTCACAATATAAAGGAAATAATGGTAAGTCTAAAGCTACGCTTTCAAACTCTTCAGCTCAACATACGTGGCGCGGTAGGCCTCCTCAGACAGACGTAGACAAAACGTAGGCACAACATTAAGCCAATTGAACGCGACCAAATCCCGGAAATAAACACATACAAAATTTGAAAGTTACTTTATTTCTTCCTTAGCATTAGAATCCTCTTGATTGATCAGCAATCATCCTAAATCAAGCCCTTTACTTTCTCACTCATCTGATTTCAATATTTTTGAAGTATTTTTCGTAGTCCAATTCAGCTCAATATTTATTTTGTGACACCGAGATCTTCTAACAGTAGCCTAAGTATGTAACTCGCATAGATAACTTGACATTGCGTCATGTTAAGGTAAACGTTACGTTACGTTTCAAGTAGACGCGAGAAATCACAGCGCGTAATCAAAAACGCATAGGTTTTCACTAAATTACGGTGACGTAGGCTTACATACTACCGATGTAATTAAAAACTGACAGTTGGCTCCGTTTAGGTACAAAACGAAGACTATAAGTACGTTTTGTATCTTACATACTTAGGCTACAGGTCTTGTAGTGTATCGTTTCATAGATTTCGTCCCCTGCTGTTTCAGACCCTCGAAAGTATTTTGCAGGTCTACTACCGCAGTATTCGATCAATCTTCTTCTTCTCTGGTTTCAATCCTAAGATTGGTTTGCAGCAATTCCCTCAATTCTTCTCCTCCATTCTTCCCTGTCTTGTGCAGCTCTTTTAAGATCTACATATGACTGGCATCGCACGTCCACCAACAGTTCCTCCAGGTACTCTCGGCGTTGGCGTCCCCTGGAGTTTGTCCCCTCGGCCATAGCACGTCATTTGGATATGGCATTGAGTAGATTTTTTACTCCTACAAGAACCTCTTTTATGGTTTCTCCGGGTTTTATCCACATAGCATTCTCTTATAACAGTTTTTTTTTTATATAGACCTCTTGTATTACAGACTCAAATATTTTACGTATAGGTCAAATCAATCAAATCAAATCTCCCTTTGAACTCCACTTAGGAGCATAGGGAGGCAACAAGAGCTCTCCATTGCGCTCGATCTTGCGCAATGCTTATGAGCTCCTCCCACACCAAGTCCATTTCCCTCACCTCTGCCTCGAAGGAACGGAACACGGTATGAGAGGGTCTTCCACGTCTTCGAGACCCTGATGGGAGGAAAAACAGCGCTCTCCTCGGCCAACTGTCATTCGGCATCCTCAACACATGTCCCAGCCATGCCCATCTCCTCTCCGTAATGGTGGAAGTGATGGGCCTGCGCCGGGTGCGCCGACGTATAGCATCGTTCGTGATGCGGTGGTACCATCTTATACCCAAAATAGGTATCCGTATAGGTACGACCTTAATATCTGATGTTAAGGTTTATCAATTGCATAAACTTTGGCTAGTTTTAAATGAATAACTTATTTTTTCATTTCAGAAAACAGTAGTTTGGTTCTTTTGTCAGAGAATTCTTCTCAAAAATTTGTTAATAATATTATCAGAATGCAGCAGGCTATTTACAGGTGAATTTAATCAACAATTTTTATTAATTATGCCAATTTTAAGTGGCACTTATTATTATTTATTAATTTTCTTATAGGTTCACCGACGACTTTAACCAGGTCTACCGATATGACTGCTTTTTAGAAATACTATTCAGCATTCTCATTGGTTGTGTGTGCTTGATTCAAATAACAAAGGTTTGTTTTGATACATTTTATTTTGCACCAATCTCATGGTTTATCCCAGCTTTATCTTGAAATTTTAGTCCGCAGAGATGTCTGCTAGTTTTGGCCTTTCTCGCCTTTCCCCCCATTACTTTTGTAGATAGAGCTTTCATTTTTACTACCCTCAATAATTGATAGTTTGTTCCATCTTATTTCTTTATATAGAGAGTTATACTATTTTTTCCCTTAATTAATTGCTGTAGCTCTAGTTCTTCATTCTTCGTTTTAATCTCATTTTGCTTTAGTTATTCTTCATTACTAACTATCCTTAATTTAACTGGGTTCCACCATGGTTAACTCCCAGTTGTCTTTTCACCTCATTGCTAGTTTGCCTGAAAGCCGTTAGGAAGTCTGTATGAATCCATTCTCCTCACCTATAATACAAGAATCTTCTTCATTGACTGTCCCACATTTGTTTATGTCATCTACGTGTACTTCATTTCAGATAATGATTCGTGCCAAAAGATTCCGGAGACTAAATTAAACTAAACTAAAGAGATATTCTTATTCTGTTTCGGATCGTTATTCCAGTGATGGATTGGAGTATCCCAGAACATTGTTGGCAAAAGTCTTTAGTTCTAATAAACCATTGTGATCATTATTGTTTTGTTATATTAAAAACCTCTTTGTTTTGTTCACGGAGATGTTCATATTGTGAGGTTTTTACTGTAAATTAATTTATTCCAGGCTCCCGATATAAGAACTATGCTGCCATTTCTAACATATCAAGTGGGGGTGCTTGTGCAAATGTTTGTTTATTGTTATTACGGTGATATCGTACGGACTAAGGTAGGATAATATCATATTATTTATTATCATTGCAATATTTGAGTTTTTTTAACCCTGGCGTCAAACCGTATGACTGTACCGTAAATGGGACAGATACCGACTGAATCAGCAACTGCGAAACGTTTCAATACCTGAAGAATTAGGCTGTGTGAGAATTTGATAATTTTTAAAGGAACTTCCCTTTTGGCAGTTAATTCTGGTGATTGATAGTGACAATTCCACTGAGAATCAAACCCATAGCCCAATGAAGTCATTAACATGCAGTACATATACAAATACAAGAAGGAATCTAGATGATGTTATTTTCCATGCACCTGGTGAGGTTGTAAGAAGTTTTTCGCAACAAAAAGATAAAGTATTCTGGAACAGGGATATCCCACTTTGCCACATAATTTGGGTACAGTTTTTCATCGTTTTCTGTCAGCAGCGTCATTATCCGCGTCTCCGGATCAGACTAATGCTTATCAAAACTCTTAACCTCTTGGTATTATGGCATAGCATTGCATGGCTAACGTTTGATGGCGTCAGTAAAGATCTGCAACCTCTGGAAGTAAGAAACTGACGTCACAGGGCGGAATGGCGACCCACAATGGGTTGTAGTGCCATGAATGGATGGATGGATTGCATGGCTATCCCCTTAGAGACGGCTCCAAGTCAGACCATCAAAAAGTTGGAGGGGCAGCTGAGAATCGACTTTGCACCAGATTGCATTGTGCATCAACTCTTTGTATTTTTGAGATACCTATGTTCTTATTTCTCATTGAAGTCTACGTGCACCGCCAACTCTGCTACCAGCTTTCTTTCAATTCTCCTTTTTACACCTTCCATCTCTACTAAATATATTTATTCTCATTTATTTTATCCCTTTTTCTAGAGTTCAGAAATTTCCTTGGCGTTGTATGACACCTGCTGGTATAGAACAAGTCCATCATTGAAGCGTACATTGACCATTACCATGATAAGAGCTCAGAAAAGTATAGCATTGTCGGCTGTGTTTGTCAATTTAAGTCTTGAAGTCTTTGCTGATGTAAGTATGGAATTAACCTCGACCATCACACCTATAACACCAGGGGTAAACAAGATGTAAGGCCATTGGAACATAGATTGGCAAAGGTCTCAAAAAGTTACATCTGTAGTAGTATACGTTTATTTAACAAGTTGCCTCATAGTTTTAGAGCACTTAATTTATTGGAGTTTCAGAGAGAGGTGAAGAAGTATCTTGTTGAACAAGTATTTTACAATATTGACGATATGCTAAATGGGACCGTTGACTCTATTATTTAAGATTTAGGTTAAATTGTGTTTTGTTCATTTTGTTGCTTGGTGCCCATTTTTAAACAGGTTGACGTGAAGCTATTTTGAGCCCTTTACACTCAAAATAGCTTTGATATTATTGATCTTCAATCTTTAAATTGTACTTTCTTTTCTTTTATTTCTGCCAGTAAGAAATTATGTATATTATTTTTGTTCTGTATACCTATTATATATTTATATTGTTATTTTGTATACTTGACGATTCCAAGTGCCAAATTCATGGCCTAAGGATGAAAAGAAAGAATAAAGAATAAACGAGTGCCCCATGTACGCATTTAAAGAAGGACTACAGGACTTGCACGCACTGACGGATGACGCGATCCATTGGCTTCGGTCTCTGGAGGTCAGATTGTGAGCGACCATAAGAAGAAGAAGAAGAAAAGCCCAGTACCCCTATTCTCTCGGGAATATTGTATGGGCTGCGGAGCTTACCGAAGTTTTCTGTAGGGGCGCTATACACGTTTCCATACAAAATTTAGTTACTTCACGCCAGCGTAAATGTCACGGAAACTTATAATAGGGGTACAAAACGCCGATTGAATGACCGTGAAAATATTGTGATGATCAAGTTTATTGATTGAATTTATTTCATATTGTTGTTGAACTGAACAAAATTATGACATACCTATTATTTTTTTAAGCACGACATCTATCGAAATTTCAAGCAAATATTATTATTGAATACAAAACATGTTGTATTATTTCGGGAACGCCTAAATAGATGGCGGTTTATAATACCTAATTAATTATTATTATTCTCTCTAAAAATTGAACTATATTATTTTAATTAAGTTGGCACCAAATTAATATAATATTTCCCGTGACCATGGAACAGGGAATTTTTGACAATTTTTTAAACCGAAAACCTGTTCATGGTTTTCGGACTGTTTAAAACATTGTCCCTCAGTCTTCTAGTGCAACAACTCCTATTAATTCATTTCTCCTTAGAAATCTATGACAGTGCAATCGATAAAGCCATATATTCATAATAATCAACATACACAGGCATAATATACCTAAGTTATTACAAATAATTTCATAGAAGATACCGCCATCTAACCAACGACGAGCCAAGCCACATTCCCTTGCGTTACGGTTGCGTTACATCAGTAACATTTTTTTTCTATTTCAGATGTTGCGTGGGATGTATTCGTTCTACGCTCTTTTGATGAATACTAATTGATTGAAGAGCTATTGATAAAATTCTGATTAAATTTATTCAATTAGCAATAATAAAGAATTAAAAAATACTTAAGGTTTTTTTCAT
Organism: Mystacides longicornis; assembly: GCA_963576905.1. Lineage (NCBI taxonomy): Eukaryota > Metazoa > Arthropoda > Insecta > Trichoptera > Leptoceridae > Mystacides > Mystacides longicornis. Next base: position 20,568,622 of record OY756437.1, read on the forward strand.
TCCTAAATTTTTGTTCTGGATTTTGAGTAAGTATATGTACTTACACTATACAGTGTCACATCTTTCGCCTAAATGTCTTCTTTTCATGCCATACTACTAGATTTAGGGACAGTTTTATTAACTACTAGCTATCCCGACAGACGTTGTCCTGTGTTCCTAACTATGAATATTGAATTCGAATTTGTATGGTGATAAATTAATTATCATTTGACCAATGTGATTCCGAACGATACGTCTGTTTTAAACCATGTATATTCCATCCGCATTCTGTCAATCGCACCAATTGACAATTTCTGTCAAAATTTCTAAATTGGAATAAAAATTATAAGGTAAAAAGTACTAATAAGGTTGTCTATGTAGAGTTTTGTTTAATTTTCTTATTTTCCATGCATTTTTCTTATTTTTTTTTTTCTAAAAGGACATTCTCCTGATAAAAGCCTACACGACAAAAAAAGAATTATATAAATCGGTCCAGCCGTTTAGGCGTGATGCGATGACATCGGGAAATAGCTCTCCATTTTTATATATAAGATTAGGAGTCACTGAAAAATCATACCTTTTTAGATGTGCCTTTAATAAAATTTTGACAAAAACCTGTAACACTTTTTCTCTCGATGTCCCGAGACTCCTAAGAATCCTTGGTCATCAAGAAAAAATCATGCACACAATGAGCCATCTGAATTTGGATAGACATCTTCATTCAAACTGCCCGGTGCGAATGGCCATCTGGAAAGATTTATTTATTTATGAAAAAATAACAACTAACGACTCTAAAAATTCATTACTAATGTTCGATTTTTAAATGGAACAAACCACTACGGGCTTACGACCGTCTTCTACTGTTATTTCGAAGGCTGGCTTAGTGTGATCACTTTACGTTAACAACGTTCGCCATTAGGTGGTAATGTTTGTCTCCGAAACTCTTAATCATGAGAATTCTCAACATGTTCAACATGTCGAAAACTCCCATGTATGAAACAAGTAGAAATTTAATAATTAATGAAAAATAGAGAAGAAAAGTTGGAAATTATTGAGAACAAGAGAGCAACCAAATTTAAAGACTGCGACTGCTGTCATATATTTGGCGCCAGGATATGACTATATCCATTTTTGTTACTGTCTCATATTTATTGCCTATTGGCTTTGTTGGTGCACAACGTTCTAATTATGTTTAGATTCTTGTGACCTTTTCAGGACTAGATCTTAAAGAAAAAATAACAACTAACGACTCTAAAAATTCATTACTAATGTTCGATTTTTAAATGGAACAAACCACTACGGGCTTACGACCGTCTTCTACTGTTATTTCGAAGGCTGGCTTAGTGTGATCACTTTACGTTAACAACGTTCGCCATTAGGTGGTAATGTTTGTCTCCGAAACTCTTAATCATGAGAATTCTCAACATGTTCAACATGTCGAAAACTCCCATGTATGAAACAAGTAGAAATTTAATAATTAATGAAAAATAGAGAAGAAAAGTTGGAAATTATTGAGAACAAGAGAGCAACCAAATTTAAAGACTGCGTAATGAATTTTTAGAGTCGTTAGTTGTTATTTTTTCTTTAAGATCTAGTCCTGAAAAGGTCACAAGAATCTAAACATAATTAGAACGTTGTGCACCAACAAAGCCAATAGGCAATAAATATGAGACAGTAACAAAAATGGATATAGTCATATCCTGGCGAGGAAATAACAGTAGAAGACGGTCGTAAGCCCGTAGTGGTTTGTTCCATTTAAAAATCGAACATTAGTAATGAATTTTTAGAGTCGTTAGTTGTTATTTTTTCTTTAAGATCTAGTCCTGAAAAGGTCACAAGAATCTAAACATAATTAGAACGTTGTGCACCAACAAAGCCAATAGGCAATAAATATGAGACAGTAACAAAAATGGATATAGTCATATCCTGGCGCCAAATATATGACAGCAGTCGCAGTCTTTAAATTTGGTTGCTCTCTTGTTCTCAATAATTTCCAACTTTTCTTCTCTATTTTTCATTAATTATTAAATTTCTACTTGTTTCATACATGGGAGTTTTCGACATGTTGAACATGTTGAGAATTCTCATGATTAAGAGTTTCGGAGACAAACATTACCACCTAATGGCGAACGTTGTTAACGTAAAGTGATCACACTAAGCCAGCCTTCGAAATAACAGTAGAAGACGGTCGTAAGCCCGTAGTGGTTTGTTCCATTTAAAAATCGAACATTAGTAATGAATTTTTAGAGTCGTTAGTTGTTATTTTTTCTTTAAGATCTAGTCCTGAAAAGGTCACAAGAATCTAAACATAATTAGAACGTTGTGCACCAACAAAGCCAATAGGCAATAAATATGAGACAGTAACAAAAATGGATATAGTCATATCCTGGCGCCAAATATATGACAGCAGTCGCAGTCTTTAAATTTGGTTGCTCTCTTGTTCTCAATAATTTCCAACTTTTCTTCTCTATTTTTCATTAATTATTAAATTTCTACTTGTTTCATACATGGGAGTTTTCGACATGTTGAACATGTTGAGAATTCTCATGATTAAGAGTTTCGGAGACAAACATTACCACCTAATGGCGAACGTTGTTAACGTAAAGTGATCACACTAAGCCAGCCTTCGAAATAACAGTAGAAGACGGTCGTAAGCCCGTAGTGGTTTGTTCCATTTAAAAATCGAACATTAGTAATGAATTTTTAGAGTCGTTAGTTGTTATTTTTTCTTTAAGATCTAGTCCTGAAAAGGTCACAAGAATCTAAACATAATTAGAACGTTGTGCACCAACAAAGCCAATAGGCAATAAATATGAGACAGTAACAAAAATGGATATAGTCATATCCTGGCGCCAAATATATGACAGCAGTCGCAGTCTTTAAATTTGGTTGCTCTCTTGTTCTCAATAATTTCCAACTTTTCTTCTCTATTTTTCATTAATTATTAAATTTCTACTTGTTTCATACATGGGAGTTTTCGACATGTTGAACATGTTGAGAATTCTCATGATTAAGAGTTTCGGAGACAAACATTACCACCTAATGGCGAACGTTGTTAACGTAAAGTGATCACACTAAGCCAGCCTTCGAAATAACAGTAGAAGACGGTCGTAAGCCCGTAGTGGTTTGTTCCATTTAAAAATCGAACATTAGTAATGAATTTTTAGAGTCGTTAGTTGTTATTTTTTCTTTAAGATCTAGTCCTGAAAAGGTCACAAGAATCTAAACATAATTAGAACGTTGTGCACCAACAAAGCCAATAGGCAATAAATATGAGACAGTAACAAAAATGGATATAGTCATATCCTGGCGCCAAATATATGACAGCAGTCGCAGTCTTTAAATTTGGTTGCTCTCTTGTTCTCAATAATTTCCAACTTTTCTTCTCTATTTTTCATTAATTATTAAATTTCTACTTGTTTCATACATGGGAGTTTTCGACATGTTGAACATGTTGAGAATTCTCATGATTAAGAGTTTCGGAGACAAACATTACCACCTAATGGCGAACGTTGTTAACGTAAAGTGATCACACTAAGCCAGCCTTCGAAATAACAGTAGAAGACGGTCGTAAGCCCGTAGTGGTTTGTTCCATTTAAAAATCGAACATTAGTAATGAATTTTTAGAGTCGTTAGTTGTTATTTTTTCTTTAAGATCTAGTCCTGAAAAGGTCACAAGAATCTAAACATAATTAGAACGTTATTTATTTATTGTCTACGCAACCAGCGGTTGCTTTTACAAACAATTTTGACATTAAAAATAATACATTAATAGGTGATGCCAAGATGCAAACACCAAAAGAAAATAAACTAAACACAAACAAGAGACACAAAACAAACAGTTACAAATACATAAACATATGGAAATTATATGAATACAATATTGTAACATGGGGCCAAAGAAAACATCACAACTTCATAGAAAACACAAAGTGCCTAGCTGCTCTGATCTTTTAACATTTTTTTGAAATGGTACAAACTTGTAGCAAATATATCTATTTCGCCGAGGTCGTTCCCCCCCCCCCCCTAAGAATCCTCTGCATGGGCGCAAAGAAGGAATAGTTGGTGGTATGATTCGCAAGTCTGAACGTCTGCACATTACGGGTATCCCTAGTGGGCACCCGAAGCTCCACCATTGATAAGAGTCGAGACGAGTCAATTTGGCCGCCGATCAGTTTATGCAAAAAAATTAAATTGGCGTTTTTACGCCTCTCAGATAATAACATGAGACCATATTCCTCGCGAAGTTGATTATAATCAATGTCAACAATTGGTATACCCAGTTTGAAATTGATAAATCTAAGCAATTTATTTTGGATTACCTCAATGCGTCTGTTGTGAACCTGGTAATACGGGGACCACAGAACCGCATTGTATTCCAGTTGTGGTCTGACAAGGCAATTATATAAGTGAACAAAGTAGAGACCTTGGTGAAATTATGGCACAAGCGCAAAACAAATCCTAACGTGCGGAGCGCTCCTTCCACCATTGCGTTAATATGGGGGACAAACGTTAGACCAGTATCAAGCTGTACTCCGAGATCCCGGATTTAAGAAACCGACTCCAGCTCAGTACCATCCATCATATATAGAAAAATGATCGGTGTTTTTATTTTGAAAAAACGTACCACCTGGCATTTCGCCACATTCAAACTCAACTCATTATTCGAACACCATTTCGGTAGAGAATCAACATTTCTCTGCAGCACACAGCAGTTATCAGCACTCTTTATGACTCTATAAATTTTAAGGTCATCTGCGAACATCATAACCTCTACCCCATCAAATTCCGTCAAAAGGTCATTAATAAAATATTAAATAGTATGGGTTCCAAGGTGTGAGCCCTGCGGTACACCACTTGACGCAACAAATGAGGATGAGATGACACTCGACAAACATACTCTGAGTATTCTCCCCGACAAATAGCTTGCAAACCAAGACAGTAACGCCCCATCTATACCAAGCGACTGGAGTTTAGCCAATATTATTGGATGAGAAACTCGATCGAAGGCTTTAGAGTAATCAGTATAGACACAGTCCAATTGGCCCCTGTCCGTCATTGCATCCATGATGTCAGAATGAAACTCTAAAAGATTCGTCAATGTCGATCGATTTTTCATGAAACCATGCTGTTTATCAGATATCAAAATCATCAAATCATTCTTATTCTTATCAAGAAGCATTCTTTCGAATAATTTTGGGATGCATGATTGAATACAAATCGGACGGTAATTTTCAATATCAGACTTATCTCCCTTTTTAAAAATAGGAATTATATTACTCTCTTTCCAACTGGACGGAAAGGTCCCCGAAGCAATTGAGTTGTTGAAAATTTTCTGCACTGCACGATCATTTGAGAAATAATGGTGGAAGCCTATCAGGACCAGAAGATTTACCAGTGTCAAGTGCATCTAAGCCCTTTCTAACTTCAGACAACGAGAAATATACTCGATGAATATGAACCTTATCTATAACACGAATCACGGGAATGTTAGAGTTCACAGGGGTATCATTGAACACAGACATGAAGAACTCACGAAAAAGTTCAACCACCTCGGTTCTGCTGCTGGCTGTCCTTCTGTTAAGATACACGATCCTCGGGCAGTCACTATGGTCACTCCTCAAAGAACGAGCTAGTTTATATAGACTTACAGAAGAACCAGGCAATTGCTCTTCAATGCTTCCATAAAAGAGCGATTTTGCTGTTCTTGCCAATTTTTGGCATTCTTTTCTCACTGTACTAAACGATGCATTATCGAGTGAGGAATTAGTTACCTTATACTGAGTATGCAATCTCTTTTTCAAATTAGTCTTCTTAATGAGTTCTCGTAAGAACCACTTTGGAAAATTTGAGACCACAGGTCTCTTGACAGGAACAAACTGTTCAATCGAATAATTAATTATACCATAAAACCGTGATAATATCTCGTCCAAATTAGCTCCGTCATCGAGAAATGACCAATCAACGGTCGCTAGATAGTTGTTAATAGATTCATACTCACAATCTTTAAAATTCCTTACAACGGCTTCCGACACCGGTTCACTTTCTGTATTAAGAGCAAAGGCAATCTCAAGAGGTGGGTGGTGAGAATCAGCTGGCAATATCGGGTCTGCAGCTCCAGTCACGTGAAGGCTCTCAACATCAGAGAACACCAAATCCAACAATCTATCACGGTCATTTCGTTCAAAATTAAACTGCCCAAAACCAAGAAAAGAACACATATTTTTTACCTCAATCGTTTCCTCACTTTCACCAACCGTCAAATCCGAAGTCCACTCAGCGTGTGGTAAGTTGTAGTCCCCAGTCAATAAGAACTTAGCATCAGGATATTTAAAGCGAATTTTTTCAACGTTTTCGCAATGTTTAGTGTAAGCTTCAATGCCAGAGTTTGGCGGAATGTATACGCAACCCACAATCAAGGTACCCAACGATCTCAACGAAAACCAGCTCTGGCGAAGTCTGGAGACATTTCAATAAACAAGATCTATATTTTTTAGAAACGCAAATCATTACACCCCCACCCCTAGACTTACCACTACATTTGCGGTCACGGTCTTTTCTATAAACACAAAAGCTATCGAAACCGAGTTCCCCATCAAGCACATTTTTATTTAACCAGGTCTCTGTAAAAAATATAATATCATATGAGGTTAAGGATGCGCTAACAAACAAATCACTGATCTTTGTGTTTATTCCTCTGACGTTCTGGTAGTAAGCCGACGCGCCGATTGTCCTGCAGGGTTTTTTGATGTCTTGACAATTTTCGGCACCGAATCGAAGAAATTCACCGTAAGATTGTCTTCTCCTGCAGCACGTCTCTCATCAACCTCGCTCCATAGATTACGAAGATGCTCCCTCTGAGAAATCGTCAGGTCAGCCTTGACTTTCACTCCGTTCTTCAGTAGACTATTGTTTCGCAAAATGTAGTTGGCATCAGCAGAATCACCCAGGGTAACCTTTAGAGGTCGAGTTTTATCAGCGCCCTCACTTCCAATTCGTGACACCTTTATGTTATCCACACTGACAGATTCAAAATCCTTGATGATGTTAATAATCGCATCCTGGTCATCCTTGATTTTTAGGATCCTCGTAGTTGCAGAGCTTTCCGCGATGTTCATCAATAGTATATTCTTCGATTTTTCCCGTCGCTCCTCCAATTCGCCGACCGCCTCCAATACAGAGCCCGCCATCGGCAGGTTCAGTTATAGTGATTGGCATGTTTTTTAGCGCCTGCAATTTCCCTTCCATTGTTCCTGTAAGAACTCCTATTTGAGATATCGTTTTTGCCGATTCCGCAGTCGTAGGTAGTAATTTACTGGAGACTTCCTTAACGGCTTTGACGGCCGAATTGTTCGCTCCGATAAGCGCAAGTTGCAGGCTGTTCAAAAGATTTGATGCTTCGGTAATAAGCTGAACGCCACTTGACTCCATTTTTGCGTGAATCAATGCTATAAAACACGCTGATTTATATAAAGAAAAAAAAACAGTTCGTATGGAGTAATTTACAGAAACTCAAACGTACGAGCAAGCACGAAACCCAAAAACACCACTAGTGGGTAGTAACAGACATTTAACGAGAAATAGAACGGGAAAAATGTTATCTTCTTCAATAGCTTTAACACTGTTAGGTATAGTAAATATTCATTACAGAGTTTATTGTGTAAAATTTTTTGGGCTTTTTAACTGTATACTAAACTTTCCAAAAAAAAAAATGTTCACTTCAGTGACACTTTATAAAAACTGATTTTTAACTTTTTAATTCAGCATAACTTCCCCATTTGTTGACCATTTGAAAAACTTTAGATAGATAAAATACCTCTTTTTTTAGTAGAATGTGAAAATATAAAGAAAATGATTTTTCGGAAAACTCCAAAAATTTTCACTCCGGTAAAAACCGCTTTTCACTCAAACCGTCCGATATACAAGTATGGTACCGCGAGGTTTTTCCTTTGGACCGAGGTCCTCCACAAGTTTCTCAAACAAATCTTAACACTTTAACCAGCAGGATGAGCAGGGTTTTCACTTTTTTGAGAATTTTCACGATTTTCACTTACTTTTACAATATTTTCCACAGGAAGAAAAACAGACCAAAACCACCACTCGCACTGCACAGAATAGGAAATTTCGCGTCGAACTATATATTATATAAACCCGTTATTTGTAATATAATATTACCAAAAATAACAATTTAAAAATGCGGAGCTCAAATTTGCGTGTTAACTATCTTTGCCGTCAACAATTCTATCCTACTTTTATGTGGTCTCATCCACATTGAATCTCAAAATGAAAATTAAAGAATACCTTTATTATGTGATGCCCGGCTAGTAAATTTCTCAAATAAAAATAAAAATATTTAGACTCTTTTCTCAAGCGTAGGTTTCGTGGTAAGCCTACCATACCATTTCCTTAGCCTTAAGCTACGGCTACACTATGGCCCATGCTGGTCCAAGATGGCCAAATAGTGGCTCTGGCCAAGCATTGGCAAGTAGCAACATTTGGCAAATATACTTGTACACCTGGCTACACTATTGGCCCAACTCTGACAGCTGGCACGAGGCTAGACTTCTACACAATGTTTCTATCACTGATTTATTGATTAATTCTTGCTTTTATTCATCATTTTACATTCTAATCTCCAATTATTCACTGTATACTCCTATCTGAGTGGGGAATTTCAAGAGAGTTTATCTCCCTGGGCAAAAAGGATATTTTAATATAATTTCCAATTCACAAATATACGCAATAAAAACACTCATAATTTTATTAAACCTAACCTTCAATTTTTATTGATGTTAATTGTTTTGCAATAGGTATATATTTACTTAGCTCTTACAGGTTGATTTGTAGTATAACATAAATGAAAATAAAAGATATTGATAAAAAAAAACAAGAATCATGGGTACATTACGTACATACTCGAGTGGTTCAATGAAAGCATCAACCACCGTCTTTGCCGTTTGCGTTTTTAATTATTTTTAATAACAGAAAAGCAGATGCTGTATGTATCACTGTATAGGATGCTACAATTAATGCCATAATATGATATTATCATTGTCAACTTCCATTATTTTATCAGGATTATAAAAAAATGTACAAAACGCTATGAAAATAACAACATGAAAGACAGAAAAGCAGAAAAGCAGATGCTGTATGTATCACTGTATAGGATGCTACAATTAATGCCATAATAGCTGTCAACATTGTTCCAATATTGGTGAATACTTGCGAACTCGATCGACAAGTAAACAAGTAACGGCCAATGTCAAATATTTGGCGATATTGGTCATTGGTGGAGTGGCCACACTATTTGCCCATGATGGGCCAGAGCCTCTGTTTGGCCAGCATGGCCCATAGTCTAGCCGTGGCCTTAGAGGATGTAGACAGCACACACATATTATGTTCAAAATAAAAGATAGAATTACAAGATAAAAGGAACATTGTTTTATTTCATTGACCATCGTTTCAACATAAATTAATGCAATCAAATAAATCTCAAATCTAATCTCGCTAGTTTTATAACAAAGCGAACTTACTCTTTCAAAAGATTAGTCTAGGCGATATCATTATAACATGAAAGTTAAAAAAATTTAACAATTGTCTTCAATGACTCTTCATCAATCAAAATCTTAACATACTAATATATTATAACATCTACTGAGTCCTACCAGACTCCATCCACTTATGAAAATATTTCAATTAAAATAAAAATCGACTACAATTTAGTATTTTCACCAAATGTAAAGAAAAAAAAATTGATATAACAATTAAAATGAATAAACGGGCGAAGATGGAAAGTTTGCTCTTGAACATTTGAAAATTTCGAATGGTCACTGAACGAACTCAAAATATAAAAATTAATATCATCTACTTATCTAAGACTAGAGGTCCGCCCCAGCTTCGCACGGGTAGATAGATACTTAAAAATAATTTAGTTTTCATACAGATCCCTAACTTTTTCAAAATATTTTATAGCGTATGTTAATCTGGAATAATTGCATTGCAATGTATCGTGTCACGTCACTTTACCACCGTGACTACTTTGCGCGGTATTTCTACTAAACTTGACATCACTCCCCTCAGTCCCCTCCCCGGCTCCCGTACGTACTCAACATCGGATAAGTTGAGATGATAAGAGACTATGCTTTGTTTTCCAATACTCACATTTTTAAACTCGTGATAACTTTCGAATGGAATGTCCGAATTGAATAATTCAAAAAGTTATACAAACATATTGAAGCAGACTTGAATATGAACTAATTTATTTTAATAAGGAGTAATACCAAGATACCAATAAAGAGCCTTTTCTAGAGGTTACATTTTATTGATTTTTTTAAAATAAAAAAACACTTATTGTGGCATAACTATAATAGTTAGACATATGCTGTCGCGATACTTTTTGTAAATAATGATGTCTTCTACAAAATTGTAGTACATTGTTTTATTCTATCATCATTAGTTTTCACAGCGTTCGCGATAAAAAAAATATTTTAGGTAAATTTTTTACACCTTGGGTTACATTATTGAAGTTTTCGTAGGTTACCCACTTTTTTTTGGAAATTAAATATAGCCTATGTTCACCGCCGATATTGTAGCTTCCCAAAAGCGAAAGAATTTTTCAAATCGGTTCAGTAGTTTTGGAGCCTATTCGATGCAAACAAACAAACAAACAAACAAAAAATCAAATCTTTCCTCTTTATATATTAGTATAGATAATCCTGAGGTGAAGATATGCCGCCAGTCTCCAACCCAAAACAGCCCTCTCAAATAAAGTTCACGATTCCCTCATCTCCAGAAAGAATCACAATTCCCAAATTTTATAGGCAACCATAACCATACTTCACTTTAACTTTCCTCAATGATCTACCTTAGATCATCTAGACAAATGGGTATGTCCCATCAATAAAGGAAATTTCACGAATGCCTCGTCATAACTCACGCCCCATTTCTTTACATCGACCTCCTTGGCCTTCGCTATCTTAAATTTTGAACTATCCAAAACTTCAAAAGATTGATCTGACCTATTATGAGACTTCTCTTTCTGGCCTGGTCTCCTAGTGTGGCTTTTGACTGAAACCGTATCTACATTTTCCTCTACATCTTTCTGATAGCTGATTCCATCATCTGACACAGCAGACCGACGATCCTGCTCTACAAAAGGTACCTTCAATTTATTGTCCAGTTCGGATTCCATTTATTTTTTAAAGATTAATCGATACCTAACGGCAATAATATATGATTCGCAATAACGATTACTAACCGCTATCCCCGGATCCACGAACTGCACTGCCTTTACCTGATTCAAACCCCAATCAAACTTTAAGACTCCAACCCCACTAAATTTTTACCCTTGAAAAAAAAAAAGTATTTGATCTACACCTAATTCTATCGCGAACTTAAATTCACATACATATTCATATCTCCTTAACCATTCATTCCCTATGAATTTTCATACTCATGCATACCGTTCCATATTAGCATATTACTGTGAGGACAGAGTACCTATCCGAAAAAAAATTCAAAAATCAAAACAAATAAAAATAATTTTAACGATATTTACCCGACTTTAACATATATTCCTCAAAAGAGAAAAAAAGAAACTTTATATATTATTTCTTCCTTTCGTCTACCAGTATGTTCTTACAGGAAACTCAATATGTCAGCGCAGAAATAGTCCAGCCGATCTCGTTTCTCGACGCTGCTTTCCAATGAGAGATACATACTCCATACAATAAATAATGTGTTTACCTAGAAGAAAAAAAAATCAAGTTATTTCCATGCAAAAAAAATAATATTTCTCTTCTCTTTTTTAAATTTACCTAATCTGATCAGTAAATCAATGGGCAATTCACAAAAAAAAAAAAATTGATAAATGAAATTATCTATATAATTATCGATGGAGGATTTGAATTTGCTGACGACCGACGCCAAGAATTGGCTGAGGGATTTGAAATTGTTTTTATAATTTTGACCTACGCCTTTTAACCATACGTATATATATATATATATATATATACTTAACCTACCCTGAAAGACTACAAAGGAATTATTCGACAATGTATTGTATGAAGGTTATTATTAATTATACATACATATATTCCAGTGGACAGTTTATTTTTGACGTTGACGAAATCTTCGTTTGTAGTCGAATGCCAATTTGAATTTATCTATATCGGCTAGTGTCTTGATTCAAGATTTGAATGAAAAAAATTCTGTTATTTAAAAAAGATGTTGTTATATCATATTATTTATTATTAACTAGCCCTGCTGCCTCCAAGGAGGTCACCGTCGCTGCGTCCCAAAATGGAACTATTGTGACTGGCCCTGCATCTAGAGTTCGTCGCTTAGTCCAGCCTCCTGGATGAATCGGAGGACTTTGTTGGCGTTGAACTCCTCAATTTTATCTGGGAACATCAAGAAAGTTACCAGATTTTTGTGTCTATTTTGCATCATTCGTAGGCACTCACACAGGAGGTGCATTGGGGTCTCAAGTGATACCCCACACACCCTGCACATGCCACAGTCCAATATACCTATGGTGCACATATGCATGCTTGTTCAGCCTGCAGTGCTCCGTTAGGGACCTCGTGATGATGAATAGATTATTCCTGCTAATGCGGTGTTCATACGAGGCGATATAAGGCCAGACGATTTCGTTTGCATAAAAAAAAATATCGCTCGGTCGCCCATTGATCGTGTGATGTGTTCACACGAGTCCACCGACATACATTCAATCTGTCAGGTGCGCTGTAGTTTTAAAAATGGCGGACGTCAAGGTAGAAGTCGCGGAGTGTTTGGAGCTAAATGAAAATGAAATTGAAAATGTTGTTTTAGACGATATAAGGAGACTCCTAATTAAGGAAAAATCAAGAAAAAAACGCAGATATTGGATACAGAATTGAATTCTATGGAGAAAAAAATTTGCAGTACTGCTGTCATCTGTCAAGAAACAGAACATAAACCGAATTTTACTATAGATATGGACGCCGCGCATATCTGCGCATGCGTGTTTCGTTCTAACAGAAACAAAAGTTGAAATGTAGTCAACTTGAAGCGATATCGCTTTCAATCATTTTTATCGCTTCAGATTTATCGACAATCTGTTCACACGGTTCAATTGGCTGGCAATATTTTGGTGTCCTGGCGATATTCGCCTCGTGTGAACACCGCATAGGGGACAGTAGGTTCCTTACGGATTTTTTGATGTCCATGTTACCCACACTAGTGGATGGTGTTACTCCCTAGAGCCGGGTGACCATCCAGTGAGCAAGGATTTATTATTATTAATGATAGTACATATGTATTGACGTTCATGACCGTCCCAGGTTTAGCAAGGGAAAAGAAGTCACAGCTCACAGCTGACAGAGCCCCGCATGTAGGCTGAAGGGCTGAGGTTAATCTCCGAGGCGCCCAGGTATTGGAGATGCACCGTTTAGACTGGGTAAACCCCCAGCAATTCATCCATCGGCACGGTACGCTTCACACCTTAGGGTAAGAACACGTAGAAAGCCGATTCCGACCGGCGCAAAGAATGTAACTATGCATTTGAATGGGGATGCCCATAGAAAAAGCAGGAACCCGCTTTTCGGCATGCCCATTTAAATGCATTGAAACCATAGACAACAATCTTTGAGCCGGTCGGCGCGGGTCGGAATCGGCTTTCTACGTGTTCTTCCCCTTAGATTGGTGTTGTCCTCTTAGCCAGTCCCGGCATAGCCCGATCCCTCATGTAGCAGTACCCACCCCCACACGAGCGACCCAGCACCAGACAATGCCCAGGATGCACCGCGAGGAGGTGGAACAACGTTTGCATCCCATCTTACACATATCACGTCATTTCTGACCACCTGGAGACTACGGCTTCAGCAAGGCACATCTAGGGTCGTAGGAGTTACGTGTTTCAGTCGTAAACACGTTTAGTTTGTAAACTTGGATAAATAAAATTAACATTTTTATTTTTTGTTATTTTTTTTTCAGTTTTGTTGTCTTTCATTATTATTGTCTTTGCCGCTCTTTAAATTGGAAGAGAGACGGTTGCCGATTCCCATTAAAACCTTTCTAATAACAGAAGAGGGAGATGTCAGCTTCGTGATCAATTATCTGATTATCTGCTACGAGGTGTTCTACAGTGTGCAGTGCTTTGTTGGCTATGAAAGCATCTGTTTGTACACCCTACTAGCTTTGGCTGCAAAGATTCTACGAGAGAAAATAACCAGCTTTGGAGAGCATGAAGACTTTTACAAATCATTAAAATTAAATGATAGTATGAACGCTTAAACAAATTTGTGATCGCACAATGAAAAATTGTGTGTCCTAACTGTCATCGTATGATCGCGCGTCCACTTTCGTTGACAACCCAAACAAATATGAATGTTAGTAAGAACTTTTGGCAAGTAGGCGTCGTATTAATATTCGATACAACAGAGCAATATAAGCGACGCGCGATCATTTCAAACAAGGCACCACCGATCGGACGATCGAATTTACGTCTGTCCGTCTGCCCAGTTAGGGGTTAGCCCGTCTACAAAGTTATAATACGAGTAAGTTGAAAAGGGCGTCCGCGTTCATGCGAACAGCTAGGACAGGATCTTATACTATAATACTTACAAACTAGTTAAATCATTCTTTTTTTTGGGATTTATGATCTCACCATGCAGATGCCTGTGCCGAGATAGTTCCTTTTATAGAAATACTGGAAACACTAGAAATTAATATAGGAAACTTATAAAATTAACTGAAATATTTATTAGGCATGCCTGTGTTATATTTAACAATACGAGTAAACTTTTTAAGTACCTAGTCATGTTTTATTGTTTCTAGCCATCATATCTCAACTACAATGAATGATTAGTACAATTAATTGAATGATCAACCTCAAGGTAATACAACATTTTGATAGTCAACTAAAATAAATAATATTTTTCCATTATTTTTTTATTTACCGTGTACCTTAAGAGGTAGGCAGAGAAAACAGACCTCCACTCTTTTCCATTCTTACCCACTGTTTGAGCTTTGTCTACCGATACAAGATTCCCTATACAACCTCACCTATTTCATTCGCTTTTGACTTGGCGCAACTTAGGATGGAATCGATCCATCTCATTATCAGTCGACTATGCCTTTTTAAAACCTTTCCTGTCAGCCTCATATATTTACAACCATGCCTTTTTACACCTTTCCTGTCAGCCTCATGTATTTACAACCATGCCTTTTTACACCTTTCCTGTCAGCCTCATATATTTACAACCATGCCTTTTTACACCTTTCCTGTCAGCCTCATATATTTACAACCATGCCTTTTTACACCTTTCCTGTCAGCCTCATGTATTTACAACCATGCCTTTTTACACCTTTCCTGTCAGCCTCATGTATTTACAACCATGCCTTTTTACACCTTTCCTGTCAGCCTCATATATTTACAACCATGCCTTTTTACACCTTTCCTGTCAGCCTCATATATTTACAACCATGCCTTTTTACACCTTTCCTGTCAGCCTCATGTATTTACAACCATGCCTTTTTACACCTTTCCTGTCAGCCTCATGTATTTACAACCATGCCTTTTTACACCTTTCCTGTCAGCCTCATATATTTACAACCATGCCTTTTTACACCTTTCCTGTCAGCCTCATATATTTACAACCATGCCTTTTTACACCTTTCCTGTCAGCCTCATATATTTACAACCATGCCTTTTTACACCTTTCCTGTCAGCCTCATGTATTTACAACCATGCCTTTTTACACCTTTCCTGTCAGCCTCATATATTTACAACCATGCCTTTTTACACCTTTCCTGTCAGCCTCATGTATTTACAACCATGCCTTTTTACACCTTTCCTGTCAGCCTCATATATTTACAACCATGCCTTTTTACACCTTTCCTGTCAGCCTCATATATTTACAACCATGCCTTTTTACACCTTTCCTGTCAGCCTCATATATTTACAACCATGCCTTTTTACACCTTTCCTGTCAGCCTCATGTATTTACAACCATGCCTTTTTACACCTTTCCTGTCAGCCTCATATATTTACAACCATGCCTTTTTACACCTTTCCTGTCAGCCTCATATATTTACAACCATGCCTTTTTACACCTTTCCTGTCAGCCTCATATATTTACAACCATGCCTTTTTACACCTTTCCTGTCAGCCTCATATATTTACAACCATGCCTTTTTACACCTTTCCTGTCAGCCTCATATATTTACAACCATGCCTTTTTACACCTTTCCTGTCAGCCTCATGTATTTACAACCATGCCTTTTTACACCTTTCCTGTCAGCCTCATATATTTACAACCATGCCTTTTTACACCTTTCCTGTCAGCCTCATATATTTACAACCATGCCTTTTTACACCTTTCCTGTCAGCCTCATATATTTACAACCATGCCTTTTTACACCTTTCCTGTCAGCCTCATATATTTACAACCATGCCTTTTTACACCTTTCCTGTCAGCCTCATATATTTACAACCATGCCTTTTTACACCTTTCCTGTCAGCCTCATATATTTACAACCATTTTTTCGACATGCCCAAAACCACCATAACTTATTATTTAGCTTTTAATTTTGTCACACCACAAACTTCTAAACCACACACATTACTAACAAAAATTGAAATTTTCTATAAAAAAGCAAGGCAAAATTATAATAGTAACACCAAATTATAGAATCGTAGAGTAGATTTTGACAGCAGAATTTCGAAGTACAGGAGAATGTGTTAAAAACTCTTGTCTCCGAATTGACACTGTTGTATTGTGAGGAGAGTTGTACCCATGCAGCTGCTAGCATTGCCGTAGTTTATTACATTTAAGGCCTCCATTTAGTGAAAATGGTAAAATGGGAACAAGTTTGGGGCTCCTGACTTCAAAACTCAATAAAGCTATGAAAATTTTGTTACCTATACTTAAATTTTCACGTGCACTAAAACGTCACGGGTATTCCTAATAAACCCTTTTATTATCTACAATTACTTTTTGAATAAAATAATAATAGTTATCAGTTTTTAAAAAAATACCAGCATAAAAAATTTTGATTTTTTTATCGTTTGAAAATAATATTTTTTATTAAATTTTGTTTCTTCTTTTTTTGACACCAAAACACATAACTGGATATTTTGCTAGTAAAAAAGACTGCTTAAACCTATAGTCTAAGCTTAGGTTGACATGACCTTGACGTACAGTGATGCCCGATTCACGTGCCCCTAAAAGAATCTTAAGTGGATATCCAGTAGGACGGAGAGGAGTCGGTAGAACTTGGCTTACGTGGGAAGATGAAATCGAAAAAGATGTAGCGCAGATCATCCAGGTGGTGATTTGGAGGACGGCGGCAGAGGACAGGACTTGTTGGAGGCGAATGCTAAGGGAATCGCCATCGGAGAGAGAGGGAGAAACTCTATAATCTATATAATATTAATAAAAAATATTTAATGGCCGTGGGGTTGCCGGCTAAGAATAGCACATCTGCTCTTTTTGCTGGTTTTTCGAGCATCCTGTAAGAGGCAGGAAATCGAAAATTCAGATCGGAACCGTGAGGTTGACCAGCTCAAGTCCTTTAACCTCAATCGGTCAGAAAAGGTACAATGAGCCTCTGACGTCTTCAAGCGCAATGGAGAGCTCTTGATGCCTCCAAATGGTCCTGAGTGGGGCTTAGGCCTTCTGCATTGTGGGTTGGTTTGGGGGGATCCGCGGCGGGCTTGATTTGTGTGTGG
This sequence comes from Mystacides longicornis, assembly GCA_963576905.1. Classification (NCBI taxonomy): domain Eukaryota; kingdom Metazoa; phylum Arthropoda; class Insecta; order Trichoptera; family Leptoceridae; genus Mystacides; species Mystacides longicornis. The sequence continues at coordinate 20,586,314 of OY756437.1, forward strand.
CCGGCTTTTTGGTTTGATTGCTTTGATCGAGCTCGGAGGTCGGTTTCGTGCGTTTCGGTTTTGCTGCGGATTGGTCTCCTCCGGGCTGATTTGCGGTGTGCCGGGATCTTTAAGGGAGAATGAATGAATGTTTTATTTCAATATATTACAAACATTTAATACGTTTCGTCAGTCGTCTGCGTCGTTTCAAGGCCGTGGAGTGACTTATTGTATAATATTATGATCACATAAAGAGCGCTCTTAAGGCGAGCCCCTAAACATTTATCGATTCTTCGAACATCATGGGTCCTTTCCCACGAAACAGTCGATATTGTTCATGAAAGTCTAATAATGAAAACGTTTCTCTGATTGTTCGCACGTAACTCATGAATAATAAACTGTTCACTTTTTGATGACATATTTTGAAAGAGATTCTCTAAACAGTTCTACATAGCAATTTTCTTTCGATAGTAGTTGCGCTTTCAAGGTGAATATTGTTAATATCAAATCAACTTATAAACTAGTAGCAGTTGTGTCTTTATCCGGTTGAATATGCTATAAGATATTTAAGACATCATCGATATAAGACAAAAAAACTGTACATTTTTTAGATATAGATGATCTGCCTATTAGACCGATCTATTTTTAGTCTATTCTCTATTTCTTGAGAGAATGACTAAAAAATACTCGATTTTGAAACTCTTTTGCGCAATCAAAGAATTGTGGTTGGACTTTCGTACAATAAATAATTATATATGTAACAACTTATGTCTAACAATTCATTACTGATATTCGATTATTAAATGGAATTAACCACTACGGGCTTACGACCGTCTTCTACTGTTATTTCTAAGGCTGGCTTAGTGTGATCACTTTACGTTCGCCATAAGGTGATTATGTTTAAGTCTCCGAAACTTCTAATCATGATAATTCTCGACATGTTCAACATGTCGAAAAATCCCATGTATACAACAAGTAGATATTTAATAACAATTAATGAAATATAGAGAGAAAATTTGGAAATTATTGAGAACAAGAGAGCAACCCAATTTAAATACTGCGACTGCAGTCATGTATTTGGCGCCAGGATACAAATATATCCATTTTTGTTAATGTCTCATCTTTATTGCCTATTGGCTTTGTTGGAGCACAACGTTCTAATTATAATTATTGTTTGTCAGTCAAATGTCAATGATGGGTGTCTGATAACTTTTACGTTGTTCAAGTCAGACCTGATGTATGTGGCTACATCGTGTGTGCTGTGTATTGCAGCTACGAGGGAAAAGCCAGGTATGCAACCGCGTATGTTAAGATCTTCGTCGTCCTTTGAATGTTTATGTCCAATTCATAGGTTCGATGGAGCATTGTAAAGTAAAGCAACGACGACCAAATACTACAACTGTACACACACACAATCTATTATCGACCATTATTAGTTTTTGGTAACAATATCAACGGTTAAGATAGGGAGATCTATTTCTTCTAGCTCTGGTTCTATGTTCGTTTGGTGTAAACGTACCCTTATATACGTTAATCACTAACATTTTTGAAATTTTTTTTCATTATTTTTTTATGGCGTCTCATCCATCTGGATGTTATGGCCCTATTTAATCACGAAAATCATACTTTCATACATAAGAAAAGAAAAAGAGAAAAAAAAAACGGAAAATTGAATAAATATACATTTAACAAAAAATAAAATATACCTCATCGGTATGAAAATAATTCCTATACGACTATATTAGGATCATGTTCACCTGGACACTTTTGAATATGAGCACTAACAGTAGCAATCTTAAATAAAGCAGAGATTGTTGATATGTATGGTCTGTTCTGTACCCATATTCTATGTTTTATCGGAAGGTATAGTCACGGATGTTACGTGAGTATCACACGATACATTTTGTATGGGAAACGTGTATAGCGCCACCACAAAGATATTTCTAGCAACAAATGCGATTCTAGCATTCGATACGTATAGACGTTTTCTATACAAAATGTATCGTCTTACTCACTTTACTTCTGTGATTACCTTCCGATAAAACTTAGAATACGGGTACTGATGTACGGCTTGGAAACCTGGACCCTGTAAGAATGCACTGTGAACCGGTTGGAAGCATTTGAGAAGTGGCTTTATAGAAGTATGCTTCGTATACTTACTGTGGACAGATTTAGTTAGTATTTCAAAGATAATGAGGACAGCTTGGGAGCAACAGAGGGTAGAGATGAAGTGGCTTTTATACTTTTTTACACTTTATCTGCCAATTTTAATTTCTTACTTTAATCCACGTTCACTCCCAATGTGGAGCATGTGGACGTGACAAAGTTTCTCCATGGCTCTCTATCTTGCGCCAGTTGCACAGGTTCATCCCTGCCAAATTTCAGGGAATGAAAAATGTAGAAATGCCTCAAGGACATTTTTTGTGATAAAAAATTAAGTTTGAAAAGTTTTTAAGTTGATTTTGCTCCACTCTATTACATCGATGGAAGAAGAGAAAAAAGTGAAGTTGAAGAATACTTTCTCTCTGCCTATCGCGTGATGGCTATAAAAAAACCTTCGAAAACTGATATTAATGAGAGGAAATATTTGCAGAAATGTATTATGATGAAGCTTATTGGTTAAAAAAAATCAATTGAAAATTAAGTATAGGTACATCAATTGATTAAATTACTAGTTAAAGTAAAGAATACAACATTGTTTTTATGAATACCTGCTTGTTTAATTCAATTTAATTTAACTAAATATACGTGGGACAGTATGCTTGCTTTGTTTCATCGAAGAAATCAGTGTTTCTTTGGAAGTATTTCTTGTTGGTATTTATGTGGGAACTTAAAGTCTAGGGCTCGAACACTGGAGCCGACTATTTTTACTCTTTCACTACACAAGCATTGCTTATTGTGACAGATGACGAAAGTGTTTTTATTTGTACGACTTAAAGTAACTGCAAATCCATTAAAAAACTACTGACATTTGAATAAACTTTAACGGACCTTAAAATGATTTTAAAACAGTGGACAAAATTAAAACTTATATTTTAACTAGAGGTCCGCGCCAGCTTCGCACGGGTAGATAGATACTTAAAAATAATTTAGTTTTCATACAGATCCCTAACTTTTTCAAAATATTTTATAGCATATATAAAGTTTTGATCAATGAAGCACAAATAAGTAAAAAACAGGATTAATTTCACTGTATTATCTTCATTATAATATGAATTCAATTTACACTTCAGTCTAAGTAACACGTGGCCGGCTATGCTAACACCAAAAATTTAAAAAGTGGAAATAATTGAATTATACGGTATTTCGTTCACTACAAAATAAATTTAATTAAATTTGTAGCGTCAACAACACGTGGTAATTATGCTGTTAAAATGTAGCTTATATGACACGTTCGTAGATTTACCATAGCAACGCCATCTATTGATTACTTACTCAACCCAGTCGAAAGGTATCGACATCTGTTAGAATCATTTGGAGTTAACAGATAATTGTGACTGTCAAATAATAACAGACAAATAATTAGCAATAAATTAAAATTGCGACTATAATTTGAGATTTAAACTATCCTATCTCTCAAGTTGGATCGAACTGCACATGGTGTGCGAATTTTATTATAATCGGTTAAGTGGTTTAGGAGTCCATTGAGGACAAACATTGTGACACGAGATTTATATATATTAAGATTGTAAATGGTTAAGTTTGTTCGTAGCTCGATATCTTCGTTGAAACATTCTAACCGCACGCGAAATATTTTTTATACATACGAAAAAACCAATCCAATGTCAGAGAACGGCTGTCCACGGTGTGCGCGCGACATGTCATACAGTTCTTCGGGCACATTGCGAGACGCGGAGATGATAGTTTTGAGAGGCTTCTCCTATAAAAAAAATGTACATTTCTACTGACTTAAACATACTTATTACCATGTGGGTGCAACTTTTAATACGATATTTGCACGATTTCAGGTGGCAAAAACAACGTATTCGTACTACACTATAATGTCCAATCAGGAAGATTAGATATAATGAAGAATACTTCACATTGACTGGAAATATTTGTGTGATTGTGTGAAACACGCAGTAAAGAGTTCCTTTACCCACATTATGTACCTATTTCATATTTTTGTTCTATCATGCCTGCCTTTTTCGAATTCCGCACTTGGTTGTTCAAAAGTGCGAATTTGCTTACGTTTATTTTACACCACCTTTTGTGAGCTATAATGGGTTAATACATCGTAATTTCTTTTTTTTCAACACGATCTAGTTAATATCAATATGATTTGCATTTTATATTTAGATATTAAGAAAGATATTTTATATTAAAAATATTTTAGACAAAATTTTATTTTTTAATAGATAAAGTGTTTGATTATGTATCTAATAAAATGTTTAGACTAAATAGGAGTTTTTATTGATACCTGAAATTTCTAAAATATAATGTATTTTTTCATCAAATTCTATTTGATAAATGTTGCGTTGTACGTATTATTTTCAAGACGTTTCAAATAATGCCTGAACATGAAGGATGAGTGCGGGGTTAGTTATATTAATTTGTATTGATATTTTGGGGGATGCGAGTTGCAGGGGATGAACAGACAAATTCAAATTGGCGTTCGACTACAAACGAAAATTTCGCCAATGTATAGTGCGAAAAAATTAACTGTCCACTGGAACATATAAACAATTATTTAAACCAAACAATGACACTTGTATAAAATTATAAAAAGTGGACAGTTAATTCTCTTCCTACTCTACATTGTCGAAGAATTCGTTTGTAGTCGATCGTCAAATGCAATTTGTCTAGGCCCACAGTACTGTGATCACCGAAAATAATTGTCCCAGACAACTGCAAGAATTATGCTTCATTTAAAAAAATCTAGTAATTTTGTTTTGCACGGTGTGCGCGCGACTTATCATACAGTTCTTCGGACACATTGCGAGACGCGGAGATGATAGTTTTGAGAGGCTTCTCCTAACCGGAAGAATCGAGGGCGTCAGGGCTCGGGGTCGGGCTCCGATGAGATGGAGCGACCAGGTCAAAGAGGCAACGGGTGGGACACTATGGGAGGCCCTACAAATGGCGTTGGACCGGGGACTTTGGGGACGGCTGGTTGGGATGGTGGGGAGTGGTGATGGTCACGAACTTCAGCAGTGAGGGAACGACGAGGATGATGATGATGAGGATGATGAGGATGATGAAAACCAATCCCAACTTCAATTATTGTTTAATTTTTCTTCTGTTAGTTTATATTCGTTGCCATGACAATAATTAGGTGTCCGCAGGAGATAGTATATCGACGAAATATAATGTGATACTTGATCACAGGTTCCTACATACAACTATTGCTACGGGAAGAATTAATGTCATATTGTCTGCAGTTCAGCAGACATATTTATTTATCTATTTAAAATAAAAAAGAATAATCAAGTGCAATTAGTGTAACTACACACTTATTGTGATGTTTGCATTTACAATGAAATGTTGTCCTATGTCGAAAAATCTTGAACAAATTTATTTATTTATTGCTCTTCCCTAGGCCTTTACAGGCACTTGGAGTCGTCAGAAATACACATAATTATTACAAACAAAAAGAAGATAATACGAGAAAACTAAAAATGATACGAGATACACATTTTTATAAGTTATAATTAATTTATCTAAATTTACTAAGGCGATATTTCATCACCGGCAAACTGTCCTGTGAGAATTTCAAATGACTAACCACAACATACAATTTGAATCTGATCAACTGTTTTATGACTTTATCAATCAGTGCATCGTATTGAATCAATCTGTTAAACTGAATTCGAATAGTTGAAGCAAACCTATTTGAAAAAATGTCGTACAGGCATCTCGAAACTCCCGAATTGAATTTCCATATTCCAGAAAACGTACGTTTCTGGAAACGGTTTTCTCTCATGGCTTCGGATGAAATGACGATTGACGACCATCTGGAGCCATTCACCTACTTCGCTTTTCTATACGGCTACACTTTCATAATAAGGGACGCGACCTTTTTAGATAAACTGAGACTTTATTTTAATATTCTCAGTTTTGTCGCTTGGTGTGGCAATGGTATCTACTTTATAAAAACAACCGATGATAAAAACGCAGCCATTGAGAACTTATTAACGACCCTTATATCTCTTTTGCTGCTAATAAAAGGAGCGTTCTTCGCGTCCAATAAGAAGGAGATGAAGACAATGCTGACCTATATGAGAAAAGTCCATTACAAGATGATGGCAGATAAGAAATACGACAAATATTTGAGGAGGGCTTGGATGTTGGCAAGACTTCTTACGATATTCTTCTATATTGGAGTGGTAAGAATTTTTGACAGATATTTATTTTAACCCTTTATGGGTCTTGGCCTCTTCAAACATTCGTCGCCATTCAATGCTGTCAGTTGCCCTGCGACGCCAGTTTCTTATTTCCAGAGATTGCAGACCGCTACTCACAATCTCAGCCTCGGTCTACCAACACTCCTTCTTCCTCTCGGGTTGTCAGCGCGGAGTTTCTTTAGTGTAGAATGTTCGTCCATATCTCAACGTGTCCCAGCCAGCGGAGACGGCATATTTCGATGAATTTGCTGATGCTTAAGTCATCATTATACCGGATTCTTCATTTTCACCTTCAATAGTGGGCCCATAGATTCGACTTTAGATTTTCTTTTCGAACACATCTAGTCGTTCTTCACCATTTTTTTGTCAACGCCCATGTTTCGCTGGAATAATTTGTAATAGCAGGTCTTATTAAGGTCTTTTAAAGCTGAGTCTTTGATTTTCTTGACATAAGCCTTGATTTTGATGAGTTTCTGGAGCCAAAAGTAGCTTCTTTTTGCAACCGTTTTTCTGTATTTTACCTGTTTTTTTAATCGGTACATTATAATTTGTTCTTTTCTTACTTCGGAGAAACTCTTGAAGAGTATTTTTGGCTTTCTGAACACTGTTTATCACAGTCATCAAATTGGTCAAATAATGATAATTAATTCATCACCATACAAATTCGAATTCAACATTCATAGTTAGGAACACAGGACAACGTCTGTCGGGAAAGCTAGTTATTAATAAAAAATTTACAGCGTCTAAGTTATACCAAAAAATCAGCACCCAAATGAATCGAACTAGCCATAAGTGTTACTGGTGTTTTCTTTCTCATTTAGGGTATTGCGCGCTCCGACCTGTGGTTGTCTTCTTCGTCTTGCGCATGGTGTCTTCCAATAAGAGCTTCCCCACTAATCTCAGACGCTTCAAGAAGTCCAGCATTAGGAGGGAATCCAGGGCGGCGAAGTCTTCTGCCTCTACCCTGTGTATTTCAAAACTTCTTGCTCTTGCACAAACTACTGGAGTCTGTAAAGAGGCGGTGAGGTGTCCCTGCTCCTTTTTCAATAAATTGACAGGATGCATCATTAAGTCCCAGCTTCATTACTGACAATGAGGTGTTAAGATTTGTTTGAGCAACTTGTTGTTTCACAGCATTTTATAGAACTGCATCTCCCAACAAGATGAGGCTCATTATGATTCTTCTGGATCTTAAATTATTCTTTATGATTTCAGATTAATGTGAGTCTATCTTATATGTCAGTAGCATGGTTCAGTGGTTTATTACCACTGACATTCCCCGCATACGGATTTGAAGATCCAGAATACTACGTCCACAACTACATTGTCCAAACTTGGGTGGTGGCGGCGGCGGGATTAATGATTCCCGCAATGGAGGGACTCTTTCTCTATCAAATAATTTTTCTATACGTTATGATGGAAATATTCATCGAGAAGGTTAAAGAAATCGACGATATTAAGTTCAAGATTGAACAAAAAGAAGGTAGGTTTTCTTTTTCATAACTACTTGGTGAAACATAATATTTTGTATTTTTTTATAATAAATTCTAAATATTTAGTTATTTCCCCAACTTAACTATTAAGCTACCCGTCATTTCTACAGACCAATTGATCCACATTTTTAATTTCAATGTTTCCTACTCTCTGTAAAATTACGTCTGTAACAACAACAACAAAAGAAATCTTAGTTAAAATCATACAAATTACTAAAATCATTATGGACATTATAGACTTTGAAACAAATCAATGGATATGTTCTGGACATACATGATTTTGAACTAAACTGTGGGGCTAGTACGAGTTTTATCGAAAGCTATTGCACTTATAAACGCTTATTAGCGTGCAAAAACTGTTCTTAAATCAAACGATCGAATCATTCGATCATTTTAGTATGAATATCGAAACGATCATCGAAAACTTATAATAGGGCTAGGTACTGTTAATAACTAACAACACTCAAACACCAAAACATAAACAATAATGGCAGCCATGATAATTATAGCGGCAATTAATGTTGAAACTTAACAACGATTGGCTTATTTGAACATAACTACTGTTGATCGATAAATAATCGATAAAAATGAACTTTAAATTTTTTTTTTCATAGTTAAAACATTAACAAATTAAGCTAGAAAAATATGCATATTGGTATTTGTATGTAAATGTTGTATGTATATATACTTAACGGAGTTTGATAAGGGTGGATATACCGGAGTTTGATTTTTATGAGCCCACTCAGATTAATTAAGAGCTTTTCGTTTACAGGTGATGAAGATATACCTTTAATCAATTGTGAACTATTGAAAGAACATTTGAATGACTGCGTAGAGTTTCAACAGGATGTTTACTGGTGAGAAAGCAAAAAATCATAGGCGGTTTTGTGATTGTGATTGATCTGTATTTCCACTTACATATAGGTATAACTGACGTTTGTTTTCTAAAGGTTTTCAGAAAGTTTCCACGCGGGTCAGAAATATCAAACCCTGACCATTATGGGTTTTAGTGCCATTATAGGTGGTGTGAATCTTTTCCAAATAATGGAGGTAGGTGCTTTATCGAACGCTTGCGTTAAAAATGTGCTCTTGTGTAAATACAATTTAGGATTGTTGATAATGTTGGAAATTATTTATTTCAGGGCTCTGGAAGCAAAGCCAGCCTAATCCGTTATTATTTGTTATTTATTCTAGTTATTTTTATCATCTATATTTACTGTCTCTTTGGGAATATCATTTTAAATAAGGTAAGTCTTATATATTTTTGTTTTATAAGACAGATATACCAACAGTAGTGGTACAAATACTATTTGTATAGACAGCAAAAACACCATGAAATTATATATGAACTTGCAAACATCAAGATATTCTAAGTTGCAAAAGAGAGAGAGGAAACTTCACTGCACAGACCACCTTTCTTCAGAAGACTGCCAACAGTTTATTTATTTACAAATCAACGGCAAATTGCATTGACTGTCCTGAGTTGTAACAGAATAACTACCAGAGGAATGTAGAACGACGAATAGATTTGGGAAATCTAGTCAACTGCACCCCAAGAGTCAGAACTGTCCTTAAAAAGAACAGATACTAGATCATTATTATAAAGAAGTGCCTCAGAACAGACCTGCGTCTAGTGAGGCAATAAATTCCATTATGTGTTATGTTGTTTTTGTAACTGAAGTGTATATTATATTGTTGGAATAAAACAATAAAAAAGTGGAAGATCAAGATATTTATTTACTAGAAGTAAAGCTCTGCTGTTTCCCTATGACTTCCGATTTTAAGCTTATACAGTGGAACGACATCGCTGCAATGATATAATCTATTGATCATATCTACTGATGGCAACGATAAAGATTCGATGAGTGACGAAATAATATTATTATAGTTTTATTGATTTTAGCAGATACTTAATTGGCTTCGAATCCCTAGTGAGTTTAGATTTACCAAGGCTTTTCATAAATTTTCTCGTAATTGGTTTCCTGTGATTCATCCTTGATTGGTTAATTATTAGATAAAATTGCCTCAGATAACAGAAATCGCTTGTCCTTCACGCCTTTGCTTTAATAAGCGAATTCTTTAGGGAAAAGAGAACAACTATTTTAAATTCCTCTTTATATTTTTGCAATTGAAGAAGAATAAAAAGTTTATTCATAATTGTTTTTTTTTTGTTCATTTTATTTAATGTTGATATATCTACTTTTGTAGTATTTTATGAATGGCCCTGTGTAATTGATATAAGTGAAAATATTAGCCTCTTATCGGACTAAGGTCTAATGAGGACGTTAGGTGGTCAACCTTGCGGTCCTGATCTGATTTTTCGATTTTCTGTCTCTTTCAGGATGCTAAAAAAACCAGCAAAAAAGGCAGAGGTGACATTCTCAGCAAACCCCAAATAAATATATACCCCTTATTTTGAAAATAATGGTTTTTATATTTTCTTGTTGTTAATCACGCATTTTTAAGACCACTTAACTGCCTGTGAAAGTAAATCTGACTAATAAACTCAAGCGTATTAAAATTTTATAGAAATTCATTTATTTAATTTCTTTAAATTTAGAAACATGGATTTATTTCAGAGTTTGGAGATGGCAGATTGCATTTACCACGTGCCCTGGTACTTAACTACTACGCCCATAAAAAAGATATTTCATTTGATGATTCTGAGATCACAGAAGGCTATAATTATCAACGGAGTGTTCTTTAACCTGGACTTAGCTCTGTTCACATCGGTAATGCACATCACTACTTAACCCATTCCCAACCATCGTACACAATTGTGTACACAAGATCTAAGAAGAATTTATTTTCGTTGATGATTTCATTGACATCTATAATATTATGATGTACACACTTATGTACGACGAGCGGGAATGCCAAATATCATGGTATAAAACCTAAAACAGGTGTCTCAAGAAGGATGTTACTTTTTAATTTAGTATTATTTTTACTTACATAAATGGTGTGCTTCACGAAAATTGAACGTGCTCTAATTGTGTAAATTTATTACAAAAGTGAGAAAGAGCACCAAATGTGTCAAACATTCAAAGATCAATAAAAAAATGGATCGATGCTTGGTCGGTTGCTTCAAAACATTGCTGCTAGAAATTCGAAATTCGAATCGTTCTCAAACTCAATATCAAATTTTTCTATACAACGAAAATTCATGAAAGCCATACGAAACGCAAGTAAGAACCATGCTGGACCAAATTTTCCGAATATTTTATTTCATAGGTAAGTAGGTACCTATTAAGTAATCGGAACTTGTCCCCTTTGATTTTCGATATCTACTAAAAAATTGGTATTTTTATTTTATAAAATAAAAATGTACATTTCTACTGACTTAAACATACTTATTACCATGTGGGTGCAACTTTTAATACGATATTTGCACGATTTCAGGTGGCAAAAACAACGTATTCGTACTACACTATAATGTCCAATCAGGAAGATTAGATATAATGAAGAATACTTCACATTAACTGGAAATATTTGTGTGCAACACACAATAAAGAGTTCCTTTACCGACATTATGTACCTATTTCATATTTTTGTTCTATCATGCCTGCCTTTTTCGAATTCCGCACTTAGTTGTTCAAAAGTGCGAATTTGCTTACGCTTATTTTACACCACCTTTTGTGAGCTATAATGGGTTAATACATCGTAATTTCTTTTGTTTCAACACGATCAAGTTAATTTCAATATGATTTGCATTTAATATTTAGATATTATGAAAGATATTTTATATTAAAAATCTTTTAGACAAAATTTTATAAAGTGTTTAATTATGTATCTAATAAAATGTTTAGATTAAATAGGAGTTTTTATTGATACCTGAAATTAATAAAATATAATGTATTTTTTCATCAAATTCTATTTGATAAATGTTGCATTTTTATAGAAGTCTAGTATAGGTACGTATTATTTTCAAGACGTTTCAAATAATGCCTGAACATGGAAGAAGGATGAGTGCGGGGTTAGTTATATTAATTTGTAATGATATTTTGGGGGATGCGAGTTGCAGGGGATGAACAGACAAATTCAAATTGGCGTTCGACTACAAACGAAGATTTCGCCAATGTATAGTGCGAAAAAATTACTGTCCACTGGAACATATTATGGGGTTCAGATTGGCTGGATCTGATCCATAAGAAGAGAGGAGATTGAGATGAAGCAGGAGTGCTGATTTCTTTTCTCAAGGCAGAATGATAGTGGGAAAATGATCTTTATTAGAAGATAAGAAACTCTCTTATGAGTTTGGTAAGATTAAGAATATCTGGAGTACTCACCAACTTTCACTATTTCTTTATGAACAAGTCTAAATAGTTAAGAAGGAATTCGACTAACTACCGAAATGAAACTCAATTTTATATTATAAAAAACACAAGCACTATATTAGTGAATTCAAATAAAGTATCACAGAAAAATATATTTTTACTTAAAAATTAATTACAATATTATGCACTGTAGGTTCTGAAGGAAAGAGTCAGAAAAATTGCATAGTGAAAAAGTATTTATAGGTAAGTTATTCGCGCAAAATAATTTGTCCATTAAGTGATGTATTCTCCCTCTGGTGCGAAATAATCTAAGTTAGCTAACTTGGTAAAAACGGTGGTGAATCTACGTTGTTGATAAGACGAGTTGTATTCGGCGTATTCCGCTAGATGGCTCTTTATCTTGGATGTCTCTTTATAGGTGGCGCTATACATTCGTGGCATCAGATAGAAAATAAATTGTGTGGTATAAATTCGATACTACATAACCGCTATACAGCCTCCCGCAAGAATTTATGGCGTGCTATAAATTCTGATGTGGAGAAAATATCTTCCTCCCTGACCTGGTGGTGGAGTGTGGAACTCTGCAGTCCTCTGGTTGAGCGGTTTGTAGGAAAGCTGGCTTGCAACGGTCCAGTGAGACTGTCCTCTTCTCGTTGTTAATCTGTAAGGTAGCACATTTCTCTGTCCTAGAACATACTAAATAAGGGCCGTTATAATTATGTTGTAAAGGTTTGTATTGTAGATCATTTCTGAGGAACATGTGAGTGCATTTGTGTATTTCGGGATGTATGAAAATTATAAAAAGTGGACAGTTAATTTTCTTCCTACTCTACATTGTCGAAGAATTCGTTTGTAGTCGATCGTCAAATGCAATTTGTCTAGGCCCACAGTACTGTGATCACCGAAAATAATTGTCCCAGACAACTGCAAGAATTATGCTTCATTTAAAAAATCTAGCAATTTTGTATTGCACGGTGTGCGCGCGACGTGTCATACAGTTTTTCGGGCACATTGCGAGACGCGGAGATGATAGTTTTGAGAGGCTTCTCCTAACCGGAAGAATCGAGGGCCTCAGAGCTCGGGGTCGGGCTCCGATGAGATGGAGCGACCAGGTCAAAGAGGCAACGGGTGGGACACTATGGGAGGCCCTACAAATGGCGTTGGACCGGGGACTTTGGGGACGGCTGGTTGGGATGGTGGGGAGTGGTGATGGTCACGATCCTCAGCAGTGAAGGAACGACGAGGATGATGATGATGAGGATGATGAAAACCAATCCCAACTTCAACTATTGTTTATTTTTCTTCTGTTAGTTTATATTCGTTGCCATGACAATAATTAGATGTCCGCAGGAGATAGTATATCAACGAAATAATATAATGTGATACTTGATCACAGGTTCCTACATACAACTATTGCTACGGGAAGAATTAATGTCATAAATAAATAAATAAATAAATAAAGCTTTATTGTGTATCAAAAATCAACTCATACAAAACATTCAAAGATTCAAAGGGCGGACTTATCCCGAAGGATCTCTTCCAGCCAACCCAAATGTCATATTGTCTGCAGTTCAGCAGACATATTTATTTATCTATTTAAAAAAAAAAAGAATAATAAAGTGCAATTAGTGTAACTACACACTTATTGTGATGTTTGCATTTACAATGAAATGTGATGCAATGAAATGTTGTCCTATGTCGAAAAATCTTGAACAAATTTATTTATTTATTGCTCTTCCCTAGGCCTTTACAGGCACTTGGAGTCGTCAGAAATACACATAATTATTAAAAACAAAAAGAAGATAATACGAGAAAACTAAAAATGATACGAGATACACATTTTTACAAGTTATAATTAATTTATCTAAATATACTAAGGCGATATTTCATCACCGGCAAACTGTCCTATGAGAATTTCAAATGACTAACCACAACATACAATTTGAATCTGATCAACTGTTTTATGACTTTATCAATCAGTGCATCGTATTGAATCAATCTGTTAAACTGAATTCTAATAGTTGAAGCAAACCTATTTGAAAAAATGTCGTACAGGCATCTCGAAACTCCCGAATTGAATTTCCATATTCCAGAAAACGAACGTTTCTGGAAACGGTTTTCTCTCATGGTTTCAGATGAAATGACGATTGATGACCATCTGGAGCCATTCAACTACTTCGCCTTTCTATACGGCTACGCTTTCACAATAAGGGACGCGACCTTTTTAGATAATCTGAGACTTTATTTTAATATTCTCAATTTTGTCGCTTGGTGTGGCAATAGTATCTACTTTATAAAAACAACCGATGATAAAAACGCAGCCATTGAGAACTTATTAACGACCCTTATATTTCTTTTGCTGCTAATAAAAGGAGCGTTCTTCGCGTCCAATAAAAAGGAGATGAAGACAATGCTGACCTATATGAGAAAAGTCCATTACAAGATGATGGCAGATAAGAAATACGACAAATATTTGAGGAGGGCTTGGATGTTAACAAGACTTCTTGCGATATTCTTCTATATTGGAGTGGTAAGAATTTTTGACAGATATTTATTTTAACCCTTTATGGGTCTTGGCCTTTTCAAACAGTCGTCGCCATTCAATGCTGTAAGTTGCCCTGAGACGCCAGATTCTTATTTCCAGAGATTGCAGACCGCTACTCACAATCTCAGCCTCGGTCTGCCAACACTCCTTCTTCCTCTCGGGTTGTCAGCGCGTAGTTTCTTTAGTGTAGAATGTTCGTCCATATCTCAATGTGCCCCAGCCAGCGGAGACGGCATATTTCGATGAATTTGCTGATGCTTAAGTCATCATTATACCGGATTCTTCATTTTTCACCTTCAATATGGGCCCATAGATTCAACTTTAGATTTTCTTTTCGAACACAATGTAGTCGTTCTACACCATTTTTTTTGTCAACACCCATGTTTCGCTGGAATAATTTGTAAAAGCAGGTCTTATTTAGGTCTTTTAAAGCTGAGTCTTTGATTTTCTTGGCATAAGCCTTGATTTTGATGAGTTTCTGGAGCCAAAAGTAGCTTCTTTTTGCAACCGTTTTTCTGCATATAACCTCTGTTTTTTTAATCGGTACATTATAATTTGTTCTTTTCTTACTTCGGAGGAACTCCTGCAGAGTTTTTTTGGCTTTCTGAACACAGTCATCCTGTCTTGCGCAACGGACTCCTTCTGATTTCCCACATTATTAATAAAAATTCTACAGCGTCTAATTTATACCAAAAAATCAGCACCCAAATGAATCGAACTAGCCATAAGTGTTACTGGTGTTTTCTTTCTCATTTAGGGTATTGTGCGCTCCAACCTGTGGTTGTCTTCTTCGTCTTGCGCATGGTGTCTTCCAATAAGAGCTTCCCCACTAATCTCAGACGCTTCAAGAAGTCCAGCATTAGGAGGGAATCCAGGGCGGCGAAGTCTTCTGCCTCTACCCTGTGTATTTCAAAACTTCTTGCTCTTGCACAAACTACTGGAGTCTGTAAAGAGGCGGTGAGGTGTCCCTGCTCCTTTTTCAATAAATTGACAGGATGCATCATTAAGTCCCAGCTTCATTACTGACAATGAGGTGTTAAGATTTATTTGAGCAACTTGTTGTTTCACAGCATTTTATAGAACTGCATCTACCAACAAGATGAGGTTCATTATGATTCTTCTGGATCTTAAATTATTCTTTATGATTCCAGATTAATGTGAGTCTATCTTATATGTCAGTAGCATGGTTCAGTGGTTTATTACCACTGACATTCCCCGCATACGGATTTGAAGATCCAGAATACTACGTCCACAACTACATTGTCCAAACTTGGGTGGTGGTGGCGGCGGGAATAATGATTCCCGCAATGGAGGGACTCTTTCTCTATCAAATAATTTTTCTATACGTTATGATGGAAATATTCATCGAGAAGGTCAAAGAGATCGACGATATTAAGTTCAAGATTGAACAAAAAGAAGGTAGGTTTTCTTTTTCGTAACTACTTGGTGAAACATAATATTTTGTATTTTTTTTATAATAAATTCTAAATATTTAGTTATTTCCCCAACTTAACTATTAAGCTACCCGTCATTTCTACAGACCAATTGATCCACATTTTTAATTTCAATGTTTCCTACTCTCTGTAAAATTACGTCTGTAACAACAACAACAAAAGAAATCTTAGTTAAAATCATACAAATTACTAAAATCATTATGGACATTATAGACTTTGAAACAAATCAATGGATATGTTCTGGACATACATGATTTTGAACTAAACTGTGGGGCTAGTACGAGTTTTATCGAAAGCTATTGCACTTATAAGCGCTTATTAGCGTGCAAAAACTGTTCTTAAATCAAACGATCGAATCATTCGATCATTTTAGTATGAATATCGAAACGATCATCGAAAACTTATACTAGGGCTAGGTACTGTTAATAACTAACAACACTCAAACACCAAAACATAAACAATAATGGCAGCCATGATGATAATTATAGCGGCAATTAATGTTGAAACTTAACAACGATTGGCTAATTTGAACATAACTACTGTTGATCGATATAAAATGAACTTTAAATTTTTTTTTTCATAGTTAAAACATTAACAAATTAAGCTAGAAAAATATGCATATTGGTATTTGTATGTAAATGTTGTATGTATATATACTTAACGGAGTTTGATAAGGGTGGATTTACCGGAGTTTGATTTTTATGAGCCCACTCAGATTAATTAAGAGCTTTTCGTTTACAGGTGATGAAGATATACCTTTAATCAATTGTGAACTATTGAAAGAACATTTGAATGACTGCGTAGAGTTTCAACAGGATGTTTACTGGTGAGAAAGCAAAAAATCATAGGCGGTTTTGTGATTGTGATTGATCTGTATTTCCACTTACATATAGGTATAACTGACGTTTGTTTTCTAAAGGTTTTCAGAAAATTTCCACGCGGGTCAGAAATATCAAATTCTGACCATTATGGGTTTTAGTGCCATTATAGGTGGTGTGAATCTTTTCCAAATAATGGAGGTAGGTGCTTTATCGAACGCTAGCGTTAAAAATGTGCTCTTGTGTAAATACAATTTAGGATTGTTGATAATGTTGGAAATTATTTATTTCAGGGCTCTGGAAGCAAAGCCAGCATAATCCGTTTTTATTTGTTATTTATTCTAGTTATTTTTATCATCTATATTTACTGTCTCTTTGGGAATATCATTTTAAATAAGGTAAGTCTTATTAATTTTTGTTTTATAAGACAGATATACCAACAGTAGTGGTACAAATACTATTTGTATAGACAGCAAAAACACCATGAAATTATATATGCAAACATTAATAACGAATAAGCGAAAAATAAATTATAAAAAAACAGAAAAACTTTGGTTATAATATATGTGGACTCATCTGGGGTAGGAGTATGGATAGGATGTAGGGAAAGGATGCAATGAAATGCTGCAAGGCGTACTTTGCAACGTCCCGTACACTACGCCGCTGCACCGTGGACACAGTCTCATTGTGTTGTATGTGCATCTGCAAGCAATCGTATACCATGCGGCAAAATATGAGTATACTCTGCATACGCGACGCCACAGTGGACAGTCAGCCTAAGACCTATCCTAGGTAATACCTTCAGAGATGGATCTTCCAATCATGAAATCCGCAGAACTTGCAAACATCAAAATATTGTTGTAAAAGAGAGAGAGGAAACTTCACTGCACAGACCACCTTTAATGGGTTCAGAAGACTGCCAACAGTTTATTTATTTACAAATCAACGGCAAATTGCATTGACTGTCCTGAGTTGTAAAAGAATAACTACCAGAGGAATGTAGAACGACGAATAGATTTGGGAAATCTAGTCAACTGCACCCCAAGAGTCAGAACTGTCCTTAAAAAGAACAGATACTAGATCATTATTATAAAGAAGTGCCTCAGAACAGACCTGCGTCTAGTGAGGCAATAAATTCCATTATGTGTTATGTTGTTTTTGTAACTGAAGTGTATATTATATTGTTGGAATAAAACAATAAAAAAGTGGAAGATCAAGATATTTATTTACTAGAAGTAAAGCTCTGCTGTTTCCCTATGACTTCCGATTTTAAGCTTATACAGTGGAACGACATCGCTGCAATGATATAATCTATTGATCATATCTACTGATGGCAACGATAAAGATTCGATGAGTGACGAAATAATATTATTATAGTTTTATTGATTTTAGCAGATACTTAATTGGCTTCGAATCCCTAGTGAGTTTAGATTTACCAAGGCTTTTCATAAATTTTCTCGTAATTGGTTTCCTGTGATTCATCCTTGATTGGTTAATTATTAGATGAAATTGCCTCAGATAACAGAAATCGCTTGTCCTTCACGCCTTTGCTTTAATAAGCGAATTCTTCAGGGAAAAGAGAACAACTATTTTAAATTCCTCTTTATATTTTTGCAATTGAAGAAGAATAAAAAGTTTATTCATAATTGTTTTTTTTGTTCATTTTATTTAATGTTGATATATCTACTTTTGTAGTATTTTATGAATGGCCCTGTGTAATTGATATAAGTGAAAATATTAGCATCTTATCGGACTAAGGTCTAATGAGGACGTTAGGTGGTCAACCTTGCGGTCCTGATCTGATTTTTCGATTTTCTGTCTCTTTCAGGATGCTAAAAAAAACCAACAAAAAAGGCAGAGGAGATTCTCAGCAAATCCCAAATAAATAATATATACCCCTTATTTTGAAAATAATGGTTTTTATATTTTCTTGTTGTTAATCACGCATTTTTAAGACCACTTAACTGCCTGTGAAAGTAAATCTGACTAATAAACTCAAGCGTATTAAAATTTTATAGAAATTCACTTATTTACATTCCTTAAATTTATAAACATGGATTTATTTCAGAGTTTGGAGATGGCAGATTGCATTTACAACGCGCCCTGGTACTTAACTACTACGCCCATAAAAAGGATATTTCATTTGATGATTCTGAGATCACAGAAGGCTATAATTATCAACGGAGTGTTCTTTAACCTGGACTTAGCTCTGTTCACATCGGTAATGCACATCACTACTTAACCCATTCGCAACCATCGTACACAATTGTGTACCAAGATCTAATAAGAATTTATTTTCGTTGATGATTTCATTGACATCTATATTATGATGTACACACTTATGTACGACGAGCGGGAATGCCAAATATCATGGTATAAAACCTAAAAAAAGGTGTCTCAAGTAGAATGTTACTTTTTAATTTAGTATTATTTTTACTTGCAAAAATGGTGTGTTCGCGAAAATTGAACGTGCTCTAATTGTGTAAATTTATTACAAAAGTGAGAAAGAGCACCTAATTTGTTAAACATTCAAAGATCAATAAAAAAATGGATCGATGCTTGGTCGGTTGCTTCAAAACATTGCTGCTAGAAATTCGAAATTCGAATCGTTCTCAAACTCAATATCAAATTTTTCTATACAACGAAAATTCATGAAAGCCATACGAAACGCAAGTAAGAACCATGCTGGACCAAATTTTCCGAATATTTTATTTCATAGGTAAGTAGGTACCTATTAAGTAATCGGAACTTGTCCCCTTTGATTTTCGATATCTACTAAAAGATTGGTATTTTTATTTTATAAAATAAAAATGTACATTTCTACTGACTTAAACATACTTATTACCATGTGGGTGCAACTTTTAATACGATATTTGCACGATTTCAGGTGGCAAAAACAACGTATTCGTACTACACTATAATGTCCAATCAGGAAGATTAGATATAATGAAGAATACTTCACATTAACTGGAAATATTTGTGTGAAACACACAATAAAGAGTTCCTTTACCGACATTATGTACCTATTTCATATTTTTGTTCTATCATGCCTGCCTTTTTCGAATTCCGCACTTAGTTGTTCAAAAGTGCGAATTTGCTTACGCTTATTTTACACCACCTTTTGTGAGCTATAATGGGTTAATACATCGTAATTTCTTTTGTTTCAACACGATCGAGTTAATTTCAATATGTTTTAATATTTAGATGTTTAAGTGTTTAATTATGTATCAAATAAAATGTTTAGACTAAATAGGAGTTTTTATTGATGCCTGAAATTACTAAAATATAATATGTATTTTGTCATCAAATTTTTATAGAAGTCTAGTATAGGTACGTATTATTTTCAAGACGTTTCAAATAATGCCTGAACATGGAAGAAGGATGAGTGCGGGGTTAGTTATATTTGTAATGATATTTTGGGGGGTGCGAGTTAAAGGGGATGAACAGTACTGTGATCCCCAAAAATAATTGTCCCAGACAACTGCAAGAATTATGCTTCATTTCAAAAATCGAACAATTTTGTTTTTATAAAATAATTTAAATGAAACAATTGATTTGTTATTCCACAATATTTATTTAGCTGACTAGTTTCGCAGGAACAAGTCCTGCATGGTCACAGGCGACTTAGAAACTAAAGCTTAAAACGAATACAAAATATTATTGGTACGCACACAGATAGGCAGAGGTTGTAAACATATGGTATAAAATTAACAATTTTTAATTTGTTTTTTTTTTTTTCTTGATATATGACTAATGAATTTATATAAAGCAAGATAAAGATTGTATTATAAGTTGAAAAGAATAAGTAGATTGACAATAATAATATTTTGAATTTACTTAAATTGTTTTTAATATTATTTTTTACATATAATAACATAATAACATTACATATAATTTATATGTAAAAAACAAAATATTAAAAACAATTTTAGTAAATTCAAAATATTATTATTGTCGATCTACTTATTCTTTTCAACTTATAATACAATCTTTATCTTGCTTTATATAAATTCATTAGTCATATATCAAAAAAAAAAAAAAAACAAATTAAAAATTGTTAATTTATACCATATGTTTACAACCTCTGCCTATCTGTGTGCGTACCAATAATATTTTGTATTCGTTTTAAGCTTTAGTTTCCAAGTCGCCTGTGACCATGCAGGACCTGTTCCTGCGAAACTAGTCAGCTAAATAAATATTGTGGAATAACAAATCAATTGTTTCATTTAAATTATTTTATTTAAATAATTCCACCAAGAATGCACGTTCAATTCGTTAATTTTGTTTTTATCTAGGACTATGTTCATATAAACCCCATGATTTAATAGTTACAAATTCGAAAATCTGTGTTCCAAATTTGAAAATTAATTATTTATAAACTTGGTAGTTATATCTTTTGTTTAAAAATATTCATAACGAACTTATTAATAACAGAAGAAGGTTTCTCGTCACCACGCATATTCGTCTATATACCTGCTTATTTCAAACATTAATCTATAATAATATAATGCAACAATAAAACATCTACATAAATTAGAAAATAAAGAAAAAATAGCGAAAGTAACCTTTTTAGTAATTTTTACAGTATACTTATTTAAAACTATCTTTCAAACTATATTTAAAACAATCTTTCAAATCGCTTTCACGACACAAGCATTTGCTTACTGTGAAAGTTGTCAAAAGAGTATTTGTGTTCACTTCGAGTGAGCAGAGTTTAAAAAATTGTATTTGCGTTTGACAGAAACTGATAGTTGTTGGATAGTTGGTGCGATTGACAGGATGCGGATGGAGAATATATTGTGGTCAAAAGGTTATTAATAAATCATTGTACAAATTTGAATTAAATATTCATCACAGGACAACGTCTGTCGAACGAAAGCCCATAATCTTACTATAATGATTAAAATTTGGTAAAATTTGGGTTTAATGGACTATATTCAATATTAAATCCAACACCATATAGAATAATGTAACACGCATGTGACTTATTTCCTACTACACCGCCATCTCTTGGATTTTTTAAAAAGTTAATAAACGACGAACACAAGATTCAATTTCCTTTATATAACAAGTAGTAGTTGGTCGTTTCATCGCATTATCAGTTTCAAATATGACCGTAACGTATAGAGAGTGTCGTGCTTGTCTTGAATTTTCAAGGATAAAATCTGAGGGTGGAAATACTGTTGCTATAAGATATATTGTTGGTAAATACTTAAACTTGGATTTCTGCATCTTACCTCATCACGTACCTACCTATTTTAGAAACAAATGATGAATTTCGAAATTTTGCTTACAGAGCGATATGGCACGTTAGACCCAGGGTATGTGTGATCAGAAAATCATGATAAGTGAATAAGTGCTGGAAAAGCTTTTGGTAATAGAAGAACATCAACGAAAAAATCTGGCAATAAAAGCAATCTTAGTCTTGAATGTATTGATCCTATGGGTAAGTCTGTCCAAAATCGACTTCTCTCGACACATACTGCTGTAGGACTGATTTGGAAAATGTTGATTTTGAAATGTTCAAATTCCCGAATATTTTGAGAAATTTCATCATGTTCAACAGAAATTTCTCAAAATATTCGGTAATTTGAACATTAAGTGCCACCTAATGGCGAACGTTGTAAACGTAAAGTGATCACACTAAGCCACCCTTCGAAAGAACAGTAGAAGACGGTCGTAAGCCCGTAGTGGTTTATTCATACCATTTAAAATCGAACAGTATTGGTAGAACATCAGTTGTTGATATACCGTTAAGATCTAGTCCTAAAAAATGGACACAATAATCTAGATAAACTTAGAACGTTGTGTACCAATCAAGCCAACAGGCAATAAATATGAGACATATACAAAAATGGATATAGTTATACCATGGCGCCAACTATACCTATGACAGCAGTTGCTGTAAAAATATGTTGGCTGCTCTAGTTGTTTCCAAAAAATTCCAACAAATGGCTCTCTCTCTCTCTCTCTCTATATATATATATATATATATATATATATATACGGCTTTACAGTCCAACGGATACTCTGACTTTGTCATCAATAGGGCGTTCAACCCTAGACAACGTCAGAGGACTGATGACGATAACAATCAGTCCCGGGGATTCGTGAAGTTACCGTACATTCGTGGCACCACTGATCGTGTAGGCCGACTTCTAAAAAAGCACAACATTAAAGTTGTATTCAATCCTCACCGCAAATTCTGTTCTATGCTGAGAACTCCAAAGGATCACGTCTCCAACGAGTCGCAGGGAATTTACGAAGTTCCTTGTCGAGACTGTCCCAAAGTCTATATTGGCAAAACCAACCGCCGAGTGTCTGCTAGAATAGCTGAACACAAAGTTGACGTTAGAGGTAAGAAGATTTCTTCCACCCTAGCGCTACACAACATGACCGAGGGACACGTCATCGATTTCGATAGGTCGCGCACACTGGTTAAGCTCAATGCTGAGCCCGCACGAGTGTACCGCGAAGCTATAGAAATTCATAAAAATCCCCATAGCCTTAACACGCGAGACGATCAGACATCATCGAAAAACACCGCCCCCGCATTTTTCAAAATCGCACAGTCGATATCCCATCTTTGCCTTCCACTTCGACGGAGCCAGCGAGCTCTCATGCACCTTCCAATATCGATGATGCCGCGAACGTCGATCCCGCGCCAAGCGGCGCACACGTGATTCGGCGCAGCGCCCGCCTCGCCGCAAACCCCGCTCCGAGCTACCGCAAATGACGTCACCTGCCATGCAGTAACGCACACGCCGCGGTAGTCAACATTTAGTGCACTACCTCTCTCCCATCTGCCCCAGAAGGTGGAATCCAATCGAAACGTCGGCCGACAAACGGCTCTTTTCAGAGCCAACCTGAGTACACGGAGTACCCAAAAACGTTTCGTTCACGCATCGTATATATTTCTCTCCGTGACCACCTCTTCACACAAATATATATCTCACTAACATTAGCTACTTGTCATATACACGTATTATGAAGGAATTAGCGTCGGAGAAGTTAGCCCAGTGTACGGTACAACGATGGACGCAGTTTCGAATCCTGCCCGGGGCTTGAAATGTTCGTATAAGCTCGGTACGTTTGTAAATGGTAAGAAAAAATGGAATAATTGGGAGGAAAATATAAAAAAAAATTGTTTTACATACAATAATATGATCATAACTGTCAAATGTGTCACAATAAAGGATTGTTATTTTTTGGTATTGTGAGTGCCTGCAGATGACGTAGATAGAGAGATAGGAAGTTTACAGATTCATAGTTGTTAATAAATTTGAGGCCGTTGAACTTTTGCTGTACAGATAAATATTAAACTAGTGTAGACAAAAAAAATACGAGTTCACATTAGCTATTTGACAACCGCAGTGTGTGCATGCATATTTTTTCGAAGCCACTCACGAGTCTATTGATAAGAGCATAAACGAATAAATTGTTCACTTTTTTTCGAGGATTATTTTTTCGAGACACAATAAAAATAACCCGGGCTTTCAGACATGAAAAGTTGGATTTGTTGTTTTCTACTTTTGTCATTGACAAAAGAATAATATAAAACAATTTCAGCTTTAGAATTTAACAAAACACCATTACAAAAGAATTGTTGGTCTAAGGCAGAGGCGCAGTGAATTTCACTTTCAGCCCTTTGACCCTCAATTTCAGTATTCTCCAAAATGTTTTTCAGCTTCCATTAATAAGATTCGCCATTAGGTGGTCAAATTTAAAATCCAATGAATGTTTGTGTGTACTTACTCTTTAGATTCAGAGACCATTGAACGTATTTCACGGAAACATTTGATGATCTTGGAACCCTAGTACAAGTTTTCGATGATCGAATATCAAAACGATAATCGAAAGAGTTTCGAAAAGTTTCCATACAAAAATGATCGAACGATTCGATCGTTTGATTTTAGAACACTATTTGTACGTTTATAAGCTCTTATTAACGTGCAATAAGCTTTCGATAAAACTCGTACTAGCCCCACTGTTGTAGTAATGTCCGGGAAAATTTAAGCGGAGTATGCGTCCAATATCACTGTTTGGAGTGTAGTTACAAGTAGAAAACGTAAAAATGTAACAAACATTGCATAATCCAGGAGTATTTTTTTTATTCAGAGTTAGGTCGAAGTTCGACGGGTAGGACAGTTTAAAATATGAAGCATCGGGATTGGACCCATTTTCTGAATCATATCAGATTGAATGAAAGTCATGCATTGGTTTGCTAGAAAAAACTATGTTGCCCTAATGTGGTATTCTTTGAGGAAAGTACAAAGAATTCTCCGAGTACGTTTATCTTTTTCACTGTCGGCAGCAAAATAATGAAAGCGCGAAAGAGACAATGTAAGCTTGACATTGAGTGTCATTTAGGTTAGCTTGGATACCGTAGTAAACAAAGAAGCCCACTGAATCAAATGTCTGAATGAAGTAAAAGGTTAAATTAAAAAAAAAAAACTTTTGCAATATACGTTGGTAGCATCTTTCAGTTCTACTTGCTCTCCTTTTTTTTGAGAAAAATATTAAACTTGCTTTTAATAAAAATAATTTCGAATTCGGGATCCTTTCCAAAAATGATTCTTGGATATCCGCCCATGGAAGAGCCTCTCATTACGAGCACTTTACGTCAAGGTACCGCGCCGTCAAACATTCTAATGGACCTCAAATACTTCGACGGTTTGAGGGAGAAATCGGAAGGCTTAGAGAAAAAATCTCTTGGGACATTTCCGGAATGGAGCTTGTTTATGTGATCTGTTTCAAAAAAATATTGATAAATTTGGTTACTACTTTTAAAAAAAAATGTCTTATACCTTTTTACACACAGATATTTCCAAAAAATACAACTTCAACCTAACCAAGAATAAAAAAAATAATTTTGACTTATTACACGAATTAAATACAGTTTATTAAATAAAAACTGAATTAAATTTAACGTATAATATATTGCATTATGTAATAATATATTGTTGATTCGGATGTGGGCTGAAGTTTGACGGGCCATAAGATAGACCAACCGTACTTACCGTATATGGTACAGCGAATATAAAAAAATCTACTGTTCTAACCGTTCCATATAATAGATAGGTATAATTTATACTTATCTTCTTATACATATATAAAAATGGAGAGCTATTTCCCGATGTCATCGCATCACGCCTAGACGGCTGGACCGCTTTCGCTAATTCTTTTTTTGTCGTGTAGGCTTTCATCCGGAGAATGTCCTTTTAAAAGAAAAAAAAATGCACGGTTAATTAGAAAATTAAATAAAGCTCTAAGTTTTTTTAGTACTTTTAACCATATATTTTTTATTCCAATGTTGAATTTTGGCATGAATCAGTTGTTAGATAGTTGGTGTGATTGACAGAATGTTGACGGAAAATATATGGTTTAAAACAGATGGGATCAGGTTAAAAGGTAATTAGCTTATCATCATACAAATTCAAATTCAATATTCATAGTGAGGAGCACAGAACAACGTCTGTCGGGAGAACTAGTATTAATATAAAGAAGAGGGTGTAATCAATTCATATGCATATTGTTTTTTTTTTGTCTTTAAATCTACCACAGAGTGAATACTTCCGTGATAAAGTTTGCAATTTTTCAACAAAAATTCTATCTGTCTTCTCAAAGGAAATTTTTACCCATAATTTAATTTTTTTTTTATCATTTTGCCACTCCTTCTCTATATAAACTATAAGTGTGCGAAATTTATGCATAAATTTTGGCGACTGCGATGCCGGCTTTCGTACTGTTTCATACTGGAAGTCGTGGGTTCGATCCCAGATGCCGAGAATGTTCGATTCTTCCTCTTTCATGAAAATATCCTTTAATTATTTTACTGTGAAAGAGTCAAAGAGTGTATCTGTGTTCACTTTTTAAGTGACCACAGATAAATAAAAAAAATAAATGAATAAATAAAATTGTGGACAAATCTTCAAAAGACCCGATAGTTCATTTCTTCTCATTCCGATGCAAAGACTCTCCTTAAGATCTTGATAATGGATGTTGAGAATGACGTGGAAAATAAAACAGAAAAAGATGAACCTCGCCGTTGTTTAGACATTGGGGAGACGGAGGGTGCTTAGGAGGGGAAGATAGAAGAAAAAATGGGCAACGGGTGTTGAAAATTGAAATATGTCCCCTAGACATAAATGTCAATATTTATATTGTCTAACTATATCAGATGCTTCTATTACTAAACACTTAACATTTTTATTTATAGAAAACATTTCTGTTTTTTTTTAAGTAGGAACAAACACACCTAAATTTTTCCTGAGGCTCATTGTTTCGAATGCAGATACTTTTGTGCCTGGGCTTTGGTCAGATACCAGGACTCACACCCATTAAATGAGAATGGGCAACACACACGCATCAAACAGTTTACATTTCGTCTAGACGTGTCTAGACACTAAACCAAATCTTGGTCATTGGTTACGCGAAGTAATCCGAAAGGTTTGCGAAGGACCAGGCGCTTTATTAGGAAAAAGGAGCGATAGGGAGGGTTTGCCTCTGACACTCACCTTGTATTCCTGGAGCCTCGTTGTTAAAGGCGGGTGTTGGGTTGGCTGGAAGAGATCCCTCGGGATAAGTCCGCCCTTTGACTCTTAAAATGTTTGTATAAAAATTGTATTTTTATCCCACAATAAAGCTTTATTTATTTATTTAAAGGCGCCACTTGCCATACCGACGCGTATCGGGAGCTCAGCCCTGAAATCACCAGAGGTGGTAATGTACTTGAGTTTATCTACCCGGGAGAGCTGGTGACCATCGATGGTTATCGGTAGTTGTTTATCGGGGCAGGCATTATTTGCCATGAGATCCGTCTTTGTATTGACTGGAAGGCCAAGGTGTGCAATTTGATCGCAGAGTCTTGAAACAATGCGATCAAACAGCACATCTCTTAAATCCAAACAGCTGATGCACAATGAAATCCTGATACCCTCCATGATTTATGGGAGTGAAACATGGACATGGACGAAAAATCTGGAAGTTGAATAAATTATATAGAAATGAGATCACTGCGTAGGATATGCGGAAAGAGAATGATTGATAAGGTGAGGAATGATAATATTAGAAAGGAATGTGGAGTGGATGTTAGCGTAGTGACTAGAATGAAAGTGAATAAATTAAGGTGGTTTGGGCATGTAGAGAGAATGAACGAGGAGAGAATAACTAAAAGGATATATAAATCTGAAAGAATGGGTGCACGCAGACGAGGCCGACCTCGAATGACATGGTCCAACCATATCGGTGCCGTCATAGAGGAGGACCAAGTCAGGAGCAAAAGGAATAGAAGAGCATGAATGTGGAATGTTATGTGTTTGGAAGAAGCGAAAGAGGTTTGTTTGGATAGGAAAGAATGGAAGTCCGTACTCTCCGCCTACCCCCTTCGGGAAACTGCGTGATGGGATTTTATATTGAATTTTTATGCATAATTTAAAAATCTGCATATTTACCACTCCTTCTCTATATAAACTATAAGTGTGCAAAATTTCGTAAAAAAGGTCACAAAGTTTTTGAAAAAAAAAATCAAATAAAAAGATTGTATGACATTTCCACAATTTATTATTATCCTGACTAGTTTCGTAGGCACACGTCCTGCATGGTCACAGGAGACTAACAGCCGGTTTCATAAAAAGCTTCAAAAGAACACTTTAGTTAAAGTTCCTTTTAAAATTTTGACGCTGACGCGTTTCGTAAAAAATATTCCACCTAAAATTTGAAATGTCAAAAAATTATTTTAACGTTGGTAGCAGTTGGTAGTGTTACCATGGAAATATATGGAAAACATAGATTGTTTACTAATATTTTCGCGGAATTTCTGTTGATCTGTCAATTTCATTTCTCAATAGAGCATCAAAGTGCCGTTTTTTGTGTTAATTTATTATTATGGTTTATGAATTAGTAAATAAAATCTGTAAACAATAATATTCTCCCCGTTTTGCTGTTTTCCGCCCTATGTTTGTCATTTTTGTACACAGTGTCACCGCATACAAAATGTTTATCTTTGTGACAGAGAAAGCGCCACGAAATTTTCTATGAACTCCGGTGGTAAAAATTTGAACTACCTAAAGTCGGCTTAACGAAAAATAATAATCAACAAGCTAAAAGTCGGTTTTAAATAACGTTTTGTTGTTATGAAACCCGCTATTTTTTAAAGGGAGTTTAAAGTCTCCTTTATTTTTTATGAAACTGGCCGTAAGAAACTAGTTTAGTAGACTAAGAAGTTTCTTAGTGTTCGGTGACCATGTGCCTACAGAACTAGCCAGGATAATAAAAAAAAATGTGGAAAAGTTATACAATCTTTTTATTTGAACTTTATTTTCAAATAAACTCCACCAAGAAATGCATGTTCTTCATTTAGTGAACTTTACAAAGTTTCTGCTTCACGTATAATAAATATACTACAGAGTCAAATCAGAGGGCGAGCTTACCACGATAAATTTGCGGCCTCTATTTTTACTGTTACTTTACTGGAATGTAATATGTAAGTATTATTTTATTTGTTTATTCAAACTCAAGTAAAATATTAATCACAGAAGTTAACAAGTAGGGTTGCTTGGTGAAAATAAATTAATAGCAAGACTAAAAAAAAATATCAAAAAAAAGAACGTTTTTCCTCCTCTGCAAAACCGAACAATGGAAAATGTTCAGACCGGTAATATACGCCATGTCGCCCATTTACAATGACAAAAAGTAAGTACCCTTTGTATTGTACCGGTACAACCATTATTACCATTTTCTTTCTCTATGACAACACCCTAATATTATGAAGCTGACAACACCATCCCCCGACCAGGGCCAGTCTTAGGTTGAGTCATTTTAAAGCTAATGCCGAGGGTTTGATTTTTTCTTTTAATTATAACCAATTATCTGAATTTGTTTTTTACTGTGAAAGAGTCAAAGAGTATGTTTGTGTTCACTTTGAGTGAGTACATAATATTATGTAATTCATTAAAAATGTATCAGTAATAACAAATTAATATGATATTTAAATTATTCATTGTTAATGTTGCATTTCAATAGAGATAATTTCTTGATTTGATTGCCATTTTTTTTAAATATTACAATTTGGAAATGGATTTTTACATCATCATCAGATGAAATCCATCTGGGTCGATGGGATGTCAAGAGAAGTTAAAAAAATCACATCGAAATAAGAATCTGTGAATTATTATAA
This sequence comes from Mystacides longicornis, assembly GCA_963576905.1. Classification (NCBI taxonomy): domain Eukaryota; kingdom Metazoa; phylum Arthropoda; class Insecta; order Trichoptera; family Leptoceridae; genus Mystacides; species Mystacides longicornis. The sequence continues at coordinate 20,616,401 of OY756437.1, forward strand.
TACTGACAGAAAAACCTGTTGGTGGACGGGCATAGAAAAACTTATTTAATTCTACAATCAGTTATTTATTTATTAGAGACACCGACAGAACACTGAATAACGCAAACAAAAAATCATGAAACAAACACATAGAATCTCCAGTTCTTCAATAACAGGTACCTCCCGCATAGCTTTTATGCATAGTTATATCGGATCCCTTTGAAGGATTACAATAATTTTACTTGCTACATTGAGACTGCGGACAATTTGATATTTCTACGTGAAACAACAAAATGTATGTTGGAACAATATTTCCCGCGAACCCTTTTTTATTATACTTAATTACTTTATTACAGATGCTGGAACCATTGTTCAACAATAATTATTTATAGTTGCAACGCAAATTATTACTCTCATAAAACCACTAAATCGTAGATAAGTATGAAAAATATTTCATGGGTATGTCACATGCGTAGTGTTAGAGTGTTGCAGTGAAATTAATATAAAATCGTTTTACAGACGAACTTCACCAATTATTATATTTAGATATACTTTCAAAGAAGTGTACCTATATAAATTATTGATATGTGTATAAAAAGAAAACAAATACCTACTTGCATATTTTGAAAGTGTAATTGATTTTTTTTATAAATAGATACGGCCCTGTCCATGACAGACAACAGCGCCATCTATGGCGTGTATTCAGAGTGCTAAACATTTGTAATAAATAAGATGGGACGTTTGCGTCCCTTAATGGGACTCTGTAATAATTTTATTATATTCAATTTTAACCGCGTCAATTGTACCAGATCTGGTTCTAGGAACATTTTCCGTCGCACTGATTTGCATATTACTTGTTTCAACGGGAAAATGTTCTCATTGCATTATTTTATATTGATCGATTAATAAGCCCTTTTCAAACAAATAAATAATCTGTGGACCATTTAAAATATTAAAAATAAACTATACTGTGCATCGGAGTTTTGTCTCCTTGTCAAAAATTAAAATTGCTGTTGCTCAAAAATGAATCGCCCATCCGATGAGATATAGATGAATTCGAGAAAACCCCCATTATAGGCTCTGGGACTGCATTCGGACACTATGTATCGTACCGTCTGCTTTTCTGCCCCACAATCACAATCAGCGGAATTTAACCATCTGCCTCTAGGAAATAATGAGGCTTGATCTAAATTATTCTCTTTTTTTCTTAATAAATGAATCTGTATTCAATCAAAATGTGCATACATCTACTCTTTGTTTCTTTCACAGTAAGCTGCTTAACCTTCCAATTCCCAACGTCACCGGTGCCGCGTTTTCATAAAAAAATATTAAAAATATTTGGGGGTTTATTACTATATTTTTATTTTGATATAATTTTTTTTACAATGGTATTACAATCCGATTGTGTATAACTTTTACGATTGGCAACACTAATATAGCACATTTTAACAGTTATTGTCAGCTATTGGCAGGAATTTTAGTGTATGGTCGGCACCCGAGGTCGAACCCACGAAACCATACGAAAGCCGGCGTCGTAACCACTCGGCTAACAACCACTCTTCTTCAATCAAATATAAATAAAAAAAAAAAACTTCGGAAACCCTAGGCACTTGCATTCATTTCCATTACATACTAACGACGCACCTGTCGCATTATTGTGTATTTTCTGCTTTCTTTCACTTATTCATGTTTTCATTTCGGTCCATGTACGTGCAATACGGTTGCATTATGTGAGAAAAAAATGTTAACGAAAATTGAATTGGTCTAATGGTTAGAGGGTTTTTTTTGGTGTCGTTTTATGATGTCATTGTTAACAGAAGAAAATGAGACATAATTTTCTTCTCATTCTGTATACAACATCGACCACCTTCTCAATTTCACACGATACCAAATGCATTGTGAGAATATAATATTATGCATTGGTACTTCTTTACCCAAGAAAAAAAAACATATTTTTAAACCATTCTTCCTCTATAAAATAAAAATGGAGTAGACCCAGTAATATTTTCGCATCATGCGTGAACTGCATGACCAATTTCGCTAATTCTTTTTATGTTGCATTTTCTATGGTCTGGAGAGGGTTGTTATGAAAGAAAAAAATAAGAAAGTAGCGCGGAACATAAGAAATTTGGGGAAATTTAAAATAGGTAACCTTCGTATGCTTTTGACAATAAAAACTATTCTATTTTTAAGTTTCAACTGACGTTTGATGTACCTAACTGTTGGTGCGATTGTCAGAATGTATCATGTAAACATCGTATAAAACAGGTACATCGGTCGAAATTATATTGGTTAAATATTGATTGTCAGAATGTATCATGTAAACATCGTTTAAAACAGGTACATCGGTCGAAATTATATTGGTTAAATGTCAAATACATAATTATTAAAGTAGTGTTTTTAATATTTTTTTTATTGATTTAATGTATGTTTATGCATGACCTATTGAGCATGATTAATATTAAGAGTTCCCGCTAGACGCACTAGATGCACGGACACCTTTTTCTGTGACAATACTCCTTCTGTAGCCCTAGTATAAGTTTTCGATGATCGAATATCGAAACGATCATCGAAAGAGTTTCGAAAAATTTCCATACAAAAATGATCGAACGATTCGATCGTTTGAATTAAGAACACTAATTGCACGCTAATAAGCGCTTATTTGCCTGCAATTTGCTTTCGATAAAACTCGTACTAGCCCCACACTTGAATAATACAATTGAACACAGGCTGCACCGCTTCAACACAGGTGAATGCGCACTTGGAAGACATCGACGTATTTAATATTAACAATCAGCGGTTCAGAGAACTACTCAAAGTGAAATTAACATGATGATTCTATTTTTTTCTGTTTTTTTTTGCAATTAACATCTATCTCTAATTGTGGTCGATTAAACTACATATATTATTCCCTTTTCTCTTCTGCTTTGAATGAGTGTAACTCTACCTATCGCTTTACTCCCTAATATAGCATTACTGGGTAACCCAATCTTTTATTTTCTGTTGGATTATATTGTATGTTTCTTTTGATTATTGCTTTTGTGAGCTTTATCACTTTTCACATGTTTTATTTTGTTAATGACCACTCCTCTATGTAAACTAGAAGTGTGCGAAATTTCATATTCCACCGTCCACGCAATTTTCGAAAAAAAAAATGTTACAAAGTTTTGGTCTCACGTTTTAATATAGCTGATTGATACACGGTCAGAAGAAATTTATAAATAAAGATGATATAAGAAAGAAAGTGGAGGTAAGTACTCCATTACAATGAAATCAGAAAACACCACTCAGACAAGCATCCACTCACGGTTATGATATAATCTCTGGTTTGATTGATTGGATCTCCTCGGTGGAGCGACGCTCTCAGTATTAGATACACCCCTTTTCACCTCCCGTTCGGGGTGTAGCCATTCATCATTCAGCGCAACTATAGCGTGTAATGTGCATGTCATTTTTAATCATTGTTAACTGGGGCATGTGGTTTGCTTTCTTTTTTTATACAATTTCTCCATAAGTATCTTATTTATTTTGAATTTATTATCATTTTAAACGGTTGTCTTTTTATTGCATTGTTTTATTTTTGACGGGGAAGTGTTTTTCATCTTGCAATACACAATATTGTTTGGGACTTCTTCTTTCTCTTTACATATTTCTGGCGACCTGTTAAATTGTAGAGGCGTTTTTTGGGACAACGAACTCCAACTGTCTTGTCATCTCTTGGAGGGTCTTCCCGGTTGGCGATTTCCCATCGGGATGTCGTTGGTTGCTACCTAAGGGGTCTATCACCGACCATTCTGTCAACGTGGTAGCGCCAAAAGCGCCTTCTTGCCCTGCCCCACCTGACGATGTATTCTGCGTTGTAGGACTCATGTATGATGGTGTTCCGTATTCTGTCCCTCAATTTTTTACCCAGAATACTACGTAAAGTCTTCAACCCCGCGATTATCAGCAGTGCTTTAGTCCGTCCTGATTGGATTCCGTAGGTCATGATTGGCCTGATATAGGTTTTCTATATCCGCACTTTGCTATCTACCCGCATGTGCTTGTTGCTCCATACGAAATCTTTCAAGCATCCGGCTATTGCTGCTGATTTGCTATCTACCCGCATGTGCTTGTTGCTCCATACGAAATCTTTCAAGCATCCGGCTATTGCTGCTGATTTGGTGGTCAGCCCCCGTAGACAAATTCAAACTGGCGTTCGACTACAAACGAAGATTTCGCCAATGTATAGTGCGACAAAATTATCTGTCCACTGGAACATGTAAACAAGTATTTAAACCAAACAATGACACTTATATAAAAATATAAAAAGTGGACAGCTAATTTTCTTCCTACTCTACATTGTCGAAGAATTCGTTTGTTGTCGATCGCCAACTGTATTTTGTCTAGGCCCACTGTTCGCAGACTTCGTTGTAGACATCAGTTTGGGAGGAAAGATCTACTCCTAAATTTAAATCTTTGCACTTGTTCTATGGGGTTGTTTTCAAGTATCATTGCTCTTTGGAGACTGTTATAGATTTAGTTTTTTTTCACAGAGATTGCCATATTATATTTTTTGCACTCTAGTCAAATCAGATCGGTACCGTGAGGTTGAACACCTCACGTCCTTAAACCTCAACCGGTCAGAAAAGGCACGATAAGCCTCGGACGCCTTCAAGCGTAATGGAGAGCTCTTGGTGCATTCATGCCCCTAAGTGGGGTTTAGGCCACCCGCTTTGCGGGTTGCTTTGGGGGGGATCTATGGCGGGCTTGATTTGTGGCTTTTTGGTTTGATTGCTTCGATCGAACTAGAACTAGAGGGTTGGTTTCGTGCGGGTCGGGTTTGCTGCGGATTTGTCTCCTCCGGGCTGGCTATCGGTGTGCGGGGGTCTTAAAGGGAGAATCTGGTCAAACTGTGTTTGGAGTGGGGCTAGTACGTTTTATCGAAAGCTTATTGCACGCTAATAAGCGCTTATAAGCGTGCAAATAATGTTCTAAAATCAAACAATTTAGAGGTGGTTGGTAGACCAGCGGTTACGACGCCGGCTTTCGCACTGTTTCGTGCGGAGGTCGTGGGTTCGAATTCCGGCCGTGCCGACCATTTCCGCTTTCACGGCACAACCCTTTGGTTAGTGTGAAAGATGTCAAAGTGTATTTGTGGTATAGAATCATCTGCTATTTTTATCCCCTGTCACTCACTCCCTGCATCCTCTCTCCAGAAACGCATACTAGATCTAACCCTTCGCACAACATCTTGGACATCGCAGGTTCTCCTAATATCGGAGTTCCTTGCTCTGTACCGGAGTGTTGTTCCTGCAAAGGAGCGGAGAGCCTTCATCTCTGTTATGCGTAAAAGGCTTCTCATCGGCTTCCTGATTCTATACCATATTATTATGTCAGTGAGTTATTTATAAGTGTTCGCACTGTTCGCACTAACCCAACTTCCTTTTATATTATAGGTATATTTTTGTTTGAGTGGGCGTCTTGTTTTTTACGGTTTCCAAGCTACGCGGGATTAAAGAAAAAATAACAACTAATGACTCTAACAATTCATTACTAATGTTCGATTTTTAAATGGAACAAACCACTACGGGCTTACGACCGTCTTCTACTGTTATTTCGAAGGCTGAATTAATGATTTTGTTTGTTGGACTGGATTGAATAAAACTTGCCTTGAAATAAAGTAAAATTTTATACGAAAACCATGTACCTAGAACGTTCTGAACAGCAAATTAAGACGGAAAAAAGTACTTGTTTGATATCCTGAAACGTGCTACATCTTTCTTGTTTTTTCTTGGGTTAACGGGGAAAATGCACTAAAAGCAGCTGACAAATGCCAGCGTTTAATTTATATGCTAGATAACGACGCTCGCACGGATAAAATGGTTTAAAACCAGTTTTAAAAGTATTTAAATTGCCAAGAAGTGCAACAACAACGTTTTTAATTAATGGCCCCAACGTGCAACGACTTAGTGGGGTTGTTTAGTATTATTATTATTAGTATTAGCCCAGTAGTGTGTCTACCGCTCCGGAGCGGAGTTCAACATCAATCATTCAACGGAGCGGGGCAATAACACGGCGTCTGAGCGTCACTTCTTTCAGCTTTAAGACATTTCAGTAAACGTGACGCAAGAAAAATCTCATTAAATTTTCAATATACTCCGCAACATATACTACATGTCAGTTTAAAATGTGCTCTACAAAGGTGGGTTTGGGCTACAGGCAATCTCATCAAATCGGCCATTTTCAAAATCTTCTGAAAATAAATTTTCTAAAAGTCACAAGTAAAGTCAATAATTTATTTATTCATACATAATATTACAGTGATAACATATAACAAATGGAATTCCTGCCCAAATAGGCCAAGCCTGTACTAAGGCAAACATCTTAACAGTTCATAAAAAAGAATATTCCAAAGGAACACACAAACCCGAACCACAGCACAACCACCAACTCTACGTACAGTCCATAAACAAAGCATAACCCCACAGTCACAACACCCTTCGGCCCAACAAACATCAATCAACAGTATAAAGAAGAAAGAACAAAAAAAACCAAACCAAACAAAACTACTTTATGGGACAAAAGCCAAGATATCCTGCAAAACTTTCAACTGAATACATTAGGCAGCCTTTTTTCATAATACTCTTATTTTTAGTTTGTCAGATAAAATTATAAATGTTGATGTATGAGTGTTTCCCTTGTTGGCTAGTACAAGTTTAATCGAAAGCTATTTGCACGCTAATAAGCGCTTATAAGCGTGTAAATCAAACGATCGAATCATTCGATCATTATTGTATGGAATTTTTTCGAAACTCTTTCGATGATCGTTTTGATATTCGATCTTCGAAAACTTATACTAGTGGTACATGCTGTGACAGACATTTTGAATTCCCCCCGTCCGGGAATTTGATTGCTCGGCAAGCGCCGAAGTGACGAAGTGTATCGAGATTTTACGAGTAGGTAGGTAATAGGAGTACAATACACTCGTATATAGCGGTATTCCAGAGCAAGTTTAGTGGATGTTTTTATTGAAACTCTTTAACCGCAAGCGACCTACTAGAATTATTTCACAATTTATTATTCGCTAGTCAATAGATGGTATTTTTACAAAAAAAAAAATTTGGTAGCCCAACTGTTAATTTGACGGTTTTCGTACACACAGTTCATGGGCTCGAATACTGCATGGTGCCGATTTCCACTTACAAGACATTGCATAGTGTGAAATATGTCAAATTTGTAGTTCACTGGAGTTTCCTACGTAAAACAAACTTTTGCTACGGGAAGAAATGTAAAATTATCCGCCTCCTGCGAGGTCGCATCCCATCTGTCCCTCCATCTCTTCAGTGGTCTGCTGGGTAGCCATCTTCCATGGGGTTAGCCGTGCAATGCAAGAATCAATTCTCCTCACGTGCACATATCAAACCTTCTTCGTTGCGTTCCTGGATATTTCCCTTACCCTCGTACTCCTAACTCTATCACTGAGGATCTTCCCAGCTATGTCCGGTTTTAATTTCTGAAACTCTCAGTGCATTTTTGGTCACTGTGATATCAGCCATGGCTCGATCCCGAATGTCATGATGGGTCTGACACAAGCCTTGTAGTATATTTTACAAGACTTAGATTCTCGGTATAATAGTAGTGATATTAATTTTCCTTCCGGATAATTTAGGAAATGACCAATTACCTCTACTCACTTTGACAGAGTAATAAGTTTGATTTTCTTCCGTGAAGGTAGGGTGTGTATTATTTGAGAAATATATTAAAGAAGCAATTTGCACTGCGAATAGATATTTGTTAGAGTGATTATTACGGTAAATTACCGACAAATGCAATAATGTTTCTGCAATTCAGCGCATTTTGAAATATCTTTGAGGAAAGCGGTAGTTATGTACATGACTCTTAGCTGTTGTGCTATTGAAAATAACATGAGGTATGTACTTTTTACTTGGAATATGTGGATGCTACTAAACTCCTGAACTAGTGGCTAAGACGGCTCAATATGTGGTTCTGGATGACTAAAATGATTGCTGATCTAATGCTCTGATATGCAGCTCACCTTATCTCTTAAAACTATCGCCAGAATTCTCAACACTTTTTATGTTATGTTTATGTTACTTTTTATGTCCATCTTATGTTAACCAAATGCTAGGATCCGAAGCATAAATACAGTGGTATAATTAATGCATGAAACAATATTTTTCTTTTTGTGACTTTCCCTATCAAAGGCCTTTTCGAAGTAAATAAAATCATTACATTCATATCCTCGATTCGAGATCCACATGAATGAGAGCTAGACATAAAATTCTTGATTAGTGAAGTCGAGGATAATGTTAGGTGGGAAAGACAGAGAAGACCGTTTTGGAACGTCTCCTTGTCTCAAAAATGTAGGATACCAGAGACAAGATTCCACAGGGAAACAGACCTCAAAGATGACCACCTACTTAATGGTGGATTGTTAGTTGGCAGTCAGATTCCCAAGGGATTAATGCAGCAAGAACAATAGGCCAACAGGCTTAAGCAAAGAGAAAGATGAATGATATATTATTTTGTATTTTTTAGTTCTTCTTCTTCTTACTCTTGATATAGATCCGAGGATCTGTTTTCTGGGACGCCGAGCTCCAACTATCCTTCAATCTTTTTGGAAGTCTCCCGGGTTGGCGGCTGGCCGAGGGGATGTTGTTCGCCACCACGTTGGGAATTCTGGTGTTGTCCATCCTGGCCACGTGGTCGCGCCAGAAGCGTCTCCGTGACCTGCCCCATCTGACAATGTCTTCTGTGTTGGAGGTCTCTCTGATGGTAGTGTTGCGAATTCTATACCTTAATGTTTTCCCCGGAATAGCACGAAGAGTCTTCATTTCGGATGTTCTGAGCAAAGCTTTGGTTCTATTTGTGTCGGCCCTGGATTCAATACCATAATATGTCATAATTGGCCTCACACACGTTTTGTAAATCCTCACTTTGCTCTCCACCTTCATATGCTTGTTTCTTTTTTAGTTTATTTAATATACCTCATACAATGTTCATAATCAATGGATTGTTTCTTTGATATTTTGTGTAGCTTATGTTCTGTACCTTTTCTAGGTTATCTTTAAATGTTATGTAAAAAATGGGTATCTTAGAAACTATTTCATTATAAAAGTTAATTTTGGTGTTATTGAATTAAAAATACATCAAAATGATTTTGAAATTATTATTTTTTACAATTTATCTTTTCAAAGGAGTTTCCTTTGTCCTTAATAGGGCGATGGTCTAATGGCCGAGATGTTCCGTTGTTTTTTTTTTTGCCTCCTTTGAGTGCCCCGAGTAATTAAAAGTTACTTTGCACAATCATTTTCACCCCCTTTAATTGTATTTTTGTACTCCTTATTCTTAATATTTTTATAATACAATTAATTAAATTTCAGTCTATGAAAAAAAGTGTTTTGTGAAGAATAAAAATATAAGAAAATACTAGATAAGCTGGTAAAGGTTGCTGTAAACGGAACCAATGAAACGTTTTATCCACAAACGACGTACGATAACTAAACAACGATCGACGTATATCTAGAGAAAGAATCATTGGTTGTTGTATATTCGTTAAGATCTAGTCCTAAAAAATGGGCATAAGAATCTAGACATATTTAGAACGTTAAGACAAATCAAACCAATCTTCTATTACATAAAAATGGAGAGCTATTTTCCGTCATGCCTCGCATCACGCCTAAACGGCTGGACCAATTTCGCAAATTCTTTTTTTTTAATGTTGGCTTTTATCAGAAGAAGGTTCTTTTTAAAGAAAACATTAAGAAAGTTGCGTGGAAAATTAAAACATTAAAGAAAACTCTACGTTGGTAACCTTATTAGTAGTTTTTACCATATACCTTTTATTCCAATTTGGAAATTTTGACAGAAACTGTTAATTTTTAGATAGTTAGTGCGATTGAAAGATTGCGGATGGAATATACATGGTTTAAAACCGACTCATCGGTCGGAATTACATTGGTCAAATGATAATAAATTCGTCTGTCGGGAAAGCTAGTAGGCAATATATATGAGACATTAACAAAAATTGATACATTCATATCTTGACGTCAATTACATGACATCAGTCGCAGGCTATAAATTTGGTTGCTTGCTACAAATAAACGTTTTAAGTATACGTATATAGAATAAAGAGATAGAATCATTAGTTGTTGTATATTCCTTGGGACTAGTCCTAAAAAATATGGGCACAATAATCTTTATATACTTGGAAACTTGTGTACCAATGAAGCCAGCAGGCAATAAAGATGAGACACGAACAAAAGTGGATATATTCATGTTCTGTCGTCAATTATATGACAGCAGTCAGGCTTGATCGGTAGGTAATTAAACAGGTTCTAGTCTAGCTTCCCATTGCTTAACAGACCTCTATAACTGACATAAGCACAGGAAAAGAAGAATGACACTTTTAAAATTTTTGTTTCACCGACCTCATAATATTATACGAACCTACCGACATAATTTGCAAGTTTTCATAGAGAGAGAGATAGCTCTGTGGTTTGAATCTTAGCTACATTCCCTAATGTGTGATAATTAATTAGGCTCTCCACCCATAGAGGGTGATTTGCGCTATCTGTCAAACTTCAAAATGGAGGAATCATTTTGCAAATTTTTTCATTAAATCTTTATTTATTGAGAATAATAAGATTTGAATAACATTTATATGTATAACAAATCAATCTACAATTATTTTATTACATTTTCATACCGTAATACCAAGATTCCATTCAACGTTTACATGAGTAATTTTGTTTCCAAAAGATGGCTTACTGTCTTTTTGAGAAATTTGTATGAAGATCCTAAAAAATAGAGTTTTTTAAATAGCTCTAAATATATTAAAGTTAATGCAGCAAATTGTATTTAAGAACCTTCTCAAGCAAATTGCACCGCTCTACGCAGATTCATATCTGACGTAGCATTTGTATTTTGAGCGTGATGTTCACATATACGATAGAAAGCACACAAACATTTCTGAATTATTATGTAGATATCCAGTGTACAGCGACATTAAGAATCTGTAAAAAAAACTTATTAATTTTTTTTTAAGTCAAAAGCAGAGTGTATTCAATTCTATTCATATTTTGGTAAAAAAAACAATGTTTATCCAAAAATAAATAATGTAGTGGAGTTTAATAATGATCGTAAAAAATGAGCTTCAGCTTTTTTGTCTTCTTAGTAAAATTGAGGCGTCTCATTTTCACCTCAAAAAATACTTGATCGGGGTTCCTACATACAACTGTTACCTGAGTGTTACTACAGGTTTTGGACGTTTCCTGTTTAGGGAATTCTGGTCCGTTCTAATCTACAAACTGACTGCTAGATAATACCACAATATTTCTCAATGCAAAAACATTAACCATAATAGAATGAGATTGAGAAAATTAAATTACTTTGCCCTAGACATTCTAAAATAGCGATACCTTTAGAGATTCTAAAATAGTGATAAGTACAAAGGTATTGATCGAGCGATATTGCAATCTAAATTTTCAAAACGATTAATAGCATTATTTATCAAATCGTTTTGAAAATTTTAATTAGTTGTAAATGTGTGGGGTTGTGCCTCCCCCAACGTGGGGCGTCACATTGTTTTTGACAGACAGTATAGGCCATTAATTATATTATGATCATAGGAACTACCCTACTAGTCGAGTATTTATATCGTTTAGTGGCTGGGTGCATAGGAAACACACTACTCATCTAGGGTTCGACTCCTTTTAAGGTCCAATTTGATCTATAAACAATTTTTTTTATAAAACTCCTAAATTCGGAGATTCTCCAATATCAAGGAGGTCATGCGATGAGGAAGAAACAGATGGAGAGTACTTGAGAGATCTCTTTAATGCTTTGTTTTCTTAGAAAAGAAAAGCGACCGTAACAGAAGAAAGGCGGTATTCTTTGAGCTAAGTAGTATAAGTACACAGCATTCTATATTTATCTCTTTCACTACCAGTAGTAAAATAATGATAGGGGAAAAGGGACAGTGTAATCTTGACGTTTAGTGTCAATTAGCGTAGCTGGGGTACCGCATTAAATGAAATGTGCCCTGATATAAAATGTATGAACTGAGAAAAGTTCAAAATTGCTATATTGGTTAGTAATAATACCAATTGAAAAATAGATTTTTATTTGCAAATTACGGCTGTTAAATTGTACGTCCGCTTTTGTAGAAAAAAATGCATTACAGGAAAGATCCAGTGAGAGTGGTAAAAATAGTGGCATACAAAATAATATGGTGATACTGTAGAACTACTGCTCTAGATCCCTTGGACGCCCATCACAAAAGAGGGACAAATGACAATTATTGGATATCCGCGCACCAGGATTGTTAAATTCGAGAATAAACTGGACACAGTCCAGTAAATCAAGAAGAAGAATAAATTTGTTTTTATCTATATCAGCTATAGTTTTTGAAACCATCTCATTTATGTCCCACAAACCGGTTTCATTAGAAAATAAATATTAGACCACTAAATCAATGGAAAATAACGAAATGTAATGTAATATTTCCCACAAACACCTATCATTATTGCCAAAACCCAAAACATTTTCGAAGTGGATGGTATCGATTGGTAATTGTCGTTTTTCGTTTTGAAGTTCGTGGGTTCGATCCAAGGTGCAGACCATCTTCTTTAAGTAGCTTACTGTGAAAGAGTCAAAGAGTGTATTTTTTATTCACTTTGAGACAGCACAGATTCATAAAAAAAACTATCGAATTACAGACGAATAGTATAAGTATGAAACCTGTAGTTGGGTTGGTTTTGTCATAATATGTATTTGTAGAGTGTAAAAATAAGAGTGTTTCAAGGAAAATACAGAGTTATGGACGAACTTTTCAATTATTATAGAGAATGGTGATTATCTAGGGGAAAGTGTACCATAGACGATTATTAGCTCAAAACATTCGAACGCACAAAGGGAATTTCTTTGGCAACATCGGGTATTTTATAGCATATATCATTCGTGCTCACTAGATTATGCAGTCTTGGTAGCCCTAAAGGCTTATGCTGTTGTTAGAAATAGATGTGTGTATATTATGTTGCTAGAGCAGAGTACGTCAAGTCCCTTTGTAGTATGTTGCATATTACTCAAGTACAGAACAGATCAAAAGAGGTTATCGCTGTTTAGGGTCGGGGGGTAAGGACACACCCCTTATCTTAATTACAGGGTTAAATTCTTTAAGCAGCGATGTTGCTCACGGAGGGTTGTTTCATATTGAAAATAAAATCACAAAAAATCACGAAATCTAAAGGAATCGAAACTTGAAGGAATTCAGCCCGAGATGTTACAGGTGTAATGAAAAATGCCTTAAAAAGAGCCGAATGTTTCATAGTGAATCGCGGTCACCATTTAGCCGATATAACTTTCCAATCATAAGGGAAAAATGTAAAGACGTGGTAGTGGTTTGTGACACACGATTTTTTATTTTTAATATTTTAGCGTTAACACAGAAGATGACATATGGCTTAGAAACAATGTCCCTGACCATAAATACTGTCCACAAAATGAAATGCGCGCAACGATCCATGGAGTGACAAATGTTGGGCATAAGTCTGCGTGATAGAATCACAAATATAGAAATCAGACGCCGAACAAAAGTCGCCGATATTATGGACCGGATTGCAAAATTGAAGTGTCAATGGGCAGGACACGTGGCCAGACAGCCAGTCTCGAGATGGACTCCCAGAGTTTTAAAGTGGAGAACATGGGAAAATAAAAGGGGAGTCGGCCGGCCACAGAAGAGATGGGCCGACGATATTGTTGTGGTCGCCGGGAAAAAATGGGTTGAAGCGGCCCAGGATAGAGAGAAGTGGAGACAGATGGAAGAGGCCTACATCCAGCAGTTTAGGGAAGGCTAGGAAGAAGAAGAAGAAGAACACAGAAGAATTTTATGTTTTAATCATAATAGTTAAAGTAAGTAGGTACCTATGGGATTTGTTGTGTTGTCTTGTGCTTAGGGATAAAATTATTGATAATTTATCTTCAGTCACGTGACTGTTAAATAAAGGAATCAATTTTCAGTTCTGAACATCCAAAAAAAGTTCTCTAATAGTATTTGTACTCAGCCAAGCGGGGATGTGGAGAGGATCCAGTGTTGTCGGATTATACGTAACAGTGATCAGCACGCCCGTGGCAAACAAGTAAACTTATTTTACAAACACGCCTCCTATTTTTTAATTCTTCGTGATGATTTATGTATAGATTTTCTCATGGTGAAACAACCCTAAAGCAGACGGTGTTCTTTAGTCTAAAGGAACAGTCAGTTAGACACCCGGTACATTTCATCATCGTTTAATTGCTTCAGAAACACGGGACAAGTCTAAACAGTATATTATTCTAACCCTCTCATTCCTAATACCCTGTATACTACATATCTATCTATACAGTGTTGTTGGTACCCGGTACCCCGTTTAACATTTTTCTCTTAAAGAGTTAAACGGAAAAGTAACATCGAGTTTAACAAGATAACCATCGGGTATTAATAATGAGCTTGATGTTTTTTTCTTACATTTAAAGGGTAGGTAAATTAAGTTTGACAACAAGTTGAGGTAAATAATTAGTTAACTTGGAAAAGTAGGAATAGGTAAAATGCGGTTCAAACAAGAAAACCAAACATATAGGGTGACCATGCTTCCAAAAATATCATTTATTTATTGTAGATACATACGACAGAACTCTGAACCACACAAAGAAATGCGCAGAATCTCCAGGTTATAAATTGTTTGATTGTCCTATAAATCAGTAGGTAATATCGTCCCTTGAAGAGGGTCCGAATAATTTCACTTAATTAGAGAAGTAGAGAACTACCGACTACGGACGTATGAGAATATTTCCAGTGTTCGGATTGGTTTATTAGTATGAAAAAAAAATGTATGAACATTTTTGGGTGGGGTCAGATTGTTTCAACGAAAATATCCAGTTACGGATGAACTTCCACTCTTTCCTATCCCAACACAGTTATTTCCCTTTCTCCACCGACATACCGTTCTTCATAAATTGTCGCATATTCTTCTTACTCTTGTCTGACCGTGTCTCTCTATTTTAATTGTTATTCTTCTACAAACATAAGGTATCGTAACATAACATAATTAAACATAACATTGCTTAGCCTTAACTCGTTGATGACACCGGCTTTCGCACTGTTTCATACTGGAGGTCGTTGGGGCGATTCCAGGTGCCGAATTCTTCGTTTTTAGTTTCATATGAAAGAGTCAAAAGTGTTTTTGTGTTCACAAATAATGAGAACATACATACAAACTAACATATAACGAAACATGTCATAACTTAGCGTAATAATACATAGCATAACCTTACATAATATAATATAACCCTACATAACACAACATAACGTAACATAAAATAACATATAAAATACAACATAAGCTTACATAACATAACCTGACAAAAAATAATGCAAAGTAAAATTACATAACATTACTTAACATAAAACTACGATACGTAACTATAGCGAAGATGACATAACATAACCTAAATTAACATAAAATAATATGACGTAACTCAACTTGACATTATAGAACATGACATAATAAAACGTAACATGACACAATAAAACCATACAAAATATCGTCACATAACATAAATGACACAGCAGTGCCTAACACAACATAAATTAATATAACGTAACAAGAATTAACATAATATAACGTAACATGGCATAACATTACATTATATAATGTAACGCAATATAACAAAAATGACATAACATAACTGAACATTAGATAATTTAACGTAACAAGACATAACATAGAGTAACACAGCATAACAAACATAACATAACGTAATGTGACTTTACGTAAGATGACATAACATAGCATTACAAGACCTTACATAACATAAGGTACTATACTCGTAGTATATAACCTTACATAGCATAATATAACATGACATAACGTAATGGAATATAACAAAAATGACATAACATAACTGAATCTACTATATAAATTAAAGTCGGGTTAGTGCGAACACTTATAACTCGAGATTGGCTCAACAGACTCTTCCGATGTGTGATTTATTGGATTCTTCTCCACTCCGGATAACAGAATAACTAATAAAAAGTTGAAAAATGGATAAGAAATAATACAAAATATAATATTAAAGTTTGTATGGAACGAATTTCAAACGACGCCATCTTTGAAAATATCTAACAACAACATTATTGTCTTCTGCACCTGCACCCTCTCATTCTCGCATACGTAATTGCCACTCTTATAGCAGCCCACTACACTTACTCCACCGTTTCAGGCGTTTTAATTTTTTTTTTATACAAAGTGAACCAAATTGCGCGCTCTCTCGCGTTGATCCCATCTGAACTTTGAATACGGATGAAATATAGACGTTTTAGAATTAACATTTTAAAGTTATTATTTAGCTAATTAGTTTATTTTTGTTTCTGGAGGCGCAGTGCACAATGAACGGACCGCCTGTAGTTAGGACCAAAGGGTCCACAGGACAACGTCTGTCGGGAAAGCTAGTATTAGATAATTTAACGTAACAAGACATAACATAGTGTAACACAACATAACAAACGTAACGTAACTTTACGTAAGATGACATATCATAGCATTACTTAACCTTACGGATAAGATGACATAACATAGCATTACTTAATCTTACATAACATATCGTAATATGACATAATATAACCTTACATAGCATAATGTAACACGACATAACATGACATAACATAACGTGTTGGCGGAACCGTTGAGCGTGATCATGACACAGTCATTTGAAAGTGGTGTGCTTCCTGGCATCTGGAAAGAGGCCATCATAACTCCCATTTATAAAAAGGGGGACAAGTTAGCTGCGTCCAATTATAGACCAATTAGCCTAACTAGTATAGTGTGCAAATGTATGGAGAGAATAATAGCCGACGAACTAAGAGCTTTCCTACTCAACCAGCGCATTATACCAGAGCAACAACATGGGTTTGTCCCGGGCAGATCCACTGTGTCCAACCTTATAATATCCTGCCTTGATATGTGGACTCTATCATGGAACCAACACACTCCTGTGGATGTCATTTACTTGGACTACGAGAAAGCGTTCGACCGTGTCCCTATAAAGCGTCTTTTGTCCAAAATTGAGCACCTCGGAGTGCGTGGCAATCTGCTCGGGTGGATCAAGGATTTTTTAACACAGAGAACGTTTAGAGTCAGGGTTGGAAGTGCATTGTCTGGCCACCGTTTGGTTTCCAGTGGTGTCCCGCAGGGTTCTGTGTTGGGACCCATACTTTTCATTCTGTTTATCGTGGATCTCAAAAATGTGATTTCGTCTCAATCGGAATTTTTTGCTGATGACACAAAGTTTTTTGCTGATCCTGTGGTGAGTAGTGCACAACTGCAAAGAGACCTGGATGCCATAGGAGGATGGAGTGCTGACTGGCTTATTACTCTTAACCCTGAGAAGTGTACAGTATTACACATCGGTCAGAACAATCCTGGAACCTCGTACTATTTCAATAATGTGGAACTTAAAAGTGTCAAAACTCAGGTGGATTTGGGTGTTACCATCTCTTGCGACCTTAAATGGGAGGAACATATTGTCAGGATTGTAAAAAGGGCGAACTCTATTCTCTATCTTATAAGGAAGGCTTTTCGATGTGTTGATCCTGCAATGTTTCTCAAGATATACAAGTCCTATGTCCGTCCTCTCTTGGAGTATGGTTTTCAAGTGTGGTCTCCATACTTTGTTAAGGATGTCGACTTGTTGGAGAGAGTGCAGAGACGAGCCACAAGAATACCATATGCTCTAAGAAGACTGGAGTACGAGGAGAGATTGCAGGTCTTGGGATTGACTACATTGAGGAGGAGACGAGAGCGTGGGGATTTGATAGAAACCTTCAAGATATTTAATAATCATTACGAGTGTCAAGCTGTTAAAAACATTTTTACATTGAGTTCCAATACACACCTGAGGGGACACCAGCTTAAATTGACTCAGACTAGTTTCTCATCAAATCCCCGAAGACACTTTCTCTCGAACCGAGTTGTAAATATGTGGAACGGTTTACCTGATGACGTTATCAGTTCTGACAGTGTTAACATGTTTAAAAATAAGTTAGACAGACACATGGCTAACAACCTAACCAGTGAGATATAGGCACATCAGCTATGCTGCTCGCCTATCACACAAATAATAATAATAATAATAATAACGTAGCTTTACGTAAGATTACATAACAAAGAAGCATTACTTAACCTTATATAACATAACGTAATATGGCATAATATAACCTTACATAGCATAATGTAATATGACATAACGTAACGCAATATAACAAAAATTACATAACATAACTGAACATTAGATAATTTAACGTAACAAGACATAACATAGTGTAACACAACATAACATTACGTAACGTAACTTTACGTAAGATGACATAACATAGCATTACTTAACCTTACATAACATAACGTAATATGGCATAATATAACCTTACATAGCATAATGTAACACGACATAACATGAAATAACGTAACGTAGTAACGTTATGTCATGTTATGTACGTAAAGTTACGTAAGATGATCTAACATAACATTACTTAACCTTACATAACATAACGTAACATGGAATAACATAATGTAACACAACATGACATATCATAACGTAACTTTACGTAAGATGACATAACAAAGATGCATTACTTAACCTTACATAACATAACGTATTTGAACATAGCAAAAAGTATCATATCACCTTCTTATGGACTCCATTTATGTAAGGCCGTAGGTAGGTAATAATGGCCTTCCACCGTGCTTGATCTGGTGCCGTGTTAATACTTCCTTCATACATTATACTATTCTCTTATGAATGTTTTTATGTGTTTTATTTGAATGCTCTGAAGATGTCGATTATACTCATCTAACTATGAACATTTTTTTGCAGGAGTAACCTGTTTTGGAGCACTGGATATTTATTCTATGTGTTTGTTTAATGATTTTTTTTTCTTAGTGATGTTCTGTTGATGTCTCTAATAAATCAATAAATAAAATGCACAAACAACCCTTTAAATTTATTTTAAATTTATTTATTTTCTTCACCAAATCATTCTACATTTTTTATTGCACGACAGTTTTTGCTAACATTTCGATTATATTAAAATTTATAAAAAATATTTTTATTATTAATTTTTTATAATGAAAACTAGAACATAATAATAATGTGGCTGACATTTTTTTAAATTGACAATTTAGTTTTTTTAACCCTGAAATTGACGGTGATATCAGAGCAGGAACCCTACATAATCAAATAATATGTATGTAGATTATAATATGATTATGTTATGATACAGCGAAGGTATTGTAAAGATAGGCTTACATTGGAATACAATGTTTATTTAAATTATTATTATTTCTTATTCCACCGAATCTACATATTATGTAAGGACAGTGAAAAGAACTATTTAACGGCAGAATATGGGCATCAAGGTTTTATAAAATACGGCTTAAGTGTGAAATCACAAAGAATGCCGATTCCGTCCGGCGCCGATCGCCGCAAAGAATGTTGTCAATGGTTTCAATGCATTTAAGCATTTGGTTTCAATGCATCGGAAAGCGGGTTTCTGCTTTTGCTGCGCGTATCTCCATTCAAATGCATAGAAACATTCTTTGCGCAGGTCGGCACCGGACGGAATCAGCCTTCTACGTGTTTTCACCCTCAGGCTACATTTGAATTGGAGAGTGTGACTTTATAAAAATACTACTATTATTTATTTATTTATTTATTATTAAAATTATTTATTTATTAAAAATACTACTATTATGTAGATACACAATCGAAGGATGCAAAATAGCTTATCTAGTTGTATTGACAACGAATTCTTAACAAGGTGTCTCGAGTATACCTTGCTGTTGGGTCAGTATTATCCACAAATCTTTTAAATACCTAATGGCAATAATAATTAAAGAATTTACGGACCAGGGACCCTATTCTTGAATGTCGATCGATGGGTTTTATAATAGATTTTCAAGACTTTTGTATGTTTCCTTAAAGAACTCATACTAAAGTCATAAAATTCTATTAGAGATCCCGTCAGATACGAATAACACTCACTGGTGGAATCAATGCCAGAAATGGAGAGCCTATTAGTAGAGCAACATATGTTCAAAAATCTAGCGAGCCCTACTTATTTTCTGTGGGAATAGCTAAGGAGGAGTTTGCTGGCTAGACAGAGAGGACTTCTGAAGGTGGACGATTGAAGGGGAGGCTAAAACTCACTCAGGATTGTGGGTTTGGTAGCCCACTGGTATCATTCGACGGTTTTCGTATGTCAGCGTACTGAAGGTAGCCTACCTAGTGATGGAATATCGGACTTCAGATCAAGAGGTCCCGCGGTAGATTCCTGGTCGGGTCAGAGTTTTTCATTATTTTTTTCACGAATTTCTACCCGGGTTTTGCCTGTCTCATGTTGGACCGGACCGGTTGACTGGAAGAAATTGATTCAGGTAATAAGTTACGAGAAGTGTTAAAAAAATTTAAATAAAATAAAATAAAGGTTCTTCTTCTTTTGCGATGTGGCAATTCACTCGAGAGAGAGTGATCTATGTAAAATAAAGGTTGTAAATTCGAATTTTCCCTTTCATAACACAATCTAAATGTGAAAAATTTCGAAGGCGTATTCCTGTTCATTTTGGATGGGTCCAGATTCATTTAAAACAATAAAAAGATAGCGCCACAGACGTCAACTTTTTGACGAATGTAAGCGCGACATTACACTCAAGTCAGACACAACTAGAGTGAAAAGTCGAGTAGGTGAACGAGGAACCTTATAGAGATATTACTTATGTATGCAAATTAGAGAAAATATCTGAATTTAAATGCAGGAATTTTCATGTCATCATTTCACTCCATTTAACTCAGTCATTATATTATTTAATCTACCTAATCCCTTTCCCCAGTGTATCTTTTACGTTCTGGAAATATTATTAATAATCCCCACCTAGCGCAAATTGTTGTGGAAGTGAATTCGCCGGGCCGCTTGTAAAGTCGCATGTATGAAGTGAAAGTATATATTCCTGTATGAGATGAGAGTACCCTGACAGCCTCCGGGGTTGCATTAGACCCCATTGGATGGTTTGAATAATTTATAATTGTTCCGTTAATGCATGGTTTTTTTTAGTGGGTGAGTGCTTTTAGAATCATTTTTGGCGCAATTTTTGAATGTCAAAAAGAAAATGGCATTTCCTCAAGAAGTACATGTTTGCAAAAATATACAAAATATAAGTGGTACTGAAACGAGCTGGCAAAAATATCTATATATCGATACGAATGTTCTTGTTGGAAACTACACATCTCATAATAGTCATGTTAAAGAAGTATGGGGAATAATTAAGAATTCTTGAGCAGATTTTTCAGGACTAGATCTTACATACTGATCCAACCATTTTGATGCCATCATTAAAGCAATTAACATTCCATTTAAATAATTAATTATTTAGCAGTTAGGATCACAACGGGCTTAAGACAGTCTTCTAGGACAATATGTTCAATTACCTACGTAGATTATTATTAGCGCGTAGAAGGGAGCACAGACTTGAAAAGCTGATAATGGTTGGAAGGGCGTGAGTACAAGACCACGGGGCAGATCGCCGATGCGCTGGACCGACCAGATAAAACAAAACATCTACGCGACGACACTTCATATGTCCCCATGTCCTTTCCTTAAAACTTACCTGGGAATTTTCGGATGCGGTAAGACGATGCGAATGGGAGTGTGTTGTCGGTGTCGGTCTGCCACTGTTGTGAAATGAATCTTAAAATTATCTACCAGAACTGTAGGGGATTGAAATCCAAAACACACATATTTAGGGACAACGTCCTTACAAATGATATGGACATAATAGTTTTGACTGAAACATGGTTGAATAGTAGTATTTACGATAATGAATTATTCAATAATGATTATATGGTTTATCGTAGAGATAGGGATCTATTTGTGACAGGCAAAAAGGATGGCGGAGGTGTACTAATTGCCATAAAGCGTGGATATAGTTGCACAAGAGCTCCCGAATGGGAAACCATAGGTGAGAATCTGTTTGTTTCTTTGCAGCTGTCAGGAGGGAGTTCTAAACTTTCCCTGGTTCTGGGCGTGATATACATTCCGCCTTCTTCGTTGCAGGAAACCTATAATTCTATATTTCAAAAAATTTCTGAACATTACATTAATGATACCAACATAAACTTGTGCTTACTAGGTGATTTTAATATCCCAACTATTAAATGGGCAAGGGGATCTCCAGCGGATTTGGCTATGAGTCCAGCCTCATTCTCGGGTGGTGTGGCTCAGTCTTTTGTTGAATTTATTTCATTCCTCAACCTTCTCCAACGTAATGATGTAGCTAATAATAATGGAGCTATACTCGATTTGGTTCTGTCCGATTTCACGTGTCATGTAAACAGATTTGACTCCCCATTGGTATTGGAGGATGGTCACCATCCTTCACTATTAATAAACATGCCCTTGAACATAGTTAGTGATCTGGCTCACAATGATATACCTAAATATAATTTCTTTAAAGCAAGGTTTGATGAAATAAACTTTGAGTTGCAGGGTACTGATTGGGAGATTCTACTTGCCAACAAAACCACCGATGAGGCTGTAGAGACTTTTTATACGTACTTACTTGGTGTTGTTGATAGATACACACCAAAGAAACGACCACAACAGAACGGGTTTCCCATTTGGTATTCTGCCAGTACGATTCATTTATCAAAAAAGAAAACAAAGGCCTGGACTAAATGGAAAAAGTATAACAATGGTATTGACTATGATTTGTTTTCACTGTTAAGGAATCAATTTAAATCGGCCAAGGTTGCGGACTATAAGGCTTACATAGCAAATTTAGAGGCATCACTTAGGACTAATGTAAAACCTTTTTTTGCATATGTCAATAGTCTCAAGAAATCAACGGGTTATCCTAAAAGTATGTTTCTGGATAATGATGTTTCTCAGACGCCTGAAGGTATTGCAAATTTGTTTTCTACTTTTTTTGGTTCTGTATTTGACCCAACCACAAAACATGGTAATCTTGACCACTCCTCAGTTTTGCCCATTACTAATTCATGCTTGTCAACAATTAAAATACGCAAATCTGATATTTACAGTAAACTTTCCAATCTTGATGTAACTAAGGGAGTTGGGCCCGATACTATGGCTCCAATATTGCTGAAAAGATGTGCCAGTCATTTGACTAAACCACTCTTCATGTTGTTTAACAAAAGCATATCAGAGGGTTGTTTCCCATCGAAATGGAAACAAGCTAAAGTGACACCTATTCACAGGTCAGGCAACAAGTCAGACATCAGAAATTACAGACCCATTTCGATTTTGTCACCAATTTCTAAAATTTTTGAGGCTCTTGTTAGAGAACAAATAACATATTTTTTGAAGCCCTATATAATTCCACAACAACATGGTTTTATAAGTGGAAGATCAACTACTACCAATATGGTGGAGATTACAGACTTTTTCTTTTCTGCAATGGATGATAGGGTGCAGGTTGATGTGACCTATACTGATTTTCAGAAGGCGTTTGACAAGGTTAACCATGTCATCCTTGTGGAAAAATTGAGGTTACACGGAATTCACGGTGATCTGTTGAGATGGCTGGAATCCTATCTTAGTGACAGACTCATGACTGTAACTCTTAATGGTTACTCCTCTGCCAACGTGAAGATGACATCTGGCGTTCCGCAGGGTTCTGTCTTGGGCCCCTTGCTCTTTTTGATATTTATAAATGACATAGCCAATTGTTTTGTCTACTCAAACTTTGTACTCTTTGCTGATGACCTAAAAGTATATTCTAAAATACATGGCGTGACTGATTGTGACAGAATGAATGATGATTTGAACAGACTAAATGATTATTGCCAAAGGAATAAACTCTATTTGAATATCGATAAGTGTTATACTATTCGTTTCACCAAAAAGAAAATAGCTATTCCATATACTTACAATTTACAGGGACATGGGCTTAAGGAATTGACTCATACCAAGGATCTGGGAGTAACTGTGGACTCTAAATTGCACTTCGACCAACACATAAATAATATCACTGGGGACTGCGCCGGATTGCTAGGTTTCATTCTGAGATCAACAAAAAAGTTTAAAAGTCATGATTCAACTCTCATTCTTTATTGCAGCTTAGTGCGAAGCAAACTGGAATATTGTTCAACCATATGGAACCCATACTTTAAGAAATACATTGATCAGGTTGAAGGTATTCAAAACAGATTTATTAAATTTATGAATGGGAGATATAGGGTAGACATGACTAATTTAACTACACTATCTAATCGTCGAATACTTCTTGATATGACCACTCTGAGAAAAATTTGTACCTCCGAGTTTGACACGCCATCATTACTCGAGCGTGTCCTATTTCGGGTGCCATCACAAACTCGTTCATGCAATCTATTCTACATGGACAAGCCCAACACGATTGCAGGCCTTAGAAATCCCCTATACAGAATGGCCGACACTTACAACAAAATCTTCTCTGACAGTATAGATATGTTCGCGGCGTCTTCACTGCAGCTTAAAAAGAAAGTTCTACAATGTTTACAATCCAGGTGAATCTTTCCTTACTCCTTCCATTTATCCTTTCCTTCCCCTTCTTTGAAATTTTCTTTTATGATTTAATATTTGTATTTGTAATTTATTGTTTTTTTTTTCTGTTTGTAACTGATTTAAGCTATGATTATATATCTCAAGATTAGTCAATTTGTATGCACATGTAATTGTGGAACAGATTACCTCAGCTTGTACCTTACCTTCATGTTTTTCTTATGTATATTCATATCTGTTTTATGTTTGTGTATCATATCATAAATAAATAAATAAATAAATAGAGCCGTGCATCTGGCGGCGGACAGAACATCCTGGAGAGCAATGGTGCGAGAGAGAATTCATGATGGCCATGACTCTCAGCAATGAGGACTGCTAAGGCAAGTAAAGTTATGATTTCTTTGATTTCGTTATCAATTATCTAGATTGCGGTTACAGTAGTCCACGAATTAGGAGAAATTTCGAGTGAATACCTGGAAGAAGCGACGAAAGTGTCTAAACAGAATTTTGGTCATGGGTAATCAGTAACGACGGGTATTTATACCTTTGGTTTGCTTATAATGTCGTGGCTGTTTTCCACTAGGAATCTTGATAGACTTGTAAAAACGCACACAAGAATCGAGCAAGACTATTAATAGAAGACAATAGTCTTCTATTTCTAACTGCATAGATATCGTATTTGGAATTTAAGCTGAGAAAAGAATGGATTCTGTAGACAGTTTCTCATACTGATGGCCCTGTCGCGCGGACGCCCTCCTCTAACATATAAATTGTATGAACGTGTCCTAACTAGGCAGACTGACAGACATAAATTCGATCGTCCGATCGGTGCCTTGTTTGAAATGATCGCGCGTCGCTTGTATTGCTCTGTTGGTTCGATAATTAATACGACACCTACTTGCCAAAAGTTCTTACTTACTAACATTCACATTTATTTGTTTGCGTTGTCAAAGAAAGTGGACGCGCGATCATGCGATGGCAGTTAGGACGCACAATTTTTTAATCGTGGGTTCACAAATTTGTTTATGCGTTCATGCGAAGCTTCGCAATCGCACAATCGTGCGATTAGCTAGGACAGGGCCATAGGTAATCGTTAACTGGTAATTTAATACCATTTGTTTACTTATGTGAAATATCATGGTTATTTTCTACTAAGAATCTTAGTAGATTTGTAAAAAACGCACACAAGAATCGAGCAAGACTAATTGCTTTCTTATTTAATTGATTAGATATCAAGGATTGAAGTCGAGTAAAGGATGGATTCTGTGGACAGTACCCCAATTCCGAATCTCCGTGACATTTACGCTAGCGTAAATTAACAAAATTTTGTATGGAAATGTGTATAGCGCCACTACAGAATGCTTCGGAAAGCTCCGCAGTCCATACAAAATTTTGTTAATTTACGCCAGCGTAAATGTCACGGAGATTCGGAATAGGGGTACAGATAAACATTTTCTAATATTGCTTAATGTTAGGGTAGTAAGGTATCTGAGCACTTCTATCATTAAATGGAGTCATTTTATAAATAAGCAGGTACGTTAATGTTAATTTTCGTTGCAAATTAACCATCGTTTCTGTGACAATAATTAATTATACCAGTGGAAAATTCTCATCGTCCTCAAAAGTAAGTAGGTACCTATTTATCTATATGTATATCTTGTAAGTTCTAACTGCAGACCCAACACTCAATAAGTGAAGGTAAACAATGGACATAGCTGGGACATGCATTAAGGATGACGAATTCTTTATTCTCACTTATCAACCAGTAGGTCCTTTGCGGGACTCTTGGGATCATCACATATTATTACAAATCATACAAAAACACAAACAAAAATGTTATAGCAAAGAAAAATAGATATACGAAATATATAAGAATTTAAATTACAAGGGAAAGAAACAATATACATACATAAATCAGCAAAATTCGGAGAGTAAATTTCAATATTTAAAAGGAAAGCACAGTGAAAAATAAATATAATAACGTAGGTAATTATTGTTTAATGCTAAAAGGGTGTAAAAAACCCCTTTAAGCATCACGTCAGAACAAAAAAATATATTTAAAAAGAGAAACAATATTCTGGCTATGCGATCAGTGGACAGAAACCACGTCAAGATGATACAAAGCAGTCACAACATTTAGGTACAGAGACATGACAAAAATATTGTGGCATCACCCACACTCACAGCCATAGTACGATCAGAAAAAAAATTGTATAAGAGAATCGATGCTAAACTAATTATTTAGCATTTCGTCAATTGAGTATAAAGCCTTGTCAACAAGAAACTTTTTCACTTCTCTCTGGAAGCTCTCCAGGCTCTAGTAACCTTATATTTTCAGGCAGCTTATTATGTATAGGCGCACATTCATACATAAAAAACTTTTTGACAGGTCTCATTATATGTTTATTACGGGTGTCGTGATTATATACCTAGCTCAGAAGGTGTGCTTTTGATATTTTTCTGGCATAAATAAGACATTGATATATAAAGGAACTTGGTAAGGTCATTACTTCAAGCTCCTTAAATTTATCTCTGCATGATTCCACAGTTGGCAGAGAATGGCAGTTGGCTGAGGAGGATGCTGTTCTTTCTCCCATCACGATCCTAAAGACTAGGAAGACACTCTCACACCGTTTCCACACTTTCAAGCATTTTTTTTTCCAAAAAACAGATTCGTATATAATTTACTATAGGTATACTTAATCATGAGGAACCAGAAGTCCCAAGTTCGAATCCGAATGAGTAAAATTCGTACAAAAAATCACCGAAGTACAAGCAAAAGAAATCTAATGGCCTGAGTGAACGCTTTATCATTTTTTTTTTAAATAAATTGTTGCATCCTTGTTTAGAATGTGAATCTTTATATATAAATGTGTATCTTCATATCAATTAAAATATTAGCAACATCGGGATATTAATAACGTGTAGCCGTGTTTGTGAAAGTCTAGACGTGCTGCAGGAGTTAGGTATTTCATTTAATATGTAAAATAATAATAATATAATTATTCTTATTCACCCTTTGAATGAGAGAGATATTCTATAAATTGCTTTAATATCATAATATCTAACGTAGGTACAACGTGTATAGCGCAGAACTAGGTAACTGAAAATATTTTAATAAATATAAATTTTAGCTAAAGCTGACATTCAATACTTTTTAAAGCTATAATGACCAATTTAATCTCTGGCTGATTTATGTTATTCCTCAGAATTCGAGAATTCTGAGGAATAAAGCTTTGATGATAGAAAAAATGATAGAAAAGAAAAAGAAGAATAGGTATGGTTTGATTTATCAATATCTAAGATTTATTAAAAAAATGTTGCTTATAACCTAACGTTCAATGGGCGTTAAAGTCCAAAAATTTTAAAAGCAAATATCATAATACAAATCTCTAGCTAAGTACGCCTGGAAGGTAGCTATGCATATTACTCCTGTTGGACTCGGTGCAGTTATAATCTGCAGGATATTTAATTTCATCCCATTATCCCCTAGAGTAAATCTTTAGGGTACAACGAGAGACTAGTATATTAATAATATTATCATCACTGTATGAGAGAAACACTTGTTTATTGAGAAAAGCTTTTCGTCATTTCGTTTGGAAGACATCTTCGAGTAGGTATTTTGTTTTCTTTTGTTGCTTTTTTCAATAGATCTTTCTTGTGAATAATATTTTTTTTTTATTAAAACAAAAATTATTTTCTGTTCCACACGTATTTCTGAACCTAGTCTACTGATCGATGCTTGATTGGAAGAGATTTCTATAAATGATCCAGATCCTACTGTATTGCATGAGACGATCGCTGTCTCTCTCATTCGTGTCTCGATTGTACCTCTTTTAGTATTAGTATAAAAATTCTATAGAGATGGGAAGTTGGCTTATCGTCGATTGCAAAATTTGAAGAAAAAAAACAACCAACCTAAAAAAACGAAGTAAAAAATATCATTTTGATGTGAATTGTAAACTATTAACTAAAATGTGTAAACATGCCTGTAGGTTTGAAGGATTACCTTCTGTTTATTGGTTCAAAGGATAGAGAAAGAATCTGTATTAGTTGTGGACTCGTGAAAAGGTGCAATGAAAAACAGTGAGTTACATGAAAAGATATCAATGAATCGATCGAGACGATCCATATTGGCAGACAGCGTGTAGGTACAATGGACAGAGAAAGAATCGTTGTAAATTGTTGTCATATGAGGCGGTCTATATTGGCAGACAGCGTGTAGGTACCATGGACAGAGAAGGAATCATTGTAAACTGTTGTCTTATGAGGCGGTCTATATTGGCAGACAGCGTGTAGGTACCATGGACAGAGAAAGAATCATTGTTAATTATTGTTGTCTTATGAGGCGGTCTATATTGGCAGACAGCGTGTAGACCATGGACAGAGAAAGAATCGTTGTAAATTATTGTTGTCTTATGAGGCGGTCTATATTGGCAGACAGCGTGTAGCTGTAGACCATGGACAGAGAAAGAATCGTTGTAAATTGTTGTTGTCTTATAAGGCGGTCTATATTGGCAGACAGCGTGTAGGTACCATGGACAGAGAAGGAATCATTGTAAACTGTTGTCTTGTGAGAAGCTACTACCTATTGACAGAAAGCGAATATCATGAATAGTATAGTAACTTGTAGTTTCTGGCTCTTTGAGGAGGTATTTTTAGAAAATGGAAGGACATGATTCGCCAAGTATTTCAAAAAGCCATATATTATGGGTAACAAAAACAAATGAAAATGAATAAAGATTTCCTGAAGAAGAGAAAGGATTTTGACGTATTTTACGTTCTCAGTCATGCAAGTGTCACTCTAAAATCGTAAATATGAATGGATGTTGTTAAATTACATTGTTCTCGTATCTATTTTGTACCTTCGTTTACATCATCAAAGAAGAACAAAATTACAGTATATCGAGAGTAGAAAATAATAAAATATCCTTGCTGGGGTGCGTCAATCAGATGTCAGAGTAGTCTGATGCTGCATCAGGAGTCAGGGGTTGATGGAAGGCATCTGGGAGACAAGGAGGGCAAATACGGGATTAATATTCCCACAATTCAAGACACTGAGAAGCCTTCTAAATGCAAAATATGCATGTGAGGATATGTCGTACCAATAAAGCTTTAGAAGTATTTTTTTAGAATTCCTTAAATAATGTAATAATTGTCTGTTTTATAAATAACATTGTTCAATATAAATCGGTCAACCGGTCCCGTCCTATCTGAGACAGGGTTCCGAAATTTGAAGAATCTAACAGACCGGGAACCGAACCCAGGACCTCTTGAGGTTGGATGAAATAGGACAGTGTTCCATTAGACATCTGTTGGACAATGTGAGATTAGACAATATAGAGAAGAGAGTAAGGAAGTAGTATGGAAGATCTCCAAGAATTCAATTGTGTTGATTCGAGAATTCTGTTCAAGAATATGCTAGAATATTCATTAAAAATCCTATCAAAAAAGTTGGTTGTTCTAGTTGTTCTAAAAAAGGTCCGACAGATGGCTCTATATCTCAGTTAAGTCAGTGGCTATCATCCCTACATGGGACGACAGAGGATGCAGGTTCGAATTCTGCCCGAGGCATGGGATTTTTGTTGTTCAAAATTATCATAATTACCTATTAGAATTTTCGGGGATTTGAACAATATTACCACCTGATGGTAAAATGTTGTTAACGTAGAGCGATCACACTAAGCCAGCATTAGACATATAGTACAAGACGGTCGTGAGTCCGTAGTGGTTTGTTCATATCATTTGTAATCGAACATTATCAGTCATTTAATTTAGTCCTAAAATGAAGGTGTTAAAGTCGTGGTAGACAAAGAATATCTGTACCCCTATTCTAAGTTTTATCGGAAGGTATTCACGGAAGTAAAGTGAGTATTACACGATACAATTTGTATGGAAAACGTGTAAAGCGCCGCCATAAAAATATTTCTAGAAACAAAAGCGATTCTCGCATTCCGATAAAACTTAGAATACGGGTAGGTACACTGGAGTTGTGAAAAGTGTGTTTTAGCCTGAAAAGAGTGGATACCTGGTTTCTCTGCCTATCCTATTAGGGTTTTAAAAAAAGGAAGAGGTAGATGTGTGTCTCTAAGTAGATAAAATGGCGGATAACTCCATTTTGATTGGGGTTCAGCTGTCGCATTTGTTTGAACGTTTTAGTCAAAATAATTATCGAGGCGTATGAATGACGGAGATTCGGGATTATTTTCGAGAGAAAACTTTGTGAGCCCCGCCAGTAAAACTCAACCTTGCGTGTGTGCGTGTATAATATTATTATAATTTCATGAGATGTTCCCTGCAACAATAGTTATGCACGAGAATATTTATTTAATTTTTATATACACGTTCGTTTCTAATATTATTAGCATTCGCCTCCTTATCAATCGGTCTTTCTTCCATCTATATACTGCATAGTGTTTTCATTTCTACAGCAATAATATCTTCTTCTTCAGTCGATCCCTCGATGCCGAGGATCGTGACCGCCATGCATCCTCACCAACTCCCTCCATCCCTCTCGGTCTTCAGTCATTCTTATGGACCCATGCAGTTGCCCGCCTAACAAGATCGGACCATTTTGTGGGCAATCGTCCTCTTCCCCTCCTGTCCCAGACCACCACTACCATAATCCTCCGGCCCTCTTCGTGTTATGTGGCCAAAAATGCGAAGGATGCGCCGCTCGCATTCTATGGAAAAATGAGAGAGGACGCCGAGTTCTCTGAAGCGTATTAAATCATTATAGTCCTGTGTTCAGACCAGTGAACACGGAGCAGACGTCTCCAGTACCACATATCGAATGCGTCAATCCTCCGTCTTTCTTGGGCCCTCAGAGTACAGGTTTTAGAGGCGTACCTAATGGAAGACGCTGAAAACCAGTGAGTTAATCAGCCTCATATTGGTAGCCCTTGAAATGTCCCGACTTTGTCATGTGACAGTGATCCGCATTAATATAATCTTTCAGATATTCTATTCGCCGTTTCCAGAATCACTTTTTTCGCCTTATTCAACAACTTTGAAGTGGTTGGTGACCCAGCGGTTACAACACCGGCTTTCGTACTGCGGACGTCGTGGTTCGATCCCAGGTGCCGACCATCTTCCTCTTTCACGACACAAGCTTTCAGTAGCTTACTGTGAAAGAGTCAAGGAGTGTATTTGTGTTCACTTTGAGAGTGAGCACAGATTCATTAAAAAAAAAAAAAAAAAAAACATTGCTCCGCATAGACGTTGTCTTTTATTCCTTGTACTCCTAATAATTAGCCCTCCTTTTTAAAATCATCCAATGGTTGCATTTTTTTTGTTGTACATTTGCGGTGCGTGCAGTCTCTTGGGGAATTTCCTCATTTTTTTCTTTAACCAAAAATATACTCTTTTTGTTAAATCGACACAGCTCAGTGAGACTACTGCGAGTTTTATAAGTAGTGCTGATTGGAACATCGATGAAAATTCCTTCAACGATCGAATTATTTGACAAGTCGCATTGTATGAGAATTCGATCAACTCTCTGAGGTCACCAGTGGTTGCTCTCAGGTACTTGAATGACTAACAAGGTACCCTTTTCTAAAATGTCGTTCGATATGTTTTCTAATAGAATTATCATGACGTTCCTATGAGTTCTTTTTAAGAAAACATACGAAAATCGTTTTTTAGAAATTCTATTAGAAAATCCATCGATCGACATTCGGGAATAGGGTCCCAGGAGAGGTATTCACGAAACGGTCTAAATGAAACCCTTTTACAAATGAAAATTTGATATTCGTGATTTAAATAATTTTTTTTTTAACTTTAGTGCGGTGTATTTGCGATTTCATTTTTTTAAGAACCAGCGCAATAAAATATTTAAAAGGATTAAGAATGATAAAAGCTGATTTTAAAGTGTCCCGCCTCAAATATAAGTGGGGAATCGGAATATAAAATGTGGGCTATCCACCTTTTTGGCATAGTGCAAATTCATGTATTCGCGGGAGCTTTAAAAAGCGAATTATCCCCCCTCTCTCTCCTACCACACACACCCTCCTCCCTTACACAGATCGCGAAGAAAAAAGATGGTTGACGTTTTATCTGTCGGGTGTAATACGTCAGGGCGAGTCATATTCCTGAAAAAAAGTTTTTAGTGTCTATAAAACTAGCTTGCATTCTTTGCGGTGAATACAAGATGTGATGTATTCAAACAATGATAGAGTTGAGGAACTGTTGCGCTTATGTGGAGGGAGTGTGGATTTGATATAAGGGACAATATATCCTTACTTACTGTTAGTTTTAGTAGGACAGAATTCCATTTATATATTTGACTTGCATTTTATAAACCAGGGGGCCTAGACAAATTGCATTTGGCGATCGACTACAAACGAATTCTTCGACAATCGCATGCATTTCGTGACAAATCTTGGGTTTTCACTTCCATTACCCATTACCATTATTTGAAGGCACAGTTGAGGTACAGGGATGTAGGCCAAGTGTGAGGGACAGGAAGAACAAAGGTAAATTTATTTATTCTTACTGCATATCTTCATTTTCTTCTTTATGCTATTCCAATCTGAGGTTAGTGACCATCTGTGAATTTGCTCCGTGATCTCGGACAAGTCTCACCAACTCTACGGCCTGCAACCACCAAACCACGGTCTCAGATTCTTTAGCCACGAGACTCTTTTACGGCCCATACCTACCTCTCCTGCCTTCTATCTTTCCTTGCACAATTAATAATTCGTAGGAGAGCATATTTAACATTGCGCGAGATATAGCCAAAGTATGGGGCTTTCCATATTGTTTCTACAGTGTCTGTTGTTTTTTCGCTATGTACAGAAAATAAAAATGCAAAAAAGTACCTACATAGGTTCAGTGTAATTTTTCTATCCAACTAAACTTAATAATGACTCATCCAATATAACTGTGCAGTGCGCATAGAAAAAGCCTTTATTGACTCAATTTCATATTCTAAAAATTAGTTTTGATTATTTTTTTTATGTTTACAACGCACTCATACAAAATACTTAGATACACATTTCGTATCAAACATTTTTCTCAATAAAAATGTTCTATTAGTTTAAGCTGGAATTATACATTTTCTTTATGATGACATTCCCCTGACAAACCCCTATTCTGAGTATTACTCATTAACGTAAGTGAGAAACTATAACTGTAGCCTTAGTATAAGTATTCGATGATCGAATATCGAAACGATCATCGAAAGAGTTTCGAAAATTTTCGATACAAAAATGATCGAATGGTTCGATCGTTTGATTTAAGAACACTATTTGCACGCTTATAAGCGCTTATTAGCGTGCAATATGCTTTCGATAAAACTCGTACTAGCCCCACAGTAATTTTGTATGGGTTGCGGAGATTTCCGAAGTATTCTGTAGGGGCACTATACAGTATACACGTTTCCATACAAAATTTCTCTTATGAAACTTATGAAAAGGATTACCTACTCTATCATGTTATATCGATTGAGGATCATATTATTTTTTTCAACACTCATTTTCGATCTTTAAGAGAAGATTATCTTTAGGCCATGTCCAGCTGGTCGCATGATCGTGCGATTGTGATCATTGCATGAACGCGGACGCCCTATTCAAAGAGTGTATGAACATTGAACGTGTCCTAACTGGGCAGACGGACAGATGTAAATTCGATCGTCCAATCGGTTCGTTGTTTGAAATGATCGCGAGTCGCTTGTATTGCTCTGTTGTATCGATAATTAATACGACGCCTATTTGCCAAAAGTTCTTACTTACTACTCATAATTATTTGTCAAGAAAAGTGGACGCTCGATCATGCGATGGCAGTTAGGACACACTTTTTTAACCGTGCGATCACGAAATGTTTATGCGATCATGCGACATAGCCCATGTCTCTTGTTTGTAGATTCGGAGCGTTCACTTTTTATGCCGATTCGATAGTGATTTACATATTTTTTTGTATTTTGTAATATCACCTCATCGATTTGAACGAACGAAAGCTTTCTCCATTTTTGAACAATTTGTCAGACCTTCTCGTGAATACACGTGGTACCTAGTACCTACGCATATCTGTCAAAGAGATCTCCTATACACTTGATTTAACTGAAAGATATCTACCTCTCGTAAAAGAAAGGGCGTATGTTTATGCGTTTATTGATTTGCTTTTAACAACGAGTATCTCCCAAAAACGCCCCTCAGGTGTCAGCGCACTCTTGAATAATGATAATAAATTACAAGATGCACGTTTTGGAAATCATAAATATCTTCTTCTTTTTCTTTCTTTTTGCCTATATTATATGTCCAGACTCTTTTGAAAAACTGGTTGTGGTTGATCTTGCGATGTCGCATGCTCGGTTTTTGAACATCCAATGTATGTCCATAAAATTGAAATTGCGGTCCAAAAAGTTTTCGAAGTAGTTTCAATAGTGCTCAGCTCATACTAATAGCTCAGCTTAAATATGACTTTATATCCTGATTTCTGATCTAAAAAAGATCCTGAGTGTGAATCTCGATTAAGTAAGATATTGGAAATTTCTACTCGGAGTTTTCTATTTCAAATTAGACGGGATCGCTTGACTGGTAGAGAGTTCTGTAATCGTTAATTTCCATCGGCTATAATGACACCATTGTACCTACACATAGAATAGTGTTTTATTTGAATAAAAAAATCGATTCTTTTCTTTAAAAAGGTGTATTTATTTACCTAAGGCAATTTTTCTAGTCAACCTTTCTTGTCTAATTTGAAATGGTCAACCCCGGGTTAAAATTCCAAGTGATAAACATGTAGAAAAATACTAAGCAGCCGGCAATCGAAACCGGTAGTTTTTTTAGAAATAAACTATTTTTTTTTCTAAAAATGAATCTGGGCACACCCAAAGTGAACACAAATACACTTTCGACAACTTTCACATAAAGCAAAGCTTTTGTTGTGAAAGTGGAAATGGTCGGCACCACCGGCATTCGAACCCACGACTTCCAATACGCTGTGCGAACGAAAGGTGCCGACTGATACTTCTGGTTTACCTACCACCTCATATAGGCTACCAAGATGGGTATACTCATGTATTGTATAAGAATGATTAGTAAATAAATCTTCACATACTGGAACATCATTTGATTTTTCGATCAATGGATCTCTTGAATTGAGACTAAGAATGGAAACAAGAGTTACAAATTATGATTTGAAATCATATAAAACACTGCACACAAATTACAAAGCATTTTACATTTTATCTCTCTCACTACCGGCAGTAAAAAAATGAAAGCGGGAAAGAGACAGTTTGTAATCTCGACGTTTGGTGTCAATAAGCGTTGCTTGGATACCGTAGTAAACATGATGCCCACCGAAAATAAAATATATAAAATAAGTAAAAAGGATAAATTCAAAACCTTTGTCAATATTGGTAAGCAATTCAATTGGGGGTCCCCTTTTATTAAAAACTATTGCATTATGGGCAGTAGTAAGTATACAACGATGGGCAAACGTTCAATACTGGACCAATGATAGTTTAAAACCACGATTTTGAAATAGTTTACATCATTAAGTAGGAAGCACCATCAAAACAAGCGCTCCCGTAACATCAAAGCAGATAATGGGTGCAACCTTTAATGTAGGCACATATATTTAGAGCAAAATCAATCAATCGACACGGATTAATTGTTCATTGTACTTTGACAATAATTAGTGAAAGTGTTATCCGAGCCAGGAGGAATGAGGTATGTTTGTTTGAATTTCGAATCCAATGACGAATTGGAATCACAGCCCTAAAGAGGGCCAAACAATCCATTGAATACCAATTCCTTACATCAACCGATTGTAACTGAAGACAAACACAACCAACCACCTCCAACCAAGAATTCAACATCTCAAGGGATATTATTATTAGTCTTGCATTCGAGCGGTTCGTATAAAGGGTACGTCTGAATTTGAAGCGATTATTCGCCCGGTTGCAGGCGACATTATTGTTTTTTTTTTTCAAGTGTAGGCAAAAAGAAAACGGACTTCCTCTCCTTTCTATCCAAACAAAATTTTTCGCTTCTTCCACCGACATTCCATTTCTCGTACAACCTCTCCTATTTCTCTAACTTCGATTAACGGAATCGATGTGTTCGGTCGACGTCATTCTCGGTCGGCCGCGCCTACTTATGCCATGGGCTCCTAATGGTCCGTCATCTGACAAGACGGCGTCTTTCAAAATTATATGACAATGTTTTTTGTTACTACGGAAACAATATTGACAATGTTCTCAACTGGCATATTCACCGCTGTTTATAGTAGCGGCGTATCTGTAGGTAAACAGGCCATTACACCTTTCCTTTCAGCCTTATAAATAATTGTCGTTGTCATCCTGTTTGCATCCATTCTTTCAAGATGAACTTATTGACATTAATTTTTGCCACAACACCAACTTCCATACCACATTCTTACCTAATATTCTCATTCCTTTTCATATCCCACAGAGTCTTTCCACATATTCTACGTAGAGCTCTACTGCATGTATACAACATTATTATACCTATAATTTATTTCAATATTCTTCATCTTCATCAATGGCGCTACAACCACCCCAACTTTTACTTAAAATATTCTGTCATACGATGCTGTTCTCCATCTGACATTCTGAAGCCGTTTTGCAATATCACTTCCGTTATCATATTTAATAATCTTCGCATTTATTTTCATAGGAGTATTAAAATATAACTAATTATTGTTCTTACTTAAATTAACGTTCGACAAGTATTCTTAGAATTTGGGGATACTCGTATTATCTCGTTTTATCCTTGTTGAGAATATCTACTTCTGGTAATCTATTGTTTTTTTTTAATAAAAAATATAAAAGTTTCCATGTAGTGGGGTATTTTTGTTACCTGTTGAGAGCAAGTTTACCTAAAATAATCTCATATCTACTATTATTCATAGTAGGTAATAAAAACAAGCATAGAAAAGAAGTAAATATAGACAAAATACCACCTACTATTCCGTCCATCTTTTCTCCCCAGTGGTGGAAGTGTTGCATCCGCTCCGGATGCGCCGACATATAGCGCCGTTCGTGATGCGATGGTATCAGCTTATGCTCAATATTCTTGCCTTCAAAGGCGGATACTGGGTTTTGGTCGGGTGTCAAATTCTCATCCATAAAGAAGAATAGGCAATACATACCCATAAAACAGTTTAAATTGCGTGTTGACACCAAGCGCCAACGTTTTCCATACTTAGGTCATGTATATTAGGCGCCACTTGTCCTATCAATACGTGTCGGAGCTCAGTTCCGAGGTCACCAGAGATACATAATGTATTATATACATAGAGTAAAAATGAGCGTTTTGCAAAGTCGCGCGAATGTGTTTTTATCGCGGCGACTTTCGTTAGGGTATCAGAATGCGCCTTTCTAGGGAGGTATCCCCCTCTGTACGGTATCGAGCGGGAGTGAATATAACGGAGTTGCAAATTACGTATTATCAAGTCTATTTTATGATTTCCATTAGGGCGGATTGGTAAATATTTGGGGTGGGGGGCCGTCACAAATGACATCCAAAGTCCCTGAGATGAATCAGATGGAACCTGGCGTTGGGTACGTACTTTCTTACCTATTTAATCATTATGAATGTTGTGACAGGCTTGTGTACCGCTGTTTATTCAACATTAATACAAACGTCATAAATGTACACGTAACTTTCTTCAACTTGTAGGGCATTGGAGCATAGATGCACAAGGACTTTCGAAAGGAAGCGTTCTAAGAATGTCAATGCTTAATAGGTATAAAGAGAATTTGAATTTGAAAGGGGAGGCAGAGAGAACAGACCTCCACTCTTTTCTTGCCAGGCACACTTCTTTCGCTTCTTGAACCGAATGTGAAGATTACTCAATGAAATTGGATAAAGTTGATATCTTGGCAAAATTTACCATTAGTACTTGGTAGTTGAATTTGGAGAGAAACATAAAATGGGAGAAAGTTAATCAAATTATTTACTTTTTGTGTGGCGCATGAGATGTCATAAATATAGGGGTTGGATTGAATGGAATGAAGGTATGTGCGCTTATGTATGCCGACGATTTAGTACTTATGGCTGAAAGTGAAAATGATTTGCAAGAACTTGTGTCAAGTGTGTTTGAAAATTGTGCAAAAAACGGTCTAAAAATGAATGTCAGCAAAACAAAGGTTTTGGTATTTGAAAGGGATGAAGTAAGAACGAATTGTAAAAAATAACCGTAGAAAATGAACGTCTTGAGCAAGTGAATGAGTATGTGTATTTAGGAAGCATGTTTAGTCGGGATGGAAAGTGTGAAAAAGAAATCGAACGTAGGAAAGTTGCTGGTTGCAGGGTGGGCGGTGCACTAAGACCTATAATGAGAAACAACAACGTCTCACTACAAGCAAAGAAACTAGTGCATAACGCAATCCTGTTACCATCGATGATGTATGGTTGTGAAACGTGGACATGGACGAAAAAAGAAGAATGTAGTATAAATGCAGTAGAGATGAAATCTCTACGAAGAATATGTGGAAAAACTTTTTTCACCTTCAAAAAGTTTTGTAAAAAAAGATTTTTACACCTTCATTTTAGAACTAAATTAAATGATTCATTAATAATGTTCGATTTTAAATGATATGAACAAACCACTACGGACTTACGACCGTTTTGTTCTATATATTCGAATGCTAGTTTAGTGTGATCACTTTACGTTAACAACGTTCGCCACTAGGTCAACTTTTAACATACTTCACGATCACCTACAAGATAAACGGACAAAACTTTCCTGTACATTAGATGCGACATTACTGAATTTCTACACCTGATCGCTGGTTTCCTCATTTTTTAGGGGTATAACCATGGTAAGATGATATTTTAATTTGTATAAAATGTGATAAAGCAGGGTATTGGTCCGTAAGAGTGGATCACACCGATAAAACAATTACAAGAGCCTCCTGTGAGGGGATGAATGAGGATATACGGGGATGTTAAAACAATAATAATTTGACAGAAATTAAATTTCACATTTAATTTATTTTAGGCTGGATATTATAATATGTACATAATTTAGGATATCAAGTAATAATACATGTACTTTATTATATTATACTAAACACAGTAAGTACAGTTAGCTCTTTGTAATCTGTACCCCTATTCTAATTCATTTCCATGACATTTTAAAGTGGTTGGACTGGTTGGTAGACTAGCGGCTACGACGCCGGTTTTCGTATTGTTTCGTGCGGAGGTCACAGGTCCATACGACCATCTTCCTCTTTCACGACAAGCTTTAAGTAGTATATTGTGAAAGAGTCAAAGAGTAAATGTGGTGGTTGGTAGTCCAGTTGTATCAATCGCCGGCTTTCGTACGTACGGCGTATTGGAGGTCGTAGGTTCGAGTCCCGGCGGTAAGAACACGTAGAATGCTGATTACGACCCGCGCCGACCGGCTCAAAGATTTTTGCCTATGAATGAATGAATTTTATTCAAAAGAAAATACAAATCAAATTTATCAAAAAATTTGTAATTGAACCTTAACTTAAATAAATATTGCCTCACTAGGCTTGTGCCTGTGTCGAGGCAAAGTTTTCTATGGTTTCAATGCATTCAAATGGGCATGCCGGAAAGCGGGTTTATGCTTTTTCTGTGGGTATCCTCATTCAAATGCATTGTAACATTCTTTCGGAGTATGGTCGGAATCGGCTTTCTACGTGTTCTTACCCTATGGTGCCGACCATCTCCTTTTTCACGACACAAGCTTTAAGTAGCTTACTGTGAAAGAGTCAAAGGAGCACAGATTCATTTAAAAAAAAAATATTTGTCTTCATACTGAGTGAGTCATTTATTTTTAAAAACAAAAAATTACGCTGGCGTGAAGAAACAAAATGTTATATTGGAAATGTGTATAGCGCCCCTGCAGAATACTTCGGAAAGCTCCGCAGCCCATACAAAATTATTACTGTGAGTTTCTCACTTACGTTAGTGAGTAATATTCGAAATAGTGGTACTGAACATTTTTTATACCACATAAAGTAAAAAAAAACCATGATGACCAATAAAATATTATTATCACTGATTCTCTTAGCGCATTTTGAAGGCGTAACATGCTTAGGTATGTCTTAATTCTGTATCAGTTCTGCTAAAATTTTGCATCAACAATATTTTTGAATTTCGCGGTTGATGTCAAGTGATTTTAACCAACCCGGTAGATATTGCATAGGAAATCGATCGATGTGAATATAACTGCAAGTTATTTCAAGTGAACAATTTCCAAACGTCAAAAATCTCGTAATGGTCGCAAAACTTGCTTTTTAACGAATAAATTCATCTTGATGAAGAAATATAACACCTACGAGCAATTATTTATATAATTATACTAAATTTTTTTCTGGGAATTTCTTTTAATAAAAAAAATCCTTTTTTTATTAGTAGT
Source organism: Mystacides longicornis (assembly GCA_963576905.1). NCBI lineage: Eukaryota > Metazoa > Arthropoda > Insecta > Trichoptera > Leptoceridae > Mystacides > Mystacides longicornis. The sequence continues at coordinate 20,657,331 of OY756437.1, forward strand.
GTAACATTTTTTGATTTATTAAATAATTAACAAATTTATAAAGGATTCATTCTAAAACTTTTGCAATATTGGTTATTTAGTAGATAACTTAAATCCGACAAGTGTACCGAGTTAGCGATAATCCACTGTAGATTCAAAACATACGTATGTATATGTGCGCCTTGCTATCTACAATGTAGGTATATTAAAGCAATATTATGAACATAAATTTCATTAGTATTCTTAATTGCATTATGCGTGCTTGTTGCGTTAGAGACAATGTGAATAATTGGACGAGGACTTGATTTTTTTTACAGAATATATCGGCAGATCTTGCAAACTATAATTTTGACTAAATGTAATCAAATACTGAACTAAAACAAATAGAGTGAATGAATACTGAACATTTTATTTATTTTTAAAGATGAACACTGCTCACCATTATAGTGTTTGTAGTGGGAGAGAAAGATTACATACATACATGTCATATAAAATACAAATAGTACTTTTTGCAGGTGTATATAAAAACAATTATCAAAAAAAGAACATACATAATTCTTATATAACCGTTCTTATACAGAACAAAAAAATGTTAGCATGAACAAAACAGCAAATGACAATATCATATACCTTGCTGCTCTTAATTTCTAAAAAAATAAGGATATGAAACTTTTGGTCTTATCATCTCCTTGGTAGCCTAGGTATTTTTGATCAAAAGAACCTTGCAACCTCCTTCCGAGACTGCCATCATTCACATAAATTGTTAAAGGCGTTTGGTAAGCTCTGTTGGCTTCCCTGAAAAAACCAGACACGGGGGATCTTGCATTCTCCTCTATATATCAGACAAGCGGAACAACTCGAACTGCTTCTGTGGAGAGGTAAAATCCATAAACCTGATTGTCGAAGAATGCGGGTTCATCAGGCTAATCTCGTTCGCCATTATTAAAAACATACATAACTAAACATACCTCCAGAAACACTTCAGTAGCAGAGTTCTCATGGACTTATAATCTCTGACTCTTCCGTTAGGAGCCCTGTTTTAAAACACAGGAAAGACACCATAATTCTCTATCTTTTCTTTCTCTCTACAACCCTATTGTGTAAATTATAGACCAAAGTTTTCTTGTTTGGATTTTTGAAGTATTCTTCTTCATCTTTATGTGTCCTATCGGGTCTTCCCAACGTTGGTGATCACTTCGGCGAACTTGTCCCTGTCCTGCGCTGTTCAAAACAACTTCTTCTCTGATGCCGGTCCACTCCCTTAAATTGCACAACCAGGACATGTGTCTCACGTCAGGCCCTCGGTGTTCCTCTATTTTCCCCTTCAATATAAGCTGAAGAAGGTGGTACTTTTCTTCTCGCAGTACGAGGCCCATAATATTTTACGGACCTTGATAATTGACAACAGCTCTCTGTCAACCCTAGATCGCCTCAGGACTTCAGTATTGGCTACCATTACTGTCCAAGAAATTCTGAGCATTCGACGATTCGGAGCTTTCTATCTTTCGCCAACTTCCGGATCGCTCAATATTGAATCTCGTGATTTCAAATCATTTCCTTGTTTATCTTTCGAAACAATACTTTTACGAACTTACCTAGAGTTTTAATGAGAATTCTAGATTGGCGCCACGGCTTTTACCCGTCACTCGTGCACATACATAGTAATCTCCATCGCGATTAATTTGTAATCTTAATCTTGTACGGGGTTAGTGAAGGATGTTGTTGAAAATCTAAAAATATCGTATAACTATTGTCTTTTTTAAGAACTCTCAACAATTATTACTTGTGAATTTCTATGTTTCTTGAAAAAAGAGAGGTGCTTTATGATTATTTTTCTTGAAAGTCTTTTGTGTTTTCAAATAGAAAAAGTAGGTAAATATTTCAAATAATCTTATATATTATTTTCAATTTACATTATTTTTTCTCTACTTAAAAAAACAATAAGGTACAAAACCGTACAAACGCTATGAAAATAATAACCTATATAGAAGACGTGACATCTGTCAACGTTGGACCAATATTGGCGATATTTGCCGTATTGATCAACAAGTACACAAGTAATGGCCAATGTCAAATATTGGGCGATATTGGTAGGTGAAGTGGCGACACTACTTGCCCATGATGGATTAGAGCCCATATTTGGCCAGCATATTGGTAGATGAAGTGGCGACACTACTTGCCCATGATGGATTAGAGCCCATATTTGGCCAGCATATTGGTAGGTGGGCATGAAAGGAGCCTCCACGAGAGATTGCGATACAAAGAAAGAAATTAACAAGCGAAACTGAAAACCTGAAACTCGATGAAAATGAAAGCAAAAATGAAAAACTATAAATGCAATCCGGCGCCCCCTGGAAACGACGTTAGTCGGCAAATCCTTTCGCTACCGGACAGCCACTCAACCAGTCCGAAAAAAAGGCCCTTATCAGGGCCATTCACAACGACCTCTATAAACATTGAGGGATTAAGCTCAGACAAAGAGACCATTCTCTCTGATTTCTGTCAAAACATCGACGTATTAATGATACAAGAGACCCATAGAGGCCCAACGGACCCCAGACCTAAAATACAAGGAATGAACTTGATACTAGAACGACCGCACGACAAATACGGAAGTGCAATATTTGTGAGTCCGGAGATAGATGTCCAATCGGTGGCTCTGACGGATGAAGACAATATTGAGATCCTGTCTGTGGTTCTCACAAGCTGTGTTATAGTGTCAGTATATAAACCCCCTGGTGCCGACTTTAAATTTACAGAGCCGTCAAACTACAACAACCACACCAAGAAAATAGTCATGGGAGATTTCAATAGCCATAGCATAAATTGGGGATACAGGGAAACTGATGAGAATGGTATGAGGTTGGAGAAGTGGGCTGAAACGGCAGGACTGAGTCTTGTTCACCACCCAAAGCTACCGGCATCCTTTGACAGCGCCCGATGGAAGAGAGGATATAACCCCGACAACATATTTGTTTCGGATGAATTGACACCTCAGTGCTCTAAAAATGTTGAGCTCCCCATCCCAAGGACCCAGCACCGCCCCATCACCTGCAGAATCGTCCCAATGACTCAACCTGCGAAAGTGCTATTTAAAAGGAGATTCAACTTCAGAAAGGCTAAATGGGCTGACTACAGTCGGGCACTGGACAATGCTCTTTTCAATGTAACGCCGAAGCCAGAGACGTATGAGCTGTTCGTGGAAGCTGTACATAGAATATCAAGACAGTATATACCACGTGGCTGTAGGACAGAATACATCCCCGGACTCACTGATGACTCAAAACAGCTCCTCGAAAGATACCGAAAACTATTTGACAGTGACCCATTCTCAGAGGATACACTGCAAGCTGGGGAGGTTCTGATGCAGAACATATCCAACAGCAGGAAAGATAAATGGTGTGACCTTATTGAAAATCTCGACATGAAGCAAAACAGCAGAAGAGCATGGAAGGTAATTAAAAACCTCAGTAATGACCCATCAGCACAGACCACTAAATATAATATCACTCCAAACCAAATAGCTCACCAACTGCTACTTAATGGCCAAACACGTGGAAAGAAACTGAGAGTACCCATTGTCCGTGATATAGCACAAGAAAATAACTTTTTGGGAACCCCTTTCACCCAGGGCGAACTGAGCGAGGCAATAAACACGCTGAAGAATGGCAAAGCGGCTGGCCTGGATGAGGTAAGAGTCGAACAGATCAAGCACTTTGGACCAAAAACCATGGAGTGGGTCCTAGGACTAATGAATGCATGCGTAGAGAGTGAAAAGATGCCGAAGCTCTGGAGAAAGGCACGTGTTGCTGCACTCCTTAAGCCGGGAAAAGAACCTCATGACCCTAAGAGCTTTAGACCTGTTTGAGCGGATTAGCGGACTGTATATGCGGGATGCGGTTTAATGGAATCAAAAAACTCATCAAAGGTTTGCACATATGGTGAGAATTAATGAATATAAATTCCTACCTTTGGTTATGGAACTCTGCATGGATGGACCCCCTGATGTCTTCGATGACTCCACTGATTTATTACACAACACAAAATGCAATATTTATTATGTGCATACAAAAGTAAGCGGGTTTAGATGGTTAAGAAAAAGTAATTTTATGCGTATGATTAAATTAGCGAAAGCGATAAAAATATGCGACAATAAGCGAAGGAGACGCGCACTGCGTGTGTTCCGGAATAATCGTAATTAATTACTGAAGATAGCGTTGCGTTGCATTTATTGCAGGTTCAAGGTTAAGGAGAGAGAGATGGCAATAATTTTGGACTATAGGAAATATGGATGGGTGACAGAGATAGATTCTATTTATTAAATCCCACTTCAACGCAATCCCATAAATCAGTTTTTCAATTCAATTATTGCTAATGTCCATGCTACTGGCTCAAACATTCTCCCCACCTTGAAAGCTTAAAGCGTACGAAGCTTTCAACAAATAATGACAAAGTGAACATGAACAAAAAAACGCTTGAACAAGCCGTCAAAAAAAAAGAAAAGAAAGAAAAACAAGTTACTATATTAGCAACCAATATTTAATAAATTTAGAATTATTGTTATTAACTAAACTTACAACTAAGAATACTTGTAAGATAAATTACTGGGTTGGCAAAGGACATAATTTTACAACTGGACGTTTAAAAGTTCCATTATTGGTCCTAACCAACGCCACACGATTGACTCCATCAGAGCCAGGAAAAACCTCTTCGATTCTTCCTAAGGGCCACCGAAGGGGTGGAACATCATCGAGATGTATAATAACGATAGTACCCACTTCAATGGGTTTATCTTTAGTGCACCATTTCTGTCTGGTTTGTAAAGTATGGTAATAATCTACCAATAGATCCACAGCGGGATCAGATTTTGGAAGTAGCGCGGGATGGTTCCTTTCATAAGGTAAGTCTGCATTAGACAATCTTCCTCCAATGCGAAGGATACCTTCCTTGTCTATGAAAGGATCAAGTCTTTTGAAAGGTAAAGGTAGCTCCTTACCCTGCGAAATAGCTGCATATTCTTTGCCAAAATGTACCTGTTGCAAGGTTAGCAAAACATATTTTTCGGCTAGATTCAAATTATCAAGTTGAATATTTTTTACAGCTGATATTTTGCGAATAAATCGCAATATATATATTACGACGCGAAGTAATTTATTCCATGATGATATTCGAGTGATCAGCGGGTATAATATAGGCGGTTCAGGTACAATGACATTTAAAGTCTTTGAATTAAATTCAGGTATGTCTGTTGAAGTAGTAGGTATAAATGGTTTGACAGGCCAAGAAGGCGCAGTCGAGACCCATTTAGGTGCGTTCCACTCATGCCTCAATATTTGCGAAGACATCAATCCACGAGATAAACAATCACTTGGATTCTCTATTACAGATATATGATAAAAACGTTTGCAATCTAAATTTTCATGAATTATGGCTACTCGATTAGCTACGAATATAGACCAGCGGTGCGGGAATGAATGAATCCACGATAAAGCGAGCGTGGAATCAGACAAAGCGTATTTTTCCTCAATAGGATATCGAGGATTGAAAAAATCATAGACGATTCGAACTAATTTAGAAAGCGATAACGCAGAGCAAAGCTCTAAGCGTGCGAGTGATACAACCTTAGCACAGTTTTGCGGCGGTAATTTAGCGATTAGATCCTTTGAGCTACTGGCGAACTTTACTAGCTCGAAGTTTCCTGAAGCGAAAAAAGATATCAAATCATTAATCAGCTTCGCAGCCTCTCGATCCCCGGAGCTGGCGTGAACTGATTTGACTAAATCGTCAATATAGAAATCCGAAGTTGCGGTTTTAGCGGCATTTGGAAAGGATTGTACCTCAGCTTCTGCAAGCTTGCGTATTGTACGCATAGCTAAGTAAGGACTTGCCTTTAAATCAAATGGAACACATTTAAATTGAAAAATGCGAACATTTTCTTCATCATTGAAGCGGTATAAAATCTTTAGGTATTTTTGATGTTCTTCGGTTACACCAATTCTTAAATACATTTGTTTAATATCTGAGGTAATGGCTACAGCAAATAAGCGAAAGTTAAGTAAAAGTAAAAATAAATCTGCTTGTAAATTATTTCCAGTGTGTAGAATATCATTTAGCGAAACACCGGTGTGCGTATTTGCACTAGCGTCGAGAACAATTCTCAACTTTGAAGTTAATTTATCCTGTCGAATGACAGCGCGATGTGACATGAAATATTCTTCGTCATGTTGAGAGGGACTTTCAATTAAATAACCATTTTTTATGTATTCATTAATGACATCATTGTATTGATTGCGCAATGTGGGATCTATTCTGAATTTTTTCTCAAGAGACATTAGACGTCGCTGAGCAGTTGCGTACGAATTACCCAATAAATTTGGTTCTTTAGAAAATGGAAGAGATACTATAAATCGCCCTTGACCATCTCTAATGGCCGTAGAACAATAGTTATTTTCACACTCCTCATCCTCTGGGCTCAAATGCTGTACATTAGGTACTTCATCTAATTGCCAAAACTTATGTAAAGATTGTTCCAACTCATTGTTAGAATATGTACAATATGACAATGTCTCTAAATCTTGTTGATCGATAAGAGAAATCATCGACATTGTATGCGAGACGCCACTGTTAATTTTATTATTATTAGATGTGTTAGGTAAATTTCCCATTATTAAATATCCTAATGTAGTTTCAATTAAAGGAGATAAATTATTTACATTGATTCGTCCTCCCAATAATATGTGAGAGAAGATTTGAGCTCCCAAAATGACATCTATATTTCCCGGTACGTTCCATGTATTGTCAGCTAGAGGTACTGACATTAATTTGGGAAAATTTCCAGTATTGATAAATTCAGAAGGCATGTCCTCAGTAATTTGATCCAATATTAAACATTGAATCTCATATGAGTGTTGATTAATGCGAGATTGTATTTTCAACGATGTATAACCATAAATTGGTTTAGAACTGACTCCCACACCCTTGACAACCGAATTGTGTAAAGGGATAATTCGTAAGTTTAATTTTTTACAACAGGCGAGCGTTATTAAATTATTTTGCGAACAATTGTCAATAAGACATCTAATCAATCTCTTATTATTTTCATTCAAATATGCGTATACTTGTGCGGTAGAAAGAATTACCTTTGTATGTAATTTATTATTATTACTAGCGAGCAATGATGTTGACGTACTGGCAATCATCACAGATTCAGTATTATTATTATTATTATGAGTTACATTTTCATTACCAAAATGCAACAACGTATGATGCTTTTTATTACAATGTTTACAATAATTTGTAGAACTACAGTGTGTTATTTTATGGGCTAAACTTAAACAATTTATGCACCCATTATTCGACTTTATAAAATTAAACTTTTCTATTGGTTTGAGTTTTTTAAACTCAGAACACTGATAAAAATGAGTATGGGAATTTTTACATAATGAACAAGTATTTTGTTTGGTATTGGTCATAAAAGACTTTGAAACATTGCGATGATTAATTTTCTGTTTATAATTTCCATAATTATTATTATTATAATTCTTAAAATTATTATTGTTTGAAGTACGCTCCATTATTTTTATTTTATCTTTTACAAAATTTACTAAGTCACTTAGCAAGGGCATTTCCTTCTCTCTAACTGACATTTCAAATTCGTTTACAGTTTGAGAATCTAATTTTCTTAGAGCGAAACATAACAAAACAAAATCCAAATTATCTTTAATGGCTAATTGCTTGAATGCAGCTACACCTGCAGACAATTTATCAATGAAGAGATTTAAACTTTTTGAATCATGACGTGAGTGAGATATGTCTAGAATATTATTTATATAAAACGATCCTAAAGTGCGATCATCTTGATATTTTTTAACCAGACTATTCCAAATATTATTATAATTTTCACCTGTAGGTATTATTCCTGCTACCATATTTAGAGCACCGTGAGTCAATTTCCCAATAAGATATTGCATTCTTTGGGAATTGTCAAGCGAAGTATTTAAATGAATATTTGTTTTAAATGACTCGTAAAATATAGACCAATTCTGAATATTTCCATCAAAACTAGGTATGTCCAAAACTGGTAGTTTTATGCGATTTTTTGAGTTCGTACTCTCAGTAACAGACACAGATGGTGAAACAAGTTTTTGTTTTTCTGTTAGCAATTCATCCCGTTTACATTTAATTGAACAAACCATATCTTTGAAAACATTTAGACCTTCAAAAGACGGTATATAATCATCGACATGTTTAATTTTTAACAAGACAATAGTTTCCATTGTATCATTAAATTGTTTGTAATCTTCCTCTAATGTCGAGGAATCAACCAAAAATTGCGAGGCCGATCTGGTATTCGAAACCAGTGTTGCGATCTTTGCGTAAAGAGACTTGACTCTCTCCTCTATGCTGTCCTTTAAGGCCTCCAACATACTAAGTCGGTCCACCATTATGTTATTGTAAGTTAACTATAAATAACAATGTATCTACTATTTACTATATAGCGAAAAATATTTCTCTATAAACAAACGTGAGCGAATTTTAATAAACTTACAGTGAGTAGCTATCACTAATTATTATCATGCAATTAATGACAATATAAAACGACTTCTCAATAAATCAATACTATTAATTATAATTTGTAGCGATTTAAGTTCTCAATGAACGTATTTTTACTCGCTTTGTATTCAACAGAAAGGTACCACAGCTAAGTATGTAAGCGGTGAACCTAAGCGATGCGATGAAACGCCGTGAAGAGCGAATTTTTACCAAATAATAATAATTATTCCTCACAGAGTTTCTAATAAAAATACAATATTTCAATCGTTGCGGTAAATTAATATTTTACTCTATAAATGAACAATATAAACATTACACTATGTCTGTTCAAATGCGTTCTAAGTATTCGGAAAAAATGCAATATTTTTTCGATACTAAAATGAATATTTAATATATTCATTTGCTAGATAATATTAAGAATGTTCAAAATGCGTTTTAGGTATTCAGAAAAAATGTAATATTTTTTCTATACTTAAATAAATATTAAATATATTTATTTGCGAGATAATATTATTTTTTCAAACTCGTATCAGTCAACGAATGTACTTATGATAGGCGATGTGAATAATTCTATGACACTAATACCAAATTTGATATCTGAACTGTAGTATATTATTATTATAAGCGGAAATATATTTAAATAATATACTTGAAGAATATGAAAGAACAATTAATTAACCTTATTATTATTAAAGCCTGTTCAAACGATTTCGTATTTCGAAAAATGCAATATCTTTCGAAAATTAAATAAATATGCACTATATTTATTTTGAGAAATCTAATTTTTCTATCCAGTTCGATTGGATTGTTTAATATAAATAACTTAAGGTGCGTTAATTTTTTGTATGTAAGTATCAATTCACAAGTACAAGCAAGTACCTAGCGCTGCTATGCGTTTAGCGAACAGCAATCAATTTTAACAATACTTGTGAATGCGTTACAACAATTATTCTAAATTTAGTATGAATTAAATTTATTTTAAATGCGGCGAAAATATTAATTAATAATAATTTAATACTACGAATGAACAAAATTAATCTGTAATTTATCGACAATGCTTGTTCAAACTGCGGTTTTGTGTTCCGAAAAAATGAAATATTTTTTCGAAATTAAATAAATTTGCAATAAATTTATTTTGCGAAAGCTAATTTAATCCGGTTCGTAATGGACCATTCAATGTTTGAGCGGATTAGCGGACTGTATATGCGGGATGCGGTTTAATGGAATCAAAAAACTCATCAAAGGTTTGCACATATGGTGAGAATTAATGAATATAAATTCCTACCTTTGGTTATGGAACTCTGCATGGATGGACCCCCTGATGTCTTCGATGACTCCACTGATTTATTACACAACACAAAATGCAATATTTATTATGTGCATACAAAAGTAAGCGGGTTTAGATGGTTAAGAAAAAGTAATTTTATGCGTATGATTAAATTAGCGAAAGCGATAAAAATATGCGACAATAAGCGAAGGAGACGCGCACTGCGTGTGTTCCGGAATAATCGTAATTAATTACTGAAGATAGCGTTGCGTTGCATTTATTGCAGGTTCAAGGTTAAGGAGAGAGAGATGGCAATAATTTTGGACTATAGGAAATATGGATGGGTGACAGAGATAGATTCTATTTATTAAATCCCACTTCAACGCAATCCCATAAATCAGTTTTTCAATTCAATTATTGCTAATGTCCATGCTACTGGCTCAAACAAGACCTGTGTCCCTCCTTTGCCATATGAGCAAAATTTTCGAACGCCTTATACTGAACCGCATATCCAGTCACATTGATAACCATACGATAGGAGAGCAGGCTGGTTTTAGACCAGGAAGGTCATGCACTGGTCAGGTTCTAAACTTAGTGCAGCACATCGAAGATGGTTTTGAGAGGAAGAAAGTGACAGGTGTGGCTTTTGTGGACCTCACAGCCGCATATGATACGGTGAACCATGCTAAACTTGTCAACAAGATATATAAGATGACAAAAGACTTCCGGCTAACATCCTTGATTCGCAATTTCCTGGGTAACAGACGTTTCTATGTAACACTGCAGGGCAAAGATAGCAGGTGGCGAACACAGAAAAATGGCCTGCCGCAGGGAAGCGTCTTGGCGCCAATCCTTTATAACATCTATACCAATGATCAACCCACACCGAAGGAAACCAGACAATTTATCTACGCCGATGACACCGCAGTGGCAGCCCAGGAGGATTCGTTTGAACTGGTGGAGGAAAGGCTCACCCAAACTCTCAATACACTCGGACAATATTACGATGCAAATAACCTCAAGCCGAACCCAGGAAAAACGCAGCTTTGCGCATTCCACTTGCGTAATAGGGACGCGGGAAAAGAGCTGAATGTCACATGGAGGGGTGAGAGGATGGAGAACTGCCAGACGCCCAAATACCTTGGTGTTACACTGGACAGAACACTCTCATACAAGCAGCACTGCTGCAACACCAAACAGAAAGTCTCAGCCAGAAACAACATCCTGAAAAAGCTTACTGGAACATCCTGGGGAGCATCTCCAAGTGTTCTCCGCACCACTGCCTTGAGTTTGTGCGTCTCTGCGGCCGAGTATGCTTGTCCGGTCTGGCAGATGTCTACGCACGCCAAACAGGTGGATATTGCTATAAATGAAATGGCACGGCTGGTGTCCGGATGCCTGAAGCCCACACCAGTGCACAAACTCTATCCAATTATTGGCATAGCTCCACCCAACATCAGAAGAAGGTCTGCTGCGGACGCGGAGAGGCATAAGCAGGTCCACGATACAAGACACCCCCTTTTCGGCCATGAGATGGCGGCCCAGAGACTGACATCGAGGAAGAGTTTCCTTAAAACAACCACCATTATGGATGCCTCAACGTCAATGAAACAACACAGAAAGGATCAATGGAAGCTCGAACTTGGTGACAGACTTTGGATGGCGCCTTTGGAGGGAAATAATACCGCGCACAGCCTTGACTTTCCTATCTGGAAAACTTTGAATAGGCTCAGAGTGGGGGTAACCAGATGCAGGGCCAACCAGCGAAGATGGGGATTCCTTGAGGGTGAGGACGTGAGCTGTGACTGTGGGGAGCTGCAGGACGACCTGCACTTGTTGACGTGCCCGTCGATGCAGGTGACTTGTGGGGTGGAGGACCTTGTGAGGGCGAATGACAAAGCGATATCCGTCGCTGCATACTGGAGTGGCAAAGTCTGAAGTCCGGACTCGAAAAGTAAAGTAAGTGGTAGGTCAAGTGGCGACACTACTTGCCCATGATGGATTAGAGCCCATATTTGGCCAGCATATTGGTAGGTGAAGTGGCGACACTACTTGCCCATGATGGATTAGAGCCCATATTTGGCCAGCATATTGGTAGGTGAAGTGGCGACACTACTTGCCCATGATGGATTAGAGCCCATATTAGGCCAGCATATTGGTAGGTGAAGTGGCGACACTACTTGCCCATGATGGATTAGAGCCCATATTTGGCCAGCATATTGGTAGGTGAAGTGGCGACACTACTTGCCCATGATGGATTAGAGCCCATATTTGGCCAGCATATTGGTAGGTGAAGTGGCGACACTACTTGCCCATGATGGATTAGAGCCCATATTTGGCCAGCATATTGGTAGGTGAAGTGGCGACACTACCTACTTGCCCATGATGGATTAGAGCCCATATTTGGCCAGCATATTGGTAGGTGAAGTGGCGACACTACTTGCCCATGATGGATTAGAGCCCATATTTGGCCAGCATATTGGTAGGTGAAGTGGCGACACTACTTGCCCATGATGGATTAGAGCCCATATTTGGCCAGCATATTGGTAGGTGAAGTGGCGACACTACGTACTTGCCCATGATGGATTAGAGCCCATATTTGGCCAGCATATTGGTAGGTGAAGTGGCGACACTACCTACTTGCCCATGGTGGATTAGAGCCCATATTTGGCCAGCATATTGGTAGGTGAAGTGGCGACACTACTTGCCCATGATGGATTAGAGCCCATATTTGGCCAGCATATTGGTAGGTGAAGTGGCGACACTACTTGCCCATGATGGATTAGAGCCCATATTTGGCCAGCATATTGGTAGGTGAAGTGGCGACACTACTTGCCCATGATGGATTAGAGCCCATATTTGGCCAGCATATTGGTAGGTCAAGTGGCGACACTACTTGCCCATGATGGATTAGAGCCCATATTTGGCCAGCATATTGGTAGGTGAAGTGGCGACACTACTTGCCCATGATGGATTAGAGCCCATATTTGGCCAGCATATTGGTAGGTGAAGTGGCGACACTACTTGCCCATGATGGATTAGAGCCCATATTAGGCCAGCATATTGGTAGGTGAAGTGGCGACACTACTTGCCCATGATGGATTAGAGCCCATATTTGGCCAGCATATTGGTAGGTGAAGTGGCGACACTACTTGCCCATGATGGATTAGAGCCCATATTTGGCCAGCATATTGGTAGGTGAAGTGGCGACACTACTTGCCCATGATGGATTAGAGCCCATATTTGGCCAGCATATTGGTAGGTGAAGTGGCGACACTACCTACTTGCCCATGATGGATTAGAGCCCATATTTGGCCAGCATATTGGTAGGTGAAGTGGCGACACTACTTGCCCATGATGGATTAGAGCCCATATTTGGCCAGCATATTGGTAGGTGAAGTGGCGACACTACTTGCCCATGATGGATTAGAGCCCATATTTGGCCAGCATATTGGTAGGTGAAGTGGCGACACTACGTACTTGCCCATGATGGATTAGAGCCCATATTTGGCCAGCATATTGGTAGGTGAAGTGGCGACACTACCTACTTGCCCATGGTGGATTAGAGCCCATATTTGGCCAGCATATTGGTAGGTGAAGTGGCGACACTACTTGCCCATGATGGATTAGAGCCCATATTTGGCCAGCATATTGGTAGGTGAAGTGGCGACACTACTTGCCCATGATGGATTAGAGCCCATATTTGGCCAGCATATTGGTAGGTGAAGTGGCGACACTACTTGCCCATGATGGATTAGAGCCCATATTTGGCCAGTATATTGGTAGGTGAAGTGGCGACACTACTTGCCCATGATGGATTAGAGCCCATATTTGGCCAGCATATTGGTAGGTGAAGTGGCGACACTACCTACTTGCCCATGATGGATTAGAGCCCATATTTGGCCAGCATATTGGTAGGTGAAGTGGCGACACTACCTACTTGCCCATGATGGATTAGAGCCCATATTTGGCCAGCACATTTGTAGGTGAAGTGGCGACACTACCTACTTGCCCATGATGGATTAGAGCCCATATTTGGCCAGCACATTTGTAGGTGAAGTGGCGACACTACCTACTTGCCCATGATGGATTAGAGCCCATATTTGGCCAGCATTCTCCATAGTGTAGCCGTGGCTTTATGAGCATGTTTTTGAAAATGAAGACACAATATAGTGTATAGTCAATAATCCAACAAACAAAAAAGCAGGTCGTTTTATTTCATACATGTTATTAGTAAAAACTATAATGTAGGCCTTAAAAAAGGCAAATTTTAATACCAATGTTGCATTCACTTAACATTATACATGAGTCGTAGGTATTTTGTTATCTTCTTCAATATTTTTCTTTTTAAACCCGTTTTTTTAATCTATCCAAGAAATCTTAAACGGAATACTTCCCCTTTCCACGTGTATATAAAAAAAACACAATCATAATAATATGTACATAAATCATTATTGATTCATAGATCATACCTGAAACCAAACTTTCGCTGTGTCATCACAATAACCAGAAACTTTCTCTTTCGACGTTATAACGTTTTCTTATTCATAAATACCCTAAACTGTTGGGCATTGTAATCCTTCCGATAAGGTCCTGAAGGATGAGCCGTTCGACCATCCATTGTTTCAAAAATACGTAGGTAGACCGCTTCCGAGAAAATGTTTGCCAAAGAATTTCGTGGCGCAGGTGCGTAGGTCTATATGGGTTATTGACCGCTGTTTGAGATATCAAATATGTCGGGTGACCATCAGGGTATGGGTTTTTAATCTTATATTATCATCCTCCAAAAATTGGGTAGGGAAAGAAATCGTACATTTTTTATAGCTTATTTTTTTTTAACTTATTCCTATCTTAAATCTTTTTTTACCCATCATGTCGTGTTTGGTTAAGGGTAGGTAGAGAGAACGGCCCTCTACTTTTTTCTATCCAAGCCACCAAAATAGCATTTCTTATACAATATTATCAATATATCTGAGCAAAAAAGGCCAGCAGGCCTAGACGAATTGCATTTCACGATCGACTATAAACGGAATTTTCGACAATGTAGAGTAGGAAGAAAATTAACTGTCCACTTTTTACATTTTTATATAAGAAGTGTCTTTGTTTGGTTTAAATAATTGTTTAAATATTCAAGTGAACAGTTAATTTTTTTCGCACTAAACATACCTACATTGACAAAATCTTCAATTGAAGTCGAACGCCAATTTGAATTTGTCTAGACCGGCAAGTCAGAAGCAAGCGAGTAATCTATTAATTTTGAAAAGTATTTATTTATAAGGTATTTTCTTATTATTATTCCATTAGAATAGGTCTTTTGTTTAAAAAGATGAAAAAATTTAGTCTGTGTTTTATTTCCACGTTATAAAATACCTACATTTTTGGAACAGTTCATACAAATAAGTTAAAAATATAATATGTCTTCATTTCTTTCCACAATCATTTTAAATGATCCCTATGCTTGGTAAATACATGGTCACCATACCGTTTCCTCATGACATTTTTTTTTACCTGTGAAAGGCCGGGGATTTTGCCACCATTGTCTTAATCAACCGCAGAATTCTTACTTTCTATTCGGGTCTCGGGTGAATAGATTTTTGCCTGCTTCAGTTTTAAAACAATCAGTAATACCTCGACAGTTCCAAGAATTACGGATGCCGTTATCTGGCTTTCGGGGTGGGAAGACGAACTTCTGCTTCGGGCAAGATTTTGAAAGTCAGAATATTTTCAATCTTCCTAGAGTGAAGACGTATATTTCGGGTAGCTCCTAAATCATTAAGTATTTTGTGATACCAGTGAAAGTTGTGCTTTTAAAAATGTCTTCGGAAAACAAACAAGTGATTGTGGACGAAACAACGAGTGATCAAAACAAACAAGTGACTGTGGATGAATCAACGACTAATCGAAACAATCAAGCGGTTGAAGAATCAACGACTAATCGAAAGAAGCAAGTGGTTGATGAATCAACGACTAATCGAAACAATCAAGCGGTTGATGAATCAACGACTAATCGAAAGAAGCAAGTGGCTGAAGAATTAACGAATGAGCAAAACGCTTCAACAACAACTGTTGATAATATGGATTCATCTATGAATACAAGTGATGATTTTGTTGTTGTTCCATCAACTACCTCGTCTCCTGAGACTTCCGGAAGGATGAATGATATCAACGAAAATGAACTTATTTTCTACGAGCATAGTGGAGAATTTGAAACGGTGGATGACGAAAACGGACTTGGTATCCCAATCGTACGACGTCAAAGACGGTCATCTTTAAGATACAGACAAAGACGCGCTTTATCAAGATTATTACATGAAGAAGAAATGAGGGCAGAGACCAGTAACACCAGTGCAATAGATCAGTTCTGGAGTGAGATGCCCACTTTACCAACGCCCATGTTATTACCAATACTCTGTGACCGGGAAGAGATAAACGCGTTCATGGCTCGCAACCCCATCGAATATAGTGATGAGTTGGATATTGACGGCATGTACAAGTTCAAAACACCCAGTAGTTTGCTGACAGTGAGTGATGTACTGGATATTTCCAACAAAAAATCTGATGAAGACGACGTTCCTACAAGCAAGGAGCATTTCAAAAAGCTGCGATGTTCCATGCTTCACTTGTGAAGTTTCAAATTATTATTTCAAAGTGCTGCTTCGTATCAAAATTGTTAATCAGTGTTCAATGTGAATTGCGCTAATTTTTTCTACTCTTCATGTGGTTTTCGTAACTAATTTTATTGTTTCCTCTGCCCGTCCAGGCTGCGTCAATTCAAATTTTGCAAGCCTGCTCACTGCGTTTTTGGGTTTGTCACACGAAGGCTTCCTTCGAACTTTCTTTGAAGCTTGTTCTGTCATGCTTAATTAAACTGTTAACTTTTAAACTTATTATTTTGGCTATTTATTTTACTGTGCATCATAAACTACTTTTCTATTTAAAAATTTTGACAATAAACTATTAGATAGCAATTCTACTTATTTTTTGTATGAACAAAAACTCAAATTACTAAATTATTAAAACTACATATCAACTGATTTTAAATTAAAACAACAAAATTACATACGCGTATATACGTTTATTTTTTTTTAAATTTTAACTTTTATTATCGAACCAAGTGCCTTCATAATTCAATTGTTTCATTGTAATTTTTTTCACATTTTGTATTTGACTATATTGATAACGAATCTATGAACTGAATTAAACAATATTAAACAAAATTTTGTGTATACTTTTTATATTCTTTTTAAGTCTAGAAATAGACCGACTAGCGAGACCGTCGCGTTTGCATTCTGTCTCATTTATTGTATTGACGATAGAGACGTCAAACGCACCGGTCTCGCTATTATGTACCTAGAATAAAACCTTTTTATTCTTTATCAATCTCTATTGATAGATTAAGAAGACCGGCAGTTTATTCTGAATGTTTCAATCGTTCAAAGCTTGAAGAGATTTCAATGTATTGCCAAATAGTTGCTCTCAGCTTTTATTCAATATCCCAATCCCATCAACCTCGCCAATTTGATTATTTATTTTCATGATGGGTGGAGCTTATAAGAATTATAAAAACAATAAGAAAATGTTCAGTTGAAGAGAAACCTTTAGTAAGTAAATCAGAAGATAATTTTCTTTACAGGGCATGAGAGATTGTTGATTCATTTTTGATCATGGTAATAGCATTGTAATCGCCCTTTAAAACCCCAGTTGGGGCATAGGGAGGCAACAAGAGCTCTCCATTCCGCTCGATCTTGGGGAGGGACACCAACCGCCTGAACCCCCTTGATGATGGGCTCTAGGAGGGTTATTTCTTGCACCTTTTCTTACCTATTGGGGTTTAAGGACGTGAGGTGGTCCCTCGGTCCCGATCTGATTTTTCAATTTCCTACCTCTTACAGGATGTTCGAAAAAACAGCAAAAAGAGTAACATAGTAATAGAAGTACCGAAAAAGGTTTGTATGAAAATCATATAAGAAACATTATGTAAGAATTGAGTAAATGTCATATATATTTTGGGATGGTCTCTAAACATGGACCATATGACAAAGCAAAGCATTTTCTGTTGAGATGAAAAGTATTCAGCTCCCCATCCCCTTCTTCAGACAAATTGAATTTTTTGTCAATGTAGAGTACGAAAAAAATGATCTGTCCACTGGAACATAATATAAACAATTATAATTAAATCAAACAAAGGCACTTTTATAAAAAGTGGACAGTTAATTTTCTATCTACTCTACATTGTCAAAATAATTTGTTCGCAAAATTCAAATTGTGTAGGGCCCAAGATTAATCTGCTCGCTCAGCAGGGTAATCCAGAGACTGGAAGAACTTTTCCGGATAGCTCACATCGGGAAGAAATGACATGGTACAAAAACAATAGAAAAAAGACCCAAGGCAACGAACGTTGTGCTACATGATGTTTTGGATTAAGCAGCAAACTATACAACCCTTATGCCAAAAATTAAATGGATGTTTTAATTTCTGCAGGAAACGAGAGTAATCATTTAAAATTTGTGAAACGTCACGGGGTGGTTGGTGTTCTGCAACCGCTAGGGATGTCACGGTATCATGGTTCGTTTCCCGCCACCCTCCCCAATATACATACATACAAAACCAAAAACCCAAGATGTGTCACGGGGGCTCTATACTAGCTGGTGATTCATGTTCTGTATACACTGACTCACCACCCGTTACAAATGTTTCTAATAATGCCTGTATGGTACCTAATGTATTTTCAAATCTTCGCAAATATAAAGTTGTTCAAAAACATTTATATTTAAAATACACGACACACAAACCGGCAAAATATAGAAAATTGAATCTAAAAAGAAGAAGAAGGCTGTTTCTATGGACACTACTCGACTCAGGCTATGCTTAGTGAGGGTGTCCGAGACTGCACTTGAATGTGGTTGTTTATCTTAAATGATTTTGTTTGTATTGTTTTTCATGTATCATATTTGTTTGTAATAAAGTTATTATTATTATAAAAATGTGGACCGATTTCGCTAATTCTTTTTTGTCGTTTTTGCTTTTGTCAGGAGATGATTCTTATGAAAGAAAAAAACAAGAATTTGCGTGGAAAATTTGAAAATTAAAGAAAATTCTGCGTAATCAACCTTATTAAGTAGTAGGTTCTCTTTACCATATAATTATTTATATTTCAATTTTGAAATTTTGATAGGAAATCTTTCAGTTGTTAGATAGTTGATTAACAGAATACGATTGGAATCAAGGGCGGATCCAGCCTTGGCACCAGGGGGGGGGTCACAAAGTAAAAAAAAGGTCATCTTGAAAATTTGGTATCTGGAAATTACACTTTTCCTAAAAAAAAAAAAGGTCATTTTCAAAATTTGGTATCTGGAAACTACACTTTTCCTAAAAAAAAAAAAAGGTCATTTTCAAAATTTGGTATCTGGAAACTACACTTTTCCTAAAAAAAAAAAAAAGGTCATATCCTAAATTTGATATATGGTACTTTTGCTCCAGGGGGGGTCATGGCCCACATGAAATTATAATTATGCTAGCAAAATAAAGATTTTATTAATAAATATCACTGCCCTACTTGAGATTACATAGCCTAGGGGGGGGGGGGGTCATGACCCCCCTAACCCCCCCCCCTGGATCCGCCGTTGATTGGAATATACATGGTTTAAAACAGACGCATTATGTTAATCAAATGATGAGAAAATTCACCGCCATACAAATTCGAATTCAATATTCAAAGGTTAGGAACACAGTAATATAATTGAAGGTTTATAAGAATACACTTTGCGTGATGCCAGATTCTAATTAATTTATTTAAAAAAATCTGATTTATGATTTGATAAATCAAAATCAAGATTATTTCCAGGCGTTGCATAACACTTTTCTATACCTACATCTCGCAGCCTGTGGAACTTATTGCCTGAGGCACTATCTTCCAGTCCAGTTCCTTCCTATCTTTGACAATCCAACCCTGTTAGAAGTTATTTCAAGTGAAAAATAGGTAAAGGCAACCGGGGCTAAAGCAGCACTATACTTTTAGTTACATTTTTGATCGAAAATAGAGAATACAATTTGCCATATCAAATTTTGATGTGAAAACACATGATCGTCTAAAATAATTATTGTGATCTGCTAATGGAAGAAAACTAAGGAAAACAACTGAATCAGCTTTAATGACTTTCTCCCACATCATGTCCAAATCTCTCAACTCTTCTTCGAACACAATGTGTGAGGGTCTTCCTCGTCTTCGAGACCCAGGTGGAGGAAAAACGGAGTTCTCCTCGGCCAACTGTCATTCGGCATCCTTAACACAATATATATCAGTCAATACCTTGGTTTCGTCCAGCATTGAGACGAAATGTTAACAGAGTGATGCGTGTGTGCGTGTTGCCGATTCTCCTAGATGGGTATGATTTCTGGCACCTGATCAAACCCAGTCATAAAAAGTGCCTTAGGAAAATTTTGATTACAAGACGGTATCACCGCACCACGAACGACGCACCCAGCGTAGCCTCTTCTGCCACTTCTACCATTATGAAAAGGAGAAACTTACTAAGGGATTAAAATATGTCGCTTAAGATAAAGGAACTCTTTGTCATAAAAAGGTTAGATATTGCGGTAATGTGGTACCTACTCAAACAGCATTAGGTATTCTTAGCACCCTTCGGTGCAAGATTACGTGCAAATATGAGAACAGCCCTTAGTTCAACCCAAAGTACATCGGCACTTGCTTAAATCTCGAGGGTTTGTTTTTGCCGTGAATCCATTAAGAGAACATTAATCATTGTTAAAAGCTGCCAATCTTAATTAGTTCAAACTTGTCTACATGGATTATTGTTACTTATTGTTGCCGAAAGATGGAGCTGGTGTCTATCCTTGTTTTTAGGAGTAAAAATTCACCATTTAAATCGAATTAATTTAATGATAGCATCGATAAGTTGGTTCTGGATGCAGAATAAAGGGGATATTATGAAATAACTAGAGACTGGAAAATGGTGGTGTTATTTTTTGTGAATTTCGGTGTTATTTTTGGAGAAATTCGGTGTTATTTTTGCTCTAAAACAGGGAATTTTGCGTTATTTTTTCAACGTTCTTTTGTTCAAAATGAAGGTAGATGTTATAGCAAAACAAAAAATAGTAATATTTACAATTTATCAACAATATTTATAAATATACATTTAATGAAAAAATCTGTTTTTTTTTTATATCAATGAATCTGTGCCTACTCAAAGTGAACACAAATACACTCTTTGACTCTTTCACAGTGAGTTTGTGTCGTGAAAGAGGAAGATGGTCGGCACCCGGGATCGAACCCTCGACCTCCGAACGAAACAGTACGCCTAGTATAAGTTTTCGATGATCGAATATCGAAACGATCATCGAAAGAATTTCGAAAATTTTCCATACAAAAATGATCAAATGATTCGATCTTTTGATTTTAGAACACTATTTGCACGCTAATAAGCACTTATTAGCGTGCAATATGCTTTCGATAAAACTGGTACTAGCCCCACAGTACGAAAGCCGGCGTCAACCAGAGATTCACAAAATATACCAACACAAAAGATCAATGTAAAATAATATTTAATATAATGCACACGATTAGGTATACAATATTTCAATAAATTTTTTTACTATAATTTAATTTATAGGTACTACCTATGCTTCAAAAAAAAATTGTTGACATAGACGTTAATGAGTAGAGTAGGGTCATTCAAAAAAAAATGTCACTATGAACAAAGAACATTAGAACAGAGTATCCAAATCGGCGCAATAAAGCGCCAAATTATTGTTCGCCATTCAATTGTTTTTAATGAATCTGTGCTCACTCGAAGTGAACACAAATACACTTTTGACATCTTTCACAGTAAGCAAATAAATGCTTGTGTCATGAAAGCGGAAAACGGTCGACACGGCCGGGATTCGAACCCACGACCTCCGCACGAAACAGTGAATATGATAATTTCAACTTTGATTATATTTACAAAATCACATTATTATTTCATAAAAATGGACACAAAATTCTCGTTATTTTCCTAAAAATCACATTATCCGCGCTATTTGCGTAAAATCCTCGAAAAAAACCTCAAAATTCGTCTAGTCTAGTAAAAGTCTCTAGAAATAACTGTAGGATATACGATGGTTTCATTTGAATTTCTCGAATAAAGACTTTGTAGTTCATTCTATTTAATAGAGGTTAGCCATAAGTTAGAGTATTTTTTTATTAACGTTTTTTTTTATTATATCTAATTAAGCGGTAATGTCCGTTTTGTCAAATTAAATCTCAAATCATTTCAAAGCATTGTTTCCAGGGATGGCGGACGAGAAATTGTAATCAACAATAATTTATAATTACCCCGTTGTTGTACAGAACGACCAAACTCAGATAATTATCTGAATTGAAATTGTTATTATTTATTTTATGTACATAACTCGTAAAATCGCGCAATTAATAATATAATATTGTACGGAGCGTTATAGTGGCGCATATTGGTAAATTAAAATATACACATTTTATGAATGGCCATGTTTCGAGGCAATACCTATTCACTAGGGAAATTATAATTTAAAATAATTTGTTTTGTAATTTTAAAACAGTCTGCAACACGACCGTAGCTTGTGCGCGCATTTTATCCGCATTTTGTTTATTTTTTTTAAAGCCCGCTACTAGTTTTATAATTAAATTACTGTTTAACTCTAAGCTGAAAATTTACTGCATAATGCAACCACATTGCCGTCAAACGTAGACATAGAGAAAAAAAAAACAGCACAAAATACGTTTATTATATTGTTGAGAGTGTCTAACTAAATTTATCTTTTATATTTTTACATTCTTAATGGACATACAAACATGTTATACAAAATAAGTAACACATAGTTTATTACATTAGAAATGTTTTGAGCAATGGCGGGGCTATGGGTAAGAACACGTAGAAAGCCGATTCCGACTCGCGCCGACCGGCGCAAAGAATGTAACATCGTCATAGTTGTCTATGGTCTCAATGCATTTAAATGGGCATGCCGGAAATCGAGTTCCTGCTTTTGATATGCGTATCCCTATTCAAATGCATAGAAACATTCTTTGCGCAGGTTGGCGCGGGTCGGAATCGCCTTTCTACGTGTTTAAGATCGTCTATTTCCTTAAAACGCCTTGATCTCATACATCCATCAATTATACGAACATCCCTAAACACAATATCATAACGTAACATTCTCCCTTTAAACCAAAAATAGCGGCATATTACGGAGGCAACAAGAGCTCTCTATTGTGCCAAAATTTGCACAATGTTTATGACCTCTCGCCACACCATGTCCAAATCTTTCAGCTTTGCTTCGAAGGAGTGAAACACCATACTTCCTCCCATCTGGACCCTGAAGTAAGACGAGGAAGACAGTCCTCTTCGGCTGTTTCAATCCTGTGGATTTCTTTGCAGCAAGCGCGAACATCTCCTTCTGCACTCCACTCGGTTCTCCACTGTTCTCTTCAATTCGATGTATAAATTATACTTCATAATATGCTGGCATATCTGTTACTAATATTTCTCACACGGGTATCCTCTACCAATGATACCCTCGAACAGTCCCTTTGAGGTAATCTATACAGGGTTTTCCAATCATCATCATCAGCACGACAGTGGTTGGTGGACCCTGGCTGAGTCAAGAGATTTTTTCCACTCCGTCTTTCCGAGTGCCGCCGTCCTCCAGCTCCTCAGTCCAATGACACCTGCATCCGTGTTAACACCGTACATCCACCGTAGCTTGGGTCTTCCTGCTCTTCTACGACCTTCGGGATGTGTGAGGGCTAAGCGTCTGGTCTGGGCTTCTTCGTTCATTCGTATTATGTGACCAGCCCAGCGTAATCTTGCTATTTTGATTACTTGTATGACATCGGGATCCTTGTAGAGATCATACAGTTCTTGGTTGTATCGCCGACGCCATACTCCTCCCTCATTTATTGGCCCGTAGATTTTTCGGAGAATCCTCCTCTCAAAGACCGCAAGCTGTTGCTCATTCATTTTAGTGAGCACCCAGGTTTCAGAGGCGTATGTCAGCACTGTACCCCTATTCTGTAGCAAGTGTTGGGTAGTCACTTGATAAAAGTGACTATTAGGCGATACATTTTGTATGAAAAACGTCTATACGTATCGAATGAGAGAATCGCATATAGACGTTTCTCATACAAAATGTATCGCCTCATAGTCACTTTTTTTCAAGTGACTACCCTACACTTGCTACAGAATAGGGGTCCTGGTCTTATGAGTGTTTTGTACAGCACTGTTTTAGTATTTCTACTGAGGTTCCTTGATTGGAGGGTTTTCCAATAAGAGGTGTTATTTTGATATTCAAAGAATAATGCCATTTTTTAATATAAATAATGATCGGATGTTTTTTTTTTCATTATAAAGAGGAAGGTATGCCGTTAATAGTGGAAAATGCCCACCACGACCACGGTTACAGGACCTCTTTCCTCTTTTTTCTTTTCATGAAATTTTACGAATCCCATTTTTGAGGTCTTGAATCGACGCTGGGCTGTTGGCGTAGACCTTCTCTTTCACGCGACCCCAAAAGAAAAAGTCGCAAGGTGTTAAATCACAAGTTCTCGGTGGCCAATTGTGATCACCTCTTCACACGGTCCGGAAACTTTTCCCGTAAAATATCAATGGTTTCGTTGCTTGTGTGGCTTTATATAATGAATTACAACTGATTTCAGTGCGTTGTTGAAGCGTGTATCGTCCCATTTTTATTAATGGCATAGTTTCTACTTGTCAAATGTCAAAAAATGACAGCTTCAAAAGTGACATTTACTGAAATAGTGGGCTATTCAAAATAACACCTCTTATTATTGGAAAACCCTTTATTAAGGTACCTACCCAATTATTAAAAAAATATATACGATGATTGCTTTGAAGACATTTGCTAAAAACTACGTATAGGTGTGCGGTTGTAGTTGCAAAAGCGGAAACACATGAGGGGTAAAGGGGGCGAACTCATAATAATTTCATACAGGTAGTCGACGTACAGAGGGGTTTTGGACATTATCGCAACCAATTTAATTATATTTCGGCCTAACCTGTACCTATGACTATTATTGTATCTGGGATACCCGCTGATAAAAACCAACTTCAAATAATTAGTCTATTTTTTTAAAGTTAATTTCTAAAGCATGTACCTACATTAATTTAAAAACCAATACTTTTTTATACACATTTTCAGTATAGCTGGCGGAGTTTATGCATCACGCCCAGACTGAATACTGGACTGGAAGTGAACCTGGGACATTATTATTATAAGATGATCATTTAGCAACACCCAGCAGTATTATAGGACTTGTGTTGACAATATTGCGATACAAGCAAACAAACAAGCATAATTTGTAATAACTATTCTTCTAATTTGCTTCTGAAAACTTAATTTCTATGCCAGAAATTTCAATTTCATTCTATTTTTGTTCCAGAGAGCAAGATGTTTAATGCCTCGACTCGCATCAAAGCACAAGAATGAGTAACGCATATCTTTCAAAAATGTATTGAAGGACTTGCACGCGCTGATGGATGACGCGGTACAATGGCTTCTGTCTGTGGAGGTTAAATTATGAACGACTATAATAAGAAGATCAAAAAAATTAGGTGTCATTTTTATCTTTGTTGTGTGTTGTACCTAGCTTAATCCAGGAGACTCCATTCTTTTTGGACCGTTGCTCTTGTCTTCCAGTTCATAATAAAAGCTGTGGACGCACCCTCATTGACATTGTCCATCCAGTGCAATCTTGATCTTCTTGGTCATCTTGAGACGTTTAATAGGGTTGTCACCATTCATAAATAGTGTGGAATCAGCCCATCTCAAGTCCCCTTTATTGCAGTAGAGTGGATAACGTCAGGGACACCATAGCCAAAATGATTCGACGATGCTAACCGTTGTTCTTTCTTATTGGCAGCCTTTAAAAAGCTGCTTAACATCCCTCATTCTACTTTGTCATGAGCTAGGTTTCGAAGGCATATGCGAGGACTAGTGGACAGAGGACATTGCGCCAATACGAGAAGATCCAAGAAGAAGAAGATAGACTGATCTATACGAGAAGATTATCCCTGATGTCGTAATAATGGTTATTCCAGGGTATTTGAACTTATCCACCCGCGAAATTTCCCTGATCTCAGGACAGGATTCATGAACTCCATTTTACTGGCATTGATTCGTATGAAAAATATAAATCCTTAACCTATTATATTCCACAACTCTCCTATAGACTTTGTCAGCATGACGCCTCTCAGGCTGTTATAGTAATTCTATCAAAATACTTAACATTTAATCAAAAAGACTTGTCAGGAATTGCTCTTGAAATGTGGATTTGTTTATAAATATATTTTTTTAAATAGTTAAGAATACGTTTGCAGCTATTGCTTAGGTTTTAAGTTGCTATCTTATTTTTTTTTTTGCACGCACCGAAAATCAATTTTGTATGCATTTGGCACGACTTTACTATTTTACCTATATTTAACTTTAAAAACAATTAAAAAAAATATTTTATAAATTAATTTACAAATGACTTCTGAATATACTCGTGGCATTGGAGGAGTACCTAGAAGAAAGGAAACATATTTTAAAAACTTAATACCAAAATCGACTGTAAAAGTATCCCAAGTGCCTGAGAGGCGCCGAAGATATATTAACGGTTAAACAAAAATAAAGCATCGTTTAAAATATACTTCAATCGACAAGCAGATGATCAAGTTCGAGCATTAATCATAATTGTTGTAGGTACTTCTATTATAAATTTCTGACCAAACACAACTGAATTAAAATCATCTCTCAAATTTCACCCCATCATGTCATAGTTGATATAATTAAGTCGAGGGGCACAAGGAAATGTCACTGTCAAAAGTGACATTTGAAAAACAAACAATTATCTAATAAACCAGTGGAATCATAATGTTATTCAACGCTTTGTTTCCCTATTTGTCATCTTGGCGGAGATACTGCGAGCGCCGCGCGCCGGTTGAAAGTGTCGCCGCTGCTGTAGAGTCTGAAACGTTATGTGGTGCGCTTTATAAATTCAAAAGAACACGATTGTTGCATTTCCATCCTTACTTATTACACCAGGGATGAGGTATTTTAGTTGGGCGCTCAATGGCTCGATTTGCGCCTTAACTTAAAAGCGCCCCAAATTTAAAGAGTATCGCCCGCTTTCGTAAACGCGTCTAACCCCACGCAACAAATTTTGTCATATACATATTTTATATAACAAAACCAATCTAATTAGATACTTATGTGAATTATTTTCCCATAAGTCGATGTTCGTTGCTATGACAACAATATCGATGAAATATGAGATACTTGATCACAGGTTCCTACATAAAATTGTTGCTGCTACTGCGAGAAATTCTAAATTTGTACCGACCTCGGTAGCCTAGTTGTACTGGCGTTAATTTCAAATCACGAGGTCCCGGGTTCGATTCCCGGTCGGGTCAGTTTTTTCTGTGTTTTTTCACTTGAAATTTCTACCCGAGGTTGGCTTGTCACAGATTGGACGGGACCGGTTGACTGAAAAAAATTGCCTCAGGCAATATAAGTTCCGCCGGCTATAAAATGTATAATTCAAACATGAATCATTTTTCTGAGACTACCGTCTCCATTATCAAATTTTTCAGACTTAAAAATGGAGACGGTAGTCTCCGAAAACCGGTTCATTTTTGAACAATAAATTTTCTGATAGAACTGTACAAGACACGAAGCACCTTCTGCCCAAAACATCGAAAATCGTAAACTACCGTGTTACAATAATTGTACGACGCGATGGATAAAACTTCGGGACTCAGTGAAACCTAAGCGAGCGACAACTGTTATTGGAAAACTAGGAATAAAGTATCTTGTGGTATATTGGCGAAAATACTTTGAGGTTTAAAATGATTCGGCGCAAATAATGTCAAATACAATATGTATGACATTCACATCAGACAATGAGGACAACAAATAGCAGAAACGTCAACCCCTTGATGTGGCAAAGCCCCTGTCATTTGGACGATCAGTGGGGTGAGGGTTCCAATCCCGCAGAGGATCAAATCCCTTCAAATGGAGACCATCATCTACTCTGAATGACTAAATATATCCTACATGTTACCTATGTACATTACATTAATAATATGATACCAGTTCATATTGTGTCACGTGGACACGCGCCATCGTCCCAAAATTATCCAAATCCATTGTGCCTAAATGTGAAATCTATCCGTTTAGGGTCGTCATTATGAACGACAGACCAAAATATTCCTATGTTAAAAATATTTGTTTTTGTCGTTGGTTGCCATGCTTCTAAATAGTCTCTAATAGTTTCTAAATAGTCTGTTTTCCTAAGAATACGGCACCGCTATTAGGCCCTGTCCTAGCTGGTCGCATGGTCGTGCGATTGTGATGATCGCATGAACGCATAAACAAATTTGTGATCGCACGTCGAAAAATTGTGTGTCCCAACTGACATCGCATGATCGCGCATCCACTTTCCTTGACAACTCAAAAAAATAAATATGAATGTTAGTAAGAACTTTTGGCAAGTAGGTCTCGTATTAATTATCGATACAACAAAGCAATATAAGCGACTCGCGATCATTTTTCAAACAAGGCACCGATCGGACGATCGAATTTACGTCTGTCCGTCTGCCCCATTTATGACACATTCATACAATGTTATATGTTTGAACAGGGCGTCCGCGTTCATGCGATCATCGCAATCGCACGATCGTGCAATCAGCTAGGGCAGGGCCATAAGCAGCGGTAAATGTGCCAGTAAATGTACTGACATTGTCAATATTGTTCGTAGTAATAAAAAACATTGTCATTATTTTGAAAGTCTGCCTCTTGTGAGACGACGCGACGCACGGACCACTTCCTAGGAACCCAGTGCACTGAGATTTGCATAGTACGCCGCACTACGGAAAAAATCTGTCAAAATTATTTGATGCACGTGTCCGCAAATTTTCACAGATTTTTTTTGGGGCAGTTATTTCAAAGTGCACAGTCGACATTTTGCAATAACTTGATGACTAGTATTCTGCTTTAGTATTATTTTTTACGTTTGAGCTTGATGAGAACTTACGAGTAAATTAAGGTCAGACGCTAAATACAATAAGAAATAAATACTCCATATCTCTAGAAAATGAATTTTCTCACCAAGTTAAAGTTGGTACGAAAAAAATTTACGGAGAACAGAACGGAACATGGTTTGAGAGGGTCTTCCTCATCCTCGGGACCTTGATGGACGGAAGAACAGTCCTCGACTAACTGTCATTGAAATCCCAACCACGTCCACTCTATCCCAATAATGCAAGGTGTGATGGGATACGCCGGGTGCGCCAGCGTATAGCGTCGTTCCATGATGCAATGTTTCTATTTCAGATAAGCCCATGATCACCCACTGCAGGACATAGGCCTCCTCATACTCTAGTCACTCCTCTCTGACTCTGGTCATACCCATCCACTTTTCCCAAAGGTACGCATGATGTCGTCGCTCCACCTCATCGGCTGTCTTCCTACACTTCTTCGGCCAGTCTCTGGTCCCCAGTCTGTCACTCTCCTGCTCCACCTTCCGTCGTCCCTGCGTGATACATGACCAGCCTACCTCCATTTGAGCTTAGCAATTTAATCTCCCACGTCTGTGACTCGTGTGCGTCTTCGGTTTTCGGTATTCCTGATGCGATCTCGTATTGAGATACCCAGTTCTCTATCAGATGAACCATAATTGAAAATTGTAGGTACTGCAGTATCTAAGATAGTAGACCGTTGCATAATACACCTTTAAGATATTAGGTATATCCTAGGAATACGATGGACTTAACTTGTCAGTTAAACATGATGATAATGTAAGGGGAGATTCCTGTGAATATGTGTACTTAGTAGGAAATTAGTCATGGGTATCTACCTATAGTCGTAAACAAATCTCTCAGGGAGTAATGCGCTGGTAATCTGTTTCAAGCTGATATCACGATGCGCTTGAAGATGTTTGTTTCTGTTTGACGACCAATAGCGTCACTATCAAATTAGAATTGAAAATATATTGAATGTTGATTATGGATAAATAAAGAGTTAGAGAATAGAGGGATTAAATGCCGAAAAACTAAAATACATGCAGCGATTCATGGAAAGATCCATGCTTGGTATAAGCCTAAGAGATAGAATAAGAAATGAAGAAATTAGTAATAGAACCAGAGTGGTAGACATCATGGATCGCATTGCAAGACTGAAGTGGCAATGGGCAGGACATGTACCAAGACAAGATCGCACAAGATGGACTCCAAAGATTTTGAGATGGAAATCCTGGGAGAAAAAGAGGACATAGCCGCTGTGGGGGGAAAAATTAGCTGCAAATAGCAACAAATAGGAAGGAATGGAAGAAAATGGAAAAGACCTATGTCTAGCAGTGGATAACTGAAGACTAAAGAAGAAGAAGAATGAGTTATAAATATGCTTCATTGGAAATGTGGATTAATAGAAAAATGCCGCGAAACCCCCTGAAAATCAAGATTCTTGCTAGAGCCGTATAGAGCGAGATTACCATATAGGCCGTATAGGTCATAATATAAGAGGTGAAAAGTATATAATTCTTGCACTCATTCTCAAGTCGAAAATTGAGGTAAGACGGGGTGTTGGTTGAAGACAGGCCGTATGGATGAAAAATGACCAAATTTGGAGGTGCATTATACGAGTGGGAGAATTTTTCGTCCAAAAATTAGGCTTTTTTTAAATGATCGCCGACAAAATACAAAAGCTTTCAAACACATATTATGAGGAAAGAAGGAAAATTGGGCTCAGTGGCTATCGTCTATGACTGGGCTAAGGATACCGGTTTGAATTCTCGCGACATGGGATACCCATGATTAGAATTTCGGTGATTCAACGAATTCGATCTCCTTTATGGCGAATATTTTTAACTAAAAATGAGCCAGTCTTAAAAATTGTAGTAGAAATTGATCGTAAATCCGAAGTTATTCAAATTTTAAACATTAACATCGAAAATTCGAACATCCGTTGAATCAATGATACAATTATCAAATAATTTTATCTGTACGTGACTAAAATCTTCACCAGTCTTCTTCTTTACCAATCTTCCTCTTTGACTAGGTCTTCTTGCCTGTTGTTCCTACTGGGAAACTGGCTTCCAACTATCCCTCCAGCGTTTAGGAAGACAGCTCAGCATCTTAAACCTTTGCAATCTTCAATGTAGGCTATTAATACACGAAGGAACATTTTTAAGAAAATTGTGCGGACGGAGGAGTGTGAAATTTCGCACACGTATAGTTTATATACAGAGGGAGTGGCAAATGCTATTTTTTTTTCAAATTATGAGTAAAAATACATTAAATCAATAAAAAAATTACAAACACCACTGTAATGTTATGTATTTGATACTCACAATGTGAGTATCCGATACATATATATACATTCCGATGTATTTGACGTGGACAAAAAAAAATACGCAAAAGTATATTATTTTGTTTATCAGTGGTCAAATTTGAGAATTTGAAAATCTGGTTTGTCTTTAATCATTAAAGAAAAAACTTTGTACATATCAAGATTTCAAATTTGACGTATCCATGTCATTGTTTTTTGAAAGAATATTGTGAAATAGCGCTCGCTTACTCTTTGCCAATAGAACTTCCATAATGTTCTAATTTATAATTTAAATTAGTTATGGTCGAATTTCGAGCACTGGTCGACCACTTGTTATAGATTGAAAGATGATGAATCTATATTATGGTGTAGGTACTATGAACAATCGGAGACCATTATGAACGTAACGTGATTGCGAATTCAATTTAATCCATTCTAAAGATCTCCACGTGGAGGAGTATTATGCGTCGATATTGATTTTGGTCAGTATATTCGGAGTATTATTAATGTCCTTCCATGTATCAATGTACTAATCTGGTGGACCAGAAGCACAACACATGTGTTATCGTCGGCGCACAGGTCCTAGGAGAGAGGCAAGCCTTAGGGAATTCAGTTTGCAGTCTAGTGTAGGCAGGGGCGTGCGAATAGGTACTTACAAAGATTCTAAATTAAGCCGAGTCATAAGTTTTTTTTTGTTTTAATGGCAATCCACCCGATCCTGAGTGATTCGTGCCATAACATATACTATAATACTGAAATTTTGACCATCCCATTTCTTCTTCATCGTGTGTCGAATCAAGTCACCCCGACGTTGACGATCACTTCGGCAAAAGCTTCTCTGTCTTGCGCTATCTGAAACAAATCCTCCATGCTTCTTCTTATTCAAGCCAAGACATCTGCCTTCTCCCGACCAATCTCCTTCCCTCAATTTTCCCCTTCATAATAAGAAGGTCTATTTATCACCCCTCAGCACATGACCCAGATATGAGATCTTACGCGTCTTAATAGTCATGTGTAGCTTACGGTCAACTGCGGCCCTTCCGCTGGACCTTCGAGTTTGTAACTCTCTCAGTCCACGATATGTCTAGCATATTATCCGCCTGTGGATCCACATCTCGAAGCCTTCTATTTTATTCACCGTGTTGACCTTTAGTGTTCACGTTTCGGAGCTGCATATCAATATTGACCAGACGCAATATTTTATCATCCTTTGTCTTAGTTTTAAATTCACATTATCGTTACAAAATTACATACGATCTCATCTTGTAGAAAGCATTTCTAGCACACTGAATCCTGCATTTAACCTCTGTATCCACTAGCTTGCCTTAGGAATAACAGAAAATACGGTCGTAAGCTCTTGGTTGTTTTGTTCACACCATTTAAAAATCGAACAGCAATAGTCAGTCATCAGTCGTCGATATATTCGTTCTACTGTTGTTCTGAAGGCTGATTTTTTTCCAAA
Organism: Mystacides longicornis; assembly: GCA_963576905.1. Taxonomy (NCBI): domain Eukaryota; kingdom Metazoa; phylum Arthropoda; class Insecta; order Trichoptera; family Leptoceridae; genus Mystacides; species Mystacides longicornis. Next base: position 20,689,949 of record OY756437.1, read on the forward strand.
CAATAGCCAAGATGTATTGGTATTAATATTATTTTATTGTTTATTTCAAAACAGCGCTCTGTTCGTGTGTTCTGTCATGTTGATTAGAATATCACGGGTGGGGCGTGCTCCCCGGTTAAACACGAGACATAGTCTTTACAACCGGGTAACCATTTGGAAGAAAATCAATTGATTGTCATATAATTACCTATTGTAAAACAATGTCTATTGTTTGCTGTAACTTTTTTAAACTAAGATTTTTGTAAATTAATGTAATACTTTTATTCTTGCATAGAGTGCACGCCACTGAGTGTATTATAGTGTAGTGTTTGCAGCTGAATATAGGACCGTAATGTTGATAATAATTCAGATGTAAAATCAACTCTAGAACCATTAATTAAATTTGAGGCCGAACATGGCAGTGTTTGAATAATTGATTTACCTTTAATTATGAAGAAAACCAAAACATTACTACAGAGACAACTGGGAATTGCTGTACCTAGTTCCATTTTTCATACATTCTTCAATAACAAGAAGTGATTAACTGACTGACATACTCACTCATCAACGCACAGCCCAAACGGCTAATCGTAGAGGAGTGAAATTTGGAAATCAGGTAGGTTTTAATACAAAACCTTCCACTAAGAAAGGATTTTTGTAAATTCAATCCCTAAAGGGGTTAAAAATAGGGTTGAATGTTTTTAAATGTATACGAATATCTCGGAAACTAGACATGGTACGAACTTGAGATTTGGCATATTACGAAAAAGGTATGAAAGAGGGCACATAGAAAAAGGGATGATTTTTAAATGGCTCCTAATAAGTTTAAAACTGCTTTTATCGAAATTTCCAAAAAACAGTTTCTTCAGAAAGAGGCTAATTATATTATTCCGTTTTTAAAAGTGAAAAATATTTAGGGTGCGTGCTAGTTGTACAATAAAATGATATTTTGATATCGTCTATTTGAAATCTGAACGAGAAACGGGCGAACAAGATTCAAAACTGTTGCGTCCGATTTATATTTTTTTAATAGTTATGAAATAATAGACACATATTTAACGTAAAGTATGCTATGCACATTACTTTGAAATCCACCCTTACGGATAGGGCATGTAGCTATCCCCAGACATACCCAATGGTGGGTACCTACGTATATAACATCTAATCTCACCAATACAAAAGTGATTCTCTCTAAAATTTTAAATGTAGTTTACCTACTAATGTCTTCTTCGTCATGCTCTTCATGTCTGAGAGTCGTCAACATAGTTGTATCCTTCTATTTACAGCGTCCTTGACAGCCTTCTCTATACAATGCAAAGCCTTTCGCATTCGTTTCGCCTCATCGGGTGGCTGCGAAAGACTGAAGGGAGACACTCACTTGTGTGAAATAAGTTGAATTAGACCAATGAAGTAAAAAAAATCTGGAAACATTTTAATGACATTATTTTCTTTGGGGGTTAAACAAATAATTTCCTCAGAAATTAGAGTTATTGGATTGAAAAGAGGCACAATTCCGGAGGAATTCTTTCTATAGATCTACCATTACCAGTTTAGCACAGGATCAAAACTGGACTCTCTCAGTTCATGGTCAATTGTTACAAAAGAATAAAGGCAGAGCGAGATATGTTAACAAAAATAGCAGTCACAATTTATGATAAAATGATAATAATAATTTGTACAAGGAGCAGTGAAAGGAATAAGCGAATAATATATTCATTCAGTGATTACAAAAATAATTCTTCTATCAATAGTGATGCATTCTTGTTGGAATTTTCTTTAGTTTCTAGATGTTTTTGATCATTATTAATATAATTAGTTGTTTTATAATATGAAAATTTCAAATTACTTGTATCATTTTTTTAGAGAAATTAATTTAGATAAAAAGACACCACCATCCTTAACATCGGATAAAGTTATATTTCGAGAAAATAGAATTTATTATTCATATCATTTCGACTTATAAAAATATATAAAAGTAATAAAGAGTCATCATATCGGTCTGATGGTGATTATTGAATTTTGTATATTTTCTGATTTTTATTTTTTGTTTTATCCTTAATGGATTTATACACGTAGATAATGTTTTCCTTTTGCTTTTGTTTTAAATTAAATAAAATTAAAATTGATTTTTTCTTTTTTATCATAAATTTAAATTTTTTATTATTGTTTTAACTATATTGTATGATTGTGTTCGATTTGTGTGATATAGTTGGTATTTTTGTTTGTTCACTTTCTTAATAAATTAATGACATGTAAAAGGCGTTAACGCCGTGAATTGATTTAATAAATAAATAAATATCACTCCAATCTGAAGGCTGTCTGTCTAATTAAGTATTTAGCGCCATCTATTGTATCGATCTCAAAGTATACCTAATATAGTACCACACTTTTCTTCATATAGCACAGGCTTCGTACACTTTCTCATAGATGGCGCTATACAATTTTTCAAAAGTAAAACTGTGATTGCTATTTCGGTGTAATCGAAGAGTGACCATTTTGTACGGATCGTTAATATGTAAGAAGGGAGAGGACGATAAACCGTGGTTAATCTGACGTGAAGAGATGTCAGTTCCGCACTGATGACCGTCTTCAGTGGCCTGGCCCACCAGGGTTACCGCTTCATTGGACACTGTGATATCGCGAGGGTGACTGACAAACATTGGGTTACTACTACTTAATCCATCATGAGCAATGCAGCTATCCAGGCAGCCGTGCGTCACTCATTCAGCTCAATAGTTCTTTTGTTAATCGAACAATTTCCTTTTTCTTCAAGTATAAGCCAGAGAAAAAAAGGATCATTTAAAAATAAGTCACGGTATATTCAACTGCGAATGAGAATGAAAGAATGTGATTGTAAATTAATAATTACGACGAAAAACATCAAGACGCGCGACGCCATAATATTATGTTCTGATGATTATGGCTTGATACAGTGTTATTCAAGAATGTAAAGAGATTGTACCTATAACTGTTGTACGTGGGCCGAAGACAGATTTTCTGGCTCCGTAATATCCGGGACGAGACCATCGGGATTGCTATAAGAAAGAAACAGAAAAATGGATTGAACTGGAATTAGAACAGTGGGAGCCCTTTTTGCAGCTGCCCAAGGCAGGGAAAGATACACTTTAATGTTAGACGACGTTGGGGGAGCCAACATAACACACGAAGAAGAAGATAATTATTATTGTATCAGACTGGCATGAGAAGTTAAAGTCGACTGTTGATGTTGGTAGTCTATTAATTAAAGTCGTCTATCAGAATCTCTTGTTAGAGTCGGCTGACCAATTCTCCTGTTGGAGTAATCTGTCAGATTCTCTTCGCTTGTTATGCTTGTAAATTTAAAGAGACAACAACACATAGTTTTGGTACCTCAAATCGGTCTTACTTGAATTTATTTTGAACGATACGACAAATAATTTCATTCATGTTCAAAATCTAAATTTTATTCAATTAAAACTCAATGTCAAATAACTATGTGATAGTTGTTGATGGGTGATTGTTGCACTCCGTGTTTTGTTTAAAGTTCGACAAGGGTGCTGAAAGGATTTACATTAGCATCAAATGCCGACCACTTTTTCGCCTCAATGACAGAGCGGTGAATAAATAAATAAAATCTAACAAATACAATTTTTCGCCTCAACGATATTGAATATTTTTCAACAGTCACCCTTTGTTGATAGATATCTATTGCTTTAAACCTACCCCATATATGATATCTAATTTTATTTCTGTTTGGAAGAATAGACGACTAACTAAAGATTCTGACAGAAGACACTATCTAGAGATTCTGTCAGACAACTCTAACTGAAGATTCCGACAGACGACTCTTACCAGAGATTCTGGCAGGTGACTAGGCCTGTTGTAGTTTCAGAGACTATTCTTATCTTCTTCTTATGGTCGCACACACTCTGACCTCCAGGAACCAAAGCCATTGGATCCTGTCATCCGTTAGTGCGTGCAACTCATGTAGTCCTTCTTTAAATGCGCACTCGTTTATCAGATGATCGATCGTTTTGTGTCATCCCACATGCGCATGCTGGTGAGTCCATCTATCCCCATTTATGTAAGTTTGAAACGGTGCAGCCTACATCTCATCTTATACGGTTAACTCTACACCATATATTTCTGGGTTGCGCTAAACCAGGCAGTTCTTTTGTCGGATCAGCTACTATGTAGGTTCTGGTTCCTTACAGACGATGCAGTCCATACTTGTCTCCATTTGTCTTCGATCGAGTAATCCGTAGTTGTAGCAGCAGCTAACTAATACGGGTTTTGGGATTTCAGACGGCTTGGAGGTGGGTTCAATCAATCAATCAATCAATTCTCCCTTTTCCACCCCACTCAGGGGCATAGGGAGGCAACAAGAGCTCTCCATTGCGCTCGATCTTGCGCAATGTTTATGACCTCCTCCCACACCATGTCCATGTCCCTCAGCTCTGCTTCGAAGGAGCGGAACACAGTGTGAGAGGGTCTTCCTCGCCTTCGGGACCCTGATGGGAGGAAGAACAGCGCTCTCCTCGGCCAACTGTCATTCGGCATCCTTAACACATGTCCCAGCCAAGTCCATCTCCTCCCCACAATGGTAGAGGTGACGGGCTCACGCTGGGTGCGCCGGCGTATAGCGTCGTTCGTGATGCGGTGGTACCATCTTACGCCCAGAATTCTCCTTAGGCACTTCATTTCAAATGATGAGACTTTTTGTGCCTGGGCCTTGGTCAGGTGCCAGGACTCACACCCATAAAGGAGAATGGGCAACACACACGCATCAAACAGTTTACATTTCGTTACCTACATCAAAATGGATTGGTAGATTATGGTTGGACTCCACTTTTCTTACTTCTTGAAGAAAAGCTTCCTCTCGTCTAAGGTGTGGAGGTGCTATATTAGAAAGCACACATAGGAGTTGGTTTTAGTGTGCCGCTCGATAATACAAAGAATCTGTTTTCATGGTATTCCATACAGATATGCAGGTAATACAATAGTACAATACCTGGAATGTAGATTGTACTTCTAACAATCATCGTTACATTTCAAATTATGTGGAAGGAATGCCGTAGGAATTTACCTTCCTGCTTCCTTTAGGAATCCCACAAATCTACAGACATCTTTCATCATTAATATTCAGCATTCCGTACTAAACCTTGAAATAACTGGCAGATAACAAACAGAAAGCAACTGTGTGTATATCTATTATTACCGAGGAGTGCTCGAAATTCGCCATAACTTATTTTGATTATAGGTTTGAACATTATTAAGGTTCTGGGTTGGCGCGGTATAAATTAAATAAATAAAATTAATTCATTAATTATAAATCAAATGACTAAAGTGGACTGTATCTATATGCGGTGGCTAGGCTGTGCTGAAATGTGGTGCAACCAGCTGGAAAGAAATTGATCAGGAAGAAGGGACTAACCTTAAAACTCCACGGTGATCTCCCTTGCTGGCCAGCTCTTCTTTGTTTAAAAACACAAAAACATAAAACAACACAGCACAATTTATATTTATAAAACGCGGCGCGGATGAATCTATTTATTATTAATGATTTTAGAAGAATAGATCGAATTAAATGAATATAAAAAATGATTTGTTTTTAGCGGTGCGATGCGGATGATTTCTTGTATTGAACAGTATTGTCACTTTTCCTGGTTAGCTAAAGGTAGGAACCAAAAAATGGGTAACAACAAATTGATGGAAAAAATGAGATGGAAAGGACAGGTTGTTACTGGCAACACCAGGTTCCATTGTCAAATACTGCGCGAGCACTATTTCAAAATCAATGACATGATACGTCAAATTTGAAATGATGATAATATTTTTAAGGACAAGCAATAGTATACCTAATCTATTATCAATTTGACCACAGATAAACAAAAGAATACAATGTTTCAAGGGTATTATTGTTCTGTGATTTCGTTTCGCGCGTAAACAAGTATTTTGTGTAAACGTTTTGTTGGTTTTATTTGTGTCGCAAAGTTTTCAAGTGCTGTAATTTTTAACTTTAACTTATTATTTTGTATAAAAAAATGATCCGAAAAGACGTAATTAGAAAAAAAAAATAGCCGTGTTGCAGGTTTTGAAGGATTTTTAGTAACTGTACAAAACATGACCATAAAACTTACCCAAGATATATTTGCACTGAGTACTACTTTTTCTAAAGCGAGGGCAAAATATCCTCGAAATTAATGCGAGGTTTGTAAATTCTCACATTCTCGTCTTCTACATCAATTTCGATTAAAATTCTTCGCAACATTTTACGACAAAGCTAATAACATAAACAACAATTATTATAACGCAAACTCGAAACGTCGAATTATTCTTTTCACTCGAATCGCAAAGTTTGCGAAGCTTTTTATAAAAATTCTCTACGGTGCCGGTGGAACAAAACGGTTGATTCTCTTTGCAGTAGGCGTCCACTTTGCACTCCGCATTTAGCAACGCGTGCTTTGCGAAAAGATGTAATAGAGGAACGAAAACGAGGGTATAATATGCAAAACGCAAAGTGAAATGTTGAAAAGAACGATGGTGGAACGGGGCACAGGTATCCGCTAGTATATGTATAAAAATACTGAGAGACTCAATTTCAAGGCGACGTTGCCTGAGATATGTCTCCGTTTTATAGCAAGGAGTAGCTAGGCGTGTAACGTATACTTCCCAAGATCTAATACGTCCTTTTCTGAAGCCATTACTTTATAATGTGAAAGCAAACATAAAATTTGATTTGGAAAGGAGGAGCCCCGTTCATCCGTTCCCTTCTTCACATCCCGGGGGAGACCAACAACGTATTGTGATGCGGTAGAATCATGAGATAAGTAAAATTTCACGTTATCCCAGACTGCGATATGTAGGTTGATAAGCATGATCGAGGTCTATGGGAGGAATTAGCCACCGAAAGAAGGCCTTCCATGTCAAACGAACCTTCTTGCCAAAATTCAGGCAAAAATAAAACTCCGAAGGTCCGAGACTGGCCCAATTTCGATGCGACCTCACGCCTCGAACAGGTACCAAAAAGGGGGCCGAAATTCGGCTATCAGATATAGTGTATATAGACAAACGGAAAAGGTTCCTGATGGTGTACAGACTACAGGGGCTGGAAGCTATCTTTTAACTATCTGACTCTTGACTCTAAATGCCTAAACGTACTTCCAGCAGAGACTCTAAATAGGACAGGATTTTACTTCGCCAAAATTATGCCACGACTAGCTGCAGTCAAAACGATCCTGCCTATTAACAATTTTAATGTCTATCTCGCGTGCATTTAATTATTATCGATCTCAATATCAAAATAAACGTTCAATCACTTTACCGGCGAACTAATTAACCTTCTAGTCGAATTAACGCGGGCTGTTCATCAGACCGCAAGTTTTCCTCATTAGGTTTCCGAGTGGCTCACCATCTTGGGCTTGTGCACTGCTTTTTCGAAGGGAACTTCCTGAGCTGAGCTGAAGAGCGTCCAATTCAGTCAACCCATTCTCCCGGAGAGTCATGTGAGGTATATCTTCAGTCCACAGAGCTCCTAACATACCTACTATACATTATTGTAACTTCAATATATTTACAACGGCGCGATCAAAATACATATTAATCTATCTTATGCGCGGGCAATAACAAGCTCAGAATATCATACTATCGCGACCGGATATTCATAACAAAATTACTCTCTCGAGGAACACGCCGACGTACCTAATTTTACAAATGAAAATTCTACACTAAGCTTACTAGAAGGTTCTAAATATGAAATTCCTAACCGGATTCAAAAATAAACATTAAAGATAGGTCACATCACTGGTATCGGAAAATGGGGTAACCCGCGAATGACAGATAACAATTCGCGACGTGTGCTTGACATGTGACGTGTGAAAACAATACAGGGAGGTACATGCTGCAATACAATAAGCCCAATGGCACACAGAGATCACAAATATTCAAAACAATGTCGTAACGCATCGGCCATATATCTCTCAGCTAAAACCAATCGAGCAACTTGCTCATAAGCATGCTTGGCGGGGCAACCAAGCAACAAATAAAATACCACACAATAAAACATCTCTCTGTGTCCATACAAATTCTAATATCAAAAAAATCTGGTCACTCACCCAAAATTCAGCATACCTTCAAAATATTTTTTTTTCAAAATAAAAGCACAAAGCACCAATGAAAATAAAACACGTCACATTCATAGTTGGAAGTTAAATTATCACGGGGGCTGTCCAATCTAACGATCCGCCACGCGACCTCCCTCTATGGTTAGCCCAGTCAAACAATAAATAATATATTATAATAATTAAACAGAAGGCTTAATCCAAAACCGAAGATTCTAAGTTTTATCAAACGCGAATTTATCAAATGTGATATTTTAACCTCCAAAGATACACATCAATCAAGTCGCACGCAAATCCCGTATTAATAACAACACACTCGGACACACCCCGGTAGGTACATAATATGTACAATTGAAATATGCGAAGGATATTAAAAATTACTCAAACACTTCAACACAAAATTTAAGAACGTCTCCCATCGGAGCGTGGATCTAGACTAAACTTCAAAAACTATTTGTCCTATCGAGGGCCAAATATACTATCTCAAAACAAAGAAGCATTGCCTTCTCTACTAATCCCTTTAAACAACATTTTTTCTAAAAATGGTTTCCCCGTACATCCATTCAATATGTAAAAATACCAAACCTTCTAATCTGTCATAAACAAAGAAGCAACTGGTTTCCAAACTCTTTACCATCGCGTTCCCAAATTTTCAAATAATGACTTAACAATATTTTGAATAACACATCTGAATAAATCCCTCACATCAATTCGCCAATCCTTTTTTTATTCAAAATATTGTTTCTTTAATTTCTACATATCAAAACAAAATATCTACTTAACTTTAAAAAAAAATATATTGTATCAATCGGCCATTACAAATAAAACAATTCCACCCTCTCTTTAACGATTGAACAATACTATTTTTTTTTTCTATTCTTCCTTATAACCCATATCCCGTGATGTTAGAATTATTATAATAATTATATACATTGGACTCAACTTTTTGCTATTTAAAACACCATTATTTTCAAATATTTACAGTTCTTAATTTTAACCATCACCATATTATAATGTCCTAAACACTCAAAATTCAATAATTTATAAAAATTCACTTTTCATACGACAGGTACTTAGTAAATAAAAAAAAAGGTATTTGCCAAAGATTTCAATATTTGGAATCCAGAACTAATGTAGGCATTATAATCTATTCAAAACTTTGCAATTTTTTTATAAGTAAATCCCAAAAAAATTCTCTGCTACTAAAAATAATTACTTTCTCCAAAACATTTTAAGAAACTTTGTTAATCTACACATTACGATATTATTATTGTTAACTACGGCCAATTCTCGGATTTGTCAATTATGAGGGTTAAAACACAGTTCATTATTCTCTGTCTTAAAATAAAAATAATATCAATATTTACAACCAGATATGCGCTATACTAAATTTTGTTATTTATGTCTATTATAAAACAATGCCTTTCTTTTAAGCTGCCTACTCGAAGTGATTCCTCAAAAAAAAAATACAGGCCGTTCATAAAATTTTTGAAGCTAATTGATTATAAAAATTGTTACAAATTTAAGAAGGTTAATACTTAATTCTTATTATTTATTGAAATAAATGATCTATGTACCTTAATGATTATAATCTCTACCTACATATTTATCTTTCCTAGCCATATTGAAACTTAATTTATTTATTATTAATAATTATTACAATCCATTAATATTCTACGTCTATTCTTTATACATCGCTATTCATACCCAAAATACATTTCTTTATAATTACTCCTATTCTTAGCTTATCATGTTTCTTAAAAATTATACCTATAACTTTAAACTCTCTTTCATTGGCCTTATAATAATTATTTATCTATCATATACCTAGTATTGTCTTAACATAAGCTAGCAAATTACAAATCTAAGCTATTACAAACTCTAACCATAACATAACGTAATTATAAATCTATTAAAATTATTGGCATCCTACGTTTTTATATGCCATTCTATTCTACTTCACATTCGTACGTATAAAACTGCTCAGCCTATACACACAACATAACAGCTCAAACAAACGTTCATAAATAAAAATTCATATGTCAAATACCTGTGTGTTAATCATTTCTCTCCAATATCTAACATTTCAACATTTAAAATAATATTAACATACAATTATTTTTCTTCTCGGTCCACGACTTTTAACATTCAAATCTCAGGTACAGCTCTAAAATTCCTCCTATCTACAAAAATTGCTTGAAGCTCTATAAAACTACATACTTATAACATATTATTATACCTCTACGGTAAAAAAAACTTTCATATCAGACTAACTAGCTCAGAAAATTTTCAACTAAAATTGAAACTCGAAAAAAATTTTTTCAAACAAAAAATTTAAATTTATTTTATTCCAGGGTCTAACTCTAGGTTCTTTAAATCTGCTCTGTGTTATAACAGAACTAACGTTGAGCGCCATTTGATAAGCATGATCGAGGTCTATGGGAGGAATTAGCCACCGAAAGAAGGCCTTCCATGTCAAACGAACCTTCTTGCCAAAATTCAGGCAAAAATAAAACTCCGAAGGTCCGAGACTGGCCCAATTTCGATGCGACCTCACGCCTCGAACAGGTACCAAAAAGGGGGCCGAAATTCGGCTATCAGATATAGTGTATATAGACAAACGGAAAAGGTTCCTGATGGTGTACAGACTACAGGGGCTGGAAGCTATCTTTTAACTATCTGACTCTTGACTCTAAATGCCTAAACGTACTTCCAGCAGAGACTCTAAATAGGACAGGATTTTACTTCGCCAAAATTATGCCACGACTAGCTGCAGTCAAAACGATCCTGCCTATTAACAATTTTAATGTCTATCTCGCGTGCATTTAATTATTATCGATCTCAATATCAAAATAAACGTTCAATCACTTTACCGGCGAACTAATTAACCTTCTAGTCGAATTAACGCGGGCTGTTCATCAGACCGCAAGTTTTCCTCATTAGGTTTCCGAGTGGCTCACCATCTTGGGCTTGTGCACTGCTTTTTCGAAGGGAACTTCCTGAGCTGAGCTGAAGAGCGTCCAATTCAGTCAACCCATTCTCCCGGAGAGTCATGTGAGGTATATCTTCAGTCCACAGAGCTCCTAACATACCTACTATACATTATTGTAACTTCAATATATTTACAACGGCGCGATCAAAATACATATTAATCTATCTTATGCGCGGGCAATAACAAGCTCAGAATATCATACTATCGCGACCGGATATTCATAACAAAATTACTCTCTCGAGGAACACGCCGACGTACCTAATTTTACAAATGAAAATTCTACACTAAGCTTACTAGAAGGTTCTAAATATGAAATTCCTAACCGGATTCAAAAATAAACATTAAAGATAGGTCACATCACTGGTATCGGAAAATGGGGTAACCCGCGAATGACAGATAACAATTCGCGACGTGTGCTTGACATGTGACGTGTGAAAACAATACAGGGAGGTACATGCTGCAATACAATAAGCCCAATGGCACACAGAGATCACAAATATTCAAAACAATGTCGTAACGCATCGGCCATATATCTCTCAGCTAAAACCAATCGAGCAACTTGCTCATAAGCATGCTTGGCGGGGCAACCAAGCAACAAATAAAATACCACACAATAAAACATCTCTCTGTGTCCATACAAATTCTAATATCAAAAAAATCTGGTCACTCACCCAAAATTCAGCATACCTTCAAAATATTTTTTTTTCAAAATAAAAGCACAAAGCACCAATGAAAATAAAACACGTCACATTCATAGTTGGAAGTTAAATTATCACGGGGGCTGTCCAATCTAACGATCCGCCACGCGACCTCCCTCTATGGTTAGCCCAGTCAAACAATAAATAATATATTATAATAATTAAACAGAAGGCTTAATCCAAAACCGAAGATTCTAAGTTTTATCAAACGCGAATTTATCAAATGTGATATTTTAACCTCCAAAGATACACATCAATCAAGTCGCACGCAAATCCCGTATTAATAACAACACACTCGGACACACCCCGGTAGGTACATAATATGTACAATTGAAATATGCGAAGGATATTAAAAATTACTCAAACACTTCAACACAAAATTTAAGAACGTCTCCCATCGGAGCGTGGATCTAGACTAAACTTCAAAAACTATTTGTCCTATCGAGGGCCAAATATACTATCTCAAAACAAAGAAGCATTGCCTTCTCTACTAATCCCTTTAAACAACATTTTTTCTAAAAATGGTTTCCCCGTACATCCATTCAATATGTAAAAATACCAAACCTTCTAATCTGTCATAAACAAAGAAGCAACTGGTTTCCAAACTCTTTACCATCGCGTTCCCAAATTTTCAAATAATGACTTAACAATATTTTGAATAACACATCTGAATAAATCCCTCACATCAATGTATGTTTCATTTGCACACACGAAGCTCAATATAACATAACTAGTGGACGACCAGTGCTCGAAAATCGTCCATAAATTATTTAAATTCTCATACTCAATTTGGATCTCACCTACAATTATTATTATTGTTATAATATATTTATTAATGAAATATGTTATCAAGACGGATTGAAGCTGGTATAAGGAGAAATGGGTTCTTACAATATTTACATATTATAATTATAATCAATCAAGTACAAATACAAAAAGATCAGAATCAGAACAATTAAACAAATCAAAGAAAAGTCAAACATCGCGATGTATCCAGCAAAAGCATGCACGCAATTGAATTAAAGGAAAATAATACATAAGACTCAACACGTTAATAAATTAAAATAAGTAATATAAATTAAAATAAAGATCAACATGGTAAAGTAAATTCCAAAACAGTGAACAAGACATGCAAGTAACATGGACAAATAAATATGTCGTTTAAAAATAGTCAGACAACGACATGAGCCACAACACACGTCCGATTCGTCAAACAAGACAAGTCTTGAAAATGAAAACTAGATACAAAAAAATAAAACATATGTATGTATATATAGTAAATCAAATAAAATAAGACATGGTCAATAAACATAAAATGATGTAATTGGTAATATAAGTAAGTATGGCAAAAATTTGCAAAATATTGAGGTAGAATGCCGTTTCCCGCTCCACCTTCCATTTGAATATATCGCTTTCAAAAAGCTTTCTGCGCCCATTATGAGGCGCAAAAGCGCATTAAAACATTTTACATTTGTTTCTATGTAGGTGATGCTCTGATCTTTATAAGTAATCTGTGGAAGTGGATGTGAGTATCAAATACATAACATTACAGTAGTGTTTTTTCATTGATTTAATCTATTTTTTACGTATAATTAAAAAAAAAATATTAGTAATCGCCACTCCTCTAAACTATAAGTGAGCGAAATTTCATACTCCTCCGTCCGCGAAATTTCCGTAAAAATAGTTACAAAGTTTTTCCTTCACGTATTAATATAAAGATACTTCTTTCTGACTCTAAGTAAACATCTAATGTACTTATTGCACCATAGCAAGTGTGTTACTGTGACTCAAAAGAGGAATATTGAGAAAGTGAGATTGTGTATGTGAGTTTATAAAACACACTACAAAGGACTATAAAAATAAACAATGCAAACACCCACGTATAAAACCACATTCAAATTCAATTGTTCCAATAACAGGCATTTATTGATTTCTGATCAAGAGGTCTCTGGTTCGATACGCGGTCGTGCCAGAAGTGTTTTTCACATGAAATTTCTACCCGGGGTTGACCTGTCTCAAATAGGTATCGGTAGTTTTAGTTCTTCTTACACATTTTTAAAGAAAAGTAGGTAGGTATTAAATAATATTAAAATTTTTGAATGTCGAGCAAATATTGTTCGAATACATTTTCGGATAATGACGAATTGTTTTATTTTTCAATGTACCCATGAAATTAGTAATGAATTTTAAGAGTCATTAGTTGTTACATATTCGTTAAGATCCAGTCCTGAAAAATGGTCACAAGAATCTAGACATAATTAGAACGTTGTGCACCAACAAAGCCAATAGGCAATAAAGAAGATACATTAACAAAAATGGATATATTCATATCCTGGCGCCAAATACATGACAGCAGTCGCAGTCTTGAAATATGGTTGCTCTCTTGTTCTCAATAATTTCCAACTTTTACCTCTATTTATCATTTTATTACTAAATTTCTACTTGTTGCATACATGAAATTTTTCGACATGTTGAACATGTTGAGAATTCTCATGATTAGGAGTTTCGGAGACAAACATTACCACCTAATGGCGAACGTTGTTAACGTAAAGTGATCACACTAAGCCAGCCTTCGAAATAACAGTAGAAGACGGTCATAGGCCCGTAGTGGTTTGTTCCATTTAAAAATCGAACATTAGTAATGAATTTTTAGAGTCATTAGTTGTTATTTTTTCTTATAAATTAACAGTCCTCTGGAACATAATATGAGTAATTATTTTAACCAAACAAAGCACTTACATAAAAATATAAAAAAATAAAATATTTGTAGTTGTTCTCCAAATTCTAATTGTCTAGGGGCCCTGACTCTAATAATAATATTTTTTTTTTTAATATTGCTTGGTCAAGTATTTTTTTCTTTTATTTATCTAATATTGTTATATTGGATCAGTTGGTTGGAAGAAATTAATCTTCCGCCAGCAATAAAACTAGGTATACTTTTTGGAGAGATTCGAAAAAAAAAACTATCCACCCGTGGCTGTAAGTGTAAGCCCCTTTTGAAATATAATATTGTACCTATAGATTAGTGTAGGTGGGTGTACCATCAGTTTTTTGAGCTCTGCAAGTAGCTTACTTATTTGAAATTCACACAGCCCTTTACGAATTTTTAATTTTTTTAATACACGCTTTTTGAATTCAAATTTCGATTCGAAAATATTAAAAAATCATATGTTGCCAATTAATTAAATCTAATTGCCAATTAATGATCTTTATGACGACAGGGATCCATCCAGCGACGTCCGCACCGTTCGTCCAGAGTGGAGAGGGGCTTGAAAATGCTAATGAAACACCCGACGAAACGGCCGACGTTTTTTTACAAAGCCACTGTAAAATAATATTATTATCGTCGAAATATTTAAATTTTATTGTATGTGTGTAAATGATTTAATGTTAACTTTCAAAATGCGAACATATTCGAGGTTGTCATTCTATTTTTTTTTTCACTTATTACTAAAGTGTACCTACCTATCTGAAAATATTTTTTTTTTTCTAGATTACCGGCGACTCATTCATTTGCGAACATATTGCGCCGTGGTTTAATCTGAAAATATAATGTAGACGAAATAATCATTTTACCTTTTCAGCGTTTGATATTATTGCCAGTTGTTCAAATAATATTTTATTTCAATTCCAATTCTTCCTTTTTTTTTACTAGGCTTGTTTGCCTGTTATTTTCCTTCTGTAGCTTTTTGTGAGGTGTACTCTTAATTATCGTCCTTCGATCTTTTGGATGATCGTTCAGGATGTCTGTCAAATTGCGAATACCATTTCTAGCCGCATTTAAAGCTCATGTGACCGCTATCCTGGTTGCAGTTTCGTTCCAGAACCTTCTTCTCTCTCTCGTCTCCATCTGATGTTCAACTTTGCATACAATTCGGATTTTGTTTTTCCGTACTCTGTCTCGAATGATTAACTTTAAATTGGACGGCTGACAAAGTTGACTTTTTACTGAATTAATTGTACGTTTAAAAATCAAATTAAAGATTTTTTCACTTGATTCTCTACCATTCTTGTAAAGAATTGGACGGGGTCGTTCTTGTTGTTTCGAATCTCAATGATTGTCAAGTAAATACATTTTTTCATTGTAGTTCTGAATTTTTTTAGATGGCGTTGTTCCATACTATCTTACTATTTCATACTAAATCCGTTACATATTAACTAACATTTTATTTCATATTATTTGCTATCCATTTTTGGAATTATTAATATTTATTTTATTATCCGGAGCGGAGAAGAATCCAATGAATCAAACATCGGAAGAATCTGTTCAGCCGATCTCGAGTTATAAGTGTTCGCACTATCCCGAATTTCTTTTATATTATAGATTTATGTACGCATACGGCCAACTCATGAAGTTTGAGTTTTTTCTATTTTCTATACATTAAAAGTAGAAACAATAGAAATTTATGGCCTTAACTAAGTTGACCTCCATCGAGATGTGTCACATGACTTATAAGCGTTGGCTTTCTTTTGGACGTGACTTATAAGCATTGGTTTTCTTTTAGACGTGAGTTATCAAATCAAAATCAATCAAAACTCCTTTTGAACTCCACTTGGGAGCATAGGGAGGCAACGAGAGCTCCATTGCGCTCGATCTTGCGCAATGCTTATGACCTCCTCCCACACCAAGTACATTTCCCTCAGCTCTGCCTCGAAGGAACGAAACACGGTATGAGACGTGAGTTATAAGCATTGTTTTTCTTTTGGACGTGACTTATAACCATTAGCTTTCTTGCTTGGCCTGACTTTTTGACGATTGGCTTTATTATTATACTCTTCACAATCTTCACATCCATCCTTTCGTAAGGGTAGTATCGACTAGTATCGGATGAAATATACAGTCGATCATGCATTTGCAGTCCGCCCGTTTCGATTTGTGGATTATTAATAAATTGGTCATTTTCAGATGCCTAAGGCTTTTAAAAAAAAGTACAATCATGATAGCAATTTAGGGGAGCGAAATGTCCTGTACAGTACAGGATAATTTTCGAAATTCTTTGATTCAAAGCTTAATGAATTTTCCATATGGATTCTTTTGATTTAGATAAACGGCGCAACGTCCATTTTATTATGCCAGCAGCAGTTGGCACTTTAGCTAGAGGCATAGCTATTCCTTTTCTGCTCAAGTGTCACCAATTTTGATACGATGCTTCCTGAAAATATATTTTGGTCTACTACTACATCAATCATCAGATGAGGCAAATACTGATTACGCAAAGTCTTATGCCGCCACCAAACTTGGCTATGTGTTATTCGTCCACATATTACGTAGTGTGGAGAGCTGATTCGGCAACTTCGCACGCATAACGCATAAGCGCGAATAGCAAATATCCATTTTGTTTGTCTATCCAGAAAATAGTCGAATGCCAGCTTCTTCTTCCGTTGGCGCTACAGCCCAATAGTCTTCTGATTAGGACAACCCTGTCCTCTGCTTCGGTCCTCCAATTCTCCGATTCAAGAAATTGCTCAGTATTCTATCTGACTTCAACACCCTATTGACAGCCAGATCTTCCAATCCTTCATCTGCCTTCTTTGAGTCCAGCTATCATGCTTCTTGGTGCCCACGATGATGTTATTTTCTACACAATTCTGGCCAATTTAAGTTTTCACAATATAGCAAGGACTTCTATAATAGGTTCTCTGGAAGTGCGTTTATGTCAATAGAACTAATTTGAACGATTTCAAAAGTGATTTTTTAAAAATGTACAATTTTGGAACATAGGAACGGACCTACCCGATTAAAAACAAGTCTTGTCCAAGGGTGTCAAAATATTTAGACTGTCGCAGAGAGAATTTCCATACATTATCGTATCCAGCCAACATGTTGGACTTGGCATAATACTTCACTAGGTGTTACATTAATAGCCCACTTATCATTATTAAAAAAATGATTCCAACAACCGATTAATCAATAGAAGGTTTTCAGTAATTGACCCCATGTCATAAACAATAAAGTATATTTTCTTAATAATTATCTTGTTTTCTGTACTTCGCGTAGTTTTTCGAGTCGATGATAGAATTTTCGACCATTCAGCATCTACTTCAGTTAACCATTAAACATCGAACATAACTATAGTACAATATAAGTGCATCATAGTTCATCATCTTCTGTTTCTCAATTTAAAACTTGTGATGACTTCCAGCAAGAACTAGTTTATAAACATATTATCAAAGCTACTCAAGCATTAGATAAAAATCCGGACTTTTAATAATAAATGCTGTAAATTTGATACTGTCGATAATTTCATGAGATTCTACTCAATGCACTTTTTTAACACTGTACATCCATAACAAGAAGATAGTTGCAAAAAGCAATGATTAGAAAGATTGCACACTCTCAAAACAAAAGAAACGGATCAATTGCAGGGCATTTCGCCAGGATTGGAAGACTTAAAATATGTGAACTTATAGATTTCCCTTGGTTTCCGGAAAAAAATCCTTTCTTTCCTTAGATGTCTGTAAAATTCAATTCAGGTGGAATGCCTCAATGTAATCTGTTATATACTTACTTACTTTCCGAGTCCAGTGGTTGGCCACATGTATGGCCCTGTCATTGCCATCAGCAAGGTCCGTTATATAACATTTATGTACAGTTATTTAAGTGAGCTACTAATCACACCATTGCCTGAAGATAATTCCATCTCAGCAGGGTTTATACTCGCCTGGTCCACGGCCGCAATCAATCACGCATCATCTGGCTGTGACACCTTCTCACGATGCAGATTCATCCCTATAAACCCAACCTATTATACTCTCCTGTTAGCACAACCGCAATCTACATACCTACATACTTACAACTTTATCTTATACGTGTAACTTCTGAGATGATCTCTTTCTGTTTCATAGTCTCCTAATACTTGTATGCTCATCCCTGACCCAACACCATCTGTTTCTGACATTTTGTTGACCTTACTAAGACCTTCTGAGGACACACATACATGACAGGAATACTTTGTTTTGATATTACAATTCAAACAGACAACTTTCAAAGTTAATCTTTAAACTGAAAATTCTTTACACAGATTTTCAGGGCTGAGCTCCCGATACGTATCGGTATGGCAAGTGGTGCCTTTAACAACATGACCAAAATATGGAAGGCGTCGGCGTTTAGTGTCGAGACGAAATGTAAACTGTTTGATGCGTGTGTTTTGCCCATTCTCCTGTATGGGTGTGAGTCCTGGCACCTGACCAAAGCACAGGCACAAAAAGTATCTGCATTCGAAACGAAGTGCCTCAGGAGAATTTTGGGTATAGGATGGTACCACCGCATCACGAACGACGCTATACGCCGGCGCACCCAGCGTGAGCCCATCACCTCTACTATTATGTGGAGGAGATGGACTTGGCTGGGACATGTGTTAAGGATGCCGAATGACAGTTGGCCGAGGAGAGAGCTGTTCTTCCTCCCATCAGGGTCCCGGGGACGAGGAAGACCCTCTCATACTGTGTTCCGCTCCTTCGAAGCAGAGCTGAGGAATCTGGACATGGTGTGGGAGGAGGTCATTAACGTTGCGCAAGATCGAGCGCAATGGAGAGCTCTTGTTGCCTCCCTATGCCCCTAAGTGGGGTCCTAAGGGAGTTTGGATTGGATTGGATATAATAATATACCTAGTCTAATAAGTAGTATACCTTTATTATTCTGACAGTTATGAAAATTTGTTTTAGAAATAGGTAGGCATTTCATAAAAAAATCTATAATATAATTTATAGGATTTTAGGTGATCGATAAATAAACAGCTTGCTGAGGGTATTGGATTTCGTGACATGTTGAACAAGGTTCAAAATTCCTATGCTTGGGAGTGTCGACACAATTGACCACCCAAATGGCGAATGTTGTTAACGTAGTGTTGTGTAGTGGTTAACTATTATAAGCTCAGGAGCATAGGGAGGCAACAATAGTTCTCCACTGCGCAACGCTTATAACCTCCTCCCACACCATGTCCAAATCCCTCAGCTCTGCTTCGAACGAGCGGAACACAGTGTGAGAGGGTCATCCTTGTCTTTGGGACCCTGATGGGAAAAAGAACAGCGCTCTTCTCGGCCAACCGTCATTCGGCATCTTTAACCTAGCCAAGTCCATCTCCTCTCCACAATGGTAGAGGTGACGGGCTCACACTAGGTGCTCCGTCATACAGCGTCGTTCGTGTTGCGGTGGTACCATCTTATACCCATAACGCTCCTGAGGCACTTCGATTCAAATGAACAGATTTTTTGTGCCTGGGCTTTAGTCAGGTTCCAGGACTCAGACCTATACAGGAGATGGGCAACACATACGCAACAAACAGTTTACATTTCGTCTCGACACTAAACGCCGACGCTTTCCAAATCTTGGTCAGTTCTAGTAGTACCTAGTGTTTCCAAATCATATTCAGTTCTAGAAGTAGTGTTTTAAAAATCAATTGATGTAGATGCGAACGACACAAAACAGTGCGGGATAGAAAAGACTGCCGAAGAATATGACGAAGTGTATTTATATATGAGAGAAACATGAAGTACATACATATTATTATAAGTAGTTCATCCCTATACGGTGGAAAAAAGTTCATAATGAGGAAGTCAGTTCTGCTTCATAGTTTGACAGGACTTAGCAAAGTTTGCAACGTCAGAAAAATAATAATAAAATTCTCATCCGATTTGAATAAAGTCATCTTTAGTGGGAGGCTGCTAGCTGCCAGCACCCCCCAAGAAACATGATGTTGTCTGCTCGAATGTAATATGTTACCCTTATCTCTCCCAATGTATCAGAAATTCAATGATATTTTTATGTATTCTTAAGAGATAGATGGAGATAAATAAATCTTAGCCCTATTAGTTAGCTCACTTTGGGATACAGGGAGTCACGATTCATCCTGATAAGATTTTTTTTTATTAAAATCATCCATCTCTTTGCTATATATAGAATAAAAGCTAGGTATATTTTTCGTAGGTACAACGCGTGAATGGCTGGACCGATTTCGCTCATTAATTTTTTGTTGTGTTTCTAATTATTGTAAAAAAAATTGAGAATGTTGCACGGAACATTAGAACTGTCTCCACACTTCATTTTGAAATAATAAAGTTTTATTTATTTATTTATTTAACCTTTGAGAAAAGTCAAATTATTTAACTCCCTTAGAGATTTTTAGAATATAATTGGTTTCTAAGACAGAAACTGACAGTGGTTTGGTAGTCGTTGCGGTTGACAGGGAAGTGGAAGAATATCTTTTATTATGATTTACAAAAAGTTTCAAAAAAAATTTTTTTTCTGAGGTTTTTTCAATTCATTAAAAAAAGGGTATATAAGTCATAAAAATCAAAAGTAAAACTTGGTAATGGCTGGTAGCCCAGTGGTATCAGTCGACGGCTTTCGTACCTGCATAGCGTGGGTTCGAATCCCGGAACAACGATTTCCACTTTCGCGACATAACGGTTAGTGTGAAATATATAAAAACACCACACATAAATACAGTAGGTAGGTATTATTCTTACACGGGGATAGTAGAGTTTATATAGAGGAGGAGTCGCGTATGCTTATATTTTTTTTAACTATGCATAAAATTATATTAAATAAATTTAAAAAAAATACAAACAGTACTGTAATGTTATGTATTTGATACTCACACACATTTCCATACACAGAAAGATCATCAACTTCATAGAAACAAATGTAAAATGAAGAGCTCCTCATAATCGACCAGTAGTAAATTAATGTAGTTGTACCATTGCAAAGTATCAAATCTCAAAGC
Source organism: Mystacides longicornis (assembly GCA_963576905.1). Classification (NCBI taxonomy): domain Eukaryota; kingdom Metazoa; phylum Arthropoda; class Insecta; order Trichoptera; family Leptoceridae; genus Mystacides; species Mystacides longicornis. Next base: position 20,711,442 of record OY756437.1, read on the forward strand.
TATGTTACAATCAATCCCTTCATAGTTTTGTTTTATTTTGAGATAGATTTCTCCATTACCAAATTTCAAATAATTCGATTGAGAGTATAGAAGTCAATTTATAAAATTATTTTGTGCTTGTTTTTACAGGTAGGTCGTGCAGTGCTGTGTGTCTCTGTATGTGCTGGAAGTAACCTTATGTCACATGCATGGTCACCTCCCTGGTCCCCTATCATGTCTACCGCCTTCACCCTTATTTAAGACGCTCCCCCGCCGACTACATTATACCATGTTGCTGGTGACCCTCCGAGGGACGATGGTTATTCCATTAGGGCAGGATATGGTTTGGTACATCACATGTATCCTTATAGCAAACCTAAACCCATTACTCATTAGCAATGATTCATAACCACATTTTTTCTTAAGAACATCTCCTCTACGCATTCGTGTAATTTCATTTGTTTTCTTAATCTTTAATATAAAAGTGAGTCGGGTTAGTGCGAACACAATATAAACCTCGAGTTGTGCTTAACAGATTCTTCCGATGTTTGATTTTAGAATTCTTCGCCGCATCGGATAATAGAATACCTAACTAATAAGAAGTTGAAAACTGGACAAGAAATAATATAAAATATAAACACTTGAAACTGTGATTCGTGAGCAACTTTCTAGAACGACATATAATTAATAATTAGTCCTGTTAATAAAATATAATATTGAAGTTAGTATGGAACGGATCAACTGACAACACCCGCCTTCTGTGAAAAATTTCCATAACAACAAAATTTTTATTTACTTACTGACAACCATTGAGTTTCAATTATTTGTCAAGTTGTCAAGATTTACGAACGTTTTATGTGATTTTTTTCGAACATTCAATTCGAATAATTTTTTCAACATTCAAACATATTTTAAATGTAATTTTATATAAATTACAAATTTGAAATCAATATTCATAATAAGGAGTAAGGACTACAGTGGGGCTAGTACGAGCTTTATTGCACACTTATAAGCGTGCAAATAGTGTTCTTAAATCAAACGATCGAATCATTCGATCATTTTTTATGGAAAATATTCGAAAATCTTAAAACATACACCTACTAAGGGTGCTTTGTCGGGAAAGCTAGTAGTATTTTTATATACGCAGTTATATTGAATAATTCTCTAGGTACTCCAAATTCAAATGAAATAGAAGAGGAATGTTATATAAATGCAGTAAGTTAGAATCTGTGTATAAGCTGTGTAAGTTATGGAATAAATTGATAATTTCTTCTATAATATTTTTTAGGTTCTTCTATATTATTTCATATTATGCTGAGTATATAAAATGGGATATAAAATGATAACGTTGCTGTTTTACAGCAACCTATTGATGGTTGACACCTCAACAATCGGCGGCAAAAGTCAAAGAAAATGTTGTATTTTTTTTTTCAAAAAATTTCTTTTGTGCATATTTTTATCCGTGATCACTCTCTCGAGAGTGAATTGCCACATCGTAAATAAGACGAAGAAAAACTTTATTTTAATACAAACGATTTATTCAAGTTCTTTAATTTTTACACTGTTTGTTTTAACAATCTATGCAAAAGTACCTGTATTAATTTTTCTCGTCATAGGTAAAAAAAAAGGTGTCTGAAGGCGTGGCCGGCCGAAAATGACGTGAAACGAACTGTCCTCAAAGAAGGCCAGGTCAGAAGTAAGAGAAATAGGAGGGATTGTTATGTGGGTAGAAGAAGTGAAAGAAATCTTCTGTGAAGTGGAAGCTTATACTCTCTGCCTATCCCTTACGCGACACGGCATGATGGGTAAAAAAAAATATATAGGTATATCTAGCAAAACTTGCGGAAACGCTTGGACTGAGTTTACAATTTAAACTATGACGTCCAAGTTGAGAGACAGAGGTCAATTCCTTTTATTAATTTTCTAGGCCTTATAAAATGCGAGTGAAAAGGTAAAAGATAGGTCTTTTTCAATAGTTCTCATAATTCTAAAGTACCTAACTGACATCGAACCCTGGAGCTTTTGTTTAGAGGTCAGCGCCACAAAAACTAAGTCCCCGAAGTTATTTAAATCATCGATGACGATGAGAGAAGAAAATGAAATCAAATCAATGATCAGTGTATTAAAATGTATTCATGGAATATTAATAGCTAAATCTCAGTTCTATAAATATGTAATAACATGGTCTTTCAGCATTCCGCTGAAACACAAACGAAAATAATATGTACCATCTTTTTGGAGTTTGTTCGCTTCGCGTTAAAGGATTTAATTACATCCCTCCAACACTAAAGTGTCTTAATAATATCCTCTCAGCGTGGATGGGGGTGGGGGTGGTATATTTTGCATATTTAATTTACAAAGTTATTTCGGAAAAGCTTTCCAAATAACCAAATTAATATGACAAAGGGATAGTCCTGTTATTGGTGGGTATATAATTCCGAACATATTGCATACTTGATTAAAAATATAATTCCCAATCATTTTTCTTATACATTACGAGGATTTTCTTAGTAATAGGATATGCTCCTTGTGATGGCGTCTCTGATGCTGAAAAGGATGAGTTTTGGGAAAACGTTAGTGATATTGCAGAAAACCGAGGGGATAACGAAAGATTAATTTTAGCGGGTGATTTAAATGGGTGGGTTGGTGTTAGAAGACAGGGTTATGAAAGGGTTCTGGGTGCATATGGAGATGACCGGGTTAACGACAATGGAAATAGGATACTAGATTTATGTTTAGAAATGGATCTCTTTGTTGCAAACACGTTTTTTGCACACAAAAAGATCCACAGATACACGTGGCAAAGAAAGGATGAAAAAAGTATGATTGATTTAGTGTGCGTGGATTCTAGACTGAGGGGTTTGACCACGGATACTCGGGTTTTTCGAGGTGCTGAACTAGGGACGGACCATTTCCTTGTTGTTGCAAGAATTGATCTGTTCCGTGGTTGGCGATCGAGACCGAGAGAAGTGGAAAGCTCCAAAAGGATACGAATCGAAAAGTTAAATGAGGATAATTGTAAGGATGAATATGTAGGATTAATTGAAAGCACGTTGAACAACTTAGAATCAATCAATTATAGCTTAGAGGAACAATGGGAAATAATAAAACAATCTTTAGTAAATAGTGCGATTAAAGTATGTGGGGAATCTAAAACGGGTAGAAAAAAAGGTGATGCATGGTGGGACAAAGAAGTGAAAGCGGCTGTGGATAAAAAACAGAATGCGTGGAAGAATGTAGTTTGTGCGAAGAATGACTCCGACAAAACAGTTATGTATGATATTTATAAGAAAGAGAAGAATGCAGTTAAGAAACTTGTGAGCTTGAAAAAGAAAAAATTAGAGGATAATGAATGTAAAAAATTAAGTGCGAATGTGAATGGCAATTTAAAGCTTTTTTGGAAGGAAGTGAAAAGGAAAAGGTCTGGGAAGGATGAGAAAGTGAATTGTTTGAAAGATAAAAATGGATGTATGCTGACACAGGAAAAGGATATAGGTCTGAGATGGAAAGAGTATTTTGAAGAGTTGTTTGAAACCAAGGATGGATGCGGCAGTTTGTGCCAAGTAAGTATAAATGGACAGGGTGATGAGAGTCAGCAAATCAGTATGAATGAACTTATGAATGCGCTTAAAAAAGCAAAAAATGGGAAAGCGTCAGGTTGCGATAGGGTAGCAACGGAGCTTATCAGGTATGGCGGCCGAGTGACGCTGCAGTGGTGCCTGGAGCTTTTCAACTTGTGCTGGACGGAAGGCCGTACCCCAGGTGACTGGAGGAAAGCCATTATCTGCCCTCTGTACAAGGGGAAGGGCTCCCGGTTGGACTGTGGCAACTATCGTGCAATCAGCTTGTTGAGCAACGTGGGTAAATTATACAGTAGAATTTTAGTAGAAAGGGTTAGAACAATAACTGAAAATAAAGTCTGGGATGCACAAGGGGCTTTTATGAATGGGAGGGGGTGTGCCGATCAGATCTTCGCTCTGCGGATGATTACGGAGAAGCTTTTGAGTAAACATCAGAAGCTTTTCTGTGCATTCGTAGATTTGGAAAAGGCATATGATAGGGTAGACAGGGGTAAATTATGGGAAGTTCTATCAATTTATGGAGTGAATAACCGGTTGATTCGTGCCATTGCTTCGCTATATTCGGAAAGTACTGCGTGTGTGAAGGTGAACAGTCACCTTTCACCGGAGTTCTATCTTACGAAAGGTGTGAAGCAAGGGTGCGTCATGTCACCCTGGTTGTTCAATTTGTTCTTTGATTTTTGCGTCAGTGGGTTAAAAGATATAAATATAGGGGTTGAACTAAATGGAATAAAGGTATGTGCGCTTATGTATGCAGATGATTTAGTACTTATGGCTGAGTGTGAAAATGATTTGCAAGAACTTGTGTCAAGTGTGTTTGAAAATTGTGCAAAAAATGGTCTAAAAATGAATGTAAGCAAAACAAAGGTTTTGGTATTTGAAAGGGATGAAGCAAGAACGAATTGCAAAGTAACCGTAGAAAATGAATGTCTTGAGCAAGTGAATGAGTATGTGTACTTAGGAAGCATGTTTAGTCGTGATGGAAAGTGTGAAAAAGAAATCGAACGTAGGAAAGTTGCTGGTTGCAGGGTGGGCGGTGCATTAAGACCTATAATGAGAAACAACAACGTCTCACTACAAGCAAAGAAACTAGTGCATAACGCAATCCTGCTACCATCGATGATGTATGGTTGTGAAACGTGGACATGGACGAAAAAAGAAGAATGTAGTATAAATGCAGTAGAGATGAAATCTCTACGAAGAATATGTGGAAAAACTTTATGGGATATGGAAAGGAATGAAAATATTAGGAAAGAATGTGGTATGGAAGTAAGTGTTGTGACAAAGATGAAAGTTAATAAGTTGAGATGGTTTGGGCATGTGGAAAGAATGGATGCAAACAGAATGACAAAGAGAATTCATAAGGCTGAAAGGAAAGGTGTAAGAAAGCGTGGTCGACCGAGAATGACGTGGATCGAACACATCGATTCCGTCCTCAAGGAAGGCCAGGTAAGAAGTAAAAGAAATAGGAGAAGCTGTATGAGAAATAGTATGTCGGTAGAAGAAGCGAAAGAAGTATGCTTGGATAGAAAAGAGTGGAGGTCCGTTCTCTCTGCCTACCCCTTACGGGACACGGCGTGATGGGTAAAAAAAAAAAAAAAAAAAAAAAAAAAAATTTCTTATAAAAATGTAAAAATTTCGTGTAGAAAAGATAATTTAAAGTAACATACTTACACCTTCGTGGGTCCAAGTGCCGACCATCTTCCTCTTTCACGATACAAGCTTTAAGTAGCTTACTTGAAAGAGTCAAAGAGTGCTTTTGTTCATACATTGAGTGAGCACGTATATTCTTCTTCTTCTTCTAGGCCTGAAGACCTGTTATTAAGAGGTGGGGTTTGCCTCTTGCGAGGTCGACTCCCAGATGTCTATTCACCTCTTTGGTGATCTGCCTGGAAGTCGTCTTCCGTGGGGTTGGCCGTGCAATGCCATGTGAGGGAGTCTGGATGTCATGTGTATATTAATTTTTATAAAAAAAGTTCGGACCTTATGCTTTAAGGAAAAACTGTATTTGTGTATTTGGTTAACCTCGATTTGATTAATTCTTTAGTTAATACTGTTTCAATCATAAAATTATACCACATTCGTTAATATTTTTTTGCGATGAACTTTACGCTTTAAGAAGGTCTACGAAGCTTATGTAATAAAATTAACTCACCTTTAAAAAAACTATATACCAACCTATTGTGTATTTTTTTTTTCATAAGACTTAAATATTTCAAATAACATTAATTTATAAGGTGATGTCTGAGCCTTGATGTCTGAGCAAATTTCTTAGTTTGGATAACTGGACATAATTATATCTACATGGATAGAATCTTTTATATCCTCATTTTCTGTAAGCCCTGCACTAATTTAACAGTGATTTTGAGAGTATTTTCTTCTTACAATGTTTTATCAGTTCATCTCGACGTTGGCTATAGCGAAGACCATATTCCTTACCATGGTGATTCCCATATATTTTCCGGTTCTCTTTTCTCCTAGATAATTCTGTATGGGGTTGCCTCTCCTTAGCTAACTGTCCCCAGCTTAGCAGCGCCAAGAGCTCGTCTTTCACCTTGCCATTATCACCTAGTGTGATCAAATTGCCAGTGAGCGTAAAAGTTTCAGATTAGCTAGAAGAATTACCGATGTTATCCAACTTGGAGTTTGACAGCAAATTACATCTTTTAGAAAGATGAAGATTACTGTGAACATAATATTATCGAACTTTTCATTTCGATTCGTCACGATTGAATCAGGATTCGTTCTGACCGCTACGCGCATATTGCATTGTTGACTTTGAGGACGGCACTCAACACTCGGAGCGGAAAACAGGAAACAGGATTGTGGAAAGATCAAGAAATGCACTTAGTTCTTAAATGCATTGAGTCACACGTCGAATGGAAATCTACGGATGTGGACTTGTGTACTTATGCCTGCTAAGAGGGTGGAAAGTGGCAAGTAACAAAGAGGATATTATTTATTTTATATTTTTATTGAAAACTAGCTTTCCCGACAGACGTTGTCCTGTGTTCCTAAATATGAATATTGAATTCGAATTTGTATGGTGATGAATTAATAATTATCATTTGAAAAATGTGTCTATTTTAAACCGTGTATATACTCCATCCGCATTCTGTCAATCGCGCCAAATATCTAACAATAATTGACAGTTATGTAGTTTCAGTCAAAATTTCAAAATTGGATATAAATTATATGGTAAAAAGTACTAATAAGGTTGCCTACGTAGAGTTTTCTTTAATTTTCTAATATTCCACGTAATTTTCTTACTTTCTTTCTTCATAAGAACCTTCTCCCGATTAAAGCCAACACGAAAAAAAAAGAATGAGCGAAATCGGTCCAGCCGTATAGGCGTGATGCGATGACCACGGAAAATATCTCTTGTAATTATTTATTTATTTAGGTACGTTCAAAAAAGTATTTCTGAAAGCTGGAAAGAAAATCTATCAAAAATCTGCATAACAATATTTTAAAACTTAATGGTAGTCAGGTAAATTAAAATTGTGATCGAAAGAATGATTCTTCTTCTTCAAGTATCCTGTTGGAACGTTGGATGTCACTTCCCTATACATCCTGAGCCGCTTGTAACAGCTCCTCCATACTTCGGATGTCGGTCCAGTCATGTCTAATTTGCGTAGCCATGATGTTTGTCTCCGGCCAGGTTCTCGGCGTCCCTCAATCTTGCCATTCAATATCTCATCCAAGAGGGTATTTTCCCCTTCGCAGTACTTGGCCCAAGTCTGAAGTCTTGCGAACTTTGATAGTTGAGAGTACCTAACTCACTGCCTGCTCCAGCTCGCCTTAGGTCTTCGAGATATTTGTTATCATAGCTGTTCAGTATTATTGATTATCCTACGATGGTCCCACATTTCAAATGCCTCTAGGAATGTATGAGGGCGGCAATTTCAGAGCTCTCGCCGGAAAAAAACCTATATAGAACACGCGTTTGGAGTCTTTTTTACCCATCACTCGATGTTCCGTAGGCAGAGAGAACCGACCTCCACTCTTTTCTATACAAGCATACCTCTTTCTTCTTCCTTCGTCATACCATTTCTCATACACCCTCTCCTATTTCTCGTACTTCTTACCTGGCCTATCTTGAGGACGAAATCGATGTGTTCGATCCACGTCATACTCGGTCGGCCACGCTTTCTTACTCCTTTTCTTTTCACCCATGTAAATTTTCTTTGTCATTCTGTTGACATACATTCTTTCCATGTGCCCAAACCATCTCAACTTATTGACTTTCATTTTTGTCACAACACTAACTTCCATACCACATTCTCATTCCTTTCCATACCCCACAGATTCTTTCCACATATTCTTCGTAGAGCTCTCATCTCTACTGCATTTATACTACATTTTTCCTTTTTATCCCATGTCCACGTTTCACATCCAAACATCATTGATGGTAACAGAATTGCGTTATGCACTAGATTTTTATTTAGAAGTCATTGCTGACTATGGAGAGACATTAGACCAATCCACAAATAGAAACCCGAATGAAGAAGATGGAAGAACGGACAAGGTGGTAGGATATATTAGGTTTTATTCCATTAAAGGAACAACGAGCCAATAAGAAGATGATAAATAGGAATTTAAAGATTTTTCCCATAGTTAGTAGGCAAAACACAAGTTATTAATGACTCTCAAGTTGACCTGAAATATAAAGAACACAAAATTATATTATGTAGAGAGCAAACTAGAGAGAAAGCAAACAATAGATTCACAATGAACAAAACTCTTGTTGGAAAAACGACGAGGAAATAAAAAGCAGAGACCACCCTAGAGGTGATCTTTGACTAGGCAGAGAAGAGCTGCCTGGCTAGGAGAGAGATTTATGGCTATTAATAATACAGTGAAAAGCGACAGATTCGTAACACGAGTGACATCCATTTTGTTAAACGTTGGCAGTCAATGTACATTATACTCTGTATGAAGCAAACTGTGCAACTCTTAGTAGAGGCGAGAAACCTTTTTCTTAGGAATGATTTTTGTTAAATCCGACCATTCGAAATGCGCGATTAAGTCAAAGTCAAAACAGTATATTTATCATGTCATGAATTTTTAAGAAGGTTACTTCATCGAGAATGTTTTTTTATGTACCATATTTATAAAAAAACAATCAGTTGGATTCTTTGGCGGATTGGGCATAGGCCATCTCAAATTGATTATATCTCTCTTTAATTTTACAAAATAAACTAGCTCAATCAAAGGGCAATGATTTCTCAATAACTGAAAAAATACAATATTGATGAGATTGCGCAATGTAGTAGATTTTTTTAGGGTTTTTGCAGGAACCACGTGGACAATGACCTTTCACATCCGTACTAATAGAACGTTATTCTTTGAGTACACGCAGGATAATAATAATATAATACTTTTCTATAAAAATGTATCAGTATAGCCGGCGGAACTTATTGCCTGAAGCATTTTTTCCAGTCAACCGGTCCCGTCACATAACAAGAATAATTTCCATACCAACATTATTCCTGGCTACCCCCAGGTATAAAAAAGTCGTACATTAGATTTGATGAGACAGACTACCACTGCACTCCTCATAATTAGACACTTAACATACGAAAAAAAAAACTCGAGCTGTCAATGAATCGAATCGACCTTCTTAAATATTCGTACGAAGCGACTTATGCCGTAATAACTATGAATGGTGTTAAAACGCAGTTTCTATCAGGACAACTGTCAATGTTTAACTCATCGGTCTAGCAAATCGATATATTTTCAATCGGTTGAATCACCTCACTCTTTTAAGTTAGGTATTTTTCCAACTAAATAGAAAAAAAATGTGAGGCTCGCGGCACAAAGGTTGTCGAGCTGTTAATATCTCTTTACAGACCGCGGGCTCCATTGATTAATGGACGAAATGAATGAAGTTAGTTTGTAAAAAGCAACATTTATCAAACTCTCTAGGAAAGGTGCGCGTGTGTATGCTCGTAGGAGTACGGACAGATCGTTACCTACCAATGTCTACCTTGCCTCAGTGTGTATATTAATAATGTTATCTTCTCTTACGGTTCTATCTTTCTATCCGCCATAATAATTTGTAATTAAGAAGATTTCAGTGGTCAGTATGTCTGTCTGTATACTTGTCAGATATGTAAATAGTTTCGTTTTAACATCTGGTTGAATTTTTTTTGTTTGATGGTACAACTGACCGAGTATTTTACATTGAATTATATAGAAACATTTTTGAATCAATTTTTAATGTCAAATAATATAGCGAATTTCAGAAACGCTATCTATTGTCAACTGGCTTTTCCAACAGTCAATAAATATTTTATAGGAATAAATCAGTTACCGTTGTAATTCCGACCAATTCATCTGTTGTAGATCATATTTTTATATTTTGCAGCTGCATTCTGTCAATCAAACAAAAAACTGACAGTTTCTGTCAAACGCCAAATGTATGCGATTAGCATGGAAAATAGGGTTACCTACTTTTGAATAAAAGAGATACGGTAAAAGTTGAGAAACAAACACACAATTTATCAAAAATATTTGAAGAATAATTAATAAATTACCGGCTATAAGTAATCTATACAGCCGATAATTTTTCTCAGTAGGGATAAGAGCTAATATGCTCTTTTGGTTCTTTTGAAAGAATTTGCTTATACTGAACTGATATGATAATACATTAATATCACCATATGAAAATGTTTACTTCGTGTACAACTCAGATATTTTTCCATTTCAACTGGTACTGATGGATTTGAATCACTTCAACCTTATTCAGTGGTGTAAGATAGTACCTACCTCCTACAACTTATAATTCAAGGAAAAATAGAGGGTAGAAGGGATATGAGGTGGCTCAAAAATCTTAGGCAGTAGTTTGGAATACGGGATGCGGCCTCATTGATAAGGCTGGCTCGAGACAACACCACCTATATAAGAAGGCCTTAGCGCTGGCGGCCATATTTCCTGTCGCGTCACCATGACATCATAGCGTACAGGTAAGTACATACAGATATAGACAAGTGAATGCTGGGCCTCACGATGTGACGTAGTGCTAAGGCCTTCTTATATAGGTGGTGTTGGCTCGAGACCGTGAGGAGTTTAATGTGATGATGGTCGACAATCTCCGTTAGGCGAGGAACATGAAGAAAATAACATTAAAAAGAGAGAGGCGGGTATGAAAGCTAGTGAAACGAAGTACAAAATAGTCCAGGGGTAAAGTACAAGGTAATATAATGATATTTACGGAGGATGTCCAAACATGGCTGTCAACTTGTCCCGCCGTGAATGAGTATCACTTTGAGTGATGATCTCTCCCTGAGTGAATATAAAAAAAGGGTAGAGACGATAATATTATTAGGTGCGTTATATTATTCGCAGCCATTCACTTGCTTACAAAAGGGTTATGATAAAGTAATGAACACAGATTTGATTCATTGGTCCTTCTTTGAATTTCAGGGAGTGATTCCGGTTTTTTTTATCGCCTTTCTTAGTACGTATACTTGTGGTATGGTATGTTTTCATGTCTTGAAATTTTTTTATCTCTTTATATAAAAACTTGTGAAGATGGATCAAAACAGATGAATTGGTAAGAATTATATTGGTTAAATAGTCAATGTTAAATTCGATATTCGTAGTTAAGAGAGTACTTAGGACAATGCCTGTCGGGAAAGTTAGTTAATGATAAATTTCATGTTTTTACCTGGGGTCTTACTCTGCTTTTACATCGCGATACTGATCCAATTCCAGTCTTAATAGCAATATCATTATAACAGTTAATTTTTGGTAAAATAGTTCCACACAATTCATACAAGTACTTTTATTATTAAAAGAATGTATAAATCAAATCAAAAATCAAAACTCCCTCTGAACTCCACTCAGGGGCATAGGGAAGCAACAAGAGCTCTCCATTGCGCTCGATCTTGCGCAATGCTTATGACCTACTCCCACACCATGTCCAAAGCCCTCAGCTCTGCCTTAAAGGTACGGAACACGGTATGAGAGGGTCTTCCACATTCTCGAGACTCTGGGTAAGAACACGTAAAAAGCCGATTCCAACCCGGGCCGACCGGCTCAAAAGCGGGTTCCTGCTTTTTCTGTGGGTATCCCCATTCAAATGCATAGTAAAAATTCTTCGCGCCGCGCCGTTCGGGGCGGGTCGCTATCGGCTTTCTACGTGTTCTTACCCTCTTATGGGACGAAAAACAGCGCTCTCCTCGTCCAATTATTGTCATTCGGCATCCTCAACACATGTCACAGCCGTGCCCATCTCCTCTCCGTAATGGTGGAAAAGAATGTATAGACGGTGGATATTTAAATCGGGATTGAATTTCAAAAGTAGCCGTCTGGTCTTCCGAATCGATGAAATTCATTCTCAGTCGATTAGGTACGGCGTCTCACACTGTTCCTTTTAGCGTTATTCATTACTTGCAGCATCCATTCTTTCAACGTACTTAAACCATATGAAAAATCTTAGTATATTGCTAACTTCCATACCATTTTCTTAATTATTTCCATTTTCCACATATTAACCTTTGAAAAGGTTCATATTAGCTGTTATGTAATCAAATTTAGTTTTAAGCGTAAAGCGTAAAATATTTAACCTGTTGAAGATTAATATAAAAATAGCCTTCAAAGAATTCATAGTAAAATTATTATTATTGAATAGATTTTTTAACTCCTTATCTTTCTCCCTCGCTGTTCTACTTCCTCTGTCTATTTCTTAACCTATTTCTATCCCTTGACACCCTAAACTTGTAGTTCAGTTCCTCAGAAGACAAAACCTTTGTAGTCTATAACTCAATAAAGACGGTACACAGGAAAACAGACAGGGTGTTTTGAAAACTCGTCTTAATCTTCAAAAGGTTAAAGGTGCTTTGGGATAATAGAATCTTCGATAATACTAGATCAGCCCACATCCTTTTGAGGTCAGACAGAGAGTATACTAACGGTTCTGCGGATTATGTTACAGTTTCAAAATAATAACGGGTATATTATGTTCAGATTTACAAAATATTTGGAGATGAATTATCTGTTTCAAATATTGACGAATTCTTGTACCGTATTTAATGGCTTATACTTACAGATGGCGTTGTTTTATCAAAGATGATCTATAGCATATTATTATGACATTGAATCATTCCCGACAGCTTACTGGGTACACGACCTGCTAGAGACGCAACTTATTTTATTACACGAACCAAGAAAAATCTCAAAGACATCGTTTAGAAATAATCCAAAGGCCGAATTGATCAGAATTGCGGAACATATTATTGTGTTGACAAAACTACATTGAAGCGCTTTCAACTTATAGCAAGTTTGTTTACGTCAACTGTCAGACGTTAGACAAATAAAAATATGGAATCTCCATCCCTTACCAACACACAATTAAAATAGACCTATCCTGCTCCAACAGTGTCCACCGTATACCCATCCTTATCTTACACATTTAACTATACATCCCTCTCATTCAGTAAGCCACATATGTTAACAATAATATCTTTAAAATTTTAACTTGGTTGATCATTGTAAAAATATTTTTAAATCAGATCGAAAATGTTCTAACAGGACGAAACGCGTCTTTGCAATAAATAATTTGTGTAGTATAAGACAAGTGTTTTTTCATTCATATTATGGAATCACTGTCTTGCACTAACTCAAGTTACTAACTTTTATTTTATTATATTATTTTACTACTTAAAAATTTGTGTTATTCATTATTATTTTCAGTGTAACAAATCAATTAATTATCTGTTTTTGATATGATTTTAAATTGCTGTTTTCAATTGATTCTATTTGTAATTGCGCTCTGTGATTAATAGATACTACTTGTATTTCCTCTCATTTTTGAAATTTTGAAATTTTTTTCGTAACTCTTCCGATGATCGTTTCGATATTCGATCATCGAAAACTTATACTAGTGGTACAGCAGTCGATAAATTATTTTTTCAAGAGAGTTCATCCTGTATGTGGAACATAGAGACATACTTATTTTTATTATTATCATAGGTAGGTACCAAACACAAATAAAGGTGCCCCTACACACAGAGAAAACCATAGACAGGAATAATCAGTTTATCTTTCTATATGTTTTCCTCTCTTTACATTCTTTTTTTTCTCCTTATATTATTTCCTTATTTCTATATTATGAACTATTCACAGGAAAGAAAACACTATTTTTCTTCTCATTCTTATTATTATTATTATAAGTCTTCTATAGAAAGGCATTGACGCATTTTTTGTCTATTTCTTTGATTTTTTTATGGTTCACAAGGATTAGGTGTTTGGGAAGAAAAGGGAAGATTATCGTTGGGAAAATAAAAAGAAACACATTTTAACAGATAACATAATATTTTGTGTAGAAGCACGGTAGAACGAATTGATTGAATAAAAAAAATATCTAAGGAAATTGTTTTTTTTTTCTATGAATGAATGAATGGAAATAATTTAGTTAAGCGAAAATAAAATATTTTTCATGTTGTAATAAATTTTTCAATCTGATTTCATTCATAAAACGTACGTTTTTTTTTTCATTTTTACATGTCCGAAAAACTAATCCGAAATACCTATCAGGATTTTCAAATGTTTTTAAGATAATTTGAAGTAAACACAAACCTTGATTTGATTAGGAGAAAATATAGGTGTATCAGTAGCCATATTCTAAGTTTTATCGGAAGGTAGTCACGAAAGTAAAGTGAGTAACACGATACTTGCATGGAAAACGTCTATAGATACGTATTGAATGCGAGAATCGTTTTTGTTTTTATAAACATCTTTGTGGTACACGTTTTCCACACAAAATTTATTATTATTATTATTCACTTTACTTTCGTGACTATCTTCCGATAAAACTTACTAGTGGTACAGGAATAGAAACCATCATCACTATTAATTGTACATCCTTAACAAAATCATGTGCCAAACTAAATGTTGTAAAGTGTTATTTTTTTTAGGTTTATACATCCTTTTTACACATAATATTTTTAGGTATTTACTTATAAGATACACAACAGAACACTGAACAAAATAACATTACAAACAAAAGAAATCATAAACATATGTAGAATATTCTGTGCTCCAATAAAAGGTAACTGCCTCACGGCTGTTTTGCAGAATTTTAAAGTTCTTAATTGAAATAGTCTCAACCAATTTAAAAAGATTTATCTAGAATAAAAAATGTATTAACGAAATGATAACGAAGATTCTATAAACATTAAAGCGCCCGCAATAATTTTATCGTGTATCTGCCTATTTTATGATCGAAAGAAGATACTGACATGTATATAGGGTTAATTAAAATATTTTTCGTTAATTCTCGACGGTTATATCCTTTTGTTTTCACCTTTCTTTTTTTGTTGATTGATTAAACTCATCTTACAGCTAAATTCACGTCGATCACTGCCCACGACATTGCAATTTTAAGCGGACGGTGAAGTGTCACATAATCCACTAAACTATCAAAAAAAATGTTAAGTGAAAAAGAGCACTTGCAAATAATAAAACAAATTGTTAAGTGAAAAAGAGCACCTGAAAAAGAGCACTACTAATATTCAAAATCATATTTAACACCTACACAATTTTTTTTTTAAATATCGTTGCTAGATATATTTTTATTCCACGTTTTAAAATTGGGACACTTATATAATATATTCCAAAACAAAACATTCTCGAAAATCGTTCGTCTATAATACTTAGTAGCTGCCTACGCCAGTAGGTGACTTACTGACTCAAAATGCTCATATCAAAAAATAACTATGTAGTGACACTGCAATATTGTTACATACAGTGCGGGGTACCTACATTAGGCGGTTAACCTCTGATGTGTGCGGTGCCTATGTTGTTTTAACCTTTTGTATGCACCGGTTGTTTTCTTTTTGTTATTACGGCGTGCGGTGAAGGAGATCTCGGCTGGTACATTCTTGATTTGTAATATTGTGTACACTGCCTTAATTTATTGTATTGTGTAGCCTGCAATGGAAGAACATAAGTCCCCCGAAAAAACCATGGAGAATCCCTTCGAAAGATCTATGAAAACACCAAGATCTCCTGCAAGTGTTGTGAGAGATGAGATTGTGTCAGACGTCGGAAATGTAGCAGAGATGCAAAGCCCAGATAGCCAAGATGCAACTGCAAGACTGACTAAGGTATTTGAACATATACATACCATCAAAACAATCATATTCGATTCGAAGGGAAAGATATCTGTGGGTAGTAAAGATGTAATATATGGAGAACTAGATCGAATAAGTAACATAGTTGCAATTCTGGTAACTGAAGGTTCTGGGATGGCGGGTGAGTTGAGATGTTTGAGAAAAATTAGTGATACATTTTTTTCGGAAATGAAGGCTGTGAAGGTATCGATGAAGAGAGAGGAAAGCATTTTAGAAAGCATAGTTGCGCAAAATGACCAGATTAGGGATTGTATTATTAAGGAGAACAAGGACAGTCCATTAAAAAAATATGAACCAGTAGTTATTATCCAGCCTAAAAATAAAACCCAGCTGTATGCTGATACTCTAAGGGATATAAAAACCAACATTGACCCTGTACAGGTTGGAGCTACTGGTCTGCGAAAGGCAAGAGATGGTGCCGCAGTGGTGCAATGTGGAAGCAAAGAAAACACTAAGAATGTTCAAGAAGAGATATATAAAAAGTTAGGAAAAGAAAAATATGAGGTCAGTATTCCTAGGACATTAAAACCGTCGATTAAGATTGTCGGAATTTTAGATAAGATGTCGAATGACGAAGTACTGCTTAATATGAGGATGCAAAATGAATTTATAAGCAAAGATGATATTGTAAATGTGTATCAAGTAAGGGAAATAAAACGTGGAAATGACATCACTTACACTGCATATGTGGAGTTGGGCTCAAAAGTGTATCAAGAAATTCTTAAAAGAGGAAAGATTAGTATTGGCTGGAATAAGTGTAAGGTTTATGATAACTTGAAGGTAACCAGATGTTTTAAATGTAACGCATATGGGCACAGGGCAAAAGAGTGTCACAATGATACGTCTTGTCCTAGATGTGCCCAAAATCACAAAGAAATAGAGTGTAAGGCTGCAATTAACGAATACCGCTGCATAAACTGTACAAAGGCCAATGAAAAATTTTCTCTTGGGTTGGAGACAGATCATTCTGTCTTTGACCGAACATGTACAGTGTATCAAAGAAGAGTGGATGCAATGAAAAGAAAAACCTGTTTTTTAGAATAAGAAATGGAGATATGAAAATATATAATATGAATGTTTCTAGTTTATTGGCCCATCATGAAGAAATTGAAAAGAAATTATGTGAGCTGAAACCACATATGATGATGTTATGCGAAACCTGTATAACGGAAGAAATAAACGATAGTGAGGTTAAATACTTGGGATACAACACAATAAGATGCGACTCTTTTAGTCGACATACGGGAGGTGTTGCTATTATCCTTAGAGAGAATATCACATATACTGTTGTTTCTAGAGAAGTATTCAATGAAAATAATGCCTGGTTTTTAACAATTAAAGTAAAAAAAGGGATGAAAAAAGGAGTATACACTGTTTTGTATCATTCGCCCAGTCAGAGTGATTCCAAGTTCTTGGATTTTTTTGAAAACTATTGTAGAAAGAATCAGGCGGAAAATCAATTTATTTACATGTTTGGAGATTTTAATATAGACGTAAGTATAGATAGTACATATAGCAATAGATTGAGAACAATCATAAATGAAAACTGTTTAAAGCAATTGGTTAACGATTACACAAGAATAAGCCCGAGTTCAAAAACACTGATAGACTTGATATTGTCAAATGATGTTTATCTTCCGGTAGGAATTGCTGAAAATTTCAAGGTTTCTGACCATGAAACATTGGTAGCAAGATTACAGACGAACAGGATAGAGGAAGATGTAACAAAAGTGATATCGAGAAGTACAATAAATTATTCAAAGTCTAAACTTAATGAGTGTTTGATGAAATTGGATTGGACGATAAATAATCGGGATATTGAAGAAAAGGCAGAAAGATTTTTAAACAACATGACTGTATCGATAAATGAACTAGCACCATTAAGGGAAAGAGTATTTAAAAATACATGTAAATGGTATAGCAGAGAGTTGGAAGGCCTACGAAGAGAAAGAGATGTTTTGTATAAGACCTTTAGATTGAATGATGATGTCTCTACATGGGAGAAATATAAACTGGTAAGAAACAAATACAACAAAATTATAAAATTACAAAAAAACAAATATATTAAGGACAGCATAGAAAAACACAAGTATGACTGTAAGAAAATGTGGAAGAGCATTAAAGATGTTGTTAGGGGTCAATCAACGAATAGAGTGAATGCTGTTGAATTCCCTGATAAGGTAGAAGATGATAAAGTTATTATTGCTCAGAAGTTTAATGAATATTTTTTGGCCAGTATCAATGAAATTCGTAAAAGTATACCTTTAGTCTCGGAGCCAGGGACAGAAACTGAAATGTTAGATGAAGAGGGTTTTAAATTTAAAAATATAGATCTTGATTCATTGAAGAAAATTATACAAGGTATAAAGTTAAAGCAATCTGAAGATGGAATAACAGTTCAGGTAATATTGGATTCTTTGGATGTATCAGGAGGTCTTTTTGTTGAACTCATAAATCAATCTCTTTACGAGGGTTCTTTCCCGAGAAATTGGAAAACCTCTACTGTTGTGCCTGTTCCGAAGATTGTTCATGCCAAGTCTTGTGAGGAATATCGACCCATAAACTGTTTGCCAAAATATGAACAGATCTTGGAACACGTTGTTAAGCAACAAATCTTGGAATATATAGAAACAAAAAACATTCTTGTTCCTCAGCAGTCTGGTTTCAGAACAGATTATTCATGCGAGACTGCAATGAACTTTATAATTAACGAGTGGAAAGAGTGTATGGACTCAAGAATGACAATAATTGCAGTGTTCTTGGACCTGAAACGCGCGTTTGAAACAATTGACAGAAAAAGGTTGATCAGGAAATTGGAAAAAATTGGTATAAATGGAACGGCAAGGATATGGTTTGAAAATTATCTGAGTGACAGGAAACAAAAAACTAAATTTGATGGAGTTCATTCGGAGGAGTTGGAGGTTCCAACCGGTGTTCCTCAGGGATCAGTATTGGGACCTATCTTATTTATATTGTATATGAATGACATAATGAACGCAGTAAAAAAGTGTGAGGTTAAATTGTTTGCGGATGACACTCTTATATATGTGAAATGTAGAAATTTTAATGAAGGTGTAAAAGAATTACAAGATGAATTGAATAGTGTTTCGGATTGGCTAAATTGTAATTTGTTGAAATTGAACGTGAACAAGACCAAGTGTTTAGTAATCGGTAAGGTTCCTGTGGATGGTGTTTGTAATCTAACGTTAAATAATGAATCGATTGAAGTTGTGGAAAAAAATAAGTATTTAGGCATAATTCTGGACAATAGGCTAAAGTTTAAAGATAATTTTGATTACAATTTAAAAAAGATAAGTAAAAAAGTTGGTTTTTTGTATCGTATTAGGAATAATCTAGATATGGACACAAGAAAGTTGGTTTATAATTCGATTGTGTTGCCCCATCTCAACTACTGCTCTACCATCTTGTTTTTGGCAACAGAGGGAGAATTAAAAAGTCTCCAAATTATTCAGAATAGGGCCATGAGGGCTGTCTTGGGATGGGGTAGGTATGCTCGGATTAGGAAAATGTTGGACAGGTTAGATTTTTTGGATGTAAAGCAGCAGATATACTTAAATGTTTTCGTTTTTGTGTATAAAATTAAGAATGGAATGATGCCATGCTATTTATCGAATAATGTTAGATATAATTATGAGATACACGACTATCCCACGAGGGGTCGCGATGCGTTTAGGCTTCGGGGTGCTAGGCTCGCAGGTACTGAGAACAGTCTCTTCTACAAGGGGTTTAGGCTGTTCAACGACCTGCCGGCGGAACTCAAGAGCGCGGCTACGCTTGCGATCTTTCGTGTGAAATGTCGTGAATATCTAAAGAGTAGTGATAAGCATAGATTAGTAATGTGAATGTTGTAGAAATGTGACGTCTAAATCTGTATAATATAAGTGGAATAATATTGTTATTTTTAAGTTATAAAATATGTAATTTTTGTAACTTCATAATCTAAATAAATAAATAAAATAAATATCATTATAATGGGATTTGTATTGTATTGTATCGTGTCAATCATAATATCGTAGTATTGCGCAACAAAAGGGAACAATTGGATATATTTTCGTCTTGAAGATAAAATCAAATTGAAGTCATTTGCGATAATAGGGCAAATATATTTAAAGAAAGGGATCTTCAAAAATTCAATAAAAACCCGTGAGGTGGTTGAGATGTTCTCGGAAGTTCTTTGTTCTTAAATCGATTTATATTTTGAGAATTTTTTTTCTGTTTAAGACCGATGATTCAATCAAATAGAACCTTCTTTTTTTTACTTTTATTTTTATACCCACCTCCCAATATTAGGATACATACCTACGCTTTTTTACATCTGAAAAAGATTATATATTGGAGAGAAAGTAGTTTTTTGTTTAAAATTTCCTGATAATTTTGATGATGAAGGTTTTCGAATAAAAACAAAAAAAAAAGCAATAAACGTAGACTACGAAATAATGGATATGAGAATATCCTAGCGCCATCTATGTAATGTTTGTAGTAATTGATTGTAAGATTGTTTGCTCAAAAAGGTTATCATAATGTCCGAAAGATGTCCCATAATTATTTTAATAATAATAATAAATAACACTTTATTGGATGAATGAAAAATATTACCCAATTGGCGGCCTTAGTCAATTTCTTCCAACCAACCAATTGAGAGGAATATTTCCTAATAAGAGAGATATTATTGAACGATTTAGCAACTAGAACCTCCACGTGGTCGTAAGTTTGAATCGATAAGTTAATTTTCTTTTTCCTTTCATAGTCCTCTCTTGTCCATTGTTGGACATAAGCTTCTCCCATGAGACTTTCATAGCTTCCTATCCTGCGTCAACCGTATACATCCATCTCTGGCAACTCTTGTCACAACACTTTTCTGCCCAATTCACAGGCGCCACTCAAGAACCTTCTTGGTGCATCTGCTGTGGAATATATTATTATATCCTGTTTCTTTTTCTAATGAAATTTCGAAAAAAAGTATAAAAACAAATAAAAAAAATAAAGGTAAAGCTATACGGCACATCTTTAACTATACAAACAACAGAACCATTGCAACATTAATGCACCCCTCGAAATTGTCAACTTTGATTTTAAAAAAAGAATCTATTGTCATTCTAACAAGATGATAATTGGTTTAGCACTTATGTATGTAAATACTACAGATGTTGTATGCCATATGCGCATTCCTACATACATCATGGCGTCTACCATAGCGTGGGGCAACCAGCGAGATTCGAAAAAAGTTGGCTTTTTAGGGGGTCAGTAACTAATTCAGACATTATAGATGTATGCCCATTGATATTTCTCAAATGGTACATTTTGAGGTAAACATGAGTTTTAGCGTCGCGAACATTTCTATTCGAATTATCCATAACTGTCATTTTTTATGACGTTTTGCGTTTCCATAGATTTTTATACAAAGGTATTTTTAATATATTGTATTACTTTAAATATTCACTCTGACGGTAAAATTCGGGGGTAGACGTGATGATGTATGGGGGGCTCCGCCCCCCAAACCCCCCCTATAAATATAACCTAACCTAACCCAATCATATAAAATAGTAGAAAGCTTGCTAACGCTAACCTAAAATAAAATTGTACACTAATACAATAAAAAATCTATGGAAACGCCAAACGTCATAAAAAATGACAGTTATGGATAATTCGAATAGAAATGTTCGCGACGCTAAAACTCAAGTTTACCCATTTTGAGTCGCCTTCAACAAAAGTTAAAAAATATTTGAACCCCCATAATAGTGACATCAAGTTTAGGAAGAATTTGATCGAGAGTTTACCGCTATGTGGCTGCGAAACATGGACTATAAAAATATGGAGTGACTATAAAAAACATGGACTATAAAAAGTGGAAGTATATTATGTTTGTATCCAAGTGATGTGTTCTTATATTTATACTATGTATCCAAGAATCTATTCTCTATTTTTGAATAGAATGATAAAAAAATCTTCGAAATTGAATTTTTTTTGCAGAATTAAAGGCTTGCCGTTGCACTTTCGTCCAATAAATTCCCAGTCAGATGTCAAAAATGAGTATGTGATAATCGGACGTTACCCAGTTTCATTTGTTAAAATGTTTCGATTTCGTATACTTTTTTGGTCATAGGTACTCTTCAGTAGGTTTTTTTGGTCATATGTACTACTTTGGTCATTGGTCCGAACACATTACAAACGACGAGGTACTGAGTAGAGCCGGGGAAAAACGGCAGCTCCTAAAAAGAGTTGCCCAACAACGTGCCAAATGGATAGGCCATAACACCAGGCACCCGGGTCTGCTCTTTACTATCGTCGAAGGAATGATTGAAGGCAGAAACCACAGAGGCCGCCCCAGGGATAACTACATAGACCAGGTGATCGGAGACATGCGCTGCAGCACCTACCAAGAAATGAAAAGATTGGCCAGTGACAGGGAGGAGTGGAGAAGAAGAGTCAGCATGCTTGGATTGCTTGGTGCAGACCAATCCTAGGATTGTGACTCAAAAGAAGACTCTCCAGAAATAAAATGTATGTTTGTATCCAAGTGACGTGTTCTTCCATTTATAAGTACTATGCCATAGGCCATAGAGTACAAGGAATACAAATTCACCCACAAGGACCTAGGACTAAACGGAGTTATTTTTTTTTTAAATACAGGTTCATCGAATGCTTGTACGTGACATTAATAACAGGCAATGCTCCTGACAGACTCATTTTTGATTTAGCGCCCTCTACAATATTATTTAAGTAGGTATGTATATTACAATTATTATTATTTTTATTTATTCTTCAAACATGAATTTCATTTTATTTTAAACAAAAAAAAATTGTGGTACAAGTCAGATATCGTCATTTTTTTCTTTTTTGTACATCGTATTTTGAACAAAGTAATCAAAGTATATTGAATGGAATTGGATCATTCATTAATGTACCTGTGCGTACATTGTACAAGTAGTGTACACATCTGATTCACGTGCGGTAACGTTACCGATGAAACGTTGCATTCAGCGCCTCTTTCAGATATGTACAGGCCCTAAGCGAAGTATTTTTGATTTTAAATATTAATTTAACTTGACCTGGAACCGTTCTGAATGTAGGCCTCTATTTTATTCAACTCCTGTCTATCTTTCGTCATCTGCATCCATGTCCCAACCGAAAACTTCACCAGATCATCTCTCCATCGTAGTTGGGGTTGTCAGGGGTTTCTCTGGGTAGGTCTAGGACAGGGTGCCAGCACAAGAGGCGCTTCGCACATTTGTAGTTTAGGCTGTGGGAAATATTATCATCCCAGTGCCGTTTTAGTGTGGCAACTCTTTGAATAATGTCCTGCACTCCTGTTCTGGTCCTAATAGTCTCATTCCGTATTCTATCTACCCTTTGAGAAGAAATATTCTTCTTCTTCTGCTTTGAAACGCGGCAATCCACTGTCGGGAGAGTGATCCATGTAGAAGAATTATTATTACTAGAGAAACAATGTGCTACTGCGCATAGTTCCAACAAGTACCACGTGACTGCTGTTGAAATCATAAAAAAATTGTGACGTTTGTCGGTTGTGGTGTGTGACATTCCATTATATAATTTTAATGTATTAGCATTAAAATATAGGAGTTTTATATTTTAATCATATATTTAGTTAAATGAAGTACCCATGGGCTTTGTTGTGTTATCTTGTGTCAAAAAAGTAAAATGAATAATTATTGATAATTTATCTTCAGTCACGTGACTGTTGAATGAAGGAACCGACTTTCGGTTCTGCGCATCCAAACAAGTTCTCTAATAATATTTTGTACTCAGTGATTCTATCTCATCGTTCTCTGAAAAACCCGCAACCGAACTGCACATTAGCATACTCTCTTTTAGAATAGAAAAAATCAATTATTTCACCAATATGATTGCGATGTATCTGTTTAATTAAATGCGTAAGGTGCACACTCTGTCAATTGCACCAATTATGAAATAAATGACAGATATGTCAAACACCAATTTAAATTTAAAAATAGAACAGCTCGTATTGTCAAAAGCGCTATGAATGTTATTCAAGATAAGATTTCATTAAAATTTCTAATTTTCTTATATTTTTCTTTCATAATATCCTTCTCCTGACAATGGCAAATGCAACAAAAAATGAATTAGCGAAATTGGTCTAGTCGTTCACGCGTGATGCGATGACAAATGAATATAGGTCTCCATTTTCATACATAAAGATGAAAAAAAAAACTGTTTGGACCACTATTTTTAAAACCCTCACAAAATAATAATATACCTAACTGTATTGTGCATATGTGTTGGTTGCTACATATGTAAAGAATGATCCTTCCCAAATACTAATAATACGTAATACACTGCACCCAGTAGTTGTATACCTTCCACCCCCTAGTACGCATTATAACACCCTGATTTAAAATAAGCAACCAAGTATCTGGATTAGGGGTGGAGTGGCATTGTTTGGAGGGTAGGTCAGAACACATAGAAAAAGAACAAGGGTCTATAATTTATGGAGCTCACATATACGACTCTATAAGAGATCCTATAATTGGGTTATTAAAAAATCACGACAGTTTTTTTCTTATTCTATTCGAGTCAATTGAACGAAGAAAATATAATTTTGAAGATAAACGATTGGTAGGTACACCAAAGACCTACCTACATACAATAATTTGGTAAGTATTACTTAATATTTTGGTTAATATATTTTACAAAATATTTGTTTTCCTATGAACACTAAATCAATATTCCTTTCTTTATTTTTAAATAACATTTTGAAGTGGTTCGTAGCCTAGAAGTTATAATGCAGACCTTCGTTCGGTCGTGGGTTCGATCCCAGGTGCCGACCATCTTCCTCTTTCACGACACAAGCATTACTGTGAAAGAGTGTATTTGGGTTCACAGATTCATTTTTTTTATTTTAAAATATAAGTTGTGTAGTGGAAATAAAATACGCACTAAACGCCAAAAATGAAAAAAAAATAGTTGAGTATGAGAAAATGTTCTATAAATCATTGTCAATAGCCTAAATATTGCACTAAGTCCATATCGATGATCTAAAGACATAAAAAAACAGATCCAAAATTCATCATAGTACTATGTCTGTATGGAAGAAAAATCAGTTTTATTAGATTATCTCAAAATGAAGTTTTCGGCGTTTAGTGCGTATTTTATTTCCACTATAAGTATGTGAATGTATCTACTTATATTTTATAGTGCGTGTATAAAATTTGTAGTATTCCATTCAATAAAATATGTACCTAACTAATTTTCCCAAAAACAGGCTTGTCCTAGTTGGGATTTGTTCTGTAACAATGTGATCGATTTTTTATCTTCTTCTATATTATAAAAATGGAGACCGATTTTGCGTGGTCATCGCATCACGCCTAAACGGCTGGACCGATTTCGCTAATTCTTTTTTTGTCGTGTTTGCTCTTTCCAGGAGAAGGTTCTTATGAAAGAAAAAAATAAGAAATTATTAGCGCTGATTATTAGGAAATTCAAAGAAGGTAACATTATTAGTGCTTTTTAAAAACTATATTATTTCCATTTTGAAATTCACTTGGTATTTAACGGAAACTGTCTAACTATCAATAGTTGGTTCGATTGAAAAAATGTGGGAGAAAAATTTATGTTTTAAAACAGATGTTTGGGTTATTTTTAATCTATTACTAACGGCCGGTTTCATAAAAAATAAAGGAGACTTTAAACTCCCTTTAAAAAATTACGGGTTTGATAACAACAAAACGACATTTGAAACCGACTTTTAGCTAAAGTACCGTTATTGATTATTATTTTTAGTTAAAGTCGATTTTAGGTAGTTGAAATTTTTACCACCGGAGTTCATAGAAAATTTCGTGGCGCTTTTTCTGTCACAAAGATAAACATTTTGTATGCGGTGACACTGTGGACAAAAATGACTAAAATAGGGCGGAAAACATAGCAAAACGGGAAGAATATTATTGTTTACAGATTTCGTTTACTAATTCATAAACCATAATAATAAATTAACACAAAAAAACGGCACTTTGATGCTCTATTGAGAAATGAAATTGACAGATCAACAGAAATTCCGCGAACATATTAGTAAACAATCTATGTTTTCCATAGATTTCCATGGTAACACTACCAACTGCTACCAACTTTAAAATATTTTTTTGACATTTCAAATTTTAGCTGGAATACTTTTTTATGAAACGCGTCAGTTTAATGAAGTCTTTAAATTTTAAAAGGAACTTTAACTAAAGTGTTCTTTTGAAGCTTTTTATGAAACCGGCTGTAAGCAAATTCGAATACAATATTCATAGTTAGGACCACAGGAAAACGTCTGTCGGGAAAGCTAGTATGATGATAAAAAACTAAAAATCCATAGTATTGAAGATACATTTTTCGCAAAAAAATAAAACCTACTCGTTTATGAGTTGTGAAATTTAAAAATTTTTACAGTGAAATTTTCAGTTTTAAAACAGTGTGACAGTTTTTACAAGAAATTATCTTGTTCCTATCTAAAATACATAGTTAACATGTCCGTAGGTATACAGCGTCCACGTCATTTTGAAGATGGATTACCTCAACATAATATCCTAAAAGTTTATATAAAAAAGTACAATATTTTAATTAACACCTTTCCCAATTCCTTGTCAAAGGAAATATTAATTTATATTCAGGATGTAGCTACGTAGTTTTCCTGCCAAATAGCCGACGAACAACATGTCCGCATAAATACCTATTGACAGTACTTGTCATATCAATATTTTTCTTTCTTATACAATTAAGAGCTATGGAGCCTAGTGCGCAAGAATGTTGCGCTCTCAAACCTCTCAACTTATTAAATTTCATCTTTGTCACAATACTAACTTCCATACCACATTCCATCATAATATACTCATTCCTTTCCATATCCCACAGAGTCTCTACACAATATATTCTTCGTAGAGCTCTATCTCTACTGCATTTATACTATATTCTTCTTTTTTCTTTCATGTCCACTATTCACATCCATATTCCATACATCATTGATGGTAACAGAATTTTAAATGTAACACGAGAAATCTTCAAGCTACAGAATAAAGAACATTATCAGCATTCTACACAAACTATATTGTATTAGTGCGAACACTTTTAACTTGAGATCGGCTGAACAGATTCTTCCGATGTTTGATTAATTGAAAACAACAAACTATTATTTAACAACTATTGAAAAGTTGAAAAATGGGTAAGAAATAAAATAAAATATACATAGTATTAAAGTTAATATGGAACGGATTTCTTGCGACACAAACGCCATCTATGAAAAATTCTATAACAAAATTATTGTTTACTAATAAAATACTATAAATTCTTGACATTAAAAATATTGGTACGCAGATTTTTAATAGATTTTTTCGAGCTTTCAGAATTATTTTTTTTTACATTCAAACATATTTTAAACGTGTTTTTGTATAAATTACAAATTTTACTTTGGGAAAACTACCTAGTTAAAAATAAAATTTGTACACTAAGTAGGTATATCTTTGTGTTTCATTTAAATGCACTGCTACACACCCTATATGTTTGTGGGCCCACATTCCAGCATGCCTTCTGCTCCTTCGTTAAGTTTTAAAATAGTTAATTAAGGCACCCCTACAAGAAATATTTATTTGATCCGCGACTACCTATGGATTGTAAAATGTCACAACTGTCGCGAGTTTTTTACTATCGAGGGGATTCCTCCCGCATATATTGAAGTTTTAAACTACACGTTTTACGATTCGCGATTTAGACAAATACGCATTTGGAACCGGGCATGTTATCATTCATGTTTATGGATATTACTACTCGTCGGCCACGCCTACTTACAAACATTTCCATTCAACCTCATGAATTTTCTTTGTCATTCTTGCCACATGTCAAAACCATCTAAATTTATAGACTTTTATCTTTGTGCCGATACTAACTTCCATACCACATTACTTCCTAATATCCTCATTCCTTTCCATGATCCAAAAAGTCTTTCCACATATTCTTCGTAGAGTTCTCATTTCTACTTCATTTTTTTAAACGAATCTGTGTTCACGCAAAGTGAACACAAATACACTCTTTGACACTTTTACAGTAAGCTACTTTAAGCTCGTTTCGTGAAAGAGGAAGATGTATTTATACTACATTCTTCATTTTTGGTCCATGTCCACGTTTCACAACCATACATCATTGATGGTAATAGGATTTTGGTACGCATAACTTTTTTTAGCTTATAGTGAAACGCTTCCTCCCATCAGGGTCCCGAAGACGAGGAAGACCCTCTCACACTGTGTTACGTTCCTTCGAAGCAGAGCTGAGGAATCTGGACATAGTGTGGGAGGAGGTCATAAACATTGCCCAAGATCGAGCGCAATGGAGAGCTCTTGTTGTCTCCCTATGCCCCTGAGTGGGGCCTTAATGGAGTTTGGATAGTGAAACGTTATAATTTCTCATATTGGTAGGTCTTAGTGCACCACCCACCCTGCTACCATCCACTTTTCTAAATTTGTTTTCTTTATCACAGTTTCCACCCTTAGTAAACATTTATCATAAACAGACATACCTACTCATTATCTTGCTCAAGAAATTCGTTTTCTTGATCACTCTCTATATTCTGCATGGGCGCATACTTCCATCTTTTTTTTTATTATTAATTAGGCATTCCACCCTCAAAGAGTGATTTGTGTACTTCCATCTTAGTCCCGGCTTTAGTCAACGCAGACCCACTTGTCATTTTACCAGTGCTGTTAGCACACAAAAAAATATCCAACACGTTTCTAGACATAATATACTGCTTTATTTATAAACTCTGATCAGTGGAAAAAATATCTCAACGCTAGAAAATTATGCGATCAAGCGTCGTCGAGGTAGATTAACCCATAGCGCTTGATTTTAAGCTGATCTCAGTAGATTTTGACCCGCCATGTTGAAATATACGTCAACTGACAGTTCTTTCCAGTATGCAAGAACGTTTTCTGTGATAAATACACTGTATTTAAGTTCCCCCCCCCCCCCCGCTCCTCCAATTATGTGCTAATTAGGTCCATTGTATTTTGGTTTATCATTTTAATCATAGAAAATTTAAACAAATAAAGCAAATTATAATCATTCCCGTAATAATTTAATTTATAAACTAGCTGAGCCATCGAACTTCGTCTCGCCTTCAATCAAAAGATAATAAAATATTGCTGGGTAACACAACATAGCCAACATACATGACTACTTTTTGTAAAAAAATCAAAAGTTATGTGGTAATTATGAATCAGTTATTTCAAAAGCACCAAAACTCCCCGTTCCACACTAACTTTAATATTATATTATTTCATACTATTTTCCATCCATTTTTCGATTTTTTTAATAGTTGTTATTCTGTTATCCGGAACGATGAGGAATCTGATAAACTAAACACGATAAAATCTGTTCAGCCGATCTCGAGTTATAAGTGTTCGCACTAACCCGACTTTCTTTTATAATTATAGATGTTAACAAATTATAAAAAAGCTTGAAAAAGTACCACCAAACACGATATTTTTAATTTCAATCATTATACTTACCACCATCTGTAGAAAAATAGGGAAAACATACCATATCTATATAATGTTTCTATCAAAATATCAATCTACCTATTTCCTCAACAGATGTCGGTGGCGGTACCGATGCCGAACCCGTTCCATACAAACTTTGATATTGTATTTTACATAAGTTCTTATCGATTTATTCAACTTTTTATTAGTTATTCTGTTATCCGGAGCGGAGAAGAATCCAATAAATCAAACATCGGAAGAATCTGTTCAGCCGATCTCGAGTTATAAGACTTTAATTTATATTAGTGATAACACTGATAGGTCATTATAGTACTGTCAACATTCACACTTCATAAAACCGTTCACCAGGTAATTAATAGGCAGGATGTCCTAGAAAGCAACGGAATATTTATGAATGTGCGGTACAATCGTATAAATCGAGACTGTGCACATTCTTTAGGAGGAAAGATGGCCGTGGTATATGGCGTTGCATTACACGAATCAAATGATTTGATATTAAAATTGAATTATAAATTGTTGAATATTAATCTCAACAACTGTTTTGATTATAATAATTTATTACCCAGCCATAAACGAAGAATTCAAGCTGTAATGGCTTGAGGGACCGAACATTACGCTTTGCAATAAGGATCTTAATAATAATTATTATATTGTATCGTTTCTAACATTACATCTTAAATATTTAAGGGCTGAAATTTATGGAGTTACTTTACGGTTGAAGAAAATTAGAAGAGAAACATTTTTTCTCTTAACTTTTGTTCTTAATTCAGAACTATGTAGGTACTGTTATTTCTTGGATTTTTTATTTTTTGGTGGACTCCAGAGGGTTTACTGGTTGATGTTGTCAGATCTGCCGCTATTTTTAACAATCTTTCCGCATCTTTTCGACTGTCTTAATCTCTCCAGCGACACTTGTTTCTACTCCATCGTACGTCATCCTGGATATCGGAAATTCTCCGAATTTCTTACTCTCTCTCTCGAATGGTTGTAAATCATATTGTATGTAACAAATAATAATCTTATAGCTGTCCTGACAAAAAAGCAGCTTGGTTAGGACTTACTTACTTAACGAATACGATCACCCATCCACTAGACCACTCCACTCCAATACTCGGCAGCTGCAACAGCATTGTCGTTATCAATGATAAGCTCTTGCATATCACACCTCATTAGGTTAGGACTATAATCTGCCGATTTGTCTAATGGTAAAAGACCTTAACCTCCGGCGACAATTTTTTGGAATGAAGTGGTATGATTTTGTAACCAATGACTCCATCCGAGAAAAAAAAATACAACAGGCGTTCGTTATCTCAGACATCCTTAATCGCAGATTGGGTTGGCTCGGGCACGTCTTCCGTATATCTCCCGAATGTGTAGATCAAGCCAGCTTATTTTAAAACCCGGGCGGCAAAAGAAGAAGATGAATTCCATCCCTTACCATTGTACGAGCTCATACCATAGACCTGCAGAGTATCGGACTGACCTGGGAAGAAACGGAGCGGTTGGCATAGGACAAAAGTGTATGGAAAGGAGGGTCCTTGTAGCGACCACATGCTCCACCTTGAAAGAGAATAGAATTCAGATAACCTAAAAATTAGGCATTAACTTGATGTAACAACTACATTGCCGCTTAAATTTATGATTCCTCAAAAAGTACCTACAGCATTCACGGATTTCTTAATTTTTTCTCTTGACCTTCTCCCAATATGAACATTCATTTTCGGTATTCCTTATCAAATATTGAACTTTGCCTGTTCATGTTTGTAATTCATATTAACTGTAGGTTAATTAACACAATTAACTGTAGGTATATATGTCGTGTCAATAAATATCGTTACATAAACACATTTTTTGTGCAAGATGGAATATCACTGTTCAATTAATAGGTATTCGATTCTTTTATTTCATGAAGTGCGAAAGTTGCGAGCTCTTTGTTTACCCTCGAAGAGGTGCTGCCCATTTCTCGCGCCTCTCCGTAGCAGATTCCCGCAATGCGATTTAAATAATTACCAAACCATCACGGCTAATGCCCAAAGTGCTGAATTGCAAATCACACATTTCTCCGAATGTCGGTGCATCTCATTTTAAAGGTTCCAGGCGCTGGCATTAATTCGGAATCTGTTCATCAGAGACACACTTGTACTTCTCCCTGTCAGCTTGTAAGGAACAACAATGGATATTTACTTAACGAGTCCACAAAATGCTGAAACAAGTATTATTATTGACTTACAACAGTTTCAGTTAGAATCATACTTCAGTTGTGCTTATTTCTTTATAGAAAAAGTCAAAATGAAGTGTAGTATAAAAATAAAAATGTATCATGGAAGTAGTGGTTAACACCTTAAATTTTGTCAAAATTTTAATTTTTATCTAAGTACAGCAACAATATTTTAAATCTAACTTTTTTTTTCATCTATTTACACTCCCAAGATTGAGCATACGAACTCCACAATTCCTTATTGTCGTGTTCCGAAAGTCAGATTAATCCAGTCTTCTTATTGTTAGGAGGGCCTCAAACCTATCGCGTCATCAATTGCCTTTTAAATAGTGGTTGGTAGCTTCCTCAGTACGAAATACAGCCAGATCAATTGGTGGAACGTTGTAATTGTGGAAACCTGTGGTTGACTTTTTAGGTCTCTGATAGCTATACCTGGAATAAAATTATTCCAACAGATGCTCGTTGAGCATACTTTCATAAAATGTAGTTTAATACAAAAGTGGAAGAAATTGCCAAAATTGTCTGAAATCCCATAGAGGAATAGAGGCCAGAGCAGACACTGACAGAACAAAGTCCCGATTGAGAAGCTCTGAAATAAAAACACTGAGATTTAGGACCCGAAACACACTGCGCGATCGCATAAGGAATAACACCATCCACAGCATGTGCAACACGGAGGACATCGTCAAATAAGGAAGGCAACGAAGGCGACACTGAAACGACCACGTGAATAGAATGTCAGACGACGGAACTCCTCGTGTCACCCTTCAATGCAACCCTGAATGAAGAAGACACCCGGGAAGACCACCAAAACGATGGAGAGATAGTTGGCAGTCGACCTCCCAAGAGGCTGAAATGGCGGCACAACAGATCCGCAGGACCTTTGAAGAGAAGAGGAAGTCTGAAATCCCGAGA
Source organism: Mystacides longicornis (assembly GCA_963576905.1). Lineage (NCBI taxonomy): Eukaryota > Metazoa > Arthropoda > Insecta > Trichoptera > Leptoceridae > Mystacides > Mystacides longicornis. Next base: position 20,743,798 of record OY756437.1, read on the forward strand.
CCCGTACTGGCTAGCTGCTGGTATAATTACGGATTACTCGATTGAAGACAAATGGAGACAAGTATGGACCGCATCGTCAGTAAGGAACCAGAACCTAGTAGCTGACCCGACAAAAGAACTGCCTGGCTCAACGCAACCCTGAAATATAGTGTAGAGTTAACCAAATAAGATGTGATGTAGCTTGCACCGCTAAATGGGGATGGATGGACTCACGCAATCGATCATCTGATAAACGAGTGCGCCATGTACGCATTTAAGGGTAAGAACACGTAGAAAGCCGATTCCGACACGCGCCGACCGGCTCATAGATTGTTGTTTATGGTTTCAATGTATTTAAATGGGCATGCCGGAAAGCGGGTTCCTGCTTTTGCTGTGCGCACATCCATTCAAATGTATAGAAACATTCTTTGCGCAGGTCGGCGCGGGTCGGAATCGGCTTTCTACGTGTTCTTAGCCTAAAGGACTACAGAACTTGCACGCGCTAACGGATGACGCGATCCAATGGCTCCGCTCTATGTAGGTTAGATTGTGAGCGACCATAAGAAGAGAAAATTGCCAAAACATGATGTATAGCTAGTTTTATCAATTTATGGTCATTTTTCTAAGATTCACCGTAGCATCTATGGGAATGGATGTCCAAAGGGCGAGTCGATTATCAATTCCGCATCTAATACTCAAAAGGGGGCTCGGGGGTTACCTCAAGGGTGCCCACAAAACAGGTTATGACGTCTGTGTAGAGCCCTCGTGGTCTGTGGAGCTCGTATGGTAATCAATTACGCCTTAAGCGTACCGAATCGCTGCTTTCGTATGCAAAATTTGGATTAATAACAGTTAGGTATTTTGAATGGGTCCCCATATAATGTGATTAGTAGATTTATCCATGGGGCCTGCTGCGTATCTGTCATGGTGACTATATGTTATTGTAATCCGTGTTAAATGTGTTGAGGATTTGCCTCTGTTTTGAATCCTTTATTTGTACTAACTTTATACACTTGCTGTACAATATTCGACATTTTCGTTGCAAAAAGTGAGCCCAACTCGGTGGATACGGTAGCTCACCGATAATAGTCGGCCGATGAATTTAAGACCATCAGCAGATACACGATCCGCCAGAGCCCAGTTCCACTTCTGCTCCGCGATTCTTTCAGCCAACTTGATGATTAATTTTCCTTATCCAACAATTTGTACATCGGTACCCAACATCCTTCTCTTTTTTATTGATACCTTACGGGTGTTGGTCTTTGTTGCAATAACTTTTAATCAGCACTTGTTTATTACATAGTTTTCAAGCATTGATCTTATATTCTACGGATTGCTAGCCTGAGTTCCCCGTGTTATCAACATGTCGAAGAGGAAAAACAACAATTATGACAATTTAATGATAGTTGTTGCATCAATATTGTACCATTTAAACGTTTTTCACTACCTTATTAAACAGATTTTGGGTTGAATGCTTCAAACAAGTACCAGTTAGTACATTTTTACAGGTCTCCAATGCCTCTTTGTTAGTGTGGAAAAATCCTTGCATGTTCATAACACGAGTTTTTCCTTTGACAGTTCACGTTAGTAGTCCACATATATAGTAGGTCTATGATTCCAAGTCTGTCAACACCTAAATCTACTCGGTTATTTCCAGTACTTACATTAGAACAGATAATACTATAGGGTCTGTATACAAATAGAGCAGTTAGAAGATAACTGTGTATGAAATGGCCTGTATACATCTGAACACACGGTAACGGAACCAATGCAACGTTGCATGCATGGTATGCTGCTGTTCGTCACGAACCGCGTAGGTACTATGAAATTTTGATACGTTGCATTGTTTAGGTTACGGCGCGTGTTCAGATGTGTACAGGCCATTTCATACACAGTTCTCTTCTAGGTGCTCTATTTATATTATTATGAATGTTCTAATATTAACTGATGGTTAATCACACTATTCAATGAATAACTAAAGCAGGTACCTACGTCCTACATACATGATAAATGCACACACTAGAAAGGATAATGTGTAGGTTGGTACGGTGTGTTTAATTTTCTTCACAATCCAATGGGCAAGTATACCCCTTGCAGACGACAGCCATCTAATATCTTAGCCAATCACATTTCAAAATCTTAAATATTTCCCAATACACGTTCAATCCAAATATACACCTATGTATATGTACCCTAAAGCAAGTTATAGGATTTGATGTTACTTTTATATTCCTTTAAGTTACATCAATCAAAACTCCTTTTACACCCCACTCAGGGGCATAGACAAAAAGGGTTCTCAATTGCGCTCGATCTTACGCAATGTTAAAGGATAAGATATAGAAATAAACGCGTAATAATAATTTTTTATATTATTTTATTGGTTCAATTTAACTTAAAATAAAAATGCCATTTTGTAAAATTATAATACCTACATACAAGAGAAATTATTCGAATGAAAATTTAAAACATTTAGCACCTGAACGCCATTAAAAAAAATCTGTTTTATAAAAGAAATGAAAACATAATCATAAAAAATAAACAAAGCATTTAAAATATTTATTTTATGTATGTAAATACAAGGGTTATATCTACAGTGTTTATTTATTTTATTTTACTTTTTTATGTACCGTATGTTTAAATATAAACCATATTTTTTTTTCAGTTATAAATAACTTCAAAATGTCACAATGTAGTTTTATATTAATTAACCCTTTTCTGATATAATATTAGCCAATTAAAATAACTGTACAAAAGAATATTATTAATACTAATCTTAATAATATATCGAAATTAACTTAATATTTTTTATTTATTTATTATTATTAAGTAGTTAACAAATATCAATAATAATAATCTTATAAATGTAAATTATTGCATAGAGAATCGTAGATAATACATTTTTTTTTTTATTATTTATGTCTATTTTATTATTTAATATCTATGCGTTTTTTTTTTCAAATATAAAAAATAAAAAAAAAATAAAAGTGAACTAGCTCTTACAGTCTTAGTTATATCGAAGAGAAGGCTTAAAGATACATTATAATAAAGGAACATTAAAGAATTTTAATTTAAATAAATGGGTAAAAAAAAAACACACAAATTATTGTTTTTTGTTCGTTAAGAATATTTGCCACAACCTATAATATAACATTAAAATATGTTTAATTTAAATATAAATCTTTACAATTTTTCGTTAATATTATTTTAATAATAATATTATTTATTTTTAATTATGCAAATGTTATCGTGAAAATGGATATGAGTATAAAAAGATACAAGAGTTTCTTCAAATAACTGTATTTTTTGTGGGTTATGATTTACATACATTCTAAATAAAAAGTTTACATTTTTGTTCCGATTGTTAAAACAAGAGCTATTCAAATTTTGTTAGTATTTTTTTTTAAATACATTTTAATAAAATAATTATTTTAAAATGATTTGGACGAATCAGTTATTTATGTAGTCTTAATATAATGTATGGTTTTTTTTATGATGTTATTTGATGCATTTGTACTAAAAAATACAGTCTCATAACAATTTATTAGTGCATTTTGTGTTGAGATTATGAAAAAAATATGAATATGTACCTACTGTTGTACAATTTTTTCTCGATGACTTAATATTTGAGTTTGAACGTATTTGTTGAACTGTATTGTAGTTTCTTAATATGGGGTGGATATTACCATGAATATCATGAGATGATAGGTACATAGATGTATATGGATAAAAAAACTATCTTAACTCCACTAAGAATGAATAAAAATGGAAGAGAAAAACACTATTTAAGAGATTATCAACCTGTTTAATATAAATTTATGTTCAAATTTTCTTACACGAAAAGAAAACTTTAATTTTCTTTCACCAAAATTATATATGTATATTGCTTTATTTCATATCCATTTCAAATCAACTCATTTCGATACGTAGTGAATAAATAAAAGTTTATTTTTAGCACTAATAAATCGTCATGCTAATGTACCATTACTAAAATTCTCAACATGAATCGAATATGATTTGATTAAATATGTATTGTTTAGGACGAAATCTGATGCGAAAAAAATCTTAAAATATTAACAAAAATTGAATAGCTTTTACATTGGATTTTTTTTAAACTACAAGTATTTTAATATAAAAAAACAAAATTATTTCATAGGAATAAAAACGAAAATGTTGAGACGACTACATTTTTTTTTTATTTACAATGATTGTATGGTGCAAGTTTTTCGTTTCCAATGGGTTAAATATACAAACTTTAATATTCAGCAATGTAAAAAAAACTTTTTTTTTATCATTACGGGTTTAACGAATATCCGACATGATGACCATTTTTGCTGCTATCAGTGGCATTAAATATAAGGAAACTTGAAAATTATTCATACAAAAAATCGTTTTTTACATTACTAGATATCAAAAACAACCTTTGAATACATGTGTTCGTAAATTACATTTTATTTATAATATAATAAAACACTATTTTATTTTATATAAAAATGAAGCGAATATTATTACTTTTTATCTATAATAATATGTTACATATTATCATTACAATGTCAATAACTATAATATTGCTAAGTATTTTTTTTTAATATTTACATAGTATAAAAGTCTGTCAATGGATAAAATTAAAAAAAAAGATAGTTTAATACTAGAATAGAAAAATTTATACAAGTTTAAAAATATGAAAAAAGTGTGAAATAAAAAATATTCGCACACGTAAATAATGAATGTTTTATTTAACTTTGTTGGATATGTATGAGAAACTATGATATTTTTACAACTTTTATCATTCAGATAAAAATTATTCATATATATTTTTCATATATTAAAATCATTAGACAATAATATGATAAAAACGTTTTTGTTTTATATAATCAAAGCATGTTTATTCATACATGAAGCGTTAGATATATAATTATTATTCTCACATAAAAATCAATAAGTTCAATTTCAAAAGAGAGTTCGTGGCACATTTTATACTATAAACTTTATACATCTTAATTATTATATTAAAATAAAATAAAAATTAACAGATCTAACATCACTTCTTTACAACACAATCCAATTCTCTTATCGGTTTTTCCTCTAAAATTCTCACTTTAACCATAATCAAACGCGAAATTATAGACTAAAAAAATCAAGCTCGCTTTTTGTTCAAATTTCTCAACAAAACGTAGGGTACGATGTCAGCGATCATTTTACCAAAAGACCTCCGAGGTCCACAAGAGAAACGGAATTGGTATGCAGCTGGGTGGAGTTACGGCAATAAACAGCAGATAGAAAAACTGCATCAGCTATCACACTATTTCGTTGGGATGAGCATTTTGATTTGAATTGTTTTGTCTGGCACATTGCTGAAATAAAAGAAACAAGTCAAATTAATTAAATATTCTGAAAGTTTGTTAGTTCACGAAGTGAAAGTTCATAAAACTTGCCCCGTATTTTACTATTTCTGTATTTTTCTAACCATCATAATATGATATTATTATGTGTGAACTGAAATATAACTAGTATGCACTAAATAATTAATCAATTTCACAAACTGAAAGATGTTAATCAGAAATGAATTTAACTGAAAGTTGGTGTTTTTCACAATGTATAAGAAACATCCCTAACACTAGACGAGAGAAGAAATATAACATATTCTGATTCACGAAGTGAAAGTTGAAAGTTCCTAAAACTTGACCCTACGCTTCAATGTTTATGTCATTTACAAAAATTATCTCTGTGAACCGAAATATGACTGCCTTACGCTAACCAAAATTTCACAAACTGAAAGAAGGGAACGATATTTAATATGACATCAAAGATCAGTGTATTAAACATGTATTACGTTCGCATCGTTTTCAAATATGAGAATTTAATTCAACTGAAAGTTGGTGTTTTCACAATGTGAAAGGAATATCAGCAACACTCTCCTATAAACTATTTTGTACCACTCAATCTGTTTTGTTCAATACATATTGCACAAACGAAAACATGAGAAGCAGTTGGATAAAAACGAAGTGGACGAAGAATCAAACCTCTTGATTTGAATTCAGCATCTAATTAACAAGGCTTAGTGAAATGGCTATCGAGGTAGGCTACACCAAGAAATATTTTTCTCCTTCTGAATGTTGATGCTTTTCATTAAGTGAAAGTTCATATACAATCTCAATTATATGCAACTATTTTTTTCTGAAAGTCTGTTCACAGTGAAAATTTATAAATAGAATCCGTCTTCAGGTACATATCGTTTTCACAAAATAATAATTACTATAATGATAAATCAGTCATCAGAAAAAAAATGAGAGACGTTGACGTGTTCAGTCTAAGTGAACTAGGCAACCTAGCTCATTCGACCTGGGGTATGAGTTATGGATGACATAATATGCAAGGTGGCAAAGAAGAGGGTGGTGATCCGAATAAAACCATCTTAATAAGATGATAGTGGTTTTCGTTCTTTCAACGCAAAGCTGAGGATATAGAAAGAAGGGTAATGATTACTGATATATTCTTGTTGCTTCAATCAATTGAAGGGGAGGATAGATTTGCTCATATTTTTAGTAGGCTTTTATCTGTTTTCAAAAGCCTTCAGTTTATTTTAAGAGGTAGAACAAAGTTTTGATAACTCTTTAAAAACTATTGAATTAAATATTTAACTAACTTACAAACTTTTTTCGAGATAGTATATCGAAGCTGTCAAAAATAAAATTGGCCAAAATACGGAAGTGATAAGTTATTTCGAAGAAAGTTAAATTTATATATTATGACGTATCCAGAAGTTTCCGGAGCACATCTACCAATTTACAAAGGTTAACACTTACGGCTTCTATTTGAGTGACATTTTAATCTGCCCTATAATAAACTCTAAGGTTCTATTGTATTGTTTGTTTGTGATATTTCTTGACAGATGTCATACGTCAAAACAGTGTCAAATATCACCCGACAGTATGTCAAAGAAACAAAACGCTCCTATATTGTTTAAGGTATTTACAAGTCGATTATTTTAATAACAAAAATGGGCTATTAATAGTTAGTTTGGTAATTATTTACTTCGCGGGCTTTTTCGATTTTTCACGATTTTTTATATGAAACACATATCAAATTTAAATGCAGATTGGTAAATAGGCATTTTACGGATTGATTTGATAACATTTGAAGTATTTATCAACTAATTTTAAGTAAAAAAAATCAATAATAAAAGTTGCCTATTTTCTGATACATACTTTTCTTTCATGGAGTGACATTTTATTTTTTGATACTAAAATTGGTGTTTTTGTCTGAAAAATGAAATTGTTGGTCATTATCGATTAGTTGGTCGATTTGGATAGACAAGGGGATTTGATAACATCCTCGAATGATAACACTACGATTTGAATAGGTTAGGTTAAGGTTGGAATGTATTTTTAAGGGAGGTTTGGGGGGGTGGAACACCCCAAACCACCTTTGGACATCTCCCCGAATGATAACACTACACTCTGTTAGGTTTTTTTTTTTTTTTTTTTTTTTTTTATAATGGCCTTCACCTTGAAGGTGTTCCTGGCCAGTCTCAAGTAACTATGGGACACATAAATAAATCAATATTGATTCTCCAGCATTATTAATTTCACAATACCATCACAGTCTATAAGTGGACATTATTGTTGTTCAAAAATGTGAATAAAATTTTCGCCGTTTCAACTGATGGATCATATAAAAGGCTCGGTAGACCTGTAGGCAGAGCAATTTTACTTTTTAAAAGGTCTTGAAAGAATTGGTTTCTATATTTCATTAAGTTACACTCGAACACAATATGATTAATATCTGCTACATATTCTCCGCAAGCACATTGTGGGGATTCCAATATTTTAATCTTGTACAAATGGGCAGGAGCAGCAGTATGTCCAGATCTCAATCTGCAGATCGAAGAAATTTCACTGCGGGACACTCTGTTAGGTTGAAACATATTCATTTATAACGATTTTGTTAAAAATCGAAGAAGCCCGCGAAGAAAATATTCACCGTTAGTTTTTCTCTCGAGCGGCTTAGAAAAAAGTAAGGATTGACTAGAAAGAACTGTGTTCCGTATTTTTTTTAATATAGAAAGCGACCAGGTGAAAGAGGCAACAGGGAGAAGGCTGTGGAAGGCCCTGCAGTTGGCGTAGGCCGGCGCTTTTGGGCCGGCTAGTTGGAATAGTGGACAATGATGATGGTCACGATTCTCAGCAACGAAGGAGAAACGAAGATAATGAGATTTAAACACAGAAATTTAAAGAAGTTTACTCACGTCTTGTTTTCTCTCCCAAGTCTTCATAGCTGTCTTGTACTTTTCGAATTCGTGACACCAATTCGAATATATTTTTTGATATTCGTTGCTCTTCTCTGGAGGGGAACATCTGAAATATTGCAACACAAATAATCATTAACATAAATTCTTGGATTAACCCAAATGTAAAGAAGACGATTCAGAAATTAGGGAAACCTTACCTGTGAGAGTCGACTGTGATGTTGTAGGAGCACAAAAGGGAACCTCCAAGCCAGCAGTCGTATCTGCCAGCGTCTGCTTCAGTTGCAGCAATGATGAGGAGTCCATGCTCGGACGTTTCGATATACTTGTCAGGCCTATGCAAACAATAAAAGTTAAATAAGTACAACTACGAAAATGGTTTGGCAATCAGTAGAAAGAATCCATCAGACCAAGAACATTTGCTTCATCAATTTTTAAATTTATGCAAATTTCAAAGGCATTTTGGTGTTGCAAGGTTTAAAGTGTTCTTTAATATCTTGTGCGTTGCTATCACAGGAGAAAAAATAAATTCTAAAAAATCTTTTAAGGATTAATAGGATTAATTATATGTGAATCTGAAACTGATCCAAAGTGTAACAAATTCGCTTAAGACATTTTTCACAGATATCAATGATTGTGTTGTGACAGAGGAAGATGTTCGGCACTGAATATTGAACCCACTACCTTCACTAAGCTGAACGAAAGTCGACTAAAATACTAATGCTTCATTAGAAACAATAAACAGAAATATATTCGTGCCGTTTGATTTGGTCTTTTATCTCTGACACGCCTCCTCACCATGTCAGTCCCCTAACACTCAGCAACCACACTTCGCCAGCGCGGTATATCCTTAACCAGATTCTACCAGTCCGACTGTCTGCCGAAACTTTTCAGCGCCGTATGCAGATTATCTTTGAATCTCTTGCGCTGGCCCCCATGCTTGCTGTGGTTGCTGAGTGTCAGGGGACTGACATGGTGAGGAAGCGTGGCCCGGCGGTTGGATTGGAGTATCCCTGCCCAGAGTGCGACAGGGTATGCCGGTCAAGGATAGGACTATATAGCCATAGTATGTGGCATAGAAGAAGACGATGACACATCTTTGCTATTTTTGCACCTAAAGCCCGTATCTACGGGCAAAGGGCTTATTATCTCCGACACCTACAGTATTTAGTTCTATGCCTAAAACCAAGTACAAGCAATAATTTCAAGTGTTTTTTGCATTTAAGAATGATTATAAAAGACTGACCTAAACATTATCTGGTATCGCCCTCTCTCCTTTGAGTAGTGGTACCAAGTGACTGATTGCGGCTGCAGAACTTCTGGCATCTTTACAAAGCTGCCCAAGTGCAGACTCTGGCCCCAGGTGACTGTAATGCTCTTCTTGACTATCGAGGAGTCACAAATATCTGCCGTATCATTGGCCACATCTTGGAGAAGGCTGGAAAAAAGAAATCGGAATATTTAGAACAGGAAATCATGCAATCTAAACATAGCGAAACCTTTGCGTTTGTTGAAATACAAAGATTCTGATGAAGAAAACGCTTTGTCAGATAACTTCATAGGCTACTTACCCAGGTTGATAGGATCTGCAAGTATTGGTGTCTTTGTCCCATCCGCAGTAAGGATCTCTGACGCATCGCAAGCAGCTGTCATATCTTCGACTGCACATGACCAATTGAAGTTGTCTGACTCTTTGGTCAGAACCAATGTAAAGGGATCCGTGCGTTCTTGAAATCTCCATAGCCTGTGAAAGAGTTGATGAAAATTTAGGATACAATATTCACGAATTCTAATGTTAGACTCTAAAACTTGTTTGCATGTATGATATTTACGGGTTTATATTTAAATTTAACAAGATTTTTTGTACAAAGCAGTACAAATCATTCTATATTTATATCTTTCATTGGCAGTAAAACAATGAAAGCTGGAAAGAGACAATGAAATGTCAATAAACGTAGCTTGGATACCGCAGTTAACCAGATGCCCAATGAAATAAAATGTATGAACTTAGTCTAAATGCTAAATTCAAAAAGTGTTGCAGTATTGAAAAATAGTTTCTTCTTCTTCTACAGGCTGTTCAATTGGTGTTCGATTTTTTTCTAGAAATCCGTTGCGTTGCAAGAATAGGGAATTCCTTTGACATTGATATTTAGAAGATCATGTACCGAAATCGAAATAGCCTTCTAGGTCCAAGAATGGAGTGCATCCCGTCTGATGTTTCAAAAGAATACATCTGATGAAATGTCTCGAAACAAGATTTTTCTGATTAGTAAATCGTAGTATTTGGAGATTTAGTATGTAGCTTATATGAAATGTGTTAATCCGTTGAAAAATCCTCCTTATGAAACTCTCGCATTTTTTTTGTGTTATATAAAGAAGAATATGAGTGAAAAGGCTGGTCATTTCATTTACCTGTATGGGCTCTCCTGGGGTCACGTCGAATATGTCCAGCAATGTAGAATGGGTATCCCCGTTCCTCATCCACTGGACTATCTTGTGAACTTTGCCTTCATCTGAAATAAGAAAAAAAATATTTGTAAGTATAACTATTTTTTTTAACATATTTTTTAGACCCCCTACCCTCCCGTTGATACGTGGTGATCCCTCCCTGGTAATATGTGGTGAGCCGCCCCTTAGTGACATGTAGTGATTTCCTTCAAGGAGACTTTGCCAATATATTAAGATTTATTTCTTACTTGATACACACGTCATACAGTAACAAAAAATAAGACTAGACGGGCACACCGTCGAGCCCGAATATCTATCAGGACGTATACTTCGACACTCCTTGTCATGGTGGATTTTCGACAGATCAAGCGGCATCGAATTTTGAGCTTTTAATGATGAAACGCAATGACTGCTGTTAACAAGTCGTGACTCAAAATACATAATGGCAGTCAAATGGTTAAATACGAGTAAAAGAAAGTACCCATGTTAAAAAAAAAATGCAATTTAGGGATAAAAATCAGAAACAAACCGAATTGTAAGTTGGGTAATAAAACAATGACAGCATCATCTCTCACGAAACAAAAATAAAAGTAAAAAAAAAAATAATAATATAAAAAAAATAAAAACAAAAGAAGAATAATAATAATAATTGGTAGAAGAAACTTGCGTGGGGAATAAGGATATGACACGCATGGTTACGCATGAAAAACTTCCAGTCAAACTTATTACATTATTATTTATGTTTTATAATAATATATAAAATTATTATTTCTGTATCATTATTGTGTTGTTTCATAATACAAAAAAAAAATCTAAAATATTATATTCTTGTTTAAATGGGAAAATGCCGTAAATCACGTGATATTTCTGTATGAAGGTAATAATTTATCACATGCGTCTGGTAAAAATTGACAATGAAGACTTTTTTTACCGAGTTTAGAAATGTCAAAATGTAAAAAAAAATTCATTCATTCATCTGATAAGATGATCCTTGTTCGATTCCAAAGTCGGCGTGTTAAAAAAAAAAAAAGAAACTAACTGATTTTGTATTTAGAGTTTCAAAAATTTGACAGTAGGTATTGGATGACTGGTGAAACTACCTAACGCTGCAATAATGCTGTAAAGAAGTTGTTGAGCTAGAGTAGGCATTATTAACCAAAAGCTGTTTTTTTAGCTGAGGTGCTAATAGTGCAAAGTTAGAAAAATTCTCCGTATAGTTTGCGAAGTTTCTGCTAAATCAATCACCCTGTTGATTATTGTATCTACGATAATGTAAGAACTTTCTCTACTTTCTGATAGTACTGTTAACACTTCTCGACTCAAAATATTGCACAAGCTAGATCACTTCTACCATAAAAATCTATAGTATGTGCGATTGTGCCCTTAGGCAGTTCCACAAGCTATTTTCAATTAATTATATATAGAAAAAGTGTTTTTGTTTTGATATAGAATTTGATGATGAACCGCTATTGACTATCTACTTTTCATACAGTATTAAGTTCAATCAATCAATCAATTGAGCTAATTAATCCAACTAGAATCCAACCAATGAGAATATTCTTATATGTATCTTTATCACGACACAATCTAATAAGTATGAGCTATTGATTAAAATTACCCCCATAAAGCATTAAAATGCGGAAAATAGCTGCATCCCCTTGTTTTGTGGTACTAACGATACCAAAACTAATGGTAAAAAAACTACCCTTATTATATTAACATCGTACAACATGAAATCCACCCTTGCTAAGTAGAGCGAAAGATGAATTATTATGATTTAAACCTTATCGATTATATTTTCTTATACACCACCATAATGTACTATGTAACTGTTTATAGTATCGAACGCTGTGAGCAAGATTTTTTAATATTCTGAGAATTGAGATATTTGAATTCTCGGAAGACAAAATAAGAGTTGACTGAGTCATAAGTGATAATAGAAAAATCACCTTCATGTAATTCTGTTATCTTTCTCAGACAGCCGAGTCCTGTTCAATCTAGGACAAGGGCAACATGATAAGACCGGTAATCGAATCGACCGGTAAATAGCCATGATAATAATATCGGAAATAACATAATAGACAGAATAGATCAGAACCGTCACTGATTGATTGACGGCGCCTACCCGAAGCGTTCCTTGCGGGACCCACATGCACACATTTTTGTAGTGCTGCATGAGTTGTGTTGTTAGTAAATACACACAGATACCCCATACCATACACCTACTGACAATAACTTCAGATATTTATACCCACAGCTACAAGTGGCTGGTGACCACCCTGACAACGAGAGAATGTTGAAAGAATGCTATGATATAAATCTAATGCCCAAGTATTAAAGAGATTTGGGCCAAGAGATCTTTACACTAAAAGCTCTGTACAATTGCGTAGGAGAGAATTTTGAAAATAAACGTAAAAACGGGAGACAAAATCCGTTAAAGGGTGACGGTTTGAAAACACGTCAAAAAGAAAATTACGTAACTATTTACAAAGTAATGTTACAGCTAACAGTTATTTCAATCAATCAATCAATCAATTCTCTCTTTTTCACCCCACTCAGGGGCATAGGGAGGCAACAAGAGCTCTCCATTGCGCTCGATCTTGCGCAATGTTTATGACCTCCTCCCACACCATATCCATGTCCCTCAGCTCTGCTTCGAAGGAGTGGAACACAGTGTGACAGGGTCTTCCTCGTCTTTGGGACCCTGATGGGAGGAAGAACAGCGCTCTCCTCGGCCAACTGTCATTCGGCATCCTTAACAGTTATTTAGTTGGGCGAAAAATATTAGGTAGTAGTAGTAGATTAAAATGCGGACAAGATTTTTAGAATTGAAAATGAGGGTGAAAATTTTCCGCAAAAATTAATTAAACTTATCATCCCTCTAACCGGCGCGTGTCATTTAACCAAGAACCCTTTTACCAAAATCCTCCTTAACTAATTTCACCCCCCCCCCCCACCTTTCAAAGCAAATTAATAATTCCAAACCGTACATATGAAATAACAGATCATAATTATTATTCTAAACAAAAATCTCATATATAAAAATCTAAAGTGCGCAGTCAGTTTGAATTTATTATTTAGATAGTCTATGTTATGATTAAGTCATTGTTTTCAGTTGCGGAAAGGTAAATAAAAATAAGTGTAATTGTGTTTTTTTTCGCATTTTTGTTTTATATGTGCCGTCAAACGTGCATTATGTTAACTATGAGTACCACTAATAATTTCGCGTCAAAAATAAAATCGAGTTGAGTTGTTAATGTTCAGTGTTCTGATAGTGTCTCAGATTTTAACTGCGAATGCCATCATCTGCTATTTAATTTTGCTACTTGTCTTTTACTCAAGTTGACATTTAAGAATACGATATTGTTGAGCACAAAGCTTTCATTTAAGGAATTGGCTTATTAATAACTTTCTTTATTCGTGTAATATGGTATAACAAACAATAATGGAAGTGTACATTCGTCATAATTTTAGTTAGAATATAAAAACAAATTAGCATCCCCACTAGGCAAAAGCCTGTAACGGGGAGTGCTATCATAAAAAAATAATCAATATAAAAAGTATCAAAACAGCATTAAAAAATTAAAATTAATGTAATGAATAAATTCTTCTATATATTCCAAACAATAAAATATATACATATATATACATACACACATATACACACACACATATACACACATACATACATACATATACTTATAAAAGATCTCAAAATACAATCAAATACAAAATGCGATTTTAAATTGAATGAAAAATGAACTATTTAATTCTAACTGGTATTTACAGAGACAAGCAAATTATTTACTCGTCTATTATTAGCAGCCACTCAATTTTAACGACAGTGTTTTGTTTTCAGAATTTTCGAACGATTACTTTTGTAGATTATTTCCGTGACAGCATAGCACGGTTGCAGCTAGTATTATATAAAATAAATTTACATACTGTGTCTTCTTACACCTCTATATTAGTTATATATATACTTGTTACTTTATATATGTGGGAAAATAACAACGTAAAATCCTTTGAAAACATAATAAGCTCAGGTCCTACATGTGATCCCTGGGGTAGGCCAGAAATAATCCGGATAACGGAAAAACCGCAATATTTTCGGAACACAGCCATTATCCCTGCGGTCAGACACAATTGTAACAAATAAAATTATTATAGTGATAATTAATTACTTGGTGTTTTAGTAAGCTCTGCCGTACTGTCAGGATGGGATTTTCTGCCATACGTTTTCTTTTTGAGTACATTCATATCCTTCTACTTGGATCATTACAGATTCCTATGTTGAGAATATTTTTAAAGTCATCAGAAAACCTACAGAGAGGATAAAGAAGAAAGGTGAGGTACAAAAACGGCATCGATAGAAATAGAGCTATGCTGCTATCAGAAAACCTTACGAGCACATACCAGAAGAACCACGGATATTAGTGAGCAAGAGCAGGAAATAGTAACCCAGAAACCGGTAGCAGAAGATAATTAAAATTTACAAAATATAAGGAGTGTGATCAAGCACCAGTGGCACAAGGTGGCTAGAGACAGTAAATGGAAGTCGAAAGGCCTATGTATGCCAAAAAATGGACAGGGTCAGGACATCTAGACCTTTTAGAAGAAATAATACTAATATTCATACTCAGTAACCTAGACTGACGATTCTCCGAACATACCATAATACCAAAAAATAATCCTTGATCACATCAATTTTTATAAGCTCATTACGGCAAGCATCAGTTTCTTTTTCTCCGAACATTTCTTGACCGCTATTATACCGTAGGGAAGACAATAATTATACCCATAATTAATAGGCAGACATATGTAAAATTTGAGAATGCCTTGTAATAGCATAAAATAATATTTTCTACCTAGAAATATCAATTTTTTCCATTTCCCGTGCATATTTTTCTAATAATTTACTTTTAACTGAATGTTTCTTGGGTGTGATAGAGAAAATGGATGTGATTAATTGACGCAACTATGGATGGACCACAGCGTGATGGAAAAAATATTCTTCACTAATGAACCAATCTTTAGATGAGACAAATACACTTTACATGAACGTTAAAGGAAAAATTCAAGTTAGGCGAGGAGTTCGAAGAATAGGTGTCATGATTAAGTCATCTGGGAGTAAATGGAAATGTGTAGAGAGAGGCATCAAGAAGAAGAAGATGTTACATGTCATTTTTCTCCCCATTTTTTTTTTTGACGGATCAAATAATAATTTTTAGGATATGAACAAACTCAATCAAAGCCAGAACTCATAAAGCAGAAGTTATTTAATTTCCTTGAGGCGGATTAGGGAAATGTGCATCGTACTCGGGCGATGCCAATCCGCATTCGGGCACGTGTGTCATTTTTGCTCCCATAGTCCGCCCCCGCCTATCAACCGCAGAAGTTGGCAAAACCCCCCGACTGCTTACACTGGTAATCCTAGACAATTAGCCGACATGGGGTGGCGAGGTAAGGTATAAACTTGTATCAGCGCTGCGCTCAAATAGTACAACTTAACCCTGATTTACGACCTCATTAAGTCATATTTTAACGTTAAGTGAGTATAAAATGACTATGCGGTTTGAAAAAAAAATACTTTCAATAAATATTAAACACCTACTAATTAGTTATTACTTCCCAGAAGCGAACGTCATTTTAGTAAAGGTAATTAAACTACCTCAGTTATTTCGATGAACAGCTGTAAAAAATGTTTTTACATATTATGTCCCTGGTATTTATTTCAAATTCTAAATTAACCGTATGTAAGTTTTATCTTTGGACTGACGATGGCTGAACGAGCCGAAATCAGTTTGTTGATATCAAAGAATATGTAACAACTAATGACTAACAATTCATTACTGATGTTCGATTTTTAAATGGAACACACCACTACGGGCTTAAGACCGTCTTCTACGGTTATTTCGAAGTCTGCCTTAGTGTGTTCACTTTACGCCAACAACGCTCGCCATCAGGTGGTAATGCCCGTCTCCGAAATTCCAATGAGAATTCTCAACATGTTCAACATGTCGAAAAATCTCATGTATGCAACAAGTAGAAATTTAATAATAAATGAAATAAAGAGATAAAAGTTGGAAATTATTGAGAACAAGAGAGCAATAAGTTGATATCAGATCAATAGTAATAACAATAACAAATAAAAAAGAGTGTGCTTTTCTTAACATAAAATATCTAAATCAACCATTAAAAATTCGAATTTTAACTGTAAACTACTCATACGCCGTTCATACACTAAAACTATACACACTTTCAAGGATTTGGTACGAACTAAATATTCTCTTGCTAACTGTACGATTTTATATTATGCTTTTTCATTTATTGAAATATTTAGATATTATGACGTATTCGAGTCATATTTTGAATTATTCCAGTATTTTTCTCCCTTTTCTGTCTTAGAAAGTGTATAAACAATTAATCAAGACTTGAAAAATTGTCTGGAAAATTGAATACATTTTTTTTAAATTAAAATAAATTTGTGCTCACTAAAAGTGAACACAAACACACACTTTGACTTTCACAGTAAGCTACTTAAAGCATTTGTCGTGAAAGAAGAAGATGGTCGGCACCTGGAATCGAACCCATATATTCTTACAAACAAACAAATAAAAAATGCACGTAAGTTTGATGATCGCTTAAAACTTAGTCAGGTACTTACTTTAAAGGGGAGATCAAATTATTGAAGTATTGTCGTCTAGGGAAACGTTAACCGAAAATAATCCGCTAATCGAAAAAGTTTATAATCGTTGTATGATTGTATTTCGGTACTCCTGGGGCGGCCCTGGACAATGGGATTGCGTGCGAGGATTACAGGGACGTGCCCGTCAGCAAAAATAATATACACTCGGATAAAAATATATAAGAAAACATTTAATTGGATTTGTAAAAGAAAACAATGATAATGTATAGAAAAAAAAAACTACGTAGAAAAAGCGAACGAAAATGAGCGAACGTGATCTTTTAAATTGATAATTTGTGGCGGGGATATGTGGAAAAGTAGAATGAAATAAAATTGAATTCTATATGTATTATGTTTTCTGATTTTTCCTATCGCATCTGAGAGGTAATGAGAAATAAGTAACACAACACAAAATAGCTTCAGTATAGACTGAGAAACAAGTAACACGATAGCTTCACTATAGACTTTAGCAAAGCGTTCGATAGGGTTTGGCACAACACTTATTTAGAGATGTTCACAATTTTATGCATTCTGGCATAGTGTTATCACTTTACGTTTTCAACCTTCGCTATGTTGATGATCAAATTCGTCACATCTCTACAATTCCTACCACAGGAATCTTCGAAATGTTCTACATCCCATTCTCGAACTAGCATCTCTAACCTTCCTAAGCAGAGACCATAGTCACTTAACTGAATGACCCGACGATTAATACCTTCATAAAACGTGAATATATGTAAGAAACGTTAGGTAGGTAAATTTTTATGAAGAGACATATTGTATTTGAAATAGTAAGAACATAAACAAACAAATTTTATCAGTAACTGTTTCCTTTAAATGGAAAGCGCCAGGATATTAATTTGATAAAATTGCAGATGTGGACGATTTGATAATAGCACTCCACAATATCTCGGTTTACCAAAAATTTCAATAATTTAAAGACGCCCGGAACAGATGCCAGTTCAGTTCAGATTTTGCAGATATGTTTAGTAATATCAAATGAAAATTGCTTCTATAGAAAGCATAGAAAGCAAATGTCTTGAATGAGCCGTTTAATTTAAAAAAGGATCTGAGTCCAAAGATTTGAGTTACTATTTCGGCTATTAAAGGGCGTAGAAGTCTTCGAAAACATGATGTATGAAGAGCAGATGACCAGACCAGGGACTCTTACAAGATTCTAGACGCAAAAGCTTTTTGGAGCTGTTAAGTCTATTTCACGGATATTTAACTGAATAAATAAATAAATATAAATAAAAAAGATCCTATTATATGAAATATATTGTTTTCTTCCACAAAAAGTTTTTATTTTAGAAAACATTTTCTTTCTTTGCCCTAGTACAGGCTTGGCCTATTTGGGCAGCAGTTAAGATTGTTATCTATTATCACTGTATTAATATGTATGAATAAATAAATAAAAATAAATAAATTTGAGCTTTATTTATCATGTAAAAAGTACATAAGCATAAAGCTATGATGAAATTTTGTTGAAGTTCATAAAAATAGAATTAAAAAGCTTAATTCGTAGTTCGTCTCAACCCGTGGAGTCTTCTTTATGGGGGTGAAGCTCTATATTAAAATAAGAAAAAAAACCCTTCAAACGAAAACAAAATATTTAACGAAAAACGCTAACCAATCTATTTTTAATCACTCTGTAAAAAAATATTTGCAAAATGTTTATTTCGTTCTTATAGAAGAAATTAACGATATTAAAAAAAAAGAAATTCAACATAAAACGAACTTAAATTAAAAATAAAAACGTTTAAAATTTAATAGATTTAAAGAACCATTCAGTTAATTTTTTAGAAGTTGTTTTCCAATAAAATTATACGAAAAAATAATTGAGAATGTAAAATAAAAAAAAATTGTTAATGTAAGCAAGAACTTATGATTTTGTTTGACGCGCTAGCATTAAGGTAGGCAAAAGCAACAAGTAGAATCATGATCATGGCATATTATGCTAAGCTTCCAACAATGATCGGTTTCAATGATGAATTTAAGATTGAACCATAGCGGGAAAATTGACCATCTTCTTCTAGTATTTCGAATGCTGGTTTAGTGTGATCACTTGACGAAAAAATAATAACTAATGACTCTAATAATTCATTACTAATGTTCGATTTTTAAATGGAACAAACCACTACCGGTGCCTCCCTATGCTCATTAATGGGGTTTGAGAGGGAGAATGTATGTTTAGATGGGAAAAAATTATATTGGATGATTTTTTCCGGATTTCATAAGAAACATGCGTTTTCTGTGAGAAACATGAGTAAACATATGATAATATTGATGAGATATTACCTACATGTAAAAGTCCACAGCTAGTTATGTTTCATGTAATAACAACAGATAAAACCATTTTACCCTCTTTGCGTACTATGTACACCTTCACTATCCACATATATAAAATAATCTTCATATAAAGATGTATGTATGTATTTTATGATTCACTAGCTTTCCCAACAGAATATTTAACTCAAAATTGTAATTTATACAAAAAAATGTTTTGAGTATTAAAAAAATATTTCTGAAAGCTCGAAAAAAAAATCCTATAAAAATTTGTATACCAATATTTTTTATGTCAATGGTTGTCAGGTAAACAATATTTTTTTGTTGCTATAGAATTTTTCATAGATAGCGTTAGCGTTGCAGGAAATCCTTTTATACTAACTTTAATATTACATTTTATATTATTGCTTATTCATTTTTAAGCTTTTTAATAATTTATGGCGGTTAGACAGTATGGAAATTATACCACACAAACTAATTTTCTATCTGATGACAACGAGTGTATAGAACCATCCAGGATAAAGAGCCATCTAACGGAATACGCCGAATACATCTCGTATTTTATCAACAACGTAGATTCATCACCGTCTGTACCAAGTCAACTAACTTAGGATATTTCACACCAGAGGGAGAACACATCACCTATTTGGAAAAATTATCTTGCGCGAATAACCCAACTATAAAAGCTTTTTCAATATACAATTTTATTACTCTTTCCTTCAGAACCTACCAGTGCATAACATTGTAATTAGTTTTAAGTTAAAATATATTTTTCTGTGATACTTTATTTGAATTCACTAATATAGTGCTTGTGTTTTTTGTAATATAAAATCGAGTTTCATTTCGGTAGTTAGTGGAATTCCTTATTAACTGATTAATCTAGTTCATAAAGAAATAGTGAAAGTTGGTGAGTACTCCAGATATTCTTAATCTTGCCAAAACTCATAAGAGAGTTTCTCATCTTCTGATAAAGACCATTTTTCCCCAATATTATTTGACCTTGAGAAAAGAAATCAGTACTCCTTCTTCATCTCAGTCTCATCTCATCTTATGGATCAGATCCAACCAAATCTGAACACCATAAATTGGTGACCCTACGACGTTCGAACACCCTTCAATTATCTACTTAATCCATCATTTTCCAATAATCTCCAACAATCCATTAACATTCTCAAACAAAATTTTCTCAACAATCTTAACAAAATTGTCACATGTACACCTTCGTCCACTAATCCATCTCGAATATTTAACACTCTATACATTCATTCCAAATTATTTCTTTCACAAAGCCATCTAAATAATATTGTCCCACAATTTAAAATTTTCATCTCACATATTACATTCAAATTTTAAGCGCGTCTCTCACATTTACCATTCGACGCAAACTTCACTCTACTACGAGTACAAATGTCAAAATAGCATTACAAGCCGCTTTGTTCGCGATAAATATATTCAAATTTTAGACAAAATATATGAAATTATAGGGTAAAATCATGTGCAAAGTCTAAAATTCAACTGGTTCTGAAGGGATGAGTCATCCGATGGGTCACAGGCAAGTAAAATCTTTAAAAATAACATTGTAAAACGGCATTCAGCCCATATTTTTTCCAAACAATTTCAACCTATCGGATTATTTTAAAAGCCTCTTGTTTTTCTGCCTTCTATTTAATGTTACACATATTTAATCAATAATGCCTTACAAACGCTGTGAAATCGATATTAAAATCTTCAAAAAAAGAAAAAAAAACTTAAAATTTGTGAACAATAAAATTTGTAGGTTAAAATTTTTTCACGATACAATGTCACATCGAGATTTTTTCATAAAACTTTTCATGTCTTTAAATACTGATAAAACTTAATTTAATACATTAACTATTTATAATCGCATGCTGAATTGCAATTTTAAATGATTTTTTTACAAAAGAATAACCTTTAATTATCTGATTGCAGATTTACAAGTACATTGTTTTTATGTTGCCAAACCTTGAGGTAACCTTTTTATATTTTACATAAACAACAAGCGAAACAAATACCTACATGGAATTTTTTTTCAATATTTGAAGCCAATATTGAAGGTTAACTTGTTGGATTTGGAACCATTGGGGCTTATGACCCTCGCATTAGCGGCTGGTTTAGAATGATCATTTTACACTATAGAAACTATTCACCATTAGGTTCCATTGATCCAGGTTTTTACCTCTCCAGCGATGTCGGAGGCAGGCTTTGAACCAATGCTCCTACGATGTGTGTAGAAGCCTGCCGCCAGTAGCCATCAGGCCACTGGCGGTTACAGCTAGGTCGTCAATTTTTACATATCTAAACGTCTTATACAAGTATCCTTCTATGGCGACATCTATCGAAATGATCGAGAGATTATTTTAAAGCTACCTACATTATCTGAGGACCATCTGGTAGGACCCGATATGATTACCTCATTGTTACCGGGAGATGGCTCTCTTGTATGCGCTCGGCACATTAATTGTACACATTTTATTCTAATTTCTCTAACATTTGTATGGTTAAGTTCATACTAACTTATCAAATATTCGTAATATTTTTGATAACTTTATCTACATTACTATAGATGGTTCTTATTTATGATGGAATTTTTTTTCAATATTTGAAGCCAATATTGAAGGTTAACTTGTTGGATTTGGAACCATTGGGGCTTATGACCCTCGCATTAGCGGCTGGTTTAGAATGATCATTTTACACTATAGAAACTATTCACCATTAGGTTCCATTGAATGTGTACAATTAATGTGCCGAGCGCATACAAGAGAGCCATCTCCCGGTAACAATGAGGTAATCATATCGGGTCCTACCAGATGGTCCTCAGATAATGTAGGTAGCTTTAAAATAATCTCTCGATCATTTCGATAGATGTCGCCATAGAAGGATACTTGTATAAGACGTTTAGATATGTAAAAATTGACGACCTAGCTGTAACCGCCAGTGGCCTGATGGCTACTGGCGGCAGGCTTCTACACACATCGTAGGAGCATTGGTTCAAAGCCTGCCTCCGACATCGCTGGAGAGGTAAAAACCTGGATCAATGGAACCTAATGGTGAATAGTTTCTATAGTGTAAAATGATCATTCTAAACCAGCCGCTAATGCGAGGGTCATAAGCCCCAATGGTTCCAAATCCAACAAGTTAACCTTCAATATTGGCTTCAAATATTGAAAAAAAATTCCATCATAAATAAGAACCATCTATAGTAATGTAGATAAAGTTATCAAAAATATTACGAATATTTGATAAGTTAGTATGAACTTAACCATACAAATGTTAGAGAAATTAGAATAAAATGTGTACAATTAATGTGCCGAGCGCATACAAGAGAGCCATCTCCCGGTAACAATGAGGTAATCATATCGGGTCCTACCAGATGGTCCTCAGATAATGTAGGTAGCTTTAAAATAATCTCTCGATCATTTCGATAGATGTCGCCATAGAAGGATACTTGTATAAGACGTTTAGATATGTAAAAATTGACGACCTAGCTGTAACCGCCAGTGGCCTGATGGCTACTGGCGGCAGGCTTCTACACACATCGTAGGAGCATTGGTTCAAAGCCTGCCTCCGACATCGCTGGAGAGGTAAAAACCTGGATCAATGGAACCTAATGGTGAATAGTTTCTATAGTGTAAAATGATCATTCTAAACCAGCCGCTAATGCGAGGGTCATAAGCCCCAATGGTTCCAAATCCAACAAGTTAACCTTCAATATTGGCTTCAAATATGTATTGAAAAAAAATTCCATCATAAATAAGAACCATCTATAGTAATGTAGATAAAGTTATCAAAAATATTACGAATATTTGATAAGTTAGTATGAACTTAACCATACAAATGTTAGAGAAATTAGAATAAAATGTGTACAATTAATGTGCCGAGCGCATACAAGAGAGCCATCTCCCGGTAACAATGAGGTAATCATATCGGGTCCTACCAGATGGTCCTCAGATAATGTAGGTAGCTTTAAAATAATCTCTCGATCATTTCGATAGATGTCGCCATAGAAGGATACTTGTATAAGACGTTTAGATATGTAAAAATTGACGACCTAGCTGTAACCGCCAGTGGCCTGATGGCTACTGGCGGCAGGCTTCTACACACATCGTAGGAGCATTGGTTCAAAGCCTGCCTCCGACATCGCTGGAGAGGTAAAAACCTGGATCAATGGAACCTAATGGTGAATAGTTTCTATAGTGTAAAATGATCATTCTAAACCAGCCGCTAATGCGAGGGTCATAAGCCCCAATGGTTCCAAATCCAACAAGTTAACCTTCAATATTGGCTTCAAATATGTATTGAAAAAAAATTCCATCATAAATAAGAACCATCTATAGTAATGTAGATAAAGTTATCAAAAATATTACGAATATTTGATAAGTTAGTATGAACTTAACCATACAAATGTTAGAGAAATTAGAATAAAATGTGTACAATTAATGTGCCGAGCGCATACAAGAGAGCCATCTCCCGGTAACAATGAGGTAATCATATCGGGTCCTACCAGATGGTCCTCAGATAATGTAGGTAGCTTTAAAATAATCTCTCGATCATTTCGATAGATGTCGCCATAGAAGGATACTTGTATAAGACGTTTAGATATGTAAAAATTGACGACCTAGCTGTAACCGCCAGTGGCCTGATGGCTACTGGCGGCAGGCTTCTACACACATCGTAGGAGCATTGGTTCAAAGCCTGCCTCCGACATCGCTGGAGAGGTAAAAACCTGGATCAATGGAACCTAATGGTGAATAGTTTCTATAGTGTAAAATGATCATTCTAAACCAGCCGCTAATGCGAGGGTCATAAGCCCCAATGGTTCCAAATCCAACAAGTTAACCTTCAATATTGGCTTCAAATATTGAAAAAAAATTCCATCATAAATAAGAACCATCTATAGTAATGTAGATAAAGTTATCAAAAATATTACGAAATACCTACATTTTCATTAGATTTTCATAGCGCATTATTGCATTTTAAAGAAAAACAAGAAATTTAAATCGCATTTTTCACATACATTCTTATTTTATTCTGGTCAATAAATGATTAATTATGTATCAACTTATCAACGATACAAATATTTCAATGGTCTATAAAAATATTCTATCTAAATTGTCAATGTAAAACAATTATATTACCATCTTATATTACCATCTACTAGCCAATTGCTATTAACGTTTTCCGCGACTAGAGAAATTCTATCTCAAGAATCTCAGTCCGAATTCAATTCGAGGTCAACTTACATATGCAAATACGGCCTAATACTTATACACATGTACTCATACACATGTACCAAAAAAAAAAAGCTCTATGTATTTCACGCCACGTCTAGTACAATGCACCGCGCATTTTCAGACCGAAATTCCCATTTCGTCGGCTAACTACATACACACAAGAGCAGAGATACTCATCTCAAAAGCTTTCTTGTAGTGATTGAGCAACAGACATACACACATGATCATAGCATCATACGTATAGTCTAGAGCAAGACATACACACATGGCCATAATGTCATACGTATTGTCCATATTATACACACATGACAACAGCGTCATACGTATAATCTATTACCATCAAATATACAACTCAACGAGTTAAGAAAAAGACAATTAATGTATTTACATTCATACAAAAGACCATTTGAAAACAGAATTCTAAAAAGTGTCATATTAATTCTCCCAAATCAGTAACATTTACTTAACATTATTGACACACATACATTGACAAAATAAAACATTATAAAATTTTTTAATCCAAACACAATATGTACAACTATATTACCATGTCTACCCACTATTTTTTACTTATTTTATTGTATAAATATTCTAATATGTATTTTTACAAAATGATTACAGATCCCAATACAAAACCACCAACTGTATATTGCTAATACCAGATTGGTAACAAATTTTATTATATATAAAGGATCTCACATAGTAACTTCACTTCATAAACATTATAGAAAAAGTATTAAAACATATACCAATTGTGTATCATAACTATTCAATACCATTTGTAATAATTTTTCCTAACTTTATTTTGAATATTGAACAAAGAATAACATTGAAACACCCTTAGAAAAATTTTCCTAGAACATTTGTCTTAGTAAAATATAACTTGTGAAATTTTTTTCAAAGTCAACATTTGTTTATAATATAGGTACTCAAATAACTTTTTATTTCAAATCCAAATTTAAAATGTATTTCACAAAATTTAAATTCAAGAACCACCCTAAAGCAAATATACTTATACCAATTCTATTGTAAATTTTTTTGTTATTCTATATGTTGCATATTATCTCATCACGACACTACTCAACCAACGCTGGACTTCACCACAATCCAATTGACGGAAGCCTACGATAGCAATCTTCACCTGCTGTACTTAGCAAAGGCGGACTATACGAGTTGTCTCACAGACTTCGTAGCTCGGAGGCCAAACTTCTCCAACGAATTTTGCCCCACTACTGTCTCTCTCCAACAGTGGCAGATGTACATCACACCACGATTACACCCCACTGAAAACAACTGATGCATTTTTCCTTGCTCGTCAACCGACATCATGGATCAACCAGTTACAACAGCACAACCACCATCGCTGCTGCATTAATGGCTAAGCGCAAATCAACATCGCCGCTTCATATGGTAAAACACATCAACGCTGTTTTAACCTATTTTAGCCATCATATTTCCCCAGTGCAACCGCACTAACGTCGTGAACACTCTGTCCAACTTCTATTAAGTTCCAGTCGCTACAACGACCAGCCCAGTCGAGCCAAGTCATCATCTAAGACGTACCATCCTACAAACCGCTCAACCAGAGGACTGCAGAGTTCCACACTCCACCACCAGGTCAGGGAGGAAGATATTTTCTCCACATCAGAATTTATAGCACGCCATAAATTCTTGCGGGAGGCTATATGGCGGTTAGACAGTATGGAAATTATACCACACAAACTAATTTTCTATCTGATGACAACGAGTGTATAGAACCATCCAGGATAAAGAGCCATCTAACGGAATACGCCGAATACATCTCGTATTTTATCAACAACGTAGATTCATCACCGTCTGTACCAAGTCAACTAACTTAGGATATTTCACACCAGAGGGAGAACACATCACCTATTTGGAAAAATTATCTTGCGCGAATAACCCAACTATAAAAGCTTTTTCAATATACAATTTTATTACTCTTTCCTTCAGAACCTACCAGTGCATAACATTGTAATTAGTTTTAAGTTAAAATATATTTTTCTGTGATACTTTATTTGAATTCACTAATATAGTGCTTGTGTTTTTTGTAATATAAAATCGAGTTTCATTTCGGTAGTTAGTGGAATTCCTTATTAACTGATTAATCTAGTTCATAAAGAAATAGTGAAAGTTGGTGAGTACTCCAGATATTCTTAATCTTGCCAAAACTCATAAGAGAGTTTCTCATCTTCTGATAAAGACCATTTTTCCCCAATATCATTTGACCTTGAGAAAAGAAATCAGTACTCCTTCTTCATCTCAGTCTCATCTCATCTTATGGATCAGATCCAACCAAATCTGAAAGCCATAAATTATTATGTTATCCGGAGCAGAGAACAATGATGTCCTGACACACCGTTAAACAACTTATTTACAAAACGGCAGCTTTAAATAGTTCGAACTAATATACATATACCTGCCTTAATTATTTTACTCTAAAAATGATATATTAGAAATAAATAAATACCACCAAGCACCTTCAGCCCAAAAAATTGAATATCTAAAATAATAAGTTGAAATAATTCCCAGTAAAAAAAGTGCTATCATAAAATTTGACACGTCAAAGATACATAAAAAGTTTATGACCCTCCGGAAAAACAGTGATGTAAAGAGCTAGTAAGAAACTAATAATTTTCCTTTTCGGATTAATCAGAGGGGATCATACAGAGTTTTCGAAGTTGGGGTGTCACCCAAATACTATAATATTTATGTGAAAACTTTTACCTTGGTGCAGAAAAACTAGTATCTTTATATTATAACATGAATTTTGAAAGACCCACCGTTATTTGAATTTTGTAATAAGTTAATTTTTTGTAAGTAGGTAGGTAGGATTTTTTCAAAAATACATCAGTTTGCTTATACTTAAATAAAATGTCTAAAATTTTTACTAGGTATAGGTACCACAATTCACTAAAAACTATAAAATGGTTTTCGAAATGGACTCCTTTTTCAGATGAAGTTTGGATATTCATAAAAGCACACTATTATTGTAATTTTTAAAAGAGAATCAATCTTTTAACATCGTCAATAATAAACACATAACAATGTTGAGAAACTATCCCACATTTTTACTACAACTCGCTCAACTTCTTATACATTGCTTTCTTTAGTCAGTGTTGTTGGACTGTGTCTTGTTCGTGCTTCGGTCAATCTTGTTGGACTGTGTCTTGTCTGGGCTTGCTTTAGTCAGTGTTGTTGGACTGTGTCTTGTTCGTGCTTCGGTCAATCTTGTTGGACTGTATCTTGTCTGGGCTTTCTTTAGTCAGTGTTGTTGGACTGTGTCTTGTCCGTGCTTCGGTCAATCTTGTTGGACTGTGTCTTGTCTGGGCTTGCTTTACTCAGTGTTGTTGGACTGTGTCTTGTTCGTGCTTCGGTCAATCTTGTTGGACTGTGTCTTGCCCGTGCTTTGGTCAGTCTTGTTGGACTGTATCTTGTCTGGGTTTTAGTCAGTGTTGTTGGACTGTATCTTGTCTCGGCTTTAGTCAGTGTTGTTGGACTGTGTCTTGTCCGTGCTTCGATCAATCTTGTTGGACTATAGACTCAACCATAGAAACAATAAAAAAATTGGAGGATACGAACATTCTTTATAGATTTAATCAAATTTTGATGATGATGGTGTGTTATATGGCAGATGGAAACAGGGAATATTGATACAATTAAATTATTTAAAGGAGTTTTCAGCCTTATCCCTTCGAAATCAAACGGTACAAGGTGTAAGCAGAACTATGATGATCAATAGGTCGTAGAGAAAATAATGGAATTGTGGGTATATCTAGGTTCCAAGACAGAGTTTCAAGATACAGCGATACTTTTAAACTAATCGGAATACTTCAGAAAAAGGGAATGATAGAGAAGTTATTGGATTACGTTCTTATGAATTAAAACAAACACAGTTGAACTTTCACGATATTTTATTGAGGCTCGAGCGCTTTCGTCTATCTCATGTAGACATTATCAAAATACTTAAGAAACATAAAATTAAAAAAAAAAATTGAAGACATGGTACAATGTTGGTAGGAGAAGATAATTCTACTACCAGGGTAGTGAGTACGTAACTTTTGCTATAGCACGACTAACCACACATCAATCTAACTACTCATAACCACGGCTTAACTACATAATAACCACGATGAAACGCACAACTAACTACATTTGTAACGTTACGTACTCGCGCTAACTACACTAGGAAGTAGTTAGTAGTGCTATAGCCCTTACGTACTCACCCCCCCCAGATGACAAAAAAATATTTTTATTGCGTTTACATGCAGTTGGGTAAGATATTATGATAAAAAATGTGTTCGAGGGTGACAATAGGATGGGTATGCGTGGTTTTTTTTTTAATTTTATGTTTCTTTAGTCTCTTGATAACGTCTAAATGAGAAAGACGAAAGCGCTCGAGCCTCAATAAAATATCGTGAAAGTGAAACTGTGTTTGTTTTAATTCATATTAATGAACTGTCACTACGTAAATTCACAAACCTTACAAAAAAAAAACATTACGTTTTTGTTTGATAGCCATCTACAGGATACATGAAAGGGATGAAATAGTCCCGATTACGAAGCCATATGCTCTTGTCATGTCACTGCATAAAATATTCTATGAGGACAATGATATTAAGATAACGCAAAATACAGCATTTGAAGTCGATTTGGATGAAATATCTAAGGCAGATTCTAAATTACCGACGTGATAGAAAGACACAGTCATAGAATCTATAGAAAGTAAAAGAGGATTTATTGCCATAGCAAAACTCCTTCTGATAAAACTGACATATTTACAGACAGCATCCTCAATACTTGATTAAATGGTTGGTTGTTGAGTAATCTTACAAACCTACTCTAAATAATTAATTATTTATAAGTATGTAGTAATGTAATAACAAACTAATTCGCAATTCTGCCGCTTGTCAACAAATATTTGTAGTGCTTTGGTTAGTTTATGTGTGTATGTATGTGTGTACCCAGAGTACAATTTGTATTGTTTCGGCTCTGCCAGGGAGAAGCGATTCATTAACTTGATTAAGAGAGAAACGTCTCCAGGAGGAAGGGCAGGAAGCCGAAGAGAAAGAGGAAGAAGGAAAAGAGAAGTAGGAATTGTGGTACTAATTATTGATGTTTGTTGCTCGAATAACAATGTAAGGAATGTCATGTGAATATTGATAACGTCTCAATATACGATTTCGTTTGATCAAGTGTCGAGATATGTGTGATCTAGACACTTGATCAAAAGAAATGTGCGAATAAAAGTCAGAAATTTATCCATGAAAATGTGGAAATTACTTCTTTTTGTATGGGGGAGCACTTTATTTTTCCTTATTGAATTCGAATTTGTAAAATGAGAAATGTATTTTTAGGTTTTGTTACCAATATAGTTCAAATCAATGCATCTGTTTTAAACTATGTTTACAGGGAACATACTGACAATCTCTGTACTTACTTGTAATATTTTTTTTAAATGAATCTGTGCTCACTCAAAATGAACACAAATACACTTTTTGACTCTTTCACAGTAAGTTACTTAAAGCTTGTGTCGTGAAAGAGGAAGATGGTCGGCACCTGGGATCGCACCCACGACCTCCGCACGAAACAGTACGAAAGCCGGCGTTGTAACCGCTAGTCTACCAACCGCTTCATATACGTAAATAAATGTCTGTTTGCAAGAATATGAATAAATAAAATAAAATCGCACTATCAATCAACTGCCTGCTCTTCAAACGTCAATTTAAATTAAAAAATACCTATATAGGTATACATTCAAAACCACTTAAGAAGGTTGCCTACATTAATTTTTCTTAAATTTTCTAATGTTCTTCGCAATCTTCTCCTGACAATAGCAAACACAAAAAAAGAATAAGCAAAATTGATCCAGTCGTTCACGTGTGATGCGCGGAACACGCAAAATAAGGCTCGATTTTTATATACCTATAGAGATATTATATCTAAACATTTTATGCTGTTTTATGTCCGCTGTTAAATTTCATAAGGGCTGGGACAAGTATAAGGGTTGAAGACTGCTTGTAAATCCGTCAGTCAACACAAGAGTACATTCGCATTCCACGCGAAAGGTAGAAAATTAATTATCGTTATAATAACCGTCATAATTTTGAGTTGTTTACGTCAAGGACGTTACGTTGACACGAGAGCATCTTCATTACAATATCAACTTGATTATGATATGCCAACACTTGATAATGTGATGTGTCTAAAGCAAAGATGAAAAACAGATGGAGGTGACACATAGTACCTTAAAACATTAAGGCTTATGAATTTACTACAAGATTTGCAAGATAAGATATTCAATTTTGACAGATGATTTTTTTTTCTTCCATACGTCGTGTCCCGTAAGGGGTAGGCTAAGAGAAGAACATACCTCCACTCTTTTCTATCCATGCACGCTTAATTTTTCGCTTCTTCCACCGACGGAACATTTCTTATACAATCTCTCTTATTTTCTCTACTTCTAACTTTGAGAAGGTGTCGTTGTGTTCGATCCACGTCATAATAAATAAATATACAGGGTTAGAGGAAAAGTCGTACTAAATCAAAACCAATGTATTGGAAAACAATCTCAACAGACAATGAGTCTATCAGATCTTGGACAACAGAGCTGCTTACAATCTCCTAGGCCAGGTTAAAAGCGCTTTCTATTCCTAGGAAACATTTGCTGTTCTCTGTTGCCAATTGTCATTTCGTTGAAACTTGTATAATATATACAGTGAGTGGGGAAATATTTCAATTTTTAACGATTTTCGAGGCTAGTGACATCTACTGGTGGATCGATACAATACTTGGACTGATTCTAAGGATTATTTACTAACTGGAGTTCTATCTGAATGCCATCTGTTGTAATGTAGTGGAAACAAGTCGTCAACTGAGAATCCAATTTTTGTTTCTATTTATCTTCAATAGGTGTTGTTGAATGTACTTGATCTATGGATCAAGTACATTCAACATTTATGGAAGTAAGTGTTGTGACAAAGATGAAAGTTAATAAGTTGAGATGGTTTGGGCATGTGGAAAGAATGGATGCAAACAGAATGACAAAGAAAATTCATAAGGCTGAAAGGAATGGTGTAAGAAAGCGTGGGCGACCGAGAATGACGTGGATCGAACACATCGATTCCGTCCTCAAGGAAGGCCAGGTAAGAAGTAAGAGAAATAGGAGAAGCTGTATGAGAAATGGTATGTCGGTGGAAGAAGCGAAAGAAGTATGCTTGGATAGAAAAGAGTGGAGGTCCGTTCTCTCTGCCTACCCCTTACGGGACACGGCGTGATGAGTAAAAAAAAAAAAAAAAATGTACTTGATATTTTTTGGTTATCTGACGAGGATTTATTTTTCCAATACGCGGTGGTTATGAAAGCAACAATCTTTTTTATTACTATTCGTACTGAATATTATTAAAAGACGTTATTATTTAGGTCATTTCTGATGGATTTGATTCTATAATATGGTGTCCGAAACTTCCGAAACTTACCGTTATGGAGATATTGAACTTAAAGATTTTGAAAAAAAAAATCCTTTATTTTTTGCTTTTTTATCATTTTTTGTGGATACGAGGTCCTAGGGTCCGGTTTTTTTATGTATCTAGTGAGAGGACATGTCAATTAATGAAAATGATTAACGAAAACTGAACCTACTACTAACAGCTTAAAAAGACAGCTCGACAACGGCTAGGATTAAAGAATTTTCACGTGTTTTTAACTATGAAGTGTTTTTTTTAATGTATGTAACTTGTTCTGCAAATAACTTAAAAAAAGTTCTACGTCTGTTTAGCTATTCAAAAATGTATAAAACTTGCTACTAAATAGACAAAACATTGACCAAATAACAGTTAAGGTAGTAGAGGGTTGTGTAAGAAATAGCGGCGGTATTAACACTTTTCTATACAAAGGTGTCAGTATAGCCGGCGGAACTTGTTTCCTGAGGCCATTTTTTCCAGTTAACCGGTCCCGTTACATATCTGAAACAGGCCAACCCCGGGTAGAAGTTTCAAGTGAAAAAACACTGAGAAAAAATATGAACCGACCGGGAATCGAACCAGGGACTCCGGATCTGAAGTCCACGCCTATAACACTGGGCTACCGATGTCGGTATAACACCGAAGTTTCAAGCATCAGGCAGGATTAAGATTTATCAAATATATAATGACGAATAATACATACATACATACATACTCCCTTTAAGGCCCCCCGCACAACGAAAACCAGCCCGGAGGAGACCAATCCGCAGCAAACCCGATCCACATGAAACCGACCCTCCAGCTCGATCGAAGTAATTAAACCGAAAAGCCGGCCCGCCCAAACCAAATCCGCCGCGGACCCTCCCAGACCATCCCACAATGCGGGAGGCCTAAACCCCAGTCAGGAGCATAGAGAGGCAACAAGAGCTCTCCATTGCACTCGAAGGCGTCCGAGGCTCATTGTGCCTTTTCTGACCACTTGAGATTTAAGGACGTGAGGTGATCAACCTCACGGTCCCGAATAATAATGTTCGATTTTTAACTGGTATGAACAAACCACTACGGGCTTACGAACGTCTTCAATTGTTATTTGGAAGGCTGGCATAGTGTGATCATTTTACGTTGACAACGTTCGCCATCAATTCCCAATAATTATGAGAATTTTCAACATGTGGAAAAACCAATGCCCCGGGCAGGATTCGAACCTGCGTCACTCACGGTCCCATGCAGAGACGGTAACCACTGGGTGCATATAAACAAATGTAAAATGAAAAGCGCCTCAAAATGGGCAGTATTTTCAAATAGAAGGTGGATATTCTTTTTCAAAATTCAAGTTATCTGTGGTCAAATTGAGAATAGATTAATATTGTTTGTCTTTAATAAAAATAGAAAAATCTTTCTACATACCTATCGACATTTCAAATTTGACGTATCCATGTCATTGAATTGGAAAGAAAATTGTGAAATAGCGCACGCTCATTCTTTTACAGTGAAACCTGAATAATGTTCAAACTTATAATCTAAATTAGTTAATTGTACCTATCAAACAAATAAGAAAAATACGGGTTAGTAAAAATGAATCTAAGTAGATTTTTTTTATAGACTAAATAATATGTCTATCATGGGGTAAGGCAATTTCTTCCCCTGCCCTAGACCATCTTGAAAAAAATATCCAAACGTACCTACCATTATAATTCTATGATAATAAATCATTTGTGTATTATAATAGTTAAACGGCATTAGACAGAGTAGTAGGGGCTGATATTAATAAGGCATATTGTTGTGACATAACTACCCTTGGGCCTAATATCCATATACCTGTGTTTGTTTATGTTAACTTGACATGAAAAGTGGCACCTTCTTCTTTCTACCCCTTGATTACTATAGACCGGGTTGTAAGGGTGCTCACTAAAACTGCCTTCTTCTATCATTATAATATTTTGGATTTTTAAGGTTGATTTTCTTTCCAAAAGAAATACCTAACAACCATTTCTTTTTGAGTTCTCATTTTATCTCAGTGATTCAACTTTATATAGAATTGTATGTTCAAAAATTATTGGCGTCACAAATGTTTAAGGACAGGTCAACAACACTGTAGAAGAGATACAGCCAGTTTTGAACGGCAGGATGAAAATATTTTGAAATCGGTTTGCCGCCGCAGCTTGGGTTAGAAAAAAGTTGAAGTAGGGATTGTGCGATTTTTTTATATACTTAAGGCTACCATAGACTGAGCTACAGATAGTTAGATATTAAAAAAAAAACGGAAAACAGCCAAGCGAGAAATATTTTATTTTTCTTCAAAGGGTATGATTTTTTTTATTAAAAGAATAATATTTATTAAATAATTTTAATAATTTTTTTATTAAAAGAATAATAAATAGTTCGATATTATTGTTTTTTCCTACGATATAGTGAGAAATCGAAAGAATTGGTAAAGTTTAGTGGATTTTTTTATCTCTACAATATTTTATATTCTTATAAAGCAGGAATTCCTCTTATTATCCGAAGCGACTTAATCGCTCGGTCAAGCGATTGTGTAATGAGTCCTTAACGCTACCTCTTCCCGTTCTTTATTCTATCGTCCTGAATGCTGAATCCATCTCCAGTTATCAACGAATATGTAACAACTAATGACAATTCATTACTGATGTTCGATTTTTAAATGGAACAAACCACTACGGGCTTACGACCGTCTTCTACTGTTATTTCGAAAGTCGGCTTATTGTGATCATTTTACAATAACAACGTTCGCCATTAGGTGGTCATGTTTAATACTCCGAAACTCCTAATCATGAGAATTCTCGACATGTCGAAAAATCCCATGTATACAACAAGCAGATATTTAATCATATAAAAGTTAAAAGTTAATTTTCAACTTTTATTTTAATAAAATAAAAGTTGAAAATTATTGAAAACAAGAAAGCAACCAAATTTAAAGACTGGGACAGCTTCAGTTCAGTTATCAAGTTAAAACTTCTGACGGTTCGTACTCGTTCACTGGACAAAAATACTAATGGCTAAAACTTAAGGACAATAAACAAAACATTCAAAGTCCTTTACTAAATTAACTTTTATTTATCCCAAACGAATAAGTTACTCTTGGAGATCGGACGAAATAATGGTCGTCATTAGTCAGAATCTGAAGAGCAATGCATTTGGCCAGGATCGATGGTTCTAATATATTAATGCAAGCAGTCAGGATGCGACAGGAGATCAAGTAGGCAGAATTCCATCTGATATAAATTATTCACGTATAATTCACCCCAATGGTGTGGTTACGGTGCATCCTGTGCATTAAGGGTAGTTAAATTATCATCCACTCTAGAAGATGGCAGCACAGTCGAACTTCGCATATCCGGCGGAAATTGTTCGAAAAAAAAACGAAAACCAAAAATAATTTTAAACTATTTTTTTTTATTCCATTATCAATTCGATAAGAAAATGTTTGAGTCTCGTCTTATCTGTAAGACAGCCTTGACCGAATGGCGAAATTCATTACGATTGACTATTGTATGATATGAAGAAAAACAATATCCGAAAAATAAACTAAGTAAGCATAAAATTTAAAAAATGACGGCAAACAAATCGCAGGTTTTATCGAGAACAGCGATCTATTTTATGTTAGTTTTTCTTAACTTTTGAAAACAAACGTTGTAGTAATAATGTTTCAATTTTAAATGGTTAAGTTTGAATTCAAAACAATACGAGCTTAGGGATTGAGCAAGCTGGCTTGGTGTGATAAATTTATTTCCTTAAATTTTTAACAGTTAATCAAAATAAATGATATCTGTTGATACGTATTAACTTCCTACGAAAAAAAAATATCGATGACTTTTTTGTATGGAGAGAAATATCATCAAAAGCGTAATTCGTAAAGCGAATCATTTAGAAAAATGAGACGACAATCTATACAGAACTGTTATTACAATTATTATATTTCAACGATTACAAGCATTATTTTTACAATAATGGCGTCGTTAGAAATTAAAAATTTTTTTTTTATTTATTTTCGCTACCTCCAAGAAACAAAGTTTCGCTATCGGAGGCAGCACGAAAATGAAACTCCATTTTTTCACTCAGAAGTGATTACTTACGAAATATAAAATAATGGTTTGGCTAATGAATTGCTTATTTAGGCATCAGGATTAATTATACAATTATTATAAATGTTGGGTAAAGTGAGAAAAATGAAAAATTATAAAAATGGTACTAGGATGAATGGGTTAGAAAATTGATAAAAAATAGTCATTACACTCATGTATATAATCTTCTGGAAGATTTTTAATTATGCATAACGGATTTTACGCATAATCATTATTTAAACTATTTGGATTAAGGTGGAAAAAGTGCAGCTTAATTTGTACTACTAGCTACTGTAAATTGCATAATAGAAAAATATAGTTGAGAATCAAGAAAAGGGAGATAATCTTTCTGATAATGACACAATTACTACAGTAATTAATGTCATAATTATGGCAAAAAATGATACAGATTAAAGTCCATTAATTAATTAAGAATACATACGAAATAAATCAGAACAACTGTTACGCCTATAGGGCTCGGGAGACAAAAAACATGAAAATATTATGCAATACCTATAAGCAAAACAAACAGAAAAATTTCAAACTACTTCGGTTAGTATACTAAAACCCGTGGGAGGTATTGTGTGAGGAATGCCCTCCCTGATCCCCTCTAAGGATGGTACATTTAGAGGCTCTTCTAGTGAATTTAATTTAATTGTTACACGACTGTGTAACTAGCAAAACAAAGCAAGCAAAATTTAAATCCTCATATAATACGAACTTGGGTATGAACAAATTTTATGATTAGTAAACTAAGATACTCAAACCTCTACTGCAACCAGCCAATTAATCCAATTTGGTATCACTACACAACAACTATTATTTATTTAAACACTACTAGCAAATAAACTCAATCACTAGATGTAACTATTAATCTCTACTTGTTTATTTTAATACGTCACTACGCGATTACGGTACACCCGACACCTCTCTACGCTTATTTCCAAATATAAACCCAAATTACACTTTCACCGAATAACTAATTATTTTACAATAAATCTACGGAGACTTTCGAATCAAAACACTACGTCAAACTCTAAAACAACACAGGCAAGCGTTAGCAGTGTAAGTCTAAAAGCGTGCAGCTACGTATAAGCGTGTTATGAGGGCTCGCCTGGCAATACAGCTATTTTTAAGAAAGCTTCCGAGAGGCGGAGTCAGGACAAGGAAGGGGGAAAAATGGATGATCTTATTGGTGGAGGCGCCTGTGATGTAGTGTGCGAGGGAGACAGGGTAATTGTTTTTATAACTGCTACAAATTGTCTACGCGCGAACAACTTATAATGAAATAATTATACATAGTTTTTTTTTATGAATCTTTCATATACCTAGTAATTAATAAATCTTTTCTTTATACATCATTTTTTCTTAACCGATATGTTAGTCTTATCTACATTGAACATAAACCTAACTTTAATACATCTCTTAGTAATAATCTTTTGAAAGCTTAATTCAATCTTCTAATCATGTTATGCTAATTTATCTCTTAAAATTAATTACAACCTTGTGAATCTTATATACTAGAAATCTTATATACTAGACATGTTCAATAATTGTCTTAATATTAATTATTATTAATCTTATTACTAATGTTGGCCATTAATCAATTCTATCTTAGGTAATTCTTAACCTACACATAGGTATATTCCTTCTTAATTAAGATGCTTATCAGTAATTAAACTAACGTGCCTTAATCAATAATTAATCTAATAGTCTTCTAATATCTTACATTACTTCTTAAGCATATGTGTTATAATTTATCATTTCAAAACAACATTATAATCTCTACACATTATTTATTCAGTATTTAAGTCTTGTTTAAACCATAGTCTATTATAGAACAACAACATACCTACTTCTGTTAATTTACAGTTACAACTACATAGGTACATAATTTGATAATCAAAATACAATGCCATCTAAACAATTATATTTGCCATACCAACCCCTTATTATATTCTATATTTTATTATTACAAGGGTTTTTTCATTCTGCAAAACAATAACATGCACTCAAGAGCTACCCTTATCTACGGTGTTTCGAAGCATCCAAAAAAAACCCGTTTACCTAGAATATTGTGAATTAAACAAAAGCCTATGTTAGGGACAAACTGTCGCCGTGTTATTGTTTTCTTATCGCTCGGAACCCACAATGGGATCTACCCACCTCCCCTACTTTCATGATTTCTCAGAACAGATTTTGAACGCATCAATCGATCATAACACAACAACTTTGTTAATATAAAAAAAAATATTGTGATTGGAATGTTTCTGATTTTTACATATATTTTATATAAAACGACAATCAAGGCGTTTTGCCATCTTCTTATATCAGCAACACTACCCTATATGAACATTGAACATCTTTATAGAAATTAATAAAAAAACTACCTTTAATAAGTAAGGTAAGGTACACCGATCACCCTTGGATAATAGCATCACAAAGTAGAAGATTTGAAAATATGATTGAAAGTTCTCACTATACGAGCTATTTTGAAATAAGGGTTATCATCATTGTGATACGTTGTATTATATGAAAATAATAATAACATAAGGATATTTCTCGTAATTCATTAATTGCCAATCCCATTGAAACAATGTTTACATAAGATAAAAGAGTAAGGTAACTAAAAGAATCGCTTAAAAATGGAATTGGAACGGTCTTGTAGCGCGTATGCCGCATTGAAGGTGGGCAAAGGAGGTGCTGGACAAGACCAAGCAAGCATAGCTCGAAAGACAGGGACTTGTGTTGTGTGCAACAGAAGAAGGAGTGGTTTTAGCGGG
This sequence comes from Mystacides longicornis, assembly GCA_963576905.1. Classification (NCBI taxonomy): domain Eukaryota; kingdom Metazoa; phylum Arthropoda; class Insecta; order Trichoptera; family Leptoceridae; genus Mystacides; species Mystacides longicornis. Next base: position 20,783,042 of record OY756437.1, read on the forward strand.
TTGTCCTGACCTATTCAGGGGTCAGAGAACATCAAAAACTTCGTTACAATACGAGACATAAAAAAAACTGAAGATGATGAAAATCCATTTAAGAAAAAGGGTGGATTTTAGAATAAAGTTTAATAGGCAATGCGATCATCTAGTATAAAAATCAACGAAAACAAAACAGTGCAATCAAATCATCCTTGTCGTTCTCCCTAAAGTAATTTAGGTTTTGGTACCAGGAGCGCAGCTATTAAGGTGAGTGAACGAACGTGTATCCTTAGTGAGTCACGTTACAGTAGAAGTCAATATAGAGGAATAAAGGAGACAAGAAGAGAAATTGAGTCAATAAAAACCACCCCTTTGATGTAATGTTTGCTTGGGAAAGTCACTGCACACGAACATGCACGTAATTAGATGCATTTATAAATGAGATTGACAAAGTTGTTTCAGATATTATACGACCATTTTGATTGAATAATATATTATGTCGTATTATATTCATATATAATCAAATTCAAATATCAAAATGCCGTGAGGTTGCCGGCGAAGAATAGCACCTCTGCTCTTTTTGCCGATTTTTCGAGCATCCTGTAAGAGGCTGGAAATCGAAAAATCAGATCGGGACCGTGAGGTTGACCACTTCACGTCTTTAAATCTCAACTGGTCAGAAAAGGCACAGTGAGCTTCGGACGCCTTCAAGCGCAATGGAGAGCTCTTGATGCCTCCCTATGCTTCCGAGTGGGGCTTAGGCCCCGCATTGTTGGTTGGTTTGGGGGTAGTTCGCAGCGGGCTTGATTTGTCCGGGGCCGGCTGTTTGGTTTGATTGCTTCGATCAAGCTAGGAGGTCGATTTCGTGCGGGTCGGGTTTGATACGGATTGGTCTCCACAGGGCTGGCTTGCGGTGTACGGGGTGCCTTAACGGGAGAATGTATGTATGTATGTATATTCAAATATCATCTATGACTAAATATTTTTTTTAATTAACCTCAAAGTAAACAATTTGTATTGGAAAGCAAAATTGTTAAATTTGGAATAAAATTTTCGAGATTCAATAATTGCAATCAGAAACGAAACGCAATTTTCTCAAGAGCTGTTCCCATATTCCGTATATTAATCATTTAGCATCAGTGAATACTTCATTCAGATTCCGTTCTGCTTCCAGAATCTTCAATAGACTTCCAGAATTTTAATGTATTTGATAATTTAATAATTTGATCATCCTCAATTTTCAAAGACCGCCTTTCAGATCATGTCTTAAATCCTTGAGCTTTTCTTAGACAGACAGAGAGTCATAATTCTCTATCGGATTCTTGATGCACTCGTTCAACTAACATTCGCTATTCTTAAAAGATGTCTCAAATGCCAATCTCTTCTCTATTATGGTAGAAACAATAAAACTTGTCCAGATAAGCTAGCATAAAAAAGCGTAGTTTATAGCATCTAATTCCCAGAATTATTTTGAGGCACGCCGTTTCAGAATGGAATGTTTTTTTTTTTTCAGATTGTATTGGCCAAAAACTTAACAAGACTCTAGGGTCATCATTATAAATTATGAAGAATATCGTACTTACAATATAATTATGATAATTTTATTTGTTCAACCCATTACGTACCTACTTTGAAAAAGCCCATATCACTATTCTAAAATATATTATCGATTGTGGACACAGTATAGCGATAGCACGAGAAGGGTATCAATTTAATAAGATAGCAGTGTAAGTCAATTTTTTGTCAACTCCTAATAATTCCTTCTCATTTTAGTAATCTTACCAAATAATTTGGTTAAATTTGGTCTTATTGGAGTCTATTCTTGCAACAATATATACCTACAATAACGTAACATGTTTCATAATAATATGTGACTTATTTCTTACTATACCGCCATCTCTTGGATTTTTTAAAAAGTAACTCACATATAGAGATATTGTTTTTGTTAAAAACTTTGATTATGATGAACAAGTTAATATTGGCTTGAAATAAAAAAAAAAACACTGAAAAAACGTATGAGATCATAATAATGATAAAAAATCATTGTACAATTTAGGGAAGAGTCATCAAGAAAATGGCACACGAATTGTTTATGAATACGGCAAAAATTCTGATGCTATGTTAAAAGTGCTTCCACTACTGTATTTCAAACAGGGGTAAAAACTATATATTATGTAGTAGCTTTCTAATTCAAATCTTAGCGTATTCCGAAACTATTTACAAAATAGGTTTAAGAAGGGCAATCAGATAGGCCGCGACTTAAGTTAATAACTGGAAAAATCTTAAAAAATTTGCTTAATAAAAATTAAGGCCATTAATAACAGTGACTTGTGTCGATTTTATCGAAAAATGATGCATATATGGAACAAAGACATAATAATATTACTTATTATGTAAAATATTCCCTCAAATACTAACAAGAATTGAGTATTAATATTTAATGGAAATTCATTTCCAAGAATTTCCAGCGTTGAATGACTAGCCAGCGCTGCAACAACCGACAAAATGGAACCAATGTCTTATTTTTATAACAAAATCGATGACTTGTCTTTGTAAATATGTAATTCCATTCAAAAATGGACGAATTCTTTCGTATGAACTATTTAAATATATATTTTTGCAGTGTTTTATTTTGTAAAATTACAAATTTTATGATGACATTACGAAATTTTGCCACGGTAAAAGTCTCCAAACTGACACGTCAAATGTATCTCCTTTCATCGAGTTGATTTGTTTTATGACATAAACAGATAAAAAAATTTCACCACTTTGATACCTTTTTTTCTGAGCAATCAAATTAGAAAGTTGTAAAATATGCATGACGCAGAACGATATTATGATTGTCAGAATTTGAATTTTTCACCAATCGAGTTGACACCACGAAGTCCTACTTGCACTTTAGAATCTGAATAATAGATGAATCAATCCACCCTGACAGCCTATAGGTATTGTACACGCGTACACGCCGTAATACGTACAAATGTAACGAGGGTGGAGTGAAATAAAGAGGTGTATTTCGTGGCGTTAATAATTAAGCAGCTAGGTTTAGAGTACGACACGGGGATGGTATTGTCTATCTATATTATTTGTCTTGAGAGTCGAACGTGGACAAAATGGAAATAATTAACTATTTACACCAAGGTTATTCCAGCTTATCTAGAAAACAGAATCCTTTAAAAAAAAGAATGAAAAACACTATTCCTGTTCTATGAATCAGAAAGTGAAATTAAAAATACAAATAAAATTCAACGAAATGGAAACCATGAATAGGAATCAACTGAGGGATACGAATATCCGACGAATTTTTATAACGAATCACGAGATCAGAACGGCTTCGAAATTTAAATATTTTTTTCAAATGATTTTAAATGAAAATAACTATCTATGACATACCGCGTTGAATACAGAATTGACTACAATAGAACAAAAGAACTGGGGCTAGTACGAGTTTAATAGAAAGCAAATTGCACGATATTAAGCGCTTATTAGCGTGCAAATAGTCAAACGATCGAATCATTCGATAATTTTTTTATGGAAATTTTTCGAAACTCTTTTAATGATCGTTTCGATATTCGATCATCGAAAACTTATACTAGTGGTAGGTACCTACTGCTCAGGCAGGACTGCATACGCAAATCTGGACAAAAAATCTGGGATGGTAAAAGGATAACAAACAAATAACACATAACATTTTAGTCCTATCTATAATATCGAAGATATTGTCAGATGGATCAAGGCAAATTGGCCGCTTTACGACTTATTATTTGTCGTATAGTTCAGAAATCTGGAAACTGCAAGATCAATAAATTGGTTAGATGCATTGAGGTTACGTAGGCGGATGTTTCGAATTCCTTGAACAGAAATGTTCCCAAGTCCTGGGAAGAGCCAACAAATATAAAGATCTTTAACTTGCTGATGAGAAGGTGGTTGAGCAAAGAAATCCTAGTCGGAGATACATTAGATGCAGAATATGAGTATTTATGTTGGCAAATTTTCAGTATTGTCAATCATTCAAATTACGTGGCTTGATGGCAATGTAAAGAAAAAATTATTCCTGTTTGCGAGATTTTTCAGAAAAAGAACAATTTGAGCAATGAACCGTAAAGTTTGGACAAACGTGTGTGGTATAGGAAAACATAAACATATCCCACAACAGAAAAGAGTATGTGAAAAAAAGGAGTTTTTGAGGAAAGTTTTTGACTAACCCCTACTAATTACGTAATATAAAAACATCACGTAGGGCATCCCTTCATTGAGTGACGTCTTGAATATATAATAGAAATTGTAGTTTTAGTATAAGGGTTGGATTGAAAAACAAAAACAGTATTTCAATAAACACTAAGTTTTATTACGAATTTACGATCAATTATTCTTTAAAAAAAATCTAATAATAATTGTCCGTGTGACTAAATACCGCACAGAAATAACACCTAAAATTATGCAATCCCTTATTCATTTACATAGAAATTGCATAATTTCAGTCAAAAACTCCTGAAATTATGCAAATAATTGCACATTAATAACGGCACTATTTTTCTTCTAATAATTTTGTATGTAATGACCAACGCAATTTGATTTAGATTCGTGCGTACGATTGTTCCGGAAGCGGTAAATTAAACGAATGCGACACTAAATTATCAATGAATGAAGGAATAATTATTATTGTAACGGTATTAAAACGTAAACGTATTGCTTCTAAACATGCGATAGTCTGTTGACACAAACGGACTGATAACTGTACGACGTTCACCTGTAAAATACATAATCAATTATCTATTCGCTCTGCTATCGTTTACAAAAGAAAACAATTATGTCCTGACAATGATTAATCACCATCATCAAATTGTCCACGCGTGTGCTTTGTATGTTCATTACTTTTTAAGGACATATCCTAAAAGCGAGGTCATCAGCGATGTCACGAAAAACGCAGGGTTGAAATCTTCTTCTATATAAAAATAGAGAACTATTTCCCGATGTCATCGCATAACGCCTAAACGGCTGGACCGATTTCGCTAATTCTTTTTTTTGAAAATGTCTTTTTAGAAGAAAAAAATTAAGAAAAATGCATGGAATATTACAAAATTATTGAAAACTCTACGTAGACAACCTCATTATTACTTTTTACCTTATAATTTTTATTCAAATTTTGAAATTTTGACAGAAATTGTCAATTGCTGCGATTGACAGAATGCGGATGCGTTTAAAACAGACGCATCATTCGGAATCACATTGATCAAATGATAATTAATTCATCACCATACAAATTCGAATTCAATATTCATATATAGGAACACAGGACGTCTGTCGGGAAAGCTAGTTTTAAATAAATTAACAAGGAATAATAAGAAATTATCATAGAAACAATCTTGTGAATAGCCCATATTGCAAGTGTGGTCTGGATTGGAAAATTTGGACCATAACTTCTTTACTTCCTTTAATATGAACCATCTCTTGTCTGCTATTTTATATTCAAATATTAACATATTCAAATATACGTAGAGAAAATTATAGTTCTATTATAGTTTATTAACCCAATATATTTTTTGTTACATTATTTTTCAGACAGCCTGAGTGAAATTCTTACATAGCTGTCTGTTGGAACAAATCGTCCATTATGTGACGTAGTGCCTAATTTACAAAAAATAATTTGAAATTATAATTATCTCAATTAAAATCAAACAAAAGTCTTGGATTTGATTCTTGTGCCTACCCATGGTGCTCTTGCGCGTCACGAGCTTTAAGTAGCTTACTGTAAAAGAGTCAGAGCGTGTATTTGCGTTCACTTTGAATGAGCACGGGTGGCGCTTTTCATTGATTAGAATGATTTAAAAGCCTAAAATTAACTCGAGGAACGTCCAACGTTTCGTTGACAGAACGAAGTTAGCTGTCGAATCAGCTATGTAGTTGAAACATACTTAAGTTCCTAATCGAACGATCATGTCGCGGATATTGGTCGAAGCAATTCTGTGTGTATGTATGGGGGCACTGCAGTACGTCTGCCGGTGTGTATGATTAGCTAGTGTGGCGCCATTACACGCTACTAATGACTATTTAAACGTTGTGGTTAGTCCGCACTGGTATATGGAAAGCACACGACCAGTGCCGGTACATCCATGTAGGCACGAATGCATAGCATGGACACCGGCAACTAGTCGCTGAACTTTCTATCCAATCTACTAGCTTTAACATTACCTATGCATTATCATAGGGTCATTTTCGTTCGTAACCTTTTTCAATCGTGTAATAATATAATAATAATATAATATAATTAACCACTGTAAGATTCCGCCGACTGACCTGGCTGGGTCACGTACTCAGGAAGCCTACAGAGGACATAACCCGTCTTAGTCTCAACTACCATCCAGAAGGCAATCGAAGACGCGGTAGGCCCCTCCAAACAATTAAAAGGCTCTACGAAGCTGACCTTCAGGCCGTTGGTGTTGACTGGGATGCGACTGCTGAAATCGCAGGGGACAGGACCGCATGGCGAGGACTTGTGGAGTCCATATGCTCCAACTAGGGAGCGAACATGGATGAAGAAGAAGAAGAATAATATAATATGACGACCGAAGACTTTATATAAACTTTTCTGTTGGACGCCATTTGAGTATAGATGCATCATAAATATTACAGGCAATTTTTTTTATGGTTTCTTTGTATAACATACACGCAAGAATTGGGAGCTTTGTATAATTATTTACAAATATGACAGACAACGTCCTTTTTTTCGTCCCAAGATTACAAATTTAGAAGCCAATCTTTGCTTTGAAACTGTTTGCAGTTCGTTTTGAATGATAGGAAAGCTCCTAAAATTCATTTATCAACATGGTTGAGACCAACGCCGACCAAAAAGGAGCTAAAAAAGTGTCCGCAATTATGAGTTCGCTGGTTGACTACAAAGTTCTGAACACTAGGAAAAAAGTTACTACAAAGTTTTGAACACTATTAAAAGAGTTACTACAAAGTACTGAACACTAGGAAAAAAGTTACTACAGAGTTCTGAACACTATTAAAAGAGTTACTACAAAGTACTGAACACTACGAAAAAAGTAACTACAAAGTTCTGAACACTATTAAAAGAGTTACTACAAAGTACTGAACACTAGGAAAACAGTTACTACAAAATTCTGAACACTGTATAATATGTAAATGCGATGACTACAAACATAAGTTTGGACAACGTTTTTAAGGCATAAAAAGAAGCAAACTGTTAATTTAAAAGGGTTGCAGTTGTTATAAAAATGCCAGAAAATTGATTGATCATATTATGAACATAAAAAAATACAATAAAAAATTGGACTGCTTTTCTATTGAAGGCTTGAAATTGAACTCATAACATTCAATTGGCAATATAACAATGATCATAGTTTTCAAACATACTTCAGCGATCAGACAGTGGCCTTTGATATTTATACAGTATCCCATAGTAAAGTTTATATCTATATACGTAAATTCTACCCCTGACAGATAGGGGAAGCGAATGATAGGGGTAAAATATAAGAGTTCAATTATTCAGAAATAATTATTGGTTAAGTAAAAATACTGATTGGGAATAAAAATTGCAGTTATTTTAAATTGATTTCGAAACAATCATACACTGTAAATAAATAATTAAAATGGATACTCCTGAATTAATGCAGTTTGTGAATAATTGAGTGACACAATGAATTTATGCATTCTTTTTAAAAATATATAAATATAACGATGAATTTGAAAATATAATATTGCTTGAATAATCAAAGAGGTATAGATGCTTAGTGGGCGAATGCCGTATTAGGCGCTTTGAAGGGAATCTCCAGGAGATACACAATGGTGATTTAAGAGCGTTAAGTTGTTTATCTCAACTAGCCTTGGCTATGAGGGTGAATAACACGAACGCATTGCACATGGGATAAGAATACAATGAGTTGAAAAAAAAATAAATAAAGAAAAAAAAATCCGAGGTAAAACTAAAATAAAAAAGGAGTTACTAATATTGCCAACATTCATTGATTACTATCACTTAAACTAAGTAAAGCAGCGAAACAACATCAGCTACAATCTGCTTAATTGATGATGCAAAACACACGAATTGGGTCTCAATTTCACGGAAGATATTTTATTACTTTTTACACAAAGAAAGAAAGAAATCTGGCATACATAATATCGACAAAGCATACTTTGTTAGATCTCAAATAAGGGATAGAGAACTTACTAAATATTCTAGGTGTATTCGGGCAAATTATAATAATAAATAGAAGTAATTTTAGCAACGGTGTGTAGATACAGGAAATATCTCGTGTAGTCCAGCAATTTTGACCTTTCTGCGTTGGTCACGTATTTGGGCACTGAGTCAAAGCGAAACGTGACCCATGATAAAGTGGACCATAGTTTTAATTCCACTACAAAGGTCCGCCTGGGTCCGTTGAGCTAATTACGAAAAGGTAACAATAAATTATTTTATCATATTTGAAAGGGGATGAGGGAGGTTGTTTGTAATGATATTTCGTGTAATCAATAATAATACAAACCACAAAGACTTGTATTTCAGTCAGGGGTACTGCTCAGTAAGGCTTTGATTGTTAGGTTAGGCTTTCTTTGTGTTCACAAACGTGTTATTTCAGAATCCACCCTCTTCTTGAAAACTCAATTACCACGTGTGATAAATCGTGTAAATACTATTAATTATTTAATCGAGCATCTTTTCGAATAAATGATTATTTGTGATTTTCATCCGCAATTTTGTTTTCAATGGGCACCCGTTAGGAAGGAATGTGGTATGGAAATAGGTGTTGTTACAAATATGAAAGTTAACGAGTTGAGATGTTTTAGGGCATGTTGAAAATAAATGGTGCAAAAAGGATTATGAAAAGAAAAAAAAGAAGACGGAAAAGAAAAGCGGGGTCAACAGAGAATGACGTCGTCGGTGTAAGAAGATAGAAAAAAGTCCGTTCTCTCTGTCTACCGCTTAAGAGACACAGCTGGATGGGAAGAAAAAAGGTCAGGCACCCATCGAATGCTCACCTTAACAGCAGAAGCATTGGTTGATTTGTATTAAGCAATATGAAAGGTTTACAAATCGCGCATTGAACGAACAAAATAAATACATTTGTTATTCTCAAAAAATCTCCCTCCCCTTGTGGTAATTTATGATTCTTTTCTAAACCTGTCACCCACCCTTTTAGAGATCATGTGTTGAATGGACAAACCCGTATCCGTGATACTGTAAAACTAGCTCAAAGAATGGCGTGGTTAAAAGTCAAGACCATGCACATAGAGCAAGGATAAGCTAGGATAGAGGTGCTATGGTATTAAAGTTGTATAATATTTTCTACGAAACAGCTCCATTTGGTTTACATAAACAACATTCGGTCTTCAAGGAAATCATAACTTTAGTGTCAAAACCACTACATGATGTCATCTCCCAAAAGGTCTTAAAGTCCTAACTCTTTTCTCTTGAGTTATCACAAATATCCCAAAAATAAATTATTTGGTACTTACTTGTTCCAGCATAATAGACGGTGTACTCCAAATCATTGCCCAGCATGTCCACTTTGAGTTTGTCCACCACCAATCTGGTGAAGAAGAGGTCTCTTTTGTAGTACACTGGTTTTTCACTCTCGTGGGTTACCGCCGCGTCCATCAGGGGATGAGATCTGGAACGAACAAAGGACAAAAATTAATTTTATATAAGGCGCTGTCCTAATTGAAACGTGATCGCGCGTTCGAGCGATGATAGAACGATCTCAATTTGAACGGCCCGCCCGCGATTGAGCATATTATTATGACTAACTTTGTTTTTACAAGTATATTTTCTTTAGCAACCAATGGATGTTATTTCAACAGTGAATAAAAAATGGAGGCAATTTAATAAACTGTGGTCTATTCTTTTCGGTGAGATTTTTTCTTCTTTTTTCGTCTATCTTCTAAGTCCTACTTTTTTTTAAATATGTATAGAAGCGATTAGTAGCCCAGTGGTATCAGTCGACAGCTTTTGTGCGTACCACGCACTGGGGGTCGTGGGTTCAAATACCGGTGGCGACCGTTTCCACATTCACGACATAACCACTTGGTTAGAGTAAAAGTTGTCAAAATAATATTTCTGCTTACTTTGGGTGAGCACAGATGTTTTTTTAAGGGTTCAATTTGAATGCTAAAGAGGCGTTGATTATATTATCTAAACAATGAACAATAGCTAAGCGGGAGCTACCTGTTATTGGAGCACTGGATATTATTCTATGTCATATTTTTCATGAGTTTTTTTTGTATTAGTCGTGCAGTGTTCTGTTGGTGTCTAATAAATACATAAATAAAATATGGAAAGCATCCCAAAAAAGTACCGCCAGGCTGTAAAGCCGAATGTAGGCTGTATCTTTTCAAAGTTTTATAAATGGGGATGGATATATTTGACTATAAAACATATCATATTCTTTCGCTGATACATTTATTAATCCTTTCCTGTAAAATGTTTATTCAGGTGACTGGTAAAAGCTAAGAAAATAATAATTTAAAAAAAAAAAACCTGACAATAATATGTCGGTTCATAGTTAAATTCGAGGAGGACAACCTGGCTTTATTAATAATTATGCGCATAGTAAATATGGTAAAAAGTTAATGTTGCACTTAGTTTTATACACAAGGTGATAACATCAATCATAAGACACATTTTGTGGCTAACTTCAGGCAGGTAATCTCCCTCATAAAGTTCATTTTAATAACAAGTAGGACAGGAAGAAACGAGTGTCCATCAAATAAAGATGGGACAAGTTAATAGATCCCAGATGTTCGAGCAAGCTGCCATTTAAATGCGAACATTAACTAACACAAGACTACAAGATACACAAAATGGACGACATTATCATTAACAAGATGGCGGCAACTATATTAGATTTTATTTTGAAAATATAAAATTAGTTCCTTTGAATTGGTAATTATTTTGTGTTGATTTTTTATACTATATACATATTAGTGTAGGTATAGTTTTAGAAATTACTCTTCCTAAAAATTTAAATTTCTATCCCCTTGTGTAACCTCAATCTATAACACTTCTCTTACCATTCCATAATCTCTCGGTTCTACTCCAAATACCCAAAACACCATAAGAGGTCTTAGACGCAAACAAATTTATGTGGAGAGGAAGCGCAGTCTTTTTTCCTCAGTAAGCAACTGTCTTTTGAAATCCTTAACAGGTCACAACCACCTACTCTACATTGCGGTAAAAGTTATGGGTCTACGTTGTTAAAGCGGTAGTACCACATTTCTTCCATAATGCTTCTGCGGCATTTTGAGCAAGATTTTCAGACCTGGGGTTTTCATTGGGTGGTCCCTGGTGACATCAGACCGTTTCATTTAAAACCTTCCAGAATTATGAAGCCTAATGAAAGAGGCACACAAAGATGGGGCACAACAAAGATGGGGCTCAACAATAAACAGCTTATCAAAGGTTCCAGAAACAAATCTTCCATGAATGGGTTGAATAAGTACAGCAAAACAGGGTAAGAACGCGCTGTAACTTCTTACTCTGGTGGGTGGGAGAAGAGCGATAATGAGATCTTGATTTTGAGAGTGGAGCTATAATGAAGGTCAGGCATTTAGTTGAGGTGTGCCAAACTAGAAAGTTCTCGGGGAGCATCCAGGACATCCACAAGGGAAACCGAAAGCAGTGGCTTGACTTGAAGCGGTGGAGCCGAGATTATAGGTGGTTGTGACAATACGAATGGCGCAGGAAAACGAAAGAAAGTAAAGACGCTGAACAACGTCGTTTTGGTAGAACGAGGAACATTGTGATTTTTCCATGTTATATTATCTACGCGGCTCTTCCAGTTTATCACGCCGTATTTCATACTAACTACAAATTCTAGTGCGTTCTTTTTTTCAGAATAGAATCACGGGATTATGTTTTGTTTTTCTTTTATAAACAGGATCAAGCCTTCGCGTAAATCCGAGCCTCGACCGCAGGATAATAAAGTAGACAAGAAGTTAATGCCTTTGTATTATCCTAGCGGTTTAGTTCCATAATGAATATTATAATGACATCAAGTTGTAATAGAGCAAGGGAGTGAGGGAGAACATGGAAAATAAGAATAATAAAAAAAAAAACTAAACATTTTGTCGGGATAGAAGCATAATAACATAACCTAAGGACAGAAGAGAATGTCTGGACCAGGTGCAATTAATGTACACTGAGGAGGATGGGGTGGCACTAAGCGAAATGCCGAGAATAAAATTACACTTTTACCTGAATCTAATGGAACTCACGGGGGTAAATTATAGTCGTTTGAAGTTAAATGGAACAGTAACAAATGAAAAAAAGTTGAGCGATGCTAAAATAACTGATAAACATTTTTGTCGCTATTAATGCATCCAAATTGTGATTATTATCATACGGAAAAATTGCTATAACCGACAAATTAAATCAACTTCGGGAGGTCACAAGCATTATAACACAATACCCAACTCAAAAAAAAAAAAACAAAGAACATCCTGTGAAGTGTGGCATGATGTTTGTTCTAATAAGAGAGAGATCTTCATACCAAATAAATCAATAGTACCATATTTTTGATGCTTATGTAATAGCAATCATACTCGATGTTTATTGGTTAATTTGGACCAATACAAGGAACTATACTATCTTATTTTGTTTCTGGGTTAGTGTAATCACTTTAAGTAAACAACGTCATAAGATTTTACAAAAAAACATTTTCTGGAACACAACTTGGAAATCCCTTATATAGAACACTTACAACCAAGGATTGTCCGATTTTATAGACTAACAACGACTTATCTGCAGAAAATTGAGTAATTATAGGACTTTAAATAACCATAAGAAATCCAGGAAAACAATATTTTTTTTTAAATGAATCTGGGCTCACTTAAAGTGAACACAAATATACTTTCGACATTTTTCACATAAAACAAAGCTTGTGTTGTGAAAGAGGAAATGGTCGGCACCGGGATGTGAACCCACGACCTCCAATACGCTCTGCGTACGAAAGTCGTCGACTGATACCTCTAGTCTACCAACGAATTCATTTCACACTATTAAAAATAACTGGTATATTTCTTAATGTGACCGCTATTGTTTTGCGGTAGAAACATCCCATACAATAAAACTTCCTGCCTAATTTCGACATGAAATAAAAAAAAAAGAAACAAAATACCGCATTCTTTCAGAATGCCATGGCTTGAGAGTGAGTCCCGGGTCAGTACTCTGAGTGAAAATGTAAATAATCATAATAATTATTATCTTGATACGGTTAGTTGAATGTTACTTTTAACATTCTGACATTCTCAGAGACTGATAGCTCCGGCGTGGATTCAAATTAAAAAAATATACATCCGCCTCTTTTACAGAAAGGAGGCCGCGTTGTTTCAGAATGGGAGTTTTAGTAATAATAACAATGAACCTAAAATAAAAAAAAAAACTCTGAAATTATAATGTTTCTGAAATTAATTAAAAAAGAGAAACCACAGTAGAAAGAGATTTTATGCTTTTTAAAACAAACAGGGATATAATAATAATTAAAAAACAAAAATTTATTATAACTAGAATCCAAATAATTTATTACGAATCTGTTGGACATGGAAAAAATGAGAATATTAAAAAATATCCTGTTTCGAATCAGGTTTGTACAAAGATTAACGGATGATTTAAAAAAAATGGATGCTATGAGAAAATAATGTAAGGCTGACAGGGAAGGTATGAGAATTCGTGAAAGACTTACTATATCGAACACATCGATTATGTTCTCAAGAAAGATCATATCAATAGTAAAAGAAATATCAAAAGCTGTATGGAAAATAGTAAAATAATAAAATAGAATCGCTGAGAGAGCAAAGGAAGTTTGTCAGGGTAGAAAAGGGTAAAAATTCTAGCCGCTCGCTCGGCTCTTTAGTGTGGAAAAGGTAAAACAATATTACAACCAAAATGGAGAAGACTAAATCAAACGTTTAAATTTATTCTAATTTGTCAGATAAAACAGTGGTGAAATAAGTTGAAAAACTGCATAAAATGAAATTGATAAACATTTGAAATATCTTCCCCACCTTCCATGAAATCCTTCCCAAAATTCAATCTTAGCATATTGTAGAAAAAATGAATATTTTGAAAATTTTGGATAGATTTTGTTTTATTTATTGAAATTAATATTATTGATAGGTATGTATTATGTACACAAATTTGCCGTAAGATTTCCGGCTAATAATGTCATTCTTGCTCTTTTTGCTGGTTTTTTGAGCATCATGTTCTTCTTCTTCGCCCTCGCCTTTGTCCCATTATTTGGGGTCGGCTCTCCGTGTCCTGTTGCGCCATGAGCATCATGTTAGAGGAAGAAAATCGAATAACCAGATTGGGACCGTGAGGTTGACCATCTCAAGTCCTTATACCCCAAAAGGCCAGAAACGACGCAAAATTACGTCACAGACGCTCAGGGGAGGTACAGGCAGCTAGTGTCCCTCCTGTGAAGGCGCAATGGAGAACTCTTGTTTGCACCCGATGCTCCTAAGTGGGGTTTAAAAGGAGAATTAATGATAAATATCAACTAAAATGTTGGGTCTTATTTTGAAGTAGACATTATAAGCTACAAAATTAGCGTATAATATTTTAAATGTGTAATTTTCAAATACTGAATAAAAAATTGGGAATTCACCGTGTCTTATACTACGTATGACCAAACGGTATTTGCTGAACGCGTGTGACCAAGTTAAAGACTTTTATGAAAGATATTGAAAGTTAAGATATTTCATAAGATAGTATCAAGAATATTGAATAAATGCGTGGGATGATCTATGTGTTCTCCAGACGTAAGAAATTCCTACCTCTCACGATAGATTGAAACTCATTTCAATATAAGATATACGAGTGGGCGAGCTTGAAGCCAATAATGATCAATAACCATGCAAATTTCAATATCAACATCTGAAGCGCCGGGGTCTACGTACATCTTTACCCCGCTCTAGTCTAGGTGGCACAAGATCAAAGGACGGTGTCAAATTGACGTTTATGGGTGTCGGTAAATGTCGACAACTTTTTTTTTCTTCTATATACCTATCTAGAATATACTTTTAAGCGTTCATCGGTAGAAGAGTTTTATAAATATTCTTTCCCAATTAACGTAACTCTTCTCTATCCAGGCATATTTCGTTGCCATCTTCCAACGATTTCATGAAACTTTAGAAGTTTCTTACCTATCATTCCTGAAGACAAAATGTCTAATCAACTATTTGGACACTATAACAGTGAACCACCACGTGACAGCATAAACAGTGTACCAGGACAGAATACAGAGAATCATCTATTTTACTAAAAAAACTACGTCTTCATACGTGGTTAAAGCTACGGTAGAGCTGCGGCAAATGATGAAAGCCCGCAAACGATCACGCCAAATGGATTTAGTCCAATGTGACAGATGTGAAGCTTAAGATGTCTATTTCAATCATTATAACGAAATTTCACTACGTTAATATACGTATTTTGTTATTTTACTTTTAAATTAAAAACAGCAACACGTGTACACAAGTGGAAAGATGTTGGCATTTTGGACCATAGACAATCAAGTGACGTGACCACCTTGACCACGTCCAGTGAGTGAGTGATTGACAAATAATGGCTTGATGCGATCAAATTTTGCACATAGATATCCGACTCACCACATCACTCCACATCGTCCGTTTCGTTTAACCACAGTCACGGTCACATTTTGGTGTGAGTGATGATATGAGTGATCGTGTATGGGTGGCCTTACGTGGTTAAAATAATGCTGAAGCTAAGTCTTATGACTTACGTGGTTTACACTAGATTTTTTTTTGCGTTATTGGAAAATATACCAATGTCAAAAGGATGGTGTAAATAATTATGCTTTTATCATTGTTTCTGGTCTACATCCCTTGTGGGCAAAAAAGGGTGAAATCATTGTACGAACAGAAATGAAAATAAATGTATTTTGGCGAGTTATGGTGTTTTAAAACACGCAGTAATGGTAGGACTTGAATAAAAATGGCATTGTACCTATTTCATGTTAAAACAACGCAATTTTTGATTACCTAATACACTTGTTAAGTACACGTTTTAATAATAATTTTTAATTGCAATACTAAAATTTCAGTTCAAATAATCAAAATATCATAACACTTTGCCAATATTTTAAAAGTTTAACTTAAAATTTATAGAGAGTAGGTACCTATTGAACTGTTCATTCATATTTTAATTGTCGTTTCGCTGTTCCAAGTTACGCTAATAAGTTCATATTAAAAATGCATAATATTGTTCTTTGCAGCTGGCTGTTGCGAATAAGCTGAAACAATGACAATTACAGAAAATGGCTAAAGTAAAATTATTATTGCAGTAAAAACGACCCGATAGTGACTTATCGTAGAAATTGTATACAACTGCAAACTTTTAGCGGTTAAATTAGAAATAAAGTTGATACAAAATAATAATTATTATTTTATAAACTTATAATTATTTATAATAACAATATAATCTCGTTTAAAACAACAGTTACGCTTTGTTGCATTAATATTGTTACCAGTATTGACAACTCAAATTTTGGAAAACCACTGGACAAAAGTGTTAGATTGGTTTTTGATATCGGGAAAGGTTAAAATTTCCCTAAGGTCATTCCAAAAAAATCGCATCCGGAAAGGTGAATGTTGACTGAAAAATTACAATTTCTAAAAAATCTGTTTTTCATATTATAAACATCCAAATTAGACTTACATAGAAGATTTCTGCCTGAAATCAGTAGATAGGTAGACAAGGTTCGCAATCGGTTGATTATCCGTAAATTTGGTAGATATGGCAACGCCGATTGCTACTGTAATTATTATTTTTGGTTCATATTTATATATCATTTGATTTCCATGGGATTTAGCAGTGTCTAAGTCCTGAATTATTGTTTCTTTTTTATTATCATTTTTATTTTGTTTGTTTGAACATTGTATTGAAAATGTGAGAAATATATATAAGTATTTTCTATTCTATTCTATTCATAAAAATATCTTCACGGATACATAATGAATAAAATTATAAAACCCGATCTGAATGTAGAAAAGATGGCGATGTAAGTGGATCATTCTAAGGTATTTTTTGACAAATTAAAGGCAGCTTAAATTAAAGCTTCTGGAAACTTTCGAAATGGCAACAATTCTAGAGGGAAGATCCTCTGTAGACAGGATTCTCAATCATTTTGAGAAACTCCTGTTTTTGGTGCAATGACGCTGATGGTAGGTAATCTCAATGCTCTCTTGGTGTCTTATTGTAAGTTATTAAATTGATGGATCATGTTAGCATTACTAAGGTCATGATGCAGGAGACGTCGGGACGTCTTAAAAAAGGGAGAGAGAATGTGAGTTGATCATCACAGGCACGAAAATTGAGACGTGAAAAACAGATCAATCAACTAAGAAAAATCAGACTACAAAGAAAAAGAAATAAATAATAGAATCTTTTAAATGGCTAGGCGTAAATATCAGATACGAAATTTAACACTACCTACTACAGTTTTTGTTAGAAATTGTTAAGAAAACAGAAAAGCTGTAATAAAATATTTCTCTTTCTTTTTAACCATACTTAACGCAGGAGCAAAAAACAAAAATAAAATAATAATAAACGATAGAAACATTAGAAAAAAAAAACATAACGAAACGAACAACGTGTAAACGACGCGGCAGGCATTTTATCCGTTTCCGGTCTAAGTTAACGATCCGTTAGAAAAAAAAAAACAACCCGACTTATACCACTTGAAGTAGTCTCAGTCAAACAACAAACGTCTTTGTATATTATTATTGTACCTACATACATACAAACAGCCTTTATACTACTTTTATGTTTATTAATTGCGTGAGATGCTTATCGAAATTTTTAAAACAATTGGTCGTTATGACAAATTGTTTATTATTATTTGAATTATGGCCAAGAAACTGACCACGGTTTAAAAGAAATATTAAGACTTTTTTTTTGTAATTAACAAGAAACTTTATATTAAATGGTAGAAGTTTGTGAGTCTGTATTTATATTAGTTTCTTTAAGCGGACAAACAAATTTATCAACCGATCGAATAACCTAGGAACAAGATTTTTTTATTCTAAAAGAATTACTGTATATACGTCGTATCGTATATTATGTTTTCGAGCCGCAGAGATCAAGTGACAGCTTTCATTCTAAATTAAGACGGAAAGATTTTCGAGTTGCTTGGATGGCATGTGTTTCTAATCATCATCATCTTCAGCGTTACAACCCGTGGTGGGTCTTAGCTGCCTCCAAAAAGCTTCTCCATCCCGATCTGTCACTGGCTGCCACCTCCAGTTTTGCTGCCCCAGAGCCCGGCAGTCCGTGACAACGCCATCCAGCCATCTTAGTTTTGGTCTTCCAACGGTTCTTCTACCGATTGGGTTAATAAACAACACCCTTTTTGGGAGCTCCAGATCCTCCATACGGTGCAAATGACCCAGCCAGCGCAGTCTGTTAATCTTAATGAACCTGACTACGCTGATATCCTGGTAGAGATCATAGAGCTCCGTGTTGTATCTTCTGCGCCAAGTTTGACCATCATTTATAGGGCCGTATATTGTGCACCTCTACTATTATGTGGAGATGGACTTGGCTGGGACATGTGTTAAGGATGCCGAATGACAGTTGGCCGAGGAGAGCGCTGTTTTTCCTCCCATCAGGGTCCCGGAGACGAGGAAGACCCTCTCATACTGTGTTCCGCTCCTTCGAGGCAGAGCTGAGGAATCTGGACATGGTGTTGGAGGAGGTCATTAACGTTGCGCAGGATCGAGCGCAATGGAGAGCTCTTGTTGCCTCCCTATGCCCCTAAGTGGGGTCTAAAGGGAGTTTGGATTTGGATTGGATATTGTGCGTAGGATTTTCCTTTCAAACGCGTCTAGCCTGTTTTCGTCATGCTTAGACAGTGTCCAGGTCTCTGAGGCATATGTTAGGACTGGTCTAATTAGTGTCTTATATAGAGTGGCTTTAGTCTTCCTGGATATAAGGCGTGACTTTAACTGTCCAGTGAGACCGAAATAGCTACGGTTAGCTGAAAAAATTCTTCTCCCATGTATTTCTAATAGACATTATTAATCGAGTTTACGTAATTTTGAAATATTATGTTCTCTTATTGCGCAAGATCGAGCGCAATGGAGAGCTCTTGTTGCCTCCCTGAGTGGGGTGTAAAAAGGAGAATTGATTGATTGATGTTCTCTTAAACCTGGAATTTGGACAAAGGTTGGGCGGAGAAAATCGGCAAATGTTAGTATACTATTTTTACCCCGTTAGCGTTAATAATAATAATATAGCAACACATAGTAAAATTTAAGATGCGCATGTCTCAACACTCTGTGGCCATAAAAGTCTGTGATAAATATGGTGCGTCGTGTGTTTTTTCGTCGTAATAAATTTACAAATAATGACTAAACGTGATATAATATTGCCTTAATCCTTCTCCAAGAAAAGGGATGGTCTATGCAAAAAGATTTAAAATTCAATTAATGTTTTCAGAGTTATTAAACATAAAATAAATGACACAGGGCATTTAGCTAGTATTCAATATAACGCACATGTAAAGTAATAATAAACACATCCATAACCGACTCATTCTTTTAGTATCTCCATTAAAGGTCTGGATACTTGAAGATATTTTTTTTTGTTAAGGGCCTCTAATACAACAATATTATTAAGTCATCAAAGTTGGAGGTGACCTGCATTTTGTTCACCTGTGACATCTATTCTAGAAAAGGGGACCCGCAAAAAAAATGTAATTTTATACATAGAAAAATCTTATTTTCAAAATATTAATAACTAATATTGCAAAAGTTTTTGAATTTAACTTTATTACTATGTTCACGCATTTGATTACAGCGAGCGTCTTGTTAACTGCGGTATCCAAACAACGCTTAATGGCACCACATACAGCTTACACTAATATCTCTTTCGCACTTGGATAATTATAATGCCAGCAGTGAAAGGGTTACACATAATATGTATATTATAATGCTTTGACTATATCTCAAAGAACATTGCGTTCTTAATGTTACTGTGGGATTTAGTGGTGATTTGGGTGTATAGAAAGTTGAATGGATGCTGTGTTTATTGTAGAAGTAACATGTTATACAGAATGTAGATGATACTACTTATGCGTAGACGCCGAGTGGCGCATCGCGAGTCGCAAGATGCGTGTTCCGTGTTGACTCTATGCAGACTTGATGGTGACTGATAAGTTGTGCGGCTTTGTACGATATGGCAGGCTGCTATCTGGTGTCGACATCATGGAGAAACGCTATTGGTGGATGATGTCGTCATAAGAAACATGACCGCTACATTACGAACGCATTATTAAACAAGTAAAAGACGGTTTAAAGTGTTCCAAATAAACCATTTAAATTCATGTAATGAGTCATCGAAAAGTTAGCAGCTTTTCCATAGCTAAAACGGCACAAGAATTCGAAATTTGACAATTAAACCACGCGTTTCGATGACTACTTGGTTAGATTAGGACCCTTCATTACCCGAAAATGAACTGGCATGTATTGCCTGCTTTTTTGTTATCTTATATTTTATGTAACCTTGTTGATACTTATATTATAACATACATTATACATCTTATCACAGATCCCACATCAAAGGTTTCAGGAGGATATCTCCCACGAAAGGTTTGGGTACAGCAAAACAGGGTAAGAACGGAACACGGGTGCTGTAACTTCTTGCTCTGGAGGTGGGGGAAGAGGGATAATCCTGATTGTGAGTGTGGAGATGTCCAGACAGTCAGGCATTTGGTTGAGAAATGCCAAACTAGAAGGTTCTCGGGGAGCATCCAGGACATCCACGAGGGGAAACTGGAGGCGGTGGCTTGGCTTGCAGCGTGGAGCCGAGATTATAGGTGCTTGTGACGACGCAGCCTGCACGGGCGAAGAAGAAATCTATCCGAATGCCGACGAAAAGTAAAGGAAGTATTAAGTTTTACATTGGACTCAACGTCCAATGTGCATAATCTTAAAAAGAAATTTCGGAACACTATATACAAATGTCATTGACCATCTCCTTCTGCTGTTTCGAAAAATGGCTAAGTGGGATAACTTAAGGTTCAAAACGCTCACCTAGAAAAAATTTAAACATTATTGTTATTTAGTGCACAGCCTATAATAATTTCATAACAGCTGATTTAGTCTACCTCCCCTGCATTATCGTCATGCTTTTTGAGTAGCAAAAATAAAACAAAAAATGTCAAAGTTGAATGACGAGTAGGTACCTACCTGCATTTAGAATGAAATAACCGCGATATATGGAGGAAATGTTAATAACAAACAAAATAGAAAGAAAAAAAAACAAACGAACGAAAGGAAAATAACATCCGAAAGAGAAGGCAGAACCATTTAGCAAATAGAAGAATAAACGAAAGAACTGAGAAACAAAAAGCAGGAAAAGACGAGGTGAAATTACTTGGAGTGGATGTAGCGTAAAAAAATGCGTATGCAAAAGTAATAAAATACAATAAAACATATTTCACGTTAAAAACCTTTGGCTTTAATGGATAAACTCCCATGTATATTTTAGCCAAGATTATGGCTTCCTTAAAAAATTTTCATGAAATTCGAGAATCTTAGAATCCAGCTATGAAATTATTACTTCGAAACAACCAGGGATCCCCGTCACCACGAAACGGATTTTACTACCCATTTTTTAAGAAAATAATCAAATGTTTATACTATGCTCATCATAGGCTTTCAACCATCCAACCGAAAAAAGATTATAATGCTTAAATGGTTTGAAATTATTCAATATAGAAAAAGTTCAAAGGAAGTATAATAGTAGAGGAAAAAGCATTTTTGTCTGCATTGAGGTGCCGATAACCAAGCTTTAATGGACCATAATATAATCTATGAATTCAGCACTTTTGTCAGTTCTAATTTTAAAGAATATTTCTTAAAACATTTCGGGTTGAGAAATAGTAAAGAAATATATTTTATTTTGCAATTTACGGTGTTAGGATATTATCCAATTGTGTTTAATATGCGGAATTAGTATGTGGAGTAGCTTGGTCTATAATAATTTTACCATGCATGGGGAATTCACAAGAGTTTACATAGGTACTTATGGCTTATAAAGAAGAAAATGCTCTAAAGAAATTCTAAAATGTATGAATTGCTGTATAATATACGGGTACTATAATGGTACGTTCGTAAATGTAAAAATTCGCAGTTAGAAAGAGAGAAAAGACTCAACATGCACACGCTGCATGAGTTAAACTTACTACCTAACCGGTAATGTAAGTGTGCGCATTACCACAAATCTGCATACTTTTGTAATGGATTTACTCGCTCGAGCGTTCATACAGTGTGAAGCTTATGTTCGCCGCGTAAGAAAGAGATGAAACAATTTCCTGGAGGTATAATATAAGTAACGGATTTATAAAAGGTATGTAGAGATTTGAGGTTATGTTTGTTTTTAAAATAACTTTTGGGAGTGTCGTGTCGGGTGTAAAATGATACCACCGCATCACGAATGACGATATACGCCGGCGCACCCAGCGCAGAACAATCACTTCCACCATTACGGAGAGGAGATGGGCTTGGCTGGGACATGCGTTGAGGATGCCGAATGACAAATGCCGAGGAGAGCGCTGTTATTCCTCCCATCAGGGTCTCGAAGATGTGGAAGACCCTCTCATACCGTGTTCCGTTCCTTCGAGGCAGAGCTGAGGGAGTTGGACATGGTGTGGGAGGATGTCATAAGCATTGTGCAAGATCGAGCACAATGGAGAGCTCTTGTTGCCTCCCTATGCTCTCGAGTGGAGTTCATAGGGAGTTTTGAATTGATTTGTCTTGTGTCACCTTCACAGTAGTTCGTCTTCATTGATTTTAATATAAATTTGGTTCGATACAATTCCACTTACCTAATAAAATTAAGAACGGTGTCCGGTAGAGATTCTGTATCATTTACACAAGTTCCAGGTCTTGGCTCCGGGACCTTACTGGTGATGACTGGCAGCCATGCGGATGAAGAAGTTGCTTGTTCTTTGAATTTCCCTTCGAAGGCTTTTTGAATATCTTCGATGGTAAAGGTGCAAATTGCCGATCCCATCAGGCCTGTTGACGCTGTGGTGAACGCGCCGTAAAATCTCGAGTCATCGCCAGGAATTTTGTAAATGCTCTCTGAAACAATTATAAAAATTGATATTTAATCCTTTGTGGAATGTGACAAAAGTTGATTGTGATATTTTTGGCAGAGTATCAAATTGAGTTAAGGGGCATTCTATACGATAGAAAAAATATTGTAAATCCACAAACACACAGCGAATTTTTTAAATGTATGAATACGGTAATTGTTCTACTCCGCCTAGAACGCTCTATTGGATGACTCTTGCCTACATTAGGTCAGTTTATTCAAACGACTCCAAGTAGATGTTTTGTAGGTGTTCTATCTAGAGAAAAACACCTCTGCTGTGTACACAGTTCTAGGACAGTAACACAGATAATGCCTTCTCTAGATAAACGTATAAATTTCTCAACAGTGGGCCAGCACTTTAAAAGTGAACACAGGGTTCTAAGTATGATTTTTCTATTTCAACTGTTTTTTTTCGGTTTTAAATAATCAACAACCTGCCAACAAATAAAACAAAAATATTTATTAGAATAGCTCGAAACAAAAATGATTGAATGATTGACCGACTAACGCCAATGTTGTGTCAAGTGGTGCGTGAGTTCTGTTGGTTGAAAATACCCCATAAAGTATGGCGCAACCGCCCTGGGAACGATAGGATTTTGTAAAAAAGCATACTAGGTACTACAAAAATAAAATTTTATAAAAAAAGTTTAACATGACTTCATAGTTATAACGAAAAAAACAAGCACCATCATAGATATTTACGATTTCGAAAATTACACATCCTCTTTTCGAACATGTTCATTTTATCAGCATTCGAAAAGAACTCTATTTAAACATATCTCGAATTGCCATCAGGGTTTCAAATAGCTTCAACCCCGTTGTACAAGGTTTTATTTATTTTGTGCACATCATCCCTTCTAGTGTCGAACGTGTATAGGGGCTGTCTAGCTATTGCTAGATTCAAAAGAGGGGGTAAATACCTATGGAATAGGTAGAATAGTCGTTCTAATAAAGATTTGTACAGAATCTAAATCGAACTGATCTAAACGTTGAATAAAGTTATCCCAAGGGAACTGCAGGTGTTGGATAAATACTTTACTAACAATTACTATTTCACGTTACCTTTTGAAATCTAACTAATGTCCATGGTTCGTGTCTGGCAGAGACATCTCTACGTTAAATTGATTTTTACATCTACTTTATTCAAACTTGTTTTCATCAGTTGTGAATTTCCGTACTTTTGAAATAAATAATCGGAAAATAAAAAAAAATCGGACTTTCGCCCACCATCAGTAACTTATTACCTTTTTCGTTATGATAATAATTATGAACGAAAGGCTGAAAACGTTCTTATATTTTGGAATTAAGTGTTGTTTTTAAATGGTACCCTTTGTTCTGATATGGTCAGCAATTTGAAAATCTTGAAAAACCCCTAAGAGATACTGTCATTTTATATAAGATTTGAGCGAGCGCTATTTAAATATTCTCTTTCAAAAACTATGACATGGATACGTCAAATTTGAAATGTTCATATGTACAAAGTTTTTTCTATAATTATTATTATTAAAGACAGAAAAAATTAATCTATTCCCAATTTGACCAGAGATAAACACAAGAATATATCGTCAATGCATATTTAATATGACATAATATGTGTCAATTTTTATGAAAATTGAATGAAGTATACAATTCAAAAGAGAAAATGAAACTGAATCATGTAAAGAAGATACACGTCGAGAGAGGGATAATGCGTATTCAGTGTGGTTCTATGAAGTTTAGATGCTCACTGATAGTTGTGCAACATTGTACAATGTGGCAGGCTGTTATCGGGTGACGACATCATGGAGAAACGCTATTGGTGGATGATGTCGTCATACGAAATATAGCTGCTAAACTAACAATAATATGAATAACATGAAAAAATCCTTATAATCGTCTATATTGTTTGTCAAACATCAAAAAACCTCCGAGAAGGAACTATATTGAGAAAAAACGGCATGTCAAGAAAAAATCACAGACAGGGCGTATCAAGAAAATTCAGAAGGTGAAAAGATAGCTATGAGTCTGAAGAAGAGGTAAACTTATTATTACGGTAACATCACCCTTCGGACTTTGAAGGGTTGCAAGTTAAACTACATCAAACATTATTCAAAGCGAAAAAACGTTTGGGGTTGCCATTATTACATAATATAAATAGTTAGGCGCTTTCTCAATCATATCTTAAATCTACCCTCTTGAAGATGACCCGTGAACATCGTCCAGGGGTTGTGGAAGCGAATATTACGCATCGGACGGTTTCTTTGAATAACTGGTGTTTATATTTCAATCAAAAGCAAACCCACATAACTTTATTATACCATAGGAAATCTTAAATTTATATTGATGGTACTTATATTGTATAGCAATCTAACATTTCTAGGCCGACCTAGACGAACAAGATCATATCGTATTGTGTACCGTCTCTTCGAGGCGAAACAGAAACATTTTTCTATACAGTACAGCCTGAGACAATATTTTCCAGTCAATCGGTCCCACCCTATCTGAGACAGGCAACTCCGGGTAGAAATTTCAATTGAAAAAACAATAAGAAAAACTCTCACCCGACCGGGAAACGAACCCGGGACCTCGATTCTGAAGTCCACGCCAGTACAACTAGGCTACGGAGGTCGGTAATGTTATTGAATTTAGTTAAGGCTTGTGTTTTTCCCTAGAGGGTATAGTGGTCTATTATGTTTCCCCTGCGAATGGAGCATCCCAACAAAACGCAGAAGGTACAGGAAGTCCAGCATTAGGAGGAGATCCAAGTTAGCGAAGTCTTCTGACTCTATTTAGGGTTTCTTGCCTCTATATGCTCTTAAAAGCAGTCACAAAGGAAGAATAATTATTAACTGAGTGGTCTCAAAAATACATTATCAATCAATTGCGTATAAAAGACAACAACAACTCGAACCCGAGTTCTCTTGCTCTGTATACATTTCTTGTACAACTAAACTACAAAGACCGACACTTTTCTGTATATCAAGTTCTAGAGGTTTCAAATCTACTTTCTTTCTAACAAAAAGAATATGCACGGGTTAAACTTTCCAAACATTTTTATTTCGTTCCACAAACAACAAACACAATATATTTCACTTGATTCAATTTAGATGCGGCAACAGGAGAATGCATTCTATTTTTTTAATGGTAAAGTTTTTTGACTTCTGACTCCCCCTCTCCAACTTTTTTGGAATTGAAAAAAAGAGAAGTCACTATATCCGCCCTGAGAAGTTATCCAATCGTCCATTTCTGTCACGCTCTTGAAAATTGAAAAATAACTTCCAGTTTTCTCGATCCCTTCTTTCACTATTTCTACATCTTTCTCTTTTTCGCCCTCGCAATTTTCATCGTCTAACATCCTCTTATATATATCTAACCGGATACAGGTTGGGGGGGGGGGGGGGATCGAATGTAATTTTAGTAAAAGTCGAAAGTTGTTTTTTAATACGTGGAGAATTTTATTATTGCAGTGTCGTTTTAAAAGGGTTAGAAAATTAGATTATGGCTAGACTTCGGTAGCGTAGTTGCCTAAGCACCGACTTCTGTACAAGATGTCCCGCGTTCCGTTTCGTTCTTTTTCTTCCGCTGTCAACAAAAATGTTACACCTTTATCGAAAAAAGTTATAAATTTTTTAATTTAGTTGACTTTTGTCCTTTTACATACTTTCCACGAAATCTTTGGGCTAGTTACTAGCCAAAGCCTAGTATATAAAAACTGTGAGGTACAATTTATCGGGAGCTCAGCCTAGAGATCAACAGAGCAAGTAAAAGTTTCTCCCAGGTATTTAAATTTATCCTTCCGAGAGACCCGATGACCATCGGAAGCTGTTTATCGGAGCAGTCGTTATTTCGTCATGGGCTCCATCTTACTGGCATTGACTAGACGGCCAAGGCGTGCTGTTTCGTCGCACGCCTTGGCCGTGAAAATCCTGCGCTTTAATTCCTCCACTGTCGTACTGAACAATGCAAATTCGTATATAAATATCTAGAGAATATTATTTATAACTTATTACCATGCAGGATGAAATAGGAGATAGGGGATGAAGATGGGTGGAGAAAAACGAAACGCGATATGCACCTTCTCGTTGTATTAAAAATTTTCGATGTCAAAATAAATTTTCGCTAAAGGCGTAGTGACATGCTAGGTGTTATGTTTCATAGTGAGGTTTTATTTATTTTCTTCTATTTCTATTTTATAATACTTATAGCTGCGATGTTTGTTAAAATGTGAGGTAACCAGACATTAGTGAACGATAGTCTTCAAAAGCTCTCGTTGCCTCCCTATGCTCTTGAGTGCGGTATAAAAGGGAGACTTAGTTACTTTTGTCTTCAAATGAAAAAAAAAACAGAAAATTAAGATCAATTATTGAAGAGTTGGTTTGATATCATAGTGATTCAGACATTGTCTTTTGCACTGCATGCTGAGGATGTGGATTCGAGTTCCTATGCCGATTATTTGCCTTTTTCACTACAACTACACCATGCGTAAGTTCGTCTGTAACGTAGTCACTTTTCCTCGATAATCTTTCCGTTGAAATCGAATGCCTGCGACAGGTTTCATACCCGCATCACAAGTTCTTTCACATCGAGACTTAAGCCTCCTAGCCAACACGAGAAAGCCTGGAAATACATGACAATAAGTATAAATTGAGGCAAAACGCAGCCCTGGCTGACTCCCGTGGTGATCCTAAAAGCCTCAGTAGGACCAACTGGCGTTTTGACGCTACACTCGGAGTCTTTATGTAGAGACTGCACAATTTATTTTTACTATTTTCCATATTGATGATCTGTGTGGGCTGTCAAAGGCCTTTTCAAAATCCATGAAGCTCTTAACACTGTTGAAAGATGCACTTGGCACTGAAAATTGGGTCCGTGCACAGGACTTGCCAGGTACAAAGGCGCATTGTTGATCTCAGCTGAGACAGCCAAGACAGGTCCACAATATTGATAAAAAAAATCGAATTTTTTTAAAAGTTGAAAAAGAGAATTCAAGATATTCAGATTTTTTTTTTAGTTTTTTTTTCATAATAAGGAAAAGATGCAAAAGGGAAGGTTGGTACCTTTTCACGTTAAAAATAAAAGCGAGAGGTTATAATATGGTGTGTGTGTGTGTGCCGAGAATAGTTTGTGGAATGGTCCCAAGAGTGAGCGTTTCAGACTAAAAGGGATATCGGATGTCTATGGTAATGTGTAGACTCTAAAGTAGAGAGAACTGGATATCGTCACCTTGATATTCACTTAGTAAAACATAGTGAGCGAATATGAAAAAAAAATTTACGTATCCGAAACTAAATTGTGGCATTTATTTTATTTGGGGGCCCCTAGGTTAATTAAATAATTATCATCAAGTACACAATGCTAAAATACTCGTCGCACGCTTGTTGAGTATAAAAGGGAACTCAAGGAAAGTGAAGTGGATCCGGAGTCGATGTGAAAAGTATGAAGTTTTTTAAAAACTTTCTTTTCGATTTCGCTGTACGAAGTAGGTACCCATCATAAAATTTAAAAAAATAAACAATTTATGATTTAAAAGTTTACAAATAGATTAAGCATTCATTTATTAAAGACGTCAAGATTAATTCTTAATTAGGTACACACTTCCTTTGTCGTTTTTTTTTTCATTTGTTTTAATTTTCTGTATAAATACACTTAATAGCTAAGGATTTTATTACTTGATTTATTTATTCATAAAGGGTTTATGTGGAAAAACCGTTTAAAGCGACTGTTTCGCTATATTATGTTCAAGCATTTGTTGGGGCTACGTTCTCATAAAAAAGAAAGAACAAAATGACGAAAAAAACGGTTATAAAGGGCATAAAGAAAGTCGATACCCGTCTGAAATAAAAATATTTACCGATTCCTTAAAACTGAACTTATCCTTTCGCTCCCTAAGCTGCTTTCTCCACCATCCCCTAAAACCCTCATCCAACCACCCCTTGTCTTCCACCTGTCCCTACAGCTCCATCATAAGCCAGACTTCTAATGGCAGTAACGCCGGTAACGCGATACCCTCGTCTGTATGATATTTAGCACTGCATCAAGATGTAGATAATGCCTATTTTGTCAATGTCTTGTTTTGTTGACTTCTACCCCCTATCATTCTAAATAAAAATATTAAATCTTATCAGATTTCGCTGTTGCGATAAGGGTAATTTAAAGAAGGCGAGCATTACCTTAATATTAAGGTGCAGTAAGGAAAGTTAAATTGAAAAAATAAAGTCATAGGTGGTCATAAAAGTTATATATATATTTAAACGTGAAGCAAAAACTTTTAACCCCGTTTAACTAAAATTGCGCGGACGGAGGCGTATGAAATATAGCACACTTATAGAGAGGCGTAGCGAATGGTAATTTTTTTTTAATCATGTATAAAAAAATACATTAAATCAATAAAAAAACATTACGCACATTGCTGTAATGTTATGCATTTGATAATCACACCCACTCCGATGTAATTCACACTCCGTCTGTGGTCAAATTGAGAACACATTAATATTGTTTGTCTTTAATAATAACAGAAAAAAACTTTGTACATATCAACATATCAAATTTGATTGAATGAAAATTTTGAAATAGCGCTCGCTCAGTTTTTGACAATGGAACCCTAATAAAGTTCAAACTTATAATCTAAATTTTATGGTCGAACTACGAGTGCCGATCGACCACTGGTCTAATATATAATCTCAATATAATTAGATCGTTTAAATTAGTTAAGCTTTGAGAAAATCTGGAATAATTGCGAGAAAAATAGGAAAAATAAAACAATTACTTTTTTCATACAATTTTTTCCTATCTGTTATAGATACGTTTTAATAAAGGATCGGAGTGACTGATTGGTAATGAAAGAGGTACGCCAAGGATGTAGGTGATATAAAGATCATATAATGTAAGATATAAAGTTGCACAATTTTATAAGAAGACTTCCTGGTCAATATTGTTGGCAGCAGAACTAGTATCCAGAAATATATTATGAAAATTTATCTAAACATACGCGAAGAAAAAATCGTACACAAAATGCCACAATAATTTTCATACTGTGTTATCAGGATGTTAAATAAAAGAGTAGGCGTCTGTATCTCAACAATGAAGGCGGTCAGGATGAAGGTATGAAGAGGAGCTGTAAGTTAAGGGGAAGTGGAAGGAGATAGGGTTGTGGTAACGAGGGATAGTGAGTCGGACGGCTGGGAAGATCGTGAACGAAATACGAAACGATCACTTAGGACCGCAGGTATTTTAACTTTTACACACAAGACAATGTATGGGATGGGTATTATTACAGTAGACTTGGACAAAAATAAGGTGTTTTTAACTGATGTTTTAAAGAGAAATTATTTTGACAAATACACGTATCTAAGAGACAAGATATTCTTACGAGCCTGATTGAGATTTTGATCGAGTTGATTTTAGATAATGTTACTCTTGCTGTGAGGATTCTTCTATCTCTTGTGAGCCTGTCACATACATGAGTTCTACGAGATCGGTTATCTTTATATATTACTAGCTTTCCCGACAGACGTCGTCCTGTAGACCTTACTATGAATATTGATTTCATTTTGTGATGTTTTCACCCTCATTTTTATCTTATTCAGGTGTACTGAAAACAATATGACAAACAAACAAAAGTAAAACGTAAGGGAGTCGGAAGAAAGCCACTTTTCTGGCCCCGAAACATTCGTGAATGGACCAGACTAGGACCTGTGGGAGACTTATTCAGTGCAGCTGAAGACATACATAGTTCAACATACAAAACTGAAATTTACGTTATATTGAAGAATGAACTTAATTAAATAATTTAGCTAGTTTAGTTACGGAAAAATGTGAAAATGAATCTTAATGATGATTGGAAGTTGTTAAATTCACATGGAACCGAAATCTTAGATAAATATATTAAATTTAGTTCAAACTAAATTTTTTCATAAATTAAGGGGCTGGTTTCGTTTAAAGTGAATAAAAATACAATGTTGATATGTACATATTTCCCAGAAAACAAAGTTGCGATCTACACCGGGGATCGAACCAAAGACCTTCAATGAATTTAGACAAC
This sequence comes from Mystacides longicornis, assembly GCA_963576905.1. Lineage (NCBI taxonomy): Eukaryota > Metazoa > Arthropoda > Insecta > Trichoptera > Leptoceridae > Mystacides > Mystacides longicornis. The sequence continues at coordinate 20,814,175 of OY756437.1, forward strand.
TAGACAGTAAAAGTACCAAAAACCAACCTAATTATATACATTCCGTTATCTAAAATAACAAAAAAATAAGCTTGATCGCCAGTTCATAGTTCAAATGTACCTGGTGATAAAATCAAGATTTAATATCGGTCTTTGTGTACAGAATGCAGACGACCACCTTAGTTCTTCCTGGCCCTAATGGTATTTGCAGTTAGGATTTATACGCAATAATTGTTTAGAGAAACAGAAATCGATGCAGCCTCCCCCTTTCACCCGATTTCTTTGTTTATTTTGGGACTTAGCCCGGCGCAATCAAGAATAGGAAACACGAGTTGGATGTATTCGTGATTAAACATCCGAGAGATCCTGTAGGAAAAAATAAAATAGTTGGGGCGGAAAATTCAAGCTTGAAATAAATTCTTCTGTTTCTTTTCGTTTTTACATTTCTGGTGGTATAATTAGGGTTTTTCGTAACTCTGACAGAATTAACAATCGCTGACTTATGAGATCTTGGATAGGGATAATATAGATAGAGAACGATTATCAAGTGCAAGATCGAGAAAAGAGGTGATTGTATCATGGCTCCGCAACATAAGAGCGTGGGCTGAAATTTAAGCCATCGGGAAACAGATTCATGCAGCTAAAGACAGGGAGGTCTTTGTACAAGTGATAGCCAACGTTGATGGGACCTGACCGCGATCTTCAAGAGGAAAATGTATGAGACATCGGGCTCAACTCTTAGACTTGAAATCATTGATGACGTATCAAAGCGTTTACTCCAAACAAAACTGTTTAACTGTACACTGATTATAGCTCATTTGGCAAACTGTAGATTTTGAGCGTTAAACTCTATAGTTTGGAAGATCTACCCCTTAGCATTTTTGTGCATACAAAACAGTACAGTGTACAATTATTGTACATGGTGTTTCTTACGTCTTTGATAGAGCTCTCTATTTAACACTTGAGTCTTCCAATGTATTTGATGATCACCAGAATTTCTAACCTAACGCAATGTCCACATAATTAAATTGGTAACGTGTTATCCAAACCCGTTACTTAATGCGACTACTCGAGAATGTTAAATACTCCTAATCTGTCTGAAAATACGCGTAAATGTACATAAACAAATATCTTGTACTATATTTTTACAGGTGGTTTTAGTCAGGTACTCGACAAATGTCTGATTGAGGAAATCCTGTATGTGCGACTCTTGGGGATAAATTCAGATTTTCTAGAAGATCTACGCTCTAATTGCGTTTTCCGACACTTCATGAAACAAGTTGCAAGTTTCAAATGACTCCAGTGTGCCTTCTAGGTCTTAGTTGTAACAGGAACATTTCTTTATGTCTTAGAACGACCTTTAGTTGATAATAATCATGGCTACTTGGTGTGATCACTCAACGTTATTAACGTTCGTTTTCCGTTCAGGAAAGAATTTCAAATAAACAAGTAGAGAAGAAACAACAATAGAAAATGCAAAATAAAACATCTAACCCATGACAGTTTATCTGAATAGTTTTTTATTACTGTCTTTATCACTTTTTCTTGCCTCTATTTCATTAAAAAACAACACAAACTTTTCTTTCCTCGTATTATTCCACTCACGTGCGATACAATTCTTCTCTTTTTTCCTTCACCGGTCTCCATCTACCGTTACTACCCATCTGTCTCAAACACCACACTCTATTTTTTTACTTCCTTTTCCTCAGTCTTTCTCTTTTTATCTGTCTCATTTTCTTTGCTCCTTTCTAATCATTCCTACTTTAATAGTTTTTCGAACCGCACAACCACACAAAGGAATGATACAAATTGTATTATTCGCAGAATCGGTCATTTTCTAATCTTCTTCAGTCGATTTATCTGTTTAAACTAGTTGACGACCAGTGCTCGAAATTCGACCGTAACTTATTTAAATTAAAAGTTTGAACATTATTAGGTTTCCATTGTGAAAATTGAGCAAGCGCTTTATCAACATTTTCTTTTAAAAACAATGTATTGGATACGTCAATTTTGAAATGTTGATATGTTCAAAGTTATTTTCTATCATTATTAAAGACAAACAATATTAATCTATTCTCAATTTGACCACAGATACACACAAGAATATAATATGTATGCGTCGGTATCAATGTCAAATACATCGAAGTGTGTGTGAGTATCAAATACATATTATTACAGTAGTGTTTGTAATGTTTTTTTATTGATTTGATCTATTTTTACATATATTTATATTTATCGTATGGTCATAATATGTACATCACATGTTTACATGTAGAAACAATACAGAAAATTATATTAAAATATATTACAAACATCAGTTGCAATGGCTTGCAGTTTCTTGTCTCTTATTTTAAATTTTTACATAATTTAAAATATTAGCATTCGCCACTCCTCTTCTATATAAACTAAAAGTGTGCGAAATTTCATACTCCTCCGTCCGCGCAATTTTCGTAAAATTTCACAAAAATTTTCCTTCACGCATTAATATCATTTCTTTATAGATTGTTGCTGTTTTTCCCATCACGGTCTGGCCCCTTAACAGAAAGTACAGACCTTCACTCTTTAACGACCAATTGAAGTGGTTGGTAGTCTAGCGGTTACGTAGCCAACTTTCGTACTGTTTCGTATCGGAGGTCAGTGGTTCAATCCCAGGTGTCGACCATCTTCCTCTTCATGACACAAGCTTTACGTAGCTTACTGTGAAAGAGTCAAAAAGTATATTCGTCTTCACTTTAAGTAAGCAAAGTATATAATTAAAAAATAATAATATGCCTTTTTTAAATTCTGAAATAACTATATGTACCTACGTTTAATTCATTTTTTTCTTTATATTCACAACAACCTTCCACACAAAAAAAAAACACGTTTCAGTTCTAACCATTATTTTGTTCCATATAATAATATCAATATGTAGGTATATTTAATTTAACCTTACTTAATTTTCCCTCTTTTTTTTAACAACATATTTTCAAATTTGGTCGATTGAAGGGGTAGCGGAAACAGGGAGACGGGTTGTAGCCTGTTTCAGCACAAAAATAAGCAATCTCAACAGGATTACGAAAATATTCGAAAAAAAGAAAAATTATCACGGGTTGTAAAACCATATTGATCCATGAATTCAAACATAAAAATAATCACTCACTTGAAAAAAATTAAAGTGAATCCTTCAAATCCAATCCATTCGCCAGGATCCTACAATCCCTCAGTGGAGGAGAGATTTACCCCTGAATACTTTATTTAAAAATTATCTTGTATAAACATTGAAAAGTGTGCCAGGGCGCCAGACTGCGGTGGGTTGTTTCACCCGAAATAATATTTCGAACGTTTTACATTCTTGAAACTTTTTTTACGTTCTTACAATTCTTCCGTTTGTTACTCCGCTTTTAGTGGCATAGGGAGGCAAGAAAAGCTATCCACTGCGCTCAATCTCGCGCAGTTTAGATAATCTCCTCCCAGGTGCTAGTATCTTGCAAGAGTTGCAAGGTAGTCTATGGTAACGAATATGTAACAACTAATCACCAACAATTCATTACTGATGTTCGACTTTTAAATGGAACAAACCACCACGGTTATACGAGAGTCTTCTACTGTTTTTTCGAAGGCTGGCTTAGTGTGATCTCTTTACGTTTACAACGTTCGCCATTAGGTGGTAATGTTTAAGTCTCCGAAACTCCCAATCATGAGCATTCTCGACATGTTCAACATTTCGAAAAATCTCATGTATACAGCAAGTAGATATTCAATATAGAGATAAAAGTTGGAAATTATTGAGAACAAGAGAGCAACCAAATTTAAGGAGTGCGACTGCTGTCATGTATTTGGTGCCAGGATATGAATATATACATTTTTGTTATTGTCTCATATTTATTGCCTATTGGCTTTGTTGGTGCACAACGTTCTAATTATGTTTAGATTCTTGTGACCTTTTCAGGACTAGATCTTAAAGAAAAAATAACAACTAATGACTCTAACAATTCATTACTAATGTTCGATTTTTAAATGGAACAAACCACTACGGGCTTACGACCGTCTTCTACTGTTATTTCGAAGGCTGGCTTAGTGTCTTTATGTCTCATTTCATCTCATCAAGGAGTCTATGGTAGTTACTAAGAAGTCGTTTCCCATGCAACACGAGAATACCACAATCTTCTTCCATGTCATGAAACTTTAAATCCCCGTTCCAACGAAGAATCCAACGCCCATGCTGGATGTGAAATAGCACCTCTGGCTGTTCCACTCCAAAATACTAGCCCTTATGCCAGCTCTGATATTAGTCTTTGTATTTTTTCAAAATAATAAAATATTAGGGATACATTTGGGACGCTTTCGCGGAGAATTGCCAGTTTTTTGCTATCAACTAAGATTATTTTATAAAAATTACGTAATCTACATAAATATATTGAATGTGTTCTTCTGAAGCACAAAGAAAACTGTATAAAAAAGTCAGTCTTCTTCTAAAAAAAAAACTTACGAAACAATCCGACGAGCAACAAATTCCTTACAGCGTTATGTGTTTAAACGAAAACTCTCCTATATCTACTTCCAACTACGCACAGTCGGTAGCAAAGCAGGGCAGAATATTGGTAGCGAATAAGGGTAGGTGTTCCAGGGAGGCTTACACTCAATTTATTCTGAAATCCTTCGAGAATTGAATATTTCCACAGCACATAGTATAGAATGAAAATAATAATATTATTATTAAAAAGTTTCAGTTTCAGGATAAAAGAACGCTTCACCTTCACACTTCGACAGTTCATAGATCATCACGAAATTTTTGGATATATTAAAAAAAATAGACCACAAAAGCATGATATTGCCTAATACAGTGTCAAATGGTATTCAATTCCAGCTTTCAAGCTATTTGTAATAAATTAAAACAGCAAGATAAAAAGAGACAAGAAACCGTTCGACATTATCCATATTGTATACGCGCAAAAAGGCACAACATTAAACTGGGAACAGAAAGGAGTAAAAATCAATGGAATTTACCTAAATAACTTGCGCTTCGCCGACGACATAGTATTGTTCAGCGAAGACTTAGAAGAACTTATCTCTATGATAAAAGAACTCCATGACGCTTCCCTAAAGATCGGTCTAGAGATGAACATCAGTAAGACTAAAATCATGAGCCCATCCAACAGCAACATCATCATGGATAATAAAACAATAGAAGCTGTTGAGGAATATATTTATCTCGGACATAAAATCAAATTAGGGAAAGAAAACCAAATTGCAGAAATCCCCAGGAGAATAGGACTAGGATGGGCAGCCTTCGGAAAAATGAAAGATATATTAAAAAATAAAGATATACCAATGAATCTGAAAAGAAGGGTATATGAACAATGCATCCTCCCCGTAATCACCTATGGCCTGGAAACCATTACGCTCACTGCCAATACTGTACATAAATTAAAATGCACACAAAGGTCCATGGAAAGACAGATGTTAGGCGTGAGTCTAAAAGACAAAATAAGAAACGAAGAAATAAGACGCAGAACTAAAGTCATGGACATCATGGACCTTGTTGCTAAACAGAAATGGCAGTGGGCGGGACATGTCGCCAGACAGGGAACGGAGCGATGGGCACCCAGAATCCTGAAATGGAGACCATGGGATAAAAGAAGAGGAGTGGGCCGACCCCAAAAAAGATGGGCCGATGATATTATCCCAGTCGCGGGCAGAGGGTGGATAAGAAAAGCCCAGGATAGAGGAGAGTGGAAAGGAATGGAAGAGGCCTATATCCAGCAGTGGAGAGATGGCTGAGGAAGAAAGAAGAAGAAAAAGGCACAAGCCTGTTTGCACAAAAAAGTTAATAATTGGAAGCTATTACTAATATGGTTTACGTATACTAACAGTGTCGTGTGAAGCAGCAACTATCTTCAGTAAAAAAAAGCATACGCAATCAGGGGTTTAACTTTGTGTTTACATCGCGATTCCGACCCAATTTCAATCATTATGACATTGTCATATATTTTGATTGTCAAGCATAAACACATTTGACGTAAGTCTGTTTTGAATTCGGTATTGCTTTACGAAAAAAATATGTAAATAAGCATTTATACAAGTAAATAGACGGTCAACATTGAAGTCTGCAATATTGAATTTCAAGAGTATTTCAAAGACAGATATAAAAACTAAATTAGAATTAAAATGCTAAACAAATTTAAACAAAAATGATATTAAAAATTACTTACGTATTTCATTGAAGTAGAAGGGGAATTCCCCGGGTATACTGCAATTCAATCGCGCTTTGAGATATGTTGCCCAGTTTTGACTGAGGATATTTTTACCACCGGTGTCTTTCTTGCAAACCCTGGCAACTCTGGAATAGACAGCTTTGCCGCAGTTGATGTACTCCACAGCCGTTTCTCGGAAGAAGAAGAATACGTGATCGCCAATGTCGAAGCTTCCAACAAAATTTGGTTCTGAAAAAAAAAACTTCTATGAAAACTCGATAGATGGCATTGGTTGTTATTTAAAACTCAATTGTGAAATAATTCGAACGTAACTCAAAAATATTTAATTTTTGTGTGTTCAATTATAATTATTTTGGTATTCGATTTTCAGCCAACAATTCAAAGTTGAAAGAAAATAAAGGTACGCCAGTGGAATGATTTGAATATTTCGGATTCCCTTTGATCTACACGTTTTGACTTCCACAGGTAATTAATTGATTAGACATAGGGGCGATGTACAGAAGTCCCTAATATTATACGCAGGAGAATTCCACCCCTCACCTCTTTCAGGCATATTATTCTGTACGACAGAAATTTCAATACTTATGTGGTTTATAATGATTGTAAAAATTGATTAATGATAAATGCGTATTTGAAACTCGAGAAATATAAATAAAGAAACATCGACGATATGAGAATTAAAATTTAATGACTTTATCTATTTATATAAAAATAGATCCCTTATTGCGTCGTTATCACATGAAGGCTGTACCAATTATGCTAATTCCATTTTTTGCCGTATTTGTTCTTGTCAGGATAAAAGAAAAAAAGAAAAAAGTTGCGCGGAATGTTAAAAAAGTTAAGAAAACTTTAAGCAGGCAAAGCTAAATGCTATTTACAATTTTTGAAATTAAATAGGCGTTTGACAGAAACTGTCAGTTGCTTGATAGTTGGCGCGATTGACAGAATGCGGATGCAAAATAAATGGTTTCAAACAGATGCATCGCTCGAAATTGCAGTGGTTAAAAGTTAATTATTTTATCATTATACAAATTCTAATGCAATATTCATAGTTGTAAGGAGCTGTAGGCCTAGAAAAAATGCATTTGGCGATCGACTACAAACGAATTCTTCGACAATGTAGAGTAGGAAGAAAATTAACTGTCCAGTGTCCACTTTTAATATTTTTATATAAGTGTCACTGTTTGGTTTGAATAATTGTTTATATGTTCCAGTAGACAGTTAATTTTTTCGTACTATACAGTGGCAAAATCTTGGTTTGTAGTCGAACGCCAATTTGAATTTGTCTACGGGGGGGCAGATGACAACTTCTATCGGGGAAGCTAGTAATTAATATTACTTCACATACAAAAAAGAATACATACAGGTCATTGTAACTTTTGACTCACTGCGAAATTCAACGAGTTTGTCATTTTACCGAATTTTCGATAACAATAATAATTAATCGAAACCGAGAAATTTTAAAAAGCATATAACAACGTATTAATCATCAATATGTATGTATGTACCTGTTTAATATCGTCCAGAATATTACTTCGATACACGCGACCGAAGGGATATTTTTAATTTAGTGGTCCTATTATCAATATTGAATGAGTGAATAAGTACAGGGGAGTGAATGGGGAGATCACATGCACGAGTACCAAACCATAGAAGTTACTCCCATACTGCTCGATAATGAAATGCGAACTACTTTACGATCAAATAGAATATTGTGAAGACCTTTGTTTGTCTGAGGAGTCGAGAAACCATTTTTGTCGTCGAGAAGGCACGAAAGGTGAGATATTCATCTTCTCTGGATAGCTCCTCTCAGCCTACTAATATTGTGAGGTTAAACCACAAATTTTTGGAGGATTGGGGGAATTAGAATCCCATGATGTTGGTAGCATAGCGTATGCCAGTCGGCGACTTTTAAGCTCATCGTCCGTCCTAGGGTCGATCATAGGGAGCCGACTCTTTTAATCTTTCTCAGGTGCTCAAGATCTGCTCAGTATCAAGGATGTCAGAAGTGGGTTCACTTTGAGTGAGTGCAGATTCATTAAAAATCAAACTAGATCCTCTGAATATTTTTCAAACCGCTTAAAATCTCTTGCATTCGTCTCAAGAAAAATGTACGAGGACATAATAAAGTTCGCCATTTTAGAGTAGGTAACACACACATCTTCATCAAAGAATCAAATAATTTATTATTTAATTTACGTCCCATACTAAGATTTTCCGGATTCAGAAGGCGATTAGAACATGATTAGAGACATATTTGAATATTGTGAGAAACATCCAGCAACTACTGTTAGAGTTAGGCGTTCAAGGGTTAGATTACGTTTATTAATAATTTCTATGACTAATCGCTCTAGTTCATCCCCCTTCACCTTAAAACGTACTGGATTATTGGACAAATTTTCCCCACACGACTTGTTCCAAGATTATTTCAATCCTACGATTATTATTAATAATATACTTCACAAGGTCTCTCGAGGGAAACCTCCATTGATGTCTGAACGGTCACGTGCCCTTTTTGAATATTCAATAATAGAACAGAGTGTACACGCTGCGAGTGTTAAGCTTTGATATTACTTACAAAACTATTATCTACACACGGTAATAATTGTTCTCAATTATTATAACCAACTAATATTAACGTCTCCATCAATAAGTCAATTCAATTCGGTTGACGTCCGAGGATACAACTTAGTTTCTCTTGATAACAATAATAATAATGATTGGAAATCGAAATTTAACAAAACTATGGCAATTTCCATTTCAGTGGAATGATTGCGGTTACCTCCGGCGACTGATGACGCGCGCTGTGAGAGCATACCAACAATTTACATAAAAATGACTACCGCGGAGTATGTTAACAATAATAATTGTTCTTTTTTCCATGTACGCTCTTATATTTTTTTAAGCTTTATTTTTTTATATAATATTATTTCTCTTAGAATTAAGTTAGAAAAAAAAAATACTTACTGTCTAGCCATTTGGAGTCGTATTTCAAAGTTCTCTTGAAAGAAAACTCCCGTCTTCCAGTCGTTAAGTTGTGAAGATCCGTTCTGAATATGACTGTGTCAGCTTTTGTGAATTCGGCGTTGGTTCCAGAATAAAGAGCTGGAAGGTTTCCAGGATTTCCCTTTTCGATCCACACAGCCGTGGAATTGTCAGCTGGATCATACGGACATTTCGCTATACCCATTCCTATTCCAGGTACGTACTCGTGACGTGGAAGATGAGTGAGGTTCGACTGCAAAAAAAGAAAAACAGTTTTATTAGTTTATAATATCTTTACACAACTTTTAGTTAAGCATGTTTTGCTTTCGAAAATTGTCTTGCGCCTAGTTCGAGCCAAAGAAGTGAAAAATAACATTGAAAAGTTTTGACACAATGGCGAATCAGTCTCTGAACCTTTTCATTATAAGCCTTGACGCCTAAATAAATGAATTATGGTAGGCATAACAGTTAAGGAGAAAAGTAGAAATATATCTACAAAGATAATATGACTAAACTGAATTACATGATATTCCAAATAAATTTCACTGTCTCCAAAGGTTCATGGACTGAATTTCCAAAGGCAGCAAAAATTAAAGATGGAAGGTCGAGCGCAGTGGAGAGCTCTTGTTGCCTTTGTATGAAATGTTAAAAGGAGTATCGATTGCTGTTTAATAATAATAATATAACACTTTTCGATACAAAGGTTTCGGAACTTATTGCATGAGGCAATTTTTTTCAGTCAACCGGTCCCGTCCAATCTGAGACAGGCCAACCCCGGGTAGAAATTTCAAGTGAAAACTCACTTAGAAAAACTCCGACCCGACCGGGAATCGAAACCGGGACCCCAGATCTGAAGTCCACGCTAGTACAACTAGGCTACCAAACTATTGGTAAAAACTTTTGCTGCAAATTCCTTGGACGGCTACAAGAACTAATGTTTCAATTCTGAGAGAGTTGAGGTCTAGAGAAGAGGCACTAAACGCTAGATGCAGAGGAAGATCATCTACTAGAAGGAAAGACCAAATCAGGGCTGCTACGGGCACAACAGTTGTTGGAGCAGTGTGAACAGCGATGTGACGGGAGAGGTAGCGGACAACCATAGTGTTAACCAGTTTGGTGAAAAAAGGACCTTTTAAGGACCACCCTGACGACCACAATAGTGAGAAAAGAAATAGATCTAAGCACCTACCAAATAAGAATGACCATAGTGTTATTGCGATGGAGTTACGTAGTGTCAGATTGCGACCCTTATTAATGGGGAAAAAACAATGATGAAACCGATGCCTAATAGAGTTATTCTAATGAAAAATGTTGTGAGATTAATTCGATAGATGGTGATGTAAATAAGTGGAATATTTCCGGTTACATTGTACTCGTTCGATTTGAAACAAAGTGACGTTTGAAAGTAGAGAATATTGAACGTTATTTCAATGCAAAAACCCGTAAAAAGGGTATTTAGTCTTTCAATTAGTCTTTAAGGGCGGTAGTAAGTATTCAAAAACGATTTTTTTCCAAATCTATATAAGTAACTACCCCTTTTGCATGTGCACACCGAATCATGTTACTATGTATAATCGTTGTAGCGTTTACGTAAATGAACTGAAGTTAAAATTAACTTCGTTATTAAATAATTTGTTGTTATTAACTAGATTATTAATAATTATTAGTAATTGATACATGATGATAATAATAATATATTGGGAAATTTACCTGATATTTAGTTTCCTAATTAGACAAATCGACGTTAATTTATTTTGTCAAAAGCATGCACGAACAGTGGTATCTACCACAAATCATTTTTTTTTTTTTATATGTAGGTTGAAATGTAACCCAATTTGCAGTCGTTAGCAGGTATGCCATTAAATTTCATTTTCAAAATGAGGATGTAGTGTCATACGAATGTTCAGTACTATTAGATGCAGAGACAGAAAGAGAACATTATAATTTTTTTTTTTAAATGAATCTGTGCTCACTCGAAGTGAACACAAATACACTTTTGACATCTTTCACAGTAAGCAAATGCTTGTGTCGTGAAAGCGGAAAATGGTCGACACGGCCGGGATTCGAACCCACGACCTCCGCACGAAACAGTGCGAAAGCCGGCGTCGTAACCGCTGGTCTATCAACCACCTCAAAAATATCAATTAATAAGGGAAGAACAAAATCTTGCCTCTTTGACCTTCTCAAATCGTCTTTTCTCCAATCAAATGATATGCAAATCTTTCTTCATGCATAGTATCACTCTATACGAAATCACATGGGTCGAAGATTTGAAATATGACCACAGACCACTTACAAGCAATGGCGAATATTGTTGACTTTAAGGGTGCGTTTACGCATAACATATAGCAAGATATAGAGCATTTCTACCTGATCGTTGATATCGACACCAAGCCAACAACAACGTGCAACGTTCCGCGCAACTTTCTTAATTTTGTCTTTCATAAGAACCTTCTCCTGCGCGATGCGTTGACCAAGGGAAATGGAGCCCATTTTTATATATTCACCTATATAGATTTGGTTGACCGTGAGGTTGGCCACCTCACGTCCTTAAACCTCAACCGGTCAGAAAAGGCACAATGAGCCTCGGACGCCTTCGAACGTCCTATCCTTGATGCCTCCCTATGCTCCTGAGTGGGGCTTAGGCCTCCCGCATTGTGGTTGATTTGGGGGGGATCCGCGGCGGGCTTGATTTTTGTGGGGCCGGCTTTTCAGTTTGATTGCTTTGATCGAGCTGGGGGGGTCGGTTTCGTGTGGGTCGGGTTTGCTGTGGATTGGTCTTCTCCGGGCTGGCTTGCGTTGTGCGGGGGCCATAAAGGGAGCATGTATGTATATAGATTTAGATGGTTCAATTGGTAGAGGACGCTCACGCCAGGAGTATTTGCAACAGATATACTAGGAGTGCAGTTCATACGTAGAACTGATGAGAACAGTAAAGAATCGAAAGGAGTGAAGGTGGAGATGTTCGCGCTTGCTGCCAAACATTCCACACGATGGAAACCTCAGAACAAGAAGACCATCATGTATCACTTGTTGAATGATATTGTAGGATGTTAATCAAGAGTGAAATAAATAGATAAACAATTGTGCATACGCCTATTAATTTTGTAGATTTCTTTTAACAATATAATGCTTTTAATTTTTTTCATAAAATTTGGTTATTAGCGAATAGAAGTTTTCATCAACAACCATCTAAATACTAAAGTATTTTCTTACGTAAAAGGATTGTCAACCGTTAGCAGATCTGTTTACAATAGTTTACATAATTAATGAAATCTTAAATAATACAAGTAGGTTAATTTAATAGTTACGAGGAGAGAATATGTATGTGTAATATATTATAACTAATAAGGTAAATAAACTCGCTGAGATATAATATGACTATTTATATTATAATATATTTCAGAAGGCTATGTTGTATGTACGAGTAAAGATCTTTTTGCTTATTAATATAATTTAAACTGGGAGTTAGGTAGGTTTGTGATACATGAATGGTTCAGTTTATAGCTGTCTTGGTTGCCCTTATTGAATCACTTTGTAAGTATTAATCTTTATAATTGGAAACGTATCATTCTATTAGAAACGACCAAAGAATAAAAAATGTGACATTCAAAGAGCTTGGGCGTTTTCGTCAATATATTACGTTGACATCCTTAAGAGCTTCTAACATTATTGCGAGTCTCTGGATTTATGAAAGCGCTCAAGCTCATATAAGTTTTAATGAACTTTTACTACGTGAATACATACATTTCAGTGATAAAAAGACTATCAAGAGAGTCAAATGGAAACAAACTGTATCATTCACCATCACTCTAAATGGGTGTCATTCATTGTGACAGATGTGTGACATGAGTTTTTTTTATTACCCATCACGTCTTGTCCCGTAAGGGGTAGGCAGAGAGAACGGATCTCCACACTTTTCTATCCAAGCATACTTCTTTCGCTTCTTCCAACGACATGCCATTTCTCAAACAACCTCTCCTATTTCTCGAACTTCTTACTTGGCCTTCCTTAAGGATGGAATCGATGTGTTCAATCCACGTCATTCTCGGTCAGCCACGCTTTCATACACCTTTCCTTTCACCCGTGTAAATTTTATTTGTCATTCTGTTTCACCTTCACCTTTCAGCCTTCTTCTTGTGTCCAGAATTGAACAAAGGCCTCCCTCTTGGACTTCCGTACATCTCTGTCGGACGCCACCCTCTTCCAGTGCAGGCCCGCTACTCTTTTAACGTCGTCGGACCATCTTGTCTGGGGTCTACCCACGCTTCTGCATCCTGTTCTAGGCCTCCAGTCCAGCACATTCTTCGTCCACCTGCCATCAGACATACGCGCCACATGACCTGCCCAGCTCCACTTCTGCTCTGCGATTCTTTGGGTCACATCTGTTACCTTGGTCTTTTCCCTAATCCATGCATTCGTTTTTCGGTCCCTAAGTGTAATATTTAACATTCTTCTCTCCATTGCTCTTTGAGTAACACGAAGTTTGTGCATGATTCTTTTCGTTAGAGCGGATGTCTCGAACCCATAGGAGAGCACCGGGAGTATACATGCATCGAATGTTTTCTTCTTCAGATGGTTCATTCTGTGTGCATCCATTCTTTTCACATGCTCAAACCATCTCAACTTATTAACTTTCATTTTTGTCACAACACTTACTTCCATGCCACATTCCTTACTAATATTCTCATCCACAGAGTCTTCCCACATATTCTTCGTAGAGATCTCATCTCTACTGCATTTATACTATATTCTTCTTTTTTCGTCCATGTCCACGTTTCACATTCATACACCATTGATGGTAACAGAATTGCGTTAGTTTTTCTTCCATCTAAATTTTACTACGATAATTTTGAAAGTATTTAATTTAAAACAGCAACACGTATTCACTGGTGGAAAGATGATGACAAAATAATACAAATTTGGACCAAGTTTTTAATACTGACAATCAAGTGACGTGACGAATTGGACTACGTCCACACGAGTCGAGTGCCCTTATTGCCGATCCGTTAATTTGGACTGATGGACGAATGAATGGCTTGACGAAACGAATACCCGACTCACCCTAATATCACTCAACAGCATCCATTTCGTTTACCCCACTCACGGTCATTTTTGAGAGTGACACAATGATGGAGAATGGCGGGCCTCTCTTTTGTCTCTCTTTTTGATAGCTGACAAACCTTTGAAGTTCCAATTGCAGTAGAGTGAAGATTATTTTTTGCAACTTTGTGTAATACTGTCTACTGTCCAATATCTTTCATATTCTTTAATCAACAGGGGTGAAAAGTGAGAAAGGTTTTGCAGAACTAGTCAATTGAGTCTGCGATAAGAAGTTTTCAAAACAAATATCACGGAAAAAGAGTGCACTGGAGAAAGTAGCTATAAGTAATCCCGAATTAGGAAGTCTGTTGAGGTGCTTTGCTCTTCTAACACTAAGATTATCTCTTTCACACTCGGTAAAATAATGTAAAAAGGTTTAATGTCTACCTGAATTCGGTAGATTCCAGGGGTTGATAACATTTTCGTAAGTTGTCTTGATGATTTTGAGTAATATTAAAAAGTAAATAAATCAACACAATGACATGGTTACACATTTTATATAAAAATATTTATTAGGAATAGAAGTAATAATATTAGATATATAAACACTTTCATGTCCGAGTCTTATTCAGACAAATCACTATCAGTGTCACTCCCACTAGAACTACCATTGTTTACATTTATTATTAAATTGTCCATAACACTTTCTGCATAACAATCACTCTCCCAATCTTCGAATATTTTTGTTTTCGTGCTATTAATTACACGACGCCAGTCTTCTTCCGTTATATGACTGACGGCTTCTTTTAACAAATGGAGGACACGCGTTGTTGAAAAAAAAAATTAATGTCGTTAGTGATGTAGATTTGCCGTCATACAGATCCGATTCTTTAAGCGATTTCAATAGTTTTTGTATTGTAGGATATTCACCTCTGGTATAATAGTCATGAATATGACGTCTTATGGCGTCGATTTCAAATGAGTCTTTTTTATTTACGGTTTTTGTGCGAAGTCTTTTTAATTTACCTTGTTTTTCACAATTTTGGACACACGAAAAACTATGACACTCTTTTGATATTCTTTGCACAGTTTTTGTGCTAATTTTCAGCGCATTAGCGACTCGTTCACAAACATTCTGTACTGAAATTAAAGGCCCACCGTTTGCCTTTTCTTGTTCAAAATACTCGCGAAGACGTAATACAAACTGTCGCGTTTGTTCGTTTAGTACACTGCGTTTTTCCATTTTTAATGATGAACACGAATGAACTATCACTCAAGCCAGCCAAATGTAAACTAACTTAAAATAATGTTTACCCAAAAAAAATCGAAATTGACATTTCCAAGATTTCTATATTAATCAAGCTCACCCATCAGTCACAGAAAAACCCTTAACTAAAATAGTAGATTCTTGGAAAAAGTATTTAAATAGATATCTTAAATGGCATTGCTTGGATTACAGGGACACAATGACTTGGTAATAACACACGGCCGCATGGCAATTGTTTTGATGTGTCCATGGTGTCCTTGCTATTGTTTGCTGGTGTATTGTTTACCTGGGTTTCGCGTAGGTACATCAAAGGGCTTTCGCTTGAAGTACATACTAAAAAATAGGTACCTACAATGTTATTATACGAGTATATTACCTATTACGTCTGTGATTAACCTTTACCTTACGTCTAAGAATATGAGGTTTAGTGAGAATAAAATAGTATAATCTAAATTATTAATATGAACTGTATTAATATTAATTGAAAATAAATAATAATGAAGTAAAACCACAAGGTTCAATATCTCTGCAAAGTTAGAGTGAGATATTCATACCCCAGCGGACTTCCTAATTCGGGATTACTATAGTTCCTTATTGTTCCCTTTACAGTCCGTAAAATTAACGCTCGTATGGAGTCGACATATTCTAATATTACACAAGTAGGTTTACTGTGGTTTCAAATATATCTAATGATCTCGTTGGTAATGCTATACTACTAGAAGCTACCCGTCACCGTGTGACGTCGTCCGTTTATACATTTACACAACGATTATAGCAAACGATAACGCGTTTATGGGTAATTCACTTAATGTGGATAAATTAATGCTGTGGGTTCTTTGATTTTCAATTCGAGGCATAAATGATTGCTGTAGGTACCTATCTAAATGAATATGTAACAACTATAAGAAATCTTTAGGTACTGATGTTCGATTTTTAAATGGAACTAACCACTACGGGCTTACGACCGTCTTCAACTGTTATTTCGAAGGCTGGCTTAGTGTGATCACTTTACGTTGTACGGTCGCAGACCTATCTAAGTAAATTTCTACACGCATATTGTGAGAGCTGAACACTGAACTCTAAATTAAAATTTTCTGCGTTAGTTGATTTTTCTGCCACCGGGGAACTATTGCGTTTGTATCCGCCCGCTTCAAACATCATAAATAACGCAACACTACATTGATATGCTTGTGTGAGTATAAACACTACGGGCTTATGACCGTCTTCTACCGCTATTTCGTAGGCTGGCTTAGTCACTGTCTTGATATTATCCGCGTAACTCAAAATATTAGTTGATGTTATCGCCATGTATAGTTATTATTATTTTATAAGTAGGTGTAGGTGCGTACTTAAAAAAAGTACAACTTTTAAACAAGCTTTTACTTAGATACATAGTTCCTTCTTGAAATCTCGTCATAGCATTGGTGAATTCATTCCATTTCAACTCATTTTATTTATTTATTTATTTATTCATTTGTATACGGCACCACTGTGCCTTTAATAGTTTATAAAAAATCAATAAAAACAATTTAAAAATTACAAAAACGATAAGTTCAAATAAATAGACATAGAAAATTAATAATTGAGAATCAATACTATGTTTATACATGACAATATATTACAAGCAAGAAAATTCTGATGAAAAAATTAATATAAATGAAAGGCAGTATTAATTAATTATTATTATTTTAATGGAAATTTAATTTCTTAATATTTCTATAATACTTGAGAAAAACCTTTATAACATCAAAGTTCAACGCCTTGTAAACTTGATAAACATCATATTAAAAATATTACTATTTTTTTAATGCGTAGACAGACTTTAATAAAAAAAAAAACAAGTTAAACCCACAGAAAAATAAATTATTAACGTGTTGCGAAAATTAAACGCGAATAAACGAAAATCCTTTGGAATGGGTTTTTTAAAAAAATGAAAAATCTTTTTCTAAATTTACTTATTATTATAGATAGACGACCGCAGTTAATAGAAAAAATAATAAAGCCAAATACAGAGTTCAAAGTCGTTTTTTTAAAGCAACGAACTCGCCTCGAAATTGGACATATTTTTTTTTTAACTAAAAAATAATAGTACTTACATTTACTTAGTTAATTATTGTGTTGTCTTATTTGAATAATGTTATATTATTTTTAGGAAATTTAATTTAAAATTTCGTCATTTTAACTTTCTTTTTGTTTAAAACCGGAGGCGATGTCATTTTGCTTTAACCGAGAATAATGTTGAAAATGTTTTCTTGTAAGAATGAAATTTTTAAACAGATTTAATTAAAAAAACTTTAAGTCATATTTTGAAAAAGAATTGTTATGATTCCTTTAGTTTTTTTTATTAAATCTGTCATTCCTATTTTTAAAGTTTGTTGGTTTTGAGAAAAAGTATAAAACACGGCTCGCTTCCCGTTTTTTTTAAATATTAGTGGCGCTCATTTAAAAATCGATAAAACCATTAATAAATCTAAAGTGCTACTAATAAAACAAATAATAAGCAATAAAAAGCAAAGAATTACTTCCATGCCAACTTTATTCCTGGCTGTCCCCAGGTATAAAGAAGTAGTAGCGACGTTTAATGAGACAGACTACCACTGCACTCTGCATATTTTGACACTTAACTTACGAAAACAAACTTATAATCAGAGTTGTTGTCAGTGAATCGAATCGACCTTCGGATATATTCGTTCCGATTCGTACATACTCGCGATATTACGCACTCGAACTTTCTCGAGGGACCAATCGGGTTCATACGGAATGCTTAGAAATCAACCCCGTATTATAGAAGAACCACAAGCTTAATTGATAAATGCGAGGTTGCAAAAGTTTTCTGCGGTATAGTTACGACACGGTATAGGGATGATTATTAGTAGCGCGTGGTATAAGCGATTTATGCCGTAATAACTGTTTCCGTCATAACGGAGTTATAACGCAGTTTCTATTAGTACCACTGAGGTAGTCCGGAAATCTGAGTTTGCTTTTAACCCATCCTCGGAAAACCATTGAGACGCCCAAAAAGAACCGTCCAGTTTTGAAGGAGGAGCTCGACGACAAAGGGTCTGCGCACAAGAAATATATAGATGAGACTTTTAAAAGTGCGAATCACCATACAATAGGAATATATATCTCGTGGTTTCTTTAACCAAGATGGGTAAAATAACTCTATCAATAGCAATCTGTAAGGCTTCAAGGTACAAAGTTTCTTTCTTTCCTTTAATAATGAGATTCAAGAAAGGTTAAACATTGATGTTAAGGAGATTACAGAAATATTTGTCTAATATAAACGATTTATTAGGATATTCTTGAGATGATAAAAGAAACCGATATTGTCAAAGAGAACTGAGATGATTAGAACAGAATCCAATGGGATTCCAAGACGAATAATATTATATAGATATTAAAACCGTATACTTTCTTCAACTAAATAAGATTTTGTGGATGGATTCACGCATGAATGATAATAAATATAATAAATAAGAAAAGTTATTTAAATTGGATTTGATGTTTCGGCAGAATTTATTTATGCATTTTCTATGAGAAATAAGTAAGTAAAATCGATTTTCTTTGACAAGAATATCAGAAACTTTGTCATGAGCCGTTAAAAAACTGATTTTTTGTAGAATGAAAAGGGTTATCAATTTCTGTATAACATGTACGTGAAATCAGTAAAAATGCGCAAAATTGAAGTTAATTTTGTAATAATAAGATTGTCGTGTCAAGCATGTCATTCATAACCAAATAATATTTGATACTAGTATTATAAAAATCGTGTTCGATTATTAAGGTTAATTTAGATTTGCACGTCTCAAATTGCTGTTTCGGAGCATGGCTTGCAC
Source organism: Mystacides longicornis (assembly GCA_963576905.1). Classification (NCBI taxonomy): domain Eukaryota; kingdom Metazoa; phylum Arthropoda; class Insecta; order Trichoptera; family Leptoceridae; genus Mystacides; species Mystacides longicornis. Next base: position 20,833,485 of record OY756437.1, read on the forward strand.
TGGGTTCCTAGGGAGAGTGAACAAATCTTTCAGAATAATGACAATGTTTTTTTTTTTGTTACTACAGTAACAATCTTCTAAACTGACACATTCACCGCTGCTTATAGTCCATATTCTTTCCTAATCATGAGAATTCTCGACATGTTCAACATGTCAAAAATCATCTTGGCTGTGAGAATTGTTAACAAAAAAAAAAACATGTCAACTTCAGTAAAATAAAATATCAAGGCGTGCTTTATTGTATGTAGCTAATATCGAAAGTAATCTATTTCGTAGATTGATAAATTGAAGGTTTTTCGTCCCAATAAACGGCTAGTTCGTGAAATGAAAGGATTAACACACATTGGCGTGTTTAAGGATTTGTAAAGTTGGAGATGTTGGCAGTTAGCCTTTAAATAAGGCTTCTATTGGACGCTGGAGGACTCCCATTGGCCGTACCAGCCTGTTATTTATCGGGGAACCAATAACAGTTATCCATAAACATAATCATTACCGTTAATACGGGAAACCTTTATAATTCACAGCGATCGATTTTTATTGCACGGTTATTCGCCGTGTTATAGCTGTGTTTGTTGTTAATTTATCGATGTACAGATACGTTAAATGTTTAGAATCATCGAATTTGGAATAGAGTAGTGTTCTCATACATTCCATCAGGAGCAGTCACAAAATAGTAACCGGTTAGTTGAAGAGAGACCAATCACTTGAGCGATTTTATTCGGAGTTTTTTTTTTCAATAATCTCTCTTTAAAACTACGGAATTCGATTTTTTTTCGTAACTTATTGTCAGTAGAATCACGCTTCATAGATTTACACCATTATCAATTTATATGAGTTACGAATGATACAGTAAAAATGGTTAAATAATTTCTTCCCCGTGTGATTTTGGGGAATCAAAAATGAATAAATTAATGAATGAATGAATGAAAATTTATTTCATTATTACTTACAATTAGAATACATATTTAAACGGTTACAAAGTAGTTGGAAATTTTACTGCCTCACTAGACATGGTCTGTTCTGAGGCAGCACTAGATGTTAACAAATGGCAGCACTATGGAGGGTAAAAAAAGAATTAAATATAAGTGAATTAAGTATATTGATAATTATGTAATTTATAAGAAAAAAATGTTATATTATTTTTGTATGTATTATATTTAATAAAAAAAAAATGTTAGTATAAAATATTACCACGCATAACATGGCGTAACCTGTTAAATGGAAAAACAAATAAAACAAGTACGAAACAAACATTTATCTATTTATTTTTTAAATACTCTGATAGTTTTACGCAAGTACAAATTTACATCAAATCACAGTTTTTTTAGACAATTTCAAATAACTTTTACATGGTCCATTTCATCTAACCATGAGCCGGTCATTGGAGACGATCTCCTCCATTTTTTCACTGTTAATTTGAGTATTTTCCCTCAAAAAAGGCGTCTCAATTATTCGAAACATTACCGAATGGAGGAATAACACCACAGTATTATAATCAAGGACGTCATGAATCGGGTGGCAATGGGCGGGTCATGTGGCAAGACAGGACATTGACAGATGGACTCAAAAAGTGCTGAAATGGAGACCATGGGAGAACCGGAGAAGGGTCCGCAGGCCTCAGAAGAAATGGGCCATGATATTACTGCAGTGAGGGGTAAAAAGTGGATGAAATTGGCAAACGACAGAGAGGAATTGAAGAAAATCGAACAGGCCTATGTCCAGTAGTGGACCAGAGAGGGCTGAAGAAGAAAGAAAGAAAGAAATTGTAATCAATATTCTTAAACGCGTATGAAACTTATATACCGGGAATCACACAAGATTAATAAAAAATAACAGGGAGTGAATGGTAAATCAATAAAAACGCTGTTTTTTATTGATTTACCATTCAATTTAATAACAGAAAGAAAAGCAAATAACAGCGATCCAAATATCTGATACGTGATTAAAACGATATAATATCAGCAAATATTAGTATTTATACCTGCCCGCATGTTTGCAAGTAGTGTATAACCCTCAAAGTTAAAGGGTAAAACCTACCCCATGAGGCTTATCTATATTGACCAAGAAGTCTTAGTAAATCCAAATTTATCGAGTGTGTGCCTATTAAGATGTAGGGCCACCCGCACTTTAACAATGTTATGAAAGTGGAGAATAAATATTTACATAAACTTGACCAGCGCTCACATACATCACACAGAAATAGCTTGAGACGAAGCTTTGGTTGAGAAAAATAATAAAATTTACAAAGTAGCATAAAATTTCTATTAAATCTTTCCTTTCAGAGATCAACAGGTCATTTTCTTATATTTTAATATTCATTTCCCAAAAAATACAAGTAATATTCTACAAATTTATAATGCAAACGATATTTTATGGACGGGTTTATTACCTCACTAGACGAGAGTCTGTGCCGAGACAATACAATTTAATGTAAGCAGTGAATCACGCATATGGACTCCACAAGTCCTCGACATGCGATCCTGTCCCTTGCGATTCCAACAGCCACACCACAGTCAAAACCAACGGCCTGAAGATCAGCTTCGTATAGCCTTTTAATTGTTTGGAGGGGCCTACCGCGTCTCCGCTTGCCTTCTGGATGGAAGTTGAGGCTTAGACGGGTTATGTCCTTTGTAGGCTTCCTGAGTACGTGACCTAGCCAGGTCAGTCAGCGGAATCTTATACTGGTAGTGACCAGTGGTTGGCCTGTTAGGTCTCTGACAACTGTGTAAGGCACAAAATCGTCACAAGAAGCAGAACATGAGTCGTCAGGACCCATCAGGAAGGAAGAACAACAAACTTCTCGGCCAACTGTCATTCGGCATGCTTTAAGAATGTCCAGCCGCATCAATCTCCTCTCCACAATGGTGGAAGTGATGGGCCTGCGCTAGGGCCTATCCAAGGTTCCAAAACCTCCAAATGGCTTGCAACAGATCATCTTAATCAGTAACTTATATGCAGTTTCTCTTTCTTGTATTTTGTTTGGGTTCTGTTTATACTGCGGTTAAGTGGTGCAGTTTCTCGTTCTTTAAGAGTAGAGAATACGTATATGTTTATAATTATTTATAAATTCATTTTACTCCCAAAGAAAGAGTAAGTACCCATAAGTTAATAAAATTTCAGACACATCGGGTAGTAATTCATTTAAAACTAATTCATGTGTTAAATTTGTAAAGCCGCAGCACTCCCAGAGCGAAAGGGATTTGCTTTATGCTCGGGTTGACAAATTGGTTTTCTTAGAAAATTTTCGCATAAGTAGGTATATAAAAAATAATCTTTTTTTATTTTCATTCATCTTATGAGGCTATATTTTCGCGTCTGAAAGAGATAATTAACTTTTTATAAGGTGACACAGTAAGCAAAATGTCCTCATTTTAGAATGTTCATCTTATATAGTTGGCCGAGGAGTACACTGCTCTTCCTCCCATCAGTGTCGCGAAGACGACAGAGAAGTCCCTTTCAAACCGTGTTCTGCTCCTTCGAAGCAAAACTGAGGGATTTGGACATGGTGTGGGAGAAAATCATAAACATTTCACAAAATCGAGCGTAATGGAGCTCTCGTTCCCTCCCTAAGCTCACAAGTGGGCGTAAATGGAGTTTCGATTGGATATTAGATGATTGACGTAGCTTATTATGTATTATGTCGAAAATGTAACAACAACAACTAATGACTCTAACAATTCATTACTGATGGTCGATTTTTAAACGGAACAAACCACTACGGGCTTACGACCGACTTCTACTGTTATTTCGAAGGCTGGCTTAGTGTGATCACTTTACGTTAACAACGCTCGCCATTAGGCGGCAATGCTCAAGTCTTCTAAATTCCTAATCATGAGAATTATCGATATGTTCAACACGCAGAAAAATCCTATGCATACAACAAGCAGATATTTAAAAATTAATCAGATATAGAGATAAAAGTTGGAAATTATTGAGAAATGAATGCGACTGTTGTCACGTATTTGGCGCCAGGATATGAATAAATCCATTTTGGTTAATGTCTCATCTTTATTGCCTATTTGCTTTGTTGGTGCACAACGTTTTAATTATGTCTAGAATCTTGTGACCATTTTTCAGGACTAGACCCTAACGAATATATTACCGTCATTTCTGAACGCCTCTAGGTAATCACTAAAAAAAACAAATGATGCACACGAAAATCACTTAACTTTTAATACTCAATTTTTAATGGGTAAAAAGTACATAAGGTGATGATATGCATAATATGCATGTAGGAATACAATATTACTATAATACTTAATATGCCACCAAATCTCTTCTTTACACCTACACAATACATTATAGTGTGAGTAATCTTTGATCTTGTTGGTACTGATTAGATACAGAGTCAATCTTCCCAGAAAAAAAGTAATAAGAAGAGAAAAATCCGAGCTTTGATTAGAACACGTAATCCTTCTTTTCAGCGTTTTATAAGAGTTAAAGGGAAGCCGAAGCTTCATATTTTCGTCGTATATTTTACGTCATCGAAATTTAATAATCCTTCGAAGACCGAAGATGCAATACACATTTCAAACCAATCAATATGGTGACAAAGAAGGGGTCTTAAGATAAAAAATATTTGATGCAAATAAAAGTAGCAAGAGTTCACCATCAAAGCACTCAATCCTCCAAAAAATATTGTGCAGATTGTTTGATATTTATTTATTTATTCATTCTCATCCCTAGGCCCTTTCGGACACTTGTTGCCATTGACAGAATAAGCATGGAGAATATTTGGCTTAACACAGATGCATCATGCAAAAAGGTAATTGAAATATCCTTATACAAATTCGCATTCAATATTCATAGTAAGGACCACAGGAAAACGGTTCGGAAAACAGGAAAGCTAGCATAAAGTTTTAGAAAAAATAGCTATAAACTGTCAAAATTTTCAAATTCCATGAATATGACAATGAGAGTAGAACTCACGCAGACATCAATAGTAAACTAGAGGAAAGGCAGTTGAGATGGTATGGACACATAGAACGACGACCACAGGAGCATAACGTACAACAGGCAATAAACCTGAATGTTCCACGTTCTGTGACTAGAGGGAGGCCAAAGAATTCCTGGGTGACGCAAAGGCGCGAGCTGATGCAAAAGATGTGGGGTGGGGGAAGCAGTGCAGCAGAGGAGAGTCTACAGCCTGAGGACGAGGAGAGCTGACCCTAGCAGTCTTCATAGACGTTAAGCTGGGAGCAAGCCAGGGAGAGAGAGAGAGAGTAGAACTCACGCGTTCTATACACTCGTCACTCAGTTATATTCCTTGGTAACGTACTTTCTTAAGTCTTATCACTATTAGAAAGAGAAACAATCATGAACCAATGGAATCTAAAAATACTGACACCTCTATTGAACATGAAAAACAAAATGATATCAAGAATTATTTTCCAAGAAGTTCTTTTTGATATAAAACAATAATTATTATCGATGTCAGGATAAAGACCGTCACATCACTAAAATCTGTATTATTTAAGCAATTTATCGTTCTTTTCTATTCTATGAATCAAATTTAATACATTTTAGGGAGTGACAAAGAGAAGTTTCAATAGATTTCATTCTCGATTAATGATTGCTTTTATGAAGAATTCTAGTGTGTGATTAATCATTTATACTTCTAAAAATCATTATTTTTCTATACAGGCATGAGATTTTACAGTCACTCAAGACCTTTTCTCAGTTAATAATTAACTACGAATTCTCAGTCAAAAATTAACTATGGTTACAACATTTCACTATTAAAGTTAGACTGTTTAATGGTTAATTCAAAATCGACTAATACGGGCTTACGGCAGTTTCTTTCTTCACCATTGAAAGCTGGCTTACTAGAAGGTGGTTGATAGTATTGCTAACCAAGCGCCAAACAAACCATAGCCTACTGAAAACAAGTTAGTACCTATGGACCGTATCGTCAATAAGGAACCAAAAACTTGTAGCTGACCCGACAAAAGAACTGCCTGGCTCAATACAGTTAACCGTATAAGATGTGAGAAGAAAGAACTAGAATTTAAGAGATTTGAATATGATGAGTTAGTTTGATGGTTAAATTCTCTTATACATTAAATTAAAATTGCTTTCGTCTCAGGGGGTGCGACATATTGAACAAAAATATATTCTCAAAGATTACCAATAATAATATATTTTTATTCTTAAATAAGACATTAGAATAGAATGTGCTTTATTTAAGAAAGAGATAAAGAGTTGATATAAAGAAGGCAAATATTGCTTAAATACAAACATGTGAGAGCGTAACTGCCGATCCGTATGACGCCATTATTTTAAATGACTAACATAAAACGGTTTGCAATATCCACGGCAGAATGATAGTGGAGGTGGGAGAATAGACAGAATGTGAGTATGGAAAGAAGAGACTTAGAAAAAATACAGAAAGAGAAGGTCGGGTATTATCATCATTTATAGAAATGCTTCAATTTTTTAAATTATACTGTCAAAAGCATGAATGTGAACAAATATATGAAATTAAATAAGGTGTCTTGTTTGATTTGAAAGGCTTATAGATTTAATCAGTCTTTGTGGTGGATTTGCTCCCAGGTAGAGACCATTTTTCTTGAACGATATATCCAAAGTTTTCTTAATATTGACCACTTAGGCGATTTTAATCTGTAGAAAATTTAAAGTTATTATCACACATTTTGTGGCTGAAAGACATGAAAGAAAATTTGTCCAGATTAGTATTTTTTTAACACTTATTTTTTTACTTGTAACAAACTCTATTCACCCATCGTTATTTTTTTGCTTGCTTGCCAAAATTGAAATAATATTATTAACAATTGGAATCAATCACGTTACGAGGAAATAACAGCGAACCATTAAAAAAAGGGAAGTTCAATGAAGAAAAAACTACAAAAAACCCAAAAACATCATCAAAGATTCCTTGGAATAAGATAGTAACAATAACTCGAAAATTTCATATGAGAACAAGTAACTCCCTAAAACTAGATAAAGGTGATAATACCTTAACGAAATTTTAAGGTGAATCAAGAAGACACAGAAGAGGGGAAGGAGGCAAGAAGGTAAAAGATTAAATGCAAACAACTTGGGTAAATGGCGTTGAAAATTCTTATATTATGAACCGTTCGGCAATTTTATTATCAAGCCTTGTTCACGCACCACGCTTTTGGAAACACGCCTATGATAATAATATACCTACATAGAAATGGAAAATGCGTTACATTGGTGAAATTTTAATCAAAAACTAGACATTTTTGTAAAACACATATTATGTAACTTAAAGACAAAGAAACGCTATAGCAATTGGCGCCCAGCGTGTATGGTTTTTTTTTGTTGAAAATGCCGGCACTCTTCAACCATGTCCTCGAAGCAGATTTTAAAGGATTAACTGTGGGATGAGGTTATTGGGAGAGATCGTCAGCTGTGAAGAACTGCTGCTTCCTTAGAAATTGTAAGTTACAATACGAAAAGGTGTTATACAAAGGATGTAAAAGAATACAAAAAGATCTTAAACAGGAAGACAAAAAAATGGCGTTGACGATAAAATTATAAGTCAAAAAATAAAACATCGACTAATTTGAATTCATAGCTGGCTAGTACCACATGACAATATTTTGGATGTTGACTAAGTAGGTATTAAGTCTAAGTTTTGACAAGCACTTTTAGAATCATAGAACTGAAGATACTAGAAAAAAACGGACGGATGTACGCAACAGACAAATGAATACCTTTAACAGAGAGGTTGAAGAATATGAAAGGTTTTAAAGTAAAAGGAGACAGCGGATAAGGCGTTGATCATAAAAGCAAAAAATGATGATACTTTGAAGAGATACAGGTATCCCAAGAGAAAGAATGACAACCCAAACCAAGTGATCTTCACACTACGCAGAAAATCGAGAAATATTAAAAGCAATAAAACATGATTATGATTATTACATACTTTGAAGCAGCAGATCAATGATATATTACATCTGGATTCAAGATGAATTGATTCCGAAAAATAGCAATCCGGATTTGATAAATATTTTCGATACGAAATTTCCATGCCGTAATAGAATTTTATTTCAAGGGTGTGTATCAAAATAATACGGGATTGTAAGGGGTAATTTTTCAAAACAATAACAACCTAATACCGTGCAATGAAATGGAACATATAGGCTGTCATCTCGAACCCTTTCAACCTTAATATTACTGAATTTACAACACTACTTGCGCTGCTTAATAGGGGCATTTTTGTTATGCTATATATAAAAAAGCTTGCAATTGCATCTTGCGTAACGTATTACACAATGTGTTGCCATCAATAAAAATGTCACAATGCCGTGAAAGACCCCTTTTATTCAAGATCTTGGAAAATTTTATTTCAGAATGCTACAATAGGGATAATCCACTACAATCTCGAAAACCAATTTTCTGTAAATTTCTAAGAGGAATAGGATTGAAAAACTATTGTAAACCGATTATTTTATTATGTAGTGGCAGGAAAAGTCAAGCCTTATAAGTCATTTACTTTAGGTCTTGTGCAAGTTTTGTGGTTCAAAGGATCTCAGTTGTTTGATATTTCATCCTATTATGCAATTTTTTGCATTTTTTTTTGAAAATCGTAGTTCTGATCTTCAAATTGTTTAGAAGAGTCAATATCTCCTTCTGTTTCATTCTGTTTAGTGGTTGGGGCATAGAAGAATTTTGTTCTCTGGGGACTTCCTCTATATGTGATGCAGCTAGAAATGCGAATACGCGAGGAAAAAGATTACACCAGTTGAACCATTATGATGAAACCTTTTTTTAGTGACCACCTTGTTTTTGTCTCGCTTTGGTCACAGATCTAAATAACTCAGTCGGCAAATTTCTTGCTTCAAAAGACTCGCTGAGGAAGGAAGTAGACCGCCAGCTATTCTTTCCACGTTTAGGGGATCATTATGGACATCTTTTAACATGTGGTATAGGTTTTTCACAACATTTATTGGAGAACTAGTGTCCTCATTTCCTAAAATATGGTCAATTTATTTAATTTTCAGGTATTTTTCTACTAGTTTTCAGCTTCTTCAGTTTTTATTAATTTATTGTTTGCTTATGGAGTCATTAGTTGATTTTATACAGATTTTAAAGAACTATGACAATATATTGTGTCAAGATATGGGTTTCCCCAATTTTGAATATGGGAGATCCCAAAATTTCATGAAAAGAGTTATTCTGGGTATTAAACCGAGAGGCAGAGTGAGGAACGAAACGATAGACAAGAGAACAAATTTCACAGCTGAAATTTACTGTGGTTAACTGTCGCTTCTCTCAATTGGCAGTGGGCAGTGCAAAGAGAGCAGGAAGAGAAATGGTCGAAGAGGGTGGAAAATTGGAGAACCAAAAAGACTGTCAGGAGCATTGGGAGACAACCACTACGATGGAGGGACGACCTAGTAAAACATGTTGGGCTCAACTGGGTTCAGAAAGCCCAAGATGGAGCGGCATGGAAGGAGATGGAGGAGGCATTTGTCCAGGTGTGGACGGGCTTAGGCTGAGTAGAGGAAGAGATGAAAAAGAGGTTTTTAATAAGAATAAAAAATTATACGTTGATTTATGCTTCTTCTAGAATGTAATAAATCTGATAAAAATGAAAAATGTTTAGCTACATAATATTTAATATAAAAAGAAATCATTCGGGAGCGTAAAGTTAACGTAATTCGGAAATATGTCTTTTTTAAGGTTTGCGCCATTCATTTATTTTTCGAGGGCATTCGAGCGGAAAAATAGATATCATTATTAAATTTCGAAAATTACTTTCCGCTTGACCTATTCGAAGATTAATATTTCTTTTTTTTCCATTCTCACAAAGAGGAAATCAAACGCTCCCTTTTTAATGCTGACGAAAAAATGAAATAATCATTATTTTTTAAAAGAAAGAATCGCGTCAAAAGGTGGAATTGATGTAAAGAAAATTGATACATTGTGTTGAATAAATTCAACATTTTATTTTATTTTAGTTAAAGTAATGGAGGAACAAGAGAGACTTAAAATATATTGAAGTTGACATCAGACTAAGGAAACTATAAAAAAATGTACATGTTGCGCAGCTTTTGGCAGACTTAAGCATATTATAGAGAATAAGGACATTCCAATCTGTCTGAAGAGAAAAACGTACGAAGCATGTATACTGCCAGTGACTACATATTATCATGCACTGGAGACCATGTCCCTCACAAAAAGAAATGCCGAAAAAGTAAAAAGCATGCAGCAATCCATGGAAAGATCCATTCTTGGTACAAGCCTAAGAGATAGAATAAGAAATAAAGAAATTAGGAATAGAACCAGCGTGGTAGACATCATGGATCGCATAGTAAGACTGAAATGGCAATGGGCAGGACATCTTGCAAGACAAGATCCCACAAGATGGACTCCAAAGATTTTGAAATGGAGACCCTGGGAGAATAAGAGAGGCGTCGGAAGACCTCAAAAAGATGGTCTGACGACATAGCAGCTGTGAAAAAAAAACTGGCGCAAATAGCAGCAAATAGGAATGAATGGAAGAACATGGAAGAGGCCTACGTTCAGCAGTGGATAACTGAAGGCTAAAGAAGAAGAAGATGCCTGGGAAATAACGTTAAAAATCATCAAAAAATGCCTTCAGTCAGAACAAGCCCTGTGAATTCAAAAGCCACCTTCTAAATCGAGGCAAAATCAGATGCTGATAGAACGAAATCCTGAATGAAAACCTCGTACGATCGTGAGTACGATCCCAGGCCTGAACAATGAACATCTACCTCTTTCACGACACAAGCTTTAAATAGCTTACTGTGAAAGAATCAAGAGTGTATTTTTGTGTTCACTTTGAGAGAGCCAGGATTATTTTCATTAAAAAGTTATCGAACACGCTTTTTTCTGCTAAAGGTATAGTTAGTTAGGTAAAGTTGAAAGCAATGTTAGTTAGAATAAAAAAATAAAAAACTTAATCTTTTCTTCGTTACTGATAATACCGATTTCAATAGGACGTATTTGATCATTGATAGTACGAATGAAAGCCATAAAACGGAATTCCTATTGGTATCTTAGGATAATTTTAATTGGAAATCATTATCGCGTAATTATTTTGATTAAATATCGCACAGAAAGTAAGAGAGATATCGTTTAATAAGCCTCGAAGAAAAACGGCCGAAGAAAGTGAGAAGGAAAAAAAGGGAGAAGGAAAAAGCAATAAAATAAATAAAAATAAGCGTTCCAGCAATCAGCACTAAGCAATCAACTACTGTAGAAAAAGAAGGAAATGAGAAGAAGCAAGGAGAGAATAGAATAAAAAGGGAATTAATAGCAATAAAAGATAGGATTTCCTAACAAGTAGGTACCTACTCACCCACAAAACAATGACAAAGTGATCTACATCATCAATTTCCAATATTATTGTTTTGTTTCGTTCTTTTTTTTTCTATGAAACTTGCCTATAGCAGTGTTGCACACGATGTTTTGTTGATCAAAAGTTTGTGCTTATATTAGAGCAAGAAATATAACAATTTTCCCTTATCACTTAGTGCGCATTTACACCAAATAAGAATTGATTAGAGCTTGAAAAAGTGGAATAGATTGTCATAAACACCAAGCAAAAACCAACGAGCATGTTTTGCGCCGTTATCTCAAAGTAAAAAGCGACATAACTGGAAACATGACTTAACTCGGCGTGACATTGCCGATAAGAACCGTTTAATTTTAATACATTGTTTGGAAAACATTGAAGAATATTGCGTACTCCTTGGCCGAATATGGATGAGGTAAATATGGACAGACAATTTTCGACAAACATCCGTAAGATCTCACACCTTGACCAAGAACTTCTATGCGATGTTCCTTTCTTCAACTTACGATTGGAGGATAGGACCAAGGGTTTTGGGTAGACACAGGGTCATTTTACTTTTTTTTTTTTTTTTTTTTTTTTTTTTTTTTTTTTTTTTTTTTTTAAATTAATCTGTGCTTACTCGAAGTGAACACAAATACACTTTTGAGATCTTTCACAGTAAGCAAATGCTTGTGTCGTGAAAGCGGAAAATGGTCGACACGGCCGGGATTCGAACCCACGACCTCCGCACGAACAGTGCGAAAGCCGGCGTCGTAACCGCTGGTATATCAACCACCTCATTTTCATTAGGTATCCCCCCAATTTTTTTAATTGTACAGCCTATAAGTTCAATCAATGCGTTTTTCAATTTTAGTCATTTATTGTATTACTAGTTTTTTAAAGGCGCCCGTGGCGCCCACCTATGGCCTTTTTATGCAAACTTTACTTTCTCATAGCATAGCTGTGAGCATTCACATGTGAGACTTCAAAATACTTGGTTGATTCAACTCTATGAAAACTCAAATACCTACAACTTAAACTTTTAATTACAAACTGTACATTCAAATAGCTTTTGGCATGTGGGTATTTACCGATTTGATTGATTAAACTTTTTCATGTAAACTTTGCATTCGTATTGCCGAATTCTTATATGAGACTTTAAAACACTTGATTAATTGAATTCTTCATGAAAACTCAAAAAACAACGTGAACTTTTTATAACAAACTTAACATATGTATGGCTTTTCAACGTTATGAATTCACATGAAAATCTTTAAAAAATTACTCTAGGTGTGTAAACTTTTTATTGAAAACATGACATTCGTATGGTTTTTCTCCGCTATGATCTCGTGTGTGTGGATTAAAGATTCGTGATTTGGTAAACTTTTTCATGGAAACTTTGCATTCGTATTGCCGAATTCTTATATTATGAGACTTTAAAACACTTGATTAATTGAATTCTTCATGAAAACTCAAAAAAACAACGTGAACTTTTTATAACAAACTTAACATATGTATGGCTTTTCAACGTTATGAATTCACATGAAAATCTTTAAAAAATTACTCTAGGTGTGTTAACTTTTTATTGAAAACATGACATTCGTATGGTTTTTCTCCGCTATGATCTCGTGTGTGTGGATTAAAGATTCGTGATTTGGTAAACTTTTTCATGGAAACTTTGCATTCGTATTGCCGAATTCTTATATGAGACTTTAAAACACTTGATTAATTGAATTCTTCATGAAAACTCAAAAAACAACGTCAACTTTTTATAACAAACTTAACATATGTATGGCTTTTCAACGTTATGAATTCACATGAAAATCTTTAAAAATTACTCTAGGTGTGTAAACTTTTTATTGAAAACATGACATTCGTATGGTTTTTCTCCGCTATGATCTCGTGTGTGTGGATTAAAGATTCGTGATTTGGTAAATTTTTTCATGGAAACTTTGTTTTCTTATGGCCGAATTCATTTGTGTGACTGTAAAGCACTCGATGATAGATTATAACTATTCATGATAATATAACTATTTATAAAAATGCAAAAAAAAACTTTTTATAACACACATTGCATTAGCAAGTGTTTTCTTGGCAATGAAATCGCGTCTGTGAGTTAAAGATCTGATTTGGTAAACTTTTTCATACAAACTATGCTTTCTTTTGGCCGAATTCATATGTCAGACTTTAAACAAATTTTGAACTTTTTCTAACAAAATATGCATTTAAATGGCTTTTATCATTTGATTGATTAAACTTTTTATCGCAATGGTTGCATTCGTATGTCTTTTCTCCGCTATGAGTTTCAAAACTTTTTATTGCACACATTGCATTAGTAAAGCGAAGTCCGGCTGTGCGTAAAAGTTTCCTGATTTGTCAATTTTTTGGCCGAATTCGCAAGTGATACTTTACAGCACACGGTTGAACTATTTATGCAAACTTAAAAATGAAATTAAACTTTTTATTGCAAACTTACCATTCAAATAGCTTTTAGCATGTCATTGGTTGTTTAAATTATTTGATTGATTGAACTTTTTATTGCAATTATTGCATTCGTATGGCTTTTCTCCACTATGAGTTCGCATGTCATTCTTTAAATTACTTGAAACCGCAAACTTTTTATTGCACTCATGACATTAGAAAGGCTTTTCTTCACTATGAAGTCCCGCTGTGCGTAAAAGTTTCCTGATTTGTCAATTTTGTGGCCGACGCAAGTGAAACTTTACAGCACACGGTTGATTGAACTATTTATGCAAACTTAAAAATGAAATTAAACTTTTTATTGCAAACTTACCATTCAAATAGCTTTTAGCATGTCATTGGTTGTTTAAATTATTTGATTGATTGAACTTTTTATTGCAATTATTGCATTCGTATGGCTTTTCTCCACTATGAGTTCGCATGTCATTCTTTAAATTACTTGAAACCGCAAACTTTTTATTGCACTCATGACATTAGAAAGGCTTTTCTTCACTATGAAGTCCCGCTGTGCGTAAAAGTTTCCTAATTTGGTACACTTTGTTTTCTTATGGCTGACTTCGCATGTGAGTTTTTTAATAACCCAAAAATTGTTTTCTCTACGTCAAGACCTTTAAAAAAAGTGCTCAGCCACCAGGCATAATAATATCATTATGTTACTGTCAGTTGTCACTGCTGTCAGCCATATTGTATTAGAAGAACAATATTATTATTTTGTCTTTAGTTGCGAGTGGCGCGCCATCTAGCGGCGTTAATGACATCAGTCAGTCAGGCAGTCAGTCAGTCAGTCAGTCAGTCAGTCAGTCAGTGTTCAAGGCAAATATTATATAGATTATAATCAGGGACTGCAATCCGGAAAACCGGATACGGCATCAAATGCTCATATCGGATCCGGCACAAATTGACGGATCCGGAGATCGGATCCGGTTAATCATATCAAGGGTCATTACTCTGTAAATAAGGGCGAATACTGGAATCCAAACCGTCGGGTAAGTGATTACCGCAGCTAGAGACAGAGTTGCCTTCACCCAAGAAAAAGACGGCCTTGATTGCTTTTATAATAACTTAGTACAACAATAAATTCTTCTTTCGTATGCATGCAACAATGGCATCTTAGAGTCACTGCTCCGCGTCAAATTTAATCTACTGCTCTAGGCGTCACTTTATCAAAATTTAATTAAAAAATTGTAGACTTTATTAAAATCAAAAACATAATAATATACTTCATAATGTTATTTGGCTAGTAATTTTGATAAAGTGTTTGCGTAAGAAGCGTCTAGAAATTAAATGAAATAAGAAATTATCGCAAATAAGGCGAGGAGATAAGAGTTAGAGAGGAGAAGAAAAAATATATACGGGATAGAAAGGAGGAGAGAGGCAAGACGTACCGATATCTGATTTCCCCAAACAAACATAACCCAAGTTATGTTGGGTGGATGAAGTAAAAAGCTCTCTCCGAGCACAAAAGGCCAAAAAATCAATATATTTTAATTAAGAATTCGTTCAGATCTAATCTTAATCAATTATCTCTGCCAAGGAGAGACTTTTCGCAAGGGTAGAGCTGTATTTAAATATGTTAGAAAGACATTAATCTGAATATTTATGGAAAACGGATTTAGATAGTGATTTTTATGAAGCGGGGACCCCCTGACTTGAAACGTTTCAAATGATCCTTGACATCGGAGATGGATCGTCTGATAAAACAATATAATATAAACTCGACAGCATCAGACTCCTTCTTGAAATAAGTAATGAAATTCTATACAGTTCTCCCATAATGTCTCCATTTAGATGTTAAGGAAGACTACAAAACTCCAGAATTGTGTACAATCTTCAGCGATGTCAACGACCTTTTCCCAAATTCCATATCTTTGAAAGGCAAAAAAATCACGAGAAAGTCTTTAGCGCCTACGAAAGTCAAGAAGGAAGGAAGAACTGAGGTCAGCTGATTGTATTAGAATAATCCACGAGTGTCCAAAAATTACTAAAATTGAAGAATTGTGAATCAAGTTGAAGGTTTGTAGCAATTCATTTTTTTCACGTTTTCAAGTGTTCGAACTTTTACCATCTAATGGCGCAGATGTAACACTAAGCCAGTCTACGAAATTCATAACCCATACGTAGGTAATGTAGTTGGGCAGGTCATGTGGCGCGTATGTCTGGTCGACGAAGAAAGTGCTGGACTGGAGGCCTAGAACAGGACGCAGAAGCTTGGGTAGGCTCCAGACAAGATGGTCCTGCACTGGAAGAGAGTAGCGTCCGACAGAAATGTATGGAAGTACAAGAGGGAGGCCTTTGTTCAATACTGAAGATGGCTGAAAGGTAAAGGTAGTAGATTTCTTGTTCAATTTTTTACGGCTCAAAGAGATATTTATCCGTTATTACAGATTTTCAGTATCATTATTATCTTACAACTACGAGATTACCCATTCATTATTGAATGGAAAGGCTGTAACGAAAATAAAATCAAACGTTTCAGAAAATATCTGCAAATGATCAAAGAGCAAGGAGGCATTATATTAGAAAACTGTTTAAAACCAAATGATAAATTGAAACATTTTGGTTTTCAAATAAAACTGTCAATATCAGAAGGCCACAAATCTATTACGGATTAGTGGAGAGTATTGGCGTTGGGGTGGTTTTTGGGGGTGGCCTAGCTCAAGTAGATATAACTACAAGCTCCTGGTTCACCTTCTCTCTATGTGAAAAATTTAAAATGATCATGGGGACTGAAAAATGGGGGTGATCTAAGATATTTAATAGGGGGTGCGCTGAGAACAGGGCTGGCGCAAAAAATCCCACCATGGATAATGATAAATTGATCACTTATTTGAAAATTGATTGATAAATTATACGCAAAATATTGCTATTTCAAAACCGCTTAGTTTAAAAAATGAATAGGGTTCTCCTTATTTCGAAGATTAACCCCTTTGTCTTTCAGTGATTACTCTCCATTACAGTATTACAGTGATATGAACTGTTGTCGAATTTACGACTTTGGCTGAATGTAAATTATTCAAAAGTTACTGAGCTGAATTGAATTACGAATCATAAAAAAAGTTAAATTGAAAACAAACGTACTGCTACATGTTTTACTCTGAATGCTGGACAATGTATAAGAGCTGTAATGGACAGAGGAAATGAGCATGCCAAGATGATCCACTGGTGTATCCTTAAGGGATAAGATAAAAATCACATACCCAAAAGCCCAGGGGTGATAGATATTAATAGTGAGCTGGAGGAATGGCAGTTGATGGCAGCTGGTATGGATCACACAGAGACGACCACAAGATCATATTATCATAAACATGAGTCCGCGTTCGGTGAATAATAAAGGAATACCAAAAAAATCCTAGGAGATGCAAAAGACATGATCAGATTTGGAGCCGAGAAGTTGTTCAACAGAGATGAATATGCAGTCTGAGGATGAAGAAGGTGAACCCGTCAGTCTGTGCAGACAAACGTTAAGCTGGAATTAAGCCAGGGTAATGATTTGGTAATAAAACCAGACGTTGGTCGATGATGAGGTTGAGTAATGAAACCGAGACTTGCACTAGTTTCAGCTGGGTTCAAAATGCACAGACAAGAAAGAGAGCGCCGATTGGGGAAGGTCTAAGTTCAGAAATCGATATAATCCATAAAAATGCAACTCAGAACTGGTCAAGGGCGAGACATGTAACCAAAGTCTCGGTTGAAAAGGGGGTCATAAGTGGATTGGCATTTAGACCACGAACGACAAAAAGAAACGTAGGACAACCAAAGTGAATAGCTGAGATAAAGAGACGATGTTGAACAAACTAGAAGAATGTAGAGTAGACCTTCGTCCAAAAGTGGACGGGAATGGACTAAGGAAAACAATATAATATATTATATCATCTTTTCTAAAAATGATAGTTGAAATTTTTTCGAAGTTAAGGGAATACAAAAAAAGAATTTGTGGCACACATGTTCGGTTGCCAAGGTGGTTTGCAAAAGATTCAAAGTGGAAGAATCAGGTGTAGAGGTTGTATTTTATAATAGGGTAGATCTGAGATGGCGGTGGAGGGAAAAAAATCTTCCTGCCCTTATTTTGGGGGAACACGTTTAGGCCATAAAAATATTATTGGGTGCAGTCAGACGTGTAAGTTCGACTGGTTCCCTTCGCGAGATTTGCAATATTGTGAAGAGTTTAAAGATTGGCGTATATCTTTTGTGGAAAAACAGTAATTTTTGACATACTGTTGCTAAGAACAATACTAACTTAAAACAAGTAATCGGTTCATTTGATAAGAGTTCATTGTTTTAGGTTTCATTTTAAAATAGAGATTAAGATCCATTCTGAACTGTATCAGACCTGGTGAATTTATTGAAGATTGTGAACGGAATTGTCAACTCCTGCGATCTTCTTGGAGGAATAAGTTTTAATTGCCCTTCAAGATCCACAAGATCGCCACCAATATTCAGAATGTCTAGATTTGGTACTAACTACGTTTAAAGTTAATTGTTTCAAATCAAAGATCATGTGGAAATTTAAATGTTTTTTCAAGGACGTCAACTTATATACAAGTCTTCCCATCAGGTTTTTAAAAGGTCTGTGATTGAACATCTGCTATCACATTGTAATGCCATTCAAGAATAAATGAAGGTAAAGATTGTGGAATAATGCCGAAAATAGGCAGAAGTGGTGGTAGATTATCTTCACTTTTATGTCGCAATCATGAAAGATATACACATAATTTAAATTTAAAGTTTATAAATAAGATTATTTTTTATTAAAAAGTATATACCTATCTTAAAAAAGAAAAACTCAAATAGATATTTTGATTTTGAGTCGCAGAAGAAAAATTGGCGGTATAAGGTAAGTACCCTGTAGGACAATATTGACAGATGTTCCATATTAAAATAAAAGACAAGACAGACCCCGAGTTTCCATACAGACGAATTAATCGTCTCGAATTAAGACGGGGAATATCTTCAAAATCTTTTGAAGTCTGTAAAAACTAATAATAATTTATTCGGATCGAATTGTAAACAAAGGGGTGATGATTTGTACCATTGAAACATCGAATATTTTTAACACTGTTGTTTCAATGAAATTCAAAACTGTTAAGCGAGGTCTCGACTGAAGACTCTCGAGTGTGAGAAATCGATATGCTTATGGGATTTCCAATGAATGAGAATATCAAATGTTTGACAAAATCTGTTCGCGTGACAGTGTGCTATATCAATTTCATCGATAGAAAGCTGACAAAGTCAGGTCAAAAGTTAACTTAAACAGGAGAAACTGTGTCAGAAATGGAATAAACGTTAAAAAAAAAGACAGTTAAGGAGACATCTTGCGGTGGACAGGAGCTGGGAGGTGACAATGTCCCTGTGCAAGAGCCCTCTGGAGACGAGGCAAAATAAGAGGCAGCGCTCCATGAATGAAGGATAGGATATCACAATAGATCTAATTTGGTAAAAAAAGCTCGAAAATTTACTAAAGTTCAAATGCAGACAACGGTGGAAAGATCAATGTTGGATAAAACCCATCGGCCAAAAAAGAGTAAAACTTGGCAATGGATTTAAGGATCGTGGATCGCATATCAAGAATTAAGCAGTAATGGATCGGACAGGTTGACAGTCGTAACTGTACAAGATGCATCCCTAAAAATTTAAGGCGGAGAACTTGGGTAAATAAAAGGCGACAAAAAGATGGTCCGATGATATAGCCGTTGTGGGAGGTGGGGTAAAAATTGATAGAAGGCAACAAAAGATAGGAAGAAATGATTGGAAGGGTGTGGCAAAGGATGTGAAGAACAAGAAGAAGATTGAAAAATCTAGTTGAATCTTGACAATTTCGAAAGTTCCGTTACAAATACGTATACGAGTATTTATCTTTGGCTACGTATAATGCTGCATTTACACGCTTGCCACGGCTTGGCAAACCACCACAAACACCAACGTTTAACAGGGTGTTTTCCTTGGCTTGTGTGAGCTTTACACAGAACAAAGGAATTTGCGGCAAATGTATTAAAATACCGACGTGTAAATGGCGTCCAAGCGTTTGTGAAAGTTTGGAGCTTGTGGTGGCATGCCAAGCCATGGCAAGCGTGAACTTGGTCTCTTCTTTTTAAAAACTTTTTTCGATGTTGATCTTGATTACAAATCGAAGGTGTGCGCACATCCCTACTCTCGCCTCCACCTTAAGCAAATAATTATTTTAGGACCCTCGTCATCCTTTCAAGGATTTAAAGAAATGCAAATTTGAAATACGCGCAAGTCATCCTAGTATGTATATTGGGTAAACGAATATTAAGTTTATATACACGATGTACATACTCGTACAAATAAAATAAATGAATAGACAAAATTAAAATCTAGATTCTAATTTTTAAAGAAAATATATCTCCAATATTATAATCGGTTAAGTTCGTTCGTAACATGCTATTTTTGTTGAAACACTAACCTCACGCGAAATATTGTTTCATACATAATTTGACAAAATTGATCCAACTACGGGTAATTTTTTAGTACTTACTTAAATTTTCATCTGTAGGCCCATATTCTTTGATATGTGCAATATGTGCTACTTGAGCCGAGGTTCCTACATAAAACTGTTGCTACTGGAAAAAATGTGAAATTGTTCGCGGTTTCATATGAATCATTGTAAAAATGGACGACAGTTAAACTTACTGATTTATAGAAACCCCTTTACAGGCAGGTTTTGCTGCTTTTTAATGATATATTATGATAATTTCATTTACAATTGCTGTTGGAAAAATATGAAAGTGAAAAAAATCTTTTGGGTACCTACCTAACACAAAACAGATACTTTTATAACAGTGTTTCCAAATCTTTTAAAAGAAAAACCTTCGGATTAAAGAATAGTTTGTGTACTTACATAGATAACCCAATCCTTTGGGCTGTGGGCATTGGTTCCGCAGAGGTACAGTCTGGAACCATCCCCTACTGGTTGGATTACTCTGATGTGGTTTCTGCAGTCGAAATGCTGAAAATAAATAAATAAAAAAGTCATTAGTTTACAATAAAAAAAATTCAAATTACTTTAAATTTATAAAATGAAATACCTTGGAATTTTTAAAATTGAGAGCTGCAAAAAAGGGTATTAAAGACTTATCTAATCTAACAAACTCCCTTTAAAGCTACACTCGTTTGAAAATACTGTATAATAACATAAATCCATATGTTATGTTTGTACCTACCTAGATACAAACTATTGAAAACAATATTTTAACTATGCAAATAATAGTTCCGGCTCTCATATTGCTCTCTGAAATATGATTTTTTTCTCTAACTCTCTTATCTGGGTCCAACCATATTTTTGCAGCGCTTGAAACTTTGCTTGGTGACCGCAGATAAACGATACACGCTTATAAACACGTAATCCCGGGCATCGTCGCCTCGTTTTACGGATTAAGTTCACAAACGATTGAAAATATAAGGGTAGGTGTAGGAGCGGAAAACGATTGATTTCAAAAGGCGTTTGATAGGTTCTTTAGGATATAGAATGTCATTTCAAAGAGGCCACAGCAAACAGAATTCATGTGGCTTTTCGACACCATAATAATTAATTATGATATAGTCATTGTTAGAGGTGCATACTGCACATATAACAAATTTGATCTCGAGCAGATTTTACGCCGGAAACTTAAAATACTCCTTTTAACATTATATGTATTGTTAAGACCAGGCCGTGGGGTTGCCGGCTAAGAGTAGCATGGCTGTAGGGTTGCTGGCTAAGAATAGTTCCTCTGCTCTTTCTACCAGTTTTTCGAGCATCCTGTAGGAGGCAGCCTCACGTCCTTAAACCTCTACTGGTCAGAAAAGGCACAACAACCTTCGAACGCAATGGAGAGTTCTTGGTGCCTCCCTATGTTCCTGAGTGGGGCTAGGGCCCTCGCATTGCGGTTTGGTTAGTTTGTACTTCGATCGATCTAGGGGGTCAGTTTCGTGCGGGTCGAGTTTTCTGCGGATTGGTCTCCTCTGGGCTGGCTTGCGGTGTGCGGAGGGCCTTAATGGGGAGAATATATGTATATATGTATTGTTAAGACCAAGTTATTGTTAGCCTAGCACTTCATAAAATGCCCCTTTTTTCATATGAACTAGTTAAATCCAAAGTAGTTGTTGTAAAGAGCGCATATAAGCACTTTTTATGTCTAATGAACAATAAATAACATAGTAGGAGTTTTTATTCGATTAACGCATTTTATACAAACTCGTGAAAAGTAGCGATCGTTGAAGTTCGATTGTGATAAGTATACAAATAATAAAAATATGCATTATGAATCAATGTTGCATAAAATTCAAAGTAATGTTCCGTATACAATGCTCACTGCGGTTATTGCATTCAGTGCGCAGGAAAATAGCACATACCTGCTTTTTGTTTGCACACACAATTCTATTATATTTTCGATAAAAATGTTATTTATTATTTGATATATTATTGAAATATAATGCAACATTAAATATACCAAACCTCAATGGGGAGCTATTTTTTACATTAAAAGGGGTAAAAATAGGAAGGGCTTATGTTATGTTTTTTCGTAATAATTTTCTGCTAATAAATAATACAAACGGAAATGCGGTTTTCTGTACTCGTATACAAATCAGGGGAAAATATTTTGAATAAAAAATATAGAAAAAAATGGGGCGTCTAACGGATTTACGGAAATAAAAAAATGTTTCATTTTTTTGCGAACGAATTATATCTAGTCTATCTCAAATCAAAGGTACTAACATGATCATAAAATGGTACTGCTGCATCTTGGTCGAGGCTAGCATTGGAAAAAAAGATAAATAAGAAATTTAGATGCCGATATGACAGCAGCAAAAAAGAGCACCTTTTTTGCACCCATCAGTTTTTGGATGAAACTAGGAAGAATTCCTCAAACTGTAACCAGTTTCTCAAAAAAAAAAATATGAAGGATAACATACCACTTGGCTGTAGGACTAGAGCACAGTTAAGGAGGACGACGATTAAAGGAATGTTTTGTTGCTTATCTGTGGTCACAAGCGGGCTTCCAACTGCGTAAAATATTAATTTCTCAATAAACAAACAGCAAGAACTAGAATAGAGAATTCATCATAGATCTTAGCTTTAAACGTGGATTCGTTTACAGTATTTCCACAAAAAAAATAAGTACCAACAGTCAAAATGAATACCATGAGCAAATATTCTAGGTCACGTGTTGTTAACATGTTGAGAACACGAAGTGATATTTATTCGCCTGTGGTCTAAGACTGTATCTGACACTAAGTTTGATTTGGAGGCTGATATTCTTGTAATGATTGCAAGATATGCGACTGTGTCTGACACTCAGTTTGATTTTGGGACTGATATTGTAATTGCAAGTTGAGAGATTGTGTACAATACCAAGTTTGATATTGAAGCTGATATCGTTATTGCAAGTTATGCGACTATGTGTGAGACTTATTTTCATTTTGATACTGATATTGTAATTGCTAGTTATGCGACTGTGTCTGACACCAAGTTGGATTTTGAGAATGATATTATTGTAATAAGTGCAAGTTATGCGACTGTGTCTGACACTAAGTTTTATTTTGAGAATGAGATTATTGTAATGAGTGCTAGTTATGCGACTGTGTCTGACACTAAGTTTTATTTTGAGACTGATATTATTTTAATAAGTGCAAGTTATGCGACTGTGTCTGACACTAAGATTGATTTTGAGAGTGATATAAATTATTGTAATAAGTGAGAGTTATGCGACTTTTTCAAGTTTGATTTTGAAACTGAGATTCTAATTGCAAGTTGTAAGATTGTAAAAAAATTAACCAACTCGTGAACATGCATTTCTTGATGGATATATTTGAAAATAATGTTCAAATAAAACAATGTTTAACTTATCCACAAATTTTTATTTTCCCAACTAGTTTCGTAGGTACACGTCCTACATGGTCACGGGAGACTAAGAAACTGTTTCTTAGTCTCCCGTGACCATGTAGGACGTGTACCTACGAAACTAGTCGGGAAAATAAAAATTTGTGGATAAGTTAAACATTGTTTTTTTTTAACATTATTGTAAGATTGTGTCTGACACTCAGTTTGATTTTGAGACTGATATTATTGTAATAACTGCCAGTTATGCAACTGTGCCAGACACTAATTTTGATTTATAGACTGATATTGTAATTGCAAGTTCTGCATTTATCAACGTGCTAAAAAATAGGTAACTATTCGCATATAACTTTCTATATTGGCAAATACAATTATTGTTTATTTCTGTATATTGTATTTATTTTTTAATTTTATAACACACACACACGAATTCTCCTTTTAAGGCCCCCCGCACACCGCAAGCCAGCCCGGAGACCAATCCGCAGCAAACCCGACCCGCACGAAACCGACCTCCTAGCTCGATCGAA
The DNA here is from genome assembly GCA_963576905.1 of Mystacides longicornis. Taxonomy (NCBI): domain Eukaryota; kingdom Metazoa; phylum Arthropoda; class Insecta; order Trichoptera; family Leptoceridae; genus Mystacides; species Mystacides longicornis. The sequence goes on from OY756437.1 coordinate 20,857,621, forward strand.
GCAATCAAACCAAAAGCCGGCCCCGAAAAAATCAAGCCCGCCGCGAATTACCCCCAAACCAACCACCAATGCGGGGCCATAAGCCCCACTCGGGAGCAAAGGGAGGCATTAAGAGCCCTCCATTGCGCCCGAAGGCGTCCAAGGCTCATTGTGCCTTTTCTGACCAGTTGAGGTTTAAGGACGTGAAGTGGTCAACCTCACGGTCCCGATCTGATTTTTCGATTTCCTGCCTCTTACAGGATGCTCGAAAAATCAGCAAAAAGAGCAGAGGTGCAATTCTTTGCCGGCAACCCCACGGCAAGTTATATAAAAATCTTTTTATATATCTTACAACAATTATTTTCATATCTTATTGTCAAATAAAAAAAAACAATCTCATTTTGGAAAATAATACCAATAAATTACAAAAAGGGCTTACCTCTGATTTTCCTTTGGATACGCACTGCGCTACGTTGCTGGGCTCCAGATTCAAGGCATCTCTCTGCAAGAACAAAAAAAAATTACACACATAAATACATACGTTTGTTCAGAATCAAAATTTCACTTAAAATATTATACTTAGGCGAATCGTAATAGAAAAGTGTGAGAATTGAATTGTATCCTGAACAGAGGTCGGAAACATTTTTCTCAGCCTCAAAACTGTTTTGTTTTTAACGAATATGTAACAACTAATGACTCTAACAATTCATTACCAATGTTCGATTTTTAAATGGAACAAACCACTACGGGCTTACGACCATCTTCTTCTGTTATTTCGAAAGTGTCTTAGTGTGATCACTTTACGTTAACAACGTTCGCCATTGGGTGGTAACGTTTAAGTCTCCGAAACTCCTAATCATGTATACCATGCACACAACAAGTAGATATTTAATAATAATTAATGAGATAATATAGCGATGTTTGTTTTGACAGCATTGGATAAATTTTTGTGTGCTGTCAACACTGGTTACCTGACAATTGGGACTTTATTGACTATCTACTTTTAGAAGATACTTATAATAGGTTCTAGAGAAACAATGTGCAACTGCGAATGGTTCCAACAAGTACCACGTGACTGCTGTTAATCTCACACAAACTGTGACGTTTGTCGGTAGCGTTGTGTGATATTCGATTTTTTATTTTTAATATTTTAGCGTTAACGCAGAGGAATTTTATGTTTTAATCATATAATTATGTAGTTAAAGGAAGTATCTATGGGCTTTGTTGTGTTATCTTGCGCTTGTGGATGAAAGTAAAATTAATTATTATAAATAATTTATCTTCAGTCACGTGACTGTGGAATGAAGGAACCGACTTTCGGTTCTGCGCATCCAAACAAGTTCTCTAATTATATTTGTACTCAGTGATTGACTATGGGCGGGACAAAGATGGAAGAGTGCGCCTCCGTAGACAGAGAGTGATGCATATATTTTGTTTTGGAGTGTTGGTTCACACCCGATCTCTTTCGTTCTCTTTTGACACTTCAAACAAGAATTTATTCTGTTGTTTCAAAGATCTAAAATAATCGCATGAGTTTTATCAGTAAAGCTTGTTTGTAAATGAGCATGTAAATAAAAAATAAGGGTTTGGGTAGAAAAATGAAGGCCAACCGCCTATTATCATTGATTTCATACGACAAAAAAATAAGTTAAAAAAAGCCAGAAACCCATAACATGATAAAGAATTACCTATGTTTTGCGTGAAAATTTGTCACACAGAACATTTTTTTAAAAGGATGTCTTTTTTTAGTACGCATCTATGCTAAGCAAATTGAAAGATTGATTAGAAAATAGGAAAAATCGTTGTTTCCATATAGTGCCATTCATTATAGTTGCAGCGAGATATAAACGCTAATTTAGTATCGGTTAGAGTACTTACAGAAGTTAACGATTAGTAACGCTTTCACATTTCAATAAAAAAATATTGCAAAATTGTGGGGATTAAAAATTGAGCTCTTCGATTGAAATTATAATATGAACTACCAAATTACATATCTCAGAATGTTAGATTTTCTGATTCAATAGTCAGAAGGAAACGTGTGATAATTTGTTTTTTCCAAAAAAATGTTCGTGTATCAAAGTTTGTCCACACCTGGATTAGGGGGCGAACAAAAAAAAAATAATATTTACGGCCAACAGAAAAAAAGCAATAGAAGACACAAAAAGAACAGTTATGAAAATCATAAAATTCACAACATTACCCCCGCATTGTATGTTTAAACTGTTCTTTCGCTATTCAATTTATTTCTACACCTGTCTACCTTTGTGTACGGCTGCAATATGAAATATTATAGTATAATAATTGCAACATTCTGAGCTACTTTATATATTTTGAAGTCGAAAGATGATATTTTTCTTAAATACACAGGTAGTTTGAGGGATGTAAACATGCGCGAATCTTTATTTTGCTTTTTTAGTTAAATAAGCCCGTAATGACATACGGCTTGAAAACAATGACCCTTACTAGAAAAAACGTAGACAAGCTGAGAGTCACGCAACAATACATGGAGAGAAGAATTCTCGGCGTCAGTCTTCGAGATAAAATAAGAAACGAAGATTTCAGACGCCGAACAAAATTAACTGACGTCATGGATCGGGTTGCTAGCTTTAAGTGGCAATGGGCGGGTCATGTGGCAAAGACAGGACGATGACAGATGGACTCAAAGAGTGCTAAAATGGAGACCATGGGAGAATCGGAGAAGCGTCGGCAGGCCACAGAAGAGGGTGGAAAAAAGTGGATGAAATTGGCAAACGACAGAAAGGAATGGAAGTAAATCGAAGAGGCAGTTGTCCAGCAGTGGACTAGAGAGGGCTGAAGAACAAGAAGTTAATAAGCCTTAATAATGCAGTTTTTTACCCATATCGTCATGCAGGTGTCTTAAAGGGTAGGCAGATAGAACGGAGCTCCACTCATTTCTGTCCAGAGACCGGACTTCTTCCATGCATATAAAACTCTTCAATTTCTTTTAATTCTAATCAGGATAACAAATAAGGGTGGTTTATAAAAATTAAAATGCAATACTTACATCACAAATAGATTGTGAAATGTTGCTTAGGTTTAGCCTAAACACACGGTCCCTGAAAAGAAAAAAACAAAACATTAAAAAATGTATATTTTAAGAAATTTCTTTAAACAAAGCTTTTGTCGATCCAGAATGCTTGGGGATTGTTTTTTGGATATAAAAATCCAATAAAAATATTTAAAACAGGGTTGAGAAAAAAAGAAATCGTCAACAGTTTGAAGGTGCTAATCAAAGGTAGAAGAGAAAGCTTGGTGTTAAGCTCAAGTAGAATTGAGCCAATAAACAGTAGATATTGGGAGAGTGTCGAATATTTCATGAAATAGATTAAGCCGAAAATCCCACTGGGGAATTTCTTCAGAGAAGTAGAAGTCTAGACTGCTTAACTAGGTAGTGAGAAATATTTACAATATCATCTTGTTTCGAATACTTCGAAATTTCGATAACAATTTGTAAAATTTCGAGTAAGTAGAAATAAATTATACTATTAGGTACGATTGGAATTTTAGCGGTATCTTTTGTTTCTGACAATTTGTTTCTTTGAATCCTCAAGACTGGTCAAAGGATTTACTCCACTTCAAAAAGGTCTTTCTGACCTCCAGCTTCCCAGTCAAATGGAACCCTAGCACGGTAGTTTGGGTCTTCTTACTCTTCAACGACCTTCAGGATGTGTGAACGTTAGGCGTCAGGGGCCTAAGCCAAGTATAATAAAATGACCGCCAACGGTATCGATGGTCGGTGTTCTCACAGTAACAACATCTTTTTACGTTGTTACCATGGAAACACCGACCGATTGTTAACGTTGGTGGCCATTTTATTACACTTCACTTCAGCCCCTGGTTTGGGTTTCTTCGTTCATTCTCATAATGTATCCATCAGGGGTAGTCTAGCTTTGAAGCAGAATAGTGGTACGAAATGGTGAGGAAATAATTTCGTTGTTTGGATTAAGGGTATCGAAACAGGTATTTCGTCTCTGTTTCATAGTTAGAAAGCTAGGCATCCTGTAGACGAGTCCATTTTGATGGATACCATGATAGTTTGATTGGCAAAGGAGATATTAACTTCGTACTTGTACTATTTAAAAAAAAGACTTAATTTATTTTTTACTTACATGGCTCCAACATACAGCGTGTCTCTTTTCGTATCCATTAAAAACGTCCTATAGTACATCAAGCCACAAGTGAACTCTCTGACGTGATCTGTAAATAAATAAAGAAATATTGTTAGATAAATAAACATAAAACAGAAAGATAGAGAAAAGGAAAAAAAATAAGTTGTCAAATAGATTTTCTTTGTGATTCATTGAACAACATAATCGGTTTTATTCTAGTCATAGAAAAATTACCATTGCATCATCTGTGGGTTTTTCAAAACTTCAAAGCAAAGAGTGAAGAAAAGCGTATAAAAATAACAAAATAGTATGAAAAGCAAACATTTTTACATATACATTAAAATTCATTATATTGAATCAAAGGTTTAAAAACAAGTACAGTCTAACCGCTTTTACACTAAATTCGCATAACGAAACGAAATGGTTGAAAAAATCTCTGTTTAGAAATTCCAATATCTCCATCATAACAGTTTTATAAGCGCAGTAGATACTGAAAGCTAAGCGTAAGGTCGATGTGCAAAGACTATGTGGCTTCTGGAAAGAAGTGAGAATGTGAGGTAGGAATGTGGTATGAATGCCAGCGTGACAATATAACATGGTTTGGGTTAATTGTTAGAGACCGTAACTTCGTTGTTAAGTTCGTAATGAGAGGCTGCAGTGTATTTTCTAAAATGCTTCAAAATATAAATTGAATTGAATATGAGCTAGTTTTAGTCTATTTTAACATGGCAATGTCTTCTCAATGTGACATTCACTTGTTTCCAATTTAAAATAAATCCACCGATAAATTGTTTAAAGCTTTTTGTACTTATTGATAAAAAGAATTTCTTCAACTGAGTACAAAGACATTTACAAATCTCAAGTACATATTTCCATCAAGATAAACGATACAAATTGGTTATTTTAAATTATTCGAATTACCTATTTAAATTATGTTTTTTTATTTTTTATTTGTTCTTCCTCCCATTAGGGTCCCGAAGACGAGGAACACCATTTCACACCGTTCGGCGTTCCTTCGAAGCAGAGCTGAGGGCTTTGGACATGGTGTGGGAGGTCATCGAAGATCGGGCGCAGAGGGTTCTTGATGGGGTCGAAAGGGAGTATTGGTTAGGTTATTGGATTTATTATGTTCAGACAATTTTGCTTTATTTTATTGTTCCGCCTCTTTAATGCGTGCACTATGCCAATGTTGTTATATGATTGTGAATCCTGGCATCTGACGAAGGCTCAACAGAAGAAGATCCTTAGGTGTTGAGAATAGATTTTTGCGACAGATTTTGGGTATTAGGTTAGGTTGGGTGTCTCAAATGATACAGTACGCGCCAGAACAGCACAACAGCCAATCCAGAATCGCAGATTGAGTTGGCGTGGCCATGTTCCTCGCATGCCCCCGAGAGTCTTGAATACGCAAGTCTTTTCTACAATCCGAATGGGACAAGAATACGAGGCAGGCCAAAATTAACAATCAAGCTGGAATACACTACGGTTCTACAAGAGGCTGGAGTAAGCTGGGATGAAGCTGTGCAACTGGCGCAAGATAGAGAGGCTTGGAGGAACTTTCCACATGCTCCACACTGGGAGCGAACGTGGATTAAGTAAAAAATATCGTTTTGTGTAACACAAAGCTAATACGATGAAAAATTTAAGCCGTTTTTTTACTAGATGTCAATGAATCAGTCATTCAACACTCTCTTCGAGACCCTACTTAGAGGCATTGTGAGTCCAAAAGAGCTTTTCTACTCCTCCGATAAGTCCGATAAAAAGTATGGAGTTAAAGGTTATTCAAGAATGGTTAAGAATCAAAGTTGGATCTTCTAGACATAACATTATTGATTCTCAGGGGCGTGACAGCTATATTTTTGAAAATGTATTATGTTCAAAATAATAGAGGTTTGTTATCAGAAGGGCTAAACTTAAAGGAGAGTAATTGGAGAAGTTAATCCCTCGCCCCTTTCTAAAATATAACGCGAACGGTACCTACCTACCCTAAGCAAGATAATACAGCACGAACTACCTCTAATTCCAATATACAATGGGAGTTCAACCCTTCCTTCTCTCAAAATACTTTCGCTTCTTCGATAATGTTCGAAGGTGCCAGATCGACATTATAGCAACGATAATAATATAATCAATAGTTGTATTATTGAGCTCGATTTTAGCCCAACTGTTCAGCGCCCACTGATATGTATGCTTTTAATTTTTTTCGATAGATGGAGTTAGTATCTTTTTCTATTTCAATGTGGAATATTTTCGCACTAAATTTTCGACGAGGGTTTTATGATAAGAGACTTCTAATACAGTACTCGATTTCTAAACCTATAACAACATGCGTTTTTTAATGAAAATGTTTATCATTAAATATAGCCGTTGAACTAAAATATGTAAACTCATTCAATTTAGCTTTTATATTGTGCTACATAAAAATGTAAACTCATTCAATTTAGCTTTTATATTGTGCTACATATTTAAACTTGTAATAAATAGATAGTTTAAAATTTGTCCATCTAAGAAAGGGATTCAGATCTCCCATAAAGTAGATCTTAATCATATAGGATATATCTTTCACAGCCGGCAGTAAAATAACGAAAGCGGAAAAGAGACAGTGTGATATTGAAGTTTAGTGCCAATAAGCGTAACTTCGATACCGTAATATCCAGATGCTCACTGAAATAAGCTGAATGAAATAATTGGTAAAAAGGTTAAATGCAAAATAAATTGCAATGTTATTATTAATATTGAAAACTAGTTTTCTTGACAGATATTGTCCAGTAGTCCTTAAATATTAATATCAAATTTGTAATTTATACAAAAATACGTTTAAAATATTATGTTTGAGTGTTTAAAAAGTATATCTGAAAATAGGTACAAAAAAATCCATAAAAAATTTGAGTACCAACATTTTTAATGTCAATAATTATTGTCAGTTTAATGTCAGGAAGGTAAACAATAACTTTGTTGTTATAGAAATTTTCATAGATGGCGTTGGTGTCACAGGAAATTCGTCCCATATTATCTTTAATATTTTATTTTATATTATTTTTTTATGTATTTTTTATTATTTTGATTATGTTATCCGGAGCGGAGAAGAATCTATTAATCACACATCGGGAGAATTTGTTCAGCCGACCTCGAGTTATAAGTGTACGCACTAACCCGACTTTCTTTTATATTATAAGATTAGATTTTTTTACAGTATAAAGGCCATTCAATTGAGGGCCGCTTTTCTAGACTAGAATTATCGGGCCGGCGCAAATCGGCACCAAACAAATGACAAAACTAGTGAGCTAACGATGCGACAGAGAAGTATTTCCCTAAATGGCGAATGGAACAATTCACAATTACCATTGTCACGGCCGGGTGTTTCTGAGGAAGGGGAAGTCGAATCTATTGTCCTTATTAATTACTCCCTCGACCAATTTGCTGCTGGTCTTTTAACTATATAGTCCCAGCTAGCTGATGTTTCCAATTGATTGTCGCCAGAGAGGTGAACGTCACATCCGCGCAACTATCCCTGTATAGTCGTTCAGTTGAAACACCTTTATATTTTTGGATTAGGGATTGAGAAAAAAACTTCTAATCAAATATTTCAGGTCTACATCGAATTAGTGCAAAATTTACACACTGATTATTAGTTCTTGAACTGCCGAACAAAAATATTTACTTCTTTGGGAAGGTTACCAGATGTGAGACACAACGACATTCCTAATGTTGAGCATTCAAATTTAAGTTTGAGAAATCACTGAAGGAAATTGGTAGGTTATTGTTATTAAAGCAGACATCAACCAATATAGACGTGTTTTCTTCTCTAATACATATATAATAACCTGTATTATTTTCTCTGGTCTGCTCTCAATTGGGCTTATCCATTGCCTAGGGAAATTGAACATTTGAGAAATATTGAGGTAGAGCTATAACTCTAAGGTACGAGTGCATGTATGAAAAAAGAAAGACTTAGAAGACATTCTACAATAAGGACACAGAAGAAGGTTTTTCGTAAAATTCATCGGAGTTTCTCAGCCATGCTGTTTAAAATCTGTTAAATTTAGTGCCCGTTGAGTTTATTTGTAAAACTATTGTCTGATTTTCCCTTGATATTGAAACAATGTATGTTTAAATCTGAAAGCAAAAATAAAAAACAATCCTCTCAAAACATGTTAAATTTAAAAATTTGTTCAATTACTAATCCATCATTGGATTGTAGCTCAAGGCTTCAAACCTGGGTTTCGAATACATTTGGGTGCAGTGAATTCTGGAGGAAGCCGAGGCTCACAATCGGCTGTAGTGCTAATGATCTTAGTAAACGTTGGAGCGCTCTGGGTTTGAATCCTGGTACCGACCATTTCCATTTTCATGACACGAAAGATGTCAAAATCGTATTTTTGTGTACTCATATTTCTTAAAAAAAAATCTTCATAATGTAGTTTTTTTTTTTCAAAACAAAACTGAGAGCCATAAAAAATAAAAACCTTTAATTCTGGTAACATCACCAAAATTTTGAGGTCTAAATGTAGGGTATGTTTGGGTGACATCACCAAGTATTTAAGGGAAACGTAAGGTTTCATCACCAAGTAGATAACGACTTCATCACGTGGATATAAATACAAAATCCTAAACGGCCAAAGAAAAACCAGCAGATGTTGTATGGATTTCAGGCAAAACGACTTCGACAGCCAAAATTAGCACCCTAGACACGTCCCCGAGAAGTTAAAGAAAACAATGGTAAAATATTATTATTTAGTATTGTATTTCCGGGTGTGAAAACGGCGCAGGGCCGTTAAGGAAGCTGGAGATACAGCGCATAAAACTTGATTGTTATTCCTTCAAAGAACATGCGACGAGTTATTTTTTTTTCGGGAAAATGTTCGTGGATATTTCTCGAGTTGTCGGTAAAAAACAATAAAACTTAAACAGAGTTATAAAAAATCTTGGTATAAAGTTATGGCTGTTAGCACACCTCCGCCGCGAATCGCGGCACACGGAACTGCAGAAAGCAAAATCGCAGGTAGTGTTAGTACACTAGCTGGTAAACGAGTAGAGAAAGAGAAAAATGCACATAGTAAGTATTCTATGGTTATGTTTGGAAATATAAATAATTAAAACCACAATATTATTTCACATTTCATATATATTTTTAAATATTACAACATTAACGACGTTTTTACTTACAATTTAGAAAATATGCACATCCAACTTCTGCAAACCATCCCACAACAAAACGCAGTTAACGTTTTCCATCTGTGATTTCTATGGAAAACATGATTTCCCTCCAAAATTCTGTCGATTTTGACAACTTCAAAAGCGGGCGGAATGCGAAACACACGGATCCGCGAAATATCAGGCGGAGGTGTGAATACAATTTTGAAGTAATCTATGGCGAAACACCGCAAGAGAGAGATGAATGTATAGAAAACAGTACGAGTTTGAGCATGCTATCTCACTCTCAACATGGCGCGCAGAAACTGACAGATGTGACCGTCGTCGCGTCGGCTAATCCGCAGCGGAGGTGTGCTAACGGGGTATACAATGGTTTTATACCATGGTCTCAGAAAAATGTTATTAATAATCCAGGTATACCACAGATCTATGGTATAAACCATGCAATAAGCTTATAACATCCACGTTATACCACGGTGTCAAAGATTATACCAGGTATAGTAATTCTATAGTACCAGTAATAAGGTGGTTTTTTTTAGTTTTATGAAGAAACAATGAGTAAAATGTTAGTAGAAAAAATAGGTAATTACAGGATATTCAATCGTTTTATATGAAACAACATATTGTGTGGCTAAATCTATAGTAAGGTTATCTTAAAATTAATTAATAACGTCTTGAAATCCCGTAAGGAGTAGGCAGAGAGCTAATGGATAAAAAATATTACCCGATTGGTTGGCTTGTTGCATTAGGCGACTTCTTCAAACCAGCCAATTGGAATTAGAATCAAATATTCATGGTTTTGCCTCAAGTTTTCAACGTACACCGCCTTAAAATTGCTGGTTGCTTCAAGTAAAAAGTTGTGTTCAGTCAGGTTTATTAAAATTTCTCGAAATGTCGATAAAATAAAAAATACCGTTATCGATTCGTCGGTAAAAAAAAATATCTAACTTTCGAGAAATAATTGTTTACAAAATACCTTGATATTAAAAACATGTCGTCATGTCTCAAGGTTTTATCCTTCTGAATCTTTAGAAGGTAGTTGTAGAACTGAGCAAGTTGTATCGTAACAATAAAGGTGTGCCCGATAACTTTCTGTATTTATGGTTGTACAAGAATGGCTGTTAAGATTCGGCGAGACCTTTCTCAAAATAATAACATGTACTGTATACCTTGAAAACATTTCACAAAATGGATTCTGAATCCATTTACCTTTCGATTAAAAACTTTCTGAATACGTGCAGATGTTTCGACCGGTTTCGACACATTAAAAGTTTCGTCATCAATACCTGAAATTATTGAGGAAATAGAATGGAGGTGGTCTCCAAATATACCAGAATAAGAAATAGTATGTAGTTCAATAGGTTTGATTAAAATATCTAACATATAAGTTCTTTAATTAATGTTTTGTATGTACGTACTAGCTGACCCGCCGAACTTCGTCCCGCCTGAATTTCGATTTTTGTTTAGTTAACATTAATAGTCATTTAGTGACATTCCCAGAACCTACATGCAATGCTGTATACATTATGTACGAATTCATATTTCTATTAAAATTGTTATTAAAAACTTGAACGAAATTCCAAAATAAAATCTGCATACGAATACAATTATTAAGCAAAGTTGTATTGTTAAGATTTTTTTACAAACATAGTTATTAAGGAAAATCTGTAAAAAAATTATTATATTTTACTCTATTCATACCATTTTTTCGTATTTTAATAGTTATTCTGTTATTCGAAGTGGAAAAAAATCCAACAAACCAAACATCATAAAAATTCTTTCGGCCGTTCTCAAGTTTATAAATGGTCTAACTTTTTTCATAATATAATATCTATTTAAATCTATCGATAACGATATACATATGTTACGTTTAGTAATCAAGTTCAATCGAACACAGAATTAACTGTCACTAGGTAGATCAAAAAGTTCTTGAAGGGTGTCCAAGAGCTAGGTGGAGAAATTTGGGCAGGCCACAGGCAAGAATGTCTGACGATGTGAGAAGAGTTTACGAAGGCAGAGGCGGTTAGCGTAGGATAGGGAGCTTTGGAAGACTCAGGAGGGGGCCTGTGTTCAACAATGGACAAGAAGGCTGATGAGAGAAGAATAAAAAAATAAGAAAACATATTCATCATGTGCCATGTTAGGTTCTTCCGACGTCGGCTACCACTATACTGTAGGCTTTGTCCTGGGATATTAGGAAGAGTTCTTCTGCTTTGCTGGATTCCGGTCCATTGCCTGATATTTCTCCATTACATCTGCCGTCTACCTACATCTCCACTTCCATCTATTTTCCCTTTAATTAAGAGGTGAAGCAGTTTGTAGGTATTATTATTTATTTAGCGTATGGCCATTTCATCACAATTTATATATAATTCAATTAATAAGTATATTTTTGTTTTTCTTGTTAAGTAGTCAAATCGAAAATTCCATTATCTTGACTTGTATAGCTTTGTACTTGGATGTTGTGATGAATATATCTGCCAGGAGATCAATGATTGTCTGGCGGCCTATAGTTGCATACTCATTTTGCGTTACCCAGGGTGCACCACGTGGAGGGTAGGATATTTTGTAGGTATATATTTTGGTGTTGCGAAGTATGTGCTCTCCTCTAGGAAGAAAAACGCAATTTCAAAAAAAATAAAATAAAAACAGAACATTAATAATTATAGTGTTCCGCAAAAGTTTTAAGGGGTTTAAAATCTATTCAAATTGAAAAAGGCCCTGGTATTAATTTGAATAATATATAGATGTTATTTATTTAAACAAAAAATGGCAAACGAATGTTTTTCAAACAAACAAAAAAAAATAACTCTTTGGTTTGATCAAGGGAAACCTATGTACGTGTTAAGACTCGACACGGAAAAAACTCACCTGAACAGTTGCATTTTCTATGATTGCTCAAAAGACTTTCCGTTGTAAAGGAAACGAATTGAAAAATTCAATCAGTTCCTTTAACGGCGCGAGAGAGACGGAAACATTCTACAAATCTATGCGGAATTCACCTACAAACCCTGTGTTGAATTAATAGTCAGAGGGATAGTATGTGAGTCGGTGAGAGAATGAGACAAAAAATACACAAAACGAATCCCGATTTTGTACGTAGCTTTTATCTACGAAATTGACTTGCATTTTGTTTAATGTTTTTTTTTTAATATAGATGTTTGAGAAAAGTAAAAATTTAAAAAAAAACATTAAACCAGGTTTTGGTTCGTGTGTGCAACAAAAAAAAATGAGAAATGTCAACTAGGCTACCGACTGTTTCAAGCAATTTTACAGATAACCTTTAAAAATGACAAAATTCATGTAAATTGTTGGTCTGTTGGAGTTTATTGCAATTGATTTTGCATTCTGAATGATTGATATACCACATCGGATGTGCTTGAGATCGAAAATAGATGAGTATTAAAAGCGTCGACTAAAAAGTGACTTAAAATTTTTCAAGTAGGTACTTTTAGCTAAAGAGTTATTGGTAAGTTGTGTTTTTTTGAAACCGGCCTATCGAGCTTTCGGTAATAAGATGTTAAAAATTTATTCAGAAAGCTTAAAAAAATAACCATGAATCAACTGCGTAGCAATATTTTTAATGTTTATAGTTGTCAGGTAAACAATAATTCAGTTGTTATAGAATTTTTCATAGATGGCGTCGGCGTCGCAGGAAATCTGTTCCATACAAACTTTTCTCTAACTATTTATCTTGCATTTTTCAACTTTTTAATAGTTATTCTGTAATCCGGAGCAGAGAAGAATCCAATAAATCAAATATCTGAGAATATGTTCAGGCGATCTCGAGTTATAAGTGTTCGCACTAACCCGACTTTCTTTTATATTATAGATACTTTGAAATAAGAGATTTTTTAACGTTTAACATAACATTTTCATAATAAAAATATTATTACATTGCTATAACTGTCATTCAGATGAAAAGAATTGAACATTTTGTAAGAAGGTCGTTTCAAATAAAAATAATAAAGTCATCTAGGTATATAAGAGTTAGCAGTTGATGTGTAAAAAGGTTACAGAGGCGAGAAAGAAACTCAGAATCATCCAAGAGTACAGAATTGAGAAGTGAAATACGGAATTAAGAGGTGGAAACACGAAAACGAAGCTGTGCGTTAGAGAAAGCTGTGAATTCTGGACACTATTTTTTGTTTATTAAAGAAAGCAAATTGGCACTTTGAAGTTCTTATAGAAATCTTAAGTTGCCTTATTAAAAAACGGGTATCATAACAACGAAATGACACTTAAAGTTAAAGTCCTGTCGATGGCACAAAGTTGACTAATCTAGTCCATTATTTTTCCACCGAATCTGACAGTAGTTTTTCAAAAAAAAATTATGTCGTGCTTTGTCAAAATATGTCATATTATTATTGACTCTAACAAAACCAGTACGGGCTTACGACCGTCTTCTACTATTATTACGAAGGCTGGATAAGTGTGATCACTTAACTTGAACAACGTTCGACATTAGCTGGTAATGTTTAAATCTCCGATAATCCATATCATGAGGATTCTCTACATTTTCAATATTTCAAAAAATCCCCTGTATTTTACAGGTAAAATATTTAATAATTAATGAGATACAGAGCCAACTGTCGGAATTTTTTAGAGCAACCCAATTTAATACTGCGACTGCTGTCATGTATCAAACCACATAGGACAAAAAATACTCAAATATGGTGAACATGAATGAAGAATGGAAATAATATGATTTTTACAGTCTTCGTTAACAGGTAAGTTCAGCCCCCGTAGACAAATTCAAACTGGCGTTCGACTACAAACGAAGATTTCGCCAATGTATAGTTCTACAAAATTATCTGTCCACTGGGGCATGTAAACAATTATTTAAAACAAGCAATAACACTTTTATAAAAATATAAAAAGTGGACAGCTAATTTTCTTCCTACTCTACATTGTCGAAGAATTCGTTTGTAGTCGATCGCCAACTGTATTTTGTCTAGGCCTACTGGAATGGCTTACAGACTTTCATTATATCGTCAGTAAAATATGTTGCCGAAATTTGACTAGCTGAAGTTCTTATTATCGGGCCTTGACGAATTTTCCACGATGTTGACGATGATTATGAATTTCGGGACAGATTCGGATTTCTTTCAGATAAAATTCCAAGGAGCGTATCTTTCAGCTCTCAGAAGACGGCGTGAATATGCGAAGCGTGATAACACAAACAGAAAATATTCGATTCGGGTAAATAATATTTATAATTTACAAGCCGACAACAAAGCGGGGTTAACGTTAGTAGAGTCTCCCACGCAGCATTATATTCGGTTCACAATATTACTCCCAAACCCGTAATATTATTCGGTTCACATTACCACCGAACAGAATTAGTTACACTCCAAAGATTAACACAACAATTCTTCAAGATAGTAAATAGCAAGAAAAGTAACTCGAAAGATTTTCGGAAGAACTTTTTCTTTGTTAATTTTATATTTAACGCAAACATTGACGAAAAATAAACATTTTAGTATATACCTACTTAGAACAATAAAAAAGCTATTAATTTAGTCTCTTTACAATATTTCTGGCACTGGGGTTTTTTCCAAAATAAACGAAAAAAGCCCCAGAGCCTAAACCTTAGAATAACTGAACCTTTCCTAACTTAAAAGCTCAGAATAGCTAAGCCATTTTAAAACAATGCAAGCGCGTACGAAAAGCTGTCTTCTCTTTCAATAATTAACTCAAAATGACAAAAGAAGAACATTCAACAAAATTATCAGTTTTAAATAATAGGTACACACTCAAATTCCAACCAATTCTAACAAATTCATTTATCAACAATTATTATCCAAGCAAACTACATATATTTATTTGCGGAGACCGCATAAAAATGCGATGATTAGTTATGTTTGAATTTCGCACTAAGTGTTGATTTTTTTTTTGTAATGTCAATATGGCGAAACCCATAAAAAGGACCCCAAAAAAGCCATTGAATTGACATATTACACGGATACAAAAGCAAACACGCGAACAATAATTGACAGTTTTATTGCTATAATTGTTGAAGCAATTGGTGGAGCCATAAATAAAATTTACGCTTAAATTTCACGCTTTTCTAAGCTGCAAATGGCTTAAAAAAGCAGGTCAGTTTAGGCTAGTTGACACCATGCAACAAATATTTGTTATTTTATACACTTTTAAAAGTAACTATTTTAAAAGTGTAAAAATCTATAATTTATAAGAAAGTCGGATTAGTGCGTACACTTTTAACTCGAGATCGGCTGAACAGATTTTTATGAAGCTTGGTTTATTGGATTCTTCTCCAGATAACAGAATAACTAATAAAACATCGAAAATGGGATAGAAAATAATATAAAATAGAAATATAATATTAAAGTTAGTATTGAACGGAATTACTGACAACAACGCTATCTGTAAAAATTCCATAACAACACAATTTTATTTACTTGACAACCATTGAGTTTTAAAACATTGGTACGTAGAAATACTTTCAGAAATACTTTTATTAACATTCAAACATAATATTTAAACGTATTTTTGTATAAATTACAAATTTGAAATCAATCTGTCGGGAAAGCTAGTAAAAAATAATATGTACAATCAGGTGGTTTCTTCAAATAAATTTTTCGCGAGGATGATACGTATATTGAATTTATAAATTCCTAAAAAAAATATACCTACCTAGTAAACCTTTGAATGTACTAACTAAATTTAAACTAGATTTTCAGGGTACCTACCTAATATTTCGTTCAAACCGCGTTTTTTAAGTATATGAGGTATTATTTTTATACATACTTGAATTTATAAGGTCTATGATGTGAAGAAATCAAAACTGCGAATTTCGATAAAATATTAGGTTGCTACTAGACAAGCGGTTTATTTGTTTAGGTTGATATAAAAGTCGTGGGAGTAAATCTTGAGTTCTAGAAGAAAAATCACGAAATCTCACAACTCAAATAAACAACTAAATAAAAAAAAATTGAATATGAGCGACAAATAAATGATAATATTTTGTCGCACAGTGTATAGATTGTAAAATTCTACTGTCCCTATATACCGACAATCAAAACCAATATGTCTAAAACATGATTTTCATCTACAATCACCAGTCCAGAGCGATTAGTTTACCTAAAATGCATTTTTGTGCAAACAATCATTCCCAAATAAACAAAAATTTATAGTAGGTATTATATTTGTACACAATATTATACAGATGGTCGAAAGTATCTCGCAGGGGATGCAATCTGTAGCAACATACAGAATCAATAGTGACTACTTATAGGTATATATACACAAATGGTTTACACTCATATATATAGCTGGTGTTAGTTGTTGGCCAAGGGTCTACCTTCGCTATAATAGTTGCGTAGGTACTTTTACCTACTAATTGATAGTGTGTTTAGGAAATGACTAGCTGCAGTCCTATTCCATGTGACAAACTCACGGGAATTTTGTTTGGGAGTTTTCCGAAGTATTAGCTGTAAGGTTTCAAGCTAGCGTCAATGACAGGGTAAATTAGAATAGGGGTAGGTACTATTAAACAGGTAAGTAGACACGGAAAACACTTTTTGTTTGGGGTTTAACCAAATTGAACACAAGAAATCTTTCAGAGAGAACAATGCTTGTGTTGTGAAAGTGAAAATGTTTGGCATCGACATGCGAAGCCACGACTTGCGATACCTGCTGTCGACTGCTCGGCTGGGTTACCAACAATTTCTTTTTAAAAAAATTGAATAATATTTTTTTTTCTAGAGGTCACCCGACACTATGTGACGCCCTCCATAGCCAGTTTTTAGGGATTCGACGCGTAAATGCCTGCAAAATTGTCAACTGATCTGACAGGTACCAGTGTGTATCCGCCGTTTAAACAACAGAAATCAAACACCACTACATGGATAGCGCAGACTAACTGAACAAAGCGATACTAGTCAGTCAGTCATACCTATTGTAGGTAATATAAATATTAAAAAAATCAGTAGATACCCGTACATAATTTTACAGTAGGTATAAATAAAATCTTTTTTTTTAATGCATGACATAAATTAAACATTTATCAATTAAATTTTTAATGCATGATGCATGAACACTTAAATAAAGAATCATTTTGGCAAAAAAACGCTGCATAAAATTTCAGGTTTTTAATATAAAAAGTGTACACGTTTTTGTAATCACGCTGTATAAAGTATGTATTTTATGATAGACAGGGTGTATGAAATCAATGTCCCACGATTTCCACTTGGATAAATATTGGTATATTGCTACATAAATGCTAGTTATTGTAGCTTTATAATATTATTATTGTGTACAGATCGACATAGGTATTTTATATATTTGTATTAATAATAATATATTTTCTGCAGTTAAGTATCGACAAAATGCATTTTGGTAAATATAATTCACAAAAGTATGGTGACTGCGTTTATTTGGAGATGTTTTTTTTACTTTGAGATCGCGGAGGACACAAAGGGTATTTTTCTCCCACACACGAGTGACGATCCTTGACGAGCAATCAAAAGACAAAAGAATATGAGGATTTGTTCTTTTCGATAATAAAAAAATGATGGATAAAGATATATAAAGATTATCAATGCGAACTGAGAATGGTCATTTGATAGAACATGGGTGCCTGCAAAAGATTTCCTTTTACGCTTCATACCCTTACTGCCGTTAGATTTCCTTATACAGGGTTACAGGGTAAGTCGTACGGAATATTAAAGAACGTTATTATTTAGGTCATTTCTGATGGATTTAATTCCATAATATGGTGTCCGAAACTTAACCGTTATGGAGATATTGAACTTTAAATATTTTGAAAAAAAAATCCTTTCTTTTTTGCCTTTTCATCGATTTCTTCGGATTAGAAGTCCTTGGGTCTTGTTTTTTATGTATCTAGTGAGAGGACATGTCAATTAATAAAAATGAATAACAAAATCTGAACCTTCTACTAAGAGCTTAAAAATACAGCTCGACAAAGTTTAGGATTAAAGAATTTTCACTAAGTGTTTTTAAATTTGAAGCACTTTTTTTTTTTTAATAATGGAACTTGTTCTGCAGATAATTTTAAAGTCTCTTTAGCTATTCAAAAAGGTATAACACTTGCTATTAAATAGGCAAAACATTGAGCAAAAGGGGTGTTTAGGATGCTTGATGTGTCACGCCACTTACGTGAAAGCCTTAGGAATTATATAACACTTCTTTTAAACTTATTTAGAGCCATTTGAAAATCATCAATTTTTCTATGTGCCCTTTTTATCCCTTTTGGTAATAGTTTGGAGAAATAGTCAGACTTCCCACTACTCATTTCTATGGGAGAATTCATATGCCAAATCTCAAATTCGTACCTACCATGTCTAGTTTCCGAGATATTCGTATACTTTTAAAAACATTCTCAAAAATTTCCAAAAATCCTTTCTCAGTGGAAGGTTTTGTATTAAAACCTACCTGATTTCCAAATTTCACTTCTCTACGATTAGGCGTTTGGGCTGTGCGTTGATCAGTCAGTCAGGCACTTTCTTTTATATTTATTAACAGATTAAAATATTTTGACCTAGGTGGTCCAGTTGTCAACGGTTAGGCCGATTTATAAACAGAATCTTGAGTTCAAAAAACACTCGGGTCAAAATATTTTTGTTGTTTTTCCAAGATCAGATATTTGACAAAAGCAGCATCTTTGTATGAAAATATATCTAGGTGCTATGAGTAGGTATATATTTATATGATAATGTTAAGTATTAAATAAGAATAAAAAAGGAAGCTAGCTTTATGATTCATCATAAACATATGACATTTCGTGGTTAAAAGAATGCTACTCTCTCTTTTTGATTGGCTTCATAATATGTGCGAAATGTGGTGACTATTAAAATCCTAATTAATAAAAATTTTGATGTTTCACGTTTTTTCTTCTCCATCCGCCCTTTCTGGTTGCTCCGACAATGGCAAAACCTTGACTTATTTCCGCCCATGACCACATCCAAAACGCTTGCTTAAAAGTCAAATAAAAAAACTCAAAATTACACATTAAAATCATATTTCTCGAGATTGTGGATTTTAGCTAATCTCTTAAAGTTGTAAGTAAACCGAACAGAATAAAAAGTTTTATACTATAATATCACAAGTATTTTATTTACATTACTTGCTTGAAATCAATCCACTCGTAAAACCCTCCAGCACCAGTACCAATAAAAACAACTTTAATAATATGGACATAGATCGCCATTGTGTTTCGTAAATGCGAGACATATTATTATTTTTAATGTCCTTATCGATAAACGTATCTTCGATTAACGCTTTTTCATGTGCAGATTGTATTCGATTCATTGCTAATGTATAGTGCTGACAGCACGGTGTTGAGTAGAGGATTGATTAATTGATCCAAAGTAGGCACCTATGCATGTTGCGGAGATATACTAGTAAAATGTGTAGCAAAAATATCATTTGTCAGCGTGGAATTTATCATTATTTATCATTATTATTGAATCAAAATCAAAATATTCTGTAAGATAAACTTAATGAAATGAAAAAAAAACCAATACATGACAATGAAGATTCCAAGTCTTCGATGTTTAGAGCATGTGACAACTTAGCCAAGATAATCCAGACCCCTCAAATTCTCAAAAAAAAAAAAAAAAACTAAATATCTTGTACCTATAATATATTTAATTACGTTTAAATCTAAATATCACAATTAAATTAAACAATAACACAGAAAAATAAGATAAATTTGATAACGGATATAACATAATATGAAACAAACAAATGATTTTTAAGTTGGAATAAACCGAGTTTTAAAAAATAAAACAATGAACAAAAATATGAAAGGTTTCAATTAAAGAAAATCAAACGAAACAAAAAAATTATACAAAATCAACTCTTTTTTACTTTCGAAAAAAAACCTACCTACCTATGATATTATTGAGGTTTTCTTCCTCATAACCATAAGAGGTTCCGTAAATCTATTGAAAAAAATGCGGAGAGTAGGTATATGCTAAGACTGTCAAAAGATGAGGTCTTACTGTCAACCGTGAATAGTTGGTGACAACATTCGAAAAAGGAACACGTTCTATGCGATAAATTAAAATTCAAAACGGTGGACTGAGACTAGGGGTAAAACGAGGTGCGACTGTTCGGGAACGGATACACGGTAAGAATTTAACAATGGTCAGTAGCGTTGAAAGCTTTCGTAAGTATCGGTCAGCTAAGAGGGGTCGTGCATTGTCAAACCAATATTATACTCTACTAAGGTTGTATTACATATTATATTGTATTTTATAATACCTATAATATGTTTAGGATTTATAGTATGAGGGAGAGATGGATTTTGCTTTTAAAATTAATAATGTACCTACGATTTTAATGAAATAAATAATGCAAAAAAAAAAATGAAAACGCCATATCTAATTACATTCGATTCTCCGTATTCAAGTGATTCTATTGTATAATACCCAATTTTAACCACAAATATTTCGAATTCGTGCAAAAATAAATAGGCTACGAAAAAAAATTTAAATTAAGATGGCCGCCTTTTTAGTAGCACTAATCAGTAGGAGAACACGAAGCTTTCCAGAATCATCCATGAAATATATTGCGATAGGAACACTTACCTACAGCCGGGTTAAAAAAAAGCGGCTATTCTTAAGCTAAAAGAGTGGGACTCCGAGTTAATGAAGCAAAAACAAAGTACATGCCAGTTACAATGTTACCCGGTATTAGCCACCCCACAATAAATATTAATGATTATACTTTTGAAACAGTTGAAGAGTTCACATATCTTGGCTCCGTTGTCACTAACGATAATGATATGAGTGCGGAAATTGGGAGAAGAATTTTTTCAGCTAACCGTAGCTATTTCGGTCTCACTGGACAGTTAAAGTCACGCCTTATATCCAGGAAGACTAAAGCCACTCTATATAAGACACTAATTAGACCAGTCCTAACATATGCCTCAGAGACCTGGACACTGTCTAAGCATGACGAAAACAGGCTAGACGCGTTTGAAAGGAAAATCCTACGCAGAATATACGGCCCTATAAATGATGGTCAAACTTGGCGCAGAAGATACAACACGGAGCTCTATGATCTCTACCAGGATATCAGCGTAGTCAGGTTCATTAAGATTAACAGACTGCGCTGGCTAGGTCATTTGCACCGTATGGAGGATCTGGAGCTCCCAAAAAGGGTATTGTTTAATAACCCAATCGGTAGAAGAAGCGTCGGAAGACCAAAACTAAGATGGCTGGATGGCGTTGTCGCGGACTGTCGGGCTCTGGGGCAGCAAAACTGGAGGGTGGCAGCCAGTGACAGATCGGGATGGAGAAGCTTTTTGGAGGCAGCTAAGACCCACCACGGGTTGTAACGCTGAAGATGATGATGATGATTCTTAAGCTAAAGGAACTTTTAAAATTTAAAGTCTACTTCAAGTTGACGCGTTTCATAAAAATATATTCCCGCTTACTTTAACTAAAGAATGCCGGCTCCACACAAATCAAGCCCGCTTCAGAGTTTTAAAGTTGGTAGTATTACCATGGAAATATATGGAAAACATAGGTTGTTTACTAAAATTTTCGCGGAATTTCTGTTAATCTGTCAAATTCATTTCTCAATAGAGCATCAAAATGCCGTTAATTCATTATTATGGTTTATGAATTAGTAAACGATATCTGTAAACGATAGTATTCTTAACGTTTTGCCATATTTTCCACCCTATTTTTCTCATTTTTGTCCACAGTGTCACCGTATACAAATAATCTTCATTTGTGACAGCTAGAGCACCACGAAATTTTCTATGTACCTATGAACTCCAGTGGCAAAAGATTGAACTACACTTAAGTCCCAATAACGGGACTTTAACATAATGTGTTATTTTGATGTTATGAAACGCGTTATATTTTCTCCTTGTTATTCATTAAGTGATTCAGATGTAGCTATATTTGAAAATATTAATTAATATTGATTGATCGATCTGGGATGGCTAGCACAGACATCATTCGAGATAAGTTCGCCCTTTAAATTGTTTAAAAATGTTTTTCGTCATACTATTCTATACATCAGCAATAAAGTGTATTTATTGATTACATTATAAGTACAAAAAACACCATCTTTATAATATTTGCCTTCAACACTAACTCACTGACTGACTGCCTGACTGATGTCATTAACGCCGCTAGATGGCGCGCCACTCGCAACTAAAGACAAATTTTGTTCTACTAATATACGGCTGACAGTAATTGTGTAGGTAATATATCTGGTGGCTGAGGACTTTTTTTAAAGGTCTTGACGTAGAGAAAAACAATTTTTCGGACTATTTATTTAAAAACTCACATGCGAAGTCAGCCATAAGAAAGCAAAGTGTACCAAATTAGGAAACTTTTACGCACAGCGGGACTTCATAACGGAGAAAAGCCTTACTAATGCAATGTTTGAAATAAAAAGTTTACACACTAAAGTAATTTTTTAAAGATTTTTATGTGAATTCATAGCGTTGAAAAGCCATACATAATATGCAAAGTTTGTTATAAAAAGTTCACTTTGTTTTTGAGTTTTCATGAAGAATTCAATTAATCAAGTGCTTTAAAGTCTCACATAATAATTCGGCCATATGAATGCAAAGTTTGCATGAACAAGTTTAATCAATCAACTAGTTAAATACCCACACGTTAAATGCTGTTTGTATGCAAAGTTTGTAATTAAAAGTTAAAGTTGTTTTTGAGTTTTCATAAAGAGTTGAATCAACCAAGTATTTTGATGTCTCACATGTGAATGCTCACAGCTATGAGAATGTAAAGTTTGCATAAAAAAGGCCATTGGTGGGCGCAACGGGCGCCTTTAAAAAACTAGTAAAAAAAATATTTGTTTGTGTTTAATTTATTTATTTTATTTCCCATACCAATAACATGAGTAAATAATAATAAGTACTTACAATATATATATATATATTGATTTATTTTGGGATTTATTATCTCACTAGGCTGTGCCGAGATACTACTTTTGTTTTTTTTTTAATATGTTTCTACTTTGATTGTCCGGTAGAGAACACCCAGCGCGACGATTTTTTTTTCATATAACCCTTTAAGGTTAAATTATTTAGGTTAAGGCTGTTAGAGTCGCCAAAGGGGTGATTTTAATGATTTTTCAATCCATTTTCCGGCGTTATCTACTGTCGGATTTCGATGAAAAAAATATATAACATAAATTAGACTTTAATGAAGGCGGCCTCAGAGCCGTTTTTTGATATCTAGTATAGTTTCTTGTAGAAAATAAAAATAGCAAACATCGTTTTTCATCTTTTTTTTAATATTCCAACTGATATATACGTCGGAATGAAATAATTCTTTTTTTGTCTTAAAGAGCATTAAAAAATCTACAAGATTATAGAACGAAATGCTAATATTTATTTCCGGCTTAGCGTATAATCCCAAAAAACCTCTATTTCAAATAAACACTGAATATCGAAATATTCTATCGGCTTTAGCGTGCATGCGATAATGACACTTATAGCACGGGAATTACAAGGAACGCACTGGTTTTCGTTGTGTCAGTTATTCAGTCGCCCACTACATCGTGGACTTAGATGACGTGCAACCTGCGCTAGTCCAATTTACGTTTTGTATTGTATACTTTTTGACGAAAATTCGTATATTACAGAGGACGACAAACATTGGTTAGTGATTTTTATTTTATTATTTTTTGTATTCAGCAATTAATTCTATCATTGCTGTTTGGTGATTTTAAAGTTTATATTTTTGAATTAGGTATAATATGTTTACAGTCACTTACATTGCATACCTATTATGAACTTTTTTCTTCTAAATTATTATCATTTATGCGTAGAGACTGGAAAATTTCGCGATCGCGATAAAACGATTTTTTTTCGCGAATTTTGATGTTTTTGCGCGAATAACGCGAATTTCGAGGTTTTTGCGCAAATAGCGCGAATAAAGTGATTCTTAGAAAAATAACGCGAATTTCGTGTCTATTTTACTGAAATAATGTGATTTTGTAAAAATAATCACTGTGAAAATTATCATATTATTTGAATTACTTAAAATGACAAACAATAATTTGGCGCTTTATTGTTTGGAAGCGATCAGGATATTTTTTTCTAATGTGGACTTTGAGGGGTTCTTCTCTTTGTACATCACTGTGCTAAAGAAAACGAAGGAAAAATTTTGTTTTGGTACCGAGCTCGCTCTGAAATAAAAACCACCCAAGTGCTGGGAGGGTCCCATAGTGACAACTTTTTTTGGATGACCCCACCCAAAAAAAAATCCAAGGGTCCCAGATCATTTACGCCAATATCAACATTTTTTTTTATTTTATTATTTTGAAGCATTGTTTAAATTATTCTAACATTGATTGAAATATTGTATAATTTTCTTTTGTGTAGGTACATTTTTTTGTGAATCTCTTGTTGATCAGATTTTTTTCATTCATTTGGCAATGTATATTTATAAATATTGTTGATAAATTGTAAATACCGATTACCTACTACTTTTTTCGATTTTTTTATAAAATAATCCTTCATTTTGAACAAATGGTCGTTGAAAAAATAACGCGAATTTCCGTGTTTTAGAGCAAAAATAACACCGAATTTCTCCAAAAATAACACCGAAATTCACAAAAAATAACACCACTATTTTCCAGTCTCTATTTATGCGTTATACAGGGTGGCACGTTCCTATTGGGCAAAATTAAACTCCTTTCAAAAAATCGCTGGATACCGAATTCTATTAGTTATGTAGTCCGAATTCTAGCAGTTTTCTATAAAACAAAATTTCTGGACCAAATTTTAAACGCCGCGCCAATCTGAATATAACCCATTCACAAACATATTGTGATATAGGTACCAACTGATTTTGGCCCAGTCGATGGATATCTTAAGTACTATTATATCACATTATTTTGCTTTTTCAGAAACTATTTTATCACGCCGAGTGCAATATTATAGACTTAGAGCGTAAAATAAAAAATCAAAATGGGACGAAAAGAGAAGTATACCGGAATAGTGAATCGTACAAAAAATGTCTCCTTGCCAAAGCACGTAACATTAAGAAGTAAGTATTTTTTATGTATGACCACGGCTCGGAACATGAGCTTGAAAATCGGGACCCTGAATGTCCGCACTCTGAGGGCGGGCGGGGAGCTTGTTGCTGCCAAGTTGGCGGGAGATTATGGACTGGATATCCTGGGGCTGAGCGAGGCACGCATCCCAGGGACGGGGCAGAGTGACGCTGGCAACTATGTCATGCTGCACTCTGGTCACCGAACTGCACGGATGCGTGGCGTCGCTCTACTTTTAAGTAAATATGCCTTCTCTCGCCTTCTTGGTTGGGAGCCTGTTTCTGACCGCTTGATGAGTGCGTCCTTCAAGATGACAGGCGAAACTCTGACGGTCCTCCTATGCTATGCTCCCACTGAGGATGGGGATGCGGCTGCCAAGGACTGTTTTTACGACAGTCTGGATGTAGTTGTGTCCCATGTCCCAAGGCGCCACCGCTTAATTGTACTGGGGGATTTTAATGCCAAGGTTGGCAGTGACCCCCAGTATGGACCAGGCGTCATGGGTAGGCATGGCATGGGAGTGATAAATGATAATGGAAGCCGTCTGATTGGTTTCGCCACACTCCACGGACTCTTAATAGGGGGAACTCTGTTCCCCCACAAGGATATCCATAAATATACTTGGACCTCGCCTGACAGGAGAACAAAAAACCAGATTGACCATCTTCTGGTAAGGGCCAGCAACCGAACTGACCTGCGAGATGTCCGCACCTACCGAGGGGCAGACATGGATACTGATCACGAACTCCTTGTGGGTTCGTTGAAATTCAGATTTACCCATTTCCAGCAGGGACCGTCTGCCTCTCGCCCGCTGGACATACGCAGGTTAGAGAGTGCTCAGTGTCGTCATTCATACGAGGCTGAGTTACGCACCAGGTTTGCCCCCTTGCAGGATTCACACGGAGCTGTTCCAATTGAGACAGCTTGGAATAGCTTCCGTGACGCCGTTATGGAATCCGCACGTTCTTCTGTCGGCTATAAGAGCAAAAAGAGGCCAATATGGATGTCCGATGGGTCCTGGAGCCTCATCGAAGATCGCCAGAAGGCTAAGACCCTCAGAGACAGCGAAAAAGACCCTCAAAAACTGGCTGCTTTGGTGTCTGAGTACAGGGAGCTGAGCCGCAAGGTGAAGCACTCTGTACGAACAGATAAAAGAAGACACCTGGACTCTCAGATACGGCGAGCGCAATCTGCTGCACTCGGAAATGACTCAAGGACACTTTTCGAAATCACCCGGGAGGTCGGGGGCAGGGGTCAAAAAAGACCCGTGACGGCAATACGAGACTCTCGTGGAGCCACTGTCACTGCCCCCGAACTGATTAAAGGGAGATGGAGGGAGTACTTTGAGTCAATATTAAACCGTCCCGAGCCCTCCTCACCTTACAACTTTGAGGAGGAGTTGGCTGGTCTGAATATACCTCAGGCAACTGGGATATGTGAGGAACCGCCGACATACAGTGAGATGGTGCTGGCCGTGATGAGACTTAAGAACAACAAAGCGCCAGGAGACGATGGAATTCACGCAGAGCTCCTCAAACAAGGCATAGACACCCTTGGCCAACCACTATTAGATATATTTAAAATGGCGTGGGAAGAGGAGAGGTGCCCAAAAGATTGGCGGAATGGATCCATCGTCGCAATATTTAAAAAGGGGGACCCCCTTGAATGCGGAATCTACCGTGGAATTACTCTACTGAGTGTTCCCGGTAAGGTATTATCTCAGATATTACTACACCGCATTCGGGGGCCTGTCATGGCTGTCCTGAGAGAGCAACAATGCGGCTTTGTACCTGGAAGGTCCTGCACGGACCCAATTTTCTGTGCCAGGTGCATCTTTCAGCAGTGCAAGGAGTTTAACTCTCCAGTCGCTTGTTGCTTTATAGATTTTGAAAAGGCCTTCGACAGCCCACATAGACCATCAATATGGAAAATACTTGCTCTGTATGGTATACCTCCGAAAATAGTTAAAATGGTGCAGTCCCTGTATGAAGACTCTGAGTGTAGCGTGAAAACGCCAGGTGGTCCTACTGAAGCTTTTAGGATCACCACGGGAGTCAGACAGGGCTGCGTACTAGCTCCCTTTATATTTATAATAGTCATGGATTTCCTGTTGAGAAAGTCCATGCAAGGAGCAAGAGGTATACCGATAACACAGAGAGATGGTCTAATGGGCGAACTGTGCGATCTGGAGTACGCGGACGACCTAGCGTTGTTTAGTACGACAGTGGAGGAATTACAGCGCAGTGTTTCAAGACTCTGCAACGAAACAGCACGCCTCAGCCTTCGAGTCAATGCCAGTAAGACGGAGCTCATGGCGAATAATGCCTGCCCCGATAAACAGCAACCGATAACCATCGATGGTCACCAGGTCTCCCGGGTGGATAAATTTAAGTACCTGGGAGCAACCATTACCACCGCTGGTGACCTCGGGGCTGAGCTCCCGATTCGTATCGGTATGGCAAGTGGCGCCTTCAACAACATGACCAAGATATGGAAAGCGTCGGCGTTTAGCGTCGAGACGAAATGTAAACTGTTTGATGCGTGTGTGTTGCCCATTCTCCTTTATGGGTGTGAGTCCTGGCACCTGACCAAGGCCCAGGCACAAAAAGTCTCAGCCTTTGAGATGAAGTGCCTAAGGAGAATTCTGGGCGTAAGATGGTACCACCGCATCACGAACGACGCTATACGCCGGCGCACCCAGCGTGAGCCCGTCACCTCCACCATTGTGGGGAGGAGATGGACTTGGCTGGGACATGTGTTAAGGATGCCGAATGACAGTTGGCCGAGGAGAGCGCTGTTCTTCCTCCCATCAGGGTCCCGAAGACGAGGAAGACCCTCTCACACTGTGTTCCGCTCCTTCGAAGCAGAGCTGAGGGACATGGACATGGTGTGGGAGGAGGTCATCACCGTTGCGCAAGATCGAGCGCAATGGAGAGCTCTTGTTGCCTCCCTATGCCCCTAAGTGGGGTCTAAAGGGAGTTTGGATTTGGATTGGATTTTTTATGTATAAATTGTAACATTTGGTCTATTAATAAGCCGTAATTTGAGCAGTTTGGTCATTTTTCCATCTTATGGCAATACTTCAGTCAAATTTCAGGAACTTACCGACGAGGTCCTATTTACTCCACGGGACATGGTAGCCGGAAACTGCCGAACCAACCCGAATTGTTTGAAAGTAATACAAATAGCATCAACATTATAATTGACACTAATACAATCATACAGTCGTCCTCGTTACACTTCGGAATGGTTCGGCAGTTTCCGGCTACCATGTCCCGTGGAGTAAATAGGAGCTCGTAACTTACCGATGGTCGAATGACCAGATATGTAATATTTTGATAGTTCATTTTAGATATTGTTGACTCACTTTCTTCTTATCACTAAGAGCGAGACAACCCAACGTTGTTTTGAGTGAAAGTTTTTATGGTTTTGTTCACCAGGGCACGTCATTGTTAAAATTCGAATGTTTAAAACAGGTTCAAGTGTTGCCAAAAAAAAACCATTGGAAATTAGATTATCCGGCAGTAAAATCCACACAATTTTCCACACTATTTTCGGATTGTTAAAAATGTTTTATAATACCATTATCGGAACAATTTACTTAGGAACGACCATCCGTTAGTTTACCAGCGACATACTTACAGATATTTTAGTATCTCTTTTATAGTATTGGCCCAATAAAAAAAAGTTACAATATTATGTATACCTTTCAAAGATTACAGATATATCTTCAAAATCTCGTAAATTTTCAGGTCACGGAACGCTGTCCCGGACCAAATGAATGCAGCTACTCCTAAGTCCAGAGTTACTGCAAAATTAATCGATACATCTCAAGACCAACCGAGTCACAACAAGGATTTAGATTCAAAGAATATCTTAGCATGCGAAACTTCCAGATTAGAACCAACGACTGAAGGGACAAAAATATCTGGAAGGCGCGTTTTTAATATGATGTGGTTATCTTCACATCCTTTTGATACCATGACATATAATCTTGACCGTCCAGTTTTAAAGGAGGAGTTCGACGGCAATGAATCTGCACACATGCAATATATACATAAGATATAGCATTTATTTTTGTATGAATTTTGTAATTACATTTTTTTAATATGCCATTAAAATCAAATATTAAAAAAGTGTATTTTTCCCGTTCCCATTTTATAATCATATAATCTGAAATGGTGGCAATTAGAATGAATAGTATGTGAGTGTTAGAAGAAATTAATTAATGGTGAGAACTCATGTTTAAAAAAATCTGGTAAAAGCAATGTATACCTGAATGTAACGTAAAATTAATAATGTCGCTTTAACCAAATACATGTTTATCATCATTATCGGCATTATCGTTATCATCACTATCATCCACCGTTGTTCAAAAATTCCAAACACATTGCAGTCAAAAGAACATTGAGGTTTTAAATATTTCGACGCATTCCACTGGTTTCCGACCCCTAACTCTACACTTACATACGTACAAATATTGTGAGAATTAAGTAGTAGAGAGAGTCCGCCCTAATTTTTATGCCCCGCCCGAAATTGACTTTGAAGTCAGAGCTGACACGCTCTTAATACCCTCACAAAATCACGCATGAAAAAAATTACCGGCCGAATAACAGAAAAATCTCAAAACATGTAGATATACAGAGATGAGAAATATTAAAAAAAAAACGCACGAATTTTGATAGAAGGTGAAAGAATTTTATCCAAAATATATCGAATTATTATTTTTGAAAAGAACGTCGAAAATCGGTTGTTACATAAAAAATCCATCGTGTCCCATTTTGATTAAATATCGAAGGGTCACCCCGAACAATTTTGTACAAGGTCTATACCCACTTGTATAACGACCTGTAAGTAGATATGTTACTAGTAGATACCCTACGCATTTGTGCAACAAAAGAAACTAAATATATTTAATGTAATTGGTAGATATAAATAAGAAGTAACTAACTTTAAATGACATGTTTCGTTTGCAGCTGGTTTTTGGGCCATGGTCTACGGGAGTTCTTTCAGGCGTATGCCCTATACCTTGAGCGAAATCGTTCACAAAAGTTGTAGTTATCTCAATCCAATTAATAAGAATAATTTAATTTATATTTCAAATATCAAAAAGTTTTAGGTTTAGGCGCACAAAACGGAGAACATCCCAAACTGCTAATGGATCTTCTTAACTCCTTCATTAAGAGAGATCTATGGGTACCTGGATGATGCAATGTGACAGTATCCTTCAGAAGAACCTCTTGATGAGAAGAGGCAACCCAAATAGTTAATAAGTTGGAAGGGCGTCAGAACAAAGATATTCTACTTCTTATAGTACCCAGTAAGGTCCCTAAGTTGGCTATCAATTAGGCAAAGGCCTCACTGTCCCTAACATCATAAATCAGTTCGTCAAGGGATTGGACTACTTGTGGAGATGACACCTGTCTTTTACCAAGCTGCTCAAGCGAGTACGAGATCTTCATGTTTGTCTTTTCAAGATCACCAAATTGCTGACCATATTCATCGAAGTATAAGAAGCAAACTTCGAAACATCGAAGCAAACTTCTTCGAAGAATCGTTATCTCTAAACATTCTATTTTGGTTATTATATTCACTGTTCTTATTTCCTCGTTCAAGTTTCAGAAGGATGCACCGACCGTAGGTACCTATCTTTTAACCATTATCCTCCCCATAAATGCCTCCCTCAAAAATGAGAAGAAAATACTAAAAGATTTTTTTCAAATTGCAGAAATAAATGGGATCCAGCACACTTCTTCGGCTGCTTGTGCTCTATCAGGTCTTCCCCTATGTCGGAAATCACATTTGCGAAGGAACAACTCACCCTCCGTTCCTATTATAAATCCAAGATATTTGCCATCGAACAGGACTCTTTCAACCATCCAATCTCATCAGTAAAAGTTGAAGGATTTCATATTTTTAACCCCACGCGCAATGATTCCTAGATACGATGATATTCTATCACCTTACAAATCCAAGATATTTGCCATCGAACGGGACTATTTCAACCATCCAATTCATCAGTGAAAGTTAAAGGAATTCATATTTAATAGCCCCACGCGCAATGTGTCCTAGACAAGATGATATAACATTTTATCAACCAACTTTTCATTTTATATATTAGTATAGATGGGTATTTATGGTGACTACCAAACTACCGCTGGTCATTTCGTCCCAGTGTCGATAATACGAAATGATGTACTACCCCAGTTTATTATGGAGTTACGCCGTTTTGTAATAAACCAGTCCGAATTATTAGGGGTGGACATATTACCTTTTTTTTCCTTGGGGTCCCACACCCGTGTTATTTCTTAATTCAATTGTTAGTATCCGTATTAAATCTTGTAATGGTCACCTTAATGTCCAAATACAGAGTCATAAGAAAATACGCCGCCGCACTCTTATGAAAATTGAATAGATTTAGTTGTGTACAATGTTCTAATTATGTCTAGATTCTTGTGACCATTTTTAAGGACTAGATTTAGTCCAATTAGGCAATTAATTTGAGAAATTAACAAAAATGGATATATTCATATCTTGGCGCCAAGCTCATGACAGCAGTCGTAGTCTTTAAATTTGGTTGCTCTCTTGTTCTCAATAATTTCCAACTTTTATCTCTATATCTCATTAATTATTATTAAATATCTACTTGTTGTGTAGGTACATGAAATTTTTCGACATGTTGAACATGTCGAGAATACTCATGATTAGGAGTTTCCGAGACTCAAACATTACCACCTAATGGCGAACATTATTAACGTAAAGTGAGCACACTAAGTCAGCCTGTGAAATAACAGTAGAAGACGGTCGTAAGCCCGTAGTGGTTTGGTCCATTTAAAAATCGAACATCAGTAATGAATCGTTAGTCATTAGTTGTTTCATATTCGTTAAGATTTAGTTGTGTTTGAAATAAAAAAAACCATTTACAAAATATCGGGCTTTTCTCGTTATACATCTCGATGTAAATGAGAGACTTTTGAACTACAGAAAGATGAACTTTCTCAACATTGTACAACAGCCTTATTTAAGATGGCATATACTTTTTATCTAGGCATTTTAGATTCCTAGATATCACTATATTGTAGAGTTGTTGGAATTTTCTTTAACTTCACAAGAAGTCCAAGATATTTGAAGTGGTTGGTAACCGAACGGTTCCTTCGCCGATTTTCGTACTGGAGGTCACAGCTTCAATACAATCTTCGTCTTACACGACATAAGCTCTTAGTAGCTTACTGTGAAAAAGTCAATAATAGTATTTGTGTTCACTTTGAGAGAGCACAGATTCATTAAAAAAAACTTCCAACTTTCTTTTGAAGATGTATAATCCACTTTGACGGGGTTCGAAAACTCTTCAATAGATTTTAGGTCGAAAAATAAGGATTTAATACTTGCTTACAAAGAAAAAAAATCTTACGGAATGGATTTTTAGGGAAACGGTAGGTACCCCTAAAAAAAGGAAAATACCCCAAACTTCGTTCGCATTGTTATTCTTGCAATTCTGTGTTAGGTACTACTAGCGGACAAAAAAGTCGGATTTCGCTAATCCAAAAAAGGTTCCAACTACTTTTAACTCGATCCAAATGTGTATTTAGCAGAGGGCTAGAATTGGATCCCATTTGTGTATTGTGTACGTATACACATTTAAAAATGTTTACGAAAAAAAACTAATTTGTTCGGATAAAAAAAAGTATTATTGTAAACGTTTTTTTTTTGTGAAATGACGGATAAATACTAAATTCCGATAAATTTCGGAAAAAAAGGTTGTTCCTTTATAATTATATGTACATTTTTTAAATGAGTCGCAACTTTTTTTCGCAAACATTAAGCATATGAGATCTCGCAACCATATTTTGTTTTATGTGCATAGAGCGATGCTCCGATGAGATCCATATTATCAATATCACATACGAACTTTTCTGCAAGCGAATTGAGTATTTGGTGTAGAAATATTGATCATCTGTTTGAATATTATGAAAGTAACTTGTATTGTATTTTTAGTTTGTCTTTTTTGTTTTTAACTCTTTTTAATATTAAATTTCTTGTAAGTGTGATAGACGGAAAGGCTTTTTGAAGCTGTTAAGTCTATTTCACTGATATTCAACTGAATAAATAAATATATTCACATGTGGGACTTCAGACCGCAGAACTAGTCAGGGTATTGAATAGTAGTTAAATGACAAATTAATGGTTTTCTGGACGTTGTTTATTTATCTATGGCTTACAACATTACAAACTGCCCCAGCGCCAGCGCGACGAATGATTACTTATGTGTTCCAAGCCCCTGTCCAGACGATTGAAGCTCCAGGTGTACTATACCCACGTTAAAACAGTGCCGTAGTCATGTATGGCTTACTATGATACAGGATTCTGAGACGAATTTTGGGTTCTAGTCCGAGAATTGTGTTTGGCACCTGGAGGCTTATAAGCAATGCGGAAATTCGCGCGCTTACAGGACAACCATTGATCACCAGTGACACCAGATCATGAAGATTGGCATGAATCGGGTTTGTTGTCAGGTCCGGCACAGAGAGAGCCACAAATAATAATCTTCTAGAGGGCAAGCCCATTAGCAGAAAGCCACTAGGAAGACCGAGACAGAGCATGATGGATAATGTCGCTCGAGACCTGGACGTGCTGGGTGTGGGAGATCAGTGCCAGTGCTTGGAGTAGGACGGCTTGGAAAAACATTTTGCAGGAGGCCAGAACTTTGCAGGAGTTGTACGGCTATCAGAAGTAAGTAAAAAAATTGCAAACCATACTGGTTTCTTATTGTACTATTTTGTTGTTGTGTCCGAGATCGTACTTGAATGTGTTTATTTATCTTAAATGATATTGATTTTGTTTGTATTGTTTTCATGTATCATATTTGTTTGTAATTAAGTTATTATTATTATTTTTTTTTATAGCGAACACATTTTTTGCTCAGGCAAATATAAAAAAAATGTATCCTTTTACTTTCACCAATGATTTGCAAAACCAATAACCTAGGGTACCTACCTACTATATACACAAAACGATCGCATTAAGTGAAGAGTCAACTGTATTGCAATACGAGTATTTTTTCTAGGTAGGACTAAATAATTTATCAATAGATACATTTCCAGAAATATGAGTAAGAATTTCTTGATAAAACAATATAACATGTTGAAAAATGATTTTGCATGAAATACTCCTTCGATTCAAGCGTTTTCAGTTTGAAGCTCGTGCTTAGATACTCCAAAGATTCCGAGCTAAACGTTTATTCAATTCCACTGACCGCTTTTGTCCGCGCCATTTACCCTGCGTTTCCTTCGGATTCTAGTTTTGAATTTCCTCCTACGATATATTATTATCTACAAATTCTATTTCATACAGGAAATAAAATCATATATTACATTGACTATATTATTTATTTGCAAAAAAATGCACGGATCTCCCAAAATAATGAAGAATCCAGTCCTAAATTCTGAAGCGACCAGTATCTTTACTTGGATATATTCCTAAGTTAATGGAACATGAAGAATACAGTCCGAAATTCTGAAGCGACCAGTATCTTTACTTGGATATATTCCTAAGTTAATGGAACATGAAGAATACAGTCCGAAATTCTGAAGCGACCAGTATCTTTACTTGGATATATTCCTAAGTTAATGGAACATGAAGAATACAGTCCGAAATTCTGAAGCGACCAGTATCTTTACTTGGATATATTCCTAAGTTAATGGAACATTAAGAATACAGACCGAAATTCTGAAGCGACGAGGTCAGACGAAGCACAAAGACGAGCAGGACGC
Organism: Mystacides longicornis; assembly: GCA_963576905.1. NCBI lineage: Eukaryota > Metazoa > Arthropoda > Insecta > Trichoptera > Leptoceridae > Mystacides > Mystacides longicornis. The sequence continues at coordinate 20,892,686 of OY756437.1, forward strand.
ACGCACAAAATTTGGCGTGGAGAGGAATATCGTTGCCCGCCACATGTGCATTTGGAAAAAAACATAGAGAAAAAAGATGAAATTTAAAATTTCATAATTCGTCGACATAAAATAATAATAGGTAAACTTAAACATCGACGATTTCAGAAACAAAAAGCAAATTAATAAAAAGTTTGATATTCAAAGGCATAATATAGCAATAAATGATGCCTTTGAATATCAACACACAAAACAATGATAAATATTATAATTACAAATATGAAATTTCAAAGATCCTTTACACATTTCCAACAATATCATAGAGTCTATGACATAGACAAACAATTTTGTATACGCGTTTCATATTCTATTGAAATAATATTCAAGAGATTTTTTATGTATAAATAATTTTCAATTGGCTTTCAGCGGAATTATGAAATTGAAATGCCTAATTAATTATTAATATTGAATAGAACTTTAAAGAAATAATAATAGTTCCGAAAATACAGAAGAATGTTTCTAGGACATAGGTTAATAACTGGGTACAAATGAAGGTTAAAAGTCACAAAGGAAGGTTGTACATGTACATTATGGTAACAGACCTTGGTACCTTCATCGAAATAAAATTTATATTTTGACTTTTGAATTAGGAATTTTCGTTTTGGTGATATAAATGTCGCATAGAAAACAACATCAAATGTTTTAAAGGTTCCAAAATGAAGTACACAACAAGAATGCTTATATTAATTGGTTGTTGAGTGTTTTTGTAAAGAAACTTTCTGATCCGACTAGGAAATTCTACTCATGATGACAAGACAATCGGTCTACTTGGTCTAGTGGGTTGGTTTGAGAAATAAAGAAATGGAAAAAAAAAACATTGTACATGTTGTTGAAGTTGGCACGATTGTCATAATGTCACCATAAAACATGTTTCAAAACAGATGCATCGATCGGAATTATATCATAATTAATTTTTCATTAAACAAATAATTCTTATTCGTATGTAACAACTAATGACTCTAACAACTCATTACTGATGTTCCATTTTTAAATGGAACAAACCACTGCACAACCTTAGTTACAACCGTCTTCTACCGTTATTTCGAAGGCTGGCTTAGTGTGATCACTTAACGTTAACAACATTCGCCATTAGGTGGTAGTGTTTAAGTCACCGAAATTTCTAATCATGAGAATTCTCGACATGTTCAACATGTCGAAAAATCCCATATATACAACAATTAGATATTTAATAATTAATGAAATATTTAGATAAAAGTTGGAAATTATTGAGAACAAGAGAGCAACCAAATTTAAAGACTGCGACTGCTGTCAATATTCATTTTTAAAAGACAGGACAACGTCTGTCGAGAAAGCTAGTTCGTTATATTTTTACAATTATACAAACTTAAAATTATAATATAAGATTACGTATTTTACGTATTGTTTTCAAAATAAAAGGCAGTAAATCTAAAATGTTAAATATCCTACGAGGGTAAGATGTAGAGAAAGCTGACGGTTAGCTTTGAATAGGGGGTGAGTAGGTAGGTACTTGAAATACAGATCTTTAACCTGTTCTTAGTCCCGGCGAGCTTAAATAAATGTGAGATTGAAAATTCGTATAAAACGTAACAGACCGTCATCAGATTGGAGAGGTGGAATATTAAGAAGGACGGCGAGGGGTTAAAAAAAAGTCTATCGGTGAAGCGATGTGCGCCGAATTCTGGCTCAACAAAGTCGAGTTATTATTTTGACGTTATATGACTAATAGAAACCTGGATAATGGAAGCGAAAATTTGCTTAACATTGACGCTTTTTAAATGCCGTTCTGTATGAAGATTTCATAGACTTTCTAGAGAAAAAATTATTTAAACACCTCCGCTATCTTCTACATTTCTTCGTAAGTCTTGATGGGCGATTCTAGGTCGGCTACTACTCCGTTCTACCTTTATTCAGATTCATGGATCCTTTTTGTCATTCATTATCTTTAAATACTCAAAACCACCTTAAACATTAAACAATTCATTTAGATCTAGTCATGAAAAATGGTCACAAGAATCTAGACGTAAATAGAACGTTGTGCTCCAACAAAGCCAATAGGCAATAAAGATAAGACATTAACAAAAATAGACATATTCATATTCTGGCGCCAAATAAATGACAGCAGTCGCAATTTTTAAATTTGGTTGCTCTCTTGTTCTCAATAATTTCCAACCTTTATCTCTATATCTCATTAATTATTAAATATACACCTGTTGTGAGATTTTTTGACATGTTGAACATGTACAGAATAATTCTCACGATTAGGAGTTTCGGAGACTTCAACATTACCACCTAATAGCGAAGGTTGTTAGCACGCAAAGTGATCATACTAAACCAGCCTTTGAAATAATAGTAGAAGACGGTCGTAAGCCCGTAGTCGTTTGTTCCGTTTAAAAATCGAACATCAGTGATGAATTGTTAGTCATTAGTTGTTACGTATTCGTTAAGACCTACACAAATATTATCCACCAAAAATTGAATTTCTAATATTGTCATTATGTAAGTACAAGTACATCTTTCTTATAATTAATAGTCAATCAAATGAAAACATGTAAAAACACCGTCTTAATAAAATTAAAGCTCTGTATAATTTAGATAATATTATTTAATTTTGGCGTAAATCCGTGTTTTTTTTTTCAAGTTCAACCTTGTTAGATTTAATATAAAAAATAGGGTGGGCGCAGGTTTCGAACGTAGGGTAGTTAATGTTCCCCTCCTACGTACATACATGTAGGTACCTACTTATAATAAAACTTACTAGTTTTATGTATATAGCATCCATAGAACAAGTAAAGATGCCGTGTGCTATGCTTAATTTATTGGAAAAATATGTTAATATGTAGTAAGAAAGAAGAAAAAAACTGCGACGGTACTGCTGGCGAAAATTTAATGTAGCTTAAAATTTTTTATACACGCTGTAATATCGAAAATGGCGAAAAAGAAAAATCTGAACAGAAAAGATAGGATATTTTCATTATTCACGCCTTTTAATAAGAATGAAAATGAGAGAAATATTTTTTTTATATGGAAAATTTTGAAAAGAAATCAATTTACTGTGTAACTATTCACATAAAAATCTAAGTGATATCTAGTGTTAAATTGAAAGTAAGGAATTTATGTGAAGCTGTGATGATACTCAGTGTGCATTTACACCAAAGGAACATAGAGTCAGAGTTTGAAATTGAGCATTTCTTCTTGCTCGGTGATATTGACAACGATCAAACAACAAAGAGCAAGAACTAATTAATGGGCGATGACAGATTACGCGTGCCAGTTCTAGTTCTATTACAACCTCTGATATTTCTCTTACTTTTGACCTGGCGTTCCTTGAGGACGGGATCGATGTGTTCGATCCATGTCGTTCTCGGTCGGCCACGCTTTCATACACCTTTCCTTTCGACCTTATAAATTTTCCTTTGTTATTATGTTTAAAAAACCAAACAGTATGATTGAGACCGCAGAAAACGATTATGTTTACACCCATTCGTTCCACATGCCTCAACCATCATAACCTATTTGTTTTTACACTTTTTTTACCTAACCTAGACTAGCCTAACCATCCTAAACTAGATATTGGTTGGTTGGATGAAATTGCCTAAGGCAATGAGGCAATAAGCAACGTCTGCTGATCTTTGAGAACATGATTCTGAGACGAATCTTGGGACCTAACCAGGGAATTGCGGCTGGCACTTGGAGGCTGAGAAGCAATGCCGAAATAGGTGCACTCACGGGACAACCACTGCTCACCAGTGACATCAGATTTAGAAGATTGGCATGGATCGGGCATTTTGCCAGTTCCGGGGTAGAGAGGTTCACAAAGAGTAAATTGGATAGTAAGCCCACGGGTTGCACACCACCAGAAAGACCAAAGCAACGTTGCCCGGGACATGGTCATTTTGGGTGGGTATTGGTGAGAGTCAATTGCGCAGGATAGATGGAAAAACTTTGTTCAGGAGGCCAAAACTCTGCCGGAGTTGTATGGCCGACGGAAGTAAGTAAGTAAGGGTAAGAACACGTAGAAAGCTGATTTCGGCCGGCGCCGACCTGCGCAATGAATGTCTCTATGCATTTGAATGGGGGTACGCACAGTAAAAGCAGGAACCCGCTTTCCAGCATTCCCATTTAAATGCATTAAAACTTGAAACCACAGACAATATTCTTTGCGCCGGTCGTCGCGGATCGGAATCGGCTTTCTACGTGTTTTTACCTTAAGGCGGGATGAAGTTAGACAGGTCAGCTAGTATTGTATAAAAAAACATCTTATTCTGCTTATTGATTAAATAAATATATAATACCTATATAAGATAAGAAGATATTGATAAAGTGAAATAAACATTTCTCACTAAAAGGGAGAATTGTTTAGAATGTGTTGGTATTTTGAAAGTAAGTTCATTACCGGTATTTCAAAAAGTTTTCCAGTACCCCCTGGAAGGACCCCTTCAAGAAACATGTCACAATCCTCCAGCCATATCGTCTCCCTGCAGGCACGCTGTGATGGGAAGGAAGACATTTTACAAATGTAACCAAAACATATCAATGTCTCGTGCCATCCTGTCTCCCTATCTCTAAATGGCCTCATCTCTCAGAATGGGGGGTTGAGAGTCATCATCATCCCCGAAATACCACCAATACATGGTATTTTGTATACCTATAAGTACGGTGACCAAATGTTCTTCGTCAAAAAGGACAATCATTTTAATATCATTTCTAAACATATAGGTATCATAGTATTTGCAATGTCTGAATATTAATTTTAAAATAAAAATATTTGGTTTTTCTTATTGACCATTATGATAAAATACTAATTCTCTATAAAAAATATTATTTTTGGTTGATTTCTTGCTAAAATAAATTAAGTTTATTTAAAAGGCGTCTCAGTTTGTATTAAATAAAGACACACAAAAAACAGACTTTTTAAAGATTGATGATTTGACGGAAAAACTTAGTTTACATTACCGACCCAAGTATCCTAGGTATTGAATATTAGTCAATCAATCGATTCTCCCTTTTTACCCCACTCAGGAGCATAGATAGGCAAAAAGAGCTTTCAATTGTGCTCGATTTCGCGCAATGTTTATGACCTCATCCCACACCATGTCCAAATCTCAGCCCTGCTTCGAACGAGCGGAACACAGTGTGAGAGGGTCTTCCTCGTCTTCGGGACCCTGATGGGAGGAAGAACAGCGCTCTCCTCGGCCAACTGTCATTTGACATCCTTAACACATTGATTATAAAAGTGTTAATTTATTTCGATAAAAACAAGTGGAAAGTATCAAATGTAATGGGTTTTTTATGAAAAAATCTGGTCTATATTAATAACATTATAAATAAGTTGTGATTTCACTGAATGATTATTGTTCATCGTCAGTTTTCAAAGCTGCACTGAAGCTTCAAAACTGATTCGACTTCCGTAGGTTCTATATCTATGGTATACTTTGGAAATTGTTTAAAATGAAAAATTATGAATACGATTAATGGTTGCTGACGGTGCTTAATGGTGTACCTTGACGGTTAGATGCAAGGAATAAGGATTTAAAAGAATCAGTTCCGGATATTTTTGAATTCATAATGAAATGTCAATTCCCATTTTTTATTAAGTCATGGTCACCCTACTCATAGAGCAATAACATGTTATTTTATATATATAATTTTACATTGATACAATCGATACCCACCCCAATATCTAAGTGATATGGGGATATTTATATGTTGTCATACTGGACATTTTTTTCCTTTAAAAGTTTTTTTTTTTAATATTTTCAATGTCATATTTAGAATGTTCGAAGTAATATTTCATAATATTTACCTAATGTGGAAAATCTTACTACGAAGGGAAGTTTGTCAAGTATTAGATGAGACATCTGCAGTTTGTCAATGTATATTTTTGTACACACTGTTCAGAATTTTGAGCAACAGAAAGTGTTGGAGTTTATTTGCTGTTATCTGTACTAACACAACAGCAAAGCTTAGAAATATCAATCGTATTTAACAAAAATCTTCTTTTGCTGCATTTACACGCTTACCATGGCTTGGCAAACCACCACAAACACCACCAACGTGTAACAGGGTGTTTGCCTTGGCTTGTGTGAGCTTGCCAACGCTTGCAACAAGTGTCGGTTTTTGACACAGATCGAAGGAATTTGCGGCAAATGTATTAAAACACCGACGCGCACGCCAACGTGTAAATGGCGTCCAAGCGTTTGTGAAGGCTTGGAGCTTGTGGTGGCTTGCCAAGCCATGGCAAAAGCGTGTAAATGTAGCATCACACTAGATATTCCATTACTTCCAGAAGACGTAGGCCCTGTCCTAGCTGGTCGCATAATCGCACGATCGTTGCGTTGTGTTTCCTAATTGTGTGTCCTAACTGCCATCGCATGATCGCGCGTCCACTTTTCTCGACAACGCTAACAAATAAATATGAATGTTAGTATGTAAGAACTTTTAACAAGTAGGTGTCGTATTAATTATGGATACAACAGAGTAATACAAGCAACGCGCGATCATTTCAAACAAGGCACCGATCGGACGATCGACACGTTCATACAATGTTATATGTTTGAACAGGGCGTCCGCGTTCATGCGATCATCGCAATCGCACGATTGTGCGATTATGCGACCAGCTAGGACAGGGCCTTAGGCTATTTGATATTAATTTAAGAGATTACGAAGTAAATTCACACGACGCGCAACCCGTTACTTGTAAATAACGTTTGTGATCATAGAGTATCGAGGCATACGGTCTTAAATGTTCCTATATTGAATAAATGAAATATTTTTAATGGCAGAACAACGATTTCAGGATCAGCTAGTATTCTTATAAATAATTGTCCGCAGTTCGCAATGTGGTAAAGCAAAATTAGGACCCAATTAAGGACGAAATAACTGATACCGAATGCCGAATGACAATTGGCCAAGGAGAGCGCTGTTCTTCCTCCCATCAAGGTCTCGAAGACGTCGAAGATCCTTTCGAACCGTGGTCTGTTCCATCAAGCCAGAACTAAGGGATTTGGACAAGGTGTGGGAGGAGCGCGATGGAGAGCTCTTGTTGCATCTTTATGCCCCTGAGTGGGGTTCAAAGGTAGATAGTATGTTTACTTATAAAATAAAACATTATTATTGATTGTAAACATTCGATAGTAACAGATGCGACGAACACACAAATATCACAACATGAATAACTTCTATGTATTTCTTTTTTTAACATCCGAACATACGTCGCGTATAAAATTGTTGCGTTTACTAGATAGATAGGTTTATCAGTATCTCCCCTTTAGAAAAAGCAAGCGAATTAATTTAAAATATTTGAAACGATATGCAGCGCGTTGAATTAAATTTTATTGAATTTTTTACGGTCCATGATTAGGTAACAGATGCAGCATAGCATGAACACACGAGGGTTACAAAAAACAATAAGTTTAGTCCCATAACCTTGAACATAGGGAGATCTGGCGATATATTTCAAATCAAACCATATCAGTATTATACATATTTTGTATTGACGAATCTGGTACCTACCGACATAGCTAGCCTAGTAGTTTAAGACGTCTAAATAACTATTAAAATGTCTCGGGTATACTTTCCGGTCTGATCAGAGATTCTCTATGTGGTTTTCCCTTAAAATTTCTACCCAGTTTAAACGTGGCCGATTGATAAGAAAAAAAAAATTCCTCAGTTTTTAATAGGTTCCGCCAGCTTCACTGACGCCTTACTACAGAAAATAGTTCATTAATTTGTTTATTTAAAATTTGCGGCAAAACCTGGCAAACTAGAGGAGAATAATAGAAAGTGAAAGAACTTGTCGCTTGAAAGAATTAATAAGGTTACATCCGGATTCGAAGATTTTCATAAAAGACTGTCGGTGACGAAAACGTTACGCCAACAAGTTGTTCCGACTTATTGATTGAGCATATTATATTTTGTTAAAAATATAAACGTAAGTATAAAATATAGCTGAAGTCGTGTAATTGGCAATTTTTTAATAAATCACGAACGTACGGATTGTACCAATGCTAACATTATTAGTTTTTTCTGAATACTATAAGAATAACGATGCAAATATAAAAATTATACGATTCTTTATTGCATAAGTTGGAGATGAAATGAAAATCGAAGGAGGGAGACAGACAGAAGAAATAGAAAAGAAAGATAATTCAAGAAAATTACAATTATTATTATCGAATACGGCGAAGAAAAGAAAGAAAAAAGAGAGTATAATAAAATGCAGCAAAGACTGGTGCTAGGAGTATTGTAAACGAAGGCTGTCGAGAAATCAGAAAGTGGTAGAAAAACGCCACCCCTCAGGATAATCCGGGGGTAAGGAAGAGTTAGATGAAACAATTGAGTAGCGGCATTAAACAGGGTGGATTCTAAATCGCGGTGCAAGCAACTGTCGAAAATTCAGTATAACATTTTTTTTGAAAAATTAAAAATAATATTGATGGCTGTTGATGGTGGCGGTCATCATGTTAGATCTGACACAAGGTATGTTTTCATATTTGGCGGTCATAAACAGCAGTGAATGATTTCACTTGAACGTTGTCTATGTTGTTACCATAGCGACAAAACTCAGTCGCAATTTTCAATACGACCGTCTTACCCGACGATGGATCGCTCTCTAGGAACCCATTGCATTAGGCCCTGGAACTATTTTTGTTATTTTTCTTCTAGTATGATTTGTGCCAATAAACATTACAATATACATATTATTATATTGAAATGAAAATGACACCGACACAAATTGGTGATTGTCTTTTCTAATGTGATAATGACAGGTCGAGTACTGTCGAAATGTCGAAAAACACCCCCTTATCAGTACGTGGATTACCCATTTCTTATATTTATCATATATACGAATTACCCACCTCCACGAAAACCCATTTGCGAAATATATTTACCTAATATAGGTACATATACTCAACAAAATTATTCTTATGACAGCAAAATAATAAAAATCTACGTAACGGGGTGAAAAGCTAGTTCGCCTCCTCGTGGTGCACCCTGGGTAACGCTAAATCAACTAGCACTGCAGGTCACCAGACAATTAACAACATAAATCTCCTGGCTTACATCACATCACAGAGAAGACAAAGAAAGCAACGACTAAAGAATATATAGATTTTTGGTGCAAGATACTCCAAGCCATTACAACTGACGTTCATAGTAAATTATCTGAATTATTTCTACCTGTAAAGATGTGATGTACTTATATCACCATACGATAAATAATAAAAAAAAAAACAGTCGAATTCGGGTGAAAGGCCACAATAAATTATTTTTTTGAAAGCAAAAATAAAAAAAAATGAATATGACTTTTAATGCTTGGACCGCGAATTGGGTGACGAACATCCTGGAGACACATAAAGCACACAGAAGTGATTGGAGCGAATATCGAAATCAACGGGAGCTCTGTTTCGAAATATCCTTTGTTATTTCAAAGTGTATAATCAAATACTAGTAGACATATCTATATACCGTATAGTATTACTATATTCAATCCTGAATCATTTCCTATGTTCCTAGCTTTATATTATTTTTATGTATCAGTGAAGAAACCCTACTTGAAGACATGATAATGAATTTTAAGGCAGTAAAGCTCATCCAATATTCATAATTCCGCAATTCGTACTGGCTATCTGTTGCTAAAACAACGGATTACTCGATTAAAGACAAGAATGGACCGCAGCGTCAGTAAGGAACTAGAATCTGATATCAGACCTGACAAAAGAAATGTCTGATCCAACTTAGCTCAGAAATAAATGGTCTATGACAAAAGAAATGTCTGGCTCAAATTAACTCGGAAATAAATGGTCTAGCTAAAGTCAACCGAATAAGATGTGATTTAGACTGTACTGCTTTAAACCTACATAAATGGTGATGGATGTACTCATCAGCATGCGCATGTGGGATGAAACAAACAATCGAACATCTGATAAGGGAGTGTCTTATTCAAAAAAAGGCCTGCAGGACTTGCACGCTCTTAAGAATGATGCAAGTCAAAGTATGAACGACCAGAAAAATAAATAAAGAAAACAAAACGAATGAACAGAAACTAGAGGCTACGTTAAAAATAGTTATAAAAATTTCCTGCATAAATTCACTTTTCTGCCACTGGAGTATTTTTTCTGTGTTTTTGCCCGCTTCAAACAACGGAAATAACCCATCCAGATTTCAATATTTTTGGTTCCAACATCCCCGTTTTGAACCCCTTCCCTAAAGTTTTTAGATTGTACTACATGATCAAGTCGACCCTGAAAATCCTCACGCCTAAATTTGGATTGTTTCATTTTTCAATATGATAACAACAGTAGAATTCCCATGCCTTTTTAACAGATAAATAAAGAGGTTTGAAAAACGGCCTAATCTTATTCATTGATCCGTAATGATCATCTTTCACTCCAATAATAGAAACTGATCGAATATCTAGATAATACTATTGACAAGTCCCAACTATTCGATATTGTCATTCAACATGTTGATCTGTCATGTCTTTCAAATAATAATCGATTGACACGTGGCTGTTACAAAAAAATAGTATGAATGGCCAAACAGATAATAAAAATCAAAAATATAGGGGGATGTTTGAGATAGTGATCAGTAATGAGTTCCTCAATACGGTGAAGTATATGGTTGAACATGTAGGCACATTCACATAAAAGATAACACTTGGAAGTACCATACCACTAGGGAATCCAATCCCGCAAACTGCGGATCCCGCAAATGCGGGATCCCGCACCTTTTTTGCGGGATCAGAAATGCGGGATTTCTCATGCGGGATCCCGCACGTTTGCGGGACTGAAAAGGAAAAATAATAACCAATAAGAATTGGCTCAGATGAAGTTCTGATTATTTATTAGATCCTGTACAACCTCATTAATGAAAGATTTATCAACTTTCGCTGGAAAAACGGGACTTTTCTTTGAAATTCATATGGAAAATAATAATTATTTCAGTTTTTAAGTTACAACTAAATAAGTTTTGAATTTATATTTTGTGTTGTGTGAATCCTGTATCGAAACGGAACAAAATCAATGTCATTTGAATTACTCTATGGCTAGGGATTCTCCCACGGTAGGGGATTCAGTATCGGGCGTAGTAAATTGTCAAAGAAGGTTACTGCGTGATGCAATGTTAGTTAATGCAGAAACCAAATTGATCGACAAAATACCAGGATAAGCCAGGAACTTATGGTGTCGCTATCTCGTCGGATAAAAGAACGCTGTACATCAATGGCCGTAATATAGTTGTGAATCCTGGCATCTGACGAAGCCTCAACAGAAGAAGATCCTTAGTGTTAAGAATAGATTTCTGCGACAGATTTTGTGGATTAGATGGTACCACTATATCACAACAGCGAATCACCTCAGTGATCCAGAATCGCAAATTGAGCTGGCTTGGCCATGTTCTCCGCATGTCTCCCGAGAATCTTGAATATGCAAGTCTTTAATACAATCCGGATGGGACAAGAAGGCCAGGCAGGCCGAAATTAACAATGATTCGGGCATTCACTGCGGTTCTATGAGATGCTGGACTGAGCTGGGATGAAGCTGTGCAACTGGCGAGAGGCTTGGTGGAACTTCGTGGCGTCCACATGGTCCACACTGGGAACGATCGTGGATTAAGTTAGTAAGTACATCAATGACTGCCGTAAAAATAATCTAGAAAAAGATTCAAGATCTACAAATGTGGTGGACGTCAGACGCGCGGGTCCAACAAGAAACTGAACACCAGCAAGTTGATGACAACGACATCAACGACGATGAAAAAGGCATACATTTAACGAATCTGTTAAATGATGATCCTTCGCTTACACTAGAAAATGAATGAGAACGTAGTCTCCGTACCGAATGGATAGCTGAGTCTAGACCTGTTTTGCCTGCATCCGTAACCACTCGAGATAATTCTCTTGATCTGTCTGATGTGGAGTCAATAGAGGAGCACTTGGATGTTGTAGACGTGGGAATAACGGCTTAAATTCATAAACTTTATAGCAGTTTCATAAATTTTAAATAACGTTATTTTTAAAGGCTTAAAGCTTTTTTATTTCATTAGTATCTGGAAAGACTTTCCTACAAAAAAATCATTCCGATAATTTGTTGTCCGTTGGCGGTAAGGTATAATTTCGCTAAAAAAGTCATTCAGTAAAGTCATAACTCTGATATATTTACAAATATCGTTTAATACGAATAACGAGAATAAGTTATTTTTATTTATCGAATATTTTTATTAGCTTTCGTTATAACGCTCACCTCTACTTGGAAACTGCTTACAATAATTATGTAAAGTCAATTCCGTCTACAACGTTTAGACACTTTATGATTTCTTCGGAAGTATTATCAGGAAAAAAATAACTAGTTTTTGTGCCTCTTAAATCAATAAATGTGTTCATTTGTCAATACGAATCACAATGCTAAAAGCTTAAACGTTCAAATGTTGTATTATATCGTTCCTTAAAAGAAGCGGATATTTTATACCTACCTCTAAAATATCATTATTTTTAATTGCTAACACTTCTAATAATTAAAAATATTCATACTTATTTTTATTTCATTGTTTTCTTAATAATAATTACCTACTTCATACAGAGAAATGTCAATCCCGCGGATCCCGCAAATCCCGCGGGATCCGCGGGATTGAGGTCACCAATCCCGCAGGCTTGCGGGATCGCGAATTTGATGCGGGATTGGATTCCCTACATACCACTTATGGATGGACACATCCTCGCCATTGAAGAAGAGATCTTGGAGCCATCAAGCATTATCTTAGTATAAGTCATGATTTTGGCAGAAGGTAGGAAGCACATTATTGAATCTATATGTATGTAGCATAGGACGTATTTATTTTGTTCTACATGCTATATCCGTGGAATGTTTGGATTTTAAGCACTAATCCAAACCTTCTTGAGATTGGTCTCTTCAATAAATCATGGAATAAAATGGATATGTAGTTAGCAACCTTTGTGGATAAATTAGAAGCCCACGAATGTATGTCTTTCTAGTCATATTTTGATCATAAATGTGGAGATATGAAATTATGAGAAAGAGGCAAAAAACAAGTAACGGAAAGATAGCCTAACGAAGCAAGAATTGAACAAAAATCTGAAATTGTTGAGCCAGAATTTGTTCGTGAGTTTTATTGATAAAATGACTATGCGCAGTATGTATATAGTACATTTAATGTAAGTATGTATTTGAACAAAAATACATTAAGATAGTTTGAGACATTTTCTGTAACAGTGATGAAGTAAGTAATTTGAACAAAATAAAAAACTTAAATTTGTTTGGGTAAAAAAAAAAAAAAGAAACTACGCACCGCAGAGACGCATAAACATTTTTAGACGAAAAAGAGTAAATAAACAAAAATTACTTTTAAACGACCGAAAAAGGTTGTGAATAAAATAAAAACATAATTAAATACATACAAGAACAATAAACTTATATTTTATTTGGTTAAAAAAAGCCTGGCTAATACTAAACATGTGTTTTAAAGGCGCCTTTGAGAGAGTAAGACGTGATGTTGGAAGTGGGAGAATTTTCGTAAGAAAAAATAGCTCACATACACGCATTCAATAAAGGGTGTTTCTTTTATGAGGAGAAATTGAAAGAAAATAATGCGTAGGAAGACGTCAAAGAGAAATAAAAGGAAGGAGAAGAAAGAACTGTGTCATTATTATAATAATATGAAAGAGATAATCTAGATTAAGTACATCCCATTGTTCTTCGGTTAGATTAAAATAACAAAATGGTTTCCCATCAGACGAAATAAAATTGGCTTTGAAATCTTCATCCCCTGGATACACGTGAATGAGATTATGAAAGAATGGCGTCTTGGACATAGTCACTATGCTTTAATTAATTAAAGCTAAATTCAATGGAAATTGAGATAGGTTGAAATGCGAGATTGGATAGAATGGCAAATGATAAATTATTGTGGCTATGCTAGTCTGTATAGAAAGCAAGCAGAAGTGTGACGACATCAATCACCAATATATGAGGTCCACGATATCGTCCGATATATGACAATCTTTCGTTCACGATGTCACCGTTCGGGTAGCAAACAGTTATACCAGGTCTAACGCAACACGACTGCTTTCAGTTTCCGCAGTCACAAAAAAGTCTTCACCGGTAGTAGCCGTTGTTAATGTAGAAGCTGCTAACCATTATGGATCTCGGGATTTCAAACGTGAATTTATTCCTATCATTTTTAGAAGTGTAATGTGGTATGCAACGTGCCAATCGATGGAACGCCAGTCGAACAAGTCACCAAACACAAAAAGCTACAGACATATCAGGATGCCTTAGATGAATATCCCCAGCAAGGTCAGAATACACAAAACATGCGTCTGTCCGGCATGGGATCCAGAGCCGACAGTGTCAAAACCAAGAACCTTCTTCGTACTAGTGAACTGGTGAGATGAAGATTCTGAGAATCATCTCCGGAAAAACCTTTCGCGATAGTCAGAAACACGGAGATCCAAAGGATCTGTGAAGTCGAGGACGTCTAAGGTGGGGAAGACAGAGGAGACAGTTTTGAAACGACCACGTTTCAAGAATGGAAGACACCAGAGCCGCAAAAATCGCAATATTTTTTTAATTTCACAATCGATACAAGACACCACAAGAAAGCAGACCACCAGAACGACTACCTGCCTAAACGCTGAAGGGACAATGGCACGCTTCCCAAGAGGACAACGTAGCAGGAACAACAGGCCAGCAGGCCTAATCAAAGAAGAAGAAATTCTTAATAAATAAAAATCCGGGTCGATTAAATCAGCCACTGAGTTTAGGCTAAAGGAAGAAAGGGGGGAAAACAAGGGACGTGATGGGAGGAAAAGAATAAAATGGTTCACAAATTGGAGAAATAGACCTGAGAGAATTGTATTACTCTCAAAAAGAAAATGGGTGGGTTTTTTATCCTGACGACACGTTATGTACTTTATCTTTCCGGTCCAGTCAGGTGTTTTCATTCGATTCTTCAAACACACGGGACAATTTAATTTTATAGACATCTTTACGGTTATTGTAAGAGAATCAGAATAAGTTCCGATAGACAAGAATAGGACGAGGGGCCTAAAAAGGGTTATAAATACAATCTTATAAAAACATACAATCATGTTTGACGGCTATAAAATTTAAGATTTTTTCGAATTTCTCTAGTTTTGCTCACTCAACTACCCTTCGTTGACCTTTCAGAACTAAGAATGTAAATGGATATTTTTATACCACTATTGAACCGTATTGCCCTACCTGCTTTGCTTCTTTATGTAACTACCCATAATACACGATTGCGCCTTTGGGAATCAGAAGAAAAGTCCTTTCATTAATTCTGAGCCATTTCAAATAAAATAATTGGATGATTGATCTTACTTGCAAAGCATAAAAAATATACAATTTCTTATTCTTCAGATCGATAGGCGTTAGCATGAATTTACGTTATACGCAGAGGTTCTATATATCTGGCAGAGATTTTAACAACTAGTACACAAAATGAGAATTAAAAAGTACAGTTATACCTTGTTTGTCGGTTGTTATGCAAAGCAACTTTTCACGTCCAACAGCCGGTTTCATTAAAAAATAAAGGAGACTCTAAGTTTCCTTTAAAAAATAACGCGTTTCATAAAAACGAGTTCATGGAAAATTTCGTGGCATTTGTATGCGGTAACACTGAGGACAAAAATGACTAAAATAGGGTGGACAACATGGTAAAACGGGAAGAATATTATTGGTTACAGATTTCGGTTTCTAATTCATAAACCGGAATAATAAATTAACACAAAAAAACGGCACATTGATGCTCCATTGAGAAATGAAATTGACAGATCAACGGAAATTCCGCAAAATTATTAGGTCGAAAGGTATTTAATTTGTCATAATACAAATTCGAATTCTATATTCATAGTTAGGAAAACAGGACAACGTCTCTAGGGAAAGCTAGTGAACAATAATTAGGTAGGACCCGTTTCAAGAGATGTTCGTTATGAAAGGTATCACTGTAAACATATTCAAAGAATTGGTATTCCTTTGAAAACTCTATTAATATATGTAATGAGTGCTCCTCTGGAGAAAGAGAGAGAGTATCATTGAGTCCTCCCAGACTCTCTAATAAGTTGGGAGACTCCTTTTCTGGCCATCAGAAAGACTCAAGATAAAATTCTAATTTATTTCTATAAGTGTGCCACAGCTTTTGAGACTCTCTTCAGGGGGGTTATAAATTAACTGAGCAAGGTTCCTTCTATATAAATGGGAAAACAATTTAAAATTCAAAGATTAATTGACTTATCAAAAATTTAATAAAGATCTTTCATTAACATAAAAACTTCCCATACAATTTCTCCAAGCAAGTTACATTAATAATTAAAAGAAAGAAAACACAGGGATATAAATTCCCAAATTTATGCTATTACATATTATATACCTATCATTGTAACAAAATACAAAGATTGAAGATTTTTCATAGTCTTCCCCTACCGAACTAATATTCTTTAGTTTCTCAAATTTTATATCTCAATATAAAATCGTTTCACATAAACAATTTTTCACACGAAAGTGACTATACAACTTGGTAGAATAAATTCTTTCCTTTAAATCTAAATTAATCTTTCATTATCACCCCAACTAATCAACATGAGCGCACCAAATGTTAAAAATTGGTAAAAATAAAGTTATAAAAATTTACTCAGCTTAAAAGACTCGATTGCTGCCATCTAGGAATCCTTTTCTGCAGAAGAAGTTGGTAAGTGAGGATCATCTAGGCTTCAATATAACAATCGACACATAGAGTGAAGATAGAATTGTTCAGAGGACTGCATATCGTCTCCCCCCTCGCTTATGGATAACAAGTACCTTATATTTCGCCGCAACTATAAACGTCCTTGTATTCCCCAATATTAATTGAAGTGGTATCTCTCGACATATGGAATTAAACATAGTCTCCTTGTCTAAGGGTCTAGCATCTCCCCGGTACTAGGACCGCATTTCTAAAATTTAAATTTCAGAAATACTTTCAATACATTTGAATAAAATTAATAACTCTTAACAATTTCTTGTGAACAAAAAATTGTCTCTAGTACAATATGTCACATTCTCTGTAACTCGTCGAAATAAAAATGAGAGTTCACATACCTTATTTAATTGCGGTTCGAAAGAATCCGGAATTTGGTTATTTTATAAATAACAGAACAATAAATGATTTACACGGTTAATCCATGATGGATTACTCGTTTTAATTCACCATTATAACATATAAAAAATAAAACTATGGAGGTAACACAATAGTGTGACCGTTCCCCCGTGCTGCAGAACAAATTCTCGTGTTCAAACGATACTTAACCCCATCGGTACCCCTCTCTTTCTCGCGTATAACGCTCTCCCTTTCTAACCCTACTACGTATGTCGAGTTAAACTCGCCACTGCTTGATTCAAGAAAGTGTCTCGTTACAAATACCCCCTTTCCCCTCTAAATTTTTGTGCAATCTTTTACACAAAAATTTCTTTTACTCTCTAGCACGCTTAATCTACCTAATTGGTACGCTCATATCTAACCTTTACCCTGTTTTACACCTAGGTACTAAATACATTTCAATAAACAAAGCATCTCACAGCTTTTAACTGATGATAAAATGACAAACTTAGCTTAGGAAAAAGAATCATATACATTTAACTTCGTAATAGACAGATTGCGTTTAATCTTGGGTACCTCTTCGACTAACTCAATGGCATATCCTAATTTGCCATATCCCGGGCGCCACCATGGAGCTTTTGATTAATTCAGTGTGATGACTAAGTGAAATACGAAAAGAAACAAACTCATTTCCATGGACCAAAACAAACTTATCGTACTCTCGAGGTAGTATCATTTTTACCTCTACTTGCCTGAGATACCCAACATTCAACACCATCAAATTCAGTTATACATCGCAAATAATAAATCAATCTTAAAATTATTTCTTATGTAAATAATACATGATACTCATATCACAACTTAGGTTTTGGAAGTACCGTCAGTGTTTCAGGAGTCCAAATTAAATCTTTATTAACATTATTTAAAGTAACTCAAGTTTTACAAACCGAGTTACAAACTTTAGTTTAACAATATCAGATGTAATAATCTGTAAGTGAGTGTCAGACAACTCTACTAATGACTCAGATGAAGTAACACTGACGTCACTCTACTATGCTAGATATATACTACATTATTATTTATACTTTAATTTATATTTACAAAATCAAAAACTTTTGTTCTTCTATTAAAGAAAAATTATATGTGCTGCTCACTACAGAACAGCTGAGCGAATAGGACTTGCGAGACGACACTGCCCTTCAGTCAACACTGTTCTATCAGCCAAATTACATTGACTCAAATTATTCTTTTCCCAATACATCTTCAAACGGGACCAACAAGTTTGCACCACTTTCCGTTCTTTCATCACATCAATCTATCAATAACTGCACTTCTTTACTATAACACTCGCCTATTGTGTTATGTTTTATACATACTTATATCATTCGGACTTTCACCATTACCGCACTCTAGGTTACAGGACGAACACAGACAAAGCAGCTTCAGACAATATATTTTAACACAATTTTATATCCTCTTTCATACATCAAATCTATTCTGTCCGGGTTACATCTTTAACACTTTACCTTTCGCTCTCAAACATTCTATCTTCCTTACGTACTCGCCCATGCATACTTATCAAAACATATCATCGTCCGCATACCAGGATCTTGTACTCTCCCACCCCGAAGTACGTTTTAATGAATATTCTCCCATCTCTCATGGAAAATAACCTTAGATACAAATCTATACCATACGTTCAAATTACGCAGTACTGAACACCTCTTTACGCACAAACTTAACTTCTGATCAACCATGATCCCTCTCAATCTCACATTTTTTATATACTCGTGTGTATATTACAGTTTAACACAAATGATACAGCCAAACTTTATATCACACTACTATTGATGTTTGCATACAACTGTCTTCGCAGACTACCCAAACATTAACTCCTACAAGTACTTAACTTGTTTACTGCTTGGTACTCATATAGATACGATGACCTACCATATTTCATTCTAAGTAACCACCGTCTATCGTGCTCTATGCACCCTGAAGGGTTGCACATTGGTGCTACGACCTCTCGATATCACCTGCGACCTTTATCTTACCTTAAATTTTGACAACCTAAATCTAAACTTAAGCTTTTCAAAACAAATTATTTAACAATTAACCTAATGAAGATACCAATATATTTCGTATCAAATTTATAAATTACTTATAATAGTTAACTACTAGGATTAAACTAACTATTCAATTCTCCCTTTATGCCTCTTTATTATGTTTGAAAACAAGCTTTCCCTTTAATCCCCCGTAATCGCGATTTTGGTTGTCGGTTTGTCCGCTCTTATTTAGATTTGACCCGTTTAAATGATTCAACCTACTGTAACATACAGACTGACGATGTCCCGGCTTATTACAAAAATAACATACTATATTCTTATTCTGTTCGTAGCGACCCTGCGTTCTCCTTACTACGTGTGAATTAATATTATGAGTACTGTTACTTTTCGTTGGATATGATTCACGGCGTACGTAATTTGCGTCGTCTTTTTCGGCCCTTGTATAACCTTTATGTACGAGATCGTTGCTCGCTCTATTGATTTGCTCCGACTGTGTTGCCATTTCGTTTACTTCTGATAACTCCGCGATTTTACCTCCCGAACGATTTCGTTTGGACGATCTTTTGCTAACCAGTGCATCGAATTTCGCGCATAAAAACATAAGTTCTTGAGTATTTGTCACCTTCGTAGTAGCCAAAAGACCCGCGTAATCTTCAGATAACCCGTTTATTACAACATCTAAAAATTCTGTATCTTCAACTGGACTATCGAGTAACTTATTCTTAGCTTTCAACCCCAGAATAAATTCGCTTGCGGACATGTTATTGTCTTGACTCGCCGAAAGAATTTCCAACTTGAGTTCTTTTTGTTTGTTAGCATTTTCAAATTGGATTAGGAATTTTGCTTTGAAGTCTTCCCATTCAAAATTAAAATCGGTTGCCCTAAACCATATAAGTGCGAAACCAGACAGTAATATAGGCATAAACCTAACGAGAGAATCTAGTTCTACGTCATAAACCCCTGCTAGTTCTTCCAAACGTATTAAGAAATCTCGTGGATCTGATTTGCCAGCGAAGTTCAAGTTCCACTTTCTTACATCTATTTCTTTAGCGCGAGCCGTATGTGTATTGGTAACCCCCGTCTTATTGTAATTGCTAATCGGTTGTTTATCTTTTCTCTTTTGCGTAGGTAATTTCCTAGTGTGTTGTTTGACAGTTATGCTTTCTGGAACCTCAAACCCTAAATCTTGATATTTAGTGCCGTCGTCTGATAATGTCGAAGTATGTTCTACATCATCTTTCGGTACTCCCAGTTTAAGCAACGTTTCTTGTTCCATTTTGACTAAATAACTCAACCTTCAATCTACCCGAAAAATTAAATTGAATATTGATTTACTATAACTTTAAAACAAGTCTAAAAATTCGCTTCCCGTAAATATAATTAATTTCTAATCTAAATTATAACAAAATTTTACGAAAATGTTACCTCAATATATTTGAACACGTTTTACTTAAGTTCTCTTACAATGACCTACTATTATAAAATCAACCAAAATCTGTAACAGCCGATAACCCGCCTAACTAGATAATATACAAGTACAATAGGTATTGGTTAAAGTTGCTAACTCACCCAGAAATACCAAAGATTTTTTTAAAAATTTAATAATAATAATAACGTAATAATACACCAACCTTCAATATCTCGTCTTAACATTTACTACCTTTAAAATCCAATCTAGGTATATTTTCTTTCATTCAAATACCCTACTTCAAATTAGTCTTCCAAACACAACTATGTTTTTGCCAATCTTACAAACATAAACTCATTAATCCGAGAAGTGCTACTCGTAATACTCAAAAATAAAGTTGATAAAAGGAACCAAATAAAAAAATAAAATAAAAAATTAAATTAACAAACAAAGTTGACCTGCGTTTGAGTTGTATACTATGAATTCTTCTGAATGAAAAATATCTTCGTGTTTTAAAATTATTGCTGTGTGTTGACTAAAATGCGTGCCTCGCCGCTCCACCCGGTCAGAGTTCAGCAGTAAATCAGCAGAAAAATTTATAAACATCAGATGATAACTCTTTATCCGAAAACTAGAACATATAAAAATACAAAACTAGCATTAGTTTAGGTTCCAACATGCAATTTCATACCTAATCAAAAAATTAAATAAAATACAAGTCTGGGCATCATAAAAATTTTCGCAAGTAATAAATTCTTCAATACAACAATTAGTTTCATAAAAATTTTGTTGCCTCCCAGGCTTCAGTAAAGTTAATTCATACCCACATGCATATACGAATTCAACAGAAAAAATTCTACCCACAAAAATTATTGTCAAAATTCTTGATTACTCTGCAGAAAAAATTAAAAGTTACCAAATAAAGTATACCTAATTTTGATTTATGCCCATAGCATAGTACTATGTAAAAATATACACCATATAAAATTGCCCAATAAAATTATAATTTAAAAGTAACTTAATAACTAATGGAGAATCTGTTCCGCAGAACAATGGCACAATCGACACTAAAACTTTGTTAACTTCAAAAATTCCCTCACAAAAATTCAAATAAAAATTAACAAACTTGCTCCAGTTAATTACCCCAAAAGATTTATTTATAACAAGTGAGATTTGTGCCTTTCTGACAGCCCCTTAAGTTGGACGCCATTTTGTAATGAGTGCTCCTCTGGAGAAAGAGAGAGAGTATCATTGAGTCCTCCCAGACTCTCTAATAAGTTGGGAGACTCCTTTTCTGGCCATCAGAAAGACTCAAGATAAAATTCTAATTTATTTCTATAAGTGTGCCACAGCTTTTGAGACTCTCTTCAGGGGGGTTATAAATTAACTGAGCAAGGTTCCTTCTATATAAATGGGAAAACAATTTAAAATTCAAAGATTAATTGACTTATCAAAAATTTAATAAAGATCTTTCATTAACATAAAAACTTCCCATACAATTTCTCCAAGCAAGTTACATTAATAATTAAAAGAAAGAAAACACAGGGATATAAATTCCCAAATTTATGCTATTACATATTATATACCTATCATTGTAACAAAATACAAAGATTGAAGATTTTTCATAGTCTTCCCCTACCGAACTAATATTCTTTAGTTTCTCAAATTTTATATCTCAATATAAAATCGTTTCACATAAACAATTTTTCACACGAAAGTGACTATACAACTTGGTAGAATAAATTCTTTCCTTTAAATCTAAATTAATCTTTCATTATCACCCCAACTAATCAACATGAGCGCACCAAATGTTAAAAATTGGTAAAAATAAAGTTATAAAAATTTACTCAGCTTAAAAGACTCGATTGCTGCCATCTAGGAATCCTTTTCTGCAGAAGAAGTTGGTAAGTGAGGATCATCTAGGCTTCAATATAACAATCGACACATAGAGTGAAGATAGAATTGTTCAGAGGACTGCATATCGTCTCCCCCCTCGCTTATGGATAACAAGTACCTTATATTTCGCCGCAACTATAAACGTCCTTGTATTCCCCAATATTAATTGAAGTGGTATCTCTCGACATATGGAATTAAACATAGTCTCCTTGTCTAAGGGTCTAGCATCTCCCCGGTACTAGGACCGCATTTCTAAAATTTAAATTTCAGAAATACTTTCAATACATTTGAATAAAATTAATAACTCTTAACAATTTCTTGTGAACAAAAAATTGTCTCTAGTACAATATGTCACATTCTCTGTAACTCGTCGAAATAAAAATGAGAGTTCACATACCTTATTTAATTGCGGTTCGAAAGAATCCGGAATTTGGTTATTTTATAAATAACAGAACAATAAATGATTTACACGGTTAATCCATGATGGATTACTCGTTTTAATTCACCATTATAACATATAAAAAATAAAACTATGGAGGTAACACAATAGTGTGACCGTTCCCCCGTGCTGCAGAACAAATTCTCGTGTTCAAACGATACTTAACCCCACCGGTACCCCTCTCTTTCTCGCGTATAACGCTCTCCCTTTCTAACCCTACTACGTATGTCGAGTTAAACTCGCCACTGCTTGATTCAAGAAAGTGTCTCGTTACATATATTCTATTAATAGGTGAATAATTATTTGAAACATCACTGTTTGGAACTAGTAAGTAATCAATTGTTCACATCAACGTATCCGATTACTAAAACAGTTTTAGGAACGTTTTTGATTGTTGTGTAACCGAATTGCCTGATTCAACAAACACAGCAAGGATATCGAATTTATGTTTGTTTTTACCTGATTACATTATTATGTTTGGCCGTTCTGTCTGTACATTTGTCCATGTTGTTTGATGCCCGTGTTTCGATACAACAAAAAAAAAGGAATTTTATTTGGAGTGGGTGAGATTGTGTCAATATTTGTCATGGAAATCGAAGTCTTTTACCCATTGTTCCCTGCTTCTATCTCTTCTATAGCTTATCTCCTTTTTTTTCTATCAAACCCCGTGTTACGTTTCCGTTTTTTTTTGTATTGTTATTTGCTCTCGTAATGGTAAAGCATTTTTTTTCCTTTTTGGATTTTCATCTACAAGGGGGTTGGTTTAGCCATCGTAAAGTAGTTATCCGTTATAATATGTAAAAATGAAGCCCTATATTTGTATAAGTTATCACATCACGCGAGAACGGCTCGACCGATTTCGCTAATTCATTTTTCGTTACATATGGTATGATAAAGCTCCTATTACATTAGGTATATGAATTAAAAACTTACTCTGAGATGAAATTTGTTTAAGAAGATCGTGCTTTTAGCTCTGATCTCCGTAGTTTTGAAAGTTTTGACAATACCTGCAACAACAAAAAATTAATGATTAGAATATGTATGTACATAATAAGGAAAGTTTAAGACTCCAAAAATAATTTTAAATAAACATTACAATGAAGTTCACAATATTCTTTTACATAATTAACTAAAACAAAATGGAAAGATAGGAGTTTTTGTACAATTAACATTTAAACAGCCTAAAGAACTTGGTTGGCCCAGAAGACGTGAGCTGCAAAGATTGGACAAACATTTCAAACAGTTCATCACCGAAGCACTCAGGCTAACTTACAAAAATATATATTAGGATTTTTACAAAGACTTTGTCAGGACACTGGAGAATGTGGAGGCATATTATTCAAATTTTCAAAGTAGGTACACGGTTCGTGACACAGCGTACTATGGAAATTTGATACGTTGTATGCAACGTGACATTGTTTACGTTGCTGCGCGTGTTCAGATGTCTACAGACCCTAAGATATTGCTCAGAGGATAACTAAACGCCCATTCACATATCCTCTGCTACTACGATAAACCTTCGCACGAAAAAAGCTGTGCACTTGGTCACTAATGAAACTTGAGAAGGCAGACTTTGACAGATTTACAAAATGACGAACAATTAGAATAAAACATTATATTTTTAGAAAAAAAAAATAATACGGTAAAAATGTAATCAGTTTTTATCAATATAAAAAAAATCAGCAGAAAATAAATGTTTTTTTTTCTCTTTGTCTAAAGCTGATCCGACAAATCAACGAAGAAAAAAAAAAGAGTTAAAAGGGTACATTTTTTCAGAGGGTTGGTTCGATAGGCTGAGGGTTTATTTTCCTAAGACCTTTCTAACAAACTAAGCATTGATTCTGTTTCCGTACAAGTTCATGTAATAAGCTTAATTCAATATACTACTTGTCTACGAGAGAATAAATTGGGACAAAATAATGATACTTCTATATTATTATTATTATAAGAGTCTGTTATAAGTGAAAATATATCACTATAGAGTGATGTATAATATCTTGACAAAGCAAACATTTACCCTACAAAGCTTTCCCTAATAATTATAATGACGAAAATCCTCATTTTATTAATTATTACTGAAAAAAAAAAGTCGGTACATTTTTCTGTAATTCGATGTTCGGGACCTTTTGATCAAAAAAAGCGCCCATACCATTAAGCTAACGAGGTTGTCAAAAATAATAGTTTTGTTGAAATTTTAGCGACCCCAGAAATATGACAATATAATTGCCCACCCTTAGTCACCTTAGTGACAAACCACAATTTCACCACAAATAACAATTATCCAAGATGCTTGCTGGGATTCGAGCACGAAACCTCTTGACTAGAATATAGTGATAATTCTCTAACTATTTAAAAAGTACAGTTGTCCCGCGTCTTCACCGATTGGGTAACGAGTGTGCTGGTCGTAGTGACACCAGCATTCACCTTAGAAGGATCACCAAAGAAGCTTTCTGATAGTCCACCATTTACATGCATGCACCCATCGGAGTCTGCATCTTTTAATCCTTCCTACTTGCCTGTGTTACTCTTTAGGCTTAGAAATTCGCTATTCCTCTTAATCACTGGTCTTATTTGAATCAATTATTGTTTTGTATAATTGTTGTATTTGTTGACAGATTCAGTGTTAACTATAATATGTATGTTTATTGTATTGCCAAATATTTTGTTTCTTTTGATATTATGATTGTAAAAGGCTTCGGCCGTATATTTATTGAAAAATAATAATTATAAAAATAGATGTTGGCTAAATCAAAAAAAAAAATTTTTATACGAATGTTTGTAATGACCATATTGTGAAAAAGTCTTGATAATTTTAATGACAATGTGAACATAATAATATGTAAGGAATTTAAATGACCATTCAATACGTTGAATCAAAAGTGTTCTTGAAATACAAAAGAAAACGTATCAAAGGTTTTCTAGTTGACGGTAATAATACGCCCCCTACTTCAGTGGTTTTCAAACTTTTTAACAACATTCTGTACTGCCAATATAAAAAAAAAAAATTAGTAAATGAAATTTATTTATTTATTTACTTTCTAAAAATAGCACCATCCAGCATAACAGGTTTGCACCCTTTGCGCTGGACAGTGAGAAATGATCGATATGCTCTGAGCAACGGTTTTGAAAATGATTCCATGTTTGTTACCGATTTTTTAAAATGATAATAATTACTAATTAGGTACTTAGCATTAAATTCGAATGTTTAAAAACATAAACTTATTGATAAATTTTTTTGAACGCATTTGGGAGCACCGGAGGGTACAATGATCCTAGTTCCCAATTTAATCAAAATTTAAATAAGATCCTCAGAAGTGAATGCTGGGTATTTCATTTTTGATAACATCTTAATTAAAAGCTTTCGTTAGCCAAGCGTCTTTGTCCATAAGTGGGAAAGTGGTGTGATCATGTAAGAAAGGTTGCTGGGAGCATAATGAGAGAACTATGGCTTTGAAGGTCTAGGTCTAGATGAAAGCCTAGGTTCAACAATGGAAAGATAAAAAGGTGAAGAAAACGAATATAAAGGTAAAAAAGTAATACATGTGAACAATAATTTTCGTTTAAGTTTTATGAATATTCATGTAGGTATACTTTTTTTAAGGCAAATAATGTCGACTGAGCGTTTGAGAAATTATTAAATCGTTCTACAATAAAACTTTGAGAAACACTGTAATGTTGTTATATAACCAACTAAAGAATAGCAGTCGCATTTCCTTGTGTTAATCTGATAATCACTTGTTTATTTGTGTGTACCTATAGGAACGATAACATCTCAAGTTCATGACTGCTTAAACTTATTGTTTTTTAAAGGACGAAAAAGATCAATCTTGATTATTTAAAGTATTGTGAAACACTTAAAAAGTCATAGGGAACAAATAAATAATGAGAACAAATACTTTATAAGTTTTTGCAATACTGTTTTTCTCACGATAGGGTGTAATCAATCAATAGCAGAATTTCTACAATAATGCAAAGTGGTTGGAAAGTAATCGTGACCTAAGAAATCTTAAGATGAGTTACACAATACGGTTGATTTACACCATATTTCTGTTTTGAAGAGTGCGCCGTTAGGCAATTTTTTCATCAAGTTGTTCAGATTTATATAAAATATAAAGATGGAACTTTTAATGGCAGATTTCAAGGAAGATCGCAAATGTTAAGAAAGATAGATATCCGCATCACAAGAACAGAAAACACCTGCAACAGAATCTACAACTGTCAGGTTACGACAATATCTTCTACCCCCTCGTAAGATTACTGACAAGAAATGTGTTGTTGGCATCGTCTTCCAGTCATCCTACGGTCAACAAAGATTGGCTCTGTCTGTGGAACGATGCAAACGTGCCAAATGGCCACCTAATAGAAGATCCCAAAGGGCGTGTACCTGGATTTGACTTACCACAAAAACAGTGGACCGCGGTTAACCGAATCAGGAGAGGCCACGGAAGATGCGCAGACCTTATAAATCGATGGGGATTCTCCCAGAGCCCCGGCTGTGGTCACCGCTAGACGATGAGCCTTATTGCTAAGTGCCCAACTTTTGGTTTTGAAAGCAGTCTCAATGAGATTCATGGGGTCACAACACTCACAGACGCTGCCAACTAACTGGCTAAGAAACATGCAACTGAACTTGTAGCTACCATCAGGCCAAACATGCCATTTGCATGAAAAAAATCACAAGAAGCCAATTCAGCAGGATGAAACATGACAGGCCAAAAGGCCTAGAAATAGACGATGAAGAAGATGAATTAAGTATGTCTTATGCCCAATTTTTTTAATGAATTTTAGTTTGTAAGCTTGTGTTAACGATTTAACAAAAGGTCAAGTATCCATATAAAAGAATGAGTTTAGAGTCAACGTAAATAGCCAGTGACCTCACCTATTATATTTTATCGAAAAATAATCATGGGAAAATAAATATCGCTTCAACATCTGGACAAGTAGTACGATTGCACAAGTGTTTTTAAATCCCCCTCGTGTTTTTGTGTAATTAAAATCCCCATTAAACCGACTCCGGGTTCGATCATATTCCCATAAACTGACCGCCAAATGACCGTAGGTATACAGATTTCATTCAATAAGTTCACACACACCCTAATCCACGTGAAACTGAGGCTTGTGTTGGTATGTTTATTGTGTAGGTTGGAGAAGTAGGAAACAATACTAAGTATATTTAGATGAAGAGATAAACGAAGTCTTTATTAAAGCTGATGACCACTTGATATTTTAGTCATAACAAACTAATCAATAAATCAATTCTCCCTTTTACACCCCACTCAGGGGCATAGGGAGGCAACAAGAGCTCTCCATTGCGCTCAATCTTGCGCAATATTTATGACCTCCTCCCACACCATGTCCAAGTCCCTCAGCTCTGCTTCGAACGAGCGGAACACAGTGTGAGGGGGTCTTCGGGACCATGACCGGAGGAAGAACATCGCTCTCCTCGGCCAACTGTCATTCGGCATCCTTAACACATGTCCCAGCGAAGTCCATCTCCTCTCCAGAATGGTAGAGGTGACGGGCTCACGATGGGTGCGCCGGCGTATACCGTCGTTCGTGATGCGCTGGTACCATCTTATACCCAAAATTCTCCTGAGGCACTTCGTTTCAAATGCAGAGATTCTTTGTGCCTGGGCTTTGGTCAGGTGCCAGGACTCACACTCATACAGGAGAATGGGAAACATACACGCATCAAACAGCTTACATTTCGTCTCGACACTAAACGCCAACGCTTTCAAAATCTTGGTTATGTTGTTAAAGGCGCCACTTGCCATACCGATACGTATCGGGAGCTCAGCTCCGAGGTCACCAGTGGTGGTAATGGATGCTCCCAGATATTTAAATTTATCCACCCGGGAGACCTGGTGACCGTCGATGGTTATCGGTAGCTGTTTATCGGGGCAGGCATTATTTGCCATGAGCTCCGTCTTACTGCCATTGAATTGAAGGCTAAGGGGTGCTGTTTCGTCGCGCAGAGTCTTGCCGAGTCTTGTAAAATGAAAAGCCCACCTTAATGGGCGCAGAGAGCTTTTTGAAGGCGGTATATTCAAATGGAAAGATAATAGAAAAAACTTTGTATGTATATCAACAATTCAAATATAACGTATACACACATGTCGAAGTTTTTTTATAGAAAAGTTTGAAAGCGCTCTCTCAGTCTTTGACAATGGAACCTTAGTTATGTTCAACCTAAAATCTAAATAATTTATGGTCGAATTTCGAGTACTGGTCGTCCACTAGTTCAAGTAAATTTACAATACAAAAACACCAATACTATTAATTGTTGAAACAACCCCTATTCTGACAACATTATTAAACAGTTCACGATCCTGAACCCTGCACACGTACTAACCCAAGGTGCATCCAACAAAATGGTTACCTACGACTAATCAGTTATGTAAACTTAACTATGATCCTGCGTTTCTTCGTCAATCAGTTTAAACTAGTGATGGTTTCTGCATTTTAAGCCATCGAACATCTAGCCAGGTATGTTTATAATACACACCTAAAGGATACAATTTTTCGCAGACTTTCAAAGAGTCAGGAAGCGTAGAGGACCGCGCAAGAGATTTAAAGATAATCTGCATACGGCGATGCAGAGCATTGGTCGGTAGTCTGACCAGGAGAGTGTCGCTACGAACATGGAAGAATGGAGAAGAACCGTGGCGGAATCTCAGGGCACTGAGGCAATAAGGAGGCGTGGACCAACTGTCGGAGCGGAGCTTCCCTGTCCCGATTGGTCTCCATAGCCACACCAGGTGGCACCAAAGACAGAATAGATAATCATGATCTCTTTCTGTGTATCTAATGTCCGTTTAACGGGCAATGGGCTTGATGTTGATGAACTATATGAATCCGGGATCGATTCCAAGTAAAATTCAATATTTTTAGATGTTTTTCAAGAAAGTTGTTGGTATCCAGTCTAAAAATAGGGTATACATGAAGATTGGATAATATATTTATATAAGGAAAACCTTAAACCGTTTTTTATTATATACTCTCAATAATATGGCTATTTCAATGACGACTTACATATATATTTAAAAAAAAAACAAAAAAAGAAATGAAAGCTGTTTTAAAAAACGAATTTCCCTTGGTAGAAAAATATAAGGGAGCTGCGCTCATCCAAAGAGAACACAAATACACTTTTAACATATTTCACACTGAGCAAAGCTTGTGTTGTAAAAGAGGAAGATGGTTTGCACCGGGGATCGAACCTTCCACCGTCAGATTAAAAGTCTAATATAAACTGTGTAGCTCTTAGCTGCTGCAATTTTCTATCCCAAAAAACCAATGATATCTAACCCAGCATATCTTTGTACGGGGTAATCGACAAATTAATTATTATAATCAGTTGTGACTCACAAAAGTATAAGATAACTATCAATGTCCTGGTTGTAACAAAAAATCGATGAACGTGATAACATCGATTCTTCTTCCCCTCACTAAAATAAAATGAAGAGTTGCAGTATGAAACACTAACTTGATTTCATCGAATGCAATCGAATTACAATAATGGCAAATATTGAACGAACATGACTGAACAGAGCCGCCAACCTACCTCGCCTCGCGTTTTTGTTTGTATACATATTGTATCTATTAATATTGAATTGAAAAAAAATATTAAATTCATAAAAACTGAAATATTTATCCATATAAGTATTTTAAAAGTTACACCTTGTCCTCAAAATGGTAGACAGAGGGGTAACTCTTTACTCTTTTTTATCTAGCCACACTTCATTTTCTTCTTCAATCAATATACCTATCATTTTTCTAATAAAGCTAAAATTTACTTCTGATCCTAATTTTCCTTTTGGACTGAATTAGTGTGTAATCGATCCAAGTCAATCTTAATCAACTAGCAAGAGGTATACCGATAACACAGAGAGATGGTCTAATGGGCGAACTGTGCGATCTGGAGTACGCGGACGACCTAGCGTTGTTCAGTACGACAGTGGAGGAATTACAGCGCAGTGTTTCAAGACTCTGCGACGAAACAGCACGCCTCGGCCTTCGAGTCAATACCAGTAAAACGGAGCTCATGGCAAATAATGCCTGCCCCGATAAACAGCTACCGATAACCATCGATGGTCACCAGGTCTCCCGGGTGGATAAATTCAAGTACCTGGGAGCAACCATTACCACCACTGGTGACCTCGGGGCTGAGCTCCCGATACGCATCGGTATGGCAAGTGGCGCCTTCAACAACATGATCAAGATATGGAAGGCGTCGGCGTTTAGTGTCGAGACGAAATGTAAACTGTTTGATGCGTGTGTGTTGCCCATTCTCCTGTATGGGTGTGAGTCCTGGCACCTGACTTTGGCCCAGGCACAAAAAGTATCTGCATTCGAAATGAAGTGCCTCAGGAGAATTTTGGGTATAAGATGGTACCACCACATCACGAACGACGCTATACGCCGGGGCACCCAGCGTGAGCCCATCACCTCTACTATTATGTGGAGGAGATGGACTTGGCTGGGACATGTGTTAAGGATGCCGAATGACAGTTGGCCGAGGAGAGCGCTGTTCTTCCTCCCATCAGGGTCCCGGAGACGAGGAAGACCCTCTCATACTGTGTTCCGTTCCTTCGAAGCAGAGCTGAGGAATCTGGACATGGTGTCGGAGGAGGTCATTAACGTTGCGCAAGATCGAGCGCAATGGAGAGCTCTTGTTGCCTCCCTATGTCCCTGAGTGGGGTCTAAAGGGAGTTTGGATTGGATTGGATTGGAAAGTAAATTAGAACTGATTGGATTGGATTGGAAAGTAAATTAGAACTATTTTTTTTGGTTAAATGCTCGGTTAACGTATAGTTTTTAGATAGACGGCCCGATATATGTATTGTCTTGTCAATAATTTATTGTTGACTATCACTCTAGATAATGCATCGCCTCAAAGAAATTCCACAACATTTGTGATCCCTGTCCCCTCACAAATATTTTGGAGCAAGGATATCTGCCGTAGGTCAACCCCTTTTCGATCATCTAATATTCCTTTGATAGTCAAGGACAGCACACAGTATTCCTCACTAGTACACTACCAAAGTAGGATTCTTTCTCTTCTTCTTTCGGACCTATTATACCCAGCCCTTTGCAGGAATATTGTGTTGCTGACCGTATCTCTCAAACGCTTCCAATCCACCTACTTACATACTTTGAGAGACCAAGATTCAACTCCGTAAAGCAGTCGATAAAGTCCATCACAATATGACGAAGAAGGTCTTTTTCAATATATATATTTCAATTACAAAATCTTACGTAGTATGTATTATATTTCTGTTAAGTTATAAGGACGAATAAATAACCTCAAAATAATAATATTAACAAAATCACATTCTAGACAGAAGACACAGATCACAATATTATGTATCTAAGAGTCCCATCGTTAATAATAATATTAGAAGCAAACTCAATCGGCTTACGCTACAATGATTGGGAAACTTTCAAAGGATATTCGATCGATGTTAAATAATACTCTGATAACATTAGAACCTATTGTAAACTTGATATTACGCCTTTGTGCTTCGTCTGTAATAACTCCAATAATATAGTACCTACTGAGGGATTTTCAATACGTTTTTGTAATCACATCGATTAATTAGTAGAACAATGAAGAAAAAGAGCAGATAGGTTTAAGGTGGTAAAATTATCAAGATGAAGTGGTTGGTGACCCAGCGGTTACAACGCCGGCTTTCGTACTGCGGACGTCGTGGTTCGATCCCAGATGGCGACCATCTTCCTCTTTCATGACACAAGCTTTCAGTAGCTTACTGTGAAAGAGTCAAGGAGTGTATTTGTGTTCACTTTGAGTGAGCACAGATTCATTTTATAAAAAAAAAGAAAGAAAAGAATAATTAAGAAAGTATACAATTTGAATCATGTGCTTCAAGGAGAAAAGAATCGCCATCTTAAACACCACTTCAGGTCTTGGTGTAGCTTTCTTGCAAGCGATAACCTTAAGAATCCTTGTGCATTGCAGTTGGTATGTCTTGTTTTAAACAGTTGAGACCTAGGATTTATTGTAAATTTGAGATATCACCCGAGTTATTTCTATATTTCCAAATGACTTGATAATTATTGACAAAGAACTAGCAAAGAAACAGATAAAACCATTCAACGCGATTATTATATCTGAAAATGAGCACCGAATCAATATTTTCGATGAAATTGAAGCTGAAAATCGACATCACTAACTGTTTTAAGAGATCAGATTTATTCAAAACAGTAAATCATTGCTTACATAATCAACATTGGCCCAATATTGGGTATAGGAGTTCAGTTGTAAAATACGGACAACAAAATACATCCAAGCTTTTAACCAAGTTTTTTTTTAATCAGGAAAAACACTAGTTCGGGTAAGTTTTAAAATGGACTACATTTTAAGATCACAACGATTTCGCGAAAGAAATAAGGAAACAGATGACAGGTAATCGAGTATGGGTCTTGTAAAAATTTAAATTTCGAATGCCCACCATTTCAGCATTTTCTCAAACACAATAGCTCCGGTTCACCGGATACGTCGTCCGATCAATGTTGAACCTGTTGGCGCATCGTTGTGTGTGTAGCCGGCATAAGTTCTTGTTCTTGGCAGAGGGCAAACCATACTATGTAGTGTAAAGATCTCACGTGATAAAGGCCGGCACGCAAATGAATAATTAAATAAATTTCACCACCAATTGAAGTGTAATCCCTTTAACCCCACACACATACCCTTATCGATGTTATTACACACACACAACAAAAATTGCGGTAATGCCAATTAAACGTTGCTCAACCACGAAAAACGGTCGGTCGACCGAAGACGTGATGTCAAAAGAACATCTACATTCAGTTAGCTTTCAAACTAAGCATTCTATTTTAATCGTCGTAGATTGTTGCGGATATAATTGTAGTAATAAGAGAAACAAATTGTTCCTTTTCTCGATAACTTTCTTCATTAAAGTTTTAATAAATTTGCGCATGGATGAGAGAGATTCAGGACAGGGATGATTGGAAGAAGAACGGGGAGGCCCATGTTCAGTAATTGACGAAAACATGCTGATGATTAAGAAGAAGAAATAGATATGGATTGAATAGTCATGCTCACATAATGAAATCTTACACCTTTCTTTAAATCAAACCCACTGTACTCGGCTTAAGAGGAATACCTCTCACAGAAGAAGAGCCAGCAAGTATTCCACTACAAGAAGGGAAAAGAATGGAAAGGGTGTATAGAATTCATATACGACTTAGATATTTCGTAATCTACATAGTAAGGCTTTCCGTGCGTTCGATATAAGACTTCCAAAATGATGTTGTTTTGATACAAAAAAATGACCGAAATTACACATTTTAACCGAAAACGAAATGTAATTACAACGGATAACATTATCATGTTTCGGTCAGTTGAAGCCCGTTGTATCTGCGAGTAATAATGTATAATTAAAACTCTCTAATCCGAGAAGGTAGTTAATGCGTGTTTAAAATAAAGGTTAATGTAATGTATTCTATGTGCTGAGGATTTCCAATGTATTTTATGTTCAAAGCGATTGCTGGGTTTATACTTTGAATAAATTTAATGGATGAATAATATTTTATTTAAGTACATACACATACTTCGATTTCTATAAAATTTATCAGATATTCATTCGAAATCACTGCGTTATTCGTGCTTTCTCACGTATCTTTTACACCCCTTCAAAATACTACCTTCCAAGACTTGAATAATGCTAGAAAAGGACCCCCGTCAACATGTGACGGACTGTATCACTCGTTTATAATTTGTTATTTTTATATTATTTTATTAACAAAAAGATGAATGCAAAATCTTGAGTTAAAGGTTACAAAATGAAAGAGTATTTGGACCTATAATTATTAATCAAATTTAGCTACTCTTTCTCGTATATAAAATTTAGACACCTTTTTCAAAAGTCGCTAGATACCATTACTGATTTTTTTTTTATTTATTGCTATCTCGCTCCCAACAATCATTATTTGTAATAAAAAGACGGAAAGGAGGGACGAAAGGTAAAGAACCCATTCAAATAAATATGAGTCCACCCCGAATAAACTAACATTCTGGTATTCGCAATGAAAGAGAACTACTTGTTTAGCATACTTATTATTTTTAATTAAGACTAAATGCGACGATTTGTGGACGTAATCCATACTTTTCCTATACATCTCTTAAACCAAAATGTGACATAATATTTTGGTTTTTTTTTTCCGAATGACGGATCTAGTAGTAGGATAATTGCGTTCAGAAATGTAATGTACCTACCTTCTATCAACCGTATTCGGACAAGATGAGAAAGACAAAAAGAACCAGTAATAATAGTTGATAATTCTTTCTCTATATGCAATATATAGACGTCGAGCTGGCGTTTGTAATTGAAAATAACGCGTTTTTGGCCGGAAATAAAAACTGGAAATGCGAGAATTGAGAATGCAGTTAATATTATGCAAACAGCGTAGTCCATTTTGGATGTGATAACTGAAACTTCGGAACGAAGCCGGCGAATTCTCTCCCCGTCTCGTTAGTAAGCGGTTATTCTGTATGGGACCACGCTAGACGGCACGTGGGATAGGTACGGAAACGAAATAAAAAAGAGACCACGGCCAAACTCTTTAAAAACAGAATACATCAACCTATGAAACACAACTTTTTCTGAATATTTTACTTCCACCTATTGAATATTGATAAAAACATACGTATGAAATGATTTTGTTTAGTTTCGCGATTTTTTACATAGATGGCTCTATAATTTCATGATACTTTAAATTTGAAATAAAATTTTGTACCCCCTATTAATCGTCAGCTTTAACAAATCTGGCTTTTAATATGATTTTAGACAGCAAGTGGACAAATATATTATTATGAATCTACTGGTACCGAGAGAATACGAACTTTATATCCTACGCCGAGCAGTAGCACCTGAGGTTGCCTTTATACCGAACGAGCATAAAGCCAGAGCTATGAATAGAGCGTTCATTCTTGATGGTTAATATCGCCATCAAGAAAACAACGAGTATGAGCAGCAAAAGGAATTTGTGTGGGAGACCCGCTGGAAGGAGGAGCATTAAAAGACCCAGGCCGAGATGGCTGGACGGAGCGGAGAGAGATCTTAGATTGCTGGAGGTGGACGAAGTGTGATGGAAGAGAGGGTGAGAACAAGACTCAGACAGGGTTGTAGCGCCACCGATGTATGATTCGAAATTTGAATAAATGATCACTTAAAGAAAATAAAACGTACCACATTCCAGTAGTAAGTCGACATTGTACTACGTACGAGTTCATCCACATACAACAGCACTATTAGAATACCTCCAGTCTGCGGTTGTGCACGGGACGTTATTGCGTACGAAATATTTTACAATCACTGATATTTTTCAGTTTCAAAGAGAATCTCAAAACAAAATTGACCGGCCTTTGTTTTGATATTCAATCGACGCTAACAACAACTATGCTCAAATTACTTACTGAAAAATGTATTCCTTTTTATTTTTGGAAATGTTTTGTAGAGAGACTTCGAAATCTACGAGAACATTTTTTTCCAAGTTACATATGTATGGAATTGGGTAGCAGTTTTGAATTGCGAAAATTGTATCAATGTTAATTTGTTCGGAGATGTCGAAGAAAAGATAACCATCAATTGTAATTGAATCAATAATCCGATCCAAAGCCGAACTCATTTTACACCCGCTTAGAGGCATAGGGAGGCAACAAGAGAGCTCGATTTCTCGCAATGTTCATGACCAAGTAACAGACCAAAATTTACCAAATAAAAAAGGATTTTAGTATGTACGCAGTAGTTACCATTTAAACTGTTTAAACAAATATTAAGTTTTAATAAAAAAAAACTTGGGAACAATGTGCTTCGTCGCTCGTTTTGACGTTAATTTAAGATTTGACGCATACCTTAATTTCAGCTACAGTTAACAAAAGTTCTTGTCTATACGAAATTGACAACAGAACTTGTATGGGGTATGTGTGTGCATCAATCCATCCATCCATATTAATCAACAGAATTCACGCATATGTTAAGGTGTCTGTGGTTTTGTGTGCGTACCATATGTGTGGTGGGTTTCACTACGGGTAGGTGGCGTAAATTTTCAGAGCTAATTTCAATCTATGATGGATTTTTTTCGCTATTTGAAGCCATTAATGAAGATCGTCTAGTTAGATTTGGAACCATCGGGGTCCTCTCATTAGCAGCTGGTTTAGAATTAACATTTTACACTATAGAAACTGGAACCTAATGGTGAATAGTAAAATGATTATTCCAAACCAGCCGCTAGTGCGAGTGTCGTAAGCCTCAATGATTCCAAATCCAACTGACAATCTTAAATTTTGGCTGAAAATATTGAAAAAAATGCATGATAAATTTGAACCATCTACATCTACATAAAATTATCAAAAAATTACTAATATCAATCGTTTAGCTTGTGTGCTTCTGTTCCATCTATTATTAAGGCGAATGAGATTATCAAGTCACAAAATAAATATTGCAATTGTTTTACTTGGACTGGGATATATCATATTTTTCACTGTTACCGTGCTTTTCAGCCATTGGTAGTTTTGGTAGCAGGTGTTTGCATATGAAATAATACGACCAAATCATTGAAGCGTGTATGTTTTTACAATTGCTAAAAATGCAGACATTTCGATTGCAATACGCGATGTCGTCACGACAGAATTGAAAATATGCGGACCGATACAAAGCAATGGCTTAATAATGTTAGTTTTTTCATACTGCAAGAATCTAGCAATATAAACATCATTGCTTTTTAGGCGTCATGGCGTTGATAGAAAAACGACTATGAATATACACCCTTACACGTATACTGGGTAGATTAATTCGAAATATCCATACATAGTACATGACAGAAGTCGCAGTATTTAAATTTGGTTGCTCTCGTGTTCTCAATAAATATCTACTTGTTGTATATACATGGGATTTATTGACATGATGAAAATGAAATAAACATTACCATCTAACGGCGAACGTTGTTAACGGAAAGTGATCACACTAAGCCAGCCTTCGAAATAACAGTAGAAGACGATCGTAAGCCCGTAGTGGTTTGTTCCATTTAAAAATCGAACACCAGTAATGAATTTTTAGAGTCGTTAGTTGTTGCATATTCGTTAAGGCAAAACTTGCCTATCATAGAAGCGCATACAGTCTGGAGTCTAGACATCGAAAAAAGTAAAACTTTTTTTTTAAAGTGAACGTATATTTTTCTGCGACCCTAAGAGATTTTTTTCGAGATTTATGTACAGCGTTGGCTCCGGGTTAAAAAGGTAAAAAAGGGGATTATATGAGACATTAAAAAAAAAAACAATTAAGTTAAAACGAATAAAACACCTTCACGTAAGGGGTTGCGTAGACCAAATACACGGCAAGTCTATAAATTGCAAAAGTTACGTTTTGTTTTTATTTCGGCTAACAAACGAGACACGAAAAAAATTTCTAAGCGACTTTCATGGCTAACCCTTTTATATTGACTAGAAGAACTACCCGACAAACTTAATTACCATTTTTTTTTTAATAATAATGAATCTGTGCTCGCTTAAAGTGAACACATATGTATACAGTCTTCGACTCTTTCACAGTGAGTTAGGTACTTAAAGCTTATGTCGTGAAGAAAGAGGAAAATTGTCGGCACCAGGGATTGAACCCACGACCTCAAAACGCACAAAATAGTAGGAAGGTTGGCGTCGTAGCCGCAAGGCTACCAATCACTTCAAAGAATTACCGGTTTACTTACAATTACAATTTTTGTCACTAGAGCTAGTTTGTACCTACTCACTTATCGGTAAAGCTCCATATAAAATTACCGTGAGTTTCTCACTTACGTTAGTGATTAATATTTGGAATAGGGGTACATGTATAATGACGTTAACTTGATACATGGTTTAGTTTTCAACTTTGTGCTTGATTTATGCTATGCTTAAGTTTCCAAAGAATGAAATTCACTGTTGTGTTTCAATGCTTCTTTAAATTCAAAGAACCATCAATGATTTGAATTTAGAATGCATGTTTATATGAGTAGGTACATGTTAAATTGAAAATGTTTATTTACTTATACTGATAAATTTAATAGTATAGATAACGATGTAAAGTCTATATATATAAAAAAATTAAACTAGAAATAGTTATACGGGGTGCTTGCTTCAAACACACATAGATGCACAGTATCAGATTCAATTTAAAAATGAGTTAAAGGCTATTAATCACTTCGATCTGTTTAGGTGAGAAATGCGCTAAATTCTGGCTAAAAAAACATCTAAATTGATGGGTGGGTAGTGAAGGTTACCCCTATATATACCTACGAATTTAGCAACGTATCGATATATGAGAACAAAATATATAACCAAATGTTCGGTGCCGTCTGTACTTTACTTTAGTGTTCGATAAAAAAAAAATTCAAATAAGAATCACTATCAATAAATTATCATACGATTCTTTATTTGGTAAGTACAATTGGTAAGTTCGTCAGTGACTCAAAATTTAAAAAAATAAAACTATGATATTCCATACATATTTATCGTATGACAAAAGTAATCCAACTGCGGGAAACATTTTAATTGCTAATAATTTTCAAACAACACAATACATGTCCGCTGGAAATATTATATGCAATTCAATACAACTGTAGCTACGAAAAGAAATATCAAATAATCCCCAATTCTCAATGCTGTAACGTGAGATTGGGCCCCTTTGAGGTAAGGTATAATTGATTTACAGGGCATATCAAACAAGAAATGACACTTTTCTATACCGACAGGTTTTGCTGTTAGTTTAAAGATAAGTAAGCAAGATTTTTATGACCTGTCATCCCGTGTCCCTATATGGGTAGGCAGAGAGATCGGGTGCACACAAAAGTATATTTCTTGATTGTGCAAAATCATATAATGTCCCAGAATAAGAAAGCTAGGAAAACTGTACTTGAAAACGCAAATTCGAAACCGACCTTAGTCAGCTACGTCGGAAGGTAATGGAATAAAAAATATTCCTATCAAAGTGGTCAAAATAATCGAGGATACATACCTACTTCAAAGTATTTTTTCATTTCTGCGAGAGAACCCTCGAAATAAAGCGCTTTTTTTTCAAAACACTCGAATCAATATCTCAAAAAGGGGTGATTGAAAATACCTACTCGTTTATATAAACAAAAATCGGGAGATATATTCCGAATTTCCGGAACGAAGTTAATCCGCGTTATTCAACTTACATTTTTTTTTTCGAGGAGTTTTTTAAACGCGAGGTAACCACCCTATTTTGTAAATTCACTCTCGATACACAAACCTCAAATACCTTTCTAATCTCTACAGAGTTAAAAGTAGAAGCTTTCAATATGTAACCCGATTTTATTGACTCAAATTCTCGTTCGTTTTCTATATATCTATTAATACGTGAAAGGAAAAACATTGTGACTACTAATTTACGAAAATTGCGCGGACTGAAAAGTATGAAATTTCGCACACTTATAGTTTACATAGAAGTGGGGTGACGAATTCTAATATTTTTCTTTGAATTATGCATATTAATAGATAAAATAAATAATTCAATGAATATTTAATAAATAATATCCATGTTTTGAATATAATACGACATGATTTACCAAATATTTGAAAGCTAGTGAATGTTACATATAGAGTAAATAGTTGAAAAATATGAAACAGGCCATAATATTACATATAGAGTAAATAGTTGGTGTTTTGAAAAATAAAACCAAAGAGTAAATATAATAAAATGCGATGATTTATTTCATCGATAAAATAATACTGAAGTAAAACGTGCGTCGGATATAAAAATTGACACCCTGCGGAACTATTTCCTTAGTGATATACGGATATCGATTATTTTTGACAGATTGCGAGTTATACACATATAAATAAATAAATAACACTCTTCTATACATAGGTGTCAGTATAACCGGCGGAACTTAATGCTTGAAGCATTATCTACCAGTCAACTGGTACGTACCGACTTTCTCAATAATAAGAAGTGGCGAAGTTGTTTAACCCTATAATTTGTCGAAAATACGTACCTAGAACATTTCATTATACGGTGTTGTAAATTAAGCCTCAGAAGAAAACAAATGTGAAAATTTCAAGTGTGTTCACTGGGTAAGCCCAGATTCATTTATATTATTTGAAAGCAGCTCTTTTAGTGACCCATACGAGAGTAAAACGGGTCTTAATTTTGAATGCACTACTCTTCGACATCTTTTTGTGTCTATGTTTTCCAAGACCATGGAAGAAAGAGTAGCATTAATAAGATATGATGGAAATCTTTCACAATCACAGATGATTGACTGCAAAGGCATTTCACTGGGTTAACTATGATGATCATGGACAAGCTCGGTAGAAGTAAAAATATTCAATGCATAGGAGTGTTAATTGAAAACAGCTCTTTTAGTGACCCATATACGAGAGTAAAACAGGTCTACATTTTAAAGCCTCTGCTCTTCGAAATCTTTTTGCGTCTATATTTGTAAGACCTTGGAAGAAAGAGTAGCATTAAGATATGATGGATATCTTTCACAATCACAGATGATTGAAAGCGAAAACGGGAATAATACGTATGTTTGACCTATGATATGCTGATGTACGGTTTTCCAAGATATACACCAGGATATTGTTAAAATGAACTTCTACTAGCTCTCTCGATGGTTCTGTATGTCGCGGTTGGGAAAGAGTCGAAAGGTTTTGGAATAGACGGAGGGCACTTTTGAGAGGTGTGCGATATCAGAAACATGGCGATCCACCATCTATCACAGGTTATTGGCAAGGAATGCGTGAAGGAATTCTGGATATTTATTCGACAGAGCGACAACAATTTGAGTTTTATTTCTCGGTGTGTATTTTGTTGGGGTGGAGAACAGGAACAGACTTCAAAATTAAACGAAACAAGAATTACGGTAGGATAAGAAACATAAAACAACAAATGAACTTTTTATAGTTTAAGGTACTTAAAAAATATAAAGTCTTCTGTAAGGTACGCGATTCATTAAAAAATAGCACCGCCTAGTATAGTAGAAGTTTGAAATATTAGCAAATTATTTGAATGTTGGTCACCTGGAAATTTGTAAAAAAATAAGGTAGCTTGTTAACGCGGATTTTCTGTCAATCTGTCATTTCATTTAAAAAAAGAGCATAAATGTTCGGTTATTACTGTAACGTGTAAAGGAAATATGTAAAACACCATTACCTTCCCATTTTCCTTGAAGTCCAACCAATTTTATTGTTTTTTGTGTGAACATTGTGATTTGTTGTAGTTGTTAATCTGAATTTTGTTATTGTTATGAAGTTGTCTTTTTGTATCGCCAATATTATCGTTTCTTTTTATAAGCGTTGGCCGTATATTGTGGACGATTTTTTTTACGTCCATGTGTGTGCTTCATTGTTATAATGATACGGGTATTAATATTTTACAATTTCATGTTTAGTTTTATGATAAAATTAACAAATACCCGTTTAAAAAATAATACTCGAGACCCAGTAATCGCAAGAAAATAAATATTGAAGTAAGTAATTAAAAAAAGATCTAAACATTTCTCGCGAATATAAAAACATAACAGTTAGTTGCTGGAATTTATTTTTATACTTCAACACAATATTTACATAATTTAAATTTGATATTTCGACAAACGTGTATGAAACAGACAAATAATATTGTAAAAATATAAACATAACAACAGGAAAACTTTGTGTCAAAAATGTGTGTCTCTTCTAAAATTTCAAGTCAGAGTTGAATAATATCTCGTTGCAGCTCTGGCAGGATGGAATCAGGTGAAAAAATGTTAATATTGAACATTCCTCGAAGAACCTAGCTAGAATGAGGGTGGCCGCACGCCATCATGATTGCGTATTTATCTGGGGCCCAATGAAAATAATACATCGCGAGCTTTATGAAATTATTACAAATTTGTGCATATTTTCAATAGAAATATATTTACTAAATTAAGAGTTTAAACATTTTTGTTTTACAATATTGCAGGCATTGCATTGATAGATGGTTTCAAAACGACTGGTGTCACCGTAATTTGACGCGCCGCTCTCTAGGAACCCGGGGCATTACCCCACCTTAGAATCAATGAATCTAAAATAAACCCAAAGTAAAAAAATCGATATTAATTAGTCAGATTTCGCACATTACCTACTGCTGAGGGCCGACAACCTCCATTAAGCACGGCTTAAATGACCATTTATATTTCAGTAATGTTCCATGTTTATTTTTATACATAGGTTGTATAGTTTTTATTAGAAATTATGCACGAGGAAATCAACAGTTTTATCATCTAAATTTTGTACAGAACTAATATAATTTTTCTTTTACAGGTTTTAAGAAAGAACTATATCAGTAAACCGGAAAAATATAAATCTATCATATAAACAATGCTAGCAGCAAAACCTATCTGATGACAGGCAAATAAATGGGCGATTAATTGTTTGAATGTTATATAAAATATTTATGTATATCATCCTTAAAGTGTTAAAATTTTACTTTACCACCTTGCAGACTGCTGTAAATTTTACATTTTTCACGAAGCAACAGTTTTATATAGAAACCTCTGATCAAGTATAACTTTTTTCTTCGATACCTATATTTTTTCCTTTGGACACTTTTGATTATTAAGGGATGGTGAAAAATAAAAATCTATAAAAAATACTATTTCTTATTTTGGGTAAAGTTTTCGATTTCATTTCGGGAGAGAAAATAAAAAAAAAACATTAAAGTTCCATAAAAGTTATAAACTTAATAATTAAATTTTATGTTTCGAAACGAATAAAAATAATAATAAAATTAATAGATGGTGCGCGAAAGAAACAATTTCGAGAATTCCTTGAGTGCATCTGAGCGAAAGGTGATTGTTATGCGGAATTGCATTAAAACTGAGCGTATTAATAAATTCTCCAACAAATTTTTATAGCGAATTTCTAAAATAAAAAGTGAATTAACGCAGTTCATTTTCGTGAAACACACCCCCTTCTCCCTTTTTGGAAAGGTTTGAGATTATTTAGAAAAAAATAATAATACACCCTTTTAATTATTAACACTTCTACCCCTGTTATTCAACAGAAAGTCTTTTTTAATAGTATTTTTTTACTATGAGCTTTAAGAGAGAAGTCCTTAAATATTTATCCTGTATTCTGATTATTATTAAGATAAGACGAATATATTATAACAACTAAGTAATGACTTACCATAATTATGCATTACTGATGTTCGGTTTTTAATTGGAACAAACCACTACGGGCTTACGACCGTCTTCTACTGTTATTTCGAAGGCTGGCTTAATGTGATCACTTTACGTTAACAACGTTCGCCATTAGGTGGAAATGTATAAATCTCCGAAACTCAACGTCTATCGGGTATGCTAGTAAAATGTAGACTATTTTCCCAAGAATCCAGTTCCATAAAATCTGAAAAATAGCTCCTTTTGTCGAAACTTAAGACTACCTTCGATTTACCCTTAAAAATAAGGGTTTGTTGACAAAAAAAGGGAAATATTGTCATGCGGGTGAAAAGTGTAAGAAGGGCGTTGCACTCTCTCATGGGAGGAACGGGGATGTTTTGGTCATTTTATGTAAAGGTCAAATCAGGTTAGGAAGTAATCTCATAAAACACTTGCACTGCTCTCGGAGAACTGGATAGTGTCTCCTTCCAAATGCACGGTGAGCTTACGGTAAGTTTCAACAGATGCCACTAATCATAGTTTTAACGCAAAATACCTTCTACATTTTTTTCTTATCTATAAGGACAAAAAAATCATTACCCAAATTACCAACTTGATATACCTACCTTATTCAGGGTGATGTATACAATATACATATTCACGCCTAGCAGCTACCTACCTAGTTTTATACACAGT
Organism: Mystacides longicornis; assembly: GCA_963576905.1. Classification (NCBI taxonomy): domain Eukaryota; kingdom Metazoa; phylum Arthropoda; class Insecta; order Trichoptera; family Leptoceridae; genus Mystacides; species Mystacides longicornis. The sequence goes on from OY756437.1 coordinate 20,937,486, forward strand.
GCCTAGCAACCCTGAGAGACTGAAAATAGAGTATAATTTCCTAATCGTTGATATGGTCACCAAGGAAATAATAACCAGAAAGAACTGCCATCGCCTACTAATAAGTTGTTGCTTCCATGGTGTCCAGTATCAACGATTAGGAAAATATACTTTATTTTCAAGCTCTGGGTCTTTGTTCGTTTGGTAAAAATGCACATTAAGAGGGACATCACACCCTATCATCTTAACCAGCAAACCATTGCAACACATTATGTATATACGTAATCATTGGTCAACAGGTGTTGGAAGCATCTAAATATTCTCAATCTTTATCATAATATTCCACATATTCTTCGTAAAGGTACTCCGAACTACAGGTTATCCAAACCACATTAGGTACTCTTACAGTCCACTTTCATAATGACAACAGAACGGATAATTCCCTTGCGTTTCTTGGAATCCCCTAAAGTTCGAACCGTGCAAAACAGGACACCGCAAGTGTAAGATGTTGAAAAGCCACAGGAATAATATACTGATTACATTAAATTCCCGATATATTGTAACGGAAGTGTCAGGATAATGCAAAAGGGGGTGAATCTAAAGGATTTTTTTTTACACCAAGAATATTTCCTTTCATTTTTTATTATCGGAATGGAACTAAGAAACATTTCATCTTATGCTCTTTTACAAAAAATTTACAGTAAAAATGCGGGTGTGTTAAGAAATAGACATGCTTAGGAGAGGTGATCGCTCGTTTACGTTCTAATAAGATTTCAAGTAAGTAAAATATCGAATATTTCTTGTACACGAAAGCCAACTTTTTAACTCCAAAAAAAAAAAAAAATAACAAATTTATTTTTCGGCTTTGACGTATGTCGTATATGGGGCGTATATTTCGAATACGTTTTTAAGTCATTTCATCAAAAGAATGGAGTTAAAACGTGTTGGATCTCAGCCACAGATTTTTAAACCCAGTCACACGGGAGTGTTGGAAAAAACAATCTCATGCAATTTGGAGATGCTTTCGTAGACGGTGTCTTAAATGTGCAAATAGTTTGTTACGATTAAACTTTTGGTTAGTGACCCAAAAAAAGTCTCAACAGTAACTTACTGAATTCATGCTGCATTTCTGTCTGTTTACATTTAAATGTTGCATACCTGAAACAAAATGAACAGAGAAGAATTAATGAGAATGCAAATAAACATGATTTGGGCATTTTGAAAGAATGAGTGTAAATAACATTATAAGCACAACTCTCAATCGTTCACAACCACTTGATAATTACGGCTATTCTGAAATGAAAAACAGACGATTGAGTTGCGTCGTATCCAATTTTTATTGAGACTTTTAACATTTCTGTATTCTGAAAATGTTTTATCCAATACATTAGTTACGTAACTACTGGCAACCGATTAAGTTCTAAGCAAGAGCTTCTTGCGTTGAGTTGGAACGTGAGTTTGAGAATATCATTCAATATCAAGATTATTTTGATAGTATTAACTGTACCTATTTGAACGTTTCTCACACATAACACCAATACCTACTACATTATCTCCATTGGCTAAAATGTCCAAAGCGCATACAATTCAAGCTTTGTCTAAAGCCATTCACGACATGTCTCCATCTTATAATATATCAGATCTTTGTATATCTCAATCACCCAATGACAGACAGAGCTCATTAAGATCCCACACAGACTCACATTCAAAACTTCAGGAAAATGACACTAGATTTCGTCCCAAGTATGCCGATAGGGTATATAGCGTCACTGAACCTAAGGCATGGAATGAGCTACCCTCTCATATCAGACATACTGAGAACATTGATGAGTTCAAGACACTTTAAAAACACATCTTTTTACGCGTACTTTTCCAGGCTATACTTGATTTCTTGTCTAATATTGTAATTTATCGATAGTCTTTTAAATTTTATTTATCCGTAGTACCATTTTTTGACAACTGTAACTTATTTTTTTCCTTTTTTTAAGATAGCGCCCTTGAGGTGGCTTTAATGGCAAAAAACGGCGCTATATAAATCATCCTATTTATTATTATTTTAACTAAAACAAGACATATTTTAATATGTGTAGTTGTATTAAAACAAATTTGATGTTTGCGTTCTTTTTTTTATTTGCCTGTCATTCGAGTAGCTTTTCTACTAAGGGAAGAACAATTCAAACAATACGAGCCATCATTGCGAAAATTTCATGCATACTTAAGAGGCTTTAATCCTTTTAAATGGTAGTCGCCTCGGAAAGTGTGAACTAAACAAAAGAGCAACAAAAACAAAATAACAACCAATGGCAAAATACCTAATTCCAAAATGGCCGCATCTGCTTAGCGAAAAACAGACTAATCCGTTGGGTGGATTTGACAAAATATCCGAAAACAATTACAATGACATTAATTTGCACTTAAATTCGGCGATAAAATGGACTGTGGCCGATTCCGCTATTGTTGTTTTCGTCCGGTACAAGGGGGACATACCACCCTAATGGCTCGCTGGAATGTCCCTGAAACACCCTTAAAATTTGCCGGGGGACGACAATATATTTCTATTGATATTCCGACAATTACGCACATGCGAACAACAGTTCTTAACAAATTTTCCGCACAACGTATTTTTATCAAAATTTCAAGTCTTCGCAAATATTTTCTTCTAAGATTAAGAAATTTATGCAAATTAGTTTATCCCATTTTATCTTTTTACAATTTCGACCGTCATTTTAACAACCATTATTTCTAAGAAAAATAGTAAAAAAAAATCAGGAAATTGTCGTTATATTTTTAGGATCACTTGCATTATTGCTTTCGTCAAAAAAAAAACTGTGGATAGGTATCGACATATTTTCAATTTCGAACCCGAGAGTTTCGAAAAGTGTACTAATGCACTGAATGAGATTCCGCACAAAGTGTTTACTTATTCTTGTATCCTTAAAATGTCTCTTAAAATTCAAATCCCTCAAAATTTGGACAATGGTAGGATTTGTCAAAATATAAATGACTCAATAGATTAATTATTAGGTACCTAACTCATCATTTCTAATATAAGAAACAAATGAGTTGGATGAAAAACTACAAATAAGATGAAAACGTTTTGCGCACGTGTGCTGATGTAGGCATGTCCTCACCGTTATCCATGAATACAAAGTTTGCGCAAATGTGTTGCGACCTTTACAACGAGAACCTTGTTGGTAATCACACCCCAGGAATAAAACCTTAATTATTATTGTCTTTGAAACTATTCCAAGTTTTTGGTTAAATTATGTCGCCATGTATCACATTGTTGTCCCTAAAACTGGGATGCCGTGGTATTAATCACCATAAGGAAATAGTTATGAAGCCTATTACACTTAAAAACCCCATAATAGATTATGACCCTTCATCAAGCTATATACCAGGGCCCATGGCGTATTTAGTTTCTTCAACTATAATCAATGGACAAACAGAAGCACATTTAGGGCCTGGTAGATGACAATGCTCAGGAAAAATAACAGTGAGCTACAAAATCCCGGTCGGAGAGAATAGGCACATAAAGAAAAACGGTTGAAAAGCAGATATCAACTAGATCGTCGATGGTATGGTTAAGGTCGGAGTAATTCCAGAAAGAGTTACAAAGAATATGTGTTTGAAACAGGCTGAGGCTTTGTGAGAAGAAATAGACAAGAGGTTGATGATGCTTGGGGCAGATGAACAACCGGAGAAAGTCTCGAAAAATGAAGAGAAAATGTATTTGATCCACGGGCAAAGAATGAACAATACATGAATTGTTCCGACTTTCGAAAAGCCTTATATTATTATTGAGAAACCTTTTTTTTGGCAACATCGGAAGACGCTTATGAAATGAATGAAGAAAAATATAATTGCTTGTTCACTGGGTTTAGTTTTTCCACCACCCTAGATCCAAATATGATATCAGGGTCCAATAATACAATCTATCCAATCGCAGCAGATGTCTAGCAGAACTGGTTAGTATTTTGAAGCGAATTTCAAATCGGTGTATGGAATTTGACCTCGCGAAAGACCTCTAAGAAGATGGAAGGATAGTGTGGGACCTACAGCACAAGAGGAATCCATCTTGACTACAGATTTCATGTCACAAATATTGTAAAGTTTATTTGGTCCGGACAAAAATAACTATCTAAAACCACCTCTCGCAGCAACTGTTATAAAGCAATCTGCAGATGTTCGATGGCTCTGATACCCAAAACTGTTCCAATCTGGAGATAAGGTTGATAAAGGTCTCGAATCTCTATCACAAATAGCTCGCAAGGCACCAAGGAACAGTTTGGAAAATAAAAATTTCCAAGAATCCAATCCTACTACTTCTGACGGCAAGTTGACTTCCAAAGTCTTTAGAAATAAATCGCGAAAACAATAGCCATCTATTGATCGGCAATAACAATTATTGCGCTAATAAGATTTATTATAGCCGGGACAATTGCCATTATTATTATATTAGTTTGCAGCAGTATTATTGCAATGAGATGATGGGGATTGGATAAGGCGGGTTTCGCTAAACCAATTATAGCACTGGTCTGCAGCAGAGTTTAGCACTAATATAAATAGTGCTTTGCCGCTAACAAAAACGCATTAATGGCAGGGAAACGCGATTAAGCATTCGCCATGTGCAAAAATCTTTAATTGCGCTCATTGTGTTGTGCTCCCCTGGACACTATCCTAGAACGGTCCTGTTAATTTTGAGTGACGGTATAGTCGCGTCAAGAACTGCTATTTTTTTTTTGTTGAAAAGTATGTAATGTTTACAATATAAGATAACTATTTTCTAACTTAAACCACGGCGCAATACGTTCCTAATTGGTGAGTCGCAAATTTTATAATAAGTGTTCGATTTTAAGAGGTCAATTTCTTACAAATTTGAAGCAATACGGGCTCACGACCATTTTCTACTAGTGAGATCACTTTACGTCAAATTCGTGGAAACATTACAAAATTACAAATCAACGTTTACAAAAAAAAAACACAAGTTTAATTATCAAATCAATTTCGAGGACAGTGGATGTACCTATATCATCATTTACCTATAGATTATTTGTAGGATTAAACTATGATCAAAAATTTGATAAATTATGTTGAGGTTATAAAAACTTTAATTAGATTCCTTTACAAATAATGTCAAAACAATCCAGGGACTGTGAAATTTTGCATGAATTTTGATGAATCAATGGTAAAACCCCTTTTGACTAAACTTTAAGGCATAGAGCAAACATATTAGCATGTAGGAATTTTACATTAACGGCTACAAAAACTAAGTTTACATTTATTCAAACTTGTCATATTATATGTCGATCTGTGAAAAATAACAGTGAAAACCAAGACGGTTAACAATTTTTAATTGTTTGTTATGACCCCCCGTTTAAAGCTATGTAACAGCTACCGCTGACACATAACACTCTGCAAACACTATTACAGCCTGCCGTATGGGCTGTCACTTCGACCCCATTTTTTGACACTTTTCTAGGGTGTAACTCCATGTTCCAATAAGCACAATACTCAATAATAATATCGCGATGGGAACGCCTCTTAAGTTCGATTCTTTTTTATTATTATTTGGTATCATAATTAGATTGTTTTGTTGAATTGGTTTTTTTTATATTTCCATCAAAAATAGGGCAATTTATAAGTTTTTTTTTGTTGGACTATTTCACAGCTGGGTAGAGGGGAAACCGTTTTTTTAAACTATAATTTTGGGGAAATAGGTAATAAAATTGATTAACTGTCATTTTTATATATTTTTTAATTCAATAAATGTGTCACATTAAATTGGAAAAAAATGTAAAAAGTTGGATTTTTAAATGGTTGACATAATGCGTTGGTGAATTCGACGCTGGTGTTTGGCCTCTCATACGATGAAGAGGCTGGGAAATGAGTTTATGATGCGCAATGACAGTTGGCCAAGACTAAGAAAACTTTTAAATCAAATTTTGTTATTTACAAGCAGAACAAAAGCATTAAGACACAGGTGCTTATTGTACATGTAGAAGACGATAAACGATGAAATTAGTGCTGGACATTTTTGATAAATTATCTTTCCTACTGTTATGTCACATTTATGATACGGAACTTCAAAATCACATGACTAAAATAGCATCAAACTTAAAGATTTCATAATCATACAAGCTTTAAAAAAATACTTTTTTTTTTCTTTCTTTTATTGGATACTGACAGCCTTGTTTAGTTTACAATATTCAATATTTCATTTACATTTTTATAATGCCATTTATGTGTATCCCAATTATTCACATTAATTCACACTAATTACAATTCTTATTATTAAATTGTCTTTACGCTGATGTATGATTCCACTTTCATATTCCATACCTATGGTGGACCCAAACTCCAGAATGCTACGCACGAAGGAATTAAAGAGGATCACCAGTGAGAGAGTATTCTTAAAGACTGCAGTGTTTCTAGCTATAAAACCGAGAGATCGGAACGCCCGGGATGTTATATCTTCTCTACATAATATTTTAGTCCGTTTATATTTTTGAAAGCGCATCAATCGTAGAAAACAGACGTTAAGGTCAGATATTAATATGCCCAGAGCCGTACAAAATGGTGGAGAAGGTTCTTAAATACAATTTGCTGCATTAAATTTAACATATTTACAGCTATTTAAAAAACTCTATTTTTTAGGATCTTCATACAAATTTCTCAAAAACATAGCACAAATCACCCTCTGTGGGTGGAATGCCTAATTCTTCTTCTTCTTCTTCTTTTTTTCCGGCAATGCACCCGATCTCGAGTGATTTATGCCCTAATTCGTAAAAAAACCAACAAAAAAATACAAATTAAACAGATTAGTCATAGGGAAGGACCACATACATCAGTAAAAAAACTAATCCCCCAAAAATTATATACACATATAATTTTTTTTTTTTTTATTTTCTTTTTTTTTTTTTTCTTTTTTTTTTTTCCTTTTTTTTATGTCTATGTTATCTTAAAAACACACACACGCACGCACACAGCCTCACACACACACACACACCCTCACACACACCCACACACACACAACCCTCGCACCCTCTCTCACAATGCACACATACACACATTATAGAAAGGAATGCCTAATTAATTATCACACATTAGAGGGTGTACGGAATGTAGCTAAGATTCAAACCATAGAGCTCTCTCTATGAAAACTTGCAAATTATGTCGGTAGGTTCGTATAATATTATGAGGTCGGTAAAAAAGTCATTCTTCTTTTTCTGTGCTTATGTCAGTTATAGAGGTCTGTTAATCAATGGGAAGCTATGTAGGACTAGAACCTGTTTAGTTACCTACCGATCAAGCCTGACAATCGGAATCAAAAACGTAAAGCATGACGGGTATAAGCTAGTAATCAATATGTTTTTTAAAATTTAGCTTTTCGTCTAGGATTATTCGTACTAATTCTATGTCTGCTATTTTGTAGGTGTGTTCAATTCTTTTTTTTACGTGAATAAGATATTATATTGCACTTGCCTGGATTTAAAAATAATCCTCCTGTAATTTATCGCATATTTTTCTGAAAATCTTAGCATCGTCGGCAAACAACAATATTTTCGAATGCTGCAAGCATTCTCCCATGTCATCTACATAGATTAGGAACAACAGGGGGCCTAGGTGGGAACCCTGAGGTATTCCCGAGTAAATAGGTTTATAGTTGGATGTGCATCCTAGGCTTGTTCTTGCTCGGACAATTTTGGGAGCGATCTGATCTAGTACGTTGGTCCTACTTGTGATGGGATCCCCCATCCGCAAAGGCTACTACTACTAGATTTCCTCTAATTAAGCTACCTAACTTCGGAACTACACCTACTCTGGCTAAATCAACGTTTAACAAAACCGTGTAAACCGAATCGACTGAAAGAATGCATCAATGTACCTATATAATAGGTAGATGACTCTAAGATGAAGACTTACGAACCCAAAATGAAGGGGTTAACAACCTTCATGATACGCACCTGAAATCACGGTTAAGGAAATCGTATGTGCTTTCAAGAAGACTTTCTGATCGCTACGTGGAATCTAATGGCCATGATGATATTGTGATCGTCTAGTAACCTAAATTTAAGGACCCAATACGTTGTGTACGAAATTAATTATAACAATCATTCAACTATATAAACCTGTAAACATTTGATCAGCCCTAAAATAATAAAGGTGATAATAGAACACATTTATATAACCAAACAAATTGCAGGATGCTCCACCATTTGTGATGTTAGTAATAATGAAATGAAAGAGTCCTACCTTAAATCCTCAGTTCTGTGAAATGACATGAGAAATATTCAAAACAAGATGAAACGAAATTTTCGACAACTTATAACATGATTGAAAGTTTTCACAAATGGTGGTCGTCGATAACTGAAATATTAGTAGATAAGCATGCAATCAACCCTAGCCTACCATGATATCATAAAACTTTACCAACCCCCCCCCCCCCCTGAAATCAAGATAGAACCATTACGGGCTTACGACCGTCTTCTACTTGGTTTCGAAGGCTGGCTTAATGCGCTTTATGTTAACCACGTTCGCCATTACACTTTGAAGTGAACGGTTCTACTCGATAATACACAAATCCCTCCCCAAACTAAGCAAACAAATTAAAATAGATAATAAAATAAAGTAAGACTTATCAATGATCCAGAGTTGCTACTTCTTTCTTGAATACACTGACTCTATGTTTTAAAAGATTCTAATTCAAATCGGTTCCCAGATAACACTTAATTATGTCAAATATTAATTAAAAATGCAACACTGAATTTAATTTTATGCTTGAATCTAAAAGGAATTTACTACAAATATATTTCACCACCCAGTAGCACACAAAATTAATATCTTATAAAATGTTCAATAAAATAATCAATAAAAATCACTAACTGAAAACAGGGCTATCCAAAGGATTTCGTACGAGAACGAGCCTCTACACCCCCGTCGACGATGCAAACCGAACTGGCCCGAGATGAACTCAGGCGCATAATTTATCTAATACAAAATCCTTCGTATCCCATCTTCAGTCAATGTTTCATGACTCTACCCAAAAGCGTTCCAAACAATCAAGAGTATTGGTATGTGAAGTGTTTTAATCATTTCTCCACATATAAATTGGAAGACTTCGATCCCTAATTAAGTAAATTATGTCACTACTAATATTAGACTAACATAAAATAGTTTATAAAATAAACTACAATATTTCAATAAAATGAATGGCCATGACAATCCTCCCCTTGAAAGAACAATCATGGGCTTGCCAAGAATGGCCAAAGATTCATGATTTTCTTTCACAAACTAAAAAAAATAAAATATTAATTCAAAATGAATATAAATTTATAATTTCTATGTACAACCCTATCTTATTTGCACCTACCATGTGAGCCTATCTCAAAACGCTATGGATATAGGTTCTCAATCATACAAGTACCTACCCCCTTCGCAATCATCCCATCCCTCTACACTCATTCTAAACGCCTGCCATACCAATCAACCATTTGGTATAACTACAGTCAATGTAGAAACCCAGTAATGTTATTTGTATCGTGAAGGAATTTAAAATTTTGTAGAAAGATTTTTTTTTCTGAACCATTTTGTTGACTTGATTTTAGAATTGTATAAAAAAATATATATATATTTTTTTCTCATGCTATATAGCAGCCCCCACGTCCCGCTGCTTTTAGATCTCGACCGGCCTGTTCGGATGTCGAGTCCCTCATGCGATTAGACTAACCTTCAACGCGCACGCGAAATATATAAACTAAGATACGAGTACAAAGCATGCTTAAATACATAAACTAAGGTTTTACAATAGGCATTGAATCAATCACCCCCGAAACCGACCCAAATATGGTCACAACTTTAACCACACCTCGGTCGCCCTCTCATAATGACAGATTCAATTTATGGTGTAAAGCAATGACCCATATTAGGACCTTAGCGGCGATGACACAAGGGATTGTCCTTCGAGCCTTTCCTAGGCTCATATACGAAGAATGGAACTTTCCCCCAGACAAAGTTTGAGGCAAGGACTGGAGTTGTTAAAAATATGTATAATATTTTGTATATAATAAATTCATGCAATATTGTAAAATAAATCATAATAAATACAAGATTGTGAGTCATTTTCGCCTTAAGTTACGAAAAGAAAGGAAGAGGAGTTTGTTAAGATACAATAAAATAATTATAAATACATAAATACGATAAATAATGCAATGGAGACGTTAGTAAACAACAATAGTCAACACATTTTATAAATTATTGAAATATTAAAAGCTTGATAAAGTATTCAGTTCCTTCACAATACAGAATAATGAAAATTTATAAAGATAGATAAGTACCTAATTTTAAATTTAAGGCCTGGCTGAATTTGGTCCTGCTGCAATAGTCTCGTAACTAAAACTTTGAACTTATTTAATTTAATCGAATTGAGAATGATTATCTTAAAATAACTAAAACTTAAATTATGTAGTCCTGAATTCTTTAACCAGAGACACAGATCACAATTCATTCACCCAAACTCATACTAAATTATAATAAAATATAAAAAAAAATAATTTAATAAATATAAAGCTTCCTAAATACGGCTCTGTCGACTAAGATTATAGAAACAAACCAAAGACACAATTACGACTCAAATCCTGAAGTAGGTACCTCACCAATCCGAGGTAAAGCTCGACCGAACACTCAATAATAAAATACTGTAGTGACATATAGTGCTTGACAAAAAAAAACACCATAATAAACAAAAACAAAAATATACCTATATCAAATACAAACAGACAAAAAATATCTCTCTCAACCATAAGATACCCTAGGACCTAGAAGACACACTTAACATTTCATAAATTTAATAATAATATTTCACAGTTCAATAATGAAAGCCCATAGTAAAAAAAATCGAAAAACACAGTGAGACCTAAAACATTATTATTATTATTGAACCCTGAAATACAATCTATCCACCTAATACAAATATGATGACGACCGCGGACAAAGAGAAAGTACTTATTGCAATGCAACTGCAAAGAAACAACGATTCTATTAGAAAGATGAATAGAAATACATATAATATGTATTCCTATATATTTTAGAAATTTTGAAGAATTATTATGAAAGACCTTTCCAAGGAATGAAGTGTTTGAAGAAGAAATATACCTAATTATTAAAGTCGGACAGGACTAATTATTATAAAGTATCTTCACACAGAACAGCCTACCCTTTTGGAATATTAAACTGTACCAAGCAGAAAAGAACCCAACCTTTAAACTTCAGTTCCAAATATTTATAAGCAATGATAAATCATAGAAAACACATACCTTGCAAAAGCACCAAGTATCTCTTTTACAAAAAATAATGAATCTGGGTTCACACAAAGTGAATAAAAAAAAAAACATGACACCCCACTGACCTGAATTGGTGTAAAAGGAGAAGAGAAAAAAAAATGTCGGCATCGGGAATCGAACCCACGACCAGCATAATATGATACGACCTCCTGAGCGGATACCAACCATATTTTTAATCTAAAATTCTAATAACTTACAATTCATATTCCATCATACCTTGCAAAACTCTTATTTATAAACAAAACCCACCAAAGTCCACTTTATAATATGCCCATCATTCACCCTTACAACTCTTTTTCTCAATATTACTACAAACCAACCCACTCGGTCAACAAGTACCTAACCATAATAATCGAGAACGTTAAAAGTTATTTTAACAAAACAAAATAGACGTATTAACCTGATCTATATTTAATTTCAACACTCTCCAATAAAATAGCCGGCGAGACTTAACGCTTGAAGCATTCTCTACCAGTCTGCCGGTCCCATCCAAACTAAGACAGGATTCAAACCCCGAATTGAAATTTCAAAATATAGAAAAAAAAACCCTTAGAGAGTTTCTGATCACGACCGGGAATCGAACCCGGGAGCTTCTGATCAGAAGTCGGAAGTCAGCGTCTATGCCACTGAACTACCATGTTCGTTAACAAAATAATTATATTGCTATTATTACAAGAAATAAAAAAAACTACGTGACACCCAAGTAACAGCTGAATTAGTTAAATATTAACAGAGCTTTAGAAATGCATTAAAACAGTATAATATCAAACCTCAACATACAAAACTCTAGGTACCTATATTCAATTCAACAAAAAAAAATGTGACTTTATTTTATTATTATTCCTGACAAACCAATAATATTTAACATCTTAACTCTGGTGCACACACAAATAAGTTAATATCCCTACTCTAGACAACCACTTCACGCATTCCTGAAATGTGACCATAAATTTAACATCTTTATTAGTCTCAATTCCTAACACAATACTTTCCAAAGATAGTTAATCAACCTCTAGGACCAAACAAAAATAATACCAGAAAAAAAAACATCGAGTAGGTACTACCTGAAGAAAAAAAATATACAGGGTACCCACGAACACACAACCGTGTCTCGTCTTGCAGAAAATTAAAATAATATAAATATGTTAGTCGGATGATATTATCAATTAATTGATGTCTTCCAATCAACCGACTTTGTCTCCAAATACAATAGAAAGAAAAGTACCTAAAGCTAAACTACCCTAAAATACCTAATGATTTTATAAATATATCCCTTTCATAACAAGTTATGAGTTAAACCGGTAGAACTTATCGCGTGAGGCAATTTTTTCTAGTCAACCGGTTTCGTCTAATCTGAAACAATGCAACCATGGTCAGGAATTTCGTGTGAAACGAAAGGATCTGATAGAGAGAAAAAAAAATAAAAATAGAAAGTCGAAAATGTGAGCCGACCAGGAATCGAACCCGGGACCCCAAAACTGAGAATAATTATATTCGAATTAAAATATTGCCCTTCCCGAAACAGTACCTAACAAACTTACATATAATTCGATTCCAATTACCCTACACACTACCAAACAATTACCACAAACCAAAAGCAAAAGAATTTCTTAAACAGTAAAACTGTTCAGAAGATCACATCCTTACGAAAAAGAACGCCCTGTATAAAACATGTGACCCTATTCAAGGTACCTACATTCAGAATGTATGTAATAATTCATGTGTATAGTGGATACATGTCGATGCCCCGAAATGTCAAGTGGCTTACCCAAAAGTACGGACAAACCCTGATCATTTCACACCTACAGACACTTAATACATTTGGAGAGCCAAACAAAATAAGTATTGTTTGTCTCTCACAAGCAACCAAAGAATATAATTTAATATTTTTCCTGATATACCCAAAACAGAACAACTCTACCTCAACATTCACGATTATATTTGGACAATCGCACATTCGAAATTAATTCATCAAATAATTTTCCTGCTGAGCAAAATAATAAATAAAACTTTCCTTATCTAGAAAATAATTTACTTCAATCCTACAAAATTACCAAAAGAGACCTCCCCTCGACGTTAACAAAATATTTAATATTAAATCCAAAACAACAGCAACAAAAATCCTAAAATACCTAAGTAAAACAAGACCTCCCCTACTCTTTAAGATTAATGTTATACAGTTTAATAAGACAATCTTTCAAATTCTAACTCTTGAAACTAATAACTTCTTCCAATAACTGACTAGAACTTTCAACCAATTATTCAACCAACCATAGAATTTTTTTCTACCTCCCCTGCTCTGCTAATCAAATTTCTGACCAAAATTTCCTGAACCTCCCCTAGGTGACAACTCCATAATAACGATAAACAAGAGAAAGAAAAAAAAAACGTAGTAAATCAGGTTTGTCTTTACAGGGGTAAAGACAAGAATCCTACGGTCACGAGGCACCATTCTGTGATGGGATCCCCCATCCGCAAAGGCTACTACTACTAGATTTCCTCTAATTAAGCTACCTAACTTCGGAACTACACCTACTCTGGCTAAATCAACGTTTAACAAAACCGTGTAAACCGAATCGACTGAAAGAATGCATCAATGTACCTATATAATAGGTAGATGACTCTAAGATGAAGACTTACGAACCCAAAATGAAGGGGTTAACAACCTTCATGATACGCACCTGAAATCACGGTTAAGGAAATCGTATGTGCTTTCAAGAAGACTTTCTGATCGCTACGTGGAATCTAATGGCCATGATGATATTGTGATCGTCTAGTAACCTAAATTTAAGGACCCAATACGTTGTGTACGAAATTAATTATAACAATCATTCAACTATATAAACCTGTAAACATTTGATCAGCCCTAAAATAATAAAGGTGATAATAGAACACATTTATATAACCAAACAAATTGCAGGATGCTCCACCATTTGTGATGTTAGTAATAATGAAATGAAAGAGTCCTACCTTAAATCCTCAGTTCTGTGAAATGACATGAGAAATATTCAAAACAAGATGAAACGAAATTTTCGACAACTTATAACATGATTGAAAGTTTTCACAAATGGTGGTCGTCGATAACTGAAATATTAGTAGATAAGCATGCAATCAACCCTAGCCTACCATGATATCATAAAACTTTACCAACCCCCCCCCCCCCTGAAATCAAGATAGAACCATTACGGGCTTACGACCGTCTTCTACTTGGTTTCGAAGGCTGGCTTAATGCGCTTTATGTTAACCACGTTCGCCATTACACTTTGAAGTGAACGGTTCTACTCGATAATACACAAATCCCTCCCCAAACTAAGCAAACAAATTAAAATAGATAATAAAATAAAGTAAGACTTATCAATGATCCAGAGTTGCTACTTCTTTCTTGAATACACTGACTCTATGTTTTAAAAGATTCTAATTCAAATCGGTTCCCAGATAACACTTAATTATGTCAAATATTAATTAAAAATGCAACACTGAATTTAATTTTATGCTTGAATCTAAAAGGAATTTACTACAAATATATTTCACCACCCAGTAGCACACAAAATTAATATCTTATAAAATGTTCAATAAAATAATCAATAAAAATCACTAACTGAAAACAGGGCTATCCAAAGGATTTCGTACGAGAACGAGCCTCTACACCCCCGTCGACGATGCAAACCGAACTGGCCCGAGATGAACTCAGGCGCATAATTTATCTAATACAAAATCCTTCGTATCCCATCTTCAGTCAATGTTTCATGACTCTACCCAAAAGCGTTCCAAACAATCAAGAGTATTGGTATGTGAAGTGTTTTAATCATTTCTCCACATATAAATTGGAAGACTTCGATCCCTAATTAAGTAAATTATGTCACTACTAATATTAGACTAACATAAAATAGTTTATAAAATAAACTACAATATTTCAATAAAATGAATGGCCATGACATACTGTACTAGTTCGTTCTTTTAGTACTATTAGTTCACTGAATAATTCCGTGCCAAATGATTCAGTCATGTATGTAGTACATGTTCTAATAAGAATATAGGATGCATACTGGGTACATACTTAGGAAATGTACACGTTTAATACATTAATATTTTGTGATTATGAAAATCAATACTTAGTGATAATAATTAACAGAGAGAGATTTCAGAAAATTTATTATTTAGATAGCTCAAAAGACTTTTCATTTCAATCAATTAAATTGATTTTGCTATCGAAATTATTCTAGGTACATATTATGTTTCAACCAACTTCATTACACGGGCCCTAGACAATGTGAATTTTTCGTAGAGAACGAAAAAAATAACTTTCGTAGTAGAGAGGAACATGAATCCATTGAACTAAAAGAATATACCTAATACCTCACGGATAGTACTGTACTAAAAGAGCTAAAGGAACTAATAAGAAGCAAAAGAGAAGGCACTATATTCTCCATACAATCATCACGTCAGCTATCTCACTCGTCTCCAGTTCCGACGAAAACCGAGTGGCGCCGAACGTCACACATCATTTCTGTCATTCCGTCCGATTAAGGGAATGGGAATAATTAGTGTACTAATAGTACTAAAGAACGAATAAGAGAGGGAATAGTTCGTTCTAGTTCAGTACTGTGAACTAGTTCCTAATAGTACTTAGTACATGTACTACACAAGCCTAGTGCATCCATTTAATACTACTTACTGCCTGGGATCTGCCGCTTATATAGGATGAAAACCATTTCAGCAAACTACCTGTTATGCCGATCTTTTCGACTTTCTTTAACAGTATATTGTGGCTAATTTTGTCGAAGGCTTTAGAAAAATCGCTATAAAGTGTGTCTATTTGGGCTTTCTCATGGATGGCTTGCGTCACAAAGTGTGTAAACTCAAGGAGATTCGACTCCACCGACTTCCCACTCCGAAATCCATGTTGAGCTTCCGTCAAAAAAGGTAAGTTTCGTAATACAATCGTAAAATGCAAGTAGGTTTTGTAGGTGTACATGTATGTTTCATAGATTTTATTCCTTTGTTTCAATTTGTACATAAGAATGATTTGTTCGTTTCAATTTATATAAGAGAATGGAGACACCAAAATCACTTGTTTTATAACTAACTTACTGAACGTGTAAACTTTGTTGTTCACTAACTATATACTATTTGTTAAGAGTTAATTATGTTTTTATAATGACTGTTTGTTTATATTGATAGGTAAATAAAAAAAAAATACAATTCAACAATACCGTATTGTTATATTTTGGCATTGATTTTCTTCGATTTGGTATGATTTTTAATCGTTTCCAATAGCATTTGACCAATTGCTGTTGCAAATATTATTTGAAACCGACCAATTACCGTTAAAAGTTGTTACTTTTGTTATTACTGGAATGTTTCCACACCTACAAAATAACAATTAGGTACCTACCGAGTTATTCGCCACCGACTATCTCCCGTTATCAGTATTGTTCGAAACCGACCAATTACCGTTAAAAGTTGTTACTTTTGTTATTACTGGAATGTTTCCACACCTACAAAATAACAATTAGGTACCTAGCGAGTTATTCGCCACCGACTAACTCCCGTTATCAGTATTGTTCGAAACCGACCAATTACCGTTGTCATTGACTTCTGATCAAAATCAATCAAGATCCAATCGGGTCAGAATTTAAAGCAAAAAGGTTCGCTGGTTACAGATTTAAGGTCCTCTTTACATCGTTTGTTAAAAAGTGATCCCTCGATCACGTGCTCAAGGTGGCTCTCAACGTCCCCACACGACCCAAGGGGAGAGGTCGTCCACAGGCCACATGGTGGACAAATATCGAGAGAGAGTTGAGGGCGGGTCAGCTGACCAGTGAGATGACGCAGGACAGAAAGAGGTGGAGACTATACGTACCGGCAGGGCCGACCCCAGATGAACTGGGAATGGGCATGGAAAAGAAAGAAGAAGTTAAAAAGTGATAATTTATGCTTTATTCGAAAGTTTCCTTAAAAAATCCCATCGCCTTTATGTCACCTGCCTCATTTGAAAGGGTCATTATTATATTTGCGTTGGACGGGTACTTGTGCTTTATTGCCAAATAAACCTTCAAACATCAATAAATTAATATACTTACCCAAACAGTCGGGCTATCCAACTCGTAAAGCAATTTCCTCCCCAAAACACTTTCGAATTCATAAACAATAAACATAGGAAAGGTATGATGCGAAGGAGAGGGTTTAAATAATGTATTTCAAATAATCCGCGGATTACATAAAGGACAAGTCCTACCTGGGGGGGGGGAGGGAGTTTCGTATTAATAGATATTACCAAGGAACGACACTTTGTTCCAGGATTAAAGAGAATTATATCCTGGAATAAGGAGAACGGTGAGGTGGCGACTAACACGAGGTTTAGGTGAGATGCAGGTATAAGTGGTATTGATTTTGATGAAGGATTATTGAATGTATATAAACAACAGTGATGATGGTACTATATGTAGGATCAGTTGGGTTAAAGGGATCTAGGCTAAGAGTGAGGGACAGTAATAAAGAACATGAAAGTAGAATGATTAAAGCTGAAGTCATAGTATATTTTTTTAACACGCGATATTCTTGAAGTAAACAAATATTTTTAACTAAAACTGTATATTCAAAACCGCATTGAATTTTTTGTATGTATGAAAAGTTCATTTTTACAGATTGAAGCAAAGTATGTTTGCTTTCAGCATAAATTTCGATAATCTAAGACTGTCCTAGAGACCGTGTTAATGTATGTAGGAATAATTTGCATACCTTTATGCAAAAAAAAAAACTCTTCTTCCGATGAGGAATTCAAAAAGATGGTTGATAAGTTGATGGTTTCAAAGAGGTGGTTGATAGACCAGTGGTATCAGTCAATAATAAAAATCAAGTTGAAACCAGTGGTTTTGAGATATTCCAAATTTGTTTGATAATCTTCATTATTCCTTAGTTTAAACCGTGGACGCAGGGCCTGTAACTTATACAGCATCAGGGGTAAATACAGGTATAATATAGAGCATGGAGGCTCTAAAACAAATCCCAGGATAAAGGTATTTTGGCTGTGTCGACAACACATAGCATTTCTTAGATATAATTATTTAGGGAAAAATTTTTGGTCTCCACCTATATATTTCGGTCATGATAGGCCGTAAAAGTCCGCGGAGAAGGCGCGACCCCTTTTTACGGTCCATAAAAAAAGTTTTATTTATAATTTGAGCCAAGAGAGGACACAAGAAAGGAATGCATTATTAATTAGAAGAAGGAGGAATACTAAGAGAGAAATTTAAGGGCGCCTTTAGTACATTTATTATTATATCCGAATTTATTTTAAAAACCTACATTTTCGGTTAAAAAGTTAGTAAAATTACAAAAGGGAGAAAGTATATAAAATTTACGAAAAAATAATTGAAAAGTCACAGAGGAGGGTTTAATTTTGAGAAACCATACGAGTTAATAGAAATGGTTGTAAGCACGTAAAAATCTGGTAATATGTAGATGAGAACTATAAATTGACAGAATTATATACAAAGATGGTAAACCGTTCCGTATAATTTAAGGCTGAATGCTGAATTTGGTGGAAATCCATGGACAGATCTGAATATAAAATTCAACCTTGAAGTTAATCATATAATAAAGTAGAAAATGATGATTGGGTTAGTTGTCCCAGTGGCCACAATCTTCGGGTTCGCGCCAGCGCAAGATATTTTTCGTCATATTTAACAACATATTGAAGATGTAGCTTATGGGAATTTCGGGTTGAAAAATTTGACCACTTAAAAGTTGAGTATAAAATTGATTACACTAAGATATAATTTAAAAGAAATGGGTGTAAACAATAAATTAAACCCATGTGTTCATGTTTTTAAATAAGGCCGACAGAACAATAAGTGTTTTTTAACATGAGATTTTGAAAGATTGAAAAACAAAATAAGTGGTGCTTTTTGAAAGCAGTGATTTGTGGACAATGTTGGTAAAAACTATGGTAAGAAAAAGTTTTCAAAAGATGGTCTCTAGGCCCTAGACCCAGACAGAATTGAATCACCACGAATCTTTGTATGAACATCGGGTTTACATATTGTCTGTATAATCAAAGTTAAGATTTTAAAAGGTATTGCCGCAACAATAATTTTGTGGGCTTCCGCTTTGAATCTAACCAATGAAGTACTGGAATACGGGTTTATTAATATGCGTTGGCTGTTTCCGAGTTCAGAGGCATCTTAATAGCGTCACATACAGTTTTACAACATCTAATTAATAATTGAAACAATCATAATATGGGCCTTGCGTACAAGGTGAAGGATGGCTGCACATAATAATAAGCTCTTCTCCTTGTTATGACAACAATAGCGGAGGTGTACAGATACGACACCCCTTTCTAGTACTACCCCCCTCGGAATATATTATGTCTGAATTATTAAAATGTCGTTAAATTGGGGTGACAAGGATATAATATAAAAGAAAAACAAATTTGGATATTTTCGCCGTTGAAGATGTTTTTCAGGATTTTCTCATCCTGAAATTGTTGGGGATGAATTTTCAAATTCTCGACCATTTCGGGGTGCGGTTTTAAATATTTTGTTCTACGGGTATTTTTTTTATTACTTCTCATATGATGTTCTAGCATAGCAGAACATCAAAATATCTGTTTTTTCTAACGCAATTCTACATATTGTATAAGTATAGAGCTAACTATAATTTGATTTGTAATGTTGTAAAAGTCCATTCAAATTGGCAGTAAACAAATACAATTGTAACAGGATATTTTTGGGGGTCCAAGGAAATGTTACGCGCAATAAAAGAGCATTTAATGCCTCTCAGCCACTGCATTTCAACTCGACTCTCACCTACAAGTGGAGGACCCTGTTACGTTGTCCCAGGCTGAAACGGCGGTTACATTCGGTCCCTGTGGATGCTAGGGTCAACAAGCCGAAGAGAGTACGGGGTGCCTTGCATGGCTGTCCAACATGCAGGACATTTCCTACACCTGATTCCTTTCCTCCTGCCTTCTATGAGCCCTCCCATCCATATTCACCTAGTCCTATCATTCCGGAAGGAGTAAACCTTTCTGCCCAAAAATCCCCAATCCAAGGTGTCATTCGACCCGTGCCGAGGGATGCGTGACTAACGGGTAGGTTAGTAACTAACGGAGGCTCCCTGATACCAGGCAACCTCAGGGTGACTTTTTGCCTTACCCCTACATGCAGGGATCTGTAGCGGCGGACTTTTATTTCCCTAGTTCTGGCTATGGAGGATGTACATGGCACCTTTGTAAAGCCGACCTGGTGTGATGGATATAATAGGTACTTCCACATCAGTGGTCAAAGTGGACAAAAGTTCACATGATCAAAATAATTTGTTGCAACCGAGAGATGGGAATCCTGTTGGGACCTATCTTTCAAAAAGAAGATTAAGGAGACCTTTTGCGGAGGGCAGGAGCCGGGAAGAGGCACTGTCACTCTGCAAGAGGCCTCTGGAGACGTGGCACAATAAGAGGCAGCGCTCCACGAATTCATTGAAGGATGTCACAATAGATCTTATTGGTCGCGGTGACTCAAAGGGCATATGGTCCTTTGACCTTCTTTACAAAAAAAAAAAAAAAAAACAGGATATTTTGTGAATGTTTAAATGTAACGAGAACTTTTTAATTCATCACAGATTTAAACACTATCTACAATATTTTAGATGTAAATATCTCATTTATATTCGATTCGCAAGCTTGAATTTGAATAATTCTACCTTTTAACTGCTGTTGTCATAATTTTTGACAGTGCACAATATTAAGTCATAAAGTAAAGAAATCATTGAAATAATTTCAAATTTAAAAAAATGTTTAACATTAATGATGTTTCAAATTCGTATAAGATTAAAAAACTGACTCGAAATTGAGGTTAAAATCATGATATAAACACTGAGTACAAATATTATTAGAGAACTTTTTTGAATGCGCAGAATCGAAAATTGCTTCCTTCATTCAATAGTCACGTGACTGTAAATAAATTATCAATAATAATTCATTTAAATTTCATCCACAAGCACAAGATAACACAACAACGCCCATAGGTATTTCCTTTAACTAATTGTATAATTATTAAAACATAAAATTCCTCTGTGTTAATGCTTAAATAAAAAATTTAATATTGAATGTCACACACCGTTACCGACAAACATCACAGTTTGTATGAGTTTAACAGCAGTCACGTGGTACTTGTTGGAACCATGCGCAGTAGTACATTATTTCTCTAGTATTATTTCTTCTCAAATGATATAAAACGCACACACGAGTTTCTTAAATATCAATCTTGTATCGGATCATTATAGAGTAATATCACATTGATATAATACGTATATACGAGTTTTTTTAAGGTTTACCTTTTGAATACAGTAATATCACATTGATATTATAATTAAAAAGAGAGTGATATCGTATTGTTCAAATTACGAACGGATAGAACATTAATATTGCAAGGTTTAATAATACACCTGGATCTATGCAAATAAATTACCAATATGCCTGATTTTATGCAAATCAAGTATGATCTTATTAATATTCTTCAGCAAACATTTCTTTCCAAGACAAGACCAATAGAATATCAAATATTTAGTGAGAAAAGTTAAATAAATTCTGTTTTTTTTTAAAGACTGACATCAGCTGCTGTGTTTTATTAATATCAAAATATTTTCCTTCGGGAGTTGAAAAATGCATAAAAAGCGGATATAATTAATATCCATTTTAATATATTCCTTAAAAAATGATTAAAATGTTAATTAATTTTCCGTCTTGCATCTTTGAGAAGTTTCAGAAGGGTTTGGGGGGGGTGAATCTAACCCCGATATATTTCTTTTATCTGCAATTTTAAATGAATATTATATAAGTTTTTGAAAGAGACAAAGGCACAATTTGCATTTATTCCGTATTAAAGGTAAAAATAAGGGTGTCTTGAAGGTACATACGACGAAATATTGTTGTCATTTTATATATTTTTTGGCGAAGAGGGGTCGTCAACAGTTTGTTCGTGAGTTCCGCAAAAAGCAAAGATTTTGTTTACCATGTAGATTTTAAAGTCTGTTCAACTCGTGGACTTGATAATTAATTTTTTATTGTGTTTTTATTTGTCAGAAAAAGGAAGAAGGGTTTTATTAAAGAAAACAGTTTGAGAAACATTAGAAAATTTAAGACAACAACTTAACGATTAGGTACCTATATTTATGCCGTTTACATAAATGCCAATTTTTTGATGGTTGGTGAGATTGACAGAATTTTTTATTGTGTTTTTATTTGTCAGAAAAAGGAAGAAGGGTTTTATTAAAGAAAAAAGTTTGAGAAACATTAGAAAATTTAAGACAACTTAACGGTTAGGTACCTATATTTATGCCGTTTACATAACTGCCAATTAATTGTTTGATGGTTGGTGAGATTGGCAGAATTTTTTATTATGTTATTATTTGTCAGAAAAGGAAGAGGGGTTTTATTAAAGAAAAAAGTTTGAGAAACATTAGAAAATTTAAGACAACTTAACGATTAGGTACCTGTATTTATGCCGTTTACATAACTGCCAATTGTCTGATAGTTAGCGAGATAGACAGAATGCGTACTGAACATATCTTTTAAAACAGATGCGTCGGTCGGAACATACCTATTGATACAATAATAAAGATTTTTTATCGAATACTTCATGCAAAACATACAATATTTTTAAACGAGAGATACACTAGACTTATTACGACTGCAACGGCGCTAAAGTACAAACTATTTACAGTTAAGACAAGAAAACGTCTGTAGAGTCAACTTGTTGATCTTATTCTGGGGTTGCTATCACGTGGATTGGATTGCAGCATGCGCCAACATTTCCTTCTCCACTCCATGGTTCTCCACTGTTTGTTTCAGTTTGATGTATGAACTGCACTCCATGTCCTGGCATATTTTTTTGGTAGTAAAATATGTATATTTATTATAAAAAAAAACTGTTTTCTACCCCTGACAAGAGGGATGTCTGAAGAAAATTCCAATCTCAATTTTCTTACATAATGCAGTAATCTAGACGACAAAATTTATTATACCTTGTCGGGTGACAACGCAAAGAAATAATATCGGTGCGGTTTCATATTGTAAAAAAAAGAGAGACAAAACTGTTGCCGGTTAAAAACAAAAAAGAATAAGTGAGAGAAACAGAAAAAAGAATGAGGGACAGAGAGGAACAAACAACAAGAAGAAGAAAGGAGAGAAACGAGAAGACTTTGATAATATTAAGACGAGAATATTAGTTGTAATAAAAATATAACAGTAAAGGATAATACAATTGTTGTGGGGTTCATATAAATGAGACATAAAAAAGGACTTTTTTTTGTTTCGAAATAACAAATTATTGTTATTTCAACATTTTTCGCTCCACCTTAATGGAAATGTATGAGTTAATTTGTGTTTTTGAGATTGCATTTAAAAAAAATATGACAAAATAAACCCTACACAAGTATTTTGTTTTTCATTTTCATTCTTTGTTACAAGAAGTCAATAATATTTCATTTACTCTATATAAGAAACGAAGAGGTTGGGATGAAACCTGTCATCCAGTTGTTAAGACTATTGTTTCCTGGTTGTACCATTTTGTGACAAATGGATTTTAAATTAATCTGTTCTCAACAAAAATTTACACAAATACTTCTTTATCATTTTCATCCGTCCGTTCTTAAAGAAATTTTCTGTGTTAGACACGCTGGAAGGAGCATTGGTAGACCCAGGCTTAGTAGCTGGATGGAGTGGAAGACCTCAGATTGGGTGGAAAATTGGCGGAACATGGTAGAGGACAGAAGAGCATGGAGAAGTCGTATGGTGGAGACCAAGAAACACACAGGGTTTTATCTCTCAATTTTAGCATTCTTTCTGTAAACCAAACAAATATGCGTCTGTGTCAAGGTCCAATACTTCGTGTGTGAATATCAAATAGTGTACAAACACAGTAGTATTTGTAAGTTTTTTTTTTATGAATAATAAAAAAATATATTTAGGATTAAGTACCCACACCTTCTCTATACAAACTATAAATGTGCGAAATTCCATACTCCTCCGTCCTCAGAATTTTCGTAAAAAGGGGTATAAAGTTTTTCTCACGTAGGTATTATTATACTTTAATTGATTAATATGTTTGTAATTATTCAAGCATGCTTTTAATAATAAAAAAAATAACACTGTCCTTCACAGCAGTCTTTATTAAATAAATCATAAAATTTGAATTTAAATTGAAATCTCTGTTTCGAAATACAAAATTGAATAATTCCAATATTATTTTATTAAAATATACATTTTCATAAATAATAATAATTGAAGAAAGTTTTTCTAGAACCGGTAACAGAATTTTCACATTGCGAAGCGTTCGTATCGAGAAAATTTTAATAAAATTCCGAACAAATTGAATTCATATTAGTTAAAACATAGTTGCGAACCCAAGAGTTTTAGAACCACTGTTTGTATAGTTGAAAAACAGTATTTTGTTTAGTTATAGTTCAAATAAGGTAAGTACCTACCTAAATAGAATCGCAAATTTTATTTCAATTTAATAAAATACACGGCAAATTGGGCCGGTCATATTATAGTGAGAACAACGAATTATAGACAGATGGTCCAAGAAAATCCTTGCCAAGCGCAGTTAAGGTGGTCTGATGATATTAGAAGAGTAGCCCAAAATCAATTGCACAAAATGGCAAGAGACAGAGAATCGTGGAAGTCGAGAAAAGAGGCCTA
This sequence comes from Mystacides longicornis, assembly GCA_963576905.1. Classification (NCBI taxonomy): domain Eukaryota; kingdom Metazoa; phylum Arthropoda; class Insecta; order Trichoptera; family Leptoceridae; genus Mystacides; species Mystacides longicornis. The sequence continues at coordinate 20,962,512 of OY756437.1, forward strand.
TGTCCAATACTGGACGAGTAAAGACTGATGATGATGAAATGGCAGATGCGGCAAGATGCATTGATAATCGTACATAACAAAAAAGGTTTGTATTTATTGATGACATGTTTGCTACTTATAGAAGAAGTATTGAGATGAAATAGGCTGCAGAGCTATTGTTTTTCAATAGAAGGATCAGAAGAGCTCCATATTATAAGCCCAAGAAATTTCTTGCTTTTAGACAGTTGACAGTGCACACTACAAAAGCACAAATTTCACATATTAACGGATCATGATTTACAAAAGGGTTGACAGTCGTAAAAATATCTTCAAGTCTGAAATACCACCAAATGTCCGGTACTGGATAGCTAGCCCATGATTCCTCATGTTTGTATTGCAGAAATGTGAAAAGCTTTATCAAGAACTTAACAAAATAAATGCGATCAGATGCAAAGAAATCTGTTTTCTAAGGCGCTTTGCAATACGATCCTTGCTACAGGCATAACTGATCATTCAACATATTGGATTTCCCAAAAATTTAAAAATTCATCAATCAATCTCTAAACAATTATGGACTTTTAGACTAAGTGATGATATATGATTATAGAAAAAACAACAATAGGAATGGACACCTGCGGCATGCAGATTGCAAATTGTGTTGCACTATTTGGTATGCAAAAATAAATGCACTGTGGGTAAGTAAGTACCTTAATCGGATACTCAACATCAGGCAAAATAATTAATCTCGGCAACTGTGTATAGTGATAAGGGTTTTTGGCACAATTTGAAAGATCCTGAAACTTAAGGTCTTAATAAGATAGGAGTTGGGGCAAATCCTCTACAAGGTGTTTTCCCTCGTCGAGGAGATTAACACGAAGACGTTTTAATAATAAAGATTCCATTAGACCTTCGGATCAGCACAAACATCCTTAAACAACGAGTTATAAAAGATTATGATTATTATTGTATAATACAGAGGGCGCTTAACAACAAGCATGTTCGGGGCCGTCACCAAAATATACACAACCAAAAAAACTTTTTTTTTGTCAAGGTGTTTGTTCAATTAAAACACGAAACATCCATATTATGTACACAAATCTATAAAACAGCAAATTTCGTCTAAGCGCACCCTAAGATTTCTCTTAACAATGATTTCTCTTGATGCTCACAACCGAGGTTCAAATGTGGCACCTCCAAGGATATGAGGTGTGCAATGGACACACACACAAACACACACACACACACATACTCCCGTTAAGGTCCCCCGCTCTACGCAAGCCAGTCCGGAGGAGACGAATCCGCAGCAAACCCGACCCGCACGTACCGACCCCCCAGCTCGATCAAAGCAACCAAACCGAAAAGCCGGCCCCACACAAATCAAGCCCGCCGCGGATCCCCCCCAAACCAACCCACAATAAGGGAGGCCTAAGCCCCACTCAGGAGCATAGGGAGGCATCAAGAGCTCTCCATTGCGCTCGAAGGCGTTCGAGGCTCTTGTGCCTTTTCTGACCAGTTGAGGTTTAAGGACGTGGGGTGTTCAACCTCACGGTCCCGATCTGATTTTTCGATTTCCTGTCTCTTATAGGATGCTCTAAAAACCAGTAAAAAGAGCAGAGGTGCTACTTTTAGCCGGCAACCCCACGGCACAGTCAATGGACAGTCATAAAAAATAAAATTGCTGGTTGAAATTTTGAATTGATTTTTATATTTATATTATCCTACCTATAAATAGGTCATAAACATTGCGAAAGATCTAGCGCAATGGAGAGCTCTTGTTGCCTCCCTATGCGCCTGAGTGGGATGTTAAAGGAAGAATCGATTGATTAATTACACCGTATGGAATAATAATTATTTACGAATATTCTTTTGTAAAATTGAAATAAATAATGAAATAAAAATCATCCAGAAAAGTAAAAGATCACACGGAAAATCAAGTTTGATTACAAAAAAAAAAACAATTCAATGACATTAATCACAATTAATTTATTGACACTAGCATCTTTGGACTTTTATTTTGTAAAGAAAAAGGTTTTGACAGACGAAAGATAAAAGCGTTTCTACTGACTGGCATAAGCGCTGTTTAATCATATAATTTTCAGTCAAATCGTTGGCATGATCACACTCATCTTGAAAAGACCATCATTATTGGGAGTGTCCAGAAAACCAGATCAACAGAGTGATTTCAGGCATATTATTTTCGGATAAAGCCAAGACAGGGGAAGGAATAAACGGTTGGTGAAGCGATCTAAAGGCATAAACGCTGATTGGGATGAAATATTCAAGGTGCAATTGTGCATGAGAAGGTCATGAAAGTGGAGTAGACAAAACACTACTCTAAAAAATATTTAATGTTAAAACGAATCCTGAAACCGCCCCCGTCGATACTTGTCGAAAGTTAAACTCTCAACTCTCTAAACCTATCACAACATCCTTTTCACTCAGAATTTCTAACACTTCAGCCTTATAAAGCTGGAATTTACTTTCTATTAAACTTCGTTTAACATAACTTTTTAAACTCTATTTCCTCTCTGCTACGCCTACATAACAACTTGATATTATGGCAATGTCCTAAACAAAGTGAATCCGAAACAGTAAACTTTATAAACAAAGCATACAAGTTATGTTTTCAGAACCAATAAATTATATGTACCACGTACTAGAAGCACTATCTTATCTTAAAAGAAAGCTGTTAGGTATTATACCCTTGTATTTAGCATCTATGCAAAAGTCTGTGTTCGGGTCAGATCAAATCGTTGTATTTTCGAAATCTACACTTTTTGGAATATTTTAATAAACAATCCATCTTGGTGTAGTTAGTCCGCCTCCAAACCGTCTAATATCTCGAAACCCATTCTGGCTAGCTGCTGCTACAAGTGCAGATTGCTCGATAGGAGACAAATTGAGGTAAGTATGGACCGACTCGTCAGTAAGAAACCAGAACCTAGTAGCTGATCCGACAAAAGAACTGACTGGCTCAATATAAACCATTATGATATGGTGTAGATCCAACTGAATAAGATGTGATTAAGGTAGATTTTACAGCTTCAATTATATTATGTCGTAAAAGGGATTATGGATTCACCAGCATGCGCATGTGGGATGACACAAATAATCTAACATCTAATTAACGAGTGCCCCGTGTAAGAGGGACACCAGGACATGCATGCACTGAAGAATGATGCGATCAAGTGGCTTCGCTCTCTGGAGGTCGAATTGTGATCGACCATAAAACGAAAAAGAAGGATTAAATTTATCAAAAGTCTTTAAAACACAAATAATCTAAATTGTTCTAAACGTTAAGCATACAACACGCTAACGTTGCGACGCACGTGCGAAAGGCCTAAGAAATAAACGACAACAACAATGTAGATTACTCTCTAGAGAGTGGATTGCCAGGTAGGAAGAAAGAAGAGAATAATTAATAAATATGTAACTAACTCTAACATTTTTTTACTGATGTTCGATTTTTAAATGGAACAAACCACTACGGGCTTACGACCGTCTTCTACTGTTATTTCGAAGGCTGGCTTAGTGTGACCACTTTCCGTTAACAACGTTCGCCGTTAGGTGGTAAAGTTTAACTCTCCGAAACTCTCAGGATGATTAGTCTTGAGAATTCTCGACATGTTCAACAATCAACATGTCAAAAAATCCCATGTACCTATACAAAAAGTAGATATTTAATAATAAATAATGAGATACCTATAGAGATAAAAGTTGGAAATTATTGAGATCAAGAGAGCAACCAAATTTAAAGACTGCGACTGCTGTCATGTATTTTGGCGAATTAATATGTAGTTGGAAGTATGCAATGTATAAAGATTCGCGTACAAATAATAACCAAGAAAACGCTCGATACACATTATATATACCATGATCAAGAAATGTCAAAATGGACTAATATAATGACATTAATAAAGACGACAATAATATGTTGAATGGGGCGTAGGTAGTATTTATCGTTCATACGAAACTCATATACATCAAACAATCCCCACTAGTTAGTGCTCGTTACGTGCTTTCGTTACAACTATACTAATAATAATGAAAATAGCAGAATTCATGATACAATGTAATCGGCACTAACAGATTCCGCGGATAACTGCAGCTGTATGTATATATATATATATATATATACCATTTTATTATTATATCGTACACCTTTCATCATAAGGGCACACTCCAGAAACAAACTTTGTTGCTACGTTTCTTCTTACTGTGAGATGGTATGTTGCTAAGGGCTCGTTTACACCGAACGAACATAAAGCGAGAGGCAGAAATGGAGCATTAGACTGACATTGAGTGAAAGCGAAAAAAAAAACAACGAGCAAGAACTAGAAATCTGACTCTTTATTTTAATTAATGTTATTATTATTTATTTATTTTAACAAAATATACGGCACAAAGTGCCTTTGTCAACAATTGAATTTAACAAAAAGCAGAAACAAGAATTAAATTATTAATTTATTCTAATTATAATAAATTAAATTATTAATTTATGTTAAACTTCTCTATATAAAGGTAAAGATAGTATAGCGAGGTAATAATCTCTTATAATCAACCGATCTCATCCAATCTGAGACAGGCCAACCCCGGGTAGGAATTCCAAGTTAAAAAACAACTTGAAAAATTCTAACCCGACCAGGAATCGAGCCCTGGACCTCTCGATCCCATGTCAGAGCGTTTTTAAAGCACTGACGACTTTATACTTTAGTGTCATGATTTGTTTTGTTTGGGTTGTACATTTTTTTTAAATAATATGAATGTGTGCTCACTCAAAGTGAACACAAAATACACTCTTTCACAGTAAGCTACTTAAAGCTTGTGTCATGAAGAGGAAGATGGTCGGCACCTGGGATCGAACCCACAACTTCCGCACCAAATAACCGGATTAACAATCACTTCAATTGTTCTGTTAGTATATCTAATTAACAAATAGAGCAATAGATGACCGTTTTCTTAGTCTGACGTCCATCATGTTTTGCTGCTAGTTATCCACTAACGCAAAACAAAAAGTTAAATGAATATATAGCTTTCGAGCAACACTTGCGCCAAACTAATCGATAAGAAACACGGTTTCCGGAGTGTTAGTCGGAATAAACCGTTTCCAATGCGCGCCGTTAAAGAATTAACGGCCAATAATAATAGGAATAACGGGGAACTATAAACGGGGAGAAATACTTTTTCGTTACGTTTCCGATAATTGGAAAAGTTCCGTCATAGCAACGACAGCTTTTGATTGCCCCGAACAACAATCTCATGGTTTAGGGTCGTATGGTTAATGTCACCGGGTTGAGGTGTTCGACAATTTTATTAATTGGATATTTTATCAAACAAACCGCTCATGGGTTTATTTATATATCATACACGGCGAAAATGCTATTAATTTACTAATCTAAACATGGAGCAAACAAATGAATTATGAACATTAAATGAAAATCAAGGCAAAAAGATTTAATGATTTAGTCGGCGGAACTTAAACTTGAAAGTTATTCTCTACCAGTCAACCGATCCCGTTAAATCTGAGATAGGACTCCAAATCCGAGAAGAAAATTCAAATGAAAAAAAAAACACAGAAGTTTTTCGGCACTACGGGAAATCGAACTCGCACGTTTTGATCTGAAGTCGGCGCCAATGCCACTAGTTTATCGAGACCGGTATGCATCGTTTTCAAAAGGGTTTGTGACGAACCATAGCAAACCATCGCGTAAGTACTATGGGAATCCGAAATACTTGTGGTACAAATCATGCGGGAGTGATACATATAACAAAATGTAATCAAATAATATACATACATGCATACATACTCCCGTTAAGGTCCCCCACTCTACGCAAGCCAGTCCGGAGGAGACCAACCCGCAGCAAACCCGACCCGCACGAACTGACCCCCCAGATAGATCAAAGCAACCAAACCGAAAAGCCGGCCCCACACAAATCAAGCCCGCCGCGGATCCACAATGCGGGAGGCCTAAGCCCCACTCAAGAGCATAGGGAGGCATCAAGAGCTCTCCAGAGCCGTGGGGTTGTCGGCTAAGAATAGCACCTCTGCTCTTTTGCTGGTTCTCCTGTAAGAGGCAGGAAATCGAAAAATCAGATCGGGACCGTGAGGTTGACCACCCCACGTCCTTAAACCTCAACTGGTCAGAAAAGGCAATCAAATAATATAGTTCCGATAAATAAAATTTGAGATTAAATTATTCTTTCTCTCACCTTAGCTATTTAAATATTAAGACGAGATTGATTGGGCTGAAAACTTTTTGAAAGAAGAATAAAAAAAAACCTGAAGGGTGAGAAAGGTATTTTTTTTTCAGTTGTTCCGTTTCCAGAATATCGGGGGCAGAAAAACGACGTTGGTCTAAGAGTAAAACACCCCTGTGTGGACGCCGGCGTCGGAACCCTAGGGAAATCACTGAAGGGGGATTTAAAGGTTAGGAATTGAACCATCACTTGGGCGGTGTTGAGGAAAAAATATGTTTTCTCCATAAGTTTGACCAAGGGGGCGATAACGGTCAAAAGTTTTTACATTGAATTATGTAAACACTCTGTTTGTGGTGCATTGTTCAACGATTTGTAATTATTTTTGATGGATTTTATTATTACAGTCAAAGTCGCGGAAAAATCTCTCTTTGCTTTGCAAATGCTTTGAAGTAAGGCAAAAGGATGCGAAAATGTTAAGAGAGAGATATTGGAGTGGAATGAACGGCTGTGCTTACCTAGCTATGTTCCATAGTGGAACCATAAAATCGTTTGTCTTTATTTTTAACGGCTTACTCTATCAAAGGCTTTAGTGTAGTCCACGACGCAAACAAAGGTTTAAACAATATACGGCGATGCCGAAGTCCCGTCTTGGTTTTATAATGCGAGTAAAAAGGAATCTCCAAATTCCTGTAATACTCGGGTGATGGAAGGTCTTACTCAATGTTTAAACAATATACCTTCGGTTGTGGATACAATTCTTGTTTTCATATTTTCGAAAAAATTTGAGATGTATAACACTCAGGATGAAGGTATATTTTACTACTTTGCACTTTTATCCAACAATATTTAAGGTTATTCCACCAAATGTAAACACTGTAATACCTCTTTTGATCCCGTTGCGTTTCGCTACGTCTCAATTTATTTTATTTTTATTTATTTTTTTATTTATTTTATTCCCAAAAAATACAAAAAAACATAAGCATTTTACACGTGTGTATATATATATATATATAATTTGTATAAAGGGTTTATTACCTCACTAGACGAGAGTCTGTGCTGAGGCAATACTACTTAATGTAAAAAGAAAAAGAAACCATGCACCCATCAACCATATATGAAGTTTTCAACTTGCATTAGAAAATCGTAAATACAGAATAAGCACGCACACAAAATAGAACACACACACACTCATAAGGTCTTTGCAGCACACTTCACAAGCATCATCCATCACCAATTCGACCATTCGTAACTGCAAAAAAAAACAAAAATAACAACTACCACGCAACACGTCATCCAACTCAGAAGCCCCTATCTTAAAATCTGCATTAGCGCACTCTCCGATTCGTCAATTCCAACCCGCATCAGCCATTGGTTTACTAGCCTCTTCAAATTCGTTCCCCCGGCGTTCAGAGACTCAGAGATATCCGGCATAATTTTATTGTAAATTCTAGGTCCTAAAAATGACATGAATCTCTGGGAAAAAGTCGTCCGTACAGTCCGTGGTCTAAGCAAATGTCTATTTCGGGTCAATGCCGTAAGTACGTAATTTTGAGAGGTAAATCTTTCAATGTTATCGCGAACGTAACAAAATAATAATTCACAAACAATATTTATTTCGTAAACCGTTCCATCGTTTGTTTCTTTCCATTCTTCGTTTTTATAGTCAACCTATAAAACTTTACGACAATTGTTCCATATAAAGACTCCAGCGAAGCTTTTTGAATTATTGATTTTCCTACGTCTCCGTTTCCGCTTTTTAGCCTTTACTTTTGTTTTGTCACTCGTCCTACTTATACTAAGAAACTAAAAAATAAGACGAAGTGCAAAATATACTTACATGAAAAAAATAAAAACTTGAGCAAGACTGAAGAAATCATTCAATAGCTTAAATATAACTAAAACAGTAATGCGTATTTAATAGACAATTTAAATTTAAGACATTAAAAGAGCTATAAAAGGCAACATCGGAAATGTATCAGAGTCAAATTGCCGGCATGCAAAAAAAAGCTGGTCCAGTTCTACATAACTCAAAAGGTCATGATGATGTGATGACTGAATCAACGAGAATGAATGGCCATGCATGAAAATGGGATGATACAAATATCGATCATCCGAAAAACCATAAATATTCCATTGGAACTTGCACGAATGGATATCTCAAGCCATCCAATTGTGTCAGTTTGTAGAAATAAAAACAGACGTAACCATTTGAGGAAGAAAGATGGTGATTAAATTTCAGAAAATAACGGAGACAATAATTAGCATTGCTAATGCAATGTTGATACATTAAAAAAAAAAACTAAATAAATATGATGTTGATGATGCAGCAGAACCCAAAATAATAATAATCGGCCTTACTAATAATAATCGATTAAAAGAAGCAAATAACACTCGGTACTCACTTGCGCCAGGAACGTGTATCGTTATGTATATCAATTTTATCAAAAGGAAGCATGTGTTCCGCTAGCGTTCGCTTTTTCGAATCAGTTATACGCTTAACCTTTCGATAAAATTGATGCAATGTCACACGTTTGCGGCGCAAGTGAGTACGTTGCTTAAGAGACAAGGACTATCGTAACGCTCAGTATCAGAAAAAAAGTTCTTGAAAGAAGAAAAACAAACATCCACTATAAACTTACAAGACCAACAAAATGTTGCAATTCTAGCTGAACGCTTGGAAACCACTGCAAAGAGACACAAGCGCGTGATGAAAATCGATGAAATCTGCGAAATGGTGAAGTCATGTATCGATATCAAAACCACGAGAACGAGAAATCTCCTAATAATTACCACAAATATGAAAATTAAACACACCATATCGGGATTAACTATCCAAAACAAGGTGAGAAAATTCAAAATTTGTAGGATTTTTCATGTTGAGGATATACTATACAAATAAAATCTCTAAAGAACAGACCCAAATAAAGTGGAGAATTTAGCGGCAATCGAACTAACAGACCCTTGGTCAGAACATCAAAAAGGGATTAAAATGCCTAACTTAGACAAGCATACTCCTTGATATTTTGTTTATTAAGATAAACAGTTTCTTTATCGCCAACCCCTAAAATATTTTCTCGTTTTTGCTTGAGCTAAATAATAAATATTAACATGTTGGGAAGGAACAACAATAAAATAATGCAGACTGTGTGGATGGAATGAGAGTCGGTGCAAATAGGTTTATTCAGGGGGGTTGAACATCTCATCCCCATCACCAATCCCCGTCAATTTACGGCATATCTCAGTGTTCCGCTAGAATTTTTACATATAACGCCGAATCGTTTGTTTATTCATTATTTACACAAAGGAGCAGATATCAGGCAGTGAAACCCCGACGTAGGCGATACATATGGAGCAGTAAAAATTTAATATTCAATAGATTGCATACAGCGTTTATAGTTAACAGATCGAGGGCTGAATTTGAAGGTCTCAAAACTAGCATAACCCTAATGCCCAAATTTGAAAATCAGCATTTTCAATTTTGGGCATTTCAATAGTCAATTGTCGTACCTTGGTTGCTACCAAGTGAACAATCCCGGAGTACATTCCCGATCAGAGTGTTTAAAACGTAAGCTTCCACAAATCGAAAGCAATTTATTGATTGACAAGGAAGCAGCCAGAGATAGTAGTTATAAAAATACTGAAAGGTAAAGGCAATCTTGCATTGAAATTTGAAACAATGTCAATATCAAGATGTATGGCGGTGAAACGTAATTGGTATAAAAAATAACAATTTAGTACTTTTTGAAGGAAAATGTCATAAATGTATAAAAATAAACTGTGAAGGACGAAGCGGCGCATGATAAGTAAAACAACAGAATAACGAATATTTCTTGTTTAAAAAAGCAATCGACCTACAGTCATGTCGAAGCATTTTTCAAAAAGAACAAATTTAATTTTGAATACGAAAACCGTGGTAATTTTTTTTCAGCTAAAAATCCAACTGTTTTTTCAGCCATCCAAGAAATTGTGTGACAATTTAAAAAGAAAAAATAAGTGGTAAAAATAAATATGCCCCAAAATGTACAACGTAGAGATCTCTTGATTTCGCTACGCCAAGGACTGCTTACAGAACTCGCTATAATTCAACAATAGGACGCATCGAGTATGCACTGCATCAATCCCTCCACTTGGCAATAATACTATGAGGAAATTTTACGAGCTTTGAATACGTACGGGCCAGGAACTTCTTGATCGTTTTTCACAATCCAACGCCCTTTGGACGTGGTTGCATTTGTTTTTTTTTTATTTCTCTTATATTTTTGAAAACAGTAATGAACAAAACGTATCGCTGTTATTTTTTTCATAGCTGTTTCTTTCTTTTTAATGATTGGGTACTAGAAAATAAGCAAGGATTGTTATTGTTTAGCTGTCATATAATGCTGACTGCTGACTAGGATATCTTTAGAACGCACAGAGACTTTCAAAAAGAGGTGGATTTAACGAAGAAAGCTGACAAAAATCAAACATCCTAAATTTTCACACCAATTTACGGGCAAAGGTCTTATTATCAGCATTCACCGCTATATAGGTACTTTGGTTTCTAACTGGGTTTGGTTCCAACAGATGCCTGATGATGATTGATGCTATGCCTTATGATCTGGACAGTCTATTAAGATTGTTGAAATCAACCTACAGTCAATTTAATACCACAAAATGACGAGGATCCAAAAGAGAAACGATCAGAGCTCCACAGAAGTGTCAGATACGCCAAAGCTGAACTAATTGGCGGTATGACAACAACAAAAATCGTATGGCAAAGATACGTATAAGCTCTGATGGACTTGACTGGCTTGAACGAATTGTCAAAATTGTATTAAATGTATCTGTGTCACATCACGAGTGATCACAGATTCATTAAAAAAAACGTACGTAGTACGTATATACTCCATGGGACTAAAGGTGGATAAAAAAAAATGGTAGATGGCAGACCTTTTGACAAGGAAGCAGATAAAAGCCTTCCAAGGATGGTGACAACATTAAAAAGATTGCTGCTTGCTGGATGCAGGGAGGCGCAGGACTAAGGGTCGTAACTTCTAAACGAAGACCGCCGTAAATTTTAAAGACCAAAAAAGTATTGCGAGGTACAAAAAGTACCTACCCAACTGCTAACGACACAGGCACCTTTTTACTCCGTAATAAAAAAGTGTGAAAACTTTTCGAAAAAAAAAAAAACAAACTACAGAAAACGCCCCCCTTGAAGATCCTACGAAGGAGGCGAAGCGTAGGTTTAGTTTATCAATAATTCAGCATCAAAAAGTGCAACAACTTACAAATGCGACGGATGTATAAATAAGAAACAAACTTTTACGACGTACCCCCATAGAACTGGAAATAAAACTTTGGGCATAATATATATCTTAACAGGTGAGGGAGAAATACCCAGTTCTGTCTAGCCTCTGATTAAAGTCATATTGTAAGGAGTAATTAGGGTATGGTCTAACTTTCAGGGGGACGGTTTTGTAGCGGGGGGGTTTGTGGAATAATCTTTGACTTCTAATGGAGCTGAAGCGGCCACCCTTGGGAATAAACTTTGAAATTTGACGAATATCCCATTATAATTAATTCTGCGTACTATTAAAACATAAATTAAGACATATTATTATAGCTACCAAATTCAGGGCGGAGGAAGAGTCCAAGTCTTGAATCACTAAATAATCATACCTGAAACAAATAGAAATTATATTATTAATAATTAAAATGACATTGAAACATATGAAATGGGTGACCACAAGAATTATGCAATATCATGCGCTGCATGGAGTACAGAATGAGCCAATCAGGAAGACCTTCAATACGATGGACGAAGTTTGGAAGCCGGTATCATTAGAGGACAACCTGTACATAACAGAATCCTAATTTAACAAAAAGGGAAAAGAGAAACTTGAAAACTCTATCCCGTATTTGAACCAGGTTTTGTAATGTCGAGCTGAAGAGGACGGCGGAAAAAGGAATACAGGGCGAGAAGACCAATTGAACATTGCAAACGCGTTGAAACTGAACTGAATAGAAGATGATGGTAATATTTTTGACACTATAAAGTATCTGTGGTGATTGATAATAAAGTCAGCAGATGTCTTAAAATTGTATTAGTAAAAAAAATACCAACAATGCAAGATAAAATGATGGCGTATTTTTATCAACGCGAAAATAAGCATCGAGCTATTGACTTAGCAGCTTAAGTCTCTATGAGGAATAAGTATGGATGCGTGTGCATATTCTGCCAGGTGCATTGGTGTTTCTCGACATATTCAAAATTTGAAATTGAACATCTTATAGTAATCGTTGTAAATGTTACATTGATCATACTTAGCTAGCCTTTGAAACAGCCGAGAAATACAGTCGTAAACCCGCAGACTTATAAAGCCCCTGCCTTCCCAAAAAATATTTGTGGCAGCAATCTGCAGGATCATCTGGATGGATATGGATGAACTTTGCAGATACCATAAGCTTGATAGATTGTGTAAGGTGTGGTGTGACTGCTACATTTATATTTCTAACGATTCCATCAGACTTTCGAATAGTAGCTGAATAGTTTCAGAAACAGAATAAAATCGAATAAATAACCAAATCAGATAAATACGAAAGAAATCAACTTGTAATATTTTATCTTTATTGGGTGATAAAACAATTTGGCCAAATTTAGAGAAAGGATAAATGGAAAGAATAAGTACAAGGAAGTGATATTTATTATTTTATTTCATTTTAATTTAGGACGGCGACGGGGTCTTTTCGATTTTCCTCAATGATACAACGCGTCATTACCATTTGTTTTCATTTATATAGTCGCCGTAGATGGCGAGTCGGATAGAAGATGAAGTAAGAAGGAATTCAGAAAGGACATTACATAATGTATGAAATTGCTATAGAGATATTCTTACGTCGAAATGTACGTGAAAGTTTAGTGTCTGAGTCAGCGGCAATACGAATAACACAAAATTAAAAAAAGAATCTAATAGAATCCAAGGAGTATGTGTCCTGGATTTAATCAACAGAGTCTTAGAAAGTATGAACCTAATTAAGACACAACAAATGAAAAAAGTTACGACACCAAAAACTTGAAACATCATAATAAGTATTTTTTTTAAATTGAAGTAAGCCATGTCTCGGGAAAGCATATATGTAACATCGCACTCGCACATTCCCTGGATGATGAACGACCACGCCAAGATTTACTACCGGAAATATCAAATGCACACATTTTCTGTTCCTCTTTCGATAAACTGTAAAGGGATGAAGTAGAGATAGGGAAGTTTGGTGATTAGATTAAAATCTATCGGTAAAGATGCCAATACAATAATGTGCCGCGTTGATTGGTTTGTTTGGATTGACAAATAATTCATGATAGAAATATACAATGACATGTATGAGCACAACAAGAGCCGTGTCATATTGGCAACGACTTGTACTAATATCGTTTCGGTTAAAAATCTACCAAGAAACATCAATGGTCCAAAAAATGTTCAAAGATTGGTGGGTGTACAAAAAATCACAAAGATGGTCATGGAAATCTAGTAGAATCAATCGCAACATAACATAAATAAATTTCTCGGCTTTCCAAATGTACCAACGGCTTCTACATAACAGGAACATTTCATAGGTATTTTCTCACAGCTTATCGGTAATATAAGAATTGCCAAATTCTGACATTCTAGCAACGCAGTGGAATATCAACAAACGTAAATATATAATATATTCTACAAAAATACCTAGTAGGAAAGGAAAAAACTGTAATTTCTGGGTCAGAATGACCTATTCGAGCGTCCCCTATAACTGTGTTACAGTAACATTTAATAACTAAACCTTCGTTATTGAGGGTCGTATTGACCCAAAAAAGATCCTTTTTTCCCCTTTCGTCTTCAAGTTATATTTTGCGATGTCCTTTTTTTCTGTAAATCGCAAGGAATTCGCCTTACATATTTTATTCCCGTCCTGCCTAAGGACAACGATAATAAAATCAGTATTTAAGATACTCGTATGAAAGCCCCGACTTTTTTGGGTTATTTTGGTTGCGTCTCGTCCGACTCTTGGAAAATATCTTCAATACGATTATTATTTGTTCTTTTGTTGTCTTTATTCGCTCAATTGTTTTTTTTTGTTCGTCCTCTTTTGTTATCCGATTTGAATCACAATGCCTTATTTACCGGCTGATGGCTCTCAATACACCACAATGCCCAAAATAAAATGAATATGAATTTGAGACATTTAAGATGAAGAAAAATATGCCTATTTATAATTTCAAAAGTACTAAATAAATAAACTACTATTGTTAGATTTTGAAACGAAGATGAAGAAGTTGTTGGTCGCTTAGTTGTAGAAAGTTTGGCTTTCCTATTCGAGAGTTGATGGGTTCGATTTTTGAAAGCCATCCATATTTCTCTTTTAAGACAAAGCTTTGAGTTATGTGTTATAAGTTATAAGACGAAAGTAATATAAGTAATTATGTATTGTAATTTGTGTTTACTCAAAAGTCAGTCAAGTCATAGCTGTAATTGCTTTTCTTTTCTTTTATGAAGTCTGTTCTATCGAAGCGACTCTTGTAAGACGGAATCCAAGGTGTTTTGCCATCTTTTAAGAGGTCTTGTTGTGCAGGGTGATGTTAAAAGTCTGGTAGTGTCCATTTCTTACACACACATGGCTATACCATTGCCTCCTTCGTGGTCTGCTCCATCTATGTAACCATATCATCAGGCCGACATATTCAACGGATCTTCAATTGATTGTTCGATGAAAAACGCTTGCTAAATTCTTTGAATCCATAACAAAATAGAGGGATAGTAACAACTAAAAGGTCTGAATTATCAATGACGGGACGGGAAACGAAAGAAATTAGAAAAATAATTCAGGGTGAAATGAAAGGAAATAAAGAAAGAATCTCACGAACGCACACGTCTACAGAGTCAAGAATGAATTAGAACAAGTCCAAAAAAGAAGGAAGGAGAAATGAGGCGATGTAATAGCGTTCTCCTGCTTTGGGAAGAAATTTAAATTGTACTGGGACTATCATGCCATTAATATTTGATCAAGATTCCCGGCCGGATTCACACGACTTATCCGTTCGTCTTATAATAATTTTCTAGTCATCCATCGCAAATCTACTTTACAACTAGCGGTCTCGGTGCGAGGTGGTAATTTGAAAAAAAAGTCACCTCCCGAGGGAATATGACTTAAGAACTTATCAAAATCCACCCTCTCCTAGAATAAAAGAAGAAATAAAAACAACCCCCTAAACAGAAATTGCCGCAAAGGAAAAAAAATAATAACAACGAATATCAAATTAGAATCGAAAAGTCATTCCTGACTTTTTTTTCACTTAGCTCTCTTTCTGTAACTCGATTTAAACCTAATGCATTTTTAATATCAATAGTTTCATTTTATATCCTACGCTTTTTCTTTCATGTTCCATCTTTTATACTTTTTGTTTTTCAATTTATGTAGAATGGTGTGCTGATGTATTCGTTTGATGTAACTTGAAAAGATAATCTATATTCTAAACACGCTCTAGTCCAAAATTACTGAAATGGATTGATTGTGGGCCATGTTCTCTTAGTACTCTACTTCACTATTTTACTCTATTCAGCTAAGGATTGTGATGGGCCAATGCTATTTAAGCCACACTAATGAAGCATGCTTTAGCGAATCGTAAGACCACATCTTCAAAGCCTTAGCAACTGATGATGGCACAAGTTCTTTGGTCTTTTCTTTCTTCATCACAAGTCAATATGGTTTATGCTATTGTTTGAACTTTGCTGCTGATTTGAACAAAGATTTTGGGTGCTGCAAAACTAATTCACACCTGGATTGAGTAAAATTTTCTGGATAAGTGTATTTTCAACTTTGGAATGCAAAGTCAAGTTACATGTTCAACGTGTCGAAAAATCTCATGTATACAACAAGTAGATATTTAATAATTAATGAGATATAGAGATAAAAATTGGAAATTGAGAGCAACCAAATTTAAAGACTGCGAGTGCTGTCACGTATTTGGCGCCAGTATATGAATATATTCATTTTTGTAAATGTCTCATATTTATTGCCTATTAGGTTTGTTGGTGCACAACGCTTTAATTATGTCAAAATTCTTGTGATTTTTCAGGACTAGATTTTAACGAATATGTTCGAGTAATTTCAAAGGATTCTTTTCTTTTCTTCATCAGCCATCTCTCTACAGCTGGGTATAGGCCTCTTCCATCTTCCTCCATTCCACTCTATCTTGGGCTTTTCTACCTTAATTTCATCAGACCATCTTTTTTGAAGCTGGCCCAATCCTCTTCTTTCGTCCCACGGTCTCCAATTAAGGATTCTGGGAGCCAAAGATCTGGCGACTTGACCCGCCCACTGATATTTCCGCTTATTGACCAAAAGTGAAATGCTGCGATGACAAAATTTCTCTACAAAGTTTGAAATAATAATTATACACTAGAAAGAAGGCACCCTTAATGTCATTTTAAAGGGTAGAAAATATAATATGATGTTAATGCAGGGGTAAAAAATAAAAGACAATAAAATGTAATCCTTAATGAAGAAGGTATGTTTTCTTTTAAATGTGCTCCTTAGTCATTCAATCATTTTCTCGATTAGCCTTTTCTTAAAGCAATATGTACTCTATAATATTATTTGACATTTGTTTGTTTTTTTAAGGGTAGTTTAAGGTCGGAACAATGAACTTGAGAACACGTGCGTGATTATAAAGTGTTGAATTAATATACTTTTTGTAAGGTTTGTGTATTCACATAGTGAAAGTTCATTTTGATGATTAAAATGAAAACACAGTTGCACTTTCACAATTTTTTTAATGAATCTCGAGCGCTTTCGTCCGACTCACGCAGACATTGTCAAGAGACTCCAAGACAATGTCTGCGTGAGTCGGACGAAAGCGCTCGAGATTCATTAAAAAAATTGTGAAAGTGCAACTGTGTTTTCTGTTGAATTAATTATAAGACTTGGTACAGTTACAATTACAGTTGTATTCCATAGGCATCTTAAAGAAGAGATCGGCATGGATGACAGTTCTTTTATACTACATTCATTTAGTGTTGTCAGTAACCAAATACTACCAGCTATAGGTTATACTAGAGCAAATTTGAAACAATTTTGTTCCCATTGACCAGAGGTCAAATGCCAGTGGTTTTCGAGTTATTTAACTTTTTAGAGTTTTTTTCAATTCTCCACCTTTTGACCTAAAATTGAAAATTTTGAACAATGTGCTCTGTTAAGGAAAGTAAAAATACGTTTTTCTAATAGTTGAAGATTAAATGAATGGTTGAAGTAAAAAATCTACGAGAAAATTTCAAAATCCTCAGAAATACAACGTTTTAAAATCACAAGTCAGTTTTTAATTTTTAATTTAGATTTTTCTAAGGGAGCTACTCCAAAAAAATTATAATAAACTTGGCGTACAAACCACAAGAATATCTTCCCCAATTAATAAGCTTTCCGAAAAGGAATAAATGTTTTCCACTTTACAACAGTTTTGGAAAAAAATCATTAAACGGTACTACGCACACACACAAACTACTGTAATGCTATGTATTTCATACTCTTCGATGTATTTGACATTATTTGAAACAGATCTTTTGTTTATCTGTGGTCAAATTAAGAATGTTTTTTTTTGTATTAAATAACCAAAGATAAACTTTGAACATATCAAAATTTCAAATTTGACGTATCCATCGTTATATCTTTATTTTTGAAAGAAATTTTTTGAAATAGAGCTCGCTCAGTTTTTGACAAAGCAATCTTAATAATGTTCAAACTCATAATCTTAATTAGTTCTGCAGCCCGAT
The DNA here is from genome assembly GCA_963576905.1 of Mystacides longicornis. Taxonomy (NCBI): domain Eukaryota; kingdom Metazoa; phylum Arthropoda; class Insecta; order Trichoptera; family Leptoceridae; genus Mystacides; species Mystacides longicornis. The sequence goes on from OY756437.1 coordinate 20,980,472, forward strand.
TCACGGAAAAGTTTAAGTCTAAGTTCGAACGAAGTTCGATTCAAACTTTTGTGAATAGGGCTGCTGGTAATAATAATTATTGTAGGCGGCGACTATCTACAGTCTATGTACCTATTCACGGAGGGTTTGAATCGAACTTCGTTCGAACTTCGAGCTAAACTTAGACTTAAACTTTTCCGTGAATCGGGCTGCTGGTCGAATTTCGAGCACTGGCCGACCACTAGTAGCAATAAAATCTTTGTGTGTGTGTTTTTTTTAAGAAGGATTTTTCATGTAGTTACTTACTTCCATTGTTTTCACTTCATATCATTGAGTGAATCTTATCTATAATCTCACACAGGCGAACCCCGTCAAAACGCACGAATGATTCCGTTCCATCGATCATCTTTCGATATTTTAAAATAGAATCACTCACATGGAGCGAAATACGAAAGCTAGGTGAAATAATACAGAAAATCTCGCATCCGTCTAACCTCCCCCGTTTAGTTGCAGTATTGAGGGGTGCAGAATGAAACAAACAATAAAAATTAAAGGAAAATAATATTTAATGAACGGAAAAATCATTACTTTATATTTAGCTATACGAATACACATCCTGATATGAGGGCGTATAGAATTGCATATCTGGGTACCTACCCGAAAATGATATATAAGAACATAAAAGTTATGAAATATTTACTTATATTTTTTTCTATCTGTAGATGTATACTTACCTACTTTTTTTAATCCAAATTAACAATTAGGCGGGGATTCACATTGGTTTTACCGGCTGGGCTAATTTCAACGATCAACTAGCGCAAGTTAGCGCAGGATATATTCATATCCTGGCGCCAAATACATGAGAGCAGTCGCAGTCTTTAAATTTGGCTGCTCTCTTGTTCTTAATAATTTCCAACTGTTATCTCTATATTTCATTAATTATTTAATATCTACTTGTTGCATACATGCGATTCTTCGACATGTTGAGAATTCTCATGATTAGGAGTTTCGGAGACTTAAGCATTACCACCTAATGGCTAACGTTGTTAACGTAAAGTGATCAACTAAGCCAGCCTTCGAAATGACATTAGAAGACGGTCGTAAGGCCGTAGTGGTTTGTTCCATTTAAAAATCAAACATCAGTAATGAATTGTTAGAGTCATTAGTTGTTACATATTCGTTATTTTCCATACATATTTTTATCGTTTGACAAAACTAATCCAACTGCGGGAAATATTCTACCTAGGGGGCGTCCATTAATCACGTGATGTTTTTTTGCAATTTTTTAGACCCCCCCTCCCCCCTGGTGACATTTGGTGATGTTTCAGGATACCCCCCCCCTCCCCCCGAAAATCACGTGTACTTTTTTAGTACAAAGAATTACGAAACTTATGATTTTATTTTTCGACAATTTTAAAATTTCTGAAAATTCAACTGTTTTTTATCAAATTCATCAGAAAAATAAATGCACGTGATTTTCTCACTAGACCCCCCCTCCCCCTACGTGATCTTTCGTGATTTTTTTCCAGACCCCCCCTCCCCCTTTTGGGCTCACGTGATTAATGGACGCCCCCCTACATGTTAATAATTTTCAAACAACATAATATTATGTCCGTTCGAGATATTGTTACTACATACAACTGTAGCTACGAAAAGAACTATCAAATTGACCCCAATTGTTAACCCTGTAACGTGAGATTGGGCCCCTTTGAGGTAAGGTATAATTGATTTTACAGGGCAGTCAAACAGGTAACCCAAATCACTCGACAACGAATGCAAAGAGGTCAAAAATATAATGTAGGTAGGTAGGTACCTCAATTTTCTTAAATATCTATTGCTCAAAAACAATTGCATAATATTTAAATAGTTTGAAATATCCACAATTTCAAGAAATGAAGGTGGGTAGGTACATATTTGACACGTTTATAAAACGGAAGCTCCCAACATGATCAAATACCTAAATAAAAGCTCCACACGCGCCGAAAATTATGACTAAATAATTCAAAATCTACCGAAAATCCGACAAATGAATCCAAATAATATTTTATGACAAATAATAATTAATTTTACTGGTAGAATAATAGACAATGATTTCTTTTATTTTCTGAAGGGGGATCATAGAGTCAAAGCGCCTATTTTTCAATTTCCAACTCCTGGCGCGAGGGAGGTAGGTACGTGCTTAGCAGGAGTTAAATAATTGTCTTCATCCCCCTGATTCAGCAATGGCAAACCAGAGACACGCGACTCCATTGGGAAGAAAAATAAATATAGGTAAGTCAAAAACAAAAAAAAAGCATGTTGAAGAATAATGAATGTGTGCATAAATTGATTAAAAAAGGAATTCATGTGTTTAAGAGACTTACACTCAGATTTCCTTTCGCTTTATCAAATAAAAATCATTTCTTTAAAGCCTTTTCCATTTTTTATCACCAATTTGAAAGACAGAGTCGATGTGTTTGATTAATCACAACATTCCTTTCAGCGATATTTTTTTTTTGTTATTCTATTACCAACAATTATTTTAATACACATATATTCCCAAACATTTTTATTGTACTTATATTATTCAATAAATTTAATAATTACATTAAATAATTACTTAACTTGTATAATTTAGGTAGGTACTAATTGAATAAATTTATTTACGAATGGAAACTACATGATATGTTAAGAAATATTATGTATCTCTAAGGCTCTAAAAAAAAATTTATCGACCTAAAATGGTGTGGCTTTCAAACAACAGTTTCATCAATAAAAAGTTGAAAAAATGGGTAAGAAATGATATAAAATAATATTTAAGTTAGTATAGAACGGATCACCTGTGATGCGCAAACGCCATCGCGGGTAGTTCCCTCTCATTCTTGCAAACGTAATTGCCGCTCTTACAGTAGCCCATCCCACTTACTCCTATTTTCATACAAAGTCAACATCGGGCACATAGAGGTAGAATGTCTGCGCCCGCATATTATATTCTCGCGTTGTTCCCGCCTGAGTTTTGAATACGAATGAAATATGGATGTTTTGGAAATATTTTAATGTTAATATTTTATTAGCTTAACTCAATCGAATTAATTATGTATTATTTTATGGGAGCGCAGTGCACATTATGTACATATGAACGGGCCGCCTCGGGTTAGAGCCACAGGACAATGTCTGTCGGGAAAGCTAGTAATAAATAAATAATGCTTTGTTGTTACAAATTAAGAATGCAGTCCTAATATAATACATTCACGAGAGTCAAATGGCGGACTTATTCCGCAGGATCTCTTCCAACCAACACAAAAGCAGTAGAAGAAATGGGAAAGGTTGGATAAGCAATGTCGGTAGAAGAAGCGGATCAAAAATGTCCAGATAGCAAAAAGTGGAAGTTTGTTCTCTCACTCACCACAACGTAACGTATCCCGTAAATATTCAATTTATGAATCTTGTGTGAAACCTAGAGTGAAAAAATGTTGAAATAAATCTCAATATCTCAAATGTTTTTTTCACCCTAGATTCACCCTAGACTTTCAGATATCTCAAAGATATGATTTTTATTTACTTACACCACTAACTTGCCTTACCACACGTGACATAATGTTATCCTTAAAAAAAGACAATTTATTTGGCACTCATCTCCAACTGGTTTGCCACCCCTGGCCTACTTCATCTCCAATATAATAACTCTCCTGCTGTAAGATCTAAGGTTTCCACAGACAGCGGATCCCACCGCGAGGGAGACTTTCCAACTACTAGAGCTTCTTCATACTTTAAACGTTAATCTTTGTCCTATTCATTATTTTATAAATTAAATAATATATTAAATATTTCGAGAATTTAATGAAAATATAGCACCACGGCTTCAAAATTGACAAAGCAGGCAAAAACAAAAAAAAATCATATATGAAAAAGCACTTTTTAAGATTTAACAGACCAACAGTGGTACTAATAGAAACTGCGTTATAACACCGTTATGACGGGAATAGTTAGTCCGGCATAAATCGCTTATACCATGCGCTACTAATAATCATCCCTATACCGTGTTATAACTGTACTGCAGAATAGTTTGGCAACATCGCATTTATCAATGAAACTCGTGGTTGTTCCATACTACGGGGTTGATTTCTAAGAATTCTGTACGAACCCGACTGGCAGCAAACCTATTTAAAGTTCGTGTGCGTAATATCGCGAGTATGTACGAATCGGTTGGTATGAATATTTCCGAAGGTCGATTCGATTCATTGACAACTCGGACTTGTTGCAGGTTTTGGAATGTTAAGTGTCATGAATGCAGAGTGCAGTGGTAGTCTGTATCGTTTAACATCGCTATTACTTCTTTATACATGGGGGAAGCCAGGAATAAAGTTGAGATGGAAATTATTCTTGTTAAAGCTTATTCCTTGTTTTATTAGTAGCATTTTTGCGTATTCGAAGAATAACGTTCTATTAGTACGGCTGCTAGAGTTTGATATGAAGTACCTACGTCAATGTCAAAATAAGCAGTGTGGAGATCGTTTTACTAGATAAGTGCTTAACAGATGGACTTTTCTTCTGTGGGTGAACTGTCAGGTCCTCCGACGTTGGCGAATACCTCTGCAAGAGCCACTCGGTCCTGCGCTGCTCTGAAGAGTTCAGCCAGTTTCGCAGCCGGGACAACTGCTTTCTGCCCACTCCCCGTGGATGGATGTTACAATGGAAATCGTGGAAGAACAATAGAGGATTGAGTCAGCTTAAGAAGAGATGACTGACGGTGGGGTGGATTAAGAGCGCTCAGAAAAGAGAGAAGATGAACAAGAACATCTGTCGAATTGAGACCTTCTATCGCGTTCTTATGACGAGGGTCTTCTTCAGTTCCTCATAGATCTACAGTTCGATCCTTTAACTAGGTCAAGTGAGACCTCTATGGGTCTAGGGGTGAGAATAATCAGATAATTCTCTGGTGGTTTACCCGGTGATTTGAGTTCCTCAACGTTATTTTTTTGGAAGCCTCTTTGGACCGAAACCACTTAAATACAAGGTACATTCAGTTTGAGTGTAATTATGGAATCTTATAACAACTTTTAATGTTGCAGGTCCTACGGATTTTGCGTAAAATGAAGATTAAAATCACTCTTTTTCAAAGTTAGTCTTGAAAACATTATCTTTAATTAAAAAAAATTTGAACAAATAAAAATCAAACAACACTTGAAAACAGGAACCACCCAAATCTATTTTGCTTTCATAAAGTTTTTTTTTTTATAGCAATTTATCCGAATTCCTTCTCACTTCACTCAACATTATTAACATTAGGGAATCATACAATATAGCAGCGGAGCAAAAAAAAAGGAAATAAATGTTACAATGCAGGAAGGTAGGGACATTTACCAAACTGCATCGAGTCTTTCTAGCGGTAGCATGAGGTTAACAGTCACTGCTACCGTGGACACAAAGTCTAAGAAGGGGAGGAAATATTAATAAAAAAGAAGGTTTACAACAAATGCATGAAGTTATTTCTAAAAAAAAGATTATGTATTGCCTGAAAGAGGTTCCTTGAAAGATTGCTTTTTTGTTAAAATCCAATGGGTTTTAGAAGGTTTATCTGTTTGTAATAAAAAAAAAAATTAACAGCCTACTTCCTAAAATAGTCACAATAGTTCCATTATGACAACAAGCCTACCAATGAATAATTCCTAAAATTAATATCTGATCAAAACAAATAAGAAGAGTAAAAAATCGAGTGCAGTCGACAGATTATTTGTTCCTTAAGAAGGGTCGTTAAAAATGATTTTTTTTTATTTAATATCAAAATCTTAGCTAAAGGCATCGTTTAACAAGAATGAAAAGTAGATTGCGACTTAATAATACTTCTGTTCCTTTTTGGCCATGCACTAACTTCCTGGAGAAAACTGGAAGGCTTTTTGGTACAGACAGATAAGAGAGTGGAGAGAGGAAACGGGATAAAGACGAAGGGTGAAACAAGATGAAGAAACAGAAGAAGGAAGAGGAGGCAGAAAAGGTAGATGAAGGAGAAGAGATTAATACATTTGACTTATAATACTCATACATCTGTCTGTATCATTTGTTGCGTACTGCAAGAAATAATAATATTTAGGGGGAGAAATCGGGAATACTATGAAATGGAAGCTGAATTCTGTAAATAAGACAGGGTGAAAGAATCGAAGGCAGCTTGGGGACAGACTTTAATGGCAAGAAACTTCCAAAAGTTATTAATAACATTAATGGGTGGTTTTTGACTATCGGGGTCGAAAGGACCAACAAATAGACTTATGTTAAAGGAAAACATTACTTGAGAAATAAATATATTTTTGGTAAAATCATACTTAAACAAAGAGATGCATTTCTAGAATTTTAGTAACCATAAAATAATTTATGCTCTGTTTCAAGATTCGGCTTTATGTTCGTTTGGTGTAAATGCACACTTTTCGGGGTATTTTATGTCACTCAAAGTCTTTGTGTATTCCTGTAAATAATCTCTAAAGTGTCATCAACATCATCATCAGTCCTCCTCAGTCCAGTATTGGACATAGGCCTCCCTTCCCGACTTCCATTGCTCCCTGTCGGCAGCCACCCTGTGCCACTGTTGATCGGTCACCTTTCTTATGTCGTCGGACCATCGCATTTGTGGCCTTCCTGGGTTTCTGCTACCAGTTCTCGGTTTCCACTCCAGGGTTCATTTGATCCGTTGTTCTTACCACGTGTCCACTCCAGTTCCATTTCAGTGATGCAACTCTAAAGTATACCTATCGTTAAAAACTAAGTTTTCAAATTTTCTGTAGTCATTTAAGGCATAATATGGCTACGAAAAAAGTCAGGAAAGTTGAAAAATGTATGTAGAATAAGAACAAAAGACCTTTGATTTTGCAAGAGAATGTGCAAATGTTTTAGTATGAGGTTAACCTCATACTAAAACATGTTAACAACAGTTCGAAAACTGATAGAAAGGATACTTTTGACTTTATGACATCAAAGTAGTAATATATGTTCTGAAGTTTAATCAAGATTTTTTTTTATTGCGTCTTTGATATCCCTGCCAAAATCGCGCCCCTAAGATTGCTCGTGATATTATAGTAATATGTTATGTGCGATAATAAGAGAGGGTCCACAAAGCCATTCGTACCAAAAATATTCCGTAATCAACGCATGAATTATTTAGGAAGATTCACGCAAACATGCAACGCTAGAGAAAATATCATAGATAAATTGCAGCAACAACGGTTCATCTATGTTTCGAAATCATTCCCAATAAATATCAACACGTAAGAAGATTTGCTGAGAAACGAATCAAATAAGAAATTGCAACTTTAAACATAATAAGAAAAGCGTTGGAAATTGGAGACCATTGACAAAATGCAGAAGAAGAAGCAGATTAGGATTTTTAGCAGATTTTTTTCATAAATCATCATCATTTTGTATGCAAAATTAGTCAACATCTCCAAGCGCCGGATTGAAATTGTCAAAAATCGATGCTAAAGAAATTTGGTTGGATAATTTTGATCATTTCTTAAAATCATGTAACTCGAAATTTGAAACAAGTAATAAATCGAGTTAATCGCAATTACATAATAACGAAAATACTCGTAATAGAATGTTTATTGGATTGCGCTTGGGAATTTATTCTTGATTCTTAAAAAGCATGTGAAAAATTGATTAACAAAATACTTATTATTTAACTCAAAGAGAAATCTGCATTATTTGTTCATAATTTTTCTCCTTAGTAAGCCTTAAGAGGTTTTACTTTGGATAAAAAAAATAAACAAATATATTGACAGCAATTTAAAAAAGAATGGTTAAACATAAACAGCCATCTAAGATTCAAAGTGTCAAATTTGTGGATGAATCTGAGGCGTAATCGAGTTAAGGTTTCAAAAAGCAAGAAAAACAAATTGCAGAATTCTTGGAAATAACTATTTGAGATCAGATTATCTTCCCAAAGCAGATTTAGAAAGCCCCTTGAGGCAAACCTGGCAAAGATGAAGTTTTCTTTTTAAAAAAAAACTTTGATAAAAGTTTTAGCGTAGATGTTTCAACAGTTTATAATATTTCTTTGCATAAGCTCTGTATGTATATTTCAAAGCTTGGAGATAGTTTTCTTTAACACGCTTAAGGAATAAAAGATTACAATCCACACAGAGACACAAAATAGCGTTAATACTTGCTTACACAAGTTAATTATAAATAATGTGTTAGTATTTAGTTATGTTTTCTTTGAAATATAGTCTATACGAAAAATTATTTCAGCATTCTTTGTCAAAACCGAAGAACTGTTGCATTTTTGTTTTTGTGTACTATCGAAAAAAAAAACATTCAGTTTAGAGAATTTAGAATGTCATTGGTATTTTATCTAAAAAGTAAAAAGAAATGTTTTGATTTCAGCGGTGCAAGAAAATTAAATTATGTGCGTCAATTTTATAAATTCTTACACTAAAATAACCTCATAAAAAATAGTCAATTATATTTTGATGAGGTTTTTTTAATGGATAAAATTATGTAACATATTAATAGTGTAACATTATAAATATAACAATGTTACGTAGTAATAAGATTTGCATTTCGTTTGTCTTTGAGTAGGTATGATTTTAGTTTAAATTGGTTTTATAGATAGATATAATGCTGAAGTATTTATGGAATTTATAATTAAAATAGTCGAAATTTGGGTGTTAATTTATTTTTTTAATCAAAATTATTCATAAAAAACAAAACGATTAAAATAAACAGGTAGATAATAAACATCTTTAAACTTGAATTGTATTGTTAAATCCAATGTTTAAAATAAGCGAATAAAAGAAACAAAAAAAAAAAAACAAAAGCTATCGTCGAATTTCAATATTGCAACATTTGTTAAAAACGAGAAAAATAATGAAAATCAATTACTTTTAAATCACTTATCGAATTAAAAGTTATGGATAATAAAAATAATAAAATGAGAAAAAGAAAAAAGATAAAAAATCGTTAAAATAATTCTCAATTTCCAGCTATTAACGTCATCTGTCTCTTTCATTCCAACTTGTAGAGAGATTTTGGAATAAAAATAATGATAAGTAATAATACATAATAAGAAAAGAAAAACCTACGTCCGTCTGTTACGTTTATTAAGGCTATATTCCTTAATCTCTTCTTTTCTTTCTTCCAGTTTATACAGGAATACAGGAAAATTATTAAAGGACGTTATTATTTAGGTCATTTCTGATGGATTTGATTCCATAATATGGTTTCCGAAACTTAACCGTTATGGAGATATTGAACTTTAAAGATTTTGAAAAAAAAATCCTTTCTTTTTTGCCTTTATATCGATTTCTTCAGATTAGAGGTCCTTGGGTCCAGTTTTTTTATGTATCTAGTGAGAGGACATGTCAATTAATAAAAATGATTAACAAATAGCAAGTGTTATACCTTTTTGAATAGCTAAAGAGACGTAGATGTTTTTAAAATTATCTGCCGATCAAGTTCCATGATTTTTTTTAAAAGCGCTTCAAATTTAAAAACACTTAGTGATAATTCTTTTTAATCCTAACCTTTGTCGAGCTGTATTTTTAAACTCTTAGTAGTAGGTTCAGTTTTTGTTAATCATTTTTATTAATTGACATGTCCTCTCACTAGATACATAAAAAACTGGACCCAAGGACTTCTTTTCGGAAGAAATCGATAAAAAGGCAAAAAAGACAGGATTTTTTTTTCAAAATCTTTAAAGTTCAATATCTCCATAACGGTTAAGTTTCGGACACCATATTAAAGAATCAAATCCATCAGAAATGACCTTTATATATAACGTCCTTTAATATTCCGTACGACTTTTTCTGTAACCCTGTATATAATATTATTTTTATACTGTTTCTGATGTGTTCTATAATAAAACTTGAGAAATCATCATAAAACGCGATTGTTCAATATCGTATTTATAAAAAAAATAATTTTTTCAATCGATTTAAATAAACCAACGAAGACCGTAAGTTGAGAGGATTTTTTTGGTTTTTATTTATTTACTAGAGGTCCGCCCCAGCTTCGCACGGGTAGATAGATATACTTAAAAATAATTTAGTTTTCATACAGATCCCTAACTTTTCCAAAATATTTTATAGCATATGTTAATCTGGAATAATTGCATTGCAAGGTATCCTGTCACGTCACTTTACCACCGTGACTACTTTGCGCGGTATTTCTACTAAACTTGATAATATGACACCCCTCAGTCCCCTCCCGCTCCCTTACGCACTCTGCATCGGATAAGTTGAGATGATAAGAGACTATGCTTTTTTCCAATACTCACATTTTTAAACTCGTGATAACTTTCGAATGGAATGTCCGAATTGAATAATTCAAAAAGTTATACAAACATATTGAAGCAGACTTGAATATGAACTAATTTATTTTAATAAGGAGTAATACCGAGATACCAATAAAAACCATTTTATAGGGGTGACATTTTATTGATTTTTTTAAATAAAAAAACACTTATTGTGGCATAACTATAATAGTTAGACATATGCTGTCGCGATACTTTTTGTAAATAATGATGTCTTCTACAAAATTGTGGTACATTGTTTTATTCTATCATCATTAGTTTTCACAGCGTTCGCGATAAAAAGAATATTTTAGGTAAATTTTTTACACCTTGGGTTACATTATTGAAGTTTTCGTAGGTTACCCAATTTTTTTTGGAAATTAAATATAGCCTATGTTCACCGCCGATATTGTAGCTTCCCAAAAGTGAAAGAATTTTTCAAATCGGTTCAGTAGTTTTGGAGCCTATTCGATGCAAACAAACAAACAAACAAACAAAAAATCAAATCTTTCCTCTTTATATATTAGTATAGAAAACAAAGTTACAGCCAACAATAGACATTGTTTTACAATAGGTAATTATATGACAATCAAATTGATTTTCTTTCAAATAGTTACCCGGTTATAAAGACTGTGTCTCGTGTTTAACCGGGGAGCACGCCCCACCCGTGATATTCTAATCAACATGACAGACAAGGCGCTGTTGGATGCTAGAAAGACGAAGAAAAAAGAAACCTCATTTGATCGGTGTTACGAAGAATCAAAAAAATCTCAGCTATACGCCACTACAACCAGCGCAAACTCATTTCTTTTACCATAAAAGAGAGGTCAGGTTTGTATGGCTGGGATGCCAAAACATAGATGACCACGATAGACACTATTTTTTCCCTATAAGGGACATGCTTAACTCTTCTTATGAGAGTTGGGGGAATTGCATAATATAATGTAAATGACGTATCTTATAATATAAATGAAAGTCGGGCAGTGCGAACACTTATAACTCGAAATCGGCGGAACAGATTCTTCCAATGTTTGATTTATTGAATTCTTCTCCGGAAACAGAATCACTATAAAAAAGTCGAAAATGCGTAAAAACAATATAAAATATAATATTAAAGTAAGTATGGAACGGATTTCTTGCGACGCCAACGCCATCTTCTATAACAACAAAATTATTGTTCACCGTTAACGTTATTATACAGATTTTTATGGAATTTTTTTCGAGCTTTCGGGAATAATATACTATTGACGTTTTTTTTTTGTAAAATTTACAAATTTGAAATCAATATTCATAGTAAGGACTACAGGATAAAGTCTGTCTGTCGGGAAAGCTAGTTGTATAATAAATATGAAAGTTCCTGTCAAAAGGAGCAGAGACATACATCTGCGAAGTGGTGTGACCTGATTGAGACTACAGAACAGAAATATGCCATGCGAGTTTCGGAGGACAGAGAGGTTCGGAGGCATTTGGTTCTCAGGGATGTTAGCACATGAAATGTCTGCAGTTCATGCATGATGCAGTACATAACGGAATTAATGTGTAGATGTTTCATTGATCGGGATAAAAAATATAATTAGAAATACCAACGTGTTGTTTCAAACTGGTTTCATACTACTCATAGAAATACAATTGCAATGCAATTTTCTACGTGATAACTTTAATCTTTTGTATATTTTTATTTAACTTTGTATCTTAAAGAATTTGCATTCCGCTAATAATATACTTCAGAATATAGTTCAAGTTAGAACGTAGCACATAGAAAGAAAAAAAAGGAGCGGTGTGCGAGTTGGTGAAAAAGGGAAACAGAAATAAAGAAAGAATTAAGAATATATCTGTTTCTGAGAGCCTTTGTGAGCTCACAAAGAATTTCAACCGCAGAGCATAGCAAAATATCATAATAAAATATACCTTTTTTGAGATGATGTTTTTGAAATATCTTTAAATATAAAAATCGTATTTTGTTGTTTAGTATTTTAAATGCCGGCTTTTTTTATTCTAATAAAAAAAATCTTTAACAAAATACGTGAATTTGATCGATGGTTGTGGTCAATGAACGCAACATTCTATGATATTTATTAAGTTTTTCTTAGTCTTGTACTTTCGTTAATACTAAATGAGGATATTAATTTTTATTTCGTTCATTTATTTACGTTAATATGTGACGTACAATAGATAATCGAACATGAAATTTCGAACTTTCTTTATCGCACATATTCTTACCCATAAAATATAGTGCGATTTCAAAAAAAAGAACTAATTATTTTTATCAAAATAAGTACCACTGACCTAATTTTTAGTATCAAAATAAATACCACTCATTCTTTTACTACCTTATACGACATAAATACTTTCTAAAATTCTAAATGTTTTTTTTTTAATTAGTTATTTCTCCTGGGGCAAAAAATGCGCCGGGTACAAGCTTGTATTATAATAAAATTTACGTTTTTGACTCAATGTTTCTGAAATATTTTTTTACAACGTGAACAATATCAAAATGATGTTCGTCTCCCTTGGAGCGTTAGGAATAAGTATTTAAAATTAATCTTCTCAGTAGTATTTTGAAATCTAAGAATGAGTTGAACAATTTATGTTAAAACAATTCTGCAAACCTCAAATTCTTTTGAGTGTGTTATATAATATTGTGGGTGTTGTCATCACTGAAAAAAAAAAACGCCTCCAAGGCTCCAACCCTTTCTGTCCCACGTAGCCCGCAACGACCTCGCATTTGTCCTGCCGCTGTTTCTTTTATTCCAGACGCATTCTTGAATAATATTTTGATTTCAGATTAGTTGTTTAGCACACAAAGATCATCGACAATTAGTGCGGGTAATATTTTATTCTGGATGGTGTATTCACACTAATGCGGTAAATATATATAGCGTCAAGCTTTTAGAACTTTGGTACCGAAATTTTGATATGCTACGATTTCCTAAATCGATGTTATTTCAAAAGAACCAAATAATACTTTCATCCCTGGATCGAAGAGAGGGATCCCTGGATGAAAATTTAATACTCACGAACCAAAATGTGAATGTATGTTGGTGAACTTAATCTAGGGCTTTGAATTTACAAACCTGCAACAAAATATACAAATAAAATTAGTTTTATTTTTATAGTTACCTAAATAGTGTACCTACGTCAATTGTGTACAAAAAAAAACAGTCGAAATTTTATTTTCTTAAACTTGAGAAAGTTGTCACTAAAAACATCAACCAAGTCCAGGAATTCGTTCCCAGCCCTGTGCATCTTTACCGATTTTTTTTAAAGCTCTGCACTCGTTTTCGAGTAATTCGGCTATAGGTATATTTCAGCTTCAAATTTAAGAAGCGTTAAGTGGGTAATGAAATTGTTTAATTATTCAATTGGAGAGTCTTTGTGATAAGTAGGTATATAAAATTTGAAAGATTGCTGGGCCAATGAGATCTTTGAGTTTACCGGATATAATGAAATGGGGTTTTAGAGATGACGACACCTGTGAGTGTGGCTCTGCTCAGAACAACGCACACATATTTGCATGTCCCCTGATAGGTGTGACATGCACACACGAAGACGCATTGATTGCAAATCATAGTGGTATTCGGGTGGTCGAATATTTGGGGATAACAGATTTGAAGGTGTTCTGGATACGGAAATTATATAAGAACAGGATATAATTTTGTTAAACTATGGAGACCATTTTTACCTAAATGTTTATTAAAAGGAGAAAAGAAAAACGATACAACAATTCATTAGTTGTGACATATTCGTTAAGATCTAGTCCTGAAAAATGATCACAATAATCTAGACATAGAAGTGGTTGGTGACCCAGCGGTTACGACGCCGGCTTTCGTACTGAGGACGTCGTGGTTCGATCCCAGGTGCCGACCATCTTCCTCTTTCACGACACAAGCTTTCGGTAGCTTACTGTGAAAGAGTCAAGGAGTGTATTTGTGTTCACTTTGAGTGAGCACAGATTCATTTTTATTAAAAAAAAAATAATAATAATAATTAGAACGTTGTGCTCCAACAAAGCCATGAAGGCAATAAAGATGAGACATTAACAAAAATGGATATATTCATATCCAATATATGACAGCAGTCGCAGTCTTTAAATTTGGTTGCTCTCTTGTTCTCAATAATTTCCAACTTTTATCTCTATATTTCATTATTCAATATCTACTTGTTGTATACATGGGATTTTTCGACATGTTGAACGTGTCGAAAAATCATGATTAGGAGTTTCGCAGACTTAAACATTACCAAATTATTGATGTTGCTGGCGGAAACTTTGTGAAATCCCATTTTTGAACAGGTAATTATTTTAAATAAAACATTGTTTATTTCACTTATATTATTTATTGGCAGAGGTCTTTCGGTCACACGACCATCTTCAGTGCCGCAAATACTTAAACGTTTAAGTATTTATTTATTATTTAAATAATATAAGTGAAATAAACAAAGTTTTATTTAAACTAATTACCTGTTTAAACATTATTACCTAATGGCGAACGTAGTTAACGTAAAGTGTTCACACTAAGCCAGCCTTCAAAATAAGAGTAGACGACGGTCTTCAGTCGGCTATATGAGTGGAATTTTGTTCCATTTAAAAATCAGTAATGAATTGTTGGAGTCATTAGTTGTTACATATTCGTTTAAAAAAATGATAGTATGATCTAGAGTTGAACACGTGAAAATATGGTATTTTGTTCTACGTATTGGAAATGTGATACTTGATCGATTCCACGTAAATTGGTATAAATAGGTCTACTCGTAAAAAGATAGTTAACTAATAATTTATGTTTGCACAACATCCTTGAAACTGGTAACATAACATTACGGTCATAGTTAACAACAGTACGGTAGGTACGGTATATCATGAGGCTGAATTATCGACTTTTTAATGGTTTATGTAAATAAAGGCCGGTAACACAGCCGGCGTATATTTAAAATGTAATAAATCCAAAATAAATTACTCCAAATTGCCGCTCTATGGTTCCTTAATGAGGGAATTATTCATGAAACTGTAAATAGAAACATTCTATTAAGTTTCACCGATTCTGATTCGTGAAAAACGTATGGGGAAAATTATTTTTGGTTACTACTGATTTATTATTTATTTGTATACAAACTCATAATATATATTATATTTTTGTTGAGGAGAAAGTTTCATAGCAAACGAAGTAGATTTTAGTATGTAGGAAGAGTGGACTTATCAAAAATTTGGTTGCTTGGAGGTTCCCATAAATTTCAACAGATGACTCACAACTTCATAAAAAAATAAATGTTGAGCACGCCCATGACAGTTAGGGGTTTTAAATTTGACCACCTAATAGCAAACTATGTTAACGTAAAGTGATTGCGATAGAATATTGAATTGCGAAGCCTTCATAAAATCGGTTGAATAAGGTCGTAATACTTGTGTGGTAAATTTTAAGTAAACCTTTAAAATTCGAGTTGATACTTTTTTAATTGTATTGTGAGGTATAAGCAATTATTTTAAGGGTTTAATTTGGACCACTAAGGGCACTTGTAATGTGTTGTGAAAGCAGACTTAGAGAAGACTAAGAATATTCGCGATTAGGTTGTCATTTTTCAAATTGCCGAACCATCATTGCAAAATTACACACCTTGGTAAAATTCCAATCTACGATTCACCTTCGTCAATTTTCCATTTATATATTTTTTTTATTTATTTAATAAATGAATCTGTGCTCACTAAATTGAACACAAATACACTCATTGACTCTTTCACAGTACGCTACTTAAAGCTTGTGTCGTGAAAGAGGAAGATGGTCGGCACCTTGAATCGAACCCACGACCTCCGAACGATACAGTAAGAAAGCCGGCATTGTAGCCGCTGGGCCACCAACCACTTCTTATAATATACTTAATCGAGAAATTCATAACTGTGTTGAAAAAGGTTTGAGAAATCTTAAAAACTAACATTTATTTACATTGGTAAAATTAACTTGTAAGATTTTACCATCTTTATAATGCTTTTGCTTTTTTTTTTAACATTTTTTGCTTTAAAATTGGGACAAAAAAGGCCGTCAAAAAAAGAAACACGTTTTCCACGAAAAAGACAAAATTCACTCAACATTCCAGCAGGACAATAAATAATACAGAGGTTAATGCGTCCCAAGACAGAGGAGGACAATTTGGGACAACACTGGCCCGAAAGTGAGGCACTTAGCCTGATAATATTATTAGTGGGACAATAAATAAAAGGGATAAAACGACTCCGTGGAGGACGAAATGGACAAATTACTTACTACATCCCTTGAGCCACCGTGGCCGCTGAAATTACAACAAAAGGTGGTCAAATTGTGCCTTGTAATTTTGTAAATTCAACTTCTCTTTAAGAAAAGACTCTATATCTGAAAATTGAGTAAAATTTTTAATCATCTTAAGGGTTCTTGAAGTTAGCATTCGATTCCCTCAGCTGAACTACTATGAGAAAATCAAACATGTGTACATACATATATGAGTATAGGATTTTTGATCTATCGAAAAACCGATTAGGTTTTCGATATATTATGATTTTCCGGACATTTCCGATGTAGGTTTCTGTTAAATCCGAGATGAACTTCATTCCGTCCAGGAATATTACTAGCATTCATTGCCAAGATCACACTTTGTAGCAAATTCAAACTATCTGTCGTAAAAAATAGCACCACAAAGAACATAGAATATTAAAAACGACTTAATACAATATGTACCTATTCTAGTTCATTGCGCTTGCGAAGGTATAATATATTTGTCATGTAAAGGTCAAATTTATCATTCTAAAACTATCATATTAAACTTTGAGATGAGTAAATAGCTCAAAAAATCGAATATATAGATATATATCGTTCAAGCGTTAACTGCTTTATACAATTTATATATATATATATATATATATATATATATATATATATATATATATATATATGTAGATTGTTATTTCGGGTACTGTCGCGTTGTGAGTTGTTCCCGATGTTATTTGGAACATTATTAAAGGTGTTGGTTTGTTGGTTAGATGGTGGTATATATTTCGGAGCCATCAGAGACTCCATCTTCAGCCTTTCGTCGTATTACAGAAGTAATAACGCCGAAATTAATCTGCAGTGACGAGACAAGGGTGTTATTCGTTGGCTCGTTGAGCAGATTATGAGGTATTTTGTCTCGTGAAACGCGGACTATTACGAGATGTGTTCGTAGCTATACTGTCTGTTGGGGTAGGTGTATAGGAATGTGAGGCAGTGGTGTAGTCTCTAGTTGAGATCGAGTTTGTGTTATTTGATTGGAGCTGTGTTTGTGGGGTGTGGGCGGTAGTATTTGTGTGTGTGGGGTGGGTGGGTGGAATTTGGTCTATGATGTGGAGGTACGGGGGGTAAATTTTTAAAGTTTCATCACGTTCATTAAGTGTGTGTGGTCTTTTTGCGATATTAATTGCTTCGTATAGTATGCGGTGAGATTCACGGTTTGTTTTGTATAGTGTTGTTGTGTTTTCGAAGTCTATTTTGTGGCCTTCGGTCATTGTGTGTAGCGCTAGGGTGGAGGAAGGTTTTTTGTTTTTGACGTCATTTTTGTGTTCTTCGGTTCTGACCGAGACTTTCCTGTTTGTTTTGCCTATGTACACTTTGGGACAATCTTTGCAAGGGATTTGGTATACACCTTGGTGTTCGTTAGGGATCTTATCAGTAGGTAGGGGTAAGGTTGTGCAAACTTTTTTGTTTGCTGAGAAGACAGGGCGAATATGTTTTTTCTTGAGTATTCGGCCAATCTTTTCAGATACGCCTCTGACATAAGGGATATTGCAAGTGCCGAGGTACCTGTCGTTAGGTGGTGTTGACAGATAAGGGGTGGATGCGTGTGATTTAGCTGCACTCAGCTGTTTGTTAGAGTACCCATTTTGTTTTAGGATTTTGGTAAGAGCGCGTTCTTCATCTTCTCTATGTGTATTATCTGTCAGTGACACAGTCCTGTGGAACAAAGATGTGGCGACCGCTTGTAGTTGGGAGGGGTGATGATGAGAGTCTGCTTGGAGGTATCTCGAAGTGGAGGTTGATTTTCGGTAGATTTTATGTCCTAGTGTGCCGTCAGGGTTTCTGCGGATGAGTGTGTCGAGGAAGGGCAGTTGGCAATCGGTTTCTATTTCCATCGTGAATTTGATGGTTGGATGTAGATTGTTTAGGTAGGTTAAAAATTCATCTAGTTTTTCTTTTCCGTGGGGCCAGATGACAAAGGTGTCATCTACGTATCGTTTGTATAGGGTGGGCTTGTGTTGAGCTTGGCTTAGTGCGCGTTCTTCGAAATCTAGTAAGAACAAGTCGGCAAGTATTGGGGATAGGGATGAACCCATACTAGCACCTGATACCTGTTTGTATATTGTGCTTTTGTATGAGAAGAAAGTATTGGACATGCAATGGGCTATCATGTTAATAAACATTTTAGGTATTTTGAAGCGATCTTTTAAGATTGTAAGTGTTTCATCTATGGGAATGTTGGTGAAGAGGGATACGATGTCGAAGCTTACTAGCAGGTCTGTTTCGTTGGTTTTTATTGTTTTGATCAACTCTATGAAGTCGAAGGAGTTTTTTATGTATGAGTCGCGTTGTATGGAATCGGGATAAAGAAAGTTTGATAGGTATTTAGAGAGGTTGTATGTTGGGGTGCTTAGTTGCGAGACAATGGGTCTTAGAGTTAATGGGTTTTTGTGGATTTTGGGAAGTGCGTAGAACTTGGCTATCGCCGAGGATTTTTCTCTCGGAATTAGGCGTTTCTTTACTTCATTAGAAAGGGTAGATTTAGTGATGATTGCTTTCGTGGTTTTTTCTAGGTATGTGGTGGGGTTTGTCGGATGGACTTTGTACACGGAGTCATCTTGCAACAGGACTTGAACCATGTTGTCGTATTCAGTCGAGTTCATTACCACGGTGGCGTTGCCTTTATCGGCTGGGAGGATGACAATGTTGGGGTTTTGTTTAAGTTTTTTGAGGGCTTCACGCTCAGCGTGCGTGGTGTTGGACTTGGGGGCCTTGGATTTACGTAATATAGTGCAGACTTCCTGTCTGATTTCTTCAGCTGTCTTGTCTGGGACAGTTAGCAAGGAGGTTTCTAGGTTGACTATGAATTTCTCTTTCGGTATGTGTGAGGGGGATATGGCAAAGTTGAAGCCTTTCGACAGGATTGAGAGGGCATTTTCGTCGAGGGTTTCGTTGGATAAGTTGTGTACTGTATGTGCGAGTGTAGGGAGGGGGTTTTGGTTGTTGCTGTTTGGTGTCTGTGATCGTGGTTGTAGGTGTTTAGTGAGATTATTGAGCTTTCTGATGTGTGTATTTTTGATGGTTGTGTTTTCTGTGTCAAGTCGTTCTTGTATTATGTCATCGAACTGATTCCATAATAGAGGGTGAATGAGGGAAGACAGTTTAAGATGTTGGTAATATAAGTTTTCACTTATCTGGTCTAGTAGGCGGCGTTTCTCAGCAATCTCGGCTCGCACCAGTCCTAGGCTTGCTTTGTGTAGAATACGGTTGGTGTGTGTATTCTGCTTGTAGTACCTGAGACGGAACGATGTCGGTATCACCTTGTTATCACGGCACCTCACTAAGAATGTAATATCGTTCAAACACTTCACTCGTTTTAGCTTGCACTTCTCGAAACGGTCAAGATCTTGTTTGACGCCACTCCCGTAAAGTGATATTATGTTAATATAAAGCTTTTCGCGACGCGGAATATGTAGATTGTTATTTCGGGTACTGTCGCGTTGTGAGTTGTTCCCGATGTTATTTGGAACATTATTAAAGGTGTTGGTTTGTTGGTTAGATGGTGGTATATATTTCGGAGCCATCAGAGACTCCATCTTCAGCCTTTCGTCGTATTACAGAAGTAATAACGCCGAAATTAATCTGCAGTGACGAGACAAGGGTGTTATTCGTTGGCTCGTTGAGCAGATTATGAGGTATTTTGTCTCGTGAAACGCGGACTATTACGAGATGTGTTCGTAGCTATACTGTCTGTTGGGGTAGGTGTATAGGAATGTGAGGCAGTGGTGTAGTCTCTAGTTGAGATCGAGTTTGTGTTATTTGATTGGAGCTGTGTTTGTGGGGTGTGGGCGGTAGTATTTGTGTGTGTGGGGTGGGTGGGTGGAATTTGGTCTATGATGTGGAGGTACGGGGGGTAAATTTTTAAAGTTTCATCACGTTCATTAAGTGTGTGTGGTCTTTTTGCGATATTAATTGCTTCGTATAGTATGCGGTGAGATTCACGGTTTGTTTTGTATAGTGTTGTTGTGTTTTCGAAGTCTATTTTGTGGCCTTCGGTCATTGTGTGTAGCGCTAGGGTGGAGGAAGGTTTTTTGTTTTTGACGTCATTTTTGTGTTCTTCGGTTCTGACCGAGACTTTCCTGTTTGTTTTGCCTATGTACACTTTGGGACAATCTTTGCAAGGGATTTGGTATACACCTTGGTGTTCGT
This sequence comes from Mystacides longicornis, assembly GCA_963576905.1. Taxonomy (NCBI): domain Eukaryota; kingdom Metazoa; phylum Arthropoda; class Insecta; order Trichoptera; family Leptoceridae; genus Mystacides; species Mystacides longicornis. The sequence goes on from OY756437.1 coordinate 21,001,148, forward strand.
TAGGGATCTTATCAGTAGGTAGGGGTAAGGTTGTGCAAACTTTTTTGTTTGCTGAGAAGACAGGGCGAATATGTTTTTTCTTGAGTATTCGGCCAATCTTTTCAGATACGCCTCTGACATAAGGGATATTGCAAGTGCCGAGGTACCTGTCGTTAGGTGGTGTTGACAGATAAGGGGTGGATGCGTGTGATTTAGCTGCACTCAGCTGTTTGTTAGAGTACCCATTTTGTTTTAGGATTTTGGTAAGAGCGCGTTCTTCATCTTCTCTATGTGTATTATCTGTCAGTGACACAGTCCTGTGGAACAAAGATGTGGCGACCGCTTGTAGTTGGGAGGGGTGATGATGAGAGTCTGCTTGGAGGTATCTCGAAGTGGAGGTTGATTTTCGGTAGATTTTATGTCCTAGTGTGCCGTCAGGGTTTCTGCGGATGAGTGTGTCGAGGAAGGGCAGTTGGCAATCGGTTTCTATTTCCATCGTGAATTTGATGGTTGGATGTAGATTGTTTAGGTAGGTTAAAAATTCATCTAGTTTTTCTTTTCCGTGGGGCCAGATGACAAAGGTGTCATCTACGTATCGTTTGTATAGGGTGGGCTTGTGTTGAGCTTGGCTTAGTGCGCGTTCTTCGAAATCTAGTAAGAACAAGTCGGCAAGTATTGGGGATAGGGATGAACCCATACTAGCACCTGATACCTGTTTGTATATTGTGCTTTTGTATGAGAAGAAAGTATTGGACATGCAATGGGCTATCATGTTAATAAACATTTTAGGTATTTTGAAGCGATCTTTTAAGATTGTAAGTGTTTCATCTATGGGAATGTTGGTGAAGAGGGATACGATGTCGAAGCTTACTAGCAGGTCTGTTTCGTTGGTTTTTATTGTTTTGATCAACTCTATGAAGTCGAAGGAGTTTTTTATGTATGAGTCGCGTTGTATGGAATCGGGATAAAGAAAGTTTGATAGGTATTTAGAGAGGTTGTATGTTGGGGTGCTTAGTTGCGAGACAATGGGTCTTAGAGTTAATGGGTTTTTGTGGATTTTGGGAAGTGCGTAGAACTTGGCTATCGCCGAGGATTTTTCTCTCGGAATTAGGCGTTTCTTTACTTCATTAGAAAGGGTAGATTTAGTGATGATTGCTTTCGTGGTTTTTTCTAGGTATGTGGTGGGGTTTGTCGGATGGACTTTGTACACGGAGTCATCTTGCAACAGGACTTGAACCATGTTGTCGTATTCAGTCGAGTTCATTACCACGGTGGCGTTGCCTTTATCGGCTGGGAGGATGACAATGTTGGGGTTTTGTTTAAGTTTTTTGAGGGCTTCACGCTCAGCGTGCGTGGTGTTGGACTTGGGGGCCTTGGATTTACGTAATATAGTGCAGACTTCCTGTCTGATTTCTTCAGCTGTCTTGTCTGGGACAGTTAGCAAGGAGGTTTCTAGGTTGACTATGAATTTCTCTTTCGGTATGTGTGAGGGGGATATGGCAAAGTTGAAGCCTTTCGACAGGATTGAGAGGGCATTTTCGTCGAGGGTTTCGTTGGATAAGTTGTGTACTGTATGTGCGAGTGTAGGGAGGGGGTTTTGGTTGTTGCTGTTTGGTGTCTGTGATCGTGGTTGTAGGTGTTTAGTGAGATTATTGAGCTTTCTGATGTGTGTATTTTTGATGGTTGTGTTTTCTGTGTCAAGTCGTTCTTGTATTATGTCATCGAACTGATTCCATAATAGAGGGTGAATGAGGGAAGACAGTTTAAGATGTTGGTAATATAAGTTTTCACTTATCTGGTCTAGTAGGCGGCGTTTCTCAGCAATCTCGGCTCGCACCAGTCCTAGGCTTGCTTTGTGTAGAATACGGTTGGTGTGTGTATTCTGCTTGTAGTACCTGAGACGGAACGATGTCGGTATCACCTTGTTATCACGGCACCTCACTAAGAATGTAATATCGTTCAAACACTTCACTCGTTTTAGCTTGCACTTCTCGAAACGGTCAAGATCTTGTTTGACGCCACTCCCGTAAAGTGATATTATGTTAATATAAAGCTTTTCGCGACGCGGAATATGTAGATTGTTATTTCGGGTACTGTCGCGTTGTGAGTTGTTCCCGATGTTATTTGGAACATTATTAAAGGTGTTGGTTTGTTGGTTAGATGGTGGTATATATTTCGGAGCCATCAGAGACTCCATCTTCAGCCTTTCGTCGTATTACAGAAGTAATAACGCCGAAATTAATCTGCAGTGACGAGACAAGGGTGTTATTCGTTGGCTCGTTGAGCAGATTATGAGGTATTTTGTCTCGTGAAACGCGGACTATTACGAGATGTGTTCGTAGCTATACTGTCTGTTGGGGTAGGTGTATAGGAATGTGAGGCAGTGGTGTAGTCTCTAGTTGAGATCGAGTTTGTGTTATTTGATTGGAGCTGTGTTTGTGGGGTGTGGGCGGTAGTATTTGTGTGTGTGGGGTGGGTGGGTGGAATTTGGTCTATGATGTGGAGGTACGGGGGGTAAATTTTTAAAGTTTCATCACGTTCATTAAGTGTGTGTGGTCTTTTTGCGATATTAATTGCTTCGTATAGTATGCGGTGAGATTCACGGTTTGTTTTGTATAGTGTTGTTGTGTTTTCGAAGTCTATTTTGTGGCCTTCGGTCATTGTGTGTAGCGCTAGGGTGGAGGAAGGTTTTTTGTTTTTGACGTCATTTTTGTGTTCTTCGGTTCTGACCGAGACTTTCCTGTTTGTTTTGCCTATGTACACTTTGGGACAATCTTTGCAAGGGATTTGGTATACACCTTGGTGTTCGTTAGGGATCTTATCAGTAGGTAGGGGTAAGGTTGTGCAAACTTTTTTGTTTGCTGAGAAGACAGGGCGAATATGTTTTTTCTTGAGTATTCGGCCAATCTTTTCAGATACGCCTCTGACATAAGGGATATTGCAAGTGCCGAGGTACCTGTCGTTAGGTGGTGTTGACAGATAAGGGGTGGATGCGTGTGATTTAGCTGCACTCAGCTGTTTGTTAGAGTACCCATTTTGTTTTAGGATTTTGGTAAGAGCGCGTTCTTCATCTTCTCTATGTGTATTATCTGTCAGTGACACAGTCCTGTGGAACAAAGATGTGGCGACCGCTTGTAGTTGGGAGGGGTGATGATGAGAGTCTGCTTGGAGGTATCTCGAAGTGGAGGTTGATTTTCGGTAGATTTTATGTCCTAGTGTGCCGTCAGGGTTTCTGCGGATGAGTGTGTCGAGGAAGGGCAGTTGGCAATCGGTTTCTATTTCCATCGTGAATTTGATGGTTGGATGTAGATTGTTTAGGTAGGTTAAAAATTCATCTAGTTTTTCTTTTCCGTGGGGCCAGATGACAAAGGTGTCATCTACGTATCGTTTGTATAGGGTGGGCTTGTGTTGAGCTTGGCTTAGTGCGCGTTCTTCGAAATCTAGTAAGAACAAGTCGGCAAGTATTGGGGATAGGGATGAACCCATACTAGCACCTGATACCTGTTTGTATATTGTGCTTTTGTATGAGAAGAAAGTATTGGACATGCAATGGGCTATCATGTTAATAAACATTTTAGGTATTTTGAAGCGATCTTTTAAGATTGTAAGTGTTTCATCTATGGGAATGTTGGTGAAGAGGGATACGATGTCGAAGCTTACTAGCAGGTCTGTTTCGTTGGTTTTTATTGTTTTGATCAACTCTATGAAGTCGAAGGAGTTTTTTATGTATGAGTCGCGTTGTATGGAATCGGGATAAAGAAAGTTTGATAGGTATTTAGAGAGGTTGTATGTTGGGGTGCTTAGTTGCGAGACAATGGGTCTTAGAGTTAATGGGTTTTTGTGGATTTTGGGAAGTGCGTAGAACTTGGCTATCGCCGAGGATTTTTCTCTCGGAATTAGGCGTTTCTTTACTTCATTAGAAAGGGTAGATTTAGTGATGATTGCTTTCGTGGTTTTTTCTAGGTATGTGGTGGGGTTTGTCGGATGGACTTTGTACACGGAGTCATCTTGCAACAGGACTTGAACCATGTTGTCGTATTCAGTCGAGTTCATTACCACGGTGGCGTTGCCTTTATCGGCTGGGAGGATGACAATGTTGGGGTTTTGTTTAAGTTTTTTGAGGGCTTCACGCTCAGCGTGCGTGGTGTTGGACTTGGGGGCCTTGGATTTACGTAATATAGTGCAGACTTCCTGTCTGATTTCTTCAGCTGTCTTGTCTGGGACAGTTAGCAAGGAGGTTTCTAGGTTGACTATGAATTTCTCTTTCGGTATGTGTGAGGGGGATATGGCAAAGTTGAAGCCTTTCGACAGGATTGAGAGGGCATTTTCGTCGAGGGTTTCGTTGGATAAGTTGTGTACTGTATGTGCGAGTGTAGGGAGGGGGTTTTGGTTGTTGCTGTTTGGTGTCTGTGATCGTGGTTGTAGGTGTTTAGTGAGATTATAGAGGCGTATCTGAAAAGATTGGCCGAATACTCAAGAAAAAACATATTCGCCCTGTCTTCTCAGCAAACAAAAAAGTTTGCACAACCTTACCCCTACCTACTGATAAGATCCCTAACGAACACCAAGGTGTATACCAAATCCCTTGCAAAGATTGTCCCAAAGTGTACATAGGCAAAACAAACAGGAAAGTCTCGGTCAGAACCGAAGAACACAAAAATGACGTCAAAAACAAAAAACCTTCCTCCACCCTAGCGCTACACACAATGACCGAAGGCCACAAAATAGACTTCGAAAACACAACAACACTATACAAAACAAACCGTGAATCTCACCGCATACTATACGAAGCAATTAATATCGCAAAAAGACCACACACACTTAATGAACGTGATGAAACTTTAAAAATTTACCCCCCGTACCTCCACATCATAGACCAAATTCCACCCACCCACCCCACACACACAAATACTACCGCCCACACCCCACAAACACAGCTCCAATCAAATAACACAAACTCGATCTCAACTAGAGACTACACCACTGCCTCACATTCCTATACACCTACCCCAACAGACAGTATAGCTACGAACACATCTCGTAATAGTCCGCGTTTCACGAGACAAAATACCTCATAATCTGCTCAACGAGCCAACGAATAACACCCTTGTCTCGTCACTGCAGATTAATTTCGGCGTTATTACTTCTGTAATACGACGAAAGGCTGAAGATGGAGTCTCTGATGGCTCCGAAATATATACCACCATCTAACCAACAAACCAACACCTTTAATAATGTTCCAAATAACATCGGGAACAACTCACAACGCGACAGTACCCGAAATAACAATCTACATATTCCGCGTCGCGAAAAGCTTTATATTAACATAATATCACTTTACGGGAGTGGCGTCAAACAAGATCTTGACCGTTTCGAGAAGTGCAAGCTAAAACGAGTGAAGTGTTTGAACGATATTACATTCTTAGTGAGGTGCCGTGATAACAAGGTGATACCGACATCGTTCCGTCTCAGGTACTACAAGCAGAATACACACACCAACCGTATTCTACACAAAGCAAGCCTAGGACTGGTGCGAGCCGAGATTGCTGAGAAACGCCGCCTACTAGACCAGATAAGTGAAAACTTATATTACCAACATCTTAAACTGTCTTCCCTCATTCACCCTCTATTATGGAATCAGTTCGATGACATAATACAAGAACGACTTGACACAGAAAACACAACCATCAAAAATACACACATCAGAAAGCTCAATAATCTCACTAAACACCTACAACCACGATCACAGACACCAAACAGCAACAACCAAAACCCCCTCCCTACACTCGCACATACAGTACACAACTTATCCAACGAAACCCTCGACGAAAATGCCCTCTCAATCCTGTCGAAAGGCTTCAACTTTGCCATATCCCCCTCACACATACCGAAAGAGAAATTCATAGTCAACCTAGAAACCTCCTTGCTAACTGTCCCAGACAAGACAGCTGAAGAAATCAGACAGGAAGTCTGCACTATATTACGTAAATCCAAGGCCCCCAAGTCCAACACCACGCACGCTGAGCGTGAAGCCCTCAAAAAACTTAAACAAAACCCCAACATTGTCATCCTCCCAGCCGATAAAGGCAACGCCACCGTGGTAATGAACTCGACTGAATACGACAACATGGTTCAAGTCCTGTTGCAAGATGACTCCGTGTACAAAGTCCATCCGACAAACCCCACCACATACCTAGAAAAAACCACGAAAGCAATCATCACTAAATCTACCCTTTCTAATGAAGTAAAGAAACGCCTAATTCCGAGAGAAAAATCCTCGGCGATAGCCAAGTTCTACGCACTTCCCAAAATCCACAAAAACCCATTAACTCTAAGACCCATTGTCTCGCAACTAAGCACCCCAACATACAACCTCTCTAAATACCTATCAAACTTTCTTTATCCCGATTCCATACAACGCGACTCATACATAAAAAACTCCTTCGACTTCATAGAGTTGATCAAAACAATAAAAACCAACGAAACAGACCTGCTAGTAAGCTTCGACATCGTATCCCTCTTCACCAACATTCCCATAGATGAAACACTTACAATCTTAAAAGATCGCTTCAAAATACCTAAAATGTTTATTAACATGATAGCCCATTGCATGTCCAATACTTTCTTCTCATACAAAAGCACAATATACAAACAGGTATCAGGTGCTAGTATGGGTTCATCCCTATCCCCAATACTTGCCGACTTGTTCTTACTAGATTTCGAAGAACGCGCACTAAGCCAAGCTCAACACAAGCCCACCCTATACAAACGATACGTAGATGACACCTTTGTCATCTGGCCCCACGGAAAAGAAAAACTAGATGAATTTTTAACCTACCTAAACAATCTACATCCAACCATCAAATTCACGATGGAAATAGAAACCGATTGCCAACTGCCCTTCCTCGACACACTCATCCGCAGAAACCCTGACGGCACACTAGGACATAAAATCTACCGAAAATCAACCTCCACTTCGAGATACCTCCAAGCAGACTCTCATCATCACCCCTCCCAACTACAAGCGGTCGCCACATCTTTGTTCCACAGGACTGTGTCACTGACAGATAATACACATAGAGAAGATGAAGAACGCGCTCTTACCAAAATCCTAAAACAAAATGGGTACTCTAACAAACAGCTGAGTGCAGCTAAATCACACGCATCCACCCCTTATCTGTCAACACCACCTAACGACAGGTACCTCGGCACTTGCAATATCCCTTATGTCAGAGGCGTATCTGAAAAGATTGGCCGAATACTCAAGAAAAAACATATTCGCCCTGTCTTCTCAGCAAACAAAAAAGTTTGCACAACCTTACCCCTACCTACTGATAAGATCCCTAACGAACACCAAGGTGTATACCAAATCCCTTGCAAAGATTGTCCCAAAGTGTACATAGGCAAAACAAACAGGAAAGTCTCGGTCAGAACCGAAGAACACAAAAATGACGTCAAAAACAAAAAACCTTCCTCCACCCTAGCGCTACACACAATGACCGAAGGCCACAAAATAGACTTCGAAAACACAACAACACTATACAAAACAAACCGTGAATCTCACCGCATACTATACGAAGCAATTAATATCGCAAAAAGACCACACACACTTAATGAACGTGATGAAACTTTAAAAATTTACCCCCCGTACCTCCACATCATAGACCAAATTCCACCCACCCACCCCACACACACAAATACTACCGCCCACACCCCACAAACACAGCTCCAATCAAATAACACAAACTCGATCTCAACTAGAGACTACACCACTGCCTCACATTCCTATACACCTACCCCAACAGACAGTATAGCTACGAACACATCTCGTAATAGTCCGCGTTTCACGAGACAAAATACCTCATAATCTGCTCAACGAGCCAACGAATAACACCCTTGTCTCGTCACTGCAGATTAATTTCGGCGTTATTACTTCTGTAATACGACGAAAGGCTGAAGATGGAGTCTCTGATGGCTCCGAAATATATACCACCATCTAACCAACAAACCAACACCTTTAATAATGTTCCAAATAACATCGGGAACAACTCACAACGCGACAGTACCCGAAATAACAATCTACATATTCCGCGTCGCGAAAAGCTTTATATTAACATAATATCACTTTACGGGAGTGGCGTCAAACAAGATCTTGACCGTTTCGAGAAGTGCAAGCTAAAACGAGTGAAGTGTTTGAACGATATTACATTCTTAGTGAGGTGCCGTGATAACAAGGTGATACCGACATCGTTCCGTCTCAGGTACTACAAGCAGAATACACACACCAACCGTATTCTACACAAAGCAAGCCTAGGACTGGTGCGAGCCGAGATTGCTGAGAAACGCCGCCTACTAGACCAGATAAGTGAAAACTTATATTACCAACATCTTAAACTGTCTTCCCTCATTCACCCTCTATTATGGAATCAGTTCGATGACATAATACAAGAACGACTTGACACAGAAAACACAACCATCAAAAATACACACATCAGAAAGCTCAATAATCTCACTAAACACCTACAACCACGATCACAGACACCAAACAGCAACAACCAAAACCCCCTCCCTACACTCGCACATACAGTACACAACTTATCCAACGAAACCCTCGACGAAAATGCCCTCTCAATCCTGTCGAAAGGCTTCAACTTTGCCATATCCCCCTCACACATACCGAAAGAGAAATTCATAGTCAACCTAGAAACCTCCTTGCTAACTGTCCCAGACAAGACAGCTGAAGAAATCAGACAGGAAGTCTGCACTATATTACGTAAATCCAAGGCCCCCAAGTCCAACACCACGCACGCTGAGCGTGAAGCCCTCAAAAAACTTAAACAAAACCCCAACATTGTCATCCTCCCAGCCGATAAAGGCAACGCCACCGTGGTAATGAACTCGACTGAATACGACAACATGGTTCAAGTCCTGTTGCAAGATGACTCCGTGTACAAAGTCCATCCGACAAACCCCACCACATACCTAGAAAAAACCACGAAAGCAATCATCACTAAATCTACCCTTTCTAATGAAGTAAAGAAACGCCTAATTCCGAGAGAAAAATCCTCGGCGATAGCCAAGTTCTACGCACTTCCCAAAATCCACAAAAACCCATTAACTCTAAGACCCATTGTCTCGCAACTAAGCACCCCAACATACAACCTCTCTAAATACCTATCAAACTTTCTTTATCCCGATTCCATACAACGCGACTCATACATAAAAAACTCCTTCGACTTCATAGAGTTGATCAAAACAATAAAAACCAACGAAACAGACCTGCTAGTAAGCTTCGACATCGTATCCCTCTTCACCAACATTCCCATAGATGAAACACTTACAATCTTAAAAGATCGCTTCAAAATACCTAAAATGTTTATTAACATGATAGCCCATTGCATGTCCAATACTTTCTTCTCATACAAAAGCACAATATACAAACAGGTATCAGGTGCTAGTATGGGTTCATCCCTATCCCCAATACTTGCCGACTTGTTCTTACTAGATTTCGAAGAACGCGCACTAAGCCAAGCTCAACACAAGCCCACCCTATACAAACGATACGTAGATGACACCTTTGTCATCTGGCCCCACGGAAAAGAAAAACTAGATGAATTTTTAACCTACCTAAACAATCTACATCCAACCATCAAATTCACGATGGAAATAGAAACCGATTGCCAACTGCCCTTCCTCGACACACTCATCCGCAGAAACCCTGACGGCACACTAGGACATAAAATCTACCGAAAATCAACCTCCACTTCGAGATACCTCCAAGCAGACTCTCATCATCACCCCTCCCAACTACAAGCGGTCGCCACATCTTTGTTCCACAGGACTGTGTCACTGACAGATAATACACATAGAGAAGATGAAGAACGCGCTCTTACCAAAATCCTAAAACAAAATGGGTACTCTAACAAACAGCTGAGTGCAGCTAAATCACACGCATCCACCCCTTATCTGTCAACACCACCTAACGACAGGTACCTCGGCACTTGCAATATCCCTTATGTCAGAGGCGTATCTGAAAAGATTGGCCGAATACTCAAGAAAAAACATATTCGCCCTGTCTTCTCAGCAAACAAAAAAGTTTGCACAACCTTACCCCTACCTACTGATAAGATCCCTAACGAACACCAAGGTGTATACCAAATCCCTTGCAAAGATTGTCCCAAAGTGTACATAGGCAAAACAAACAGGAAAGTCTCGGTCAGAACCGAAGAACACAAAAATGACGTCAAAAACAAAAAACCTTCCTCCACCCTAGCGCTACACACAATGACCGAAGGCCACAAAATAGACTTCGAAAACACAACAACACTATACAAAACAAACCGTGAATCTCACCGCATACTATACGAAGCAATTAATATCGCAAAAAGACCACACACACTTAATGAACGTGATGAAACTTTAAAAATTTACCCCCCGTACCTCCACATCATAGACCAAATTCCACCCACCCACCCCACACACACAAATACTACCGCCCACACCCCACAAACACAGCTCCAATCAAATAACACAAACTCGATCTCAACTAGAGACTACACCACTGCCTCACATTCCTATACACCTACCCCAACAGACAGTATAGCTACGAACACATCTCGTAATAGTCCGCGTTTCACGAGACAAAATACCTCATAATCTGCTCAACGAGCCAACGAATAACACCCTTGTCTCGTCACTGCAGATTAATTTCGGCGTTATTACTTCTGTAATACGACGAAAGGCTGAAGATGGAGTCTCTGATGGCTCCGAAATATATACCACCATCTAACCAACAAACCAACACCTTTAATAATGTTCCAAATAACATCGGGAACAACTCACAACGCGACAGTACCCGAAATAACAATCTACATATTCCGCGTCGCGAAAAGCTTTATATTAACATAATATCACTTTACGGGAGTGGCGTCAAACAAGATCTTGACCGTTTCGAGAAGTGCAAGCTAAAACGAGTGAAGTGTTTGAACGATATTACATTCTTAGTGAGGTGCCGTGATAACAAGGTGATACCGACATCGTTCCGTCTCAGGTACTACAAGCAGAATACACACACCAACCGTATTCTACACAAAGCAAGCCTAGGACTGGTGCGAGCCGAGATTGCTGAGAAACGCCGCCTACTAGACCAGATAAGTGAAAACTTATATTACCAACATCTTAAACTGTCTTCCCTCATTCACCCTCTATTATGGAATCAGTTCGATGACATAATACAAGAACGACTTGACACAGAAAACACAACCATCAAAAATACACACATCAGAAAGCTCAATAATCTCACTAAACACCTACAACCACGATCACAGACACCAAACAGCAACAACCAAAACCCCCTCCCTACACTCGCACATACAGTACACAACTTATCCAACGAAACCCTCGACGAAAATGCCCTCTCAATCCTGTCGAAAGGCTTCAACTTTGCCATATCCCCCTCACACATACCGAAAGAGAAATTCATAGTCAACCTAGAAACCTCCTTGCTAACTGTCCCAGACAAGACAGCTGAAGAAATCAGACAGGAAGTCTGCACTATATTACGTAAATCCAAGGCCCCCAAGTCCAACACCACGCACGCTGAGCGTGAAGCCCTCAAAAAACTTAAACAAAACCCCAACATTGTCATCCTCCCAGCCGATAAAGGCAACGCCACCGTGGTAATGAACTCGACTGAATACGACAACATGGTTCAAGTCCTGTTGCAAGATGACTCCGTGTACAAAGTCCATCCGACAAACCCCACCACATACCTAGAAAAAACCACGAAAGCAATCATCACTAAATCTACCCTTTCTAATGAAGTAAAGAAACGCCTAATTCCGAGAGAAAAATCCTCGGCGATAGCCAAGTTCTACGCACTTCCCAAAATCCACAAAAACCCATTAACTCTAAGACCCATTGTCTCGCAACTAAGCACCCCAACATACAACCTCTCTAAATACCTATCAAACTTTCTTTATCCCGATTCCATACAACGCGACTCATACATAAAAAACTCCTTCGACTTCATAGAGTTGATCAAAACAATAAAAACCAACGAAACAGACCTGCTAGTAAGCTTCGACATCGTATCCCTCTTCACCAACATTCCCATAGATGAAACACTTACAATCTTAAAAGATCGCTTCAAAATACCTAAAATGTTTATTAACATGATAGCCCATTGCATGTCCAATACTTTCTTCTCATACAAAAGCACAATATACAAACAGGTATCAGGTGCTAGTATGGGTTCATCCCTATCCCCAATACTTGCCGACTTGTTCTTACTAGATTTCGAAGAACGCGCACTAAGCCAAGCTCAACACAAGCCCACCCTATACAAACGATACGTAGATGACACCTTTGTCATCTGGCCCCACGGAAAAGAAAAACTAGATGAATTTTTAACCTACCTAAACAATCTACATCCAACCATCAAATTCACGATGGAAATAGAAACCGATTGCCAACTGCCCTTCCTCGACACACTCATCCGCAGAAACCCTGACGGCACACTAGGACATAAAATCTACCGAAAATCAACCTCCACTTCGAGATACCTCCAAGCAGACTCTCATCATCACCCCTCCCAACTACAAGCGGTCGCCACATCTTTGTTCCACAGGACTGTGTCACTGACAGATAATACACATAGAGAAGATGAAGAACGCGCTCTTACCAAAATCCTAAAACAAAATGGGTACTCTAACAAACAGCTGAGTGCAGCTAAATCACACGCATCCACCCCTTATCTGTCAACACCACCTAACGACAGGTACCTCGGCACTTGCAATATCCCTTATGTCAGAGGCGTATCTGAAAAGATTGGCCGAATACTCAAGAAAAAACATATTCGCCCTGTCTTCTCAGCAAACAAAAAAGTTTGCACAACCTTACCCCTACCTACTGATAAGATCCCTAACGAACACCAAGGTGTATACCAAATCCCTTGCAAAGATTGTCCCAAAGTGTACATAGGCAAAACAAACAGGAAAGTCTCGGTCAGAACCGAAGAACACAAAAATGACGTCAAAAACAAAAAACCTTCCTCCACCCTAGCGCTACACACAATGACCGAAGGCCACAAAATAGACTTCGAAAACACAACAACACTATACAAAACAAACCGTGAATCTCACCGCATACTATACGAAGCAATTAATATCGCAAAAAGACCACACACACTTAATGAACGTGATGAAACTTTAAAAATTTACCCCCCGTACCTCCACATCATAGACCAAATTCCACCCACCCACCCCACACACACAAATACTACCGCCCACACCCCACAAACACAGCTCCAATCAAATAACACAAACTCGATCTCAACTAGAGACTACACCACTGCCTCACATTCCTATACACCTACCCCAACAGACAGTATAGCTACGAACACATCTCGTAATAGTCCGCGTTTCACGAGACAAAATACCTCATAATCTGCTCAACGAGCCAACGAATAACACCCTTGTCTCGTCACTGCAGATTAATTTCGGCGTTATTACTTCTGTAATACGACGAAAGGCTGAAGATGGAGTCTCTGATGGCTCCGAAATATATACCACCATCTAACCAACAAACCAACACCTTTAATAATGTTCCAAATAACATCGGGAACAACTCACAACGCGACAGTACCCGAAATAACAATCTACATATTCCGCGTCGCGAAAAGCTTTATATTAACATATATATATATATATATATATATATATATATATATATATATATATATATATATATATATATATATGTTAATATAAAGCTTTTCGCGACGCGGAATATGTAGATTGTTATTTCGGGTACTGTCGCGTTGTGAGTTGTTCCCGATGTTATTTGGAACATTATTAAAGGTGTTGGTTTGTTGGTTAGATGGTGGTATATATTTCGGAGCCATCAGAGACTCCATCTTCAGCCTTTCGTCGTATTACAGAAGTAATAACGCCGAAATTAATCTGCAGTGACGAGACAAGGGTGTTATTCGTTGGCTCGTTGAGCAGATTATGAGGTATTTTGTCTCGTGAAACGCGGACTATTACGAGATGTGTTCGTAGCTATACTGTCTGTTGGGGTAGGTGTATAGGAATGCCCCCAAGTCCAACACCACGCACGCTGAGCGTGAAGCCCTCAAAAAACTTAAACAAAACCCCAACATTGTCATCCTCCCAGCCGATAAAGGCAACGCCACCGTGGTAATGAACTCGACTGAATACGACAACATGGTTCAAGTCCTGTTGCAAGATGACTCCGTGTACAAAGTCCATCCGACAAACCCCATCACATACCTAGAAAAAACCACGAAAGCAATCATCACTAAATCTACCCTTTCTAATGAAGTAAAGAAACGCCTAATTCCGAGAGAAAAATCCTCGGCGATAGCCAAGTTCTACGCACTTCCCAAAATCCACAAAAACCCATTAACTCTAAGACCCATTGTCTCGCAACTAAGCACCCCAACATACAACCTCTCTAAATACCTATCAAACTTTCTTTATCCCGATTCCATACAACGCGACTCATACATAAAAAACTCCTTCGACTTCATAGAGTTGATCAAAACAATAAAAACCAACGAAACAGACCTGCTAGTAAGCTTTGACATCGTATCCCTCTTCACCAACATTCCCATAGATGAAACACTTACAATCTTAAAAGATCGCTTCAAAATACCTAAAATGTTTATTAACATGATAGCCCATTGCATGTCCAATACTTTCTTCTCATACAAAAGCACAATATACAAACAGGTATCAGGTGCTAGTATGGGTTCATCCCTATCCCCAATACTTGCCGACTTGTTCTTACTAGATTTCGAAGAACGCGCACTAAGCCAAGCTCAATACAAGCCCACCCTATACAAACGATACGTAGATGACACCTTTGTCATCTGGCCCCACGGAAAAGAAAAACTAGATGAATTTTTAACCTACCTAAACAATCTACATCCAACCATCAAATTCACGATGGAAATAGAAACCGATTGCCAACTGCCCTTCCTCGACACACTCATCCGCAGAAACCCTGACGGCACACTAGGACATAAAATCTACCGAAAATCAACCTCCACTTCGAGATACCTCCAAGCAGACTCTCATCATCACCCCTCCCAACTACAAGCGGTCGCCACATCTTTGTTCCACAGGACTGTGTCACTGACAGATAATACACATAGAGAAGATGAAGAACGCGCTCTTACCAAAATCCTAAAACAAAATGGGTACTCTAACAAACAGCTGAGTGCAGCTAAATCACACGCATCCACCCCTTATCTGTCAACACCACCTAACGACAGGTACCTCGGCACTTGCAATATCCCTTATGTCAGAGGCGTATCTGAAAAGATTGGCCGAATACTCAAGAAAAAACATATTCGCCCTGTCTTCTCAGCAAACAAAAAAGTTTGCACAACCTTACCTCTACCTACTGATAAGATCCCTAACGAACACCAAGGTGTATACCAAATCCCTTGCAAAGATTGTCCCAAAGTGTACATAGGCAAAACAAACAGGAAAGTCTCGGTCAGAACCGAAGAACACAAAAATGACGTCAAAAACAAAAAACCTTCCTCCACCCTAGCGCTACACACAATGACCGAAGGCCACAAAATAGACTTCGAAAACACAACAACACTACACAAAACAAACCGTGAATCTCACCGCATACTATACGAAGCAATTAATATCGCAAAAAGACCACACACACTTAATGAACGTGATGAAACTTTAAAAATTTACCCCCCGTACCTCCACATCATAGACCAAATTCCACCCACCCACCCCACACACACAAATACTACCGCCCACACCCCACAAACACAGCTCCAATCAAATAACACAAACTCGATCTCAACTAGAGACTACACCACTGCCTCACATTCCTATACACCTACCCCAACAGACAGTATAGCTACGAACACATCTCGTAATAGTCCGCGTTTCACGAGACAAAATACCTCATAATCTGCTCAACGAGCCAACGAATAACACCCTTGTCTCGTCACTGCAGATTAATTTCGGCGTTATTACTTCTGTAATACGACGAAAGGCTGAAGATGGAGTCTCTGATGGCTCCGAAATATATACCACCATCTAACCAACAAACCAACACCTTTAATAATGTTCCAAATAACATCGGGAACAACTCACAACGCGACAGTACCCGAAATAACAATCTACATATATATATATATATTAAGTTTGCAAAGACGATGCACATATTTTGCTAACTAAAAAAGTTTGGAAACTACGTGAAAATATTCATATTTCTTTTACAGTTTGAGAATATTGACTAAACTTCTTTCAAAGCAGTGTTCTGGCCATCTTAACATAGTTGAATCTACCAAATGATACAATAGTGATATGGATATCGCATCTACGTGAGGTATTGAGGGAGGACATCTATCGGATTGCTTGATGGGGTGATGTATGACGCCATCGGGAATCTATGAGATGTATTTTTTCAATATCAATAGTGCAACATCAAACATATCTACATTCAGAAATGTTTGTCTGCTTTCTATCGTATATGGGAGCATCATGCTCAAAATACAAATGCTACGTCAGATATTAATATGCCCAGAGCCATACAAAATGCTGGAGAAGGTTCTTAAATACAATTTGCTGCATTAACTTTAATATATTTAGAGCTATTTAAAAAACTCTATTTTTTTAGGATCTTCATACAAATTTTTCAAAAAAGACAGTAAGCCATCTTTTGCAAACAAAATTACTCATGTAAACGTTGAATGGAATCTTGGTATTACGGTATGAAAATGTAATAAAATAATTGTAGATTGATTTGTTATAGATATAAATGTTATTCAAAGCTTATTATTCTCAATAAATAAAGATTTAATGAAAAAAAAATGCAAAATAATTCCTCCATTTTGACGTTTGACAGCTTTCTTTATCACACATAGCACAAATCAGCCACTATGGGTGGAATGCCTAATTAATTATCACACATAGGGAATGTAGCTAAGATTCAAACCATAGAGAGAGTAAAACTTGCAAATTATGTCGGTAGGTTCGTATAATATTATGAGGTCGGTAAAAAAGTCATTCCTCTTTTTCTGTGCGTATGTCAGTTATAGAGGTCTGTTAAGCAATGGGAAGCTAGACTAGAACCTGTTTAATTACCTACCGATCAAGCCTGACAATCGGAATCAAAAACGTAAAGAAAAACGGGTATAAGCTAGTGTAATAATAATAAAAAAAATGGAAAATAGTCGGTACCTAAGTTTAATACAGAATTGAATATGCACTCGTTTAATATAATATTGTAATAAGCTGATTTTATTAGGAAGTATGTTTACGTATATAATATTTCTCAGAATTTCCCACAGATGTCTCGAAAATTGAAATAGCATTCCAATAAATCGTAGGTACCTAGCTACTAACTTTCTTCAATACAAGCTGACCCGGCCATCGACCTTCGACCTAACCCAGAATGAAAAATAATTTTGACATATTACTTGATTAAAATGTGATTGACGACATTAAAACTGAATTAAATTTAACTTATGATTTATTGCATTATGTAACAGTTCTCGTTGATTCGGATGCGGGATGAAGTTCGATGGCTCATAAGTTTGAAATCAAAAAAATTCCTCTATAATTGTTTTACTTTTTAAAAAATTCAAGAGATGGCGGTGTAGTATAAAATTAATGACATGTGAAACCTGTTAACTAATTGTATACATTGTTGAAAGAATAGAACCCATTTAAACCAAATTTTACTGATTTTACTGAATTATTATGGTAAGATTTATATTCAGAACTCATAATCGAGGAATGGGTAGCACGCTTTCTATTTGGATATAGGCGTGAAATAGAAAAAAAAGATGTGGGTTTGAGTCCCGAAGAGGATAGGAGATTTTCAACATATTATAACCTATAGAAGAGGTTGTTAATGATTAAAGACCAGCATTTGAAACAGCAGAAAAGGGTCGTCAGCCTGTAGAGGTTGAAATTCATAGTTTATCAAAAAAATTGTGTTCATAATCACCAAAAACACTACAATCTGTCTAGATTCATTATTTCAAGTATAAATTTTAAGTAATTATTGGATTTTTTACAGAAAATGAATAGGTAGGTACTTATGTCCTCACTCACTCTTTGTGTGAAAACAAAAAGAATGCGGATTGCGACCGGCACCGATTGCCGCAAAGAAAGTTGCCTATGGTTTTTATGCATTTAAATGGGCATACCAAAAAGCGGGTACCTTCTTTTGCTGTGAGTATGACCATTCAAATGCATAGAAACATTCTTTGCTCCGGTCGGAATCGGCGTTCTTTGTGTTTTCATCATTCGATAGTAAGCTACTTAAAGCTTGTGTCGTGAAAGAGGATGATATTCTGCACCTGGGATGGAACCCACAAACTCTAGCGTATTGTTTGTTTTCCTGTATTTTATTCGTAAACTAACCATTCGAATATGATTTCAGACATGTTTGTATTTTGGAGGCATTTTGTTGCCTTTCCATATTCACACGCGGCCAGGTACTGTAAAAATAATAAATCCATGTACAAGCAGAGAATGAGCAAGTGATGTATTTTTGCCCCTTAACCGTAAGTACCTCAATATTTCAATCATTATTAGTTTCATGAAAAATGCGATACCACTTCATATAACTTACAAAGACATATTACAATGTGTACAGGGGTGACTAAGGTTAAAAGGGAGCCTTCTCTAGTGCCGCTATTATTCTTAATTATGTTTGGACTCCAGGGACGTCTTCTAGAGGGTGGAAAGAACATTTTGCCACCCCTTCCTCAAGCCACACCGCGAATCCTATTCTAACCTCAAATCAATTTTTCTCACAAATCTACCCTAAAAAACTATTTGGTGTTTGAATTTATAATTCATGATGTTTATCTTCTGATTGTTCTATTTGGAAGATTAAAGAAACAGAAAAATATCGAATCTATCTATAAAGAAACAAGATTAGTCGGTAAAATCTTTTCATCCGAAACATATTTTATTTCCAGTTACTGAGAACTAAAATACAACTATATTTTGTCTGTGACATATCTTACAGGGCGGAAGACTTTGTATGGGAACTCAATTATTATTGTTATTTTTTTTTTAACATCGCAATTTTTACATATTTGCTCACAGTTAAACGTACCTTGAACTTAAGGGAATATTTCGACACCAAAATAAGCCGAATCGGTCTATCCATTCTCGATTTTTAGTGACACAAACCCACAACTGTTTATTTTTATATATAAGATTGGGAAGAACAGCCATTTTTTTGTATAGTTGCGGATACATGATACGTTTAGACCCTTCCACATCTTGTTATGTTCCTTCAGAGCAGTGCTGAAAGGTTTGGAGATGACGTGTTAGTTCATTTAAACTGCGCAATAAAAGAGCGGATGAGGGATCTTGTTGTCACCCTATTCCCCTAAGAGGTGGTCGTAAAAGGGGTAGGTAAGTATTTATTTATTTAATTAACCAACAGAACACTGAACAACATAGACAAAAAAATCATAAATCAAACACATAGAATCTTAAGTGCTCCAATAAGAGGTATCTCCCGCATAGCTATTATGCATAGTTAGGTGGGTACAATCAACGTCTGAGCATTCAAATTAAACCCAAAAGTATGTATTATGATGATTTAAAATCGAAATTCTCCTTCTTCTTTTTTTGACATCTGTTTAAAGAGCGCTCAAATCGAGCATCTGTGATGATAAAGTCCAGCTTTCTCATGATCTTTTTGGGGGACGTCATAGTGGCCAGCGTCCATCTGCGATCCCCTGCATCACGACCTTGGTAATTCTGTTGTCTTCCATTCTTTCGTCATGGTACCTCCAGAACCGTCTTCTCTGTCTGCTCCATCTTATGATACCGTCGACATTGCAAGCTCTTCGTAACAATCTCCAATTGAAACCATCATGAATGTTACAAAGAATCACGAATAAATGCGTGTTATTCGAGAATCACGAAATGCGTGTTATCCAAAAGTCACCAACATTGAGAAAAAGGAGAAAAATTAGAATTACTTCAGACAGCTAAGATGTTTATACTTTTATTATTGCGTAGAGAAAATTTAGGTATAAATTGGCGTGAGCACGAGAAAGGGGTAATTCTATTATATGTTCATTGAATTACAAATACAAATTTATCCCGACCCTTTTTGCACATAAATCTGCGTCCAGTATCCCTCACCCAACAAATGAGATCTCACTGAGGCCGAGGGTCGGTCATTTGGTGCAGACGGACACTAATTTGGTTATTTAAAATTGTTACTCATTTTTATTGCACGACATACCAAAATAAAAAATATTTTTTTATTATTATAAGTATGGAAATTAACCAATAAAGGCATAAAAAGAATGTTAAGATGAATATATCAAGCAGTTTTGAAGTCTTTTTTTATTCGTTTTATTTTATACGTTTGTGACCATTTTAACGGAAAACGCGCCGAAGGAGGTGCATGAAATTTGACACGACATATGTTTCTATAGAGAAGGAGTGGCGAATGCTAACAATTTTTTTTTAAATTATGCCTACAAATGGATTTAATCAATGAAAAAAACATTACAAAAACTACTGTAGTGATATAAGGTTTGTATTTGATACTCACACACAACACTTCGATGTAGGTATATGACATAATTCGTAAAGAATTTGCAAAAATATTGTATCGAAAAAACAGTAACGCGATTTTAAATAGTCTAAGGCCTTATCAAAGGAATAGGATATCAAATGCGAAATGATTAAAAAAAAAAGACAGACCCCACCATCATGTGGGAATACTACCTGATTGCGTGGGTGAAGAAAAAGAAGATTGTCAACAGAAAATAAACACTGACCAACGGTAATTGCCATCAGAAAGTCTTAAAATTATTCACGATTATTGCGTCGATCATCTCGAATAATCACAGTAACACACGCTAGCATCCGCTGGTATCAGATGTATCTGTCCGTTTCAAACTACAGAACTAACTAACAACATAGATAGTGATGTGCGTGGCTCGCGGGAGGGCGGCATCAGTCAATGAGTCAGTGTTCTCGACTATTCCATTCCATAATAGATTCTAAAAAGAGTCAATAAATTGCATCACAACGTGACGGGTACTTTTTCTTAGGTACTTAATAAAGTATTAAATAATAATTTTAAATAATTTGATCGACATGCAAATAATACTTTGCTAATATCCTTAATGCAGTCAGGAGAGCAAAACAATACTGGCTCGTTAAGGATATTGCTGAGAGCGGCTCCAGCAGACAGGAGTTAATATAATTAGTTGAGGACGTGGCAGAGATGCCAATCACTTGTCACATTAGCACGAGACTCCAGCTCGGCGTCCTGGAACAAGGACATACCTCATCCCTTACATCCTTACGAAGAATTATTACCAACCCTCTCATTTTTAAACACAATTTATATTGCGTTCACACCAATTATTATGTATTCATACACTGTAATTTTTTGTTAGTCTAGGGGTAAAAAAACTCGATACTTATTCTCATATAAGTGCTTGATGCCTTGGATTCAATTTCTGAAAGTTTTGGGTTCGAGTTCTATAACCGAGTTTCAATAAGGAAATTTGCTGTCATTTTAAGTGAGAATAGACATATAAAAATCTTGATTACGGGGATTATAATATTTACTGGAGTTGTAGTTACATAAAGGGGTTGTTTTTTTGTTCAAAAAGAGGTTTGAGACACGGAAGACACTCGAAGTTCTTTTGTCTTCCTGCAATGTTGTGCGTTTGAAACGATCTAATGAACATTATGTTCGTATTATATAAACATCAAATTTCGTCGCTAAAAAGCTTCTCAACATTTCCAACAGATGTCTCGAATTTACATCTAAAATAAATAATTCCTTACCAACACGCTTTATATACACAATAAAAACTAAGGAATGACAATTTGGGTAGGTGGCCCAGTGACTAAAGCTTATTTGCAAGGAACTGCATACAATACGGTGTTAAGTCCCGCATCTTTGCGGGTTTTAGTCTTGATTTTTAAGATGTTGAATGAAGTTGACTAAACCTATAATAAGAATTTAGGGGATTCGGAAAAAGATGTGACCACCTAAATGTCAAACGTCGTAGGAGCAAATTGGCCATACTAGGTCTAGCATTCCAAACAACAGATAAAGGTGGTCGTAAACTCAAAATGGTCAAATTGAAAAAAAAAATAGCCATTTCCAATCAAAATTCAATACTAGACAGTTGGCTTAATATAACAAACAAAACAGTCAGGTCAAACAAAAATCGCCGTCTACACCGGTGTGTATCAGCCCATGAAGATTAAATAAGTTAATTAATCAATATGTTTTATTTATACAGCACAGTAATAAGATAACGTTTTCCTGAGGCGTCACTTCATCTTAAGAGGTCCTTCCTCAGGGTCCTGATTATATTATTATTCCAGCAATACGTCTGCCAGACAACCAGGGTAGTCGTAATTTAATAATATAAATAAAACTGGAACATGCAATCAGAGTAATAAACAACCTCCTTCTATCTTTCTTCAATGGGGCTGGTGTCGGTTGGTTGTGATTTGACAAAAAACACATTTCAGTAAGGAGCTTGCTTTATTATTTTCCGCTTTAGTTTTACCGAATATTAACGAAATTCTATTTATTCAGTTACATCAACTTGTAAAATAATTGTAGAAAATGAGTATTTTTACTTAAATAGGGAAGGTTGATGAAGGTTCTTGCCGTGAGGTTGCCGGCGAAGAATAGCACCTCTGCTCTTTTTGCTGATTTTCCGAGCATTCTGTAAGAGGCACGAAATCGAAAAATCAGGTCGGGACTTTGAGGTTGACCACTTCACGTCCTTAAATCTCAACTGGTCAGAAAAGGCACAATGAGCCTCGGACGCCTTCAAGCGCAATGGAGAGCTCTTGATGCCTCCCTATGCTCCCGAGTGGGGCTTAGGCCCCCGCATTGCTGGTTGGTTTGGGGGTAGTTCGCGGCGGGCTTGATTTATCCGGGGCCGGCTTTTTGGTTTGATTGCTTCGATCGAGCTAGGAGGTCGGTTTCGTGCGGGTCGGGTTTGCTGCGGATTAGGCTGGCTTGCGGTGTGCGGGGTGCCTTAAAGGGAGAATGTATGTATGTATGTAGGGAAGGTAAGGGTGAAAAAAAAACAAAAGAATGTAACAAAGTAACTGGTAGCAGGATGGGTGGCGCACTAACAACGTCTAACTGCGAGTTAAAACACTAAGGAATAACGCAGTCTTGATACATTCAATTGTATGATTATAAAATGTGGACATACTGGAAATGGACAAAAAATTTAGTCGAAATGCATCAGGGATGAAAGCTCTACGTGGGCATGGGATGGAATGAGAATATTTAGAAAGAATGTGGTAAGAAAGTAAGTATCGTTATGTTGAAAAGGTTAATTTAATGAAAGGCAATAGAATAACGAGATGGACTCCCAGAGTCTTAAAGTGGAGACCATGGGAAAACAAAAGGGGAGTCGGTCGGCCACAAAAGAGATGGGCCGACGATATTGTTGCGGTCGCCGGTAAAAAATGGGTTGAAGCGGCCCAGAATAGAGAGAAGTGGAGACAGATGGAAGAGGCCTACATCCAGCAGTGGGGGGAAGGCTAGGAAGAAGAAGAAGAATAGAATAACAACAATAATTTATAAGGCTGAAAGAAAAGAGGTTAAAAGGCGTGTTAACCGAGAATTACTTGGATTTAACACATTGAGTATGTTCCCAATGAGGGTAAAAAGAAATAGTGGAGGTTGCATTAGAATTGACAAAAAAAAAATAACGAAAATGTACGCTTGGGTAGAAAAGAGTGAAGATTCGTCATTTCTGCCCGCAGTTTTTACTGTAAATGTCAACAATATTATGACCCTTCTATCATACATATTTAACGATGACTTTCCGCAAAGATTTTTTTCAGCAAATCGTTTGAAGCAACAGTCCCATCCCCGTGAGAGGGGGTTTAGGGACAGATTGATTATTGTAACAGTTCTTTTGAGATGTGCCACCCAAGAAGTCATAGAATCGGGACATTCACCCCCACTGTCCAACCCTCACACGACATTTCCCTTGTAAGATTTCTAATTAACAAAAGTGGCTCTTATGCCAGGAGGACCTCCCCACACGGACAAAATAAAGGAGTCTAATGGCAATGAAAATCACGTCCTTTTCAATTATCCTATATGCGAGGAAGATTACAGGACGAATAAAATATACACATGGGTGCGGAACAGCGGACAATTTTGATAAAAAAAGAAGGGAAATCCAGGTTCTACATATAAGAAAGACTTCAACCAGTCAGAACAATATTATATGCTTTTAGTCACAAATTTGGAATGGTATGCTTCCAATAACTTGCGTGCCTACATCAAGTACTGTTGTAAGACTTGGTGTCTTTAAGAAAAAGATAAAATGATACGGGAAAGTTAGGAATATGTAACACCTAACAATAATTCATTACTGTTGTCAATTTTTATATGGAACAAACCACTTTACGGGACGGGCTTACGACCGTCTTCTACTGTTATTTCTAAAGCTGGCTTAGTACCTATGATTACTTTGTGTTATTAACATCGTTCGTCATTGGGTGGTAGGTAATGTCTAAGTCTTCGAAACTACTAATCATGAGAATTCTCCACATGTTCAAAAAATCCCATGTGTACAACAGGTAGATATTATTAATAATTAATAAGATACATATATAGATAAAGTTGGAAATTATTGAGAACAAGAGAGCAACCAAATTTAACTTATAATATGTAATCATTGTTGGTTGAAGTTCGATGGGCCATAAGTAAAAACAATTCCTCTATAATTTTAACCCTCTATTTTAAAATGCTTTTTGAGTCAATCATTTCTCTATATTTTGTATCGTCCAACACAAATTTGATGGAACGGACCCCAGTATTGTGGGGTTTTCTCGTCTATTAAAAATTTCACAGCACCTACGTAATAAACAATACACTTCATTAGAATTTAGCTTGGAGAGTAAAATTTCCTTTTTTTTTTGTCGCATCATTGCAATCAAGCAATGCAGCAATTATTTAAAGTGTTCATTTAAAATCAAATTAGTTTTTCATTCTGTATTTTCAGACGACTGCCCTTCTCATGGAAGGGTGGGTCTTGATTTAATAATAATTCAAAACGGAAACAGTTCTTTCAACTATGCAATTTTCAATTATTCGATCATTATTGTGTTTTATTCATTTCACACCCTGAACAATCCATATTATAGATAGAACTGTATACCTTCTAATTTTAACCCTCCATTTTAAAATGCTTTTTGAGACGGTGGCTTTTGTAGATAAATATTTTTCAATCTTTCATATTTCTTTCTTTATCCGCTCCCTAGAAGGAGTATATCTTATATGTTTTTCAAATTCTCATCATACGGTATAGTGATATCTACGAGATACATTATTCCGTTCCTAAGATCAACCAATACAATGTCCGAACGATTTGCGTTAATATTTTAAAATATTCCTGAAGACTAATTGGTTGAAATTTCTGAATAACTACCAAATTAAACGATAGAAATTTGGTGACATATGAATCTACCAATGTGAAGAGGAGATGGACATGACTCGGACATGTGTTAAGGATGCCGAATGACAGCAGGAGAACGCTCTTCTTCCCTGACCCATCAGGGTCTTAAAGAGAAGGAAGACCTTCTCATACGCGTTCTTTGGAGGCAGAGGTTTTGGACATTTTTGTTGGAGGAGGTCATAAACATTACGCAAGATCGAGTGCAATAGAGAGTACTTTTTGCATTCATGTGCTCCGAAGCTTGGGTTCAAAGCGAGAATAGTCAGTAAGAAGTAAGTAAAAAATCCTGAAAAACCACAGTATAAAAAAAGAATTGGACTTCAAAAAAAAAATACTCTTGGTGGCGAATAGGATAAATGTCACATCCACATCCAATCTTTATGAATAGTCCGTTTTATGAATATGAGTATTTTGCTGGGTTTTAATCACCTTTCATTCACACCTGCATATAAAAAAAAACAGAAACAAAGATTGAGAATGAATGAAGTCTAATCCTCCGAGACACTTTCTCAGTTGAAAGACAGGTACTGAATTGGGTATGTACGTGTGAAATAGAAACTTGTAGTACTGTAGAGATGGTCAACTGACGTTATTCTTGCCTATATAAATGGGGATGGATGGACTCACCAGCATGCGCATGTGGGATAAACAAACAATCGGTCTTTGATAAACGAGTGTCCCATGTACGCATTCAAAGAAGGACTGCACGATTTGCTCACGTTGGCGGATGATGCGATCCAATGGCTTCGGTATCTGAGGTCAAATCATGAGCAACCATATGGAGAATAAGAGGGTGAGTTATTTTTTTTTCTTCTGACATTTTTTGTGCGGTTTCTTTCGTTTTTTTATTTACTTCTGAACTTCCCGACCTTCAAGGCGAACTATAAGTATAAAAAATACGAAAGCGAATAACGCTGGTTGAGATTACAGATGGATGTAAGAACTGCTCTCTTCTCGATCAATTGCCATTCGCCATCCTTCAGTCAAGTCTGTCTCATCTTCCTTAAAAGTAGAGAGGATAGGCTCGCGTTGGTTGTGTCATCGTATAGCGTCGTTCTTGATGCGGTGGTACCGTCTAATAATAGCACTAACCAATAAAAACGGTTGAAAAACTGGTTCATAAAAAATTATACATGGGATGATGATTTTCGGCAAAGCGCAAGCTAGATTTCATAACGACAAAAATAGCGGATTAACAAAGTTGGCAAAAAAGCAAGAAATAAAAGATAAGAAAAGTAATCATAAAAAGTAGGACTGATAGAGGGTTGCGAACCACAGTTTGGCCATCACTTTTGTAGTGGGGTAGGTCCTTAGGAGGACACGTATGTATGTAAATAAAAAGCTTAGTTTGAATCCAGCTAAACTTCCGACTCTATTGACTCAGTTTTGAAATGATCTTGCGAAGTTTAAATAAAGAGGACTGCGAGCATAAACAGCAAGTAATGTTGTGTATTTGTATACATCAGCTGCTTGAGTCGCGCTTTGAATGCATTTGATTTTGAAGATACACACCCCGGATGTGTTCTGCGAGGCGAAGCTAAGCGGAGCGAAGTATATTTTGATAAGAGCTATATTTATAAAGCTTCAACTCAAGAAGATGTCTGCCCGATTAACAAGCAAAATGTTCGATTACAAATGCCTATTTGAATCTTAACAAAAAAATCAAACGCATGTTTGCTTCTAATTTAGGAGAAATTAAGTAGGTATTTAGCTGTATTATTGTGGTACATTATTTAAGAAAAAAATAGCAATTTCTATTTTTGGGTTTTAAAAATAAGGTTTGTGTGTACCTTGATTATCTTAACATAATTATTCTGAAAAATTGGTTTAAATGGGTCAATTCTTTCGACATATCTATACAATACGCAAACATACATCACATGTTATGTACTTCCTACTACACCGCCATCTATTGAAATTTTTTAAAAGTAAAGCAATTAAAGAGGAAATGTTTTGATTTCAAGCTTATGTCCCATCGAACGTCATCCTTCACCCGAATCAACGATAACTTAACATAATTCAATAGCTTATTAGCTAAAATTAATTAAGTTTTACATCGTAAATTGCATTTTATCTACATAATATTTTAGAAATGTTTTTTTATTTGCCTTTTGTCGTTACTTTACGGTATGTCCGAGCATCACGCCTAAACGGCTGAACCGATTTCACTAATTCTTTTTTTGTCGTGTTGGCTTTTATCAGTAGAAGGTTCTTATGAAAGAAAAAATTAAGAAAGTTGCGTGGTAAATTGGGAAATTAAATAAAACTCGCATTAGCCCCTCCTTCTCTATCTACATAATAATTAAGAAATGTTTTTTGCTTTTTACCGTATGTCATAGCATCACGCTCAAAATACAAATGCTACGTCAGATATGAATCTGCACAGAGCCGTGCAAAATGCCGGAGAAGGTTCTTTAAAACAATTTGCTGCATTGACTTTAATAGATATATTTAGAGCTATTTAAAAAACCCTATTTTTTAGGATCTTCATACAAAATTGTAATAAACATTAAAAGTGTCATTCTTCTTTTTCTGTGCTTATGTCAGTTATAGAGGTCTACAAAGCAATGGGAAGCTAGACTAGAACCTTTCTAATTACCTACCGATCAAGCCTGACAATCGGAATCAAAAACGTAAAGCAAGACGGGTATAAGCTAGTTCATTAATAATTATTCATTTATCGTTTGGCACGTCGTCGAATCTCCATCACAGCGTTAAAGTATAATGAAAGGAGCTATAATATCTTAAACTATTCGGATAGTAAAATATTGTACCTAATCTTTTCAGCCAGCCTTGGAAACCTAGAGAGAAGTTTGTAAGCTCATAGAATATCATATTTATTAAAACATAATAAAAATGTACCGTTTGAATAAAACAAAACTGATGTAAAGGTGTTTTTTTTTTGGGCCCTAGGCAATTTGAATTTTTGCGAACGACTATAAACGAATTTTTCAACAATGTAGAGTAGGAAAAAATTTTAGTATCCACATTTTATATTTTGATGTAAGAATTTTTGTTTGGTTCAAGCAACAACTGGAGATTTCATTTTTTTTCACACTCTACGTTTGTAGTTGTTCGCGAAATTAAAATTGTCTACGGGAGCAAGTCTTTTTACAAAAAATGTGAAGATTTTTTTAATAAACACGTTAATTTAAATAAAAAAATAAATGCTGTTACCTAATTGTATTATTATACTCATTTGAGTATATCGATTGTTCGATAATTTTTTGATTGCTTCAGTCAAAAGTGTAGAATAAAGTACCTTCTCACTTGGTAAACAACCTCGTGCGTACCAAAAGAAAGCTGACAAATCTTAGAGATGAACAAAATTAGCAAGACACATCTCAGCCTCGCAACTCGCATCACCGCTCGGATACTTCATGAAAATATATTTATTCCATCAAAAACCGAAATAGGAGAAAGCAAAATAAGACATTTCTGAAGACGTGGAACACAAGGATGCAGTTAATGGGGTCGAATAGAAAATGCACTTTCAGTATTTCGTTTTAAGAGGGTAAATATTGTCGCAGGCAGATTGCACCGGAAATGATAACAGAATATAACTAACATTCGCCCTTCCTGAAACTAACAAACAGTGCTTGATGGTTTCCAGATTAAAAACAATTTCAAAAGACAACAGAAATATAGGATGTATCTATATGAAAATACCCCCAGGACACTGAATGACTGACAGATCGACTAACGCCGCCAACTCAAAACGATACAAGCGGGTCACACATACACGTACACACAAATCTGGCAGGATCTAGATGTCGTGGTGCGTGTGTTATGTTGTTTGAATCGGGCGGACACCCACACATATCCCATACAGGTACTGCGTCATTTTTGTGTGGAAAAAAACTTAAGGCAGGCATCTACGACAAGTTGAACACGTAATAAAATAATCACACTAAGCCAGCTCTTGAAAATCGATGCATCATAAATAGTAATATTACCTATGTATGTTAGCAGATTTTGCTTTTGAAACATAAACACTGATTCTGTCATGCTCATAATTTGTCGTTATCGCGTCGATCATGACATTTCTTTTTTTTTTTTTTTTAGAAAATTAGCACACGCCGTGTATCCGCTAGTAATCTATTATAAAGTTTATCCATTTAAACCCACAATAACATTTTATTTGCTTTCAATTTGACTTAAAAAAAGTATTACTATTATCATGATAAATATCGTATCGTATCAGCAATCAAAAATTACGGGAAAATGCGTATTGATTATCGTATGTCGTTAAAAACATATTAGGAGACTTTGCCCAAATGTATAAAACATCGATTCTGTATTCATGTATAATGTATTCTGAACAGTATGGTATCAAAACATCGATTCATCGATTTTGATATTTCATTGCTTTCGAACACATGTAGCCAGCTTGTATGGTTTTAAAGTCAGATAACCAATGTGTCCTGCTACAAAAAAAAATGTGACTAACAAAATTTTAGGTAATATGATGTGAAAGCGTCTTAAAAGATATCTCGAAAGATATTTCATTTCAACATAATCGTTATTGTAATCACTTTTTTGGAAAAGATCATCATGATAAGGGCGGTTGCTCTATTTTGATGTACCCATCGATCTGCGCCTTAATGGCGCTTAGAAAGAAGAAACTTACATAATGAAAGTTGATATACGAAAGTTGAATTGAATCATCACTGGTGGTTGATGCAGTGTTTAGCCACACGATGGTACGACTAAAGATCCGGGTTTAAATCCTGCTGGGGGTACAGGAATTTTTGATACGATGAATGTCGAAAGTTTTTATGATGGTAATTTTGGGGATTCGAAAAAAGTTCCGACTAAAGTCGTACGCTTCTAAATGAAAGTTAGCGCACTTAAGATTTAGTTTACTCGGATACCTGTGTTGTCTCCAATATAACGGACTCCAATTATCTACTAAACAATGCACTGTCAATTATTGCTGCCTAGAAAACTGCGCAAATTAGTTTACAGAAACAACGTTCCAGTGAAGTATTTCTTTCTACGCGTTATGAACAGTTTATTGTCGATATAATCCATCAAACAATTTTTATGAGCCGAAGAATCGTGTTGACATCACTTAAAAGGAACAAACGTTGTACCGAAAAATTTCACAAATGTCAAACGACTATTTGAGTGTAGAGAGAAATATTTTTTACGACGTTCGCTCCATAGGCGGGCGCGTTCAATTGTATCCCGGGAATTCCCGCAGGAATCTTTTTATTTCGTTACGAGAGGAAGTATGTTATTCCCATAATTACACGGAGCTATTCCCATCTTAATAATCCGGGTCAAATAATAAAAATCATCTTTAATATTATTATCCACTTGTAAAAATATGGAATCGGTACTATTGTATTTCTATCACCAATATCTCTTTATTTCGCAGACCTCGATAGCCTAGTTGTCTCTTAGTGATTTCTGTCTCTTTTTCGGATTGGAAGGCCGGAATACAGCACAATAAACCGAGCATTAAAGTCACGCAGTTAGGCGGTGTGGTCATTTATGAACTGTTTAGGAATCACAACTGCAAGTACATATATTTATTTAATAATTGTATATTTTCGATTTTTCTTTCATCAGCCGGCATAACAATAATATTCACCTTTGCGCCAGCAGATAGATACAAATTTATACCCATGATGGATTTAGGATTTGATCACCAATTACCATTATATTAAATAAATATTATCAACATGATCATACGAAAGCCAGTAGCAGACCAGCAGTAGACCAGCTGTTGAAACAACAGTAAAAGACGGTCGTAAGTCTGTAATGGATCCAAAATATTCCATTCAAAATTCGAACAAGATAATATAGTATAAAAATTGGTAACTTATCATTTGATCTGGTCTTTGAAAAGAACCGAAAGGATGTGACCTATCCACGTCATGTTTCGTCAACAACGCCATTTATTAACACCTTTTGTTTTAGGCATTTTCTTTGCATAGTCACTCATTTCTTAAAATCTACATTTTTTTCTATTTCTGGAAGTTTTTTTTCTAGAAATTATTCAATCTCTTATCTACATACGCAGCATTTCTACATATTCATTGATTTTTTTTAAATTTAAGTATAACTACATCTTCCATGCCATAAGAACATTTTAGAGCAATACGAACGGGGTGCACATAGCTAGTTTTGATTTGACTTCGGTACGATTCTCCTACATACACCACATTGCTTATAAAATAATAATCTTGATGGAAAAACGCCTTAGTTCCATACAAAAGCATTCAGACGACTTTTACAGGTTGTAGATATTAATAATAATTAATAAAAATGAATTATTATAATGGACAAGGGAAGACAATTTTAAGCCTGGAAGAAGGGGTGACGGAATATTTTCAGGATTCATCCGGACGTGGGGGAGATTCAGAATTGACAATTACAGGTGTAATTAAGACATTTTTCACATTTCTGTAGCTGATTATAACAATTCGTAGTTGCCCTTTTAAATTAATTTCTTTTTTTTTTTTAGGTTCAATTCAATCTCGAGTGAGTGAATGGAACGAAAATGTTGAGATGTCAGTTTTTTAAAGGCCCAATTTTACAACTCAGTATAAAAACTACAAGGTACACAACAAACGATGGAGAGATTGATGTTAAACAATTCGAAGCGGTTGGTAGAATAGTGGTTTCATTGCCGGCTTTCTAAATCTTTCGAACTGGAGGTCGAGGGGTCGATCCTAGGTGCAGACCATTTCCTCCTTCACGTTATATGTAAGTTTACTTGCTTACTGCGAAAGAGTCAAAAAGTGTATTTCAGAAGGCGAATGCCTCCTGTGAGAATGGACGTCAGTTGAAAATAAATTGAAGAAAGCCATAACCTGTAACTGCAGTAAGGAACCAGAGCAGAGAGAGAGGTAAGAATCCTAAGATTCAAAGGAAGGAAATTAAGTTCCAGTTTTTTTTAATGATCTGATAGGTAAATAAAAAAAAACAAGGTTTCATTCAATTATATTATAGAAAGATGAAATTATATAAAGAGCTTTCAGCAGCTTCAGAAATATGAAACATACCAAAAATATTACACATTAGGATTATTAGGAAGGTAGAATATATTTAAAAATACTGAATTGTAGGTATTCTATTAACATACCTTCATCATATATTTCCTTCACAAATACATAATATATTATTAATATGAATCGTGTTTGAATATGGATATTAAATATTTATAGAGATGCCAATAAAATCATAGGTCAATTTACATAGAAAAAAGATATGTTTGAACATCATATAATGGAGGACATTTTTGCACAGAGCAAGATTTTGTTCGCTTAAGAACTACAAAGTTCTCCAATATGAATGCTCTCTCTACATTTTGGTACGGATATTCGGTCACGACTTTTCTAATACCCAAAATGTAAAGAACACTTAGAATATGAAAACGATAACCGACAAGTCTCGCGTCTTTTATATGGAAATTTTCAGCAATAATATAAAGATTTGTCATGAAATTTCAGTTGGTTATTGTGACAGTCAATATTTTGCTTTTTGATTCGTAAATTATACATGGATCATAATGAAACATCTACCAAAAGGTAGCATCAAAAGGTGTTGATGTTGGTGAAAGATATAACAGTGAAACATCGACCAATGAAAGCATCGAAAATAGTTAATTTAGATATCTTCGTAGTCGAACGACATTTTGATCTTTATTTAAAAAATAAATAAATATCACTGGAAGCAGCTTCAATCAGTTGATATAAGAGGACAAAATTCAAAATTTCAGAATTTCCGATTAAGATAAAATAAAACTATGCTTCAAATTTGAAATTCAATTTCGATACAAATTAGAACAAACACAAAACCGCATCGCTTGGTGCCTACCGAGAAAAACAAAAACCAAAATAATGCACCTTTCATAGAGAAAAACAAAATGGACACCAAGCTAATGCACTTTTCATAGAGAAAAACAAAATGGACACCAAGCTAATGCACCTTTCATAGAGAAAAACAAAATGGACACCAAGCTAATGCACTTTTCATAGAGAAAAACAAAATAGACACCAAACTAAAGCATTTTTCATAGTGAAAGCAAAATAGACACCAAACTAAAGCATTTTTCATAGTGAAAGCAAAAGATTCCACAGAAGTTTTCTCGTTAATAACATCGAAAGTTCTATTATTGGAATATTTCGATGGATCGATGGAGCAATGTTACATTACTATTGTTTCTTCTTCTTCAGTTATATCTTTATTACTTCTAGCTTACAGGTAGGCATTCCGTATATCACAAAGTACATAACGTACGGTAGATCCAGTTAATATAATATGACATCAAGTAATGATATTTACCTACAGGTGCGTAACGCTCGAGGTATATTTGGATACATTCAGAATATTATAAAATAAGGTTTTTTCCCGTTATTTCATTTATTTCTACTTCTCGAAAACGAGGTTTGTTTTTATCATTTTGAGAATTTCTAAAACCAAACCTCCCTCATTTTTCGGTAGAAGTGTTTGAATATTAACGAATTCCATGTGCGTTGTAAGAAGAGTTATTTAAATAGCCGATTGGATTAGGGAGGGCAGCCTTCGGGAACATGAGTCATACACTTAAAAACTGTAAAATCCCCATGAATCCAAAAAGAGAACTATATGAAGTGTGCGAGAAACAGTATAGAACACCTTATCTAAAGATATAAAAGAAAGTCGGGTTAGTTCGAACACTTATTTCTCGAGATCGGCTGAACAGATTTTTATGATACTTGGTTTATTGGATTCTTCTCCGCTCCGGATAACAGAATAATTATTATTAAAAAGTTCGAAAAATGGATAGCAAATAATATTAAATATTAAAGTTAATATGGAACGGATTTTCTGACAACAACGCCATCTTTGAAAAATCCCATAACAACTCAATTTTTATTCACCTACTTGACAACCATTGTGTTTCAAAACAGAAGTATGCAGATTTTTGATAGAATTTCTTTCAAATAATTTTTTAACATTCAAACATATTATTTTAAACGTAGATATTTTTGAATAAATTACAAATTCGAAATCAATATTCGTAGTAGGACTAAAGGTCATCGTCTATCGGGAAATCAAGTATAATACAGTATAAAGGTTGCCCAAAGAGTTATGGAATGAGCTACGCTAGGTGAGATACCTTGGAAGATATAGTGCAAAACGAAATCCGTCAGAAAACAAGATTGTCATATTATGCTTCCCAAAATATCACACAGAAAGGCCTTATTACTATTGATATTAAGATGGTACATAAATGGTCAAAGATGATCGATACCTGGAAATCGAAAGAAATCTACGAGTAACTTTTTTTTTCCTTGATCAATTTTCGCAATTTGGATTGTATGTTGCGGTGTTCGACATGAATTTGATTGTTTTATGTGTATTTTATTGATGTTGAAAACTGTATTTCTTTTTGTTGTTTGAAAAAAGTGAATACAAATTGCTTTTATTTAATTAGAATTATGTCAAAACGCTTAAAACGTACTTTTCATAAGCTTGGGTTGCACGATATTAAGCTAAGAAATTTCATGCTAATAATAATAGTTTTTGCACCACACCTAAGCAATTTCTGAAATGAAACTATGCATAATATCTGCGAAGAGATGGGATCATCTTCATAATAATGGCTGCACTGCACCGAGGATGCTGTCTTCGGCGGAATATTAGAGAAGACTGTAATACATGTTTACTTTGAAAATAATAAATAAACAAATAAAAATGATGTTTTTAATCTTTTAAAGTGATATTTGCGATAGGAATATATTCATAGTTCTGTTAGTGATAGATAAAGTGATTGAATGAAAAATTTACAATTTAATTATTATTAAAACAAATCCTATGAACTTTGGCACCTACATTACTTTACAAAATATGTAGATATCTAAATTTCAAAATATGTAATAAATAAATAATGCTTTATTGAATGTCAAACAATTTGAGGGCGGACTTATCCCGAAGGATCTCTTCCGCCCTGTCCTAGCTGGTCGCATGATCGTGCGAATGCGATGATCGCATGAACGTGGACGCCCTGTTCAAACATATAAAATTGTATGCTGAAATTCACGATAAACAATAATTACGAGTATTGAAGTAATACCTATTTGTTTCAAAATGTTGATTCTTTATAAAACTATGAATGGAAACATGTATGTGCCTATTTCTGAAAAAAACTCGTAAATATTTCTTCACAATTTTAGTTTGTAAAAACTACTCAGTGTAATTTGTTTTGTCTTTCCTTTAGAAATTATTGTATTTTGCTTTGCTTCACTTTAGAAGCAGTTTTTGTTGCATTCCTCATTTACAAGATTGGGGAAGATATTATAATTCCCATTCCATTCTTAGGGGTGGAGTTACGTTTCGTAAAAGAATGACAACCCTTCCTGCATTTCATACATTAATTACTTACTACAGTTCCGCACATACTGAAATAGAATACTGAAGCACCATTCAAAGAACTCGAGCGCTTCATGGCTTCCTAAGCCGAGCCCTAAAGGACTAGACAAGCAGAGTTTTTCGTCCGGACTCCGCCTTCGAATGAATGTGCAATTATAGACAAAACAACGTTCTAATAAAAGAATTAACAAATGAAAAGCGTTATTTTCTAGACAAAAGATGTTTATGTAAATTGTAGTAAGTAATCTTTACATGGAATCGAATCTTAATGGAAACTTTTTAAAAGATCGAAATATATTGAACATATTGGATTGATAAGCAAAGAAAAGATTTCATGTAGCAAATTATCTTTGAAAATATTAGTCAATAATTGATTGAATTAGTCAATAATGTAAAAAAACTGCTAACCTAGGATAGCCCAGAACTCATAGTAGGTATATTATAACAGCCTTTTCGTGTAAAAAATATCTTTGCATAAAAATTCATAATTTTACGATTAAAATGAATTTATCCTTGGAATTATTATCTTCTTCTTCTTCTTCTCAGCCTATTCCCGTCCACTGCTGGACAAAGGCCTCCTCTATCTCCTTCCACACCGCTCTGTTTTGGGCTTTTTGGACCCAATTGACCCCAGCGTATTTGACGAGGTCGTCTCTCCAACGTAGTGGTGGTCTCCCGACGCTCCTGGCGGTCGTTCTGGGTCTCCAAGTTTCAACCCTCTTCGACCATTTCTCTGCCTGGTCTCTTGACAAGTGACCTGCCCATCGCCATTTGAGGGAAGCGATACGTTGGGCAATATCTGCAACCATGGTTCTTTGTCGTATCACTTCATTTCTCACTCTATCTCTCAGGGTGATACCCAGCATGGCTCTTTCCATGGATCTTTGGGTAACCCTTATTTTTTCTGTACTCAGCTTGGTCAGCGTCACTGTTTCCAGACCATATGTTGCAACCGGCATTATGCACGTCTCATAAACTCTGCGTTTAAGGTTCATGGGGATTTTACGGTTTTTGAGTATGTGACTCATTTTCCCGAAGGCTGCCCAACTTAATCCAATACGTCTTTTGACTTCGGCGGTTTGGTTTTCTCTGCCTAGTCTTATGGCGTGTCCGAGATAAATGTATTCTTGGGTATTTTCTATAACATTTCCATCAATTTTAATTTGGGAGCCTTCTGTGCCCATCACCTTTGTCTTTTTCAAATTCATGATAAGTCCTACTTTCTTTGATGCCTCATTTATTTCCCGTAGCATTTCGGTCAGTTCTTCAGGGTTCTTGCTCAAGATAATTATATAGTCCGCGAAGCGTAGGTGGTTCAGATATTTACCATCAATACATATCCCCTTTGATTCCCAGTTTAGGTTTTTAAGTGCGTATTCTAATGCCAAGGTGAATAGTTTCGGAGATATTGTATCTCCTTGTCTGATTCCCCTTTTGACTGGTATCCTTTCCGTCTTCCAGTCTTCGTTGAATTTTACTTGAATAGTCGCACTTCTGTATAGGTTTTTTATGAGCATGGTGTATCTCGAGTCAATTCTTGCTTGATCCATTGCAGCTATTATAGCCCATGTTTCAATAGAGTCGAACGCTTTCTGATAATCTATGAATCCCAGGCAGAGCGGTACATTATATTCAGCGCTTTTTTCTATTAATGAACGGACAGTTTGTATGTGTTCGATAGTGCTATAGCCTTTTCGGAATCCAGCTTGTTCAGTAGGTTGAAAGAGGTCAAATTTGTTTGTTAATCGTTTGGTTATGATTTTAGTCAAGAGTTTGTACAGTATACTGAGCAAGCTTATTGGTCTGTAATTTTCTATGCAATTTGGATCGCCCTTTTTAAAAAGAATGATTACCTCTGCGTTTTGCCACTTTTCAGGAATTATTATAGAAACTTTAAAATGATATCGACTATTGGAGCTTTTAATTATCTGCTTTAGAACTACATATTCAATATTAATCGGTACTTTAAGGGGGACCCGCTGAAGTAACGGACCTCAAATTTTACGTGCTTGTGTAGGAGCATAAGACCAGCCCGTATTAAATTTTATGAAAATCGAAGAATTTTTTTTTTCTTTTTTAGCCCTTTTTACTAGAACAAGTGATATTTTCTTTGGAGGGTTTAAGTGGGTTCCCCTGAAGGTACAGATCTCAACATTTTACTGACTCATCTACATGGAGAAGCTAACCGTTCTACCAAATTTCAATTATTGTTTTATATATTTTCGAATTAAAGAAAGTATCAATCCTAACTTCTTAGGTAATCAAACTAAAATCTAATGAGAGAAAATGATTTCGAACTACAGAGATGAGAGATGAAAATATCTTTTGGTCAGGTTAAAAAAGCGTTTTATTCCTAGAAATATCCCTTGCTGTTTCATTGCTATCGTAATAATGTCTCAAGTCAATTAATAATAATTTAAGATTAAATTTTCTTATACCTACGTTTTGCTCATGTTTCTTTAACCTTTCTCGGGGTTACTTTTTAAGCAAATATTCCTTGAACATACTGACATCAGGGTGCCGAGGACGAGGAAGACCCTCTCATAATGTGTTCCGCTCCTTCGAAGCAGAGCTGAGGAATCTGTATTTCTTTGGTCATAAACGTTGCGCAAGATCGAGCGCAAGGGAGAGCTCTTGTTGCCTCCCTATGCCCTTGGATTGGATACTGACATCATCTTAAATTTAGATTTTTACCAATCATTGTTACAACGTTTCTTACATAAACATAATCTCTTCTTATAGGTTTTCCTATCCCTTGCCATGCCCCACAGATTTCAAGTAAAAGCTTTAATATTTTAATTTTAAAATTTAGTTTAGTTGTTTTAAAATTACTACATTTTTTTTTAAATTCCACTCGTATTTTGATGTTTTTGTTTTAATGTCATATTTTTAATAAATCAACCACAAAATTCGCGTATGATTTTTTTTTTAATAGAACGTTCTAAGCCCGCCATATTGCAACCAATATTCTTAATTATTTGAATTAAAGAACAAGTTTAAAAATAGAAAAAATTGTAACTTTTTTTTTTTGATCTCGAACTTTTTCTAGAATGGTGGCTTTAAATTAGGTTCAATCTTAAAAAATTCGATATTTAAAAAAAAAATTCAAACTCGATTAGATATTGGCCGCCATTTTGAAAATTGCGAAACGTCGCCATGTTTTTTTTTTAAATGTAAAACGGATAAATGACACGTCCTTAGTTGGCTTCCTGCATAATATTCTTGTCAAAAAGGGATGGATGAAATGAGAGCATCACTCTAGTGGAAGAGAGCGTAGCTGGTTGGTTGGATGAAACTGTGTTGAGAGGACATGCAATTATTATTTCACAAGCTTCTGAATAGCAGCCATGTTGAAAAAAAAACAAAAGAAGTTAGACGTGTATGGTAACACGAAGCACTCTTGTTTTAGCTACAGGATGGTTCGGAAGTAGTGTTGACATATAAAAATTCGTATAAAATTATCATTTCATTGGAAATATTTATTAAAAAATATTCTACGATTAGAAAACATTACTTTTTTCTAAGTAGACCTGCAACAAATGCCACAACTCTTTGTTTTTATTCTTTCTGTTAGGAAATTCTTTTAATATATTTTTTTTATTGAACAGGCGTATTTTATCCGATCATTAGATCTTAAACTACTAATTTTAGAAACCTTTATTGATAAAATGTTTCAAAGTATTATGATCGGATATAATATGTCGTGTCAGTTAGAAAGCCATATCTTTTTACTGAAGAATTATTCGTTGCATTTATATCTGAAACCATTTTTGAAAATAACAAAGTCATTGGTTGAATCAGAAAGCAGGGGACCAAAATGGTTATTAGTTTTGCCTTGTTCTATAATTAAAAGGTTTAGACGGTGTTCTTGAGCTACAACAAGAGAATTTTAAGTTAACTTCCAAAAATGTAAAATCGTTACGAAATAATTAGGTACTACAATAAAATTGATTGATGTCTTAGCTCATTTTTTTCAAGTGAAATTTGACATTCACAAATAATTTGGATTTTTTAAAATTATTTTGACTTCAAAGGGAATTTCGGCGAAATTGAACATTGGTTACAAAAAATCATAATGTCCATTGAAATCCTATAAACCGTTTACTAGCTATAATGTTTAATATGTTTATTCTACTGCCAATGATTTTCTTTCTATTTACTATATAATAATTATTAAAAGCCAAATCCGTATATTTTATGAAAAAAAAAAAAAAAAAAAATAACAATATATCATCGAACTTGAAAAAAAAAACTATCAGGAGGTGCACGTTATATGAAACACCGAGTGGCCATCACACTTCGGTGGAATGTGTACACTATTAAAAAAAACTAATACATGCAAAAGAGTAAGTAAAGAGAGGTAGAACAGAGAAAGGGGAAGAGAAGATTAAAACAATGATTCCATTACACGGGGGACTTGAGTGCCGCCGAGTACCAAACCAAGGTACTGCGCTTGAAACAAAAGGAGATCTACATACGTGCCATGGCTGCAACGGTGGAGAGAGACGCACACTGGGATGTACTGCATGCACCCTATACGGACTATTAGACAGTCGAGGGAGGTGCATCGATGGCTATCGATAGTTTTTTTCACCAAAGCATCGATTTATTTTGAATAATATTTTTTACCAATAGAAAACAAGCTCCTTTGGCAAATTTTAGGTGATATGACGTTTCACAAATGATACCGTTCGCGAAAGAAAACTTCACCTTTTCATTGTCTCAACCATAATCATTGGCAGATTGGATTGGCTAGACCCTGAAAAGCGTAGGTCATGACAACAACCCGGGTGGCATAAAAACAAGAGGAAATCCGTGCCTTAACACTGTAATAGCCTATTCTGCGGACCTAGAGTATCAGATTGACCTGGGGAGAAACGGAGCGTCTGATGCATGCATGCATGGAAGAACCTTATGGCGATTACGTGCTCAACTTTGGGAGTGAACGGGCATAACTAAGGTTCTCACCCATAACGCTGAACCTTAAGGATTAGGCAAAGACAACAGACCTCCAATCTTGTACATCCACACTTAGCTCATACAATCTCTCCTATTTTTCACCAAGCCTTCTTTGAGGATAGAATTGATAGGATTCTCGGTAGATCACGCCTTCTCACACCTTTCTTTTTCGCCTTCTTAAACTTTCTAACTGTTTTACATTATGCTATTGGTATCTATCCACATTTTCTTAAAACCAAAAGCATGTTTAGAACGGCAGAGAAGAGAATGCTGCAGGCGATTACTGATAAGACTATACGAGACCCAGTACATAACATGACAATCTGGGATATCTTCGATGTTTAAGACGTTGTCAGATGAGGGTGACAGCGGCGCCGATATTGGTACCAGCATGCGCAAAGAATGAACAACTAAAGAATGCCATATTTGGCAAAGCATGGTTTTACAAATAGGCAGCGAATGGCTGTTGAGACCCTCGAAATGGTGGAGTGACAGCTTGAGTTCAGCAACCCAAGAAATTTCCCCGAAAATCACAATGGCAAGGAATATGGTATTTTTCTATTCCGATAGCCAATATCTAGGTGTCCGATATAAGATTCGAAGAAATTTTCGTTAATTCGTTAGGTATGACTTGTAACCAACATCTTTTCTCGTTTGTCACATCTCAAAGCTTTTATAAAAAAAAAAAAACTCATCGAAAAAAAAAATCGATGTTCGATGTGAGGTTCGTCATCACTATGAACCATTTATTCTACAATGCACATTGCATACGATTACAGTATGTAAGTGAGTTGGATATTAAAAATTGCATATCGGTTCATTGAAGACGGGAAAAGGGACAAGGGGGAGAGGGAGGGGTTAAAGATACGCAAGAGGCGTGGCTTGGCGAAAAACAAAAACCTGTCGAGGACGTGTCAAATGACATCATGGGCAATGGCTGACAAACTTGCTGAATGGCGGCAAAAAGTAATAATAAGGAGTAATTATTATTTCACGATGTGTTGTCGTCTGAAGATGGCTGTCTGAGGGTGGATGAAAGTGCTTCACTCAGACTTTTTTAAATCTTCATTCTTTCTTTTTCAGGATAAAGGGTGATTTTTTTTCCAAGGACTATTATGATGATTATGTGGGAGATGTATGTTGTACTTCCTACTTAGAAGCCTGTCTCGTTTAAACGGAAGGTGTAACGTATTATCATCGCCATGTCTCAGCATTCATTCCCATTTCCCAACCAAAAACCTTGTACTTCCTTCAGTTCTGTGGATATCTATCAAACGCCTTATAAAAGTCAACTGCTTCAGTTTGTATAAACAATACTTTTCAGCCCGTAGCTCGTGATTTTTTTCGTCTGTGCTTCTGTATGGAGTAGGGATGTACGTGTTAAAATTTGACCATAAAATAATAATAATACTGAGAAAGACTTTTAATATTTCTTCTGTATTGGGTAAGTACATAATTTATGATTTAAATTACCTTATTTATTTAAGGTATCTACGTTTTCAATGTTGGTATGAAGATTTTGAAAATAATATGATCACAATATTAACCATTTAAAACTCCAGTCAATGAATTTATATAAAAAATCTTAAATCAAATAAATTGGACCTTTCTCAATTTAAGAACAGTTGGGTTGACAAAAAAAAAACAATACTTCTACCCTGACCAACCCTTCCATTCTGAATTCATCCCTCATTTAATGACAATTCCGCAGGGAGGGGCCAAAAGACAAAAGAAATTTGTCGCCATCACGAAAAAAAAATATTCGATTGTTCTTGTTTACTCATTAGTGCAAAGAATATTTCATGCGGGCAATACCAGCTTTAAGAGGACACACGAATGTGTGTATATCCGGTTGGAGAAGGACCAACATTGTATTGATGACTATTATTTTCGAAGCAACTGATTAAATATTTGATATAGTACCTAGGACTGAGGGGATTGTATTCAAAATGGCGAACCTTTTAAAACAAAATGGATGCCCTGAAATACTGTTCGAATTTCAAACACAATATATCTACATAATATAGAATGTTTACTACGAATAATAAGAATAATAATACAGAAAACAAAAGCACGCGAGAAGAATCGAATTTCAAACAATTCCGAGAATTCTGCATCTATAGGTAAGTACGTTAGTTGTGTTTAAAATTTGCCTATCGACACAATTGTATGCATACAGAAAGTTTTACTTTCAACAAAAAATATTTTTTTTTATATAAAAAATTAATCCGTTTTTTTGTACACTATTTTTAATATGCATAAAGAATAAAATAAATAAATAAATCCGTACTCACTCAAAGTGAACATAAATACTCTCTTTGACATTTCACGGTAAGCTACTTAAAGCTTGTGTCGTGAGTGAGGAAGATGATCTGTACCTGGAATTAAATGGATGTGAATACATTGAAGTGGTTGGTAGCCTAGCGGTTACGACGCCGACTTTCCTACCTTTTCGTACTGGAGGTCATAGTTCAGTTCCAGGTGCCGACCATCTTCCTCTTTCACTTTCAGCTTTAGGAAGCGTACTGCGAAAGAGTCAGAGAGACTATTTGTTTTCACTTTGAGTGAACAATAATTCATTTAGAGAAAAAAATAACTCTGTGGATAGAAAACATTTTGTTTGAATTTAAATAAGTAGATTGTTTTCTTAGTTTTTTAGCAGATTTTTGTCTTAAATTATCGATAATTTTGTACAATTTAATGTTGTGTCATTTTTGAGAAAAAAAGACAGTGGCGATGGCTGAAAATTGTGAAGAAAAGGAAATCATAGCAAAGAAAACAAACAAAAAAAAACTTTTTTTTATTATTTGGTAAAGCTAGAGGAAATTCGCTTTTTTGTTGCTAGACCATTGAGTAAGACTCGAACTTTCTTAATTTTATTAAGTTTAAACAGAGGATTGTTTATTAAAACTACAATCATTGAAAGAAATACGGGTAATGGGTCATCTTTCGTTAAACAAAGTATAAGATATCTAATTTCAAAACACTTCAACACAGTCAAACATGCATAAATCCATGTACATACACAGCAGTGATGTATCAATAAACAGACATTAGGGAACGCCACTGGTGTTCTATATAGTATGGACTGTGAGATGTTCCAAAGACAACAGAAAAACAACATAAAATAAAGTCAGTAGCGTGCATTTTATCGCAGTATCTCGCTCAACGGCTACTGTTGGCATTTTATTTTTATTTCATGTTGTCTATGGTTGTTTAAATTTGAATTTCGCTCGAATGCTTTCGAAATATTACCAGTAAATGTTTAATAATGCGGAACATTCTTATCAGTCAGTTTCGGCCTAACGATCTAGACGTCATATTTTTTTAGACTTAGTCACGGTTAGACTTTGTTCGTTCTTAGGATGTCAAAAAAAGTTGAAGATAGGAAGCAACTTGAAATTTGGTCGAGTTATTTCTTCTGCTTTTACTTGAAAATGCATTCTTAATAAGAATTTTCTTGTCAGCATTGGCAACATGTCATTTGGTGAAAAATAACAATATTGCCAACAATAAGTCATATTATATTATTATTAGGTATTAAATTAAAAAAACTACATTAATCTAAGACTGGAGATAATGATAAAAAACCACCTATACGAAATTAATTTTTTTTTTGAGCAAATAAAGGTCACACCCTCTTAACACACCACCCCCCATTGATACCAACTTTAAAGCATCTTTCTTGGACGAAGGCGCAATGAAAATCCACTAGTTGCGCAAAAAAGGACAAAGTCTGTCAGAAAAGCTAGTAGAGGATAGATATCTCGAGACGATACCGTGAAGTCCAGAAAAACGTAGACAACAGCTATAACTGAAGGCCATTCGAGGAAAAATAATAAAGAAAAAAT
The DNA here is from genome assembly GCA_963576905.1 of Mystacides longicornis. Classification (NCBI taxonomy): domain Eukaryota; kingdom Metazoa; phylum Arthropoda; class Insecta; order Trichoptera; family Leptoceridae; genus Mystacides; species Mystacides longicornis. The sequence continues at coordinate 21,045,821 of OY756437.1, forward strand.
ACATATAACTGTCAGGAAATATTGTCCTTTTCGATACACATATTCCTTTAGAAATCCTCGTGTATACGGACCCCTGGATGGAGAATGAGCTTCCCCACGCTTGCGGTGAGACTTCCATTCTCCAACCGGCAGCAGCTTGCCATGACGTCTTTATTTAATATCTGTCTACTGTTTCAACTCCTTGTCTCATATCCTTAATCCTCTCTAAACTTTCGAAGCTTCCCTGTTCATTTCCACTACGAACGTTCAACTCTCTTCTTCCAAACGCTTCTCTGCTTTATTGCAACCGTTTTTTTTTGCTTTCAAGTTCTTACTGAACAATATTTTACTTGTCGTAATTTTGTTTCAACCTTGTGAGTTTTGAAGAAATATTACAATCTAATATAATAATTTGTGAAGTTCGTAACTTGGTATTTTCGTTGAAACACTCTCACTTGGGGTGAGAGTCTCACCCCACGCGAAACATTTTTCATATATTTTTTTCATACAAACGACAAAACCAATCTAACTACTGTACCCGTAATCTTAGTTTTATCGGAAGGAAGTCACGGAAGTAAAAATACCAATACACGAAACATTTATTTTGAAAAACGTGTACAGTGCCGCCACAAGGATAATACTAGAAACAATAGCGATTCTCGCATTCGATATGTATACACGTTTTCCATACAAAATGTATCGTGTGATACTCACTTTACTTCCGTGACTACCTTCCGATAAAACAAAGAATACGTTACTGGGAATACTTTCCATCATAAACCCTTATATCTTTCGTCGGTATATCGATAGTTGCTTTGACAATTAATAATAACAGGAACAAGTCTCAATTAATTCTCGGTTTCAAACTTGAAAGCTAAAGATTCTCCGATCTATAACAGGGAACACGTGGCCGAACCTCGAAAGAAATTTTGATATCAGCAGTGGGGCTAGTACGAGTTTTATCGAAAGCTTATTGCACGCTAATGAGCGCTTATAAACGTGCAAATAGTGTTCTAAAATCAAACGATCGAATCGTTCGAACATTTTTGTATGGAAACTTTTCGAAACTCTTTCGATGATCGTTTCGATATTCAATCATCGAAAAATTATACTAGGGGTACTAGAGTAGGTACGTGTAAGATGAAAAACATTAATAAAGCTTTATTGAAAAGTAAAGTAACAATTTTGAAACAACCATTAAAACGGACTTATAGATAGATAGAACTCAGACATAGGAAGGATTTCTTTCAGACAAAGTGAGGTGTGGACTGCAACGAAGGCAATACTGGAATGCCCCTTTTAAACAGAATGTCAGAGGACAGACTTCCGCGTATTTATACAATCCTCAAAGAAAACTGGCTATGCCATGTCGAGGCTATAAGCTACAGCCGTCATTGATAAGATTCCATATGCCAAATAAAAGAAACGCAAGACTTCCTCTTACACATCAAAAGATTTATTTGTGTTCACTTTAGGTGAGCCCAGGATCATTAATTTCATTAAAACAAGAGATATTTTTTTTTCTTTTATTTATGCTCTCGTTGTCGAGTGATTTGGGTAACAAGAGATATTATGTTTTTAAAATATACAGTTAGTCGTATCAACTGTCAAAAAATAAAAAAATAACTGCTTTCGAAAATCCAAGATTGATTATTATGATAAGATCCAGTTCAAAAGCCGGCGTTAACTAATAGGCAACGAATCACCTCAAGCATTGGTACCTACATTTTCCACAACCTTTGACTTTCTCTAATAAGGTTTGCAGTCTTTACAGTTACAATACTTTAATATAATAAAGAAAATGCCACAATAAAAAATATAAAAACAGACAAATTAGGATTAGATAATGACAATGAAAAAATAGCAATTAATCATGATGAAAATTTGCGATCATTAAGGAAATTGGTTTAACCTTTAAAGAATATAATGGGGTTCCATAAACTTTGTAGTGATGTATTACAAGTAGCATCATTTGAAAAATAACAATGCTAAATGTCAGGTCCCAAATGTATGAGGATGCGAGTTCATAAAGCGCAATACAATAGAAATTAGACCAACATGTTGTTGACATTTCGGATTCTGTTAAAAATGCTAGAAAATGAACCAGAGGTTTGCCAAAAGGTTTTTACTAGTAACTTTTGGTCTTTTTTTAAAACGCATTCATTCATAAAATTAACAAATTGAACGCGTATTCTTGATGGAATTATTTAAATACGGTAATTTAAATAAAACAATTTATTTGTTATTCCACAAATTTAATAACCTGACTAGTTTCCGTTTGTGCCTGCGAAACTAGTCAGGTTATTAAATTTGTGGAATAACAAATAAATTGTTTTATTTAAATTACCGCATTCATTCCTATCCAGACAAATTCCTTTTTTTTTATTCAAGAAAAGTTTGCGCATAAACTGTCTCCTATTCCTTTTATTCTTGATTTGGCCATGTCTCCGTGCAGCCATTCTTTCCTTTTTGACATTCAGTCTCTAAACATGCCCGAAACATAAAAATTTATTAACTTTGTTCTAGTCATTACGCTAACAGTCACTCCACATTCCTTTCTGATATTATCATTTCTCACTTTAGCAATCAGGCATTATTGGAACACCTTTGTAAAGATTTCATTTCTACAAAATACAATGAAATATTGATACTATTTTTGAATCTGTTTAATCACTAAATTTAGTCACCAACAAATTTTTACAAAAACATTACTTGACATGTCAGAAAACAACAAACTTACAACTCGCAAACAATATCTTGATTTTTGAGTGTCAAGGTAAACAACACTTTTATTATAATTTCAACATAATAATGTCAATAACATTTATAGACCCTAAAAGGTAGGTCACGCAGTAAACAAGGAAATAGAAAATTGGACTAAGGATGAGTTCTATACGTCTAAATGAGTATTAAACTATTATTAATTACTGTGCTGTTTTGAATTTCATTCTTAATTTGTCAAACATCCTACAAGAAATCACCGATCAAAATTTGCACCATGGTTATATTCTACGATTTCATTCACCTAAGTTACCTACATTTATTTTAAAACACAGCCTTGCACGAGAGGTAGAGAAAGCTGTGGTTTCTCTACCTCTAATAATACCCTCCTGAAAGACAATCAACTCTTGGAAAAGCCACTAAACGTCATTCCGCACAGAAACAGCTGTCTGGAACATGAGGTGTCATGAGAAGTGTTTTCGAAAGGATTTGTTTAGTACCGTACCCGTAGTACTACGGTAGGAGTATTAGTATTATTACCTTCGAGAATAAGCACGTCATTAAACAATAGACAATAATTATCTATTGTCTATGGGGATGAATGGATACAGGGCTGTTTTCGGAATATAGGTAGGTACTAAAGCTATAGGGTTTTCATAGATCATCAGTAACTAAGTTCAGCAACACAATATCCTCACACCCCAATTCCCTATCAGATCCGCTAACGTTTAGGATCCGCCAAAAAATTAAAATGAAAAATGACAAAGTTAACTGACTGTTCCACTTAAATTATTTATCACAATACCTCTTAAATGATCCGCTATTCGATCAATTTAAGCGGCACCTTAGAAAGACCCGCGAAAATTTTAGAGGAACCCTTTTATGTCAAAAGTACTTTCGATGGTTAACTTGCAATACCCCATAACCCACAAAATTCCAAAAATGAATTAAGTATATAGAAATGCGGAAAAGTGTAACTGAAATTAGAGCTGGTTACTCCATTTTTTTTCACAAAATGTTATGTAGAATGTTATAACTAAACTAATAATACAAAATTGTCATTGATAATTCATAATTACGAATTTAAAACAGTTTTTATTGCTCTCCTGTAAAATTTTGTCAATGTGGGTTATGAGGTATTGCAAGTTAACCATCGATTATGCAATTTTTTTCTCAGATACTCGTCTCTTTAAAACAACAATATAACAAAATAAGTTATAATTTTCACTGAAAAATATCTTTTTACTCATGTTTTCATCATAAATTTACGATAATAATATTTATATTTCTTAATCATAATGAATTTGTTGGAAAATAAAGAAATTTACCGGCCATTATGATGGAAATTATTACCTATAATTTGTTTAAATCCTAGCTTTGGTTCGAAAAAGGAACACTCAAAATATTTTTTAAAGTAATCATAGTGCCAAGTTTCGAAAATCATACATCAAAAGCTAAAATTAATGTTATTAGTACCTATTTAAATATAACACGGAGCCGAAATAACGAAATTAATAATAATAATGTAATCAAAATATAATATGTATGTATTTCTATCTTACAGAAGGAACTACTAACGCTCAAAATGAAATTAGGAACATTTCTCATACCCCAGAAAGTACCCCTATCAATCTCGTTGCGAACACAGGGTTAACTCATGACTTGAGTGTACTCCAGTCATAAGTGAATTACTTACTTATATCAAATTTTAACCTTAGATTAGACGCGCCTCTTTTGTTCGGAGAGTGCTGCTAAATCTCTCTAACACGACCCCGCCTTTACATCTTCCAAGTGTGGTGTTATCCTATTATTCTGTACATCATACCTTTGTACATATTTATATTGTACACGCTTTATACGTAAGATGTGTAAGTGCCGTTTGTCGGAGTGCCGCTTTATGATAACTAGTGATCGGCCAGTGCTCGAAATTCGACCAGTTTGAACATTACATTAGATAAACTTTCTCTCCAAAAAAATGACATGGATACGTCAAACTTTAAATGATGATTTTACGTAGGATAAAGTGTTTTACATTATTACTAAAGAAAAACAATATTAATCCATCCTCAATTTGACGCAAAGGATTTGAATGTTTCGCTATTTTCAGCTCCACCTTCCATTCAAATATATCGCCTTCAGATTTGTTTCTATGAAGTTGAACTTCTTTATAAGTACCTAGTCTGTGGAAGTATGTGTGAGTATCAAATACATAACATTACAGTAGTGTTTGTAATAATAAAATGATTAAATATATTTTTATGCATGATTTTAAGAAAACATTGGCATTCACCACCCCTCCTCTACATAAAGTTTCATACTCCTCCGTCTGCGCATTTTCCGTAAAAATAGTCAGAAAGTTCTTCGTTCACGTATTAATATATTCGATATCTTATGTGTCTTTTTTAGAAATGACTCCTTTTTCTCATGTTTAATGCTATCTGCTAATTATAATATTCAAGTTCCGCTTAAAACTGGTCACTTTTATAAGCAAGTCTGTCGCTCATCTGACGGCATAATATAGCGGAATGCTCTTTAGAGACTATTCCATTTTTATAAGACATACAATTTATCATAATGAAGGTACTAGGTATTACTTACTTACTTTCCGTGTCCAGAACACCATCAAATCTGTGATCCCCAGTATTCGGCCACCCGAATACCCCTATTGTTTACCATCAGTGCGTCTTCCTGTGTGCATGTCACACCCATCAGAGGACATGTAAACAGGTGTGCGTAAACTAGGAATTAAAAAAATATATTGCTTTCGCTGGTTGGTTGGTATAAATTGCACCACGCAATGACCCATCCAATCGAGTAATCAAGTGACCCAAAAAAGTGTTTATTTATAAAATGTTATATTGAGATATTTTATACATCGATTTAAAAGTGATGTTTAAGATGATCATTACTTAATATTGAAATGAATATTTACGTAATTTTTCTGATTCATTGTGAATTTTTCTACATGGATTCTACCGGCATTCTGCCACATTCATGCAAGGAATTATTACATAATAAATTCACGTAATCTTTCGTCACGAGTTTCAAGATTTGATGTTTTTTTTCATTGATAAGTTTATGGCTTAACGATAGAATATAATATGGAAGAGTGCTTTATTAAAAAGAGATATTCAACAACATGGATTATTCGCACATAATTAAAAAAAGCCATACACAAAATGAAAAAAACTCGTATTATAAAGGTATGAGAATGCGTCGATCAATATAGTCAATATCGTCCTCAAGAAATTTAAACCTCTGACTTTGAGTAAAAAGAAACAATAGACAAGTGATCATCTGTTGTAATGTAATTGTATGGAGTTGGACAGAAAAGAATGGAGATGCTATTTCTCATTTTAAGAACTCGGCTACATGAATTAAATACAAAATATTCACCCAAAGAACAAATAGGTATATTATTATTTGGAGAATTTAGGTGTGCCGTTTGCGGGTATGCCGTTCAAGCGATCCACACATTCAAAATTATTATTTCTATATTTTGAAAATTATTATTGTTATAACTTTCGCTTGAATTTAGAATACGTTCGGATTTCAATTAAATTAAATTCGCGCATTGGTTGCGAACTATAATTATTATAATAGGCACCCCCTTACCATCGCGTATCTTCTCTAAGATGTTCGCTCAAGTCGACCTATTATGTCAATTAAGTATATTGAAGTGTGCCGCTTGTGTATGAAGCGATATCTTAAGAGAGAAATCAAATTACGCTAAATGCATTTGAATTGAATAAGCTTATTGCGCCTAGCATCAAAATAATCTATAATATAAAAGTTTGTCGGGTTTGGATGAACAGATTTTTATCATTTTTGGTTTATTAGATATTTCTCAACTCCGGATAACAGAGTAACAAAAAATCTAAAAATGGATATTAAATAATATAAAATTAAAGTTGGTATGGAACGAATGTCCTTAAAACAACGCCATCTGTGAAAAATTCTATAGAAACACAATTTTTATTCACCTGACAACATTAAAAATATTGGCACGTAGATTTTTGGTGGATTTTTTTCCAGCTTTTATTACGATTTATTAACATTGAAGCGCATTTTCTATAAATTAAACGCGAAAAGCTTATTTTGAAAACAAATGGTGTTTGACACAAGCTGTCGGTTTATTAATACCTGGTGCAATTGACAGAATTCGGATGGAAAATAATATGTGGTTTCAAACAGATGCATCAGTCGGAAGTAGATTGGCAAAAAGTCATTTTTATCATTTTTTTTAAATTCTCATTCAACATTCATAATTAGACCACACGACATCTGTCGGGAAAACTAGTAATATTTAAGTCTGAAATATTGTATTGTTCTCGAGAAGTTAAATTGACTCATATATACGATGTAAATTGTGAGAAAATAAATTATCAAATACATATGTATATCTGTCTCCTTTTGTTTTTATTTAAATATTTTTATTTCCACATATACGGCGATAACGCCTTTTACAAACCTCGAAGAAGAAAAAGAATCGAATTGGATTTGGACAACTTACCCGTCACGTGTGTAACAAATGAAGAAGAACATTCTTGGTTTGTGAAAAAAATCATCAAATGAGGCATACCTGAAAAAAAAAGGAATATAAATATTAGTGATATTGTTAGCAAGTTACCCGCAACCAGTACCCCTATTCCGAATCTCCGTGACATTTACGCTGGCGTGAATTAACAAAATTTTGTTTGGGCTGCGGAGCTTTCCGAAGCATTCTATAGTGGCGCTATACACAATACATATCCATACAAAATTTTGTTATTTCACGCCAGCGTAAAGGAATAAGGGTACAGAGCGATATTGCATAAGAAATCAATCTAAGTGAGTATAGCTGAAAGTGATGCAAGTTTAAGAAAATGATTTCCAAATACAAAATTCTTATAATGACGGCGAAATTTTATTTTTCTCAAACAAATTTATCCTGATTAAAATAATATATAACTGTACGCATATACATGTAATATAAAAGAACGGGTGAACAGATTTTTAAGATTCTGCGTTTATTAGATTCTTCTCAGCTCCGGATAACAGAATAATTATTCAAAATTCGAAATATGGATAGCAAATAATATAAAATGTAATATCAAAGTAAGTATGGAATGAATTTACTGACAACAACGCCTTCTGTGAAAAAATCCATAACAATACAATTTTTATAAAAAAAATATTAATGAACCTTTAATTATATCAGGTATGTGGAATTAACTAGAAAAATACTCAATATTTCGGTTGAATTTTCCAGTATTTAGCAAAATTCTAAATTCATTAATATGTTAAGATATGATATAAGCTCGCCCCCTGTGTGTTGATTATGTGATGTCTTTGTTAAGTTTTATGTGTTACTCTATACCAATGTTACGGTAAAGTATGAATAAATAAAAATAAATGTTGAAAACTGACACATAAACTAGAAGGTATAAAAGTATTGTGTATTTTGGATGAAAATAACGTTAAGATTGCCAACGTTGGAGGCATTCTCAATAGGTTTACATATTTTGAAGTTTTAAACTTGATCGGAAGTCCATGGAGAAGCGGAAATACAGGAGGATTACAATTTCATGCATGGTTTATATATTTCAAAAGAAATTAAAAAAAATAACAATATTACAAAGGCCAACTTTTAGAAGCACTCTTCATACTTGTAATGTTCGATATTCATAGTCTTTTAATTATGTTTTTTTAAGTTTTCTTACTCTATTCACGTTGTCCATTTGGTGGTCAATTACACATCTCAGGCACATCAAGATTCGAACCTGATTGAACATTTAGCCTCAGGACAAAAAAAGAAAGCACCGGCTTTAGATCAATATTAAGCCAAAGAGTTAATTATCATTATTTTTATTAGAAAAGTTTTTTTTCACCTGTGGGGCTAGTACGAGTTTAATCGAAAGCTAATTGCACGCTAATAAGCGCTTATTAGCGTACACATAGTGTTCGAAAATCAAACAATCGAATCAATCGATCATTTTTGTATGGAAAATTTTCGAAACTCTTTCGACGATCGTTTCGATATTCGATCATCGAAAACTTATACTAGTGGTACTGCTCTCAGATCATAATATTACATACAATATAATAGGTAATATAAAAATATTGCGTGTATTTGCGGTTTGTCCTAAAAAATATTATATTCCTACACCTACTGGTGAAATATCCCCTAGCAAGTATCATAAACACAAAATCGATTCTGTTAAGTGTCACTGATAAAATTTCAGATGTTTAATAAAATAAATGTGAACAACGTTTTAATTGCTATCAAACTCAACAAAAAATGCGGTTTAAATGCATTTGAATATATATAACAACTTATGATTCTAACAATTCATTACTGATGTTCGATTTTTAAATGGCACAAACCTCTACGGGCTTACGACCGTCTTCTACTGTTATTTGGAAGACTGGCTTAGTGTGATCACTTTACGTCAACAACGTTCGCTATTAGGTGGTAATGCTTAAGTCTCCGAAACTCCTAATCATGAGAATTCTCGACATGTTCAACATGTCAAAAAATCACATGTATACCCACAACAAGTAGATATTCAATAATTAATGAGATATAGAGATAAAAGTTGGAAATTACTGAGAGCAACCAAATATAAAGACTGCGACTGCTGTCATGTATTTGGCGCCAGGATATGAATATATCCATTTTGTATTAATGTCTTTTAAATGCATTTATTAATAGAAGTTTCTGACAGCGATACAGCGAGCCAGTTATCGGGTCTATTATCTATCTCTATAATGTTTTGAAGAATAACTCGGTTGTTTATTGTTTAACTTCTTTAGCAACTAAATCATGTGAGATTCCTATCCCTTCTTTCTTTTATAATATGCATCCAATGAGATAAGAACCACATAGAAAAAAAAACTTTTGGAAGAGTTGTTACGGAAACAATGGTTTTCTGCAAGATCATTCCGTTAGACAATCGAAATACCCTGAATGTTCAGGTATTTTGCGAGTTAGACAAAACAGAAAACTCCTCGCAGAAGCGAATTGAATACAAGAATAACTTTGGTCTTGGAGTGTTTTTCGGTTGAAAAGTTGGCGAAAGTAACACAAAACACGTGCGCCTTTGTGTAGAAGTGGATGAACCGGGAGAAACTTTGTTCGGTGCACGTAGAAGGCAAGAGCATTAGAAATATTATCGACTAAGCTACTGAGCAAATCCCTCCAATAATATTCTATACTAGCTGACCCGTCGAACTTCGTCCCGCCCGAAGAAGACATATATTGTTATAAGTTATTTAGAAAAATAAATGCTTTTGTCAGTAATCCAAATACTGTGTAAACTTGTACTATATTTTATTTCAGATTTCAGAGTGGGGTGTAAAAGGGAGAATTGATTGATTAATATATTGAAGGTATATTTCTTGCACCCTTATTCTGAATATAACTCACCAAAGTAAGTGAGAAACTCACGGGAATTTTGTATGGGCTGCGGAGCTTTCCGAAGTATTCTCTAGGGGCGCCATACACGTTTCGATACAAAATTTTATAACTTCACTCTAGCGTCAAATGTCAAGAAAACTTAGAATAGAAGTACTACACAGATCCATCAGAGATGGAGAAGAAAAAGGGGATATCAACTTGTTCGTTAATAACTTAAAACGTACAAATGTAACAGATTAGAATGAAAAAGCTAGAATAAGTACGAAAATCCATCATTAGATCTACTTTATAGCGACATATTTATCTACAAGTGAAGGTAGAGTACTTTAAGTACCTACTTGTTGTAATTAAACTTTAATCTTGAAGAGAGGTGATTCAAATTTAATAAAAAAGCAGGTACAGAAATACTTTTTAAATAACTTCCCGAAGTTTCGTTGAATATAAATTCTTTATTGGAAAAACGCATGAGTAGTTTAACAAAAATAAACTTTCTGTTGACGGCAAGTCTGTTCATATTTTATCGAGTTTTCGGTAAAAAAAAGGTAAACATATTTTTTTACAGAATGGGATTGAAAGTAGGTATCCATTTAAAAAAAATTAAAACCTACTTTTTTCAATATTTACTAAAGTCAAATCAATAGAATTAACAGGTACAATATAAAATATTACTAACATAACCAGATCACCCATCACCCAAAGCATCACCCAAAAATGGGTGCAAGCCAACAAAAAAACAAGATCGATACCTAGATAATTTGGTAGATACCTACAATGATAAGTTTATCATTTTATCGAGTTTTCGGGAATTAAAACGTAAAAGATAACGATTAATAAGAATAAATTAATAAAGCAATAACTTAAGATTGAAAATACAAATAATAATTATTATGATCGAAGGTGTAAATATACCTACATTACATAATACCATGTTTTAGATATTCGGAGTTCATCATTTATTTTTGATTCACTAAAATACTTTTACTAAAACGAGTAAAATTATTCATTTGTATTGTCTTACCTACTTAATGTAAAGGAGGCCTGTGTGTAATATGCTTCAATATTCTATAATTTTATACTCATGTTTTTGAAATTTTAGATTTTATCATTTCTCATATTTTCGATAAAATTTTATCGAGTTGGCGAGAATTGACGTTATAAGCATATTATAATACATTATTATTTCTAACTGACATAGGAATAATATTATATTGCCTTTGAGTAAGTACTTTAATAGACTTCAGACTGGTGTCAAAGGAAATGGTGTCTAGAAAGTTCTAGAACGTGAAACGAGAACGAACTTAGATGTCAACACAAACTGATTTAAAAATTAATCGATCTGGGTAGGGGTGAGTGACATTTGACTGACGAAACCTCCTGCTGCAGATGCGGCGAATTTTATATTATAATAAAACTGGACTGAGATGATTTTGATTTCCGCGACAGATGATAATTGAAAAAAAAATGATGATAGAAAAATTACATCTGAATCAAATTTCATGGCAAAATGAAAATGGATGAGTCTTGTATAGTTCCATCAAAACATTTATAATTATTCACATACTAACCGGTTTTCGGAGGCAACCGTCTCCATTATCAAATTTTTAAGACTACATCTTACTACGATAACCAGTTAATGTGTGAATCATACATTTTGTGATAGAACTATACAAGACTCATTCATTTTTATTTTGAAATGGACTATCACCAAGCACCTTCTGCCCATAACATGGAAGATCTTAAATTTCATGGCATCTGGACTAGAAATTAATGAACAATTCGTCTTCTTCTTGTTATTTAAACAGGTATAGGGTAAGACTCTTCCTAGGTAGTCTCCCGTATGTCTACCCATGTCTTAAGTGGTCTGACTAGAAGTCCTCTTCTATAGGGACGGTAGTGCAAAGCAAGGAGAGGGAGTCTGAATGAATCCATTTCTCTCACGTGTGATTACATAATCTTCTTTTTTTGCCTCTCCATCTTACATATCTTCAAGCTTACTTTTTCAGTACTTCTAATTTCTTTCTCTGAAGGACTTCCCAGCTTTCTGAGACTCTCAACGATTTTTTTGTTGGGGTGGTATCCACCCTACACTCTGTCACTGTCAATATTTTAATTTTGCTGCTAAGTTTTATTAGAATATGCATATATGTCTTAGACGAGACTTCGGTAAATATAGGAGTGAATCACATCTGAAATATTAAATGCAGAACTTATTCAATGTCACAGAGGTAGGATCTTTTAAGTATCGATACGAAATTGGGTTTGGAGTTTAATAGCTTATGACAGATTGACTAGGGCAACGTCAAGAAACACAATTATTAACTTTGCCCTTAAGGGCATATTTAAATATTACCTACTGTATTTTTTAATAAAAAATATATGATCCGGTTTACTTAAAAAATACTTCGAACATTGATTTTTTACTCGAAGAGAAATAATAAAAGGAATCACAGCGGAGAACTGTCAGATTTCATTTTTTTTTTTTTATAAATTTCTAAAAGTATTCCAGAGTTCAGACTGTCAACGGTAGGTACATTTACATCAGACATCAAACAAGAATCGATGTGACGTTTTTCTTCCACCGTCGATGTCAAATTTTAAGTCAAGAATGACATACGCGTACTGTTTTTAAGTAAATCACCTCCACTTGAATATTTTTTTTTTGTTTTTTTTTTTTTTAAACAAAAACTGTATATTTATGAGGCTAAGCGATGATACTGTTTCTTATTTTAAAGGTAAAAGAGTTTAAGTCAGTTTTGTGCTGCAAATATATGTATACCAAAATTGAGATCTTGGCATGGGTCAGACAGTCCAGAGTCCAGACCATCTGATGAAGAGATTCGTTTTTCCGACGTTGGGTTTTTAAAGGAATTTCTGTCATTCGTAGCCGCAGCAGTTTTTTCGCAACCTAAAAATAAAACTTTCTCTTGAAAATTACAGACTTTTTCTGCCTTACAAAATGACCCAGAAACGGGTCTAGAGCTCTGTTGAAATTGAAACAAGCTCTCCTAAATACTTCCATAATTTCGCTAATCTTATATAATACAAAAGAAAGTCGGGTTAGTGTGAATACTTATAACTCGAGATCGGCTGAACAGATTTTTAGCATTTTTGGTTTATATTGGATTCTTCTCCATTCCGGATAACTCAATAACAATCAAAAAGTTGAAAAATTTATACGAAATAATATAAAATATGATATTAAAGTTAGTATGGAACGGATTTACTGACAACAACGCCATCTGTGAAAAAATCTATATCAACAAAAGTATAATTTACTTAAAAACCATTGATATTTAAAATGTTGGTACGCAGATTATTGATAGACAATTTCGTTCAAGATTTCAGAAAAAAAAAATAATATTCAGAAATATTTTAAACCAATTTTCGTATTAATTACAAATTCGAAATCAATATTCTTAGAAAGGACTACAGGACAACGTCTGTCGGGAAAGCTAGTAATTAAATCAAATATAAGTACTTTTATATAAGCCAGTTATGTTCTCAAGTCAATTGACAGACTTTTGACACTAATGAAGAGCTGAGAATTTGAAATTAAAACGTTGTTAACGCTAAATCATCACACCAAAACTTTTGACCCAAAATATATCATATCAATAATAATAACTTCTCCCTAAAATTAGATTCATTTTGTTCAACGATCCGGCATTTTACTTTTAGATAGGAGAAAAGAAATAAGCAACTATTTTTAAAAGCTACTTATAGCGTTGTTTACCGAAGCCAAACTACAGGTAGGCTGTGAGTACACAACAAAATACATACATACAAATAGGCACAAACAGCGATATAGCACGCTCTATAGAGGTACCACTCGGTGACGGAGCGAATTTCCCAAACGAAACAAAAAGAAAAAACAGTTGAGTGATGTAGCGAAACCAAATTGTCGACGATAGGGGCGGGCCTAGGGGCAGCAGAAATAGACAAAAATATACGACAAACTTTAGCCTCAATTTTCCACCTGACGAATAGTTTTATTTTTGTTCTTTCTCTCTCTCTCTCTCTTGTTTTTTTATCTATCTGCGTGGCTCTGAACACTTCTACGCATCTTGGTTAAACCAAGGTTAAGTTAACCGAATGATAACTAATGTAAAATTTAAGTTATTAAACAAAATATTCTAGGCATTTAATCATTATTTTGATGCAGAAAGCGAACGAGGTAATGGTTAAACCATATACAAAGAATGGACGATACCAGACTCCCTTACAATTCAATACACAACCAGCCACACGGAACACGACCTCGCGGAAAACCCCCGAAAAGATAGAAAGACAGTTGGGGATCAACGTCACAGGAGGAATGACTCTGAAGAACAGGCCAGAAGAAGGAGAATATTATTTATGAAGAAAGGCAAAAACATACACCCTTTAGTTGTCCTGTTTCCGTGGCATATATGATGGCGTTAAGTAGTTAACATAATTTTGTATGGAAACTCGTATAGCACCCCTATAGAATACTAAGTAATATTCAGAATAGGGCTATAGTGCATGAGCTGTATTGCCTCTATAAAAACCCAACCATCACTGTAGATATAAGAATTGACTACGATGGGGTGGACACATCCAAAGAATGGCTGACGAGAAGATGCCGAAGACGATTTTGGACGGCAAGCCGAGCGGAAGACGAAGTCCAGGAAGGCCGAAGCTTCGATGGCTGGTTGGTGTAGTACGGGACGCCCGACAGATTGGATTCTCCAACTGGCGAGGTGCCGCGCTGGATCGTCAGGCGTGGAGGCAAGCTCTTGAGGAGGCCAAGACCCGACCTGGGTTGTAGAGCCACTGATAGATTAGATTAGGTACAGTGCATGCAAATATTTGTCTAAATTGACAAATTCAAATTCTTTTATTGTCCATAGGCCCCATAGGGCACTCGGAATTGTCAACAAATACACAATACAACATTTTATAGTTTCACACTAAGTACAAAATAAGAGCATAAATAAGAGAAAAGAATAAATTCTGCGTGGTGTAAAGGACCACTAATGCATTCGTCAATACAAAAAAAAGACTTATTTTACAGAAACTGTATATTTTACAAAAACAATGGAAAACCTTAATCATTCATTAAAAATCTACTCCGAATCTGCCAAGGTAAAATTACACTAAAAAGTGTTTAACTCTTAATAAACTTTTGGAAGATTGCACGAGAGAGCCTGATCGTGGAGGAAATTGAACAAGTATCGCATTTGGATAAATTCGTTAATTGCCAAAATTAATATATAATTTCATACCGTAAAACAAGACTAATTTTTACACCAAATTGTCAGCTAGTTAACCCAGAAATTTAAAACACATGCTGAATTTAAACGGAGGTTAACCGAATAGAGTACCTTAGATTAACAACTATTATGGGTATACTGCAGAAGTGAGGCTGTTCGGTGGTAGGTAAGTTATGATGAAAAGAAAAATCGTACAAATATTGACATTTGACAACGCTAACGTGTCGGTGGATATGGCACGATCCACACGCGGAGCACGTACACACGCTTTAGGGAGTAGACGAGAACGTCCCGGTACCTACTCACCGCTCCAAAAATATTATTATTTTTAACTACAATTGGCACATCTCTATAGTCTGGTCATTATTTTGAACCTCTACAAACAATATACGTTATTGATTTCTAAAAAGTAGTTACATAATTAATTATACTTTTATTTTATTTGTTATGCATTTGTCAGGGTTGGGATGAGGAGCTATTACCGAATGACTGGAATAGAAGAATAATCTGCCCAATTCACAAAAAGGGTGACCAGAATATGGATTGCTCAAACTACAGAGGCATAACACTCCTGAACACGGTATACAAAGTCTTCTCGAACATTCTGTTCGAAAGACTCACAATACGCGGAGCTCGTAGTGGGAGACTACCAGTGTGGCTTCCGACCCAACAGATCCTGCGCCAACCAGATATTTACCCTTAGGCAAATCCTGGAGAAAACCAGAGAATTTAATGTTAAAACATACCACCTTTTCATTGACTTCAGAGCCGCATATGACAGCATATCTAGGAGCCAGCTATATAATGCAATGCGAGAATTACAACACTGTGCAGTTAAGATCCCTATTCCGTATTATAACTCTAACATAAGTGAGAAACTCACGGGAATTTCGTATGGACAGCGAAGCTTCCAAAGTATTTTGCTGGGGCATTACGCAGGTTTCCATATATTTTTTTATTACATAATTTACGCCAGCGTAAATGTCACGGAAACTTAGAATAGGGGTACCTACTGAGCAATTGAAGGATTATCGATTTAACGCCGATCTATTACATCCAATCAATTTACCTACATTATTTTTCTAAGGAAATAATAGTAGGTACTGAGAAAATTTACATGTTTTGTTTCATTATTTTACATACATAGTAAAGACACAAGTTCAGGTCTCTCAGCGTTGTTGTATCACTTGTGGAGAGACCTTTCCGACCCAAGCTAAGGGTGCCGAAGACAGATGGCCGTGGAGAGCGATGTTCTTTCTCCCATCATGAATACGAAGAAGACCCTCTCACACCGTGTTCTGCTCCTTCAAAGCAAAGCTCAAATTTCCAAATTGTGTGGAAGGAGGTCATAAATATTACACAATGAAGACCTCTTGTTGTGTCTATATCCCCCTAAGTATGGTTTAAAGGGTGATTTGATATTTTTTTGATATTCCATAAAATGGAGAACTATCGAATAATGATACAACTATAACTGCAAGGTTCAACGAAGATTAAAATAATTATTACGAAGATAACGACCAACGTTTTAGCAGCGAGATAGATATCTCATAGGGCGGCATCTTGATACAAAGTGACATTTTTCCCAAGGCATTTTAAAGGGAAAATAAAACGATTATTCCTTGACGATAAACAAAAGAAAAACGAAAATGACATTCATTTATTTTGTCTCGCTTTTATTGTTTTCAAATTAGTCCTTTAGCTGTCACATCGCTTTGAGTAATCCAATTCACTCCGTTGCCATGGCATCGCAGGAAAAATAATAATGTTGTTTCAATATTGATTTATACAATTTGTTGATTATTTTGCGAGGCGAATAACTTCGCGAATGTTTTAATGATGTTGCTGCAGGGAGTCAAAATTTGCAAATGGATAAAGCAGCATTTTCAGAAACGTTGTTTTGAATCATCATCAAATCATGACAAAGATTATACAGACTATTCTTCGATTCGTTGGTCATACAGCGAGAAGGGAGATACACAACTTCGAAAAACTGGCTATGTTGTTAGGTACCTAAATAGCCGTGTCCAGACAGACCGAGCGCGGCTCGCGACTCATGCTCAGACCTTCGTTTGATACAACTTTATGGAAG
This sequence comes from Mystacides longicornis, assembly GCA_963576905.1. Taxonomy (NCBI): domain Eukaryota; kingdom Metazoa; phylum Arthropoda; class Insecta; order Trichoptera; family Leptoceridae; genus Mystacides; species Mystacides longicornis. The sequence continues at coordinate 21,063,246 of OY756437.1, forward strand.
TTTCAAAATGCTATGGGATTCTAAAGATGCAAATTATTTGAATAAAAATTAACGAAAAGATTGCTGGAGAAAGATCGCGGGAGGGAAAGGCAAGGAAAGATCGTATACGTAAGGAAACTAAAATGCTCAAACTGGCTCGCGAGCCGTGCTCGGTCTGTCTGGACACGGCTTATGACGCATCGTCTGGAAAAACGTTGAATATGCGGCTGACAGTATGAAATATTCAACCTTTTTCCATGGGATGTGTCATATATTATTGAATACGGTGTTCAATTTTTAATATTAGTTGATTGGAGTTGTAAACTTTTGAATGTTTTGTTTTTGAATAAATGATGACAAGCAATCCAATCCAAACTCCCTTTACGCCCCACTTAGGGGCATAGGGAGGCAAACAAGAGCTCTCCATTGCAGTCGGTCTTGCGCAATGTTTATGAACCATGTCCAGAGGGTCTCCCTTGTCTTCGGGAGCCTGGAGGGAGGAATAACAGCGCTCTCCTCGGCCAACCGTCATTCGGCATCCTTATGATCCATAACATCCGTCCATCCAAGACAGCCTCATCGATTCAAGCAATGAGAAAAATTGATCAACACTCGAATCAATGATCGAATTCCGATTCGACTTCATATTTAAATTTCATGAAAATAAACGTATTTTTGACAGCCCGCGTGGTTATCCAAATTATATCGCTTCTTTCACATAAAAAAATGTCTAAATTTATACACAAAAAAAAAATACAAAACAAAAGCATGAAATTTTAAAATACTTTCCGCTCATAAATAAAAACAGACCCAACCATTTTTAAAGAAGCAGAGATAAAATTAATAATTATGTCCTGTCCTGATGGTCTCTGCTTACCTGTCATTTATTCTTAATTCGGTATCAGTAAAAGCTTTTAAGAATATATACCCAGCTCACTCAATTATATGAGATGTATACCTTAATAGAAAGAGACATCATCGCATATTTTATTTCAACAAATCCCCCGTCAAATTTTCACACTAAAAATGTGCTAAACGAAAAGTTATAAATTGTTTATATTATAAATAATGAGAGCGAAAGAGATGATTATACTTTTTTTTTAATTACTGCTGTTAAAATAATATACATACCTATTATGGAATTTAATGATTCGAAATTTGAAATTAACAAGATTAAAATATATGAACAAACACTAAGTAGGACTTATTCAGTAAAATTAACGGGGTAAGTAAATGACATAAACAGATATTTTTAAAAGAACGGTTGTTTCAAGGGTAAATCCTGATTTCGATTTTTTTTTTAAATACTAAAAAAAGGATTTTTGTTCACATGGAATTTGGAGTGTAATTAAAAAAAACACGTTTATTCCGTTATGTCTTCCCTAAATTTTTCGAAATCCTTCGATACGGTAGGTACCCCATGTTAGACAATATAAAAGTTTTCAGAATGTTATTTATCGTGAGTGAGAATAGAAAATGAATTTACTATTATCAAAACTGCATAAATTAGATTTTGATTCCAAAAATATAAATTGAAAAAAAAAAGATCTTTAACCCTTTAATGGGGGCGCTTGTTAAGCGCAAGTCGTCGCGTACGTGGGGTTCGAGTTATCCCAAAACAAAACTTTAATCAAATTATCAACGCCGAACACGTAAATCTTCTTCGTTTTGACTTTAATTAATCTTTATTAAAGAAACTGACGCAAACACATACACACGCCTTACATAATCACGTATTTATCTCCTCAGCATCAATTTAAATTAAAAAAGTAAAAGTAGAAGGAAAGGCGGGCAAATGGGATGAAAGGGAAAATAATGGCAGATAAAAAAGGTAAATAGTTACATAGGTTCGTGGGTAAGATATAGAAGGTGGACTGTGGAGACGACATCACTAAATTAAGTTGGAGATGGAGGGATTACCGTAATGAACGGAAGAAAAAAAAACTAAATAGGGATGGGAAGGGTTTCATTAAAAATATGTTAGTTATTTTATTCTCTGTAGGTGTGAGACATGGGCTAAAATAATACTTCGCGTTTGAAAACGAGTGCCTCAGAAGAATTTTGGGTTTAAGAACATTTCACCGCATTTAGAACGACGCTATACACCGGGGCAGCTAGCGAAGGTCCATCTTCCATTACAGATCGGAGAAGCGCTATTTTTCCACCCATCAGGTCTCCAAAGATGAGGAAAACCCTCTTATATATAACATGTTTCATTCCATCGAAGCAGAGCTGGCGTATTGGAGTTAAGTGTAGGAGGAGGCCAACGTTACTGCCCGGAATCGAGCAGTGAAGGGTTCTTGTTGCCTCCCTTTTCCCCTGTGGGGTCTTAAAGGGAGTATATAGATAGAAGGATACTGGTATATGCTAAGTCCCCGATCACCTGATCAATATTGTTTTATCTCTGAGGCAGCCTATGTGGTTTTTGCCATTAATCGTTCCATCGACGACGGATATCCGATTTTGAGAATGACCTTTTTTTACCTATAATACTGGTTCGGTATTTTTTTTTTTTTTTTTTGGAAAAGACCTGCCAACTTTGCTCAGTACCTTTTCATTTGGATTCGGACTCTCTATAGCAAAGTTCTATGTTTCGTTACCGTGAAGCACTCCGTAACAAAATTCAAATATACACTTTTAAAGACATTATTTATTTAATTTATAAAATAATAATGTTTTATGTAAAGAAGATAGAATAATCTGAAATGTGACATTTCCATCACTAGAATCTTAAACTTCAGAGAAGAAAACTTTTCTCTGTATTTGTACTCCTACAGACTACAGTGATATAAATATAAATCTGCTTTCTATAAAACAATATTAAAAGGGAGCGAATGTTTGTTAATCCGTTTTCAGAATTCCGAAATATCCAGCTACATAAAACTTAAATATTAAAAAAAATATACGAGTATATGATACCTTATTTCGATATATTCGAAAAAAAAATTTACTACATATTATCTAAACCAGAAATAAATCAAACGAACACACTCAGAAATATTAGAGTAACAATGAATGGCAGTGGGCAGTTCACATCGCTTGATTGGATGACGAATGGCCTTTCCTTTGTTGTTACCCTAATCGTCCCGCTGAAGCAACAACAACGTGAGAAAAGTTAGCCAATACAGATTACACAGGTAGGGAGAAGTTTGGAAAAGGCCTAAGTTCAGAGGTGGACTTATAAAATCTAAGAAGAAGACAATTTTCTGAATGGTACAATGGTATAGGAAATATACGAGGTTGAAGACATAGTGAGATGGGAAAGCCAAGAAGAAGATTTTAATTAGAACATTTGAAGAAAATGTACTTGTCCAAACAAACTCGCATTGCGCGGATTCATCGTAGAATGTTGTGTAACACTTGACGAATAAGGTCAGCAATTAGGAGGTCCTGGATAGAACAAATATCTAACACCTGGCCACGTTCTCAGATATGATAACTAACCGCTTCTGCAGCTGATTATTGAAGGTAAGATGGAAGGATGATGTGGTGTGAGTAGAATATAGGTATCATGACTCCGCAATATTCTTATATTGCATGGACTGGAATCCAAGCCGTTGTGGAACTGACTCATTCAGCTGGAGACAGAGAGACACTTTTCCCAAGTGATAACGTCAGGGGGACCTGACTATGAAATTCAAGAAGAAGACTATGCGGTGATGAAATGGGACTTGACCCAAGGGACATCTTAAAAGCCGGGGAAGATTATGAAATAATTGAAAAACGAAAGAGCTCCCGGTGTTAAGAAGCTAGTATTAGTGTCAGAGTGTGTAGAGAAGTATACCTACACAATATAATAATAATTCCCAATGTAAGCACCGACACTATGTAGTTAATTACATAAGATAATGAAGACAGATAATACCAACACTCGTAAAGTAAAAGTGAAGACCTTACAGAAAATCAGCCCCCCCCCCCTTTGCTTCTCGCAGGAACCTCCCAACCCCCCCCCCTCAAGCCCTTCATTATACCTATTTAATTAACTCGGCTTCTCTCACGCTCCTTTCTTCAAACATTTTATCCCCACCTACCTATATTATTAGTATAACGAAGAAAGTATATCTTGTTTAATACACGTAGACTTATATTGTAGATGCTAAACAAAAATATCAACATTTCGTCTATATTTAAGTTATTTTAGATTTTAAGCTTAATATTAAAATAATCAATATATAAAAAGTCTGTATATGTTTTGTATAAGGGTGCGTTTACATCGACTGAGCATAGAGTCAGAGCTGGATATGGGGCATCCTTTCTTTATCGTCCATTTTAACACCGTGCAAACAAGAACGATCAGGAACACTAGTTGGAAAAAAACATGGCGCGCGTAATGTCATCGCCCATTGATTAGTTCATCGTTTGAATTCTTGCTCGTTATTTACATGGTGTCAAAGTCAGCGATTAGGGTGGAATGCTCTTCCCATTTTATGACTCTGGTTCTATGTTCGTTTTTTTGTAAACACCTAAAAGTTCGGGTCCTTTTTAATCCTTTTGTTTTTCAAATGTTTTGTAATAATTGAATTGAATAAATAAATAAATGAATAAAAAAAAACAACTGGCATTTTAGGAGTCACCGCAATAAAATCAAGCGAGAGAAGTTCCGGATTCGACTGCGGTCAGGTCAGAAATGCTTTTCGAGTCCCTTCACCTGGGAACCGATCCTAAGAGCGGTCCTGGGGTCATTTTGTTTTTTTATTCTCAACGAACTCATTCTTTCAATTTTCCTAAATAACCTCAATTCAACAATATGATGTGATGATAATGTCTTCTGTCTCTGGATGTCAAATTGATAGTGGTCATAAGAAGTAAAACAACAATAGGTACTTATTATTTATTTACTATACACCAAAAGAACACTGAACTACATAAACAAATAAAAAAAAACATGGAATCTCTAGTGCTCCAATAACAGGTTTCATACGTTTTCATTTTGGTCAAAAATAAGTAGATAATGTTGAGTTTATCTCTTCAAATTCGTACATAAATCGGTCAAATTGTCGTACAAAAAAAATCCAAATGGATTTCACAAAGTAGTTACCAACTGTCAGAAATCCATTAATTGGAGTGGGTCATATTATCTGCTACACGAAATCAGTTTAAATCTCATTAGGGTTAATTCGACCGACTTGAATGACACTTTGAATTTGTTGCGGTGACTTCTGAAATGCCAGTTGTTTTGGGGTCCGAACTACATAGTAGGATAATAAGAGAGAAACCCTCCAGAGGTCGGGCGGGGGAGATTTGTACCCCCCCTTCCCCCCTCCAGACCACCTCTCGTTTTGAGGACGGATCTTCAGAACCTAATTACTATTGATAACCAATGTTGGAAATCGTTGGTAACTTGGGAGCAGAATTCAATTATCAAGATGTATTCCTAATTGATATTATTTATATGGGTGGATAGATGACTTATTAATAACGAATTCGATTTAAATTTAAGAGATGTTTGTTAAATATTAAAAAAATACGAAAGACTTTTGTATTGATGTAAGAAGTAATAAGAACCTACTGATGTTTTTCCAGTACCTACGTCTGTTGAGTGATAGACATCGAAAATATTTTCTTGTAGTTGAAAGGGAATGGAATTAATTAATTTGAATTGGATTTGTCATATGAAAAAAAAAGTATAAACATATTTGCGTGGGGTTAGTTTTGCCAGCTCCAAATAGAGATGATTTACGACCCTCAAATTTTTCATTTCTTACATATGATAAAGCGCAACAAAATAAAGCGAGTGTCAAGTAGGAAGTCACCTATATTCCCATAAACGTGCGAAATATTTATTTTTGACCATAGCAGTGTGGCATGGAGAATTCTAGTCGATGTATCAAAGATCAACGCATCGTTTTAGCGCCAGATAAATATATCAGTAATTTAATGAGAAAAAAATATTACATAAATGTTCAAAAAGGTCCAAAATGTTAAACTCTCAGGAGCATAGCCGGGAAGACCCTCAGAGATAAGAGTGAGGAATACAAGGGTACGGGAAATATGCGAGGTCGGGGATATAGTAAGATGGGTAGGCAACGAAGAAGATTCTGGTATGCTCATGTGCATCATCATCATCATCAGCCCACGTTTGCCCACTGCAGGACATAGGCCTCATGTGCATACAAATAAATAAATATAAAATAATTAGATAAATAAATGTATAACTACGTTGTTGAATAGAAACAACTTAGTAATACATTTATTTATCTAAAAATGGATAACTGTCACAAAGTAAACCCAAAGACAATTGAAAAATAAATTGTATCACGTATGGAATATGTAGAAGAGTGATGGCAGAGCAGAATTAGAACTTTTTTTTATTTTCAAAATTTTCATTTTCATAACAATAAAAAAATTGATTCAACCAGACTCCCTCACATGGATTGCACGTTTAACCCCATGGAAGACGCCTCCAAGGCAGACCACCAAAAAGGTGGAATGACAGCTGGGAATCGACCTCGCAAGAAACCAACCCCATCTATTGAATTACATACCACAAGGCCTAAATTAAGAAAAAGGAGAAGAAAAAAACAATATATAAATAAATTATTACATTAAAGAATCAAGGTCGCATATATATTCCTATATTACCTATTATTTTTAATTTTATAAATATTAAAGTAGTTAACTAACAAAAAATAAATGACTAAATTATTCACGAGTTATGTAGAAACGCTACATGAACATACACATGGGTCATTTTAAACGATGTAGATACGCATTTACCATATTTGTTATTAGAGCTTACACGAAGGTTAAAGTATGTTAAAATAATGGATACAAATAACAGTATTAATAATATAAAAATACCGACATTATGCTGTAAGTGCACAACGATCTACGCACAGGGGGGTTACTTTACCCCCTATGAGTAATTTGTAAAATAGAAACAGCCGGATTTCTATTTGATTTTTGTATGAAAGTTTGTTATATTTAATGGTTTAAGAACCAATAATACCTGAAGATAATTTCCTATTATTTTTATTTTAAGATTTCGTTCACCATTGGTTCCTCTTAAAATTTATTCGCCAATACCTACATACATCTATTTAAAAAAGATTTTTAGTTGACTCTTGGCACAGATTTTTAGCCTTTTAGTAAGCTCAGGACACGTTATAAGTGTTGTTTTTTTTTTCTTCTTTAAATAATTTAGCCATACTTACGCAGAACTGCATTCGTTTTCGTAAGTTATAATAACCAACAGGTGGCGCATAAAAAGCTTACATTTTATTTGTTTTTTGATAAACATGCGCCTTATCGAGGGCTTCGGGGAGCTTTTGTTGCATCCCTATGCCCCTTAAGTGCTCATGATAAGCCAGTATCTGAAACAACTGTGGATTTTAAGCCCTTAGTAGTTATAAATTACCATGAACAAGGTAATTGAAATGTAAGCATCAAAAAGTTGTTATCATTAATTGTTAGTTTAACCTATTTACCATATAGCTTCAGGACATTCATAAAGCTCTCAAATATGAGAACTTCCTAAAAAAATTACACTCATCTATACATAGGTGTCAGAATAACCAGAGAACCTGAATTCTTGAAGCATTCTCTACCAGTCAACCGGTCCCGTCCAATCTGAGACAGAATTCCAATGCTGAATACAAATTTCAAGTAAAAAAAAAACACAGAAAAATCTAACCCAACCAATTTAACCAGAGCCCGAGACTTCTTGCTCAGAAGTCAGCACCGTTATGCGAGGTCGGTAAATTACTCTTCTTATGGTCGCTCACATTTGACTTCCAGAGAGACCGAAGCCATTGGATCACATCATCCGTCAGTGCGGCCTACAGTGTCTCTTTGAACGCGTACATGAGGTACTCGTTAATCAGATGTTCGATTGTTTGCTCATCCCACATGCGCCTGCTGGTGAGTCCATCCGCCCCATTTATGTAGGTACATTTGAAGCGATGCAGCCTACATCACATCTTATTCGGTTGACTCTACACCACATCTTTCCGGGTTGTGTTGAGCCAGGCAGTTCTTTTGTCGGATCAGCTAGGTAATTTAGGTTATGATTCATTACTAAAGATGCGGACCATACTACTTACTTGTCTCCATTTGTTTTCCATCGAGCAATCTGTAATTGTAGCAGCAGCTATCCTGTAAGTATTTCTGACAGCTTGGAGGCCCTGATATTATTAACTTTAATAGCGAAAGAGGTCAACCATTAATAGGTAGTGCTATGATTTCGATACCAATTCCCTAATTATAAACAAACCCTTCCCCTGTTTGTTAAAAATAAAAAAAAATAAAAACAAAAATAGATATAATAAGCGGTGTGCATTTATATAGCGTATCGGTATGTTGTACCTATGTAATTGGTAACCCTTTGAGAGCGGGGTGGGGTCTAATGCCACCCCGCATAATGATCGCTTTTATCCGCCTCAACACAACACGACTGCAGCCCACACGAGGAAAATATTTAGGTAATATTATTATTAGCCATAATAAAAATAATATTATTCGTACGTATTTCAGGAGGAAACATTCTAAAAATAATTTGCTTTTTTTTTTGTTTGTTTGTTGCGATATTTCCATACCGAATATTGTTCCGTTGTTTAAAATAATTTTGTTGTTATGTTGAATTTAAGGATAGGTACGACTATAAAAGGTTAAAATATCTTTGAATCAACATTAAAATTGTTTTCGGTTTCATTTTATAGTCCGTCCGTTAGAATGCTGGCAGGTCGTGGGTTCGATCTCAGGTGCCGACCATCTTCCTCTTTTAAGACACAAGCTTTTTGGAGAGAGAGTCAACGAGTGTATTTGTGTTCACAGAGTTTGAGTGAGCATACAAAAGTCAATCATTGTTTTCTAACAAACAAAATAATTATTGTAAGTAAGTATTATTTAATAACATTAGTGAATATGTAACAACTAATTACTTTAACAATTCATTACTGATGTTCCATTTTTAAATGGAACAAACCATTACGGACTTACGACCGTCTTCTACTGTTATTTCGAAGGCTGGATTAGTGTGATCACTTTACGTTAACAACGTTCGCCATTTGGTGGTAATATTTAAGTCTCCGAATCTCCTAATCATGAGGATTCTCGACATGTTCGACATGCAATAAAACCCATGTATACAACAAGTAAATATTTAATAATAATTAATGAGATATTAAGAGAAAAGTTGGAAATGATTGAGAACAAGAGAGCAACCAAATTTAAAGACTGCGGCTGCTGTCATGTATTTGGCGCCAGGATAATGAAAATTAGAGACTAAAGGTGCAATTTTCAAAATGAACCACAAATTAAACAAAAAATTAAAATATTCTGCATAGGTATAAACAAACGTAATAATAAAAATGGAATATATTATGTAATAGGGTTTCCTAGCTTTCAACCAAATACTGGAAGTTTTTTCTTTTCAGTGATGTGTGGCCAGGAATCCTAATCAACAACTTCTATGTGAAAGCGATTTTTGAAGCTGATATTTTTTTTGGAAGATATCGACTGAAAAAATCTTTGCAAGTATTTTACAGTCTGCTTGCGGCATTCTTTTCCCACTGACAATTTTACACAATTGCCCCAGTTCCTTCAATGTCTTTGCCTATACCTATCTGCTCCTTAATACAAAGATTTGGAAATAAACAATTTAATGTAATGCAGTATACATAAATAAAAATGTATTAACGATATTAGTTGCCATACGAAAATATACCTCCGCTCCGCATTAAACATGTAATGCATATTAGTACCTACCTACGTGCGTACCAAAAACACACGCATAGCACCGATGTAGTTTGCGTGACCGTAATATAAAGATGGGGGGGGGGGGTGGAAATCACCCCACTAGGTTTATTCACATTTTTTAAATATCAATTTGAACGTCCACTTTCAAGGCAAATTTGATGGGGGTTAGTGTGAAATCGCACATTTTTTGTATTGCTACCTTTAGCTTTATTGCTAATTTGATAATAAAATTTCAACACCTTTCATACGGAATGCTAATTAGCCTAAACCAAATATGTAGCTAGAAGTCGTATGTAATATTCACAACCATTTTTTAATTTAGTTCTTCAGTCTACACACATTTATCACCTACGAAGTATGGACTTTTAGCAAATAACTGTTTCTTCACATTCCAAAATTTTTGACGTAGGTACCTATATGGTTTTTCAGCAAATAGCCATTATGAAAAAAGAGACGAAAATGTTTGAAAGATGAATAAGAAATACATTCTCAAACTAAACTCGGTTCCTTTGAGGCAGATTTGAAGGAATTGAGTAGAAGAAAGCTATTTATACAGCGCAAGATCGAACACAGGGGCAATGCTTATGTTAATAATAATTATTATTCCCTTATACTCTTACAGTGGTACCTACTAATAGAAATTGCGTTATAACACCGTTATGACGAGAATAGTTATTACGGCATAAATCGCTTATACCACGCGCTACTAATAACATCCCTATACCGTGTCATAACTATACCGCAGAATACTTTGGCAACCTCGCATTTATCAATGATTTTGTGGTTCTTCCATGCTACGGATTTGGTTTCTAGGCATTCTGTACGAACCCGACTGGCAGCAAACCTCTTTAAAGTTCGTGTGCGGAATGTCGCGAGTATGTACGAATCGGTACGAATATTTCCGAAGGTCGATTAGATTCATTGACAACTCGGACTCGTTGCAACTTCAAGATTGTTTTCGTAAGTTAAATGCCAAAATATGAAGAGTGCAGTGGTAGTTTGTCTCATTAAACGTCGCTACTACTTCTTCATACCTGGGGGTAGCCAGGAATAAAGTTGGCATGGAAATAATTATTGAACCTTATTACTTGTTTTATTAGTAGCACTTTTGCGTTTTCTCCGTGTATTCGAAGAATAAAGTTCTATTAGTACGGCTGTTAAACGATAATTATTGTAAAAACGTCTTTTGTAGTCTGTCCAAATATACGATACATCAATACGCGGTACAAAAAGTTGAAGATTGGCTACGAAACACTTCATTTTTCAATCGAAACACCTTAAGGATATGTACCTCAAATTTTATTTTCTGACAATAAAATATTCAAAGGCATATAGTAGAGTTGTTTCGGAATTACGAATAATTTTCAAATCTCGATAAAGGGTGAAATTTCCGACGTGTAACACGAAACTAGAATTTCGGGGAAGAAAACACCCCATAAATAAAAACAAAAAATAAAGGCTAATTCGGATTAAACCAAAAAAAATAACAATTATTTTTATTATTTAAATCCGAAATTTACGCAGTAATTATTTAATACTTCGTTTATTTCAACATTAATGAATTACGTTGAGTACTCAAATGGTATGATGACAAAACAAAAATTAACCCATGTACTCGTATTTGAGTGATTAATTTTGGTGAACGAAAACAACCCCTGATGTTTAAATGTTTTAATACATAAAAATGTAAAATCATCGGGTTAAGTGGTGAATTGTTAAAATGTAAAGATTTAAAAAAATTACATATTTTTAAGGTACCGCATTTTTTTCATATTTTTTTATGAAATTCATTAAGGAAACACGCTTTGTCAGACAGTAACTTACTTTATGTTGTAATTTCGTACAAAATATCGAAACAACAAAAATTGGCACGCAGATTTTTTATGGAAGTTTCTTCTAATTTGTTAACATTGAAGCGCATTTTTTATAAATTAATACTCGAAAAGTGAATAATTCCAATTCTGAAATCAAATTGTCGTTTGACACAAACTGTCAGTTGTTTAATAGTTGTTGCGATTGACAGATGGAAAATATGTGATTTAAAACAGATGCATCGGTTGGAATGACATTGGTTAAAAGTAATTTTTATCATTCTTTTAAACTCGAATTCAATATTCATAGTAAGAGCTACAGGAGAACGTCTGTCGGGAAAGCTAGTTATTAATAAATAGTACCATTAAGTTCTACAAAAGCTTGTAAGTAAGTTGTAGGAGACTTCAGAAATTTTGACAACCTTTTGTAGTATAGTGATTGAGGAACATGGTTATGCATTCTGCTATCTATTGTACGCACTTATTTTAGAAAAAAGATCGGTGTTTAAATTATTCCTTTCTTTTTTCTTCATCTTTAAAATCGTATATTATAAGATACCTACCGACTGTCAAAATATTATAAAAAAAATTCTCCCAAAATCCCTCAAAAAATATAAAAAAATGTAAATGAATAATAGTAAAAAAGTACATATAGTATGTATCTCCCTTCGAGTAAAAAAAGCTTAATGAAAAATAATAATAAACGTTAGGTGAGTAATAAAATGTCGTAACAACTGAAATTACAAAAGAAATTATTTCGTTACAATAATACGACAAAGTCATAACGTGGAATTTTTTTTATTTTCTTGAAATAATTTCACTTGTGTCTCGATAGAGGATTATGCTAATTCATCCCCCGCGAGACTCGAACGCGGTACTTAGTTACCTACTTAACTACCCTAGACACTCATCCACTACCACCGAAACGAAATATTTGACATAATTCTATTATTATTATTATTAATGCGATAACAGGTGTGGTCAAACTTTGTTTTGGAATCTTGAAGAAAATTAATATTTTTGACAGTCTGTTTATTATCCACTACTGGACAATGGACATAGATATGATCTATTGATTTTGAAGGATTCAAAATGTCTTCACCACGCTGGTCAGGCGAATAGAAATGGCTTTACTTGAGGTTTTTGCAAAATAGTACAACGGTTACACGTAGTTGATCTGCTAGCGAGGGGTATGTCCAGGTGAGGTTTACATTTGGGTCGACGCTAATGGCAGTTATTTTGCCATCATATCAACTCTCGATCTCGAACAGTTTCGATATCTTCCTCCTTAACAATATCAAGATCCCTCAGCTCTGCCTCGAACGAACGTTAATTTTTTTTTTTCAATCAAATCTGTGTCTTATGAATTTAACATTTTTACGCTCAAAATAAAATCTTTGGAACAATCCAAGCGCTCGTAAAAAGAAACGGTAAAATAGTGAAGTTTAATTATTATGTCATGTAGTTTAAGAATGTTTTTTATTGTCATTTTTTAATAAGTCCGTGAAAAAAGGGCAGGGACCATTGCTTTCTTCTAAAAACATAAATATGAACACTGAAAAGTGTCTCAAGTGATAGATACAGTGTAGATAAAAATATGCCATGTCCTATATCTAGTCGAAGAAAAACAATATTAAGATCAGACAATGAAACAAAAAAAAAAACGAGAAATATCCAGAAATATAAAAATTTCGTTTTGGTGTAGGTATTCTCTAAATCAAGAAAAATGAAAAATAAATGTCTTGAAAATGTTATTGTTGGAAATTTGAAAATGTTTCAAACAATGAAAACACATTTGCATAATTCGAGGTGTTCAATATGTAAAGCAGTTATGACAATGTTGTCTCCGTACAGACAAATTAGAATTCCCCGACCGCCGGTTGTCAATCTACGAAAATGATAATAATAATAATTTTAATACATTCGAAAGATGTTAGATTACACAGAAAGAGATGGAGAGATGTCCTCCCAGAAAATTATCATTAAGAAGAGAAATTATTATTACGGTGAAATGCAAGATAACGTTGTTGGTAATAATAATAACCAAAACAACGATAAGCGCTGTGCGCTAGTAGTAGTATGCTCACACCGCAGCGGTTAACTTTTGATGTACCAAAATGTCATTTAAGAATATACATACCTACTTATATTGTTTACTTATTTCTGCGAATAATTCTATTCCTCTAAATTTTACATAACCTTTCTGTTTTTTTATCGATATGATCTATCGATGTCAACTTCAACAACAAATTGGTGGCTGTGGCTGATGTTTCTTGCGTTTTTCTGTTGATGGCTCGCCTATGTCCTAGCTGACTTGCATATGTCCGCTACAATTTCAACACTTCCGAACTATCGCAACTCGATTGAATTCATCTTTGCTACAACACAAACTCTATACACGATTCCTTTTTAACATACTTATAACTTTCCAATTCATCACACGTTCTACTAACGTTACTTTCTTGTACTCATCCACTAGTGACTAGACCACTCCACAACGATATTTAGCAGCTGCAACAGCATTGTCATTACTCTACTAACGTCATGATTACTTTACTCATCACGCATCATACGCTGCGTGCGTACATAATACAACCTCTCCTATTTCTTTTGCTTCTGACGCGTCCATGCGTTTAATCCACTATATTTTTGATCGACCTTGAATCATTACTGCCTTAAAAATTCCTACATACATCTATTCTTTCAACATGACCAAAACGCCTCAAATTATTAATTTTCATCTTTGTAACAACGCTCACTTACTTCCAAAGCAAATTACTTTCTAATACTTTCATTCATTTCCATGTCCCGCAGAGTCCTTCCAAATGCTCACATTTCAACTGCATTATTAATACTATATATTGTGTCCTCTCTACTGCATTTATAGCTATAGGTACATTCTAAAATGAATATATAAAATAGGTAATATTCTTTCAATAACGTTGCCTGTTTATGAAAGATGAATTTCTAAAAATACCCGCTACAAAATAATAATAAAAATAATAATAACATACTTTGGGTTAAGACTTTCAGTTCATGGCAAGTACAGAGATACACTATAGAAACTTTGTGAACGTCTGACGGTTCCTATAGTACGTGGAGATAGATAATATAATTTGCATAATTTTGTCTCTGACAATTCACAACATGCCTCTTTGTGCGTTGTGCTACGATATTATGTAGGTGACGGTACAGTAAAAACCATTAAACGGGGAATAATGTACATAAAATAAACTTTTGTTTGAAATAGTAATCAATCAATACTCCCTTTCACACCCCACTCAGGGGCACAGGGAGGCAACAAGAGGTCTCAATTGCGCTCGATTTTGCGCAATGTTTATGAATAAATCCCTCAGCTCTGCTTCGAAGGAGCGGAGCACAGTGTGAGAGGGTCTTCCTCGTCTTCGGGACCCTGATGGGAGGAAGAACAGCGCTCTCCTCGGCCAACTGTCATTCGGCATCCTGAATACATGTCCCAGCCAAGTCCATCTCCTTCCCACAATGGTAGAGGTGATGTGCTCACGCTGGGTGCGCCGGCGTATAGCGTCGTTCGTGATGCGGTGGTAGGTACCATCTTACGCCCAGAATTCTCTTGATGCACTTCAGTTCAAAAGCTGAGACTTTTTGTGCCTGGGCTTTGGTCAGGTGCCAGGACTCACACCCATATAGGAGTATAGACAACACACACGCATCAAACAGTTTACATTTCGTCTCGACACTAAACGCCGACGCTTTCCAAATTGAAACAGTGATACATACCAAATAAACACATCTTGGGTGGATTACTCGCTTAGTTATAAAGACTAGCGGTCGACCAGTGCTCGAAATTCGACCATAATGAATTTAAATCATAAGTTTGTACATTGTTGAGGTTCCATTGTCATAGACTGAGCAAGCGCTATTTAACCATTTTCTATCCAAAATATGGCATGTATACGTCAAATTTGAAATGTTGATATGTTCAAAGTTTTTTCTATGGTTATTTAAGACAAAAAATATTCATCTGTCCTCAAATTGACCACAGATAAACAAAACATCTGTGTCAAATAATGTCAAATACATCGAGGTGTGTTTGACAAGAAATACATAGCATTACAGTAGCGTGGGCATCAGATATCACCAGTAGATAGTTTGCTATAAATTTGGTCCATTAATCCATCCATTTGGCCCACTGTACAGTTTAGTAATATATGAAAATACAATATGAATAAATAAATATAGGTCTTACTTTGTGGGAGGATTCTTAACCTGTGCTGTAATAAATTCTCATAAAAAAATAAGGAACGGATAATCCGGTATCCCATGTCGTTGTGCACGAAATGTAAATATACACGATGGTTACATTAAACGATATTTGAGGGCAGAATAGATGGCATATTTAAAATAATAATATCATTAGGAAGAAACTTTTCTCCGTACCTACATTTCTAGTCGATATTACCCTGTGTATTACACAATGAGAATACTTGGGGCTATACCAAAGACCGCATGACGGCGAAGGGAACCTCGAAACGTTGCTGTTATAGTTCCAATATATTAGAATTATTATTATTAAACTTTTTAAAGTTTAGTTATGTGTTTTCTTCATCGGTGTAGCGAATTTAAATTTTCATGAGCCTTATACATATTTGTTGATAAAACAAAAACATAATATTTTTATAGATTTGCTTACTGCAAGATTGAGCACAATGAGAGCTCTAGTTGCATCCCTGGTGTAGAGGGAAAGTTGACTGATTGATTGATTATCTTGCTGAAGGTAGTGGTAGGTTTGAATCCCAGAGCCGACTATTTCCTCTTTTTAGACAAAAAAAGTTTACATATTGTGAATGATATGGAGAGAATTTTTGTGTTTTCTTTATGTCAGCCAGTTTTTCTTTTTTAAAAATAGTAGGTATGGATGAAGTCAAAAATGAAGGTTTACGTAGATTTTGTGGTTTATTGAAACAAAATAATAATGTATCAGAGAATGTTGAATACAGGCAACCTTAGCAAAAATTTGAAACAAAGTGCCTCTGGAGAATCTTGGGTATAAGCTGGTACCACCGCATCATAAACGAAGCTATTCACCTCCGCACCCAGCGCAGGCCCATTACTTACACTATTGAAGAGTGGGGGTTGAATGGTTAGGAGATGTGTTAAGGATTCCGATGACAGTATGCCGAGGAGAATGCTGTTCTTTCTTCCGTCAGGGTCTTGAAGACGTGGAAAACCCTCTCATACCATGTTCCGTTCCTTCGAGGCAGAACAGAGGGGTTTGAACATGGTGTGGGAGAAGGTCATAAATATTGCGGACGATCGAGCGCAATCTGGAGCTCTTTTGACCTCCCTTTTGGAGATTGTTGTTCTTGTTGAGATAGTTTGGTTGTGTTAAAAGAATACTAAATCATATGCCAAAACTGATATTAGGTAGGAAACTTCTATGATTTTGCATTGTGGTTTGTTCTCCATGCCTCATTATACTCCTAGAGGAGCCAATAAGCTACAAAAGGGTGTGCACCCGATCAGCTACTTACATAGACTAAAAAACATACCTACATCAAGCGTCTTATAATACGGAGCACGCCACATAACGCTGGTGGTACGTGCCGGGGTAGAAACCAACCCCACAATCAAGCCATACTGATAAAACTTGGCGTTTTTAGGAGAACAACAACCACTCCGAAACCATCAAGCCTGGTTCGTTATCAGACACGGAGACCACAGTACAACCCCGTTTATTGCCCCTAATTATAGAAATTTTCCATCTTTCTCCATTTCAGCGTTATTTGATTACGTGAACCACGTAAGTCGGCTGCGTGCGGATAATAAGCGGGTATATTTGAACAAACGCGTGACTTGCCCTGTCAGGAATGACGCATTGGATCATGTTTAATATATTACAGTGTTACTGCTACAGCCTATATTACCAATATATAAAATCGTAAATACGTATGTTTGTCTGCAATTATCTCCGGAATAACAACTGATCCTAATCAAAAATTTCTTTCTGCATATGATGCTACAATTCTTGAGAAAGTTTTAAGAATATTTAAGTAAAAAAAATAATAATATTAAATGAATCTGGACTCACACAAAGATTCGATTTTTAAATATTCGTTATGATCTAGTCCTGAAAAAAGGTCACAAGAATCTAGACATAATTAGAACGTTGTGCACCAACAAAGCCAAAGGCAATAAAGATGAGACATTTACAAAAATGGATATAGTCATATCCTGGCGCCAAATACATGACATCAGTCGCAGTCTTTAAGTTTGGTTGCTCTCTCGTTCTCAATTATTTCCAACTTTTATCTCTATATTTCATTAATAAATATTAAATATCTAATTGTTGTATACATGGGATTTTTCAACATGTTGAACATGTTGAGAATTCTCATGATTAGGAGTTTCGGAGACTTAAACAATACCACGAACGTTGTTAACGTAAAGTGATCACACTAAGCCAACTTTCGAAACAACAGTAGAAGACGGTCGTAAGCCCGTAGTGGTTTGTTCCATTTAAAAATCGAACATCAGTAATGAATTCTTAGAGTTTTTAGTTGATATATATTCGTTAAGATGAAAAAGACCTGAAAAAAGGTCACAAGAATCTAGACATAATTAGAACGTTACGTCTTTTGCAGTTTTTTCTACAACATTCAATCATAACGAATTTACTTATGTGACTGTAACGCGTTGACTAGCAGCTAGTACGATATAAAATAAAAACAAAAGAATAACCATTTCAACCGTCCGTCAGATTTTTTTTTTGTTTAATGTAATTATTTTGGGGAGAGTCGATGCAGCTTGTGTAGGAATTTCGTGATTGGTGGTAAAATGTGTGAATTATATTATTATCGTCATAGTAATAATTGTAAAATAATAAATAAAAATAAAACTTAAGGGTAGAAAATGTAGGGAAAAAAACATAAGAATAGTGCAACAATAGAATTATATATTTTTTTCCAAAAGTGACTATAACGGACACCATTGTGATTTCTGTCTCTCTTTCGCAGTGAATTTTCGAAAGAGAGACTGCGACTACGACGGCTTCGGCAAAAAGGGCGAAAATTAGTATCCAAAACAGAACTACAACCGTGGCCTTCGTGATTGTTGTCTCTCTTTCGCATTGAATTTTCGAAAGAGAGACTGCGTTTACGATAGCTTCGGCTAAAAGGGCGAAAATTAGTATCCAAAATAGAACCAAAACTGTTGCCTTCATGATTCTTGTCTCTCTTTCGCATTGACTATTCGCAAGAGAGACTGCGTTTACGAAAGCTTCGGCAAAAAGGGCGAAAATTAGTATCCAAAACACAACTACAACCGTGGCCTTCATGATTGTTGTCTCTCTTTCGCATTGACTATTCCAAAGAGAGACTGCGTTTACGAAAGCTTCGGCTAAAAGGGCGAAAATTAGTATCCAAAATAGAACCAAAACTGTTGCCTTCATGATTCTTGTCTCTCTTTCGCATTGACTATTCGCAAGAGAGACTGCGTTTACGAAAGCCTCCCTAAAATCCGTATCCAAAACTATAGCTTAATTTCATAAACACACAATATTCTAACAGTTCGCGAAAAGAATGGCAAAGATATGTTGAGGCAAAAGCTACGGGAAAACAAGATGCCATATGGACTGCAGTGTCATCGAAATAATACCTAAAGTTCATCAAAATAGTTGGTAGAATCAAAACAATCCTGAAAGTTGTTCAATGGGAAGAGAACTAAGTAGATCCTGGATAGACCAGATGGGATGATCAGGTAATTGAAAACAGAAAGAAAAATACTTCGTAGAAATAATATGCCATCACAAAATGATTTAAAAGTATTTTACTTGGACTAATCAAATCCTAAGTTAATGATTTTTCATTGTGGTTCGTTAAGTCCAACCAGAAAACCACACTATTTTCTTTCAGACAGCTTTCTGATTTTTACACATTCTTTCTTTTATATGTCTCTGATTAGATCCATAATTGATTATGGAAATCTCAACATACAAGTTCATAAAAATCTCTCAAAACTCCAACAGCCGTACGTATAGAGCGTTATTCATCGAATAAGCGCAGAATAAACAAGTCTTCCAAAACAGCGTCCCAAATGGGATATGTCATACGATGTATTATAAGAAGTTTCAGCACTATGATACTTTGACATTCCATTTGGGACATTGCTGTGGAAGATTGCTTATTCCGCGCCTATTCGCCGAATACGGCTGAAAAAATGGTTAAAAATATTATAGTTCTACATATGCTCGGAAAAGTAGAGACTATGCCGGCATAATTTATAAACAATCTTAAAAATTCAGACATTACAATTCCTATAAATAAGTAAAAATACATTTTCCATGAATAAAAGTTGATCACGTTTAAAAGCCATAAACAATAAAGTAAAAAGCGAGGAGATACGGTGCTGAAAATGAAACAAAAATAATTATCTATTGCTTTTAATCTGATGATTTTTCATTAAAATTCGCCGTCGATAAAACAGCGAGCTGCTTTAGTAACCGTAAAGTTTGATTAAAATGAAGGTTTATGATGCGCCATTAACACGTCAGACAGTCATAAAACTGCAACCGTTTATTTAAGCGTTAAGATATACTATTTTTAATACACACTTTTGCTAAAACACAAGCAATAACGATTAAAATCTAAATTAAAAAAGGATGTTAATTGTCTACAAGATAATGGTTATAATTGCCTTAATTTTTCAAGTATTGGGCGCCATTTTATTCATCGAGCGTTGTTTTGTTCTATATTTAAAATACCCATTGGATCGCGTGAGTATTCAAAAGTTCGAAGCTATTTCGTTCCGTTCTTCATTTGAAAATATAAAGTTCCGTGTAAAAATTTGAATTAAGAATGCAGTTTCAAAGTACGATTTGAAATATTTCTCTGCTAGAAAAAATTCGAATCAAACTAATACAACTGCTTAGTTAAATTATTCATAAAAAACTTTCATTATGAATAGACTATAGCTTTACAACGAACTAGTAAGTACCTATTTTAAAATTACTGAAGTTCTTTTGCGAAAAGTACTTCAGTAATTCAAAAATGATTGAATTAATGAACTTCTGAATTTCAAAAACAAACTACCTACTTCTATCATAAAAAATAATCTGGGTGCAAACAAATACAAAAAAAGATTAATTCATGCTTTTAGAACAAGGTTCACTGAAAATAATGGACTTATTATCCCAAAAACGACAAATAAATATGGTGAAAGAACTTTAGAATACATAGTGCCGAAAATTTTTAATAAACTCCCGAGGTCTGTAGCTCAAATCTCCAGAAATAAGTGGACAAAACTATCGAAAAAAACTATTAAAGATTGATTGATTGACAGTGCATATGAACTTATAATGTCTGAAGTGAAGTGATTTTATTGTCTTCTTGTGGTAATGTGATTTAATTTGAATAAATATATAAAAATTAAGTTTTCATGTAGAAAACCGTGTAAGGCCTGATTTGAATTGTGATTTACCAAAAAGATTATAATATAATACACTGAGACTTTAATTACTTTTAAAATGGATAAAGCTTAATATTTAAATTGAATATTTATGTATGGCAACTATACCTAACTTTTCTTATTTTAATACAAATTGCAAAAATGTATCCAAAATGAAACTATAAGATTTTTAGTAAAAATTTTAGTAAAAAGTAAAAATAATTTTAGTAAAAATTTTGTATAAGTTATCCAAAATGAAACTATAAAATTTTTAGTAAAAAAAAAATTAATATTATATAATATAATACTATCTTGTTATTTGAATGCCAAAATGAAACTATAAGATTTTTAGTAAAAAAAATAATATTATGTTATTGAATAAGTAGATGTATAATATGAAAATACGTAGATAATATTATACTTGTAAAATGTCATTGTTATTACTAGCATATTATGTAGTTTATAAGGTTACTAGCATATTATGTAGTTTATAAGATTTATGTAGATCTAGCATATTATGTAGTTTATAAGAAGTTTGAAATTTAATGAATGGAAACCTGTTGACAAGACCGATTATTGGTCTTAACGGGATCTGTTATTGTTAATATCTTTGAATGGAAAATAAATAAATATAACCATTATTTATCTTCCTTCTATAACATAAAAGAAAACGTTATGATTTAAAAAAAAACTCTGAATGTTCATATTCAAAACAAAATGCTAATTTATATAAAATCAATAGCCTATCCTATAGATAAGTTTGGAGACTTTATTTAAAGAAGCGTTGAGCAATCTGATAATATGTCTCAATGCGGTAGATATCTTAGAGATAGGCTGCTAAAACTGATCATACTGTGAAAATATTTTCCCTTTATTGAGACATTACCATCTAATGGCGAACGTTGTTAACGTAAAGTGATCACACTAAGCCAGCCTTCGAAATAACAGTAGAAGACGGTAGTAATCCCGTAGTGGTTTGTTAGTAATGAATTGTTAGGGTCTTTAGTTGTTACATATTATTCTTCCCTTTATGATGGTCAAATTTCAAATTCCAAATGTTTTTTACCATCATATTCTTCTTTTTCTTCTTCGATTAGTACCCCTACATGGGTTGTTCCTGAACTGTCACTGTACTTAATAATGTATGATTATCAACTATTGTGTATTATTCTACCAGTCAACCTGACAATGGAGTGGGGACAAGTAGTACAATGATGTGTCCGCCCATCCCTCAACGACACTTGTATGAATTCTTTCACACCTCCAAATTAACGGGAATCAAGCTGTATACAACATGGGGTGGTAAGTGTAATACAATATGAACGACAAATCGACCGACAACTTTACTTTTCTATTGTGTTTAAATACCGTGTGTTGTACCAATTTTATAAAAAAATATATTTATCACGAATTAACTAACAAAAATATTTTGATCGGAATAAAAATACTTTTTTTAGGTTTGACGACGCGACACGGTTGGTGTTGTTATATGTATGTGAGTCTTGGCAGTTAACAAAACCAAACTCCTAAGCATTGAAAATAAATTTCTTAGGCGAATCCTGGAGATACGATGGATCGACTTTGTAACAAACGAAACCGTCCGATCACGAACGATGCAACATCCAGTGACAACGGTTATCCTGAATCGCAGACTGAGCTGGCTCGGCCATGTCTTACGTATGTCCCCCATACGTAAGACATGGCCGTCCATAGATAAAGGAAGCTTATTTTACACACCGGGTGGTACAAGAAGACGTGGAAGACCAATACTTACCATTAAGAGAGCTTACGATGAAGAATAAGATTGGAATGACGTACTGGATCTAGCCCAGGATAGCTGCTACCTATAGGCTTTTTTATGGTTCGAATTTTCAGATATAGAATTTGGTAATAAAATGAGGTTAAATAAACCGACCATAAGCCCTGTTTTGACCTACGGTGTCACAAGAGAAGCGGACAGGGTCAGGAATTCAGACATACTGAGAATTTAAAAAATACGCGAGATTTGCGAGGTTAATGCATGGTATGGTCAAATGCAGAAAGTGAAGGAAGAACGAGTAATGTTAATTTCCAGAGAACAGACACAATCAGACTCCCTTATATTGCTCTAAACAACCAACTTCACGGTACTCACACTCAAGGAATACCTATGTACCTCCCAAGAGCAGATTCAATAGAACAGCGCAACGGGCAACCTAAAAGAAGACGTATGATAAAAACCGTTCTTTCGTAATATTGAGAGCAAGCCGAATTGCGTTGTGGTTTATAAAAGTCAGGATACTGACCGGTACATTTCCTCATTCCTTTTCTACGTTTCTTCAACGCAAAGGCTGGTTATCTATGGCTTGTGTGGTGCAAGCTAAATTAACACCAAAAACCTCCAGTTCCCGCTGCTCTCTGTTGCCCAATCCATCTCGTCCTGCTTCTAGCTCTCACCTGATATCCTGTTTTCCAAAATGTGGCCAACGAAAATCAAAACAAAGATTCGGATTTTTATCCCATACTCCATAATATGGTGTTTTTTTTGTAGAAGAGAGATCTATGTAAGATAGACCGTGAGAGAATCTGTGGGATACATCCAATACTTACTCCTCTCAGTATCCATCATCACACTTTATCGTTTGTATATAACATTACTATCATGATAATTGCAAAGTTCTGCGACGATTCAAATCGAAAAGTCTGCGGATAGTGGGTGATGCGATAACATAGGGAAATAATATGTATGTACAAAATTGAATTAAAATGTACCTATGTAGAAGATTCGGTACGAACGGATGTAGGTATTTCAAAATTTATTTTCTATAAACAAAGACAAGTCTTTTTTTGTTTTATTACATATTGTTTTATATTTTTAACCCTTTGTTTTGCTTAACTCCCCACTTAAAACCGAAAATAAAAATACAAAAAAAAAATGTATAAAAAAAATACGTGTGGAAACGATTTGAGAACACAAAACATCTAATTAAATTAGTCGTATCTCCTTCCAGCTTTTAAAGGGCATCGAATAAAAAATAAAAATATAAGAAAAAGAAAAAAATACACACAAAAAGAGTACGAATGAAAGTAAAAATTTATTATAAACTTGTCAAAACAACATCCATTGATGGATTCTTTTCAAATTGTCGTCACACAAAAAATAAGGGTCATGTGTATTTTTAAGTGCACGGGAAAAATACTCTAAATAATGTATGGTATGTACGTACATACTTATTTTCGTATGTAATCGTATGGTGTAAGATCGCAGACTTTACGTTCGATTTCAACCGTCGTTGATCCTTGCAATTATAGTTGTAGTCATGATATGTACTTAATAATTAATCCCGGTTTTTTTTCGAATAACTTTATTTGGAGTTTTCAATGAGTTTCTAAGTTTAATAATACATGAAAATAATTTTTGAAATCAAAAACAGGATATTTTAACGGGAGCTTTTTTTTTACGTAAACTTTTAAATGCAAATTTAATCATATACAATTGTTATACGAATATTTCGTTATGAATGAGCAAAAGTAA
This sequence comes from Mystacides longicornis, assembly GCA_963576905.1. Taxonomy (NCBI): domain Eukaryota; kingdom Metazoa; phylum Arthropoda; class Insecta; order Trichoptera; family Leptoceridae; genus Mystacides; species Mystacides longicornis. The sequence goes on from OY756437.1 coordinate 21,087,669, forward strand.
AATATAAAAAGTCGTGGCGTAGTGTGAAATAGCCTAAAGCCTTGGACAAAAATTGGGATATCGAGTGATATTTGTAGTGTATATAACAGCTTGTCGTTGTCATGATCAGTCGTGTTCCATACTGTTGGGAAAAATTGAAAATCCAAAATACTTAAATTAATGATTGGATTACTTTATTAAGCATTTCACCATCAACAACAAAATGCAAGTAGGAATATAACGTCTTTGGTGATTTGAATAAACAATGGAAAACTTTCAATTCAACTTTCTATTACAATAAAAACTATGAAAATTGACAAGTAAGTAGGTAGGTACCCTATTTTTCTCAACACATATAAAACAAAATCTACTAAAAATGTATTCCATTCCAGTTTAAGGTGACATAAAAAAATGCTTTTTCATCGCTTTATGAGGTATTTCGAAATTATTAAGTGTAAAGCTACTAAGGATGTTGGTGATAAATCGGTTTAGACTCAAATCGAAGAGAAAAAAAACAATTAAGTCTCAAAAAAACGTGACACATTCCAACTTCTGAACGATTCTGTGTAACTTCACACTCAAATTCGCCATTTAAATTGAATTTTGCGTCCACTTAAAATTACACTTGATTCAAATTTTGTGTGCGCGACGTAAATACTCATCTCTTTTTCTCTTCAACAATAGGAGACTAAGAATAATACAAGTAAGAAAAAAAGAGAGACGCTTTTTTTTCGTTTGATAAATAATAAAACACAATAAAATGTACAACAAAAAAATAAGAATATTGTTCGTTGATCAAATTGATGTTATAGCGCGCTGGCCAAAGGTAATGCCCCGTCCACTATGCCGGAATATATTTTGAGTTTTCAAAATATATATATTTTATTTTCATTCTTAAGCAAGTGCTTCGAGGGAATTTTGGGTTTTAAGGTTGTCGTTAATTGTCGAGACGACGAAATGTAAACAGTGTTAATGCGTGTGTGTTGCCCATTTTCCTATGAGTCCTGGCACCTGATTAAAGCCCCAGCAAAAAAAAAGTAAATAAAATAAGTGCCTCAGGAGAATTTTGGGTACAATATAGTACCACCCCATCACGAACGTCGGTATACGCAGGCTCAACACTTCTACCATAATGGAAAGGAGGTGCCTTAAGGATTCCGAATGATAATTGGTCGAGGAGAGCGCTGTTCTTCCCCCATCACGATCCCGAAGACGAGGATGACCCCTCATACCGTTTTTCGCTTCTGCGAAGCAGGGCTGATGAGAGAAGGTCATATATTATTATATTGCGCAAGACGAAGCGCAATGGAGAGCTCTTGTTGCCTCTCTATGCCCTTTTGTGTTGTGAAAACGGAAATTTGATTGACTGATTGTTCAGCAATGATGGACTGTATTTTTGCCCATTTGTAAAGTTACAACTCTTGGCTCACAAATAAAAATGATAGAATATCTAATGTAGATTTAAAACATAAGCGAAGGATTCAAACATGGAATTAATATAACAAACATATTGATAAATTACATATTTTTTTGTGTTACTTAAGGACAAATTTGGAATATATAGGGTATGGAAAATTGATATTCAAATTATCTTGTCAATATTGGAAATACTAATAAAAATACAATAAAATACCAACTTTTGACACATTTTAAACACCCCCATAATCAGAGAAAAAAGAAATCCTACAAGATATTATTAATAACACAAAAAATATTATTACAAAGAAATACAACAAAAGAACGAAATAATAATAATGAAAATAGATAAAAGTAATATAAAAAAAGTTTTTTTTTAGCCATTTGTGTAAAAGAGACAATATCGCTAACGGCTAAATGGTTTCGTTAGGGTGGCAACGGGGGAAGAATGAATAGAATATCAATATATATTTTTTTCCTAAATCTGTACAATATTAATTTAAAAAGCACGATGGAGCATAACCTAAATCAATCAATCAATTCTAATATTTACTGTCCACACTCCAGTATAAGCAAACAACAGTCTTGAGCAGTTTGAATAACCTCATCCAACACCATGTCCAAAGCTGCCAGTTCTGCCTCAAAGGAACGGAACACGGTACGACAGGGAAGACCCCGATGGAAGGAGCGACAGCGCTTTCCTTTACTGGCCCTCCGTCGGGTACGCCGTTTGTGATGAGGTGGCATAACCATATACCCAATATTCTTCAAAATCCCTTTGTATCTTATACGGAGTTTTTTTGTGCCTGGGCTTTGGTCAGGTGACAGGACTAACACCAATAAAGAAGAATGTACAAACATATACGCAAAAAACCGTTTACATGAATTATTTAGTCTCAATACTAAACGCCGACGCTTCCCATATTTTGGTCATGCTGCTAAATCGCCACTTGCTATACTTATACTTACCGGAATCTCAGCCCCGAAGTCACCAGTGGTGGTAATGGTTGCTCCCAAAGTGTTTGAATTTTTCCACCCTGGAGACCTGACTGATATTGAGTCCGGAAGGTGTCCTATCTGGGACATATGTTAAGAGAAGAGCAGTACGAGCTACTGAACCAGATTTTAAAGGGCAAAATAGAGGGTCGAAGAGAGATATCCAGGCTTCGCAATACCCGGGGTGGGACTAGAATTAGAGCAGTTGAAGTGTTATTTTCAGCTGCCCAAGACAGAGATAGATACTCTTGTAGTGGTACTAATAGAAACTGCGTTTTAACACCGTTATGACGGGAATAGTTTGTTATTACGGCATAAATCGCTTATACCACGCGCTAATAATAATCATCCCTATTCCATGTCATAACTGTACTGCAGAATACTTTGGCAACCTCGCATTTATCAACGAAGCTTGTGGTTGTTCCATATTGCGGGGTTGATTTCTAAGAATTCCGTACTAACCCGAGTGGCCCCTCGGGAACGGAATATCGCGAGTTTGTACGAATCGGTACGAATATTTCCGAAGGTCTATTCGATTCATTGACAGCTCGGACTTGTTGCAACTTTTCGTATGTTAAGAGTCAAAATATGAAGAGTGTAGTGATAGTCTGTCTCATTGAACGTTGCTATTACTTCTTTATACCTGGGGGTAGCTAGGACTATAGAGTTGGGATGGAAATTATTCTTGTTATAGCTTATTCCTTGTGTTATTAGTAGCACTTTTACGTATTCTGGGTGTATTCGAAGAATAACGTTCTATTAGTACGACTGCTGAGTGTTGTGGGACCCGTGAAGAAGAAGATGGAGACTAGGCATCAATAATAATTATCGGTAAATGTTTATCGGGGCAGGCGCTATTCACCTAGGGCAAAACTTAGCACAAATTTCATTTAACATTCTTTCCTTACATCTTGCGTCTTCATTCCTTTCCATATCCCACATACATCAAATAATGACTGGCGGTAACTTCAAAAGGGTAACATTAATTCAATAATTCATGGATTGTTATTGGTTCTAATTAAGACATTTTTTTTTTTCAGATGACAAGTGACGATAATTTCCAAGAAATTCCTTGATGATGTCTCAATTGAACGAATCAATCGACGCTCATTATGAACGCTGCGATGACAAACCATTGGTTTGAGTTGTGATAAAAAATATTTAAGCTTACCAATATTTCTATTCTTCTAAAACGACTTTTTTCAGTCATTGTGTTGTAGATATTATATAGGTCCTCTTACCTGTAAACAAAAAAAAAGAACCATTATTAAAAATAATGCTCATACTAACATAATTTCATCAAATTTATTTATTTATTTATTCACATTAACTAATTGTACGATATAAACGAGTATATTATATAGGAAGTTGCCGAATCTGTCATTTTTGCTGTTCTGCATACAGGTTCATACACTTAAGTAAGTAGTTACCAAGCAAAATTTTGGAATCTTAATAAATCCCGACAAATGATAAATCTAACAGATCTCCTACAGCTGAATTGAAGGCTGACAATCTTCAATTCAGCTGCAGCAGAGATCTGTTAGATTTTTAATTGTCCACGTTAAGAAATGCGGACACTTTGATATTTCTTCCCATAACAACAGCTTTATGAAGGAACGTCTGATTGAGTTGTATCACATATTTCGTCGTTAAGATACCTTTTTCCTATTGATTTCTAAATCGTATTAAAGAATATATCCACTTACAGACGTAAAACTATATTTTTACCATAATAATTTGGTAGAATTAGGTTTTGATGGACGTCTATTCTTTCAACAACATATTATAGAATATCGTAACGTGTATCACATGTGATTTATTAACTACTACACCGCCATCTCTTGGATTTTTTTTTAATTACACATCTATAGAGTAACTTATTGTTTTTATTAAAAAAATTTATGACCAGTCAAACTTTATGCCAGTAATAATAATTATTATACCTATACATAATGAAATAAATTATTAGCTAAATTTCATTCAGTTTTTATGTCATAAACTGTATTTAATCCATGGAATAAGTCAATTTTATTATTTTATCCTGGATTTTGTTGGAAGTTCTACGGGCGGGTCAGCTAATATAAAAATAATACGTAGATTTGTTTCGGTGCTGGCTCCCTAGAACTATAGTTAGAAATCCTAGCCGTCCGCAGTTTCGATGGAGGGACGACATAGTAAGAACCGTTGGATTGCAGTGGATGCAGGTCGCACAAGATGGAGGGACGTGGAAGAGTCTGGAGGAGGCATATGTCCAGGAGTGGACTGATAGACTGAGAAAGAAGAAAGGAGATTGGTTTTGTCATGTGTATGAAACATTTCACGTTAAATGGAGTGCTTAAAAATGCTGAGTTACGGACGAACTCAACCAGTTGTAGTATAGGATAAAAAGATCAATGTACTTTCTTAAAAAAAGAATGAAAGAAAGAAAAAAACATAAAATCTAAGAAGAGAAAAGCATTCATTCCAGAACATTATTTTTCAAAAGTTAATGAAGCAACAATAAAATGAAAACAAAAGATAAAATCTTCCTGGTGCGAATTTAAAGACAATAATTATTACAACAGGAGTTCTGGGGAGAGATTAAGAAAAGGAAGAACTGACTACCTATATAAAAAAAAAAAATTGAGGATGTTTTCAAGGACAATTGTTTCCTTAATGAATGGGTCCGGGATGAAATGTGCTTAGATAATAATTAGTGAATTATTTTATATATCTACTTAGATAATGAAAAGAAAAATATACAGCGGAACCTATCTTAACGAATTATTCGCTCAACGAGAAAAACTAATTTACTCTAAGGTAAAAATCCCTTTGAACTCCACTCAGGAGCACAGGGAGGCAACAAGAGCTCTCAATTGCGCTCGATCTTTGATCAATGCTTATGACCTCCTCCCACACCATGTCCAACTCTCTCAGCTCTGCCTCGAAGGAACGGAACAAGGTATGAGAGGGTCTTACACTCATCGAGACCCTGATGGGAGTAAAAACAGCGCTCTCCTCGGCTAACTGTCATTCGGCATCCTCAACACATGTCCCAGCCATACTCATCTCCTCTACGTGATGGTGGAAGTGATGGGCCTGCGCTGAGTGCGCCGGAGTATAGCGTGACTCGTGATCCAATGGTACCATCTTATACCCAAGATTGTAAGGTACAGATTCAAAATATAAATAGTGTAGATGATGTTGTGAGCACTGAGTACAAATATTATTAGAGAACATTATTGGATGCGCGGAACCGAAAATAGGTTCCTTTGTTCAACAGTCACGTGAGTGAAGATTATTTAATAATAATAATAATACATCATTATACTTTCATCCACAAGCACAAGATAATACAAAAAAGGCCTAAGGTTTTCTTTGACTAGTTATATGATTAAAATATAAAATTCCTCAATGTTAACGCTAAAATATTAAAATGAAAAATCGAATGTAACACACACCGCTACCGACAAACGTCACAGTTTGTTTTAGTTAAACAGCAGTCACGTGGTATTTGTTGGAACAATACGCAGTGGTACATTATTTCTCTAGTATTGTTTCTTCTCGAAGGTTGTGAGATGAAGCAAACGTAGACTCAAGACACTGGATTGATAATTTTAATGAGATAGATGGGATATGACCGCATGACCAAGATGTCAGCAGAGAATATACCGCATAGTTGCAGACTGCCAGAGAGAAAGACAGCTGTAAGTTAATGTTTTAAGAGAGATTACCTGAAAAAAACAATCGCTTCAAAAAAAAAACAAATGCTCTCTTATGTGGCAAAGTTTAAAATAATAAGGAACTTGGCGAATAACGTGCGATTCTCACGTCAATCACTGGTGAGCTGGCAATTTCATACGAGCACCAAAAACGTCTTCAGCTTTTTTGTCACCAACAGCCGACATAGCATTTCTAGCGCTTGGCTCTCTTGGATTTTAAGTTAGCTGAAGATTGAATAATTAGCTGTCTTGGCAGAGAATTTATTTAAAACCATTAAATGAGGTGTTGACACGGTTTTGGAACATATTTGAAATGCGAGAGTTTGCTTCGCATAACGCATAACGGATGATAGTCCACATAAAGAACAAAAGTCTGAAAGGATTAAAATCTTAACAAGACGTTTGACTGTATTTCTAGTATATATTTTGTACCAGCTCTTGATTTTTATGATAATAATTAATGTCTCAAATAGTCCCTCGCACGCGATCATTATATCCTTATGTTTGTCACTAATGATCCTGTCTGTTAATTCCTACAGGACTCTCCTGAAGTTAACAACTATACAGGTACTACATCTATATATTAATACGTGAAGTAAGAAATTTCGCACTGTTATCTTATATATAAAAATGGAGAGCTATTTCCCGATGTCATCGCATCACGGCTGGACCGACTTCGCTAATTCTTTTTTTGTCCTGTACGCTTTTAACAGGAGAAAAGAGTTAAGAAAAATGTATGGAAAATTAGAAAATTAAAGAAAACTCTACGTAGAAAACCTTATTAGTACTTTTTACCTTATAATTTTTATTAAATTTTGAAATTTTGACAGAAATTGTCAATTGGTGCGATTGACAGAATTCGGATGGAATATACATAGTTTAAAACAGACGCATCGTTCGGAATCACATTGGTCAAATGATAATCACCATACAAATTCGAATTCAATATTCATAGTTAGGAACACAGGAAAACGTCTGTGGGACAAGCTAGTAGTTTATATAAGTAGAGAAAGAGCGGCGAATACTAATATATATTTTTTAACTATGCATAAAAATACATTTAACAAAAAAAACATTACAAACACGATTGCAATGTTATGTATTTAATACCCACACACACACTTCGATGTATTTGACGTTGACACAGACGCATATATTCTTTTGTTTATCTGTGGTCAAATTGGGCTGATTAATATTGTTCGTGTATAATTTTAATAGAAAAAAGTTTGTACAAACAAACATTTCAAATTTGACGTACCTATCTATTGTTTTTGAAAGAAAATTGTGAAATAGCGCTCACTCAGTCTTTGGATCCTTAATAACATTCAAACTTATGATTTAAATTAGTCTTGTTCGAATTTCGAGCACTGGTCGACCACTAGTTTTAATAATTATATTATAATTATTAATAATTGAAGTGTTCGTTTACTTGAAAAGATTTGAATAGTGTAGCTGCAATTTTCAGCCCTTTCATTAATTTTGCGTTAACATTTTTAATTGATGTAAACTTTCGATCAATCAATTCTCCCTTTTTGCCTCACATAGACGCATTGGTTGGCAATAAGAGCTCTCTACTGTGCTCGATCGCACCTTTAATGACCTCTTCCTACGCCATATCCAAAACCCTCAGCTCTGGGACACGCGCCTCGTTCAGCCCTGAATAACCAGTCATGGTAGATATCCTGTCCCTTACGAATGTTCAAGCTGATGTAAAATTATGTTGTCAAAGGTGCAACTTCATAGCCTTATAACATAAGATATCGAAAAAGCCCAACACTTCAAAGTGCAGAAAATGCCAATTATTTAAATGAATTTTACTTTCTTTACAGAAACAATGAACCTCAAATATTTTCCTTAACGACTTTCTTAAAAATAGAATAAGGACAAATAAAAAAAGTATTAAGTCCCTCTTCCAGAGCGGACGAGCTAAAGATATAAAAGAGATGACAAAAGAATCGGAGATCAAAATTATCTAAATGCACAACAAGCTCAATTGCGTGGAAGTAATTAAAAATGGGGTGAACAATCATCATGGTATTATGATGCATTGGACAGAACTACTCATTAATATTGTAGCATTCCTCGAGCAGTGGTTTCAACCTCATTGCCTACCTATATAAAGATTGTCAATATGGGAGATCTTTGGAAATTTTGACATAAAAGACGTACGAAAACTCTTGATCCATGACCATTTACAAAACATTCGCAATGATTATAAACGACTGCAAGTTGTGGTAGATGACCAAAAAATCATCGCTTCAAGCTACTATGGGCCGGACATGTGCAGAGAATGCCATCATCGCGGCACCAAGTAGAAAAATTAATGGACACCCAGGAAAACGAAAAAGGATCTGGAGATCTAGACTGCGATGGGAGTATGAAGTCAGGAAGGTTGCTGAGCAACTTTTTGGGGCACGAACTCGGAGAACCGAGTTGTGTGTAGGTCAAGAATCGAATCGGGCTGTAGTCAAAATCAACATTTATAAACAACTAGCTTATACCCGTTTTGCTTTACGTTTTTGATTCCGATTGTCAGGCTTGATCGGTAGGTAATTAAACAGGTTCTAGTCTAGCTTCCCATTGCTTAACAGACCTCTATAACTGACGTAAGCACAGAACAATAATACCAAAAATTCAAGTCACCACCGCCATCTGTGGAACCAACGCCAAAACACTCAATATCAATTCATAACACATTTATTTATCTTTTCAACAGATGGCGATGCTAATATGTGTTTATTCAATTTGTACCTGTCATACTCAGTGTTGCCAACTTAGCGACTTTGTCGCCAGATCTAGCGACTTTTGAACATGGAAAACGACTTTTCATTTTCATTTAGCGACAAAATATTCTAGCGACTTTTCTAGCGCCTTTTAGGTCCATAGCACTTTTCGGTTTCGGTTGTAGTATTTTGATAGAAGCCAAAGCGAGCGATATAAAAAAATACGTGGAAACGAAAAAACATAAACTAAAAATGAACATAATATGCTTTGTGCTGTGTGATCCAATGCCATAAACTTCTTCTTCTGCTTCCATTACACCTCAGACTAGAACAATGGATTTATAATGTCATATTAATAATATGACTTTCAAATTAAGGAATAATAAGCAGGAATAGCTGAATGGAGTTAATAAAGAGGATTATTTATTTATATTTAATTTTAATTAGTAGGTAGTTATATCTTTTTAATTTTTTGTTTTTTTAATAGGAGCACTTTTTCTTACTATCATTTATTTACCTTTTTACTATATGAAAGAATAAATAACACACTCTATTTATAAATCAATGATTCATAATCAAACTGCAAATTTTTTCATTAAATCTTTATTTATTGAGAATAATAAGATTTGAATAACATTTATATGTATAACAAATCAATCTACGATTATTTTATTACATTTTCATACCGTAATACCAAGATTCCATTCAACGTTTACATGAGTAATTTTGTTTCCAAAAGTCTTTTTGAGAAATTTGTATGAAGATCCTAAAAAAATAGATTTTTTTAAATAGCTCTAAATATATTAATGTTAATGCAGCAAATTGTATTTAAGAACCTTCTCCAGCATTTTGTACGGCTCTGGGCATATTAATATCTGACGTAGCATTTGTATTTTGAGCGTGATGCTCGGACATAACGGTAAAGTATTGTCAAAGGCAAATAAAAAAACAAACATTTCTAAAATATTATGTAGATTATTTCACAATATATGTATTAAGTTAACAAACATCGTTATGGTGTTCACATGCCAAGAATGTTTCTAAACTGTAAAATATACGTAATAAACGCCTTTATAATATACCCGGTTTCAACAGGAGAGGGTGAGATTATTTTCGAATCTCCACCCCTAGGTCCTTTCGAAAACGACTGCCCCAGAGCGTGGAGTAGGAGCTAGCAGTGTAATCAAGGATACTTACAAACAACACAATGGTTGCGATAAATTTCACAGATGAATTAAGTCTAAAACTCCGCCTATTTTTCGCAGAATTACGCACTTATCCTGCCTCGAGAGGCCGAGTCTTGAACAGCAATTATATCCTTATTAAATACAAAATCTCGAGTTGTAAAGCAGGAGCGGTAATCATGTAATACGAAGAATACAGCGCCAGTAAAATATATAAGGAAGAAAAAAGCAACCGAGTACAAAAAGAAAGTGTAAAAACATCAGAATGGTGTTTTTGTATTTAACAAGCTTTACCGACAGACGTTTTCCTGTGTTTTCTATGAATATTCATTTTCAACTTGTATAATCTATTCTATAATATAAAAGAAAGTCTGGTTAGAGCGAACACTTATAACTCGAAATCGGCTAAACAGATTTTTATCGTGTTTAGTTTATTAGACTCCGGTAGACAGAGTAACACCTATTAAAAACCGAAAAATTAATGAAAAATATAATACTAAAGTTAGTATGGAACGGGCTTCCTAACAGCAATAGTGCCATCTGTGAAAATACCATAACAGCACAATTTTGATTTACCTGACAACCATCGAGTTTCAAAACATTACGCAGATTATTGATAAAATTTCTTTCAATCTTTCAGAAATATTTTTTTAACGCTCAATCATATTTTTGTATTATTAAACTAATAAATGAATCTTTTTCTGTTGTTTTAGTTGTGCAATTAATTTAGTATCATCTGACTTATAAAAAAGTCTGTATTATCTGACTCTTTTATAAGTCAGATGATGAAAATTCAATATACTATGTTGATATCTAATATAGAAATGGGGTGAGTTCTGGTGCTTTGAAATGACTGATTCATATGTTATAACCACATAACTTTTGATTTTTTCACAATGAGTAGTAATGTATGTTAGCTATGTTATGTTATTCAGCAATAGTTTATTAACTTTAATGCGGGACGAAGTTCGAGGTGTCAGCTGGTGATAGATAAATTAATTATCTAGGTATTTAACTAATATAAATATATATGTAATTCAAATCAATGCGTCTGTTTTAAACTATGCTTACAGGGCACATTATGAGAATCGAACCAACGTGGTTGATCGTTGATAGCTTGACGGTTACAGCGCCGGTTTTCGACCTGTTTGGTGCGGAAGTCATGGGTTCGGTCCCAGGTGCTGACCATCTTCCTCTTTCATGACACAAGCTTTAAGTAGCTTACTGTGAAAGAGTCAAAGAGTGTATTTGTGTTCGCTTTGAGTGAGACAGATTCATTTAGAAAAAAGGGTAATAAAGGACTTTTTTAAAAAAGGTGGTAAGAAGTTTGATGTTAGTATAAAAAATCTGTGAAATATGGAATGAATAAAAATGTTATGATGGAATATTGAATGAAAATAATAGTTGTAACAATGAAGATAATAGTTATGAAGGGAGAATGGAAGAAGGAATGTCAAAGATACTAACTAAATGTATAGGTGTAATAATATGTGATCAAACAAGACAAATTTTGATGGATTCCACGGTCTACCTGGTAACTTCTTTAATGACCCAATGATTTCCAATTATTGTTTAAGGAAGAACATAATATCCTCTGCCTCGAGATCTTTACCGAAAGATGCGCAAAAATTGAGAGTATTCTTGAAAATTGATATTTTAGGACAAAAAAAACACACTTTGCAAATAAGGGCTAAAACAAAAGAACGTGAAATTTGACTTTCTGGTGAAATTTTGCAAAAAAAAAGCAGTGAATGCTATACTTCGTATTGCCTATTCCTTTCAAGGAAATGAAATCTCGAAAAAAAGGGACAAGAATCATGTTATAAATATTAAATGTAAGGTCATAAGGTGGATTATACTCGAAATAAGTGTCAGACTTGACAAATTGTCCTTATTTTTTGGAAGAAAACAATACGATAAAAGTCACATCTTACAAATGGCGAATTTTTTTTTTCAAAAATTTGGAGAATCGTCGAATGAAATGGATTCGCATTCGTTCTACTTGATGCATACCTAGTCAGTACTCAACCTAATGACCATAAAATCACACATATTCTAGAATGCTGATTTGAGACATGTTGCAAATATCAGGGCATAGAAGACGCTATTATGATGAAAACATCAGCATTGTATACAAAAGTAAATATTATTCTATGCTGACTTTTTCAAATAGCATAGATTCATAGAACATAACATTCCATTTTTAAATTTTTGAAAATAGCTGCCGTGGACAATTAATTATTATTGTAGAACTAGACACAAAATGCCTGTGAAAAACTATAACAATGTTTTTTTTCGTTGCTTAAAAAGTTTTGCATCCCTTTCACACCAATTACAACTTAATATAAATAAAATGTATAGCCATTATATTCGCACACAATAGCCGGTAGTTAGTTGCACTAAAACTGCATGCAGCGTGCTTGTCGTGTTGTACAACTGCGCTACTAACGATCTCTCCTATTATTTTATTTCACATTATAATTGTTTATTTTGTCTCGCTTTGCCTCAAACGTTTTGTCACATTCGCTGTCTCTTGCACTCTTATTATTGCATGATGTACTTTATTTATATAAATAATGAATCTACAATAATATACGACGTGTAAAATTATTGTTTTTTTTCAAAAAGATTCTAAGCTATTGTTCGTTTTTTGAAATTTAAACAAATACTAGCAGAAGCCACCCGGCACTATACGTACATCAATGCCTGCTTTAGGAGTTGTAAGTAAGTTATATTATACAAGAGCAAACTATGAATGGATTTGGCTATTTATTACTAAATAGATACATAATAATATGCAGATTGGCTTTTGACTCATTGACACAAATTCTGATTGAATTGGGGAATGAATAACTGTTTATTGATCAATAAATTGCTACTAATTTACCGATCATCTTAATTATAATATACTGTATGAAAAGTTTTCCTTGTGTCAAATTGACAGATTTGGGAATGAATGAGAAAATAAAAAAAATAATAACTTCGGTATGGGTATGGTCTCTAGTTACGGTTTTTATCAAAATGTGTCTTAAAAATAGTTGCTCCAGATGTTAATACTGTTTTTGAAATTGACCCTTTTTACTTTTTTCCATCAATTTTTATTTTTATAAATAAGACGTCATATTATTATTATCGCAAAGCTTTTGATTGAAGTCGGAGGTGAAGTAAGTGACACCTACCCGTAATATTATTCCGTGTTTTGTGTTTGGAACATCCGTCGTGGAACGGGACAACAACAAACACCACAGCGGTGAAATGCGATCGTCGCGCCACGAGGGACGGCGCGGCACAATGAGGCGAGGTGTTAGAAAGAGATAGCGCAGGCTGCAATGATGCATTGTTGGGACCCTCGTGATACGCAGGTAGGTACCCACTAATACACCCATCGCATGCATTTTGCAGCGACAGGGGTGGTTGAAAATTGAATTTGAATAAAGAACACTTTTTTTTTAAATAATAAAAACGAAAGCGTTCTTTTTTTAAAAGGGATAATAGTTCGTTTAGCATGTTAATGTGAAGTGCGATAGGATCATCGTTTTTTTTTTATGGATATTATTTATTACGAACTGTCACTTGTTTTATTTTTAACCGGTAGAGATAGACACTCAGCCATGAATAAACTATGGTCGTAAAGAAGTAGGTATGCTTCATTACTTTACCATTAAGGAAGACCTGCGAATCATGAAAAAGGAAAGAGAAAGTTGCTATAGGGCTTAAAAGAGTCTAATGCTTGGAAAATCTGAGAATGCAGTTTGGTCTGCAAGAAGAAGCAGAACTAGTAAGACTTACCCGGTCGTGATGCTTACCTTTAGATGTTCACTTCTCCGATAGGAGTTGAAGAAGAAGAGAGGACATTTTAGCTTAGACATAGAATATATTGTCAGGAATGAATGGGATAAACTAGACGTATTGAAATTAACACTTCTATTGGATTTATTTTCAGTTTTAAATGGTACATACATTGCACTTAAAATACATTATTTGATACTACCATTTCAAACAGTCAAAGGACGGACTTATCCCGAAGGATCTCTTTCATCTAACCCGATATAATAAAAGGCTGTATTTCTACATAATACCTGCCCCTAAAAATTTATTAAATTTTCTACGTGTAGCAGAAATTGGCGGCCGTATGATTTAAGGTTCATCTGACTAAACGGTGATTCTGCTGCCAGTATCCAAAAACTATTTGACCCCGCTTAGGAAGGTAAAAACAACCCTCTACCGCTTCAATGACCTCCTCCCACACTATGTCAAAATACTTACTGTCGCAAAATCATCAACTACAACTGTCATAAGGAGATTTTCCAAACGTACAGAAAACATCTTGATATGAAAAATTCCCAAATGATACAAATTTTAACAAATTAAAAATTCTAAAAGAAGATAACGCTTAAAAAAGAGGAAGATTACAGAAAATACAACTGATAAAAAGGCAATTTTACGTCGGCGACGTCAATGTGGCGTGACTCTCGAATAATAATGGTTTATTATTTCACTTTAAGATTGTGGCAACCCTATCACAGAAAGAGGTACCTACCAAACGTCACAATACGATATTTTAAAATAGACGTAAGAATGCATCTACAATACAACATTATAATATAGCTATCACGCATAACATACATATGATAGATCATCACAAAAATGCAGGCATCCTATTGATAGTTTTTACCAATAAATAATAGCATCTAAGAAAATCCGAATTTCAAAAGGCATTTCAAAAATAGAACAACAAGCGAATGCAGTAAGTACCTACTAAGAAATGAAAGCTCTACGATTATATGTAGCCTAGTGGTATAAGGCGTGGACATCATCAGATCAAGAAGTCCCGTTTTCGATTCCCGGCCGGGTCAGCGTATTTTAAAGGGATTGCATTTTGGCTTAATTCGGGTTATGAAGAAAGTAAAAAGCGTAATATGTAATATACAAAAAGACTGACAATCCAAATTGTAAAGACTTATAATACAAAAGAAAAAAGGAACGTTTTCGTTTTTTAAATTATTATAATCATCAGAATACACGCCATAGACAAAAAGAATAACCAACGAAGATGGCAGATGTCAAACATCGTACGACTGTGAACGACAGCTGTTGCCGGATTCCATTTAGAAAAAATTGTGTGTAGATAGTGGCGTTGGCGCTGCGTGGATGATGAGTGTGTTGTGGTAATGAGATGGGAGTGGCAGGAAGGATGAAGGATGACGAGAAATGCCGCGGGTAGGAACTAATAATAATATGTGTCAAACTTTATCTATAATCTATTAGGAGTTTTAAAAATAGAATATCGCATGGTTGAAGAGAACGTTTTCAAATAAGGAACATTCTTTCAAAAAAAGCATTTAATGTCTATGAATAGAACAGATCCCTTAGAACAATATTATGCGTAGATAAGTAATATTATATAAAATTTAAATTTATAACTGACCGTGAATTCAAAATGGTTACAAAAGTAATAATAGTACTTATTATCATGGTAATATCCCAATAATAACTCTATCGCATGATCCAGAGACATTTCTTCCGTAGGGGAGAGGTGTGTCAATTGTTACAATTTTTGTTTACATCGTCATAACTTTTTTATTAAAGATAATTATATATAATTATTTTTTACATTTATTAGATACATTCTTTGACTATAACTATAAATATTATAAATATTTAAAAACGCATTGGTCTTTCTGATAATTGCACTTATGTGATGCAGGTCGGATTGTAACAATTGTCCCACTGGGTGGTACAATTGTTACAGTGCCCTGAGTCAATTGTTACAATTTCAACTCATCGTATTTTTTAGACTAATGATGGAAATTTTATAAATAAAAATTAAAGTGAGATGATAGCTCAAGTAATTGTGTATTTAATGGAATAGTAGAAAAATAAAATAATACAAAGAGTTTAAAAAAATACGTGAAAAATAATTAACATAAAAAACAATACAAAACATTCAACACATTTGATAATATTTATTAATATTATTATTAAATTAAAGAAAAAGCATAAACCGAACATATATGATACATTTTTTATTCGAATAAGCAACGAAGACAAGTAATATTTGGATCATTATTTGCACAAGTACTATGAGCCCATTTGCGGCAATCGGTGCACTGTAACCAATCTTCTTTACTTTGATTTTAAGGTTTACAACACACAAGGCAAATATCACCATCTTCAGACCAACTGCCAGAACAATCGCTCTCTTCAGATTTCTTCTGCTTCTTCTTTTTTTGGAATGTAGGCTTGCCATTTTGGGATTTTTTTTAACTCCTTTCTATGTCCCTCTTGGGTATGTTACCTCTAGTTGTTCTACGAACCCGTATGTAAACCATATTCGTGAATCTGTAACATTAAAATAAAATATGTAGATACATATTTCAATAAATCCTAGTTCAAAAAATATGTCGTATTAAAGGGGGTGTCAATTGTTACATGTAACAATTGACACCCTGACTTTTGTAACAATCGTACCACCACCAGTTTTTTGTTCACAAATACGGTTATATGAACTACTACTAAAATATTTATCAAAATACTTACATTAATATGAAGCCTGATCCTTAATGAGCTTTTTAATACCACTCTCGCTTTCCTGCGTTATTTATATTTAGAGTAATTAAAAAAATTTGACGCTCACCGCAAAAATCAAATACATCCCAAAACCATATAAACTGCGATTGCCAAAATAACAGCAGGCCAACCTGAGCGGCGGGTACGTCGGTAAAACAGTTAATTGTTTGGCAATTATCTAAGTATTAATGTTATACCATTTGAGGTTTAGTAGGCGCTATATTTGCGATGTAACAATTGACACCCTGTAACAATTGACACACCTCTCCCCTACTCGGCCAACCTCCTCCGCATTACTTTCCCGTTTTTTGATAAATTGATACGAATTACAGCTGTACAATCACACTGGATCATTATCCAACACAATACTTGGGTAATTATTCAATTTATCACAAATGTAATTGTTTCTTTTTTGAATTACCATATGAATTATACTGCCGATGTGGGTGTGATTCTTTCGGATGAAAAATTTAATACTTTTAGGTGAAACGTGAAAGATTAAGTAGTAATTACCGATTTTTTCAAATGGTGAATTTTTTGTTCTTTAGAACCGCAAAGTAATACGATGAAAGTGTTTATATAACTCTACTGAAATCAAGCGCGCTCGCGTCGATGATGAATTCACATCATGTCATCGACCACCAAATGTATGTATGTCAAAGCATGACCCCTTTCCTTGTGCGCTTATACGAATGCTGTTAATTTAGGCACCTTCTTAACATTCCATCCGTGTGTTTTTTTTTTTTTTCATATTTTTATCATGCATAATATGTTGATCCAATTTTTTTTTGTCAAATCTTAATTTGTGGTCGTATATCATATCAATATATCTTACCATAATGATTCGGTGAAATTTGGAAAACTCCAAAAACTCCATTAAAGGAGTCTATTCTTT
Source organism: Mystacides longicornis (assembly GCA_963576905.1). Classification (NCBI taxonomy): domain Eukaryota; kingdom Metazoa; phylum Arthropoda; class Insecta; order Trichoptera; family Leptoceridae; genus Mystacides; species Mystacides longicornis. Next base: position 21,105,133 of record OY756437.1, read on the forward strand.
CAACAACATGTACAATAACGTAACACGTTTCATATGTGACTTATTTCCTACTACACCGCCATCTCTTGGATTTTTTTTAAAGTTACGTAACTATAGACGAATTATTGTTTTTATTACAAATGACTCGACGAACTTCACCCCGCATCCGAATCAACAATAATTACATAATGCAATACATTATTATCTAAATTTAATTAAGATTTTATGTCGTTGATTGAATTTAATTCATGTAATAAGTCAAAATTATTATTATTTTATTCTAATAACTTTTTACTTAATTATTTTTTTTAATTTTTAAAACATATGTAAGTAATTTATTGGTTAGCCCATTTCAAACAGTGGCCTTTAATGAAACAAAAATATTTCTTGTCATCAGTTTTCCGAATATGAGAAGGACCATGACATGACCTGTTGACTAATCATTTTCATGACTTAATACGGGTTCCGCTCATTTGTTTCTATGTATATATTTGTGTATTTGAGTCTCTTTATTTTATTTTTTAGCTTATGTACATTTGTTTACTTCAATAAATGTTATATTTTCATAATACATCGTTCCTTCGAAGCAGAGCTAAGAGATTTATCCGAATGCCAATTTTCCCAATTGTCAACGTGTAAAGGAATATTATTCCTGAGAAAATAGCGCGATTTGCAGAGCTTTGTCACTTACCTTAAAAATCACTAACCAATTCGATGAGTTGATATACATACATCGATTACATGATATTTAAAATTAAGAATCATTCGAAATTTTGACATTTATTTGTTATACAAACTGAAATAAAAGATGTTAACAAAAAAAAATCTTACCTTTTCTGTGTCTGAAGTGATGCTTCATCTTTGGTGATAGCGAACAGCATGGTTGCTCGTAATAAAAGTGCCACGAATTCTCATAATCTGGTGGAGGTATCACAGCCCCAATGTTTGTAAACCCTGCATTGTTACTATTCTGCCAACCTAAGCCTAAGCCATCGGTCCAACTTGCCGAATACAGCAACACCGAAAACACCACCAACACACAATATGTAAACGTAGCCGGCACCTCCATTTTGTTTAAACTGTCACTTTTTTATTATCACAGAACACTATTTAAATTTAATAGTATAAAACAAAAGAAAGAACTAAAATATAAAAAAAAAATGTTATCTCGTAATGTCTTTATTTCTCACATTTCGATGTTGATAGTCTTCGATATTTTCATTTTTTTTTTCAATATATTTATCATTTAATCTGTAATAAAAAGAAATATAGAAATGAAAATTTGGCCTATAAGTAAGACGAATTTCGTTAAATTATGTGTTGCACAAAAAATATACCTAAGTCACACGTGCATGTTCTATAAAATTGAGCTAAAAGTTTTTAAATTTAATTATTTGCAAACAAATCAATTTTAAGTGAAACGATATGGATTTGAAATTCAACGTTGAAGTGTTTTATTTGAAATGATGTTGAAAAAGGACCATATCGAAAACTGACATATTATTACGAAAGTACCAAAGTACTTGAAAAATATTTTATCGAAAAAAATCTACAAACTTT